>OY751393.1:8999717-11519435 GCA_963565295.1 Epirrhoe alternata | reverse complement strand
TATTAACAGTGCAAAAAGTTACTGTTGCACCGGGATTCGAACTCGGGGCTGTTTCACAATATCAAACATTGAATAAATAACCCCCTAGGACTAAAGGCACGCGAGTAATCACTAAAACGTATCCTCTATTTGCTTAAAAGTTTTCGCTGACTGTACACTTTTTAAAAGCTTTTACTTAACTTGCAATGTTTGTATGTATGTATGTTTGTCCGGTCAAATCTTGCAAGCTTAATTTGACTTACTTCCCGGTGTCCGATTGAGCTGAATTTTGGTACATTTATGAGTCCTCGGTGACAATGCAATAATATGGTAATAGCGACCTGATCTGATGATGGAGTCAAGAGCTGTTCCAGGGAACTCCTCAGAAAATTGGCCGATTGAGTCGGAACTCGGTTCGTAGATTAAGTAGGTACCATCTAAAATTTTCAAAAATGGTAACAGCGAGCTGATCTGATGATGGAGGGAACTCCTCAGATAATGGTCATGTAACGGTCATGCTACTTCGCCACGATTCAGTCCACTCTTCAGTACGGGGCTGAGCTGTGGGGGCGCTCGGGCGAGTGGGAGCGCGTTTTTCGTCTACAAAAGCGCGCCGTCCGTGCCATCGTCCGATTGCCTCAAGAAGTTTCCGCCCGCCCGTACTTCAGAGAACTGAAGATATTGACTTTGCCCTCCGTGGTAATATTCCAGATAGCAGTGTACGTCAGATCAAATTTAGTCCTTTTCGACAGACTTGGCGATAACCATAGGTACAATACACGACGCGCAGGGCAATTATCGGCGGTGCTTTGCTCTTTATCGAAGTCCGCCAAGTTAACCCATGTCATGGGTCCGATCGTCTACAATCGGATTCCGCGGACGGTTGCAGAGGCTCCTAGCCTTACTGTATTCAAGTCACGACTAAAGCGCTGGCTTGTCGAGCAGACGTTCTACTCGTTCGAGGAGTTTGCCAGCATTAGTGTAAGTAAGTAGACGCTTATGATTTGTATATTGATTTATTATTATTATTTTATTTTTTGTGTCCATTTTTTGTCCGGAGAATTAGTTTTATGATGATTATATTACTTATTATGACTTATGTATAACGATTTTTGACATGTACCAACCGTATGAAATAAATGAATCTTGAATCTTGAATCTTAATCGACCGATTGAGTTGAAACTCGGTTTGTAGATCAAGTATGATCTAAAATTTTAAAATATAGTTCAATTCAATTCAATTTCAATTTTTGTTTATTGCTTCATGTTAGTTACAATGTCTTAAATATAGGTAGGCGTTTCATAACATGAACCCCGCTGGGGCACTGCAACATTTGGTAGGTTACTTATAAACTAACTTATGTAGGTAAACTAACTTATGTTGGTATATATTGGCTCAGCCCTTAAAGATATTTAATTTAAATATTTTTGGTTCAAGTACTATTAAATATATATTTAGAATCCGAGTTTACTTTTTATTAAATCTTTTATTGTCATCTAGATAATCTTGAATATTGTGATAACTTTTTTCTATGAGGTAAGATTTTAATTTTTTGTTAAATATTGTATTTTCTTCTAAGTTTTGTAGTTCTGAGGGTAAATTATTATAAATTTGGATTGACATGTTATATGTTCCTGAATCCTGATTTAACTATTTCTAATTTTGTGTAAGGTAGGGCTATTTTATTTTTGTTTCTCAAGTTGTGCGGTTTGGTGTATTGCTCTTTAGATAATGTATAGAAAGTTTTATGTGTTCTTACAAATTTACAGATTTCATAGATATATATTGAAGTTAGGGTTAGGATTTTACATATAATAGTGACAGCGGGATAGTGACAGCGAGCCGATGATGGAGAACGGAACTCCTCAATTAATAGGCCGATAGAGTTGAAACTCGGTTTGTAGATCAAGTATCATGCGCTCAAAATCAATCCCTCCAAAACACAAACAATAATATGGTAGCTCGCGTACACTCTGTAATGTGGTTTGGTCGGAACTTCGATGGTATAGCGATACCCTACAGCGAAACTGTTAAAATTTGGGAGTAACGTTTGGTCGTACACTGTCCTGGAGAGCACAGATGGAGGTGACTAGTCGAAAACTGTTTGCTTCTGCAGGCTCCCTTCGTAGGTTGCGAAACTTTCTTCCTACCAGTACAAAGACTGCGCTTGCACAATCACTCCTTCTACCTGTTTTAGATTACGCTGATGCTTGCTACTTGGACCTCACTGAAGAGCACCTCAATAAGCTCGAGCGCCTGCAGAACGTGTGCATTACATTTATTTTTGGTCTACGCAAGTACGACCATGTCTCTCACTTTCGAGCCAAGCTTAAATGGCTTCCTATTCGCCAGCGCCGGAACATACACATTCTTACTCTATTATTCTCTATACTTTTCAATCCTTTCTATCTTAAAAATAGGTTTAAAGTTATATTATGCAAATCGCCTTCCATTTATGCCTATACCTAATGCTTTTCTCACGTAAATGGTTGCCTGAAAGAGATCGCTTTCAGCGATAAGGCCGCCAGTTGTCTACCTTAAGTTAAGTGTATTTTTTCTTATATATCTTCTTCGCTGTGTGTTTGTGTACACAATAAAGAATTATCTATCTATCATCTTAAATTTAAAAATATGGTGACAGCGAGCTGATCCGATGATGGAGAACGGAACTCCTCAGAAAATAGGTTGATTGAAATGAAATTTTGTACTTACATCGGTGAGTTCAATCAGATCACGGTAATCACGGTAAATAAAAGCTTGTCCTTGTTGATTTAAAAAAAAAAAACTTAAGTATTCCAAAATCAGTGGATGCAGTTTAGAATATCTCAAAAAATCATGGATAGTCTCCTAAAATCATTTTCCCCTAACTACCTAGAACGATTATGGTACCGCCCTTATTACCCCGCCTCAAAAATCCACCCTCTATGTCTCAAAACTGGATGGTCAGATTTTAATGCCCCTTTGCACAAATATGTAGATGAGGCATCTCTACTGAAATGCAAAGACAGAATCGCTATAGCTTCATAGACCACGTCCCATACAACTTTGAACAGTCTTATTTCAATTTAGTTCGCGAGGTCTACTGTTCTCAGTTCTCACAGAACAACTAGTAGGTAGCTAGTATCTAATCTACAACGCTGGATATCAGCGATTGCACTCAAAACGATAACTACATAATTGAAGCTGAATGATCATTTGCGAACTTGGCATGCCTAGTCGTACTTGGAACTTCAAAGACTAAATTGACGGTGGGTAGATCAACTCCGATGAGATTTCGGATTTGATAGAGTCCTTCTTTTCCATCCTCGAATACTTACCGACTCATTCGTTTGCATTTCCAACTACTTACCTAGGAACAATCCCTCAAGATGGTCACATAATTTACGTCAATGGAAAAAAACAAACAAACGTGAATTCAAAAAACTACTTTATTGCTTCATAACCAAAACTAAATTAAAAGAAACAAAATAAATGCTTGCGCATTGAGCGATATTCTATGTTTCTACGATAGGAGTAGGGACAAGTATCTACCTACTACTTAAGTAGACCTTATGTAAGTAGAAGAGTCCGCCTCCACACACGCACATGCTTGTCGGCAGTGAGACACTCGCGTCTCATACCTAACTGCTGCAAACCAACGACGCGGTTCTTTCGATTGCATCGCGTTCTACTAGTACCGAGCAGTTTCTAGAAAGGTTTACGGAGCTATTTTATAGATAAAAAAACCAGTGGCATTCCAGGAGTGCCGACAGAAGTGAAAACTTGAACGAGGTTTAGGTAACGGTTCTAAACTTCAAAAAATAAAAGTTGAAAAAAATTAGGTACCACAAGTTATACTGTCCTACACTAGGATTTGAACCCGGAGCTGTCTCGCTCAGAGGTGAAATCTGTCTCACCTTGACCATTATGAAGATGCAATGTACGACGAAATTAAGCTAGGTATAGGTAAAAGGTAGGATCGAGTTTGACTGTTAGTTTTTTCCCCATTTCAAAAATGCCCAACGCGTTTAAAGTATAAACTTCTATACTTCATTAAAAAAATTGCTGTATCCGTAAGCGGGACGCAGCGTTCGTGGCGGGTGAAGCGGTCGGGGTCATCGGACGAGAGGCGCGGTCACGGGGCGCGCGGGGGCTCCGCGGGGGCCGGCGGGGGCTCCAGCGGGGTCGCCGGGGGCTCGCCCGCGGCCGCCTCGTCCATCGCCGCCGACAGCTCGTCGTCGTCCTGCAACACCGACACGGAACGGTTCATCCGATGAAGCTTCGCGGGCGCACATCGTAACATCTCAGCGAGCGTCACCTTGCCGTACAGCTCCGGGTACCGCGACATGCAGCTCTGCATCACGCTGAACTTCTCGTAGCACTCGCTGCCCTTCGGCTCCGCCGTGCTGAAACAGGAACGCGCGCGTCAGGGCCGGGGGGCGAGGAGCGGGCGGGGACGGGGGGAGCGGGGGGGGATGGCAGGGGCTCACCTGTAGTGGAAGCAGGAGAAGGCGTCGCGGAACTGGTTCCCGCAGGGCCCGGTGGCCATGCCGCCGAGGCAGGGACAGCCCCAGTTGATCGCGCCGTCCGGCAGGATCAGGCCGGGCGCCGGCTCCGCGGGAGGCAGCCGCACGGCGCTCGGCGCGGCCAGCTCGCGCGCCTGCGCCACCACCACCACGTGCCGCCCGTCCGCGCCCAGCGCCGACACCACCCGGCCCCCCTCCGCCGCCCCCCCGGCCCCCTCACCTTCCAGCGCCGCCATCACAGCAGCAGCGCTAGCGCGGGCGCGGCGCGGCGCACGCGGAGCGCGGGCGCGGCGAGCGCGAGCGCGGCGCGCAGCTGGCGGAGCGCGGCGCGCGGCGCGCGGAGCACGGCGCGCTGCCCGCGCACGCGCAGCACGTCGAGCGGCAGGCGCGCGGCGCCCGCCCCGCCGAACAGCGCCCGCGCCGCCTCCGCGCTAGCGCCGCGCACGCCCAGCGAGCTCGGCGACCCGCACCTGCGGGAGATGAACGCGGATGATGGTCCCCTGAAACTTATCAGAGTCGATTCTTAATGTTCGGATCCGGATCGATGCGTCGCCGCCTCGGATCGTAGAAGCCGACCGATCATCGTGATGATCGACATCCCCGCGGTGACCGAGCTCCTCGATTCGGTCGAAGCGAGGATCCCTCGGATCCGCATCCGAGTCTCCGCTCGGTTCGGACGGGAGACTCGAGACTGAAACCGACTTCGGTCCGTGAACCGATCGTGCTCGATGACTTTAAAGTTTTTTTGCTTTCGATGAGATAGCGGTCGAGGCTACCGATGGTAGGTTCGGGATAGAATAGAATCTGTGATGGCGGGTGGTGTGAGACTCCGACTGAACGGTACCGAAGGGGAAGATTCCTAGTTTTAAGCATTAACATCGGCTACTCTGTAACCTAGGTCCACAAGCAATAAATAAATGAATTGAATTGAAGTGCTAGAAGCGAAGGCGGACGAGCGGCCAGGTGGGTGGATGATATGGAAGCGGTCTAGAGAAAGACATGAATCGGATCAGCACAGGGCCGATTATAGTGAACTTTGAAGGAGGACGCTTATGTCCGATAGTGGGCTTTTGAACTGCCGATGATGATGATAATATAGTTTCACTCAAAACTTCCTCTTCTTTCTTATTTCTGATCGGAAATCTATTCACACTCAAACTAACATTCTTTCTCAACCCATGAAAATCCCAAAGCTCTTCGTGACATGTCCGATATCCCCACCATACAACAATAAACTTCTCCTCCTGAACTCCCTTCCAGCTAGACTGGACTGGCTTGTCCTTCCAAAATATTGATAATATTGTCACTCTCATGATTTCATGTTCTCTCATTCATGTTTTATTCAGTAAGTAGAACCAATGCGATCATTTAGAGTAGTCTTGGAAAACTAGGTGAGTCTACTCTTGTTCCTTTGAGACCATTACCTTAGAAGAATCAGGGCAACAAACACGGTTTGCGGCCTAGCATTCAATAGGGTACTTATTCCATATTAAAATTATATAGTCAGGCTCCAGTGGGGAACCAGCCAAACAAAAGTGTCATGTCAAAGTTGGATTTAGGTTCTAGTGGACACATACATATAAGTAGGTACTTACTCGACTTCCAGGTAAAAGTATCGTGAGCTCATAAAACAACGCTTCGGTATACAGTCTAGGGTAATGATTATAATGCACACTGAACAGTCAATTTATGACCACAAGAAGTAAATATTGAGAAAATGCACGTTGATTCAGTGTAGTCACTTCGTTCTTTAGATAAAATCAAACGTATTACACCAAACTACGTATGTGTGTAATTTATGGGCAACACGGGTAGACCTTTTTATATATTAATATTGCAGACAGCAAAATCAGCAAATGTGAGTAAAATAAAAACCAATTTCTAGGTTACGGATTATGAAATATGGAGTGATCCGTCTGACATTGATTAACATCGAACGTCTGACATGCCAAAATTGGTTAATCTGACATTGACAGTTATAAGGTTTTTTTTAGCAAGTTTAGGAGGCTTTTATCAAAAACAAAAAAAAGACAAACAATTAAAGTACATAATTAAAATAAATAGGTAGAAAATACGAAAGAAGACGAATAAGGCATCAATTCGCTATAACTCAGAGCTACAACTGGAGTTTTGAAGAAAACAAGCCGCGCCGTGTTTTGTTCTAAATCAGTGACAGGACTGCCTGACGAATGACACACAAATTATAAACAATTATTCCTACTTGACATTGGCAGAATAGGCATGATGACAGTAATCAAGTTTCGCCAAAATATGGTCCTTAGCAGTGGTGTCAATATTGGTTGAAATTTTTTATTGGTTGTACGCGATGTGTTAAAAAAAATTATTGATATTTTTTTTGGTTGAAAATATTACTTGATATTTTTATTGAAGTACAAGTTTTGCTGAAGTTGAATATTCTGTTAAATGAATATTAGTATGAAAATTATTAAAGTAAAATTATATTCAATGATATTTCCTTCATACTTGAACAGGCTTATGCTGTCTAGCTGTTATTTTAGTTAGTATGTAAGTATTGTATGTTGAAAATTTTCTACATGAAAAATAAAAACAGCTAGGCGTATTTAACAGGTCATTGATTCTATTTACATCAATGGTTTTTTTTTATTGTTTTTAATACTTTTTGTTCTTATTTTTTGTTCTTTTTTTTTGTTTGGTTTTTATACTTAAATTTTTTTACACATTCATTTCATACATATTTGACTTTTTTTTTTAATGTTCGCGATAGTTAGAAAGCTGTGACACTTTTGAAAGGTCTTATTTACGATTAATGATCAGTTATATAATGCACCCTACTCGTAACCGAACTCTTAAAATAACACCCTGTATATCGTTTCTCTAATAAAGGCGTTCATAGACTTGTTTTTTATACCTGCTGCGGTCATCATCTAGTACCACCTTGTACCCTGGAACACATAGTTATGATATTTTTCGTAAATATACCATTATATTTTGTGGATAAATGAAGAACACAATGTTAATGTCGATAAAAAATTGTTTACTCTCCTCAAAGTGGTCAAAATGAGTTTTTTGCCGAAATGCAAGTTGAAGTACCCTTTGCGGCGCCCGTATGCCAAAACTATTGATCGTACAAAAAAATTTTTAAACATAATTTGTAGGAAATGTTCTCAAATTTAATTTTGTGATACACATTTTTGTCGTAAAATAAGTAGAAAAGGAGGTATTGACGAAAAACTGATTTTGGGCGCCATTTTTCCAAAATGGCGGCGCGACACGAGGTGGCAAAGTTGAAATTCGGAAAGACCACCCCAAAATCTATATAAATACCAATTTGCACAACTCCCGGAAAACTTTCCAGATAAAACTACCAAATGACTGGACTAATTAAGCAAACTCCAATACTATTGATAGAACTTTTCATTCTATACTTAGTACTTACGTAAAATCATAGATGGTGTTAATAGGCGTTATACACAAAAATGTCTGAATTAAAGAATTTTATTTTTATCTATTATTCCGTTGAACTTTTTTTTTATTACTGTAGGTAGATACCTGTTTGAGCCGCGATGAGTCGCAGAACTGATGCTCTACATCGCCTTAGATAGTAGATTACGTATCTGTAATGTTAGCCTAGGTTTTTAAATAAATAAATGATTGAAAAATACCTGATACCTACCTACAGTTCACGATTTTTACCTGAGTTACCCATGGCTAGTTACGAAAACAAAAAAAACAACAAAAACGGTACCCTACTCAGCCAGAATATCAGACGCACTCGACCGCTAGATGAAATAAACATATTGCATTGTTCAAAATATTGTTAGCTTCGTATGAATATCAATATAATTTATAAAACTGCATTAAAATCATAATTAGGCTTTATATTGAGTGCAATAGAACTTATAATTGACTGTTTTATAAAGTTGAATGAGTGAACGAACAACCTGTGCGCACACTGTGACGTCACGTCACGTCAGTCAATCCGGAGGACTCCGGCCGGCAGGAGTCATAACGTAGTAAGCGACGCACGAATCGAGTAGAAAAATATTTCTTATAGCTTACAAGATAGAGTTGCAATCTAAATGCAGTACTTAGTGTTAAAAATATCATATCGTGTTGATCTTTGATATTGGTTCTAGAAAATATTGAGTTGTTAATTTTATTCAATTTTGTTAATCTTGGATAACTAATATGATGGTTTAATTTACTTATTAGGTAAATTTATTAGTTGATCAATATATTTGTCATCTATAAGTCCTTAGGACACTAAGACTTCGTTTATTTCGTCCGAGTTAGGACAGTCACTCGGAGGTTTTTTTCGCCATTTTAGGAAGAAGCACTGCTCTGCTATTTTATTTTCTTTTGCTTGTGTTTTACTAGGTTTTATTTCGATGCCATTTTACTAATGAAGCCTTGGATTTGAAACAGGAGATCTGGAAAATGGAATGGGGGAGTATTGTAGAAGATTTCTCATAAGACGAAAAAATTCCGTTAGAGTTTTGAAGAAAACAAGCCGCCGTGTTTTTTTCAAACCATCGACAGGACTTGACTGACTGACATGACTTTATATCTATATTTAAAACTTGACTTAGGCCACGGAGTAAGTATAGCTTAGGCAGAATTACACCAGATTACACCCACTCTGTGATTACACCTAGTTGTGTAGATTGCAAATAAATAAAAGAAAAAGAAGAAGACAGTCACTATGGCTGGTTTACACTTGTTCTCGGACAAATTAGAACTGATCTAAGCACTTGTTATGTGCTTAAACGTATATCGATTATTGTGTTACTACACAATAATCGATCTTATAGGAGCTCCTAGGTAGGAACTTCTTACTTCTAACCAGTAAGGTAGGAAGGCCGCCCCGGGCCGGCGCCGATGCATGCCGATGCCGCCGGTTCGACATTGAGTTCTATGGACCTATCAAGCATTTCTATATCTTTTATCATTACTCATAAGGTTTATAATGTCTTGTTCTCGTCGCGTCGTGTCAGTGCATCAGTGGGTAGGTAGGTACCTAGTGGTAAGGTAGGTATTACAACCTAGAAGATTACAACGCATAGTCTGGCCAACACGGCAACGTTACGGCCGGCTGGGTGGTGTGGTGTGGTGTGGTGAGGCTGGCGATGCGCTTGGGGCTGGACGCTCGCTGGTTGGGTTGGGGCTTGGGGCGCGCTATCTCGTTTCTCGGGACCGACACGACGACGCGACGGATCAATGCCCCTTCGACCGGCCTGTTTCACTCAAGGCCTCCCCTCCCCGCGCGCTGCCTACCGGCGGGAGTCACGTGCGGCAGTCGGCCGGCGCGCGCCAACAGTGACGTATGTCCGTGTTTATCTGGTGACCGTGCTGAAACAAACACGTTTGTGAACAAAGTGGACCCTCGATCCGGGTGGACTCCACCATGGAGTTGAACCGTCGAACCGGAAGGCGATACTGCATCGTGTTCGGGTGTCTGAACTCGAACAGGAAGATACCGGACCTCACATTCTTCTCGCTGCCGAAGGATGTCGACCGGTGAGTGCGAGCTCCGCGTCCACAATCCACAGACACGCCGGCCGCCTGCCGCCCGCGCCCGCCTGCGCCGCGCTCCGATCAATAAGCAAGCAACTAGCCAAGTGCGTGTGGTCCCGCAGCGTTGCCTAGGGTTCCATACTTTATTATTTTGTTCATTTGTTTGAATTATTAGGTACTAGTTATACTAGTTATACCTACTTCAGTACCTATGTATACTATATATTAAGTATAGTATACATAGGTACCTAACCTACTTAAGTATACTATACCTGTTGTATAGTACCTACGTATAGTACCTATACTGAAGTTCGATGTCATGCATAACCTATGAATACGCGCGCCGTTTAATCAAATGGCCTATTATTGTTGATCGAAGTAGGGAACCCTAAATATGAGTGACTTCGCACGAGGCATGGTTGGTTCGCCATATTCCATGTTCATTGAAGGTAGGTAGGTAAGGGAGGGGAGGTAAGGCTTGGATGATAGTGCGCTGTGGTGACTATACTTAATAATAAATCAATCAGTCACCTAGTAGAGGCATAAACAAACAATAAAACATTTCTTCAAAAAACAGTAGGTAGGTAACCTAAGTAAATGGAACGTAACAAAATGAAAATCGAAACAATCTTGCTAGACACGCGGGACAGTACCTATAGTTTTTACCAATCAATGGAATTAAATCAAGCACAGATTACCTACATACCTACCTTACCTACATTAAAAATATGCATTTTAAAAAATCTCACGCGAGGTTGAACAAAATAAGGGTCTCCCCACATTATCGAGGCGGAATCGGCTTAAGCCGAGCATTGAGTTATAATGTAGGTATACATTTTATCTTCATGAAGCCGAGTGCGTATCATCACACTACTCGATTATGCTCGTTTCGCCGTCGTCGGTCGGCCAGCGTCGCGCTCGACGCGTCGTCGTCCGAGCCGAGCCGATGCGAATGGTATTAGTAACCCTTAATACGTACCTACACATAAAGGCTTTTTTGACCGGTGTTAGCCAATTCCGCGTCAATAAATGTGGGAAGACCCTAAAACGACATCTATCGACGGTTGGCACACCCAACGCTTTTATCGCCATCTATGAGTGAGCAGCACACTTTCACTTTTAGGGCGGGCTATTTATTTTGCCTTCCACTACTGACATCTAGCGTACCATAGAGAGAGGTCATTTAGCCCGTAGCTCAGCCCGTGTAGATCGAAAGGCTCGAAAGAGACTAGACTAAACATTATTAGGACAATAAATGCCTTTTTCTCAATCCTTGAATCCTATTTTATTAGATCAGTTAAATATTTTGGCGATTCGTGACACCTGTCATCATCCCACCTTTTTTAGGGTTCCGCCGTACCCAAAGGGTTCGTGCTTGACTTATTGATTTAGTTGCATGGGATTCTGTGGCATGGGTAGAGCCAACAAGAGCCTAGTCTTTATTATTCTGAGGTGCGTATACGTATAGGTACATACGTATACTTACCTATCTAACTTGAATCGTTTTTTTTCAGGCGCCGAGAATGGCTAGTCATCATTGGCAGAGAAGATCTACTATACAAAGAAGAACTGAACGTAAAAAGTTATTTAGTTTGCGCATCACATTTCGACGATTCTCAGATGAACGTGAAGACTCTGAAGCTGCTGCGGGACGAGGCGGTGCCGACGCGCATGCTGCCGCACCTGGGAGCCGAGAGCGCCTCCATGTGTGACGTCATCATCAAGTCGGAGCCCGAGGGGGAAGCGGGGGGTGGCGGTTCGCCCGAGCGCGTGTTCGAGCTGCCGCAGATGCTGGACAAGACCACGCAGACCACCAAGGCCTCCATCGCCGATTTCAAAGACTGTCCGATGAAGAGGAAGCTCAAAAAGGAGCTCCAGGTTTCTGAGACCAAGCGTAAGCGGCTCGAACACAAAATAGAGAGAATGGAAAAAGAAGTGGAACAAAAAATGACCCTCGCAACGCCCGATCCCGACGACGACATCTCGAGGCGGTTCCAGAAATTGATCGAGTGGCAGAACAAGATAAAGAGCAAGTTTAAAGGAAACCGCTTCGACTCGGAGTACAAGACGTTCGCGCTGAACCTGCATTACTCGAGCCCGCACGCGTACCGCTGCCTGCAGTCGGCGCTGAAGCTGCCCTCCGAGAGCACCATCCGGCGACTGAAGCTGCAGATCCCGCCGCGGCTGGACGAGCAGGTGCTGCACGGGCTGGCGCTCAAGCTCAAGTCGCTGCCCGCCGAGGCCAAGTATTGCACGCTGTGCGTCGACGAGATGGTCCTCAAGCGCAATCTCTTCTACGAACCCAAGACAGACGACATGATCGGCCTGCAGAGCGTGAACGGCGTCGTGTCGCCGGAGCTGGCTAGCATCGCGTTCGCCATCGAGCTGCAGGGCATGTATGTGGAGTGGCAGCAGCCGGTCGCCTACTCCTTCCTGGCCAGCGCCGAGCAGTACGTGGAGCTGGACACGTGGCTCGACGACGTCATCCGCAAGCTGATCGCGCTCGGCGTCGAGATTAAGGCGGTCGTGTCAGGCCAGGGCTCAAATTATGATAAATACGCGAAAGCCATTAAAAATGTTACAGTCGCATCGCCGTATTTCTTCGTGGATGAACGCAAGATTTACTACATCTTAGATGTCCCACATCTGATGAAATGTTTGCGAAACGACCTCATCACCAGCAACTTTCATCTAGACAGAAACGTGATATCGTGGTACTACATCGAACAACTATACGAACACCAAAAAGAAAAAAATGTCATGTTAATACCTAAAATCACAAAGTCCCACATCGAACCGAATAACAACGAACGAAAAAAGGTGCAGTACGCCGTGCAGGTGTTCAGCAAGTCAGTGTACGCGGCGCTCGAGACCTACATCGACTTCGGCAAGATAACGGACAACGCGCGTGCCACCGCGCGCTTCCTGCTCACCATGGACCGCCTGTTCGACGTGCTCAACTCGTCCGAGGTGCGAGCTGCTAAAACGCAGAACCCGTTCAAGATGACCGATGAACAAAGAAACCTATTGAAGGATGCTCAAAATATGTTTGCATGCATGCAGTCCACCAATCGAAATACCGGAAGGGACAACTCCTCTCAGAGCGATACATTCCTCAGCTTCCAAATAACGATCCAATCCATCCTGCGGCTGTTCGAGGACATGAAGACCGAAGGATTCCAGAGCATATTCACGCGGCGGCTGAGCCGGCAGAGCCTGGACCAGCTGTTCGACGCCATCCGGCACCAGCAGCCGGGCGGGCACAGCCCCGAGCCGCTGCCGATCCAGTTCATGCGCGCCTTCTCCGAGATGTACCTCGTCAACATGATGAAGAGCGCGGCCGAGGGCGAGCGCGAGCCTGACATCTATGAGATCCTGCTGAAGACAGATGAGATCATCGGCAACAAGATGATCACGCCGCTGGCAGAGCCGCGACCCTCGCTCGTGGGACTCGGCTCCGAGAGCGAGCCGCAGCTGGATCTGCCCGAGGCGCACACGCTCAAGTACGTCACCAGCTACCTGCTGTACAAGTGCGCCGAGAAGCACAGCTGCAAGGAGATGACGGCGGCGCTCAAGCTGCTGCCGACCCTGGACCAGACCGACCTCTTCACGCATTTCGAAGCCTACAACAAGAAGGCCCCGTACTACAAGAAACTGAAACTGCCCTCTCAGGTTCTCTACGAGTATGTGGAGAAGCTGGATCAGGTGTTCACGGAACATTTTGCGAAAAGCATCGAGGACAGGCCGGGAAGCAAGATCTTCACGCTGCTGAAGGTGATCCCGCTGCCCAAGTCGTCGTGCCAGTGTTCCTGCTTCCCCTTCGACTACCTGCTGAAGGTGTTTGTGCGCCTGCGCATATTCATGACGTTGAAACTTAACAATCGTAATTTTAAGGCTGGGAAAAAAACCATTAAACAAAGTCTGATTGTCAAACCGTTAAGCTGTGCTTTTTTAACAATGTAAAAGGAGTTGACCTTCTTGTATGGAATGCCAATGCCCTAGTTGTAAATACTTCACCCATGCATTTCTATGCATGGGATGCAACTGGTACCTTAATTAAGTAGGTAGGTATTAAGATAATGTAGATAAACCAAGTACCTAACTAACTCAACTAGAGTAGGTGCATTTTGTTTGTGTAAATTTTGTCTAGCTAGGTGCCTGCTCGTGGTTTGGTTTGATTGAACATTATTTTTTATTGTACATAAACTGTGTTATGGATATTAGATTAGACTTAGATGTGTATGTAACTACTATAGGTACATATAGATCTATGCTACTATAAGACTTATTTTTTTTATAAATATGTACCGTCAACACAGCCAAGGGGGGCCCCCCTTGGCTGTGTTGATTTTGTCTGTGACAGTCAATTTACATTATGTAGGTAGGTACTCGTAACTTGTACAGCTACTTTACAATGGTCAATGACACACGCCTAACAAGCTTTCAATTACCTACCAGTACCTACCTGTTATGTAGGTAGCTACTTTACCTACCAATGAATTTCGTATCGAATATTCGCTGAGCAATAATAATTAAAATGTCTACTTATAGAATTTAGTGTCTGTGCATTGTTTTATTTTGCTTCCGCTATACCAGCAAAGTATTTTTTGGTACCTACCTACCTAACCTACTTAATATGTGGTAGAGAATAGAACTCGTTGCGATCATCGATAGTCTATTTTCAACCTGTTTTTACCTAGTAGTGCAAAGATTTAAATCTTTGTAGTAGTGCCTTCCTCTGTTCACACGGGGCGATGAGGGCGCGCGGCAGGATAGAGGTGCTAGGTGCTGCGCACGCAAAATATCTCAAAAAAAGAGTTCCGACGCTAGGCACCTACCACAAAACTAGGCTCTATGCTGTTAGTTGTGTTTGCGGAACGTGTGCCTCCCCCTCACCCGGAGCCGGGAGGGGGGTGGAGGGGGCAGGGGAGGCTGTCAGTGTCACGTATCTTAATAATATTTGGACATGAGTTTGTGTCGTTTGTTGATTTTCGAGGTTTTCGATGGCAGAGCAGACACGCGGATGGTGGCGAGCGGAGCGGGGGCGGCCGTTCAAACACTTCCCTCGAGGGAGGCATCGCAAGAAATATTGATTTTCCTTCGACAATTCATAGCATAACCTAACAATATAGTGCGAGACGCGCCTGGGCATAATATTTCAAATAAGAGACTACTCAGCACTTTGTAAACAATGAAGACTCGTGAAAACTACATTTAGGTAGGTACCTACCCTGGCTGCTATATGACGGGTGGAGCGGTCTCGTGTATTTGTCGTCGATTAGCGCAGTTAGGGCGCGCGCGCTAACTGCGCGCCTCAGGGCGAGTTGCGACTTGCGATGCGACCAGTGACCAGAAGAAAGATGCAACCCTAAAAGGGTTGCATCTTTCTCTGACACGCACGACACAACGATAACCAAGCAAGCAAAGTTCTCGTCACGCCTTCTGTTATCTACTCGGTTCAGTCGGAGTCAGGGCGTGTCGGCGTCAGCGTCGGCCGTCGCGTCACAGAATACAGATAGAAAGGTCGCGTGAGTCGACGTACCTACCTGTCGTGTAGACTAGTATACCTACACGATAGGTCACTTGGGAAACAAAATGTCACGTGACTCATCGCAGCTGAAAAGGCGACATCTCGTCGCGTCGCGTCGCGTCGGTCGCCCAGATGATCCCTCGCTCACAAGACTATTGTTGGTTGACCACACTCTACACGCTTGCGACTCGCAATCTGTATTCCGTGTCGCAAGTCAGGTGCAGGGCAGTCGAGAACGAGAACACACTGAGTTGGCAGTCTCCGGAGGCGCGGGGCCTGCCCACGGCCCATGCACGCCTGCTCGTCCCTACGCTGATCTATGGGTTGCTTGTCTTTCTTAGCTATTTGATTAGGCAACCAATTAATAAACAAAGAAGTCCCGTAGCGTGTATTCAATTGAATTAGATTTCGTTCGTATCTTGGTGTCCACAGTTTTTTTTTTTTTTTTTTTTTTTTTTATTTTAGCAAACACAGTTTACAACAGACAGTTATGCAGAAGGTATGGTGTTGCCGTAGCTTAAAATTTATTGACTTATTCTATTTCAGCGGTCTTCACACTAGGCAAGCCTGTATCGTGAAGACCAGTGAGGGGGTGATTATAGGTACATTTACATTAACTGTATCCTCGGCCGGCAGTATCAGTTTTAACAAATTAGCAAGTTATAGTTAGTTCAGTTTTATACAAGAATAAAAAGAAAGTTTTATATAATATTTTGTAAAATTCACAGGTGGGATTAGGTAGGTACAACATTATTGCTAATTTACAGAAAAGACAATTTGACGGGTAGGTAAATAACAAGTAAGCACTTACATGCTGATGCTATATCTATTAATATATATGTGTAAGGATAGTTAGAGTTATGACACTTGAAGTAGTGATTTATGGATTAAAGAGTGCTACAAAAGGTTCCAGAATATAATCATGTGAAGAAATTATTTTATAAATTGTGGGGCTACATTTACAGAAGTATTATGGAGATTTACGTTACCTAATTAATAATTCTGTGTAATTAATACTGCTTTATGTAGGTAGCTAGTAGGTATATCTCAGGAAACTGGTTTAATCAACCGTTCAATTAAACTCCTAGCCATTTCATTAAACGTCGCCGGCGCCGTTCCATCCATCCAACGATCGGCCTGAATAATATTCAGCCATTTAATCAAACAGCTAGGCAAACGATTTGGAGCTATACACAGGAGCTATAACATTTAACTAGATTCACGATTTTATTGGAACCTGCAAACAACGTAAAACGTAAGCTCTACCTTCACGAGCCACGAGTTTCTTCTTGTTTGTAAAGAGTTGGACTTCAAAGAGTCTCGTGCGTGACACGCGCCTGAATTACTTACGTTCTTGTGAACTTTTCCCCGACGCCGACGTGGGAGTTTTCCACGGGAAGCACTACAACGCCGCCGTCGTCGGTCGCCCTGTTCCACTCACCAACTATAGGTAGGTACTTCAGGGGTACTTCATACCTACTAGGCATATTATAGGATCACTGAAAATCGATTGGTTCATCGACATGAAGGAAGTCAAAGTCAAAAAGCATTATTCAGTATTCAGTAGGACCGCGAACTCCGGGATCACTTTGAAGAAAATCCGCTCGTAGATAGTTTGCAGCGACTTTTAGATTTTCAAATAACTACTAAGTACTTTTACCTAGAGCTTAAACCTGGTGCGTGTCGTGTAGGCAGAGATTCATCTCAGTAACTTCATGAATGGCGGAGCAGGTTGAGCTACGCCGGCGGCGTAGCGCTAGCGATATTGAATTTTTCTATTTCATCTAACCAAGAATGAGCTTTAGACTATTCATAGAATCAATTTTCTAACACGTAGGTAGGTATTTTATTTCGTACCTACTACCTACTCACTATATTAAACTCGTTGGAAAATGTTAAAAAGTTGTACCTATGTTTGCTCAGCATGTTTTCGGCTTCACGGCTCAGCAACAACTGCCAACAACGTGACTGGTTTTTCGGAAATCCTTTTCGAGCAACACTTTTGATTTATTTTGATAAGAAGGGTCGTGGCTTCAAACGAGAATACCTACAGCCATTAATGTCGACTCGAGCTGATCACAGATCGGAATTTTGACCGAGTCTCGTGCGGCCACAGAATACTCATAGTAAACAGGCACGGAATAGAGGCCAATGTCCCGCGTATAAATAGCTCGGAATTAGGCGGTCGTCGGTGTCAGCGGTCGCGTAGTACCTATCTTATCGCCGATCGACGCCGACGCAGTCACAGCACACGGCCCCATGCCTGGCGGTCACCAGCGAGAACCAGCTCGGAGCTGATGCCTCCAGAGGTGAGGTAGGGGATCCTATCCCTATTCAATCAAAGAAGCTTAGTCGACGCCTTGTGTTATTATGGTAGAGCAAAATATGCTCGTTCTGTAGAAGTTGCGTGAACGAACATTGCTCGCTCGATTCAGTTTGCCACTGAGTAGGTTAGTTAAAAAAGGAAAATGTAAAAAAAATCTAAATAATTGCTTAACAAAATAGGTAGGTACCTATTGGGCTAATATGAAATGAAATGAATTTATTCAGAAAGGTTAACTTATGTTAATAATGAGTAAGGTAAATTTCATTTAGGTTAGGTATTCGGCCCTCCTCTAAACACCTGTTGAAGATGTCTTTAAGGTAGCCTTTAACCGTTTCTCCGCCTTCTTTGACCATCTCCAAGATAATGCCGTCCTCTCGCGGTGCTTAACAGAATGGCGTCCTTTCCGTTCGCCATTCTGTTAAGGGCCTGGTGTAGGTATCTCCGCTTTCGATATCTCAGGCACATCTTCAGACCCAACATTTAAGATTTTTCGTTTGATTGGGTTTGTCGGCTTTGGGTTTCTAGATCTATAAAGTTCCTGGTAGTAATCTTCCACCAGTCGCAAAAGTTGTTTCTGTTCCGTGATCAGATTCCCTTGCCCATCACAAAGTTAAGTTTGGTAATAAGTTGGGTACCCGGTTTTAGGGTTTTTCTAAACACCTTTGGACCTTTGTGTCTTTCTATGATGTTCTTGACAACCTTTTCTCTATATTCTTCAATGTCCCTTTTCACGCAGTTTCGTGTTTCTCTGCAGATTTCTTTGAATTGGTCTGTGTGGCTCCGACCAGCTCTGATAAGTGACTTTCTTTCGTCCAGGAGGTGTTTAGTTTTGGTGCTTAGTTTTTGAAGGCGGCCTGTGTTATTGGGTTTTATTTTCTTTGCTGCATTGTGTAAAGTAGTGCTTAGGTGGTTTAACATTTTATCAGAGCCTTATCTATGCTATCTATACTAATATTATAAAGAGGAAAGATTTGTTTGTTTGAATTGAGTTACCTACAATGTACTAACGTCTCAATGTTCGTCGGGTCGATCATTGAACATGACAGCATTTGCCGACGACAAGGCTGAAGTAGGGCTGTCACTAGGGTATACAATATTGTCCAGGGATTTTCATTAAATAAACACTTTATTTGGTTTGGAAGTTTCAAGCGTACATACTCGTAGGTACCAAGGTACCTAGGCAGGTAATCGTTGAGAAAATTAGGTAGGTATTACTACGCCTATCTCTACATCAGGGGCAATAAAAATACCTAATAATAGGTGTAGCGCTGCAGGTGACAGAAAGTTAGGCTTTTGAGGCTTTACAAACTGCAATACCAGAGACTGGCTTAAGGGGCGATGTTTGGCTGAAAACGGGTTGAACAGAGCGGGTTGAAGACTTGAAGGCAGTGAACTTGAGTCATCACATACTTAAAGTTCACTGCCTAATGTGCACTAATGGAGCCCGAGCCCGCCCCGAGCCCGAGTGCACTGTTATTGCTAGTGCAGATGTTTGCGGCGACTGGTAAACATTTTTTTCTAATTTTATTATTATTGTTATAATTTTATTCGAAAGCAACGGGGAGACGATTCGAGGATTAGGTACTTTACCTAGGTAGGCAAAAGCTTGCTTAGGTAAACAAGCTTTTTTAACTCTCCGAAAGCCGAGCCGGAGAGAGGTTAGGTAGGACAGTTTAGATTTTGAAAGATCACCGTCTTCTTTGAACTTTGGATTTCCAAACTAAAGCCTCCTACAAAGTGTGGCGTCGCGGCGCGGTGCCGTGAACTTTAATATTCGCTCAAGGGTAGGTACTACCTACATGTGAACTATTGTGAACGTACCGGTATTTATTCATAAAAAATGTTATCGTAGTTTTTCCTGGAACAGTTGATATCGCCACATGTGGCGCGCGGGACCCACGCTTGCTGTGTTTATGTTAACGCGACCGGGCCCGTCCCGTCCCGCCCCGCCCCGCACCATGAATTGCCGAATTCGACACGTCTCGGTCGATATGATTTGAGTAGAGATAATAAAATTGATTGCCACAATCATAGGTAGGTTAGGTTACCTATTATCCGGCTCGACGGAACCCACCGATGTGCTTATAGTATAGGTTTCACAAACGGCTAGTGACTATTTAGGTGTCGGATGCAATTTATACCTATTTCGGTATAGGTACGTACCTACACCTATGTACCTACCGTACGTGCCTCGCGGCGAGCGAGCGACGTGCGGGGCCGAGCTTAGCATGCTATTTCCAAGTTTTCCGACCCATTCTATAGAGTCAAACCACAGTGGGCCGGGGCGTGCGCAGCGCGCAGCGGGTTGTTTGTACTCGTACGTGCTCCGCTCAGCGAGCTAAGTGAGAACCAGTTTTGACTCACCTTATCAATATTTCTTTTGCAGAAGGCCTCTTTCCTAGTATATTAAAAAACTCTATAGTTAAGCCACTTTACAACAAGAAAGATAAAACTAAAGTAGAGAACTATAGACCAATCACTTTAATTTCAGTCTTATCAAAAATATTTGAACGCGCCATGCTAAAACGTCTTTTATCATTTATTAATAAAAATAAAACTTTAATTAATGAGCAATTTGGTTTTCAAAAAGGGAAATCAACAACTAAAGCATGCTTTCATCTTATGAAAAACGTTATTGATGCTTTGGATTCAGGTGAAAAAGTGACAGTTGTTTTCTTTGACATGACAAAAGCCTTTGACTTTGTCTCCCATCCATTACTGTTGGACAAGCTAGATAAATATGGTATAAGAGGCCCGGCTCTCGCATGGTTGGAGTCTTATTTGCCCAATAGACTACAGTGTGTTGAAATTGATAGCGTAAACGTGAATAATGAGGTGGAATCAATTCAATCATCTTTTAGACCAAATGGATACAGCGTACCGCAGGGAAGCGTCCTCGGACCCATTTTGTTCTTGTTGTATATAAATGATTTACCAGAAGTGACCAAAAATCCATGTACGCTTTTCGCGGACGACATTTCTATTTTATTCACATCGAACTCTGACATAAATAATACAATTAAATCTATTATTGAATGGCTTGTGGCAAACAAGTTACAGGTAAACCTGACCAAGACAAACTTTATTCAATTTACCAATTCAACAAAGGAAATAGAAAAACTTAAAATTAATTATAATGAACATAACATAGAAGCAGTAAAAGAGACAAAATTTTTAGGTATTACACTTGACCAGAGGTGTAATTGGAAAGCTCATATTGATTATGTAAGAAAAAAATTAAATAAATTCGTCTATATTTAATACAGGCTTCGCAAAACTTCTAGTCTTAAGACTGTACTGACTGCGTATCATGGATTCGTTACCTCTAACCTAAATTACGGACTTATTCTATGGGGTAATTCTACAGATGTAAATCTCGCTTTCATTGGCCAAAAAAAATGTGTCCGCGCAATAGCCGGTATACCACCATGGGAATCGTGCAAACCTATTTTTATAAAATTATAGTACATTATGGTACTAGTGTGTAACATTGGTGATTACCGCCGAGGCGCCATTGAGACCCGAGCCGTAGGCGAGGGTCTTAAGAGAGCCGAGGACGGTAATCATCAATACACACGTGTATCATACGACGTTTTTCAACACATTTGTGAATAAAATAACAATTATTACAATAACAAAAATAACAATTAAATAAAATAACATTTTCAACAGTGAAAACGAGTTGTGAAAAATGATTTGCTATTAATAGAAGAAGAAGAAGAAGGGAAAAATTAATCAGTTTTCCTATGCGCGCGCATTGCGATCGGCCACAGACTAAATAAAGGCATGAGGGTTTTTTTTTTCCGCGCCTATTCTGCCACGTATGTACAAAATGGGGAATTTAACATTTTCTTTTATTACAGAGAAAACAAAAGTCATATTTGAGTGAAAGTTTTATTTATTAAACACGTACGAGTTAAAATTATCTATTTAAATAAGAAGTTGCATGAAATGAGCAAGCAATAGGAACATTAATTTAGTTGTTCTATTGAACACGATCTTTTTTTTAATAAAATCTTTTTTAAGAACAAAGCAACTCAACCAATAAAATTTAAAAAAAAAATCTATAACTCACTAGTGAGTTATAGTAATGAAAAAGTCACAGTTTGATTATGGGTGTCATTATGCGCCTAATTGCGGTGACCATAGAGCCACTTTATGAGCAAGTGTGTTGAAATAGTACATTACGATATTAGTGCGTAAAGATGGTTATAACATGCGAGGCGGAATTTCAGCCCGAGCCGCAGGCGAGGGCGTAATTGAGCCGAGCATGTTATAACCAATACGCACGTATATCGTACGACGTTTTTTAACACATTTGCGAGGAAACAGAAAAAAAAAAAATTTAAATAAACTCAATCTGTGAATGCACACTGTTGCTTTCCCGCCATTTTAACAGCGCGCTAGCGCTGCCTACTGGCGCCGCGCGGCGATTAGTTCGAAATTTGAATAGCAACAGCGCGCTGCTCACTAGCTGGAGGCACGACTCCAGCTCGGCGACGATCAGTTCCATATTTGAAATGGCAAATAATGCTGTTCTCAAATAATTGCTCGTAAAGCTGATGTAATTCCACCGGTTTTAAATAAGAATAAGAATAAGAATATATTTATTTGACACACACAACACGGTTACAGGCAATAAAGACAGCACACATACAGGCAAAGATAACAAAGAACGAGACGGGGAACAAAAAAAAATTAATAACTATATAAAAAACGAAGAGATAAAAAAATAATTATAACAAACAATGTACCTATGCTGTGGTGCCAAATAGGTCCAGTCTCAGCTTTATTGCTGCTCCCAAGGGAGACAGCGCTGATTTTCAGACTGGGCCTAACAGGGTGACATCACGCGGTGGACACCGACAATAAAGTTACAAACTAAAATACAGCTAAATAACCTCAGACAAATAATTAAGCTCCACTCACATAACGTCCGAGCACTTAGCCCCACAGATTAGGTAGAGATAAATCTTAGCCCTTCCTCTGGCAGCCGGGTAATAACAATATTGACACTGACAGTGACAGATAGAAAAGAAAAAAAAAAAAAAAAAAAAATAATAATTTGTTTTTGACACTTTGGCGATTGGCGGAATTGGATTGGAAGGTCGAGCCTCTGTCTGTGGGTCGAGCGAACGACATAATCTGTGGGTCGAACGAAACAAGTACATGTGAGTGTTTGTTTGCTTGAGTTTGAAAATTTGAAATTACAAAGTAGGTAATTTAATCCTAGCAGTGATAGATGGGGACACATTTACTGTATTAATTACAAAAATATAAATCTATAATAAATTGGACACATTACTAAATACCCAAATTACATAAAAAAGTATTGAATACGCTTGAATCACAGAATACGAACAATAAACAAATTCCTAAAACAAATTCATAAAAGATGGCGTTGGCGTCTCTGTCTGTGGAGGTGGAGAAAATGTTGTGTGAGACAAATTATGCCAAAAATGGGCGCTACGGTGCAGTGCAATAGATTCTAAGAAAGGACTAATAAACATGTGTGCACTCTGAGTGAAAGGAGCTTGAAGGCGGAAGCCAGACCTTGTGGATGAGCCCGGCGCAGAAAAGGAAGGTGAGTACCTACTCAGGTATGTATCCCCCTAGAAATCTGTTAGAGGCGGTTCTGAATGTTAAACAAATATGTTTTCAGTTTTATCCTAAATGTGTGTAATATGTAAAGCGGGTCATAACAAACGCGTGTGTTATCAAAGCAAATAGTTATGTTATAGTCCATACATATTCCATAACAGCATTATTTGCCATTTCAAATATGGAACTGATCGCCGCCGAGCTGAAGTCGTGCCTCCAGCTAGTGAGCAGCGCGCTGTTGCTATTCAAAGGAGAACTAATCGCCGCGCGGCGCCAGTAGGCGGCGCTAGCGCGCTGTTAAAATGGCGGGAAAGCAACAATGTGCATTCACAGATTGAGTTTATTTAAAATGTTTTTTTTTTCTGTTTCCTCGCAAATGTGTTAAAAAACGTCGTACGATATACGTGCGTATTGGTTATAACATGCTCGGCTCAATTACGCCCTCGCCTGCGGCTCGTGCTGAAATTCCGCCTCGCATGTTATAACCATCTTTACGCACTAATATCGTAATGTACTATTGTATGGACTATAACATAACTATTTGCTTTGATAACACACGCGTTTGTTATGACCCGCTTTACATATTTAAAACCGGTGGAATAACATCAGCTTTACGAGCAAGGGCGTTAAAATAGTACATTACGATATTAGTGCGTAAAGATGGTTATAACATGCGAGGCGGAATTTCAGCCCGAGTCGCAGGCGAGGGCGTAATTGAGCCGAGCATGTTATAACCAATACGCACGTATATCGTACGACGTTTTTTAACACATTTGCGAGGAAACAGAAAAAAAAAAACATTTAAATAAACTCAATCTGTGAATGCACACTGTTGCTTTCCCGCCATTTCGCGCTAGCGCTGCCTTCTGACTGGCGGCGCCGCGCGGCGATTAGTTCGAAATTTGAATATCAACAGCGCGCTGCTCACTAGCTGGAGGCACGACTCCAGCTCGGCGGCGATCAGTTCCATATTTGAAATGGCAAATAATGCTGTTATGGAATTTGTATGGACTATAACATAACTATTTGCTTTGATAACACACGCGTGTTTTATGACCCGCTTTACATATCTAAAACCGGTGGAATTACATCAGCTTTACGAGCAAGGGTGTTAAAAAATTATTAACTTTGCCCAGTACTTATGTACATTTTAGAAGCCGCAAAATTTGTCAAGGAACATTCGAATTTATTTATTAAAGCTAGTGATATATGTATCCGATGTGTACGTAATCCTAACCGGATTGTTCTAGCTAGGACAGCTAAGACAACTTTGTATGGAAAGAGCTGTTACGCAATGTATGGTTCTGTATTCAATAAAACCCCTAATGACATCAAAAACTTACCTACCTTTAAGACTAGTTATAAAAAAGTTAAAATTATGGCTATGGAAGGAACAGGAGTAGAATCACCTAGTTTTAAGACGTTTCACTGTCCTTTGACTTTGACTTTGCTCATTGAAAAAGCTTTTTATAATGTGAATGAGCTCTTGAACATTAATTAGGTACTATGGAGATATATTTATATAACTATGACATTCTTTTTTTGTATTGTTTTTGTTGACATTCGTTTATTTTTTGTGTAATTTAATTTTTGCATGCCAATGTTTTTTGGTGAAATATGTGACACTGTTTATATAATTATTTAAGAACTTTTTGACCGTATTTCGCAATAAATGATTTGATTTGATTTGATTTGAAGGGTGATTTATTTGCGTATTGTTCAATAATCAATTAATCATTCGAGATATAATGATCTAAGTCGTACCGCCTTCTAGTTTTTACAGATGAGACAAAGCTGCAGCTGATTGAGAACAGCCGGATCAGTACCTAGGTGGCTTTGCTAATATAAATCTCCATGCCTTTTTTTGTTTGAACTTTTAGGCATGGAATTTACAAGATAGGTAGTTAAGTAGGTACTTGTTATTTTATCAGGTTACAAAATTGTTACCTAGGTACCTACCTATTACCTACCTAGACTACCTCTTTTCGCTCGAAACACAGGATCTACCTTGTTCAGGCTCCTATGTTATATCTACCTATGTGTATGTAAAAAAACCTTGAACGTGTAATTTTTTGTGTAATCAAGTTTGTGAATAAATTCTTTATTTATTATTTATTAGATTATAAACCAATCCAAAGGTTACCTGGAAGAGATCGCTTTTAGCGATAAGGTCGCCCATTGCTTTAAGCTAAATCAGTTTTATTTGTTGTTTTTTTTCTTATGGTGTGCAATAAAGCAATATTCTATTCCATTCTATTCTAAACTGTCATCATCGATCTCTTGGGCGAAGTGCTCATCAGCAGCTTTACCGCTGACGTCGACTGCGGCGCGGCGCAGTGACGTGCTTTCGGACATTCAGTTATAATGTACTAACGTAAATGGTTTCGGATAGGTAGGTAGGTAAGGTAGTCAAGTTTGTAGTGCTAAAGGTGCATTTACACGATGCGATTTTCTGTACGAATTGCTAAGCCCCGCCCATTGAACGTACCGACAAGCGTCGCGCTAACTACATATGACAAATAGCATACGATGTGCGTTTACACGTAAAAAATTACAATGCGATGCGATATCGTGTGGGTTGAAATCGCATCGCGTAAATGTAGGTACCTTTAGGTAAGCTAGATTCATCGAAAGCTTTGCCAAGTTTATACATAGTGTTTCGATTCGAAGACGTGTCTTTTTTACTTTACACGACTCTCAAAGGAAGTTTTATACTACCTAAGTATTTTCAATTACTTACCTACCTACCTACTACCTATATTTATAACATCACTGATTTATTTTAGTTTACTTTAGTTAGGCAGGTAGGTGCCTACCTACTTAGGTATATTGACGATGTCACTTGTTCCACTCCACTATTTCGCAGAATTTTTACCTACATGACAACGCCAAGGGTTTTGATGTTGCAAATCTTTTTGAATCGGCCCACCAGCACCACAGTAAAAACATTCAAACGAAAAACATAATCATACATTAGATCGTGATCATCTTGATCAGAAGTAGGTAGTAGGTACCTACTTATTGCCTCATTAATCAAACGAATAGTGAACAAGCAGATGTTTTATCCGACCCGTTATTATCCATTGAACTCAATGTAGCTCAATGTTATTATCTCAGTTTATTTCCAAGAAAAATTTGTGAAGATCTTTTATTCATAGAAAATAGCGCTTCAATCCAACGGTCTCTCTCCTTGATTGGTTCCCGGCGCGTTCCCACACAGCGCCGGCGGCTGCTACGACGCGGCCCGTCACCTCACTATCAGATAACAGAATTCGATAACTGTTCGTGAATAAACTCTACATTTGTATTGCAAATGGATGTGTCCAACGTCCAAACAGGGCGCGGCGAATAACTAAACCCCGGTGTCCACCGTAGCGCGACGTCGCTAATCGTATTCGTACAGCGACATTTATGGCAGAAACCGCTAGCATAGTTATGCATATAATAGGTACCGTTCAGGCATGCTCCAGTGGAGCTAACAGCCGCGCTGGGCAAGGCGGGGCGCGGCGCGGCGCGGTGCCCGGCTCGGGCTGCCTCCGCGCTTATAAACTTTAGCGGTTCTTGTCTACATTTTTAATTTGGTTAAACCTCGCTGACAACTTTCCCTTTGCACGTGAACTGATTTTAAAAAGCAAATTAAATTCGAAAACGGAAGGCATTCGATAACACATTAAAACAGTACGTATTGGTGGAGTAGAGATATACCTAGTGGTGGCCGCAGTATCAATCGCTACCGGTTTTAACGATAAATTGCATCAACAAAAATTTATAAACATTTATATTTTACAACTCTCTTAACTTTGGAACTAGGCTAGACCATAACTTGGCACAGACTTGAAGAGTGATCTCTATTATCTGTTGTAACCAGCAGGCAGCAGTTGCAGCTCTACTGCGCTAATGAGTCCTCTCCCGCTTGGACTAACGACCCTATAAATAAATTAATGCCATAGGCTAACTAATGACTTTTTTCTTTTTATTTTAACGGTTTTAAAGGACTTTGAATCACTTTGTTAGTTTAGTAGGTAATTAGGTATGTCAATCCGTTAAGTACTACACCCCTTTACTCCTTAATTACCTACTTAATGGTTCTCAATCGTTTTTGGAGTGTATTGAACCATCGACCTGACGATGCAGCTCCGGCGAGTAGAGAAGAGTAAACAAGGTGGCATTAGCATCAGGCGCGAGCGGCGTGACGTCGGCGCAAATGCAGCATAAATATGTATAGTGCATTGTCCCCGGGTCGGGCCACAGGCGGGTCCACGCGACACGCTGCATAATGCAGCGGCGCTCCGCGGGGGAGACACAGGAAGGCAAGAGTACCTATTGCTGCAGCCAGCTGGAGTGTTGCGGCACCTCTCTAACTGCGGACAATACCAGAGCAAAGATAGTCAAAGAGATTTTCCAGAATACCAGAATAATATTGAAATATCTTGGACACGAGTCTTCCGAAGCTACAAGGATTGTATGTAAGGTATAGATGTCAACTTTAATGAAGTCATTTTAAAGTGTTTGTCGTCGGGTGCTGTTGCAGAGGATGTAGAGACGACCTCGTAGGGTGGTGGCCCACGCACGACAGATACCTCTCCTAGTTTCTCCTTTACCCCGCAACAATGCACTGCATTTCAACCACATTTTCGCTACATTGTTGTGAAGAACAATCCGACTTCATTTGATTGAATCTAAACATTATTAAGTTTCATTGCGTTTCTTCATTAAATGGGAATGTTAGCTTCATTACGCCAATTAATGACTAGTATCTGGTTTTCTCAATCTTCAGAGGCACGCAACTTCACGCAAGTGACGAAGAGCTAGCATTGATTGGACAATCTCAGCCATTACTCAATCCGATTAGGAACTTATAAATTAGGTGTTGGACAGAAGCATGTCCCTCGCCGAGGCACATTTATCAGCCCACGGCGTCCCACGCACCCCTCGCGCTATCTGTGCGAGCCAGGGCCGGGAATAGAACCGGCGCTCGCCCACGACCCCGCCTCGGCCTTCACTATCCGTCAGGCTCTGGATATTGTTAGCCACATATTATACACACAATATACTAAAGCTCAAAAAGCTTTAACCTGAGGTACAAAAATGTATAAGCATTAATTAGGATGCCTTCGAAAGGCCCGGTACAAAGTCAAGTGTTTTATTCAGGTGTGTTAATGAAGGCTGGCGTGTGGCGTGCGCACTGCGCACTTCATTTGAAAATAATAACAAATCGTGTAACTTTGCGCCAACGCATCAATTACGGGCTTGTAATTATAGAAGCTTAACAAACTTGTGCCATCACTGGTAGGTCCTACCTACCTACGTAATCGACGCTGTAAATATTACAGAATGTTTTTAAATAACTTCAGAAGTCGCGTGTTGTGTTGCTTGATGCGTCCGATTTAGCTCATTCCACCGAAATCAGCCGAGCTCTATGTATAGTTCAGTGACTATCTAAGTAAGCAGAGAGAGGAGGATCAGATGTACTTTCAATTTTTTTTTTAAAATATTTATTTACAGAAACTAAGCTACTACAATATTTACATAAAATTACAAAATACAATAGAATCAGTCAAGTTATCTAAGGATCGTCGTAAAAACGATCTATAGATAGCTCAACTGATCCAGGTCACTGCCAGTCGGAACTTTCAATTCAATTCAATTTCAATTTATTCATAAAACGTAATACATAAAATTACAATTATTATAAATAATTTACATCGAACCCCGCACTAGGCTAGGCCTGTATCGCGGCAGTTCGAGTGTAATTATTAAATAAACATATTTATAATAAATACCTAAAGATATATATAAAATATATACATAGATAGACTTTGGAAGGGGGACGCGGGCTGCGAGCCAAACGACACGCCGACAAGTCGACAGGGCCCGGGGGCTGAGCGCTACCTGGCGCGGAGCTCAGTCAGCTCTCGAGGACTCTGAGCACCGACTGGCAAGGCTACCAGAACACTTACACAAACTTAGCTAAGAACGAAATAATGATTTATGAATGTTACAGTTATTGTTTGAAATTGCAATCGTATAGCAGGCCGTTTACGATTATTTGCGCTCGTGTGATTTATCTATCGAAGCTTCGGATCTGACTTTTACAAATAATTCTCCGTTTGAGTTTTTTGTGTACAAAACTGTACACTTACAATTTGCAAAGATATTGCTGAGCCAAGCTGACAAAGAGTCGTCGAACAATAGGATTCGTATTTTCGCTCACTGTTATGAATGGCGTTTTTATGATGCAATTAATTTGTTACCAACTTAGGTATTATATATAAAGCTTTTGTTTGGCACCTGGCCAAGAGTTGTTCTTTATGAAATTTTTTTGGTAGTTTTGCTTTCTCACGAGTGTACCTAGTGGTAGGTAAGGCACCTGCTTAGATTTTTATTTTATTTAGTATGTCTATGAAAATATAAATATTAATTTGCACAATTAGCACAATTGGCACGCCACCGCGCGCCTTCAGTCTGTCAGCAAGCGGAAGGCGCTCGCCTCCGCTGCCAAATGCTGACGCAGCGAGCTGCAGGTAATGCCGACCTCCGTAGAGACAATGCCGATTCATCTTTCACAGATAGGTACATTTCCTAGATTTTCAGAAATATTTTCATTTCCATTGAGAAAGGTACCTACCTAAGCATTGACTGAATGTAGCTCTACCAAAAGTAACTCCAGTTGCAGCACTTCACTTTATAGATTACCGGAACATCTATAAGATGTTAACAGAACTCTCCATGCGGGCTCAATTCGCACTTTCGGCTGTTTTATTTTTGTCTAAAATGGCTTTTTGTCAGGGTGAGCGCTGTATCACAGAATTGGTCATAGGAGCAAGGTTAGCAATGTAGGTTACTCGTTAATGTAAGAATTTATGAAAAGAGAGACAGTGTTGTGGTTATGTATACCTAGCTAGCATGCGGGCGACGACGACCGAGGTGTCGATGCAAGCCGCGGGCAGACGCGAGTCTCCGTGCAACGTGTCACTTTTCACACCTCGCCGAGCGGTTTTTACTATTTGCGCGATAAAAACGTCGACTCAACCCGCTTGGACATTATTTAGGTGCCTTCGGCTTCTTCAGTGCCCGCCAAAGTCCGGTAAAACTAAAACGGCCTTTTATTCATTGAGTTATAATGTACGTAGTACATTATAACTCAATGCTTTTATTAGGCCCTCCGAAAAAAAAGCTTGCACGCAAATCAAACGATGAATTAAAGAATTACAAACATTTAGTTAATTTACTTCGTTATGTTTGAGGGGATGTTTTGCTGGGAAAAACAACATTACTTAAAGATAATGAGTTAGGGTTGGGATCACTCGTGTAACCTAACGAGCAAAAAGTTTGCTTCGTGAATAAATTTTGTTAGACGAGAAACAAACAAGAAAATGATTAAAACAGTTGTTTATCGCTAATAGAGCATTTTCTTTAAATAATTTTAGGTAGTTTCTGTAATTCTTTTATAGTGCTGATCCACACTTGGTATTTCATTATGAAATGAAAAGTCTTATCAAAATTTTGGATTCCGACGGGATTCGAACCCGCATCGATCAGACGACCCTCCTAAAGCCGGAGTGCCTAACCCATATTTTTCGGTGCTCAACCGAAAAATATGAGACTTATCGAAAATTTGGACATTGACAAGTAGGATTTCGTGGCCGAGCGGTTAGGCACTCCGGCTTTAGGAGGATCGTCTGATCGATGCGGGTTCGAATCCCGTCGGAATCCAAAATTTTGATAAGACTTTTCATTTCATAATTTTAGGTAGGTTACAAGCTCAACAAAGTACCTACTTTGTTGAGCTTGTAATGTATCTACTTTATTTATTTACACACACCTAGATATAACATTCGTCGACTAATATTCGACAAGTAGGTACCTACGTTTGTCTTGTTTTCACGATTCGTAATTAATTGCGAGTAATTAATAGCGTCGGTGAACGCGTTACCGAGCTCGTGTCGACCAACATTCTGGCAACTAATCATTCATTACCAAATAGGTGGTTAGCTAACTAATGCTATGAAACTCCATTTTAAGGGCTTATATTTAGCCGCCAATATTTAATTAATCTGTGAAGTTTGTTTATTATTAGGTAATAATGAACGAAAATAGCTTGAATTTCAAACAAAATAAGTTACAAGTAATTATTATAATGCAACGACCAGCTGAGTAAGTTGAATAAACCTAGGTACTTACTCACTTAAATACCTTAAGTACCTTGGTTGGTACCTACCTTCCTTTCTACCTAATAAAATCACACCAGTAATTTGATACGCTAAGTATGAAAAGCACATGTCGTATCCGTCCGACACACAGTACCGAAGTTAGTTCACACAAAACATATGTAAGTAGGTACTAGGTATCTACATTTAAATTCCAACAACATCCTCATGAATGGCAATATTCGTCACGGCTCCGGGAATAAGAATCGATTTATTTACTTGCAAAGTAAAGCAACTTTCATTCCGTCCGAGCAATTACCTACTCGTACTACGGCTCTACCAGCAGCTGCTGCTCTATTTCACTCGGATGCGTAGTTTACACTTGTTATATTATGTACTTAATCTGTTAATTATTCACTACGGATAAAACTTACCTGCATGGATGAGCTAGTTAAGCATGCATAATGTAAAAGGTACAATAAATAAATAATGCTGGACTTTTTCACACAGCATCATCTAAGCCCCAAAGTAAGCAGAGCTTGTGTTATGGGTACTAAGATGACTGATATACTACTTATATACTTTTTGTTTGTAAATACATACATATTATACATAGAAACACCCAGACCCGAGACAAATATTTGTAGATCATACAAACATTGGTCCCGCCGCGGGGATCGAACCCGCAACCTTTGGCGTCGCAGGCGGGCCTTCGCCCACTGCGCTACAGAGGTCGTCCAATAATAATAGATACAAAGTTATTCTCCGCCGTTTCTTGCTCAGGAGTTTCTAATTGAATTAGCGACGGGTGCTCTACTTGTGCAGAGCAAACACGTCGCATCCGACACACGGGCTCACACGGCCCGCGAGCCTCGCACCCTCGCCTCGCCTCGCCTCGCCTCGCCCAACTGTTTCAACATTCAAACACTGGCGCAATAGCATGCAATAGCTAACTCACTGGAAAAAACTTAAGTATTCTGAGCTCCAAAATAAATCCAAGTACACACTCTCTATGGTATATTTTACAACAGCTGACATAGCTGCAGGATGCTTTCAAACCTATACAAACTACTCCACGGAATGGTTCTGACTCCGGGTACAAATTAAGCACTAAATCTTACTTGTCTTTACAATTTTCGAACGTATTCGCGTATTCCTTTCAAACGTCCACTGCTGCTTTTGTGTGTAGAACATAATGGAAAGGTAAAGAAAACGTTCAGTGAATGCCTAACAATAGCGAGTCGTCGCGCAAGGAAAGTAATTCCAGTTTGCGGTGCAGGGGCTGCCTGTGGATCCATTTGGAGGCTCCGTGGTAACTGTAAGTAAAAGCCTCCAATGCTTTCTCGTCCAGTGAGCGAACGTAATATGAAGTAAAAGCATAAAAACCCAGTCGCTTTCAGAACTCGGAGTTGTTTCATCGATTTTTTGCATTTCACTTTATCGGTATTGGGTATCGATTCTATTGGGACGCGGCGCCCGCCGTCGGCGTCGGCAGAATGGAACTGAATGTTTACTTCATTTGCCAAAAGAGTTCATAAAAACAGCTGCTCACAATTTGATGAATGCTATGTGACATTCTATAACGTGTAAGGAGCGAAGGGGCACTACAAGTTTTGGTGGGAAACAACTTTTAAACAAAATTAAAAGGAGCTCAAGCGTCATGTAGGTACCTATTCCCAAATTGTCCCTTGAAAGCACGTATGTAGAGTAGAGCTGGCGGAAATCAACTTAAATAAACTCTCAAATGTTTACAGAGTTCTCGTAAAACTATTTACCACAAAACGGATATTCTTTTAGATCTTAAATTTACTACTAAATGCGTTACTTTGCGACGAAAACGTGCTTTGAATATGGAGCTTACTACCTAATAATATAAGATCTGTAGGGCGACAGAAATGATTAACCTAGATAATATTTTCACAAGAATAAATGGGGTTTTGAAAGCAACTCACAGGTAAATGTCAGCTTCCTACACTTGTGCTTGACCTGATTTTGATCAGCGGAAAGTTAACAAGGTAGAAAGTTATGACTTTTTAAATGCCAAGTTTTAGCATACTGGTATAATATTTACCTTTAGGTAGGTATTAAAAATACGTTTCCGACGGAATAATTCCCAAACATGGACGACTCCTATGTTCTCCTTATGTGCACTGAATATGAGCACCTGCGTTAAATAGTGTCCGTGCTCCTTCCGTGCGCGGATGTGCGGCATTAAGCACCGCTCCCATGTTATTACACTACCACCAAACTAACAACTACCCCCGTCACGCGAAAACCGACTTTCCCCAGCTCTGATAAGAGCCACCGGACTCGTCGGAACTCCGTGGTACAGTCGCGGTTACAGTTCCCTGCGGTTCCGAATACACGTTAAAAGTAGACGGGACCCGCCCGCTCTGAAATTTTAGAGCAACTTGGTATTACTATAATTCGAAACGTGCACGAAACTGTGCCGCAGAATGATCAGTAGTCTCTGCGGCTTTAGTAGGTAGGAATGTAGTAGGTAGGTACAGTCGGCGACAAGAGTTAAACTTATTAACAACTTCAAGTCTAAGCAACTTACAAGTTCAGGAACACTGCTAGATTACTAAACCAGCGTATAGCTAGTACCCAGGTACGAACTACGAGAACTAACTGCTAAATGAACGAAACTGAGAAAAGTTTCATCCCACTTCCCACTCATAATAATAAATCTGAAAGTTGTGAGTTTATTTAGCTAATATATAAGTAGGAACCTACTCTTTGATTGGACATGAAACAACGATTTGGTTCTTGAAAAGTTTACATAAACATGAATTGTAAACTTATTCGGCATGGCAATGAATGAAACATAACTTTTAAAAGAAGTTCTTCGAATCGATGCATTTGGATGATGTGTGAATTGCAATGCTGATCTATATTTTATTCCTGTCAATGTGCTGACACGTGAGTCATCCAGACAACGACGCAATATTGTGATAAACCACTGTTGAGCTTGGCTCTATGATTTCCAGAAGACATAGCCAGAGCCAGGTATTCTTCCAAGTTGTGCCTTCTTCGCGGCGGACCTGGGAGACCTACTTATACCTATCCAATAAAGACACTACAAAGGTACACAGTGTCAGTTTTGTACACATCTGTATAAGATGCTCCTCAATGTATATATCGAGAACTGGAGAGGCAGGTATCGATTGGTGCAGGGCGAGGCATGTCCATTCTGCACGTAGTTTTAAGCCCCCAATACATGTTGGCCGAGCCTTGCCGAGTGAAGGCCAATACCAACGTATAGACAGCATTTTGCCTTGCCTTGCCATCGCTTGCCCTCACTCGCCTAGTTATAGTCTCTGGTCGAGTAGACAGACCGCAGGCGCCGCCAGGAGCTCCCGTATTGTGGAAGTTTTACGAGGTTTCTTTAGCAAGGCTTTGCGAGGCAACTCCCTTTCAATCTGTGGCCCAGCTCGAGTTAAATCGCCTTTGTTATTGTAACCTTCCTTTTGTTTGAAAACACTTTGAGCTAAGGGTCGAAATCCCATAGCATAGCAACTAAAAACAAATATAGCTAAGTACAAAGTTACTGCTTACTTATTTACTTTGCATAAATGTTTGCACAAAAGAGCTTGAAGGTTGTCAGAAATCAAAGAATCTTTTTGAAAGAGGATGAAGTCGCATATGCAAAAGAACTATTGATTTACAAAGATGCTCACTATGCTAATATAGTCGTAAACATGCGCTGGATCGAATGGCCCTCGTGCGATAAATAAGCGTTAGGATGTGGCGCTCGTCGCCGACGCCGACCCACTGCGCCGGCCGCGCTGCACGATCATTTACAAACATTTGATGAACCAGATGTTTCCTTATAGACCAACTACCTACAAACCATCGTTTTTAATAGCTTTCGGGGAATCATAGAGGTGCCTACGAGTTATACCTTTAGACATTGCCGCATTTTACTTACTACGCTCTTGCCAGACCTAGAAAGGAATTGTCTGCTTTCATAATTTATTTCGACAACGTAAATAAAGAACAATCCTAGTTTAAAAATATGCATCTGGCTACGTAACGTGTCGTGTAGCCGTCACGCGTCTCTCAATTCAATTCAATTCAATTTGTTTATTGCTTCATGTTAGTTACAATGTCTTAAATATAGGTAGGCGTTTCATAACATGAACCCCGCTGGGGCACTGCAACATTTGGTAGGTTACTTATAAACTAACTTATGTAGGTAAACTAACTTATGTTGGTATATATTGGCTCAGCCCTTAAAGATATTTAATTTAAATATTTTTGGTTCAAGTACTATTAAATATATATTTAGAATCCGAGTTTACTTTTTATTAAATCTTTTATTGTCATCTAGATAATCTTGAATATTGTAATAACTTTTTTCTATGAGGTAAGATTTTAATTTTTTGTTAAATATTGTATTTTCTTCTAAGTTTTGTAGTTCTGAGGGTAAATTATTATAAATTTGGATTGACATGTTATATGTTCCTGATTTAACTATTTCTAATTTTGTGTAAGGTAGGGCTATTTTATTTTTGTTTCTCAAGTTGTGCGGTTTGGTGTATTGCTCTTTAGATATTCAGGTGGTTTCACAGATCAAATAATATTAAGTAGGTATAGAAATATCTACATAAGTAGCCAATAGCTGAGCAACTCGCCTGCTGCGTCCGCGAACTCCCAAAACACATTAATTATTTGGTATATTTTTTTCTTAACTATTTTAAAGTGATTTATTGTTTGGCGGTCGACGCTGCGTCTCCTATTGTGAGCCGACTTTCCGCTCGATTTGTTTGTTTTTGTGCGCGTTTCACGTTTTTGCGGAACGTTTCTGTTCGAGCAAGCGGGCACACAACGAGGGCAAACTTTTGTACACAACTTTTGGCCTTAAATAGAAATCACGAGCTAAATCTATCTTAAAAAATGTTTTGTGAAATAAATTGGTATTACCGAACAACAAAATGATTTTGTATTTTATGGGTTCTTTTCTACATTACCTAGTGATTGATTTGATTAGACCAGACATCTACAAAAAATATAATTATTACCTAACTCTCCTCTATCTATTATGTTTCCAAAGTTAGCGATGACTGTCTCCCAATCAGAGGCTTCTTCCCAACGTGTTGTTGTTGACCGAGCCTAGGTATATTGGCGGGTGTAGCTCGGTCGGCTGCGTGTGCGCATGCGGCTCCATTGGGCGCCGCCGACACTGGCTGAGCCCAGTCCACAGTCGGACAGTTGAGCCACATCCGAGTACTGGTGTTTGGCGACAAGTTTCTACAATAACCTTCTGTAACAATTGATCGCAACATGCCTCGTCCACGCTTGTAACAAGAATTTACCTTAAAATACATGGAAGAAAAACATCCACGTTTCCCGCCTAGTAGTAATAGGTGGAAAAAAAACCATTCTTCCCTACCAGTTGGGATAGATTAGTAAGGATATGTGGAACTAAATTGGTCACTTAGGAGGATACTTTGTGGGTTTAAGCTTAAAATCCTTAACGGTGATCCAACGTATGTTAGCATCACGTGGCCTCAAACGTACGGTCTCAAGAAGGCCGTACCTATTAGTTTAAAGCTTATCGACGCACATACCATACCCACCACTGACCTTCCTATCGGGAGCGGCGCGGCCATAGCTCGCTCCGGAATGGAAATCACATCGATGTGACACCCGCATGAGACATTTGGCATTTGCATATTGGCCGGCAACGGCACGGCAAGCGCTCGAAAACCTTAATCCGTAGAGTCAGCGTGATAATGATTACGCATTTTATTTTTTGAAAAGTCTATGTCAAAAGTGGATCCTCCCGTCCTCGCGTTTGCCGCATTGTGTCGCGTCAGTGTCGTGCCGCATGGCTGACGTCACGTCGTCGGTCGGTCGCGTCTCTATTTGGCAATGGGTCCTATAACGTGATTATGCTGAATAGAGCACCGTATGGGTTCCGGAATCGCATTCAGACGCTCTCGGAATAACTGTCGAAATCATTCGAAAGCCGAAACAACGTGACAACTCACGAATAAGATATTTATCTAACTACTTAGTTGCCAGTGAACTTTTCCTAGTATTGTCACAGATTTCAAACCAGTTTACTTCGCTTTGGATTTCAAGAAAAGAATTGAATCTTCTTTTGGCAAGATAAACATTGTGGCTAGCGAAGCGACCCACTGCGAGTAGGTATTGTGTTGTGTTGTGATGTCTGAGGAATGTTAATGTCGCTAAAACTTGAAGCAGTGATGATTATATTATGGTAAATTACTTTGGGTAGGTAGTTAGCACTGTTAGCAGGTTCATTGATTATCTTTTTGTATTCGATCAAATTAACGAAGGTGACTTGTGTTTTTGTTTTAATAATGGCGTTTTCTTTTTCGTCAATCGTGCGTTACCTTGCCTTGATTGGTTGTGTCTGTTTCTCGTTAAGGTCGGTTAGATTATTAGATAAATCATTTGTTTAATTAAATTTCTTAACGGCCTTGTTATTTTGTTGCGTAAACAAGGTTGTGAAAAACAACATGGCCACCATCCGTAAACAAAAACAACATCGTGTGACAGACGCGGGCCTTATTGGCTAATTCTTAAACCAAGAAAACTTCAGGGAGAGCGTTTGTAAGAGGCCATCCTTCAATTGGATTCTGCGGAAACGTGAAGTTTATAAAGTTCAAATGACTTTGGGGCTATCCATAAATTACTTACACGAAGCTCTACTTGGTTCTAGTCACAGTGGTCGCTTTGTTTGACCCCACCCAGCATGCCTAATGTGACGGTTCATAAGAAAATAATATTTCGATTTGTTATATTATGACAAGAGGTTATATTAATAAGCTTAGGACTCTTATTCTCATAAAAAAAATTACACTTATATTACCCCCTTATATTATGGACCATATCGAGTTTACTGATAGGGCTCTACGCTAAAAGCAACGAGAACTAGACTATATTTTATATTATGCGAAATCAATCCCGTCCATATTCTAATATTAGGCAGAACTCCCGACCGACAGGAGATTCCTCATCATCAGGACAGGAGATTACGTCTAATAAATTGAAGTCCACTGGAACTAGATGCAGAGTTATCGAAACTTTCTTACAGCGTAATTACTTTCCATTTTAGACTTGCGCCTGAAACAGTTTCTTCAGGGTGAGTTCTATTGGCAGACTACCAATCAAGACCAATCAAGCGCTGACGAAAATCTATCATGAACTCCAAAGCAAGATTTGGTACCTACATGTTATTTAGATTGGCCAAATATGATACCCTATAGGAATAAACAGAAACGAACCTACAAATTCTTTCATAAGGAAGTTGACGTGAGGTGTAAATGCGAGCAGCCTTCACGTGATGGTAGGTATCTACTCACTCATGGTAGGTACCTGAGTGTAATGGTGTCTGGAGAAAATGTCGGTGCTTGCGTTTTATTGAGGCTCATTCAGACAGCAATTAGATACACATTCAGGCGGAATACAAAGAAGCCTAATGTGGGCCGGGCCGGCTTTGTTAGCCTTCTGCTTAGGCATGCCCATTAGGCAGACATACCTACCAACTGCGCTGTGTAGGTAGAGCTTACACAAAGTATCTGAATCCAAGGTCTAGTATATTTTACGATTTTACTTATGGTTTTTTTTATTGTGAAGATACCTTAGGAATTAGGAGATAACATAATGCATTTGCAATACTTACCTACCTACAACATAATGCACTCCGTCCATACAGTCATAACGCCGGGCTTCCACCGCGAGCGCAGCGGACTTCGTACGGACTCCGTTGAGCTTGTAAGAATAAATCGTAGGTATACTTGTGTTTCTACTAACAAATAGTCGAGCGGAAAGGACGAGCGAGCAGAAAGACTTGAAATGAACTCGCTCAGTTCTAGGGAGCAGAGCAAAGTCATTACGGAGTCCGTTCAACTTGTTGTATCTTGTGTACCTAAGTATATAAAATTTTCTAGTAGAAATCAAAAGACAAAACTCTTTGTTGGCGTAAATAAAAACCTATTTTATAAAAAAGGAGTCCGTTCCGCTTAGCCATCTCTCGCTCATTACATTACCCTTTCGCGGTGGAAACTCGGCTTAACATTCCCACCTGTGTCTCAAAGGGCAGGTGGCGTATATTTATGAAATCTGTAATCTCCGTACAATATTTCACAAGCATTTAGTACTTGAATTTTATGTCGTCTTAGTTTGTCGTTTTTAATATCATCCATTTCCTCCACCCGAGTATGATATTGATAAACAATCAATGAAAAATATTGTCGTCATCGCTGACCTCCGCCGTGGTGCTGCTGCGGCGGCGCCGGGAGTAGCACACGCTGACGTAATGATTGCGGTCATCTCAAGCATTCAACGAGGATTTGAATTTCTTAGTTTTAAGTTTAGTTAGTTTTATAAGTTAACTAAAGCCACAGGGTCGCGAGCGAAGCCTTAGAGCCTACAGTTTCTTAGTATTCGATTAAATTGAAGGTCTATGGTTACTTATAAGAAATAATTTAATTTAGTCTAGTTGTAAATTTATAAAAAAAAAACTAAGCTATTACAATATGTACATAAAATTACAAAATATAATAGAATCAGTCAAGCTATCTAAGGATCGTCCTAAAAACGATCTACGGTAGCTCAACTGATCCAGGTCACTGCCAGTCGGAAGCGTGCCCAAAACACTGGCGGCATTGCCACGCTGAATGGCAATGCTGATTCTCTATGCCAAAAAATTGCCAGCTCTTGAATTACGCGACGCTTCGACCAGACGCCCTGAAAGATTTTTGAAGACGCGATGGGCCCCGGAACCCCACGGTTCCAGGGTCTCGACCCCAAATGGTTCAAATATATAAATCCGATCAAGATTTATATATTTGCGCCTTTTGAGATCCTCAGCCGAATCTGCCGCCGCGCCAGGCCTAACGGATGTCCCCGGTAGATGTCTAGTTGTACTCTTAGAAGTCTCACTGGCTGCAACAAACATGTAACCCACTATTTTATTAGATAATTAACCTACTTTTTATGTAGGTATATATATATTTTTTTACATTAAGTGCCCTGTGCCATGTTTTTAAGGTAGTTTCTACTTTAACTCGATGCAACGATGATGAAATATGATACAAATCTAATAAACGATTTAAATAACTAAGCTGATTCAGCATTAAAGCTTCAGCGATATGTCGCAACATACATATTATCGTTATTAGTCATCACTTACACACACACTTTTGTTTTCTGCTATAGAATAGACATACTAAGAGGTGTAAACTATAGGATATAGGTATGTGGTGTAGTGTAGATGGAGCTGAGCTGGCGTTGAGCGGCTTCGTGCAGGAGGTCAAGCGGCGGCACAAAGGGAGGGCCACTCGCCGGCGCCTCCGCGGCCTCTCGGGAAGCCGCACATTCCTCACAAAGACTCTAACTAGGTATTTCTGAGCTCCTTTAGCTCACTCCGCTTGAATAGCTCGCTTAGCGGGTATTAAACACAAGGCTCTATCACTTTACCTAAGGACTCTGTGGTAGAGTAGATAGAAAAAGTGATCGCAAAAAAACCCCTATTTTTTTATTACCAAAAAAATTGTAAACATGGTCTTGGTGTCTGTTACTGATCACATTTCTGTAGTTAAAACTCAAAAAAAAGAGAAAAAAAATTTATAACCGCAAAAGGAGACGAGACGAGTCAGACATGGATTTATGATAGCTACTACGGTTTTACTGACTGGGGATGATACGACAGCATAGTTCGAATGCGAGTCTGTGCGCGATTGTTGTCTATAGTACTTATTTGTGTAATTTTCATAAAATTTTGTTCGGTTTTGGTAAAGTAAAGTAAAGTAAAAGTTTATTTTGCTAAATTTGTGGTAGGTACAAGTTACAAGGTACAAGTTACATTCATGTTATTAGCAAAAAAGGTTACCACTCAGCATCGTGCAAGTGCAGAGAAGGATACCTCCCCTGCACAAGTGCTGGTATTATGTGGCACCAGATGGTATTATGATGGTTGACTACAATCCTCGATAACTTTGTGATAGTTACATAAAAAAAAGTTCTGACCATGTCATTATCATTTTCTGCATCTGCTGCAACTGTCCTTAATTTTTTTTTGGTATTCATAAAATAGTGGTGTATAGGTAGAACATGCAATTATTTGTGAAGTCAAACAAGATCAGAAGTCGTTCACTCTGCTGTACTGATGAACCACCACCACTATAAATCATATCATAGTAAGAGCTAGTAACCAATATTATTCCGTTGCTTGAATCAGTTGCATTGCAGTCTTGCAGTGCGTGTAAAACGCTTTAAACTCATATTGTCAAACTGTGTACCTGTTTGCAATTAAACCACGACATTTATTTAAATTAATTACCGATTATATTGCGACATCATCAAACGTTCGTCCGATCGGACACGAACGGGTTCGCGCGAACGAAAGTTGTTCCGACACCCGACACCCGACACCCGCCGCGCCCGCGCCGCCCTGATTGACATTACATGTTCAATTTATCTTTAATTTCTTTTAATCAAGGTTTCTTAATCAGGGTTGTCTCTGAAAAGTAATTAACTAGGCTAAGAGTTTGCAGTCAATTCTATCAAAAGGCCATCTGCATTGCATGAGAGATAGAGAGATAGAGCCTGATGAAGCCAGATTAGAAAACAAATGGTTTTAAAAGATGTTCTTGCTTAAGTTACCTCGATCCATATTTTAATAGATCAGGTAGCTTCGAACTTTAAAAGCTTCAGTTTTATAACAACCTATAATACTTATTTCTCTATCTCATGAACGGCGCCACTTTTCTAGTGAAGGTAAAATGCGAACGTTACCAAATGTTTTAATGTAGTTGTACTTGGATCTTATCACAATGTATACAGGATGATACAAAAGTATATTCTACTCTACAGTAAACTCTAGTGACAAGCGAGCCGTGCCGTGTTGTCGGTCCCAAAGGCCATGTCGACATGACTGCTCGTGACAGCCCCACGTGTGTGGACTACTTTAGATCCTATCTTTGCATATACAGGGTGTGGAAGTGGAGCTTAACACTCATCATCAAAAGAAGAAAACTTAGAAATTAGGCAGATTACCGACGTAAAGCCCATAAAGCATAACATATGGAGTTCAATCGAGGCCTTCCGAGAACAGTCTCTGTTATTTTGGAAGAATGTGTCTGTCTAGAACAGTTCGGAAATAGTGAATACTTTCTGAGCGTGGAAATGCTTATAATGATATAATTGTGAGACATTAAGACAGCCTGTATAAAAATGTTGTTTAAGGTGTGTTTAAATAATCGTTTCCGAGTAGCATTTCGTTAATTGTCAATTCGGCCGGTACTCGGGAGCCGTCAGTGGAAGTGGTTAAATGCCAAATTAAATATCAGCCGCAGTTCACCGGGTTCATTATAGCAACTTGTGTTACTCTGTAGCGGCGTCAGCTGGGGAATGGTAATTTGACCAGGTAACAACATATTTGTACAACTTGTTTTGGTTTCGTTGAAACAAGTGTCTTACACGGAGGATAGTGAACATTTTTTTCCTGCTGTCGGATAGTTTTGCGTATTAGGTAGGTAGGCTCTTAAGGCTGTGGAGTTTGTGTTCATCATCATCATCATTAACAGCTCAAATGATAGCCCACTGCTGGACATAAGACACTGATTTTGTGGTATCAAAAAAATTGCATAGGTACCGCTTATGACGAGAGCTTGATATGAACATAAGTGTTTTTCCACATCTAAAGAGTGTTGATGTCTAACACTAAGATTAGCTGTTTTTCCTTCCCCACTCGAGCGCTCTAACAACACTTTGCTGATTGCGACTGTTTATTACATACGTAACTGATCCAATTTAGCAATTTTAGCGAAACTTTAATAAGCCCTGGTAATTATCCCATTCAGTGATTTGGGGTATCATTACCGATGGGATAGCGCGACTCGCGAGGCGATGGTATCTATCCTCCACCCCCCCCCCCCCTCCCCACTTCCGCACCCCTCCCCACGCGGCGGGTACTCGCCCTGTAATTGGCTCGACATAATTACACTAACACCCGCGTTAAGAGATCACTGAGGCGACAGCTAGTTCACTTACCTAAACACTTACGTGATCTTCTCAGCCAGATGAGATCTAGTATGTGATAAAACATTATAATGCTCGTGTGCTATTCCAATATCCTAAGCCCTTGACTGGTCACAATGCGTCAATCATGACTTCTTTAACCGGTTCCTTTTCTGGTTCTCTACCTACCAGTCGAGTCCATTTTCTCCCAATATCTGTATTAATGTCGCCAGATCACAAATATATTACCAGCGTCAAAATGATTTAACGAATAGCTGAGCCACATGCAGTGGGCTAGCTTTACCTCCGGCCATCTCAATCGCTAAACACTGTTATCATCTCCGAGGTGGCAATTATTTGATACTTCAGCTCGTTAGCCGCGATACCATCGGCCACTCCGACTCCATACCTGCTCAGGAAATCAGGACATGAGCAGAACCAGTGTACCTCTTTCTTGTCCTGCTTGTATTTAGGTTACTAACCATTGATGTTGCACATCCGAAATGTATAGACTGTAGAAACCTGTACCTATTTAAAATAAGACCTTAACATGTACAACAGTTATGCAATAAAATTATTCTGATTCTGATTCTGGGAAGAAAAGTTCCCTATAATCAGAGAGTTACATTTGAAAAGGAAAAAAATAATAACATGGGCATGACGTGGACCGACAGACGCTCACTGAGCATCATCACAATATAATATAATCCTGTCCTGGCTCAGTAGGTAGGTACTTACATATTCTCAGACATACCTATAAACAGACGGAAAAGGTCAATAGGCTTTGTTTTGATGGCGTATTGTGCGAGTGTTCAATCCATTATTGTATGGCGGAGGCGGCCGCGGCCGGCGCCGAACGAACTGCAAACACGACTCGTGCACCGCATTGCATCAATTTCATAAATTGTTTTAGTTACCAAACTAGTATTTTCAAAGCGAATCCCAAAATAGATGGCTATTTTGTTATAAGAAGTATTTTAGTTGAATCGAGATCTCGCGAGCGGTCCCGGCTGTTCGTAAACGCCTATTAATGGAGATGACACATGATTAATTCGGCGGTGGACGTGAACCGGCGCGTTAAAGTGACAACCCTAATTAATCACGCGTAATGACGTCACAGTGACGCGCCGGCTCCTTGCGGGCTGCGGCCGCATCTGTTCCGCAAGTTTCTTGGAGATAAAGTGCTTTTCGAACCGATATTTAATGTGAAATGCCTTTTACTGAATCTCTATCGCAGGAAAATATCCAACGCCAACTGAGCTGTCACGGGCGAGGCCCACCGGCTGAGGTGCGAGTGCGGATCTCAAGAAATAGGATTGAATTCACACAGGCAATGTAGAGTTCCAATGTGAGAGTTAATTTGTGTACCAAATTGTGCATTGAAGGAATGCTTCTCAAATCTGTTTAATTTGAGTTCACTGTCGAATCTCTACAGGTATAAACTAAAACCACTTGAATCTCCAGCAGAGATTTGTATAACAATAAAAAGTATAAGTGGGCGCGGGCGCCATCTGTCCATCGGCGTGTAATCCCATCCGAAGGATGCAATAAAGCGGCCTCAAGCGACGGCTCGCATCCCGGGGGAGCATTGTTCTCCGATTCGGGACGGTACGTTATTACATATTGCATAGGTAATTATTACAATTGTTTCAATTAAAGATCTCATACAGATAAGTAGAGAATTTTTCAGTTCAATCTTAACAACAGGGTCACGACTGTATCCCCAAGGCGCGGTAGACATTCTCTCAGATCTTTATATTCCAGATCCTTTGAAGATGTCTAAGGGGGTAGTCAGAGGCATGTACAAATACATATTTGATACATGCCCACATCTTGCAGAAGTTAGTATTCCATACGTGACAGGTTGCAAGCCCATCGCCGCCTTATAAAAATGATTATAAAAATGGTTACAAAAAGTTTGTTACATCGGTGGATCTACCAGTTATTTAGCTTCAGCAGAATGTTTATGTTGGATAGTACCTATGTGTGGGTCTTGAAACTGAACTTATTTTAAAGTTGGTTGATTTTGATGTCAATGAAAGTAGGTAATATAGCGATGAGCTGACCTGATGAGAGAAGCCCCAGTTACTCTACTCGTATGAATAACAACAAAGGCATCGTCTGTTACTATGACCACCGCGAACTTCAAGAAACCACTCATTCCATATTTCTCGGTAATGGCCGCATGCGAACTCGTATAATGAAAATAGATCCTAATGAATAAAAAACTCTGCAAGTCTAGGACGGTTATTGCTCGCCCCGCAGCAGATATTGCCTTCATATTTCATCCAGTAGAGATTTTTTCCAGCTCATAAAAGCTATTCCAAGTAAAAAGTAATTTCTCACAGCGAAGCGATAAAAATAACTTTATCTTGTCCCCGGAGAGCCATGTGCCGCGTCCATCTGTCTGTCGCCGGAACCGACTGGATCAGCGCACTTTGTCGCACCAACTACACAATATGCAATGTCTGAGGGCTATATTAACTACGGCCTATTCAATGACCCTCCGCCATACTACATGCGCTCTATTACACGGCATCGGCAGGATATTGTACACTTCCATACAAAGTACGTGGTATTCTGTGGTTCCGTGGGAACCGCGTTGCGTGACGGCGAAACGTATGGCGAATTGGCGAAATAGTAATTGATGTCGTATAGTCATCACTTCACAGTTATTTTATGGGAATGATGGGCCATGATGGTAGGTTGTTGGATAATAGTTTAATGTTGTGGCAACAAACAGCTTATTGTAGAGATGTCATTACAAAAGCCATTTGAAACTCCAATAAAATAATAAAATGAACGATAAAAGACCACATCAAAAGTTGTCTCGTTTGTCGTGTGGATCCGCATCCGCGCAGCGTCGCGTCGCGTCGGTCGGTCGGCAGCCGACACCCAACATTGTGGCAGATCTGCAGGCCTTTGTTCAAACTTTTAAAGCTCCTCGCTGGCATTTCACTGATCCTTTTAAAATGTAAGTATGTACTCACACTGTGTTGTGGTTTTTCTCGAGATTCTCAGCAACATAGAGTTGGCAGGAATGCGCCGCTACCCAGTGTGGTGAGTGACCACGAGACATTCTATCATCGCTCGCGTGTATCGAGTTCTACACTCCGTGGCAACAGCTCTGGCGCAACGCGACGACGCGTTTGTTTTGTTGTTCCGTAAAATTGACCGAGCTCTATATGAAGGCCTGTTGTGGAGCTAGGGTTAGCTGCAGTATTGTTAAAGTTTGCCCTATTTTGGGTTTATTAATCCGGCTAAAAAACATTCTGCGAACTAAAAGTAACAGTATTCACAAGGCATTGTTAGGTGTAGGGACAGTTACAGAGCAATAAAATAGTTTACAAAAACAGAAGGGCGCCACACCAACATCCTTAAAGTACATTATTATTTAGTTTGCAGGCTCAAGTGTCTGAACTTCCTTTAACGAGAAACAAGGCGGAGTGGCCAAGCGCGAGCGCGCACGCGTGCCCGGGTTCCATCGTGTCGTCTAGCCAGGGTGAGCCCAAGTCAAAGTAAATATCAAAAATCATTTATTCAGTACCTACTTAGGATCACTTAGTCTTAGAAATAAATGATTCTAGGTCTGTTCCTTCGCGACTAATACCGTGATGGATGTACCAGGGCAACAAACACGGTTTAGGCGGTTTAGCTTTTTTCCCATCCATCTTAAAAATATAGTGAAGCTTCAGTGGGGAGCCAGTCCAACAAAAGTGGGGCTCGTCAACGTAAGATAAGGCTCGCGTTTTTGGATAAAAAATTTAAGTACCAAAACAAGCATCTCTATCGCCAGGATAGAGTTAGACAGTTTATAAAAGTACTTATTTGAACAATCCATCGTTTATTTTTGTACCCCTCGGAACCCCAGCGCACATGAACAGCAGAGCATGCGAAACACGCAGTTCCCACAACATGGCCGCCAGGAGACACATGTCATGCCTTGCTGATCATAATGGATTTCTAGCCTTCTTATTAATTTATAGATGGTAGAGTCGCGGCAGGCCAGCAGCCAGGCGGAGGGATGACATTGTTGTCATGGAAGATCATTGTTTATACACTTTTTATACCCTCTTTAATCTATGTTGAGAATTGAGATAGCTTCTTTTATAACTTTTACTTTATCGTTCCGTTTGTAGACACATATTTTACTTGTGTATTAAAAGTAGCCTAGTATCAAGATTTAATTTATGTTTGAAATCAACATGAGCGCGAGAGAGATTTAAATGTATTTTTGTCGCTGACTGCAAAGCATGTTACTGGTGCTATGCATGCTATGCCTAATGGTGTTATGGCTGGGGCTGTAGGTGTGGCGAGGCGTGGAGTCGGCATGGCTGGCGCTGGCGTGCTTAATGGAAAACAAACAGACGGACGGAGAAATAGAAAGATTTTCAATATATCTTCGTTTACATAACTTCGTTTGTTCTGGAAGTTAATCTGCTTTATTTTATACCTACTACTATTTTTCAAAAAAACAACCATGTCATAATTGTTACTTAAGTCCATTTTTGTAGTAGCAGCTAAGAAGTGGTTTGATAAATGGCGTTTGCTGGAGCGAGCACAGATACCTAATCATCGTCATCTTGTCATGACTGTGAAAAGTCTCTAGGCCACAGCCCAACCGAACGTGCTCTTCGTTTAGTTGATAACTGCAGCTGTGATTGTCTCATGCCATTACTCATTTCTATTGGAAAGTGACAGAAAATCGATTGCGTTTATATTCCGTTTCAGACGCTTTCAGAATTACTGAATAGATGAGCCCAAATGAGGCGTAGCTGTCGTAGGGTATTCCTTTGTACGGTGAGTTATTCAGTTCATAGTCACCTCGGACCAAATTGGTCCGATAGACACTGTAAATCGTATTACAGTGCCTACAAACTAAGCTCTCTGAGCTCACAGGCGATAATTAATTAGCAATTACTCAGCTCTCTAATTGTACCGATCGAGCGCTGCCCTGTAACACATGTTAGAATAGAATAACATTATATTTTCTCCACAATACAAAAATGTTATGCTTCGAACGAGCGAACAAAATACCTACCTACAAATAATACGGTTACAATTTTAGAATAGACTCACGTTTTTTTTTGCATTGTTCCTAATTTTTTTTTGTCCAGAATAGACTAGGTTTATGTACTTGGTAATATTATTCTACCTATATGTATTAATGGAGGTAAACAGGTAGCAAGCAAGAGGTTTATGGTTGCCCTTAATCGAAGTTTATATTATTATGTATAGTAGTTTCGCCTGTAGCTTTCAGGTAACGAACTATTCATCTATAGATTTAGTTAAAATTAAAATCAATGTGTCATTCATATCCGTTCAGCTGTAAACGAATAACTTATTTCTCTCTTTGTGATGTGCATACTCAGGTAAAAATATCCGATTTTTAAAATATTCGGTCGCTCAGTCGTTCGGTCTTTCGTGTTAGCGAATTAGCCGTGCGTGCGTTGAAATCTGCAAATACCGACAACAATGCACGCCGGCGGTGTAGGGTTCCGCGGGCGCGGTGACGAATCGCTTGAGAGAGCGGAACCAATGCCGTCACTCTCCGCCGGCGGAACCCTGAGATATCGCGCTCGTTCCGACAGGCAAGTCTTCGGTTACAGTTGCAACTGTTGCAAGACCTTCACTGACAGAGTAAACCAACCCTTTGCACGAAGGGTTCGACGTGTCATTAGGTAATCGCGTCATCTACCCTTTTGCAGCATTTGGCTCACGACACGGCAACTTGAACAACTTGATCGGGTTACTATCCAAAATCCATCGGTGCTTGTGCGGCGCTCACTGAAATCATACTTGTAGGTAAGTTTACGGGAATTTCATAAGAAAGTTTACACAACGTTGGGCTGTTATGAGAGCAGATCTATGCTATGCACATCAGTGAGTGATACCGGATGAAAACGATGATGATGGTGATGTTTCAAAGTTATTCCATGTGTCTGTGCAATTAAAAAAAAACATAAATGGCATGCTTATTTTACTCGTGAAACGAACACGACATTTACTCCTTCTTTTCTCCCATCAGATGTAAAAAGCCGTGAGATATGACGCCATCCATCGTTCCGGAAGAGTTGTTACTGAATTGCGTCTGTTGGGCCGTTTGTGCGGGGTGCGGGGGCCGCGGGGAGGGGGGGGACAGGAAGCAAAGGACTTTACATTTAATAGATAGAATCAGCAGATTGATTGTGATAACAGAAGGGTTGAAAGTCTTTGTGACGCGGCCCTTGGAAGAAGACAATCTGTCCCCCTGTAAAACATCGTTAGGTAGGATCTACATTTAGCCACTCAGATGGGAAAATGCCAACCGCCAGCCAACTGTTATGCAGTAGACAATTTCAAAAACCTTGCAATTTTTCACAGCAACAATTTTACTTAAGGTTGTCAAAAAGCATTTATTCAGTAGGACCGCTAGGATCACTTTGAAACGTCTTAAAACTAGATGATTTTACTCCTGTTCCTTCGCGACCAATACCGTGGAGAATCAGGGCAACAAACACGGTTTGGGGCCTAGCTTTCTTTTAGGTGATCCATCTTAAATCTAAACTTATGCTAACTTAGGTGGTATGGTACCTACCTTGTTTTTTCATAGCAGTAATTTGAGTCAGGGGTCGAGGTAACCAATAAAACTGTAGTAGATCCGTTATCCGTAGCTCATATTGAGGTCCGACTCCGATCCTATAGGCAGGCACAGGAGCGCCCGGGGCCCGAGATGTCTTAGCTCGAAAGCTGAAAATTCTGATCTGCGTTACCAGTTTAAGCGAGATTTATCATCATTATTTCTTAGCAATTAGTGATTTACAACTTTGCATTCGATTGGGAATCAAACCAAAAAGGAATAAAACTAGCTGGCCCAACAACTACTGTAAAAAAAGTCATTCGTTCAATCAGGCTCTGTTATGCAACGAACTCTATAGGGATAAAACAAATTGCCTATTGTTCTGTGCAATTGTTGATTGACGTTCTCCTGCTGGTTTCAACATCAGCATAAAAGGGAGCACCATGGTATTATGCTAAAACTAATCCGATCGCTTAGGTTCCCTTGGTTCTAATACTGATTGCTCAAACGGTCTCGTCGTGCGATCTGCGAACGAAACCGATCTCTCGCTTTTTACCCAAATTGTAGCTAACATTCCTAAGTAGCGTATAGAAGCGAAACTGGTACTGCTAATTCTTCTGTTTTCTAACCCTATAATAGGTTATCCGGCCTTATTAGCATACTGGTTTATTTAGCAAACTAGAATCTGTCATAGGCCTTTAGGTAATCTACATGCACAAACCAACGCTTAGGTACTTTAATTAAGCCAAAACAAAGGACTTTACTTTAGCTTTAAATTCTGTCATATTAAGTCTTGCACTTCCATATTAGGTCTTGTAAGTGGGTTCTATACCCTAGATTCAAGCAACAATGCCTATAGCTCCGAAATGGACGGATGGTAAAAAATGGGGCTGAGGCCGCGAGCGGTTTAAGTAATGGACGCAAAAACACGGGGAAGTCGCCCCGGGCGGCTGCGTGTGCTCGGTTCAGCCTACCTGCTAAAATATCGGTTATGGATTTCAAACCTGCAATTATCTATAAGCGAGGTACGGTCTCTGTCTAATAATAAGGATGTGTGCTGTGCGTTCTCCTCAAAGAACGTGCTTCATGGTGAATTAATACGCTTCAGTGGCCTTATTCAGACCAAACCATTTGTGAACGTAAATAAAAACTACTTAATCTCTAATTCTCTAATAAAGGTAAATTGCAATCAATTATAATAGCATGTCCACGATGTCCCAAAATTACAAAAAGCAGGGACCTATACCTACCTATGCTAGAGCGCTCGACATCCCATCTGCGTCAAGTTACTCGTGACGGCTATTTCGCCCCGCACCAGCCTCGCGCTGCAGGTGGTGCCCGCCTCGATAAAACAACTGAAAGTCCTCTTCTGCTGACATCATTCCTTATCTTAATTCTTTTCACAAAGGAATCAGAATAAATTATTAATAACACTTCTCTGAAGGTCAAGTAAAAACTCTCCAAACATAAACTAAACTCCGCTAATGAATGAGGTAGGTAGTAGAGTCTCATTTCATCTTGTAACAGATCTTTACCGAGGGATCACCTAATAAATAATAATAATAGGCCCACGATGACATCTAATCCTGAGACAAACTCTCAAATAACATTGAGGTCGGGCGGTTCTCCTTCACCACGCAAAAACTTGTTTATAATGTGGTTTTACTTTACAGCTTCAAAAAAGTAAGTTTGTATGAGGTAGTGGTCAACTTTAGAGACGGAGTTTTGAGGACGCCTGAAAAAATCCGCCTTGGCTAAGGTATTATAGTAATTAGCCAAAGTACCTATTATAGTGCTAGGCGGGACCGACTATTGAAAACCTCCAAAGCACGTTAGCTCTGAGGTTATAAATGTATATATTTTATTATTTATATAAGTAGCTACTTGTTAGTGCTCAACTTCCTTAAAAAACCAGAACCAGAATGACTAAGCGATCACGAGCGTTTTACAGCTTATCTAACAGTAGCAGATTGATATTGAGCTTGGGAAGTCAACGAATTCAATTGCTGATTAGCAGGGCGAGACGGGCCGAAGGTCGAGGTGAAAGAGACTTTAGCATTAGATAACTGCAAACGTGAATCAAAGTTTTCCACAAACCGTTTCTTGATCATTTCAGAGTCATTATACCTTCAGCATTGAAGGATCGCAGGGACGGATGGCGGCAAGCTAACCCGCGATCCGTAACACTTCACGCTGATCTCGGGATTGAATGATTCGATCCGCTCTGCCACAGAATAAGTACTAGGTACTTCGGATATACACTGTAAGCACTTCATACAGTAGAGATGCTCACAAGTTACAGAAAAGCTGCTGTAATGCCAATAGCGGGACCTTGATGCATTTGTAAAGTATAACAGTAGATTTTGAAGAAGTTTTAGAATTGGAATCTTTGGCGAGCCACAAAATTCCCCAAACTAGAAGATGTAAACTGTGTGAATGAACCCCCATTGTGTAGCTACTGGCACATGCTGCATGCATTGTGCGCGGCGCAGTGCATTGCTCCTGGTGCCGACCGCAGCAAACAGCCTTTTCATTATTTCCTGCCTATTCATGCACTCCTCGTCACGGCTGCGTTTGCGGTCGGAAACTCTCCACTTTACCACTCTTCATTATATTTCAAACTGTGAGGAAATTCTGCACGATATTGTACTATATATAAATGATTCCCCTCGAGGAACTGCGCGTAGGGAGCCTTGTTCGGTTTTATCCCGAACAACATGAATTATGCATTGGGAATGATTCTATCAGAATGGCATTGACCGCACCTGGCCACTACATAGTAACACACACTCAGCGCCTCGGTACAACCACTCTTTCAGTTTTTCAAACATATTAATCACATCTGCGAAGTCATAATTCACAGAATTTTTCAATGAAACTAATCTACAACGATTCATCATTGCGTAAATTTTATAGATCGGATCATTCGTTCGTAAAGATCAATTTGCAATTTAAAATTGCCTTATAGAGACAAGCACGACTTTGGCAAAGAAGAGAGAATTATATTGATGGTAAAGTTCCTGAAAGAAAATAATGAAAGAAGATACTGGAAGTGCTACTTGCAGCATGAACATGGAATGGAACTGTGTTTCCAAAAGTATCGTGACAAAGCGCTCTCATACCCACGGCTGCATATTGGCCATCAATATGGCCATTTCAAATGAGGTCACAGTCTCGTCCTAGATGTGATTTTATCTAACGAAAACCAATTTAGATAGGACGTCAAAGGTCGGCCGTTCATTTCCATGAGTGCTCCGAGCGTGTACCAGCCGTAGATTAGATGCCAATTGAACTATTTATCAACCTAGATACCCACGTCATGTTTCTATAGCTTTACGGCTACTCTTGTACGAATATACCTACCTACTATGTTCTTGAGAATATGTGTTTAAAAAAAAAAGTTTAGAAGACTATGTAAAGATTTAGATAATTTTTGTCAATTATCACAGCATCACTATTCCACCATCGAAGTCTATAATAGAATATGATAAAATACCTCTGGCCTTGTCACCCAATAACCATATTAGCTAATTCAGAGATCTCGAAATGGCGTCTGGTCTAAGAATAGCGAATGGCGCGGAATGTCCAAAGGTCCGCACGAGGCTGCCGACAGTGAAAGCGCTGCGATGCGACAAAGCCGCTGAATAAGCAACTATCGATTGTCATTTAGCATGGCAACTAGGCAGCTGAGGAACGCTTTTTCTAATAAACATACTTAACTTGTGCTTGGAAATCTTGGTTAAACGTTTTTAGTATTGAACAGTGTTTAGAATTAATTTAAAGTAAACCATTTCATTCATTGTGTCCCATTTTGTTTTTTGAAATGAATCATGACAAAAACCCGCACCTACGGTACCTTGTAAGATGCTAATGGTTTTTGTTTTCCCTATGGCTGCTGAAACGTGCTTGCTGCGTTATCAGCCGCCATAAATTATTTCAATAGCTACTTCAATAGAACCAATAGCTTATTTAGATATTATAGTAGGTTCTTTATGATTACTTATATTTTATAATAGATAGAGTTAGAAGGCAATAAAATTATTCTGATTCTGATTCTGGCAATGCACCAAACTTACTGAGACCGCCGCACAATCGGGCCCGCAGCGCCGCGTCATTCCTCGTTAGTTCCATTCTTGAACACTTCAAAGACGTTTAATTTCATGGCGGGTTTGCGCCCTCCACCCATCGACCTGCCCGGCTCCCAGGACAGACGCTATCAAATTACACTATTCAATAAATGCGATCGATTTCATCAAGATAGGAAAGTAAAAAAGTCTCTTCACGTTTCATCGGAGTCATTCAGTGGAGTTTTAGGGTCAAGGTTTTTTGTCGAAGATAGGTGCAGTAACTTCAAGTTAGTGTTAGTACCTACCATGGAGTTACTGCCATACAAATAAACCAGAAACCGAAGTTCAAAGAAAGAACGTTTTGCATACCTGTGATAATTGGTCAGTGCGCCGCGCGTCGGTACAGGCGAGAGGGAAATGTCCTGCACTGCACCGCATCGCACCGGGGCACAGCGTACAGTCGCGAACGACATTCTTCCAATACTCTGTTATAGAGCGCTAAATGTCTCAACTCGGAAACTGCCCAAACGGAGGCACGTACACTACGGTAATTGGACGGTCTTCGCCTTACATTGCAAATACACCATTTCACTGAGCACTTCACAGTAAAACCGACCTTGTTCGTGGATGCTTGGGTTGAAATTTCGATAGTGAAATGCACCGTGCCGGTATGCCCAATGGAACCAAATCAAGCCGATTTCGAATAAAAACTCATTGAACGGTAGATACTGCAGAGAAACCTGTAGGAAATAATTAGATTCGTACAAAACATTCCGCGATTCCGTTGTTTTGCTCCTTTGGAACTAAAAACATGACCACTGTTTATTTAGTTTGTAATTTGTCAGAGCAGACAGAAACGAAATAAATATTCTCCAGAACATAATAACTATTTCCAATGGGCTGCCTGCGGATATAATATCGAAGAATGGAGGTAGGGTCGTTGGGATCATCATCGCTTTGTATTTGTACTCTCATTGAGACAATGTTCATTATTATTTTGTCGACGTTATGGCATTCTATAATAAGCAACGATCTGAACTAAAAGAAATACGATCTGTGAACTAATTGTGATATCTATCATTATTTCTGATTGTGACTGATAAGAGTGGCTATACGGTTGGTACCTACGTAGGTTAGGTACATCTCATATTATAGAGTCGGTACCTACACCTGTCTGTACCTACAACGTTCCTGCAAAACGATGTCAGTTGTAGGGCAAGCGTCAGGGGACCGTCTGCTCGAGTCACACACACTACAACTACGAACATTTCAGACCTCTTCGTAAAAACTTTAATTCAATCCGATAATACTTTTATTGAGTTGGTTACATTCAATCTTAAAAATATAATTTCCTAAACCCTGATGGGGCACCGCCATGCACCAGTTGTTGTCTATGTTTTCCAATATGGAAGAACTTCGATGTTTCCGAGATCCTCACGTACATACGTTCGCACGAATGAGTCGTGTAGTGTCAACAGCCTATCTATTTAGTTATCATAATAATTCGGTCTCGTAGGTACCTACCTACATAGTAGCCCTGTCGTTCAAGAATTCTTGTAATGATCTACTTCATTATGTTCCACCATTTCTCTAGTTTTTTTTTTTTTTTTTTTTTTTTTTTTATTTATTTATTCAGTATACAGACTACATAATTTCTATTGATATTGTGCCTGAAAACCATATTAGGTTTGAGTAGGCACTCACATTCAGTCAGTCACTCAGTTCAGTTACTAAAAAAGCTTATTATTCACTTAAGGATTATATTAATGATAAATTCGCGTGGCCTGATGTCGCTCTGCCCCTCGACGGCTGATGTGTCCTCAATGTCTGCTATCTTGTATTATATAATTTAAGCAATTGGTAGGTAGGTACCACCTAAGTTATCATAAGTTTAGATTTAAGATGGATCACCTAAAAGAAAGCTAGGCCCCAAACCGTGTTTGTTGCCCTGATTCTTCACGGTATTGGTCGCGAAGGAACAGGAGTAAAATCACCTAGTTTTAAGACGTTTCAAAGTGATCCCAGCGGTCCTACTGAATAAATGCTTTTTGACTTTGACTTTGAAACAACGAATTCTTCATTCTAGTTGTTGAACCTCGCAATATAAATTAGGTTACATTCTTATGTTTCGTTTAGGTACTCCAAACACTAAAATTATAGTGAATTTGTCGAATTTGCTCGGCATTAGTTTCGAACGAGTCAATGGAAAGCGATTAAATGAAGTACCAAACTCTGATTAAATATTTATTGAACAGCGCGGGTTTAATTACCGTCTGTCCCCGCCGCCGCCGCCGCCGCCGCCTGATGATGATGTCGAGTTAAACTTCTTTTAATGCTCGATCTCATTTGTTTTTATTTTGAAACTTTCCATTTACTTTGGCATCTACTTAGGCCTCAGGAAATGGAAAGTTTCTATACTTAATACCTAGTGTTCTGTTCAATGTGAGGCTGTAAAAACCAATCACCTAGGGTCCGCATTCAACGCGGAAAAACAACCAAGTAATTGATTGCTTCCAGTTGTTCAGGTAAAACTTTTCTCATAGTTAATAATACATTTTACAATTGCTTACATACATAGTGATTTACTGCGGTACCCGGCATCGAACCTGCGACTGACCACGTCAAGTGCCCATTGTTCTCAGTTGTGCCAGAATTCCACTGTTTACTTCCAAAACGTTTTACACTACGCCTTGTGCAAACATCACAGGTAAATAGACCAGCCAGAGCAATCGGCATTCGACGCCACCTTTATTCAAATAGCATCAAAGTCGACGTTTGCTTGAAATCGGGTAAAGATGAAGTTAGTTCGTACGCTAACTCGAATTCGTGTCCGAGTTGTTAGGGACTCCAATCCTGTCTGTAACTACGTATATTCGTAGCGCTCTTTTCAGTTAGTTCAATGTACATCGATGGGCTTATTCACGGTGTGATACAAATGATAAACCAGACGCAGCAGTACACAATGTACCCTTGAAAGAGCAATGGAGAAAAGCAATGTGGTGGTGAGGCGTTGCTGTTGGTCTGCAAGGCGTCTCAGGGGGGGTCTGTTTGCTTACTATTCGTGTCGTTCAGACGTTGACGTCAAAACCATCAAAACTCTATTGTGACAATATTTATTCTGGGATACAGCATAATTTGGGCGATGGGTTCCGTCGCGGAGAGCGCAGGCAAATGCGAGTAACACTTTCATAGTGGTTTACACAAGCTCGCCCGCACATACCTCCAATGTATCGAATAATCAGAGAACTATCTCTTTCTCGTATTTAACTAAGTTTTCTTGCAACATTGCCGTAATTTGCGTTGATATTCAAGTATTTTTCCTTTCAATTATTTTAACAAAAAGCCCCTAAAAAAACGTTTTGCGATAATTTAACTGTTTTCTTAGCTGAATATATAATAATAGTGGACGTATTCAGCTTTAGAATACTTCAGTGAATGCGGAAAGAATGGAACAATCAAAAGGCTAAATAAAACAATAAAAGTAAAATACCGCTCATTACCGCACCACAATTCTACAAATGTCCAATTCGGAGATGTGGCGATAAAGAACAAAACTATAATTACGGCTTCAATTAGAGGTCTATTCACGCGGCGCTGCAGCCGCTAGCCCACAATGCCGCGATTGTAAGGAACTTGTACTTACTTACACCATAATAGAGTCGAATTACACGTAATAACTGAAGAAGTGGATACTCCTGCTCCCAGCCACGCTGAGGTGGGAAAATGCAACATGGGAGTTAACGTTGAAGGAGTTAAGATTCCTATAAGTATTATGATGTACTTACTCTAAAAGAACCTGAATGTAGGATCACTAGATTCTTTGGCGAAAATAATCTCAACAAAGCACATGAGCCCTTGCAATCGGATCGCATCCTTATTTTATTTTATTTTACTTCTCTTATTTTACTACTCTTTAAAAATAAAATAAAATAAATCCTTAATAAACTTTAAGCACGAATGCATCAAGCTCAACATAAAGCGCTTTCCTCGCAGTGGGCGGAAAACGAAGCACTCGACCACTCTCTTGAGAGGCCTAAGACTAGAGTTTTTGTCACGAGCAGTTCAGACTCTGGACGCCAACAATCTTGCTCGGAGTAAAAAAACTCTGATGCACTTTATTAAGACGATGAGTAGACTAACATGAGGTTAACGAAGAATAAGAAAACTTAATGAGTGGATTTTATTGGTTCACAGCATAAGTTCTATAATATTGTCTATAAATATACCATTCAATTTTTATTCGACTGAGCCTGCATGCAATACGCACTAACATAAAAAGTCGTGAGACAGTATAACAAAGAGTTATGAGATGCTGGGTGAAGTTATCGTCCAGAAGAGACAAAGCTGGCGTCGGCTCTTGGCCCACATACGGTGTGACGTCACGCGGGCGTGCTCTATCAACAAGAGAGCGTCGATTGGGCGCCATTCAAGGGGCTCCCTTGTGTGTCAACTGCATTGTCCCTCCGCACACCTGTGTAAGTGTGTACGACACTCTGATGCCACAAACACTCCTTCAAAACATGACAGGGTGGTCTAAAATACGTCCAGACAGCTATCCGCTGGTATTTGACAAATCAAACGCCTATTATAAAAAAGTCTCTACACCTTACAAGGCTACCTGTACCTACGTATGTGATGACGTCATCTGTATAAGTTAAATTATGAAATGAAGCTACAAGCATGACACAACTCAACAAACATTCCGGGATAGGTTTATCTTGACTTATATTATTATTATCTAGTTTCACAAACACAAAATCTCTATTATATCCAAGGAATAAACTGGTGTTAGGAATAACTGTGGGATTTATCCCACAAAAAGTAATCCTACAGTTTTCTAACAGTTTACTGTTAGAAAACTATAGGATTACTTTTTTAAATTAGTTTAAAGTCAGCATTCGTTGGATGGAAACCATGATCATTGGGAAGAAGAGCTGCAAATATCTCATGAAATGAAAGGCTCAAGTCGAGGAAGGCACAAAGCATTGATTCATTTGAATGGGTTTAACCGTTTCGTTTGCAAATTATAGAGTAATGGAACCCGTGACTTTTGATCGCAGTGCCCTGTAATGGCCGCCGGAAGGATCTCGGCCTTTATACAGTTTCATTTCTAAAGAACCGCCTTTTGTTTCTTCACAATTTACGAACGTCTTTATTCTTTTATTTTATTTCCGTAACAAAACGCGGGGACTCCAATCACTTGGGCTTTAGTGACGCGCCGTGACATTCATAAAATACGGCTTTTTATGAGCATTTACATTCACTACAAATTGGCCCCATAAAACTGTGTAACAGTAGACGCTAGATATGCATTTTATTGTCATTTAGGTTCAGGCGATTGGCGTGAGCACTGCCGCCGATGCCGATGCCGGCGATGAGGCGCGCTGGCTTTTGAAGCGCCAAACATTGCGGAACTTCACCTGCCTTGCTGGACTGGAAAATATCACCACCTTTAAACGAAACATATTTTATTATCACTTTGACATTAATTAATTAACCTAACAATTAATTTGCATTCGAAATCCATCCAACTATACGAGTAGACTAGCTATGAAATTTGATAGTTAACATCGCAATAGATTACCGTGTTAATCTTAATTGAAATCCATAAATCTCTTGAATATTATACTAATTTAGGTAATTTATAATCCTGCAGTGTTCGGTAAGGCTTGAACAATCTGATCTGAGGCCATTGATTTATCATCGGCTAGCCTCCTACGTGCGGCCGCGGCGCGGCGCGGCGGGTGCACGACGGCCGGCGCCGGCGCGGCCACGCTGCTGGCCCACGTATGCACTGATAACTCCGAGGCATAAATAAAACTACCTTGAAGCTGAAGATAAAACGCTTTAAAGACATTGCATAAACTGAAATGCTAAAAATCTTAAACATATAGTTTCAAGAATTATAAATATTAATTCCTATCAGAAAGTTAATTATGACCAACAGGTATGAATATAATGACCATGATATTTATGAAGATAATGTTAATCAACTCTACCACATGTAGAGCAACTTTCAGTTTGTAACTGTTTGTTTGTTAATGTATGTGTATGACACTATTGATAAGGTTCATAAAAGAGTCATGTCTGTAGGTAGGTATCAACAATGCGTGTTTCTGAATCGTCCCACATGGGATGTCAGACGGACGGAGCCTAGATCAGTGACAGGTGTCGCTGATAACACCACCATCACCATGAAACATCACTTATCACTTGCGGGTAAAAGTGCTCAAATCCTATCTAGAAACGCATCGACTGCACCGAGAAAAATCACTCTACTACGACTCTTATCCCTTTTGAAATAAAGTGCATTCTTTTTAAACCACACATTAAACATATGCGTTACTCTTGCTATGGCAATTTAAGTCTTAAAGCTAGTGTTTTAGAGTCCAAAATAGGTGGCGTAGGACATACCCGTTCGCCACAATGTCTGTAACCACAGGTTCCAAGTTATCTACATTACGGCACGCACATGCGGGCTAGCGGCGAGCGCGCACTGCCAGCGATGCCACTGCTATGCAAAGCTACGGTCCACATTTAAATAGGTTCCTCTCACAAAGAGAGCTCATTTGAGTCGGGTTTCGGTGGTTTCCAACCGTGTGAATGAAGTTTAAATTTGGCTTTTGTGTTTCAGAACTCGTTCGTGTGGATTTCTTTATGAATGGCATAGCTGGGTAATGCAAACGGTGACCCATGTTTAATTGAAACATAGATGCGATGCATCAAAGGAGATGAAGGGTCCTCGACGTAGGCCGACTCACAAGGTGCAAGGAAGTAGAATGACATGACAGGCACATTTCCACTCCCTAAGTTGCACAACAGGGTATACGTCTTGTAATTGCTGGCCTAATAGCATGCTCCCTGGAGCAATTTAAATTGAGCCAGTATTCCAGTTGAATGGATAATTTCGTTAAATGAAGTACCTATCGGCCCCCCGTGGAGCGCCACCCTAAGGTTTTGAAAGAGTTTTAATGGCGCACCAGCGCTCCGCCGCGCCGCGGTGTATGAAGGACTCACAAAAAATCCTACCCAGTGTCTCTATATCTAGTACGTAATCTAAAACAAAGTTGTGAGTCACCTACTTTGTTACCTACTAATCGTAGGTAGGTACTGCAAACCATGGTAGTAGTTTTAGTATGTTGGACGTAGTAGAATATTGGTCAATGCCCTGAAAACTCGTAAAAGGGAACGTCGGTCATAAGTCCTGAAGCAAACATCCAGTAGTCATTTGCAGAAGAGGCTGCAGATAGCAGGAGCGCGATCCGTCACTGTCACTTTAGTCCCCGCTCTGGGTGAGGGGGGGGGGGGACAGCGGACAGGGGACATTTGCCCAAATTGCCGCTCATTTAACACTCGCAACGCAACGGGTTGCCGGCGACACTGCTAGATGTAGGCTATCTTTACTAACTTTTATTTAAGTTGATAAAGGTATTATTTTGTTAGACAAAAAACTCTGAAATCACGCATTCGAAACAAAGAGATATAACATGCAATTTAAAGAACACTTTTAGCTTATAAAAGAAGCCTCCACGAGACCGTAGGTGTGGTTGGATGGACAATGGACATGCTACAGACAGACAGAGGTGTGGGAGTGGATAACTCTGATGTTCAATAAGCCTAAGCAATAGGTACTTGACTAAATGTCAACGTTTTGAAAGTAAAATAAAATAAAAAGCAAGTTGCGTAATTGCTCAAAACTAGTTAGTTAATTTAAATGTTATTTCTGTAAATCAAGTAGGTACATATTAGAGTTTTGAATAACGACACCTACGTACTTCAACTTTAAATGAAGGGTATTTAACATTTATTTTATTCATGTCACAAGTACCCTCTAAAAAGACCCTCTTAAAATGCAACACAATGTCACGTCATGTCACTTTAATATCATTATGTTACGTCATTATATTACGTGGCTGAGCAACTATTCAACTTAGTAGATTTAATTCAACATCAATCGTCAAGTCCATAAGTAGGGGAATGACGTAGTTGACGCTAAGTACAGTAAAGCCTTGGATGCTAAACCTCGCTTGGGTAGGATGAAGGCGATGGAAGACTCAAAAGTACTTGTAATCGGCTTTGGTCCCAGGCGGCGCGGCGCTGGGCGCTGGCGGCCGCAGCTTAGCGCTGCTATTTCCTGGGCTGGATTACAGCACATCTAACATGCTGTTCGTTTTGACCGAGAGTGCTCATCACTCCTCACCTTCGTTTAGGTCTAAATGGATTCTAGACCAAGAAAGAGCAGCTACGACTGACGCAACCTCTCAGACTAAAGTCTTGGTGAACCTTTACTTTGCCTAGTAATAGGACAAGTTTAAGCTAGAGAGACCATCAGAGCTCAATTACTTGGAATTGCACTATTCTATTTTTATTTTGATAAAAACTGCACCAGTTCCATGCTCCGAACCTATTTGGCTTGACATGGCCGCTTTCAATGCCAAAAGTGCTTTATGATAGGCATAACATTCATTGGGTATGGCTGCTGGTTATAACAAGCGGTATCCAATGTGAAATTGGGCTATTCTTCCTTTGAATAGCAATGAGAACAGTTCACTTGGAGAATGTGCCCGCATCCGCACCTTGGCTCGGCAGCCGGAGGAAGTGAATTGAACCTGGTGTAATTCGATCGTTATACACCTAAACATTGTAACAACACACGGGAAATACGAAAAATATTGTTGACACCGACAATGTTCAATGTTGAAGAATGAGAATCTTCACCTGGTTTCATTATGAGGGAGTCGCGACACGGTTTACACCTGAAAGAGTGTCTATAGCGCTTCTGCTTCTTGAAAATTGAAAGGAAATGTAATTTAGTTTGACGGAACCTTATCAACCAAATCAAATGATTTTTTACAGAAAACGTGCAATTGTTGCCATGAATTGAATCGAAGCCAATCAAATAGCCATCAATGTATTTTACAAAACAACTCGATTGCCCATAAAGCCTAACATAAAATTCTAACAATTCCACGTAATGGCTGCAGCAGTAAAACTACCGCCGCGCCACCTGCCGCTCGATAAAAACTTGATTGGATCCACGCGCCGCACTCCGCTAATGAGGTGTCCCGTCCCGCTGCAGCTGCACCCCACTCCCGACTCTAGCCCCCGGACCTAGAGCTCATATTGCGCAGCGGCCGATGTCTCCGATGATTAAACATTCACAAATTCAATATGCGTTATCATGTGTATTGAAATAGCGGACGTGAAATTTGAGTGCGTACATACTTGTTAGTGCTGAGGGTTTCCAAGGAGCGGTGAACATCACATGAAGGCCGCTATATATGATGCTATTAATTACAAAACTACTTTTACACCATGTTTGTGGCACTGAAATAATAGTCGGTACCTAAGTTCGGTTTTACATTTTCATGAAACATCCTGAAAGCTTATCTCTAGCAGAGTTCCTCCTTTTTCTCTATTTGTAGTCTAGGAGTTTTATTGGTTTCATTGTATGTGTAAGTACGTCGTGTGTGTGTATTGAGAATGACGACTTATCGATATATCTGTGAGCAGACGCCGCATGACGGCGCCCCCAGCAGGGGAAGCGCGCGCTCGCTAAACACAAGAGAAAGGTTAACGAGTATGTGGGTAAGTGCTGGCTGTATGCCTCACTTCATAGTTGCTTTAATTGCAGACGCTGTCATAACTAATTGTAGCTGCAAAACATGATACATCGTGACTAGTCGATGTATTGAGACATTTGAGACGTTCATCGATGGATCTAGCGCGGCGAGCACTTTGATTGCTTAGTATGAGCCGCTCTATGCATGTCATCCACGAACGCCTCTCCTAGCTGGTTGAAAATCACCAGAATTATCTCATTAATTCGCATAGAATTAATAACTGCCATAGCACCACGAGCTGCATGCAAAATTTGACGACCTCTTAGCGCAGTGGGTGAAACTTGTACGCTTTGACGCCGAAGGTTGCGGGTTCGATACCCACCGCGAGAGAGAAGTTTGTATGATTTGCAAACATTAATCTCAGGTCTGGGTGTTTCTATGTATCATTTACAAACTAAAAGTATGTCAATCGTAGGTATATCAGTTACCTGGTTCCCAATTTCCCATAGGTTTGCTTTGATAAGCTTTGCTTTGTTTGGGGCTAGATGACGATCTGTGAAATGTCCGGCATTAGGTATACGAGTACAAAGGTGGATTTTTGAGATGGGACATGGAGGGCAGTGGTACCTTAACTATTTTAGCTACAGGAAAATGCTCATAAGAGACATTCCCTAACTTTTTGAAATATTTTGAACTGCATTTACTGATTTTAGAACTGCCAATCGATTCAGTTTCAAGTAGGGAGCAAAAGACTCTATGGGACCATTTAAGGTTTAACCTAAGTACTAGAAAAGTCTGAAATGGCGTAAAACTTTTCCCATACATTTTGTACTAAAATCTAAAATCGAGCGCAACAGCATTGGGGGTAATGCGCTCGCCCATTAGCTCCTATTGAACTCGGACTCGTCCTATTGAGTCATCTGTCGCTTTACGACTCTGACTCAGCATTCTCCACCACATTATTTGTATTCGGCTCACATTTTCGAAACTTTACGTAGTTCCAGAACAGAATAGCGAAGGCTTGGAATTACAGTTGGTATATTTCATGGTCCTTTAATTTAATGCTCTTGGAATGAAGGGAAACAATCTTCATCACCTACTGTTTGTCGCCATGCATGGCTGTGTGATATAAGTTGTTTGAGGGAACTAATCTCTCAGTTATAACCATCGTCGTAGGAGACAGATGTAAATATACTAGCAATAAAACCTATCTTTACTGCATCATTAGAAAGGATTGTAAAATGAAATACTTTGTTTATAATTATTGCAATCAAGTAATATTTTGCTTACGTTTGCGTATACATATTACTCATTGCATCTGCGCTTACGGTAGGTTGACTGCCTCCATTAAACCAGATGCAAGTCTTTTTGCCCCAGCGCCGTAGATTAAAACATAATTGCACACGGACTGGCAGTCGCCACATTGTAGCAAATGTGCGATGAAAAACGAAGAAAGAATTCCAAATTCGAATAATCCACACGTCACAGAATACTATTAAGTAACTAGGCATTGCCACAGATTAGTTAGCAGTTACTAATTTAGCATGGCGTAGATCGTTCCTTCGGGTTTTTGTTCAGCAACTGTCAGGTACATACTCGTAGTACGAGCAGTAGCTCGTAGTTGAGTTAGTACAAGTACCTATATTATGTAGGTAGGTAGGTATGTGAACCAAGTATGGAATACCTATGTTGCGGGTAATAAGCGCATTCTGTTCGTATTGTAGGGATTCCTGCGCGCAGACTGCGGTCGGCGGGCATCGGAATTCCTTTTAAATTGGCGAAGGTGATACCTCAGGAGTGCTGGTCGGGAAATGCGTTGGTTGTAATTACAAGCCTGAAGGCAAAGAGCTTAAAAAAGCTCGTAAAAATAAAATTCATTTTAAACCTGCTTTTATAATGTAAAGTAGATGTGCTGTTCCGTATTGATATTGACTTCACCTAGTAATCTGGACGAATAATAAAAGCAATTTGATACGGGATATTTGTATTGGGCACAGACCTAAAAAAAATGTTGGCACGCTCGTCTCTGGTATTAGACGTCATCTGCACTTTAAATAATAATGGTGTGATTTGTAGACCGTCTAACGAGAAGTCTCCATCGTGACTTTTAGCTGGAAACGAAATTTGAACAGCAGGGCGCGGTTCAACCGCTAGTGCGTACCTAAGGGGGCTAACAGACGAACTTCGCTGTAGCTAGATGTTTTTCCACTCCACTTCTAAAGGCCCCATTAAACGGTCAGTATTTCCAAATAGTGTTTATTTAGGCAACGGCTACACGGCCAGTGGTTTCCGCTCCGCACCCAACTCTCCTTCGTTTTATAGGTGGGCAGGTACTCGACTCGAGTGTTCTTGAGTTAAATAACTTTTGTAGCAACCTACCACGGTCGTTTCTGAAATACCTTTACAACGAGCTACTTTATTCTGCAAGTACCTCACCTAGCAGGCTGTGGGTTTGGGAGACATTCAGCTCTGCAAAATGGTCCACAGCGTCTAACTATACCAAAGACTAATTCCAAAGAAAATTTTAACAATTGAACAATGCAGTACTTAGTAGGTTTTCGTCGCTACCCGTGGCTACCTGAATACAGGGCGCGTATATTTACGAGTACTAGACGTGGATTGGATGACTAGTGCTATCATATACCTACGGATCGCGGATCACGGAATCTAGTTTACGGTGTATGGATTTTTACCTTTGTATCAGTTTTGTTGCAACATTGGGGTCAGCTGGTTGATTTCCAGAGACTTGGCATGAGTTCGCAAATCGCTATTTGCTTGCAGATTTTACACAACAGTTGTTACATTTCTGATAGTTTTTTTTATACATTGCGGTATTTTGATAACCTCGGTAGCGTGACAGGCGAATGCTAGAAAGTCTTATTGTGAAATTCTACATGTTGTACGTGTGCTACGTTTAGTTTTGTCTGTCGTGTGAGAATCGATCAATTTGGTGCTCAAAGGTCTATTCCTTGAAGCAGTCACGGACATCCGCCTCGTGCGCGTCCCCTCGAGGGCACCACGCCGCACTCCCTTCCTGCAGCTGGCAGCGGGAGGAGGGCAGGCGGAGGGGAGGAGGGGCCGGCCGCCGGTGATGCCCATACAGAGATGACCCGTTGTGCCATGCGGATACTGATTACAGGCTCCACTAGCCTTGTAATTATTTACTTGGTGCTATAGCGGTTGAGGTAGCGAGACCGACTGACAAAATGAAAGTATGACGCACTAAACTTACTAATAAAAACAAGCTACGAGTACATTATTGTAAGTTGAAAGTGAGTAATAAAGGCGCCAGAAACTGTTTCTATCCCTCACATAGCCCGACTTTAACAGATTTATAGCTGTGCAGAAAAGGCTCTACAAATATTGACAGCATTCATCCAGCGAGCCTATCAATTTCGGCTGGTTGAGTTCTCAAGCTTCAGTGAGTAGGGTATGTGCTGGTGAAAAAGTGCAGCATGCGAGCCCGGCCTTACCTGGCATCGGGCGCCGTATTAGGCGCGCCACGCCTCGGGAGCCTTTCCACTGCTTTCTGTAAAAACTGCCTCTGTTACAACTATGTTCTGGTTCATGTGAGCATTGATATAAAAAAAATTCAAAAACATTGATATAAAATACTAGATGTGCCCCTGACTTTGAGCTACAGTTCAAATGTTATCTTGACTTATAAAAAAATAAAAGTGGCAAAATAATTAAAATAAACAAATAAATAAAAAAAAACAACCCTTTTAAATCTTTTCCATTTTCCGTCCCATATCTAGTGTTTAAAATGTTTCTGTGATGTAACACAGCATCGTGTCCCACTCCTGTGAATACACCGTCTGGAGAGTGAGCTGTCTGAGTTCAATAGGTATAGAAACAAAGGAAATTCGGAAAAGTTTTAGCAAAGGCTGTCACGGACCCGAGGCAGCGCTGTCGGCTTGTCGGCTTGTCGGCTCGTCACGACGACCGACGCAGCGCGCCGATAGACTTTTTGCGGGCGCTTCCAAAAAGCGATCGCTCATATCGGCGGCGGGGCCGAGGCCCAATTAATAGCCTATTCTTAATTAGGGCTGCTCCTCAATTTTCCTGCAATTTGCTGCGGTACATTCTGTTGCTTTTTGCGCAGCGACGAAGGTTGGACGCTGATTGAAAACGAAGAGATGATTGGCCTTCGAACCATTGAAACTGCGCAAGTTTTTATCTTCTAACTACTTTTTTATAAATATTTTTTATCAGCATCGTTCCACAAAGGGTCGAAAAAACTCTCATTATGGAAAGTAGCGCAGTGCGGCTAGCTAGTGGTGGCCCTATTCTTAATTATCTCGAAGAAGGCGACGTTTTTGTGGGAGACGCGTCCGCCCCGATGATGGATAATTGATTTTGACAGGTGACTCGCTCGTGGTTAACGGATTTTAACTGTGGAATTCGGATCGAATTCCATTTTACGTCAGAACGGATCGAGATAAAGTAATTGGATGGAATGGGATCGTCCGGCTCTTGATCGAAACTACAGATAGTTGGCGGATTACTTACAGAGCCCGATGAAATTAAAATAAAAGCGTTGGTACCTTGACGTACGAGTTTATCATCGTGTTTAAAGTCGTCCATCCCGAGCGTCACGTGTTAGTTACAGAGTGACATGGGTCGTAAGGCTTGTCAAAGTGTCGAGAGAGATGAAACGTAATTATCATAGAGCTAAATAAAGTTTTATTTTTTTTCATTTTCTGACTTCGAAGAAAAAGTTATGATTGTTCGAATCCATCCTGCTTCGGGAACTGAACCCGCGCGGATCGTTCACGACGACGCTGCCATTTATCTCAAAACATTTACGATCTTAATAATGGTTGTAAAAGTAATTTAATACACGCTTACAAATCAAAATGGCCGTAATATGCCTGCGGCGATGCCAACTAAACTTTATTGATGGTTAATTGATTACATTACACACCTACACAGATATAGCTTCGCTAGGAGAATGTCTGAAGTCTTTTAAGATTATAACCGCGTCCGAACAATTAGAGACAGCCCATTCGCCGCGATGATGGCTTACCATAGACTGCTGAGTAATTAACTAACTACTTACCATACTGATCGTTATTCATAAATCGCTATTTTAGCAGCGCCAGAGATCTGTGTCAAAGATATCTCACGACCATCCCACATGACCCCCGTATAATGAAATTCATACGTAGGTAAACACGTTTCGTCTCTCCTAATCTATGAGTATTTTTATTGAATCACCTGCAAAGTCAATGTGTTTCTTGATTATCGTAATTTTAGTTTAAAAACATTTTTAACGGGAAAAGATGAGACATAAAACTTATAGGTAGATAATTCCTGGTTCCATGTAGGATGCCGCACGACAGCATGCGTCGCTTCGGCCCGACTGCGCGACTGCCAAGATGCTTCCGATACCGCGTCTGCCATATTCGAATGTTTGACATAACTCCGCGTACTGTCGTTAGCAAGGTAGCTCGGCGATTTACGATACCGAGCTATTATAGTTTTCAAGGAAAAAGATTTCTTTAACAAACGAGTCTTTGCAAACTACGTAGGTACCTACTATAGTACAACCTTTTCAGGTATTGAAGCAGTCAGATTAATCTCCCTTTTTGTCCCATTTACGTTCCTCCCGAGTCTGGCTTTATCTCAGTTTTTGTCGCTTTCGTCCCATCTTTGTTCCGTCGCGTCCCGCGGCGCGGACGTGAGAGCGTGATTAAGTGGTTTTCGTAGTTTCTCCGAGATTGCCATCGCTGTGGGACCGAATGAGCCCGAGAGAGGCCTTTGTCACTTCTAATGTCCAACCTAGGCTTACATTCCGTTTACTGCCGTAAGATAGATCTGATGACGGAGCTGGTAGTGAACACAGAATACAGCTTCCCAACTTGGCTTTGATGATAAAATATTGTAGATACCTAATCATTCTTTGCATGGCAGTTGGCAGTATAGGTCTACTGTTCAGTCGGAGTGAGACGTCTTGCTGCTGACTATGTGTTGTTCTGCGAGCCAGAGCCAGCTGATAGAGCGTACTTTCGAAGATTACTCATTGTCTGGTGCTAATGTTCCGGTAACTGGTAATTTTATGAAATAACTAGTGATTTGTGTTACTTATTTCAATTAACTCGGAGTACTTTCAAAGTGGTTGTTGTCGCCGTGTGAAATTTTTCTGAAGTAATTTGGACATTCCAGTGATTGCGAGGCTCTCTCTGCAAAAAAATTAAATGCTTCGTGACTGTATGTGATGATTTATACTTAGTAATTGGATAATAGAGACAGTAGATTTAATAAAAATATTTATAACGGGTCTACCTACTTGTAACTACTAAGGTTAAAATTGGCTTTGAGTGCGTTAGTTAGCTAAAATTAAACCAATTGACTTAAGCTCGTAAGTATGTTACGAATTATGTCTAAATCAGGTCTAGCGAGCAGAGTGTAAGAATGGCCGAGTGCCAGCCGGCCACTCCAGTGGGTACCCACGCCGGCGTGAAGTGGACAAAAGTGGTGGAAACGAGAGCCGCAGGCTAAAAGCGTTTGTCCTAATTTGAATGCTGTAATATGGAGCAGGTCAGGCCGACCTCGCAGGGACCAGCCCCAGTGACATAACAGGCATCGCCGCTGCAACTTATTATTAGATAATCCAATCAGTTGAAAACTCGCGCCCGCTGCTGATTAAATATTACTTCGAGTCGAGGTTTTCTTTATAAATTATATCGTGTCGTTCAGTTTTTCTTTGCACCTTTTGTTTTACAAAACACGGGAGTTATTAAATCTAGAAAGCTCTTCACTTAGTTGAAAAAGCTTTTCGCCACTAGTCTTTAGATACTTTTCATAATTAAGTTATTCAGTTCTGTACTTAAAGAGTTTCTTTGAGTGAATTCCTAATTAAAACCATCCATATTTTGTTTTACTTGCTGTAGTTTTAAAGCTTCCGTTAGTTTGTGATGAAATTACCTAAAGATATAGGTATTTACTATAGAATAAATATTCAGAAGCAATGCTGGGCCACAGATAATGCTCGTGCTGGCCTTGTTTGTGCGGCTGCCGCATTGAATGGGATGTATCGTGAATTCAACATGTTCGGGGAGATATCGGCTATTCATATTCACCGACCTAAAGTTATTCAAGCAAGCATACCCGAAGATTGATAGATGTGCCGGTCCTTGTGTACGCACATACCTGCCATCGATTATGAACTCTATCTTTAATAGGTTAAGGTAAAAAATCGCTTGTGGAAGTAAAATTTCTTTAGCATAACAAAGTGCCGGGTCGCCTGAAGGTGGTATGAAACGTTCCTCACTCTAAGGACTGTCATTTCTCTGGGTCTTTTTACAATTCGAGTAAAAAATAACCCGTAATAAGACGGGGGTATTTTGAGAATGCATGGGGATTATATTCCCCACCAGTTATTAAATGAAGCCCCTTCCAGAGGCGGAGTTGAAGCACTGATTACTTACTTTGAACATAGGTTGGAACTAATCTACCTCCTCCTCCTCCACACAACCTGACAAGTGAGCTAGGTAGGTAGGTATGATGGAATATTGATGAGCGCGCTTGAATATGTACCTACTTGAAATAATTTTGAATTTGTTGTTCAACTTATAACTAGGTATGTCATAGAAATCTATTTTTTAGGCATTTATTATTTGAGTGAACTAATCAAATAACTAGGGTTTGTTATGTTAGTGAAGTAAGTAAACTTGAATATCATAATGTTCATTTTCAATGATACCTAAGTAAGTACAGTGCTTAGCCTGAAGTAGAAAAACAAATTATACCTACCATACCATTTTTTTTATTAACTATGTAATCATTTTCCGATATTAAATAAACCCAGTCCAAACAAAAAAGGCAAAAAATCTGTCAGGATTCTACAAGCAACCTACTGTTATTATTTACTTTTAAATATTGAGTTTCATAATCCCCTCACGAGGAGCCCGCCACAGTGTACGCATAGCAGTACTTCAACTGTGCTATTACATCATATTGTTGTACTGTGTATTACGTTAAGGTGTTTAAAATAAATAAAGTACTTATGGATTTTAATTTTAATGTTTTAAAACCATTAATGTAAAATTCAACATCAAATAATTGTTCTTATCCAAATAATATTAACTTAGTAAAAACTCTCTCAAACACTCGCAAAAGCTTGCAATCTTTATTATCTCGTAAAAGTTTCGAGAAGTAACGATCTAGGCACTAAACATTACAAACTTGATTCTCTGATTATTATCCTCGCAGAGCCGCGGCAAAACGAATTTATCACGATGCGATGTTTCGAGTCGCGCCGACTCGATCGAACGTTAATCGATCAGCCATTCGACACGACGGTAACATGATCAATAGGGCTGTGTCGATACAAGAGTACCTCGCTTTAAAATACCGGGCGGTACCTACGTAATGTTCTCACTGGTTGGATATTGTATTAATACCTGAATCAGAATCAGTAATTTTATAGCATAGGTAACTGTCGTAAAAAGAAACATCTTATAAATAAGTAAGTAATAGTTTTTTTGTGTTGCACAAATTGTTAGCTAAACACCTACCTACCTAAGCCTACCTATTAGTTAAGACGAATGTGAGTGCCTACTCAAACCTATTAAGGTTTTCAGGCACAATATTATGATAAATATGTAGTTACTCAAGTAAATAAATAAATAAAAAAAAAAAAAAAGTAGGTAAAGTAAAGTAATGTAGTAAAGGTCGATAACACATAAGAGTTTTGTTGTCAGCATTATGTAGATCTTTCCTAACGTTTATCAATTTGTTGTTCATAATGTCTATGTTTTGCTTCAAATAAATATTTTTACATTATTTTGTTAGAGTTATAAAACTATATATGTAGTACTAATATGTACAATTATATCTGTTTTTAGAACAAATAGGTCCATTTACTAGGTTAGTATTTTAATGGCAATTTGCTTGTAGTCTAATAGTGTACAATTCCATGCTGAGTAGCGATTGCGAGAGACCAAAAAAGTGCGTTGATACCGTGTATCTGCGCGCCGCATCGGGTCGCATCGATCCGTCTGGCTGCCGCCTGCCACGTTTCATTACTCCCAGTAATTAAACAGCAGTCTCTGTAGGATTACCGCTCGTCCGGAGTCCGGTCCCAGCCGGGCTCGCACAGCGCACCACCATGCAGTATCGCAACTCCCGGCGCTCTACACTTGCACAACTGTACCACCCCTCACGGCCTGCAGTAAATCAACTTTGTACTCCGTTGTATCACCTATTATAGGGTTGGTGGAATAGGGTACTGGAGATTTTCTTCTAACTATATTTTATGTGTCGGTCCATTTACAGTCTATTTCTTTGGCGTAGGAACCTCTTTCTAGGTCTCTTACATAGATACAACTCTACGAAGATTTTCAAACATAATACAACCCTGTTGCGACTTTTCAAGGTATACATTCCCTTGTGCAGGAAAGCGGTAGTCAGTTAAAGAGTTAATCTCGCTACATTTTATTGGACCTTTAGCCGTAACATTTCGGCTGCTCTCAAATAAGTTTATGACGGTAATTTAAAAGGTGCTTTGTCGGTTATGGCCGAATTTGGTGCAATTATTTACCTGCGGTACCTATTTGCCGAGCAAATAATTTATGTCCAATGTCCAAGACTCAAGGTGTCAATTTGCTAAATGTTTATGAATGGTCTGCCTTTACATAATAAACATACATAGCCGTAAACGGGTTTCCACCATACTGCCACATTGTTAGAAAGTATGGCGACAAGTCATGAAAACAAGCTTTGTTCGCGATATTCCAGCCCAGCCGCGTTGGGGTACAATTTGTCCGCAACACCCCTCACGCGTGTACCCTCGCTTTAATGAATGCAGTTTAAATTCATACGTAAGTAGACACACATGTTATGATTTGAAATAGTTAAATAAATAAAATTACTAATGGAACCCAATGCCTGTTATATTTATTGTTTCCGCAAAACAAATATTAGTGCCGTTATTCTGATTTTGTTACCACAAACATGGCACAGCACATAGTGCCAACGCGGCCGGTTTATTTTGTGTTTTAATGGAATGAACGGGCATTCAGGCATGCGAGCCGTCATCATGTTTAACCCATGCATAATTGCTTAAAAGGTTCATTATTAAAATTAAATGCGCCATACCTAATGCGGGTTTGGAAGTTTTCATATTCCAAAAATGCCGTAATTTTTGTTGCTTGTTTGTGATTGAGGTGAAGTTTCTCTTGCCCTCATTGATATTTTAGCAACCCAAATGTTGTCCTCCGAACCAAGGCCCACGCTCAGAGTGACACAGATCGCATGCTAAATGCTACTGCGAGTGCCACCACATTATCACCTCGCCACTGATACTTTATTCTGCTAGCGCGTAGATTGGATTCACCTCGTTTTGGTTTTGGTCGAAGCGGATGTTTCCTCAAAGATTACGAATTCATTGAGTTTGTTTTTTTTTTAGTTCGAGATTATAACAACGATCTTCACCTATCCGTTTAATGGGTCAAACATTTTTACTAATGTGTTTAAAAAACTTATAACTTAAGTGCTTATCTAACTTCGATCTGATTTTTCAACCATCAAGAGCAAAAAATAGAAGTCATAAAAGTTAAGTTAACGATTGAAAAATCAGATCCAAACATAAAATTAAACTCAACAAAGTTTAAATTACGTTTCGTAAAGTTAACAAGTTTAGTTTAAACTAAGAGCAGCTTAGAAATACTAATAGAGTTTGACACGTGGATCAAGTTTGTTTCTCAGAAAATGTTGATATTCGTTATGATCTCAAGGGGCAATAAACTTGTGACTGTGATACTTTAATGAATTAATTATAATGTAAATCAGTATATGTCTGATTCTCAGAGGCTGTTACCGCTGTTCTAAGTACTGGATGGGGCTCCATCAGGCAGCGCCTGTTAACGTTATCAGATCTCTCCAGAAAGGATACCTTCGTTCTACACGTTCAAAAGAAATGCCCACGGCGGCGCACAATGGCTAGTTATTTTGGAATATTCTCACAAAGCGCAGATAAAGCCGCAGAATAAACACAAAGCATTCTTTGAGCGGATATCGCCATTGTGCGCGCTATCGTGCGATGATGAATTAACAATCGGACCATTCGCGTCCCCCTTCAGGGGTCCCTCCCTCCCTCCACCTCCCCTCCCGCAGCGGAGCCACCAACTCTCATTCACCAGGTCACCTGTCCTGCTATTCCCATAAAATAAAACAATTAACCATACAGTTCTTAAAGTATTTTCCACACAATACAATACATTATCTAGGCAAGATAATGATAAGACACCTTATTTCTTCTGTTTTGTGTAAGACACTAAAAACCGCGCAAAAGTAGAATGATTGTGGCGACTGGCGTGCTCCACGCAGATAAATACCGAGGTGGATTAGAAAATTGCATGCAAAAAACGTATATTTACGAATGTTAGGTAAGTACTGTGCGTTCCATCGAAAGGTCAAACATTTGCGTTACTGGATACCCATTTGCGGTGGTTCCTAAGCCACTCGTACACTAGAGTCCGCGAGACACTTTCACAATTCTTTTACAAAAACTTTAGAGAAAGCCTTTGTCAATGCCTTGAAGTGTAAGAGGATTTACTTCGGAGCCTTTCAGATTTACAGTGAATTACTTCGCATGGAGAATGACTAACAAAATATTGATGAAACATTGATTCAAGAACTCGATTACCGATAACTCCGACGCCATCACAATAGCACTCGTACTGTGTAACACAAAGCATTTTTAACAACAATCGAACGAAATAATGGAATCACTTGAGGCCGCGACTGCCATTGTACATTGTCGATTGTGCGCGACTGTACTGTTGACATAATTGCCGATTGAGACTTATCGGGCGCGCACTCGACTGTTTCATTGAACAATGGAAAGCAGGAAAACTTCATTAGTTCAGCCACTGATTCTATGCCCAGATATGGCTGCGGACTGCGAGACCTCGCTCGTACATAAGCGCGGGAGACATCGCTTCTTGTCCATGCGACATGAGACCGAGAATGAGAGCATGGGATAAGACCCAGGTATTTTACACACAAAGATTCACAAAACTTTTTGTTAACAACAAAAACTAGGTACATGATCAAGTTAAAGCTTCTGAATACTCTCAAAATTTTGGACTCATAACATGGACAACTCATGGACAATATATAGAAAATAAAAATACCTTTCTAGGTAATTTTAATTTAATTAACTATAGTTTGCTCAATTAGAACGTATTATATAAGAATAACGGAGCAACATTTTAAAATGTAAATCAAAACTAATTTAATTTTGTTGTTGCTACCTATGCCTACGTAATTGGCACGCAATATGACGTCATTAATTGTCGTAATGTGCCACATACATAACAATATTAATTACAAACCTCATGATGAAAGCTAGACTTACCTATTCGGAGTACCTTCTTAGGTATTTTAAAGTTTTCAAACTAGGTACCTAATTGAAATTCGTAGACCGTAGAAACCAACATTGATTTCTTCGAGTAGGTATACTCGTAGTAAGCTCTTCAAGAAAGGGTAACAAAGGCCTGTCAAAAAAGGTAATAGCCGATGTTGCCCCGGAGCTACCTCACACAAGTAAAATCATACTTTCTTCAGAAACCAAATATAAGTTTGCGAAGAATCGGTAACTAGTTCGCTAAATTCTGATCAGCGCTTATTGTGCAACTTCGACAGCCGATAAAGTTTGCGCCGGGAATAAAAGTGCCAGAACTTCATACTACGGCGGCTGGATTTATGGATATGTTTTGATGAATCAATAGTCGTTAGAACTTACAATAGAACTACCGACGTACTCAAAGCTACATAACAGAAACACAAAGATAAGAAGAGTTACGATGTGACGAAATACCTACTAGAAGCACAGAATACAGATACCTAGCTAGTAGCCAAGCCAACTTAAGGTTTAGATGATTTTATAAAATCGTATGAAAGTAACTGGATTAACTAACAATTTACTTAAACGGGTTTTTACTACATACATTGCCAAAACATATTTGTAAGTCTGGTTGCCGACATGGCCAGCAACAGTAGTACCTACCTACGTCGCTACAAAAACGTTCGCAGCGCGTCGCGGCGGATGGCATGATTGATGGCGGCACAAATTGCATTGCAATGGCTTCGGCATCCGATGACGAGTCGAGAATAGAATCGAATACTAAATTACTCAGTACCTCTCTCCTTCACAATTACTGGGAAGGTTTTCGTTGTTGAAACTAGCGAGCGTTATTGGACTTTAGGTTGCAATACTTCAACAAGCAAAAATATTATGTGCAGATCTCTTGTTAAAATCAGTGTAGGCTCTCATCGTTAGTAAACCGGCAGCAATGAGTACCATTTGTATTCTTGATGATAAGACGCAAGCCACTCCATTTGAAATCACTTCAAGTCATTCAAGCCTTATTAGGATTGTGTTGCATGGCGCTGCATTAATCATTTAGAATTCTATTCTATTCCATTTCCGATGTCCTGGTGCCGAAGACGAAGACTGCTCATGATTGATCGCTCATGTAATCTTCGGCTGAAGACCATCTTCAGAATTGCATGTCTACGTAATGATGATGTGGTATGTCTAGCTCATGTCTGATTTCTTGAAACATATGTTTTGGACTAAAGTGGTATCGACGTCAAACCGAATCGATCAATCTTTGTACGAGTCCAAATTTTAGAGAAGGGTCTTTTGGTAGTTGTTATAATGTAGGAAGGTATAAACTTAGATATTAGATGAAGTAATGAGGTAATGTGAGTGAATGAGGGGAAAGATGAATTTCTAGTCTAGCTGGACAAGCAAGTTACGGGAATAAAGAGTCTCTTACCACCTTATCCTTTCACTGCACTAGTTCGAAAGAAGTAGTGACAAGACACGACAAGAAGAATACGGGAAAGAGGAGTGATTTTAAGGACCTATGCATGTATGTACGACGTCTTTGGAAATCAATATGCATGGACTGTCAGTGCCGCGTTTGAAGCAATGAGATTCCCACAGGAAATACCTGCGACACAGCAATTTAATCTAATGCATTCTTTACCCTCATCCTATATGACATTAAAATTCAGAATAATAAGCAAAAAGGTTGGTTTATAATGTTATTCAATGCAATTGATATTTAATTATCAAAATGTGATGTTTAGTTTATCAGCGAGCGCGGCTAGCGAGCTCCGACCACCCACAGCCAGACCTCCACGCTTCATAAACAGCATCTGGGAAAACATTCACTCTGCTGTAGAGACTTGCTTACCAAGCTAATACATAAATTATATTGCAAAGCCTCATTATTTCACTAAACTTATAGTACTACAGGATTTTTTATCTAATTCCAGCTCGACATGATGTTGCTACGAAATCATAACGTTTGTATAAATATAATAAAGGTTTGGATCCAGTGAGCTCCTCTCATAAACTAACCAATAAACTCTTCCAGAAGGAGCGCAGTTCATACAATATTTTAAAAGGCCTTATCTGTTATTCATCGTTACCGTAGGAAAATTTTGTACACACCAACCAAAACTTATAAGTTAGTTACCTACTGGGCCAGCACGAGCGGATGGCAAGTCGTTACATTGCTGTCGCCGCCGACCAAATGGAACTAACATATTGAACTAGTTCATGTTTTCATAATACGCGAAACAGACACACCGCAATCTCAACCTTACCCTCTGGAGATAGGGAGCAGATTGCGTCGCAGGTCCGTAATGGACTTCGAATGTAACATAGTCTTCTTATTCGATGGTAACGAGTTGAGAAACTTGTAACGCGGAGGGATATAAAGCCACATAAAAGTTTACAGCACGTAATTACACAGAGCGCAGTTTAACGCTACTGTAAGTGCAGTCCGCGATTAAAGATAAAACAACGTTTATGCTTTCAAAACCAAAATTCAACTCTCGGAACCTGCTTTTAGACTTGAACTTATACTCAGGATGTATGTACCTTTCAGTGTACCTATGTCAGTTGATTGTCACAAAAAATGTTCAACAATGGTCATCGCCACTCAGCCGAACTGTGTCTAAACACGTTTGGGAGGCCAAACCCACAATGGATCTAGTTTTTAGCATGTTTCCGAGTGTGGTCTGTCATGGCATTAGCACATGTACGACAGAATCTCTGCGCAGTCGCAAGGGAGGGGACAGGTGCTCCATGTGAATGCGGATACAAGCACTGTAAAAACTAGAATGGGTACAAGTATGCTCTACTCGACTCTCGGCAGACAGCCACCGGTCTCTAAGTAGATGTGGGTGCGACGCGAGCTACGGCTTCCCAAAGGATTACAACAGTTATTCATCATCCTAGTGACTTATTTCTTCCGTAGACACTTCCGGATTGATTATGAGTTAGCATATTGTGGGCATACAGGATGTGAGGCTTCCTTTTTTCTAAGAATACGGTCGAACGTGGTGGTTCCAAGCCGAATGAGAGCTTCCTTCTTCTGAAGTCAGTCAATTTACCTCCTAGTGATAAAATGTTATTTTGTAGGGTCCCCCAGTCTTATATTTGGAACTTTTATTGAATTAAGACCATTGTAACAACATGAAACAAATAAACGAATTTGTTCTTGAATTACTAAGTATCGAGGTCACCATCGTGTAAGCGTCACGTTTAGTAAGTATCTCTGGAGAACTTGTAGTAATCACGAGTCATTTGATGTGAAACTGCGCCAATTACTCAGTTAACAAAGTGCAAAACTTACCGATTAGCTTCTTGCGCCGAGTTCACCGTGCCAGCGGGTCTCCCATCATTGTTGCTCATTACAATAACAAAAACAGTAATTGCTACCTCGAACGCTATTGATCGACACATTGTTAGCTCACATCAATTTGAAAATGGAACCCAGAGTCCCAGATTCGAATTTCAAGTTTGAAAAGTGAATGATTTTCCTTTTCTTTAAGAATAACGTAGAGCTAATAATTTTATTTCGTTTTTGATGATCTGTGGAGAAATTGGTCTTCTTTTCCAATAAGAAAGTAATATCGGTCCGCGGACGGCACGGTTCCCACGGGAAATCTACTGTAGAAGAAATTAGGCAACCAAATCGAACCTTGTTCAAACTTAGCGGCAGCCGCTTTTGTATTACTTACAAGTCACTACGGGCCTTATTTCTAAATTGTGTCATTTTATCAGAAATTTTATGTGACCTACCGTTGTCGTGTTATTGAAAAAAGGTTTTTATAAAGAGATGCCAAAAAAGAAACTGGTTATTCTGGACGCATGTTATTCTTTAGGAGCACTGAGTGACATCACGACATGCTACGGTGCCAACGAGAGCATCCTAGTTTCATTGTGTTGTTTCCTGGTCGGGATGAAAGGATTCGCAGACTATTGGAATCTGGCTGACGGTTTTTCCCACGCAACATCAAATTATACTAAAACTATTGTCCTGGATAGCTATCACACAATCTCTGCAGCTTCCACCGACATTAATTCAAACAATGAATAGACACCGTTGTAACTCGATTCGGTTTATTATTCGGCGTTAATTCTCTTGTAACTCGTAAAGCGGCGCCATTTATTTTAATTGCGTACAATGCCTCACGACCTACCACTAGCATGATAGCTCACAGATAAAATATAGGTACAGTAAGACCATTCTGAAAAGTTTGTATAGTCTCTACTTTAGTGTGTGTCTACGACTTGAGATAAATTAAAACGATGCCTATTTGTTTTTTCTGACTGCGACTAAATAGCACACACACGAAAGTGGTCAAATATTGGTCTAGTGGTGGTATGCGGCTAGAGGCCAGCCATCCACGTCTGCTCCGCGTCCAATCGTATCCGACGGCACATAAGTGACTGGCGTTCCGGGAACGAGGGCACGACGATAAACAGATTTATGGAGGGTGCTTTTATTTTTCGAAAAATTGTTAAATCGCTTCAGAATCATTTGTTACATTCTTTGCCCCCCCCCCCACCTCCCCCCCTTAGAAATCATAACCTTAGTCAAACTAGTTATATAGCGACACTAAAATCTACTCAAAAAACACGATACAGCGCAGTAAAAGCAGCATTATTACCATATAAACAGCGATCAATCTCCGAATGACCACTTAAAATATCATGATAACAAGTTTAGCAACTTTCAATAATTTGACCTACCGCAACGCGTACACTCTGCCCCAAAAACTGTAATGAGGTGTCCGTTACTCGGGTAATTAGCGTATGAATTCGCGAGCGACTGTCCGCTTTGTTAGCATTGTGCCAGCAGCCGACATCGTCCGCTGCACCACTCCACTAATGCACTCAGTCTGTGAGACTGATCATCTAATAAAGACTACACGAATTACACGAGGTGCAACTCCTACAAAGTAATGTTTACCTAAAAATAGAGCCAGACAAACAGTTTGGACTATGCTCTAGAATGTGGAGTCGGTATTTCAAATCATTATTGTTAATAAACTTATGTAGTCGTGTGGACCTGTATGTCTTGAGAATTTACAAAGTTATCTTGGAACAGCTAGATCATATTAATTTATTATATTATTTTCTACATTATGTATCTGAGACGCAAAAGACGACGCATTGAGGATATTGGCGTCAAGGATTGGAATATTTTTCAGCAATTGAAAAACCTTCGGGATTGATATTTTTAGTTTTGAATATTTCATGTTTTTTACTTCGAACTGATAGCTGGTTTTTCAAGATTTGTTAAATATTACAGCAGAAAAAAAATCCCAAAAACTGCTCCATAAAAACATAGATTTTAATTTTACAGGTGAACGGAACCGATCTAAGCTTCTAAATTTTATTTACAGATAAGTCTATACACCCTTTTCAAAGTGCAAACTTGATTTTACATAAATACCAATAGTTTTTATTTTAAACGAGAATTACTGTTTTGGCGCTTACGACTTTTACTAATTAGCTAGCTCTCGCGTCTTTTTGTATGCAGGCCGCCCCCTTCAGTCCGCGTCTGACCATTGTCAACGTCGGACCTGTGTCAATCGAGCTCCCGCGCTCTAGTAAACATCGATAGTCGTATTTTCTAAGTAAAATCTCAAATACTTATTATTAAAAATGGGGAAAAAAAGTTGATGGTTTCTACATGAAGATGAGAACTCTGTATATTGAAAATGTAAGGAAATGATCAAGAAAACATAAAAGTAAACGTTAAATATTTTTCCGGGTTCTAGTAAAACTACAGGGGATATGAGACTTGCTAACTTTAGGTGTCATTGTGACGGGCACAGTGACAGTGAGCACCTCAGACTAACTAGACCTGGACGCGGTTTTCTTTTACAAATTCTGCCGATTTTTGTGAGGGACGAGGTAGAACACGAACGCATTTTACACACTCGATGTATAAAAAATTACAATAGCTTTTATTATGTGTACGATTCTCAGACCCGCTGAATATTATGTAGGTATACAGTATACACAAAAAAAATCATAAAAATCGGTCGAGTTTTGTTACAAGGCCTTTGGGGTCTCTATTATATCTTCTAAAATATTCTTCGTATAATTTAGCTTGGTATAAAAATGTATAAGTACCATAATCATCCTTTGGCCGAATAATTTGGAATCTCGAATATTGTTTATTAATATTGATACCCATAATGCATCAAAAATATAAAGATATTTGTCATAACATTTAAAACTCATACTATATTTATAATATACTTCGTATATTTTTTCCCCTTATGTACATTTAAAATCGTGATTTTAAAATACAAAACGGGGTCATGTTGATTGACATAATGTTAATAGTCCTAATATACACATAACATACTAGTTCTAAAATACTGTAGTCATAATGTTAAATTCCCGTAGTCTTAAACTGACATACATTTATGTTGTCCTAATATTATTACCTAAAGAAAAAAAAAGAAAAATTAAAATCAAAATATTTTTATTGAGTCTTATTTAAGTAGGCATAAAGACATTTTGTTCATCCTTGTAAAGTTCACGATAGAAATCGGTGGCTGTCTCTAATATGTCATTTCTTTTCGATTTATGTTTTTTACTTTTATGATAAAAGTAAAAAATGATAAAGTGGCGGCGGATAGAGAACGTTGGAAGAGTTTGGGGGAGACCTTTGCCCAGCAGTGGGACGACGTAGGTTGATTAAAAAAAAAAAAAAAAAAAACTTTTATGATGTGTTACATTAATAATCCAATTTGTATTTCCTTGAAGTTCTTTCCATGCATTTTTTATTCCGCCTGATTTTTCTATGTGGAATTGTATTGTTTATGTTCTTAGTTTCTGTCTGTGCTTTCTTATTTCTAAGTTTATTTCTTTACTTAGCTTAGTTATCTCTTGTTTTTTTGTTTTTTTCTGGTTTGGAATAGAAAGGCTCTTTGTTGAATCAAATCTCTTGCTTTTGTTCCAATTCTGTCTTTTGGTGTTTTGTCTCTTTCTAGTGTTTTATTAGTTTCTTTTAGTTCTTTCTCTAAGTTATCGTATTTTTCTTGGACCGTTATAAGTGCCTTTATTGGCGCTAACCTGGTCTTTAAAGTTTCTAAGACGTGTGTCGGTAAAGGTTGAGTAATTGGTAGCTTTGTATTTTGTACTTGTTTTCTTATAATCTTCGGCTCCATCATTTGTAAATGGCCACGAAGTAATCTGTGGTCAGTGTTTTATTTAAAGTTGTTAAGCACTTCCACGTTTAAGAAAAGCTTTGGTTTGTTTGTGATTATGAAGTCTATTTCATTTCTAACGTTGCTGTTGGGAGATTGCCACGTCTATTTTCTTTTCAGTTTTCTTTTATAAACACTATTCATATGTAATATGGAAGTTATTCTCTAGCGCGTAGTTTATCAACCTTTTACCGGTCGTGTAGGATCCCAGTATTTTGTCTTCATTCTTTTTTCTTTCGCCAATTTGGCTGTTAAAATCACCCATCACAATAACGGTGTTGTTTAGAGTCTCCATCGTGTTATTTAGTTGTTCGTTAAAGTTGTCTTTAATTTCTTTTTTTGTTACTTCGGTAGGAGCGTATACCTGAACTATTGAAGTTGGGTGTTTGTAACCAGGCAGTATGATGTTTAGGACGGCTATTCGATCTGAAACTCCTTTGAATTCAATGATATTGTTTTTCAGATACTTCTTAACTAAAAAACCTACGCCGTATAATCCTTGTATTTCATTTTTGTAATACGTGATGTATTTTTCATGTTCTTCAATTTTTGCATGTGCATTCTTCCTATCCTTACATACGGTTCACAAACTTGGTCACTCACCAATAGCCAAAAGTTCAGCCTCGGGGTATGCCAGCGGGCTATGCAGCGTAGTATCCTGGGAGTCAAACTTACTGACCGCGGGCAGGGCTCCCTAATGATTCATATAACGTATCTTTTTTTTTTTGTTATCCTATTTTATATGAGCTTATCGAAAATTTGGACACCGGCAACAAGGGATTCTGTGGCCGAGCGGTAAGGCACTCCGGCTTTAGGAGGATCGTCTGATCGATGCGGGTTTGAATCCCGTCGGAATCCAAAATTTTGATAAGACTTTTCATTTCATAATGAAATACCAAGTGTGGATCAGCACTATAAAAAAAAATTACAGAAATTATAATAAAAAAATACCACACTAAAGATGCCTGAGACAGAAGGTTGTGAATTCCAAAATGTTTTTATGAATAGAAAATACTGGTTTCGGTTCAAGGTATTTTTATATAACGATTATAAAAGACACAGAATATACAGAAGCGCTCGTGGTCGTGCTTGCTTAGTCGTTCTTGATAGATCGTCGAAGTTAAGCAACGTTCGAAACGGTCTGTAAGTGGATGGGTGACCGCCAGTGGCATTTTCATCTGAGCGCTTCCGTGCTTCGGAGGGCATGTTAAATTGTCGGTCTCGGCTATTTAAGTCGTTCAACCATGACGGGGTCCTTAAGGCGGCCTAAAAATTCCGTCGCCAGATTTGGCCACTGACTCATGTGAACATACTTTTTTTATAACGATTATGCATGAATTAAATAAACAAATAATAAAAATATTATCGAGTATTATAATTATAGTATTAAATAAAAAATATATTATATACAACTATACATAATTTTATTATGAACGAATATACCCAAATAGATAATAGTCAAGATTAAACTTCGTTCCAACCGAGTGTTCCACGACGCTCCGATTTTTTTGTGCCAGCCTTTTATTCGGATTTTCTATTATTATTAATTGTTATCATTATGACATTTTATGTTTATTTATATCCTCTAAAATTAGGCTAAAGATTGATTATGTATTACAAAATTATGAATTAAAATCATTATGCTAAAAAATATGATATATTTACTAAACACTAGCTTCTGCGCGTGGCTTCGCCCACGTACACCAACATTTTGAATAGCCTATAAGCTATTCTAAAGTCATTATCTACACCTATTCCAAGTTTCATCCAAATCGGTTCACTGGTTTAGGCGTGATTGAAACGCAAACAACTTAACAAACTCACAAACTTTCAGCTTTATTATTATGAGTGGGGTTATGATATCCTAATATTATTGGTTTTGATATTATGAAAACATGTTATGGGATGTAAAATTATGAAGAAAGTTTTTCGGCGAAACAATGGGGTCCCGATGTACCTACTTGATTTGTATTTTAATTTTTTTTACTAATTCTAGAAATCCTAGAAATGCTCTTGCGTACTGCGTACTAACATTATAACAATCTATGGACTGTTTTGCGACTGTGCACTTTGCACTGTGACCGACACCATTTGACCTAAACATGGTGTCGTGACGCAAAATCTAACACTTTTTTCGTCAAGCCACCATGCGTATCATCCAAAAAAAAAAAAACATACATACACCCGAACATAGAACCTCCTCCTTTTTTTGAAGTCGGTTAAAAAGGAAATTATTTCCAAAAATAAATAAATGTAAGGCGACTCCATGTAGTCTTATGTCAACACCGAAAAGCGAGCGAGTTCGACTCAGCCGGGCGGCCGGTGCGCGGCGCACAGCGCGGTAGCGGCCGGATTCAAACCGCCTAAAATGAGCAGGGGGTATGAGCTGCTTGCGGGAAGCTCATGGGGGCGTGGCGCCTGGTTTCAAATAATTGTTTATCAATGCGTCACCTTAAAATGTGTCTTTTCTTCTCGCAAAAACAATGAAATACTTACAGCTAACGATTTATAGGTAAGTAAAGTAAGTGAGCTTGTGTACTGGTTGCAAGTTCACTGTGGCCTGTTTGCCTTGTAGGGCTGCAGATTTTCGATTACTGCTGTAGTCAGAGCCATTAATTATGGAGTAACTGCTCCACACGCTGTGGCAACACTTTGAACACGCAAATATTGAACAGAGAACCAAGATTAATTCATCGGGGATTTGGGGCTGGCAGCCTTAAAAAATCCTGCAGCTTTGCTTGCCAGCCTGATACAAAATCCTTATTGCTTTTCCTGTTTTTGTAGGTATACTCAATCTAAGTTAAAATAAAATCTGTTTATCCGTTGGGGTGTGAGAGTCACAAACAGACAAGACCCTCATCAATTGTAAGTACCTAATGTATAGTAAAAAAAAACTTGTTTGAAAAATATGTAAACTATGAAAAAAAATAAAGATCTATAAATCTTGAATAATGTAAGGAATACAAAGACATTTTCATACACAATTTTTAAATAACTTCACATGAGAATAAAAGCACCCCATGTTTATAGTTTTGTTTATGGGTTGCCGACATCAGGATTGATGACGTCACAGAATACACGGCAGTTAGTACCGCAATGTGTGCAGCAAGGGGTCCTTTGTAGCGTTCTGGAATCACATGCGTTTAGGGCGTTACAGGTCCCTTTGATGCGCCGGGCACCTTGGTATAGCTACAATACATATTTCTCTATTATAGTCTTGAGCAATATTTCTTGGCCAAAATAAGTTCTCTACCACCAGTTGTAAACAAAAGGATATTATGACACACCGGATTTTGATACATAAAGAAGGATTTTTGCTCAAAAGTACTTCACAATTATTAGCACACCATGTTGAAGATTCTGAGTCATGTAATCTTTATTTTAGTTTCAAGGCTTACTTACAAAACATACGAACTAACATTGCATTTACCAATTTAATTTGAAGAGGAACCACAAGGATTATTTTACACCATTCTCATCTGTAACTTGTAAGTCGTGATTCTGTCTGTGATTCTGTTGAGTTAGAGTAGTATGGCGGCCTCCGGCGTGGCGCAACCCACCGCAAACAACGACACCATGAAATTACAACTCCACGACTCTTTTTACCGCAAAATTGCTAAAGGTACATTCCCCGGCCCCTGCTGTGGCACATCTCGGATAAAACCGCCAATTCCGGCTAATAGACGCGGTTTCGCCGAGAACGCAAGCTATTTCAGAAAATGTTTTTTGCTGTTCCGTGAACTAGAACGCAAGCAAATGATTTACGTAAAAGCTTTAGCTTATACCTATATGTTTTTATTTTTTGCAATCATTGCAGTTCTGTTGGGCATTTACGACTTAAAATTAACGCTTTTTCTCATAAAACGCTTGCTTTTACGATCAACGATTATTCATTTCTAATAGGTGTGTCAACAGTAATGTCTTAGGTAAGTAATTTTTGTTTTGGAATTAAAAATGCAGTTCTTATTTATGTGAATGCTGTTCTCTGCGAAGTAGCCTCTGCCTGCTTAGGTACTTAGTTATAAAGCCAGTAAGACCATACCCGAGCTAGAAACTGCTCTAGGCTAACAAATAAGGATTTCTTGTCGGAGCCGTGCATGAGCATAGCTATTGAACTCGAAAAAAAACTATGCTCTAACATGCTTCCTTGGAAACTTGAACCGTTAAAGCCATGTACAGGATGGGCGGAACCCGCATGCACCAACGACTTTGTTACATTACTCCCATTGCACTACAAGCCAGCTTGTTTCGTAAAACGAGCCTTATCCCATTGTGTTTGGATTCATTTTGGATTGAAGTTAGAGGAAAAATCGGGTGAATGCGGGCTGCTTTTATGTCAAACTAAAATTGAACCATCTTCCTTTACGAATAGGTTTCCATTTCAGTAGTTTTCCCACAGAGATGCACAAAGTTACTCTGGTTAAGAATTGTAACTTCTGTAGTACCTATGTATTCTGGTGCTAGTACTGTGCTGGCAGTAGGTACACATTGAACTTCCATTAGCGAGACCTCTCCGCTCTCTTGCAAGGCTCTCAGTACGAGCTGTCAGGCGCACATTGCTGTCTTTATTACCGCTTTTATCACCAGCAGAAATGGAAACTCGCATTGTACCGCCTGCTCAGCGATAAAACCACACTAGGGCACAACACAGAAGTTGCGTCAGTAAAGTTTGTACAACTGATTACTTCCGGACTAAGAGTGATTTCAAAGCAACCGTTCTTCAAAATAAAATACATAAAAGTGAAAAGTATTATTAAATAAACACATAAAGTAGGTGTGTAGGGCAAGGCAGGCAATGACGCTCTTTTGGTTCCAATGATTAGTGTTGGAGATGGTTTATATTAAGGTTGATTGTGATCTCTTGTTCGTTGTTGTAACTTTATCTTGAGACGACCTATAAAAGCGACCTGAATGCCTTAGGTACCTAAACATTGCTCGGAATCTTACGCGATTGCATTAGTAATGAGAGCATTCCCGGCATTGAATAGTGAGCACTGCAAGGATAGGTAGCTATAGGTTCGGCTTTGTGTACAGTTAGAACCAGAAATTGATGCCTTGTGCCATGAATCTCAAAGGCTACATTAATCGCAAAGTTCTTTCTGGTGCCAAGTAAACTTTCTGTTCGAATTCCGTCAAAAATAACAATGCTCATCGACTTTATGAAGTGCTTTGTTCTCTACCTCTAACCGAAGTAGATCACAAAATTCACTATCCAGTATTCACCGCATGCATGGATTGGTTCAGCCGTTTCTTGCGGTGACTGTGCTGACGTCGGATCGAGGCCAACACTCAGCAGTCGATTAGAACAGGGAGGAAGCGACGACAGCTCCGCATTGAGATGGCACATCGCCGGCCCCCGGCACAGCCATCTCAGCGAAGTTGAGCAAGCCCAGCGATGGTCTACTTCTGCGATTGTAATCGTAGACTCAGCTGGAACAGCGCTTACAACATTAGGTACTTTGGTTTGGAATGTTCTAAAACAACAAAACAAAGCTCATGTATTACTTTAATGAACGTTGCTTCTACATCCGAAGACAACTAACACTAGTGTTTGTTAGTCACTTTGTTATTAGCATTAGAGAGAAAACAGACTCGTGTCATGCAGTTTATGATTTTGCAATCGTCGTGTCCTACGAGCACGAGACCGCCCGCGTCCTAATGAGTCCGAGACATCCACCGGCAGTTCGAGTGAGCACGTAATTCCCGTTTGATTGCCCGAAGCCACTCGGCGGCCGTTCTAAAACAATTTCTTTGCGTCATAAACCGAAATTGCCGACGCGTCCATCAGCCCCTAATAGCGTCATTACGAGACGGTGCCCACTCGCCGTGCGCGCATTAACGTGTGGCACTCGGTTAAACTCCCATTTGTGAGTGAGCCTCATTACTACCGAGCCTTCAAGCATTATGTATCGATCGCATTGTCTTCTACTCTCTTTTTACTCTTTCTTTAATCTCTTTTTATAAACAATGACACAAAAGCCATGTAAACTGCGGGACCGTCAGACCAGCACGCTCCAAGTTCTCAACGCAGAATCCTTCAGAACTGTATAAATGCCTGACTCTGACTCAAACTAAAGTGCGTTCTGACATAAGAGCCTCGGGCTATCGAGTGTCTGAACGCTCTCATTAGGACAAGTATAATCGTCTGGGAAGATCTGCCTCATCAAATACTTTCGATAATGACGTGGATACTTACTAACTTGTTTACAATGTTGGAGAATCCTATTTTCCGTAAGGAATGAAGCGTTTATGCTGGCGTAGTATTTCTCATTAGATGCGTATTTCTCGTTAGATGAATCGACAGTCACCAAAAAGATGGATGGCTAGTTCCATTAGTTCATTACTGTAGATAAAAGTACCATGAGATGCCACCTTCCTAACATGTTTGTATGAGCCAAGTTTCGAGGATTACCAATAGAAATAGGTTAGGTATTTACTTTGCAGATACCTTGCATTGTATAGTATAGTTAGTATAGTATAGTTTTAGCACATAAACTGTGCACATGGCTTGTAACCACAATAAGGTTTCTTTTTCCAATAAAGCTTTTATTTATTTATTTATTTATTACTGAGTATTTTCCATACCGTTTGGATACGGGTTTGCCTGCCACTAATTCTTGCGAAAACCGCATTCAAACGACATTGTTACACGAACCCACCACACAACTTGTAGGTAGTTATTTGTTTATGTATTACGTATCACCAACAAGAGAAATACAATTATGAACAAGATTACAATATAACAAAAGTTATGGTAATAACAGCAACTACCACCACGTGAGGCGACTTTAAGCGTTGTACTGACGACGTTTTATTGCGAATTCTATACTAGCTTTTTATTATTTCGTGGTGCAAATTTAATATTTAACGGTATTCACTTTCAGAATTCTAATGAAATTCCTATTACAATTACCTACCCAAGGCAATTCGTTTACAAACAGTGGATGGATTTGCTATTGTATGTGCTAGCTTATCAGCTCCTTTAGATTTGGTTTCGCTACAGTAGTACTTTTAAACAAGGGGCTACATTATCGGAACTCTACCAACTGTTCAGTAGCGGAAACAAACTTCTCGTAGTGGCTATTAAATCTTGACTGTAAAAGCAGTTACTGTTGACTAAAGATGGCGAGACTCTCATCAGTTGATCATGACCATCAAGCCTCAGTATAAACACAGTCATCATCACCTCCTGTCCTTACCTCAAGTGGAGACATCGCATGTTTTTATCTTCCATTTCTATAACATAAAAACAAAGTATGCAAGGTAATGCATGGTTCGATTCCCATCGTCCGTACAGTCCGATGATGCATGATTGCTGATGCCACTCGAGATGGTTGCCACTTACGATGCAGCGGTAACGTGGTATTTTATCATGCTCTCGGAAATTATAGATGTGACAGTCCGAGTTGCTCTACAATTTCCTTTATGATGATGACATCAAAGGAAGTAATACAGTGTAATAAAGTGCGGCAGTCATGTGAGGATATTTTTGCGAACACTTTCTTTAGTACTAAATGTTCTTGAGAGCTGTGTTGGCCTAGTGGGTGTATTCTCGACGAGTTAGAAAATCCCAACCGTTATTTTTAACAAAACATAATTACGACGAAGTCTAATAAGTAAAGGACAAGGAAACGGACCAGTAGACTTACAATACAATACAACATGTCACGGGTGGAATCCTATTTGCGAAATATGGACTGTCATGTCAATCATGTATTTTGGCTGTTTGTTTTAAGCATTCTTGCTTGCACAGTAACAATTCTCGTTATTTAATGTAATATGTATCAACTTTATCGAATAACACACCTTTGTTAACCTTGCAACCAAAACGTAAATTCTGTAGGTTTTATTGATAAGGAAAAATTAAAAAGCTTTCGAGGGCAACGATAAAGCATAAACCACTCAATATTTTTATCACCTGGTACGAGTACAGTCGCATAAGTTCGTATAGCCCCTCGGCACTCGGTTCATCGGTCGCGATAAGAGCTGCCACAGCTGAGCCCACAGTCAGTGCGGCTTAGGAGCCCATTACACTAAAGGTTGGAGCAGGATATCGGGGACATAAAGGGGTTATGGCTAGAGCTTGTAATAACGTATATCGAGGTCGAGAGCTGGACACTTACGAAGTAACGCAGACGCAGGTTACTGTCTTGCTGTATAAAACGATTTTATGTTATTATATTGACATGATAATTATGACTTTAAGTGTCCATAATAGGCTGCACAAACGGATAAGTAAATCCGGTACTTACCCGTTTGTGCAGCCTTAAACCCGTGGTACTACCGGTACCCGGTACCACCGAAATAATATTTTTTGTTTGAAATTTTAAATTACTCGTGGTACTTACTTACTTCTAATCAGTACTTAGGTATATCTTAAGCCATGAAAATTACTATAAAAACATTAGATTTTTTGATAAATTGACATTGAGTGCCAGCTACTTTGGTAACAGAACGTTAAAAAGATGTTATCTAAACAACTCATTACGATCCGTCCTACTTTGTTCTAATTAGTGTTACGTGTTTGTTTTCCTGTGTAGTCATAAGTAGCTCTGGGCCCTTTAATTTGTAATTTAATAACTGTTATTCGTAACCCTTGCTCTTTACCTATTTTAAGATCACTAATCATACCTATTTATAAACCAATCGAATGAATTATTGTGTTATTAACAAAATACACAAGAGTTATTATTTTGTCCTTCTGTAATTATCTAGGAAAAGTCGTAGTAATAAAACAGCCGTTGTGATTATATGTGAATTTGAACAGAGGGTGCTGTGCTGAGGTTACAGAGGGAAGTAGAGAAGGGAAACATTTTTTGACAACCCCAATTAGTGGGAATGAAGATGATGATTTGGGATCTTTTCTACACATATATTACTCTAGATTACGTTTTTTTAATGTTCTTCTCATGAGCATTTGACACCTCGCTTCCAAGACGGCGTCCGCCGGAAGCGGCAACATATCAGTCGATGGAAGCCATGCTTCCGGCTCGCAGATCTACCACCGTCCTCTCGGTTGTAACGTAACTGGTACATGATAAACGATTATTTTTAATGCCTTTACTATAGGTAGGCCGGGATGCTGTAGTCCCTGGAGTAGGCTATCTTCTAAATCATTATGATCAGCTTTATACAGAGAATGATGACTAAGCCACGGGTTTCCTACAAAATGTCTTCCTTCAGAGGTGAGTGTGGTCTATATGTAGAGTTCGTGATTCCAAAACTAAAATTGATTTACGTCTAGCATTCGAACCCACGACCTTCGAATTGTAAGTCGGTCCCACTCGGCCATCATGGCTCTAAATAATTCAGAAATATTAAAATAATATTATTCGCTGGGGGACCGCTGCGCTGTTCCCGTTCGCTTGAATTGACGTTCATAATTTATTTATGAGCGACGTGTCAATAATAATTATTGGTGTGTATTTAAAGCCCATACAACCTCGATAGCACGATCATTATTGACTGTAAGTTTTGAGGCTCAACTATAACTATCAGCACAATGGTTCTTTTGCCTTATTGGTATCTACAATATTAGAGCATTCCCTAATTGAGGAAAAAAAAATAATGAGGGCAAAAATGTGCCAACCAGTCTGATCTCCTCTTACAGTTTTGCTGCATTCAAAACTGAATTAAAACGAGAAACTTCTTGACTTTCAATTCAATGGTATAAGTTGGAATGTATTAACTCCGAGACAGAGCAAGGAAACAGTGACATCGATCCGTTGGCTGAAGCTGGTTGTGCAGACTGGTGTAGGTATGCTATCTACGGGAGGGCCTGGCACACGAGAGCATGACGGGCTACCTACCTACTGCATAGTGCATAGCTAGACATAATTGTATCTCTACATGTATACAATAATACTTGTAACGAAGCGAAGCTTATTAATTTAGACTTTGGAATACCCGCAATTTATATCTTTGTATAATTTATTGAGCATGCAAATCTTATCTTCTTTGGTTCTTATATAGTTAGTTTTTACGACGCTAAGAGCGTTTCTCTATTATTATGTTTACTATCATCGTGAGTCGGTAATTTATTTCAATTTATTCTGCTAGAAGCGGAGAGAGCCCGGTAGTAGGTATTAGTTTTCAGTTGTGTGTATGTTTAGAACTAAGATTAGCACAAGTACCTAATATTTGTAGAAAGAGATATAAACCTTCCAAGTGGAGAGCATCCAGCGGCGGTTAGCCTCGAAGGCGATCCATTTCCCACAGATACGGAGCAGCTAGAAGCGACACGCCGATCAATAAAGATTACTCGACGAGCCACTCCACGGGATTGCCTTGTCTCGGTGATGGATAACCGGCTCTATATCAAAGCAGATAAGATTGATAGCTCCGTGTCAAGGAGTTTTGAAAACAAGCGATGTATCAAATGACATCTAAGTAAAAATCTTTTGCGCAAGATCAAAAAACTTGTGCTGTCACGAAAACGGAGAGAAAATAATATTTACCGTCGGTCTGGCGTTGTTATAAATATCAAGCGATAGCAAAGTCTGGCTTCCATCGTCATGAAGCGCTGATGAAATCTCGCGAGCCTCCGACGAAACGGCCGACGACAGACAGACGTGATCAACACGAGCCTTATTTATCTGTTCATTTCTTATTAATTGTTTCATGTACTTAACTACTTATTAATTCATTGGTTATCTTAGGAACACTATCTATACTAATGAGCGTTCAATTTTTTTTTGTTTCTTTACCTTTCAGTAATATTTCTATAGCATAAAAGAAATTAATAATTTTATCTTGTTAACTCAAAAGTTTATACAAAGACGCATAAGTTTAGTTGATTATTTATTGAAATACAAAAGCTGTCGCAAGAATAATGCAGCTCCCTCCGAACGATAGCGCGTGTTGTTGCAAAACATCATTAATTGGTTTCACGACGGAAAATAACATCGAAATGCCAATTCTAATTCAATCAATTATTTTATTATGTTCTTCAAATTAAACATTATTTAATAACATAAATAAAATGTAAGCATGAAAACACTCAGTTAATTTAACTATTTGTATTAATTTATTGATTAATAATATTGAAAATAATAAATATTTTATTCATTTTGATAACTATGTTTATTCTATCTATGCATCTGTGTCAATTAGTTAATTTCATAATCGCTAGGTTAAATTAAATGTCAACCCACAATAAAAATAAATCGATGTCATGATCTTCGGTCGGATAGATAGATATACTACCTAATGAGCTCCATTCAGTTGAATTTTATTGAAAAGGTGAGTTCATACGACTTACTGACAAACTTTTCAAAGTGGATTTAGTATGTAGGTACTCTGGCACCCACTTGGATACAATAACATTGAGAACAAAATTAAACGGTAAGATAATTAAAAAAAAGTATTTATGGCATGGGCATTGGGCATGTACGATTATACAGTTGATTATTGGAACCATTCTTATGAATACCCACTCACAAACGTATGATAATAATTTTGCTTCTCAGGAGTTAAATAGAATAAAAATACACAATATTTTGAATCAGTCCGTTATCGCGTGTTGCGTACGCGCGGCGCGGAGGTTTCCTTGCCTTGCTTTGTAAACAATTCGTAGAGCAGTTCCAGCACACGTAGGATGTTTGCGTTGCCAACTCTTTGTGCTTCTTGCAACAAAGATAAAGACGTTTCCGCTTTCCGAAATCAGAAAGGAACGCTGAATCCATATTCACGTCAAAAGAGAAACTACACCAGTTATAGCTATTAGAGTCTTTTGCAATGTTTCGGATACAATGAGATGTAAATATAATACATATTTACTACGACTATATTAGTCCGCGCCAAAAAAGATGTCCTAGGAACCTTAGCAGAACCGCAGAAAGGACTAAGTTTCTAATTCTTTCTTGCCGCTGACTCACAGACTAAGTCGTCTATGCGCGGACTCTACTAGAGTTTCACATAAAACTATTGTATGAGTAGACCGTAAAATAATTATCATGTAAGTCCTATTTAATAATATGTGTGTCCTTTAATAGCTAAGGAGCAAAATAATGTTAGTAATCCTAATATCCTATTCTAATAATATAATAAATCTGAAAGTTTGTGAGTACGTATAAAAAAAAAAAAAAAAATTTATTTTCTCTCAAAAACAAACAAAATTTACACATAAAGAATCTAAAAAAAAAAAATACATTAAAAATCCAAAATGTTTGTAGATATAAAAACCTGTTTTGTGAGAGACTGGTGCCTGAAATAGGTATAGAAAACCTACCTGCCTGCCTACCTACCTGTCCTGTGCTATGTTTGGATGTTTGTATGTTTGTGTATCAATCACGCCTAAACCAGTGAACCGATTTGGATGAAACTTGGAATAGGCGTAGATAGTGACCTGGAATAGCATATAGGCTAATCAAAATGTTGGTACCACGCGGGCGAAGCCGCGCGCAGAAGCTAGTCTTTAATCACTGAGAATACCTAAAAACATATCAGCTCTAAACAAAAATCTTCAGATAGTATTCCTTTAACATTCGATCTCAGTTAACATTTTGCTTACTAAAACAGGAAATTCATCGAGTTTATTTATCTTATTTATGACAGACGTAGCGGCTATGTTATAACAGGCGATATCTTCATAAATTCCACGTTCAAATATGTGAGTATTACAGTTTGTTTGAATGTTTAGTTTGGTTGTGTGGTGATAGCAGATGGTGAGTCACCGCGCGATGGCGAGCTGATACTCGTACTGACTGAGGGCACTGAGATGCGGCAGCGACAGATCTTACCTTGGCGTCTTCATACACTATTGCTTAGTTGCTTTGATTGAGAAATTGCATTGGAAGGGATGATTGACAATTCTCATTAAACTAGTGTAAACAGTGAAGAAAGACATCGTGAAAAGAAAAACGATATATTCCCAACGGCCCCATTAGTGGATTTAATTAATGGATCAGATTGGAAAAGGGCACTCGACTCGAGTTTTGAATACTCAAAACTAATGCGATTGCAATTGCAACCTGTCACGTACGGAACACCAAATCCTTAAAACTGCTTTTTGAAAATGCGTTATTTACATTTCACTATGGAAATATACTTCTTTATATTAGGTACTTATAATCTGAAAGTGAAACCGTAGGATGCTGTTTGTAATCTGCGCGTGTTGTAAGAGGCTGACAAAGATGTTTTATTTTAGCTCCGATTGTGAGAGCACCGCTTATAAATACTTAATTCGTAACGCCTAACACGATTCATAAGTCTGCTCACACTTCGTGAACGAGACTTAGTTATTTGTCTATAAAAAAGTGCGAGTTGGGAAATTACTTTAAGTAATATTTATTTTGATTCCTTTCTGTTTATAAAACGTGTTTCTTGTAGAACAACAAGTAAACAAATTATGGACATATTTAGGCACGCGGAACAAAAGTTATTTTCGTCAATCGACGTCGACTGATTTCTTTACTCGTAGAAGAATTAAAGTTATTTTTTAGTCGCACGTCCTTTCGCAACACAGCGACAAGTTTAAAAAAAAACTTCAGAATAGTAGCTACTTAAAGCGAAAGTTGAAAGGTTTAAAAGTTTTGATTCATCAGCACCGGTTTATATGTGGAATGATTTCAGCGATTTATTGAATTTAAATAATAAATAAATAATAAGACATCTGTATGCGACCCGCTGACCACGATCCATAGATTAATGTCCAAGAGGAGAAGATGCTGCGTGGATGCTCTCACAAAACATGTTGGCCATAAGGATTAAGGTACATTAGTTTATTCTTTCAATCCTAGTAGAGTTTAATGTTATCGAGTAACACTTTGTAGAGTATCCATTTAGTTTTTTAGACGCCTTCGGTCTGTCTCACTAGAAACTTGATTATGTACCTAAATCAAGACAATAGTTAGTGTGTGAAACAGACCTCTCTTTTGACTTTTGTCACATTCCAGTTTTAACGGTGTTTTTATTAATAAGGTATTAATTTTTTTCCACAGTTAGCTGGCAACCCTATACGTGGTAGTAACAACATAATCTGTGGTCCATCCAATAACCATCAAATTGAGTTCCTTTCGTGCGTGAAATTAGTCCGCTTTGTTATAATAACAACCAATAATAGTTCATTTAAATTAGTATTCGCTCGTTCTGAATCAGACAGCTGATAAGCCTACATGCACCAAAGCTTCATATTTATAACTGTACCTACCTGCATTCAATAATTATCTACACAATGGCATATAATTAGATGTTATTTTGTGAGGTTTACTTCAACAAATTTTAGAGCTCTAATCTATACCTTCCTCTTCCTTGTCTTACCAGTGTTACTTCCACTGTTCCTGTTAAAATGTTCTTAAAGCTATCATGTCTGATGTCCAATCATTCTTCCTCTTCGGTTTTGAACGGTGTTCATCAAAACCCTTTTCTCCTCAACTCTTCTCAGCACTTCCTCTCTGACATATTTGTGAACAGAGAAGACGAGAAGGGCTTACAAAGTAAATTATATAAAGCATTTGTAAAAATACTGATGAGCTCCATCCTACACTCAGCCTTGATAGACGCTAGCGCATACAAGAATGTTGGTAAGGAACTAGGCAGATACGTAGTAGCGTTTTCATGCATTGAGTTGTCGTGCCACAGTGTAGAGACAACCAGTACAACAATTCGACTAATATTGCTCAATAACTTATAAAAATAAAATTAGATTCCCTTTACGAATGTTTTTATATGAATAGGTATAAGTACCTACCCAAGTTTAAATAATTTTGTTTGCCTGATTTTATGATTACAAACTCAATCACCTCGTGCGTGATGGACATATCTGCAGTCTACCAACATAGTGTGTATGATTCGTCGATCTATTTGAAAGCAGGCAAATATCTTATTTGTAGTAGGTATATCTGTAGGTAGGTACCTATCTGACAAACACTTTGATCCCGACATTCTACCACTATATAGTTATTATATCCCCTTCGCGCTTTGAAGTCACCTTAATCTTAAACCCGTTATCTTAATCACGGTTACTCAACGAAAACATTTCTATTGACCTACTGTTTTATGTTTATTGGTCTCCGCTGGCGCGTCGTCGGCCGCGTGGGCGGGTCGCGGGGGCGGGGGGAGGGGGGCTATCAGCTGTTGCGCGTGTGTGCGTGTGACGTGGAGACACGGCGCGCCCCCGCTGGCCGCGCACACAGGCACGGCGCCAATCAGCTGATCGCAGTAGGTCGCTGCCATGCGGCCATGCGACCACCGTCACAGAATAAAGCAGTAAGATCTTACCTACCAGAGAGTTATGCGATACCTCTACAAAACAACGATCCTACGAAACAATTGATGCGTCATCCGCAGTCAGATCATAGGACCGACAACGATGCGGCACAGAATCTCTCCTACGTGAGCTAGAAATGTCAGGGATAAACAAAAAGTACCCATCGACGCAAAAAGTTCTCGACCGCCTCGGCATGCGTATTCGTAGAATAATCTGAGATCTTGGACGCTCTTTCCGGAGACATGAAAGAGTGCCGCTCCCGGTCGCTGTCTCTATCGCTCCACCAGCTCGGCGCGCGCGAGAGCAGGATGCCACTAGGAGCGCTGCGGGACCGCCTGTCAAGTTCCTCGCTTAAAATGGCCGATGGTTGCTTAGTTTCGTGATCGCCTAGGGAGGGGGCCGATGTCGATAATATTATGTTTTATGACGACGGGTGGCAGCCATACATAAATTGGGTTTTCGTTTTACGAGAGATAATACTGGCGATAAATTATACCGCATTTCGGAAATCGAATTCAACCGAATTTCCAGTAAATGCGACGTTTACCAGAAACCGTACGCACTCGGCACCGGCCAAGGAAGGAGGCAATTATAGCCGCTTGTGATCGTAAAGCGTCGTTATCAGACCGCGACGAAGGAGGTCATTATATTTTGCGATCATTTTAATGAGTAGGTGCGCTCTTATCTCAAGCTTCTGTGTGAATGTCGGTGATTACGGTTACACACCACTCTAGAGCCGCGATATACGACGCGTGCATTTACATAGAATTACTTTAAAAGCTTTTATATTGTAATTATTATAGTCTTCTGCGTGCGGCACTAAACCTTAATGATTTGCGATACCAATAAATACCTACCAACTGCATTGTAACAATCAAAGGAGTTTTTAGTTAATTATTCTTCTAATGTCCTAAACTTGAAGAAATGTGGCATGATATAATACTGAGCATCGTGATCATCGTCGTGATCATCGTCATGATGATAAAATACATTTGATTATAACCGCCATCGCATCGGTTGGGCCGAATGATAAGGGCGCCACAAATCTGAGCACAATATCAAAGCTATAAAAACAACATAAAGAATTTATATTGTCTCTGCGAAGATAAAATAAATATGGCTTTAATTCGATCCGTCGTCGTGCTGGGGAGTAATGGTGGTAATATGAAGAGACTTAGAGCAGGGGGTGCAGCGGCGCGGGCGGCGGGCGCGGCACGACGAGGCAATCATCCATTAGTCTCGATGTTTATTTCGTGTTTATTACATGGATGCTAATTTAACGCCGTCGCTCGCTGTGATGTCGGATAATGGAGTCGACACGGCGTGCTGGCAGGAATAGGCCTGCGTGCGACTGTAGGCACCTAGCACTCACTTCTCTATACGCGATCACGTTTCTCACTAAAAGCGCTGCGTGCACTTTAGATCTATCTTCTGCAACTTAATTAGAGCCACGAATCGATTAATTGCCTGCGATTCGCACGAATGTAACGAATCGCCGTAAATTACAATCGACGTTTTATTCAGATGTTACGTCCGAACTCTTATTTCCCTGAATAACAATTCAGAATATTTCCTTTCTCAAATGCTATTGTGGATTATTCACGGCTCATTGTGTGGAAGTGCCTTTCAAACGTAAAATAAAATGTCGAATGAATAGCGCACTCTTGCTTTTGTTTGGTGGATATTTGAGGTGTTGTCATTGAAATTGAAACAATAGGAGAATGACTCGTCTAGAAAGGCGAAGTTTTGTAATTTTACATATTCAGTGGCGCTCATTGTTCCATCGAATTCAGTAAAATGTACGAAAAGATTTAGAAGTTTTTATTTTCAACTTTTTTTATCAGATAGTAGTTTCTGGTGTTAGTAGCACTAAAGTTGTCCATATTGTTACTGATGAAGTTCTTGATTGTCTTTTCCATATTGGTTCCATTTGGTCATTTAAAAAGAAACTTAAAATATTTTTATTAAATTCTCAAAATAACCGGTTGAATGAAGGCTGTCGTTCTGGAAATCGTTTTATTTAATTTTGTTTTGTGTGTAATTTTATTTAAACTCTTTTAATATGTATACAAATTAACATTTATTTATTTTCCTACATTAATTCTAGATATTGTTAGTCCTACGTCATCTATACCAGCTATTAATTCTACAATGACTGTGTCTGGAATTTTAGAAATGACAGATAGTGTTAATCAAACAGAGTTAGTATTACCAATAAAAAAGGTAAATACCAATTTATGGAAACTTGAGCAGTCTCAAAATAAGCTATGATGTTCTGGTATGTTGGTAGACAGACATATCATTAGAGTTAAATATTCCAGTGACCCGATTAGAAATGTATTTGATTAAAACATATTTGATTGCACAAGGATTTTAATATTCCAAAATGTCTCGTTTGTTACCGAGCGTTACAGTGGAGTTCGTCGACAAGTTTATCAGCTTCGTCAGATTACTCTTCAAGATACAATTATTAATGTTAATGTGCTAACATTTTGTTTACATCAAAATTTTCCTAAAATCCGCTACTGCGTTATTATAAATGATGACATAAATAGTTTAAGTCTATACAAAATATACTTCGATGAATCTATTTGTGTAATTTTATAGTCTTTTATTATTTGCCACAGAATAAATGCGCTACACAATCTCAATCCATCGGTTCACCTCTAGGGTCGTCTAAAACAAATTGTACACTAATGCTAAGTCGACAACAACAATTTAACCAAATATTAGATTAGTAGTATAAGGCCTTTCGCTCGTCTTGAGGATTGAAATACTTAGATGATTAGTCTTCTTATAGGCATTATACTTACGTCAACACTGAGTGCAATCCAAACATATCACAGCTGGCAATCCTTAGAGGCACTGGCGACATCCGCGCACATTTACACATCGACATCCGATACATTGGTTTCATCGACAAGGCTCTTCCCTAGCTCACCGCCTCGCTTGCGTTCGTTTCACACACCTACTATTGCACATCACCATTGGAGGTAAATAAAACGATGCGTTAGGGATTTTTGTAAAAAGATAGTTATATTTTTGGCATTGGACTATGACACAATATAATACTATGATATGCTAAGTAAGCGTTTTATAAAGACTTTTACATGCCGAATATTCGTTAATCAGACTATTCATCAGAGGACTCTTTATATATAATTTTAACAAACATAACCGCTTACAAAATGAGAGTAGAGATACGATCCTAACTAACCGCTCGGGGCTGCTCTAGAACTCATCACCTATTCGAAAACATAACTATGCCTAAATTTTTTATTCGTAAATTTTCTCACTTTCATTTTTTAACTCTATAGGTACATATTTTATTATAATACATTTTGAACATATAATTATCGATATGATATCTTATACAGAAATACGCAACGAATCGAAGACCGTACACTAGATTAATGTAAAGCATCGGTTACTGCGATCGCGAATAAATATCTTCGTTGGTGGGACGCACCGGCGGGAGCGAAGCGAGCGCGCGCCGCTCCGTCGCCGCACGGCACCGCACGGGCTCCGGCGAGCACGACACCATCGTCCGGAACGACACACAGATCAACGTCTCAACAATATCAACGCACATAGGTACTATTTGGTATCAGGTTCGCTCGGCCGGCGGCCGGCTACATGTAGATCGGCAGCTGCTGCAGCGCGCGCTTGTCGAACCTCTCGTACGGCACCGGAGGCAGCGCGCGCGCGATATCACAGTCCAGCGCCTCCACCGGCAGGTACGGATGTGGCTTCAGGCGCTTCTTGCCGACCGCGCCAGGGAACGCCTCGAACCTATAGCAGCCGAGCGTCGCCACAGTGGGCTCCGGCCGCACGTGCTGCGCCGGCTGCGGCTGCGGCGGCGGCGCGGCCGGCGCGGGTGCGGCGCGGCAGCAGCGTCTGACGCTGGGACGCGCGCGTCGCGCCGGAGTCACCGCGGCGGCCGCAGCCGCGTCACCGCGCGGCAGGTTGTTCACGAACGGAACGCGCCGCAGGCTCTCGAGCCTCCGGAAGTGCGACGGGTGGATCATCAGCAGCGGCTCGATCTTGACGCCCTGCGGCGGCTTGGCACAGTCGGGAAGCTCGTATTCGATACTGCAGTCTACGTGTAAAGGCACCGAGTAGTCCTTGGGGGCGAGCGAGGCCGGCCGCGCGTCCCGCCGGAAGCGGTCGGCGGCGGAGTAGTCGCTCTCGGGCCGGGCGTAGCCCGTCATGTCGGCGCGCGGTCACGGCATGTGCCCGTCAGCTGATCGCGCGAGAGTAGTCGGCGCGGGACGTGCGCGCGAGGAGGCGGCGGCCGCGAGACTGAGAGGGCACCCGCGCCCCGTCCACCGCGCAGCCCCGCCCGCCCCACTCCCCGCGCCGCCAGCCGTTCATCCCGGCGCCGCGCGGCTCCCCGCTGCGCGCGCCTCCCTTCTCTTCTTGTTATCGTTGCGGCGGAGAGAGGATCCCCGGCTGCTGCGTGACGTCGCTGCGGCGGGATGCTGCGAGAGGCGAGATCCGAGGTGTCTGGGGCTGCGCCGGCGGTGGTCGCCCGCCGCCGGGGGGCGAGCCGGAGGCGGCGACGGCGCGGCGGGACCCGACCGGACGGCGACGACGACGGATCGATCGGTCGACGAGGATGCGAGCGCTGCGCGGAGATGCACTACGCACGCGGCCTTACGACGCGACCGGCGGCCGTCGAGGGGGAGGGTGTGTTGTGAATGTCGAACAGCTGATTACGTAGAAATTTGAAGGTTTCATCGAAACGCGCGGATGTCATCGTTTTTGAATACATTTTGAATTTATTGAATAAGGGCAGACTTTCTCAAAGAACATTTTTACTTAATTCAGAATCAGATTTCTCTGGTGACTAGCTTAGAGACTTTAAAGAGGTACTTATCGCCAAAGACTGAAAGCTTTTTAAATAAAAAGAAAAATCCCAGTTTGCAGGCAGGTCATTTATATGCGGCGTGATGTAGTAGTGGCTGCATTTGATCTGATGTAACTCGACACGCGCACCGTGCCGTGCCATGCACTAGGGCCACGGGATCAAATGACACTCACACAGAGACAGAACTGTTCTATTTATTTAGGACGTGCTCGGCATACATACAGCCATCTTATTTGCTCTAAACTTAGTAAGTCGCAGATAAGCAATCCGAACCAGAACCATCAGATAAAGGTCCTTCGCTAGTAAATTTAAAGCTAGGTAACTGGTATGCAACACATTATAGACAAGTTTTGAGTAGTTTTGTTATTTCAACCTCCTTGGTGGGCGATTGCTTGTCTGACTCTAAATTGCAACTTCGATTCTCGCAGCGGGACAAGCGTTTGCATGTACAAAGGTACTTAGGACTACTGATACTTGTTTCAGGTCCGTGGATCGGAACTATGTGTATCCGATAAACAAGTCACAGGACTGTCGTGGGTGTAATTTTCTCATTCATTAACCTGCTCAGCTATCAGTTCATATTATAACCAGCAAAATTCAAATAGCTAGGCATTTTCTTAGGTATATCGTTATGACTTATGTTTATAAGTCACGACTCCCATGCATGGCAGTAAATAAATGGGATAGTTAATATCGTAGTGAGCGGAAATTTGCCCGGTGTATGGTATATAGGAGCAGTAGTTTCCATGCACGGCACATAGCTCTTTAAGCTGTAGCGAAATTAATAATTCCCGACGTTCCCTCCCGTGCCGGGCCGCGGGCGGGTCGTGCTCGGGACGCTTAATTTAAATGCATTTTACATCGTGAAATACGACGCATTCTGCGCCCTTCTTTGAGTTTAAACTTCCTTTGGGAACATACAATGGGTATTATTAAAAAAGCGTATATAATTTAATTTTACTCGCGTGACTTAACAGTCTGTGTGCGCGGCATGCGAGCTCGCCTGTGTGCCGATTGGCATACCATGTCATGTCTGAACTATTTTGACTGTACAATATTTTTATTATTTAAATTACTCACGAAATCGGCTAGCTGCAACGTTCATATTGATATGTTTTGTAGTTAAGGCTAACATTGTAAGAATTGGGTTCCGCAACCACATCCGCAATTAGTACTCACCCATCCTAAAGCGGGTCTACTGTGTAATTGCTTGCGCTGTGGCACGCCCTGCGCCTCGCCGAGGGCGGGGATATGCACATTCCAGGATGGCCGATTGTATAAAGATAAAATCATACTTTGTGTGCTGTCAGTGAACTTGATTCTGTGCTTTGTATATCTATTAAACATTTTTCGAGTACCTAAGTAGGTACCTACTTCACTAATTTCTTAGACCAATAAAATAATATTAAACATAAAAATATTCTACACTGAAAAACGCATATTAAGTAAGTAAGTACCCTGAACGTTGCACTAAAAGAATCCATACTAATATTTTAATGTGTAAGTAACTCTGTCTGTCTGTCTATGTGTAGGTATGTCTGTTATTTTTTCACACCCAAACCACTGAACACATTAGGCTGAAAATTGGCGTGGATAATGGTTGTATCCTACGGAAGGACATAGGCTACTTTTTATCCTGAAAAAATCCCGAGGGATCGCGGGTGACACCGCGGGAGCGCAGCTAGTTACCTATTTTTAACCGACTTCATTAAATATGAGACATAAACACAAATATATCAGACAGATGGTGATCTGTCAGAGAACCTGTCAGAATCAGAGATTTCTGATTCTCAATGGAATTGTTTGGAACAAGTTCAGGTGGTACGGAGTGCTAGGTTTCGGTCCCTTTGAGGGATCTGTCGCGAGGTTTCGTTTATCGGTAGAATTTCGCTCCGCTTCAGTCTCCGACCACAAGCCACAATATCTCAAAATAGGCAGGTTGTTACATGAGAACTAATGGTGTTCTTATGCAGTACTTGTAGACCTATAGTAGGTAACAGGATCACGACCTTGTGCCTGTAAGTACTGTCTTAGATCTTTACTTCTGGTTGGGTTTCAAAATAATTAAATATTTGTTAGCAAACTGATTCTACTGAATAAATACTTTTGAATTTTTACTATGAATCCACTAGCCTAATGAAAATACTGAAAGAGTAAATTCATAAACCTACATAGGCTCATATTATACTCGTAATCCAGGTTTACAATGTCAGTTGATAGTATGACGGTCTCCGTTAGCAGAGGCTCCGCGTATCTGAACCGGGGCGCAGCGCGGCATCCTGAAAGGGTTCCGTATCGCAGCATAAGCCGGCTGGCACAGCTGTTCTGTACATAAGGCGGTAGGTACCTACCTCGCCGTGTCTCGAGAAATACTCGTGTATGCGCACAAAAGGATATCGCGCCTTTTGCAAGCGGATTATGTTACTTCGACATTCCCATAACTTGCCTTTTAGAAACATGTCACACACTTGTATGTGAACACAATACAGCCTGCGCAGCCGTGAGAATGGAAACAATGCCATCTGCGCATGACAAACATGAAATATAATCACATTTGAAAAAAATCCAAGATCCGCGTCAAATCTGATAGAATTCTACACAATGCACCTTATCTTTCACTTTTAGAACACAATCCAATTTCAACCTTAGGGCGTGGTTGTAGGGTTTAAATTGAAAGGGGAGTAATAGTAACAGGGATAGGGTTGCTGAGATCGGTTTGACCCTTTCATTTCCGGATCCACTTATTTTTATTTATTTTTTTGGGATTGCGAAATTTTAGTGGTGTGGGCCCTCGAGGCCTGCCTCGGGGCGGCTCGCACCGTGAGGAGTATAATTCAGATAACAGGGAGCATGGCACAAAGGGAACCAAGATGCTGAGAACCTAAGAGTAAGAGTACCTGGATAAACCTAAAATTTGTTTTTTGTTCTTCTCAACAGATTTGTATTGGCTCTAGAAATGTCTCGCTCTTCTTTCCACAACTTTTTGGTAGGTATAGTATAATTGAATATTTCTTACAAGACTTACAATATGCTTTATTCAGAAGGACAGCTTTATATGTTTCAGAGTTTCCCTCAGTGGCCCTGAAAAAATCTAACCCATATTATACCACGGTAATTTATTAATCTTTAATTTAAAATCTTTTCAAAGTGAGTTTAGTAGATGCTTACGTACAAATGTTGAAAAGCAGCTCTAAGCTCGTGTTTCCGCGGGGGGCGGCTCGTTACGTAGCTCGCTCTTTGTCAAGTCTCTATAAAATGTCATGCCTTTGTCGTTCCTTTCCTTTCGCTACAATGAAATCGTTTTAATCCTCTGTACAAATCACAGCAATCAAACCTTTGGAATATGAACTTTAAGTCGTTGGACGAAGGTCCAGAAAATTTCGATTTTAATCGGCTTATTCAAGAATCGTGCTTTTTGTCGAAATTTAAATTACATAGACACAGTATTGATTTCGTATACCGACTAGTCGTCCGTGGCGCTTTGACATTGATTGGGTATTTTATGTTGTTTACATGAGAGCTACAAATATGTAGGTAAATAGATAAACAGGGTTATTTGTAAAACTCCGGTAACCTCTCAGGAGTGTATTACTATCATCATAAACAACAACTTTTGCTCTATGACTTTTAATGTACCTTTTGTTTTAGGTACATTGAATACTTGGTAGGTATTGTATGCTTATGTAGATATTTTTATAGTTTCTGGCAAGGAAACGTGGAGGTCAAGTCAAACTTTGAATAAAAGAATACATGTTGCCAACACAAGCAAAATGTTTATTGCATTAGTCAATACTGTACAATGTTTTATGGAAATGACCGCCCGTTCTGGAAATAAAACTGAACACTTTAATAAACACAACATGTAGGGTACTTAATGCTTATGTTATACCTCTGTGAAATATATAGTGCATGACGAAATATGATATGACGTACTCTCATTGGACTTCTTTAAAGGATCTTGAGTACCATTATGCTGATCTCGTTTCTGTTTACATGTGCAAGTGTTAGTTTAATTTTTCAAAACTTCCGGGTTCGATTCCCGAGCTGAGTACAATTTTTTTTAAATGTATGAATGCAGTTTTCCTTGTAACTAAAATCGATGACATGGTTCCTAAGAACAGATCTTCGTATGTCTTATAGTTTCAGACTTTCCCATACTGACCGATCTAAATGTTACGCCCTGTATAAGTGCTTATCGAATGTTTCCTGCGCGTCAGAGCCAGGATAGGTGATTGAGATCTGAGCAGCGTTGAATGGACAGCCGGCGGTGAATGCAGCCCACTTCTATACAATTCGCGACGACCGACGCATCCGCTCGGCACCAGCCATTTCTACGTAACATGCTCTACTCAATAAAATTATACACAAGGTGGTCGTTACCTTGGGGTACTCTAGAAATTCACACAATGAAAACCCATCCTGTTTTAGAGCGCCTCTTAAAAACCCTTTAGGTAATGTTTTCTTGTGATTCAACAATGTAATAAAGGTTCTGGGAATAAAGCCTGCCAACCTACCATTATCAAGAATGTTTTAAACTAGATTTCCAATTTCCAAGTAGGTAGTTAATGATGACGTGAGTATTTTGCGAGAATTTAGCGAACAAGGCTATTAAGATAAAGCATGACGCACAGATTGCGCGGGAACTGGCAATAATTACCGGTTGCTAGTGACATTATGTACACTTTCACCGTATAGCTTATCCGAACTCATGTTATGGATTCTAGTTACAGAACTGCACACTCTCCTGGACCTGGGACTGTGAAGGAAAATACTTCCGAACATCTCGACATTGCTCTCCTCGATGACTTAACAAAAACGTACTTATTTTTCATGAGTATGGCTCATCTGACCTAGGTCATTGACCTTACGTATAGTGAGTATAAAAGAACCAGCGACACAAAAACCAGCCAACAGCCAACACTAGGTAAAACCACTACAGTAAATGGAAGTGGGCAGGCGATCCGGCCGGAATCTCGTTTGTAAAATTGCATTATTATAATTACGTCAGAAGCTTTGTGTGGGGTTTCTTAGAACGCAGAATGTTGTAATGACAATACGTCGTCATTGCGACGATCTACGTCGGAGAACAGTTCATGCACACGTGATCTTAATGAACATTGTTTTTTTTTCACAACAAAAACCATTTCAACTGCGCATCATTTCAAAATCCCCAAGATTAATTTACGTAGTTTATTAAACGGTGGAAGAATATGAGTGATCCTGCTGATAAACAACAGCACTATCAGAAAAAGAATGTGCTGCATTTTACGCAAGATACAAAGATAAACTCTTTTACTGTCTCAGGTGAATGCGACGCCTATCAGTGTACACAATTCACGTAACAAATATGAATTCAACATTTTAAAAGCCCCCGACACTTGTTCTCATTTCTCTTTTATGATCCACAATCAGAATCTGACCACCATTTTACCCTGTTCTTTGAAACCAACCCATTTATCACGGATCTGCCATTGAAGATAGTAACATAGTATCATTAGTCTAAAGAAACCCAATGACAATTTCATGCATGTCCACAGATGTCCAGCAGAACAAATGTTATTTGCCGCATCCATCCACCACAACCTTCGAACCTTCGTTGCTTCATCGTTCCCAAACTGCCCTTTGATAACATTGGTGAAACAAGTTCTCTTTTCATTCAGCCATCAGTTATGACGACGGTGGGTAGTAATTGGAAAAGGCTTCATGACAGCCCTCAGCCTACATGGGAGCTTATTCAATCAGTGATAGTTAAGTTCGTTATCGGCGCAGGCAGTGGGCAGCGGGGACTTAGCCTACTTGAAGAGAGGCTTCCTAATGAAAGACTCAAGTCAGGGTTGGGAGAGTTTGGTAACGAGATACTGTGATAGATTGTACAAATCAACCTCAACTTAAGATAACAGCAAAGATGACAGCATGAATTGCTACAATTATTTTCAATGAAGACCTAAGTTAAGTTACACCAAGTGGAAAGGAAACACAGGCATGTTTTATTACGTCATAAGAATGTTCTGTTCTGAGATCGCCTCAGTTATTGAAAAAATGAAAAGTTCGAGCAGTTCTGATGAGTCGGTAACTATTCCCTCGGGGAGGGCGAGAGCGAAGGTCCGCTCTGGCCAGTAGTCCAGCAACCTCGCACGTCAATATGGCGGAAATCACTCGCATATACACAACAGCAGTTAGTACCGTTGAAGACTTTCCATTTCTTTTAAGGGTGACGAACCCGAGCACATCCATATTAATTAACCCCATGTTTAATGAATGAATGACTTTGTTATTTACCCTTACTTTTGTAATATAATGCCCCTAGATTTAACATTCCCTTTTTCAGCTATAAATGCTATGTGAAATACAAAGATAAAATCATTTGTAAACCAGTTATCTTGTAAGGAATTGTTTGAATGTCAAAACCGTGGCCGACAAAGGTGCGCTCCTCTGTTGCCGAAGGGTTTTTGGTCAAGGCTTCCCAAACCGTAATAAATCGCGTTGTGAAGAAGGTCGTATCTATTTTAGACGAGAACTAACAAAGAACTCATTTCTTTTGTCGCACCTGAAATGGGGGGCTAATACTTGATAATTTATTAAAATATGTGGACGTTTTACATAAGTTTTAACTTCACTTTAATGCGTTTACTTAATGAGTATCGCTAACAATGCCGCGGCACTGGGCGACTGTCGAGCTCTCAAGGCAACGCGACACATCGTGAAACTTTAAACCATTCCAAAATAAATAAAATATTTATGATGTTTTTATCATGCCTGTAGAAATCATAACCCTCCTTGACAATACAATTCCATGAAGAAATGTGCGTGATTTCCATCGCCATTCAACTGCGAAAACCACTCTACCATTATGTAGCAGCAAGTTTTATTTCTTTTTCTCTGATGTAGCAAAAACTCGGCGACCGATCGTAGAAATGGGTGATTGCATCACGAGCGAGATATATCTCATCTCGATACTAACTTCTACGATAGAAAAAACATCCCGCAGAGACTGCGCCTTTGTTTCTGAAAGAATGAAGTACTTGAGTCTTGGGTTCCAGAGAATTAGCTGCCGTCTTCTAACGACTGTAATTTATACAAAGCCAGGAGGTCAAAAGCAGCACTCTAAGTTTATGAAACGCGATCAAACATAGTTTATAGTTTTCATTGCCATGTTTTTTAAACTGTAAGCCTACTACTCAGATCGTAATCTCACGCTTGTTTTGTTCGGGGATGATTTGTATGACATTTTTCTAAGCGAAATTAACTACCTTTCCTACGACTAACAATTATTTACATAAAAAGATGCCCTCAACACAACAGACACACAACAGACGAAGACATCGCTTTTCATTAAAGCATTGTTACGGCTGTCAAAATGATGGCAGCGATTTTTAAGAAAGTGGAGGGTACAGTCGTAATATTTCAAAGCTATTCTTTCTTCAGCCGCGCTCCAGGGATGGACAAAAGAGATGAAATATCGATTCGCAGCAAATTCAATGCTAAGTCTTGCACCTTTGCGCTTCAAAATGTAATTTACGTGCGGACCCGTTCTTTCGTACTAATGCCACAAGAACCCTAACTGACTGAGCTTATGTCTAGTATCACGGTTCCGTATGAACTACAGGTACTTCATATTTGCCTAAAAGTAATGTACCTAAACATTACTAGCAGGTGGTGTTGAAATATCTTTAATTAACGAGAATTGAACAGTTAGACGATGGTCACAACGTGTTGTGTATGCTAACTGCTATCGATAACGTGGGTAGGCGCTTGAACAGGTAGTGCCAATTGGGAATTGACTCTCACTACCATAAATAGAATGTGTTCCATGGGGATGTCGCCAGATTATTATGTACCCGAGAATATGAAATGACTGCCTAATGAGACGAGGGTACCCTATATGAATACAAGGAAAAGAAACCAAATATAATGATGAATTGGTTGTTTTGATGACAAGGGTATTTGGAGATAACGACTCTGAGATACTACAAGTAGAAAAACCAAACTACTTCGGAGTTCAAAGCAGTAAGAGGGTCATAATGATGGCCATCAATGACTTTAGAGCTGTTTTTATAGGTGTCGTTTCTCTATCCAGCAGCAGAACCCTACAAATATGAGATTAGTAGAGTCACGTCTAGACGTTATCGATTATGTACCGATTTGAATGGCGTCGTGTTCTGAGGAGCGCGCCGTGCTCCGTGCCGAGCGTGCGCAACGTGCGTTGTCGCCGGATTGTCACATGCTGATAAACAGCCGATAGCGGCCACAGTACCCACAGCATCACCTCCAAACCACTCGTTAGCGAGATTCCCTCAACTGCATACTCGCGTAAGCCGTTATCATGTTGAAACATAACTGGTGCTAGCCGCTCCGATAATATCTATGTCATCATATAGAACATCATGGAACATGGAACTCTGCTTGAAGTTAGCGTCAACATGCTTTGTTCGAATTGACACACATCTTGATATGAATAGTGACAATGTAGATATCTTACATTGCTGATAATTCCTGCACAATATGGCACCTTTATCTTTTTTTAACGACTCTGACCATAAATGAGACCGTCAATGACCCAGCCTGTAACAACCTGCTAATATATCATTGCGGGAGAAACGTTTGTATGGCTATAGAGTTCCTTGTTGACTGGATCCAAAACGGCTTTACAATGCAGAAAAACATGAAAAATACATTAGGATTAACGAGCGCCCTAGGCACCTAGCACAATTTGGCAGCCCTAACAACCGACAGGCCGCCAAAGGCATGACGTCATCGCAAGCAGGGCAGGGCTGGCACTCGGATCGACCGCTATTATCTGACGTCTGCAGAATGACACTGACAGGCTCATAGTGAAACCCTGGGATTTGTGCTATAGCGGGTGCTTGTGTTTTAGCACGAACTAAATAATTGTTGAATAAAAACTCTTTTGCCTTGAGTAAGTCGAATGAACGAATAATCTAGACACGACGGGAGTATCTCGTATCTGAATTATTATAAATTGTCTCACCGCCTCATTCACCTCTAATCTGATTAAAGTTATGATTGAATACGCGGCCGAAGCCAACAAATAATTCAATAGATTAACAAAAAAATATTGTGTTAAATTATTGTTAGATTAACGCTACCAATGTCTCTTGGAGTCTGTGTAGTTTCCAACTGTCGATGTGGGCATCGGTGGTTATAAAGCACACACCCTGTATGTACGAGTAGAACCGGGCCAGAGGCTTCGGTGTCGCCACCACTCCCCCTCTAGTTGGAAACACGCCGAATGTTTGTAGCGGGCATTCATTTGTGGTCTAGACGAGAGCCGCGGGCCGCTGAGGGAATGTTATGAAATTGCTTTTCAAAGTTTCATTTTCATCGAAGCTTAATTGAACATCAATGTTTCAGTTGCTAGTACATTGCATTGTGCGTCATTTGTACATTCGCTCGAATGTGGTTAACCACTTTTGAACGAAATTTAAATTAGCATTGTAACAATTTAAATCTTACTTTCTAAATGTATATTTAGATGCTAGACGATTAGTCCCTGAGCGTTCTCGTTGTAAAATGGATCGTGACCTCAGTGACCGACCATTTTTGGCGGACGGAATGGAAATTCGTGAGTAATCCGATTACGCTGGCAAACATTGAATAGACTCATTAGTAGAGGAGGTACTTATACAGTTGCTAAGGTTATTTACGTACACTGTAGGAGGGAAACTATACATATTTACTCGCACATAGTGTCGGACGCGATCGCACTTAATGTAGGTGTGGGTTGGATACTTTTTGCTGCGATGATTCGCGTTTATTTCCATTACCTATTTACAATGCAAATAGCATAGAGCCCGCATCGCACCCGCATCCAGCTCGCATCCGTCTCTGAGCCGGTGTAATATAAGTTGTTTATTGCGTATAAATTCAGAGAAACGAGATCGTGGCCATAAAAGGTCCAGACATGAAGCTCATTTTGATGGGCGATGTAAGCGATACTTGAATAGCATCAAGCACCGAATTGGAATAATCCTGCGATACACATAAATTGTAAACGTCTCCCGACGATGGTAATGCCTCAGCCGTCGCCCTCGCTCGCCCCGGTATGGTAATGCGGCTCTGAGCCGAGCTGGCGGCGGCAGCTCGCACTCTGAGGCCTGAGAGGGTCATCTGCGTCGTCCGCGGGTCCATTGCGGCGCGCTGAGTTTGCGAAAACAATTTTACGAGTACAAAGTTATGCCCTTCGGGTTTAATTGCGAGTCGTAAAAGAAAACTCGTAAAGTTGTTTAGGAGTAGAGTGTCGCGGCAGGCTGCACTATAATGGACCATTGTGAGCCGCTGCCACTTCCACACGAAAAACAAGCAATTTGGTCCGAGGACGGAATTGGGGTGTTCTTTTGTTCGGCGAGCTTCGGGGAGCCATTAAAATTACTGCTTTTTTGTTCGGCGCCAATAGAGAGATGAATATGTGATTGCGCTCACATTTTTATGTGAAATTGTTGAGTTTTTTTCAAACAATAAGATAATACTCTCTTAGTGCGAGGTGAAGCGAGGTGAGGTGAGGCAGCTCCAAAGGAAACGGCTCAGTATGCAGCTGTCGCGCTCCCCGTGGCCAAATAGGTGGAAGTCGATGTAGGTCGGTCGATAGCTATTGCAATGTTTATGAAGGGGACGATGGACGGAATGGCAAGAGACTATTAAATGAGGCCTGGCGTGGAGCAGCAGAACGGGCCATAAATCGGTGAATTGCCCTCGACGGCCCGACCCGCCATCGCCGGCATTGCTCTCCACGCGAATGTGGAGCCTACACTTCAATAACTGCTACCTACTATCCAAGAAGAAATAGTTACTGGGACTAAACAAATACATTCTTCATGTATAATAAACTGAATTTCAGGTAGTTGCATTCCATTTTTGATATCGTGTACTTATCAACTGTAGAACAGATGGTACGTACCTACTACAAAAAAAGATGTGCAGCACTTTAAATGAATAAACGAGACAAGTCGCGTGCGGAAACTGATGGATCAACCGCAGTAACTAGTGCGTGGGAAACTGTAACTGGGTACTAAATGGCTTTGCAACACGATCAATACCTATTAAATGTTATTTCGTAAAACTTTCAACTGTTATTGCTATTGGAAATCAACAAATCTCATAGACATAACTTTTGTTGCAACAATTAATGTTAATAACTTCTATTGAGATGATAGTCTCATGTAGGTACACAACACAATGATGGATTGGTAGCGAGGTCGCGAGTTCAAAGATTTTGTTCCCAGTGTCCGTGGGAGCTGCTGTCTTCTCAGGCTGGTATCCTCGAGCCTTAGACGCCGTTTACACAATACCATTCTTGCCTCTTTCTTTCTCAAACGCAACGGAGCAAAAGCTAATATTCTGTGACAAGAGGCAAGAATAGTATGCCAGAATGGTATCATGTAAACGGCGTCTTAGCGTGCAACATGCAAGGGTGACCCTAACTTTATTCCAATTACTGTATCAGAGTACCGCGGTGTTTGCTGTATCTTGTATCGTTTTGCATCACAATAGGGTGGTTACCCTCTCGTGATTAATTTAACTGTGACCGGTTGGGATTTAAGGGTTGGGTCCCGTCGAGAGGCTTGTTCGACGGTTTCATAAGGAATCGTTAAAATAATAGCTAAAAGATAGGGTAAGACTTTGGCTGAGGAGTTTTTATTGAAATCGGTTTTTGGTCGTTAAACTTACGAAATACGTTTCTTTAATCACTTCGTTCTTATTTTAAAGGGAGTCTTGAGATGATCATCATCAACCTATAAAAGTAACTGCTGGACGTGTTTCCCAAAGGCGTGCTACAACCAGTGGCTCTACTCATCCTGAAATGGATTCCAAAACCACCTAAAAAAAGCTAGGCCCCAAACCGTACTTGTTGCCCTGATTCTTCGCGGTATTGGTCGCGAAGGAGCAGCACCTAGTTTTAAGACGATTCAAAGTGATTCCAGCGACTTTGACTTTGAAAAGGTGCCTCAGGCACTGTGCTAGTTTTTTTTAGTTTACCAACTACGCTCTAAAGATCGGTGAGAGTTTCATAAAGATTCAGTAGATACATAAATAATAATTAACAAAACGTGACTCACAGAGTTCCATTTAAAAATAATATCGAAATGTTTCCATTAAATCGAAATACCATTAAAGTTATGAACGAGTTTAGACGCAATCACCACAATAAGTCTTTCACGGAATTTGTAAAATGTTTCTTGTTTCTTATTTTATCTTTGACTCTTTTATAGATTTAACTTCGAGGAATTGCTTTGTGATCAAACACGTTGGTTTCCAAATGTTTCATGCCCAATCTATTTCTGTAATTGAAGATTATTTTTGTACAATTATAAAAAAAATTGTAAGTAATAAACTTACGTTATGAATGATCAACACGAGCTCTGAACGGTGAAGGAAAACATCGTGAGGAAACCAGTTAGTATTCTTATAGGCGGCGATGGGCTTGCAACCTGTCACGTATGGAATACTAACTTCTGCAAGATGTGGGCGTGTATCAAATATGTATTTGTACATGCCTCCCCCCTTAGACATCTTCAAAGGATCTGGAATATAAAGATCTGAGAGAATGTCTACCGCGCCTTGGGGATACAGTCGTGACCCTGTTTTTTTTTTATGAATGATCAAAAAAAAGGGTCTCACAGATATAATAATCGGATAGACATTTTTTTGTACTAGAAATGGATTGTATTAGATAAATGGACATTATTTTTTAAAATTGATAAAAAAATTATCAAGCGCCCTAAGTCGTCTCAGTTAATATCTAGACAAAACCAGTCAGGTAAGGTCTCAAACATTTGAATAAAACTGCATTCCTAATAAGTTAAATTACCTATTTATTGAACAGGTTATTTGCGTATTGATGAATAGGGTAATCGCGCCCACACAATAGCTGGCGCGTCATTGTCTAACTTGGAATACTTCTACAAAAACGGTTCATTGTTGTGTGACCCCGGGGTCCTCTCTGTGTGCTAATACGCTCCTTGCTGTGAAGACAATACAATGCACTTATTTGAATGGTTACTTACTTAGTTGTTACTACCTATCAAAAAAAGTTAAAAAGCCAAAAATATATAATAAGGTTGCCAAGGACTTGTTTCATCATCTCAGAGATAGGTTTAATTAAAGTAAGAGGTGGGTTACTGATCGCTATAACCTGACTGGTCAACAGATCCAAAAAGCAACGGAATGAAATCAGAATCGCTTATTCTTTTCTAAGTTTGACAGTGAGACCACTTCACAATCATCATTATCAGGTAGAAATTTAAAATATTTAAGTAAAATAGTACTTAATATTCATTTTATTTGCATATTTCTTTCTGTACCGTCTGAGCTCTATTAACAATAGGAACTTAAGTAGGTATGAGTAAAGGTAGGTATATCACCTATTGAACTGCATGTGTCCCCCCGGGGGTTCCAAGTAGGTTACGCATTCAGTTTTCAAAGTCCTCAGAATAGGTGTTGTTCGACAAAGCAACAACACAATAGATCGGTCTTCCATTCAGTCTCCAAGGTCTGTTCAGTCTTTGAACAGTCTTTCATTCCTGTTGCTGCGGAGAAACTCCAAGGTAGGACAGTTAATACGAAGTGAAAATATTTATTAAAATGTGTAAGCTGCCTCCATTAACTTGTATCCTTCGTTCTGTTTCACCGTGAAGGAACAACACATCTATTCACCCATCCATTCATTCGCATTTATATGATAACATTTTAAATATTCTAGAGTTGTATTGCTTGTACCTAAATTTACAACTTAGGATCATAGTCATGACATCTAATCTGCTTTGTTCATTAGGAACTTCGAAACTTGACGTCAAGCTGAACTTGACATTATAATTAAAGGATGAGCCAGGAGCGCATGAAAAGAATTCCCGGGATCCAACTCCTCAGTCAAAGCGGGATGTAGAATGCCGTTTCATTAGAGTAATCCTAAATTGTTAGAGGTTGCCTATATACTTTAACACGCTCCAATTGCTGGAAGAACTTCTAACTATACACTAGTTTATATTCTTGTTTGGAGATGCCTGAACACTGCTTTGATATCTTCAAAGAACCTACACTACATGGGTTAGGAGCATTTGGGCCACATTTCAATTTAACTAGTTATAGCTGATGTAAAGTATTTTGTTCTATTTTCATGCACAAGATACCTACATAGTTGATAAAAGGCAAATTATGACAACTTTTCAACAGCATCAGAAAGAAGCGCGCTCTGCTCTCTATAAATCGTCTTGATGGTGATAAACATTAAGTATACCTACTTGTAAATGAAAAGGGGTAAAATCTGAGAACCATTCGAGCAAAGTCACAGGTGAAGATAGTGAATAGTGTGTAGAATAGTTGGAAGTTGAGACGCCAGCGGCGGTGAAGCCTCCTTCCAGCGGGGTGCGGCACGGAGAGCGGCGCGGGGCGGGGGAGGGGCCGCAAACAAGCGACATTCAATAACGAAGCGAACTGCGATCCGACATCAAAAGAACCTTTTTATATGACTTTTTTATATTTCTGGAGTTCCGTAGATTCCATGCGATTTATTATTTAGAACGGTTTTATAAATGACCCCAACTTCAATCAATCAAATCAAGGTAAGTAAGTAGGTACTTGCCTATTTTAAAAAATGATATGGATAAAATCACGTTTTTATATTGATGCATTGGAGAAGGTTTTATCTACTGCGTCATATACGTAATCCTGTCAAACGTTGTAATGATATTCAATCAGAAACAACTATCGGAACGTGCAATCTTGATTTCCATTTCCTCGGGGATTACTGGAGATCGAATCGAAGAAAGCGGCACATACCGGCGGCAATCACGCAGGTTTTATTATAGAATACCTACGTCAGGAGGCAGCGCGACGTGCGGATATTACATGCTGCAACAGAAACATCGCCTGGGAAATTACATTTGCAATAGCTCGCGGCGCGCGTTGCTCGCCGTCTCTCTCAGGCAACCGAATCAGATACGGAACCCGGAGCGCGGTGTCGCCTCGCTCTTAGCCGTTTACTTTTTGTAAACAATCCTTTGTAAGTACGTTTAGGGCGGTCGTGATGCTAAATCGCTACTTATTTTCGATCTATTCACGACGTTGTAGTGGATTTTGAACCCAGCTATTGAACTCAGGCGGAGCCGAAGTTTGTATGGCATCAAATATACAGGTTTTATTCAGTACGCAGCAGTGAGTCGGGATTAAAATATGTGCTGTGAATTTCAATTCAAGTAATGTATGTAAAGCTTCGCTTCTCGAAATATTTTAATTCAAATGATTTGCCTTTATTGATCGACAACATTTTGCTTTGAAATATTTTCTACTTCTTTACATGTATGCGTGTTCACAAACTCAAAGCGCTTTCAATCTTTTCTTGTTTATAGATTTTAAAGTAAGATTAGATAAGTTGCTAGAATTCGTGATTATTTTAGCTCTTAACTTAAATAGCGAGATCAAGAACCCAGTTCTCCGAACTACTTGGAAAAGCCAAACTTTGAAACAAACCATTTTAATCACAACTTAATAATTCAGGTCTACAATAAATCCTGGCATTTAATTTTAATCGGATTAATCGTAGCCGCGAGCGGAGCGCGCGCGCCCCGAGCACCAGTTCCGACGCTAGCGCTATCGACTCCGGAGATACTGTTTTTACTTACTTATTGAAGAATATTCGGAAGTTCTAACCAGATGCCTGCAGAATGGGATTCTGCAGCTTCAAAATGTGGATTCAATGTTCATCTAAATTAAAACATTCTTTAATTTTTGTAATTTTATAGTGCTAATCCACACTTGGTATTTCAATAAGAAATGAAAAGTCTTATCAAAATAACCGAAAAATATGAGCTTATCGAAAATTTGGATACTGGCAAGTAGGATTCTGTGGCCGAGCGGTAAGGCACTCCGGCTTTAGGAGGATCGTCTGATCGATGCGGATTCGAATCCCGTCGAAATCCAAAATTTTGATAAGACTTTTCATTTCTTAATAAAACATTCTAAACTAGTGCTTAACCTTTTTGGGTAATTAAGTAAAATATAATTCGGATAGTTTGGGAGTCAGACATATTGAATTTATGTCGTTGTGTAGGGACGAGAATTTTAGTTCATTGTTAGAACTAAAATTCTACTTTTATAATTATTACAATAATTATGCTAATATGTCAGCCCAAGAATTAAAGAAAATATGCCGCTCTGAATCATGCACATTATCTGAATTCCAATTGATACATACATCTGTTTTTGTGAATAGTTCTAGGACACATAATATTAGTTTAAACATAATTCGGATTATGTTATTATGTAGAGTGGTCCATGACGAGGGTGACCTGCACGGACTCGGGGTATTCAGAGATTCATCCGATAAGCCATCTTCTCCTAGGACCTTAATGATGGCTTTGGGAGAGCCTTTTTGGGCCTAACTATGTATTACGAGCTTAGAAGGAAGGCGTACGAATTAATGATACAATCATACTTCGTCTAACCTTCTTTGTAATTTCACCATGAATGTTGGGCTGAGCCCATTAAAATAAAATCCGAGATAACATCAATAATGCGTAAACGAAATACTACAATAGGGTATTAGGATGAATGTTTTTTTCTGGAGTTTTTTTACTTTTTAAGCCAGTTTTAGAACGTTTTCGTTTTCTACTTTTCAGAAATCTTCTTAAAATTAATGGATTCCTCTTGTTATTTAAATAGTAGCCTATCCACTGATAGGTAGGTACTGGTGGTGGGGTTCATAGGTACATGTGTGGGCTCCTTTTAACGTCGAGTTCTGTTCGTGGTGCCAGCACGATATTGATCATGTAATGAGCGATTGTCGCTGGTTTCTCAGAGTCCTACATTACTTGGTTTCTTTTAATAATAGGCTGAGTACACATGCACGGCGGCCCCCAGTAATTTGTACGTCAGCTGCGAATGACAGCTCGTAATAGAAAACCGACCGAATCGATACACTGACGACCGAGGCGTCTCGGTCGACTCTGGTAGGGCTGCCTCAGATTTCAACTACTCTACACATAGTATTAACAGCTCCCGACTTTGCTCATAAGGTACCCACATAGCCTATAAATACTGTAGCTTTTCAGGGATTAAATATTTTTATTGAAATCAAAAGTGTACTCTCACACCATTTTAAATTTTATCTCAGAGCATGAATTCTAAGAATAGGTAAGTATTTCAAAAATACTGTTAATTTAAGTATTATAAAAAAATTGAAGATACTAATGTAGGAAAAAAAGAATACGTTTATTCAGCACGAACGAAACGACACAAAGATAAAACAGAGTACTTAATACATTTAGGTAAGGTACTTAGATACTAAAACTAAAATATTCCATGTTGAACAATAACATGAACACCATACTTATGGTAGAGATCGCTATTTAGCGATAAGACCGCCGATTGTATGTCATTGTGTTTTTTGTTTAGTTTTCCATTTTTGTTTATTTTTATTATGTGGTGTGCAATAAAGTATTTTCTATCTATCTATACTTGAACACTATACTTAACATGTTAACATGTCCATGTACTTTGTTCGTCCGCTTGCTGAAATGAGGACTCAGCATTTGTCTGGTTTTGTAACCAGACGCTGTTTTTCAGCCTTACCCTTAAGGAGAAGGAATATCGAATGAGCCAAGACATGAAGTAACTTTGCAAACAGACTACATCAAGTTACAAATGTTACAATCATAAACAGCTAAATGTATAATGACCCTTATCAGCAGTATGCCGTAGGTTATCGAAATTCCCAAATTGTAGAGAATAGGATTAATAGTCTCTGAACGATCCTCCTCATACCCGACGGCATAATGTTCCTAAAAAAATAACGGTTAACTTCAACAAAAAAGTAATTTGGTAACAGTTCTCGCCGGCTCCGGCCCTGCCCGTTCCGTGTCCGTTCCGTTTCATTTGATAGCATCCACCGGCCTTTGTGCTTTTGTTGTTTTTAGGGCTGTTCCTATAATGACCTGTTTCGACAATGAAAGAGAGATTTTAATTACGTTCTCGCATCGAGAGCTCTTGTGCACTCCGCCTTGCTTTTTATCGCTCTCACGAACATCCCCCATTTTAATGCAATAATTTGAAGTATTTACTTTCAATTATAAAGCAAAAGAACCGCCGGGAAAGTATGGAATTTTATACATAAAAATGTTTTGTTGATTTTTGTTAGAGAGGAAGGAACGCTATAAAAAATATTTACAGAATAGAGCGGTGGATGATGAATGAATTTGGAAAATTACTCAGTAAATAAAGACAGAACATTGAATCAACTGGATTAATCAACAGGAAGCATGTGATGGTCCGTTTTTGTGTTCAGTAATGGAAGCTTTTGATGTTACTTTTCTACAACTCTTAGTTTAAATACTTAGGTCAATTATCATCTTCTCTTTATTTTCATCTTTTTTTTAAGTCAAAAGAGCATACTCTTCAATTAAAAACTGTAGAGTTTAAAAGCTGGCATTGCTCATTAAAAGTCGCTCTCAGCTGACGACGAGGATTGCCGGCGGCTCTCTAATGAACCGACGAACAATACTTAATTAAACCTGTTTCGATTCACTCACAGCGCTAATTGCTATTAGGGGAAATCACGGTGAGCTATGTCCTAGGGCTGCTATGGCTGCTAAATACTTCATCAACATCGCTTTCGAGGCGTAAATCAGACAGAAAAGACAAGACGCTCACGACGAAGCATCGCGTCTGGTCCCGTAAGCAAGCACTCCGTTTTTTGCGTCACGACACGAGTTACGACGCTTATCTTACACATTTTCAATGAGGAGGAAGAGGCTTAGCGTCTGCGTCGCTTTCTCACCTGACGTCTCCTCCTGCTGATCAAAGTGAGAGAACCTCTCAACGGATGAGAGTTCCGATGAGAACTAAGGGGTGAAAAGATCGCAAAGAAATGTCTTTGTCTGATTCGCATTAAGAATTGTCACCGTAAGATACCCGCTAATCAAAACGTCAACCAATGTTGGGAACATAAAGAGTCCTGTGGGACTACAGTGTTCTGAAACACCTTTACACAATAAGAATATTGTCATTGTCACTGTAGTGTAATTTCAAATTTAGAATGTTAATCTAATACATAAAGGAATTGCATTAGGGTAAACTCCTCTCCCATGAAATATATATTTTATAGAAATAGTCTCTTAACAAATTGAAATAAATAAAAAATCACATTGAAAAGATTAAGATCCATCAAAAGGTGGCAATCATAAGACTTATAAAGCCTCATTGGCTCCAATGGCTGACACATAATACGGCTCTACAAAAACTCAGACGTACTTATCGTCTGAGTTTTTATAGTGGCTTTCAATCAGGCATATATTGTGAGCCAACAATGTCTGCAGAAATCCTAAATGTAATCCTCCAGTTTTATGGAAAGTGCTGCGTAAAAGCGATGGCCTTATAACATTGGTATCGTACTACACATTACGTCAGCTTGCAGGGGTCACTTTGTAGGGGATATAAAAATACTATACTTAACTTACCTACTCGGGGACAAAGAAAAATAAAGTTACATATATTTTTTAAAGCTAGTCAATTTATTTATAGAGCACAATGCAACGAACTATAAGTTTTTATGCGCGGGATTATGGAATACATTTTATTAAGCTCACCCTAATTTGAGCCTATTTGTTCAGTAGTGCATATTTAATTTTGCTCTCAAAAATATTATCGTCTCTCTGAGTCATGCTTACTTGCGTAATATTTTATTTGTGTATCTTTCACTCCTTTGGAAATTTGCTTGTTTTGACAATTTACTCGTTTTATAAAAATTAACATTTATATTTTGTCATGTCTGTATTGTTTTAGTGACTCAGATATTATTATTGTATCTATCGTCTAAAGTGCTTACGTCGTGCTGAAATGCTTATACTCGTACAATAACAATATAAAGAGGTGTGTAGATGACATCTGCAAATGTTGCCGACATTCTATAGAACACGATTTTATGTTTTCCTTTTAATCACATTATCCGCACAGGGGGGTCACATTGAACGCATTAAGATAAATATAAATGGGCTCACAGAAAACTTAGAACAAAATGTTGCAGAAATCCTTTCTGTTACAATACAAATATCGATGTAGGTAGACAATATTCCCGAGTCTCCAGCTCGATACAAGCTGAAGGAATATTTCAAAGAAACATTTCATGTTTTATGAAACGAGACGGCATAAAGCGATATGGAATAGCGTTTTTATTCCTCGCATTACTACAGTTTTACGGCGGGGCTCGGCGGGGGTCACTTTGTAAGGGATCCCAAAGCGGCGCAGGGCTCGATGAGGTTTTAATAAGTTGTCACGGTCTTGAAATGGGTTGAATGACTAATCTTACAGATTTTAGTTGCCGTAACAAAATCCCATACATTATTATAAATTACTGCCCGAAACTTAATATCTCAAAGCATTCTCAGTTGCTTACAACGACTGTAATATAAATATTAATTACAGCTTAAAGCGGCTACAAAATTTTATAAAGGAAAGTTAATGAAAAAGGCACGTTAAATTCGGTATTAATGTACTTTTATCCATCGCGTGATGGCCCCGGGAGCGAGATTACTACAGACTTTTCTAATTAAAAATAATTTTGCCTACAAATGGAAATTCAGTTGGTGTGGTGAACTTTCTAGAGGTGAATGACCTTTACTGGAGTTTTGCTTGTTTTTTGTTGCTAAATAAACTTGTGAACTGCAGCGAAACGTAGAACCTCATGTTAACTCATTTTTTAGGTAATCTTCGTAAGCCTTAGAAGAATTATCTAAATGAGTAAAATGTAACAAAGATCCATCGACTTGAATAATTCTAGAGATGGCAAAGGCAGTACCATGCCTACATTATCTTATACTTCGCAACTTGTAAAATTGTTAGTCTAAAAATCTTGTTTTGTCCCAATGGTTAGGTTAGTATGAAATATTTTTTTTCAAAAACCTTTTAAAGGGCTTTGTACCCCAAACTTTCTTCCCTAAAGTGCAAAGAAACGTGCTGAGGCCGCGCGTCAGAGGGACACAAATATACTTTAGTGCAAAACAATACGGCAAGAGTTTTAGTTACTTTTAGTTTAATATACGTTTCTGTAGATCCTATTACAGGAACCATTATTATTAGTTAAAACTTGCGTATGTTTTTAACTAATCAGTATGAAACATACTGATTACTTAAAAATCATACTGACGAATTGTGACCCTCCTCCTTTTTTGAAGTCGGTTAAAGAGTAAAATGTTTGCTTATGTTATTACGGAACCCTAAAACTGAAGTACAATACCGGCACATCCGCGACGAATCCATCGGCAACAATATAAGCTGCCGTAGGAAACTTGTTTTTATGTCCTTTGTTCAGAAACATAAATCTAAAGAAATACTGTTTACTTACCTCCAATGTTTAGTTCTACAATAGGTACACCTCTCTTATGTGTTAAATACATAGCTTCGTCGTCAACATAAATCTTTGTGGTGATTGCTTTGTCGATTGACAAATTTCAAAACGAAGAGCTGCCTAAGTTTTGTTCGCCGTGTAATTTGAATTCAAAGAAATTTCGGCTCTATTCCACAAACAGTGTGTTTTGTAGATAATTTACATTGAAATCAAGGCAAGACAAACATTTGTATGTATCAGGAATTGTAAACAATTTTCGCAGTAGTTTGGTTGAGAGCTGAGTATTGTGAATCTTAGTAATAGTTGGTCCATCTTGTACAAAGGAAATGGCGGCGTCCACTTCAAAGGCCGCGACGCCTTCCACAGCCATTGTTCTAACTCCCAACAAAGCTGCCCCTCCAAGGGAGGCATCAAATACTCTATAAACTAATTTAGCTTTATTTTATTATTTTTATTCCGTTTTACGAGTTTCCTCCGTTTACTGTTACTGCTTTTGTTCCTGATAGGTTTTGTAATCGGTTATTTTGAAAGGTTTATTATTATGACAGGTAAGGATGTTACTTTAGGTACAGTTGGAGTTTATTTTCGCCGTTAGATCACAATGTAGAGAGGTAGTTATTATTTTATAGAGATAGATAGGTACCCACCGATGTAACAACAATATCAGAGATAAGCTAGAACACGTAGGACCAAGACACATAAACGGAGGGTTTCTCTGTTAGTGCCGAAGTTATAATATCGAAAATGAATACAGGGTGGAATGAGACTACTCCTGTCCGGCTATAAGCTTAGTGTAAGTAAAATAATGGTAATTTCTTAACTTAATCAGCGAATAGTTTCTAAAGTTCAATTTCAGATTACTTATGTAGGTAATTGCATACATACATATATAAAATAAGCACAACTAAGTTTACTAACGCAATTAAAAAGTACAATATGACATGTCTCTTCTATTGCTTGTAAAATTATGCTCTGAATATTTTCTTCCAGTTTTCGGGAGTTGTTTCCTTACACCCAGTATAGTTAAAATATTATTGCTGCATTAATAATTAATGGGTACCTACATATACCTACATACCTCATAAAATAACGTCAGATTACTGCCGTATACCTAAGTTGAAAGGTACTTACAATATCTAACCTACATAGTTAAGATGTTGAGCGGAGTGGAAAACATGAAAACTGACCGATGATGAATGTATAAAACCTAAGTTTAAATGAATGCTAAACCAAGGTCAGTGAACTTTTCGCCGTCTGCAAGTCGACACTTTTAAAGCATTGGAACTTTAAATCTAGAAAGTGGATGTAACTGAAGGATCTCCTTCCAGATAACTCTAAGTGCGCGACAGAGGGAAGGACGAGACGTTTTATTACATTTTTCCATCCGAATGTCAACTTCGGGGAGATCGATACCACTACTTGCAGACCCCTAGCAGCAGTCCAATCGTGAGTTGTGTACGTTTCGTGACACAAGGGAACTCACGTAATGTATTATGTTGCCGATGTAGGCACTGGGAATGTTGCTATTTGTTTGTTTTCTTAGACCTCCATAATAAAATACCATTACTCCGATACCTAAGCCTTGTAACTGCCAAGAATGCAATAACTAGTGAAACTAGTGAAAAAAAATCATAAAGGAATAAATCAGGGAGATAAATACAAAGTTAACTGGTGCTAGGTGGAGCTGACATGGGAATGGCTCCAGAATATCGCTTGGCCGCACGCTCCCCGTATGAGTTTATATTACAAGCGCATCCACGCTGCGAACTCAATATTATCCTAGAGCAATAAGTTCGTAAGAGCTGGCGGGCTATTCTGTCATGATATTGGAGAAGCACCTTTATTTTAACTTCTATAAACAATTTAGATACTTTAAAGTAATTGTACGGTCGTACACCCTGGCAAAAGGTTAATAGTTCGATATACCAGAAAAACACCGCTAGTAAATTTAAACTGATATATTTACGAACTTATGATAATGATAAATGAGACGCGCTTCGATTGATTGCGAAACGCGAACTGACGTTCAATGATTTTAATGCTAATTACACTGTTGGCGTAAAATGCTAGAATGACAAAATAAACTAGGTCAATGTACGAGGCTTGTACATACTCCCGGCCAGAAAGTAGGGAAGCTGGGATGTAGCAAAAATGATAAGTGAATGATGTGATACAAGGTGATTGAACAATGTTTGCTTAACATTAAATGATTGTCCAATCTAAAATTGATAAAATGAAATCTATAGTCTATACGATTGATTTGAATTGTTGGTCGAAAAAATGGGGGGAGCTTGATCTTTCGGAGATCACACGCGCACTACACGATTTATTTTCTAACTCACTACGAACGTAACCCTGATTTACTGCACTTTCACTGACACATCTCACAGTAGGAGGCTCGAAGCTAGTCGTGCGTAGCTCTATCCCCGCTCCCTGGGCGCACGTGGGCGCAGGGAGGTCCGCGGGAGGCGCGCGCGGCGCCGCGGCGGGCGACTCGCCTCGCGCTGCTCGCGCCCGCCAGCGGCGCCACACCAGGACCGCAGCCCCGATGAGGATCACGAACAACACCAGATAAATGACGACGTAGTGATGAACGTCGTGATAAGAGACTCTCTCAGTCAGTACTCCTTCTGCAGCGTTCTCCTTCAGCTGCTTAAGCTGTCTGTCGATCTCATTGAAATACTTCAGATGATCGGAGAAATCTGATTGATTTTCTACTTGCTGAATAGGAGTTGATACGTTGATGATATGATTAATAGGAGGAATCTCGATGTTCATTACGTCTGCGACTTTTCTCAGTGTATTTGATTGTGATTTATGAGCAAAGATAGTAATAGATTCGCTCTTTAAGACACACTCTTCGCCGATCTCAATTATTCCAGAACTTTGTAATTGCGCTGCGGAAACTTGTTGCTCGCATATGATGCGTACAGAGCATTGTCCACAACAGGAATACAAGTATGTGTTAATCTTGCTCAATCCAATCCAAGTACTTGTACAAGCAGATAAAGATGTTTGGCACTGGTCGGATAGGAAGCTTTTGACACATAGAGTCTCATCTAATCTCATATGATAAGTAGGTTGCTTTAGAGGACATAAGTGTGAATCCTCGTCCAACTCTATACATCGATGTACATCTCTATCAGCGAGTGGTATGTATGTGTCTTTTTGTAAGTTGATAGCTATGTATTCTGATATAGGTACCAAACTGATCATTTGGTTTTTTGATTGCAGTGGGATTGGTACTAGCCTATAGAGCTCGAAGTTATCTCTGCTGATTAAAGGTATTTTAATTTCGAAGATGATGAAGTTTCTGGAAGCTCTGGCTTTGACGGAGAGAAGATGGTACATTTTTGATATATCTGATTGAAGATTCCAGGGCAATGTGATGTCCTTGGACAGCAATCCAGTGATAGTATTCATCTCGTCTCGTAGCTGCTCAGGGGTAAGGAGGTGAAAGTTGAATCTTCCAGCGTAGATATTTGTCAAGGCATCAATGACAGTTTCTTGAATGTTTTTCAGGTTCATTAGGGTACCTTGAGCGATAACTGATGACAAAGTGAAGTCACAGCAATTTGATAAAGTTTGCATATCAACTCTTTGCTGGTTAATGGATTTTTCAAGGTTGATAAGATGCTGGTTGAAAATCTTTTGTTGCTTATCAGTAGATGCTTCCACTCTCTTTATTAAATTAAATTCCCCTTCCACTATAGAAGTCTGATTCTTCCAAAGTAATGCTAAGTGTTTCTCATTCCCTTTAATAACTTCAATGTCTCGCTCGTACTTTTCTGCGAATTCTTGATCCAATACGCCGAACAGCTTGCTCGCTAGATACCCGACACCGTTGATAAGGCCGCGCGGTAAACGCCGAGGCGCCGGCGCTTCGCTCCGAGGGAACTGCTTGCCAAGCAAAATGTTGTTATAGTGTTCGAGTTCATTTAATCCGTGTCGTAATTGGAGCAGGATGACGTCACACTGCGCTATCTTTTTATTCAATTGATTGTTACAAATGCCGTCTAAATGATTTATGTACTTGTTTAGCAGGTCTGTGCTTTGCCAATAAGGATCCATATCGTAATAAATTACAAGATTCCATTGATCTCGTTCCATTCGAATGTTACTGATTCTATCAAAATATAACCCTTGGCTTATATTTAGATTTGCAAATTGATAATTGCTATAGACGGGTGTTGACATTGTAAATAAAAGCATACAAAGCATAATGATATAGTTAGATAAGGTCGTTTTCTTTGACCGTTTGTTTGCAGCCGGAGCATTTTCTTGTTTCTGTTGAAACTCACTCTCTTGTTTGTTTGTTTCGCTAGTTTGCACAGGTAACTTAGATATTTTGGAGATAGGGCGTTTGATTTCACCACTTTTGGTTTTTAGAGTAACTACGCGAACGTAATCATCTTTTCCAGGGTGCAATGCAGTGATTCTGCCTAAGGCCCACTTTCCAGAAGGAAGATTAGCGTCGTGAATGATGACGACGTCGTTGATATTAAGGTTCTCCTTGGGTTGACGCCACTTGCTGCGCGTCGAAAGTTGGGTCAGATATTCAGATTGCCACTTCTTCCAGATGTCATCGAAGATCTTTTGAGTGAGCTGCCATCTAGTGCGGTGATCTCGTTCGGTTTCTATGATAGTCAACGTGGGACCACTTGCTAAAAAGTGTGCTGGACTAAGGTATTCTAAATCTTCAGCATCTTCAGTGATAGGGAACAAGGGTCTAGCGTTTAAGCACGCTTCTAACTGAGCCAGCAAAGTTGTGTACTCTTCGAAGGTTAGCTTTTGTTCACCGATAACTCTTTTTAAATGATATTTGAGGCTTTTCACTGCTGCCTCCCAGAGACCGCCTGCACTGGGCCAACCTGGGGCGTTGAAGTGCCAATGAATCTTCATATCTGTGATAGCTTCGTAAAAGCTTGAATCCAACGTTTCTTGAAGATTCAGGTATTCTCTGTTGAGAATCTTGTTAGAGCCTACGAAGTTAGTGCCATTGTCACTGTATATGTGACTAGGAGCGCCTCTTCGCGCTGCCATTCTACGTAAGGCTGCTAAAAAGGCAGATGATGTCAGGTCTGAGACAAGTTCTAAGTGCACGGCCTTGGTCACCATGCAGACGAACACTGCGATGTAGCCTTTGTTAGATTTTACACCGCGACCTTTGCTAGATTTTACATCTACGAACCCAGTGTAGTCAACACCGGTCCTCTCAAATGTTCTGGTAGGCCTGGTACGAGCAGCTGGTAAGTCTCCCATTATTTGTTCGTGCTTGATAGGGTCGTGGCGCCTGCAAATGACACAGCCACGTAATTGCTTTTTCACGATTTTATTTCCTCCTACGAGCCAATATTTTTGTCTTAGGTAAGCTGAAGTTAAACGAGCTCCGCCGTGATAACATGACTTGTGGGCGTGGTCAATTAAGAGTTCAGCTAAACGACTATTTCCTGATAGTAGAATAGGATGCTTCATGTCTTCAGGTAAGTTTGCATTCCTTAGTCGTCCTCCAACTCGTAAGATTCCGTTTTCGTCCAAATAGGGGTTGAACTGAGATACTTTGCTCTTAGGATGTACCTGGTGGCCTTCTCTAACACTTTTTATTTCCTTTGAAAATTCGAATTTTTGAACTTGTTTGATGATAAGGTGTTCAGCTTTGGTAAGTTCAGATATTGAAAGATATGATTGCTTGATATTTTTTCTTTGTATGAATCTGAACAGCCATGATAAAATTCTGATGACTTTGCTAATAGAGCTGTGGTTAGATAGTAATTGATAAATGATATTGTTGTCTAAATCTTGATCAGAGACAACATTGACTTGTCGGACTTTTTTCATTTCCTGATCGGTGATAAATGTTGGCTGATCGCCTAGTCCGTCGAAGTCTCCTAGCCAGGATGGTCCCTGCCACCACAGACCTTGCTCTGATAATTGAGAGGCTGTTAACCCGCGGCTAGCGCAGTCCGCCGGGTTTTCCTCGGATTTGACATAGCGCCAACATGCTGCTGGCATCTTAGATGTGATGTCTTGTACTCTGTTAGCTACAAACGTCTTCCATCTAGAGGGATCTCCGCTAAGCCATCCCAGGACAATCATTGAATCGGACCACCCATAAATCTTAAGTTGATAGGTATTTAAGCACTGTTGCACTTTAAGCATTAGTTTTGATAAGAGATGAGCGGCGCTTAATTCCAACCTTGGGATGGTGATAGTTTTTCCACATGGTACTATTCTTGTTTTAGCTACCAGTAGAGTGATAATAGGCTGATTACCTCGATAAACTTTGCAGTATATAACGCACGCGTATGCTTTTGCTGATGCGTCGCAAAACCCGTGTAACTCGATTACGTCGTGCGCGTTCGTTGACATCCACCTAGGTACTTGCAATTTGTTTATGTTAATTAAGTCGTTTTTAATATTAATCCATTCACATAATATTTCATCGGGCAGTGGGTCATCCCATTTGATTTCAGACAGCCAAACTTTTTGAAAAATGATTTTTAATTTTGTTGACAATGGAGCCAGCCATCCCGCAGGATCAAAAAGCTTAGATATATCCGATAATAGCGATCTTTTAGTTTCTTTGTTGGCGGTCGGTTCAATCTTTGAGCTAAAAATAAACACATCTTTGTGGTGATTCCAGCTGAGCCCTAAGGTTTTAGATGACTCTGGCTGTTTGAAATGAAAATTGTCCTGTTTATTTTGCATGTTTGCATCTGATAATTCAGGAACGTTCGATTTCCATTTTCTTAGATTGAACCCGCCCGATTTTAATAAATTGATAAGGTCCTCGCGCAATTGTTTTGCATCTGGTAACTGATGAGCCCCGTGGACCAGGTCGTCCATGTAAAAGGAACTCTCGAGGACAGCAGCTGCTGCGCTGCTTTGATAATTAACTTTTTCGTCTGATGCCAACTGTCTGAGGGTCATCATTGCTAAGAAAGGGGCAGCCTTGGTACCGTACGTCACAGTTAAAAGCTCCCATTCTTTTAGTGATTCCTGCTCGGAATCTCTCCAGATGATTTTCTGCAGTTTTCGATCATCTTTGTTTATCCAAATTTGTCTAAACATTTTCTCTATATCTGCAGTGAAAGCGAATTGATAAAGTCGCCATTTAATGATAAGTGACTGAATGTCTTGTTGGAGGTTGGGTCCACACTTCATGACGTCATTCAAGCTGTTGCCAGACGAAGTTTTAGCAGAGCCATTGAATACGACTCTAAACTTAGTTGTGGTCGATTCCGATCTTTCTACGCCGTGATGAGTGAAGAAAAAGTCGGGTTTGGAGCTTGTAGCGCGGGTCATGTGGCCCAATAATTGATACTCCTTCATAAAGGATTTATAATGATTTTCCATCTCAGGATTTTTAATGAATTTTCTTTCCAATTGATTTAACTGATATACCACCCTCGCGAGTGCCTTAGTAGAACAGTGACTCTAACACAAGTGAGGATTTCAATTGTCAAGTGGAGCTATCAATATCAGTGTGAGCAAACAGCTCCACCCTATTATTATCAACGGGTAGCAACAGCTACCACCAAGGGGACGTAAGCCAGGCCGGCTTGCGACCACTGCAGCAACAGCAACAGGTGTCAACAGACACCACCGGACGGAGGCGCAGCAGCGCTGAATCACCGTTCATCAAGTACAAGCAGATACCAAGTAAGATCTTTCCATTTATCATTGACTCTCATCACTCCTCAAGATGTCGAGCCAGGAAAACTTACTAGCGACTCAAGAGCAATTAATAGATGCGATTGAGCAACTTTATTCCAATTTCAAGAAAGACGGTTCAGATAGGAAAACTCCTGATTATATCAAGCGACGTTTAGACACTCTTGATAGCTATTGGAAGGAATTTCAATCAAATCATCTAAAGCTGTGTGGATTTGGTACTAGTTCCCATCATTATTTCACGACCAATAAATTTGAGCAAACGGGAGAAAGGTACTCCAACATCCGGGCAGCTATTCAGAATTATATCAAGCCGAGGGAAGAAATAAGAACTCCCTCCTCTCTTATCAAACCAGCCACCCCTATGGCTGTGCCGGGGACTCCAACGGACTTCTCGTACCAAGCTCGGGGTAGCGATAGCAAGACCGACGAGATGCTGCGGAAGCAAAGCAGTAATTTCAAGGCATTTGAGCATACCATCTCTAACATCAATTTAGAGCTCATTGAAGAAAAATGGGAGTTTGACCACTTGTTGCGTACCATTCAATCACGCTGGTCTATGATCGATACTCTTCATTGGGAGCTAGATAGCGAAGTAGCAGGTCAGAAAAATTCGGAGTACGAGTCGCATTTCTTTCAAGCTGAGAAGACGTACAATGATACCATCAAGGCTATTAATAAAAAGTTCTCTTCTGTATCACACAGGGAGAAGTCTACGCCTAAAATTGAAATCCCGACTTTTTCTGGCAATTATCATCAATGGTCTAGTTTCAAAGATCTTTTTACTGAAACTATTCACGAAAATCCGACCCTATCTAGCGCTCAGAAAATGCAATTTTTGAAAACCAAAGTAAAGGGTGAAGCCGAGAGACTAATCCAGCACCTATCTATATCATCGGATAACTATTCAATTAGCTGGGAACTTCTTAATCACAGGTACAACAATAAACGTCTCATTTTGAGCTCTCATTTTGATTTGATGCTCAACATCCCAGCGGCTCAGCAAGCGTCGCTAAATCATATCAAAAAGATCCACGATGTTACTCGCGAAAGTTTGAATGCAATTAAGAACTTAGGAGTAGAGGTAGAGTCGTGGGATCCTCTTATCATTCATTTAATGTGTCAAAAACTAGACACCGAGACCCTCAGCGAGTATCTCTCATCTGTAAAAGCGCCTAAGGAGGTGCCTCAGCTAGAGGAGTTTCTATCATTCCTGGAAAAAACTTTCACTAACATGGAAACTACGCGAAGAAAGTCTGATCCTAAATCTAATCAAAATATCAAAAATCATAAATCTAATAATAACTTCAATCAGAAGCAGTCTTCAACCGGACGTATTGAGCAACAGAACAAAAACGTCCAGCTACATACAGCTAAATTTTATAAATGTGCAATTTGTAAAATGAATAACCACGGAATTTTTAAATGCAGTAAGTTCCGTGAAATGTCTCCGTCATCAAAACTTCGAACAGCCGAGAAGCTCAAGCTATGCAAAAACTGTCTCTATTGTCACTTTGGTAATGACTGTATTTCAGAAAAACGCTGCCGCGAATGTAATTTACCTCATAACACTCTACTTCATGAAGCGTTTGCGCAACACGAAAATGAGGACGAGGCATCGACTTCTAGTTATTCAAACAACATTGTACCTAAACAGGGTCAAAAGTCGACCTCTCGAAGTTCGCACGTGTCACAAACTGAAGTACCTGAAGTTCTCTTAGCGACAGCTGTGATCAATGTTGAAACATCTAAGGGTTCCTTTATCAAAATGCGCGCTCTTCTAGACCAGGGTTCCCAAACTTCCCTAATCACGGAAAACGGAGCTCAACTTCTAGGTCTACCTCGTCAAAAATGTCAGGGCGTCATCACTGGAATAGGTGCAACGCAGTCAAACTGCAAAGGAGCCATCACTATCAGATGCTTCTCAACTCATAGCAATTTCGAATTTCAAACGGACGTACTTATCATGAAAAACCTCATTAAAAGTTTACCAAGCTCTTCATTTGTCCAACCTGAATGGTCGTTCTTGGATCACATCACTTTAGCTGATCCTGAATTTAATCACAGCCGTCCTGTCGACATTCTATTCGGAGCCGATATATATTCCTTGATCCTTTTAGAAGGAATATGTCGAGGCGAGCATAATAATTCTCCTATTGCGCAAAACACGCGCTTAGGGTGGATTTTAAGTGGCTGCGCGAGGACTCTGCAGTGTAATGTCGTTTTGAATGATCTAGATGAAATCCAGAGATTTTGGGAGATTGAAGACATTGCAGAGGAATCAAATCTATCATTGGAAGATCAGGAATGCGTACAGTATTATAAAAGCACCACTACTCGCCGGGAAGACGGTCGGTATGAAGTACGGCTGCCGCTAAAAACCGACTTTGAAAAGAGCTTGGGTCTATCAAAAAATAAAGCAGTTGCACAATTTAAATCATTTAAAAAAAAAGGATGTACGGTCGTACACCCTGGCAAAAGGTTAATAGTTCGATATACCAGAAAAACACCGCTAGTAAATTTAAACTGATATATTTACGAACTTATGATAATGATAAATGAGACGCGCTTCGATTGATTGCGAAACGCGAACTGACGTTCAATGATTTTAATGCTAATTACACTGTTGGCGTAAAATGCTAGAATGACAAAATAAACTAGGTCAATGTACGAGGCTTGTACAGTAATCCTATACAAAAATTACCTACATAGCTCTACAAAATATTACTAGAACCGTTCTAGCTCGTTCTTTGTAAATCGTTTCCAAATAATTCTCTTTCGATGGATCCAGATTATTGCTAAAAACAAGACTCATTTTAGTTAGTTAGGGACTGACACAATACTTGCCAAAGTAACGTGTTCAGTGGTAATTTATTTTGATTAGCGCATTATAAGCAAGCGATTCAGTGGGGTTGATGTTGAGAGCCCTACTGTGGCCCTACTGCGTTATAATTATAAGTAGCGAAGAACTTTAGGAAAACTGTGCGTGCCAATATCTGCAGTTGATTGATGATCCAAACTCGGGGCCTTTATTCTCGCAAAACCCTATTCAGTCGAAGGGAATGTATTTCTGCTTTCATTCTTTATAAGGTTTTTTGTTACGTTTTATTTGTAGGTACCTACCTACCCTTGTACAACAGAGCGCCATTCGTATCTGGTTTATACAACTGTAATGGTGCCACGGGACGGGGCCGCATTCAGAAGGTACTCATTTTTAGAGAAATTTGAAGTCGAATATGAAGAAATAATGAAGAGTCAATGTATTGCTACGTCGCTTCACAAACCCATCCGTCACTTACTCCTGCAGTGAGTTAACCAAACACCTATGGAAATCCCAATTTATTAAACATACCTTCAAGTCAACTAGATAACAGGGCCCAGGGGCACTATGTGTTTCAGTACATGTGTGCCCCTCCCCCTCCCCTGTCCGCCCCCGCAGCGGCCCCGGCGACTGTCGGTAAAAAGTAAAACTAACGCGGCGCAGATGTGCTCGCAAATTGCACTAACTGCTCGCATTTAAAGTTAAACCGCGCAGCTCCACGTTTTACTACTTATTTCATTAATTTTCTAAAAATCTAGACAGAAGTTTATGTTGGGGGTAGGGAGAAAGGGGGGGGGGGGATAATATGATAATGCAGAGAAAAGGTTCATAACTCTGAACAAAGTAATCCCTAAATTGGAAAATTTTCTTCCGGATCTCTCTCTACCTATATCTTACCTGTAGGTGCTTAGTTTAGTTTTGCCTTATCGCTTTCTTAATTCTATCTAACTTTCTCGTTGAATACAATTTTACATAAGGCACATACTTACATCACTACAAAATGTAAGAGTCAATTTTCCATATGAGACGGTGAACCTAAGTATATGGTTATTACACAGCTCATCCTTCATACTTCAGAATAGTAGAACAGTATCAAGAGCTACTTTATTATTATGGAGGGTCCAATGGCGCACGGCGGTGGAGTAAGGTCTAGCATATTGGTAATTACCGTTTGTAATTAAGACGACGCATTGAGGATATTGGCGTCAAGGATTGTAATATTTTTCAGCAATTGAAAAACCTTCGGAATTGATATTTTAAGTTTTGAATATTTCATGTTTTTTACTTCAAACTGATAGCTGGTTTTTCAAGATTTGTTAAATATTACAGCAGAAAAAAAATCCCAAAAACTGCTCCATAAAAACATAGATTTTAATTTTACAGGTGAACGGAACCGATCTAAGCTTCTAAATTTTATTTACAGATAAGTCTATACACCCTTTTCAAAGTGCAAACTTGATTTTACATAATTACCAATAGTTTTTATTTTAAACGAGAATTACTGTTTTGGCGCTTACGACTTTTACTATTTAGCTACCTCTCGCGTCTTTTTGTATGCAAGGCGGCCCCCTTCAGTCCGCGTCTGACCATTGTCAACGTCGGACCTGTGTCAATCGAGCTCCCGCGCTCTAGAAAACATCGATAGTTGTATTTTCTAAGTAAAATCTCAAATACTTATTATTAAAAATGGGGAAAAAAAGTTGATGGTTTCTACATGAAGATGAGAACTCTGTATATTGAAAATGTAAGGAAATGATCAAGAAAACATAAAAGTAAACGGTAAATATTTTTCCGGGTTCTAGTAAAACTACAGGGATATGAGACTTGCCAACTTTAGGTGTCATTGTGACGGGCACAGTGACAGTGAGCACCTCAGACTAACTAGACTTGGACGCGGTTTTGACGAAATTTCTTTTGCAAATTCTGCCGATTATTGTGAGGGACGAGGTAGAACACGAACGCATTTTACACACACGTATGCATAAAAAATTACAATAGCTTATATTATGTGTACGATTCTCAGACCCGCTGAATATTATGTAGGTATACAGTATACACAAAAAAAATCATAAAAATCGGTCGAGTTTTGTTACAAGACCTTTCGGGGTCTCTATTATATCTTCGAAAATATTCTTCATATAATTTTGCTTGGTATAAAAATGTATAAGTACCATAATCATCCTTTGGCCGAATAATTTGGAATCTCGAATATTGTTTATTAATATTGATACCCATAATGACTAAAAAACATAAAGATATTTGTCATAACATTTAAAACTCACTTATATTTAAAATCACGATTTTAAAATACAAAACGGGGTCCTGTTGATTGACATAATGTTAATAGTCCTAAAATAACTACACATAACATACTAGTTCTAAAATACTGTAGTCATAATGTTAAATTCCCATAGTCTTAAACTGACATACATTTATGTTGTCCTAATATTATTAAAGAATTTATTAAATTTATTAAACTAATTTATTCAAATATAAGGAAAAAGTGTGACTAATGCCTCCAAACTATAGAGCGATCTAATGTTTTTGCATATTAATGCTAAAATATTTTTTGAGAACAAACGGACGACCTCAATAAAATATTTTTTGAGAATACCACTCCCACCACCTACCTCAACTCCTTCTATAGTGAGTAGTGGGAGCTATCGAAGGAGAGAGATGGTAGGAAAGAATTGGGGGAGACCTTTGCCCAGCAGTGGGACAGTATAAGTTGAATAAAAAAAAACGAATAGATTATTATTGTTCTACCTATAAAACCTGTTCATTAGACTTGCTTGCTATTTTCTGGGTGTAAGTATTCACTATTTTTCTCGCATGTGTGAAAAGCAGAGTATTCATCTCGGGGTTAAAACTGTCTCGGTCTTGGGCGCTCTTGAATCCCTCGCTGTCTCAGGATTCTAGTCATTAACTCCCTCGTTGCTAAAGAATCCTTCAATGCGCTTGGGATTAAATATGGCGCCCGTGACATAATACACTGCTTTATCCCCTTGGTGAATAATTATTGTTATGGCTTATAACTTTAGGATTACCGTATGTTAGGAGATGTGTATTTATGACTATGTAATGTTATGTTTACCTAATAACAGAACTATTGTTAATAAGATGTAGTATTGTTATGTCGAGTAATCATTAGGACAATGGACAATCTAAAATAAGTACCAAATACAGTATGAGAATTTAAAATAGGATAAGATACGTTTTATTAATCATTACGCCCTGCTATAGGCTGATGATGATGATAATGATGACTATTATATACTTACATATTAAGTTAAATCTCACCATCTTCATTATCATCGTCATCATCATCATCGTCGTCGTCGTCATCGTCATCATCATAGTCATAATCATTATTATCATCATCATCATCATCGTCGTCATCATCATCAGCCTATAGCAGGGCTCCCTAATGATTGACATAACGTATCTTATCTTATTTTAAATTCCCATACTTTATTTGGTACTAATATTAAATGGTCCTAATGATTACTCGACATAACAATACTACACCTAATTAACAATAGTCATAGTATTAGGTAAACATAACATTAAATAGTCATAAAATCACATCTCCTAACATACGGTAATCCTAAAGTTATAAGCCTTAACAATATGTACTCCTAAAGCTATAAGCCCTAACAATATGTACTCCTAATAATCAAACATAATAACAATTGAAATCATAATGCCATTTAATCCTAAAAAAATATCACACTAAAGATGCCTTAGACACAGAAGGTTGTGAATTCCAAAATGTTTTTATGAATAGAAAATACTGGTTTCGGTTCAAGGTATTTTTTTATAACGATTATAAAAGACACAGAATATACAGAAGCGCTCGTGGTCGTGCTTGCTTAGTCGTTCTTGATAGGTCGTCGAAGTTAAGCAACGTTCGAAACGGTCTGTAAGTGGATGGGTGACCGCCAGCATTTTCATCTGAGCGCTTCCGTGCTTCGGAGGGCACGTTTAATTGTCGGTCCCGGCTATTTAAGTCGTTAAGCCATGACGGAGGCCTTAAGGCGGCCTCAAAACTCCGTCGCCAGAGTTGGCTACTGACTCATGTGAACTTACTTTTTTATAACGATTATGCATGAATTTAATAAACAAATAATAAAAATATTATCGAGTATTATAATAATAGTATTAAATAAATATTAAAAAATATATTATATAAAACTATAAACAATTTTATTATGAACGAATATACCCAAATAGATTCCTAACTATATCAACTTTGTAAGGTTTATAAAATTAACTAACATAACTTCGATTAGGGTGAATGAGTGAATCCACTAAACTTATTCTGATCACTACTCAAACCTAACCTAACCACTGAATTCGATTTGGGTAAATAGGTGACTCTAGTGAACTTTTCTGGCGCTTCGGCGGCCGTCATATCAGTTTTGTAAATCTTAAATAGTATTTATTAGGATAAATAAACATAAGGACGATCAAAAACAACAAACAAATTGGTACAAAATAGGACAAAATAGTTTATGTAACTTAATAATAGTAATAATAACTATTATGACGACATATATTAGAAGTTGAGACTATTGTGTCACTTTAATGGTATGTCTTTAATATATTAGGACAACATTATGTATGTCAGTTTAAGACTATGGAAATTTAACATTATGACTACGGTAGGTTAGGACTAGTATGTTATGTGTATTTATATTAGGACTATAAACATTATGTCAATTGACAGGACCCCCTATAGCAGTCCACGTCAAAGTCAAGGTCAAAGGTCAAGATTAAACTTCGTTCCAACCGAGTGTTCCACGACGCTCCGATTTTTTTGTGCCAGCCTTTTATTCGGAATTTTTATTATTATTAATTGTTATCATTATGACATTTATGTTTATTTATATCCTCTAAAATTAGGCTAAAGATTGATTATGTATTACAACATTATGAATTAAAATCGTTATGCTAAAAAAAAATTTTTTTTATGCTAAAATATATGTTATATTTACTAAACACTAGTTTCTGCGCGTGGCTTCGCCCGCGTGGTACCAACATTTTGAATAGCCTTTAAGCTATTCTAAAGTCATTATCTACACCTATTCCAAGTTTTATCCAAATCGGTTCACTGGTTTAGGCGTGATTGAAACGCAAACATCTTAACAATCTCACAAACTTTCAGCTTTATTATTATGAGTGGGATTATGAGATCCTAATATTATTGGTTTTGATATTATGAGAAACATGTTATGGGATGTAAAATTATGAAGAAAGTTTTTCGGCGAAACAATGGGGTCCCGATGTACCTACTTGATTTGTTTTTTTTTTTTTTTTTACTAAGCCTAGAAATCCTAGAAATGCTCTTGCGTACTGCGTACTAATAATATAACAATCTATGGACTGTTTTGCGACTGTGCACTTTGCACTGTGACCGACACCATTTGACCTAAACATGGTGTCGTGACACAAAATCTAACACTTTTTTTCGTGTAGCCACCATGCGTATCGTCCAAAAAGGAACTTATTTCCAAAAATAAATAAATGTAAGGCGACTCCATGTAGTCTTATGTCAACGCCGAAAAGCGAGCGAGTTCGACTCAGCCGGGCGGCCGGCGCGCGGCGCACAGCGCGGCTCAGCTGGATACAAACCGCCTAAAATGAGCAGGGGGTATGAGCTGCTTGCGGGAAGCTCATGGGGGCGTGGCGCCTGGTTTCAAATAATTGTTTATCAATGCGTCACCTTAAGAAAATACGGTATTATTTGAACAAGAATATTCCAATTTTCGAACGAAAAAAGCCTCTTACAAACATATGGCAGTAATAAGTGGCCACCTAATTATCCTGCGTCAGACGTGAGGGGCGGGCTGTGCCGGGGGGGGGGGGGGGGGGGGGAGGATAAGTACAGGGTGTGACAAAAAGGGGCAATTTGAAATGCTTCCGCGCGGAAAGTGTTATAACAACACGAGGGCTAACTGTACGTTATCTTTCTTATTGTCTTTATTGCGTACAGTCGGCAAAGCAATTACGCAATGAAAGAACACAAAAGAGTCTGTAGATAAAGCTTTTGTATGAAATGATTGACGTTGGGGAGACAATCAGACTAGATACTAGAGAGAGCGGTGAGAGGTCTGTGAACTTGTCGTAAAAAACTTGTAATATCTGTTGAACTAAACTTTTAGTTAATTACACAATTCTTGCTTGCCGCAGAATAAATAACACAGTGACTGTACCCTAAAGCTGATTACAACTACTCTAATTATGTCCCATAAGACACCACAACGCTACATAGAGTTGCTACTCGTATAATAATCTTAACTTTGATCAGATAGTGCACGTCACGGAGCAGAAACTTGCTATGACGGTAGATAAAAACTTTGCTACAAGTTAGATCGACTCGAGGCAGTTATCCTCCCAAGTTAACGCATTGTGCCACAATCTCTAACTTTTAGTTGTAATATTGGAGAGCATTGTCGGCCTAGTGGGAGCACGAACTTCTTACAAAATAAATAACATTGAAATCGTTGGATTCAATGGATTCAACGTAATTGTGAACATACCTTAGCTTCGACTAGAGGCACAGAACAATAATACTCCTAACTGGAGGGGAAATACTTTAGCGAGCTTTTATGAAGAGATGACTATTGACCAAATGAGTTCGTAGCAAGTTCTCTTTGTGCTCTGTGCCTACTCCCACGAAAGTATATATCCCACGAAAGTATATAAAATATTGAAGTAGGTACCTTACTGCAATAACGGTAGAGAAAAAAACATTTCATTTATCATCGATACCAAATAGCGTAGGAAAGTACAGGTAATTTTGTAGTGTAGATAGGGAAGTTAATATTTTGACAAGTCTACTATGAAAATTGTTCTCAACTCATTTTTTAAAAATCGTTTAAAGCCTTGCTTTCAGTATTAAACCACTTCCTCTCAAACTTTACGAGAAATGCTTATAACTATTTCAATCAAATCAAAAATACATCAAACTTAATCGCTTATAGTACTTTAACAAAAGGGTTTTGTACTACATAGTTAATGCTTCCCATCTGCCCCGGTCCGAGGTTCCGGAAGTCAGGAGTTTACCCATTAGGCAGCTAGGCTATCGACCTCATCGCAACATGATGACGTTGCTCCATATGGACGGAACAGACGTTATGAATCTAGCTAAAGCAGCAGCTAGGACATTTATCTTTAGCCCTAGAGCTAGGGTTCGTTGGTCTTTTGTCAATTGAGACTTTCATTTAAATTAATGACAATTGGATTTAGTAGTCGAATGTTTATGGAATATTATTATTATGTAGGAGAATGAGATGGTTTTTGGATGCAATGCGAGGAAACTTTTGACCGATAAATATCGTAGACTAAAACTAAACAAGCGTAGCAAAGATCCACTTGTGTTTGTGGACTAACTACTATTTCTCCCATATATCTATAGAATAGAAGTCCCTCTCCGTCCCGGTGCCGTCCCGGAGACGTGTAGCCAGCGTGTCGAACGGCAGGCACGTCAGAATGTCACGGATGTTACACTAACGGGCTGTGACCGCTTTTAAAATGAGATTGCTTTTTTGTTACGTAGCCTATCTGTCGATATAGACGATAACATTTTATAGTATTCCCCTGTGTATCAAAGTATAGGTGATTATTTATGTTTCAGGTCTAAAAAATATCAAACAGAGCCGACACACTATGTTCCCAATCGCCAATCTGAGCGGACAAAATTATTTTTTGCTTTTAATGGACTCTATACGTTATGTTTAATCATAATTTATCAAAAAAAAAACATACTTTAAAAAAAACAAGTAGAAATAGCTCTAAAACTAACAACCAGTATATATTGGCCTTTTCTTACAAACATTTTGTTAGGGATGAGGGGTCAAGCTAAATTGGTTTATTGAGTTATTAGATAATTATGGCTTTTTTACCACTTACACTACATTTTAATGCTTTTTTACAATTGCTTGTGAAAAATTAAGACTTAATTATCAATTTAACCTTTATTTATTTACAAAAGTAGGTACCTAATCAGAATCCTCAAAGCTAGGCAACTCACAATCACATCTATCATACTATTTTCATGCCGTACTTTTCGGATGAAATCCAAAATTTTTGAACACGTCATCGTACACTTTTCTTTAGGGACACGATCCAACTTCTTGGATCAGAGTCGACATCAATGTCTTTCAAAATGCTTGTATTTGCTCATCGTACATCAGAAGTATCCCACCTGTTTCTTTTATAAATTATACAATCCAAAAGGTCTACGTGTGGCTTCATCAGACCTGCAGCATCACGATTAGTAGATACCTACCTGAGATATCATAGATATGTGAGCAGCTAATGTTAATAATGGTATAGACCGTGACTGGATTACTTAATTGATCTACTCGTCTTTTTTTGTTTATATGATGCTTGCTCAAAGTTAATTTTTGGGCATCCTGGTCTCGGAGTACCTCCTTGGGGTAGTTTCCTCTGCTGATGATGATGCAGACTCTTGTTGAAGATGATATGAATCATTAAACTTGATAGGTATCTTCCCCTTTAAGCCAATTAGAAACCGTCATTATTTTTTCAAATAGAGTCACATTGAACTCACTTTTCTGGTGATTCGCGCTATGATCATTTGCTAATTCCATATGGTACTTTGTGCTACAATATCCAAATCAAATTTACACAATATAAATTCGAGCAAACGAGCATATTTTTCAATTTAGCATGCCTCAGGCATGCTTCGTAAAACTCCCTCCTTGTTACAAAAACAAGGATCTCTAAAAGAAAAAAAAGAAAAACTTAAAGTTGTACTCTCTTGTGCTGCTTCTACTTTACAGAATATTAAAGAGCATAAATGAGGCTATAATATATAAAAAATACAGCCTGGGTACAAGTGGGTACATCTCACTTTTTGTCTCCGAAACATGAAAAATGTAATAAAATTTGCTAACTCTCATGTTTAACTGCATATATTGCAGCTATAGAATATGTATTTGCTAAGGCTTTAATGAAAAAATATACTACTTATTATCTATTTCACGATCCATAACTAAAAATATGAGAACCTTTTTCGTAATCACTGTGAGGAGTTAACGAGTAAAACGCAGAAAACATAATAATTTTGCTAAAAGTACCCACATTTTGGCACTGCACGAAGAAAATCTCAGTAGATAATCGAGTTCTCACAAAACTAAGTTTAGAATCGTGATCGTGAGGGTTTTTGCTAGCGGATAAGCTATCTCAATCGATAATATGCGATTACCCTTTTTGTCCGCTCAGATTGGCGATTGGGAACATAGTGCGACACGGAGAAAAAAGTCTACACAAGACAACAATTAAATAGGTCGATGGCAATGGTGATGACCTAAATCCTGATTTCGACAGAGCATCAACAATTTTTCTTTCACTTCCTGTTCAGCAACTAGGCTAGAGGATGGTATTGATGCGAGTAAACCTACTCCATCTTCACAACGTGAACCTCATCCATCCAGCGTCCCGTATGTAATGCGTTTGCACTGTAGGTAGGTATACCATCATTCTGTATAGCAGGGGCGTAAGTTAATCATAAAGATGGCTGAATTATTTCATAGCAAAACCAGTTCGATCATACTCATAACGAATGTTCCATATCCGTCACTGTCGCGGCACTATCCCGGCTTACATTGGAAAGCAATTTATCCGGCTCCCCCCTCCCCCCGCAATCCTGAACCTGGGAACTCCATCAGCATGCCCGTATTGCAATGTCAGGCAATACATGCTTAACTAGCTTGCGGCATTGACTTCGCTTGGCGTAAAAGCTGCGAACTATCTCTCTGTCTGAGTTTTACCCAAAACGTTCAATCGATAAGATGATTGGGGCCGCAAACTTTTTCAGTTCCCTTGTGGTTTCTCGTTAGTAAAAGACTATTCCAGAAAAAGATGATTACCGCTTCAGCTCTTATCTCTTTACTTACATGTTATTTTTCCTACTTTGAACTACCCCCTTAAATATCTTCTACCCCCTTAAATATCTTCAAAGGATCTGGAATACATAAAAGATTTGAGAGAATGTCTACCGCACCTTTGGGATAAAGTCGTTACCCTGTTTACTGTTTTTACGTTTATTTTTCCTACTAGTATAGTGATTGAATGAAATATACTTTCTGATTATGAAAAAGGAAGGTACCTTGAGCATTAATGAATTCATAATCTTCGAATGATAGCTTCTTAAAATCGATGCCGTTTAGTGGTGAATGAAAAAACAAACACACCGTAAACTTTTGTTATACAGCCTGCATATTTGATCCCGTGCCTGTCGCTGTCGGAGGCAGAATTGGCGAGCACTCGCACATACATGGCCGGTAGCATGGAGGCGAGCTGTATTACATTCCGGCCGAGCTTTGACGTTCCGAGCTCTGAATCCCTCCAATATCAGAAGATATTGTTATTCCATCCTGTCACCTGGAATGTCCACTTCGATGATACTGAACTTTTAAATGTTTTGTAAGTAAACTAATTTATTTCACCTACTAACTCGATCTTCCATAATTTGTTAACACTTCGTGGTTCATATTACCGAAGAGGTTTTCCTTGGTGACGACCTTTTTCGTAAAGAAAAAATATGTTTTCTTTTCGTTCATAAGTTATTTAATTATGATTATTGAACATTTCGGCTCTGTATTATTTTGCACCACACTAGAAAAGGGTTCATCTGTGAGAACGGTTCAAGCTTACCAGTTCATACAACATTTTATCTGCCTATAATATTTTCCCTCTCAGTCATCAGCAATCGAGTTATTGGACATGATTTAAAGTTTTTATAACAGTCGATGATTTATTTGGAGAAATCGTTTTATAATCTTAATTGAGATTTCAATGTTGTCAGAACCATAAAATAAAAAAAATAAAAATGGGACCAATCAGTTTATGAACTAATGTATAAACTGAGATAGTAAAGAATAAGCAAAATATAACTATAATTAGAGATTCAAATGAAATAATAACCGATTCATTTTCACAGATCTTAAGGCAATCAAGCTTATTAGAAGATATCGAATGTAAGTCAGATGCTACTTTCCAATAACTAAATAATAATGTTCAGTGCGCATGGTATTTGACAATTATAATTACGTTTTAAAACTAAAAGAAAAACCGACTTCAATGTTCGACTCTACACACGGCGTGACTCAGGGAATCAATAAGCCATCCATAAAAATCTAAATAAGGAAAAGATATCAAATCGACAGATAATTACGCAAAGACAGTTATAGGCTCCACCGGCGTCTAAGGGCATTAATTACCAAAACTGCGTACATTTTATGTCAAGTTTCGCGGCACGTGAGTTCCTGGCATTAGTAAAGCGTCAATTTGACATAATGCATAAATAGTCTTTAGACTTATCTGTCGATTCCATTTACAATGGCTATAGGAGGGAAGGTTTTTAGAGTTTTACGGGAAAACTATCAAACCCTCAGGAATAAAATTTATATGGGACCACCTCTGGAGCATACCCATCAACAAAAAAATAAAATTATTTTGAAAATCGGTCCACAATTGGCGGAATAATCGCGTAACAAGATTTAAAAAAAAAACATACAGGCGAATTGAGAACCTCACTCCTTTTTTTGAAGTCGGTTAGGGACTAAGAAATAGAACTGCCTGTTGTTCGTGTTATATTGCACACTAGCTGCGCCCCGCGGTTTCACCCGCGTAAGTCCCGTTCCCGCGGGAATATCGGGATAAAAAGTAGCCTATGTGTTAATCCAGGGTATCACCTATCTACATACCAAATTTCAACCAAATCGGTCCAGCCGTTTTTGCGTGAAAGAGTAACAAACATCCATACATCCATACATCCATACTTACAAACTTTCGCCTTTATAATATTTATAGGATTTTCCCGAAAGGCTGAAAAGATTGAAAGGTAAAACCTTCGGATCGAAAGTTCTGAAAGCTCTGAAATAAATCATACAAAATTATTGTTTCTTATTCTTATGAGCCACCTCTGACCTTTGGCAGCTCTCGGTTGTAGGCACGTTGTATAGGTAACACAAAACAGATCTTAATGCAGTAAACGAAAAATATTAAGGTAGGTAATTCTATTGGACGATGTTTACACTTGATGTTATATGTTACCTACTTTTGTTATAGTCTAAAAGAGTTTATGAAGCAAAGTTTATATGTTACCAATCATTTATCAGGCGGGATAAATGTTTCTATGTATAATATGTATGTTTTTACAAAACAAAAGTATATAAGTAGTATATCAGTTATCTGGTTACCATAGTACAAGCTTTGCTTAGTTTGGGGCTAGATGATGCTGCGTGAAATGTCCAGCATTTTTTTTTTAAGTATGTTCTTACATAAAGGTGCCCGTGAATGTTTGTTGTGAAACTAAAAGTGAAATTAAAAGTTTTTTTCTTTATATTGTTGGTCTTAATTTAGAACCTACTGAATTCAAGTTCCAGTACCTACCAGCCTAGTAGGTAAGTACTGTTATTGTATCATAATGTATTTACGCCTAGCCACCAACTGGAAATGATTCCAAGAATATTCGTCTCCATCAGTCCCGAGGAGTGCCACCACGCCTCTTCATCATTACTCAGACGTCAAGACCAGACCACAAGCACCGCTTTTAGTTTGAACCTTATTACAATCGTTTTAAGGCCCAGAATTCCCTGCCTGAAAGGGTGGGAAGAAATACTCGTGATTATTCTGGACTGACCATAGAGCTAGAACAGACTTTCAACTCTATAACCAAGACGGTAGAGTTGAAAACATTATGGTAAAGTAGGCTCGTGGCTATATGATGAAGGGCGGAAAAGGAAAGAATTGATGATGCTTTGATGTCATGAGTTATGATAAAAATATTTTTAAGTAATGATAGTGCGTGGTAGTCTATTTCGCAAACATTGTGCTTTCCGAATTCCTGGCAAAAAACTACATATTATAATTTACTTAGGTGCCTATGTGTAATTATTAAAGCAGAGCAGGCTTCATCTTTAGGCGTCTTACCATAGAACGTGACTTAAAGTTATTCCGGAGTGTAAACTGTCAAAATGTATGGTTATTCTTGATTTATTCGATGAAATAACTTTATGTCACGTTCTATGGTAAGACGCTAGATGTTTTTACAGTTCGAGTCTGACCGTCTGTATGTAAAAGGATTTGACTTTTGAACTTCATAGTAGGTATGTTCCAGAGTAGGTACCTACCTACCGATCGATGTGCGGAACCCACCTTTCGGAGGTTTCAGTAATTTACAATTAAGCTTTCGGAGGAAATCCACCACTGATTAAATTGTACGATATTCTGACTGAACTTACCCCACGTAGAGCTCGTGGCAGGCTGAGTGGCGCCCTCTAAGTACAAATAAAGTACTAACTAACGGCAATTTGAAACTAGCAACAGCGCGGCAGCGCTGCAGCGAGTGGCTACTAGTGCTACTAGAGCGAAATGCGAGCTCGGAGCTCTACCACATTGACTGTTTTAGTTCCTCCGCAGTGCAATAGATGGCACTGCAGTAGCAAAAGTTTCGCAGGTAATAATTATCATGGCTGAGAGGCGTAAACAAAAATAATAGAAAACATTTTGCGGTAAACCATTTATTACGTTATATCGCAAACAAAAAGTAATTACGCCTAGTATCACAGTTATGCAATCCCTATGTAATTCTAAAACTAGCGTCACACGAAAAATATCAATATGGCATTATTCACTTCCTACTTCGTAATCGATCTGTTGCTTCCTCATTCGTTTTACGACTATTTAATTCAAGTTCAACTTCTAGATTTGTACAAAAACATGCCTCTCGAGTGGTTGCTGCATCCGTAGCCGAGGACAGCGTCGTCTCCGCTGCAGCGGCCGCCCATTAGCTCCTCCCAGCTGAAGCAGCGGCGGCCCATCATCGCCCTCTTGTCGGCGATCGAGGATGCGTACAGCTTCCACGCCTGGTTGTGGTCGCACTCGAAGCTGATGCTCCTATGTAGGCACTCGGGTTGCTTCACAGCCACCCCGTTCACGTACACGTCGGTGTGCCCGACCGGCTCCTCGATGCCCAGCACGCCCGCGCTCGAGTGCACCACGTGGACGAACTTTGCATCCGACTTCTGAAGCCGGTAGTCCGACAGTCGGAAGCAGGGCTTCGCGGGGTCCAACGCGGTTATCCTCCCCAATTTCATCTTCAGTCCTTTCTGGACCAGCTTCCCTGTCATCCCGGCGACGTGCGCTCCGAGACTGAACCCGATCAGATGTATCGATGATGGAGGGTATCCATATTTGTTCAAGTTCTTGATGAAGTTGTAGAGGAGGTGCGAGACTGAGTTTACTCTGGAGGCGGCTGAGAGGTAGCCCCGGCAGAAGGATAATCGGGTGTCCAAGATGAGCACCGCCGGCTGCTCTTTGAGTAACGCTGTAGTGAGAGCCTGAGCGGCTTCGTCAGTGGGGGTGTTCCACCAGCCGGGGATGTAGAGCGTGAGGGGTTCCCGGGGCGGTGGGCGCAGCGCGAGGTGCGCACGGGAGACGCGCAGCGCGCGCCGGGACCCACGCCGCACCTCCACCAGCTCCAGCTGCGGCAGCTCCGCCGTCGCGCGACGAGAGAACAGCAGGTCCAGGGGGAGTATGTCACCTGAAACACACAGACAACATTAAATAACTCAGCACTTTTTAAATAACTAAATAGGCAGTTGTACAAAGTAGTGGTGTAAGTTATTATTATCTTTTCCCTCAAAATACTTTGTAGTTTTGTATTCTGAAGACAAAGTAAATTTTAATAATATTTTGTGGTTATGACGTGCGAATAAAATTTTATAGCCGTGTTATACATTATTGATGTTGCAATTTCTTTGGGAAGGAAGTCGCACGCGCATACAAACTGTCTCATTAGCAGCGGTCAACTTGCCGGCTATTAGCCGAGTAATGGGATGTTAATTATTGATTAAATGATTAATAATTGTGGACGACATCATCAACGCCGTGGGCGCCGACAGAGGCTGGCACAGGCCGGGATGAATGGCGAAAGCAAAAGGAGACCTTTACCCAGCAGCGGGTGAAGTGCTGGGGATGATGATGATAATGAAAATATAATCTACTATTCCGGCATTATTTAAAGTAAATTATACAGGGTGTAAAAAGACTGCTACCGAAAACTGAGGGGTTGTAATCAGACCATGATTCTAAACATATTTAGCGAAAAAAAACGCAAAAAGAATTTTTGACTTAGCTTCGTCATGCTATGTTATTTTCGGCTATTTACTACTATTACAACATAATAAGACCATACCTACCTAATAATTTCATTTATAACAGAAAAAAAACATTTAAAACTCAAAATCCAGCAATCTACGTAAAAAAAACGCGCCCAAAACATACGCAAATATAATAATATATATTTATTTCCAAAAAAAGTCTTTACAATCAGGTTTTAAGTGACTTAAACTAAAAAAGTTAAGTAGGTACATATAAGAAGGATTTGTCACCTTAACTTGTAAAGTCTTGACATGGACTCCTCACTCTAACTAAGTATTATCTACTTGTAATATAGACATGAGGGATCTTTGCTTCGGCTGTTACAATGCGAAAGAGAACAAAATTATTATGAGATTGAATTAGACTTCTATTACTCTCAAATAGTACTCTTTAAACGCTGTTTTCTCCGGATTTAGTGCATATTTCGGAAAATCCTTTTGGATTTGGTTGTCTATTGGGATGCTGTACCTACCCCTTATAATAATAACATACAGGGTAATTTACTCAAGATCGGTTTCAAAGGGTTCGTAGCACTTGCTACGGTGTGCTACGAAATCTACGAAGTCAATTAATTTGGGAAACAAGGCGGCAGAGTGGTCCATTCACAAGAAACAATCACATTATTGTTGCCAGTTACTGACTTTGACTGACACAATTTTATTGTGCTTGAATATCAGCAACCAAAATTGTCGTAGTTTTGCCCATTTTATTAAAACTTACTGACTCTGTGTTGATTTCACTTAATCCTCAACGAGTAGGTATACTCACTCCACACTAAGACACATTTGTTTTACCACCAGTTCCTTAAACTTCACCAGAAATCACTCACCACAGAAGCACACCAAACATCATGCAATAATTGTTTGAAAAAGATCACGTGTATAAAACCTATCACGAGTAATCAGTAAAACCTACATGCTACCGAGGCGGCCTTCACTAGGTCCTCCAGGTTTCCCAGCAGGTAGTCAGGCAGCAGCCCCTCGAGCGCACCCAGCGCCTCCCCCTGCGCGGGCGCAGCCAGCGACAGCGCTAGTGCGGCCAGCGCGAGCGCGCGCGCACTACTCATCGCTAACTCTCTGCGCGCACGCTTACATAACACTACATATAAACAAACCCACGTTTCGGACATCCTTGGCGAAGAACTGCCGTGACGCGACAACTTCGTGTATGAGGAATTCAGATGCCGTTGAACGTGACATTGGGATGATAACTGATTAGTCATTGCGTTTGATTGGACGTGCCTCTGTCTGATTTGAAAACAATGCGCATTGCATTTTAGGTGTTATTTATTTTATTGATATTATAAACAATCACAAGGTGGAAAATACTATCAAGTTAGCAATGCGTATTATGCATAATGTTAGATATATTTGATAATTGAATTGGAAGGTGTTCTATTCACACATGTTTTGTATTTGGAACCTGTAAAATTCATGAGACAATACCTATATCGACTCGGTTTATAATGAAGCATTATTATAAACAATAAATAAATAATGCTGGACATTTCACACAACATCATCTAGCCCCAAACTAAGCAAAGCTTGTATTATGGGAACCAGATAACTGATATACTACTTATACATACTTTTTGTTTGTAAATACATACATATTATACATAGAAACGCCCAAACCCGAGATAAATAGTTGCGGATCATACAAACATTTATCCCGCGGCGGGGATCGAACCCGCAACCTTCTGCGTCCCAAGCGGGCTTTCACCCACTGCGCCACAGAGGTCGTCACTATTATCTGTGGTCTTTGCCTACTCCTACTGGAAAGAGACGTAAGTTTATGCATGTAGTATCTGACTCATGATTTGCCGAGCAGCTCTCCAATACAAATGGGCAATAACCCGTCCAGTACACAAGAGCTGGGAGCCACACAAAGGGCATTACATAAACAAATTATCATACAAGTATAATAATTCTTAGCTTTATCGGTTTTCCCAGTCGTGGGTGACATACCGCAGCACCTTATTTACAGGCGGTAGTGAATTGATGAGCGACCACTCGCTAAATTGAAATTCACAAGGTTGATTCTAGTACTGGTAAAAAATCAAACAAGTTCTGTTGTTTTTGTTAATCTTAAATTCAATGTAGCCCATAATGTCATTGAATTTGAACCTCAAGGAGACTAGATCACATCTCGAATTACTATTACCTACATAATTAAGAGAATTTAACCGAAGCATGACCCCCTATAAATCATTCACAACCAAAAGATCATTTTCTCAAAGAATTTCTTACAAATTGTTATGTTTGTACAATGATGGTCCAAACATGAAATGCACTGTTAAAACCACAAGCTCTAGTGTATAAACATTTGTAAAACACAGAACACAGAATTTATGTTTATGCAGTATCAAGTCTCATTGTTCATTTTGTTTCTTATCTGTGTAATGTGGAAAGATGATATTGTTTTACTCGGATGCTGCTTATTAGGTATTTTTGCGTTTGTAAGAATAAATGGCCTCCGTAGTAACCTACAATAGTTTCTATTGTATTTTTATGTGCCGATGGTCTTTCTAAAATAAATAAATACTTTTTTTTTAATCTTTTTTTTTTTTAAATAAATACTTAACAGAAATAAATATCACGACATCTCGACCGCTGCGTTACCAAGATAGGAACTCATAAGATCAGAGGCGTCTTTACCTATGGTGCAGGGTGTGCGGCGCACACGGGCGCCGGGTCTAAGGGGGCGCCGAGCGCTCTGTGCCCTCTAATGCGACACCTCCAAAGATGCGTCGATGCCGGCGCTCTCAAAGACCCTGCGCTCGTGTGCGCCGCACACCCGCCGCCGCACCCCGTCGACGCCGGGCGCGCGGTAGCAAAGCGAGGCTACTCCTTTTCCTACCTACCTACCTACCTAACGTGAAATCAGCCTTAAAACAGATAATTAAAGATTAAATTGGCGTAATGTCGCATCGCTAGCAAAGGCGCGTGCCGGCTTCGGCACCTGTTTGTTTGGATTCGTTTGACAACACGCCGTACGCCGACAATCATTGCTAACTCGGCTGTATTAGAATGCTATGAAGTTCAAATTAAAATTCCCAGGGACGTGCTATTTTCAAAGGCTTGTGTACGCGTGCCGCAATTTTTGTTTTACCGCCTCACCGTAGTTTTGTGAAATAAGCCTTGATGCAATTGGATTATTATTATTATTTAGCCCGTGTCGTCCCACTGCAGGGCAAAAGCCTCCCTTCCCTCCTTCCACTCTTCGCGATTTAACGCAGCAACAGGCCAAGTTCTCAGGTGAGAGTCCAGCTCGTCCCGCCATCTCATCCTTGGTCTTCCACGTCTGCGCGTCATATTTTGTGGGGTCCACTGTGTGGCTCGTTTTGCCCACAAATCGTTCGACATGCGGCAGACGTGTCCGGCCCAGTTCCACTTCAGGCTGGCGGCTTTGTCACAAACGTCAACAATTCTGGTTTTAGAGCGTAGTAGGTACTGTTCCGCACGCGGTCTGACAGCCCCTTCCTTCCTAAAAACACTTTTTGCTTCCCGACATCATTTAAAATTGCACTATTTGCATCCGAATTTCCGTTTGAAAATATTACTGTTATCCATACTATCCATACTAATATTATAAATGTGAAAGTAACTCTGTCTGTCTGTCTGTCTGTCTGTCTGTCTGTTTGTTACCTTTTCACGCCCAAACCGCTGAACCGATTAAGCTGAAATTTGGCATGGATAAAGAGTATACCCCAGGGATGGACATAGGTACTACTTTTTTTTGTCAATTACCATAAGGGGGCGGGAAAATAAGGGTTGGAAGTTTGTATGGGGAAAAAAGTTAAGCAACCCTGGGCGCGGTCATAATAAGGATGGGTGACCGCCCCGAAGCCACTTTTTGCACTCTAAATTTTTTCGTTTTTTTTTGTATTTTGCATAATAAATTATTTTAAAATTAATGATAAACATGTAACATGTGTGTTCCCACCCATCAATATATCCGAACTCCGAAGTTATGATTTTTTGATATTAAAATATTTTTCCTTGGCTATAACGCCATCTATCGGTCTAGAGGTCAAAACTACTTTACACTTTTTTCCTAGGTGGCGTTTTTACTATGGCGGAGATCGAGTATAATTTTCTTTGATTTTGAGTTTTGAAAAGTTAATGGAGATTTTTGCTAAGAGTTTTCGATATTTTTATATTGCTGACGAAGTCGCAGGTAGGTATTGCCGCTCGCTTCGGCAAATCTGACACCAGTTGCCGCTATCGTGTTGTTCTTAACATTGCAAGATCTGGGTAAGATTTTCCCTACCTCTATCTATTAAGGGATTCTTGAGAGAAACATAACGCAATATTAGTTAATAATTTTATTTCGAAATGTTAAATCTTCGTTCTTGCTATAAAAAAAATACGTTTCGAGTTAATTTCTTCAAAAACTCTCTCTCTCTTCAAAAACTCGCTGCGCTCGCTTCAGCGATTCTGTACCAATTACCGTATATGTTGGAGACAAACCAGCGCAGTGCCCGCCACCGTGCCCATGAGACGCAGCGAGCGGGGTCCGGGGGACGAGGCGCCCCGCCAGACCGCATCGAGCCGCGCACTGCACTACTACACAAATCACGGGACCAACTAGGCGCGCGTCTCTTTAATGTTCAATATAAACCAAAGACCTAATTTACAGTCCACTGTTTTATTTCATCTATCCAGTATTCGTTTTGTTCTTAGCATTGCAAGATCTGGGTAAGATTTTTCCTACCTTTATCTATTAAATGATTCTTGAGAGAAACATATATAAAAAAAAATATTATATCATGCGACGGAGTTTTATATTTTGTACTCTCGATTCACTCAAAACTCCTCCACTTTGTTCCTAATAATGCGCAGACGAAGTTGCGCGGGTCAGCTAGTAATAAATAATTATTAAAATAATAATTAAAATATACTGTATTCCATTTTGACCCCGCTCCTACTAGACTAGAGGGCGCCAGGGTACTGGTTGCACTCGGGCGCCACAAGGGCTAGAGACGCCTCTGCATAAGATCATTAGCACCGGAAGTCTACTTATCACAAAGCCTGTGGTCTTTTCAATGGTTTATCTATAACTATTGTATCGATTTGGTGTGGGTCCGCTAGCTGATGCCGTTATAACGATCTACCTTCACGTCAGTGAACGCACTATACAAGGAGTTGGAAGCTATCAATCATCACAAGCACCTATTTAGCTGATCTGCTCTATTCATTAGGTACCTAATTCAGAAGCTGTGCGAAAACTATGACGAGGAAAACTAAAAATGTTAATCATAAAGTGACGTCGTAAAATTATTTATTGATTTATTTTATGTAGGAAAACACAGAATTCCACATAGGTACTCGTAGATAGTAGAAAGAATGTTGCCTTGTCATTCCATGTTTTACTGAACTGTCCTCATTCGTCTTCTGTGAACATTTTTATTTTATTTTTAAGTTTCTTTTTCTACAAACTGTGGTCACAAGCTTTCGCATAGTTTATAAAATCTCAACTGCAGTACGTCGTATCCTATCTTTCAACCTCATTTTAGAATAATGCGTTTTAAACACATCACAGGTTCTTCTCGTCAAAAGGCGTGGAGTGTAGTTTGCCTATCTGTCGGTCACGTCCGCCGGCTGTTGGGCAACCCGTGCCGCATCTTGACATTGTTCCACCACATGATTAGTCGGCCTTTCCTTGTCTGCGTACTACATTATCTAATTACAAGGCACGATAATTGTCGGCTAACCTAGCATTTATTGCACGGATATTGTCGTTGTTACTTGACTCGCCTGGCTACTTTAGTGGCATAATCATGTTCTGTCATCAATCTCGCTTGAGAGTTGTTTCGTCTTAACTCATAGACACAAAACATATTCACTACCCTGAAGTCTATGAGGTAACTAAAGAAAATCATAGTTCAATTTGAGTAACTCAAGTTTAAATAAGTTTTTTTTGAAGATTTTTTTTTCAAAAGTCAAATCAGTCACGGTCACCTATAAAAAATATGAAACTAAACACGAATATTATACTACAGTTATTCACTGAGGATTTCCAATAAACAGCTCCTGGCTCCATCATCAGAACAGATACTGTCACTATATTTTCAAATTGTACACGAATCTTGGCCGACGTACCGAGTTTCAATTCAATCGGCCTATTTTCTGAGGAACTCCGTTGCAGCTCCTGATTCCACCATCAGAACAGCTCGCTGTCACCATATTATTGGATTGTCACCGAAGACTCTTTAATATGGTGAGTGTAATAAAATTCATCTAAATCGGAAGCAGGGAAGTGGGTCAAATTCAGCTTGCAAGATTTGACCCGGACAATCATTGCAAGTTAATAAAAGCTTTTGAAATACGAGCTTTAAATAGCGATCTTATGCTAGGTAAGGTACATATTATATATATGTTTATTATATGCGCTGCAAGCGTCAAGGTTATAGGCACTCGTACTATAAAATTCGGGTTATGCTGGTTATGCCAATAATTCTTGTTTAAACAAAAAGTCATAATTTTGCATTTAAGATACATTCTGGTTCTCGTAAAAATACTTGCATACCATCTCGAATGTCAAGGTTAGAAACATTGTATTCGCGAACAAATAGATAAAACACTGCCCGCCCCTAATTTTAGCTAAATCCGAGACTGCTCTCAGAACTGTTACTTCTTGGAGTAACATGATGAATTCAAGGTTATTAATAAATCGGTAGTTATCTCGAATCAGTAATACATTACTTGCATTGGGATTAGCGCGTGTGTTATGGCAACCCATAAAATTTTAAATAAAAACGAGTGAATGAAGGAATAATATTATCATTCAAAATATTGTCTGTCTCTGTCACTAATTACATGAATGACAGAGATAGACAATAATTTCTATTTGACAATCTGTTTTATTCAAAGAGGTTAGAGGTTTTATTCTTCTCAAAATTTTTGGTCAAGTGAATATTGATCAAAAAGTTTTTAGTCATAAAAAAAGTATTACTGTGTTTAGTCATTTTTAACTGTTTTTTTGTTTCTTGCTAATGCTAAATGATTTTCACCTCAAAATCTACTTAATTGGATTTTAAATTCAGTTTCTTCGAGATCATACAATGAAATTTTACGAATATTGTAAATTTTCACTCGCCCCATTTATCGTAATTGGTATCCATCCAACCTCATTAAATTTTTCCTGAAACCATCAACATATCCATCCTATTTGCACAACCTTTTTTTGGTTATGACATTAATATTATGAAGTAAAATGTCAAAATTCATGATAGAATATGCTTACTCCATCTCTATACTAGGTTGCACCTAGGCGTAACTCTTGCTCCGAGAGCAGAGTCGGATTAGCTTATTTCTTCCTTGGTCTTCCTTTATGAATACGGAATTGACCTACTACTGCCTTATGCTTTGGATTAGCTCTAATCCCACACAAGTTCGTGTTTATTAATAACAGGGTGCATGTTTATTTGTAACCTAAGCTAACGATCAAAATGTCAGGTAACTGTCGAGGTGGCATTAATTTATATAGGGTAAACAGTACAATGATTGGCACCCTAAGCCGATTTTGGTCATTATCTATAAAAATCTCTGTTGTTGGAATTTAGTATAAACATTTTTATTGCTCTATTCGAAACTAGGATACCTAAGGCGTAATTAAAATTATACAACAACTCAAAAATAACTTGTTTATTACCTTTTAAATGAAATTAAACTTAATTTTATGATAGGGTACAATCATTGGCACTTTAGTATAGTTATTGGCACTCTTTCATTAGTACAATGATTGGCACCCTGTCAACAGAACTACTCAACAGAACAGGTGGAAATAAACGCTTAGACCTACCTAATGAAAATCTAGCATTTCTATCTGTAATTCTATGTTAGTTTTTTTATCTTTTCTTCTTTTTTTGGAATCTTCCTACGTTTGTAGATACCTACTTTTTAGGGTTCCGTACCTCAAAAGGAAAAAAAGGAACCCTTATAGGATCACTTTGTTGTCTGTCTGTCTATCTGTCAAGACATTTTATCTCGGGAACGCGTGGAGGTATCGAGTTGAAATTAAAACCGTATAAGTATGTACTCAAGTTTACGGTCCATTTAAGCAGTGAAGCCAATGCAAGGAATGGGTGCCGAAATTTTGAAGTGAGTAAACAGTGTCATGTGAGGTATCGTATGAAAGGGCTTCATTAGCAAAAGCTTAGACAGATTTTTAATAATTTTTATGCTGTATTAAAGTTCACGATATATGATAAAAAAAAATCCCTTCCTAAGTATACCTACCTAATAACTTTGGTGTATGTAGGTAGGTAGTACCTAACAGTTTGCACTATTATACGTACCTCCTACTTAGTCCTTGGTACGGAGCCCTCGCGAGTCAAATCAGATAAATATTGAGTAAAATATTATTTGGCAAAGAAACCTACCACGTGAGACAATAAATTCAATAGTACAATCATTGCCATACCTAGGTGCCAATGACTGTACCGTCATACAAATAAAAATACAATCATTGGCACCATCAAAAACACCGGTTGGCCAATTTTGAACCGTTAAAGAGCATTAAAATACGCTAGAAATACGTTTTTTAAATAAGGTTCATGTGTAAATTCGTTTGCAAACATAAAAAATAATTGCTTTTTTACTAAAATTTGTAGGAACCAATCTTATGATTTTGGTAAATTTTTGAATCGGTTGTCTCATCCTTGCTACTTGTTGCTGTCATATCCTGATATGGTGGACATTGTCAACATAAATGAATTTTACCACTGTGAAATTAAATATTCTATTAAATAAATTACTGTCTCCATAAAAAAAATGCTAGATACTCTTATTTCTTGGGTTTTTATGCCAGGGTGCCAATCATTGGGGGGGTGCCAACAATAGTATAGTTTACCCTAGTAATTTTATATTTAGTTAATTTAAATAGATAAGTACTTAGAATTTATTCGGTCGTGCTTGATGATTTAAATAAATAACTATTCAATAAGGAAGCCGTTTTGGAAGTTCATCTTGATCAACAACGATTTTAAGAGGCAATCTTTGAGCTCGATTCTTACGTGCCAAAGGCCATGTTCAAGGTTTTCTGATAATTTAAAACCATTAAAATGTTGTTTTAAATTCATTTGAATAGAAAACTTCGGACATATTTGATATAACTACTTGGTTTTTCCGTGGAAAGTTTAACAGTTTTTCCACTTTTTTCCATTGTAAAACGTCTGAAAGCAATCGCATGCTTTCAGAGATTGCGTAGGTACTTACTTATCTACTTTTGTAATAGATAAAATGCATGTATGACAATGGTAGCCAATTGTGCAGTAATTTGACAAATAGGCCCATTACTCCCTCGATATAAGATGGGGTTCTGTGCCACGGTCAGCAGTACCAATGTGGCCCCAGTATGGCGGGCAGCAGTGTTCGGTGGCTAGTCCTGATGCTGGCGGTCAACCTGGCTTGGAGTAGTCCTGTTGTAAGTTTCCTTAATCTCAAAATCAGTCACACCCAGAAGTTATACATAGTAACTTACTCACATTCTTTCGATCCAGTCATATATTTACTCTGACAGTCCCTGGTTCAAAATCTGCTCCGTCTACCTTTTGACGAGCTTATCAAAGCTGTATTTGCTTATAAAACTGCTTTGGCAACCGACTGACTTACATGACTTTTTTACAGAACAGAGTGCAAAGCTAGATGCTGATGATAAAACATGTTTCAAGGAAGGAGTCCATTGCCTTACCATAATCTCAATGTCTTTCAGTATTACCACGAGCCAGACTCCCGGCCACTAGCAGACCTGGGCCAGCGGCTAGTCTCGCACTCGTCCCTCCTGGACCCTCGCAGCCAGGACCCGCGGCTGCCCATCCCCATGCCACAGGACATCGAGGCCATCAAGAAGGTCGCGCAGATCCTCGTCATGCTGGGAGAACAGGTATTAGGGTGGGTTGCCTTCTGAGACCTGGCTACTGGGCTAAGACTTAGTGATTTTTTTATACAGCAGCAGCTTTTAGAGTAGTCATTGCTGCGAAACTGACAAATCTGGTAATCTTTATGGACAGCACAGCGAACGAAACCAGGAGCAGGTTGACATGCTGAACTGCATTGTCGACACCCTGAGAGCCCTCAGCCCAAAGCTGATGCGGAAGCAGAAGTAGGTACCTCCTTTTCCATCCTGCGTCATCGGGGGCCACCTGATGAGCAGAGCATCCATTTATATAACAATGAGAATTATGAGTGAAATTCCTGTTGTATTGGCCACAGGTGATACCAGCGATCTTGGGCGACAGCGGCACCCCCCACACCAACCCTCCCGTAGCGGAAGAGATCCCCAACGACCCCGTCGAAGCCTAGCTTCAAGGATACATTATTATGTAATTATACAATTAATAAGGGTGTAGTTTAGTAAGCAACTTTCGTGTAAATATAATCAAGCATTTAAATAATAGGACTTTTTTTTACCACGATACATAGAGACACGAGATAGTATTTTACATAGAGGCACGGAATTTACTAAATACGAGGACAACTTCTAAAGTGAAGGTTTACCACGCAAAGCGGGGTCAATTTTTTTCTACAGTTAGGTGTCAACCGTATCAATTACACTTTACGCGAACCTAATCCACGCCACACCACCTAAGTATTAGACATTTTTATACCTTTAGATTAGTTGAGCAGTCATTCAGTTTGTTCTCAACGAATTTAATGCTTAGTCACATAAATGCTCAGCAGCACAGCGCTGTTGTAATAGGACAAGTCAACAGGATAACTCTTACTAAACATTACCTTTTCCTTGCTCAAACACATTATGCTAACAAACTCCAAATAGGATAACTTTGCACACTTGTATGAAGGTATCTATGCTGGGGTGTGTGTGTAGGTATGTGAAGTTTGTTCAACTTTGATATTGGACTATTCATGACCCAGATGCTATACCAACTACTAGCTCATCTGTCGAGCGTGCATTGCTTACATAAGCACTATTACATCAATTTGTGTGCCGCATATTATTTTAGGTTGATTTTAGAAGTTTAAGGTCATAATAGACAAGTCGCATAAATTAACGAGGCCTTGATTAAATTGATTTATTTGCCCTTTAGGCAAGGGCGATTAACTACGCAAAAGGTTTATCTCCTCCTATTTTTGAGTGTGTTTGAGTAGTACATTACAGTGATTTTTTGCTAGAGATGTTACACTATGGTGAGGCATCTGTGTTTGCAAAAACCTGTGAGAAAGATCCATCTATCTCTAAGTACCTTAGGTATATTAAATCTGAACTAACTTGATTTTTGAATGACATCGCTTGGCTACATAGAGCCTAAACTGAGAAACATCTGTGAGATAACAAGCAATTAAACAGAATCTGGTCCTTAGCAGATATTTAGATAACAGAACCAAGGTGAAGATCTTGTTAACCTCATTCGAGTTTCGCAGGAAATGACCAAAATAAGCGATTCTTAATGTCTAATTTAAGCCAATAAGCACTGAGCAAGCAGTTAATCTTGGATACTAATGTATAAGATTATATTCAATTAAATAATACCTGAGAACAAAGTAGGTACCTGTTTTACAATTAGGTATTAGTGACCGACATTTTTTTAATTCATAAAAATGCACTGCAATAAATTATTACCCAAGTATAACACTAAAACCCGTATTGCACGTAATTTATTTCGTTATTAATCTAAATTTCCACATTGTACTCTACTCTACACCTTGACCGATTCTATAGTAACTCCCTTGGAATCCCCCCGTGGGCTGCGCCAGCGCAGGCTGCAGTGGAACACCAGCTCCGACACGCTGACCAAGGAGGCTCCTACGATGAGTGCCCACTCGCTGCCCAGTTGTACTGCAACAGACAGACATAAGCAGTAGTTCCTTGATATTAGTGGAGAGCTGGACACTCTAGCACAGAATACAGACTCTAGCCTTCACGCTATTTTAATCAGTCATAGAGGATTTTGCTCTGCTTACTAGATTTATTCCCGCAAACGCAATGTATAGTGAAACATTAGACAAACAATACTCGTACAAATAAATGACATTATTTTTTGTACTACGCAAACTCATTCGAAAGCTATTTAGAAATGGATTCTGTAATTATTATTGACGGACACCATAGCAAAATATGCCGATTGTATCGGTTTGATGCATATTGCTGCAATAATTGTCATCATCAAAGGCTAGGTTAGGTACACAGACTCGCCGGAGGGGGACTGGATGAAAAGGCTCTACCGGTTTCCCAGACCCCCTCCATTCCAGGCGACGCCGGAATGCCGCTGGGTAGTTTTGGGTGTTCCGGGAGCTTCAGTTACTAGAGTGGGTATAGTTTTAGTTACGTACATACTTTCTAACGACTGTTTGTTTTCCTAAGATATAAAAATAAATAAATACCCCTCTCGGGGTATTTATTTATTTTTATACCCCTCTCGGGGAGGGGACGTGTAACGCATTTTTCCCAGCGATAATAAAAATGTAAGTCTAAAAGCCAAAGTCTAAGTCAATAAGCATTTATTCAGTAGGACCGCTAAGAGCACTTTGAATCGTCTTAAAACTAGATGATTTTACTCCTGTTCACTGACAACTGTTAGATACCATCCAAGTTACGTTTGTAGTTATTGGTACGTTTGTACTTACATTGAATGGTGTCACAGAAGGTAAATAATTACGTAGGTACATACTTATAAATTTAATATTATAATACCTAATCTGACGATAGCCGTGTATTAGGAGCTCTTGAATTTGCTTCCTGATAAATAAAAGAGGTCGACCTTCTCTTTCAAGGCATATTTTAGATGTTGTCAGCTCGGTATTTTCTTTGCCGATCAAATAATTTTTATCAGCTTATTCATCTTTATCTTTTATCATTAGTAGTTTCGCTATATTTTCTAAACTACCAAAAGCTCTTGCGACTGTACAATTGCATGCAGTGTGCTTTATAAAAATAAACTCTAATATTATTATCATTCGACATGTCATTCCGCTATCAGTTTAATATTAATTGGTCAAGTGCTAGTCGAATTAAATACTCAAGAGTTCCAACTTTATTTGTTACATCCAAACTTTACCCATTAAGGTACCTACTTGTATTACCTCTCCATACCTATATAAGGACCATAAATTTTAAATGCGCGAGGCACAGGACTGGAGTTGATGGCAAAAACAAAGGGCGGCCTCTACATCCAGAAGTGGTATATTAGGTATTACCGGTGATGCTGCTGTACGTGTCCCGACTACACTTCACCACTAAGGAAACTGATGTGGTGGAGTTCGTAAAAAGGAAAGCTGACTTCATGACTAGGGTGAGGTTACCGAAGAAAGTGCTTATTACATTATTATTGGCTGTGGATAACGATGTTTGAAGCAAGAGCTAAGCTTTCGGTTTGTTTTATTCCTTTCATTACTAGAATAGTACTGAGTACTAGTACATAGAGATGTCTGTTTTAAGGTTCGTGTAATGTGATCTATTGTTAATGCTATAATTGAGCTACGGAACCCTTGTAGGTAATAACATAGTAGAGGCAAGTAACGAGCTAGGTACCTCGGGAAGTACCTGCCGTGCGTATAATGACTTCATTATTTTTTTACCGGCGCGATCGTGTAGCCAGCCCGCCCACTTTTCACGGGCGTAATAGAGACGTTTAAATTAGGGGTTGAAAGGATAGTCTATCGTGATAAGTCTATTAGTGATGAGAAGACGACGTTGACAATGTGCCGATGTCGATAAAAATATTCATTCTTTATGTCTTTGTACGAGTATGAAAGGCTTATTTTTTTCAAACATTTTAAAATAAAAAATGTTGTAGGTATACCTAACATTTTTTTACAAGAAATCCTTATGGACACTAAGAAATTAAGAAGCCATCGCAGACTGTAACTGTAAAATTTATATTGATTTTATAACTAAAAGACGGTTTGGGAAGAGAATCAGATTGCCTCAAACTTGACCATGATTGTATAGTACTGCTCGTAGACCCAGGAACACAATATCATGGACTAGATTTATTGTTTGTTATCACCAAAAACATGAATCTCCCGAGTTAGTCACTAGCTCATAGACGAACTTGCTTACTTATCCACTTATTATTCCTTCTGCATTGGAATTAACCCTTATGAAAATTTTAACAAGAAGGAAACCTTAATAAATGTGCTTGAAAGGATCACAAAAAAGTGTTATTAAATTGAACGTTCCAATAAGCTCCCTATACTTGAAGCTGATTTTTATGTCGAGGGGTTGAACCGGCGCTGTCGGAAAATGATATAAAAACGTTGACAAGAAAATTAATTTCCACTGTATCGTCCACCCGACGCGATGATCAGAACATTCCTCGAAAGCTTGGAAGATCCCCGGCGGCCCCTCGTGGCGCCCAACTACTGGGTCCTGAAGCAAGTAGGATTCATACTCCCAAAAAATACTATTGCAAAAACTTTGTACATCATCATGCACGAGATAGTAACACTTTTCGTCGTCACTCAATACATGGAGCTCTACGTGATCAGATCGAACTTAGATCTGGTGCTGACAAATCTGAAGATATCCATGCTGAGCGTGGTCTGCATCTTCAAAGTAAACTCATTCGTGTTCTGGCAGAAACAGTGGAAGGATCTGTTCAGGTACGTGACCGAGGCGGACGAGTTCGAGAGGAGCCACCAGGACGCCCCGAAGGCCGCGATCATCGACCGATACACGAAGTACTGTCGGCGGCTGACCTATTTCTACTGGGCGCTGGTGTTCCTCACGTTCCTGACCACAGAGCTGCAGCCTCTGATGAGGTATCTGACATCGTCGAACTTCAGAGACGGAGTCATAAATGGAACGGAAGGGTTCCCTCACATATTCAGCTCGTGGATGCCGTTCGACAAGGAGCACGCGCCGGGGTGCTGGCTGACGGTGTGCTGGCACTCGCTGCTGTGTGCGTACGGCGCGTCCGTGATGGCGGCCTACGACGCCAGCATGGTCGTCATCATGGTGTTCTTGGGCGGCAAGCTGGACCTGCTCCGCGTGCGCTGCCGCCAGATGCTGGGCCCCGCCGGCACCGACTGCTCGGAGGAAAAGGCTGATGCCGTCGTCAAAGAACTGCATCAAATCCACGTCCAATTAATCAAGTTAGTATTCTTCACGTTTATTTTAGTTTTTTTAACATTTATTCAAGCCATTCTTAGCTATCAAGCTGCTGATATAATCAAACTAAGTATAGTTTGTTTAATGTATACCATACTTTAAAACTACGTTTTTCTTTAAAAAAAGTTAATTTCATATTTCACTTGTAAGATTTAGCACACTCAAAAACAAACTAAAATAATTTAAATAACGAACCACCAATGTCAAGGTAATCGTAAAGGTAACAAAGAGTATATTCAAGGGGAACAGCCACGAGTACCAACCTAAGCAGCTTTGTTATTTCTCTCCTATTCAGGAGATTTGTGTTTCCTATATATTTTCTGATTTATTTTATTTCGAAAGCCGGTGGCTTTGTTAAAAAAAAATCTTTGTAGATAAGTCGGTAGGTACTAGGTTCCTTCCTACACAGCGCACTCAGAGATAAGTCCGTCGGGAAATTCAGTGTATTTTCTCATTGCGCTACACTGCTGAAATTGCTTTGTGTCTACAATGTCTTTGACTTCACATGGAATAAAATGTTTTTACGGTTTCGAGCGAAGATATTAAATTCTTTAAAAGACACAGTATTTGAATAAGGCGCCAGAGAATTATAATTCTGGCTCTAAACATTGGTAGCTTGGTGTGATGCTTAAAATCGTAAAATAATATACCTACCTAATCCATAAAATTTACCCCTGCGCTCTCCAAAACCTCAATGTAAACGCTTAATACTTGTATAGATACAATTTACATCTTAAAAAAAAGTTTTGCCTTAAAAATAAATTTTCAATGTATGTATTTGTAACGTGCTCTCAAAATTTAACTCACACCATTTTTACAGGCACTTATTGGTTTAAATTTAAAAGCCTTCATCCAGTTACGTACCTACAGTAATATCGAAGTACATAAAATTAAACTTTTAGGGCAAGCTGCAAGGAGTTCAATTATTATGTGAACTTCATGTTATTTAGGTATAGATAACATGAAATTTACTAAAAAGCTATTTTCAAACAATCACAATTAAGTAGGTACCTACAACTGATTATCCGTAGAATTAATCGTAATTAATTTATGATTTAGGGTCGGTTCATATCTAACGGAAAATCTAACGTCGCGGATTATCGGTCGCGGAACGCCAGAACTGACAAATGTATAAAAAAACACTCGACTGTTCACACTCGACGGACTAACGTATCATCGGTTGAGTGTGAACGGTCGAGTGTTTTTCTATACATTTGTCAGTTCTGGCGTTCCGCGACCGATAATCCGCGACGGATCTTCCGTTAGATATGAACCGACCCTTACTAAGTTTTAGATTTTTACATACCGCATGTATGTACACAACATAATTATTCATCTTCTTAATTACTAGAAAGAATCAGAAAGCTTGTGACTAGGTATGCCAATCTCTACCCACTGAAAATGAAGTTTAGAGAAAAAACTCGTTAGTCTTTCTATTTTAAATAGAAAAAAAAATGCTATAGCAAACAAAGGAAAGCTTAGAGATATACTCGTAAAAACAAGAAAGTATCTCAGAAAATTGTTTCAATTTTTATAAACAAAGTCCTTCAGTTTTTTTTTATTTTAAGGCATTCAAAATTCTTTTGAGATAGATAGGTTCTATCTAACGTAACATGTGTCTAGGTAATAGGTATCTAGTTCTACTTCTAAAACACACAAACAGAACTTCATACGGTAACTTCAACGGGTCAATAAGCCATGGAGACATTACTAGGAAATAAATCTAGCAAAATCAAAACTGTCAATCCATTTATCTACTTATACTCGTATAAAACGTGGCCCAACTTTAGAGCCTTGAATTTTCGACAACATCGATACTTTCCCGGGCCGAGGTACCATGCCCCGGACTAGCATTGAACTACTCCCGTTCGACAGGAATTGCCCAAAACAGAACCAAGCATTAGCCAGACCCGCCCACTAATTTAGGCTATGTGCGATGCCATACATTAGACACTTCATTTTGTAAGCCAGCTATTGACATTAGATAAATGGTTACTGGCTTGTTTTAACAAAATACGGGGCGCTACACCCAAACACTCGTTACAATGTTTTCTTCTGTTTTATAACACCACAACAGATGTTATTTAAGCAAAGCTACTTACATAAATTATTAATAATACTCTTGAATAAGTAGAGCCATTTAAGGACTTTACAAATTGATCTATAGATGTTGGTTATTTGCAAATCCATGAAACGATGTGTCGTGGCTTGTTAATACTCATTTTGAAGAAGCCACTGCCTCCTGAAATACAGTTCTATGCTATTTTGGGAGCCTATGGATTCAACGTTTCTTTGTACTGTAGGTAATTGTAATTATGTTATTAAAAAAAAAATATTGCCTTATAGTTTGATAGGTTGTCTTGTGTCAATGTTGCATTTAATATGGCTAACATTGTTTGTAATTGCAGACACTCCCGGCTGTTCAACTCGCTCCTGTCTCCCGTGATGTTCCTGTACGTGGTGATGTGCTCCCTGATGCTCTGCGCCAGCGCTTTCCAGCTCACTGTGAGTACCTAGCCTACTGACTTGAATCTATTATTTACAAAACGTACAATAGCTGATAGAGTCAGCTAGATTCTCACTGACTACCGTAACGTGACTTCAGGAGACTTCGGATTACGTATTCGAGATGTTTAGTGTAAATGATCTGTGAACGCCTAGTTTCTGAATTGATGAAAACCATTTTTTGATTTCTTAATGAATGAAGCTTACTACATTGATTTATGGTTTGTTCTAAATAGTCGGCACCGAACGCGGCCCAGAAGCTGATCATGGCTGAGTATTTAATCTTCGGGATCGCGCAACTCTTCCTCTTCTGCTGGCACAGCAACGATGTTTTGATCAAGGTCGGAATTTATGTTCTTCTAATTATTATTATTAGAATAGATATCAGACTAGACGCTAGGGGTGTAGTGACGCTAGGGGTGTAGTGGGTATTAGCGTCTAATTCTGCAAGCAAGCCGTAACAGAGTCATAGTTAAAACCGTTGATACCCATAAACTCTCACCAGTGGCTCCAAGCAGCTGTCCTGCATGCAGCGGCCACACCCCGGGAAACCACGTCGGCTCGTGGGCTAAACCTGGTCGAGAGGGGCTTGACTACTCAGGTACTCAAGTCTGGCGGTCGCTCCCCGCATAGTGCACAAAGTCTGCCTCGGCATTTTGCAATCCACCTACGGTGGCGAGGTAGCAAGGCAATGTAGATGGCCTTAAGGGCGGCGATAGGAGCTATTATCGTCGGCTAGACACAACAACAAGAAAGTCCCGAAGAGGGTTGACGTCAGGCAGGCGGCCGGTCGTAAAATACTTTGCCAAATCCTTTACAACATGAGTCTAGGTTTAAATGGAATGCGCGATAATGTTAGGGCGTACCCCCGAGGCGACGCGCAGGCGCAGCACCCGGCGACTGTGAGAAATGGACTAGGGTTGTTGCATCAGGGACGGGTGCAACGTAAGAGGCGAGTCCGTGATGTAAGACTGAGATTTGCAAGTTGGAATGTAGGTACGATGACTGGAAGAGGAAGAGAGTTAGCGGATGTTTTAGAAAGACGACGAATAAATGTGGCCTGTTTGCAAGAAACGAAGTGGAAGGGATCAAATGCCAGAGAGATTGGAGTGGGTTATAAATTTTATTATTGTGGAAGTGATGGAAAGAGGAATGGTGTTGGGATCGTATTGGATAGTGAGTTGAAAAAGTGTGTGACGGATGTTAAGAGAGTGAATGATAGAATGATAGTTGTAAAATTAGTGTTGGAAGATGTAGTGCTTAATGTTGTAAGTGTGTATGGACCTCAGAGCGGAAGTGATGATTCTGTGAAAGATAAGTTTTGGGAGGATTTTGATAGAATGTTTATGGAAATACCTGATAATGAGGAAATTTATATTGGTGGAGATTTTAATGGGCATGTGGGATGTATGAATGGAGGGTATGAGAGAGTGCATGGAGGGTTGGGCTTTGGAACCAGGAACAAAGATGGAGAAGCCCTGTTACAAGCTGCGTCTGCATTTGACTTGGCTATTGCCAACACATTTTTCAAAAAATCAGACCAGCATCTTATCACATACAAAAGCGGTAACCATTCTACGCAGATTGATTATTTTCTTCTAAAGAGAAACCATATTAACACAGTGAAAGACTGCAAAGTCATACCGGGTGAAAGCTTGGTCTCCCAACATCGATTACTGGTCTTAGAAGTAAAATTAAAAATCAAAAAAGTGACGAAACAGGCGAAGCCCCCTCCCAAAATCAAATGGCACCAATTGGAAAATAAGGAGTGTGCGGAAGAATTTCGGAAACGAGTTGTAGATAGAATGATAGAAATGACGGATTTAGAGGATATGTCAGTGAATGAATGTTGGAATGAAATGGCGACGTGTATTCGGGATGTGGCAAGGGATGTGTTCGGGGAATCGAAAGGCAAAGGAAAGATAGATAGGGACACGTGGTGGTGGAATGATGAAGTACAGAAGGTTTTGAAAGATAAAAAGTGTGCATTTAAAGAATGGAAGAACGTTGAAAGTGGTGATGATGAACTGAAAGAGATGAAAAGAAGTGTGTACATTGAGTGTAAAAGAAAGGCTAAGAAAGTAGTCGCTGTTGCAAGGGCAAAGGTGCAAGACAAGCTATACCACTCATTAGAAAGCCCCAACGGACAGAAAGACTTGTATAGAATAGCCAAAGAAAGAGAAAAGAATGCAAGGGATATTGTGCATGTAAAATGTATTAAAGACGAAGCGGGAAAGATTTTGACGAATGACGAGGACATAAAAGAAAGACGGAAAAGGTATTTTGAAAAGCTGATGAATGAAGAAAATATGGAGTGGAGTGTTAGAAGATGTGCCAGTAAATACTGGTGTCGTGAAAGATATTTGTATGAATGAAGTTAAGAAAGCCGTGCAAGATATGAAGAATGGTAAAGCAGTTGGCCCTGATGGAATTCCAGTGGAAGTATGGAAGTTTTTGAAAGCGGATGGATGGAAGTGGCTGACCTTATTCTTCAATAAGTTGTTGCAAGAAGAGGCGATCCCGGACGAATGGTGCAACAGTTCTCTGGTGCCCATCTTTAAAAACAAGGGTGATGTACAGGACTGCAACAACTATCGAGGAATTAAGCTCATGTCGCATAGTATGAAAGTTTGGGAAAAAGTGATAGCGAGAAGAATGAGAGAAGAGAGTGAGGTATCACAGAACCAATTTGGATTTATGCCTGGAAGAGGAACAACAGACGCCATATTTGCCATCCGCCAACTGTGCGAGAAGTACCGGCGTGTGCACAGGAACTTGCACATGGTGTTTATAGACCTCGAGAAGGCATACGACAGGGTTCCCCGAAAGGTTCTGTGGTGGGCAATGAAAGAGAAAGGAGTGCCTGTGAAGTACCTGCAGCTTGTAAGGGCCATGTACAGTCGACCTTGTACCCGTGTTCGGTCCGAAGCTGGCGTCACTGGTGAGTTCAATGTGGCTGTAGGTTTGCACCAGGGGTCGGCTTTAAGCCCTTATTTGTTCCTCCTGATAATGGATGCTCTGACATCGGACATACAGGAGGAAGCACCCTGGTGCATGGTTTTTGCCGACGACATTGTTCTCATTGGAGAAGACGCAACCGAGGTCCAGAACAGACTGGGAAAATGGCAGGGCAAACTGGAGAGTGTCGGACTGAAGATAAGCAGGACAAAAACCGAGCACATGTTCTGCGACTTTGGTGGTCCATCCAGTTTTGCCCATATTGCCTTAGATGGTGTATACCTACCAGTCTGTTCCGATTTTCGGTATCTCGGTTCAGTAGTACAGAATGATGGTGAGATAGAGAAGGATGTAAGAAGTCGAATAAATGCGGGATGGATGAAATGGCGACAGGTCTCCGGAACAATTTGCGATCCACGGATGCCCCTTAAGCTTAAGGGGAAAATATACAAGACGATCGTAAGACCTGTCGTATTGTATGGGTCTGAGTGTTGGGCAACAAAAGGGACGGATGAACAAAAGGTGCACGTGGCTGAGATGCGAATGCTGAGATGGATGTGTGGAGTGACGCGAATGGACAGAGTAAGGAATGAGTACATAAGAGGAAGTGTGAAAGTGGCGCCAGTGAATGAAAAGATGAGGAGCAACAGGCTAGCATGGTATGGGCATGTAATGAGAAGGGAAGAATGTCATGTAACTAGAAGAGTACTTGGTATGAATGTTGATGGATTTACGAGTAGAGGTAGGCCAAAGAAAAGATGGATGGATTGTGTGAAGGATGACATGAGTAAGAAAGGGGTGAGTGTTGAGATGACGGCTGATAGAGGAGAATGGAAGAAGAACACATGTTGTGCCGACCCCACATAATGTGGGAAAAGGGCAGGGAGATGATGATCAGACTAGACGCTAGCTCCGAATCGTGTTCGTTGCCCTTATTCTTTACGTCGCAAAGAAGAGCAAAATAATCACCCAGCTCTACTTCAGACGATGCTAGTGATCAAAATTTTATAAAGTAGGCTCGGATGAGTTAGTGGCTTGATCGGATGATGAAACTATTGGGATGTTAATTAGTTGTGATGTATTGTATGATGTGCAGAGTGAGAGCGTATCCATCGGTCCGTACGAGAGCGCGTGGTGGGCGAGAGGCGCGCGCGGGCGCCGCGCCTGCTCGCTGCTGGCGGGGCAGCTGCGCCTGCCCGTGCGGCTCTCCGCTGGACCCTTCGCCGACCTCACGCTCGCCACCTTCCTCGCGGTTAGTATCCATCGGTCCGTACGAGAGCGCGTGGTGGGCGGGGGGCGCCTGCTCGCTGCTGGCGGGGCAGCTGCGCCTGCCCGTGCGGCTCTCCGCCGGACCCTTCGCCGACCTCACGCTCGCCACCTTCCTCGCGGTTAGTATCCATCGGTCCGTACGAGAGCGCGTGGTGGGCGGGGGGCGCCTGCTCGCTGCTGGCGGGGCAGCTGCGCCTGCCCGTGCGGCTCTCCGCCGGACCCTTCGCCGACCTCACGTGAGCCACCTTCCTCGCGGTTAGTATCCATCGGTCCGTACGAGAGCGCGTGGTGGGCGGGGGGCGCCTGCTCGCTGCTGGCGGGGCAGCTGCGCCTGCCCGTGCGGCTCTCCGCCGGACCCTTCGCCGACCTCACGCTCGCCACCTTCCTCGCGGTTAGTATCCATCGGTCCGTACGAGAGCGCGTGGTGGGCGGGGGACGCCTGCTCGCTGCTGGCGGGGCAGCTGCGCCTGCCCGTGCGGCTCTCCGCCGGACCCTTCGCCGACCTCACGCTCGCCACCTTCCTCGCGGTTAGTATCCATCGGTCCGTACGAGAGCGCGTGGTGGGCGGGGGGCGCCTGCTCGCTGCTGGCGGGGCAGCTGCGCCTGCCCGTGCGGCTCTCCGCCGGACCCTTCGCCGACCTCACGCTCGCCACCTTCCTCGCGGTTAGTATCCATCGGTCCGTACGAGAGCGCGTGGTGGGCGGGGGGCGCCTGCTCGCTGCTGGCGGGGCAGCTGCGCCTGCCCGTGCGGCTCTCCGCCAGACCCTTCGCCGACCTCACGCTCGCCACCTTCCTCGCGGTTAGTATCCATCGGTCCGTACGAGAGCGCGTGGTGGGCGGGGGGCGCCTGCTCGCTGCTGGCGGGGCAGCTGCGCCTGCCCGTGCGGCTCTCCGCCGGACCCTTCGCCGACCTCACGTGAGCCACCTTCCTCGCGGTTAGTATCCATCGGTCCGTACGAGAGCGCGTGGTGGGCGGGGGGCGCCTGCTCGCTGCTGGCGGGGCAGCTGCGCCTGCCCGTGCGGCTCTCAGCCGGACCCTTCGCCGACCTCACGCTCGCCACCTTCCTCGCGGTTAGTATCCATCGGTCCGTACGAGAGCGCGTGGTGGGCGGGGGGCGCCTGCTCGCTGCTGGCGGGGCAGCTGCGCCTGCCCGTGCGGCTCTCCGCCGGACCCTTCGCCGACCTCACGTGAGCCACCTTCCTCGCGGTTAGTATCCATCGGTCCGTACGAGAGCGCGTGGTGGGCGGGGGGCGCCTGCTCGCTGCTGGCGGGGCAGCTGCGCCTGCCCGTGCGGCTCTCCGCCGGACCCTTCGCCGACCTCACGCTCGCCACCTTCCTCGCGGTTAGTATCCATCGGTCCGTACGAGAGCGCGTGGTGGGCGGGGGGCGCCTGCTCGCTGCTGGCGGGGCAGCTGCGCCTGCCCGTGCGGCTCTCCGCCGGACCCTTCGCCGATCTCACGCTCGCCACCTTCCTCGCGGTTAGTATCCATCGGTCCGTACGAGAGCGCGTGGTGGGCGGGGGGCGCCTGCTCGCTGCTGGCGGGGCAGCTGCGCCTGCCCGTGCGGCTCTCCGCCGGACCCTTCGCCGACCTCACGCTCGCCACCTTCCTCGCGGTTAGTATCCATCGGTCCGTACGAGAGCGCGTGGTGGGCGGGGGGCGCCTGCTCGCTGCTGGCGGGGCAGCTGCGCCTGCCCGTGCGGCTCTCCGCCGGACCCTTCGCCGACCTCACGTGAGCCACCTTCCTCGCGGTTAGTATCCATCGGTCCGTACGAGAGCGCGTGGTGGGCGGGGGGCGCCTGCTCGCTGCTGGCGGGGCAGCTGCGCCTGCCCGTGCGGCTCTCCGCCGGACCCTTCGCCGACCTCACGCTCGCCACCTTCCTCGCGGTTAGTATCCATCGGTCCGTACGAGAGCGCGTGGTGGGCGGGGGGCGCCTGCTCGCTGCTGGCGGGGCAGCTGCGCCTGCCCGTGCGGCTCTCCGCCGGACCCTTCGCCGATCTCACGCTCGCCACCTTCCTCGCGGTTAGTATCCATCGGTCCGTACGAGAGCGCGTGGTGGGCGGGGGGCGCCTGCTCGCTGCTGGCGGGGCAGCTGCGCCTGCCCGTGCGGCTCTCCGCCGGACCCTTCGCCGACCTCACGTGAGCCACCTTCCTCGCGGTTAGTCTCACCCGTAAGCTTTACACATTTTTTCGCTACACAGCAGCCGCATCGGATGTAGAGGTATATCATATTTGAGGAAGTCGAGTTCATACATTTTTATTCTAACTTAAAAATCACTGTCATTGTTTGCGTTTTCTCATCTAGAAGCGCGAATTCGATTAACATTTATACATTGTTTCAGATTTTGAAAGGGGCGTACAGCTACTACACCCTGCTTAGAAAATAAATTCAATGACTACACGTTCTAGCCTGAGAGTACAAAATATTTTAATGATTATCACGATCTAGACTTTTAGCTGATAGTTTATTATTTACGAATATATATAATACTTTTACGAATAAGATAAAGATTCGATAGCAGAGAGTGCATTTTATTTCAGAACTACTTTTATGTAAGTAAACCTACCTACATATTAAACTAACTTACCAAATACTTCGTACCAGGCGTAATTGCTCCGGAACACGTACGTCTTGATGTACCCTGAGGAGTAGTACAGCCGGATGGTCGTCACGTTCTCCACCGGAATGTCCTTACTGGAAAGTAGAATAGAAGCGGTTGTTTACTGTTCAGTCGAAGCTCAGGTTACCATGGAGACTCTAATAAGATCAGCTTATGCAAAATAGGTAATAGTTCTTATTTTTGTTTTGTGTCTTGTAAAATACTTAGATGAGTTTTTAAAACTAGAAAGCTCGATATGATTAGTACGTAGTTTTGTAGCATTTCATTTTTTGAGCAATAGGAATATTTCCTAGAATTTATTAGGTTGCAGCTCCGCCTACCTACTTTCAAATTTCGCGCGTTCGGCGAAAACGTCAAATCAACCACAGACAGAAAATCAACCCGTAAGCAAATAGAACGAATAAAAATCGATACAGGTCGGGTAATAATTATCAAAACATGAAAATAAATTAAGAAATAAATCCCGCTTATTTAATATAATAAGAATAAATAAAGATCGCAAAAGTTTTAATTAATCGACTAAAAATCTAAGGTCGTTATCTATGGTAAGCTTGCTCGGCTGATCTGGTATTTTGTCTGTGGTTGTTTTGATAAAAGGTGATGGTAGACAAAGATTGTGGTGAGAACTTGGGGCTCCACGTTTTGAGCAATATTCGAAGGATCATAGAAGCCAGTTTCCTGTAATTTTGCGTGAGCTTGAGGCTTCTGGAAGATTCCACGCTGTGTGTTCTCCGAACAGATAAAAGGCTCGGTGAGCCGGTGGGGATTCTCATTCCCTGAAATTTGTCGACCGCGCGTGTCTGCCGTCACTCTGCTCCAGAGCAAATCCGAGACCCCTTGGTAAGTAAGGGCTATGCCAAAATCGGTCCAGGGCTACACAGGTTTTGCGGCAATTTGGGTTGTAATAGTGATTTTTTCCAGAATAATATCCCGTGGGCTGGCCGTGATCCTGAAATACTGCCTGCCAACGTGACGTCTGAGAATTTATTGGAAACCAAGAGCCACGTGTCCCTGCCGTTTGTCCAAGGAGATCCCATTGAGAAGGTATGAGATTGTGGCGGTCTATAACAGATGGCATGGGGTTAAAAGCTGGGGAATGTCGGACTATCAGAAGGGTGTGCAAATCCCAGGATGCACGCCCCGCATGGACAAAAAATAAACACGTGTCTATGCATTTTTCAGGATCGAGAGCTAAGCAGTGGAACGTCCAGTGTCGGCGTTGCAGACGGCGGGTGACGTGCGTACGTGGCTGTGCAGGCAGCGGTCACGAAGCCAGTTCGCCACGAGGAGACAAGGTCGGATCTTTATATTTTTTTATTTCGATATCATCCTGGAGCGTCGGTCCAGAGTGCAGGGGAATCCTGTGCCGTTGTTAGAGTGTGCCGATAGGTTAAAGTTCTTGTTATACTGGTTAGTGTTCGTTAGATTAATTTTCAGGTAGGGTTCATGTCGCTTTGAATCTTGTTTCTCGCCTTAGTGAGTGCCACGTAAATTCATATTTAGCATAGGCTAGGGTGTAATATCCCTATGGTTATCCTGCTAGGCAAGGATAAAGTTGTAGGAGAGTTAGGCACGTTTTAGGATAAATAATTTGTGATATTTGGTCGCTACTCGGTGGGGTTGAATGGTGGTGTGTGCGTTAGCTTTGTACGGGTGCTGTCATACTGATGATATAGGATTACAGCCCCGGGGTGTTTATTTTGGGTTTTTTGTGTAACGCACGGCCACTGATTCACAAAATCACACCGTGTGGGTTTCATGTGTGCCTAACCTCAAAATTCATTGTTATCTCTGGAAATTGTAGTACAAAATATTTATTTGTGTAAAGGTAAATTGGTCACTAAGCTGTGAGTGTAATTTGGTCAGTTCCTATGCTTTTTGTTATTTAAGCAAAGTTTATGTGTAGTGTAATAAATATAGAATTTTAGAATTGGATGTAAAGGGAAGAGGCTTGGCTGTGAGGAGTTGTCTCCTAACGATACGGCTAGGGTAGTCAGATTTACTTTAGACGCCTATCCGTGTCCAAATCGAGACTGCATCTCGGAACCAGGGTTTCCCCATAGATCAGTATTAATTTTAATTGTGATAACAAAAATAAAGGTGTAATTAGTGTTAAAATCTTAGTATTACATGTGAAGTATCTCATTTCCAAACTTTATTCAAGAAACTGTTTTTGTGACATATTTGGCCCGTCAGTAAAGATATTCAAAATTTAGTACATCATCCTAACTGTGTTATAATGTTCAAATAGGAACGGGTCATAGTGTAGGAAATTTGATAAATAAAATTCTGTCTTGTTATTGTTGAAATTTGTTTTATTTATAGTTATAATTTAGGTAAAAATTCTTTTGTGTCGGAGTAGATAGGACCCACACTGAGGCTAGCCGGAAACATCTTTTCCTCTCTAATCCATGCGGGGCGTGCATCCTGGGATTTGCACACCCTTCTGATAGTCCGACATTCCCCAGCTTTTAACCCCATGCCATCTGTTATAGACCGCCACAATCTCATACCTTCTCAATGGGATCTCCTTGGACAAACGGCAGGGACACGTGGCTCTTGGTTTCCAATAAATTCTCAGACGTCACGTTGGCAGGCAGTATTTCAGGATCACGGCCAGCCCACGGGATATTATTCTGGAAAAAATCACTATTACAACCCAAATTGCCGCAAAACCTGTGTAGCCCTGGACCGATTTTGGCATAGCCCTTACTTACCAAGGGGTCTCGGATTTGCTCTGGAGCAGAGTGACGGCAGACACGCGCGGTCGACAAATTTCAGGGAATGAGAATCCCCACCGGCTCACCGAGCCTTTTATCTGTTCGGAGAACACACAGCGTGGAATCTTCCAGAAGCCTCAAGCTCACGCAAAATTACAGGAAACTGGCTTCTATGATCCTTCGAATATTGCTCAAAACGTGGAGCCCCAAGTTCTCACCACAATCTTTGTCTACCATCACCTTTTATCAAAACAACCACAGACAAAATACCAGATCAGCCGAGCAAGCTTACCATAGATAACGACCTTAGATTTTTAGTCGATTAATTAAAACTTTTGCGATCTTTATTTATTCTTATTATATTAAATAAGCGGGATTTATTTCTTAATTTATTTTCATGTTTTGATAATTATTACCCGACCTGTATCGATTTTTATTCGTTCTATTTGCTTACGGGTTGATTTTCTGTCTGTGGTTGATTTGACGTTTTCGCCGAACGCGCGAAATTTGAAAGTAGGTAGGCGGAGCTGCAACCTAATAAATTCTAGGAAATATTCCTATTGCTCAAAAAATGAAATGCTACAGTTTAAAAAAAAAACAGTAGGTAATCTATGCTAGGAACGACAATAAAAGCATTATTTTTATCAATCACTCCTACGGAGTTTTAAATAGTTGGAAGGAGTTGGGTACTATTGGAAGAGTTGGGTACTATTGGAAAAAATTGTCAAGACCGCTGTGTACTTGTACAAATAGTGTATACTGAGGATGCTCACAGCAGCGGATCCTTCAGTGGTGACTGAAGTCCATATCTAACTGTGGCGCGGGCGGAGTGCAGGACGCGGGCGCAGTCCGGCGCGCAGCGCGAGCAGGCCTGTGCTGGCTCCTGCTCCCACGGCTGCTGCACGGACTGCATCAGTCTATCTATGGAGACGAAGGGCCTAGCTTTTGTTTCTAAGTTGGGAACGGATGAGTTTAGAGATCTACCTTTAAGGGATGACAAGGCTGATATCAGAATGTCACGGTTATAACAGTACGCTGCTATCTAAGTTTAGAATAAAGCATACAGATCTTAATGGCATAGTCCTCTCCGTCCGTTTTAACTCTATGTACGCAAGGTGTCGTTCAAATCGAATGGTTATGATGCCATCCATCCCGTGAGATCGGAAACATAATGTCGTACAAATTCGAAATAACAGCTGCTGACTCTAGAAATTCCGTCAGCCTTGACTTCCATCTCGATGAATTGGAAGAACCGCCTACCTCGGTGTTTGTTCAAGCAGTCGAGATGCATGTGCGAGCACTCGACCAGCCGACGATGTCGCGGTTCTGGCGGCGGCAACGTGTGCAAGTGACAGGCGCACAGTGACTCCAACGCCTTCGCGCGACATGCCGCCAGGCACCACGCGTGGCTGCGGGACGAGAGCGGACCGCTCCAGCGACGGGAGCGACACCGCTGTATAAATCGTCTTCATATTGGTCGCGAAGGAACAGAATCACCAACTCTTAGGGCTAACTAAGAGTTGGTGACCAGCGGTCCTACTGAATAAATACTTTGACTTTTGGCTACAAAAAATGTTCGTTGAATAAACTTTTTTGATGCAATATAAAGACACTTTCAGATCGGTCACACATACGTACACTCAGAGTTACGAATTAAAGAGCTCTCGTTACCACGAGAGCTTCTTCTTTTCTTTTTGAGAGTCTTGAAGAGAGACCTAAAAATGTCGGATGAGTTTGATTTTGTTAAGGTCTACATCCTATTTTTCAACAGATGAAACCGCTTCAAGCTATAGAGTTTTTTTTACATAGGTACTATCCAGAAGAGTAAAGATGGATGGATTGTGTGAAGGATGACATGAGTAAGAAAGGAGTGGGTATTGAGATAACGGCTGATAGAGGAGAATGGAAGAAGAACACATGTTGTGCCGACCCCACATAATGTGGGAAAGAAGATGACTATCCAGAAGTGTAAGTCTACTTACCAATGTTTCCATATCATCATCATATCCCTCTTCAGGATAGTGCATGCTGGCACTCAGCGCGAGGTACACAGAGGCATCCCCCTCCGCCGGGTACAGGCGGGCCCCGCCACCCTCCAGTAGGGGATAGTCCGTGCCCTCGAAGATTAGAACCTAATGCATTTATAAACAAAAGATATGTTGTATGGTCGCGGTCACTCTCTCAAATCTTCATCAGGCATCCACAATCATTTGATCCTTAGTGACACTAAATAATAAGCTCCATATTTACATCAATATCGTGTGTATGCCGTCTGAAGAATGAGACGTCATCAAAATCCTGTTTAACAACCACGGAAAGTCCATAGTCTTCGCCAACCACATCCAGAAATTTTGGGAGCTTGTAGTCGTCTTTTGGGCTGAAACAAATTAGGCTATGAGCGATGGAGCGGTAGCTCCGTCCTACCATTCAAGAGGGTTTTATAATATGAGGATAGTTCTTACTGGAATCTGGAGTTGAAGACGCAGCAGTAGCCAAGGGGCGTAGCCCTGGTCTGGAACAGATCCTGGCATGGCAGCATTTGCCCTCGCCAAGTACACCGCACTAACATTGATGAGCAATTTGGGGCGAACTGCAAAAACCTTAAGTATCTGAATTTCAAATCATACCAATCACATTCAACTATGATAGATGATTTACACAGTTTTGCAGACCATTAGAACACACAAAGAGGAAGTGAAAACTATGAATACTAACATGGTACATGAGACTGGTTACCGTGGCCCTGGGGTCGAGGCTGGCCAGGAAGGTCATGAAGTTGGGCTCCAGCTCCTGCGGCATCGTCAGCGTCAGCAGGTGGCCGAGGTGCGCCAGGTTCTGTGCCAGCGCTTCCCTACTGCAGACAGGAGGTTCCAATAGTCACATCTTCTTTTGAGACGATGCATCAACCAATTTTAAATGTATCTAGTTATGGCTATAGCCTGTAGTGTGCCTATGCAACTACTAAATTAAGTAATATTTAACTACCTGTACGTTTGGTTCCGGTATTGTTTTTTAGGCACCCTGAAAATACCAAATTCATGTGTTAGCATTTATCTATTCACTCATACCTACCTCTATTCATGATTAACGCAAGCCACAAAATATTATAATGAAAATCTCTGTGAAAATGAAATGATCTTTGAATTGGCATTATCTGCCAAGGCCATAGAACGACTAAGCAACTCACTTCGGGGGCTCTACTGGTGATGTATACCTAATGATATTGGTTGAGAGTCAAGGGTCTTACAGAGTAGCAGTGTATTTGTCCAGCGCACGCGTGCTGATGACATGGTTAGCGCAGAGCCCCACGGCGGGGAAGGGCACGTCTTGCGCGGAGTGCAGGCCTTCCTGCTGCGACACCGTGGCCGGCTCGCTGCGGGCGCGCTGCTGCGCTATCATACTCACCGTGAACACGCCGAAGCACAGGAGGAGGAATAGCAGGACAGCGTACGAGTATCTGGAATGGAACTATGGTTCATCTAACGCCTTGAATTATTAACGAGCAACCAACAAATCAAATTGATATGACAATACCCTCAGGCGCATTGTTTATAAAATCAACTAGAAATCAAACATCCGATGGTCTTAAGATTGTCACTCGCCTTATTAAAGCTGGATTAGTCTCATCACTAATGTACTTGACTCCACTAATGCTGCAGTTCCGTACGTATTCTTTCAGAGCGTCATTAAAACCACTGGAGCTTATTTCAACGATCTGAGGCTTTTTCCCGAAACGCATCGGTCGAGCCAGCTTGAGAGGCTCCTTTCTGAAGCTCTTGGACCAGTCTTCTGGGTCCACTGTGCGCATGGTTCCGGTATTTTTACCAAACTATTGAGGGTCAGTTGGACTGACAGCCCAATGGCCAGATGATTGTATTACGAACTGAAACGGCACGAGCTTTGACTAATGAAGGGAGTTCAAAAAGGTATTTATTTAGTATGCAACTGAAATGGTCTCACTGACCTTTCGTGACAGCTCTTCTACATAATTAAAACTCCGACTGTTAATAATTCAGGAGCGTGTTTTGCCATTTCAATGCCACATTTCCTTATGATATAGAAATCGTTCTGAATTAAAAATTAAATTATTCCCGCTTGAGGTACTGCAGCTGAACAGAGGTCAACAATAGTACATTGTTCCACAAGAGAGCAAAATTCGTTTTTGTTGCGAGTGCTGAGTTTGAATCTCGAACAAACGAAGGATTCTATATTTGAATCACGAGCGTAGCGAGTGATTCTATGTTAGAATCCTGAGTGTAGTGAGAGATTCAAAAGCATAAGCAACAAATTATTTTGCTCTCGTGTGATACATACAACTTTTCACCTTACTAGCGAAAAAATACAAGATTTTTTGTAATTTAATAGTGCTAATCCACACTTAGTATTTCATTTAGAAATGAAAAGTCTTATCAAAATTTTCGATTCCGACGGGATTCGAACCCGCGATGATATTAACCGATAAATATGAGCTTATCAAGAATTGCTAAATCGACGCATGTGGTTCTGTGGCCGAGCGGTCGAAGGCACTCCGGCTTTAGGAGGATCGTCTAATCATCGCGGGTTCGAATCCCGTCGGAATCGAAAATTTTGATACATAAGACTTTTCATTTCTAAAATACAAGATGTAAGGAAAACCAATTCCCTCAAGTGGCAGGCTAAAGACCTGCAATCAGACCACCTCGGCCGCCGCCGCCTGGCCGCGCGCACGCTGCGGCCTGTATATATATAATATTCGATTCTCATTGGTTGCTTGCAGCATTCTAAATTCAAATCACTTTTCCTCCTAGTGTGAGCAAAGTAGAGTTTTGCTCACTGTTTTTACGCGGCAAAAGCGCCCTTTTTGAGCTAGTAAGGTGAAAAATAAATTTTCATAGGAAGGGTTGGGCTTGACGTGCTTAAATAATACAATGTTTTATTTGATTATTTGTGTCATGGTTTATTTATCATTTCTTACGTCTTCAATCAATGGTCTCAATACGAGTATTATTAAACAAGTGTTGCTCTACAGGTCAGTGTGGGGTCGACATTTTTATTCATGCGGTCATAATCTTTTTAATTTTATTTCAAACGATTAGAAACATCGTAAAAATCTTCTGGAAAATCTACTCATAAATATTTACATAAATGAGCTTTTCGTAAATTGATACAACATTGAACACGTCTTAGTATTATACTTGGGTATGCTAGGTACTTATATCGTATTCAAATAAAATATTTAAAATTAACATTCACAAAATATACAACAAACTAAATCATAAACTTAAATAACGAACAACAAATTGGTAACTTAATTAAACACACCTTTGGCGTCGAAATTCCGCTACAAATAAATAATGTTATTACTTACAATAATAGTTCATTGGTTTTTGCACTAAGTAAATCTTATTTTTTACATAACTCCAAGGCATTATGCCTTCTAACAAAGAAAATGATAGAGAACCAATATTGTTTTGTAAGAGGTACTTTTTAACAAAGAAAATACTAACAGAGGAAAGATAAAAACCAAATAGACAAAAGAACTGAAAGTTATTACACTTAGTTGTTTTTAAGAAGAGAGTTAATAGGCACCTTCTGGGTAGGCTCGCTTCATCGTAGACCTCATTCTTGCCTATGTAAGTTTCGAGGTCAAGAGCCGACCCATTCATCATAAAAAAAAAAAAAAAGATAAACGAGTAGATTATTATTACACTAAAACCGATCACATTAGATGAGTCGCTACTTAATCTAATAATACTTCATTCAAGAGAATGACAATAACTTATCCAGAATGGGCATCAATCGTGTAACTTACATTTCAAAGACCTTACGAGCGCTATATTTATTGTAGTAATCAATGAATCCCTCTAAAACATTTCATGTAATCTTGGATTGCTAAGACTCTAAAAAAACTTAAGCCCATCTACAGGATGTGGCAAAATTTTACAACATTCAGGACAGCTACCTTTTCTTTTGTAGTTCGAAGGTTTTGTTCTTAGGAAACTATAGGTTTCTTTTAAAGAAAAAAAAAACGGCATTTTTGGATTTCTGAAAAAATGTACAGTTAGCCTAGAAAATTATATTTCTTAAAAAAACCAAGTAGGTCTCAATCGGCGCTTATTCCCATTAGAAACACTTTTCCCACAGTAACTTAGCAAATGAAATCGTAAGTTTTTGAAAAAAATAAAGAAAACGGTTTCAGTAGGTACCGGCCGCTGTAGTGCCCTCGGGACCGCAGTAGTGCTGAGCTGCTGTCAGTACAGAGATACAATTTCTTCAATGGAGAGAGATCAATGATAACTATAAAATACCAGCATGCATTTAGCTATCATATGAAAACAGATTATACCTAGCACTGGCTAAAGCTTCATCCATGTATCAAGTTAACCCTGCTTTTGTTTCTGACTTTGATCGAGGTTGCCCATTCTTCTACCACCTTCCATAATCCATGCCAAAAATCGTTCTCAAAATACCTTCCCTTACAAATATATCTCAAAACTAGTCTTTCCAACTTGATCATTATCTCTTTAGATTTTTACTAATTATTACACTTAATATTGATATTACTTAACTTAGAACACAGCTGAACAGGCTTGGGGCCAAAATTCTTCGTGTGTTACAAGATTCTTACAATAATATCAAATACTCATTTATGATCGCATTCCAATACAACACTAATATTGATAAGAACTTGTAGAACCTTCATATTTCTTATTCCTAATGAGAGTTAAACAGTAAGAAGACTTCCAAAGACGCATCAATCTGCATAGATAATTCAAAGTTAAAAACAGTTAAATATGTATTACATTAAAATATGCATATGAAGTCCATAGACACCGCGTCTAAAAATCACTTATCTACCACTAAGAGCAACCCTGTTGCTTATCCTATTTCGCAAACACTTCTTAAGTCATCATTGTTTTATAAAGACTTGGTGGAAAGTATCTCCAAAATACACGATTATAATCTATTCTGGAACATATTGTCTCAAATAAGCGTCTCGGACCTTTTTCAAGTTATATTACAGCAACTGAAATTGGATCGTGACCGTTTCCCCAAGTAACGCTACACAATTTCTCATACGGCCCAAATATTCACTATCTCATATCAATTTGTTTCATACAAATACATCCATCAGGTGAGTTCTGGTCTGTACCTACTGCACGGTATCAAGGTTCATCGATGTATCAGACAGTTCTCTGCTGGCCACTGCTACAGAAAAATGGACTGTAACATGGTCTGATAGAGCTGAAACCACCATGGCACGGGGAAGTCACCTGGGCGCGTAATTCATAAAAGACAGTTCTTTACAGCCAGATGGACTGTAACGTGATATGATAGAGGATTGAACTGCACGGAAACAAGGTCCATCAACTGATCGGACAGTTGTACCGGGCACTGCTACAGCAAAATGCACTGTAGCTGGGTGTGATGGCGGCTCAAAGCACCTCAGGTCGAGGCAGCCGCCGCGGCGCGTCGTGTCACAGGAACAGCGCCAGCAGCAGCAGCGCCAGCAGCAGCAGCGCCGCGCCGCCCGCCCCCGGGGACGAGCGGGAGAGGATGCTCTTCCCTGGAATATCGGAAACAGACATTTAGGAAGGTCAACTATACTTCGGGAAGGTAAGTTACCCTCAGTTTTCAGGGCTTTTGCAAAGTAACTTTTTCTTGTGTCACGAAGTGTGCTTCGAAATTTGCTGCAATTGTGGGTTTCCTCGCGATGTTTCCCTTTACAGTTCACCGTTCGAGAGTAGTAACCGGTATTATTCCAGCACATACATATCACGTCGACTGGTGTTTTCCTAGTGTTCAGGGCGACATCATAACGAGCAACGTCAACAAAAGTGATCGAGTTTCACGTCGCTACTTTCAGACTTCCCTTAATACACTAATTTAGCACTAATTTAGCATTCTGCAAACCAAACTATGTACTCGTAAATGCCTCCCAGCAGACAATCTCACATGAAAAAGCATGGACGCGTCGGCTACCTTCACGACTCATCGAGCGCAAAACTTACATTTGTCAGCCAACATGCTGTTGCAGCAGCAGTCTCGGATGCGCGAGTAGTGCGCGCAGTTCCGCGCCTGCAGCCGACAGCGCGCGGCCGGCAGGGAGCAGGCGTGCGGCAGCCAGGGGAGGGGCTCGCGCATGTAGCGCCGCTCGCAGCAGCAGTGGTCGCCCACCACGCCGTGGAGGCAGTACGCGCGTTCCCACTGGGAGCACACTCCGCACCCCATTGTGCGTTCTGGAACTGGAATATACATACACCCGACATGACACCCTATCCGAAGACATGAGAGGAAAAGCCGTTGTGGCAAGGTCCTATCGAAACAATGTCCATCTTAATTGTTTGCCCTTTGGGTCCTATCCAGATGTCTGACACACCCAAGGACATGAACACAGGAGAAGCAGGAGCAAATTTAAAACACAGCAGCAAGGTTATCACGATCACATCCAGCCAAGCCATCGTGACTGGGGGGTGAAAGTGTTACATCATGATGATGTAGCACTTTTTTATTGTTTGTCCTTTAACGCCACGGACGATGGAGTGAAGGTGGCAATTTTCACCAATTAGGTCATCATGACCACAGTTATATTTAAAAGAAAAATAAAATGCCATTAAAGTGAACAAATCATCCGTTAAACTGTTAAACATTGTTGGATTTAAATACATGATGTGCTTTTTATTCAAATCACAATTCGTAAGTCAGTAGTCTTTCAATGGACTCGTCCTACCTAAGCACTGAATTTGCAGATACTATAATAGAGCATTAGCATGCGAATTATAGAGTTCATTGTCAGAATACTAAGTTGATGGCATGGACGGACAACAGACGCGATTGTAGAAACGGTCATGTGAAAAAACAAAACGAAGGGGTCTGTAACCTTAGATTCAGGCGGGTAAGCCAACGGAACCCTATTACTACAGTTTTGCTTACTGTAGGCACGAACGTATGAGGAGGACGGAGACGAACAAACAGACCCACAAAATAACTTTATCTTGACAGATCTTGGTTCTTTTGTAGGTCTGTTTGTCCATCTCCGTCTGTATCTTTTGAACCGTAATAGGTAGACACTTTATTTTACACAGATCGTTTTAACGTACCTTATAACTACGTGGGTGCGCGCCGACGGCCTAGGCTACTCGCAATCCCAAAGGCACGTACAAATCTCCTCAGTGAATCGCCTTTTACGCGAGCCCTAATCACAATCAATAACCTTTGTGTGGCCGAAGATGTTGACATATTCGTTATTAGCCTGACGAAATTCACAAATACTGTATTAGATTTTTTATGTAAAAGAAATGTAGTTTAGGCTTTTCATTGTCGCATTGGTGTTAGCTGTAAAGACAATGTAAAATTTATAAATAAATAAATAAATAAATAAAATAAAACTGTACGACTGCTATAATATCAAGCGAAAAAGAATGATGTAGAGTCTTGTACGATTACGCTCAAATTGACGCTTGTCTAAAGCTGGCTAATGAATTCACATTACTCCGTCAATACTTCCTGTTCTTGACCTTGGCGGGGCTGAATAGAGCTGACGAATAGAAAGTGACAATTGATTTCATTTCGCTTATCATTTGAAGATATTTATCCGTGGGATCGTCTAGGAAGAAGGAAGCTGCTGAAATGAAGTCACAAGTCGAACAAATTATTAAGTTCCAAAGTTTCAGTGACCAGTGTGACAAAGTTTTCTGTTTTGTTGTTAAGTTTCTCCCTCCAGAGCTTACTTTGTATGGGTACATAGCCTTTGTTTGTGGAGTTCTTTTTCTTTGGATTTTATACACGAGTTGAAATATAACGAGCGTGCACGAGTAAGGCTAAGGAAGTGTGAAAGAAACACAAAAGGTGACATTGCAATAGCAAAAGAGGTAGACCGCGAGAAAAGGTATCGAGAATAATTTAGATTGCAAAAACTCCTTGAGATCAAGGCGATTGATGATTGCGCGAAGTCGATGATAAAAACACCAAGAAGCAGTCAGGCGAGACGCTACGGCTACGACAGAGCGACTGCACAATTTGAATATTACATTTTCAACCAATTAGTGATCAGTAATAATAAATTATCTCTACCCCTTTACTTAATCCGATCCGGGTATAGATTATCTAAGCTAATCTATCTTTATCCACTAGACCATTGATCATATCACAACAATCAAAACAAAATTCGATAAACACAACAATGACACAGTCAGTCTATGGCTTCTGATGAACGACAGATGTGAGCTCCGCCCTCGCAGCCTTGGCTTTTAATTTGTGTACAAACATGCAATTTTCAAAATCGTGACACTTCCGTTCACCTTCCTATCTATTATACGTGTCATCTAAAAATACGTAAAGTATCTCCTTAAACTGTCTTTTACAAAGCACAACCGATCCCTATACTTCAAGCAAAAGTTACGTAATAAAAGCTTCTTGTCTCATAAATCCAGAAGTTACGTATGACCTTGTGCTAGGGGTGGTTATGACGTCAACATTTCCAACTTACGTCATGCACGATGCAATAAAAATAGGAACCACTTACAGGAATATCAAATATTAGTGGCGTGAATAAAAATCCACGAATAGATGCTGTTTATTTCTCAGCTGAGTAGCACTATTCTCATGAAAAGGTAGGTAACTACTTAAACATAATTTGAGCAATGATGAAAGAAGTTGCCTTCAATAAACAAATCAGTGGCGATAGAACGATCATCTGTCTGTATCGGAAACTTCATCTGCATGACCTAGGCCGATTAGATCTACCTACACCGAGGAAACCGACAGGCAGTATCAAATGACAATTGCCTTTGTAACTTCCAGCTATTTTTATTCCAGCCTTGCACACGATAAATATAATGCAGGTAATGTTGCAGTCCAAACGTCTCATTAGCAGGACAGTGACAATCACCGCTAGCTCTGTCATCAGGTACCCTGGGCTTGTGATGGATGTTCGGAATAACCTCACAATGGAACTACAAGGTAAAGTGTACAATATTCGTCCACGTGTACAATGATATGTGTCACAATATAAAATGCCTGGAGTTGAGCAATGGAATTTCAACAAATCCTATCATCATCATCAGCCTATGGCAGTCCACTGCTGTAAAATAGACCTGACTGAAATTAAATTTTCTCGGAAGCCTGGTCAATGTCAGCACAAATTGGAATTCGTAAAATTGCATAAAGCCGAGTTACATACGGCCAATAATTTAAATTAATTTTGAGAATCACAGAGCTTTTTTATCCTAGCAGGTACCTAATCATTTCGTTATAATCGAGTGGATTATATAATTTAATCTTCAGTAGGTAATCAGCAAGGTCTTGGTCTCGCTAATAAAGTGCTCTGCTCGTTTGGTGATCATAGTTATCACTGAAGTAATCGTTAATGGCATGTTAACACAATGCGTAATTGCTAAAGCCTGGTTAATGTAATGATATGTCTAATTGTCACCGAGACGCGACGTGTGCTGTAGCCCGTGATCACAGCTGCGATAGTGCCGAGATTGCGTCTATTCATCATCTACAATGGCTTAGCACAACGTGACATGTTAGTGGAATTAAAAATTTTACAATTGCCTTCACGAATATTTACGATCATCTGATTAGTTTGGACACATTTATGATTCTGAGAGCGACTGACAAATTACGCATTCACAATTAGTTTATATCGGCATGGCGCTGCCGATTGGAGGATAGGCAGCATGGTAGTATGATAAATGATGAATAATAGCAATGAGATGATCTTTACATCGTCATAAAGGACTGCACGATGCTATGCGAGTTGCGTCACAAAGGATAGTTCGTTCCAAAACGTGGAATGTTTTTGAGTTCCCCATTTTCCAAATAAAAGCATGCGAATTGCCGCATGCTTGATTGCAGTTTGAAAGCCAATGAATGAACGTGCGAACCTGCATATCGCGTGCAATCAAGCGCTCACATTTAAGTACGACAATGGAATTGAAGCCAACAAACGGATTATGAAATACAATAAACTGCACTCCAATTACATTTCTTTATAAAGATTTATACGGAACGAAATTAAGTTGGTTGATCTATGATAAACTGAATCTTCAATATTGCTTTTCATTCGGTCAGTTAAGAGCAAGCAGTTATTGTTTTAATATTTTTATTCATCAGAATTTTTGACGGCAGAAACTGAGTTATTATATTTACTTAATTCATTGACCTCTTGATGGAGCTTAATCCCTATTACTCTTGCAACAACCAGGTCAACAGGTCGTCCTTGAAATAGCTTCATGAAAGGTCAGTTACATTAATCCAGTAGATGAGGCTGTCCCGATTCGCGGATGTCGTCACTCCGGGTTTAATTGGAGCCTCAAGCAATTGTTGAGTCACATGGACACTTACAGTTGTTGCGTAGATGTATGTCGTTAGGAAGGGCGACAAAGACGTATTATTGCATGTTGGAATCTTATTCGAAAGTTATTTTCATTTTACTCTTTAAAGTTATAACATGAATTAGTATAAAGCCTTCTTCAGACTTTTGACGCTGGACCTAAGGGTATAAAAGGGTCTACACGCTCTCTAAATTCTAAGAATACCGAGCTAGAGAGAAAATCAAGCTCACATTGATGAAGATCCAAGTTCTGCGCAGCCTTCGTTGCGTCAGCGATGGAGACCTCATGCTCCATGTAGTACTGCGTGGGCTGCAGCGCCCCCGCCCCCGCCCCCGCCCCCGCCCCCGCCGGCACCGTGCTGTCGGCCGGCTCGGCGGGCGCCGCGTCCTGGCCCGTTGGGCGAGCGACCGCCGCGTGGCGGACCTTTCGAATATTCATGTTTGATACTTAGGTACACTTTTTGCTGTTTAAAGAACATACAACATAATTGTAGAATAATTAATTCATCATCTCAGCCATCTAGCGTCCACTGCTGAACATAGGCCTCCCTCATCGATTTCCACAGCGAGCAATCTTGTGCAGTCTGCACCCAACGGCTCTCAATAACCTTTACAACATCGTCTTTCCATCTAGTGAGGGGCTAATAATTAATTAGAAGAACGAAATACAACTAAAAATTATCAGATTGATTTTGTAGGTAAGGGCAGAAAACGTTATAATACACAATTTATTATGGAACTTGAATTCGCCGGTTCGTTCAATTGACTGATTCCTTGCTCGCCTCAGGCAGAGTTCCTCTTTCTAAATAAAAATTTATAGACATTTTGGCAATAAATACAATATAGGAAGACGACGGGTTTAGTGGAATGACCATTTACCTCGGGCACTTTGAAGATGAGCTCCGGCCTGGCGCACACCGCCGCCGCTGCCGCCATCACCAGCGCCATCCATGTCAGTCGCTTCATCGTTCTTCTCATGCGTGCTGTACAAACATTTGGGTTATCTATAGGTTTGACTTAGCTTAGTCTCAGTTTTATAATAACAGAACCATCGACATGTACCTACACTGTTAGTAAAACTCTGTGGTAAAACTCCAATTTACTAACTGCCATTATTGTATCCCGAGTTTCATTATAGACGATGAAGTAAAACGTACCTAGTTCTCATAAAACGGATCAAGTTCATAATATTACGAGGAATTACGCAGAATAAGGTTTAGGTAGTTAAGTAAGTAAAGTAAATATTTGTTTCGCCAATTGTGGTACAAGTTGGATTATTATAGAAGCCAGGTGCGTCAGGTGCACTCGTGTCTGCTGGGGAGTTAGTATGCATGCCGCGACTCGACAGTAGGTCTATAGGTACGCTCAGCGTCACCAACTGGTAGCCCCCTGTCGTACAAACCGCCTTGTCGAATCGCAAATCGGAACAATTGTGTAGTTCCTGCGTAAAATAACAAGTGAAATGCCTTTTTTTACACTAGCTTTCGCCAAAGCTTCAATGTTATAAATAGCACACACACACAGTTTTTAACTAGTTCGGGAGCCTATGGATTCAAAACAATATGTTACAAAAAAATTTTATGTCATTAAATCACTTTTTACTTTACTTACTTTACTTTAGCCTATAATACTTCGGGACCACTATCCATCCATAATTCCATACCTAGGTACTCTTAACCAGACATCTTCGAAACGCAAACATTCTCACAAACTTTCTGATTTACCAATGGGCCTAACAGGATAATAGAAGAAAATGAATGCTGAAATAAACAAGACTTGTTATGTTCCCCTTGAATACCCTTGAAACCCCGCCGGTTTCAAGTAGGTAGGTAAATCTCTGTAAAATATTTTGCAATAGGAAAATTTCACGAGCCAGCTATTGTTTATTTGTGTTTCAAAGCTCCGGTAAAAGTTTTTTTCTCGTCAGAAACCTGACAAACACAACTTTAAAACGCTTTTTGAAATTGAATTTGAAATTGGGTCATCGAGTGCCTGTCACGTGTCAGAGGGAATTTAAAAGGGCTTGAGTCGTGTGGACTGATGCGTGTTAGTGCTTTGTGTCGAAAGTAGTGAGGTCGTGGGTATGTGATCCTATAAAGATACTCGACAAAGCTGACGACGGGATTTTAAAACCGTTCGATGACTTTCGTGTGCTGTAGGTAGGTAGGTACTGCCTTTGAGTTTCTTGTCCTCCTTTTGTGTGTTTTTCCAAATAAATTATCTATCTATCTATCCTTTTAATGACCGATAGGTAATGCTAGAACCAAACATGTTAAAAATAGAACAATTAAGTCTTGTATTATAAATATGAATCCTTTGAAAGTTTTGTCTGATTAAGAGTCATTTATTAGCATAACGAATATTGTATTTTCTAGTTTTACAAGTAATAAGTACTTAAATAAGTATTCCTAAAATACATGTGACCGAAATAAAAATCTATTAAAACTAACATTTTTCTATTCTTTCTCCATTGACTCATCAACAACATTTTATCTATCAATATTTATGAGATGAGCCATCATTTTTATCCATTCAGAATTTATAACAATGTTATAAAGTGCTCAACGATATTTCACAATAAAACCCAACCAAGGACAGATCTCTAAAAATAATAGAATTATCTAGAGCGATTGATTTTGGAAGTTGTTGATGTAAAAATGAAATATTTGTTCTGATAGTTCAAATAAACAGACCAGTTTGATGCTTACGGGTGTTTAGTGTGGATTATCCGACGAATGCATGTATTGTTGAATTCATTGCCACATTTGAACTACGAGATACGGCATGAAACTCAAAGAGATACCTTATTATTCGCTAGATAAATTACACCTTCAAGCAGCGTATGAAAAACTAACAAAACCGAATTCCAATCGAACTCTCCTAGTGATTGCCCAAATAACGGATTGAGATGTCACATTGTTAGGAAACCATGTTAATAATCCTTTCTGATTCCTAAGTGGCATCCGTAAAACTACAGACGCAGTTCAATATCAAAAGGCCCAGTTGTAGGTAGCAGTGAAATGGCCCGGTGGATGACGCACCTACCCAGCAGCTGCCTTCACCACAGAGTATGACACGATATTGTCCCTACTATGTCTGCAATAAGTGGTATTGTCAGTGGCGCGTGTCGTCAGGGCTATTGAGCTGCCTTCCATTATCATAGACGTAAGTATATCATTCGTAATTTGATCTTCTTAATGACATACTCCATCATAATATACCTACCACCTTGATGATTTGCCAAAAGGTAACCATCTAGTAAACAGGCAAGTTCTGAAGTATCATATACCTAAGCGCAGAGTAATTTTTATTTCCCAACGAAGTTTAAAAAAGCAAACGTAACGTCTTGGCACGTTATCGTGCAGTGACCTTGAGCCGGCGAGCAATGACCCCGCTCTACCCCAACAGAAGGGTTCCGTCGGACCCGCTTGGGGCACGGACCCTTCCAAGTAGGTCACAATAAGCGTCGCCAAAACTTGACACCTTAAAGAGATTTATTTTATCAAATACCTATCGCAAATACGACGCCACAGAACTAACTCCTATTCGACTCAAGGTATCACTTCAACCTAGTTCAATGGTATTTACTTGGTCAATATCATTGAGCTTCGGTTTTTTGCAAAGATAATTAGTTCAGCGATAAGCACCGCAGTATTAGTGACAGAATGCTTATCTGCTGGCTCATAAGTATCCTTGTTGACACGAAACTGTGATAAGCGTACACTTTAAAGAAAGATTAGTAGAGCTTCAGTAAGAATATGCAAAACTTTTTCCTCTGTGCCATAGGTAAGACACCTAGCTTCTCGTGGTGCTGGTGTAAAATCTTGATGGACAAATCTTGGTATCTTGTGGAAGGAAGAGACCAAAAACGGGATCTGAATCGCCCAAAAAATTTTTTGATCATGATTGTCCTAAGTTTTAAACCTTTGAAAGCATCGGATAAGCCGATTTTCGACATTCGAAAGCTATTCAAAACTGAAAAATTATCACAACAATCTCACTCAATCAACGGTCCATTAGGCTAGGCACATTTTACTTCACCCTCGCTGCAATCACCGATACCTACTACACCGGACAGTATAGGTACATAGATACCACACCTCCATTTGCATAAAAGCTTTTAACCGAGCACTAGTACCCACAGCCACGAGCGCTATCAGTTCGCTTCACATCGAAGGCAAACAGAGGCACGTCCGGCCAGCTGTTAGAATGGTAGCCTTTGTACTTTATGTACGTAAAGGTACATAATGGTATTGTAGACTATATGCCTATCTTACAATGAACTGCGTTATTGAGCGAATGATTGAATATTTGCGGAACATCGAATGTAAAACAATTCTTCGTGCCAAAAAATATGCTTTTGCCAATCTATAAGATAAAGGTGAAATCAAATGGTTGCAAAAAAAGGGGAAAGAGATGTATGAAGTTGCATATCCTGCAGATGCTTAACAGCTGGTCAGCACGTCTGAGGTGTATAATTAATGCGATCGGAAGTGCGCACGCGCACAACGTTATGCTATCACTGTAAAGAGTGTGTCACGGAACCAGGTGCCTTCTGAGGGGAATCAAAATTGATTCATCTATCTAGAAAGTTTAGACTGACCTTTCTTAAAATGTCTAGGTAGGTACTGCTTATAATCGATTTCGATTTGACGGGAATATCCTAATCATTTTGTTTTCAAGCACACACAATTTACCTGCTTGATGTAGGTCAGAACAATGAAGGATACAAGTTTCCTTAATGATCCAAGTAGTTGTCCTGAAGATTTGATGTAAACGAGGAAATCCTCTTTACATTAATGAGGGAATCGCCACTTTTGCCACTCTTTACACCATTACCTTCTAATTGCTTAATGGGAACTGCCGCACAATCAACAGCCTGATAGCGTAAGTGGTAACTACCACTTGTAATCTTGTTATTGTCTACCTAGTGGAGGATGTGGCAGATGTTTAGCAAGAAATATCTAGAGACACAACAAGAAGTAGCAGATCTAAAGACTACCTACTGAGTCTCTCAGAATAGTAGCTCTTGCTGGGTGTTGTCTTAGGGTAGAGTAAGATCATAATTATAAACTTTTTAGAAAAATAAACTACTTATGTAAGTATGAGTTAAGGAAATATGCATACGAACAAAACAATTATGACGACATGTGATGAATCAATAACCTCTTGCATCAAAACCGATAGTAGGGAATCCCAATAGGCATTTGGCTTCCCTATTGATCAAGGAGAGAGCATGCCTGAAAATGTTATCCTGAAGACACACGTGCCATGCTTTACGTGCTGACGTACTCCTTTAGACTATTTTGGCGAGTTCCGAGTTTTGTCAATAGGTTTGGAATCGCGCGAGTACCTCAGTCCATACTTAGAATCGTAACAAGCTTTAAAACTTGAGATTTGGACTGTGACAATACAATTATTTACACAAATTTTGTATAATCCAGCTATTAGTTACCTCGCCGATAGCTCATTAGCATACAATAAGTTGAATAAGAATGAAAAACTGCCGTTCAGACTGTACAGACAGAACAAGTGGAGTTTCTACAACGACGAGCACCTCGATAATATAACTTTGTGATTACCAAATGGTTAATAAAATACCAGGGAAACGTACTATCGCTTTTAGTAACGAAGAACTCACAAAGTATATTTGGGCACGTCTTAAAAATATGAAGCGTTGACTAAATGGAGCGGGCATCATGCATGATATACAGACGGAGTTTTTAGAATGAGTTCACTTATACGAACTCACTTAATTTTACCTGATTCTGGTGGTATTAAAGCACTCTAAAAGTCACCTGAGTCGTAAAGTAAGTTCGTATAAGTCAGTGGCCAACTCTGGTGACGGAGTTTTTAGGCCGCCTTAAGGCCTCCGTCATGGCTTAACGACTTAAATAGCCGGGACCGACAATTTAACGTGCCCTCTGAAGCACGGAAGCGCTCAGATGGAGGCGGTCACCCATCCACTTACAGACCGTTTCGAACGTTGCTTAACTTCGACAATCTATCAAGAACGACTAAGCAAGCACGACCACGAGCGCTTCCTGAGTCGTATAAGAGTGGAAACACATGAAACTTCTTACGGCTTCCATCTTTGAGTGAAGTCAAATTATTGGCAAGCCTGTTTGCTAACCGTACAACCGTGACGTTTCTATCGGTTATCGGCTGCTTTCTCACGACTTGTTATTCACAATGGTTGCTCCATTCTCACTTCGATTGCTTTTTAGTGCTTATGAAGTCTGGTGCTCTTGTGGAAAAGATGCAATTTTTAACTGTAGTTACAGTAAGAAAAAGGAAAGAATATAAAGGCAATGTTTTTCCGGTATTCTTCCATTGAGACATGACGCGAGAGAAACGTATCTTTGCTATTTTAGACAGTGCGCGCCGCGTAAGTTTGAGCTGCTTCTCGGAAACGGAACTAAAATCAAAAGCCTGCATTGATTCACTTAGTTTTTCATCAAAAATGTCATGTTTGATTCACCTGGTAATGGTAGCACTATGCAAGTACCTAAATCACTTTTATAGGCTTGATAGGCATTATGACTAGGGCTAGCTTGCGTGTTGCCAATCTGAGCCGGTCATCGTGATTTACTAGAATAAGCATTATTACTGAAATTATACACATGCTCAGGTTTACTTACAGACGATTCAAATTATTATCTAAACCATCATTGACATGTTATAACTACTAATTTTATAGTCTATGGCCCTTAGGGATACTGCAGTTTTCCACGATTATTTTCGAATCGGAGAATACCGCCGACTTTCAAAATATGGTCTTTCGAACCGGATCCACGTGCAGCATCAATTAGAACTATCAGCTACTTTAACAAAGTCTGAAGGAATTATCCCGCCTACGCTAGCACAATTCGGTAAAGTCGAGCATTTACAGAATTGCCCTAATTGAGGCCTGTGAAGTTCTTGCCGCAAATAAGTGCAGACACGCGACAAACGGGGGAAGTGGAGTCCGCATTGTAAGATGTCAAATGAGTCATCATCATACATCGAATTCCGTTAATAAATTGCGCGCGAAAGTTTATGAATTGTAAACTCTTAAGATAAATAAAATACAATTTATACCTAAGCAATGCAATAACAATTTAGCAAACATTGTTTTCGTCTTTTCATAATTTCACTAACTGGTTAACATAACGATAAACTTCTTACCTACTTCAAGAAGCAAGAGAACATTAAATAACATCGTTATCCTCAAAACAATGCTCAATGTCTTACGGAGCATAACAAAAATAAAATTATTGTTACATAAAAAATAACTCACCCATTTCAGCTCTCTTTCAGGAAAACTTCACAGTATCATGTTGACTCTTGCAAGGGACCGCGCGTGGCGAGTTCCCGCGCGGCTGTGACGACCGACGTAAACAAACAAACAACACTCCTCCGGCACGCATGCGCCGCACCACGGCCTAACGCGTACTGACACTCCAGACTGTCCTGAACGCTATCGAGGAACTTGAAAGGATGGACGAGGGGAAATGTTGCTGGGTGATCAAAAAATTTACATGATAATAAAATAATTACAAATGAAGGATGATGGACAGAGGAAAATGGAGATGTTGTGCGGATTGCCACTTAGTGGGATAAGGGCAGCAAAACAGAGAAAACAATGACGCAGTAGGGTAGCCACTAGGGTTTAGTTGTGGCCCTAAATGGGGTCAACTTGCATTAGTAACTTGACCTACAAAACTCTAGTGCAAATGTAACAAAGCGACCTACTTTCTGGATTATAGCTTCTTACATACTTGAATGCCTTTAAACTACAAACAAAATGTTAAGATCAGTAAAATACCAATTTAAAATCGATAATTAGCTTTATTCAGATTCATTTTTCAGTACAGACAATAAGATAAGCATACAACGTCACAGTCGACTCGCGGCCGAGCAAGCAACACAAAAAGCTTCTACGAACTTCAAAATACTACAGACTTCTTATCAGTCTAAACATTTCATGAAAGTCAATATTTATTTAGAAACAGAGTTATACTAAGTTGGTATTGAGGAAATTATGAAAACTAATTACTCTTTTAACTGGAGTTTATGAGGATCTTCCGAACAGAAACTCACCAAGACTGCGGTAAATTTCTCAGTTTTATCCTATTTTTAAATGATGTTCCTTGATACAGATGTTCCCGCTATAGTGGACCCCAGCCCCTACAGACAGCTCACCCGAATAGACTTGAAAATTGTATTGGAGGATTATTTAGTGAAACTGCTTACAATAGATTTGTTAACTAGCTGAGTCACCACACCTCTACCATAGGGATAACAAGGACTATACATAACTTAAATCTACATACAACATTGATTTTAAAATGGATCTTCGTAACTACACAATAAAACCGAGAATCGCTTCACAGAAACACTACACTTACATAACTATAAAATATAAATCTAGTTAGTATAACAATATTACTGAATTGGTTTAGTGCCCTCGCGCGGTTACTTTAGTAGGCAATGAAAACAGACTTATGATACCTTTCAAAACAGACTTATTAACATTTGAACTACAGCTTATCTTACACTCAAAAAAATGTACCACAACAGCAAATTCAATTTAACACAGCGACTAGATTTTTGTATTATATTTTATTTTAATTTATGTAACGAAGTCGAAGTCTTTACAGTTGAATAGTTTTGTTGGTCATCGTGTGAACTGAACACACCGAGTGTTATTCAGCTCGCGGATACAGTGTGTCACTAACCTAACTAACAATACCTACTTACTACCCAGAGAAAAATTACTGTAAGACTCTAAGATGATAATTTAATTTACACTTTTAATATTTTTTTATTTGTCCCTGATTTTATTTATACTATCAAATCATTCCACAAGGTAGGTAATTAGGTACTCATCATTCATTTGACAACTTTAAGATAAAGCAATATATTCTTTTTCTGGGTAACTGCTACAGTAACAGTCATTTTAACTCAATATTTTTAGAATTTCGATACCATGGATCATGGATTCGAGATCATGGATATTAATAAATATGAATGTGATGTTGCTCGTTACAAAATATAGTTTTTTTAACAAAATGCTGTAGCTGTAGCAGTATTTTTTAACTTAGATTATGTGCGCGCGATCCCTAACTATGGGTTATGGAGTCATACTTCAGTCCTCGATAATGTTCAGTATATTCGCAGTCGAGACTCCCATATCTTACAATATTTTGATATTTTCTAGAGGTGGGCTAAGATTATCGCTATTTCACAAAAATGCATTAGGTCACTGTTTCCAAGATCTTTTATTTTTTGTTAAATTTCAACATTTCAAAACCAAAGACAGTTATTTGTTTTTAAATTAGAAACATCATCAGACGAGCAACGGGAGCGCGCGTACCTAACTTACAACTAGATCAGTCTGGCGTCAGCGTCGAATGGTAAGGTAGATTTTATAACGCGTCTGTTTGAAATCTCAGAGGCACCTCTCATATTTCAAACAGCCGAGCTAATTCTGATAACCCATAAAATGGTATTATCAAAATATATTTCCATTTATAATTTACCTTACATTGTTTTTATTCTATCTTATATTATGTTAATTAGTTATTATTATATAGCTAAAGTTTTGTTGAAGATAAAACATTATATTCTTACATAGAAAAGAATTGTCTCTTCAAACAGTCTATTTATCAGTCACTCTAGATTTTGATCTCAGACCTTCAGACCAGACCCATGCATGATCATGGATCTGTTAAATTCTCAAACCGTTCGATACCCGTCTCTAGCTTATACACATTTCTGAATTACATTCGATTTTATAAGGATAGTACTAGAAAATGCAGTTTGAAGTATTTTGCTGCTGGCACGATTATTACATAAAAATTAAATGACAATATCCTTAATGCAACTACTTACTTCTACATTACAACTACATTTTGTTTTAAACAAAAATAACAAAATAAACGAATCTTATAAATACCTTAACTAGGGTTTGGCATACTCCAGATTACCCTTCGATCATGGATTCGTTCCGGGTGACATCGATGCACTCGTAGCCGTACTTGATGATGAAGTGGAACCGAGGGTCGGAGACCAGCTCGGCCAGCTCGGGCGCCGTCAGGATGTCCTCGAGAGGCGGCAGCAACAGCTCCAGATCACCACCTGGATATGTATTGTTTTAAGTACATAATATTTGTAATAATGGCCAAACATTGGTATCGGTCTCGAATGTCTTGATATTCGAGACCGATACCAATCTTAACTCGGATTTGAGTCATTTAGCTCCAAAGCCTGTTTTAACTTTATGTGCTTACGCCCCCGAAGTTGCGGTCACAGCTAGAACTAATGAAATAGAATCGTCGCGGAGGGTGCATGCGCACCACACCTGCACCATACATACTCACCCATTTTAAACTTTCGCGACTCGAAGACATTTTAAATTTTATAACGGGACTTAATCGCGTAGGTATAACATTTGTTTATTTACCTCGACGTTTCAGTAGCGTTACAGCTACCGTGGTCACGAGAAGACTGCCCGCCGGTACTCGTTCGCCTCTTCGACCGATGAGAAACTACCCTCATTCGGTCAACACAAAATAACATTAGGGTCGCGACACACTACACTGACAACATCCAAGTACTAGACGTTCTTACACGACCCGAACACTTTTTTATCACTGGATCCCACGTTGATGACAGTTTGTAGCCGCATTCCCGGTTGAAATTTTTGTGTTTCTTTATTTCAACTGCTTCACGCACAATTCTAGTATAATAATGGCGATCATTGGAAAGGACTAAAGGTTGATGTAACTCGATCCAGTGGTTTGATCCTGATTCTAGCAAGTGCTCCGCTATCGCTGATTTATACACCTGGCGATTTTTGACAGCTGCGATATGTTCTTTGACACGCTCAGCAATAGTCCGCTTGGTCTGTCCAATATAAGAACTGCCGCAACTGCAATCGACCTTGTATACACCAGGTGTTTGATAGGGTATAGTATCCTTGACTGTTCCTACTTATGAAGCTATCTTGAGTAGTGGAGTGAAGACGGTCTTAATTGCGTACTTCTTCAGCAAAGAACCAACCTTGTCTGTCACCCCTCTAATATACGGCAAGTATGCTCGTTGTCTCGGAACGTCATCTTTCAGTACCCTATTCAAACGTCTAGCACTCATGTTCCTCACCCCGTAGTTATTCTTCACTAGCACTCCTTTTACATGTGTAAGTTCTTCCTGTAGAAAGTCTGGGTCACACAATGCATAGGCTCTATCGATTAATGAAGAAACCACTGACTCTAACTGCTTCGGGTGATGGTGTGACATGGCATTTAGGTATTTGTCAGTGTGAGTAGGTTTCCTATAAACAGTGTGTGTTAGGGAACCATCCGATTTCGCCATTACTTTTATATCCAGAAACGGTAGTGTACGATCACTTTGCAACTCATAAGTAAACTTGATCTTTTCATGTACTGAGTTTAGATGTTGTAGAAACTGTTCAACTTCTGGTTTGTTACCTTTCATAATGCAAAACACATCGTCGAGGTAAATAAACAAATGTTATACCTACGCGATTAAGTCCCGTTATAAAATTTAAAATACTCACCCATGATATGCACGAGGTCCAGCAGTCGGAACACCATCCTGTGCTGCATCTCTTCGGCCGGAGCCTCCACGCGGCACGTCGACCAATCGTCGCGGAGGATGCATGCGCACCACACCTGCCCCATACATACTCACCCATGATATGCACGAGGTCCAGCAGTCGGAACACCATCCTGTGCTGCATCTCTTCGGCCGGAGCCTCCACGCGGCACGTCGACCAATCGTCGCGGAGGATGCATGCGCACCACACCTGCCCCATACATACTCACCCATGATATGCACGAGGTCCAGCAGTCGGAACACCATCCTGTGCTGCATCTCTTCGGCCGGAGCCTCCACGCGGCACGTCGACCAATCGTCGCGGAGGATGCATGCGCACCACACCTGCCCCATACATACTCACCCATGATATGCACGAGGTCCAGCAGTCGGAACACCATCCTGTGCTGCATCTCTTCGGCCGGAGCCTCCACGCGGCACGTCGACCAATCGTCGCGGAGGATGCATGCGCACCACACCTGCCCCATACATACTCACCCATGATATGCACGAGGTCCAGCAGTCGGAACACCATCCTGTGCTGCATCTCTTCGGCCGGAGCCTCCACGCGGCACGTCGACCAATCGTCGCGGAGGATGCATGCGCACCACACCTGCCCCATACATACTCACCCATGATATGCACGAGGTCCAGCAGTCGGAACACCATCCTGTGCTGCATCTCTTCGGCCGGAGCCTCCACGCGGCACGTCGACCAATCGTCGCGGAGGATGCATGCGCACCACACCTGCCCCATACATACTCACCCATGATATGCACGAGGTCCAGCAGTCGGAACACCATCCTGTGCTGCATCTCTTCGGCCGGAGCCTCCACGCGGCACGTCGACCAATCGTCGCGGAGGATGCATGCGCACCACACCTGCACCATACATTATCATTACTTCTTGTAGTAGCTTCGAAACAGTATGGTGCGCGGGCGGGCGCGAGTATCAAACGTTCCTTTACTTGCGCACCGGCCACACCACGCGCCTCGGGCGGGAGCCTAGCGTTCATAGCGACCAGTGTGAACAACCACTCATAGAAGTTCCTTTTAAGCACTTAAACATTACATTTATTCAAACAGAACATACAGAGTAAATCAACTTTTTATTTAGAATTCACCGGAGTCAACACAAAATGATATTACATCTGAAATGAAGATGGAGACCTTACATGTTCAAGAAACAGCAGTGATTCGCTATATTGTATCATCATTGTCATCAACAGCTTGCCTTCGTCCAGTTGCACATAGGCTTTCCTAAGCTGTGCGATTCTGCAACCTAATAAAGAACCTAGCGAATATAAGTATACAGATGTAAAGGCCAAGGTTTTTTGAACAACGATAGCGCAACCCAGTCTGATATGTATAACAATCTAGTTCAAGATATACACTTGCCCGCAATCTCAGATCATCGCGTCGCTCCATATCCTGGATATAGTCGGTGAGGTCCAACGCCTTCTTGTAGTCGTACTCTGTGAGAGACTGGCTCTTCGACTCTATGTACATCTGTAACAAACGTTTAATACCACGTTCAATTCTGAAACTAGCTTACAACCGTGACTAAGCTTGGTAACAATATTTCATAGTTTGTCTGCTAGGTATTATAGGTTACGATTGACACTTATTCCAAGTTTCATCCTATTCAGTTCAATGGCACAATGGAAGTGTTTCTAACCACCCTCTTAGATATCTTCAATGGATCTTGACTGATTTGTTTTGAGAAAATTTTACCCGTGTCTTGGGAATGCAGTCCTGGGGCCTTAATATCTAACTTGAAATACATTCCCAGTTATCATCCCAATTGAGCTCGACCTCATCGCATAACACGAAAATGACAAAACACGTAATATTCGTATTGTGTGATTGGTTGAGCCCTATTGTGGGATGATAACTGGGAATGGATTTCAAGTTAGACAATAAGGCTGCTGATCCTGTTATTGTATATCATCAGGATATCGAACGATTTCAAGAATTAAAGTAAAATTAGACTATCAGACTCTAGATTGCTTAGGAGGTTCTTTTCTCGACAGTTTTATTTTCACTTTATTTATCAGTTAACAGGGTTTATGGGTGATGATGATGATCACCCATTTTGGGGGTAGGTGTTATTCCCCCAATCTATGGCAAAGAGGTAGTACTACCTGTACTAAGGTCGGCTCCATCTGGCCCACATACTTTAGGGCTTTTCAGCCGACAGTTAATGTCGGATAGTTCTATATAAGTTCATTTGCCAAGATAATGTTGCTTGCGCGATGTAGAATTTGGTACACTTTTTGTTGGTATCACGTTTCACGTATTATTTGATCCCAACGCCATCTAGTGATAATGCGGTGTAGCTCTGCAGTAGCTAGGTTGGCAACTGTGCTACGATGCCCTTGTAGTTCAGGCGATCGCGGTTAGGGGTCGCCACAGGGTTGAATCTTACCTGCACCAATTCTTCAGGCTGTTGCACTTTAATATCCTCCGCTTCTAACCCGTAGTGCAGTCGGATCTCGCGCGGCAACGCCGTGTGCTGCTCGCTGAGCGCCAAGCGACTCTCGATCTTACGCCACAGGGGAGAGGGCTCACAGTCCGGCTCCTCGGATGCTATGAGGCACAGCTTCGCGAGGGATGACATTGTCTGTAAGAGATTGTTGTATGAAAAAAAATGTGCTAAAAAAGAAAATTGTTGCAAACGATTGACTCTTCTTTTTTGGATTTGAAAATTCAATATGTTTTTTCAAGTACACTGGGCAAAATGGTCATCATCATTGGCCTGCCCTTATCCCGCTCATGCGGGGTCGGCACAACATGTTCTCTTTCTCCACTCTCCTCTTGTACTACGTACAAATAGCCTGATGAGAGGTAGGTTAGGTGACGAGCAAGATCGTATCAATAGAAAACCCGAAACTGATAATTTCAAGTTTATTAGAGATTCACAGAGTACAGACAATGCCAATTTTAAACAGAAATAATAGTTTGACTACTTTAGTCGCCGCGCGTTTTCGTCAGCGCGATCTAGCATTTGTCAAATTTTAATCACGCCATCTAGCGGTAAATTTTTGAACTTATAGAACATTTTGTTACAATGCGTTAGACATACCGCCCACCAAGGCCAAATTTACAAAGTTTGGCCTTTTAACCGCCCACCATGAGCGTCTGCTTTAAAGTATAGTGAATTTACTTACATCTATGAAGTTAAAATAAGTACCAAAACATTGGCTCTAGAATATAACCTAAAACTTAAATCTAGTCTAACTACGTAGTTACTGGTAAGATACATAATTTTGAGGTAGGTCTTTTGATAACTTTGGAATGGGTACGAAGAGATACAACCCGAGTTATATTATCTTGACCAGGATGTTTAGTGATCACTCTGCCAAGCAACCAACGAGAAGGAGGTAAACCTTCCTCCTTGACTAATACCAAATCACCCACTTTGGGTTCTGGAGATTGAAATGACCATTTGTATCTATGCATTAAAGAAGTTAAATACTCTTGTGACCAACGTCGCCAAAAGTCTTGAGTCATTTTCTGAGTGAGCTGCCAACGTCGCAAACTTCCTATATTGGAATTTTCATATGAATAATCGGATACGGTAAGTAGCGGTTCCCCAACAAGAAAATGACCGGGAGTTAGAGCTTCATATCCCTCTGACTCAGTATCAGCTCTCGACAGGGGTCTGGAGTTAAGACAAGCCTCTATCTGTATTAACACTGTGCTAAGTTCTTCATAAGTCAAGGTTGAATCTCCAATGATGCGTTTCAAATGAAATTTTACAGACTTCACTCCAGCCTCCCACAATCCACCGAAGTTTGGAGACAGTGGTGGAATAAAGTGCCATTTTGTTCCGTTATTGGCTAAACTAGCTGAAACCTCCTTCTGCATTGTAGATAATTCTGCAGACAACATTTTCGGAAGTTGTCTAGATGCCCCCACAAATCCAGTTCCATTATCACTCCATATATCTGAGCAGTGCCCCCTTCGTGAAACAAATCTTTTGAATGCTGCTAAAAAGCCTTCCGTAGTTAGATCACTTACTACCTCAATATGTACTGCTTTTGTTGACATGCAAACAAAAAGGCAAATGTACCCTTTGTAAGCATGCTGTCCCCGTCCTTTGGATGATCTTATTTGTATAGGCCCTGCGTAATCTACGCCACTATGTTTGAAAGGTCTAGAAGGTGTGACCCGTACAGCTGGCAGTTGTCCCATTAGTTGAGAGGTTGAAGTTGCTGAATAACGAATGCATTTTATGCACGTTCTAACACAGTTTCTTACCAGCTCTTTGGCACCAAAGATCCAGTATCTAGACCGCAAATACGTCAACATCACCTGCGGACCTCCATGAAGTGTTTTAGCGTGTGCCTCCGCTATTAATAGGTTAGTGAATGCTGATTTTTTAGGAAGCAAGATTGGATGTTTTGCCTCTGTGCTCAAAGGTGAATTTTCAAGGCGCCCTCCTACCCTTAGTATTTGTTCCTCGTCTATGAACGGATTTAACGATTTGAACGGACTTCGTAGTTTAGCTTTATTTGAAGTATCACCTTTTTCTATGTTCGCTATTTCATCCATAAAATTTTCATTTTGACATTTCTTTATGCACACTTCTAAAGCTTCTTTCAGTTCCTTTGAAGTTAAAAACCCTTCTTCTTTGTTTTCCTTTCTTTGTTTCCAGGTTTTGAATCGTCTACAATATGCTACTACACGTACCAACTTCCCTACACTTGAAAACCTTTCCCATAGACTATCTCCTTGTTTTACCACATGCACTTTTATTTCTTCTAGATTCGTCTCTTCATCTTTTTTTCGATCGTAATTCACTTCTTGCTCGTATAATACTTTCGGGCCTTTGAACCACAAAGTATTCTGAACAAGTTCAGTTGGTTTCATACCTCGTGATGCACAGTCCGCTGGATTCTGCTTAGTTTGAATGTGTGACCACTGTTTTGAGTCTAGGGTCGTTAATATTTCCGAAACTCGATTTGCCACAAAAGTCTGCCAACGATTTGGATGGCTATTTAGCCATGCCAACACAACGGTAGAATCGGTCCAAGCATGTAAGTGTTCCTTTTCAATTTTTAGAATTTCAGCAACTTCGATTAGCAATCGTGTGGCAAGACCAGCTCCGCAAAGTTCAAGTCTCGGAATGGATACTTGTTTTATAGGTGCTACCTTGGTTTTTGCTGTTACAAGATTGACATGTACAATGCCTTGTTCGTCTACCACTCGTATATAAACTGCAGCAGCATACGCCAACTTCGAGGCGTCCGAAAATCCGTGAAGTTCCACAAGTGTGTTTTTATTACAAGTTTGAACCCATCGAGGTATTTGCAACGTAACTAAATCAGGTAATTGTCTACGGTAAGTCATCCATTCGTCTGATAATTTACTAGGCACAATATCATCCCATTCTATCCCTGATAGCCAAAGCTTTTGAATGATAATTTTTGCTACTATCACTGTAGGTGCCACCCATCCCAACGGATCAAACAATCTTGATATGTCTGATATAACTTTTCGTTTTGTTACAGGTTCTCTCAGTTGTGGAAGTGTCACAGTGTATTGGAAGGCGTCGTTTTTTCGGTCCCAGGTAAGTCCCAGTAGCTTCATTACTTCATCTACTTTTATGAATAATTCATTTGTCTCCTCTATTTTTTCTTCCGTTTCATTTATTCTTTGAAGGAATTCTTCACTATTGCTTGACCACTTTTGTAGCTCAAATCCCCCCTTTTGTAGAAGTTGATTCATTTCAGTATATAGTTGTATTGCTGACTCCACATTTTCACAGCCGGTAAGTAAATCATCCATGTAAAAGTCTTGCTTTACCTTTTTTGCTGCTTCTGGGTAACAATGGCCTTCATCAATTGCTATCTGCTGTAGCGCTTTAACTGCTAAATAGGGCGCTGATGATGTGCCGAACGTTATTCTCAGAAGACGGAATTCTTCTGGTTTTTGAGGCGTTTCAGGGCAAGATGGTACTGGATACGATGATGAATTTGGTTTTTCTCTGTTCCACAGAATTCTTTGAAAGTCTATGTCTTCGACTGCGACTTTTACCTGGCGATACATTTTTACAATATCTGATGACAGGCATATTGGATATGTTCTCCATCTCGTCAGAAGATTTCTCATGTCTGGCTGCAAGGTAGGTCCCACCATAAGTAAGTTGTTTAACGATACGCCATTCTCCCCTTTGCATGAAGCGTCGAAGACGATGCGAACTTTTGTAGTTTCTCTGTCGTTTTTGACGACAGCAAAATGAGGTAAGTATGCTGCTTTTGATTTTATCGTTTCTTTTTCAGGTACTGCTTCCATATGACCCAAATGTAAGTATTCTTCAAGCACTTTTTCATATTTTGCTTTTAAATCTGTTGCTTTGTTAAGTTTTGCTTCTAAATATGACAACCTTTTCTCCGCTATCTTCTTCGAATTTTCTACTTTCAGGTCCTCCTCTTCAATTCTAAATGGTAGTCTCACAATATATCTTCCGTCTTCATCTCGTTTCGTGGTTTCTGAAAACAACTTCTCACAACGTATTTCTTCTTCAGTGAGTTTTGTATGTATGTCTACCTTCGTGTCTGCTTCGAGTTCCCAAAACTTCCTCAGCTGTGCATCTTCTTCAAAAGAAACTTGATGGATTGATATCAAATTCTTTGTTTGCTTCTTTGATTGTGATCCTGCTACACCAGATAATATCCATCCTAGTGAAGTGTTTTGTGCTAACAATGACCCCTGCTTCTGAATACCTTCTTGCATTATTTGACTTACTACTTCAGCTCCTAACAGTAGATCTATTCTGCTAGGTGTATTGTAATTTGGATCAGCCAAAGGTAATCTGCAAACCCAATCTGTAGTTATAAGCTTCTTGTTAGGAAGTAGTGTAGTAATAGATTTGAGTACGTACACTTCTAGTGATATTTTAAAATCCTGGAATCCATCTCTCATTGATGAAATGGTCAGTTTGACCATAGACTTGGAGGTAACGTTTTGTCCTCCTCCTACTCCTGAGATTACTCCCTTCACTCGGGTCCTTTTAAGGCCCAGGTGTTGAGCCGTTGCTTCTGTGATAAATGATGCTTGTGCTCCTTGATCTAGCAACGCTCGTACGATTTGAGTATCTCCCTGGTCAGTTTCAGCTTTGACAAGAGCAGTGGCTAATAGCACTTGTTCACATGGTGCTGCTCCTCCCGATGCGAAACACACTACAGGTGCATCTTCTCCCGATTTATTTTCTGAAAGTGAACCGCTACCTATTGCTTGGTCTGAATTTGAACCGCTACCTGCTGCTTGATTCGAATCAGAGTCACCTTTGAGGTGCAGAAAAGTATGATGTCGCCGGCGACAAATACGACACGTAAATCGGCAACGACATTGCATAGCAGAGTGACCTTCGCCCAAGCAATTAAAACACAATCGCTGTTTTTCCACGAATAACCTACGGGCTGGTACCTCCAGTTCCTCAAACTTCTTACAATGGACTAGTTTATGATCATCTATGTTGCAGTAGTTGCAAAAACCAGAGATATTCGCTCCATCGGCTACATGAAAGGTCTTTGTTTGATTAACTCTTGATTTATTGAAGCTGGATCCCGTACCCATGAACTCCAGAGCTCTAAACCGATTCGTCAGGAATTCTTTAAATCCACTAAATGTCGGCAGTTCATCACTTTTGTTATTTGCGCTTTGTAGCTCCCAGTGTTTTCTGGTTTCGGAATCCAACTTCAACGAAGTCATATAAACAATAAACAGATCCCAAGTGGAAACATCAACACCGAGATTGGCTAAAGCTCCCAAACATTCTGTGGTATTATCTAAAATTTCCTTTAAAAAGGCAGCTGATTCCACGTTAGTACTACGTTGACTGAATAAACGTTTCAAAATAGTGTTGCACAAAAATCTTTTGTTATTATAACGTTCAATCAATGTAGTCCAACATTGTTCATAATTTGCCGATGAAATACTCATGTTTCTTACAAGCTGTTCTGCTTCCCCACCCAATAGACCTTTGAGATATTGCATTTTAACAGCTTTATCCATGTCAGTATCATGAACTAATGATTTGTATAAATCACGGAAGGTGCTCCATTCTGTGTAATCCCCAGAAAACTTTGGGATTACAATTTTTGGTAACTTAGCGTAACTGTTAGTTTTACATGGTGTCTTTGATGCGAAATCTGCCTGCGATTCTGAATCAGCCCACTGTTCATCTGGTAAATCTTTTTTCAAAAGACATTTACAATCTACGTACAATTCTTCTGTAGTTTCGTAAACGTCCTTTGTCATATACAATGATGATCTTAACAATTTAGGATCCGATGTTTTGCAAAGTTCAGTGTGAGTCTCAACGAACTGACTCCACAATTTTTCCAATGAATCAAGTTTTGACTGAATCAGATCTTTCGATTTACGATCTTTTGACATTTTCTTATAATTAGTTCTTGTTTTAGTTATCCTACTACACAAATCATCCTGCAAAAACAAAAGCTGTTCCATTGAGACAGACATAATAAATTTATTTTAAGCAAGTTATAGATTCGAAATTCAGTTTAAAATTTTTACAAGTTCCAAGTAAAGTTTTGAGAGATAAATTTTTTAAGTGTTTTGCAAAAATTCAAAAATTTTCTAAGTGTTTTGTAAAAAAATCAAAAATCGGGCATAGGTTCCCCGTCGGAACTAAATTCTTAAAACTATTCTAAGTCTACAAGCTAATTACTACAAACAATTTACAAGTTAGGTTAGAAAACAGTAAAGATAAAATGTATTCAAATGTTAATAAATAGTCCAATTTTTACATCACCAAAGTCTTTCCTTTCCTCTGCTTCAATTGTTCCGATCCTTGGCACTATCCCTGAGATCTGATTGCTTCGTGCCTAACTCGGTCTGAGTCGGCACCCCTGCTGCTATTCCGTGGCAAAGCTCCACTCCCGATGATGTAGATAAGTATGCTGCTTGCTGGTCGTCTGATGATATGCCCACGCGGCTGAGCACCTCGCTCCCTTGGACTTGATGCTGCTGATAATTGCGCAACTCCCGCCTGAGTTGACGCCCCCGCCGCTCCACGCACTGCGCCCCGTTTAGTTTCACCGAACACAAAAAACCAACCCAACTCTGCTCTAAGAGCTCTGCCTCACTAGGATGCCATGGCGACGTCGCCAGCGGCGCAGGCCTGGCTACTTCTGGCGTCCGAAGGTCGCCAAGTCGAGTGGCCATGGCGTCTCGATAGTCAATTCATTCATCGTCGCCGCGTCGTCAGGAATGGACGTAGAAGAAATCGCATTACTTTGTTATGTACGTCGCAGGAAAATGGAAAAGGAAAAGAAGAAAAAAAGAATATGTTCACTATTTCTTTGAATATGTTCACTATTTCGTCCCAACATTTAATTTTTAAATTGCGATCGGAATAATCATTCAATGAAGTGTCCCATAAACAAGGACGGTTTTGGATTTCTATAATGAATCTCTCTGTATCGAAACTCATTTTTAACTACACCTACAAATACAAATAAATCGTGATAAATTCCGAGCAAGCGTCCAAAATGGCGGCCGGTTGGCGACTGAATGAGTGAGGTGCAGTTTACACGTGTACAATTTAATGGCAACGTCGCCAAGCCGCCAGAGTATCCAGACGCCACGTAGGGAGCCGCATCTCATGGCCACGCTTTCAAATTGGCGACGCTGCCAAACCGTCGCCATGTGAGTTAGGTGTCATACATTTTAGTAATCTGCTTGGATACGTAGCCGGCGACGTCGCCATGGCATCCTAGTGAGGCAGAGCTCTTACTCAAGAGCACAGGCACACACACATACGGTTCCCCAATACAGTGGGTCTCCGTCTCGAAGGACCAAAATGTACTACGTACAAATAGCCTGATGAGAGGTAGGTTAGGTGACGAGCAAGATCGTATCAATAGAAAACCCGAAACTGATAATTTCAAGTTTATTAGAGATTCACAGAGTACAGACAATGCCAATTTTAAACAGAAATAATAGTTTGACTACTTTAGTCGCCGCGCGTTTTCGTCAGCGCGATCTAGCATTTGTCAAATTTTAATCACGCCATCTAGCGGTAAATTTTTGAACTTATAGAACATTTTGTTACAATGCGTTAGACACCTCTATCACTCGTCATCTCCATATCCACTCCTTTCTTACCCATATCTTCTTTCACACAATCCATCCATCTTTTCTTAGGTCTACCTCTACTCACATATCCATCCACATTCATTTCCATCACCCTTTTAGTTAAATGAGTTTCATCCCTCCGCATTACGTGCCCATACCACGCTAACCTATTGCTCCTCAACTTTTCAGTCACTGGCGCTACTTTCAGACTTCCCCTAATATATTCATTCCTCACCTTATCCATTCGCGTCACTCCGCACATCCATCTCAACATTCGCATCTCTGTCGCATGTACTCTTCTTTCATCCGTCGCTTTCGTGGCCCAGCATTCAGATCCATACAGCACGACAGGTCTAATGACCGTCTTGTAAATTTTCCCCTTAAGTTTAAGGGGCATACAAGGGCATACTGGGCAAAATGGTAAAATTAAAAATGACAATTTGGCGATAGACGAAGTCTGGAAATTCAAGTGGTACTGGGCAAGGAAAGGGCACGTCTGGGAACTGAGGCCCACTATAACCACCGAGCGGAGCCCTGTGACAGCCAGTCGTGAAGCGATGGCGTGACGAGCTGGACCTTCAGCGACTTATCATGGCGATATACCAGAAAAACTCGAGGGGAGGCCTTTGTTCGGTCGTGGTTTCGAGTCAGCTTGTGCACAATGAGTTTTTCTGTGAAGTGATCGAAGATAGGTTATGCACTTACCGTCATCCTGTTGACAGAGTCAGTTTCGTCACAAGCGAGCTGTGTGAGTGTGTGTGCGGCGCGTGCGTACTCCCGCGCTACCAGAGTGTGCGTCGCCAGGAGCTCTGCGCGGGAGCTCACTGATACCCACGCACGGAACCTGTACCGACATTATATTACTGTGTGAGTGTGTGTGCGGCGCGTGCGTACTCCCGCGCTACCAGAGTGTGCGTCGCCAGGAGCTCTGCGCGGGAGCTCACTGATACCCACGCACGGAACCTGTACCGACATTATATTACTGTGTGAGTGTGTGTGCGGCGCGTGCGTACTCCCGCGCTACCAGAGTGTGCGTCGCCAGGAGCTCTGCGCGGGAGCTCACTGATACCCACGCACGGAACCTGTACCGACATTATATTACTGTGTGAGTGTGTGTGCGGCGCGTGCGTACTCCCGCGCTACCAGAGTGTGCGTCGCCAGGAGCTCTGCGCGGGAGCTCACTGATACCCACGCACGGAACCTGTACCGACATTATATTACTGTGTGAGTGTGTGTGCGGCGCGTGCGTACTCCCGCGCTACCAGAGTGTGCGTCGCCAGGAGCTCTGCGCGGGAGCTCACTGATACCCACGCACGGAACCTGTACCGACATTATATTACTGTGTGAGTGTGTGTGCGGCGCGTGCGTACTCCCGCGCTACCAGAGTGTGCGTCGCCAGGAGCTCTGCGCGGGAGCTCACTGATACCCACGCACGGAACCTGTACCGACATTATATTACTGTGTGAGTGTGTGTGCGGCGCGTGCGTACTCCCGCGCTACCAGAGTGTGCGTCGCCAGGAGCTCTGCGCGGGAGCTCACTGATACCCACGCACGGAACCTGTACCAACATTATATTACTGTGTGAGTGTGTGTGCGGCGCGTGCGTACTCCCGCGCTACCAGAGTGTGCGTCGCCAGGAGCTCTGCGCGGGAGCTCACTGATACCCACGCACGGAACCTGTACCGACATTATATTACTGTGTGAGTGTGTGTGCGGCGCGTGCGTACTCCCGCGCTACCAGAGTGTGCGTCGCCAGGAGCTCTGCGCGGGAGCTCACTGATACCCACGCACGGAACCTGTACCGACATTATATTACTGTGTGAGTGTGTGTGCGGCGCGTGCGTACTCCCGCGCTACCAGAGTGTGCGTCGCCAGGAGCTCTGCGCGGGAGCTCACTGATACCCACGCACGGAACCTGTACCGACATTATATTACTGTGTGAGTGTGTGTGCGGCGCGTGCGTACTCCCGCGCTACCAGAGTGTGCGTCGCCAGGAGCTCTGCGCGGGAGCTCACTGATACCCACGCACGGAACCTGTACCGACATTATATTACTGTGTGAGTGTGTGTGCGGCGCGTGCGTACTCCCGCGCTACCAGAGTGTGCGTCGCCAGGAGCTCTGCGCGGGAGCTCACTGATACCCACGCACGGAACCTGTACCGACATTATATTACTGTGTGAGTGTGTGTGCGGCGCGTGCGTACTCCCGCGCTACCAGAGTGTGCGTCGCCAGGAGCTCTGCGCGGGAGCTCACTGATACCCACGCACTACTTACTGTGTCAGTGTGTGTGCATATATACTTTATAAAGATTCCTGCAAACACAAGCGTATTACCTGAAGGCTCAATGCGGACTGAATTGGCAGCGACACGACGCGACGAAACGTAACTAGACATTATTAACCTTATGAACAATGTTACAAGATATAGAATGAACGAGATGTCGCGCTGGCTCGAGCAGTCTCGCGTGTCGTTCATTTTATTAAGCGTTTATATATCTTGTAATAAGTATGCACTCACCGAGCGGTGTACCTGGCTGCGACAGAGCGCAGCAAGATGGCGGCGCACCTGCCTCCGCGGTCCGCCAGCCACGCAAACGTCAGCTCGCAGATACCCTGCGACACGAGTCACTAGCTATGAGGATACAGTATGCACTCACCGAGCGGTGTACCTGGCTGCGACAGAGCGCAGCAAGATGGCGGCGCACCTGCCTCCGCGGTCCGCCAGCCACGCAAACGTCAGCTCGCAGATACCCTGCGACACGAGTCACTAGCTATGAGGATACAGTATGCACTCACCGAGCGGTGTACCTGGCTGCGACAGAGCGCAGCAAGATGGCGGCGCACCTGCCTCCGCGGTCCGCCAGCCACGCAAACGTCAGCTCGCAGATACCCTGCGACACGAGTCACTAGCTATGAGGATACAGTATGCACTCACCGAGCGGTGTACCTGGCTGCGACAGAGCGCAGCAAGATGGCGGCGCACCTGCCTCCGCGGTCCGCCAGCCACGCAAACGTCAGCTCGCAGATACCCTGCGACACGAGTCACTAGCTATGAGGATACAGTATGCACTCACCGAGCGGTGTACCTGGCTGCGACAGAGCGCAGCAAGATGGCGGCGCACCTGCCTCCGCGGTCCGCCAGCCACGCAAACGTCAGCTCGCAGATACCCTGCGACACGAGTCACTAGCTATGAGGATACAGTATGCACTCACCGAGCGGTGTACCTGGCTGCGACAGAGCGCAGCAAGATGGCGGCGCACCTGCCTCCGCGGTCCGCCAGCCACGCAAACGTCAGCTCGCAGATACCCTGCGACACGAGTCACTAGCTATGAGGATACAGTATGCACTCACCGAGCGGTGTACCTGGCTGCGACAGAGCGCAGCAAGATGGCGGCGCACCTGCCTCCGCGGTCCGCCAGCCACGCAAACGTCAGCTCGCAGATACCCTGCGACACGAGTCACTAGCTATGAGGATACAGTATGCACTCACCGAGCGGTGTACCTGGCTGCGACAGAGCGCAGCAAGATGGCGGCGCACCTGCCTCCGCGGTCCGCCAGCCACGCAAACGTCAGCTCGCAGATACCCTGCGACACGAGTCACTAGCTATGAGGATACAGTATGCACTCACCGAGCGGTGTACCTGGCTGCGACAGAGCGCAGCAAGATGGCGGCGCACCTGCCTCCGCGGTCCGCCAGCCACGCAAACGTCAGCTCGCAGATACCCTGCGACACGAGTCACTAGCTATGAGGATACAGTATGCACTCACCGAGCGGTGTACCTGGCTGCGACAGAGCGCAGCAAGATGGCGGCGCACCTGCCTCCGCGGTCCGCCAGCCACGCAAACGTCAGCTCGCAGATACCCTGCGACACGAGTCACTAGCTATGAGGATACAGTATGCACTCACCGAGCGGTGTACCTGGCTGCGACAGAGCGCAGCAAGATGGCGGCGCACCTGCCTCCGCGGTCCGCCAGCCACGCAAACGTCAGCTCGCAGATACCCTGCGACACGAGTCACTAGCTATGAGGATACAGTATGCACTCACCGAGCGGTGTACCTGGCTGCGACAGAGCGCAGCAAGATGGCGGCGCACCTGCCTCCGCGGTCCGCCAGCCACGCAAACGTCAGCTCGCAGATACCCTGCGACACGAGTCACTAGCTATGAGGATACAGTATGCACTCACCGAGCGGTGTACCTGGCTGCGACAGAGCGCAGCAAGATGGCGGCGCACCTGCCTCCGCGGTCCGCCAGCCACGCAAACGTCAGCTCGCAGATACCCTGCGACACGAGTCACTAGCTATGAGGATACAGTATGCACTCACCGAGCGGTGTACCTGGCTGCGACAGAGCGCAGCAAGATGGCGGCGCACCTGCCTCCGCGGTCCGCCAGCCACGCAAACGTCAGCTCGCAGATACCCTGCGACACGAGTCACTAGCTATGAGGATACAGTATGCACTCACCGAGCGGTGTACCTGGCTGCGACAGAGCGCAGCAAGATGGCGGCGCACCTGCCTCCGCGGTCCGCCAGCCACGCAAACGTCAGCTCGCAGATACCCTGCGACACGAGTCACTAGCTATGAGGATACAGTATGCACTCACCGAGCGGTGTACCTGGCTGCGACAGAGCGCAGCAAGATGGCGGCGCACCTGCCTCCGCGGTCCGCCAGCCACGCAAACGTCAGCTCGCAGATACCCTGCGACACGAGTCACTAGCTATGAGGATACAGTATGCACTCACCGAGCGGTGTACCTGGCTGCGACAGAGCGCAGCAAGATGGCGGCGCACCTGCCTCCGCGGTCCGCCAGCCACGCAAACGTCAGCTCGCAGATACCCTGCGACACGAGTCACTAGCTATGAGGATACAGTATGCACTCACCGAGCGGTGTACCTGGCTGCGACAGAGCGCAGCAAGATGGCGGCGCACCTGCCTCCGCGGTCCGCCAGCCACGCAAACGTCAGCTCGCAGATACCCTGCGACACGAGTCACTAGCTATGAGGATACAGTATGCACTCACCGAGCGGTGTACCTGGCTGCGACAGAGCGCAGCAAGATGGCGGCGCACCTGCCTCCGCGGTCCGCCAGCCACGCAAACGTCAGCTCGCAGATACCCTGCGACACGAGTCACTAGCTATGAGGATACAGTATGCACTCACCGAGCGGTGTACCTGGCTGCGACAGAGCGCAGCAAGATGGCGGCGCACCTGCCTCCGCGGTCCGCCAGCCACGCAAACGTCAGCTCGCAGATACCCTGCGACACGAGTCACTAGCTATGAGGATACAGTATGCACTCACCGAGCGGTGTACCTGGCTGCGACAGAGCGCAGCAAGATGGCGGCGCACCTGCCTCCGCGGTCCGCCAGCCACGCAAACGTCAGCTCGCAGATACCCTGCGACACGAGTCACTAGCTATGAGGATACAGTATGCACTCACCGAGCGGTGTACCTGGCTGCGACAGAGCGCAGCAAGATGGCGGCGCACCTGCCTCCGCGGTCCGCCAGCCACGCAAACGTCAGCTCGCAGATACCCTGCGACACGAGTCACTAGCTATGAGGATACAGTATGCACTCACCGAGCGGTGTACCTGGCTGCGACAGAGCGCAGCAAGATGGCGGCGCACCTGCCTCCGCGGTCCGCCAGCCACGCAAACGTCAGCTCGCAGATACCCTGCGACACGAGTCACTAGCTATGAGGATACAGTATGCACTCACCGAGCGGTGTACCTGGCTGCGACAGAGCGCAGCAAGATGGCGGCGCACCTGCCTCCGCGGTCCGCCAGCCACGCAAACGTCAGCTCGCAGATACCCTGCGACACGAGTCACTAGCTATGAGGATACAGTATGCACTCACCGAGCGGTGTACCTGGCTGCGACAGAGCGCAGCAAGATGGCGGCGCACCTGCCTCCGCGGTCCGCCAGCCACGCAAACGTCAGCTCGCAGATACCCTGCGACACGAGTCACTAGCTATGAGGATACAGTATGCACTCACCGAGCGGTGTACCTGGCTGCGACAGAGCGCAGCAAGATGGCGGCGCACCTGCCTCCGCGGTCCGCCAGCCACGCAAACGTCAGCTCGCAGATACCCTGCGACACGAGTCACTAGCTATGAGGATACAGTATGCACTCACCGAGCGGTGTACCTGGCTGCGACAGAGCGCAGCAAGATGGCGGCGCACCTGCCTCCGCGGTCCGCCAGCCACGCAAACGTCAGCTCGCAGATACCCTGCGACACGAGTCACTAGCTATGAGGATACAGTATGCACTCACCGAGCGGTGTACCTGGCTGCGACAGAGCGCAGCAAGATGGCGGCGCACCTGCCTCCGCGGTCCGCCAGCCACGCAAACGTCAGCTCGCAGATACCCTGCGACACGAGTCACTAGCTATGAGGATACAGTATGCACTCACCGAGCGGTGTACCTGGCTGCGACAGAGCGCAGCAAGATGGCGGCGCACCTGCCTCCGCGGTCCGCCAGCCACGCAAACGTCAGCTCGCAGATACCCTGCGACACGAGTCACTAGCTATGAGGATACAGTATGCACTCACCGAGCGGTGTACCTGGCTGCGACAGAGCGCAGCAAGATGGCGGCGCACCTGCCTCCGCGGTCCGCCAGCCACGCAAACGTCAGCTCGCAGATACCCTGCGACACGAGTCACTAGCTATGAGGATACAGTATGCACTCACCGAGCGGTGTACCTGGCTGCGACAGAGCGCAGCAAGATGGCGGCGCACCTGCCTCCGCGGTCCGCCAGCCACGCAAACGTCAGCTCGCAGATACCCTGCGACACGAGTCACTAGCTATGAGGATACAGCGGCTTTTATGTATCCCAGACGTGGGACAGGACTGCACAGGACCGGAAAGTTTCTCTCAGTGAAACGCGAAAGAACATGAATAGCATTGCTTAGTTTGAAAGCTATCCTAAGTGATCCCAATGGTCCTGAATAAATGATTTTTGACTTTGAGTGGGTGCTATCCAACAACAAAGCGCTAAGTAATATCCCGGCCGTGCATCAATGGATTTTGCGTTTCGTAAAATTTATATGTGCTTTAACACGAGCTCTGAACGGTGAAGGAAACACATCGTAAGGAAACCAGTTAGTATTCTTATAGGCGGCGATGGGCTTGCAACCTGTGTCAGGTTGCAAGTATGGAATACTAACTTCTGTGAGATGTGGGCATGTATTAAATATGTATTTGGATATGCCTCGGACTATCCCCTTAGACACTTCAAAGGGTCCGGAATATAAAAGATCAGAGAAATGTCTACTGCGCCTTGGGGATACAGTCGTGACTCTGTTTTTTGTTTTGTTATGTGTTAAACTAGGGATCATCAGCTGTGGAAAGTAATGGGGTAGACTTGCACAGTAACATAAATTATAAAAACTCACCTCATTAATGTACTTGTCGATGTACGAGTAGAGTTTATCCAGATCGTTGCTTTTGATGCACATGTCGATGAGGAGCTCGAAGTCTTTGAACTTCTCAGCCAACACCGCCGCACGCTCCAACTGGCCTTCGTCAACTGGAACACAACATTACTTTGATAAATACAACTTTGACTCGATCATTTTTGAAAATAACAGTAACATAGGCTTGCCTAGCAGTTTGATGATGAGGGCTTATTGTATTCTTATAAAATTGACTAGGCCAATTGATTGGATGGATGGTGTCCCGGCGCATGGTGGTGTACACATGTGTGGTGGGCGCGCGTGCGGCGAGCGGCGCGGCCTCGGCCAGCAGCTGCCCCGCCAGGCCGGTCTATACGTACTGTACGGTTGGATGGTGTCCCGGCGCATGGTGGTGTACACATGTGTGGTGGGCGCGCGTGCGGCGAGCGGCGCGGCCTCGGCCAGCAGCTGCCCCGCCAGGCCGGTCTATACGTACTGTACGGTTGGATGGTGTCCCGGCGCATGGTGGTGTACACATGTGTGGTGGGCGCGCGTGCGGCGAGCGGCGCGGCCTCGGCCAGCAGCTGCCCCGCCAGGCCGGTCTATACGTACTGTACGGTTGGATGGTGTCCCGGCGCATGGTGTGGTACACATGTGTGGTGGGCGCGCGTGCGGCGAGCGGCGCGGCCTCGGCCAGCAGCTGCCCCGCCAGGCCGGTCTATACGTACTGTACGGTTGGATGGTGTCCCGGCGCATGGTGGTGTACACATGTGTGGTGGGCGCGCGTGCGGCGAGCGGCGCGGCCTCGGCCAGCAGCTGCCCCGCCAGGCCGGTCTATACGTACTGTACGGTTGGATGGTGTCCCGGCGCATGGTGGTGTACACATGTGTGGTGGGCGCGCGTGCGGCGAGCGGCGCGGCCTCGGCCAGCAGCTGCCCCGCCAGGCCGGTCTATACGTACTGTACGGTTGGATGGTGTCCCGGCGCATGGTGGTGTACACATGTGTGGTGGGCGCGCGTGCGGCGAGCGGCGCGGCCTCGGCCAGCAGCTGCCCCGCCAGGCCGGTCTATACGTACTGTACGGTTGGATGGTGTCCCGGCGCATGGTGGTGTACACATGTGTGGTGGGCGCGCGTGCGGCGAGCGGCGCGGCCTCGGCCAGCAGCTGCCCCGCCAGGCCGGTCTATACGTACTGTACGGTTGGATGGTGTCCCGGCGCATGGTGGTGTACACATGTGTGGTGGGCGCGCGTGCGGCGAGCGGCGCGGCCTCGGCCAGCAGCTGCCCCGCCAGGCCGGTCTATACGTACTGTACGGTTGGATGGTGTCCCGGCGCATGGTGGTGTACACATGTGTGGTGGGCGCGCGTGCGGCGAGCGGCGCGGCCTCGGCCAGCAGCTGCCCCGCCAGGCCGGTCTATACGTACTGTACGGTTGGATGGTGTCCCGGCGCATGGTGGTGTACACATGTGTGGTGGGCGCGCGTGCGGCGAGCGGCGCGGCCTCGGCCAGCAGCTGCCCCGCCAGGCCGGTCTATACGTACTGTACGGTTGGATGGTGTCCCGGCGCATGGTGGTGTACACATGTGTGGTGGGCGCGCGTGCGGCGAGCGGCGCGGCCTCGGCCAGCAGCTGCCCCGCCAGGCCGGTCTATACGTACTGTACGGTTGGATGGTGTCCCGGCGCATGGTGGTGTACACATGTGTGGTGGGCGCGCGTGCGGCGAGCGGCGCGGCCTCGGCCAGCAGCTGCCCCGCCAGGCCGGTCTATACGTACTGTACGGTTGGATGGTGTCCCGGCGCATGGTGGTGTACACATGTGTGGTGGGCGCGCGTGCGGCGAGCGGCGCGGCCTCGGCCAGCAGCTGCCCCGCCAGGCCGGCCGCCAGCTCCAGCACCTGTGCGCGCAGCGCCGGCTCCGGGCACGCGTGGGCGTACTCGCTGGGGACAATAAGGGATGTAGTTAGTAGGCGGTTTAATACTAACGGTTTTGCCTTCCGATCTTAAGGGTGGGTACGAATCCGGTCATGCATCCAAGACTATTTCTGGATAAAAGTATATGTTCTATGTTAGTACACTCAAACAGCAAGGGAAAACATCACGAAGAAACTAGCATATTCAAAATCGTAAATGTATCTAAAACATAACTGATATTCATTTGACACAGTCATATCAAAAAAAGTGCTTCTGTGAAACGCACTTATAATCTTGTCATAACATGTGTCCATTGTCAGTAGAGTTAGACGCTAGCCCCCCCTAGCTAGGTCAGAGACACTCACGTGACGGCCGCGGTGTGCAGCTGCAGCAGGGCGGGCAGCAGGCCGCGGGCCCCGCCCACATTGTCAGTAGAGTTAGACGCTAGCCCCCCCTAGCTAGGTCAGAGACACTCACGTGACGGCCGCGGTGTGCAGCTGCAGCAGGGCGGGCAGCAGGCCGCGGGCCCCGCCCACATTGTCAGTAGAGTTAGACGCTAGCCCCCCCTAGCTAGGTCAGAGACACTCACGTGACGGCCGCGGTGTGCAGCTGCAGCAGGGCGGGCAGCAGGCCGCGGGCCCCGCCCACATTGTCAGTAGAGTTAGACGCTAGCCCCCCCTAGCTAGGTCAGAGACACTCACGTGACGGCCGCGGTGTGCAGCTGCAGCAGGGCGGGCAGCAGGCCGCGGGCCCCGCCCACATTGTCAGTAGAGTTAGACGCTAGCCCCCCCTAGCTAGGTCAGAGACACTCACGTGACGGCCGCGGTGTGCAGCTGCAGCAGGGCGGGCAGCAGGCCGCGGGCCCCGCCCACATTGTCAGTAGAGTTAGACGCTAGCCCCCCCTAGCTAGGTCAGAGACACTCACGTGACGGCCGCGGTGTGCAGCTGCAGCAGGGCGGGCAGCAGGCCGCGGGCCCCGCCCACATTGTCAGTAGAGTTAGACGCTAGCCCCCCCTAGCTAGGTCAGAGACACTCACGTGACGGCCGCGGTGTGCAGCTGCAGCAGGGCGGGCAGCAGGCCGCGGGCCCCGCCCACATTGTCAGTAGAGTTAGACGCTAGCCCCCCCTAGCTAGGTCAGAGACACTCACGTGACGGCCGCGGTGTGCAGCTGCAGCAGGGCGGGCAGCAGGCCGCGCGCCGGCGCGGGCGCGGGCGCGGGCCCCGCCCACATTGTCAGTAGAGTTAGACGCTAGCCCCCCCTAGCTAGGTCAGAGACACTCACGTGACGGCCGCGGTGTGCAGCTGCAGCAGGGCGGGCAGCAGGCCGCGGGCCCCGCCCACATTGTCAGTAGAGTTAGACGCTAGCCCCCCCTAGCTAGGTCAGAGACACTCACGTGACGGCCGCGGTGTGCAGCTGCAGCAGGGCGGGCAGCAGGCCGCGGGCCCCGCCCACATTGTCAGTAGAGTTAGACGCTAGCCCCCCCTAGCTAGGTCAGAGACACTCACGTGACGGCCGCGGTGTGCAGCTGCAGCAGGGCGGGCAGCAGGCCGCGCGCCGGCGCGGGCGCGGGCGCGGGCCCCGCCCACATTGTCAGTAGAGTTAGACGCTAGCCCCCCCTAGCTAGGTCAGAGACACTCACGTGACGGCCGCGGTGTGCAGCTGCAGCAGGGCGGGCAGCAGGCCGCGGGCCGGCGCGGGCGCGGGCGCGGGCCCCGCCCACATTGTCAGTAGAGTTAGACGCTAGCCCCCCCTAGCTAGGTCAGAGACACTCACGTGACGGCCGCGGTGTGCAGCTGCAGCAGGGCGGGCAGCAGGCCGCGCGCCGGCGCGGGCGCGGGCGCGGGCCCCGCCCACATTGTCAGTAGAGTTAGACGCTAGCCCCCCCTAGCTAGGTCAGAGACACTCACGTGACGGCCGCGGTGTGCAGCTGCAGCAGGGCGGGCAGCAGGCCGCGCGCCGGCGCGGGCGCGGGCGCGGGCCCCGCCCACATTGTCAGTAGAGTTAGACGCTAGCCCCCCCTAGCTAGGTCAGAGACACTCACGTGACGGCCGCGGTGTGCAGCTGCAGCAGGGCGGGCAGCAGGCCGCGCGCCGGCGCGGGCGCGGGCGCGGGCCCCGCCCACTGCGCCCGCGCGCTCTGCATCGCGGACAGCGCCGACTGTGGGGGAGAAAGACATCTTAAACATCATACTGATACTAATATATCTCTGCAAGTTAGCAATGAGAACATTTCAAAAATGTACTACTATTTAGTTTGTATCTGGATCTTAAATCAAACTTTTGATAGTCTGCTGCGTCAGTCGTTCAGAGTATCCGTAACGTTCGATCGCATCCCTGATTGATCCTGCAGCACCGAGGTCCGTACTGAAGTCCTACGAGAAGGTGAGTACCATCCAAATCGGCCGCGAACGTGGTGCAAACATGCATGCATGCAGAACGAGATAATGTTACCGCTGCGGACGACTAGTGTCACTTGTAGAACAGACTGGGAGTGGATAAAGTGAAGTTCTACATATAATAATAATAATAAATAATAATAAATCTTTATTCAACACCTTAGGGCTACACGTTACAGAAAATATAATTATTATTATACTACGTATAATACTTATTACAATTAAACATAGGTAACAGAATACAATGTGCCTGAACTAGGCGAACCTGTGTCTCAGGCTGGAAAAGGCTAACAATATTCATTAGGCAGGTCAATAAACAGTATAATCTATAAACTTAGTGATAAAATAAACAAAAAGCAACTAAAATGACATTATAAAATAAACTAAATTAAAATGACCACTTTTATACAATTAATTACTTACTTTACTACAATTAATAGTTTCTCAGTTTCCTCGTGAGATAAATTAGATAAGGCAAGTTGTAGGGTTTTCTTACAGATAGTATAATTCATTTCATAAATGCCTAATTTGCGATTGAGTCTGTTATACACGAGCGGCCCTAAGAACACAAAAAATTTAGATGCGAACGCATGTTTTAGTTGAGTGATGTTAGTGCGGATATCTTTACGTCTGTTGTTAATAGCTTCTGCACAAAAAGGAAGAGATCTATGTTGTCTTAATGCGGTGTATAGTATAAATAGCTGTCGAACAGTTAGCACTTTACAAGTCTTATATAAAAGGTTAGTTGGAAAACGATAAGGGCGAAAAGTTGCTACCTTTAATATTGCCCTTTGAGCTCTTTCTATAGTTAATATGTTAGTTTTACCCACTCCACCCCATGATGTAATACAGTACTGAATTTCTGACTGACATAGGGCATAATATATTTTAAGAACTAATTGTGAATCTGCAAAACATCGCAACGTCTTAAATACATAGATTAATTTACGTACTCTATTGCTCAAGACCTCAATATGCAAGTTAAACGATAGAGTTTCGTCTATTATAACGCCAAGGTACTTGATATTATCGGCCTTTGAGATGACAGGGCAGTTACATAAATTTTAATTTGTAAATTGGTGATTGCATTGGTGTGCATATATTGTGCTACTTAATTGTGCTAGTTGCGATTTCCGCATCGTGAACTTAAGGTATTTTGTTTTGTCAGCATTTAACGTTAGTAAGTGACCTTGGAGCCAGTTATTTACAATATTGAAGCCGTGTTGTGCATATTCATGTACTTCCGAGTCCGAACTAGCTGAAAAAAGTAGGGCAGTGTCGTCGGCATATGAAATAATTTTTCCGTGCTCTAATTGTAAGTTACATAGGTCATTTATGTAAGTTAAAAACAATGTAGGACCTAAAATACTTCCTTGGGGGACCCCAAAAGAAGTGTTTTCTAATTCTAAACTGACGACATTATCTATTCTAACGCATTGGCTTCGACCGCTCAAATAGCTGGTAAGCAAATTGAGTTGTGTGCCTCGTATTCCCATATTTTCTAACTTGTTGAGTAAAATAGGGATAGACACAGTGTCGAATGCTTTGGCTAGGTCTAAAAATATACCGATTACCCGATATGTATGTATCGGGACCCGAGTAACGCGGCGGTAGGGCAGGTACTCACGGTGAGCAGGCGCAGCACGGCGGCGGCGTGCAGCGCGCGCTGGGCGGGCGGCGCGGCGGCGGGCGCGCGGCGGGCGGCCAGCGCGCGCAGCACGCGCCCCGCCCGAGTGACGCGGCGGTAGGGCAGGTACTCACGGTGAGCAGGCGCAGCACGGCGGCGGCGTGCAGCGCGCGCTGGGCGGGCGGCGCGGCGGCGGGCGCGCGGCGGGCGGCCAGCGCGCGCAGCACGCGCCCCGCCCGAGTGACGCGGCGGTAGGGCAGGTACTCACGGTGAGCAGGCGCAGCACGGCGGCGGCGTGCAGCGCGCGCTGGGCGGGCGGCGCGGCGGCGGGCGCGCGGCGGGCGGCCAGCGCGCGCAGCACGCGCCCCGCCCGAGTGACGCGGCGGTAGGGCAGGTACTCACGGTGAGCAGGCGCAGCACGGCGGCGGCGTGCAGCGCGCGCTGGGCGGGCGGCGCGGCGGCGGGCGCGCGGCGGGCGGCCAGCGCGCGCAGCACGCGCCCCGCCCGAGTGACGCGGCGGTAGGGCAGGTACTCACGGTGAGCAGGCGCAGCACGGCGGCGGCGTGCAGCGCGCGCTGGGCGGGCGGCGCGGCGGCGGGCGCGCGGCGGGCGGCCAGCGCGCGCAGCACGCGCCCCGCCCGAGTGACGCGGCTACAGGTACTCACGGTGAGCAGGCGCAGCACGGCGGCGGCGTGCAGCGCGCGCTGGGCGGGCGGCGCGGCGGCGGGCGCGCGGCGGGCGGCCAGCGCGCGCAGCACGCGCCCCGCCCGAGTGACGCGGCGGTAGGGCAGGTACTCACGGTGAGCAGGCGCAGCACGGCGGCGGCGTGCAGCGCGCGCTGGGCGGGCGGCGCGGCGGCGGGCGCGCGGCGGGCGGCCAGCGCGCGCAGCACGCGCCCCGCCCGAGTGACGCGGCTACAGGTACTCACGGTGAGCAGGCGCAGCACGGCGGCGGCGTGCAGCGCGCGCTGGGCGGGCGGCGCGGCGGCGGGCGCGCGGCGGGCGGCCAGCGCGCGCAGCACGCGCCCCGCCCGAGTGACGCGGCGGTAGGGCAGGTACTCACGGTGAGCAGGCGCAGCACGGCGGCGGCGTGCAGCGCGCGCTGGGCGGGCGGCGCGGCGGCGGGCGCGCGGCGGGCGGCCAGCGCGCGCAGCACGCGCCCCGCCCGAGTGACGCGGCGGTAGCACGCGTCGCTGGCGGACAGCGCGCCGCTGGCGAGCGCGGCCGCCACCTCCGGCTCCTCGGGCTCGCCGGAGCCCCCGGGTCCGCACACCACCTGATACAAACACATCCTATTACCGACGCAAATCACACAAAAAAACACTAAACAATTCCACACCTACATCGATACCCGAGTAGCTCTCGAGCAACATCTACTAAAAGCAACACAAATGATACAGGTCATCATCTTCATGCCCTTGTCTCATGGTCCAATTCGCGTCATGTAAAAAGAACACTAAAAGAAAGTGAATAGGATGTGGCGACCTCTAACTGCGATCGCCTGAACTACAAAGCGCGCTATCAAATCCTAAATCTCGCAAGAAACATTATTCTTGGCAATTAGCCTATATAGAACTATCCGATATTATCTGTCGGCTGAAAGGCCCTAAGGTACGTGGACCGGATGGCGTCGACCTTAGTGAGGTTAGTACTACCTCTTTGCCATGGATTTAGGGGAAATACACCTAAAATACCCAAAAGAATGTATGTTTAAACGCATGAATACAAATGGCCCAAACACCCCATCTTTCACTATCTTCCAGCGTTCTTTCTCCATGACGCGACCTGAGTCTCTTATGACTTTGGAATGTAATTTTACCTGGTAAATAGCAGCGTCGATGAGATGCGAGTCGGTGCCCTGCTGCAGACTCCTCAGCGCGATGGCGATAGCCAGCTGCTCGGCGAGGGAGCACAGCGCCGCCTCCGTCCTCACCACTCCACTACCTGTACATATCAACAGTTATGCCGGCCACCCACGATCCAGTCTACCGTCCATTGTGCAGCACTGCAAACTTGATCAAGTCGGCAGAACAAAGTTCTTTTTGGCTTGTCATGCACACCCATACCGATACACCGTCAAGTTTACTGGACGCCGCATCCAGTCCGCGGCAGACTGGACGGTAAACTTGATCGTGGGTGGCCGGCATTACAGGCCTGTAGACCATGACCAATGACCATCCACAACAAGACCATCATTATTAAAGAAATGAAGTTGGTGCCCTACAACTGTCCTAGGGGGATGTATCTTCGACTTTCGATCCGAAGGTGAAAATCAAGGATGGTATCAATCGATTTCGTTTCATAACATTAAACGGTGAACGACGTAAGGAAATCGTAGCTTAGTCAGCTACACGCGTATTGCCGTTGTCTTTTTGTTGGTAAAGCTGAAAAGATGATTTAGATGCTGAGCGACAGCGTCCCGTTGAGTATAGGAACAGGTTGCATCCTGACGCTGGATGAATCATCATGTAAAAGACCTATAAGTTGCACTCAAATTGATAGTACTCCAATCTACCAGATTGTTATGGTTATGTAACAGAATAGAAGACATACCAGATGTGACCTTCCCGAGTCGATGCCAGAGTCCGTGCGCCCGCAGGAAGTCGAGGAAGAGCGCGAAGGCGCGCTTCTTGTCCTGGAGCTGCGCCGCCAGCTGCAGCGCCGCCGAGCTGCCCAGAGACACGCGCGCCGGGAGCCCCGCGCCCGCCTTCCACCTGCACGCAGGTCAATGCTGCATCACTAGTGTGCGAGCGAGACAACATGACAGCGCCGCCGAGCTGCCCAGAGACACGCGCGCCGGGAGCCCCGCGCCCGCCTTCCACCTGCACGCAGGTCAATGCTGCATCACTAGTGTGCGAGCGAGACAACATGACAGCGCCGCCGAGCTGCCCAGAGACACGCGCGCCGGGAGCCCCGCGCCCGCCTTCCACCTGCACGCAGGTCAATGCTGCATCACTAGTGTGCGAGCGAGACAACATGACAGCGCCGCCGAGCTGCCCAGAGACACGCGCGCCGGGAGCCCCGCGCCCGCCTTCCACCTGCACGCAGGTCAATGCTGCATCACTAGTGTGCGAGCGAGACAACATGACAGCGCCGCCGAGCTGCCCAGAGACACGCGCGCCGGGAGCCCCGCGCCCGCCTTCCACCTGCACGCAGGTCAATGCTGCATCACTAGTGTGCGAGCGAGACAACATGACAGCGCCGCCGAGCTGCCCAGAGACACGCGCGCCGGGAGCCCCGCGCCCGCCTTCCACCTGCACGCAGGTCAATGCTGCATCACTAGTGTGCGAGCGAGACAACATGACAGCGCCGCCGAGCTGCCCAGAGACACGCGCGCCGGGAGCCCCGCGCCCGCCTTCCACCTGCACGCAGGTCAATGCTGCATCACTAGTGTGCGAGCGAGACAACATGACAGCGCCGCCGAGCTGCCCAGAGACACGCGCGCCGGGAGCCCCGCGCCCGCCTTCCACCTGCACGCAGGTCAATGCTGCATCATCATGAAAATCTTCTCCACAATATCATCCAATCTTGATATGGTCGCCCTACAGGCTGACCTATGTCGGTTGGAAGATTATTGTCATATTAATAAGCTGGAACTGAATCCCTCTAAATGTTTTGTTTCAACTTTTACCCGTAAATTAAACATTATCCCTACCACCTACACTTTACAAGGCCAAGCTCTCTCATATACTAATTGTATGCGTGATCTTGGTGTACACCATGACTCGAAGTTGCTGTTTGACATCCATACTGCTAAAATTGTCAGTAAAGCTTCAAGGTCATTGGGTTTCATAATGCGACTTTCAAAAAATTTTAGTAATATTAAAACCATTAAATTATTGTATTGTTCATATGTCAGAAGTCACCTTGAGTATGGTTCTCAAATATGGAACCCGTGCTATTTTGTATATTCAGATCGAATAGAAAGTATCCAAAGGCGTTTTCTAAGGTACCTTTGTTTCAGAACAAAGATACCATATCATTCTGATAATTATGTTACTCTTTGCAAAAAATTCCATTTCATACCATTAAAAATTAGGCGTGATATAGCTGATTTCCTTTATATGCTAAAAATTATGAACAATGATGTTGACTGCCCTGACCTCCTAAACAAGTTGAAATTCAATATTCCAAGCAGAATTCTTCGGTTCATGCCTCTTTTAAGTGTGCCTACGTCCTCTACTAACTATAGGCAGAATTCATATATGTTGCGAGCGAGTAGAACTGTCAATGACTTTACCCGGCTATTGAACATTGATATGTTTAATACCAGTGTTCCCAAGGCAAGGCGATGCCTAGCATTACATTTTTTTAATCCGGAAGTTTAATTGTTTAATTTCATTATATATTTTTATTCTAAGTATCTATAAAAAGATAGATAAGTATGTATACAAGTATTAGTGTTCACATTTTTTCTAGCTATACTACTACTATTAGCGAAGACCTGTAATTGGCTCACTATTTCTATTGTAGTTACTAAGGACACCATGTAATAGCTGTTGGTTTTCCAATAAATAAATAAATAAATAAATCACTAGTGTGCGAGCGAGACAACATGACAGCGCCGCCGAGCTGCCCAGAGACACGCGCGCCGGGAGCCCCGCGCCCGCCTTCCACCTGCACGCAGGTCAATGCTGCATCACTAGTGTGCGAGCGAGACAACATGACAGCGCCGCCGAGCTGCCCAGAGACACGCGCGCCGGGAGCCCCGCGCCCGCCTTCCACCTGCACGCAGGTCAATGCTGCATCACTAGTGTGCGAGCGAGACAACATGACAGCGCCGCCGAGCTGCCCAGAGACACGCGCGCCGGGAGCCCCGCGCCCGCCTTCCACCTGCACGCAGGTCAATGCTGCATCACTAGTGTGCGAGCGAGACAACATGACAGCGCCGCCGAGCTGCCCAGAGACACGCGCGCCGGGAGCCCCGCGCCCGCCTTCCACCTGCACGCAGGTCAATGCTGCATCACTAGTGTGCGAGCGAGACAACATGACAGCGCCGCCGAGCTGCCCAGAGACACGCGCGCCGGGAGCCCCGCGCCCGCCTTCCACCTGCACGCAGGTCAATGCTGCATCACTAGTGTGCGAGCGAGACAACATGACAGCGCCGCCGAGCTGCCCAGAGACACGCGCGCCGGGAGCCCCGCGCCCGCCTTCCACCTGCACGCAGGTCAATGCTGCATCACTAGTGTGCGAGCGAGACAACATGACAGCGCCGCCGAGCTGCCCAGAGACACGCGCGCCGGGAGCCCCGCGCCCGCCTTCCACCTGCACGCAGGTCAATGCTGCATCACTAGTGTGCGAGCGAGACAACATGACAGCGCCGCCGAGCTGCCCAGAGACACGCGCGCCGGGAGCCCCGCGCCCGCCTTCCACCTGCACGCAGGTCAATGCTGCATCACTAGTGTGCGAGCGAGACAACATGACAGCGCCGCCGAGCTGCCCAGAGACACGCGCGCCGGGAGCCCCGCGCCCGCCTTCCACCTGCACGCAGGTCAATGCTGCATCACTAGTGTGCGAGCGAGACAACATGACAGCGCCGCCGAGCTGCCCAGAGACACGCGCGCCGGGAGCCCCGCGCCCGCCTTCCACCTGCACGCAGGTCAATGCTGCATCACTAGTGTGCGAGCGAGACAACATGACAGCGCCGCCGAGCTGCCCAGAGACACGCGCGCCGGGAGCCCCGCGCCCGCCTTCCACCTGCACGCAGGTCAATGCTGCATCACTAGTGTGCGAGCGAGACAACATGACAGCGCCGCCGAGCTGCCCAGAGACACGCGCGCCGGGAGCCCCGCGCCCGCCTTCCACCTGCACGCAGGTCAATGCTGCATCACTAGTGTGCGAGCGAGACAACATGACAGCGCCGCCGAGCTGCCCAGAGACACGCGCGCCGGGAGCCCCGCGCCCGCCTTCCACCTGCACGCAGGTCAATGCTGCATCACTAGTGTGCGAGCGAGACAACATGACAGCGCCGCCGAGCTGCCCAGAGACACGCGCGCCGGGAGCCCCGCGCCCGCCTTCCACCTGCACGCAGGTCAATGCTGCATCACTAGTGTGCGAGCGAGACAACATGATAAGCACCGCCATGATGCATGCCGACTTGCGAGTTTGTACACGTGCCATTATCCTGTCCTAATCCAAACGCACCGAAACACTTTATCTACTTACATACACAACCTTGAAGTTAAAATGTGGTATGGTCAGGAAACCATCGCATTTAAATAAACACGCACAAAGGTCTGGATTGCTGACTCATCTAAAAAGCCTAATGCTGCGTGCTTAGAGTAAACTAGAAGAAATTCTCATTCCCAGGCACTCTAAGGTGCCAATATTCTGGTAAATATATTGAAACAGTCTCGCTTTCGCTTGAGCCGGAATATGTGCTAGAGAATTACGAAGAACGGCACTGACGAGTTACTTTAACAAAATAGATTATCTTTTAAAAAAATTTAACATACTTACTCAAAACTTAACCATCAGCTTTCGACTAACAACAATAAGCTCTTCATCCACCAACCTGGGATCCCCAGCCGGCATATCATCGAGCATCTCAGTCGCGATCTTCAGCACCGTTCTGTCCAACACATTGTCCACATCCTCCTCCTCCGCCCCCCCCTCGCCCCGCCGCGAGGGGGGCGCGGGGGCGGGCGCGGCCGCGGGGGGAGGGGGGAACAGCTCGTTGATGATCTCACGGCACGGGCCAGTCTCGCGCCGGAGGTGGAACAGGAATGCCGTCTTTAGCTTGCCACATGCATCCGTCGTTACTGCGCTGATCTGGGGAAAAGGTCATTTAGTGCGGGGGCTTTTGGGGTTGATTTTGTTATGAAAAATGTAATGTAGATTACAAACTTACTTCGTGTGGATCAATCTCGTAAAGCGATAGGTTTCCATCATACATATCAGACGGACACGGCGATCCCATGGGACTCTCACAAACGGACCTGATAAAAACACACAAATTATTATCAATCCAAAACAACTGTTCTACCTGGTGAAAGAGCTCTCATTCGTCTATTGAACGTTCCCGAGCAATTAAGACCTCCGTGATGTAACAACTGTGTGTGACCCCCCCCCCCCCTCACCTGTCCTGCCTGCGTGTGGGCGGGGCCAGCCTCAGCGGGCCGTGTCGCGCAGAGAACAGCAGGGCGGGCGGACAGAGCTCGGCGCCCAGCACTCTGTCTCCTTCTGCTCCCAGGTCCACGCACTCCGCCTTGTCGCCGATGCCGCCACCGCTCGCTAACATAAACGGAACAGAATCTAAACTCTGGATTGTTCACTTCAGATCTCTAGGGCCTATCTATCCTCCCGCCTCGGCCTATCCCGATCTGCCTAGAATAGAGTCTAAGCATTCAGACGTTTTCAACTTTCCAAGAAATCCCCTTGGAGATCTGCAAGGAACCCCCATGGAGATCTTCAAAGAATCTGGTTGAAATCCCGTCTATATGCAATATTTGCGGTACCTCCGCATTTAGCATAACCTCATTCATTCATTTCCCTGCCCTTATCCCACTTTCATGTGGGGTCGGCACAACAGGTTTTCCTCTTCCACTCCGCTCTATCAGCCGTCATCTCAACACTCACTCCTTTCTTATCCATATCATCCTTCACACAGTCCATCCATCTTTTCTTTGGTCTGCCTCTTCTGCTACATCCCTCCACATTCAAACCTAACATTCTTCTCGTTACATGACTCTCTTCCCTCCTCATAATATGCCCATACCACGACAACCTATTACTCCTCAACTTATCCGTCACTGGCGCAACTTTCAAACTTCCTCTAATATACTCGTTCCTGATTTTGTCCATTCTTGTTACTCCACACATCCATCTCAACATTCGCATTTCCGCAACATGCACTCTTCTTTCATCCGTCTCTTTGGTTGCCCAACACTCTGATCCATACAATACGACAGGTCTTATGATCGTCTTGTAAATTTTCCCCTTAATTTTAAGGGGCATATGTGGATCGCACGTTGTTCCTGTGACCTGTCGCCATTTCATCCATCCCGCATTTAGTCTATTTTTCACGTCCCGGTCAATATTGCCATCGTTCTGGAATAATGAACCAAGGTACCGGAAGTCGGAGCAGACTGGCAGGGATACACCGTCTAAGGCAATAGGAGAGAAACTGGATGGACCACCGAAGTCGCAGAACAAGTGCTCGGTTTTTGTTCTGCTGATCTTCAGTCCGACACTCTCCAATCTCTCTTGCCATTTTGCCAGTCTGCTCTGGACCTCAGTTGCATTATTTCCGACAAGTACGATGTCGTCGGCGAACAGCATGCACCAGGGTGCCTCCTCCTGTATGTCCGATGTCAGTGCATCCATTACCAGGAGGAACAAATAAGGGCTCAAAGCCGATCCCTGGTGCAAACCCACTGCCACATCGAATTTATCGCTGACTCCGGCTTCGGACCGGACGTGTGTGTTAGCTCTCTCATACATCGCACTCACAAGCTGCACGTACTTTCCAGGCATTCTTTTCTCATTCATAGCCCACCACAGAACCTTACGGGGTACCCTATCGTATGCTTTCTCCAGGTCAACAAACACCATATGCAAATTTTTATGTGCGCGTCTATATTTTTCGCAAAGCTGCCGTAGTGCGAATATGGCGTCTGTTGTCCCTCGTCCCGGCATAAACCCGAATTGGTTCTGTGTTATTTCACTCTCGTCTCTAATACGTCGCGCTAATACTTTCTCCTTGCATTTAGCATAACCTATGTTATGCTAAATGCATATTGTATAGTGACACGTAAGCCTATTCTCGACACACAGTACTATCACACTGTGTCACACAAAATTAAATCTACGTCCTGAGAATCGAATCCGCGATTCACACAACAAAAGGCAGTTCGAACTGTTATCTAACTATTCTGTAACTCAGATAACCAGCTAACGGTCTAACAGTTCAAACCTGAAATGTAAATGTTAACACAATGTTCACCACAAGAGTACAGATACATACACGAGACGAGCGCGATGTATTTAGACGTGTAGAGGAGCACGTGTGTGGGCAGGGGCAGGAAGCGCGGCGGCTCCTCGCCCTCCGCCGGCCAGCTGCGCAGGGCCAGCAGTGACGTCACGCGGGGGTTAGCCAGCTCTTCCAGGGATATGTGCGCTGGGAAATACAGAACACTTGAAAAACCATCAACTGCGCAAAATGGCTAACTTCACTGAATCCCCTGGCCGTCGTAATACCTTTGAGAACACTGGTTTCGACTCAATGTGTGGTGTCAGAAACGACTCAAATTATGCGAAGGCGTGATGTAATAATAATAACATGAATCATAGTCAAACTAAAATATATTTTTTTCAGTAGGATCGATTACATAGAACCACAGCTTCGAACAGATTTACGAGCTAGGTGATTCTGCTACTGCGCAGAACACAATTTTATATGAAAACGTGTTCACTGCCCAGACAAACGGCTAATTTCACGAATGCTTAGATCCGTTGGGCGAACTGTACCAATTGTAAGTTAGTTCAAATGAGTTTTTACTAAAAGATAGTTAGAAACATGTTCAAATGTGTCAATTTCTATAGACCTGGATATACATTAATATCACAAACTAAAATTGTTGCAGTATTGGATGACAGTAGCCAGTAGACTTACCAATGGAATATCTCATCTCAGGCGAGCGTGCGACGTTGACGGCCGCTATGAGCAGCAACAACCCGTTGTCTCCGCTCGCTCGCACGTCCAGGGCCAGGATCTCCAGACTGTTGAGGTCACCTGGAGAACATTCATATTACTTCGTTAATGAATCGACGTGAGCGCTACCTGTCATGCTCAATCAGACAGTTTGTTTATTACATCTCGGCACTAGTGACGTTTCAATGCGCATAATCAATTTTTGCATGAAAAGTATCGACCGCGCGCATCGAAATGGCTAGATCCGTTGAACTGGTACTAAAAAAAAAAGTAAGTTCGTATGAGTCAGTGGCCAACTCTGGTGACGGAGTTTTTAGGCCGCCTTAAGGCCTCCGTCATGGCTTAACGACTTAAATAGCCGGGACCGACAATTTAACGTGCCCTCCGAAGCACGGAAGCGCTCAGATGAAAATGCCACTGGCAGTCACCCATCCACTTACAGACCGTTTCGAACGTTGCTTAACTTCGACGATCTATCAAGAACGACTAAGCAAGCACGGCCACGAGCGCGAAGCCACTAAGCAAGTCGTCACCTAGGATCAACATACCCTGTTGTGCGAGATGCGGCCTCGCGTGCGCCTCGGAGAGCGCGCGCCGCAGACTGTGCTCGTGCAGGTCGGGCCCCCGCCACACCTGCAGCACGGGCCCCGCGCCCCCTGCACCCCCGGCACCCCCCGCGCCGGCCCCCGCCCCGCCCGCCACCAGCGCCACGCAGCCTGATGTGCCGGGCTCCAGCCCACCCTCGCCCAGCACTACCACGCCCACTAGCTTCTGTAATACATTAAATTGTCATCCAGCCTGCTCATTCTTGTTGTATTAACAGAACGAGATCGCGTAAAGTTTTTGGATAATATTCTAATACGAATTCAAAGTCAAAAATCATTTATTCAGTAGGACCACTGGGTGATTCTACTCCTGTTCCTATGCTACCGTGAAGAATCAGGGTGACCAACACGATTTAGGGCCTAGCTTTCTTTTGGGTGGTGCTCCATCACAGGTGAAGGTGATCCATCTTAATTAAAATTAAATAGTCACAGTCTAGTCTAACTCTACTTAGGTTGGAATGGAATAAAATGATACTTGAATTTTGGAAGAATTATCTTTCAAGGATAGTGATACAACTGAAAATCGTCGCTCATATCAATGGTAGCCAAGTTGTTTGCCCAGCACAAACAGCACTGTGTGTGTAACCCTGATATACATCTGAACCAATAAATCATGCGCTGGGTTTTTGGATTTTTACAAAAACATCATGAACACTACCAGAAAAATAAAGTAAAATTGATTTCTTACAGTATCAACATGAGCTGGCATGGATCCAAAGAACATCAAAGAGACCCTTCTCCCAATGCCGCCGAGCCAGCCGCTAGGTGGACGCAATGTTCTACATGTCACTGTTGCTCTGCCATCTACAATGATGCACTCAATTATTATAAACTCTAATACTAGTCTCTTGTAAAAATAAACCCAATATAAGTACTTACTGAAAAGTTTCTCATTGATAAAAATAGCACCAAGTTTTGTGTTTAACTGCTCTGTTTGTAAAAATTTGTATATTCAGAGGGCAAGAATTTTATTTAATGCAAAAATATTGTTGCTACGCCCATGAATCATTATGAAATATGAATATTTGCAAACCTATAGTAGTAGGAGTCAAATGCACCAGAGTGCAAGTAGTGGTGGCCAGCACCAGAGGCCCATTGGAGCGGGCGTTGGCGATCCTCTCGCACTCCTGCCCGGCAAGCTCACAGCTCACATCCACATAGGTGCCTTCCTGTCCCACGCTGGCCCAGTAGCGCACTATACCTTCAGGAGACACTCCTATGCAGGACGGCATCTGGAATAATGCTAAACAGTCAACCCTGTGATGTCAAATTGATATTTTGGAAAATAGTAAAGCTGTAGAGTAAGTTTGTATGAATTAATGGCCTCCTCTGGTGATGGGCCATCTTCAGGCCTCCGTCATGGCTAAAAGCAGTAAAGCTATATGTTGTATTGATTACTAGTCTAGACCCTGGTCTGTAGTAAACAACTATTAAGCTTTTCAAATACTATAGCACAAACCTGAGCTCCATCTTCATAAAACAGCATCACCAAATCAGCTTTGTGAGCAAGGTCAGTTTGTGGCAGAGTGAGTTCTCTCGCAGCAGATGGGCCTGACGATGCAGGGGAATCTGTGCCGGCTGTCCTCGGCCAGGCCAGCACCCGCCGCCCTGTCACCAACCAGCACCACCCACATGGAGACATTCTGACACTGACATCACTGCTTGCTGACATAACAAAAAACAATGATTATTCTTCAAAGCTAGTAAAATTTACAATTAAGAATGTGTTTGAAAGACTATTGATATAGTGAGTGATTTATGTATAAGAGACTGAATAGGTACTAACCAAATGTAAGTGCCTCTGTGACCATGACAGGCAGTGGGGCTCCATACGTCTCCAATGTGATGAGAGGTGTCTTGTAAATCACGTCGCCTCCCAGTTCTTCGGCAGTCTGATTGAACTTGCTGCGAATTAATCGATAGCTCTGTGAGAAATTGTGCTAGAAGATCAGACACCATTTTCCAATAATTAACCTCAACCAACATACCTTTGATTTTTCTTCCCAGATGATAATCCAATAGGCCTCCTGCCTGATATGGATTGCCTCACTCTCGGTGAAAATGGGCTTCTCATGGCACCAGTGTTATTGAAATCCATTTTAATTTTACTCTCAGAATATTCAAAACAAAACAGAACCAAAAATAAAATCCGCGGAAAGAAAACCGTCACACAACAAAATTACAAACCCAAAAAATTAAATTTCTGTCAGTGGTGCATGTCTGTCTAGCTCTTGCTTGTCAATTTCAAACTTCAAAATCTTTCTCAAAGTCAAGTTACGTTCCAAGATCTGATGTCTAAAGGGTTTTGAATTGAATCCCTCTCGTTTGTTTGCCTTTTCTAAATGAAATCACGAGGAAAATTTTAAGTATTTCGTAAGATTACGCAGTTTGAAAATGTATTAAATTCAACAGCACAGGACCGGAATAGATGGCGTGAACAGAGGGAGGCCTACCTACTCCTACACCCCACAATGGGATGCTATCATAGATTTTTTTATGCTCAAAAACTTCAACTATGTAGTCCACAAATCACTCCACACCCATGGATTTAGCATTGAACCTTTTTATCTTTGTCCACACCACACTGAATTTCGAATTGATCAACAAATGAACGAACTGTCGAGGTTGTTTTTCGCCATTTTAGGAAGAAGCACTGCGCTGCTATTTTATTTTCTTTTTCTTGTGTTTTACTTATCGAGATAAATGAATAGAGACGCTATTTCAAACAAAATTTGCGCGCGGACTGATGACAGCGGGGCATGCGCGGGGCAAGCGGGGGGTGTTATGTTGTCATAGATATTCAATTCAATTCAATTCAATTTGTTTATTGCTTCATGTTAGTTACAATGTCTTAAATATAGGTAGGCGTTTCATAACATGAACCCCGCTGGGGCACTGCAACATTTGGTAGGTTACTTATAAACTAACTTATGTAGGTATATATTGGCTCAGCCCTTAAAGATATTTAATTTAAATATTTTTGGTTCAAGTACTATTAAATATATATTTAGAATCCGAGTTTACTTTTTATTAAATCTTTTATTGTCATCTAGATAATCTTGAATATTGTAATAACTTTTTTCTATGAGGTAAGATTTTAATTTTTTGTTAAATATTGTATTTTCTTCCAAGTTTTGTAGTTCTGAGGGTAAATTATTATAAATTTGGATTGACATGTTATATGTTCCTGATTTAACTATTTCTAATTTTGTGTAAGGTAGGGCTATTTTATTTTTGTTTCTCAAGTTGTGCGGTTTGGTGTATTGCTCTTTAGATAATGTATAGAAAGTTTTATGTGTTCTTACAAATTTACAGATTTCATAGATATATATTGAAGTTAGGGTTAGGATTTTTAATTTACTAAAATGGATTTTACAGCTCTCTCTTTCTGAAATATTGACTAAGATTCTGATACATCTTTTTTGTAAGACAAATAACTTATTTGACTCAGAGCTATTTCCCCACAGGATAATACAGTAGCTTAACCAGGAGTGAGCATATGCATAGTATGCATTTATACTTATTTCCAAGTTTGTACATTTTTTTAGTTCAAATAATGCATAGACAAACCTTGACAGTTTACTAGCTATTTTATCTATATGACACTTCCAATTCACTGAGGTGTCTATATTTACACCCAGTAAATTACATGAATCTACAGAATTTAGTTTATTATTATTATAGTTAAGATTATTCATATTTAGGGGTATTTTTTGATAAGGTTTAAACTGCATGATTTTTGTTTTGGTTATATTAAGTTCTAAATTATGTTCTTTAAGCCAATTTATTATTAAATCTAGTGTTGTGTTTATTTCTGAATTAAGGTATTGTTGCTCATTACACGGAAAAATTACAGATATATCATCAGCATATAGAATAGTTTTTTTATTTATTATTTTTGGCAGATCATTTATATATATTAAAAAGAGTATGCAGCCTAACACACTTCCTTGAGGTATTGAATTTTGAATATTTAGTTTATGAGATTTTATATTGCTAATTCGATTTTGGAGTGCATCAAAGAAATCGATTTCAACATATTGCTTGCGGTTTTCCAGGTAGGAACTAAACCATTCTAAAGCTGGACCGCGCACTCCTATTCCATTTAATTTTTTAAGAAGAATGTGGTGGGACACCCTATCATAAGCCTTACTCATGTCTAACATGATACCAATGGCATATTTTCTGTCATCTATGAAGCTAATTATTTCTCTATTTAAATTATAAAGAGCTGTTGTAGTAGATCTATGTTTTCTGAAGCCATGTTGACTATTGTCAAAGATTTTAAATTTTTCACAAAATTGGGTTAAACGGTTGGCCATGGCAGTTTCAAAGATTTTTGAGAATGTTGATAATAATGCTATTGGTCTAAAATTTTGTGGGGTATTCGCTGATTTGATTTTAGGTATAGGTTTAATAATTGAGGTTTTTAGTAAATCTGGAAATACAGCTTCAGCAAAGGATTGATTTATCAACATGGTTAGAGGTATTGTCAGTTCTTCATTACAGTGCTTAATTAATTTTGGTGGAAGCTCATCCATGCCATAACTTAGCTTATTTTTTAGAGATTTAATAATATTATAAACTTCTAGATGAGTAACTGAGCTTAGATACAAAGTGTTAACACTTGGGTTAATTATAGGGCGGCCGTGGGGGGTATTGTTTGAGGTTGTTTGTTCATTTCCAACCGAAACAAAATACTCATTAAGAGTATTTGTAACTATGACAGGTTCATTTACAATTTTATTATTTATTTTTAATGATATATTTTTCTTTTCCCTTTTAATAATCTTATTTGTTCGCTCTTTTATTATGCTCCACATAGATTTAGTTATATTGTTTGAAGTTTCCATTTTTTTTATATAGTATAACTTTTTTGATGTCCTAACAGCTTTTTTTAACGTTGTTTCATAATTTTTATAATATTCATTCAAAATTGTATTATTTACTTGTGATGTTAATATTTTTAGCAATCTTTTGTTTTTACAAGAGGTTTTTATACCTTTTGTTACCCATGTTTTCTTTTTTTTTATCTTAATTAATATTTTTTTCTTTGGTATACAATTATTTAATATTGTAACTAATTGTTCATGAAAAACTTTATAATTAGTGTTTAAGATAACAATCAATGCGCGCAGATGCGACATAATTTTATTATTCTGCCTACTTATTATTGTCCGTGTGCGTAGGTAGGTACTTACTCAGAGAATAAATAAGAGTATTGAAACTGTAACAATATTTAAAGGAGAACGGGCAGGCATGTATGAAGCGCCGCCCAAGTCAAAAAACGATCGCCCGCAGAGTGGACGTATAGTGGAATGGGTAGACCTTCTAAAACACTACATTTGATTGTATGACAGCAAAAAAATCCATCCTACAGAAATCGAGATATTTGCAGTTAAAGGTGGTGACTTTTACAATCATATTTATTGACTTACAGGCTTCCCGCAGACAAGCCACTATGGGCATTCGATAGAACTTTAGAAGCACTACATTTCATTTTATGACAGCTAAAAAATCCATCCTGCAGAAATCGAGTTATTTGCAGGTAAAGGTGGTGACCATCATGTTTTTTGACTTACAGGCTTCCTGCAGATAAGCCACTATGGGCATTCGATAGAACTTTAGAAGCACTACATTTCATTGTATGACAGCTAAAAAATCCATCCTGCAGAAATCGAGTTATTTGCAGTTAAAAGTGGTGACCATCATGTTTTTTGACTTACAGGCTTCCCGCAGATATGCCACTATAGGCATTCGATAGAACTTTAGAAGCACTACATTTCATTGTAAAGAGCTAAAAAATCTATCCTGCAGAAGTCGAGATATTTGCAGTTAAAGGTGGTGACTTTTACCATCATCTTTTTTAACTAACAGGCTTCCCGCAGATAAGCCACTATGGGCATTCGATAGAACTTTAAAAGCACTACATTCGATTGTATGACAGCTAAGAAATCCATCCTGCAGAAATCGAGTTATTTGCAGTTAAAGGTGGTGACCATCATCTTTTTTAACTTACAGGCTTCCCGCAGATAAGCCACTATGGGCATTCGATAGAACTTTAGAAGCACTACATTTCATTGTATGACAGCTAAAAAATCCATCCTGCAGAAGTCGAGATATTTGCAGTTAAAGGTGGTGACTTTAACCATCATCTTTTTTAACTTACAGGCTTCCCGCAGATAAGCCATTATAGGCATTCGATAGAACTTTAAAAGAACTACATTCGATTGTATAACAGCTAAAAAATCCATCCTGCAGAAGTCGAGATATTTGCAGTTAAAGGTGGTGACTTTTACAATCATATTTATTGACTTACAGGCTTCCCGCAGATAAGCCACTATGGGCATTCGATAGAACTTTAGAAGCACTACATTTCATTGTATGACAGCTAAAAAATCCATCCTGCAGAAATCGAGTTATTTGCAGTTAAAGGTGGTGACCATCATGTTTTTTGACTTACAGGCTTTCCGCAGATAAGCCACTATGGGCATTCGATAGAACTTTAAAAGCACTACATTTCATTGTATGACAGCTAAAAAATCCATCCTGCAGAAATCGAGATATCTTACAATCAAATGTAGTGCTTCTAAAGTTCTATCGAATGCCCATAGTTGCTTGTCTGCGGGAAGCCTGTAAGTCAAAAAACATGATGGTCACCACCTTTAACTGCAAATAACTCGATTTCTGCAGGATGGATTTTTTAGCTGTCATACAATGAAATGTAGTGCTTCTAAAGTTCTATCGAATGCCCATAGTGGCTTATCTGCGGGAAGCCTGTAAGTCAAACAACATGATGGTCACCACTTTTAACTGCAAATAACTCGATTTCTGCAGGATGGATTTTTTAGCTGTCATACAATGAAATGTAGTGCTTCTAAAGTTCTATCAAATGCCCATAGTGGCTTATCTGCGGGAAGCCTGTAAGTCAAAAAACATGATGGTCACCACATTTAACTGCAAATAACTCGACTTCTGCAGGATGGATTTTTTAGCTGTCATACAATGAAATGTAGTGCTTTTAAAGTTCTATCGAATGCCCATAGTGGCTTATCTGCGGGAAGCCTGTAAGTTAAAAAAGATGATGGTCACCACCTTTAACTGCAAATAACTCGATTTCTGCAGGATGGATTTCTTAGCTGTCATACAATCGAATGTAGTGCTTTTAAAGTTCTATCGAATGCCCATAGTGGCTTATCTGCGGGAAGCCTTTTAGTTAAAAAAGATGATGGTAAAAGTCACCACCTTTAACTGCAAATATCTCGACTTCTGCAGGATGGATTTTTTAGCTGTCATACAATGAAATGTAGTGCTTCTAAAGTTCTATAGAATGCCTATAGTGGCTTATCTGCGGGAAGCCTGTAAGTTAAAAAAGATGATGGTCACCACCTTTAACTGCAAATAACTCGATTTCTGCAGGATGGATTTCTTAGCTGTCATACAATCGAATGTAGTGCTTTTAAAGTTCTATCGAATGCCCATAGTGGCTTATCTGCGGGAAGCCTGTTAGTTAAAAAAGATGATGGTAAAAGTCACCACCTTTAACTGCAAATATCTCGACTTCTGCAGGATGGATTTTTTAGCTGTCATACAATGAAATGTAGTGCTTCTAAAGTTCTATCGAATGCCTATAGTGGCTTATCTGCGGGAAGCCTGTAAGTCAAAAAACATGATGGTCACCACCTTTAACTGCAAATAACTCGATTTCTGCAGGATGGATTTTTTAGCTGTCATACAATGAAATGTAGTGCTTCTAAAGTTCTATCGAATGCCCATAGTGGCTTATCTGCGGGAAGCCTGTAAGTCAAAAAACATGATGGTCACCACATTTAACTGCAAATAACTCGACTTCTGCAGGATGGATTTTTTAGCTGTCATACAATGAAATGTAGTGCTTTTAAAGTTCTATCGAATGCCCATAGTGGCTTATCTGCGGGAACCCTGTAAGTTAAAAAAGATGATGGTCACCACCTTTAACTGCAAATAACTCGATTTCTGCAGGATGGATTTCTTAGCTGTCATACAATCGAATGTAGTGCTTTTAAAGTTCTATCGAATGCCCATAGTGGCTTATCTGCGGGAAGCCTGTTAGTTAAAAAAGATGATGGTAAAAGTCACCACCTTTAACTGCAAATATCTCGACTTCTGCAGGATGGATTTTTTAGCTGTAATACAATGAAATGTAGTGCTTCTAAAGTTCTATCGAATGCCCATAGTGGCTTATCTGCGGGAAGCCTGTTAGTTAAAAAAGATGATGGTAAAAGTCACCACCTTTAACTGCAAATATCTCGACTTCTGCAGGATGGATTTTTTAGCTGTCATACAATGAAATGTAGTGCTTCTAAAGTTCTATAGAATGCCTATAGTGGCTTATCTGCGGGAAGCCTGTAAGTTAAAAAAGATGATGGTCACCACCTTTAACTGCAAATAACTCGACTTCTGCAGGATGGATTTTTTAGCTGTCATACAATGAAAGGTAGTGCTTCTAAAGTTCTATCGAATGCTTATAGTGGCTTATCTGCGGGAAGCCTGTTAGTTAAAAAAGATGATGGTAAAAGTCACCACCTTTAACTGCAAATATCTCGACTTCTGCAGGATGGATTTTTTAGCTGTCATACAATGAAATGTAGTGCTTCTAAAGTTCTATCGAATGCCCATAGTGGCTTATCTGCGGGAAGCCTGTAAGTCAAAAAACATGATGGTCACCACCTTTAACTGCAAATAACTCGATTTCTGCAGGATGGATTTTTTAGCTGTCATACAATGAAATGTAGTGCTTCTAAAGTTCTATCGAATGCCCATAGTGGCTTATCTGCGGGAAGCCTGTAAGTCAAAAAACATGATGGTCACCACCTTTAACTGCAAATAACTCGATTTCTGCAGGATGGATTTTTTAGCTGTCATACAATGAAATGTAGTGCTTCTAAAGTTCTATCGAATGCCCATAGTGGCTTATCTGCGGGAAGCCTGTAAGTCAAAAAACATGATGGTAAGAGTCACCACATTTAACTGCAAATATCTCGATTTCTGTAGGATGGATTTTTTAGCTGTCATACAATGAAATGGAGTGTTTTTGAAGGTCTACCCATTCCACCATACGCCCACTCTGCGGGCGAAAGTTTTTTGATTTGGGCGGGGATGCCCATTCTCCTTTCCTTTAAATTAATATAAGTTTAGTTTATTTATTAATATTTTATAGCCCATAATTATTTAAAATGTTACAGTAAGCACAACCAATCTTTAGCTCTCTGAAGTTACTAAACGATTGCGCAGATGTGTGCATGTAGTACATTGCGTGTGTAGAGTAAGCGAGATAGGACGATGCAACAACTAAGCGAGTGAGCGAGGCAGCTATACAACGCTGTCTTCGTCTTTTAGGCGTCATCAAAAATGGGTTCTGCGCAGCTACTCCAAAGAGCTAAAGATGCGTTGTGACTACTGTACGTCGATAGTGTCTAGTCTGTGCATAAATGTTTTACTCTTTGACATTCACGTAAACATGGCCGCCACCACCGCCGCTATGACGCGTTGCAATTGAAAAAATATAATTAAAATAAACGTAATTATGTTGAACTGACTGGTGTAAAGGCACTCCTTGACTTTTACTTATGTTTCTGGAGTTGTTTGTGTAATATCTCTATGCACACGAAGGTATATTCTAAGGAACAAAACTTCACACACATCATCAGACATGTCACGCTGCAGCAAGCGCTTGGCACAGACTAAGTGAGTCGGAGTGCGTAAACTCTTACAAGGTGTTACAAACAATCGAGTAGAGGTGACCTCTCTAGTACGTTAGTACATTATAACTCAATGGTTTTACTAGGTTTTATTATGTAATTTCGGTAGCATTTTACTGATGAAGCCTTGGATTTGAAACAGGAGATCTGGAAAATGGAATGGGCGAGCATTTAAGAAGATTTCTCATTTGACGAAAAATTTCCGTTAGAGTTTTGAAAAAAACAAGCCGCGCCGTGTTTTGTTCAAAAACCATCGACAGTCTAATTCGTCCGAGACAGGACTTGACCGTGGACCTGACTGACTGTTATGACTTCGATCATGTTCGTTCGAGGACTTTAATAAATCTTTAATTAAAACTTGACATTGGCAGAATTACACTATATTTGTGTAGATTGCCACTAAATAAAAGAAGAAGAAGAACTAACTGTCATGTTAGTGTCAAAATCAAAAGCTAAACAATTGCAAGCAACGGTTATTTATTTTCGCTTTCGCGCGTATTCTCAGTTTTGTGTGGTGAATTACTTAATTCAGTGTGATTTTTGAAAAATAAAGCCTAATGACCCTGGTAGCAGCATGTTTATAAAGTCGATCACGCTAGACGGCTTCAAGTCGTACGGCAACCGGGTGGAGATCACCGGCTTCGATCCCACTTTCAACGCCATCACCGGTCTCAATGGCACCGGCAAGTCCAATATCTTGGACTCAATATGCTTCGTGCTTGGGATCACAAATTTGTCTAACGTAAGTTTCTTCCTGCTAAACAATTTCATAAAAATTTTACAGCTTTAGCTTACTCTGAACCCTATATTACTACGTTCAATAAACACTGTTTATCTCTGCTTTAATTTTCCTATTGTTCACTATAAGTTATCTAAAACATTTGTTATGTCAAGGTCCGAGCGGGGAGTCTTCAGGAACTGATCTACAAGCATGGCCAGGCCGGAATCACTAAAGCTACTGTCAGCATCACATTCGACAACAGAGACAAGAACCAAACACCCATTGGCTATGAGACTGCGGATGAAATCACCATCACTAGACAGGTACTTTACTAATATTGAGATAATAAATAAATACCTATTTAAATAAATAAATAATGCTGGACATTTCACACAGCATCATCTAGCCCCAAACTAAGCACAATGCAAGGATTGAATGAAAGTTTGAGCAAGTTAAGTTGAGTTAGTTAAGACTAAGTATACACAAGAAGTTAAATGTCTGGCTAAAAACATTGTGCAATTCCTATTATTGGGATTCAAAGTGACTCTCAATATTATTTTAGGTCTAGCTAGGGCCCGCCTAAGTAAAAAAGCTGCTGTTTCATTCTATTGTAATTTATCCTTCTCTTCAGATTGTGATGGGAGGCAAAAACAAGTATCTGATCAACGGCATCAATGTACAGAACAAACGAGTCAATGACCTGTTCTGCTCTGTTCAGCTGAATGTGAACAACCCTCACTTCCTCATCATGCAGGGTCGCATCACCAAGGTGCTCAATATGAAGCCGCCTGAGGTAACATCTTCCAGCATCAGAACAATCTTAAAAGCAGAAGAATAACTTAAAAAGCTCTTCCTATCATGAGTGTTATGGACTGTATTCCAGCTGTTCACTGTCATGTATATTTTCAGATTCTGTCTATGATAGAAGAAGCAGCAGGCACCAGCATGTATGAAACTAAGAAACTGCAAGCTCAGACAACAATTTCCAAGAAGGATGCTAAACTTAAAGAGCTTGATGATGTAAGTCATTCCTAGCTGTGGATAATGTTGAGGGCTGCAATATTACCTATCACTACTAAGTTTAAATTATGCTGTACATATATTGTAGCTGTTTGTTGTCTCTAATAAATAAAATAGATCATTTCTAGATTTTGTAGGCATTAAGATAGTCTAAATATATTAAATGTTTGAATGATTCAAACAGTTCAGTTAAGTCAGTTTTCAGTAGTTAAAGAAAAGACAAAGTCTGAAGGAAAATAACAGTTTTTAATTGTCAAGCAGCAGTTGCTGATATGTCTATATCACAGTGTTGAAATAGTCTGATTGTTCAAGATTGGTTAATCTTTTTGAGCACTGATTTATTCTTGTAGTCAGTTGTCGACAAAGTAGCAGTAACAATAGGCAGTAAGTTAATATTTTTGAATGTAAATGTTTTAGATAATAAAGGAGGACATAGCGCCCAAGCTACAAAAGCTGCAGGATGAGCGTACACAGTTCCAAGAGCATCAACAGGTGGTGAGGGAGATTGATGGTGTTGAGAAACTGCACAAATCATACATGTGAGCTCCGCATTGCAAACACAATGTTTTATAACTATGCTAATGTGATATTTTTTATGTTTTCTCTTCAAAAGTTCCAACAACGAATGTTCCACAATGAATTAATTGTGAAATACCTAAGTTGAAAATATTCTGAAACAAAAAAACTTAGGTTCTTAGTCATTTATTTATTTATTCTTTTTGCACAAATAAAAACTTACGACAAAGTCTCTTGCTTAAAGACAAAGTCTTAAATAATTAATGCAGATCAAAATATTGTGTCAAATAATTTATAGTGTCCAACAACTATGTAGTTGATTGAAGATATCCCAAAATCTTTAATTTTCTGTCCAACATAACCTTTTGCAATTACCTATGAAAAAGTTAATTATTATTAAAAGTATCCACTAGTTTTCAAGTACTAAGATAAATTATTGTTACTGCAGGTATGTGGAGGCTGAAAAGCGATGTGGAGAGTTAGAAGAGAAAGTGTTGCAGGTGCAAGACACCATCAAAGAGGAGAAGCAAAGCATTAAGAAAAACGAGAAGGATTGCAAGAGCATTGACAAGGAGATTGTGGACATTAACCAGAAGTTAGATGAGGTGTGTGTAGTCACAATTACACGTCTGGTAAAAGCCCTTGGGTCGCCTGATTTTTCTGTCATTTTGTACAGTTATCATCTAATTATTTAAAGTATTGAATGTCGTGAGCTATTAAATATCGTCGTTTCCAAAATCGACTGGAACCTATTCCACTAAAATTGGTCGGGTAGTTCCAACATCTATTATCGAATCCGTCGGTTAAATTCCCCAGGAGAACGCGGGTATTCTGAAGGAGCTGGAGTCAGAGCTGGGATCCTTGGAGCGAGCGGAAGCTGGTGCAGGCAGCGCGTTGAAAGCGAGTCGCGAGGCAGTCGGCTCGCACGCGCGCCGCGCCAAGCTGCTCGAGCGCGCGCTCGCTGATGACGAGGCTGCGCTAGCTGCGAAGCAAGCTGCGCTCGATCAGGTAAACTGCACTCTTTGCAAAGACAGCTCCGAGGAACCTTGTGCCCTCAGTCTCTTGACAAGAAAAACGGCTTGCTGGGCTCTCAATTCCCTCTCGCTTATCTCTTAATTCAAATGATATGCAGGCATCATCGACGTTCGACAATCTCCGCGTGTCGAGCGAGCGCAGCGAGGCGGAGCTGGCGCAGGCGCAGCAGAGGTTCCTGGCGGTCAGCTCGGGGCTCGAGGACGCCTCGGAGTCACTGCAGGATCAGCTCATGGGTAACAACCTGCTTACCTACTTATTTGATTGAACCTCCACAGTGAAATAATAACGTAATCGTCTTTAATTTCTTTACATTTACTCATATGTTCAAGCGATTGTTGAGGCTAGTTCAAATATTACTTTCAAAATTGATAATGATTTGATTGAAACAAGTAATCTCATTATAAAAAATAGCTGGAGTACTTACTAAATTAACTCATCAAATTTAAAACACCCTCTCTTCACGCCCAAGCGGGAGTTGACTGAGGATAGTAAAAGGTTGACCTTTTATTATTAGTTACACCTGCGCTTCCGAGGTAATCTATCTGTGAAAGCGATATCTCTACCTGCCATCACTACTAAAAGTTTCTACTGAAATGCATGACGGGATGCCTACCAAAGCAGCGGGTTTAACAAAATTACACAATCAACAGTGTTATCTAGCTGATATAATTATGACATAGTAATTAGAACCCTATCCCCCCAGCCGCTAAACACGAGGCATCGGAAGCATCGACCCGCATCACCCAATCCACGATGGAGAAGAAAGCGGCAGAAGCAAGGCTTAGCACGTTGAGTAAGGAGGTGGCCGCCAGTAGTCAGCAGTTCCAGCGGGACCAGGGGGATATACAGAAGAAACAGGCGCAGATTGATAAACTACAGGTAACAATAACACGCGCGATTCGTTCAGCCGTTTGATCACATCGGTCTGTCACTCGCGAGTGTCCACGGAGTGCAGAGCTGCGACTGAATGCCTTCATGTGCGTATCTTTGATAACCATTGTAGGTATCGGTTATGGTGATATAGAATCACAACTTTTGCCCGAGGCGCGGCAGGCATTCTCTCAGATCTTTTTATGTATTCCAGATCCTTTGATGACGTCTACTTGTCGTGACGTACTATGAAGATCGAGATAATATCTACCGCGCCTTGGGGATACAATTATGAATTGGAATGAATAAGCCTAAGAAACTAAATTTTCTTATGTGAATATTGAATATGGCAATAGTTCTGAATTCACTCATCATAAGTGAAAATTTGAAGTGAGAAACACAATCCCAAGCCACTTCAGGGGATAAGAATAGGAAGATGATAATCTGTAACCCTTTCAGAGCGAGTTATCCAGGATATCATTCAGCGAGGAGCGTCACGCACAACTGAAGACAGAGCTCCGCACTCTGCAAGGCAACGTACGCAACGCACGTGACCGGGTGGACAAATTGGGGGCGCGGCTGCAACGTTGTAACTTCCAGTACAGCCCGCCTGAACCTAACTTCGATGCTAAACGAGTCGCAGGTATGCATCTACCGATCTACAGTTCATTCGACGGATCTAGGCATTCGTGAAGTTAGCCGTTTCGATCTTAATAGAAATAGTGTTTGTTCAATTTTTCAAAACGTCAGGGTTCGATTGCACAGCTGAGCACACGTTTTTTTAAAATGTATATGAATGCAGTTTTCCTTGTTACTAAAATCGTTGACATGGTTTCTAAGAACAGAGAAGAACAGACTTTCCCATACTGACCGATCTAAATGCATCCTGTGTAATAAATAATCCTTTCATTGCATTGTTTCGAACGAAAGACATAAAGAAGACTTTAGCGTAATTGATTGAAGACTTAACTTGTGTTTCCAGGTACAATTGCCAGACTTATTGACATACCGGATCCAATCTATTGCATGGCTTTAGAGACAGCCGCCGGAGGCAAGGTACGAACAAAACCGATGTATATACGAACAAAACCGATGTACTGTGCACTCTTATGACGACCGACACATTATCCCTGATGAACATAGGCTATAATTTATCCCGGGAAAGTGATGTTTTCCCTAGGGAACGCGGGTAATACCGCGACAGACAGCTAGTCTTGTATACTCGTAGATTGCTTTTATGCAACATTATTTTCCCCTTACAATATTAAGCGGCCGTTCGTCACCATCTCGCCGAATATGTACAGGGCCCATAAGAAAGTTTTAGTAATAATATTGTGATTGTTTCCCGGATCAGTTGTACAACGTGGTGGTGGACACGGAGCAGACGAGCCGCCTGCTGCTGCAGCGAGGGAGGCTTCCATTCCGCACCACCATCATCCCGCTCAACAAGATCTCCGCACAAGCTGTCGACATGGAAACCGTCGCTACTGCGCAGGCCATCGTGAGTACATTGTTATGGCCCCAGGCACCATAGCGTCGTCCTGGTTGATAAAGACATATATCAATCAATCATCGTTTATTTAATCAAACATGATCCAATTTACATTTTATACAAAAATATTATAGAGGTGATATTAGATCTACGTGAATGAAGTCAAGGGCACAGCTAGTAGTATAATTGTTTGGCAAATAGGTGAACCAATTCGGACGTCCAGAATCTTTGCAAGTTACTATCAAGCCTTCCAGCCAGGACGATCAGTTTGTGAGCTACCCAGCATCCTGCATTTACTGAACTTATTTTAATGCGAATTTAGGCCTAAGTTTATTGTATCCAGGGCGGAGGTCCAGAGAATGTGCAACTGGCATTAAACCTGGTGTCGTACGAGCGCGACCTGGCGCCCGCCATGAGCTGGGTGTTCGGCAAGGCTCTCGTGTGCCGCGACCTGGAGGTGGCCAAGCGCGTGTGCTTCCATCCGCGCGTGAGGAGACGCTGCGTCACACTCGACGGAGATGTCTTCGATCCTTCCGGCACTCTGTCTGGAGGTGCTGTGGTTAAGGTATGTATTCAAAACGTTGTAGGGAACGAGCTTCGGTGGGCCCAACTGATCTTTAGCTCTCTGAAGTTATTGCTTAACTTCGAAGATCTATCAAGAACGACTAAGCAAGCACGACCACGAGTGCTTATTTGGAGCATTGAGATGGTCGCTCCGCTACTCATTCTTAACTGTTATGTACAAAAAAATTGTATTTAAAAAATTAAAAACGTGTGTACCACAGGGCGGGTCAATGCTGCTGAAGCTACAAGAGCTGAAGGGAGCGGAGCGAGAGTTGAAGGAGGCGGAGGGACGCCTGGCTGCCTGCAACGAACAGTTGACAGCCATGCAGCACGAGGCGGAACAATATCACAAGCTCAAGCAGAGGTATGCACCATTCTAACTCGGTTCATTAAAAATAAAAAATATTTTATTCCAGTAAAACAAAGTAATTTAAAACCGATGAGCAGTTTTGGCACAATATTTACAGTAAAGCGCCCTCTAGCGAAAAAAAAATCAAATAAATTTAAGTTATTTCAACAACATACTACACCTAAAAGTGAAGAAATAATCTCAAGACGCGTCGTCAGTAAAGAAAACAGTGCTAAATAAACAGTGAAATAGTGATAAATAACAAACATTATCGGACCGCTTTTATCTGTGTAAATTAACTAAAAGTGAGGGAAAAACATAAAGACAACAAGAAAAAGTGACTTATATGAACACTGGGAAGGGTTCTAGTGACACTCAAGGGAAAGTGGACAATTTAACCAGTATCAGTGATAATACTATATCAAATCAAAAACTGCAAATCACTATCGATCGAAAATCTGTAAATAAGCGACATCTGTGAGCAGACTGTCATACTAAATCCAACTACACTCAGAGGGCGACATCTATCTCTAGCTCCCTGTACCAACTGCTGTACTAACTGCGTTACTACTACTAAGCTAACGGGAAATCAAATTAGTACCAATTAAAGTAACTAGAGGGCGCTATGGACAACTTTGAAAAAATGCTCCGAGAACTCAGAGCCGACATAAAGAATGACTCTGAGGAATCACTAAATAAAATAGAAAAAAGAATAACAAGCACGATAAATGAACACACTGACCAACAAATTTCTGTGATACATGGAGAAATAGAAAAAATAAAACAAACCAATTCCGAGCACAACAAAAGAATCTTGGAAGTTGAAAAGCAAATCCGGATTAGAAATATAATATTTTTTGCTGTAGAAGAGGGCGAAAAGTCCTACGAAGATCTAGAGAGAAAGGTCCTAAATATTATCAACGATGAAATAAAAGTTTTATGCAACAAAAATGAGCTAGAATTGGTGAGAAGAATGGGGAAAAAACAAGAAACAAAGACACGGCCCATCGTGGTTACATTTACTACATATGGTAAAAAACTCGAAATCTTGAAAAACAAGAAAAACTTAAATGAAAGTGAAATCTACCTTAAAGAAGATTATCCTCTTCAAATTTTACAGAATAGAAAGAAACTCCAAGAGCAGGTACAAAAAGAGAGAGCAGAGGGGAAAACAGCTTTTCTACGCTACGATAAGTTGATAGTCCGAGAACCAGTTGTTAATGAAGAGCAGCATGGGCAACATTCGAACGGGAACCAAAAAAATTTAAAAAAACGAGAATTGGAAACAACTCCACCAAACCAAATATCCCTAAGCTATGCACCTAGGCCTAATGTGGGTTCACCGGCTAGATACCAGGCAGTTAAGAAAACAAAGATCAAGAAAACTGTTGCTCAGAAAAGTCAAAATTCGGTGACAAGTTACTTTAACAAAACAAGCAACACACCTACATATGCCACAGCTCTATCATCAGATGAATCGGATAAATAGCAACGAAGAACGCCCCTCCACCATTCAATTAACGACACTGCTACCTCTAGGATTCTGAAATTAGACACAACCAACAACGAAACAAACATAGAAAAACCTCCCCCAGTACGGCCGGTCACCGCGGGGGCAGTAGACTACCACCCTCCAAGAAAAAACAAATACTACATATCTACATTCAATGTTAGATCACTGGCTAATGAAGCGAGAATCATTGAATTAGAGCATAGTATATCACTCTTGAATTGGGATATCATAGGCCTATCAGAGGTCAGACGCGAAGGACTAAAAATAGAAGACAGAGATAAATACATTTTTTATTATTATGGCCAAATACAAGGAGAAAAAGGAATTGGATTTATTGTTAAAAAACAAAAGCATACCGAAGTTCAGGATTTTTATGCAATTTCAGAAAGAGTTGCCACATTAGAAGTAAAGATATATGATAGGGAAGTATCAATTATCCAAGTCTATGCGCCAACTGGTTCTGCAAAGAAAAACGAAATGGATAAATTCTACAGTGATCTTCAAAAAGCCCTTAGCAAAACAAAAATAAAACACATAATTTTGATGGGAGACATGAACGCCAAAATTGGAAAACCAGAGTCGAATGAAAACCTTATTATGGGAGAATACGGCTATGGAACAAGAAATAAAAGAGGACAAAAATTTGTAGAGTTTTGTATGGAACATAAATTAAAAATAACAAACACTATGTATAGAAAACCTGAAAAATTGAGATGGACCTGGACGTCTCCTGACGGTAAATCGAAAAATGAAATAGATTTTATTACCACGAACAAGACGAAACATGTAGAGAACACAAGTATTCTCTCAATAAAACACTCAAGTGATCATAGAATGGTACGACTAACCCTTTCATTTGAACAGAAAAAACAATCACGTGCAAATTTTGGAAAACATCTTACACACAAAGTAGACTACGAAAAATTTGAACAAAAGATGAACAATAGTATACTACCTGAAAATGCTTCAGTTCAGTCATTTTACAATAACCTAGAGAGCAATCTTATAAATTGCTCAAAACCCTCAAGTTTGCCTAATAAGATAAGCTACATAGAAAACATAATAACTGATGAATTAATTTTACTAAAGAACCAAAGGCATAACCTGAAAAACAAAGAAAACAAAACAAAAAAGGAAAAGTTGAGGCTTACTATGTTATATAGACAAATAAACAAGAAAATAAAACATAACTTACGAAATTATAGACAAAACGTACTCAAGGGTTTTATAGAAAAAACAGGTGGAATTAAAAAGGCTTATACCAAATTGAATAATAAGAAACAACTCATGACTCATCTGTGCAACACAACTGGAACATTAGTAACAAATAGGAAAGAAATACTAATGATAGCTACTAGGTTCTACCAAGATCTGTACAGCAGCCCGGACCACAGCGAGATTACAAACTACAACCCCACCTACAACGGGAACTTAGACCCTGCACCACCCTTTCTAGAAAGCGAAGTAGAGCTAACTATTAAAAACCTAAAGCTTGAAAAATGCCCAGGTCCGGATAAAATCACAAACGAGACTATTATAGCTGGCAAGAGCATGATAACCGGAACCCTTACAAAATTATTTAACCTTATATTACATACAAAAACAATCCCGGAGCAATGGATGAACTCAGAAATAATACTATTATACAAGAAAGGTGATGCAAAATTAATAACAAACTATAGACCCATAAGCCTAATGCCATGTCTCTATAAAGTTTTCACAGCAACGCTGCTTCGACGCATAACAACAATTCTAAACGAAAGTCAACCAGTAGAGCAAGCAGGTTTTCGAAAAACATATTCCACTATAGACCATATACACACATTAAAACAGATTGTAGAAAAGTATATGGAGTATAACAAACCTTTATACCTATGCTTCATAGATTATTGTAAAGCGTTTGACACAATAACGCACAAATCGATATGGGCATCACTGGTAGAGCAAGGAGTCAACAAAACCTATATTGACATTATCAAAGAAATATACAAGCACAGCAAGGCTAGAGTAAAGATGGAAACTACGGGACCTTCGTTCAAAATACAGCGGGGAGTAAAACAAGGAGACCCCCTTTCTCCATACATTTTTATAGCGGTGCTAGAAAATATTTTCAGAAACCTGGACTGGCATGAGAAAGGGATAAAACTTGACGGAAAGTACCTCTCGCATCTGAGGTTTGCAGACGACATTGTTTTACTGGCAGAAAACTCCGAAGACCTAAAATATATGGTAGAGTCACTCAACATCGAAAGCAAGGCCGTAGGGCTAGAAATGAATAAAGGAAAAACCAAGGTTATGACTAACAATAACAGAATACCAATAGAGATAAACTCAACAATCATAGAGTATGTAGAAGACTACACTTATCTGGGTCAAATAATATCATTCAAGCAAAGTACAGAAAAAGAAATAACACAAAGAATAAAAAGCACGTGGAACAAATACTGGGCTATGAAAGAAATATTCAAGAGTTCGCTACCCATACCCCTTAAATCAAAAGCTATGAATATATGCCTAGCACCATGTCTGACATATGCTTGCCAAACCTGGCCACTAACAAAAACACAGCTTGAAAGACTAAGAGTATGCCAGAGGGGAATGGAGAGAAGTCTCATGGGAATACGGCTTAAAGATAAAATTAAAAATACAACTATTAGGAAAAAAACAAAGACCAAAGACATTGTACAAAAAATCCTAGAGCTTAAATGGCAATGGGCAGGTCATTTGCAAAGACTAGAGCCAAATAGGTGGTCGCAAATCGCAACAAATTGGATCCCTAGAGACAAAAAACGAAGGCGAGGCCGACCAATGAAAAGATGGTGCGATGACATCGTGGGTGTCGCAGGTAATACGTGGCCAAGAATATCACGAGACCGTAAACAGTGGAAAGGCTTGGAGGAGGCTTTCACTGCCATAGGCAGTCCTTACCGGACAATTGAACCTAATTAAGATAGTTTTAAGTACTTGTATTGTAACAATAGGTAAGGAGAATAAAGCTCTTTTTATTTTATTTTATTTATTTTTAAAACAAAGTAACAAAAGGTAACTTAACGTGTGTGATAATGTTAAATTAGTTAATTCAAGTTCTGCACACATCACATAATAGCGTGCAAGCGAGAGAAGCTTAAAAAGCAGCATGCGCAAGGGCACCTCTAGTGGGTACAAACAGCTTGGGCTGTTGCCGGAAAGGGAGTCTGATTTTCCTCAAATTGGTTAAAATCAAAGGACTCAGTGGAGAGTATAATGTCGCGGCTCGATGACGGAGTATCCTCTGCATTTGCTCGAGGTTTTTTTTCGTCAAAATAATAAAAAAAATGTTAGTCTTCGGGCTATCAGATCTTTATTTGAGAGCCTATACTTTAAGGAGACGTCGTGGCTTCTCGCAGGAACCAGCATTCTCTGTGGCATTCCCATTGAGGCGGATCTGACCGGAACAAATCTTTACGACTCTTTGTTCAACTGATTTAATAAATTATTAACGACAAAAGCAATGGGTTAATAGCTTTAGCAATGAGTTCATGACATTGTCAGGTTCGACATGATGTCTCACGAGTTGGAGGTAGTGCGAGCGCGCCTGGCCACCACTACGCATGCGCAGGCGCACGCCGAGATGGAGAGCCTTCAAGCACAGGTACGATAAATCATAACTTTGTTTGACATTGGTGTCACTTGATTACTTTGCTTCCAGCATAGGCCTCCCCTATACTCTTTCGCGGTCATTGGCTTCTCTTCTCCACATTGTGCTAGTCAGATAAAGATTGTTGTTCCCTTATTGACAACTTCAGGTGATTTTATTAAAATTGTATTTCTGTTTCAATCAAGTCTCAATCTAAAGGCATATAAAATTAAACCATGACATTAAATGCCAGTTCCACCACGTGCTAATAATGAGGCTATTCACACAAGGGCAGCAAAGATGTAAATGCCGGAAGCTATAAAATCCATTGCGTCCGTTGCTAGGTGAAAGAGCTGACAGAGGCGGTAGAGCGAGACAAGATCACGCAGAAAGAGACGGCTGCGCGGGCGAGGGAGTTGGAGGCCAAAGTAAAGGATATCAAGGGACATCGGGAGAGGTAACACTTCAATACTGTATTTTTTTGGTCCGCCGCTTTATTGTAGGGTTTAGTGTAGGGTCTTAAGGCTGTGTCGATGGAACATTATCACAGACTTAAATACATCTCAGAGCATCAAGGGTATTTTTTTAAATAAGTTGCGACTAGAATCATAAAAAACACACTCAAGACTATCTAAAATCGCCCAGAAAAGTTAGGTTTAAAGACATTTATTCTCATACAAACAATACAGTTCTTTTATAATGAGATACAAAAATATACTTATAATTAATTATAGTTACGATTTCTCACTTCTGGAGCCGGAGCTTTTCTATGCCGTATCGCAGATAGATAAGATTGACTCTAATAAAGTTCAAGATACTTCGAAGAGGTCAAGTGGAGTTGAGATAACAATGCACCTCCTTATTTTGCCAGAGTTTTCAGAAGTAAGCATTCATACATGCCATAATCGATTACTAAGTGAATTAACCACAGGGAGTTCAAGAAAGCTGAACTAGCGCTGAAGCAGGCGAAGCTCGCAGCGGAAAAGCACGGCTCCGCCTGGAAGAACCGCGAGCAGGAGCTGGAGACGCTCCGCCTGGAGACCGGCGAGCTGCAGGCCGCCGTGGCCAGCAGCACGGCGCACCTGCAGGAGACCGCGCGCGCCTCCACCGCCCTGCAGGACGCGCTGGCGCAGGCGGGGGACCAGCACCAGCAGGCACTGGTGAGTGCTCGTCTTAGCTGTGATGTGTCATTTGCACGCTACGAGACGGGATTTCCTCGTTTTCTCCTACAAAATAGACTTACTACGAGTATTGTTACTTGAAATTTTTTAATTGAATTCAGTTATTTTTCACGGAGATCGGTTTGTAGACAAGACAGCGTACGACGACTTACTTCTGTGAGCTGTAGTTAACGAGTGTCTTTCGTTGCACGTAAACCCTTACTGGACCACGGAGACGGGAGAAACATTGAGAAACCTTGATATTACCATGATTTTCAGAATTGTTTAATGTAACTGAAAGATTTCCTAAACCGGTACTGCATTTAATATTCCACGCAGGAGGTAAAGAAGAAAAAAAGCCTTGATATAACCATGCATTTCATGATTGTATGTTTTACAATATTATAAAAATAAAAAAAAATAAAATAAAATACATTTATTTCGAGCAAACACTCATAGTATTATGGAATAGTTTCTTATATCGCATCTTCTTTATTCCACCCCAAACAGGACGCAGTAAAAGAGATGCAAGCACGCATAAAGCACCAGAAAGCAGAGATCTCGGGGCGCAACTCGGAGGTCGCACGGCGGCTGCAGAAGAAGGAGCGGCTGCAGCAGCTCAGCCAGGAGGCGCAGCTGAAGATCCAGGAGATGGAGGGATCCATACAGGAGCTGGAGGAGGAACTCGTTAGGCTGAAGGCTTCGGTGAGTTTGCTGTTTTAAGATTCATCCCATCATCCAAAGCCCAAATTTCAAAAACATATATATGCCTTTATTTCTTTGTGCCATCCAACACGATTCGGTGCTAACCCCATCTACGACCCACCTTCGTTATGTCATCTGACAATCCAGCCGTTGGACGTCTAACTGTTCGGATAGCCTTCTTATAGTCATCACTATTAAGATTGTCATCAAAAATTCTGTTGTGTTCACAATAAATCAATGAAATGTGTTCGTTAGATAAAAGCGATGGAGAAGGAGAACCCGTGGATCCCGGCGGAGAAGCAGTACTTCGGTCTGGCGGGCGGCGCGTACGACTTCGAGGCGCGGCAGGCGCACCTAGCCGGCGCACGACTCAACCAGCTGCTCGAGCGGCGCGACCGCCTGGCGCGGGGGCTCAACGCACGAGCTCACCATCTGCTGGGCAAGGAGGAGGAGCAGGTCAGTGACCCGCCTGCACCAGCTGTGAGAGCGGCGCGACCGCCTGGCGCGGGGGCTCAACGCACGAGCTCACCATCTGCTGGGCAAGGAGGAGGAGCAGGTCAGTGACCCGCCTGCACCAGCTGTGAGAGCGGCGCGACCGCCTGGCGCGGGGGCTCAACGCACGAGCTCACCATCTGCTGGGCAAGGAGGAGGAGCAGGTCAGTGACCCGCCTGCACCAGCTGTGAGAGCGGCGCGACCGCCTGGCGCGGGGGCTCAACGCACGAGCTCACCATCTGCTGGGCAAGGAGGAGGAGCAGGTCAGTGACCCGCCTGCACCAGCTGTGAGAGCGGCGCGACCGCCTGGCGCGGGGGCTCAACGCACGAGCTCACCATCTGCTGGGCAAGGAGGAGGAGCAGGTCAGTGACCCGCCTGCACCAGCTGTGAGAGCGGCGCGACCGCCTGGCGCGGGGGCTCAACGCACGAGCTCACCATCTGCTGGGCAAGGAGGAGGAGCAGGTCAGTGACCCGCCTGCACCAGCTGTGAGAGCAGCTCTCCTGTGCTGATAAGCCTAACCTGGATTCGTCGAGCTCGTCCCTCCAAATAGTTCGTTTGTGTGCCGCGAAGTCGTCTTACTTATCAGAGAACCACTCTCTGGTCAATTTGGGCCACTCGTCTTTATCATGTAACAATCATGCGGCAAACTAGGCAGCCCCCATTTCTATTTGAGATTGGCAGCTTTTGTGGCTTCATTGGCGATGTGTTTTAATGATCGGTTTTAACCCTACAGTACCAAGACCTTCTCCGGAAGAAGAAGATAGTGGTAGCGGATCGCGCCAAGCTCGTAGAAGTCATGAAAGAGCTGGACGAGAAGAAGCAGCAGACGCTTATCCAGGCCTGTGGGCAGGTGAACAGGGACTTCGGCTCCATCTTCAGTTCACTGCTGCCCGGGGCTCAGGCGGAGCTGAAGCCGCCGGATGGCAAGACCGTGCTGGATGGAGTTGAGGTTAGTTTTATGAATCTTTTGAGATGTCAGACTCGCTCAGCGTTTGAATTTTAATTGGATCTAAGTATCTCTTCAGTTTTTTATTCCGTTAGGAGGGAACCGGTGTTCTAACGGGAGGATCCTTCCGATCCTAAGATCGTGGGTTCGAATCTGGTCGATTTTTTTGTTCAGAAATGTATATGTGCACTATGCTAGTACTATCGAACCGGAAGAGAAAACATGCGGAAACTACCATATCGTAGAATCTCAAAAACAAGTTCAAAGATATGTTTTATAACATGAGCCTTCCGACAATATTCGTCCCGGCGGTCCTGTTGAATGATGTGTGGTCCGCAGGTGCGCGTGGGCTTCAACGGGCGCTGGAAGGAGTCGCTGGGCGAGCTGTCGGGCGGGCAGCGCTCGCTGGTGGCGCTGTCGCTGGTGCTGGCCATGCTGCTGTTCAAGCCGGCGCCGCTCTACATCCTGGACGAGGTGGACGCGGCGCTCGACCTGTCGCACACGCAGAACATCGGCATCATGTTGCGGGACCACTTCCAGCACTCGCAGGTCTGTCTCACCTCCCGCTCGACCTGTCGCACACGCAGAACATCGGCATCATGTTGCGGGACCACTTCCAGCACTCGCAGGTCTGTCTCACCTCCCGCTCGACCTGTCGCACACGCAGAACATCGGCATCATGTTGCGGGACCACTTCCAGCACTCGCAGGTCTGTCTCACCTCCCGCTCGACCTGTCGCACACGCAGAACATCGGCATCATGTTGCGGGACCACTTCCAGCACTCGCAGGTCTGTCTCACCTCCCGCTCGACCTGTCGCACACGCAGAACATCGGCATCATGTTGCGGGACCACTTCCAGCACTCGCAGGTCTGTCTCACCTCCCGCTCGACCTGTCGCACACGCAGAACATCGGCATCATGTTGCGGGACCACTTCCAGCACTCGCAGGTCTGTCTCACCTCCCGCTCGACCTGTCGCACACGCAGAACATCGGCATCATGTTGCGGGACCACTTCCAGCACTCGCAGGTCTGTCTCACCTCCCGCTCGACCTGTCGCACACGCAGAACATCGGCATCATGTTGCGGGACCACTTCCAGCACTCGCAGGTCTGTCTCACCTCCCGCTCGACCTGTCGCACACGCAGAACATCGGCATCATGTTGCGGGACCACTTCCAGCACTCGCAGGTCTGTCTCACCTCCCGCTCGACCTGTCGCACACGCAGAACATCGGCATCATGTTGCGGGACCACTTCCAGCACTCGCAGGTCTGTCTCACCTCCCGCTCGACCTGTCGCACACGCAGAACATCGGCATCATGTTGCGGGACCACTTCCAGCACTCGCAGGTCTGTCTCACCTCCCGCTCGACCTGTCGCACACGCAGAACATCGGCATCATGTTGCGGGACCACTTCCAGCACTCGCAGGTCTGTCTCACCTCCCGCTCGACCTGTCGCACACGCAGAACATCGGCATCATGTTGCGGGACCACTTCCAGCACTCGCAGGTCTGTCTCACCTCCCGCTCGACCTGTCGCACACGCAGAACATCGGCATCATGTTGCGGGACCACTTCCAGCACTCGCAGGTCTGTCTCACCTCCCGCTCGACCTGTCGCACACGCAGAACATCGGCATCATGTTGCGGGACCACTTCCAGCACTCGCAGGTCTGTCTCACCTCCCGCTCGACCTGTCGCACACGCAGAACATCGGCATCATGTTGCGGGACCACTTCCAGCACTCGCAGGTCTGTCTCACCTCCCGCTCGACCTGTCGCACACGCAGAACATCGGCATCATGTTGCGGGACCACTTCCAGCACTCGCAGGTCTGTCTCACCTCCCGCTCGACCTGTCGCACACGCAGAACATCGGCATCATGTTGCGGGACCACTTCCAGCACTCGCAGGTCTGTCTCACCTCCCGCTCGACCTGTCGCACACGCAGAACATCGGCATCATGTTGCGGGACCACTTCCAGCACTCGCAGGTCTGTCTCACCTCCCGCTCGACCTGTCGCACACGCAGAACATCGGCATCATGTTGCGGGACCACTTCCAGCACTCGCAGGTCTGTCTCACCTCCCGCTCGACCTGTCGCACACGCAGAACATCGGCATCATGTTGCGGGACCACTTCCAGCACTCGCAGGTCTGTCTCACCTCCCGCTCGACCTGTCGCACACGCAGAACATCGGCATCATGTTGCGGGACCACTTCCAGCACTCGCAGGTCTGTCTCACGTCAGCATTCAGCTTCATTGGAACATCGACTCGCCTCAGGCCACTTCCGATAATTGCCTTTTTTGGGCCCGAGTCTAAGAAACTCGAAACGTCCTCGCGAGATTTAGTCACGCACTTTGAACCTCGTCAACTTTGTCAAGCAATTTCGCCAATTATGTAGAGACCGCATTAAAAAGGATAATGAAACCACCTTTAGTTCTGAAAAGATGTCTAATGTACCTTCGGAATACAATCTTATATTCTTTCTTTTTTACGAAATTATAAATGTGGCTAAACGTGACATTTTCCGACACGTAAGCCTCGTGTCTTTCGCCATAACCTTGTCAAAATTAAATGTCATACAATAATCATGTATTCTGATAATGAAACATCATAAAATCTGCGTCCTAAGTCCTAATAGTGTATTTTGTTTCCAGTTCATAATAGTGTCGCTAAAGGACGGCATGTTCAACAACGCTAACGTCCTGTTCCGCACGCGCTTCGTGGACGGCATGTCGTCGGTGCAGCGCACCGTCAACTCGCGCCGATAGGCGGCCCGGGGGGGGCTGTGCTCGTACTGTCTCACGCATATTTATCAGGAAAACTGTTTATTTCACAAAGAAAACAAACTTTTGCTGACAGAGAAGAGACAGAGAAATTTGGGAGAATAGAGAATTAGAGAAGTGTGAGAAATTGCATCAACGTTTTTATTCCAAATCCACATTCAGTTTTTCTCTATTTCGCAGAAATAACGTTATGGGGGGGTGAATCTACGGTCAAAATTTTTCAGAGGTTTGTCAGAAATTAGTGTTACTAAATAACGCACAAACGTGTTTTACTATTTAGTATGTTATTGGAGTATTCCGGGTAAAAACTTCAGAGCTTTAAAAGGTTGGTCAGACAAAATGCCTTCTACATTCATGGGCAAAGAGACATAATAATGTTGTAAGCATGTGTTGATATTTGCGTATCGTGGTTTCTAAAACCCACGACAAATGAAGTCCTAATGTAAGCATGTGTTTTCTGTTCAATTGAATTATTTTAAGATGTTACTCCGCATATTACTAGCGGTGTAGTTCTGCTTGGTCACCATTTAGAGCAGCGCTATCAATGGTGACATTTTTACTTAGGTTTAGTACGTCATACGTTTGATTTGTGTTCTGGGCGTCATGTCCGTCTTACCCTGTAAAAGCCGCTAGTTTTTGCAGATGATGCTATTTCAGGCGCAGTGTTTCATTATTTAATTTATAAGGAATTGTTTTTATTTTAAGAGTATCTCTGTTACGCTAGAAACTCACTTGCTACATTCGCGATTCGATTTTTAGCATTACATGCGAATATCGCGTTTACTAGCAGGCGACATTAGATGTGGTCTATGGATGGAATGGTAAAAAGTGAGTACTCTAGAAATACGGTGTTTAATTGGAAAAGCATGTGTAGAACCAAAAGCTACAAATTTGAATTTTGGCCAATAACTATGTTAAATGTTACTAGGTAAAATTATTGATCCATTAAGATGTTAGATCTTAAGTAATAATTTGTGTCATGTTTTCTGTTAGTAGGGATATGGAACTGGCGTTATTAAATGGCTGTCTATGTTGTAATCTTGTAGTATTTCACTTGGATGGAATGTAATATGAATAGTGTGCAACTTGGGACACTATTTTTGGGATTTATAAATTGTCTGTCATATCAAGTTACGAATGAAATACTTTTCTTACATAATAACACGAATATTTTATTTTTCTATTATAAAATTATCGAATGCCAAATAAAACTGGGTGCTGGCGCTCAAACGAGTGGCGAGATTGAATTTTAAACATTAGGCACATCTTATTTTAAAACTTCGTAAGTTGTAACTGTTGCCAAGTACAGTACACGATAGTACAGTATTGTTTTAGGGTTAAACATAATAAAGTATCTGTTGTGTTATTTAAGCATTTATGTAGTCACTTGTTCTCTGATCCTGGTTACTACTTGTAGGTTACAATACTTATTTGATAATTTTCTAAGAATCAAATTCACAATGCAGAGATGAATAGAAGTAAGAATTATTTTTGTACCAATATATTAGAACATACTGATTACTATTACTTAAAATTAATGTAAATAACGTGACTTCGAAAATCATTAATGTAGTATTTAATAAATGTTTGTATCTCTATAACTTGTTTTAATTACCTACTAATATAAGTATTATTTCTGAAACGATCATAATTATTATTATTTATTTATTTTCTGATGGAACATGATAATATAAATGTACAGGACATTATGTACCGATAAAGTACGGAAAACATATCTATCAGTAGGTATAGGTTAACTGTTTTGCCGCAAGTACGCAATAAAAAGTTAGAAACTAGATACACATACCACAAGATAAAACGAGGAATTGAAATATGTTGAACAAAGAGCCAGGTACAAAGACAAACGAACAAAGTCGCGCCACATCCATCCTCAGTAAAAATTCTATTACGTTTGCACTATAAACATTTCCTCTTGCAGTGATCTCATACAGAAAGCGGGTGACAAGTGCTTGTAACATTAGGTACAAGTGCTGATTTGTCACCCGCATTGTCTATTTTCATAGAAAAGTGCCTATTAGGAAGCACTGACCAAGACAAAATAACTGGTGTTCTTTCAATGAAAGTAAAATATTTCAAAGGATCTCTAATGCATAAAGATTTGTGAGTGCATAAGAAAAAGATTACCGTGGTTTCGGGTTAGTCATGTTTTTTCCTATAAGCATCATGTTATTTGATGTTTACGATGGTGATAATCCTACTTAAATCCCACTAATTAAAGCTGAAAGTTTGTGAGTTTGTTTATATGTTTGTACTTATTTGTGTTTCAATCACGCCTAAACCAGTGAACCGATTTGTATGAAACTTGGAATAGGTGTAGATAGTGACCTGGAATAGCATATAGGCTATTCAAAATGGTACCACGCGAGCACAGCCGCACGCAGAAGCCAGTAATAACTATAACCTGCTTCCCTTGTAAGCGATGCGCTCTGTGATAGAAGTCGGGGGCGGCACCTGACTCACGGGAAATAAAAGTTTTACTATTTGAAGCGGCTTTAATATCTGAAATTGATCTCGCGTCGCGGCTGCCGCGTATCTAATATGCTATTTTATTGGCTCCGCAATAAAAATGCTTGGTTGAACATTAGTGTTGTAAGATTTCATATCCCAAGCCGGTTGGAGTTGCAGGCCAATCTTGGTAAACGTTTGTGCTGCTTTTATACGTCTTGGGGAGTCGGACTGGAATACTTATCAGTTCGCATAGTTAGCACTGGGCCGCCGCCGCGTGCCATCGCCTAGACAAGCGCACGTTCACATTTATGTTGGACATGAAACCTAAAATTGAATAAAATGCGCGCTCTTTTGTTGCTCCTTGAATTTTCTAACTATGAACGTTCACAATGCCGCACAAAGGCTTTGACGGAAATTCTTCGCTTTCAGTCGGTCTCGTTCTACGAGTACCTAGGTAAATACTAATATAAGGGTAACTAAGGTTGACGACCTCTGTGGCGCAGTGGGTGAAAGCCCGCTTGGGACGCAATGGTTGCAGGTTCGATCCCCGCCGCGGGATAAGTGTTTGTATGATCTGCAAATATTTATCTCTGGTCTGAATGTTTCTTTGTATAATATGTACCTATGTATTTACTTACAAAAAAGTATATAAGTCAGTTAATAATATTATCTGGTTCCCATAGTACAAGCTTTGCTTAGTTTGGGGCTAGATGATGCTGCGTGGAAATGTCCAGCAATAGGTACTTCTCGAATCTTTTTATGGTTACTTTTTGTAAGCTTATGTAGCTACTTGGTACTTAACAAAATACTAATACGGGTTAATACTAATATTCAATATAAATTTTAGGTACGGCTGCAAACTTAAGACATTTTCTCAGATCTATTTGCTGTTAGGTAGTAGCCCCTTCCAAATAATACCTATGCTTATTTGTTTTGATAGCAAAACAAAATTTCCAAGTTACCTAAACTCATTCCCAAGCAGGACTTGTTCACAAATGGTGTGACGTATAGCCTACTGAGGACATTCCAATTAATTTTCTAAGCGATTAATTTCACGCGGGCCACTTGTCTCAGGGCTGATTAGCGTGCCTTGCTCTAAACAGCATTCGAAGTTGCCGCTTGTTTTGCGAACTGCACGTTCGGGATGTGACTTGTTTCGTCAACTGTACCGGTGAGGATTGGCAAGTTACTTCCTAACTCAATCGCCCTGTATAATCCTGTGTTGCGGAACTTTTATGGCACCAAGAATTTCTATTTTAAATATTACTTTTGACTTCATAAAACAATATTTTGCTGTGCACGTTTTGAGTGGTATTGTCATTACTCGCTAAAGGCTCATATTTAGTTGTTTTTAAAATAAGAATCGGATTGTGGATGCTTTAAACAACAGTCATTTTAGTTTATAAATGGTATATTATTCTCTATATATACGACACGTGCATCTTGGCACGATCTCTGTGGCGCAGTGGGTGAAAGCCCGCTTGTGACGCAGAAGGTTGCGGGTTCGATCCCCGCCGCGGGATAAATGTTTGTATGATCTGCAAATATTTATCTCGGGTCTGGGTGTCTATGTATAATATCACGGATATATAAAATATCCGTGTATAATATGTATGTATTTACAAACAGATAGTATATAAGTAGTATATCAGTTATCTGGTTCCCATAGTACAAGCTTTGCTTAGTTTGGGGCTAGATGATGCTGTGTGAAAAGTCCAGCATTATTTATTTATTTATTTATCTGGAGCACCATTCGAAATTAAATATTATAAAGATCCTAAACCGTATTTTTTACCCTGATTTTTTACTGTTCGACGGGAAAGAATCATTTAGTTTTACGAAGTTTCTAAACGACTTGTTTGAAAGAATAACTTAAGAGTGTGCAGGAGCGATTTCAGCAATTTTGTAGTTCGAAATCGGTATTTATCTCAGAATCTGTGAAAGCTACAGCCTTCCTATTTAGGTAAATGATACTTCATTGTTTTATCTTGGATTACGTGTTTTAAAAACACGATTGGTGAAAGTTTTCTAGATAAAATATTTCTTTGAAAAATACATGTTTTGCACAAATTTTGCTATTTATCTCAGGAACAGCACACTTGTTTTTGTAAGGTTTTGTTTTGTCAAGAAACCTACAAGTATTTCTTTAGTTGTGTCTTTTTATTTTTCGATTGGTTGATTAATTAACTTGTAATTAGGTAAAAAGTGTTTTGGCGATGTAAATGACATTGCGTTTCTATCGTTCTGTACTTCTCACACGCCGAACAAATCACACTCGCTGTCCCGCTTACAAAATGGCGGCGTATGGCACACTCTTAATAACGATTTCAGATACAATCAAATCAACATTGTAGCATCTAAGCTGCATTGCTGATTCGCAGAACTTCTTAACCTATTTTAAAGTCAGTTAAAAGACTAACTAAAGTAAGTATTTTCTGATTGTTAAGCTCAGATAATTAACTTTGAAAGCCAATTAAAACAACCAACTGAACCGTCTTTCGGTGGAAATAAAACTGTATTTTTCCTCCTCCACCTACTTCAGAGTGTATAACTTGAAAGGTTATCAAATCTAAGCTAGCTCTCTGTTTGAATCTCAGACTCATATTTTATAACGAATCCATTAAAAAATATATGATATTTATATACCTGTCAAGCAAACGAGGTTTTGTCTATTCTGTATAAGTTCAGTAGGTTGTACTTTTATTATTAAATTCCCATTTACCAGTTTATTTGTCCGTTAAATTTCGTTTTCACAAGCTCTTTGTTTGAAAAGCGAGTTTTAGTGGCGCACTCATCCCAAAACTATAAAATTACCTGGAGGATCGTAAAGCGAGTTATGAGAGGTTTCGCCGAATCCGTTGCTAAAAATCCAAGACCGCGCAATTTATTGCCGCGGGTCACGACCAAAAGGAGCTTTACAACCAGCCGTTCAAATACTGATTCGCACTTATTATTTCACTGGACTACTTTTTGAACGTGAAATAAGTAATACGTTACCTTAGGCCCTAGACAGCTGTAAGAAAGGAGGAGCTGGATGAAGATTACCTACCGTAAATATAGCTTTGGTAGCTTTATTTGAAACTTTTCTAAAGCTTAGTAGCTAAAGTTCCATTGGGCACCATTCCAAAGGCTTGTCAAAGTAGATAATTATCATGACTTAGATAAATAACAACAGATATTAAATGCCTCATCAAAAGTTCAACAAGCGCCGCCACACGCTCACTCCGTTAACTTAGTTGGTACCTAGGTACCAACCATTGCATACCTAATGTAAGAACTTGGGAAGAGCGAAATCAGACCACGAATTTATGATTTTATAAAGTCATTTTAGGAAAATATTAAAGGGGTTCTTTACTAAGAGAATTTTGGTTTTCAATTATATATTTTTATACATAGGTACTTATATGAATTAGGTAAGTAGAAAAATCCTCACATCCGCTCGTAAAATGTTATATTTGAAACCTTTTCTCGCCTGATTTGTGAAGTTATTTCTGACATTTCCCACCTATGTTGGGTTAGTAAAGTTATGCGAGGGAACTTCTTTACCTACATTGTAATATTTTGTAGTCGGACGCGGGTAGACATTGAAAAGTTTGAAGGTGCTACGGAAGTAGATACTTTTGTTGGGAATTTAATGGTTTAGCTACCTGCTCCACTTTGCCTCTTTAGGAGTGGCGTCTATCACGATACAAAGTATTACCCTGCCCACTGTTGTGCCGCTGTCTAAGATTTAGTTTGGCCTTATTTTACACTAGCTGTCCGCCGCGGTGTTACCCGCGATCCCTTCGGGAAAACTTCACTTCCCTGGGATAAATATAGCCTATGTTTATCGGGGATAATGTGGGATTCTATTGGTGAAAGAATTTTTTAAATCGGTCCAGTAGTTTCGGAGCCTATTCATTACAAACAAACAAACATACAAACAAACAAACAAATCTTTCCTCTTTATAATATTAGTATAGATTAGTTGATTTTATATTTATGTGTTAGGAAATCTAAAGAAAATAAAAAAAGAAACTTGACATTCATCAGTATGTTAGTACATTACTTAACATACCTAAGTGTCTTCTTATCTCGTTTTACTAGAACAAAGCGGCCTAAAATAAAGATTGAAAGTCTCCAGTCTGTCTGCGAGGATACCGGCTACTCAAATAAATCAGGCTTTCCGAAATTATTCTTGCGTAAATCACAAAAAGTGTGGCGAGCGGTCATCGCAGATAGGCGCGTACAGGCCTGCATCCATCAACCTTAGCGTCGCGACCGATGGCGGCCCTATCTGAGGTCCGAGGCAGTAACGCTCTTTGTTATAAGATAAATCCTCCCACGACATTACTTGGAATCTTAGTAAATTGATTTTACGTCTGAACTTTGTCTGAACTACACACAGTTGCTTTTTGTGATAGCTGTCTAAAACTGTTGTTCACTTCTCGGGAAACTATAAAACTACCTAGAAGCGAGCTTGATATTTTCATGCAAGCACTTTGAGCAGGAAATAACGCAAAGAACCTAGGTACTATGAAAGGAAATGTTTGAAATCGATAGTCTCGTTCCAGAACACAAAAACTGCCTAGGCTAAGGAGTTGTTCTTTAAACTCGTAACATCATTATTTACAAACTTTGCGTTATACTTACCCAGAGGAAGTAGGTACCTACTATGTATAGGTATTGTATAGGTACCTACAATGTTGTCTGCTGAGGCTCAGAGCTGGGTAGTTGCGAACTACCCTCCAGGCGGTTCCTTTATTGTGTGCTGAAGTAGTTAGCGGTGAGGGAGCTGCAAACTGGATTGCTTGACTTCGGGATAGATTGGAATCCTATCGCGCTACTGGTTTTTTGTTGGTTCTGCAGCTCTGGCATAGAACCGTTCATAGTGTAATACGTGTTTAGAAGTCTTGTCGTAAAAGTGTTAGAACTTAGAAATCTATTCATAGCAAAATTATTATCACGGCATTTTTGATCATGATTGCTAGGAACGAAAGTGAATGGACACTCCTCCCCCCGCACCATTAGAGACTCCCCGCCCCTCGAGTTCTGGATTGCGTTATTATCAAATTAAATGAGAGAAACAGAAGTGCGTGGATAAAAATAAAGTAAGTAGGTGTATGTAATGTTTTATCTAGTGTCCGGGGTGTGATGTAAATATGTATTTCCAAAACCTCTAATGTTAATCTTCACTGTACCTCATTACGACAAAGAATATAGTTTCCTGAAGCTCCTTTATATTCCTTGCCCGTTTTATTTAACAGATACCAATAAGACGTAATGATGAGCCACAGTAACATAACACTAGCAGTAATTTCTGTTTTCGTGTTTATTATTTCTGTGGCGGACGAGCGGAATACTAATCGAAGCCGGAGGCACGAGCTAGCGAGCTGCGTGTGTTTCTTGATGCTCAAACAAGGAAATACTTTGATTGTTACAACTGATCTGGAGCTGAGTAAGTTGCTTACAGTACCTTATTTCTTTATTAAGTACCTACTTGAAATACTGTTTGAATTAAACCTTACCTATATTCCACAATCCTATTAACGTCTCATTAGAGGCCAAGCTTCATTTCGTTTGAAAAAAAAACATTGCTACCGAAAGACTGTCTCCAAGTTACGGTGAAAATTTTATCGGATCCAGCCTCTGTCTAGGATGCCTGAGGAGGTAGTTAGAGGTACGTCTAAACTATTATTTATTTATTAACTAAAACATTATTATTTCTAACCCACATTTTGCAGAAGTATTTCTGTAACGCCACATGTCGTATTAAAACATTAAGTGATTTCCTCACGTTATTCTTCAGAGGTCGTCAGTGGCGGCGTAAGGTGGGTTGGCACCCGGGGCGATTTTCAATTGAGCAACCCCCCCCCCTCAACCCCCGCCCCCCAAACAAAAAACCTCAATCTTTTTTCCAGAAAACTTACGATTTACAAATCGTACGGCACCCCCTAATCGCAATTTTCTAGCGAAGTGAGTATCTTTATGGGGGAGCGAAGCGAGCCGTATTTTTTTTGAAAAATTTAACATGATAAATTAGTTCTTCACGATACTAGTAGGTCCTACTTCTAGCGAAGCGACCTACTTCTAGCGAAGTGAGCTTCTTAATGGGCGAGCGAACCAAGCCGATTTTTTTTTCGAAAAACTCAACACCATACATTAGTTCTTCACGATAGTAGTAGGTACTTACCTACTTCTAGCGAAGTGAGCAATAGTGAGCATCTTAATGAGCGAGCGAAGCGAGCCAATTTTTTTTTCACACAATTAGTTCATCTAGTTCTTGACGATAATAAATAAGGCCGGTTTTAGAACTAACAGTGCCCTTAACGAGGTTTATACGGCACCCCCTAATCGTATTTTTCTAGCGAAGTGAGTAGCTTTATGGGCGAGAGAAGCGAGCCGATTTTTTTTTGTAAACTCAACACGATATATTAGTTCTTCACGATAGTAGTAGGTACTTACCTACTTCTAGCGAAGTGAGCAATAGTGAGCATCTTAATACCGTACCTAAGTCAATCACAGATCTTGCAATGCCGCGAACTCGGCAAGTGTTCGTTAGTTTTGGTAATGCGAGCGTACATGATAGGTATTTCATGGGCGAGCGGAGCGAGCCTAATTTTTTTTAGAAGAAATCGACAGCATACAACACTATAAGTCCACATGATTTTAGTGTTAATAATGTTGATAACCATGATAGTTGATAGGGCCATGATAGGGGCGCCCAGTTAGCTACCATTTCCTTTGCCTGCTCTGGGGGTGCCTGAGGCCGTCGAATGTAAGGGGCGCCCGGCTTACTATCATTTCCTTTGCCTGCTGCGGTGGTACGCAGGAAATCAGGTCCGCCGGGGCGGACCGCCCCTCCCCCTTACGCCGCCACTGGAGCTCGTGTGTGTTACCTACTACAATAACTTCCAAATTACTTTTTAATTTAGCGATCTTCTAATGCTCCAGTAGGTACCTAATATCGCTAGAAACTTTAGTTGGCTACTTCTATTAGGTAGAATACTTCCCGGAACTTGTTGACTTTGAGTGAAAAATCCTCAAAGAATTCTTTTGCATCTTCGTTTAAAACAACATCCTTTTGTGATGATATTTGCCCTTTATGCATATAAATGGTTTCTGAGAGAATAAATAAAGAATAGAACGTTGTAATGGACGTTTCGTGTAGGGAGCGGCATTTTGTTGGATACTTATTTATTTTGTCGACAATTCTGATGGGTTAAATTTGCTGGCGCTATTTTGTCAGGACGTTTTCGGGACCCGTTACTGGCGATAGCTACTCCAACTTCAGGTTTAATTTTATCTGTTATTTGTCCTGATGGGAATAAAACAAACGACCTACAGCGAAACGTTGAGCTAGTGCTGAGTCGTGAGATATCTTGCCACATACTTACAAGACTGTTGAAATGTTGACTGTTGAACTTTTCTATGTTGTGCCGAGCCCACATAGAGTGGGACAAGGGTAGGAAGATGATGATGATGATACAAGACTATTGAACCCACTGTAGATTTCTTATCAGTAAAAATTATCAAGGCCCTTAGTAATAAACTTGACACAAGTTATTTCATGCATAAACAAAAATTGTTTATGGTTATTCATAGGTTATGCATGACATAACTTTGTTTGTTTGTTGTTTTTTATTAGTAAGGGCCTAATTATTTTATTAGATGATCATGCTACGTCAAAGTTCATCACATTTTAATGGCTTTAATTTCGCAGTATAGCTGAAAACACAGATCCTAAATTTAGACATCCTCTAACAGTTTAAATTATAGTAATACGCTTTGAACGCTCTCAAAGCACTTTTAACTAAGCCCCCAGAATTATGTGCAAACTGATTTAAAATTCGCATAATTTATTACGTTGGTTCTTATTTAAGTTAGCTTAGTTCGAAATGAGCACGACTTAGCTGAACGCCGGTGAATGCTTAACATTAAGCGTGTAAGCGTCGCACGGGGCTTGCTCACACTGCTAGAGAACGTTCACAGCCAAGATCATTAAAGTAGTAGGTAGTTTAAAATGTACAGGAGTCAGGGTGTTGTGTAATTTTTAATTATAAGCTTGCTCATTTTAAATATAAATAAATCAAATGTTTATATATAATGAACAGATATTTATTCGGGTCTGGGTGTTTCTATGTATAAATGTATGTATTTACAAACAAAAGTATATAAGTAGTATAGCAGTTATCTGGTTCCCATAGTACAAGCTTTACTTAGTTTGGGGCTAGATGATGCTGTGTGAACATGTCCAGCATTATTTATTTATTTAACTCTTCTTTTTAACACCGCGAAATAATTTCAAAACTTTTTTTGAAGGAGAGTCACAAAGGATAATAGTACAAAGTAGTGTAATTGAAATTGAAAGCGTTTTGGAGATGAAGAGGAACATTGGCATTCTGTCTCGGGTAAAGATTCAAAAAGAAATCAATTCCCAAACGTAGAAAATTCCTGGCGTGAGCTACAGCTGCCAGTCTGGCAGAACCCCAATGTTTGATTCCCTATAGAGAGCCAGCGCCGGCGTACTCGACTGGGATCGCACTCGACCGAGCACTAAATTGTCAACGGCTTAATGAATCTCAATCTAAATGAAATCTGAGCTCAATATTAGTTAAGTGGCGTGTTGTGAGCACTTCGCCGCCCCCAGCGAATAAAATCGTAATCGACTATTACGATAGGAGTGTTTTTATTTGAAATAATTGTTATATAGGTCCCATTACACCTTGTGAATTTTTTTCAGCTGATTCGTACGAGTACTTTTTGATTTAGAGATTTTGTAATGGATTTTACAATAATATTCACTGAAAAATATCTCACCTTTTTATTTCGTAACAGATTAATACTTACACCGCTTTATCTTCATTTTTACAGTAAACTGTTGTTGCGTGTTTATTCCAGTAAAAAATAATGTTTTGATTTCGGTAATGTACATTACCATATTAAACTTTTTAAACTTTCGTGATTTGGTGACATAATTATTATTTTTAAACCGGGTATTTATCACGTACCTATTTTTATTATTTCTTTGTTCCGACGTTTCGGACGCATTGCGTCCGAAACGTCGTATAATCTGCGTATAATCTGGATAAAACAGGTTCTTAAAACACAACTATTTCAGGTACCAGTTTCTCACAAAGATATACGTAGATCTACCATTAGACTGCCACTTCAGGAATATAAAAATTCACACCGCGAGCGGGTTCAAACCATATTTCTTGATTCAAAATTACTCAGTACCAAATCCAGGAACTAAACTCAGAACTCTACTGACTAAACTAAACGGAACTAAACTAGACTCAGAAGGAAAAAAAAAGTAATTATATCCAGGAAAGAAGTCGTGTCGGTAAATAAATTGTCTTAAACTTACTTGTGAGCACAAATCATGTTTATTTAACAGTTAGAAAACAGAATAGGCTTCACTATTTCAGTAAGGTTTTAAACTGAAAATGAGTCGTACAAATTTTAATCATAATCTGCTTTTAACTACGAAATGTTCATATAAACCAATTTCAACAAAAGTACCTACAACCATTGCAAAATATTTTTTGTCATCGAGGTCTTCAATTCCATAATATCTGAGGATGAATTTGTAGTAGTATCATCCGAATAAGGCGTGGTCATCAACAACCTTACATGCTTATCGCTCACCGTCTTTTACATCTTTGCTTCTGACGCTTTAGAACCATCTGGATTAAAATACGGAACCCTAAAAACATTGTCTCTTTGAGACTATTAAAAAATGAAAACATCAATCAGTATCAGTCCATTACTGTGATGGGTCGCGCGCTATACCGAATTTCAGTGATTTTACTAATATTTTTTTTACGTTGTATTGTGTTAGTATGTGTTTATATTGCAAGATAAACTCAGTGAGCAGTTGTTTATGATATAGTTTTGTGTTGACAGTGATTTAATTCAAGAAAATATCCAACATTGTTATTGTTTGTGAAATTTTGGTAAGTCTGTATTTTCACTTAAAATTTTATTGTATTTAGTATGTTGAATGCTACAATCAAACCTAAATATTGATATGAAGCAATGCCCAAACATTACCATGACTTTTACAAGTACTTTATAAGCCGTGGAAGCCAGACTGATGACATTCAGTCGAACTTATGAGTTTAGACTTAGATAAAGGTGAAATATGTGTGTAACTAAATTTGTGATAGCGTGTCGTTTCTGAAATTTTTTAATTGTGTTATTGTTAAGTTAAGTTTCATATATTTTAATTGAAACATCTGAAATTCCAGACAAAACTAGGTTTTTTCCCATATTTTGACTTTTTATTACCTCGCATTTGATTCAGGAGACTTTTCGGTAATCGATATTTACACAAACCAAAATGATCTACCTTGCCATGGAATATAAACGTAATCTAGTTTTACTATACTAGCCATACTTAATTTAACGCCGAATAATATGGTAACATTGCATTACTGTTATAGTCAAAATAGCTTGTTTACCGTTTAAAGTGTCGTATTCGACTATTACTGTATAGGTCTATGTCCATAATTTACACGAAGAAAATCGTAATGTTTATTACCGTTGCAAAATATGTTTTCAATTGTGGTAATATATATTTTTAGCGATAGTTTTAATAGGGTGCACGTAGATTTTTTTTTGAAAATACTATATTATTGCAATAAAAATTACCTATCTTTTGGTGTATAAACGATCTCGTTACGTTAACAAACAATGGAGATATTAACAAAAATCGGTTTTTTGCTTCTCCTGTAAAATTTGAATTTTGCTATTACGATTTTCTTCGGTGGGGATGGCGACTTTGATTCCATGTATTGCAATCAAAGTGCTCACTTGACATTCAGTTGTCTAATGTTCAAATTAATTCAGAATACAAATTATAGGTTTTTGTTGCGAAGTAAAATCATTAAGCAGTGTATAGTTTTTGATCTTAAACGGAACCTTTCGGTAGTGCTTCGAACCGTTTTGACGAATCGCACTTTAGTAATTAAAAGAATAACGAAATCATCAAGACACCCCGTGTATTACCACCACCACCGCGGCGGGACCAATGTTTGTATGATCTACAAATATTTGTCTCGGGTCTGGGGGTTTCTATGTATAATATGTATGTATTTACAAACAAAAAGTATATAAGTAGTATATCAGTCATCTTAGTACCCATAACACAAGCTCTGTTTACCTTGGGGCTAGATGATGCTGTGTGAAAAGTCCAGCATTATTTATTTATTTATTAGTTTCTAGTTCAATATAGCCTGGGATTAATCTTTGTTGGAACAACATTGCTTGATCTAGTAGCTATCTCGTTGCAAACAGATTTTTAGGATCGTAATTATTATTTGCCCGAAACAAGCTTATTTACGTAAGACCCGCACAGTCTTATGTAAATTTATTTTCCGCGTAACGTCTTTATTAATTACAAATTATTACATTTTAATTCTCACACATTATGGTAGGAATATGGCCATTTTAGGATTGTATTATTGTCGGCGTCACTAATTAATATAATTTTCTGTAAGTTTGTTATAAAATAGGAAGGTACAACGTAAACAGGATCACGACTGTATTCCCAAGGCGCGGTAGACATTAATAAATTCATTCTCTCAAATCTTTTTATATTCCAGATACTTTGAAGATGTCTAAAGGCGCGAATAAACGGCGCGCCAATACTTAAACGAGCAGGCTTGCGTTCGTATTTAGCCGAGCCGGATCTCCACGGATGGCTCGGGTCGTGTAGGATCGTGCTACCCCGCGTCGTTTAAACGCACCTTAAGGGGTAGTCAAGTCAGATGATGACCCACATCTTGCAGAAGTTACTAAATATTAGGTAGTTACTATTTTCCAAAATCAGGACTGATGCCGGATATACAAGAAGTAGAACGTCTCTACATGATAAGTACATTGTTTGAGAAATGACATGAGTATGAAACTGAGTTCTGAGATTCCATTTGATAGAGGGAAATGAGATCTTTTCTATCTTGAGAACATAAGAACTGCTGGGACATAATGTCGCCTGAAATAAATACTTTAATTAAATTCAAACGTTATTGAATAGTACAGTATTGCATTCGGAACTACCAGAGCAACCCAGTGTTATGAGGTTGTATCTGGTCACGCTACATCCCCCCCCGAAGGATTCCGATCTTGTCGCGATGGGGGGGCTTAGTAGCCGTGGATTGGTCACCCACGGCAAAGCTAACAGGAATCCCAGGCGGGGACGCTCCGAGCGGGCTTGCGGTTGGGCCCGCTCTGGATGCGTCTGAGGCGGGTGCGGAGGACGGAGTCGTTTCTGTCCCCCGCAGTCAGGCGGGGTCGCGGGAGATGAGGCGTGTCGGTGTGTCGTTGCCGTTCGCCCTATCTTCCGCGACCAAACGGTGGCGCACCGTTGATGCGTTGGCGGTGGGGCCGCAGTGGAAGAGGAGTGTCGGTGTTACGTTGCCGCTCTCCCTGTCCTCTGCGGCCGTTTGGAGGTTTCTCCACGCGCAGCTCTTTCACTAGAGCGCGCAGTGGACGAAGGGAGCGGAGAGCTCTAGTGGTGAGTAGCGGACGCTAGGTGCGGGGGCACCTTCGTCCGCCTTGCACTGCTCACCACGACGCGGGGCCCGCCGTAAGTGTGGGGATCGCCGGAGGGGGACTGGATGTAGAGGCTCTGCCGGTTGCCCGGGCCCCCTCCATTCGAGGCGACGCCGGAAAGCCGCTGGGATGTTTAGTGGGTATACCGGGAGTCCCCGGGGAGTCCCACATACCCCTCTCGCCCCCCGGCGGAGGGGATGCGTAAAGCATTTTACCCAGCGACAAAAAAAAAAAAAAAAAAAATGGTCACGCTACATCACCGCTTTACCGCGACCCTCAACCCCGACTGAATCACCGACACGTGTCAACGTACCGATACCTCTAACATATTCATTGTACGTGTCACATCCTACACTTTCCATCTCACGATCAACTTACAGCTGTAACCCCTCGCGGTAAGGTTCAAGTTTGAAGGTAGGGGTTAAGATTGATATTGAATATGGGAAGCAAATGTGGGAATATTGTGCCGGTGCGCGAACGTCTGCGGGTGGATATCACATATAACTGCCTAAGTATGCAGTTTCCTTCGCATTTTTCAATATGTCCGGAGTTCGTGGAATAAAATATGAGGTTTGAGAAAGTTGGACTAAAAATTGCTGAGTTAACCTACTTTTGAAACTTTTAGTCTCATTAACATAGGAAAATGAGAATACGTGTACCTACCTATAATTTATTTTCATAAAAATGTAAAAATAATTAGGTCTTTCATTTGGCAAACCCACATATTTGCTAAAATATGTGTTCAGTAAAGTGGTTCACCTACATTAATATTTCCTAACAATCTGAAATTCTACCTTCCTAGTATTTTAAGCTGTATACTATTAACTAGTATTTTAAGCTGTGAAAGAAATAGAAACACAGACAGAAAGTGATCTCTCAAATATCAACGGGTCAGGGCAGAGAGTACAGTATGCTAATGAGCTCGGTCTAATGATTGCGCGGCGAATTTCCCTTTGTGCTACAAGCAAAAGTCCTCTTATCTAGTATCTTTGTGGTGTCGTAAATCATTACCATCATTGCCGGCACAGTTTGTGCATGTAAATGGTAATTATATGCTGACGGTCATTTAGTTAATTGTAAATGAAGTCCAATAATTTTTCTCATAATCTGTGTTTTATTTGCAACCATACTTCAGAAGTCAATATTCGCGAAGTAGACATTTTTTTAATATCCTTTCCTACGAGTATATCCGTAATCCAGAACAGTAATAACTTATGCTTAATATTCTTATTCTTATGTCTTTTTTCATACCGATATAAAAAAATACGACCTTATTTTTATTTTTTATTTCCGGAATCATTAGATCCACCACCCACCAAAAACGTCACACCTTCAACTTCTAAAAAAAAAACGCTAACCTAAAGGCCTTTGATTATTCCGAGGTAGCGAAGCCTGCGCTTGTTATTAGTAGTACACATGGTGGTAGCGGGCCCGAGGCCGACAAGCAAGCTATTTTAGCGCAAGCTCTCATATCCTCTATACCTACAAATTGTTGCTTCCAAGCGTTCTCGAGTTTCTTAGATTTTCATCAGAAATGGCAATGGCTATTACGCATGGATTTCGACTTGAAGCTTGAACTCGTGTTTCTTCTATTTTCATTAGACTCCTTTGTAATAGCCGTTGTCATGTTGACAAAGGAGTTTTAACATGAAACTAGGAAACGTTTTTGTAGAAGGTACGAGTAGAGTTAGTTCAGGAAACGACTATTTACGAAGCTACTATATTTTTGAGTCATTATGGAAGAGCTGAATTTATCAGAGATCAACAAAATATATTTCTAAATTCAACAAAAATTCAGTTCTACTACTACCTAAAAAGTTCCCAGATATAGTGACCTGATTTGAACCCTCTCTTTTCAAAGTCAAAGTCAAAAAGCATTTATTCAGTAGGACCGCTGGGATCACTTTGAAACGTCTTAAAACTAGGTGATTTTACTCCTGTTCCTTCGCGACCAATACCGTGAAGAATCAGGGCAACAAATTTTCAGTTGCAATCCTCCGCCGGTACAGAGCGTTTTTTAATTTTATTTTTACTAAAAGTTCCTTCCTTACTCCTAAACTGTCTGACTTGAAAGACTCAAAAATTAACTTAATTTAAAATGGTTAACTCGTAGCGAATATTTAAATTAAACTAACGCGATTCCGGTTCGTAGACGGTCTACGTCGTAGCACGGTGTCTACGACAGGCGTAGCGCCGCTACGAAAACGCGAATTACTTAATTAGCGTAGTTCCCAGCCAGTCTTTGTTTTGTTGTTCTACAATTATTTTACACTCGTTTGAACAAATGTTTCACAGTATGAAATATCTTATGCTGTTAAAATATTTGGAAATTAACTTCTTTCCTAAAACTATCCGATCTTTGGGACCAGAAAAGTACAAAGCATCCAATACTCTTACAGACCCAAATAATTTAGTTATTAAACGGGTGTCGAAGATAAAATGGATTATAAAAAAAACCAGTGGCACTCCAGGAGTGCCGGCAGAAGTGAAAACTTGAACGAATCCAAATATTTTTTCTCATCTCAAAACTGCCAAACGCCTAAAGAAATTTTCACTCAAGAGTAGCCCCTGACCTACATCCTGCATCATTCCAAGACACGCATATAACTAAATCTCCCGGCTCTTAATGAATAAGCTATGCAAATACTTAAAAACGTCTTTCGTGATTACTCTGCGCCGCCACACCGTACATTTTGCTATATTAAACCGACACGCTCAAAGACAGGCATAAACCGCTTAAACGCATATTGAATTACCTAGTATATTTTATACGAGTAAAACAATATGAATTATTTAACTTTAATAAAGTAAGTTTGATGCTGACCAAGGATCATCGTGACAAACATAAATTCACAATATCTTCTGACCTCGCATAGATTTATTTGATTAGATGTTGATGCCTCCACACTAACAAAACAATAGATATCTATCTATTATTCAAATAAGTAATCTGTCAAAGCCAAAATTAGCGCTTAATCTATGTTTATGACAAACAAACGAGCGTGTTTATTGAATTTTATTTATTTATTTATTTATTTATTTATTATTAAAATGATCAACCCTACCTTTACAGGATAACCTAATACGATAGAGAGATTTAATATTCATAAGAAAAAAACAAAAAATACATCAATTACCAAAATTAGTTCGTTTTTCTGACTCCACTCCACTACCCTATCTATATCTCGTTGAAGTCGTTCACAGTCTCCATCGTTGTTAATCGGTAAGAGCAATTTGAGGTCGTCCGCAAATAATAAGCATTTGGCCTCCGAAACCACCTCTGGCAAGTCGTTGACCATGATGATGAACTCAAGCGGTCCCAGGTTGCTTCCTTGGCTCACTCCCGTCTTTGTAATATACGGTTCCGATCTGAACCCCGCGCACTCCACGTACTGTTGTCTGTCCTCCATGTAGCTCGCGAAAAACTGGAGCAACTTAGTAGTGCAGCCGATCGCCGCCAACTTAGTAAGCAGTATGTCATTATCGACTAAATCGAACGCTTTTTTGAAATCAAAGTAGGCGGCGTCGACTTGCACACCTGCATCGACATATGGGAGCACGTAGTTTACCGAGTTCAGTAGGTTGCTTGTTGTGCTGCGGGCTGGTCGGAAGCCATGCTGCGCTTCAGAAAGACGAGCCGACACCTGTTCTTGCATGCTGCTTTGTACGGCCGATTCGAACACCTTCGCTGGTGTAGAAAGAATTGCTACCGGTCTGAACTCACTTACTTCTGATCCCGCCCGCCCTTTAGGTATCGGAATGACTCGGGTGACTTTCCACCGTTTAGGAAAATAACATGCCTGTAAACACAGGTTAAATATATGTGCGAGCGGCTCAGCCAAAACCATGCGGCAGTCCTTCACCAGGTACGCCGGAATCCCGTCCGGGCCCGCGGAGCGTTTCGGCTTGAGACGAACAATCGCCGCCCGCACTTCCGGCAGCGTGAGACCCGGGATGTGCACTCGCGCGCTGGTGGCGGGACTCGCTGCTTCCGCCGCACTCACGTTGAGCCCAGCCGTTGAGGTGCCGAAAACCGAATGGAAATACTTTGCGAATTCAGTGGCGCAATCTTCGTTTGGTATGGTGTTTCCATTGACTGTAACCTTTTTGCGATTTACTGACCCTTTCTTCGCTCTCACATAATCCCAAAACGACTTTGGATCATCTGCCAGATGGCGCTGTACTCGCTCCTGATGTACGTTATGTGCCTCACCTATCATCACCTTAACCATTGCTCTACATTCAGAGAATGCTGCATAAGCTCCTTCTGACCCATTTGACTTGTACAGCTTATGTAGTCTTGCCTTTAGCCCTATTTGTCGTATAATGTCTGCTGTATACCACTCCGGGTAGCTATATCTGGAGTCCACTTTTTTGGTCCGCTTTTTAGGTACACAGTCTTCAAACACGTTGTTAAGAGCTTCGTAAAAATAATTTAAAGCAACTTCTGATTCATGCAAAAGGTATAAGGAACTCCAATCGATTGCCGCTATCGATGAGTATAATAAGTGATGATTGGTTTTTGAGAAATTCCACCGCCGTTCGTTATTTGGCGCAGAAGGAATTGTCGCTGCCTGTGAGGACCGGCGCCGCGAGACGCGCTGCACCGACACATTAAGCGGTGGGTGCTGCGGGTCCCTCGGCACCAACTCCTCGTCGGCTAAACTCACTGTCACTAGGTCCATGTCTAATAGGACTAACACTAAATCTAGTAGCCGATTATTACAGTTTCTAACCTCGTTCCTCTGAGCGAAATTGCCGAAAGCTGTGAAGTATTCAAAATAATTAATAACATCCACACCACATGAATACAAATTAAAATCGCCTAACACTATACACTTACTAAATCTAGAGCACCATCCTTCAATAATTCTAAATAAGATCATGTATTCACTATCACTGCTAGATGGCGGTATGTATAGTGCACAACAAAAAAACAAAAACTTTTCTCCTAAATACACTGTCGCGCCAACTAATTCAAAGACACAATTGTCTATATTTATATCACTAGGTAACATCACTCTCCTCAACTCTGTCCCGTGGGAGGAAGCGAGAAACACGCCGTTTATGTGTCGAGTTGAATGCGATAATGATGTGTTTGCAGGTGGATAATGGCAGATACATTGTGTTGCGTTTAATTAAACGGATTGATTACCTTATTTTGATTAGCTTCAAATAATGGATGTTGTGGACAATGACACAAACTACACGGTAACTAATTGCACGACATTTACCTAAGTATACCAACGACACATAAACGAAAAACTAATCGAAACTAGCTCTAAAAGTCTACGTAAAAAAATTTGATCAGTTAAAATTTTTTTAAAATCTAGGTGATTCTCTTTCTGTTCCATCGCAAAATACCGTGAAGAACCAGAGCCAGAAACACGGTTTTGGCCCTATCTCTCTTTTCGATGATCCATCTACTAAGTCTCACCGAGGATCAGTCGTTGTTCTCATTAATGATTTTACTTAGTTCTCATTTAGCATGATTTGGTGATGTTAGGTGGAAGGTCTTGAAACCAACCAGCCAGGTGGATGGTGTGATATTGATACAGGGGAAATACTGGATGCAAAAGGCACAGGATCTAGTAAAATGGCATTTGAGCCAGGTTTATGCCCTGTTGGGCACTGTTGGCATGTTGACAACAAGCTGTGTATGATGATGATGACTAATGATTTTGTATAGAAAATCTCACATTTAAAGCTGTAGCGTCGAATTAAATCAAGTTAAGAGTCCGTCCTACATCCGAAAATTGAAAAATGTAGCATTTCGCTAAAAAGACAGCTAGTATGTGTAGGCTTCAAGTTGTATTCACACGGCGGCCATGATTAGTGCATCGTTACGCGCTGCTTTTCACGGCCACAGAGTGCCTCTACACCTCGCGCAGGTTAATGATGGAAATAAAAATATATTTTAACCCACGCAAGCAGGGGTGTTCAGTTTGACGTTCTTAGGTAGGTATGAACCGATTTAGATTTTTTTGTTACAGAGGTGACTTTATTAGAAAAGTTCATATATGCCAAATCACAATTTTTATGCAATTTGACCGCTTTTTCAAGAAATGGCTAGAATTAAAATCTTTGCATTGATGTAAGGCTATGAATAATTCTCAGTGTCTTCTGTTTATTGATGATTATCGGTACGTGACATAATATTGATTGATGAGTGATTACCAGTATGTAATAGTTATGTCGCAAGCTTACTTACAGGCGCTATCCTGTTTCTTTGTTTTATAATTAGCTAGAAGCTACATACCTACAATCTGTGGTAGAAACTCATTATCTTCCTGCCCTTGTCCCACTCTATGCGGGGTCGGCACAACATGTATTCCTCTTCCATTTCCCTCTATCCGCCGTCATTTATTTATTTATAAGGAAAACCAACAGCATAAAATAACTTAATTGGGTGAATAGATAAACAGAAAGCCAAGTCATCTCAGCACTCCTTTCTTACTCAATCATCTTTCACACAATCCATCCATCTCTTCTTCGGCCTACTTCTACACGTACCTATATCCATCCCAATGATGTTGTATACTATAATATCCATCCACATTCATACCAAGCACTCTTCTGGTCTTCCCTTCTCATTACATACCATGACAATTTGTTGCTCCTCATCTTCTCATTCTCAGTCGTATAAACTATGCTTTCAATTATCAGTACCTACCTATGAATGTTAAGTTACTCCCCAGTGAATAGCGCTATTCGCAGATTCTCAATCAATTTCCAACAGTTTCTAATAATAGTGAACATTATCTCAAGTCCAAATCTCTTTGTTAGGTCGAGAGGCTTACTCCTTCGAGACTTCCATATAATAATGATCCAACTCTCTACAACTGAAATAAGCCTTATCGCTATCACAATAAAGTTAACATTCTATATTACTCATTTTCATCTAACCGAACAAACTAGGTACTGAATAAAAAGGAACCTTATTTCAAACTGGATATAGTTCAAAATTGGCAATCATTTAAAGAAACAATGATGGAATAAAGTGCATACTGGAACCGCTAGATGGTGCTGGAATTGGTCTTCCGGTCGCAATTACTGGCGTTATTAGTATCTAGGTTTTTATTTGAAAATCCCAGAACAATCAACGAGTTAGTTTCTTCAATGATACAATTTACTGGCTTAAAAATATATATCCTTTCTTTAAAACAAGAAGCATTGAAAGTCCTACTTCATTATATACCTACCTACATATCTAGTCATTTAAGGTTATATTTAATATCATTTAATTTCAAAAATTGAGCTTAAAGTCAAACTAAACATTGTAAGCCATCGACGCATCTAAATAAGATTTGAATACCAGCAAACTTGGGTAATACTTTACTGGTACAGGCAACCTCATAGTATGGTGTACACCAGTTAAAAGCTAACGGCAACATTACTAAAATACTGAGCGTTTATGGTAAACGACTGACGTAGATAGCTAATTAAGTGATAATTAGACGTATGATAACCCTGAATTTGTGACTAGATCCAGTCTCTCATTCAGGAATGCTCGATGCAACTGAACTATGGCATAGATATAAACAAATATGAATGTATCCGGTGGCAAATTAAGCAAACGTATACGACTGCACTGCCGATAAAGCAAATTGCTGGAAAGCAAACTGTCGATAAACAGCAGCACGGCCCCTTGATTACGATTCTCGCGACAGGCTAATCTCGCAGTCACCGCTGTCAAACTTGTGCTAAACGGACGTAGTTATGCGTAAAGGAACAATCCACACATATGTTGAAATTGTATTAAACATAACTCAAACTCGACATGAGTGCGGATTGGTTCCTTGACGCATAAATACGTCCGATAAGCACAAGTTTGACAGCGGTGACTGCGAGATTAGCTTGTCGCGAGAATCGTAATCAGGGGGTGGAACTGTGATTCCACCAACTTAAACACAACAACTTATTAAAAGTACTTGATTATTTTAAATTAGTGTCCACACTTGAGGAACTATAAGATTTACAAATGCAAGGTCATGCATGAGATCAAATCCTTGAGGGATCGAGCCTTAGATGCATTCTAAGTTAAAAAAGTCGAGAAAAGCTGAAAATAAACCAAGTGCCGATGTAGCACAAGGTATTTGCGATATCGTTATTAATACAACAAAAAAAATTTACTTTTGGCAAGAACTGAGTTCAGCAATGGGTTCAACTTTTTACATCCACGTCTATACAACGCTGAAAGATGAAACTCATCGATTTCTAACGAAATAAAGAGATCCATTGATTTGTATATTCAGCCGAATCGGACATATTGAATTAGAATCAGACTGAATTCCAGATTACCTATTCAGCGCATCGGGAACCTGGTTATCTAGGAATCATACGAAATTCGGTTTCTTATAATTGGATAACAGTGGGTTAACCATTGTATAATAATGTATTTGGCATGTAGTAAAGTCTGTTGTCTGTCTGTCAACAGTTTCAGAGGTCAGAAATCGTGGTGGGAAGCATCAGAATTTACATCGACGAAAAAAGGAACGCGAAAACGGTCCCTGGATCGCCATGATATTTTATACGGCCAACAACATAAATAGCTCTAAAATATTTTTTAAGAATACTTTTACTAAAACAATGTTATCTGTTCAAAAGTTTTTATCTGACAAAGCTATCACAGCCTTTTACCATCTCAATCCAATCAGAAGCTTACCAAAAACGTTCAGCGCAGCCAAAGGGTCGGCGATAAAGAAAATACCGCAACGGATTTCATAAAAACCGAAAAGAGAAACAATTCCTGCACCGTGAAACCGCACCAACCTGCCAGCGGGATCGCTCTTATTGCGAGGGATTAGAGTTCTAAATAAATCGGAACCCCTAAGCCAGTCGGTTTGGATGTAGACATTATCCACTGCAGTGCAGACTTGCAATGCAATTGTTTCTTCTGCTGAATTAAGGAGCCAGATGTAAGAGAATTTATTGAGGTGTTTAAGCTGATGAATTGTTGCCGCTTTTTATGCGATTCGGTTGAAAACAGGGAACGGAACGGAGTGGTTGAAATGTCAGAATGGAACGGAACGTTTATCCCTGTGCCATCAATGTGCGGGCGCGAGCTTTCGGGAAGCGGATACCGTTATACTCGGACTCTGCTTGGTCCCTATTAGCACATAAAATATTCTCTAATCTCCTTTGTTATTTTAAGTTTTCATAGCTGTTATATCTAGTCAATAATTTAAACGTACTGAAATATTGTCCCGAGGTTATACTCGTACTAGGTAAGTATACAGTATTGTACAAAATAAGTACTATAACTAATTAACTAGAGGTATAGGTAAGGTACAGGGTTATATTTTCATGAATAGTTTTTAGTCTAAAACCATAAAACTATTGGTTTGAATCCGATTACATTTTTGTAAAAAAAACAGGGTCACGACTGTATCCCCAAGGCGCGGTAGACATTATCTCAGATCTTTTATGTATTCTTGATCCTTTGATTGAAGATCGTGTATTCATGAATCTGAGAAGATCCTAAACCTACATCTAAACTGAAACTTAGATTACGAGGGGAGAAAGGAACCATGTTGTTTCATCTTTTGAGATATCTGTAGAACATTTATCAAAACAATGTTGTTGTATGAACGATGACTCAAAAAGCCAAGTAAAGTTTTCACGAATAGATAAATTAGTTCATAACTACAGTTTCGGGAACCGCTTGTCGGTTTGTACCTAGATATTCGCTTTTCGGATGCAACCGACCGTTTCTAGGGCAGAGTGGTTTTGAGCGATTATTTTGAATCGCGGGACATGACATCCCTGTCCAGTATTCACAAATAACTGGTACTTTCTAAAAAAGTAAACTGTTCTTATATGTAAATAGACTTAAAATAGTTCAGTCAGAGCTGATAATACAGACGAACATCGACAGCCGCTGCACTGAATTAAGTCGGTAACAAATTTTTAATAAGTTCATTGATATCTTTTAGTCGTATCATTAATATTTCGAACAAGTGTGTGAAGATTGAAATAAATTTAAGTGAGCCTCAAAAAAGCTTCTTTCGTAAGCTTGATAAAGTACCTACTTGTACAATATATTTTTTTGTACATAGCCGATCTGTTCACCGGGTTTTGTGTTGGAGAGATACCTGATGAATGACACTGTAAAATGCATGGAAATAAGTTTACAAACAACCTCACACAACAACCTCACGTAGTTATTGATAAATGAAAATCAGGCATAAAGTGCCGTTTTCCTCATGTCTTTCAAATATTACGAAAGTTGATGGGATACTTCTTACTCCCATTATGTGAAACCAATAAACCGAAAAGCACACAGGCCTCCCGCGAACCGACATCAGTCAGTCGAACCGCATCGCTCGCCATTACTGTAATCGAATCCTACAATTTGTGCCCTTTGAAGAAATTGTTTATAACTTTCCATCTTTCACTACCATTATGAAATTCATGAACCTTACATGGTTAACATAAGGTCTATTTTCGCGTGTAGGCTGTAAATGTGTGGTTATTGATAGAGGAAAGTATGCCGGATTTTGATTTATGCCAAGGATCCGCTGTGCGAACAATGCGGACGAAGTCGCGGTATTTATGCTAACGTATCTTGTTTATTGTTTGATATACTTGTTTATTGGAACTGTTTCAACCTGTCGTTGTAAATGATTTATAATATTATGTTCGGAGTGCTCGGATATTGGTCAGAGTGACACTAAATCACAGCCCTATAGGAACTAATATTATGATAGACACAGTTTGAGTTTCAATTACGTCTGAACAATGGAAATAGTTGGAACTGTCTGTGTTCCGGATTAGACAACTTTTAATCTAGTTAGTGCTACTATTTATAAAGAAACCGTGAGGACGGGTCTTTCTATTTTAATTAAAAAAACGGAATTAAACAAAATAGGTTCACGGCTATATCCCGAAAGCACGGTAAAGTCAGTACAGTCATTTTTCTATACAAAAAATGCTGATGACGTCGGAAAATGCGGCTCGCTTCTGACGTCAACAGCATTTTCTCTATTGAATTGACAGTTCGGCGCGTTCGGCTCGAGTGGACTGTGTGAGCACCATTATAATTCCTTCATGTCTCAATCAAAATTTATAAAGTTTTATCCAACTCGATTTAAAGTATGCTACAAAAATAGAAAATATACAAACATTAAGGTATCTCTCAACCTTGGGGCTACAGTTATGATCCTGTTTTTATTTTCGTTAAAAAATATCTGTTTTTATTATAAAGAAGGATTATAAGATGCGTTCCTAAGCAACTGGAGGTGTGAGTCTCATTATTTTATCTGAAATCTGGTTCGTAATCCGGATTACAAACGACCCAAATGAGAGATTTTCTTTGTGTTTTATCTAACACAATACATAAACATTTTGTTTACGTAAGCTTTTATTTTTCAGTACCTAATAATTTTCATCTTCGATTAACATTTCTATTGCTGACTGTGTAGCCATCACGTTCCTCTAATGCTTTCTCTCTCTTTTCTTCTTCGTCTTCATTTTTACAGTAAAAACAAAAGAGAGATAGAGCCCTAGTTTTATGTACCCCACTTTCCAGCTAGGCACATCGATATTTGTTTTCATGAAATCTATTTAGATAACATTAAATTATTGATATACCTAATAACTTTTCAAATACCTAATAACAACCGAATAGTTCATTGTAAACAGTTTCTGGGAAACTGCATTATACTAAATACCAATAGAATCAAAACTCATCAATCAGTAATTATGATAAACTAAAACCCATCACGTTTCCATCCATAGATTTACAAGCTTTTAGAGGCTCACATCGGGCGCAACAAATCAACTCATGCCTAAACAGGCTGACGTCCATTTCCAGTATTTATCGTGGTCTGTGGCAAGCAAGATGTATCACGTGGCCCGAGCTCAGCCTATGAATATTGCCGGTACACTTCACTGATAAATGTATTGCCATAACTGGAGGGAGACTGGGCGATTCCTTACAACGATTGGACCTTCCCAACTTACCCTTAGGCGTGAAATAGAAAAGAGTGTTGTAGAGGTTTTTAAGGGTAAAGTAATTCTGTTATTTCTTTTTAGTTTTCACAGTGTTGGCACATACATAGCTTGTCACAAGTTAAAAGACGGATTATTCTATAATTATTTAACATAATGAAGACTCTATCTGAATACTTCAATATGTCAAATCCACAATCCTAACGCCCAGAGCTCCTCTAATGTTCCACAAACTCGCACGCATTTATAAATGAGTGTGATGATTTATTTATTTATTTATTTATTTATTCACACACAACAACACATTACAACCACATTCAATTCATAAAAACTAGGTAGGTACATATCAGATCTTGATTGTGACGTAAAAACTTGTGCGTACTTAAATACCAAGTTAGTTAAAATGTCATGCAGGTAAGCTATGTTAAAAGTAAAAACAAAAAAACGAAAGTAAGTAAAGTATAAAGAAAATGTAAACAGCTAGATAACAGAAAACGTAGATAATATGATTTTTTTTAAAGTTAAGTTTGACTCAGGACACAAGAGTGTCTGAGTTCGTACTATGTTGTAAAATAATACTTTTAATAATTTTGATGAATTGGTTTAATTTGGGGACAAATATGTCTAATTCCAGATGATCCTTTAGAAGCTCATTGTATTGACGTGCCATTCTGGTCAAGGGATTAAAAAACGAGATGTTATTTTTGTATATTTGTAGGGCAAACAGATTAGACGCGTTAGAGTTACGAGCTCTGAATTTGATATTGAATGACAACACCGATAGCAACTTAGGGGAGTCAATTAATGAATGAGTTATTTTGTACAGATAAATAAAATCATAATAGACACGCCGACTTTCCAAGGACTGAACATTAAATCTAAGTAGCCTCTCCTCGTAATTCAGACCAAGGCGACCAGGTTCCAACCGATAACATAACAGCCTAAGGCATTTTCTCTGAACTCGTTCGATATTATAGCTATGGATCTTATAGTTTGGAGACCATACCGGAGTTCCATATTCTAAAATACTCCTCACAAGGGAGTTGAAAAGATAGATTAAGGTACTAGTCTTCCTAAAACCCTTAGTGGATCTCAGAACGAAACCCAGGAGTTTATTGGCTTTTGCAGTTATGTACTGATAGTGTTCACGAAAGGTAAGTTTATCATCAAATAGAATGCCGAGATCTTTAGCAACATATGACCGGGTTATTACCTTATCCTCAATTTTGTAATCGTGTATAATTTTAAGTCGCTTATTCGTGAACGATATAGAAAAACACTTACTGATGTTTAAATACATAAGATTGCATTTGCACCATTGCGTAATAGCATCTACATCGTTTTGAAGTAGAACACAATCATCTTTGCTAGTTATTAAATTAAATATTTTTAAGTCATCCGCATATAAAAGATAATTACAATGTAACCGAGATACAAGGTCATTAATAAAAATTACGAAGAGAAGTGGTCCCAGATGTGATCCCTGAGGCACACCAGAAGTTACTACTGTAGGCGCGGAGACAAAGCCCTTAAGTGCAACAAGCTGACTCCTATTGTCAAGATATGAGCAGATCCAACGGTACAAACTCCCGTGAAAACCATACTGCGATAGCTTCCGACAGAGTAATCGATGATTAACTTTGTCGAAAGCTTTAGAAAAATCTGTGTAAATTGAGTCGACTTGGCCACCTCTGGCGAAGGCTTTACAGAGGTAATCCTTGTACTCCAGGAGATTAGTTATGGTTGATCTATTTTTTACAAAACCATGTTGCTTTTCAGATAGGAAAGGTTTAATATGATTGTAAAGATAACTATAAACTAAAGATTCAAACAATTTAGCAAAGCAGGAAAGCAAACTTATAGGACGATAGTTTTCACAGCGAGTTTTATCGCCACCTTTGTAAATGGGGATGACATGAGCAGTTTTCCATGTTTTCGGAAACACACCAGTAGATAATGATTTATTAAAAATTATACACAAAGGAATAGCAAGCTCCTTACCACAAGATTTAACAAAAGATGGAGGAAGAAGATCAGGGCCAGGTCCCTTATGTTTATCCAACTTTTTTATTTTAAGGAGGACATCATTCACGTCAAGTGATACATGTGATAGTGAATTTGAAATGCAGCAGTCAATGAGATTACTGTCACCCGGGTCGTCAACTGGGCAGTCGTCCTTTTCAAAAACAGTACTAAAATAGTGGGAGAAAAGTTGACATACACCAAATCCCTCGGATGAAGAGGTATTACCAAATGTCATAGTATTAGGTATGGAGGCGTGGCCCTTCCTATTGTTAACAAATCTCCAGAAAGATTTTATATCTTGCTCTATGGAATCTTCAGTAGAGGAAATATATCTATCGTAACATTCATCAATAAGAGACTTACATCTACTGCGAAGCAAAGCGAACGCATCATAATCACGAGGATTTCCAAATTTCTTGTACATTTTGTGAAATTTATTCTTTTCTTCATTAGATTTAATAAGAGGTTTACTGTACCAAATAGGATACGAGGAGTGTTTTAATGGGGTAAGTGGTGTATGCCTTCTTACAATTTCAAAAAGTACGTCATAAAATTTAGAGGTACAGAGGTCTACATCTTCAGAGTTCAAGATGGCATGCCAATTCAATGCGTCGAGTTCACTTTTTATTAGTGTAATATTAGATTTGTTAAAGTTTAAAAGTTGTGTGTTACGGTGTTTCAGACATTTTGAGATTGTGAATTCAGGAATTTTGATTAAAATAGCAGGATGAGGTTTATCTAGACGACTAAGACTAAATGTTTCTATAACTGAGATGTCATCATGGTTTGATAACACCAAATCCAATAAGCGACCTTTGTTATTCAAGGCCTTATTAAATTGCTTCAAGTTACATAGTGTTATCAATTCAATTAATCTACGACAGGTTTTACTAGGAGTAGTAGCCTCCTCAGAGAGATTAGAGTTAAGAGAGACAGCGTAATAATCAGGGGTATTAAAGTCTCCTATCAATAAGAAATCGTCATCAGGGTGGTCATTCAATATCAAATGTTGACAGTGTGCATAAAATTCTTCCCTCTTATTAACTGCAATGTCAGGCGGAAGATAGCAAACACAAATGTTTAGGCGAGGCAAGTCCCGGGATTGAGGTAAAATAGTAATCCAGATATCCTCAATGTCGCTATCCCAAGATGCCTGTCGAATTACAGCATATGTTTTTAAGATTGCTAGTAAAACCCCACCTCCCTCAGTTTTCTCAGAGCAAGAATCGATTCGGTCCCTTCTAAAAATATTATAACGGTCGTCAACGACTTCGGCATCAAAAACACTAGTATTAAGGTTTGTTTCAGTTAGGCACACAATATCATAGTTAGAGTTCAAAAGATTTAAATAGAAAGTTGTTAATTTACTACGAATTCTGTTCACATTTTGGTAAAATATTGATAACATTGAGAAAAAAAATACAAACACTTTTTTCTTATTAAAAGGTTAAGTTAAGCACTTAAGAATATACAATCAGTCCCGACGTAACTTATCTAGGACCTCAGAGTTTTTAATCAAAATAGCAGGACTCTTCTCGTCCTTACGTACATACACCTGACCAAAACGTACCCAAACAAATTTATAGTTCTTATCTTTGGCGAATGCTCTCGCTAAACTGTGAAGCTGCTTAGCTTCAGGAGACAAATGCTCAGACAAAAATATTCTATTGGTAGCACCGCTAATATCTAAGTGTGACAGCGAGAGTTTGTCCTCAGAATGTGCCTTGTTAAAACGGGTAACCGACGAAAGAACCACATCTCGAAGACGCTGCGATGATAAAGTGACCAAAATATTTCGTGGCCGCTTTGAGCCCGCATTCATTTTAGCCACTCGACGACAAGATTTTATGTCATTGTCGGCAATAGAAACCTGTAGGCATTCGCAAAGTTTCCTGAATAAAGCGACAAGATCCTCATTTTTGTTCTCCGGCACCTCGTGAATCTCAAGATTAAGATCGCGAGAAATTTTTTCAACCGTAGTAAGACGATTTTGGATCTTAGAAAGAGTTTCATGAGATTTAGAAAGCTCCGACTCCAGTTTTTTAATGCGATTATCTTTCTCAGCAATTTCAGATCTCAAATCTTTTTGTTCTGTAATGATAAAGTCGGTGGTAGTCGAGAAATCCACCTTTATCGTGTTAATAACACGATTTACTTCTACCGATACCATTTCTTCCACGTCTTTTTTGAGAGCAGAGCGTAGGTTCATCATGAGAGCAGAGTTAGGCGATAGTTTCATGTCAAACAGCTCACTAATTTTTTCCATGGTGACCGGTACATCCTTGAGACCCGTGGATGCCGAAGAGACGCTAGAAGTCCGAGCCCGAGAAGGCGTTTCAGCCGACACCGGACCAAACGACATATCCATTGTATCCCCCAGAGGCTGGTTTGAATTTTTAATAGGAGTATTATCGTTGTATTTACGTCTGGTAACGTTACGGCAGAAGGGACAGCTCAAAGAAGCTAGTTGTTCCGTACTTAAAAGCCCACTAGTCTCAGAGCCGACATTCAAGCATAAGTAGCAGTAAGACGAGGAGCACTTATTGCATTTTAGGAGGTCGTTCTTTTCAATATCAGACTGACAGCCTTGGCAAAGCATTGCAACAAAAAGTTAGAATAAATTAAACGCCAAAAAGCAGCGGCATACAAAGCAACAAGTTCCAGATGCGTAGAAAGGAGCGTAAGTTGCTTAGTTAGGTTGGTGTTACTGCTACGACAACTTCATAAGTGTTCGCGACAAGAATGATGCGTAGAACGAAACGTGAATCATGCGCCGGCCAAGTTGGTATCACTGCTTAGCTGTCACTTCAGCCGCTCAAACTTCGTACTTGTTTACAAATTGAAGAGTGACGAGTCACTTACGAATGGCGATCTTGAATTTGATGCACTAGCTTACTTTGAGTAATCTTCGCAGTTGGCAGTGGAATGACGTAAACTATCACCAATTGTCCAGTGTAGCCAAAAAAGAAACCCGAAGCCGTTTATGTGGTGAATATATCAACTTTTTTGATTAAAAACCGGGAGCTCCCTGACAGTACGTGTTATGACATTTAGTGACGTAGTACGACGAAAAAAGAACATGATTAGAACATGCTTCGAAAGAGAACATGGCTAAATAAAATATTGTTAAGAGATATTATGTTCAGGCAGCTTTAGCCCAGCCCCCTTTATTCAAAGGCTATGGAAGCGGAAAATATTTATTTGTGCCGATTTTTATCAAAAACGTAGTTCCGATTCCTCGGAACCGCTTTGTCTGAGAGCCTCGTTTGTTGTTTTCACTCGTGGGTTTTTCCATCGTTTTTTATCGTTTCCCCTCATTTTTCTTACTTTTACATTGAAATGGACGAGCCATTTGGAGGTTTGTGCTAGATAAGCACATTTACAAATGGACAACTACTACTCCTAGGTACTTAGTTCGACGACCTCTGCGGCGCAGTGGGCGAAGGCCCGCCTACGACGCAAAAGGTTGTGGGTTCGATCCCCGTGGCGCCGGCGGGACTAATGTTTGTATGATCTAAAAATATTTGTCTCGGGTTTGGGTTTTTCTATGTATAATATGTATGTATTTAGAAACAAAAATTATTTAAGTAGTATATCAGTCATCTAAGTACCCATAACACAAGCTCTGCTTACTTTGGGGCTAGATGATGCTGTGTGAAAAAAAGTCCAGGCCAGTCCAGCATTATTATTTAGTATTGTTTAACATATTAGTATTGTTTTGTATATTTAGTATTGTTTAGCATTATTTAGTATTGTTTTGTATTAATATTTCTAGTTGCATAAAAAAATAACTTGGTTTGTTGAGAAAATGAAGTGATTAGAACACAACATTACGACTGATTACTCCTAGGCACCTAAGATATTTTCTGTTGTTGTTTTATAACTGTTCTGTTGTTAATCGAATCCTTTGTTTTCAAATGATAGTTTTTGTCTCAAAGATAAAATACCCAAAGAAGTATTTTTTATTCTGAGAAATTTCTGTAGTTACCTACCTGTTACCAAAGAGTCGGAGATAATTAAATGAAAGGGTAATCACTAAATAAACACAAACACAGGATTTCTTAGAATGCCTGATAGAAATTGGCAGCTTTTTGAAACATGAAAGTAATTACAAAGTACACCTTGAACGACAGCTGAGCGTGAGTTCGCTCGGGCGTGAATCTCATCATTAACGCGATTGAAAGACAAATAAGATTAAATTCGAAACAGATTGTAAGTGACGGCGCGATTAAGTATACGGGCCCTGAAGTTCTTTCATGATTATCCATGTTGCAGTTAGACTTGACGGCTCGACCACAAACCAATTACTGGGCTTCCATTTTGGATCTAATATGTAATAACACAGCTGTAGATACCTACTAAGGAAACTAGATCAATCTATAACTATACTAAAATATATAGTCGATATAGTCCTACGATATTGTTGAGATAAAATAGATCCAGCATCTAAATAACCCTCGCAGTTAAATCGGCATTTTATTTTTCAATTTTAATTTTTTATTTTGAAAGAATTGTTGACGTTTGTGACAAAGCCTGAAGTGGAACTGGGCCGGACACGTCTGCCGCATGTCGAACGATTTGTGGGCAAAACGAGCCACACAGTGGACCCCACAAAATATGACGCGCAGACGTGGAAGACCTAGGATGAGATGGCGGGACGAGCTGGACTCTCACCTGAGAACTTGGCCTGTTGCTGCGTTAAATCGCGAAGAGTGGAAGGAGGGAAGGGAGGCCTTTGCCCTGCAGTGAAACAACACGGGCTAAATAATAATAACAACCTATATTTTCCCACAGCTGGGCTAAGGTTTCCCATATTCTTCCAATCATCTCTGTCCCGGCCCATTTCCCACCAGCCTTTCTCAAAGGCATCGAGACCGTCACGCCAACGTTTCTTCGCTCTGCCCTGGCTATCAGCTATAAAGACGTTTCTGCCTAACTACTTCTTCATCGGAGTTGGCTGCCACTCATACGAACTGGCTACGTCATCATCATCATTTCAGTCTGGTATAGGCTGAAATGATGATGCCACTGCTGGGTATAGGCCTCCCTTCTTTTATGCCAGTCTCCTCTATCTTGCGCCTCTCGCGTCCAAACGTTTCCTACGACCTTTACTATGTCGTGGCTGTGTAAAACAGTGTAATTTTTCATAGTTTCCCCGCAACATGACACACAAAATGATCTCGTCTTGCTAATTAGCAAGAACCCGGAGTCTTTGAGTCATTTGTCACTCCCGTGGACCCGTGACACCGCTGTCACACCGGAATGTAATGCTACAGCGTGACATACAACATCATCGGCAATTAATCAAAACAAGGCTCAAAAACTCCTCTTTTCCAAACCTACGCTTTGCGCAGAAGAGCATTCCATACGTGGTATCCCATCACCGCTTGCTAACTGTACCTGCCGCTATACATCGCTGGTCACGGAATAAAAATGATGATGTTCATTTTATCTTCACCGTTTGGAGCTGAAGTTAAGCTGAGCTGTAAATGTGTACAGTAGGGCATTATTCACAGCCTGTGAAAGAATTGAAACCTTATTTAAAGGCTACCTTTACGAACACGTAAAGGTTCTCAATTAGGAACACCTAATAGAGTTTGAGTTTATTTTTTCCCTTTCGCGCATTAAATCAAAACGGCGCCAAAAAGTTTCAATTACAAGAATCAATGGTAAAATAATATTTGTCATTAGCATAAGTAATTATCATTCGGCATCGTAACTCTTGGCTAAATTAGAATAATCATGATTAATTGGTCGATGGTGGAACACAAGGCCACTTTACGCGTTTTTGCGTAAGAGAACAAGAGTTCTTTTATTGGATTCCATGGACCATGACAGCTCTTCTCGTCTGTAAGCCCCTTATGTGCTTTATGACAGTGTAAAGGCAATTTATCAGAGATGACAGAGGGAGGACGGAGAGGCATAGACCCCGTCCTTTGTGTTGATGAAATTATAATTAAAAGATAGTGTTCGAAAAGGATGTTGCTAGTAGGGAATTACATGCAGAAACAGGCTTTTTGTCCGCCAGAGGGTGAAATAATATTATTACGAAAGCATTTGTCAAATTCTATAAAACTGATCAAGTGCGTGTCAGGCCATGCACAGAGTAGAGTTCCACTCATAAACTTATACTTACACTTTAACCTTGATATATTATATTAAATTGATAACTAAGAAAAATGGTTTTCCGACAACCGCATTTTAAGGCCAGTCGAATGGATAAATGGTTAAACAATAAGTGTTTCTTGTTTATCATGGAACCCTACTGAACAAAAGCGTATTAAGAGTACGCAGACTTTTTATGTGTTTCTCAACTACGTATTGACTTTACAAACCTCTTACACTCTTCTATATTCAATTCATCTTCCGACCGCGTCTACAGAAAAAGGTAAACGGCTTTTATTATTGAAAGAACAAACTCATTCAGTATGTATTTAATCCCAGTTCGATGTGTTGGCGGTACATATTTGATGTGGTGGATTAACAGAGGATTTCTTTCGACCCGTGGATAATGAAATCAGGGCAGCTTGAATACTTGAATAATCCCCTTCATATCGAGTGTTTTGTATTCATGAGGACTTAGTGCACTAATAGCTAGATTAGTAAATGGTCTGTGGCGGACTAAGTAGCAGTAAGACTAGGTAAGCAGTTTATTGTACTTTAGCATCAAATTACATTGATTTTACCATTAAATTACGTCGATAATTACGTATTATTTAAATGGGACTTATCGCGTACCTTATTTTATTATTTCCTTTTCGCCTGTGTTGCAACAGGAGTGGTCGCGGTTTAAATAATACGTAATTACAAATAGTGATCGCGACAGTTTAAGAAATTACGTCGATGCAGTATATGGGTAAAAACATTAAGAATTATGGTATTTTGTAACTCTATGGACGATATAATATCTGTGGCTTGTCGGCTCACTATCGTACTAGCGGTTTTATATGCTAATGGATCATTCGCTCATGTTTTAATAGTTACTTACATATTATTTTATACTTGCATAATATATTTTCGAGTTTATAGATACCTAGCTAGAATCTTGTCAAGCGCCAATAGAACTAGCTTATAAAGAAAAAAATATAGCATTATATAAACTTAGCCTAATCTATCCAACTCCTACATGAAGGAGCATCCAGTGGTGGTTTATTGGACAATCTAGTCTGTTGGACAATACGTTGAGGATACTACAATAATCGAACGGAATCTCTTGTAACATTTTGTACTATAAGCTCCCTCGCAGACTGCAGACTTTCTATTGGCCGATAGTTTAGTCGGCCTCTTGATGGCTATGGAGTTGCATGGGAGTGCGCACACTGCAACGATTATGTATCGGCCGATTAAAAACTTGGATGGCCCTTCCACCAAGTAAAGTTTATATTTTCTTTTATTTACTGTATGGTATCGTTTAAACTGACGGTCAACTCATTCCAATTCCCTAAGTAACGAATTTTATGTAGTTTGTGCTTACTAGCGGGTTTCCCCTGGGATAAAACTACAGCCTAGGTCTAGCCCACCCGACATCTAGGTTCTTTGATAAAGATAAATTGTTCCGAAATAGAGTCCCCCCAGACACATTAATATACCAGGTATATTTATCGATACTGAAGTGAAAGGTATGATTGGAGTTTTCTAAAAAGAAGGGACCGTTATTTGCACGACATTTTACTTTCGTAATTGAATTTAATTTCCGTCATCAATCCTGGAAGAGGTAGTGCGAAAAGAGCGATGAACTTTGTGCAGTCTGAAAACCAGGGTTGCTCTGCGTACCTCCCCGGTGCAGAGCAACACAAAGCTGAGACTGTTCCTTTTTGGACTGCACCAACACAGACGTCCTTTCACCCGCCTCCTTTTATTAAAGTCGACTCTCTGTGTTACTTTTCCTATGTACCTAGTTATGTTTTTTAAAACACACACACAGACGTGTGTGTAGGCGACACACGTTAAAATAATGTTTCTTTTAATTTTAAGTTTATTTTGCTATTGCTCATTTTCAGGTTTTTGTGTTAAATTAAAAATTTACTTTGTGTAACTATGCATTTTGTTACATGTAACGCCATCTGTTGGTATTTTTGAAATTAATAAATAAGATGAACGTTGAGCAGCCATTTTTCTCTCTCATTTTTGTACCGCGGGTAGTTGTCGCGAACCATTGGAAAAATCACGACGCGGCTCCGTAACTTTTTCGCATTTAAAAATATTTGAAGCGCATATCTTGCATACTGTTTGCACCCCCAACTTTCTTCTGCCGTTGAAACTAAAGCGTGTTTGATTCGATCATCTACAGTGTGTTTTTCCAAATAAATTATCTATATGCAAAGGCAGGACAAAATGTTGAGATGATGGCTGATATCTATTGTGGAAGAAGAAATTGTGTGCTTACGTAAAAGTTTCGTAAGAGCTAGGGGACATGTCTTACTCATTCTAGAAAAGTCACATGATGATCTCTTCTAGTTTGCATAGTAGAGCTGATTATCATCACTAAAAACCTTTATATTTAGGTACTTTGACAAATATTCCTATGATCCATCTATGAATAATTTCATCGAACAGCATGCAGATTGCTGACCGTCTGCTTCATACTTACTTGTGAAAACCCATTGACCGATTTGTAGAAAAGTGCGGTCTCTTCAGAAATAGGTTATTTTTCATCATAAAAGGGCCGCGAACGTGTCGGCGACGCACTCGTCGTGTGCGGGTCGCGTACGTGGGTTGCCGCTGCCGGCTCCGCGGACAAATGTTACCCGCACGGATCATTACTTTACACACCTAATTTTGCTAAACAACCGCAAATACTGACCTATTTTTTGGGGGTATAGACCAAAGATTTAATTTTTTTACGATCCTGCTATCTTGGCCTCACTCACTTTTATTACTCTCCCTATGATACCTGGTGCAGTCCAGCCGCAGTATGGGATCATAAAACAAAACAATAAAATAATATTTCGTTCCAAATTGCCTAAATTTTTTAAGACAACCGGAGCCTGAACTAAGCAATGTACGATGATTAATGTACTCCCCGAAAGCGTCATTATCTCGTCAGTGCGCGCACACCTTTACGCAATGTTTAAAAAAATATATAATTTATTTACACTTTATGTATTTGTATTTACCTACCCATGTCAACGATGGGGCGAGAATAGCGTATTTGCTCGTTTACTTCGATCAAGAATACTGTTTATGTACTTTCTTGTTTATCAATATAAAATTGATTTATTGGGATGGGATTTGGCTGCGCTAGGATTTTAAAATAAATATAGAGTACCTATGTTATATGGATAGGTAAAATCCTATCAATCCTACCTATCTACCAAAGGAACAACCCTAATTTGTTCCTTAGGTCTTCCCTGGTACTATTTGCTTGAAACTCTCAGATTATTCATAAACTACATAGGCAGGTAGGTAGGTATGTACATACAAACTACATAGGCAGGTAGGTATGCACAAAAAAAAAAAAAAAATGTACATGTTTTGAATTGAAACCATGTCAAACACAAAATGTATGCGTGTTTGGAAACAAGAGAAACAGATAATCCTGAACGTAACGAGCAGGCCGGCTCAAAGAGACGTTGGAGCAGAACCAGTCCTGTGATTTTTGAATGCATGGAGTGCTAGCATTAGTTAACATTTCAAAGACATTATCGGACAGCCAGTATTTTGACTAATATTTAAAGATGAGATAAGATTTCGTTGCCTACCTATTATTTTTGCAAAGATATTTAGGTCAGAATTAGAGGATTCGATCCCGGACCTTTTTTCTAATCCCGGGATTTCGGGTTTTACTACAGCTAATCTCGGGATCCCGGAATAGTCCCGGGATTGTATTGGTTATAGAAAGACGTAACAAAAAGTCAGTAAATCGTGTCAAAATTCTAATCCAAATTCTCAAAAGTCAGTTTTTAGGGTTCCGTACCGTAACTCAAAAGGAAAAAAACAGAACCCTATAAGGAAAAGCAAGACCCTACTTTAAGGCTGCCTGTCCACCGGAGCGGAGCGAGGCAGCGGAGCGGAGAAACGGAGAAATATTAACCAATAGGACTGCACAAAATCTCCGCTCCTCTTTGGAGCGGAGATTTTGTGCAGTCCTATTGGTTAATATTTCTCCGTTTCTCCGCTCCGCTGCCTCGCTCCGCTCCGGTGGACAGGCAGCCTTACTTTGAATTAAATTGTCAAGAGTCAAAGAAATAACAATGCATCCAATGTTTCACGCATGTTTTACTGACCTATTTAAAGACAATTGTAATCCCGAAAATCCCGAGATTCGTTATATTTAATCCCGGGATTTTCGGGACTAAAATACGACCGGGATCGAATCCTCTAGTCAGAATACTGCATTATCCCTGATGAACATAGACTATGCTTTATCCCGGGAAAGGTGAAGTTTCCCAAAAGGATCGCAGTGACACCGCGACGGCCAGCTAGTTACCTACCTTTAAATACGTAGAAACCGCCAGAACTTGTGCTATTGGTTTTTCGATGCAATTTGGCCTTTCATGAGGTTATACACGTAAGTTATGGGTAAGAAAGGAGTGAATACGGAGATGACGAGTGATAGAGGAGAGTGGAGGAAGAGAACATGTTGTGCCGACTCCGCATGAGCGGGATAAGGGCAGGCCAATGATGATGAGAAGGAGAAAGATATTACTTATATTGATGAAGTGTGCTTTTATTTAACGATTTCCTGCAGGCGCAGCCGCGCGCTATGTGTATAAACACAAGTTCGCGATTCTCGACGTAATAAGCAGATACTTAGATAATACCGAGCATTCATGATAAGTACAATGATACATCTTTTTTAAAGTCGTTAATAAAATGCGGTGTCAACCCGCCGGTTCCTCGGGAAAACTGCTTCAGGATAAAAATCCTCTGGACTCTAGAATAACTCGAGCTCATGAGCTATCTTTATGACAAATTTTTATCCAAACCAATCCAGCCGTTTCAAGGAGTAATAAACATACAAATAATTCCAACTCTTGGCACTTAGGTACTACATATAAATATGAGCTTATCAAAGATTTCGAGTCAGTGGGTTCCGTGGCCGAGCGGTTGAGGGCACTCCGGCTATAGGAGGATAGTCTGATTGTCGCGGGTTCGAATCCCGTTGGAACAAAAAATTCTGACACTTTAAAAATTACAAAAATTATACCTATACGTACCTAAACGTGATCATAAATCAATTTAAATTAGAATTTAATAATGATAACGTCTAAGCTAATTCATAAATAATGTAGACATGGACCTCTACAATTTATTAATACGAGTCAGTAACCTTTAATATAATTTCTGAAGATTAGATTTTCAGCGTTGACCCTGTTTATGACGCCCACCTTTGCCACAGGATGTCTTCTGACAATCTAAATAAGTTTCCCAAATTCAACAACTCACTTAGATTATCATCTGCCACTTAATAAATTATTCTCAATCCATTTGAGTAATGCTGCCTGACTGACGGATAAACACGGCTAATGGATATTTCATTAATAATTTACACGAAATAGAAAGAAGCAGTCCAAGCTTGTCAATCTTTTCAGGATTTTGTTAGGTCTAATAATAGTATAGATAGTTTTGTTTTGAATGAACACCGTGCTTTTGAAATTAAAGAATTTTGTAGTATAACTTTGAATAGTAATTTTCACGGTATTGGTTGCAAAGGAACAGGAGTAAAATCACCTAAATCACTATTCAAAGCATTGAGTTATAATGTACTTTTATCTCAATGATTCAAAGTGATCCCAGCGGTCCTACTGAATAAATGCTTTTTAACCGACAACAAAAAGGAGGAGGTTATCAAGTCGACGATTTTTTTATGTGACCACGCATAACTTTTTACAGAGCAGTCCGATTTAGATAATTCTTTTTTTTATTGGAAAGGGTATACCGAGGAGGTCCCATATAACCCATTCACCACTCACTTGAGCCCTCACGAAAAGGTTCCATGCCCTCACGTCTTCGAGTTGCTGTCTTGCTGACACTTCGTGAATGCTCGGCATTTTCCGACGGGGGGGGCACGTGCCCCCGTGGATCCGCCTATGTGTATCAGTATAGAAAGTCCTTTGTTTCGGTAGTTAAAGTCGCTGGATTATGTCGCCGCATGAGTAGCCAGCTTTATCCAAGAGCAGCGGTTTTGTGTCGAGCGCGTCTCTCGATGCAGCGTGTTTGATGCGGCGAGGCTCTTCATGAAGCGGGATTAATTAACTCACTAATTGGTTACTGTCTCAGATTTAATTTTGTAATTAAACGGCTTCAAAATTATTAGAACGAAAATAAATTAAAGATTCAAACAATGCTTTATACAGGGTTATTTGTAAAACACCGGTAACCTCTCAGGACTGTATTACTATCATCATAAACAACAACTTTTGTTATATGACTTTTTACAAAACATAATACATTTACCAAAAACAAACATTCCAGATTTCGTTTTCCTATCTTTGTCCTATCGAACACATTTCGGCCCCCACCGCCCTAACCCGCTCCCTTCGCTTTGTACTATCGCTTTCTTTTCTTTCGTATAGATTACGTAACATTTAGAGCGTTCAATTTCAATATTTTTATTTTTATATTACAATCTGATTAAAAAAAATAAAGATGAATTATTAAAAGTCATAGAACAAAAGTTGTTCCATATGATGATAGTAATAAAGTCCTGAGAGGTTACCGGTATTTTACAAATAATCCTGTATTATTCATTTAAGTATTTCAGACACACATACTTACACATTTTAATCAAATTATTTTGTTTTGTCATTTTTATTATTGTTGCTCTAAAAACACCAAAAAATATGAAAGACGTTGTTGTTTGCTTTCCTAAAAGTAAAAGAACTGCTTGACTGTAGGTAGGGTATTATTTAGTTTCTTTCAAGCGCATTTAAGATCCTTTGAAAATGTCTAAAGAGGTAGTCAAAGACACATTTGAATCATAACGTTGTCGCATTTTGCAAAAAGTATTCATCAATCAAAGTATTCATTTTGATTTCGCTCCGAAAAATCTAGAAGACGGGTATTAAGGGAAGTGGGCGTGTGTTGAGTTTCAAAGGCGCCCTCACTAACCTCTGGCAAGGTCGCACCATATAAATTGCTGTGTAATGAGAACATGATAATAAGTGATTAGCGTTTGAGCTTAAATGCGAGCAAAAGTCATGTATTAATTACCTGAATTTAACGACAGTTTGAGTCAAAAAGCATTTGTTTAGTAGGACCGCTTTGGGATCACTTTGAATAAATAAATAAATAATAAATAAATAATGCTGGACTTTTCACACAGCATCATCTAGCCCCAAAGTAAGCAGAGCTTGTGTTATGGGTACTAAGATGACTGGTATACTACTTATAATATACTACTTATTATGTTTATGAATAGTCCATAAACAAATTTTACTACTGTTCCATCGCAAACAATACCGTGAAGAACGACAACAAACTCGGTTTTGTTCCTAGCTTTCTTTTAGGTCATCTTAAAACAGTCATAATAATGTTGGAGAGCATAGTACCAAAGTACCAACAACCTTACTAATAAGTATCAAAAGCTGCGCTCTCGCGGTGTGACCCGCGGTCAACTCGGGATTTTTTCGGGATAAAAAGTAGCCCATGTCCTTTAATTTTCAGCCTCATCTGTTGAGTGGTTTGGGCGTGAAAAGGTAACAAACAGACAGACAAAGTTGATTTCAAAGTGATCCCAGCGGTCCGAATGAGTAAATGCTTTTTGATCTTGAAATTTATAATATTGGACATGGATGACCATTGACCACAATATCATCAATACTCTTATCAAAAAAAATATTTCATGAATAGAAAAACGTAGATTAATGACAAAGACCCTCAGGCACTAGACTAACGATATCGCCTTATTAATAAAGGCTGGGCACCATTTCTCAATCCTATCTCTACTCGCATAAGTCCATCATTACCTAACAAAAGGAACGCACATGTTAGCACTGTACTGCTTACTTCAGCACTGCGGTGTACCTCAATCAAATTAACCTATAATATTTTATTCGGAAATTCTGTAATAAGATTGTAAATTCGTAAGTTTTGATTTAAATAAATCAAAAAAAACTGAATTATGCTGCCCACAAACCGTGTTTGTTGGTGAACGCGTGGTTCTTGTCGATATTGGTCGCGATAGAAAAGGAGTATAATCTTGTTACTTAACACAAAGGGAGGCCATGCCCAGCTGTGGGTGAAGTGCATGATGATGATTAAGTTGAGAAGAACCCGCGGCCCTGACGCGCTGTTATCTGCGGCGTGCGTTGATGGACGCCATCACTTACAGGGGGCTTTCTTTGACAATGGGATGTGTTATTGCCCTTCATAATGCTGTGGAAATTATTTGAGCAGATTACCTACGAATACGTTTTTCAGTAAATGCTAGTTTTAGGAGAAGTTGTGCCGACCCCACATAAAAGTGGGATAAGGGTAGTGAAATGACGCTTGATTTAGGAGAATACAAAACGTTTATTTCAAATAAAATATGCTTACAAGTAGGTAGAGTTGTCACTCTGTTTACTGTTTTAGTTTAAGTATAAACTGTATTACCTACAGATATTATGAAGATATGAGAATGAACCACCATGACACATTAAGGTGGTCGCACTTCGATCAATTATCTTCTGATTAAAGTGGTCGTCCGACCCGACCCATCCGCGCCGAACGTCAATTCAATAAAGGAATTAATGAGACGTCAGAAGCTAGCCGCGCATTTTCTGACACCTGCGGCGCGTACGGCGTATTGTGCGATCAGCTTTAGGCACCTACAACAATGTATCCGCCTTTAAACATAAACAATGCCGTAATAAATCGATCGCACCAGGAGAAGTATCTCGGCCTGAGACTTGATGACAAACTCTGCTGGATACCACATATCACATACGCAAAGTCCAAACTTACATCTCTGACGGGAGCACTACGAACATCTGTATGATGCATACCCAGAAAAGTTCGCATGACTATTTGTAATTCCCTTGTGAAATCACACTTAGAATACCTCATAGAAATATGGGGTAGCGCTGCTAAATCCAAGCTCAAAGACCTTCAGGTATCTCAAAATAAACTTATTAAGGCTCTATTTAAATATATATATATATATCTTTGACAAACACACAAACCATCTACGAAGAAACTAAAATATTCAATCTACAACAACTCTACCGTTTCACAACTTGCGGTATAGTAAAAAAGATATTATTATAATGAACAAAATACACACACAAATACAATTTACAAAAAGAAAATTTCGTCATAGCCTAAGAAATACCAATAAACTTGCGCTTAGAAAAGCTAGAACCAATTATGGTCAAAGAAATATAATGTGCGAGGGTGCACAAATGTTTAATAATTTACCTGATGACATAAAATCCGCCGAATCATTACCTGTATTTAAAACCAAACTTAAGAAATTTATATATGTGTAAAAAATATTCTCTAATGTATCCGCCAGGTCTCTGGAATGAAACCTTCTAAATTAACTATTAGTTATAAACTTAGTTTTTAAGCTCATTATAAGTGAACCCTGTTCTTTTATGAGTCAATAAATTTCTCTTCTCTAACCATATGTATTCAGTAAGTCATCATCATAAACTTTGTGTCGTTTTTCGTTTAAATTGATATCGAAACAACAGCTTCCCATCCAACCAATTAAGATTGAACCCTAAACAATCCAATGTTGTCAAAGGCTCAAACGTTCAATTCACTCAATTTTGTGTCACCTGTCGAATCACTGCGCATTTCCCCGAAAGTATAAATAACTTAGACCTACCCTCGAAGGGCGGCCGGCTCTCCGTCGGTCGATCGCAGATAAAGGGCTGACGTATGACCCCCGATTACCTCGGACCCGCGGTGAACTAGCTATTATTTTTGAGTGATTCTACCTTGTGTGTAGGGATTTGAGGCCTTTGTAACGTCTTATCAGATAAATCTATTTACTGGGAGCGTTGGGGTTCAGATACAGCAACTCAATATTGGTATATATTATTTTATATCACAAAGGTGGGATGTTACTACTGCCATATGGATGTTTAGATACTTATGTAAGTAAATCTATATTTTTAGTTGTACCATGCGACCCAGATGTTAGACTTAAGTACTTACTTATTAAATACCGACTTACTTTTGTTTTTGTACACAATGATGTGAAAAATACATATTTTATACATAAGAACACCTGAACACGAAATAAATAAGTATTTTCTATAAAACATAGGTAATCAAAGGAAATTGTTATATATTGTAATTCAATATAACTGTGTTGTAATTCCGTTTGTGTGTTTATGTGGATGGATATACGAGTAGAGGTAGGCCGAAGAAGAGATGGATGGATTGTGTGAAAGATGATATGACGGCTGATAGAGGGAAATGGAAGAGGAATACATGTTGTGCCGACCCCACATAGAGTGGGACAAGGGCAAGAAGACGATGAGGTGTTGTAGTTTCGTTTGTGGATCAAAATGGAAGGAGACAGATGGCATAAAACTATATTTCCGTTTCGTCGTAAAAAAGAATTAATTGTGTGGACTTGCTTAGAGGCAGACCAGACCACTCTCCACGCACACACTTCTTATCAACGATTTTTCATCATAGTATTTTTTAAAACATCTCTTTTATCGTTATTTTTTATGATTTGCAAATGAACGGAGCCACGGGATAACTATGTTGTTCATTTTCTACCAGAACAAACATTCCCTGGCCCTCGTTACGTTAAAATGTTTCAAGAACCATCCAAATTAAATCTTATAAGTAATAATATTTATTCCAGTCCTTAAGCACAAAAAACAAAATGTAAGAGCCATTCATCAATCGAGCCTTCTTATAACGTGAAAGCCGTCAAGAATTCAGAGTACTTTTCCGCGGGAAAGAATAAAATATAGAAATGCACGGTATACTGCTCCTGTACCAGTATGGATACTAGAAAAGGACTATCAAAGTGTGTCAAATAAAATTAATTCTATTCTATAGATCAGTATTGTCCACTGCAGGGAATGGAATTAATCTGGTGAACAGGATGTGGGTGACATAGAATGGGCCGGGCATTGCTTTCATAGATAAAATCACGCTTCTCTCCTGCCCTGTGGTAGGAAGACCTCTGTACGCAGGATTACTTTACACCGAGGTACTACCTAGTTGTAGCTCTATCACAGATTTTTACTTGCAATAGCCCTGAAACACATTTTCGCCTCATTATTATGAAAACTCAACTTAAACGTAGTATAACGACAATAGGTAGGTATAACCCGAGAATAACCATTCGACTTTTGAGTTTATACCAGTCATAACTTAGGTGCACTTACACAATGCGATTTCAACCTATTCGATATCTTTTCGCTCGGCGATTTTTCACGTGTAAACGCTCATTGTTTGCGATTAGTCTCATGCCACGTTACTTATTATTAGTACCTAACTGTAGAACTACCTAGGTATTGCTACTGTTTTCTGTACAGTGTACTGTGGCAGAGGCTTTGGAAAGACGTAATTCAAATAGACGGCTCGTCGTAATGAGCTGACGCCAAGAGCTAATAATATATCTCCGGATGTTTAGCGGCGATTTATTTATTTATTTATTTACACACACATAGATAGTACATCACAGAATTAATTATTCTAATTCGTAATATCTAGGAATCTAATAATAATAATAACATTTGACAGAAAAATTACGCAACAATAAAATAAAATATAATAGGTAGTAACACTAAAAATACACACAAAATAACTGAACAAATTCTCAAAATATTAAAACAAGACTACAACAATAATTAACGTAATAATAATAGTAGGTACCGCTACCTGCTAGTTTTCGCAGAAACTGAGACAAACTCTTTCAATCGACTTCCACCCATCCGCAAATACATCAAACTGAGGATGCTTGGAAATGAGCATATTTAGGTTGCGCTGCGCTCTGGAGATGGGCGACTGTTGAGCGTACAGCGTGCGTGTTCTGACGGGCTCAAACAAGCGCACACGACCCGGACGAAATCTGGCCCGTTGCTCAGGGACACAAAGGCGGCTAGCTTCACTCAAGAGAGTCGGACATTCTGTTGCACCACGCAAAATTCGGCATAGAGTTAAGATTTGCTCACAGGTCCGTGTCGTTTCAAGAGAGTTATATCCCAAAGCCCCTTGCAGGTACCTTGTAGGATACATGTATGGATAATATCCGTAAGACTTCCTGTAGCAATATCTGAGAAACCTTTTTTGAACTTTTTCGAGCATTAATGTGTAGGTAGTTTCATATGGATTCCAAACAGTTGAACAGTATTCTATTTTTGACCGAATGAGAGAAGTGTACAGTGTTTTAATTGCATTAATGTTAGAAAAGTTTTTACAGCTACGTAACACGAAACCTAGTGTTTTATAACATCTCACAGCTAAAGCACGAATATGATTGTGAAAGTTGAGTTCTGTGTCGAATTCCACTACGAGATCTCTGATAGAATAGCATCTAGCAATGACCTCGTCATGGAGAGAATAGTGCGCGGTAACAGGTTGTGATGAATGCGTGAAGCTTATAGTTTGGCATTTTGATACATTAAAGTGTAGTCTGTTTGTTTCGCTCCATGCCTGGATCGCGTTGATGTCACGCTGGAGATCTTCACAGTCTTTTGGTGTTACTATTTTCCTGAATACTTTGACATCATCGGCATAAATTAGACATTCAGATTTCGAAATACACTTTGCTAAGTCATCAATCATTATTGTGAACAGGAGTGGACCAAGTGAGGAACCTTGACTCACTCCAGACCGAGTATGATATGTAGGTGAGTCGTAGCATCCTAGCCGGACAAACTGTTTCCTGTCACTCAGATAGCTTGCGAAAAATCTCAGTAAGATTGGAGCTAGCCCATAATAGCTTAACTTTGTCAGTAGAACGTCATTATCGACTTGATCGAATGCCTTTTTAAAATCCAAGTACACTACATCTACTTGAGTGTTTTCGTCCAACGCTGTTGTTATATAATTTGCAAAGGTGAGCAGATTCGTGTTTACTGATCGGCTTTTCCTAAACGCATGTTGCGCATCATTCAAGTACGGTGCCACCTGTTTGTATATATTAGTGTGCAATATACTTTCAAAGAGTTTTGCAAATGTGGATAGTATAGCTATGGGCCTAAAGTTTTCAACGGATGATTTGTCACCTGCCTTATGGATTGGTGTTACGCGTGATTGCTTCCACCTTGTCGGATAAGTACTTGTTTTAAGAGCTATGTTAAAAAATATAAGCTAAAGGGGCGGATAACTGGTTCTTGAAGGCTTTAATTATGTATGACGGAATGTTGTCTGGTCCTTTACTTTTAGGTTTTAATCGATTTATATGAAATTCTACATCTATTTTAGATATGTTTGCTACATTGATGAGATTGTTATTTCCAGTGGATGAGGCTTGATCTGAGCATAAAGTTGGTGTGTGTGGAAGGAAAACACTGCTAAAATACTCTGCATACGCTTTTGCGATGGTAGTATACTCTATTTTAGTTTTCACACTCATTCCAAACACCCGTTCACCGAGCTATAAACATGTTTGTATGATTTGCAAATATTTATCTCGGGTCTGGGTGTTTCTATGTATAATATGTATGTATTTACTAACACAAAGTGTATAAGTAGTATTGGGAATCAAACGTGAAAACGAGGAAATTCAGAAATGACCGATTTATTTATCGATTTATCACAAGTACAAAATGAACACAGAAACAATCCAGACCAGTAGTGAACAAAGATACGTCTGCTCAGTACGAAATCCAGCAAAGGAGAGAGGTCGAGCGCCGCTTGTGGCGTCGCTTTTATAGCTGCCTGACCGTCTTGGTTCTCATCGCGGGTAGAAATATCTAACAGTAGTATATCAGTTATCTGGTTCCCATAGTACAAGCTTTGCTTAGTTTGGGGCTAGATGATGATGTGTGAAATGTCCAGCATTATTTATTTATTTATATTACCTACTTATACAATTCTTCTTTTTTTGTTCTCGCATAAAACAAAGGTTCTGAATTATATAGAAATTATTGGTTTATTGATGACCTTTTTCGTATTATTTATACAAACAAAGAAAAACGACGCAGAAACGCTAGGTGTATGGCGTCTTACTCAGCGCCGAGAAGGTGTCGGCCTGCGAGGACATGTAGAACCACAGGCGACTTCTTATTCCGGCTTCATACCAGAACATCTGCTTGAAGTGCAGTTCCTGAGGTGATACACATGCTCCTACGTGGACGAATACCCATTCTGGAAATAAAATGAAGCTGGATTAACTCCACTCTAGCTAAATTTAACTACTTATAACATTGTGGCGCAGAAGGTTCGATCCCCGCCGCGGGATAAATGTTTGTATGATCTGCAAATATTTAATCTCGGATCTGGGTGTTTCTATGTATAATATGGATTTCTATGTATGTATTTACAAACAAATTTATGTTTGGACGCGAGAGGCGCAAGATAGAGGAGACTGGCATAAAAGAAGGGAGGCCTATACCCAGCAGTGGGTGATACCAGGCTGAAATGATGATGATGTGGGCTTCTCCCACATTACCTACTACCTAATTTGCCTATCTACCTAAACCTATTTCCTAATAAGTATTTATTCAATATTATAACGTATCTATCTTACATACTACCTACTTATATATTTATCTAAATACTTACCTAACTTAAATCTATTTTATATTCAATAATTAGTTATTATTTATCCATCACCACACATACTAAAATACATACACCACACTAGCACAGAACACAATCACACTCATCATTCATGCAACGTTCGCCCGCTGGTCACCGGTAATTCGTACGTAATAAAATTAGATACAATGTTCAATGGAAACTTGCATTCGGCGCTCGGCATTCGTAAGTACCTAGCCGCTGCGCGTCGCAGACGCAGGCCGGCCGGGCGCATACAAATACCCGCCCGCCAGTGCGAATTTAACTCTGACGCCGACCGCACGTCGCTCGCTCTAAAATCGATACCTACTTTTACTTTGTTACGCGTATGAACTGTCGATATCTAACCTGTGCTTGTGAACTGTTATTTCTCTCTTCTATCATAGCTCCTCTGCTTGTTCTGTGCTCATTTTCACTCCTTCTATACTGTGCTAGCTTGTGCTTAAGCTTTAATAAACTGTGTGAAACTATAAACTGCAGTGAACATTATTTACGCCGTCCCTGCATCGAGACACAGCTAAGTACCAGTGCTACACATTTAAATAGGCAGGTCATATCTACCACTGACTAACCCCTGCCTCATTGGTGACCCCTGGAGAACATTTATACATAATCATGAGCAAGAATGCTGGGAGCGATAGTAGTGATTCGGCGAAAACTGTTCAGTCGCAAGACCACGTCACTACGCGCCCGAAGAAAATGCGCAGGTCCATTGTACCCGAACCCGAATCGGATCGAGAATCGTCCGACATCAAGAAGTACAATATAAAGGTACCAACATTTTCACCCGACGATCCCGAGATCTGGTTCGCTATACTAGAGGGACAATTTGACAATTTTGGAATAACGGACGACGCTGTCAAATTTAATAACGTCATCACAAAGCTCGATATCGTCCACGCGAAGGCCGTAAAAGACATTATTATTAGTCCTCCGACCCGGAACCGATATGAGAAGATTAAATACGAGCTGATCAGGCGACTCACCGCCTCTCACGAGAAAAAGGTCAGACAGCTGTTGACCCACGAGGAGATCGGCGATAGGAAAGCGTCGGAGTTCTTGCGTCACCTGCGAGACCTGGCAGGACCAAGCGTTCCAGAAGAATTTTTAAGGACGATTTGGAGTAACCGGCTTCCACGCAGCATCCAGACAGTACTTGCGTCCCAGACGTCACAAACTCTGGAACAGCTGGCAGACCTGGCAGACCGCATCCAAGAAATCTCTGCACCTGGAACCGTCGCTGCTGCTTCTGCCCCTCCACCTGCACCTAGTAGCGCGCCTGAACCTTCCAGCAGTACTTCCGGGGAGATCGCAGAGCTACGGAAAATGGTGGAACGACTCGCGGTGAAGCTGGACGAACACACGCGTGAGTCACGTTCGTCACGCCGTCATGACCGACCCATTCGAGCACATCGTCGTTCCTCATCGCGCAGCAAGACAAGATCCGAGTCCTGCTACCGCCAATTTCCCATCTGCTGGTACCATTCCATCTACAGATCGCGGGCTCGGAATTGCCAGAAACCGTGCGACTACGACAAGTCGGGAAATGCCGCGGGCAATCATCAGTAATGGCGACAGACGATTGCCCTCACACACCAGGTCGCCTCTTCGTGGCAGATCGCTGCACGGGGACCCAGTTCTTGGTCGACACAGGTAGCGACCTCTGCGTCTTCCCGCGATCCCATCTGCAAGAGCGTCGTGCGCCTACCAACTACAAACTCACTGCGGCCAACGGGACATCCATCGACACCTACGGCTACGCGCACCTCAACCTGGACCTGGGACTTCGTCGGACCTTCCCATGGCGTTTTGTGGTAGCCGACGTTACCAAACCTATCATAGGAGTAGACTTTTTGTGTTATTACAATTTGATAGTTGACTGTAAAAACAAAAAGCTTATCGATAACTTAACTAATGTATCTGCTCCAGCCTCACTGGTCATTAATGCTAAAAACATTCATTCTGTTAAGATTCTTACTGGCGATTCTCATTATCACACTTTGCTGTCGCGAGACTTTTCAGAAATTACCCGACCAGCTGGCACACAGCGCATGATACCACACAACACACAACACCACATACGCACCACACCTGGTCCTCCAGTCTCATCCGCACCTAGGCGTCTAGCTCCGGACAAATTAAAAATTGCTAGGGCTGAGTTCGAAGCCATGATAGCCAATGGCACCGCTAGACCCTCTGAAAGCCCATGGTCGTCCCCATTGCACCTTGCTGTAAAGAAGGACAATGGTTGGCGTCCATGCGGTGACTATAGGAAACTCAACGCTCGTACTATTCCGGATATGTACCCAATACGCCACATACACGATTTCACACACAATATCGCTGGTTGCCGTGTATACAGCACCATCGATCTTGTCAAGGCGTACAATCAAATACCGGTTTATGCAGAGGATATACCTAAAACGGCAATCACGACTCCGTTCGGCATGTATGAGTTTCCGTTCATGAATTTCGGTTTGCGCAATGCTGGCCAAACGTTTCAGCGTTTCGTAGACGAAATGATGCGCGGGCTAGACTTCGTCTACTGTTATTTGGACGATTTTTTAATTTACAGTCGGGACGAGGCTGAGCACGAACACCATCTCCGCCAAGTGTTTTCCAGGCTTCGGGATTATGGAATGGTCATCAACGTGTCTAAGTGTGTTTTCGGGGCTCCCGAGGTAACCTTTCTAGGTTATCGTATCTCGGAGAGCGGAACCAAACCACTGGACACTAAAGTTGAAGCCATTCGTGACTTCCCTCCACCAAAAGACGTTAGGTCGCTCAGACGGTTCTTAGGTATGGCCAATTTCTATAGACGTTTCCTACCTAACGCCGCTCTCATTCAAGCACCTCTCAACGCTCTCCTCACGGGGGCAGTCAAAGGCTCCACGCCCATAAACCTCACTGGCGATGCTCTGAAGGCTTTCTCAGAAACTAAAGAAAGCCTTTCCAAAGCAGCTCTTCTGGCTCACCCACATTGTCACGCAAAGCTTGCTTTGGTCACCGATGCATCGGACACGGCTATGGGCGCCGTCTTACAACAACTCCATAATGACGAATGGCAGCCGCTAGCGTTCTTTTCCAGAAAGCTCAAGCCTTCACAAACGAAGTACTCACCGTATGACCGAGAACTTCTCGCAATCTACGAGGCCATCAAGTACTTCCGCCATATGCTCGAGGCCAGACATTTCACGGTCTACACGGACCACAAGCCGATCAGTTTTGCCTTTCACGAACGAAAGAATAACTGTTCGCCCAGGCAGTTCCGACACTTAGACTTCATCGCCCAGTTCACAACCGACATAAAGCACATCTCTGGCAAAAGTAACGTCGTGGCCGACACCTTATCTCGTGTTGATGAACTGCGCGCTCCAATCTGTCTAAAAGACCTCAGCATAGCTCAAGAGAATGACCCTGAGCTGGCACATTTTCTCACAGATCCGTCATCTCTCCGCCTCAAAAAGATGAGTCACCCTGAAAGCCTGTTGCCTTTGTACTGTGACATTAGCACACCTACTCCTAGGCCATTTGTCACTAAACAGTTCCGGAAGCAGGTTTTCCAAAGTCTCCACTCACTCAGTCATCCCGGCCCAATAGCGACTGCCAAGTTGGTAGCAGAGCGATTCGTGTGGCCAGGAGTGAGAAAAGATTGCAGAGAATGGGCCCGAACTTGCTTGTCGTGTCAGCGTGCAAAAGTAAGTCGACACGTGTCCGCACCTTTGCGCACCTTCGACTTACCTCGTGCTCGCTTCAAGCAGGTCCACATAGACCTCATAGGCCCACTTCCGATTTCACAGGGGTTTAAATATTGCCTGACTGCTATAGACCGATTTACTCGTTGGCCGGAGGTCATTCCCATAGCAGACATCACCGCCGAAACTGTCGGCAAGGCCCTTATTTCGGGATGGATCTCCAGGTTTGGCGTACCATCAGATATCGTCACAGACCGCGGACGACAGTTCGAGTCCGCGCTGTTTAAATATCTTGCAGAGGCCACTGGTTTTCAGCACAAACGCACAACCGCCTACCATCCGGCGTGCAATGGACTAGTGGAACGTTTCCACAGACAGCTGAAAGCGTCCATAACATGTCACGCTGATCAGAATTGGTCTGAGATCTTGCCTTTGGTACTTCTTGGCATCCGCAGCGCTTTCAAGGAAGATCTGCAGACCTCATCGGCTGAGCTGCTGTATGGCGAGCCACTTAGACTTCCCGGGGAATTTTTCGACCCGAGTACACCCTGTACATCTGACATGTCAGATTTTACAGCGCGATTACACTCGTTCGCCGAAAAACTTAAACCCGTACCTACTTCTCGCCACAGCAAACAAAAGATCTTTGTTTTCAAAGAGCTCACAACAGCCGAAAACGTCTTCTTGCGTGACGACGCAGTGCGTCCTCCTCTTCAACCAGCCTATACAGGCCCACATAAGGTGTTAGAAAGAGGTGACAAAGTTTTCAAACTCCTGATCAAAGGAAAACCTGTAACTGTAACAGTGGATCGCCTAAAGCCCGCTTTTATCCTGCTTGATGAACCTAGCGATAACAATTATAACATGCCCGATCCACATTCATCAAGTAGGTACGATGACTCCGCGCCTAATCCACCTCCTGTCACATGTGTGCCTAAAACTACACGTTCAGGTAGACAGGTAAGATTCCCAGATTATTATCGCCCCTAACTGGGTCTCTGGGGGGGAGTGATGTGGGCTTCTCCCACATTACCTACTACCTAATTTGCCTATCTACCTAAACCTATTTCCTAATAAGTATTTATTCAATATTATAACGTATCTATCTTACATACTACCTACTTATATATTTATCTAAATACTTACCTAACTTAAATCTATTTTATATTCAATAATTAGTTATTATTTATCCATCACCACACATACTAAAATACATACACCACACTAGCACAGAACACAATCACACTCATCATTCATGCAACGTTCGCCCGCTGGTCACCGGTAATTCGTACGTAATAAAATTAGATACAATGTTCAATGGAAACTTGCATTCGGCGCTCGGCATTCGTAAGTACCTAGCCGCTGCGCGTCGCAGACGCAGGCCGGCCGGGCGCATACAAATACCCGCCCGCCAGTGCGAATTTAACTCTGACGCCGACCGCACGTCGCTCGCTCTAAAATCGATACCTACTTTTACTTTGTTACGCGTATGAACTGTCGATATCTAACCTGTGCTTGTGAACTGTTATTTCTCTCTTCTATCATAGCTCCTCTGCTTGTTCTGTGCTCATTTTCACTCCTTCTATACTGTGCTAGCTTGTGCTTAAGCTTTAATAAACTGTGTGAAACTATAAACTGCAGTGAACATTATTTACGCCGTCCCTGCATCGAGACACAGCTAAGTACCAGTGCTACACATTTAAATAGGCAGGTCATATCTACCACTGACTAACCCCTGCCTCAATGATGATGATGATTTACAAACAAAAACTATATACAGGGTTATTTGTAAAACACCGGTAACCTCTCAGGGCTGTATTACTATCATCATAAATAATAATCATAGCGCGGTTTGCGCCTATAATTGAGGTGGCACTTAGTTTATTTCTTTTATTCATTTCTATTGCTTGTGTTGGTGTTCACTTTGTAGGTGCAACTAAATAAATAAATAAACAACAACTTTTGTTGTATGACTTTTTACAAAACATAATACATTTCATCATCATCATCATCAGCCTATAGCAGTCCACTGCTGGACATAGGCCTCCCCTAATGAGCGCCATTGCGCCCTGTCCTCGGCTCGACGCATCTAGCTTCTGCCAGCAGCCTTTCGCAGATCGTCACTCCACCTGGCCGGAGGGCGTCCTACACTACGTTTACGTTTGTAAACTCGTTTACCCCAGCGGTTATCAGTTCTTCGGCAGATATGGCCAGCCCACTGCCACTTCAGCTTGCTAATTCTCTGAGCTATGTCGACAACTTTGGTTCTATGTCGGATAGTTTCATTGTGGATTCTATCCTTCAGAGAAACTCCGAGCATAGCTCGTTCCATAGCTCGCTGAGCGACTTGAAACTGGTGGACTAGCTGTACTGTGAGTGTCCACGTTTCGGCACCGTAGGTCATGACAGGTAGGACGCACTGATTGAAAACTTTCGTTTTCAGACATTGCGGTATGACTGACGAGAAGACTCGACGTAGTTTTCCAAATGCTGCCCAACCCAGCTGAATCCTCCTCCTGGCCTCCTTCTCAGTTGCTTTTACCTAACTGCTAAATCTGCCAGAGGTATGTGTATTGCGAAACAACTTCAAGAAGGTGACCACTTACAGCGACATAATACATTTACCAAAAACAAATATTCAAGATTTTGTTTTCCTATCTAAAACATTGTCCTATTGAACACATTTCGGCCCCCGCTGAACTAACCCCGCTCCCTTCGATTTGTACTATCGCTTTCTTTTGTTTTGCATAGACTTCGCAACATTTAGAGCGTTCAATTTAAATATTTTTATTTTTATATAACAATCTGATGAAAAAAAAATAATGATGCATTTTTTAAAGTCATATAACAAAAGTTGTTCCTTATGATGAAAGTACTTAATACAGTCCTGAGAGGTTACCGGTGTTTTACAAATAACCCTGTATAAGTAGTATATCAGTTATCTGGTTCCCAGATAACTGATGCTATATGCGTGTCCAGTTTGGCACAGATCTGCGCATGCTAAGCTTGTCGATGTAGCGCTGAACGACACATGTCGCATAATTACAGGGTGTCTCAGGCCTACACCTCTCAATATGCTCTATCCCTTAGCAGGAATCTCACCACCTTATGTGCGCCGGGATGTTGCATACTCTACAGAGAAACACAAGCAGGAAAGAGACAGTCGGCACCCATTGTACGGTCATGAAATCCCTCGAGCTCGCCTCAAAAGCCGAAAAAGCTTCCAACGCACTACACAGGCGTCCGACGAACACCCGATTGTTAGTAGGTGTAAACTCTGGGCAGAGATAAAACCACCCCCCCCCTGACTTCATCAATCCCCAGGAGAAGCTGCCACCAGGCCACAATCTGCCGTGACCGGTGTGGAAGTCACTGAACCGACTCCGCACTCAAGTCGGCCGCTGCAGACTGAACATGTGTGAATGGGGATTTAGGGAACCAAGCTTAACGCAGTGTGACTGTGGTGTTGCAGTTCAGTCAATGCAGCACTACTGGTGTGCCCCTTGTGCCCTGAGACCTGCACAAGAGAGGACCTCAATGCTGCCTCAGATAGAGCCATCAAAGTGGCCTATCATTATTCCAAGTTTATCTGAATGACGCATCGACACGACAAGAAGAAGATATAAATATATTCAAACTTGTCATTGGCAGAATTATACTGATAATACTGTTAGTTGCCATAAAAGAAGAAATAAGTTGTTTTGAAAAAAAATTCAACAAGTACACGCTTTTATTGGATTACCGTGATCTGATTGAACTCACCGATGTAAGTACAAAATTTCATTTCAATCAACCTATTTTCTGAGGAGTTCCGTTCTCCATCATCGGATCAGCTCGCTGTCATCATATTTCAAATTAGTAGATGAAACTTGACCGATGTAGGTAAGTAGGTTAAGGAATGAGATCTTTTTTCATTATACCTAAATGCACATGCACCCACTGTTACAACCCCATCTCTCTCTCTCTTATAGGGTTTGCTGTAAGAGAACTCTTTTTAGGGTTAAACTCGCCTTTGCCATTACGTCTCTAGATTAAGTGTTTATGTATGTTATTTCTTTTGTGCAATAAAGAATAGATGAAATAAATAAAAAAATGTAGTGAGTTTCAACTCAATCAACCTATTATCTGAGGAGTTCCGTTCTCCATCATCCGATCAGCTCGCTGTCACCATATTTTTAAATTTTACATGATACTTGATCTACAAACCGAGTTTCAACTCAATCGGTCGATTATCTGAGGAGTTCCCTCCATCATCAGATCTGCTCGCTGTCACCATTTTTAAAAATGTTAGATGTACTTAATCTACGAACCGAGTTTCAACTCAATCGGCCTATTTTCTAAGGAGTTCCCTGGAACCGCTCTTGACTCCATCAGCAGATCAGCTCGCTGTTACCATATTATTGCATTGTCACCGAGGACTCACATAAATGTACCAAAATTCAGCTCAATCGGACACCGGGAAGTGGGTCAAATTAAGCTTGCAAGATTTGACCCGGACAAACATACATACAAACATAGAAACAGACAAACATACAAACATTGCAAGTAAATTAAAAGCTATTAAAAGAGGAGAATTTCCTCTTGCAAGATTTGGCCCGGGAAAACCATAAAAGCATACAAAAAATCAACATACTATTCAATATTCTCTTGTATCTGCCGGCGAGTCTAGATTGGCACTGGTAGTCCAAGAACTGACAATAGGTATCAAAGGTCGTATATGCATGTAGTTGATCAACATAACGATCCTTGCAGCCATGGCCACCGTAATTCCAGCAGCCTGTCCACGATGTGCTCCAGGAGTCCCTCCCGCATACTTCCTTGATGCTGTAAATATGATAGAATGGGATAAATACGTCTTCGACATCTCTTTATCCACCTACATAATATCTGAAACGTGGTGCTGAAAAAGGATGGTAAGGATTAGCTGGGCGGAGAAGGTTACAAACGGAAAAGAGGAAAAAGAAGAACTTACCTAGGAACTAACCTATATAGAACTATCCGACATCATCTGTTGGCTGAAAGGCCCTAAGATGTGTGAACCAGAGCCATCTGGTAGTACTACCTCTTTGCCATGAATTGGAAAAGACTAAGAATTAGTTAGTAGAATACTTAAAATACATACAGTCAGATACTTATGCCGGCCACTCACGATCAAGTTTACCGTCCAGTCTGCAGCGGACTGGATGCGGCGTCCGGATGACGGTGTATTGGTATGGGTGTGCATGACAAGTATACCTGAAGCCTAGACTAGAAGACTTGATCAAGTTTGCAGCGCTGCAAACTGGACGGTAAACTGGATCGTGGGTGGCCGGCATTAGGTACGTGATTAGACATCAATGGAGAAAATTGCATCATAGCACCGACATTACCTAATCTCTTGCATTTATTGTTTTTCTTGGTTTCCTGCGATACAGGTTTACACCTCGTGCGGGGACCATCAGTAAGTTAATGTAACTAGTATAGTTTTTCATTGGTAAAATAAAGTTTTTTGTATTTGTATTGATACAAAATAATTCGAAGAAAAGAAAGTAGCTATACATCGCTATTTTATGACTACCAAAAAAAATTTAAGGACAGTTGCAGTAGATGCATAAAATGATAATGGCATGGTCAGAACTTTTTTTTATTTAACTATCACAAAGTTATCGAGGATTGTAGTCAACCAAAACCGAACAAAATTTTATGAAAACTGTACAAATAAGTACCACAGACAACAATCGCGTACCGACTCTCATTGTAACTATGTTCTCGTATCATCCCCAGTCAGTAAAACACCAGTAGCTATCATAAATCCATGTCTGACTCGTCTCGTCTCCTTTTGAGGTTATAATTTTTTTTTCTCTTTTTTTGAGTTTTAACTACAGAAATATGAATTTTTTTTTGGTAATTAAAAAATAGGGGTGTATAAGTAACCTAAGAATATAATTTGTGATAGAAAAACTTACGGTCTGTACATGTAGTGGCACTCTCTTCCACATACTAGCGGTATATTCTCGGTGGTGGCGTCGGGGTCATCTTCGTTCTTCCAATCACCCCCCGGCCAGTAAGGCTCGTACCCGTAGTTCGGATTGTAGAACTTCGGAGGAGGTCCACTTTCATTTCCGATGGGAGGTGGGGTTGGAGGCTGCTGCCTGCAAATGGTATGCTTACATGTATCTTAGACGTTTCGACCCCTCGCAGACTACAGACTTTCTATTGGCCGATAGTTGAGACGGGCTATACTTCTCCATAATTCTATTCTTAAACTTTCGCGATCACTATTAATATTCTCCATATTCATTACGAGCCGAAGTATATTCCGTCTCAACTATCGCCCGATAGAAAGTCTGCAGTCTGCGAGGAGGCTTATGCCATTCTGGTACATTGAGTTATAATGTACAATCCGATTACTTACTTTAAAAAACTGTTTGGAAAAATATGAATTACCCGTGTACGTAGAGTCGTCTAATCCATATTATGGTTATTTGTTGAACTGCAAATTAAACAAGAATATTATTGATATAAATTAATGATTAGGTAGGTTACTGTCTATATGACCCGGAGCCCCTTGACATGCATGGAGGCCGGTCACGCGTCAGTTTTTAGTCGGTGACATAACTCTTCCGCTGTCCCCACGGTGCGGTAGGGTATCCATAATTATATGGATAATGGATTGGATATACTTAATGGATTTTCTAACGAAATAAAAAAAAAGGTACTGTCATCATTGGCCTGCCCTTATCCCGCTCAAGCGGGGTCGGCACAACATGTTCTCTTTCTCCACTCTCCTCTATCACTCGTCATCTCCATATCCACTCCTTTCTTACCCATATCTTCTTTCACACAATCCATCCATCTTTTCTTAGGTCTACCTCTACTCACATATCCATCCACATTCATTTCCATCACCCTTTTAGTTAAATGAGTTTCATCCCTCCGCATTACGTGCCCATACCACGCTAACCTATTGCTCCTCAACTTTTCAGTCACTGGCGCTACTTTCAGACTTCCCCTAATATATTCATTCCTCACCTTATCCATTCGCGTCACTCCGCACATCCATCTCAACATTCGCATCTCTGTCGCATGTACTCTTCTTTCATCCGTCGCTTTCGTGGCCCAGCATTCAGATCCATACAGCACGACAGGTCTAATGAAAAAAAAGGGTACTGTCTAGTGTCTATATGAATGAGTGCTATTTGATCGACTTTACTGATAAGATTACAAAATAAAAATAATCGTGAGTGTCGTGGAACCCTCGATTGGAATAAAGTTTCAACTTTGACATTGAAATTTTTGTAATTTTTGACATTTTTAAACTTTGCGCACTTCGTGAACTATGCGCACATTTTTGCAAACTTTGAGCATATTTTGGCGAAATTTTCGCACTAACATTAAAAGAGATCAGTTTATACCGTGTATTTACTTCTATATTTTTAATAAATAATCGCCTATCATTACCAAAATATTTAATTTCGGGATGTCACTCTCGCATGCTCAGCAGTTGAGAGGGAACTTGCCGTCAGTACAGTGCAGTACAAGGGTTAATTCGTATGTTGGCAAGCTGTATAATTGCCTTACGATTGGCAGAATGCGTACTTACACAAATAAATTAATGAATAATTATACTTAAAATTCGTATGTACAGTCACGTTCAATTAGATGTATACACTCCATAATGTTTCAACCCATGTACAGGTCAACATGTCCAACAATGTTCTGGTATTTTTATTGATTTTGCCACTAGTTCAATGGTAAATAAATTTCTGCTTTTTGTTTTTAACCTACATCTATTCGTTTTAATAGGTGTACATTGTTGGACATGTTGACCTGTACATGGGTTGAAACATTATGGAGTGTATACATCTTATTGAACGTGACTGTACCTACTAAGGTGTGCTCAAACTTGCCTCGTGCTTAAAAGAAATAAAATTTACGTTCCTAGCTCTGAATCTAAAGGACAATGCCCATACCCCGTGCCAGGTTGCGTCACAGGTATTTATTAAACCAATAGTTTTTTTTCTAAATAATTTCCTGATATAACTAAATAATTTCTTGTGATTTGGATTATTGAGACGGTACATTTAACAACCTTCAGCTTTGTAGCTCCAGGAAAACGTTCTTAGGAGACCTTCCCTAACTTTTTGAGATATTTTGAACTGCATTCATAGATTTTGAAAAAAAGCTACAGTCAGAAAAAAAATGCAAACATACCAAAAAATTTTTTTAACGCCAATCGATTCGGTTTCCTGTAGGGATCAAAAGACTCTATAGGGCTATTTAGGTTTGATTACTAGAAATGTCAGAAATCGTCAAAAACTTACCCCATACATTTTGTATTAAAACTCTCTTTAAAAATTATTTATTACTATTCTTTACCTCATTAATGTGAATGAATTCACAAAAAGCTGTAAAATGTGGGTAAAACGAGGAATAGGTATTTTCAAAATTCTTATTGGTAACAAAAAGATCAACAAAAAGGAAGTCTTTTGAACGTTATTTGACTTTGACGCAAGCTGGTACGACTCTCCATACAAAAATGGACATTTTCCTTTCAAAAGACAGCGTTTTATCTGAACAAATAACTAAAACAATAGGTACATACTAACCTAAAGCTAACAACGTTATTAATTTCAGCATCGCATCGGTGGAAACAATGCAAGCAACTATTGATTTTCTCATAAAGTTAAATGAAATGCGATCGTAAATATATCGATAATAGAAACACGATAACTCTTTGTGATTTCTGTTATTATGAGCTTCAAACGGCTTAGTTCTAACAACACACATAAGTTCTAAATGTTCTAAGAGGCTTTGGAACTCTCCAATTTCAGCTCTAGTCATGTACTAAAGGGGCTGAATTTGGAGATACCTAATAAGTAGAGATGGAACAGAAATCGAATCGACGTCGCCACACTGCGAGCGGACACGGGCGCGAAGTGTGAAACATAAAATATGACACGCTAGGCTTCTTTGTGGCCGCGGACAGGACGTTTGTTCCTCGCCACCGCGCCCGCGCTAGGCGAAAACAGGGTTACGACGGTATCCCAAGGCGCGGTAGACATTCTCTCAGATCTTTTATATTCCAGATCCTTTGAAGATGTCAAAGGGGGTAGTCAGAGGCATGTACAAATACATATTTGATACATGCCCACTTTTTGCAGTAGTTAGTATTCCATACGTTACAGGTTGCAAGCCCTTCGCCGCCTATAAGAATACTAACTGGTTTCCTCACGATGTTTTCCTTCACCGTTCTGAGCAGAGAGAGAGAGATGTACCTAAATAGACTATAAATTTCAGAAAAATGTCAACAGCTAAAATTATCCACCAATTCTTATCAAAAAGATATATCCATTTTCAGAAAACATTATAAAATTACTGTTTTATAATGTTTCACTGTTCGTAAAGATTTGACATTTTCAGGGCGTGCCTGTCTCAGTGCATAGATTATTTATCTATACTTCTATATTAATATTATAAAGAGGAAAGATTTCTTTGTTTGTTTTTTGGGCTCCGAAACTACTGGACCGATTTGAAAAATTCTTTCACCAATAGAATGCTACATTATCCCCGATGATCATAGGCTATATTTTATCCCGGAGAAGTGAAATTTTCCCGAGGGATCGCGGGTAACACCGCGGCGGACAGCTAGTTTATTTATAAACATAAAACTATGTAAGAATTTCATATTTGTTACTCTTAAAAGGTACTTTAATGATTAAAAAATATTCTAATTACATACAACTTTCAAACATAAGTGGTTAATATCTAAAAGACTCTATTTTCATTTAACCAAAAAATATGAAATAATGATGGTTTATTACAATTAGATTTATTATATTACAATTAGATTTATTACAATTAAAATGAAGGATACATAAAGCCCATTGATAAATATGAACTCCTTTAACAAAATTACACGATGAATTTCTCTTGCCACTAAGAAAACCACTACGCTACCCTACCTACTAAAACTTTTGCTTTTATTAAAATCAATGGCGTTTTGTAATAGTCGTATTACCTATTTGTCTACACACTGTGTTACCTAAAAGTTACTGTGTTGACCGATCCCCATTTTTAGTCGTGGCGACGTAACAGTTTGTACCAACCTAAATCCGTTACCAGAATAGGTCAGTGTGGTAACGAAGTGTCAACATTTTTTAGTAACGGCTACCAATAATGCTATTTGGGGGGGTATGTCTTCTCTGAGTATTTTGTAATCCACTCCATAGCACGTGTGACGATCTGCTTCGCCGCAGTGGGGAGGGTCCTCAACTCGTCCTTGCACTCCCCTCTGTACGCAATGAGCCAACCTGTTGGGATGACATGCTGGTACGAATAAATGCGGTATAAAGTGTAAGTAACTTGTAGATATTGTATTAAGAAGTATAAGATAGCCATAAAGGCCTCCGTTATAGCTTAATGGATCGACAATTGACCATGTCCTTCGAAGCACTGAAAGTGCTCGGATGATATTCATCCACCCACTTACTGACCGCTCAGACAAGCACTTCGTCGGGAAGTGCTATGATGCTTCTACTTTCAAATAAGTAGTTCAATATTCTATGATGTGTTGTAAACTGGACAGACTCGTTTGTAGCAGTTGTACCTTGGCTGCCATTGCAGTCGCGGTCCTTCAAATAGCAGTAATTTTTGAACGTTTGATGTTCGTATTCCTTGTTCCTGCCACACACCTTCCCATATCTGTAATAAAAGCAGTACACAGCTAGAATGATCGTTGACACTTTGCAAGAGCGAGTGCGGCACAGGGCACACAACTCATGGTTTGGAGCCGCGCTGCCCGCAAAGCACCGCAGACGAGCGCTTCAGCTGTGCTATTACGCGAATTCTGTTTTGGGTAGGGGGTTAAAAAGGGAAGGAAGAATACTAAACGATTTTTCACACTCACATGTATCTATTGTATGAATTTGTGGCGGCTAGCCACAAGTATCAAATGACCTGACGCGTAACTTTTGTACGGCACGTCGCCAGTCGGTACTCCCCTCTCGCTAGGTCCAGTCATGGAAAATATAAATCGGATACCTACTGAATATGCAAGTTATCATTTGCGCTCTCCTATCATCTTCTCAAGTAAAGTAGGGACCACACACAAGGTACTTTACTCCTACAAATGCACACAAAGTTGAGTTTGTAATTTATTAGTTCTGTGTCGTCGTCACAGTTCTACTATTACTAGGTTCCTACAACAGCAGTACCTATATGCGTGTATAGGTTCACTGAGTTACCTTTTCATCATTCTGCTGCAACGCGATCCGCACATGTCATCTTCCTTCTTCTCCACAGGTTCAAACACCCACTCCCCGCCCGGCCAGTATTGTTCGTAGCCAAATGTTGGGTCATAATGCTTGTTCCTCTTTGGCCCAACCGGCTGCGGCATATTTTCTCTGCAGAAATCCAACAATACTATCAAAATGCTTCACTACTGTTTGTTGATTATTTCACAAAACCAGTAATCGCACAACTATACTAAACCGGACAAGTGCGAGCCGGACTTGCCCACCGAGGGTTCCGTACAAAGGACCAACATACACCAAAGTTATTAGGTAGCATATCATAACAAGGGGAAAAGGTTTTAAATCTGTTTAAGATTGTGCCAATGAAGCCCTTTCAGACGATACTCCACATGACACGGTTAACTCACTTCAAAATTTCGACCTCCATTCCTTGCATTAGGCCCTGTTTTTTTGTGATTTAACTAAAATATACGGTTTTCAGATTTTTCCCTGTACTTGTGGTCTAAGACGATACTACTTGCCAAATTTAATAGTTCTAGGTCAAAGGGAACCTATGAATTTTAATTTATTGAGTGTTGAAAAATAAGTACGTTTTTTTTCGGTTTAAACGGCCGTATCTTTTTTATGCGTTAACTTAAGAGTTTGATTTTTTCACAGCTTAAAGGGACCATAGACCTGAGTATACAGTTTCAATTTTAACTCGATACGTCTACGCGTTCTCGAGATAAATGGTCTTGACATACAGACGGACAACAAAGTGATCCTATAAAGGTTCAGTTTTTTCCTTTTGAGGTATGAAACCCTAAAAAACAACTGGTATAATATTGTTTTACTTTTGAGTTGTATTGCAAGCATCTGATACTTGGAGGGTCTTGTTCTTAAAAAACTATAGGATTGTTTTGTAGAACAATCACAGTCAAGTCAGCTTTTATGATATTTATCGACAAAGCTCAAAGTTGGTCTAATTGAGTATACCTACAACAACTGTGTCATGTTGCGGAGGTGCGCTATAAATCACTTTGACACAGCCAATAAAGTGGTTATAATGTTGACGCAGAAGGTCGCGGGTTCGATCCCCGCCGCGGGATAAATGTTTGCATGATCCGCAAATATTATCTCGGGTCTGATTGTTTCTATGTACCTATGTATTTACAAACAAAAAGTATGGGTCTATTGTTGCTGGAAAATTTTAAATTGTAATTTTTATATTTGTAAGTATATTAGATAGTATATAATTCTGAATACGGTGTGTATTCAGAATTATCATGTCAACTGAACAACAAATGATAGAACAGCTCATTTACCTACAAGAGTGGTTAGTTTGAGCGTACGTACAAGAGTTCTTTTTGCCTCTCCGAGAGATTTCTTCGGAACAGGCATTTCCTCCTGTGTCTCACCCGTGGGATGGTCCACGCCGGTAGGTAATTCACTAGAATGCAAGACAAAGAGAAGTCAAGTGTTCCTTTATAGCCAATGCCGTGGAAAAGGCTATCGCACTAATACAATAAAGCTCAAAGTTTGTGAGTATGTTTAGATGTTTGTGTTTCAATCACGCCTAAACCAGTGGACTGATTTGAATGAAACTTGGAATAGGCGTAGATAGTGACCTGGTATATAATAATATAATAACTAGCTTCTGCGCGCGGCTTCGCCCGCTTGGTACCAACATTTTGAATAGCCTGTATGCTATTTCAGGTCCTATTCCAAGTTTCATCCAAATCGGTTCACTGGTTTAGGCGTTTAGACACAAACATCCAAATATCCAAACATACTCACAAACTTTCAGATTTATTATATTATTACGATTATTAAGATTAGGAAGGATAGGATAGGATATCAGGATAACTAGCGGCGCTCCCGCGTTACGGCGCGCTCCCTCGGGATTTTTCCAGGATAAAAAGTAGCCTGGGATAACTAAAACATTTATCCATGCCAATTTCTAGCCTAATCTGTCCAGTGGTTAGGACGTGAAAATCTAACAACCAGGCAAACTAATAAGTATGGAAGTTTAGATTCGCAAGAACCCTTAAAATCGCTTAACTGCTCAACGATTCTAGTGTAATTTGTTAATATTTCTATAGCTATGTGCGTTTCTTTACATATACTTACAAACGATCACCATAGTAGAAAAAAAATACATATTAACCATTTTTAGTATAAGTCTTCGCTTTGTGCGATAACACTGAAATAATTCCTTTTTTTACATTTTGTTTAGTTCATATTTTATTTTTCTACTTTGTTTGAATTAATATGTGAAATTTATTAAAGGTTTTTATTTTTTTAATTTAAATACTAAACAGGAAAAACGTTGTTGATATTAAAAAATGATGCTTTATGTACATTTTCAGCCAAATGAATAACGATTACTAGTGAATACAATTCTCTTTTCATATTTATTGGGAAAAAATAATTTGCTTTATGGCTATTCATGAAAAAATCTGAAAGCCATATTGAAAGATTGTAATCGAGCAAGTAATAAGTAACGATTGATTAAAAGTTTAATTTGTACTGGAACAATCATTTCATTTCATATATGCCTACACTGAACGGGACGCCGAGTGCCTGAGACATTGTTTGAGATGGTATGAATAGAATAGAATAGAAAAACACTTTATTGTACACAAAAGAAACACATAACAGGAAATGGCAGGAATGGTATGGCTTGTTGCTCCTAAACCATACTCTCAGATCGACCTTATCAACCAGAAGAGACAACTTTTAATAAATGTTTAAGTATTCACATAACCTTTTTCTCAAATGGATTTAAGTACCCTATCTGAAATCGATTTTAGTTAACCCTTCCTTGTCTTATCTTCCGCTACCGCCATGCAATCATGTGATTCGGGCTGTAAAACCGAAACCACGTCAATCGAATAATCTTTTCATTGCAATCTAGCCCACATTATGCAGTAAAAGAATGGGACGAGTCCATCGCCCACTGAACCATTGGCACTTAAATGGCACCCAACAACCGACTATGGTATCTTTCCCAAACTCGAAACAAATAGTACACCCTTCACCTATCTAAGTTACATAATATGACCATGTAGGCGTGTTGTATAATTATCATACTGGTTTGTTCCTGTTGATAATTATACAACATGATAAAGATAAAGATGAAGATAATTTATTTGATATTTTTTTGATGTCGTTGAGAAAGACCTAAACTGCTGTTAAAATTGAGATGGTTGGATGAAAGAAACTAGAGTAACGAAATCTTCATGAGTATTTTTAGAATTTGGGCCTGGGGCTATGTAGGCTCGTAACGCTATGGTGCACAGCGTCCCTATTGTTTATTTACCCAAAAAGAATTGCCACGGTTTTAAATGAAACCGCAAATTATGTCCCGGCGCATTTTGCGTTGCCCACACGCATTATTTATCGTTTTTAGTTTGATTGGCGGTTGTCATTATCAGGGCTTGGAAATAACCACAGTCTATGGTCAGAATTATTTAATACGGCAAGAGCTTAGATTCATTTTAAATGAAATTCCGTAAAAGGTGTGAAGGGGAGATAATCTACGATTGATGTTGTGCACCAACAACATCCACAGTTGTGTTATATTGTCATACTCATACGATGATGTACATCATAAGTACTACGTTACAGTTACGTACATCAAAGATAAAATAATTACGTTTTAAAAACTAAAAAGAAAACCGTCTTCAATGTTTAATTCTGCACGCGGCGTGACTCAGGGCGTCAATTATTATTATTATTAATAAGGCGTCAATTAATGAATAAAAATTAAATTGACAGATAGGTACCTATCGCTTATGCTCCACCGGCGTCTAAGAGCATTAATTACCAAAACTGCATAATTTTTCTATTCTGTATACGGATTTGCAAAACTTCGTTCTACGCAAATTGTAGGCGCTAGGCGCCACATTAATTACAATAAAATATCACCATAATTTACTTCGGAGGCTCACATAATAATAATATTTCATCGTGAATACTTATTATAAATCTTTTCAGTCCCACTAAACGTATATCAGGCCACTGACCCGATTTAGGCTGACCAAGAAAACGTACGTGAACTTTCACCGCTAATTCGGATTGGAGCTAAATCTCATAGATCCAACTTTTTAAACATTCGTGATTTGGTGACATAATTATTATTTTTAAAACCGGGTATTTATCACGTACCTATTTTTATTATTTCTTTGTTCCGACGATTCGGAAGCATTGCAGCGCCCGTGGCAAAGAACAATAATACTCCTGGCCCGTGGTCACGGATGAACTGAGGCACGGCGAGTTAGCTTCTATTATTGAGAGTAGATTGCGTCTACCCTCAATTCGTCTTCAGAATCCGATAAGGCCAGATTCACACCGCGACACACGACACTGATTGTATCAACTGCGGCAAACACGAACCACGACTCACACACTTATTAATAACAGGATTCCACGAGGCCGAGAGTCGAAAACCATCTTCACGATCTCATAGATCCAAACAGAATAGGATGAATAAAGCGATTTCGAGTAAAAATTCACAAAATTCAATTTATCACAAAAGCGCAGTGTAAACTAAAAATGTTGCATAAAAAGACCTTACAAATGTGAGCAAGAATAGCGTTGAATAGATAGTGAAGAGGCACATTTGTCTCGGCATCCCACCTCGCCGGGGAATTTGAAAAGGCGACGGGGAAATTACTCCCCTCATACATTACAGCAACCGAATTATGAAGCGAGCGAACGTGCTTTGGTATTCATTGCTTTGCTGGATGAAGAATCGTGCGGATATGTATGTATAGCATCGTGCATGTGGTTGTGCTGGTATTGTTTGTATGTGAAACTAGGTAAAAATTTGTGGATTCCCTTTTAATAAGGGTCCTAGTATTTATCCTTTATGGGATCATCTGGACAGAGTAGAGTGGCTAAGGGTCGGTTTATTTAGATTGATCGATGTATACTTACCTACCTTGTCGTCTCGGAACTATAGATTTTCGGACAGCATCCTGAAGTCAATTTTAGGTAGGTACAAGGGTCTTTTAGTCTTTACGAAGATGACGAGTGATATTGATAGAGTGGAAGAAGAGAACATGTTGAGCTGACCCCGCATAAGCAGGACAAGGGCAGGCAAATGATGATGATGGGTCTTTTAGTCTTTTACACCTACAGTTTTGTGATGAAGACACTTACGAATGACAATCTGTATCTTATTTTTTTTATTAGTCGTAACTTAGAGAGCACTCGGGAAAGAAGTTAAAAACCGTAAAGAGTAATTGCAAACATTATACTATACCTGTTGCCTACGTCTTCGTTCACGTGAAAGTTGATGGTCCAAAATGAATGTTTAAATAGAAAATAGTGAATAATGAAATGGAACAGCGTTTGCAAACAGTGAAAACAAAGGCTCCGCTTGTAGAACAAAGCACACGTTATGATTGTTCTTATATTCCAGAATAGGAGCGTGAAACACTTAAACCTAGGGATTTGGAAAATACGCAGCCACAGCCAGTGTTTTCAATATTATTTATTTCACCATACATAGGTACTTATTAATACATACAACCATAGTTTTTCAGTAAACGCAAAAAACACGAAAGTACCATAAAGGTTTATTTGTAAAACACCGGTAACCTCTCAGGACTGTATTACTATCATAATAAACAACAACTCTTATTCTATGACTTTTACGCGCATTTTTGGTACAAAATTGAACAACCACAAATCGGGACTACCTATCACTGATTTGCCTACATTTATGCGATTTCACGACCACGGTGTTCCCGCAGATGTGATGGGAGTTTGCTTGTTATTTGCGGTTATTGATAAACCCATTAATTTATCTGTGTTTGATGTATCTGTGTCATTAGATCTGTGTTTCATTTAATAACATATTAAATAAAACATAATAACTATTAAATAAAAAAACGGAGGTGGCGGGATGAGCTCGACCAGTTTCTAACGGACTGGAGAGATGTTGCTGGGGACCGAGATGTCTGGAGGGAGCGGAGGGAGGCCTTTGCCCAGCAGTGGGACACTAACAGCTGAAAATAATAATAATTATAAATAAATAAATAAATAAATAATAACATTTCACATAATTACATACCCATTGAATGTGAACCCACGACTCCTACCTACATATTTGAAGTATGCCTTGACTAGAAAAAAAATATAAAGTTTTTAAATATTTATAATGTTATATTGATGTAGTAGCAAGGGTCATTTAATATCCCTCGTGGTACTATACTACTAGATAGGATAGTAGTACCACGAGCAAAAAATATCCCACGTGCTACCACGACCAGGTACCACGAGTTAGTAGTAGACTCCATCAGTCTTATAGAAGTCCATGGATTTTTGTCTCCCCGATATTTATCAATGATATCCGTCCAACCGTTATCGAGTGGTGAACCAAAAGCTGACAATAATAGTTTATGCATCACTATTATGGCTATTATCCATTGATTGAAACTCATGGCTGTTGTAAAGCTGCAGTAACGGGTGTAGGAAATTGCATTTTTGCGAATGCGCTTAGCATCGAGCGCAGTTATCATCTCTTAGCTATGTTTATGTGAGAGCTGTACCAGCCAACTGCTGCACATGTCAAATGAAAGAATTGCTTATTTGTTTTCGTTTCTTTTTGGTCTCAGATTCAGGCTTTGGTAACCTATGTTTTTGTTACCAATATTTTAAGAAAACATATTCATTTTAAGCAGTCCTCGAAGAAGCTGCGTTCGTGCACCTGACGCCATGTTTTCGAACGTTTTACAACATGCTGTTCTCCTCACGATGTACCTATTCCTTCGCGAGTACTGACATAGGTACATTTTTTTTTGATCAGGAAAATATTATTGCACGGCCAGAATCAAACACCCCTAGGATGCATTTACATGGTGCCATTTTTCGTACTTGCTAAGCCCCGTCCGTTGAACGTGCCGACGAGTGTCGCACTAACTATTATTGGCGAATCGCATACGATGAGCGTTTACACGTGAAAAATTGCCGTGCGATACGATATGGTATGGGTTGAAATTGCATCGTGTAAATGCACCTTTAAGCAGGTCTAGTGGAAGATGCTCCATCATTGTAGTGTATCTGAAAAAATGTAAGACAAAACAAAACAGACATACTCGTATAACCGTTGGTTCAATTTGGCACTCCAGGTAACGAGTGCGTCCATATAGTGCACAGCACACGGATTCTCGGTTTAGGAATGCATACAGGTTTAACCCAGAACTTAGAAACTAGTGTGCTTTTATTTCCAACGTTTCTGTTTCTCTCTTTTTTGCTGTGTAATGTTTAAAAGGAGTTAAATTAATCTACGGAGGGAAAATTGTTTTGAGAATTGGTATTTTTTAACAAATTTTTTTGCTTCTAAATCTTTTGTCCTCAGAACCCGTTGCTTTGGATCCAAAGTGTTTACCTATATTCGATGCTTTATTTATTTCACGCAACTATAGATAAGTAACAAGATGTAAAATACTAAATCCTTTTTTATAAATACATACTACAGACTCCGTAACCCTCCTACCTTTACTCTTAAGGCTTACTATAACAATGTCTCACACTTCAGTCCTCTCCCTCATATGTGCCGTCTCTGTAATGACCTAGCGGTGTCTTCTTCGTATTTGGATATATTTGATAACAATATCAATAGGTTTAAGCAGCGCGTTCAAAAGGCCTTGTTACAATCAAACTCAAATTGTAATGTTTAATTATTTAGTTTATGTATTAGTTTAAGGGTATATTTTTATTAGTAGCATGCAACACTATTCTTGTCATATTCACTTGTAGGATTACGAATCTAGGTTTTTTAATGTTATTTTCTTTAAACTTTGTTCTTATTATGATTGTAATCTGTTTTGTGAATTTAAATAAATAAATAAATAAAATAAATCTACTAATTAACTAGGTAAGAGTACATAAAAAAAATTAAGTATTATAGGATAGCGTTTGTCCAGCGACATGAGAAGCACAACGGCGGGGTCAGCACGACGAATCAAAGGCAGCTGTCAGATGAACCGTCGATATTTGACTCAAGCAGGTGAGTAAGTGTGCGTAGATTGGCGCTGAGTCCAGCCCAATTGCCGAATATTTTTATGTCTGCTTTTGTTAATTTTTTTTGTATGTGTGCTTTCTTTTTTCGTGCAATAAATGTATTTGTATTTTGTATTTGTAAGTAGGTACTCTTGAGTCATGTAGGATCCCTCGGGAAAAATTCACTTCCCTGGGATAAAATATAGCATATGTTCATCGGGGATGATGTAGGATTCTATTGGTGAAAGAATTTTTCAAATCGGTTCAGTAGTTTCGGAGCCTATTCATTTCAAACAAACAAATCTTTCCTCTTTATAATATTAGTATAGACTAGCTGTCCGTCGCGGTGTTACCCGCCTTCCCTCGGGAAAACTTCACTTTCCCGGGATAAAATATAGCGTATGTTCATCAGGGATAACGTAAGATTCTAATGGTGAATGAATTTTTAAATCGGTTCAGTAGTTTTGGAGCCTATTCATTTCAAACAAACAAACAAATTTTTCCTCTTCATAATATTTGTATAGATGTTCTGATACGGATTCTGAACATGTAACATGAAAAAACGTATTGACGTGATGGGGCTTAAGGCCCAAATCCACCAGCACTAAAGAAATCGTGGCAGTGTCCACGATTTCTATAGTATACTCTAGCGTGAATCACCCGCTCCTCTTCCCGCTCCGCTCATCCTCCATACCTACAAACAAACAGCCTGCTGTACCATTGTACGGAACTTTCGTCCCCCCGTGCCCAGTGACTGACACCTTCGCGCAATTTCTCCAGGGACCCTCCATATCGCGGTTTCAATATTAGAACCGGAGTTATGACGCTGAAAAATGTTTTCCTTCACTACTTATTACATTTATTATTAGGAGCATTATACAGAGTGTAAAAAGACTGCTACCGATACCTGAGGGGTTGCAATCAGACCATTATGCTAAACATATTTAGCGGAAAAAAAACACAATTTTTTTACTTAGCTTAGTCATTTTATGTTATTTTTGGTTATTTACTACTATTGCAACATAATAAGACCATACCTACCTAATAATTTCATTTTTAAAAGAAAGAAACAGTAAAAACCCAAAATTCAGCAATCTACGTAAAACAACGCGTCCAGAACATACGCAAACAGTACTCTTCAAACGCTGTTTTCTCCGGATATAATGATTTTTTCGGAAAATCCTTTTGGATTTCGTTGTGTGTTGGGATGCTGTACCTACCCCTTGCGGCTTCGGTAGACGTCTTTTTACACCCTGTATATTAAGGAAGCATGATTTTTTTTATTAAGAAGTGGCCTATAGAAAAAGATTAGAATTTCTGAGCAGTGTCTACATTTAGGAGTCTATATCAAACAACAGACAGGGTCCAAATATAAGTTAATATAATATAGTTAAAACTCACAACAAAAACCTTTTGATATTTTTTTATTTGGAAGCAGGGATCAAGCCTGCAGCTTTTTGCGGCGCAGTTGAGCAAATATTGTGAATTATTTGTAAAATATTTTAAAAAAATTATAAAATAAGTTTTAAAAAATAAGAAGATACATATTTCAATAACACTCGTATCATAGGTACTTGAACTCTGTTATAACCCAGAAGAAAATTGTTTTATTTTTGAACGCACTTTCAATTTTGTTTACCTAATATTGCAAGGCAAATATTGCAAAGCATAAATAAAACACTGAAAATGTTTGAGGGCATCCCGCAGCATTGGGTATTTGAATTAACTACCAAAGTTGGAACTTCGAAGCGAAAACAAAACGCTTGCTTTTTCATCCCACTTGGTCGGCGCATTGTACGAGTACCTAGGTACTTAAGCTATTTATACCAACCTTAATAGACACTACGGTTTATGTTTTCGACGTGTTGGTTCCCAGCTAATCGTTTGTCAATAAGACTACAATAGGACTATAGGACTATAATATGTAGATAAGAATAATTAGTGACGTAGCTTAACTGAATCAATTAATACATACATACATAAAATCACGCCTGCCCAAAGGGGTAGGCAGAGACCACGGATCTCCACTCGCTACGATCCTGACACACAACTTTCGCCTCATTCACTCTCATTACATTCTTCATACATGCTCGTCGGTTTAGGGTACTTTTGAGCTGGCCCTTCTCCAAAATGTCGCCAATTCGATCCAAGAAGGTTCGCCTGGGCCTTCCCCTTCCAGCTGTCCCATACACACTCGCCTCAATTATTAATGATGACTATCTCTCAAAACTTAAGCGGTCTTAAAAACCTCGAGTAAAATTATTTATTTTGGAGTGTTACCGATGTCCCTGTAAAATCCCTAATAAAATTTCAATTCATATTTATTCCCGCGTTGTCCCCACCAGCATTGTCAGTGGGAACAACGGTAAAATAATAATATTTATTTTAAGTATTTTGAGCCCACCATCAATTTAGAGTAAATTATGTCACATGACCACAGAATACAGAACATGACTGAGCTGGCTCACCAGCAGATCTGGTAGTAAACTGTTATGAACAACTTTATAATATTTTTCAATAAAATAATAAAAAAATATATATGTGCAAAGAAATACCGTCTGAATCCAACGAAATCAAAACTCAAATCACGCACACACTTTCTTAGAAGTTGTATTTTCTGATTGCTGTCAAAAGAGTGTACAAACTCCCCTTAAGGTGGATGGTTTTATGCAATAAGTAATTATGACAAAAGACTATGGCACTTACTAATAAACGTAACATAAAGTTATGTCGTGCATAACCTATGAATAACAATACTTTTTAGTTTATGCAGCCCAAGTGTATACAAATGCAAAATTAATATGTGAACAAAGATCACACAATCAATCTACATATACTAATATTATAAAGAGGAAAGATTTGTTTGTATGTATATTTGTTTGTTTGAAATGAATAGGCTCCGAAACTACTGGACCGATTTGAAAAATTCTTTCACCATTAGAATTCTGCATTATCCCTGATGAACATAGGCTATATTTTATCCCGGGAAAGTGAAGTTTTCCTGAGGGATCGCGGGTAACACCGCGGCGGACAGCTAGTAAGCTATAAAATGACTAAAATTGCAGGCTGTGTTCAGTCCGTGGATTGTAAATAATGTAATTGGAATTGTGGATTGTAATGGAATTTCAACATCTGTAAAAATTATGCTTTAATTTTACGGAGAACAGAAAAATACCTTTCAGACAAATATTTTCTTATTTACTATGCTCATGGTGGTAGAGATGCGTAAAGCTAAGTTTCTTTATTATTTCTAACAACAATTTTACGTTTTTTAATCCATACGTTTTTAACATAACAAAATCCGGCTTTAGGAGGATCGTCTGATCGATGCGGGTTCGAATCGGAATCCAAAATTTTGATAAGACTTTTTATTTCTTAATTAAATACCAAGTGTGGATTAGCACTATAAAATTATAAAAAATTATACAGGGTGTAAAAAGACGTCTACCGAAGCCGAAAGGGTTAAGTACAGCATCCCAACACACAACCAAATCCAAAAGGATTTTCCGAAAAAATCATTATACCCGGAGAAAACAGCGTTTGAAGAGTGCTGTTTGCGTATGTTTTGGACGCGTTTTTTTACGTAGATTGCTGGATGTTGAGTTTTAAATGTTTTTTTCTTTTATAAATGACATTATTAGGTAGGTATAGCCTTATTATGTTGTAATAGTAGTAAATAGCCGAAAATAACATAGCATGACGAAGCTAAGTAAAAAAAATTTTTTGCGTTTTTTTTCGCTAAATATGTTTAGAATCATGGTCTGATTACAACCCCTCAGTTTTCGGTAGCAGTCTTTTTACACCCTGTATACAGTTATATTTAATTTTATGTTTAAAACCGCCCTTAATGGATGGTAGTATGCAACAGCACAACGCACAATGGTTAGTGACGTCAGAGCCATCGACAGGTGTCCCGGCCGGGGTGTCGACGCGAAATGTGTCAAGCGCGAGTGTGCTAAATGAGCAGACTGCTGGGTGTACGAGTAGAGACAATAGGCGTCGATGATATTCTCATGTTGATTGGACAAATCAGCTTTCATCATATTTGATTTATCTACTAGTAATATAGTATGTGATTGAATCAATCATCTTTCATAGATAGGCATAGAAGGCGAAACACCAGTGTAATTTTACATCGCCTTTTTCGTGACAACCAAGCAAGCTATGCCACGAGTGCTTTTTTGTTTATAATTGTGAATAAGACAGGACCAATAATGATTTTAATATCTGAATTCTGTTTTTAATATGCTAAAATTTCAAATAACTGTTACAAAAACCTTTAGTATTAAAACATGTGCAACAATTATACGGTCCACAATCAACCTTAAGCTATTAGGATTAAGATTGAAATTCCTGAATTTTCGTACAAAAAATAACCTATTTAAAACACACTTAAAGTTTATGAGATATTTTAACGTGTCGCTTCACACGTTATGAAGAACGGACGGAATGAAATTCAAAAGAAAACGTTTATTCAGTCAAAGTCCTAAAACAATGAAAAATGAGTTCGTAAAAATAACTTTATTAGGAATTGATTTATTGAGTTTATTTGAAGTATGATTTTGAGTAAGTTCATTATTTATTTAAGAGCAAATTTGTATCAGAATAATAGATGTCTGTAATTTTTGTCTCTTTATCAATATTTAAATTGACAAAGTTCAGGATTTTACGCGCAGTGGGCGAAGGACGCCTGCGACGCAGAAGGTTGTGGGTTCGATACCCGTGGCGATCAATGTTTGTATGATCTACAAGTGCTTGTCTCGGGTCTAGGTATTTTCTTTGTATAATAAATGTATTAAGTATTTACAAACAAAAAGTATATAGGTATCAGTTATCTGGTTGCTTAGTTTGGGGCTAGATGTGTGAAATGTCCAGCATTATTTATAGACAGAAATAAATTATTTTCTATTTATTTATTTATTTAAGTATATTTGTAGTATATCACCCATAACACAAGCTTTCCTTACTCTGGGGCTAAATGATGCTGTGTGAAAAGTCCAGCATGATTTATTTATTTATCTTACATTAATATTGAAAGTTCACGCTCTCCCATTATTAGAAAAGCGTTGGCCTCTTGATAAAAAGGATTAAAATATTCAAGCATTGTCCTTGTTCTGTATGTAAGTGTATGTATGTATGTAAGTCAGCGTTATTGTCAATAACGGGGCGCCGCCTGCTCCCGGCATTTAGGATTCAAATGCGGCAATTTCGCGATGTGCCAACTGCCATAGCAATGACAAGACGAGTTACTTCACACAAGGACAGCTACTGGACACAGTGACTTGACAATGCTATTTGTTAGGCCATTGCTACGAGTATAACAAGACGAGTTACCTCACACAAGGATAGTCACATAATGGACGATGCTATTGTTAGGCCATAGACAAGGCGAGGTTTCTTGTTTCCATAAACAAGATATGGAAAAGAAGGGGTTGATACAGAGATGACGAGTGATAGGGGAGAGTGGAAGAGGAGAACATGTTGTGCCGACCCCGCATGAGCGGGATAAGGGCAGGCCAATGATGATGATGATGAGACAAGGCGAGGTTTCACACTATGATAGCTACTGGACGTAGTAAATGGACGATGCTGTTGTTGAAGCTTCTCAAGAAGTGTAGAAGTGTTTTAAATTTAAGTAGAATTGTATTTTTTCACAAAATAAAGGCTATTATTAATTATTATTACAAAGAAAAAAGCTAGGCCCAAAACCGTGTTTATTGCCAGCTCTGCTTACTTTGGGGCTAGATGATGCTGTGTGAAAAGTCCAGTATTATTTATTTATTTATTGCCACCTGAAGAACTAATTCTTCATGGTATTAGTTGCGATGGAACAGGAGACACTTAGATAGACTATATTCTATGTGATCCTAGCGATCCTGCTGATAAAAATGCTTTATGACTTTGACTTTGTAAATTAATTGAAAGCATAAAGTTAAGTAATCTACAGTATTATAAAAAAATCATTTATTTTCACAAACATAATGCTATCAAAACATAAAATAAAGGCAACCCTACGATCTCCGATGGACCAACCCGGATGAAACAAAGTCCCGTGTAACTAAAATAAGATAAACGATCGCAAAACTATAGATAAGCTGTCTAGTAGCTGTCATGTCGCAACATCCTTACCCGTATCGCGCGGTCTTGTCTATGCTAATCTTACGTTACACTCTGATACCCCAGAATATTCAGTTACGATACACGTGCCTTAAACTTATTTAAATTTAGAATCGAAAAGCGAGGCTCTATGCAAAACCTGTACAACCGCCGCATGTTAACTTTTCACAAAAGAAATAAAAATATGCCGCTGTCATGGTTTTGCTTCCGACTGCCAAACTAGAAAACACCGTTTCGCAATATTGTTACTTTTTAATAAAATAAGTTAAAATTATAAATCCTACAGATCTCGTACCAACAAGAAGTTGATTTAAGTTTCAAATGATTACGAGTATGCTCTAAGGAGAAAATAAAACTTGTTAACCACCTCTCTTTTAACCTTACTCTTTTTGTTTTTTTTTAATTAAATAGGTCAGCATTTGACCACTCTGTCTGGTCAAATGCTGACCTATTTAATTAAAAATTTTAGTTATATAATAATTAGTTCCTGATGTTAAGCAGTAGTGAGGTCTAAGATGGAGCATGCTTACCTTTTTTTTTTTTTTTTTTTTATACCGTCAGAAAATCCATTATGGATACCCTGCCGCCGTGGGGACAGCGGAAGGGTTATGTCGGACTCTCACCGACTAAAAACTGACGTATGGCCGGCCTCCATGCATGTCAAGGGGCTCCGGGATCTCCTACGGAACGCACCGGTGCCCCTCTCGCATTGCCTAAAGCACTGTCCCGGGAATGACACCCACAGTCACGCCCAGCACCCTCGCGGTGCTTACGACGGCGCTCGCCACAGAGCGCCGCCGCCCTCCGGGGGTCCGCATCATGGACAGCCGAAGTCCCCACTTCGACCACCCGCGGACCCGGAAAGTCCCCTGTTTGGCAGGGGATACCACTGCGCCCCCCCTCACGGGGGGGCAGGCGGTGCGGGACGGCCGTTAGCGCCCCGCCTCCACCTCCTTCTCCGAGCGGGATCAGCCCTCTCACGATCCCGCTCAGCCGCCTCTTTCTGGACCAGAACGGCTTAACCGAAAGAGACCACGGCCCTCCAGGCCGTGTCGTCTGCCAGCATAGCTCCTACTACGCTCGGCAGACTGAGATCCTGCCCGATCCTGTTGACCAAGACTCTACGCTCCGCGCACCACGCTGAGCAGTGCTCCAACGTGTGCTGAGCGGAGTCGAGGTCTGACCCACAATAGTCGCATTGTGGTGTGGGTTCGCGTCCGATCCTACTCAGGTATTCACCGAAACAACCGTGTCCGGTGAGTACCTGAGTAAGTCTATAGGTGACGTTCCCAGGAGCATGCTTACCTAGAACGAACCTATTTACTCTTGATTTGAAGATCTCTATATTGTACTTTTCGGGAAATACAGAGCTCGGCAATGAGTTCCACAGTTTGGCGGTGCGTATGAAAAATGTAGACTTAAAACGTTTTGTACAAACTCTGGGAATGTCGACCATGTACAAGTGGCGTCTTTTTGGGACTCCTGCCATCGCCTCATTTAGCCAAGCCTACTCAATTTGATCCCAACTATAAAAATAAGTCGATAGTCAGTTCTTGTTTGTTTTTCATCTGCCATTCCCCAAGAGAAACAAGAGGTTATCTATTATTCCCTAATCAAAAATCATAACGAACCGGAAGTGGTCCCAATCAATCGAGACATGCCTAATTCACGGCCGGAAAGTGGGTATCGGGGCCAATTTTCCGGGCTGCCGCTTACCGTGCGCGTCAGCATTACGGGATGTGCCATAAATTAATATCTTTTTATTACCAATTTTAAGCCGAATACGGAACTAAAACTTTCACAAATGCTTCTATCTTCGATACCTTGCATTGGCGTGGTATTAAGTAGGTATATTATGCAATATGTGCATGCCAAAAGCTTATCAAACCAAATAAAAAAACGTCTATCCTATTTTCTCGAGCATCACTTTGTTCCTAATGCAACCCACTTGGTTGTTTAGATTTATTACGCATAAATGCACTGGTATGAACGTTATTATTTTTTTCAATATCAGTACCTACCTATAGTCTTTTTCACGCCGGAATGTATGCAAGACACTTCGAGATAATGTCAAAATCAGTCTAATAGTAATGTCCTAAAGTTTAATCGAGATTATCAAAATCGATTTTTGTTTCACTACTATCAATTCATCTCAATCGATTACAAGGTTCATTCATAGACAAAATTACTAAACCAACGATTATTTCTTTACTTATCGATTCATCAATTCTTTCGATTTTCATTTTTGCACTCTCTAATAGATTACGTTCCATTTTACTCAGTACTGTTAATTGGTGGAGTTTTTTAGAAAATGTTTATTGTTTATTTATTTATATTTTATGGCTCGTTTATGATAATTTATGAAATAATTAAACAGGAAATAGACAAAAACATTTTTTTTTGTATGTTTTATTGTTTAATTTTTTTTCTTGACTTTTTTGTTTCAAAATTGTTGTGAACTACACAACGTGAAACGAAACAAGTTCAATGTGTCTTGCATACGTTCCGGCGTGAAAAAGACTATAGGTACCCAAATCTTGTGTTGTGCATACAAGCCTCTCTCAACGAGGGACACGACAAGAAGACAGTTATAAACTGAAGAGAGCACCCGAGAACATTAATTACTGCCGGCAGTCAGCGTGAGCCGTCGCATCCGCTTATTGACGGCCTCAGCCGCTGCATGTCTCCCCACACCCTGCGACAATAGCACCACGCCTCACCAACACACTGGAATGTAGCAATGTAGCACTACTGAAGCGCTCGTGCTTAGTCGTTCTTAATCATTGAAGTGAAATCTAGTATTATCAACCAAGCGCTTCCGTGCTTCGGAGGGCACGATAAGTTATCGGTCTTGCCTTCAAAGTTTGGCATGCAGAGGCTTTGGCGGCCCAAAAACTCCGTCACCAGAGTTTGCCACACATATGAACTTTTTAGCACAGTGGAAGATAGTGACCATCTCTAGCTAGGTACGTTTATTTATAGACTGGGGCCAAAGGTCAATAACCTGAACAGAGGTAAGGCCACGCACAGTGTAGGGTTTTGTTTGCCCGTTAGAAATGCTGATGTAGAAAAGGTTTTTCGGATCTTAGTTTAAAGAATAGAGAAATGAAGTTGTGAAGCTTCAATAAATCTTCTGAGTAAGAAAAATATAATAGGATTTACACGAAAGAGAACGAATTTGACACAATATTTGTGTCGCTCCAAAAATAAAAAAGATGATTATATTTTTTATTGAGTTCGGAACTCAATGCCACATATTTTATAGAGTAAAAATGATAGCGTGTGACAGGGTGTTTCGATGGTGGCACGGAAGTCGCCATAAAATTATTTAGAGATGGTGTAGAAATACTTTAGGGGTTGTAAAAGGCAGGTCAATGTCAAGAGGGTGCAGAAAAGGGGCGCGGCAACGCAGAGGGGTAGCTGTGATTTTACCGACTGCAAAGAAGGTTTGTAAAGTTTACTGATCTCTTTATGGTTTGCTCTTGTTTTCAGTTGAATAATATTATGACTTATGAGATGGTTTATCAGTCTCAGAATATTATCGACCAGAACATCGGATTTCCACAAGAACAAAAATTCAATCTCGAATTTTGGAAATAAATAAGTTATTCATAGTTTTGTCGAATGTCCCGCAAGGTGCCGTCATTGTCTCGTCTCGTCCCGGATTGGTTCCGGATTGGTCCCGGTATCAATACCACGGGAACATCAATATTCCAGGGCTGGGAATAGCATTGCAGGTGCTATATTTTACGGCTTGTATGTGCGGGCACACAACAAGCGTGTTTATTCTTGTGGCCCTGATTTTCTCCATCCTGCTTTTTATAGTCGGTTTAAAGACTTTTCTTGAAGTGAATGACGAATATTTATCACAATAAGGAAAATCTCTCACGTTGCAGGATCTTATTTCATGTTTGCGTAAGAAGAATAAAAATTACTTATTCATTCGATTACAATTGATTCTTCAATACTTCGATACTATGGTACCTATATGTTGGAGCTTCCTTTGATCTAGAATATCCAGACTGGGCTATCACGCAAAGTCCAAGTCATTAGGTGTCATTAGGTCAGCTAGGTGATTCTTCTCCTGTTAGTTCGCGACCATGCCGTGAACCAGGGCAATAAGCACGGTTTGAGGCATAGCTTTCGTTTGTGTACTTGTGTACTTTTCGTTGTGTACTTATTGCTAGGTTCTCTGGAATTCTTCGCTTTAACTATGGACACACCCGACTTGGCACGGTCGCGATATGACGTATATTTCACGTTTAAATTTTATAGTTACGTTTCCTTATTATGAAATGTGTCCTCCTGTGCAAACTCATTTAATTTTGCGTGTGTGTGTGTGTGTGTGTGTGTGTGTGTGTGTATGACTGCTATATTCTCGTATGCTCACTCAGAGGTAGGATATAAACTATTTTTTATCATTACACAATTCAACTGTGGTGGGTCAAAATTCTTCTTTATTCATACAGAACCAGTATTCGCTGATGATTCTACTTTTGTTACAGTGAGCGGCATTGTGTCTATGAACAATTTGAGAATTCAAAGTACTACCTCCATCATACTATGCAAAAAGCTTACTGCCTCTGCTTACTGCCTACTGACTGACATATTAAGAGATAAGTAAGTACAACCGTTTGAACAATGAAAGGCATTAATCGCTAAGTCAGTCTCCGTGTAAATACGCTTATGCTCTAAATGTATTCCGGTCACGTCTCGGAGAGCGCTTTAAAATAAATTGATAAAAAGCTAAAAATGCCAAAGAGACGCTTTCCTTTCGGAAACGCGCGGAAGTTGAAGTGTTTGTCGATATGTTGCAGGGGAAGGAAGAATCTATTCGCTATTATTTCTCAATAAAAATACTCAAAGTGACTTAGGATTTGTTTCACCGTTTCAAGTCAAGCCAGTATTTCTTTTTTGAAACAAAAAAAAAAGAATTGAATGATTTTTACTATCTCAACAAACAGTTGAATTTTACAATCAAAATGATGTGAGGATAGACAAGTTGCAGTTCAAAAAATATCCTCATTAAACTGACCAAGTGCGTGTCAGGTGACATCACGATTTAAGAATTTTGTTGTATTTATAAATCTTCATTGCTGCCCGGCTGAATAAATAGTATCTAGTTTTCAACTTTACCTACAACAAATACCTACACCTTTATAAGTTCTATTGCGGAGGAAAATAAGAGGAAAACTGTTAATTGGATGTTTTAAATTGAGAAGCTTATTGCTTTTTATACAAAATTTACGCTCATTATCGTCATTATAAGATTTACCTTCGCAAATGGTGATTAAGAAAAAATAATATATGGCCAAAAAATAAATGATAAGATTTTTGAATCGAAAAAACATAGTAAAGAAATTATCTTCGAGAATTCCCCTTATGGGGTGGTGGTTCTGCTCTAACTTTGCGATATTAATGCAGTCCAAAAACGATTTTGTTTTATTAATACTTGAGAGTAATAGTAAAATAATGCTTAATCAATCGTTATTTGCGTTTGTAAGAGCGCAGTAAAGCAGACGGCCAGACGAAGGACCAATATTCCTACAAATGCGGGTCATAAACAATTGAAACCCCAATAAAAGTCACGAAGGCAAGGAAACAGCTGGATCAAATCATCAGCAGACGATGTCAAGCTAAATTTATTTGAGCAGAGTATTAGATAGAAAGCTCGTACTGAAAAAGAAAATTACATGAGCCTGATATCGAGCCTGTTCCTATTTTTGCCCTGTTAGTCTAATAGGGCAAAAATAGGGACAGGACTCTGACTTAGAGTGATAATACTTAAATGACACCATTTCGCGTACTATTAAAAACCGAATTTTATTTTCTTGATGATGGTCACGGTCAGTGGTGATTGGTTGCGGCATAAGTTTTTTGACAACAACCGGATGCTGGTATCAACTGGCATCGTTGTACAAAAACATAATCATCAACTGTCCTATTGTACCACTCTGTGTGGGGTCGGCAGAACATGGTATTCCTTTCACATTTCTCTCCATCAGCCGTCATTGTTGTTGAACAACGTCTCAAAAACTACCACCTCTAGTTATCTTTAGATCACATTGACGCAATAAGATGTGGATTGACTTAGCCAACTCATCAGCACTGTTCCATCAGTCTCAAACCTACAAAATGTTGCTTTATGATGCGTAAAAATAAAGTCTAGTCTTTTCGTAGTCACTAAACAGATAAAACTAGTTGTGTTATGCAAACATTTACTTCGTTAAGGTGGTGATTCACTTGGAATAGTTGTTTAGATACACATTAGGATAGGAATCAATCCTGTTACTAAATTATTTTCAAGTTTTTACATCTAACCTATTTGGAATTTCTCCTAAAACTCTTAAAAAAATTGTAGTTGAAGAACAATAAATACGCATAATTTAGGTACTGTGTATGTACAAAATAAAAGGAAACATTTGGCTTGTTTTTCCGAACCTTCTTGGATCAAATTGGCGACATTTTGGAGAAGGGCCAGGTCAGTACCCTAAACCAACGAGCGTGTAGGTATGAAGAATGTAATGAGAGTGAATGAGGCGAAAGTTGTGTGTCAGGATCGTAGCGAGTGGATCCGTGGTCTCTGCCTAACCCCTTTGGGAAAGAGGCGTGATTTTATGTTTTTATTTAAGTACTTCATGTTTTTCTAGTTGCGAAACATCGAGGAACAAAATATGGTAATATAATACAATGAATTCTCGTTTCTAATAATTTGCTATAATTATTTTGCCTAGGCTGCTAAACGGATTAATTATGAAACTTGTATAATTGAAAGCCAGGCTAGCCTGTACACATCATTAGCACGTCTTGGTTTGCTCCAGTTCTGGATAAGTTAGTTTATTGTTGGGTCATAACTGTTTTATTTCTGTTTCGTCTTGAATCTGTCGTAAGATAGACTATTGGGCCGAATTGAGAATCCAATTTGCATTTACTGACTGAGATATTCAAGTAATAGTACTTTACAGTTTATTTAGCATCGCCTGACATATGTCATGTCTTTGTGCAGTCCTGTCTTCCCAGTTTTATATTGAGCTGATGTATGAAAATGCACATAAAGACGGCATTGAGCTGGTTTTGTGAAGCCGAAAATTGACAAAAAAAAAATGTACGGCCACTCGTCACATTCGTCGAACTATTTGCCGAACTATTATTTGGATAGACGACGACAGGTGAAAACAGGAGATGAGGCCCTCTACACGTTAGTGACCGTCGGCATTCGTCTATCATCGGCGAATATGTAGAGGGCCCAGTTCACGATCTCTTTGACTTGTCTTTTTGATTTATTTATAGACACTGCCATCGTATTTACATAGCTGATCTGGGGAATTATTGTCTAACTTGAAATCCATTTCCATTCCAACCAATCACACAATACGAAAATGACGTATTTGGTCATGATACGTCATTTTCGTATTGTGTGATTGGTTGGAATGGAAATGGATTTCAAGTTAGACACTAAAGCCTCTTGATCAGCTTATACGTTGCCGTATAATTTTACAGCTTTATGCCAATACAAGCTATCTATCATCAGCATCATTGGCAGCTCAAATGATAGCCCACTGCTGGACATAAGACCTCCTCCCTCAAACGCCACTCCAATAGGCCCTGTGCTGATCTTATCGAAGTCTTTCCCTCCAGGGGGCTACCCTATGTCATCTACCCATCTGGCTGCTAGTCTGGCTGCCCCTTGGGTCTTATATCTATAGATAGATATAAATACAATTGGCAGTGAACCTATGCCTCAACTGAGATATAGATTGTTATGTGAAATATGTACAAGAACGTGTTTATTCTTGAAGTAAGGTTTGTAGGCATAGGATCGAGATGAAAACATCATCATTTTGACTCATAATTGAGTCCCCTGAGTTACGAATTATGCTAGTTTGCAGTTACGTACATACAACTCGTGTAAGCTTCTGTTTAGTGTTGTTGTTAGTGGTTTAAATCTCGAGGGGCGCCGTCAACGCAGTTGCCGCGTTTCAAACGTAGCACTTGATTTTGGGTAAAAGCTGTGTCACTAGGCAATATATATCTGTAACTTTTCATTTGGTATCATTTGTGAATGACACATGACACATAATAATGTTTCGAATCAGTGTGGTGAATGGATTTTAGATGCACCAACATGAACATAACAATGTTCTCATTATTTTTTTTTATCGTTTGAGAATACAATATATTGCACATGAGATAATTTATTGAAAAGCAAAACTCAATCACGACCAGATTCGAACTCACGACCTTAGGATTGGAAGGGCGTGACCGCTTCTACTAGAGTTACCTCCGTCACCAACCAAATGTTGATTGTACTATGTTCAATGATGTTAAAAAATATATGCTTGATTTGAATAAACGTAAGTATTTATTTAAATAGTTAAGTTATTACCAACTCATTCGGACTTACCAACATACCTACATAAGAATTATCTACTGCCAAATACAATATAATGTAATTCCAACATAAAACTAATTATTCTCCGTTGGTGGTACATGTAGCCAAACCTGGAGTTTATGGGGGAAGTTTGAACCACGACGTCGAAATATAATCTAGTAGATGTGTGACGAAATGCACTAGGGAGCTTTGTGAGCTAGGATTGTCTTTGTCTAGCTAGACGTATTTGTCAAACTAACTAGCTATTGACCGCGGTTCGTACTGAAACGAATGTGTGCATCTTGGTATTTTTGCTAGTCGTTATATTTAGAGTAAAGATATTACAGTCTAACAAAGACACAAGTTGATACGTTCCGACGACTTTGGCAAGTGAGAAACACGAGGAGTGAATGCACTCCTCGTGTTTCTCACTGTGTTAATATCAAGAATTTGGATTTAAATTCCCAAACTCGTACTATTTGGTACGAGATTTAAGGTACGACTTTGGAACTCCTCAATTATGGGACTGGCAGTGCTTTGATTTTGACTTTGAGATACAGCCGCTGCATGATTCTATTTCTTTTCGTTTTCATAAAAACTATATTAGTAGGAGGTGTTTTTTTATTTCAGTGGAGTATTATCTTTATGTTTATCGCCACCTCGACCTCTTTTGGTCTATAAACAATATCTTAAATAGCTTGAAATATAAATAATATATGCAATGACACGGTTGAAACAGACTGTGTATATTGCATTGAATTAATGATAAGCTCGTTACAATTTTCATAGAATTTTCACTTGTATATTCACAAATATTGTACAAGCCTTACCTTCTAAACCTGATCGCACACTAATCCGCGCCGTACGCGCCGCAGTCATTTTTCTACACAAAAAATGCTGATGACGTCAGAAAATGCGGCTCGCTTCTGACGTCAGCAGCATTTTCTCTATTGAATTGACAGTTCGGCGCGTTCAGCTCGGGTGGACTGTGTGATCATCCTAAAGGCATATACATATTACATTATTTATCTTAGAAGAATCAAAATCACAATGAAACAAGCATCTGCCGAACATGCGATTCATATAAATAAGGCTAAATTAAGTTAAGTGTAACTTTTTAAAACCAACAGGACCATAATACTAACACAAGAAATGGTAGATTAATTACTCAGAGTTGTAGGTCTTCAAGGTTTTTGATCTTAATGTGGTCAGAGGTAGATCCAATGCAACTATTCATTCTTGTAAGCCCATTGTCATAATAATATTATTTGTCATCATCATCAGCCTATAGCAGTCCACTGCTGGACATAGGCTTCCCCTAATGAGCTCCATTGCGCCCTGTCCTCAGCTCGACGCATCCAGCTTCTGACAGCAGCCTTTCGCAGATCATCACTCCACCTGGCCGGAGGGCGTCCTATACACGTTTGCCGAGTCGCGGTCTCCACTCAAGAACTCTTTTACCTCAACGGTTATCGGTTCTTCGGCAAACGGCCAACCAACATATTACCGATTTTTGTGTTTCTCCAATTAAAATACATGAAATTGAAACACATAGGAATGGGAAGCTTTGTTTTTACACAAAAATTAAAACGTGAATATGATATACGTGTATTTCCATAACGCATTCAGATAAATCGTTTGAGTGAATTGAAAGACTTCAACACAACACCTGTATTTTATTGCATGATGCCACGTGATAATAAACCTCAGTACCTCGTAATAAAGTTCAATTCTATCTGCACAAAATTTCTGAATAAAATGTAGTATGACAAAACTATGTAGATTCATCGATATACCTGCTAACAGGCAGCAAACATTTGTCCGCCCGTATCACAAGAGAATTCCTTTGCTTCCGCATTTTGCTAAGTAAACGCAGCTTGTGTCTAAAAAACGGTCACCGCTAATTTCGTAAATGACATTGATAAAAATGCACTACTGGACAAATGCAAGCCTAACTAGACACTGTTCCATTACGTGAATGAAACTGAATTGAAATAGGTATAAATTCTCAATGTATATCTAAGTAAATAACTAAAACTGATGTAAAGCTGTGTAAAAAGTCCAACATTATTATTATTATTCAGGTTAGTCAGAAAAATACTTCTTCAGTGTCTTTTGCCACTCTGTTTCATCAGCATCATCATTAGCTTTTTGCATCTCAAGACTATTACTTATTTAACTTCTTCACTACGCAATATTACGACCATCGTTTTCTAAAAATCTGAATTTCATGGCTGATTTTGTTCAAGTTTGTCTTTTGATTGAGATCCTTTGATGTGATGTCTTTTTCATCTCGTTAGTTGGAACTGAGACTGTACTCGAATAACGCGATGGAACACAAAGAATATTTATTTTTAGTTTTAGAAGTGCAGCTTTTTATATTATGTGGTAGAAATCTATCCCATCCCACTCAACCCACTCATAGAATAAAGCTGAAAGTTTGAGATTGTTTAGACGTTTGGATGTTTGTAGGTTTGTGTTTCAATCACGCCTGAACCAGTGAACCGGTTTGGGTGAAACTTGGAAAGTGACCTGGAGTAGCGTATATGTTAGTATTACGCGGGCGAAGCCGCGCGCAGAAGCTAGTATACATTAAAATAGTGCTCGCAGTTAACTTTTGCGTAGCTATGGAACAGCTGAACTAATATTATTTTAAATTTTAAATACTGATAATTAATATTTATTAACAACTAAAAAATCATTATTATGCGATAGCGAACTTCTACCTCAAGATCCATACACTCCAAGGATAATGATCTAGGCATCGCAGTATCCATTCGCGCCGAACGCGCCAAACTGTTAATTCAATACAGGAAATATGCTGAGACGTCAGAAGCTAGCCGCATTTTCTGACGTCATCAGTATTTCTATAGAAAATTTACTGCTGCACGTACGTCGCGGACATATGTACGATCAGCTTTACGTACCTTTTTATGCCTTCGAAAGTCAGACAACACCATTTTTATCTATTTTCCAAACTCATTGATCAATTCAAACCGCAGATAAATCCATCACTTAAAAACATTGTTGACAGGCGTCAAGCTCTCATATAAATTTTAAACTCGCTCCCTCAATCATCCCCATCTCACACCTATATTCCATTGATTGATTACAATACTCAACTCCTTATAAAGATGAGTGTGCATTAGTTACACGAAATTACCCTCAAGTAGGGAAATTTACGGTCAGGCATTACCGGGGGTGGGACGGGGTGCGTATGTCTCGGGGTGAAATATTCATAAGGGAGTAAGTGACACCATCGATTATTGTAATGCTTGATAGGTGCTTTTGATCGCGGAGTGATCGTGCGGTAAAGTGCTATCATCATCATCATCAGTTTAGCCAGGTACAATCACAAAAAAACCGGCTAATGACACCGTTTCATATTTAACATTGTCGTTTGATTTAATCTTTTCTTTTTTTTTTCAGGTTTTTAATAATTTTTATGATAAACTAAGCTACTACAATATGTACATAAAATTACAAAATACAATAGAATCAGTCAAGTTATCTAAGGATCGTCGTAAAAACGATCTATAGATAGCTCAACTGATCCAGGTCACTGCCAGTCGGAAGCGTGCCCAAAACACTGGCGGCGTTGCCACGCTGAATGGCAATGCTGATTCTTTGGGCCAAAAATTCGCTAGCTCTTGAATCACGCGACGCTTTGACCAGACGCCTTGAAAGATTTTTGAAGACGCGATGGGCCCCGGAACCCCACGGACCCAGGGTCTCGATTAATCTATACGCTGGAAAAATAAAAGCTTTTCCTCATAAACTTATTCAACACATAAAAATAATATTGGAATACAACTGTATTCAGAATTTTCGTACAATTATTTATTTATCCAACAATATTTCTATGAAACTTCAATCAAAGAATATTCTAGGGTCTGGGTGTTTCTATGTATAATATGTATGTATTTACAAACAAAAAGTATATACGTAGTATATCAGTTATCTGGTTCCCATAGTACAAGCTTGGCTTAGTTTGGGGCTAGATGATGCTGTGTGAAATGTCCAGCATTATTTCTTTATTTATTTATTTATTTATTCTAAGTATTTTGTTACCAGCAACCACGTTGCCTACAAAATGTTTATCAAAAATACCTTCAAACAAAATCCACTTTGAAAAAACAGAACGTGTACCAACAAAATTTTAAACAAGAATATTCACACTAAACTCGGAATTCCATTTCACGCAGAAATAGGTCACGAGCGAAGTCGACAAAAGAAACCGCAAAAACTGTAACTACCCGGATATGACGTTCGCTTCACAGCCTGAAAATTTGAGCGATACAACATCGGAACACCGAAACCGGAAAGGCAAATGCGTAATGACCTCCGGGCCGGCCATTCGACCGGAAACACATAAAACCTAACGTAATATTCCAGAATACGTTCCAATACTAACGTATGGAACTTTCACTATACCTCTAACTAAACTCACACGCGCTCTTATAATGATTAGTTGCTATGTAAATTCAACTCTAATCCTAACATGTTAGAGTTTGAATTCGTTTGAATTTTCCTATGACGATGCACTGTATGCCCATTTTTTGAAATTGAATGTATTTCCATTTATGCAATATCATCTCTTATGTTCGTGGTATATGGTTGATATTTCTTTAAAAAGCATGGGAAGGGATATAGGGTTGGTAATGTACTTTCAGGCGAATGGAAATATCGTCCGGCGGCGGTGAGTTCCCGCGAATAATGTCGTAAATAATTCCGAAATAGGCTTTATTTATTCCGTACAATAATATATTTTTATGTTTCAGATAGCAAATTATCATAAATATGGCAAGAATTGTTTTGGAGCTTAATTTCGGTCTGTTGCTAGGTTTATTTAATTTTGTGAGCGGTTTGGATGTTTATTGGATTTCAAATTAAATTCAGTGTTTAATTTACTAAACCAGACTTAAAACTACATTAAAATTAAATACTGTATAAAAATACACGCAACAAAAATAGTTCCGAGAAAATAACAAAATTGACATTCTCATCTTAGCGCAAAAAATAAACCAATAAAACTTGTGTGCTCGACAGTCCGTCAACACATTTCCATTCCCATAAGCCAATAGATGTCTCTATCTTCATCAGTACCCACTTACACACTACCAACAAATCTGTGGTTATAATTCAAGCGAAAACCGTACTTATATTTAGCTTCTGAGAACTCCATTTCATTTAGCAATGTTCCGGAAATTGTCACTCTCTAACCACTTTTTCTCACAAGACTGCTGTACAAACTTGTCTGTCAAGTTAAAACGATCCTTATCCTTTAGTAATAGAGATTAATTCTCAAAGTTTTGCCAAGTGAAGATAAAGTCTTCCTATCCAATGAGGAGAGAAATGGTAAGTGCTCGTGGAGTAAACGTAAACGATAATTAGCTCTATACGTCTCTATCAGAGAGCAGAGGGCTCTATGGCAGTTTTAAGATTATCTTAGTAGATAATCGCGCAAGTGCGTGTCGTATAGAAACGGGTTACGTAGTCATTTATCTTGCAGGCTCTAGTCAATGTTTTTGTGCTTAGAATTTTGTGAAACTTTTCACCTTGCTAAGAATCTATCATAGCTTTTTGTACTTATAAAGTAAACAGGCTTGTTTATCTAGTTAGAATTTTTCAATTCAATTCAATTCGTTTATTTATTTCAGACATCAGATTAATTTGACAACCTCGTGCAAGTTCGATGCTCGAACGTGAAATATTGCTACAGGTTTTTCGCATAATTCTGTGAATAATTAAAAAAAAAATTAAATACAGGGTTTAAAAAGACGTCTACCGAAGCCGAAAGGGGTAGGTACAGCATCCCAACACACAACCAAATCCAAAAGGATTTTCCGAAAAATTCATTATATCCGGAGAAAACAGCGTTTGAAGGTTACTGTTTGCGTGTGTACTGGGCGCGTTGTTTTACGTAGAATGCTGGATTTTGAGTTTTAACTGCTTTTTTCTTTTATAAATGAAGGAAGATATGGTCTTATTATGTTGTACTAGTAGTAAATAACAGAAAATAACATAAAATGACTAAGCTAAGTCAACATTTTTTTTGCGTTTTTTTTTCCGATAAATATGTTTAGAATCATGGTCTGATGGCAACCCCTCAGTTTTCGGTAGTTGTCTTTTTACACCCTGTATATCTGGAGGTATTAACTAAGGCTGCATTTAAGTGAATGCACATCCAATCTCAAAGCACAGTAACTTAAAGCAGTAGTGCAACTGTCTCCCTTTCAAGTGACTCTACCACAAATGGATAAGTATTTAAATCTCCGCCTATGTTATATACGAGCATCACGATGATTAAGAGCTCTTGTTAAGGCACATAACAATTTTCCGAAACGAAAAAACCATTTTTATTACAGAAATCGGTAATGGTACGGTAAAAAAAATATATACTTTTGTTTGTAAATACATACATATTATACATCGAAAACACCTAGACCCGAGACTGTAGATGTCTGTAGATCATACAAACATTTGTCACGTGGCGGGGATCGAACCTAACCTTCTGCGGCGCAGGCGGGCCTTCGCCCACTGCACTACAGAGGTCGTCAAAGTATAAATAAATAATGCTGGACTTTTCACACAGCATCATCTAGCCCCAAAGTAAGCAGAGCTTGTGTTATGGGTACTAAGATGACTGATATAATACTTATATACTTTTTGTTTGTAAATACATACATGTTATACATTGATATACCCAGACCCGAGACAAATATTTGTAGATCATACAAACATTGGTCCCGCCGCGGGGATCGAACCCGCAACCCTTTGCGTCGCAGGCGGGCCTTCGCCCACTGCGCTACAGAGGTCGTCTAAAGTATGAGTTGTGATCGCGATTCTTGAAACACTAGTTATGTCATTACTTTGCTGTGTTGTTGGTTTACGTCAGCTTCATTAACCGACTTCAAAAAAAGGAGGAGGTTCTATGTTCGGGTGTATGTATGTTTTTTTTTTTTTTTTTTTTTATGTATGTTCATTGATATCTCCGTCAGTTGTAAACCGATTTCCAAATTTTTTTTTTGTTTGAAAGGGTATGCTCCCATAGTGGTCCCATAAAAATTTTACTCCTGAGGGATTGATAGTTTTCCCGTAATACTCAAAAAATCACCGATCTTTCCAAAAAATGTGTACCGATTTCCAAAATTTTTTTTTTTGCTTGAAGGGGTATCCATATCTAGGTGGTCCTCATACTTTTTTTTCCTGAGGGATTGATAGTTTCTCTGTAAATCTCAAAAAACCTCATTCTCAATACAAAATCTGAGTCAAACATTGAATAGTTTGACATGTTTAAATACGCTCGAGGTGATCCCATATAATTTTATTCCTGAGGGATTCTCACTCTAACTTCTTTAATCTTGACTATTCCAATATCTAACCTAACCTACTATATTATTTACACTAAAAATTGAAAAATAAAAATTTTTGCATAAAAAATTGAACCGACTTCACTTATCACAAATAGACACTAAGAACCTTCTATGTACCTACACTAAAAAGAGAAAAATAAGAATATACACATGCAATTATTACTTACAGTATTCAAATAATAAATTATTATGTTATATTATATTTGAAGTCGGTGCCAACTATTCTACTCTAACTACTCCATACAATTTTGCACCCAAGTTCTATTGTACTCGTAATTTCTTCTTAGATGTAAATGCATAGGTAGTTGGCACCGACTTCAAATATAATATAACATAATAATTTATTATTTGAATACCGTAAGTAATAATTGCATGTGTATATTCTTATTTTTCTCTTTTTAGTGTAGGTACATAGAAGGTTCTTAGTGTCTATTTGTGATAAGTGAAGTCGGTTCAATTTTTTTTTCAAAAATTTTTATTTGGCATTTCGATAATTACGTCCGAAGTTCATCACGCCCGCCGATGTCATAGGCATTAAACCGTAATTGGCGGAGCTTATTTACCTACTGTTTACCGTTCAATTATATTCGGAAATCTGAAATATACGGACCTTTGTGATAACAAATGCCTAGCGTGAGATTTTTACTTATTCGATCGCGTAAACGCAGATTCGTATGGAAAAATAACAACGCCATCTTTTGGTACTCGTTCGTAAAAATGAAAACCAATACAAATTAAATTAGTTTCGAACTGGGCACCTCTAATTCGACTCTTTTTCGCCTCTCTTCTGTATAAAAATTATATTACGAGAAAAAAAGCTACTTTTTTTTAAAAAGCTTTAGAAATAAACATCTATACCTATTATGTTTCACGTAGGAACGTATCCCTGATACATAGAACTTTTACGTTTCACGCTGTACAAATATGAAAATTTTTGAAACAAATAAAATGTAGTGAAAATAATAAAAGATACAACTTAAAAAAAATGTTTTTGTCTATTTCCTTTTTAATATTTTCATAGAAGAGCCTTTTCACGGAACCGTCCTATGTGAAAACGACTATATTGAGTGGAGTTTGAAGAAAAATATAATTGATTCGACTCTTCGTTGATCGTCTCACGTCCTACCTATTTTATATTTGGCTTGCTTTAGATCTGTACTAGATGATTAAAAAAAAAAAATTATACCGCATTAGACGGCAACATAATGCCAACACCCACGACGTCGTAGTGCCACTTCGACAAAATACCGCAATTCAAGAAAAATAAGTAGAAGTATATCAAAACATTACAGCGAGAGTAAGTTTTTATTCCTCTTGTTACGAGATAAAGTTAACGATTCCTTTATAACTGTCCCGAAGTTCAGGACCTTGCTACTGGGCACCACTCTTAGGATGCCTGCAAACAAAATTCAACTTTATGACCTGTAAACAAGTTACATAATCACCTGAGATAACTTTTAACATTTAGAAAAAAACAGTTTTTCTCCTTGCTTTTGAAACTTAAAACGATATAATCATGATTATTTCCAATTTGATTATAGTTATGGATTAAAATTGGGAACCCCTAGTTAAAGCAAAAAAATCAAGACTCTATGCCGACTCCAAAGTTTTATGAGACATGCCATGTGTGTATTCCTGCTAGTAACATTGACAAGGGTCTATCACTAGGTAAAGGTAAGTGAAGCTTTCGCGTGTAAAGTGAGAGTGTCCATAGACACTGCTATTATTCTGTGGCCGATCCCCAAACTTGTAATTGTTCGGGAACCCCCGAATTTCCTAAAATAATCGGACATTTGTAACTTTCGACCTCATTCTTTATTGCTTTCCAGTTCTGCATTTAAATTTTAAATTATTGGAGACTAGTTGTTTCCCGGGACTTTGTCCGCATTCAATGCTCTATTGATTTCCGATACAAACTTTCATCATCATTACTCCTTGATATTAAAAAAAATAGTCTGTGTCATTCCCAGGGATTCATCGTATGGACTTATTGAATGTGGATTTTGCACTGGAATAGCAGTAGGCTCACGCGAGCAAAGTCGTTTGGATAATCACGGCAAAGTTAATTATACTGCAATAAATAATACAATATAATCCATAAATTATAATCATCAACTCGTTTGTACACAAATTATCAAACAAAATTAAATTAAATATTTTTTAGAAATAAAATCTGGACACTGCTTTCATAAACTGAAATTAAGCCGAATTATTCTGATTAAGTAGGTATGTAATTTTATATTAAACTACAAATTTGCAAATTGAATGTAAAATATCTAGCACAGGACCGGGAAGATTGGCAAAAGCAAAGAACGAACCCAGTGATGCTGATGATGATGACTCAAATATTTTATCGTTCTAAAAAACAATTTTATTAAAATAAACTCTAAAACGAAAGGTTTATGGCCGTGTTCGTAGCACTGCGGGCTACGACCTCGTAGAGGCACCTACGATATGCTACGAAATTCTCCGAATTTCTTGGGATTCTTGGTTGAGTTCTTACCGAATTCAATCCTGTATTATAGTAAGAATGTTACAAAGACTTTAAGTAAGTTTAATTAGCCGTTTGTTGCGAAAAGTTAATTATCCCGCCACAATAAACATTAATTAAAGTAACATGATGTACTATCATTTCATTACACACTGATAAATGTAATTTATAAACAGTATCAGTACCTCTGTGGCGCAGTGGGTGAAAGCCCGCTTGGGACGCAGAAGGTTGCGGGTTCGATCCCCGCCGCGGGATAAATGTTTGTATGATCTGCAAAAATGTATCTCGGGTCTGGGTGTTTCTATGTATAATATGTATGTATTTACAAACAAAAAGTATATAAGTAGTATAACAGTTATCTGGTTCCCATAGTAAAAGCTTTGCTTAGTTTGGGGCTAGATGATGCTGTGTGAAATGTCCGCATTATTTATTATTATTATTATTTATTAGTATTTTCCAAGAACTTATTGCGCTTGGTTTTAGGTGCCATCTAGGACTTTGATTTACATATCTATACTTATAAAATATTATAAAGAAGAAAGATTTGTTTGTTTGATTGAATTGAATAGGCTCCTAAACTACTGGACCGATTTAAAAATTCTATCACCATTAGAGTCCTGCATTATCCCTGATGAACATAGACTATATTTTATCCCGGGAAAGTGAAGTTTTCCCGAGGGAACGCGGGTAACACCGCCACTGACAGCTAGTATATTATACATACATGCATAACTTCATGCCTCTTTCCAGTAAGGATAAGAGACCACCGATTCTGACACACATCTCACACACACATGATGATGATGATGAACGAACTCAAGTGAATATAATACAAAACAGGAATGAAGAGGCTGGTCTATGCCTACCCAACGGTGGGGATACCTGTTTATTTCAATAGCAAAATGAAAGTCCTTTATGAATCCTTGGGTTGACAGGTTGTCTGGTAGAGATCGCTCTTTAGACCGCCGATTGTATATCATAGTTAAGTTTTTTTGTTTAACTTTTTATGTAGTGTGCAATAAAGTATTTACTATCTATCTATCTATCCTTCATCCAGACTGAAAGTCATTGACCCCTATCTGGTATGTGAAGTGTAGCATCAACATCTATTGCATTTCAAACGTGATTTGATGCTGTTTGTATTTCAAGCTGACCCGCATAAACAAAACCAAAGGACTTGTACAGTAGTTGCTCTATTCAACTTAGGCGGGTTAGTCTTAGTTGTGTGTGTAGATGTATATGCACGTTGTTTCTGTGTGCGTAAGCGTAGGAGCGCTCCATGGATGAATGAGCGCTCAGTATTGCTAACGCACACATAAACGAATATACCCACACAATTATGACAAACCCGCCTTCGTGATAGAACAACTGTACGCCACGTAGCATATTGGGTCCCGTAGGTATCGCACGAGTATAAATTGATTTCCCGTGATTCCCTTATATTTTTATCATAACATTTCGTATTTGATTTTACGAGGAACGCAGCTGACAGAAATTCCATGTTTTCAAACATACAAGTTTTGAAAAAAGTAAATGAAAAATATTGATTTATTTATTACTAGCTACTGCGCTACTGCGCTACTGCGCTCCCGCGGTGTAACCCACAATCCCTCAGGATTTTTTCGAGATAAAAAGTAGCCTATATCCTTCCCTGGGATACAACCTTTATTCATACCAATTTTCAGCCTAATTTGTTCAGTGGTTTGGGCGTGGAAAGGTAACAAACAGACATACAATACAATACAATATATCTTTATTGTAAAACATAAAACAGACAGACAGAGACATACAGATAGACAGACAGAGTTACTTTCACATTTATTATATTAGTATATCAGTATATATTAGTACTCGTATAGTGTAAGTATATTAGTATGGATTTAGTAATTTTTAGCCTGCATCGTCCCACTACAGGACGAAGACCCCTTTCTCCACATCTCTCGATCTTGAGCCATTGATTTGCATAAATTTTATTACAGTATGTATGTTAGGTAACAGATTGGTATTTTTAGCTTTAAAACTATTCAACATTTCGTTAGTTTTCTACATAAATTTACAGTTTACTCCGAGTTTAATTCACTCCAGTTTAGGCTATCATAAAGTTTCATGAGTTTTATACAGTATTATTATTTGTTATTTTCCTAAATATACAATTTATAATTTAATAATATTAAAAAATTATTATAACACCTGGAAAACACATTACAAAGTTCAGTCAGCAAAGTTGTATCTGCATTATCCATGCATAACTGTGCAGTTTTTACATTGAGAACTACATTGGAAAATAACAGTGTAATGTTAGTATCTGGCGCTCCAAATGACTTAACCTTCGTTTGAAAGAACTAGGGACGTGATAAGAAGTGAGTAAGTTCTTTGGTTGGATGTACGGTTAGCGAGCGTCACCAACTGGTAGCCCCCCTACAGTTCAAACTGCCTTATTAGGGGGTCACCAATTGATGACGCTGACTGTACTATAGAGAGATTCCAATCTGAGGTTTGTGTTAAAAAGACGAATGAATGAATCAATGAAAATACTTTATTGCACAATGCTCACCTTATAACTACAAAATACAGTATAAAAGAGAACGATAATACAATGTACAATGGGCGGCCTTATCTTTCAGGCAACCTGTTTTTTGGCAAGATGTTTGTAATGGGCGGCGTCGGGCTTGCAACTTTCACGCAGGTGATGTTAATTCTGCAAAATATTGTCAAAAGAGCTATTTCTAAATTGAATTAAGACACGGGCACGATAGAAAGCTTAAAATACCTTTACCAGATTTCACAAAACTATTTCCAGGACCCAAGACAGCCAATTTTCGTGAGTCTGACCTGAATATTCTTCAAACTGTTCTGAACTGTTTTGAAATTCGATTACACTTTAAACTTATAAAAGTTTTCATCACGTCTTCAATAAGAACCTGCCTTGTTAAGTGAGTTGATCCACTGGAATCGACCGAAATGGATTTGGGAACATTTTGAACGTCATCGTGAACTTAAATGGATTTGTATAGTCGGGTGGTAGGTATAAGTGGGTATAAGAAAGAAGCGATGTATAAAAAAAACATGTTACAAGAGAGAGAGACCCTTGTAATGGAATGAGACTGACCGATGAACTATAAAACGGTTTTGTGCGTAAAAGGGCTCTGAATACAGACTCTCAATATTTTTTTCATGTTTATACTGTTTTTATAAGTTAACAATAAATCGTTTTTCCATGATTTTTAATTAATACTTTTATTGATTAGTTTTTCATTACCTGTTACTATTTCTGTGTAATACCTACACTAACATTTTATGACTTAAAATGCACTATCATTAATGTATTAGTGCATTTACTACTATATGAAGTCCATATTATACATTCTACAAAAATATACTGAGAGAGTTGTAAACAAGTAAAACTATCCAGCAACTCTAACGATAAGAAAAAACCCTGCGCTCCTAGCTATGTCACAAATCTCAATAGGATAGAAATCGAATCGATAGATAACGCTGAGATTCCACCAGCGTCAAATGGCATTAATTTCCAAAAAATCATACATTCTAGGTATGTCAAGTATCGGACTATCGGAATAAAAAAACTAGTTTTATAATATATGAACAAAGTTTCGAACTATAGATTGTTTCTCCAGATCTCCGAGTCTATAAGTTTCTATACATCCAAGTTTATGAAATGACCTTAGTTTTTCAACCGGACAATAATTCAGTTCTCAAAGTTTGTTCCAAATACATTATTTAAAGCGGGTCTGAAACTTCTTCCTACGTTTAATGTAGAGTGTTCTTTCATTGCATTTCAGAGTCCCAGATACAATACCTATAAGGTTACAATGAAACTCGTCTTTATTGTAGTGTGGTAAAGTTCAGTTTTGTTCGTAAAAGTTTTACCGCAAGATGCCAAATTAAGCCAAGATGTGAAAGCGTTATTTATTTATCACAGCGATTCGCTACGGCTGTTATTGGGCTGTTCTCTGCGAGGATTTGATGGATGTTATGTCTTTTTGTGTTTTTATAGGTTTTGTGTAGCAACAGCTGTATTACGCAGTTTTTGGGCTATTATAGGGGAATTACCTGAATTATGAAGTCGAAAACGAGGTAGCGATGGAATGACGACACAGATTTATAATATCGCCACTTTAACTTTATCACCGGTGTGTTTCATAACAATGTGTTTTACAGCAGATACATTAAGAAACAAAATAAGGTAAGTAGTCACAGCATTGAATTACCGTTTAACCAACCGCATTTTATTATGAACAGGGATTGTGAAAGTTAAGTAAAAACCGATACATTCTAACGGCTGAACAGATTTACCAACACTCTACAGCATTAGACACCAAGTAACAAATAGGTTCATCCGTTTAAAAACTACGATGTTATAGAGAAAAAATGTATAAACTGATGATAGACGTGTTTTAAAATCCATTTTACGTTGGGGCTTAAAGAACAGCCCGTATTTGTATCGCGCATCGTAAACCATGTCCATTCATTTTACTTCTATGCCAAACGATTTAAGCATTTTGTAGGTTTTAAACCCCGGTTCAAAACGAAATAGATTTTGTTCTTCCTTTAAAATCCAGTTTTACGGCGAGCTAAATGTAAATATGACGGTTTTATGGGCTTTAAACGTTTTTGAATAGAGTATATACTGTATATGTTTTGGCCTAGGGGGCATGCAATTTACTCTCGATCCGAATGGGACTAGTTCAGCAATAAACAATGTTCGTCTATAAACAGGTGGCTTAGCATGAACTATTATTTCCGGGCAGTTTTTGAACTGCCGGGCAATTTTGACATATAGAAACAAATATAAAATGGAGGCGCTTATTATGCTCTCTGACTGGCATATTAGTGACTGACTAGTGTGCAAGCGAGAGAACATGATCAGTTGCGATGTTTCTGAAATAAACCGGGTTATTCAAAATTGTCATTTATTTTGAAAACTGCCAGGAAATAAGAGTTCATGTTAACCCCTCAGAAGTTTTTGCACTCTAGTTAATTAATTAAATATTTTTTAGAAAATGTAATATCAAAAGAACGAATGACGCAGAATTGTAAAGCGAGCCACACAACTCCAGACCTGACGATCACGACCACTCTATCAAGAGAAGTGAAACGACTGAAAAGAAGAAAAAGTTATCTAGTTAGGTATACCAAGTAGGTACTTGGTATACCAAGGTATACCAAGGTATACCAAGTACCTACTTGGTATACCTAACTAGATAACTTTTTCTTCTTTTCAGTCGTTTCACTACTACGTAATGGTACGACCAAGATAACATCTAATAAGCACTCTACAATGTGATACTCTAAAATATTGAATGCAGTGTGGTTAAACTCTGCATATCGCTGTTTTGATCCCAGCTGCAAACTGCTCTAGCCTCAGAAATTCAATTTAGATCCACCTGGACGGTATAAAGTTGTCGATTTTGTCCTTTGCATTCACAAGTTCACTGACAATATTTTCTAAACCTTATTCACTCCGCGGCAACTTTTCCGGATTTTTGAACGAAATTCCACCCGTCTCTGCCGGGCAATGGGCTCGAATAGTTACAACTTGCATGGCAAATACTCGCATAACCCTGTATTTTACTTGTTCCCATTTTTCAAATGACTTTTATTTTCGCAATGTTTTCTCTAGTCTCATTTCATAAGTAATTAATTAACTTTTCTGCTGTGCAACAGTAATATAATTATCATGCAAATATGCAAATTATAAAGCACAAGTTTTAGCAAATTATAATTTACTATAGAATATAGAAGCACTGAATACCCCATTCAAAGTCAGTATCTTTATAAACTTTCCATCCCCGAGAAACATCTTAATAAAAACCTCTTTTCCACTTGGCAACGCTTGTAAATCCGGCTTCCGCGCGAATTTCCACAAAATCCAGTGCACCATTCCTCAAGCGATATCTCCTATCACCCAACTTGACATTGCATTCGTTTTCAAATTCCGAATCGGGATGTTTTGTTCGTTCGTTATCGGTTTTCGATCAGTGCGGCCCGAGGCGTTGGATCGCACGCACGTGTCGGATCTCCGGGATCCCGCGATTTGTTTACTGAAAACAACACGTGAGATTGTACTTCGAATGCAGTTGGGTGGATGTTCGATTTTTTATTGAAGTGCGAAAAAATTTTAGTTTGTGAATTCTAAATTCGTGTTCAACGTGTTTGAAAACTTTTATTTGTTTTTGTGTTTTGCTTTACAAACGTTGAAGCGCGTGTTTGTTTTTGTTTGAAGTGAATACCTAAAAGTTCTATATTAATAAGGCATTAAATAATTATAATCTCAATATAAGAATTACATTTATTATTCCATATGGAAATAAGATCACGCTCTGACATTTCTCTAGATAGCCGATTGAAAATTTTCCGTCAAATACTTTCGACGATATTGAAAATTCTTGGTTCAAATATTCAGTGAAAAAGTTCAATAGTTCGTAGAGTGGACATTATTAAGCATTTTGAATTCCGTAGTGACCATTTAACTCGTTTAAAATGTAAAGCATTTGTTTCAAAGGAACGTTTAAGTGTGTTCTTTGGGCTGAACTCTCAATTTTATTGGTGATAATGTGTTGGACAGCGCATTTGGACGTGGTGATGGCAGGTGGTGGAAAGCTGGTGATGTGGCTGGTGTTCCTTCTGGCTGCAGGGATCCAGGGTTATGTTGAGACGGAAGAGTTCATCAGTGACCTGGATAAACCTGGTGAGTCGTGGTCTTTAGCACTTTTATAAGTATTTAACCGTGGTTCTATTACCTTAAACTTGTTTAAATGACTACAGAAGGCGACCTATGCCTACACTCAAAGGGACGGTGTAGTGCCTGGGATAATGTTTGAGATAGAATAGGCTTACCCAGCACTTAAACGATCCGCCTAATCGATCTTACTCGTATAGGAAATACTTCAATTACGTGGAGCTGATAAATCTGTACTATACCTACACCTGAAAAATTTAAAACTATGTAAGACCGAAAGAAGTGGCGAGCGAGGTTCCATCAGATGGAACCTAAAAGAATGATAGGCCCAAAACCGTGTTTGATGTCCTGATTCTTCACGGTATTGGTAAATGTCTTCGAGTCGCGAAAGTTTAAAATGTGTAGTTCTAAGACTATTCTAAGTGATTTCCGCGGTCCTACTGAATAGCTTTTTGATTTTGACTTTGACTTGGTTTCTGAGAAGAGGCTTTTGCCCAGCCGTGGGATACGATAGGCTTTATAAAATTAGGCTTGGAGTTTGTAAAAGAACAATTAATCATACTCAAATTCTTTACATGGAGTTTAATCAAAAACCCTCAGGTTTACACGCAGTGCTCATCAAATCGTTATTTTATGTTAATTTTCAGCTATTTTTACCGGCGGCCACTCCTCATTAATCATTGCTTAAATCGTACATGCCTATTCACTTAGAGCGAAATATTTGAATTTCTGAATTCGGGAATTCAGATAATTTTCTATTTCCGTAATGTTCTTCGTCTTATTAGCGTTTAATGGATTTACAGTGTTAATTTTGTAAGTTACATTTTTACAAGAAGAAGAATAAAAACCGACCAAGTGCGAGTCAGACTTGCGCACGAAGGGTTCCATACCATTATCTATAAAACTCCCCCATATATATTAATTTTATTCTGTTTTTTAGTATTAATTGTTGATAGCGGCAACAGAAATCCAAATCATCTGTGAAAATCACGGTTCGTGAAATTCAGCCTGGTGACAGACGGACAGACCTGACAGACAGCGAAGTCTTAGTAATAGGGTCCCGTTTTAACCTTTGGGTACGGAACCCTAAAAAGCAGGATCTTGGAGATTTACACGATGCAAGTTACCCAAGATCATTTCAAGATGTCTATCAAAATCTATGTCAAAATATTTGGCTCATGCTCACATACATTAGTACTCGTAAAAGTTAGCATTCCATGCTGCTTTTTAATCCCAATGATTTCCTTTCGATATTTGACAGTTATTAAATAAAATCACGCTTCTTTCCCGTAGGGATAGGCAAAGACTATGGATTTCCACTTGGTATAAACTTCGACGAACGACTATAACATGAGCGCTTCAATAGTTTCGATATAGCTATTCGTTTATTGAAAATGCATGACCACTTTGTTATAACTCTATTACCTTTCTATCAGTGGAAACCATTCGGAACGTAACCTCAAAACATTGTCACCTACTCTCGCGAATAGCCACAGTATTTTGAACAACAGTAGATGAACAAATAATAAAAGTTATAGGATTGAATGTTTTAAAACTGAACTGTATGGTCTTGAGTCACAAATTTTATTAAATTAGGATAGTGAAAGTGTTTTAAGCACACAAAGAGGCTCTTTTTGTGCACTTGACGCATGTTATCGAACGTTTTAGGTTCTACGACTTTGGTTGGATTATGTAGTTGGTAGGTTGTAGGTGATTCCATTTTTTCTACTCATTTATAATGTTTGTGTGTCATCATAAATCATAATAGTCATTATAGAACTGTCACCTTAGCAGGCCGATTGTAATAGATAATGAATAGAGAATAGATAAAAATGACAGTAGGTAATTATATTAGAGTGTGGATAAAACGGGTAGAATGTGGATAAAATTTACTGCCACACTCTAATGTCATAACTGTCATTTTTATCTATATAATCCGGTACCTAAACAATCGCCATGTTCTGAGAGACTAAACGAGATTTCTCGTTTCGGAAAAAAATTAGGAATAAAGGTATTGGTTCCGCTTCTTTTATTCCTTCTGTCTGTTGAGTACCGTGCCGTGTGCTTGCTACAAATGTCCCCATTGCATTTATTATGCGCGCTCTATAGGAATGGGACGCCGTGCTCTCGCGTTTCTTGCACCTAGGTACAATGTACATGTACAAAGTAGTTACATTTCCGCAGTGTGCTTAGACAATACAATATGGTTTGTACAATGAGGCTGCGTTCGCATTAGCGCGATTTTTTTTGCCTCGAAAACACGTGAGCTATTACTGCTCATTGGATCTGTATTCTGTGTCATTGGAATTTAATAGTTAAGTCACTTGTTCTAAGGTACATTTCTTATCGATAAAAAGTACGCGCGCTGGCACACGCGTCGCAATATCGCAAAGCCCACGTAATTCCTTTCAAGTGCTTATAAATTAGATGTACTACAACTGTAAAATCTATTTCTAATACAATTTTGCCAATGAAAGCATCTTAACTAATTAGTATTCTAGGAGGTGACAATTGGCTCGACCTGTCACGAATTTCAGCTACTTATGATAAGCTGTTTAAAAAACAATTTTCAAGAATAATCTGTAGGATGTTGTTGAAAGTTTTAATTGAAAATTTTAATCCATGACCATGATGTTCTTTCTAATGCTACTCCTGCATCTTAACGCGTTTAAAAGTGAGATATTTGACAGAAAATGTATGCATACGATACGATATCGGAGGCAAGTAAAAGTATGAAATATGTACCGGTCTTTCACCTGTCTACCAGTCTTTCACATTATTCGATCTGATATCGGATATCGGAGTTCATACATTTTCCTTGCCCCGATATAGTATTGGCATCCGATACCGATATCAGATCGGATAATGTGTGCAGAAAGGTCTCCAATGCAACTAAAATGAGACTAGTCCGTACATTGGGCTTTTCGATTTTTCTTTATGGCTCAGAGTCTTGGACTATCCGGGCAATAGATCGAAAGAAGATAGACGCCTTCGAGATGTGGTGTTGGAGAAGGATGCTTCGAATACCTTGGACCGCCAAGCGAACAATTAAATCCATCATTGAGCAGCTTCGGATTAAAACCAGACTCTCGACTTCATGCTACCAGAGAATCCTCGGGTATTTTGGTCACATTGCCCGCCGCCAACCAGATAATCTGGATAAGTTGGTTGTGGTAGGCAAAGTAGATGGGAAAAGACCCCAAGGTCGATCACCAAGTCGGTGGTGTGACCAGGTTACCGCCCTTACTGGTCTCCCTGTTGTTACTGCTCTAAGAAAAGCCGAAAACCGGACTAAGTGGAAGCAGCTTATCCACACGGCTACGAAAACCTTTCAGGGACCCGACCTTCAGCAATGAAGAACACGACCAGGAAGAGAAGAATGTGAAAACGCTCTATGGAGAAAGATGGCCAGACGTGTAGAATAAAGGCTTTTTTAATTATTTAATTTAAGAGTGATACCCCTTCAAGAGATATTGAATAATTTGATCTGAGATTAATACTTTACACATCAAGGGGTCTTGGTGATCCTGTGTCTGTTTTTGTGTCTTACTTTGAGCTTGGAGAATATTGAATTTCTCACACGTAATTTTTAACTCCTACGCGAAATGAGCTGTGATATAAGTTTGACGTGTCATCTATCCGTCTCAAGAACTTAGTCTGTCTAGTCTATTTATGGATGAACTGCTTTTTATATTTTATTTGAAAGGCATGAGTCATGAGTTTTCGTTAGATTAAATTGTGGATAAATAAATAAATGTCGTAGATATTTAAGGAAAATAGTTTGTTCATTTATATAATTGGGCCACTAACCTTATTCATAAACATCATCACAGGTGGATTTATATACAAGTACCAATAGGCACGAAATAAGCCCTCTTACGCACTAGCGGTTAACCGCGGGGCGGTTACCCGCGTGGCGGGCCGCTTTTTCAGTTTTAAATATGCAACCACAGTTGTACTAAAATGTTTTTTGCGCGCATAGTTGCCTCCGCGGTTCACCGCTAGGGGGCTAGTGTCATAACAGGAGACAGAAAGCAAGTGAGAAAAATCTTGAGTCATAATATATGTGTGTTGTATTAATTTACACATTTTTAATATTTGTATTTATAAGTACTTTATTTACCTATATTTTTCAGGAAAACACAATAATCTTCCCGTGAAAAAGTCTTTCAAAAGGTCGTGGACTTGCGCTCGATTTGTCAAATAGCAAGATCGCAAAAAAGCCCCGCTGTTATGACGAAAGAAATACTCAGATTTTCCTGTTTGTAATACATTTTTCATTAAAACATTTTATTATTTCAGCGTTTCCTTAAATTTTGGGGTTCTCTAATCTCAAATTAAAACGACTAAGAAATTTTTCGGTCATTTAGTATCTACGGTTAATCAAATTAATTTTTGATAACAAAACATTTATTTTACGTCGGTTTTAGATTCATATTTTGATACAATCCTGATAATGTATGTTTTTGTGTAGGCTTTGCTTTAATTCCTCGTTTGTTTTCATTTCATTTGATCTGGTACTGGTACATTCTCTGTGTTTTCTACATTTGAGGATGGTATTCTACGAGTCTGTAAAAACAACATGTGAGACTACAAAATATTCATTAAAATAGCAAAAACAGTTAAAACTGCAATATTTTTAGAAGAACCTATTAAAAACGATTTACAACTAGTGGGGTGTTGATGGTGCAGAGCTAACTGGTTCATGTTGCCAAAATTGTAACACAACTGCAGTTTCAAGATAAAAGATTTAAACTGTTAAAACCTGCAGAGCTTCAAGATAAAGATGATAATGTAGCCAGTACTAAACAATATAATAAAACGATCGACAATTCATTCAATTAAATAGGACGATCTAGCTCGAGCGCGCGGCTTCACTAGTGTGATACAACATTTTAAATAACCTATGATTGCACCTACCTATAACTGTTTTGTGGTTTCTTTTTTTATGCTTTAGGTTAGGTATGCAGTTTTAACTTGTGTTAGTTTAAGTAGGTACCTGTCTATGTTTTTGTTTTATTATTAAGTGTGCCTGTGTATCTGTGCCAATAAAGTTGTATCTATGATTTTCCAGGCTACGATTTATGTATGTAATATACATACATAAATCGTAGCTGTATTTTTCAAATGGGGCGTGATTGAAACACACTTACAAACTTTTCGAATAATAATAATAGTCTACGATACATGCTTTATTACAAACATACATAGATAAATAATTAATTTGATTATACGAAACTTATTCTTAGCCGTTGTTAGATAAAAGTGGTATGGAACCTTACATTAGGTGGTGACTCGAACTTAGCCGAGTTTTCATTTCAATTTGCCTATACAATGATCCATTACCTCCGAGCCAGCGGTAATTTGTCATGGCCCCGTATTCTAAACAAAGGCTCGACTTCAAAGCGCTAATCTGAGACGGAGATGGGTGTCGCGTATCACCCATATTCTAAAACGTGCTATGTTTTGTAAATGATTTGCTTTTTGAATAGTTTTTAAAGATGCATGGAGTGAGAGAGATGATAATAGGGAGGAAAGAGTGAGTATAGTGTTGGCTGATAGAGCTGAGTGTAGGTAAGCCTGATGTGCCGATCCCTCATCAAAGATAAGAAATAGGGAGATGATGAGATATTTTTCTGTTAATTACTTAAAGCATTCGTCACTAGGGTTGGCCTCTAGCTCATATGAACTTATTTTTATCTGCGTCAAGTACCATGGCAGAGCCGTGTTGGTCGAATGGGGTTGTGCCTTGACTTTCAATCGTGGGTTCGAATCCCGGCCGTGCATCAATAGATTTTTCGTTTCGTAAAAATATGCGCTTTAACACGAGCTCATAATGGTGAAGGAAAACATCGTGAGGAAACCCGCAGCTTAGTCCATACGTTTTGACGTTGTCTTTCCTGTAGGCCAGACGGATGGTCTAGGTGCTGGGCAAGTCTATTCCATCTCAAACAATATCCCAGGCACTACAGCGTCCCGTGAAATGTAGGCATAGGTGGCCTCCTGATGCTGTATAAATCATCTAATCAAAATCAAATCAAAATTATTTATTCAGAACAAAGTACATAGAAAACATTGATTACAATAGAACGATGAGAACTGCAAAAGTTTAATAAACTGTGTAGCAGTCTCAACGCCACCTCCTTGACATTATTACAACATAGTTCTGAATGAAACTATATGTGTGTATCATTTAACACTATAGAATAAACTAATTTTAAACTAAAACTAAAGATATTCAAACAAGAAATATATGAAAGTTAAAGAGCAATAAGTAGGTACAGTACATCTTAAGGTTAAAGATATTGAAATTTTAATTGCATATATTTATGCAGCATTTGTGTGTATTGTGTGTATGTGTGAGAGTGAATGTGTGTGTGTGTGTGTGTGTGTGTGTGTGTGTGTGTGTGTGTGTGGGTGTGTGAGTGAATGTGTGTGAGAGTGAATGTGTGTGTGTGTGTGAGAATGATTGTGTGTGTGTGTGTTTGAGAGTGTGAGTGTGTGTACCCATGTATGTATGAGATACACGTATGTGTTCTATTTTAGTTATTCAGGAATTTTTAGCATGTCTTCTGTCTCTTCATAAGAGAGAGTAAGCAGCCATTTTAGACATTTTATTTTGCAGTTATAGTTTATAAGGGGGTATATATTTAAAATTTTGTTAACTTTATTATATAGCTTAGATAGTGAAAATTACGACCTGCCAGAGCTGTCCTACGTGTTTCGATTTTACACACTTTATCTGAGCGTCTTCTACTGACGAGTTTAGATGTAAAAGGCCTTAGTAGTAGTAAGTAAGTAAGTAATGCTGGACATTTCACACAGCATCATCTAGCCCCAAACTAAGCAAAGCTATGGGAACCAGATAACTGATATACTACTTATAATACTTTTTGTTTGTAAATACATACATATTATACATAGAAACACCCAGACCCGAGATAAATATTTGCAGATCATACAAACATTTATCCCGCGGCAGGGATCGAACCCGCAACCTTCTGCGTCCCAAGCGAGCTTTCAGCCACTGCGCCACAGAGGTCGTCACCATGATAGCAAACTGCGCTTGCTATCATGGTATTTCACATGATGGATGCTCGCAAAGAAACAGAAGTAGAAACACCTAGCTCTTCCATAAAACAATGTGATCTGACTCATTTTAAACTTTCGCGACTCGAAGACATTTTAAATTTTATAACGGGACTTAATCGCGTAGGTATAACATTTGTTTATTTACCTCGACGTTTCAGTAGCGTTACAGCTACCGTGGTCACGAGAAGACACACAAAATTATACCTACGCGATTAAGTCCCGTTATAAAATTTAAAATGTGATCTGAATTATCCTAATGAATAAATTCGTTTTAACTTTCGATTTTTCGATTCGATTTCTTAATAAAATTAAAAATTGCTTTCTTCTTTGGGAATAAGAATAATCATTCGCCAGCTGGATGTCATTTTGTACCGCTTTGATGTAAACACGCCTAATCTCCCGGAAGCAGGTCGCGGTATTGAAATTACTCACATTTTGTTCTACAAAGTGTCTTGTTTGAAGTCAAATAAAAATAATATTTTCCTTACACCTGGCAATTACATTTATTTCCGTGAATACATATTATAGGTTTTTCTACTAACTGTTACTTGGTTCCGCGTGAAAAATTATCAATATTCCGGGAAACAATTTTATGCGTAAAAAAGTAAGTTCGTATGAGTCAGTTTCCAACTCTGGTGACTGGAGTTCTGGAATTTTTAGGCGGCCTTAAGGCCTCTGTCGGGGCTGAACGACTTAAATAGCCGGGACCGACTATTCGACCCTCCGAAGCTCGGAAGCGCTCAGATGAAAATGCCACTGGCGGTCACCCATCCACTTACAGACCGTTTAGAACGTTGCTTAACTTCGACGATCTATCAAGAACGACTAAGCTAGCACGACCCCAAGCGCTTTGACGAACGTTATGACGAATTTTATGCGATAATCCAGGGCATTAGCTACTTTTATAATTTTCAACTTATCACATTCAGCATAATCATACATCTCTTCACCCAAACTAGCATTTTCTATATCAACGTAGTATAGAATGAAAAGATTATAGCGTCAGAAGACTTTACTCCTACACTAACGGGACAGCAGCCTCTGAGATCTTTATAGTCTGGGTGGTGTGGTGCCAGGGTAATCTTAGTTCACCTTCTTTCATTCATTTCATTTCATTTTATTCCATAATAACAAAATACATCAATCTTTCACCAAGGTGAAAGGCCAGCCTAGATATTGCGTTACCGTATCTAGCTGTTACCAGGGTGCGCGACGGAGAGGGTCTTTTGCACACCTCTCTTACTTATGTAATGTAGGTACTAGATATTCTCTGTTGAAACCTATATATTCAGTATACCTATTATGTGTGCAGATACTAGCTAATGCGCGCGGCTTCTCCCGCGTGATACCAACATTTTGAATAGCCTATATACTATTCCAGGACATTATCTACTAATCTAATCGGACCCACTGACGGCCCGCAACGTGTACATCGTCTGCCCATCTGGCTGTCTACCCATCAGATTTCAAAAACAAACTTAAAATTTGGAATATGAAAAATAACATAAAAACCGACGTCCAATTCCATGTAGTACTTTGTAAAGTGTCGATGGTGAAACTTTAATAAGTTCAATACAAACTTGGAAGGACCCGAGTTTAAAAGTATTGAAAATCGTGACCTCTGGAGGTAAAAACAACTAATTCTGAGGCATGCGGATGAAGATTTTTATATTGGTTAAAAATAAAACATATTTTTAAAAAGGTTTCAGGAACCTCTAGGGCCCTTGCTAATAAACTTGACATAAAGTTATGTCATGCATAAACTCAAAATTTGTATGGATATTTATAGGTTATGTCATAACTTTATGCCAAGTTTATTAGTAAGGCCTGTATTTATTTGAGAGAGCCAGGTCTAGGCTAAACATTTATCGTGCGCCAACATTAATTAATGTTTAGCAAAATTCATTACTACATTTTTATCCTTAAGAAGTAATAAGCATCATCTTTCTCTCTCACACAATCGCAGCACAGAGTAATTTAAATGAGGTGTAACCAGGATGCAAGTATAACTGGGGCATACTGAAGTAGTTATTAATAAGCTTCAAGTTAGCTCTGTTGTAACAGTAATCATTGAACGAAGTTGTTGATACGATTTGAAGATGAAAAAAGCAGTCATCCTTATCCAATGAGTCAACACTATCAGACTTTATAAAGTAGGAAGGAAGTCAAGTTAGGTAACATATTTGATGTTTCACAGCTTTGAATATCTGTCAAGTAAAGGTCGCGCTAACTATGTAGAATATCATACGAAGAGCGTTTACACGTGAAAAATTGCCATGCGATGCGATATCGTGTGGGTTGAAGTCGCATAGTTTAAATGCAACTTTAGCGCGGCGCTCGTCGACATGTTCTATGGCAGGGGCTTAGCAAATCGTACGGAAAATCGCATCGTGTAAATGCACCTTTAGTTTTGCTCTTATTTAGTTTCTGGAATCATTCGCTTCAACTACGCGAAAAGAGTCAAGTTGTATGCAAATAATTATGCTCGGCACTAAATACTTGTTCAGACTTTAATGTTTAAAGTTACGATATAAATATGACTGTTCATTCAGTTGTTTATTTGCAGTTAAATGTTTATCGTTTAATAGTTTCATCTAGATCTAAATCCAAAGGTTACCTGGAAGAGATCGCTTTTAGCGATAAGGTCGCCCATTGCTCCACTTAATATTTAAGCGAAATCTATTTTATTTGTTGTTTTTTTTCTCATGGTGTGCAATAAAGCAATATTCTATTCTATTCTATTCTATTCTATTCTAAATGTTTAGTTAATGCTTTCACGTTGTATGGGAATAACGAACAGCAATTTTTTGCTGTGAGTAAGTTCTTCCTGATGCACAACGAAAAGTGGGCCAACATTGTTACCACCTGGCAGCCTGAGGAGAGACGACGCCGCGGACGGTCAAGAAAGCGCTGGAGAGACGACCTCGACTTCTTAGATAGTGGGTGGTGGAACCTATCAAAGGAGACGGACGGTTGGAGAGAGTTGGGGGAGACCTTTGCCCAGCAGTGGGACATCATACGTTAAACAAAAAAAAAGTTCTTCCCCTTGCATTTCCTTGCTTCAAGATTGTAAACTTAAGACGATTCTGAATTTTGTTTCAAATTCAAATTCATTTTGCGTCTGATGCTATGTGTTATGAACTGTCAAATCGTCACGAAAGTCATCGTTCCCACAGGGAATCTGTTTATACCTAAGTGAAAATAAGTTAGTACTTTTGCTCATAGTTTATTCTGATAATCCGCTTTAAGTGTAAATACAAGATAAACGGTATATCTTCATCTTGTCGTGTCACTAGTACTTTAGAACCAGTGTGGTGAAGATAATAAGTGCGGCCATACAGTATCACAATAAAAAATACCCAACAATAAAGAAATATCTATCAATTATCGAACTGTTTTCAAGTTTGAAATATTTGCATTATCAAAATTCAGAGCATAATAATGAGAATATTCTAATGCGTTACTTGATCAGATCATAAAATAGCCCAGCGATCGGTATGCAGGAGCAGCACTTCTATTGTAATTCAAATCAGAAGTATTGGTCACGTCGTGACCGAGATGTTTCATGGGGTTGGATCCCTGTGGACTGGCCCTTATTTTAGAACATACGATTGACGTATAGCGATTTTCAAGTACGTTTGAAAAACTAAAAATAAAACCAACTTCAATAAGAAAATCACAAGTGACAATGAGTACTAAACGCTTTCAGATAAAAAAGTTTTAAAATCGATCTGCAATTGATAGAAAGATAAGTTCGTATGAGTCAGTTGCCAACTCTGGTGACGAAGCTTTTAGGCCGCCTTACGGCCTCACCGACAATTGAAAGTGCACCCTCCGAAGCACGAAGCGCAGATGAAAATGCAACTGGCGGTCACCCATCCACTAACAGACCGTTTCGAACGTTACCTTCGACGATTTATCAAGAACGACTAAGCAAAGACCACGAGCGCTTCAATTAATGAAATCGATTTACATAAAAAAAATATGTATTTACAAACAAATTTACAAAATTCTTCTTTTTAGAAGCTGCAAATGCGATAACTAAACGTAAAGTATTTCGAAATATGAAGAAAGCCGCAGGCCAAAATCTAGCCAATAAAAAACCAATATGTAAAGTTCGCAAATAAACTGAAGATAACACTTGATAACTCAAGTTGCCGACGACACAGTTCCACGCTTGCTCCGAACGCAATCTGATCAAACACTTTCCTCGATTGCGGAAATTGAACCCGTTATATCTATAGACTTCCTTACTTTTGCGTCTTCCATAAATACCTACTTAAATCCCCTTATTACATATACTTGGGTATAATGTAAATCGGAGGGGAGGGGGACATATTATAGAGTAAGCGTTGAGAGACATAACTTTAAGTAAAATTACCAAAATCCAAGTCAAACTTACACACATGCCATAAATATGACCAGATCGCACACTTGTCCGCGCGTACGCGCCGCAGTCATTTTTCTATACAAAAAATGCTGATGACGTCAGAAAATGCGGCTCGCTTCTGCATTACTGTATTGAATTGTCCAACCGAGCCCAACGCGGCCTAGAGGAAGGCCGCGTTGGGCTCGGTTGGACTGTTCGACCACCCTTAAAGAATGCGAATGTGACCGAATCATGCATTGTTTTTTCAAGATCATTTTATTTTAGCCCCTTAGCAAGTAATTTCAATGACACCACGACAACTCCAATTGCCAACAACCATAAAACATAGCCCTTGAATCCTCTCTAAATAATGCCTAAACTCAATCCTGTACTTAAACAAGCTTTTAGTTCCGATTAACACTGACGAATGGCCCACCTAAATAATTAACGTAAGATCTCTTAATCTCAGCACCTTGATGTTTACCTAGGACTTTAATCCGGTGGGGTAAGGGTTAGAATCGCATGACAACTATACACTTGGCATGTGGGCACGAGGTTTGCAATGTGGAATGGGGTTAATCTGTTTAAGGTAAACACGTGATTGTAAATACAAGTACGATTAAGAAAGTGCGCTGTTTGTTTGTATGTACTTACTCTTAAGCCAATATAATCATCATTGTCATGACCACTGCTGAGCAGAACAAATAAATAAATAATGCTGGACATTTTACACAGCATCATCTAGCCCCAAACTAAGCAAAGCTTGTACTATGGGAACCAGATAACTGATATACTACTTATATACTATTTGTTTGTAAATACATACATAGAAGCACCCAGACCAGAGATAAATATTTGCAGATCATCAAACATTTATCCCGGGGCGGGGATCGAACCCGCAACCTTCTGCGTTACAAGCGGACCTTCGCCCACTGCACAGAGGTCGTCAACACAGTTATTTTGAAAAAAAAAAACAAGGTTGTTTTTGTTTTAATATCAGTCTAGTAACATTATGGTAAGTAACTGTACTTGAGTATTTGTAACTTAATAAAGACACGAAAATGACGAAGACGAGAACAAAATTACATTTTAATTTAATTATCTAACGTACGAGTATTAGATACTGTCTGCCTGTGTGTAATTAAATATAAACTATCCTTGTCAAGGTTCTTCATCGATATTAAATTTCGTTTCTCAGAACCATTATGAGAAACTTTTGATATTCCCTGTAAGGGCACAGTTTATTTTGGTATCTCTGAATTCCTAGCCCTCCATGGTTCGTCAATGCCCTCTATGCCGAATCTTCCAGAGTTTTCCTTTTTCTTACTATGTATAGAGTCACAAACTTATCTGGACAGGCGGCCAAAAAAGGAACAACCAAATACTGTAAAAAATATTTTTCTGCTACCACCAAATGCGACAACAGTACCTCTCTTACCGGGTCAGAGTTTGTGGCACCACAGGTGGCACTGTACTGACCTAATGTACATACATTTTTGACAGTAAAAGTCTCAAAAGAATTAACATCGTGAGTAAACTGGCATGAAAACTTCATGATGGAAACTAAGATCCGAATCTGAAAACCTAAGTGCCATGTGCAGGAAGAGTCTTTGACAGCCACATTCAGTATTTCACGACACTAGTTCAAAAACCAAGAAGAAGAAACAGTGATTACAAATAGTACATCTCGCTTCATAATTTTTTTTAATTTTTCAAGGTTGATTACTATGTATGCTTAGAATCGTTTGGGAAAATTTTCATTCGTGTTTCAAATGCAGAATTTGTTATTATTTCTGATGCTTATCATGGGAGATGGGAACTTTCTGGAATGTATGCTTGTGCGCCCAAATGGTGCCAGTAAATATTCATCCAGTTCTAGGCTGTGTTTCCACCTAAAGTTTTTTGCGAGTTTCCAAGAGTCGATCGGTCGTTGCATCTAAACTTACTTTGACGAGCCTCAATTCTCTTTGACTGGCTCCCCACTGGAGCTTGACTTTTAGTTTTAAGCTGGACCATCTAAAAGAATGCTAGGCCCCAAACCGTGTTTGTTGCCCTGATTCTTCACGGTATTGGTCGCACAAGAACAGGAGTAAAATTAGTTCTAAGTGATCCCAGCGGTCCTACTGATCAAATGCTTTTTGACTTTGACTTTGATTCTTCAGCAGTTTGCATGTGAACTCTGTAGCAACCTTCATTTAACTATCGTGACTGCATATGCTGCATCTTCATCAGAAGATACAGACTTATCAATAAGAACCCAGTTATGAGATGCATTGGGTCAGTGATGATGATGAATATAATAAATAATGTGAGCTGTTACTTAATCAGAGCAATGAGCGTACCTTTTTAATTGATGAGTTTGAATACAAACCGCATAAAGAATTGCAGTGAGTATTGAAGTGCTATTCATAACATAAATAAAGCCCCTCTGCGCGGTATACGCCTAGTTTGATACCAGCCCCATCGCCCACTGGGTAAGAACAAAACATCGTAAAACTTATGCCGCAGTTATATCTACATACAAACTACAGTGTGTTTTCTATTTCTCATATACAAGAGGCGTAGAGTTTGCATGGTCGTCATTTGATATTAGACTGGATGGGTGACTTAGTGTTTTATAAATAAGCAATCGCTTCAGTGAAGCAGCTCTATGTTGTAACGTCTGTAAGTTTGTAAAAATAACCAAAATGTCCGGAAACCTACATGATATCTTTGAGCTATTGGGACACAAAATTAGCGTGATTAATGAGGTATTGAGGTACATCAGTCTAGGACTTAGATATCCTATCTTATGTATGATTTTTGATTTGAAATAACGACAAGAAATAGCTCATATAGGTATCGTAGAGCGATACTAAAAGCAGAAACAGTAATTTAATTTGTAAAGTACAATCAAACGACAAGCTATATTTTTAATTACGATTAGAAACTACCCAAGATGAAAGTAAAGCCAAACTAGAGCTAGTTTTATAAGTAAAACGTTTTATATTTTCTAAGACGGTGTAACTAATTTCAGGGTATTCTATACTCACCCCGTCTCGCAGTAAACTTAGTTTTGACGAATGGCAGCATTATTCAGTACAGTGAAGTAGACAAGTTGATTCGCAAGTGTCTTCATAAAAACGATCCTTTTTTGAAATCTGCATTCATAAATCGAACTGTTTTTGTTTCTCAAATATTGTTTTGTTTTCTTTTGAGTAGTTTCTAATCAATATGTTTTACACAGTTGGTTTGCTTGATACTGGTCTACCACATTTTAATTACGGCTAATAATTTAAATAAATAATAAAAACACGTCTATAACATCATTTCAAAGTCAGAAAAGATAATAATAATAATAAATAATAATAAATAAGTAATGCTGGACACAGCATCATCTAGCCCCATAGTAAGCAGAGCTTGTGTTATGGGTACTAAGATGACTGATATACTACTTATATACTTTTTGTTTGTAAATACATACATATTATACATAGAAACACCCAGACCCGAGACAAATATTTGTAGATCATACAAACATTGGTCCCGCCGCGGGGATCGAACCCGCAACCTTTAGCGTCGCAGGCGGGCCTTCGCCCACTGCGCTACAGAGGTCGTCAAAAAAAAAAAAAAAAAAAGATCCAAATAGATCTTCAGAAAATCTAAATTGTTTTAGAGATCTAGGTACCTTACCCTTGCATCCACGTTCTAATAGCCAAGTACTGTCATACAAGGTTAACATGGCAAAATCTCTATGGTTTAATTATACACGTCAATTTCATGATCTGTTTCTTACTACTTTTGTCGCTGACTATTCAGATTTAGTAGTAGTAGTGCAGCAATAATAATATGCTGAGTCAGCAAAATACGCGGACAAAAACAAAACATGTACGCTGATACAGCGGAAAAAGTTTCTCCGCTTTTCATGTAGAGGGCTCTGTTGCAGCGGATAAATGGGATCGTAAACAGGTTTCATTTAAAGCGAAAATTGCCTACTTAATATACTGTTGATGTACCCACTTGAGCCCATTGTACCCATTAGTACCCATTGAGCCTTTATTACTTTTTTACGTCAAAACTTTTTTCAATAGATCCAAGACATTTTGAAACGAATTAACTTGTTTTTTAATTATTATCATCGCGTTTTAATTGTAATGGACCTAATTCTTTCTTGTTTAGATGTAGCCGAAACACTTCATCAGATGGGAATTGAACCTGCAACCTCAGCATTTCCATTGCCACTGAAACAACTGAGCAATATTTTCATCCAGCATGCCATAAAATGCAATTTTATGAATATCTTATTTTAATACTTTACCAACACAATAAATATTAATACAAGCAATACAAAACAAAGAAATAAGCAGTAGTGTTCAATTGTTTGAATAGAAACAAAACTGCTATTCAAATTTAAGACCTAAAAACATAGGCATAGATATGCAAATCAGTGCGTAACAGTTAAACCCCACCCGCCCCCTCACCCCCTCCCCCGATCTACCTTTTAAGCAGATCACAATGTTTATAAATAAGGAATGAACCTTACCTATATGCGTCGAGCTGAAACGAGGTGAACCTCAGCCTTTTCAATACTAATATTGTTTCCGAAGCATAGTCTATAGAACCATAGGCTTATTATAGACTAGCTACTGCGCGCGGCTTTGCCCGCTTGGTACCAACGTTTTGAATAGCCTTTGCTATTCCAGGTATCTACGCCTATTCCAGTTTCATCCAAATCGGTTCACAAGTTTAGTTAGGCGTGATTGATACACAAACATCTAAACAAACTCACAAACTTTCTGTTTTATTATATCAAGTGGGATAGTAGGATGTTAAATGTTTTTTTTTTTTTTAAATCCAATTAATAATTAATGCACAAAGACCACGAGGTAGACCACCCGCCCGATGGTCGGATGACATCGTTAATGTAGCCGGGAAAGCGTGGGAAAGGATTCCACAGGACCGAATGATGCTGAATAGATAGATAGATAGAATTAAATCTATTTATACAGTGCTAGGAGGCAACTTATGCCTACTTAACGAGACGCTGTGATGTCTTTACAGGAAAGACAACTTCAATACGGTGTGAAGCTGACTAAGCTATGGGTTTCCTCACGATGTCTTCACTGCTATCAACTCGTGTAACAACAGCTTTTTGGGTTCCCAACTCAAAGGGTAAAACGGGACCCTATTACTAAGACTCCGCTGTCTGTCTGTCACCAGGCTGTATCTCATAAACTGTGATAGCTAGCCAGTTGAAATTTTCACAGATGATGTATTTCTGTTGCCGCTATAACAACAAATACTAAATAACAGGATAAAATAAATATTTACGGAGGCTCCCGTACCTACAAGTGTTTTTTTTGTAATTTTATTGACAATGGTACGGACAAAACCTTTGGTGCGCGAGTCCGACTCGCACTTGGCCAGTTTTTAAATACAGATGAGATTATTTAAACAGAACCCACTATGAACACTTTCGTGCCTGGGGCTTTGTAATACAGACTCTAGGGTATTTATACACATCTGATTTTTTCCCGTTCTACCTTTTCCAAACTCAGTTGGTCATAGCGAGCCCATATTCGTAGTTATTTAGTCATTAGGTTTTTCGCATGCATTACGCGGTATAACAGTCATTGTTGTGCGATTACATTTTTATGTTTTAATAGCTGCCAGGCACGGCGGGCTTATAATTAGTGCAGTGTCGGCCGAGTGGGGTAGCTTGACAATCGCTCTACAGGTCGTGGTTTCAAATTCTTGTTTGGATTTTTTATTAGCAAAAATTTGATGCAAAAAATGAGGTTTTAGACCCCTCGCAGACTACATACTTTCTATCGGCCGATAGTTGAGACGGAATATACATCGGCTCGTAATGAGTAGTACCTATGGAGAAGTATAGCCCGTCTCAACTATCGGCCGCTAGAAAGTCTGTAGTCTGCGAGGGGTCTTAATGGCAAAGGAATATTGTTTTTAGAAGTCATGTAGTAGGAAAGGTAGGTAAATAATGTTTGATATTTCTTGACTTTTCACTCAGTGCTTGCCCATAAACAACCGATCGATGTGGCGCGGAAAACTTAGATATCCAGGTATTTGAGAAAATTCTAGCAACTCACAATTATTTTTGAAAGTGATATTTGAATAAAGTTGTCCGTAAACACTAAAATGAAATCATTTCCCACACAAATATTTATCTTTTCTGTGTATATTCACAGAACTGACAGTCGGTGAGTTTCTCAATACCGAAAAAGTCATAAACTCCTGATGCCGACTGTACAAGACAAGAACGACCCACTGAAATGCTAGTATGTGCTTATTCCAACTGGATTAACTTAATTCGTACTCAAGTGAGTCCTGGGTAGAGCTGGGATCCTAAACTTCATCTTTAGTGCTTCGTTCAACTAAGCGAGGGTAGTAGCTTATACTCTACATTGTCTATGAGCCTAGCTGGCTTAGTGGAATGTACTCTCGACTTCGAAAGCTGCTTGTTCAGCCGGCATGAATTTTTTTTTTCATCCGACATTTTGTTACAACAAACGTGATACGATGCAAGCCCTATAATGCTTAAATGAAAATTAAGTGGTTTCTTCACGATGTTTTCCTGCTTTCAGTGTTATAAAAAAAAATATGAAACGGAAAAGTCAAAGTCAAAGTCAAAAAGCATTTATTCAGTAGCACCGCTGGGATCACTTGAAATAGTCTTAAAACTAATTTTACTCCTGTTCTTGCGCGACCGAAACCGTGAAGAATCAGGGTAACAAACACGGTTTGGTACCTACCACTCTTTTAGGTGATCCATCTTAAAACTAAAAAGTGGGGAGACTGACTGGCTCCCCACTTCCACTTCAACGAAATTGAGACTCGTCAAAGTAAGTTTAGATGCTCATAAAGTACGAAGAACTAACACCTCAATAAAGCATTTCGCCTGGCATAACACGCAAATAAATTGCTGCCGGGATACGAACCCAAAGTCGAAGCCCAACCCCATCTGGACAACACGATTTTCACATAAAAATGTATGTGAACACATGTATTTTATTTTGGCTTTATTGTGGCGTGACGGGTGGCGGGCGGACACCCGCCATTCACAGCGGGGGTTTCATTGTGATTAAATACCAAACCATTTCATTCAATTTAGTGTACGGTGTGGTTACTAATTTGTAACTATAAGGTATATACGGTAATGGATATTTAGACCAAAATTATATCGGAATTACCAGGAATTATATTACCTAGAATATATTATCATCATCATCATCATCTCAGCCAACTAGCGTCCACTGCTGAACATAGGCCTCCCCCATCGATTTCCACAGCGATCGATCTCGTGCAGCCTGCACCCAACGACTCCCAGCAGCCTTTAACAGATCGTCTTTCCATCTCGTGGGGGCCGTCCTCTACTGCGATTTCCAGTGTGTGGCCTTTACTCGAGAACTTTTCTGCCCCAACGGCCGTCAGTTCTACGACCTACATGTACGAGCTATATCATAGTGCATATAAATATTACGAAACGTTATTATAAAATATAATAAATAGGTCATAGAAGATCGAGATATAATAAAGACTTCCGTAGACATTATTATTCCTTCAAAATTATTGATACCTAACGCTCTTACAATTCAAATAAGACTTATAATTTAGTGATACGTGAATGTAAATCAACTTACAAGAATAAATCATCTCGCAAATTCAATAGGAATGAACCAAAATTCGAAGCCAAAACTAAACTTGGTTATGGAAATGAATCTGAAGATCAACGACCGTCATATTTGTTGAGCACTCTTGCATTATTTATTCCTAAGATTTACCTCGAACTGTGTTAGCCAAGTGGGGTAAGTAGTCGACTTTCAGATAATGTTGTGGGTACAAATACCGGCAGTGCAACAATGGATTTTTCGTTTAAAAAAATTTGCTGGACATTTTACAGCATCCCAAAGTAAGCAGAGCAATGATTGAAGTCAATGCTTAGTCAATACAGTACTGACAGTGTCCGGCAGATTATGCTTAGGTTTATATGTTCTGGGCAAGCCTATTCTCAATTCAATCTCCGATAGAAAGAGACATAACAAGCGCTTGGATGTTAAGGTTCTAAGTTTTGGAGAATCCTTTGTCCCGACCTTATTTATGTTAGATATAGCCTGAATCCAAGTTGCTGAGTTACGAGGGGTGACGATGGTATCGGATTTGTTGCGGGCAGAGTTTTGATGGTTTTGTTATCTTGATATCGAAAACGCAAAGCAGAGTGGGAATTTACTGGTGGCTTTGTGAAAACTAGAATTACACGTAGAATTACTCTACCAATACCACTTCCTATTGTTCGATCTCGATGGATCGATTCTCGAAGCGCTCGTGGTCGTGCTTGCTAAGTCGTTCTTGATAGATCGTCGAAGTTAAGCAAGGTTCGAAACGGTCTATAAGTGGATGGGTGACCGCCAGTGGCATTTTCATCTGAGCGCTTCCGTGCTCGTAGGGTTAAATTGTCGGTCCCGGCTATTTAAGTCATTTAGCCATGACGGAGGCCTTAAGGCGGCCTAAAAACTACGTCACCAAAGAGCCACTGACTCATACGAACTTACTTTTTTACTTCCTATTGTAGAGACAAACAAAATCGGGAAACGACCTCGCGGCAGACAACGCCGTACATGGAGGGACGAATAGGACGCCCACTTAACGGATTTAAAGGACTGGTCCACGGTAGCCCAAAATAGAAATGAATGGAGAGAGGGAAGGGAGGCCTTTGCTCTGCAGTGGGACACTACAGGCTCCTAATAATAATAATAATTGTAGAGACAATGTTACAGATACAAAAAGATAGAAAGCTATACACAAGGTGAGTTCTCGAGGCAGCTTATACCCTGGATTGATGCATGGGAGACCTTTTTATTCCGAGAAAGTGAAATATCGAGGGACCGAAAATCCGTATAACATACAGTGATATCAAAAGTGACATCCTAAAATTTCAGTTTTGGGAACCTCGAATACTAGATCGACATAAATGTTATTGAAATTGTGAATGTGCTAGCGTGTATAACTCCAGCTCATGTTCTCGGTGAAGTAGATACTAAAATGTTACTGCGCATATCGTGTTTTCGTGTTATATCTATGCGCAACTCTCTTCAATATTAGGTTCTAGTATTTTATACTGTAACGTTTGAAACTATTGATCCAAACATAAAGTTTGTTCTTATCCAAACACAAGTTACATACGTAACACAGTCATGTAGTTAGCACCACAGAAAATATTTACTTATTTATTGGAAAACCAACAGCTATTACATGGTCCTTAATAATAACAATAGAAATAGTGAGCCAATTACCAGGTCTTCGCTGATAGTAGTAGAATAGCTAGAAAAAATGGTAGGTACTTTATAAAAAAATAGAGGGGTGAATGTTTGTATGGAACTTATTTCTGATGTCTGTGTATGGAACCAACGCAACACTTTAGGCATGGTTAGTTTTCAGTATAACTGCTCTATGTTTTTTGCAAAAAAACTATTGGATTCAGATTTTTAGAGCACGTCAAATAAACACAGAAACATTTTGATCTCAACCACATAACAGCCAACGTTTGTATTGTCAGTAACAACTTTTATTAGCTGATCTTATTTTTTTCAGCGTTTGGGTTTCCCACGGCTCAGTTGGTAGCCATTACAGCGCATTTAGGTATTTCCTAGAATTATGCTTTCATGGTTATTATCTGTATTTAATAACTGTATGGGTTTGATCGATCGGATAAAATATTACTCATAAAATGAGCTATTTAGTGTTTTATTATCCATCGGAATATAAACGTTTACGGATAATTTTATGCTTTCTACGTGGAATTGTATTTATTATATTGAAATAATGAAATTTATTCATGCATGATCATCCATGATCAATTTATATCATTACAATAATAGTTTTCGTGGGGCGTATGTTTGTCTGAACGATTAACTCAAAAACTATCTACCTCAGGTCTGACGTGTTTCTACATAATATATGCATTATATTATGTAGTATGCATTTACAAACAAAAATATATAAGTACTTAGTATATCAGTTATATGTTTCGCATAGTACCTACAAGCTTTACTTAGTTTGGGGCTAGATGATGCTTTGAAAATGTTCAGCATTATAAAAAAAAAACTGCCACACAGATTTTCATACAGTTTTCACAAGTTGACAAACATAATAGAAAGGTTCAAGTTTATAATTTATTAGAGTTTAAGCTGAATATGTATTATGACAATGGTTGAACCTGGCATGAACCCTCGTCGATCTTCGTAACAAATACTGATGTTATAAGTAAAAAAACACATTTCACGGATGATTTACAGTAGGTATTCCTGATGGACACGAGTAGGCCAAGTGAACAAACCCGCTAACAGACAACTAGTCGTTTATAAATAGAGTAGATTACACAATTATTTGTATTGACTATGTTACTCGTAATACGAAATGTTTTATTCATTTTACTATTGATTGCTTTATTGGTTTTGACGTGTGTTTGTGAGAGCAAACGAATTCAAATTTAGATTTACCAGTGGTTCTAATGGGCACTCTACATATTCGGCGATGATAGACGAATGCCGACGGTCACGAACGTGTAGAGGGCCTCATCGCCTGTATTCGCATGTCATATTTTATCCAAATAATAGTTCGGCATATGTGTAGAGTGGCCGTTAGATGGATGTGGACCAAACGTCACTCATATCAAAACTTTTCGTTGATGAGACAATGGTGAGGTATTGGATCATTTTCGTCGCGAAGAAACAGGAGTAAAATCACCTAGTTTTAAGACGATTCCAAGTGATCCCAGCGATCCTACTAAATAAATGTCTTTTGACTTTGACTTTTCATCTCAAAAACGTTTCAGCATCTCGCTGAGTGCAGGTTTGTTTGCCTGACCCTGTATAAATCATCTAATAGTTAAGACTTAAAGTAACCCTCAGTCTCATTATTATAGAATAGAATAGAATAGAATATATCTTTATTGAAAAATACCTAATAACAACAATATACAAAATGAAATAAAGAGAAACAGAAAATATAAAACTTAGGTATAATAATGGGCGGCCTTATATTATAAGATCAGAATCAGAATAATTTTATTGCATAACTGTTGTACATGTTAAGGTCTTATTTTAAATAAGTACAGGTTTCTACAGTCTATACATTTCGGATGTGCAACATCAATGGTTAGTAACCTAAATACAAGCACAAATAGGTAAGTAGGTAAAAAGGTAGTTATACCTTTTGAACCAAAATTAAAAGAAACAATAGGTAGTACTCAAATGCGAACAAATACAATTACTTACTTAAATTAAAAATATATAGGTATGTTGTATACTTGTATACATACATTACCTGTTGTAATACTCGTCTAGACTATAAAATACACTATTCATTAGCCAATTTCTAAGTTGATTTTTAAATTTATTTCCTTCAAGGATTTTCAGCTCAACTGGTAACTTGTTATAAATGCGTGCAGCAGAAATAAAAGTACCATTTGCGTACATGGAATTATTAATCTGGGGAATGCAAACATCATATTTATATTTGGAACGCTGAGACTCGACTCTAGATGATTTTTTACCGAAAAAACACTTAACATTACTTTTCACAAAAAGACAAATTTCAAATATGTAGATAGAAGAAAGAGTTAACAAACTTTCATCTTTAAAAATATTACGGAGCGTATCAGTTCTTTTTTTGTTATAAATTGCACGCAGGCACCTTTTTTGCATGACAAAGGTTGATTGTATATCCACTGAATTTCCCCAATAATATGGTATAATTAATAATTATACCATATTATAATATAATATCCAATAATTTGGTCCTTCAAGTCATAGGTGACCTATGACTTCAAGGACCAAATTTTCGGTTCGGAACACTTGGTCCTAGGTCAGACTGAGTTCATAGGTAAGAAACACCCGAATATTCAGGCAAAATATCGAATTCATCATATTATGTAGACTCTGTTGTTCATCTTAGTTTGGACTTAGTCCTGCAACGGAGCCCACTGCAAGTCCAACAGATATAATTCTAGTAAGTTTGCGGTGAAGTTGCCACAAACTTGGCTCACCTGAGTCGGAAACCGCTAACTCGGAGTTTGCGTGACTTTTGTCACTTGCTAGCGCAGACAAAATACTTGTAAACTTTGTTTCTCAGTAAACGATAGCTCTGACAGTCGGGGTATGCCGTTATTATTGGTGAACTGTGGCCGATTGTATCTTTTGTGATTTTTTTAAAAGTTTAAGTAATAATACCGGTGGGCATTTGCGAAAGATGTAGGTATTTCAGTGCCTCTGTCTTATAGGTAGATCGCAAACTAGAATCAACCCAACTCTTGAGATAGGTATTCAAAGTGATCACAGTGGTCAATGGTCATACTGAATAAATACTTTTTAATCTTTGTCAAAAATACCAAAAAACTGACCATACATACCTGATACGAAATTAAATTCTATATGCGTTGCTATTTTCTAAATCACAAAAAGGACGTCCATTTAAATAGTAACAGATAAGTAAAACTGTCCTAAATAGTTAATGATAACGAAGCTAAAAGCTTGGACCCAAGTTTACCAAAACGTAACTGGAGATTAACGACGGTTTTGATATTCACGATGAAGAGGGAAACCTAATGGAATCAGGATTTTGTATGAGACTGTTGGATATTTTTTGTTAAACAAAAGTTAAAATAACCCTGGAGCCTTACTTCGAAGCGTTAAATCCGAAGTTTCGATGAATATTCGGATGCTTCCCACCACGATTTCTGACTTCAAAGGCCAATTTTTCAAACGTTTAAACACGGTCCTCCACTAACCTAGAACCAAATATAGAATAGTTTATTATGCACAATTTAAAAATTATTACACAGATTACATACATTTTTTTATGAAACTAATTTATACACTAGTTAAAATGTAAGTAATAGTAAGTTTGTAATAATAACATTAATAAATTAAAGGTCCCAGATGCCTAAACTAGACTGAAAGCCTGTAAGATATATTCCAAACTGAAAATCATTTTAGGTTTTGCTGTTGCGTTTTTACAAATCCTAGTTTACATCAACGAGCTTTTTAAAATTAAAGCCGCATTATCGTTCGTCAGCATACGTTGGATAATACGACGGATATCGGAACCGATAACCAAAGACTAACAGGTAAGTGAACTCAGGGCTCAGTGGTCGAGAAGGGTCTGCGAATGGGTATCTGTTGCGCGGTCCCTCCGGGCGCTATCTATGCCACGACACTTTACATAAACTCATCATTACAGGCTTTTTTATCCTTCGACCCTTTTTGTTGCGATCTTTTTGTTTGGAAAATCTGGACACCTGTAGTACCTACCTAAGTTTTTGCAAAGAGTTGGGTACTTTAACTTAACATAGACATACATACATACATAAAATCACGCCTCTTTCCCAAAGGAGTAGGCAGAGACGTAGGTAATAAATAATGAAAATTGAAAAGTCTTATCAAAACTTTCGATTTTAACGGGATTTTGAACGATCAGACGATCCTCCTAAAGCCGGAGTGCCTTACCGCTCGGCCACGGAATTCTTAACGTCAAAATAGAAATTTTTGAGAAACTGTATATGTGTGTATTAACAAAAAATTGTATCTGTAGAGTATATTAGTCACGTGGTACCATAACATAAGCTCAATCGGAGCCAGATGATGCTGTGTGAAATGTCGAGCATTACTTATTAACATTTTTGCGATAATGTCTTTTAGCATAATAGAAAACGGTAGGTACATTTCTCACTTATTTTCCTCCCTGCAAATCTGACGAATGTATTCAAGTGTTATACATGTTGTAGGTAAAAACAGGTAATGCCAGCCCGAACCCACAATTTCGAAACCGCATCCTTAAAAATATCCGATTTCAAATAGCAATTTGCTTTATCCTTCCTGAAATGATTGGATTTCACCTTGGAGATTTCAATTTGATTTCAGAGGTCCTGGTGTATCATCCTAAAATAATTCAGGAAAAGTAGAAGCTTAAATTACGTTTATAAGCTTGCCATGATACCAAACTATGGTAACTTATAGCAGAGTTTTGAAATTAACTTTGCTTATTTTAATACTTCTGGACTTGCATAATAAATAATGCTGGACATTTCACACAGCATCATCTAGCCCCAAACTAAGCAAATCTTGTAGGTACTATGGGAACCAGATAACAGATATACTACTTAAGTATTTTTTGTTTGTAAATACATACATATTATACCTACATAGAAACACCCAGACCCGAGATAAATATTTGCAGATCATACAAACGTTTATTCCGCAGCGGGGATCAAACCCACAACCTTTTGCGTCCCAAGCGGGCTTTCACCCACTGCACCACAGAGGTCGTCAAACGTGGTGTGAGCGAAAATAAGGATTAGTATTTTATAAATTATTATAATAATTTTTATGTCAACTAAAAAATGGTAATAGTTTACAAGTTATACTTTGCAGTTTTGCGTACAACCATGTAGCCACCTAATGTAAAACAGGGTCACGACATTACCCCCAAGGTAGACATTCTCTCAAATATTTTTATGTCCAAAGATCCATTAGTACATTTTTGTGTTTGTCATAATTTTTTCATTACAGTCATTTTTATCAACAGCTAAAGCCATGCTTCGTGAATTCTATTCTGTTTAACTTGCAACACTAGAATGTACTTTTATTGTGTTCGGTAAGCGTGGAAGGCTAACTCAGTATTATCATACAAACTTGTGGCGGATGTGCCATTGTCGGAGCACATCGTCGCGAACACGTTCCATTCCGTCGGACAAACGTCGGATTCTCGCACTGAATGTCTACGAGATATCATTGTATTTTTACCGTAGGCTACAGAGCACTGAATAAATTAACTAGGTTCATATTTTTTGTAGGCTTGATTAGGCAAATGATTGCTTGCAATGTAAAAGGTTGCGGGTTTGATTCTTTTTAAAAATACCTAGGTAATAAATTACAGTTTATGATAAAACCACGCAAAACATGATTCCCAACTGTACTCAGAGACCGTTTATTTTAATATTTAAGGTTTTCGGGTCACTTTATGACCTAAAGTCTGGCAGAACTAGTCATAAAAATAAATTATAGCATACCTAGTAATTTGAACCTAGGTAGTTTACTCACAAAATATTATTACTTTTATTACGTTTTGCAATTTTCTTGTTCTAACTGGCGAGACTATGGTATGGAGATTGTCAAAAAAAAGATAGATACCCACTTGTGAAATATTTTGAAGAGACCTTTGACCTTTGATATAACCAACAAGATTTCTGGTTCTTTTGAGTCAGTTCTATCCATTAGGTACCATAAACTTTCAATGAGATCTATGAGAAGCTCATTAGTCTAAATGAGCTAGATCAGAACTGCCCTGCAAAGTAAAATCCATTTAAAAAAGTGAGCTGCCGCTAACAAGCTTTTACAAGCCACAATCTTAAGTATAATCAACTGAGGGTAGTTGTGGAAACTACCAATAAAAACTCCTAGATGCAGTTTCATTTGCATAGTTCACAAGTCAACTCCAGTTTATAACTCGCTTCCAAATGCACCCGGCCTTGTCTCATTAACAAGATATACCGCGCACACTCGCGCCCTCTGTCTTCAGGAATGTTTTGTTACCGACTTTTACTGCACTTTATCCGCATAAAACCGGTAAATACTAGTAAAAACGGTTAATGTCCTGAATCGCTTTTGTTTACTCGTTATGTCATAACTCTCTTTGATGTATTTGCTCTTTTGTTTTATTTATAAAGTAACATTTGGCATAAAATTATTTGTTGACATTAACTTTTAATTATGCGTACTGTCAGGAATCTGCATTCTACTGATGTTTGTATATTATAACGATGTTGTTTTTATGTGTGAATAGGTGGCATCATTTTTGAAGCTTGTACTTTGCGGACATACCTCAGAGAATAGGTTAATACTCAAAGGGACCTATCAAAGCAAAACCAAATTAAAACTAATTTTTAATAATAACTGTGAATCCTGACAGGTCGTTTCAATTTAGTGGCTTCTTTTAACAGCTAGTTCAGTCCAAGAGCGCTCGTGTTGTGCTTTGTTCTTGATAAACGTTAACTTAATTAGAATAACATAAACTGTCTAAGTTTTTACGTTCTACACGGTACACAGACTACATAGGTTAGTGGCAAAACTAAAAGAACATGCTTCGAATGGTACTTCGAATTTTAAGGGTTGACTATGGAGTAGGTACTTATTATACTATAATAATAATAAATAAGCGAACTTACTAATTTTACAGAAGCCAGCAGCAGCTCATACAATTACACTTACCCACTCCAAAAATCGAATAATATTTATACCATGCCACACAAAAAAAGCTTCTTTTCGATTATTTGTTTATTAGTTCAAGTAACATGAAATAGCAATTATCGTCTATTTTAAACATCGATACCTCGCGAGAAATACACACGCAGGCTAGAAACCACGGATTTCCATTTCCTACGATCCTGACATACATTTGCCCCATTCTTGCTGACAACAATAAATGCAACTGAATTACCCTGTTAAAGTGAGCTAGCTGCACGCTCCAGAACCACGGGTGAGTTATTAAATTAATTACCTGTTCCCCGAAATGGCTCAGATGAATACGAAATGAGCCATTTAGAAGATTTCTATTTCGGAGATATAGCACGAAAATATTGAACGCGCCATATTTCGCTTACGCAATGAGCTCTTTATGGAAATTCTGAGAATTGGACTTGGGGAATTTAATTCGATGTCACCTGCGGCTTCCGAAGATGCTGAGGAATTGAGGTTTTATGAATCCAAAAGGTCAGTTGAAAACACAGCATCTTAGATGAGAGGGTGAAAATTCAAATTATAGAATGTGATGATTAAAAAAAACATACCTATGTTCAATGCAAAGATATTTCAGATATAGATAATTTTCAACGACCCTTAGATGACTCAACTGGTTTTAGAGTAATGTATATTACCATTCAGCGTGGCAATGCCGCCAGTGTTTTGGGCATGCTTCCGACTGGCAGTGACCTGGATCAGTTGAGCTATCTATAGATCGTTTTTACGACGATCCTTAGATAGCTTGACTGATTCTATTGTATTTTGTAATTTTATGTACATATTGTAGAAGCATAGTTTCTAAAACATTATATTTAGTTTAGTTTCTGTTAACACTGAACTTAATAAATAAAAATACTAAAATACAAACCAGTTTCTTCAGTCAAAAGTCAACTTCGATGTAACTTTCAGGGGTAATGTAACGTAGATACATATTCCTCTTGAGTAATTGCGGTCTTAAAAGTTCCTGAACTACAAAACCCTGTATCTTAGTAAAGCTCTACTTTTTAGATAATATTCGTACCAACATCTGTTTACCAAAAAGTTTCAAGAATAGCAGTTCAGCTAAAAGTCACTTAGGGGTTAAGAGCAAAGTTTCGATATGGCAACACATTCATTACTTGAATGCAATGGGTGAATAAGGGGTCAAAGGGGGTAAATGGGGGTAAAATAGGGGTGAATTATAGCTCATTTTTGCTTTGCTTTAGGTAAACAATGCCCTTTGTTTCATTGGGCGATTCATTAGTTTTCACAAAAACTACCGTAATGTTTAATGGGCCGTTTCCAGCGTGCATGCTTTGTAAGTGAAAAGGTATAGGAAAATGAGTTTTTTCGTATGAATAGTGAATACATTATTAATATCATACCCGCCTATCCACTGTCCAAGCCTTGTCCGTGATGATATTTCTAGGAAAGAAATCTGTCAACTTCAACATCAACACAGACAAGGTCGATTGATTCCCGCTCTAATTAACGCCAAATAAAACCGTTGGAACATATTTCTATCCTGTTCCAACTTGTTGTGGGTATAGAAAAATGACAAGGATGGGTTGTATCATTCAATCAATTCTTTCCGCCATCTACAGAAGCAAAATTCTTAGGTGAGTTCATTGCCTTCAAATACACTATGGACGAGCGCGCGTGACGAGACGACGAGGATTGGTTTGTGCCACAATTGTGAATTTCTCGGAAAGGAAATTAAAAGTGTGACTTGTGATCATCATACAGCGGAAAGAACTAAACAGTTTTTAATCCTTATCACATGTTGTAGACAAAGATTTATAGTAGAAATTTCAGCTTCAAAAATCATAGTCAGCCATGCGCCGTTTTTTTTTTCACTTTTGACTTGTTTTAAATTAAAAATACTACAGTAAGCGCCAAATGTAATTTGTCACAACAATAAGATATGTTTTTACAAACGTATACAGTATTTAGTTTGTGTTATCTTCGATTACATTTTGCGTAATGAGCGTAAAACTAAAATACGAAATACAAATACGCCTTCTAAAGGCTTGACAGACAGGGCGGCAGGGGTGGTGGGTTGTGGGGGGGGGGTGTCAAGGCGAAAAGTGTGTATTTGTTTTGTTTATTTCTTGTAAAGTATTCGTGCCTAACTATTGAAACTTTGTTTGTGCTTAGTTTACGAACCATACTATCGAATAAGCGTTAGTCCTTAGCCATTTTGTCTACAGTTCTCCTGGAATTAAATTTTAAACATACCCATTTTTTTCGTGTTGCGCACGGTTTGCCTAAACGAGTCAAGTTATTAAAAAGCTTGTCCTATAAAAAAATTATATGGGAAGGTGTAATATTTTAGTGAATTATTGTAAAAATGTATATTGTCTTGTAAATAAAACAATAGTTATTGGAATAAATGGTTTTATTTTCGAAATATAGAGAAAAATATAGAGAAATATCCGCTTTCACTACATTCTCCAACTTTACCTTACGTTTAAAAACATATTTACTAGGTAAAGGTATACTAAATTCTACATATTCAGTTAGCTTATTTCATCCCGATTTCAAAAATATAACTTTCTTGATACCTTCCATACAAAATAATAGAGATATCGACATTTTACTAGGACGCGGCGTCGGCCACCGCCGACGCGCGAACAGCCCGCTTAGTTCAGACAAAAGACGCGTGGTGTCAGCTCGGCGCGGTGACAGTAAAGGGGCTAAGGAAATAATAGTGAATTTATTGATTATTATCTACAGTATTAGTGCATTATATTCAACTTTGTAAAATAATCTTAGTTTTTATAGTCAGTAAAAAAAGGAAACGGGTCACGACTGCATTTCATTACTTTGCAAAGCCGCGGGCAGCAGCTTGTTAATAATACGTTTGATGCCAAATAATAACACAAAATGTATGTAAACGCTTTTGTCTAAACCTGTTTAATGTATAAAATGACAGCCATAAATAATGCGTAATAAATAAATGTAGTTAATATTTTATGGTAAACATTGTGGGTTTATGCACACTGATCCAACATTTAAGATATTTTTAACTAGACCGGAAAATGATAACTATACCTACTGCTCGGCAAGTGGGACAAGTGCAATTCTCGGGGCGGGACAAATTTTTGCATCTTTAGATAAAAAAAAGTGCAGAATCCGTACAAATGAAAGCTCATGACCACCTAGTAAAATACAAATGACATAAATGACAAACTCTTTGGTACTAGGGATTCGAACCGATGATATTCGTATCTAAAGTCGAGGCTCTCCAATGGGTCAACAGAGAAACGGGATTAATATCAACGAGGGTACTAGAAAACTGCTTACTTGTCTATAGAGGGTGGCAAGTCGAATAGCCAAGTGTGACCTGGATTCATAAAAAATATTATTCCTCCACTATTGAAATTCACTCAGGATCTTGATCATCTTAGGGGATTTGAGGGGATTTGTGCTCGAGAATAACAGACGTGAACATTTTTTATATTCAGTAAAGTAAATTATGTTTGCATTTTGTAACTTAAAAATGTTATTTACCATAATATTCGTATTGATTATCATAATCCTATCCTATAAATATTATAAAGGCGAAAGTTTGTAAGTATGGATGTATGGATGTATGGATGTTTGTTACTCTTTCACGCAAAAACGGCTGGACCGATTTGGTTGAAATTTGGTATGTAGATAGGTGATACCCTGGATTAACACATAGGCTACTTTTTATCCCGATATTCCCGCGGGAACGGGACTTACGCGGGTGAAACCGCGGGGCGCAGCTAGTCCGTTAATATATCTGTTAAAAAACTGTGTCATAAAATTTGAACTTATTTTCATGCCAGTAGTATAAAATTCAAAATTCATACATTGTTGTTGAAAAGTCTTGTAGAATACTAATCCAAGCAGATGTCTCAAAACTGCTTTCTAAGATAAGAGTCATCAAATCTTCGACAAATTACACCGATAAGGCGGAACTCCCGAAGTTACCTAATTATTTTCGAGTTTAATTTTCGGGCGGGATCGAAACTGGAATTTTCGAATGAGTTACTTGTTTCGCAAAATTTATGCATTATGATAAACACCGATGTTTTGGGGAAATTTAAGGGTAAGTTTTGTGAGGGGTGTTGTTTTCTGAACCATTGATAATATTCGCACGTTTAGGACTTTTTTATTTTATTTATTTGCAACCAAAGCATTCATTTTATTTTATTGACGACCTCTGTGGCGCAGTGGGTGAAAGCCCGCTTGGGACGCAGAACGTTGCGGGTTTGATCCCCGCCGCGGGATAAATGTTTGTATGATCTGCAAATATTTATCTCAGGTCTGGGTGTTTCTATGTATAATATGTATGTATTTACAAACAAAAAGTATATAATAAGTAGTATATCAGTTATCTGGTTCCCATAGTACAAGCTTTGCTTAGTTTGGGGCTAGATGATGCTGTGTGAAATGTCCAGCAATATTTATTTATTAGTTACATTAATAATAATCAAGATTTAAAGTGTGTCACTATTATTAATTTAATTATTTGAACCAGCATAGCTAACCTAGAAAAAGAGGAAATTTATTAAACCAATAGTTGAAAGCCAAAACAATTACTTTGCCTTTTCCGTTCGACACTCAACTGAATTGGCTGCGAGTCAAGGACAGTAACAGTTTGTGGGTGTGAATAAATATATATTTTAACGGCCGCATTGAAAATAAAATACTGGATAACAAAACTATTCTATTATTTTTTACTTTTATTAAATTATTTTAATAAAATTACTTTTATCATCATTTTAAAGACTTAACCCACTGCTGGCAATCTCTGTTTTTTACCGACTTCAAAAAAAGGAGGAGGTTCTCAAGTCGCCTGTATGTTTTTTTATTTTTTATTTTTTTTTGTATCATGTTACGCGATTGCTCCGCCAATTGTGGACCGATTTTCAAAATTATTTTTTTGTTTGAAAGGGTATGCTCCAGAGGTGGTCCCATATAAATTTTATTCCTGAGGGTTTGATAGTTTTCCCGTAAAACTCTAAAAACCTTCCCTTGTAAATCGAATCGACAGATAAGTCTAAGGGTCGATTCACATCTGACCGAAGATCCGTCGCGGATTATCGGTCGCGGAACGCCAGAACTGACAAATGTATAGAAAAACACTCGACCGTTCACACTCGACGGACTAAGGGTCGATTCACATCTGACCGAAGATCCGTCGCGTATTATCGGTCGCGGAACGCCAGAACTGACAAATGTATAGGGGTCGATTCACATCTGACCGAAGATCCGTCGCGTATTATCGGTCGCGGAACGCCAGAACTGACAAATGTATAGAAAAACACTCGACCGTTCACATCTGACGGACTAACGTATCATCCGTCAGATGTGAACGGTCGAGTGTTTTTCGAGTCGAACATTGAAGTCGGTTTTTCTTTTAGTTTTAAAACGTAATTATTTATGAAATTTATGTAACTTTGCAAATAATTAAAGGAAGTTAATAAAGGTGTTTGCTGGCTTTGATTTTGCAATAAAAGTCTTTTAAATAGTAACCATTAAATTTATGAAAGTGTGATTACGGTCGGTTTAAATTGATAAACCAACACTAAACCATCACCATTCGTTAGTTACACGCGACAATTAATCATCTCACAAAACATGTCGACAGTAAAGAATGGGGCTTGTAAACATAATTATTTAAATGTCAATATGAACACTGAAACTGTCCATCCTCAAGTCCAGTAATGTGTTCCCGCGGGCACTGTGTAAACAAGCCTTAAGGGAACGAGGCAGGAGCTGAAGCGATTCCTGAAAAGTCTTCTTAAATGTAACGGAAATATTGTACCAAAAGTTAGTTTGTAAATTGCTCAAAGTTTCTTTACAGATAGTCGCCAACACTTGTATAAAAAGTATGTAGCGTTAAAACATTGTAAGAGTAAGTAGGTACCTATAGGTAGGCGTAAACAAACTCCCAAGATTTTTTTTTTAAATCATCTAAATGAATTGAGTTGTACGTACATATGTATACTCATAATGGGATTATTTTGTGCATGTGCTATTTATTTTTAATTACTTACTTATAACAATATTTCAAATACGATGTAATACATTGTTGTTGAATAAATGAATTGAATTGAATTGACATACAATACCAACATTCAGCTTTTGATAAATATTGTTTTGAGTTCGATTGTAGTTATGTTCTTTAGCAAAACCACAGAATACAGGCAAAACGTCGGTTTGAAATTAGCTTTTCACAATTTATTAAAAAACTGGACAAAAGCTCGCTGCATGCATCTTGCACCATTCTTAATCGACATTTGTCTAAACAAGTGCATTCTTAGAGCCAGTTGCTCCGTTTGTTTGGTCGCGACTCCCCCGCTCTGATGAACAGCAGGCGGCTTACCAGAAAAAACAGGCTAAGTGTGAGTCGGACTTGCACACTAAGGATTCCGTATACGTATAATATAATACTGCGTTTATTCAATGTACAATATTTAATACCCAACTTATATATTTTTTTATCTTCTTATTCTTGTGGTACTGAACCTAGTTATTTCAAATCATTGTTTTTTTAAGAGTTATGATGTTTTTATGCGAGTAAATGCAAGGAAAAGAAGCATTTTTGAAATACTTCCTAAAGTAATGTACCTAACGAAAGAGACTCGTATTTGCAAACCCAGCAAACTCCGTCGGGGCTGGCATGCCATGCCCTGAAAAATACAAAAATATTGCAGCAGAAATAAAATCGGTTAGTAGAATTTTACATAATTTTTCTGAAGTGGCAAGTTACCGTTCAAATGCGAAAATGTGGCTACACACCAAGTATTACGATAGGAAATGCCCTATCACGGATGGACAGACATGGGCATTTACTAACTAGGGTTCTGTTGTCACACTTCTAGTACAGAACCCTAACAACGGAGAAGATAGAAATAGAATTCCAATTAATACTGGAGTTCCAAGTAGCCTTTGTGGTATTTCAAGGGATGAAAGGTGTGTAGGTTTTATTGATACAGTTAAGATTTCTAATTGGAATTGAAGACACTGAATATGTTTACCAATGATGTAAAATATCATTGAGTCTACCAAAAAAATTGAAATAGTGCTGGACAATTTCACACGGCATCATCTAGCCCCAAACTAAGCATAGCTTGTACTATGGGAACCAGATAACTGATATACTACTCATATACTTTTTGTTTGTAAATACATACCTACATATTATACATAGAAACACCCAGACCCGTGATAAATATTTGCAGATCATACAAACATTTATCCCGCCGCGGGGATCGAACCTGCAACCTCCTGCGTCCGAAGCGGGCTTTCACCCACTGCGCCACAGAGGTCGTTACAAATAGAAATAAAATGATGTTAAAAATTTCACACAACATCATCTGGCTTCAAAGTAAACGGAGCTTCACATGACTGATATTTTTTGTAAAAACATACAGAATCTAAGAAAAACATTTACAGATCATAGATAGATAGATAAATACTTTATTGTACACGGAAGAAACATAACAGGAACACAAAATAACAAGTAGGTACAATGGGCGGCCTTATCGCTAAAAGCAATCTCTTCCAGACAACCTTTGGATGGACTGGAAAAGATATAACAGAAAAACGGCGGTGTACAAAAAGCTTAAACATAGAAAAAAAGAATAACAATAGAAGAACTAAAAGTAGTACAAACAGTTGTATCGTAAATTGGTCCTAGGTCAAAATGGCTTTCTGAATATCACTTGTAAATAAACTTTTCAGTATACATATACAACTTTCAGTATATGTATGGTTTGTCCCTCAACTCCGGTGAAATATGCCCGGCTTCGGCAAACAAGGCCTCCCCGGAACCGAGCTCATCAACTCGGATACATTCATTCTGTACTAGATACAGTTTGTTAAACAGATTGCTACAAACACAATAGGATTATACCTTTTGATCGTTTATTTCATTTTAGAGCCTTTTTCATGAAATAGTTTTCTAAATCTGAAAGTTTAAGCACTACGTACCATGTGCGTAGATTAGCGCTGAGTCCAGCCCAATTGCCGAATATTTTTATGTCTGTTTTTGTAAATTTTTGTATGTGTGCTTTCTTTTTTCGGGCAATAAATGAACTTGTATTTGTATTGATTTCTTGTGTTTAAATATCTTCACCGATTTGGGTAAAACTTAAGGTAAAGATAGTCTCGAAGCTTTGGTCTAGCATAATAAGCTTCATAGCATAGTTTTACTCGCCATTGATCTTCTCTTTTTGGTTCCTTACTACAAATCAATAGACGCTTATAAATACGCCTTTCAGATTGAATATCCACACAAACTAGATAATTCAGTACCTCTGGAATATTCCAGCCTTTGGCTACCTGATTTCAATCACTGCTAGGACAGACCAGATGGAAATGGCTTGCGTTTGGGGATTAGGTCTATTTAGAGCGGATGACTGAACAGGGTAAAAGGAGTTTCATTTCAATAACAGGTTCGGTAATCAAGGTTTTCATCAAACAAGAGAGTTAAAAATAAAATAGTAGTAGTATCAGTCAGTCAAATAGCATTGACGACCTCTGTGGCGCAGTGGTTGAAAGCCCGCTTGAGACGCAAAAGTTTGCGGGTTCGATCGCTGCGGGATAAATGTGTGTAAGATCTATAATATATACCTATGAGCAAATATTTATCTCAGGTCTGGGTGTTTATATGTATGTATTTACAAATAGGAAGTATATAAGTAATAGGATACCTGGTATATTACAAGCTTTGCTTGGTTTGGGGCTAGATGTTGCTGTGTGAAATGTCCAGCATTATCTAAAAAAAGAAAAATATTCAGTTGGATCACTGAGATCACTTAGAATAGTCTTAAAACAAGGTGAATCACCTTATTATACTCCTTTGCGTTCCTATCGAAAAATCTAAACTACTAAAATGAAACTTCTATTAATATTAACGGACTCTGTAAATCGGGTTTACGATAAACAAAAAAGATTCAATAAGAATGGTGTAAATGTATTCTTGCAAACAAATCCGAAATAATATTTCAATATCCAAAAATATTTTACTTATCAGCTTCCTTCGAGTATAACCATTCTATGACTTCGCGGTATGAAAGACCCTAAAAAATTACACAATGCAAATTCGAGTTCACTCAATTCGGCCACCTTTTTGATGTTACATTACTGGGAGAGTTGAGGTTAAGTGTCAAAAAGCATTTTATTCATTAGGACCACTGCCTCGGAGTACTTTGAATTATGTATTTTTTAACACCCTTGCTCGTAAAGCTGATGTAATTCCACCGGTTTTAAATATGTAAAGCGGGTCATAACAAACGCGTGTGTTATCAAAGCAAATAGTTATGTTATAGTCCATACAAATTCCATAACAGCATTATTTGCTATTTCAAATATGGAACTGATCGCCGCCGAGCTGGAGTCGTGCCTCCAGCTAGTGAGCAGCGCGCTGTTGCTATTCAAATTTCGAACTAATCGCCGCGCGGCGCCAGTCAGTAGGCAGTCTGTTCAAATGGCGGGAAAGCAACAGTGTGCATTCACAGATTGAGTTTATTTAAATGTTTTTTTTTCTGTTTCCTCGCAAATGTGTTAAAAAACGTCGTACGATATACGTGCGTATTGGTTATAACCATCTTTACGCACTAATATCGTAATGTACTATTAATGTTATCTGGTGATGCATAGAAATGAAATAGGTGAAATAGCGGATACTAGAACATGGTATTTTGAGAAAATCAAGATTAGAAGTACTTACTTCAAATCGGCGAAGATTGCGTGAAAAATGTAATGATGAGAGTGCATTGTAGACGGAAGTATGTTAGAAGATATAATTCTTCATCATCATCATCAGCCTTTCTCAGCTCACTGGTGGGAAATTTTTTGCCACTCTCCTCTATACTGAGCTAGTCTTGCCCATGTACGACCTGCGGATTTCACAATGTCGTCGTAGATATAATTAATTAGTAGTCGATTTTTAATTAATATGAAGAAAAAAAAATAGCTTAGCTATGAGCTATTCAAATATCTTGAAATACATTACGTAGGTCAGCCGAATCAGGCGACTTCGAATCAAGGCCAGTCTCCACCATAGGCAATAATAATAACAGGACAGGTGGATTGAAAAAATGCGTTACATCGAAACCCTTTTTGCAGTACATTTTTAACCGACTTCAAAAAAAGGAGGAGGTTCTCAATTCGCCTGTATGTTTTTTATTATTATTATTTTTTTGTATCATGTTACGCGATTACTCCGCCAATTGTGGACCGATTTTCAAAATTATTTTTTTGTTTGAAAGGGTATACTCCAGAGGTGGTCCCATATAAATTTTATTCCTGAGGGTTTGATAATTTGCCCGTAAAACTCTAAAAACCTTCCCTCCTAGCCATTGTAAATCGAATCGACAGATAAGTCTAAGACTCTCTATGCAATATGTCAAATTGACAATTTACTAATGCCAGGAACTCACGTGTCGCGAGACTTGACATAAAATGTATGCAGTTTTGGTAATTATTGCCTTTAGACGCCGGTGGAGCCTAAGCATTATCTGTTTAGCATTATTTATTTCTTTCTTTCAAGCTTATCTGATGATGGAGTCAAGAGCTGTTCCAGGGAACTCCTCAGACAATAGGCCGATTGAGTTGAAACTCGGTTCGTAGATTGAGTATCATCTAAAATTTTCAAAAATGGTGACAGCGAGCTGATCTTATGATGGAGGGAACTCCTCAGATAATCGACCGATTTAGTTGAAACTCGGTTTGTAGATCAAGTATCATCTAAAATTTTAAAATATAGTGACAGCGAGCTGATCTGATGATGGAGAATGGAACTCCTCAGTTAATAGGTTGATTGAGTTGAAACTCACTACATCGGTCAAGTTTCATTTACTAATTTGAAATATGATGACTGCGAGCTGATCCGATGATGGAGAACGGAACTCCTCAGAAAATAGGTTGATTGAAATGAAATGTTGTACTTACATCGGTGAGTTCAATCAGATCACGGTAATCCATTAAAAGCTTGTACTTGATGATATTTAAAAAAAACTTATTCTTATTTAGATTTGTATGTATGGCTTATTGATTCCCTGAGTCACGCCGTGGTAGAGTCGAACATTGAAGTCGGTTTTTCTTTTTTTTTAAAAACGTAATTATTTTCACAAGGATCATAATGGCATAATCATTTTACTAGGACGTTTCGGTACATGAGTTATGGAGGTTATGACAGAACAATATATTGTTCCTTTTACCTGGCTGCGTTCCGGATACTTGTATTGTGTTGGATGTTTGGTTTAAATGTCTTCGCTTGGGTTATACTCAACTACTGGTGTCTTTCATAAGAAGATTAGTACGCATGTACTGTTATTAGGACTAAATTATTTTAATTTGTGTAGGTACTGTAATTAGGACAATTTTTTTTAATTACCTACTGTAAAAAAAAATATATGTATATACTTGGATAAATTTTTTTAAGTGTCATAATTACCTAAGTACTTAGTTTGTTAACAGCCTTATCAAATAATATTATACGACTTTTTTTTGCGTGCAAATTGTGCAAGCACCTTAATCAGGTTTAAGATTAAAAAAATCAAATCAACTATGGAAATTTATCGAAATTGCAAATAATCTTTATTTCGGTCTTTAGTTGGGTCGGTCTTGGATGGTCTAGAACACAATTTGACAACATTTGATATTTGCCTAGAGCTTAAAGTGGTCTACATAAATTGGTCCAGCACTGAAATCTCCTAGGACACAAATTGACTACTGCCAAAATTACCTAGAAAACAATACATTTGGCCTTCTATTGTCTTTTGGTTTTAAATGTACAGGATTGGGAATCATGGTCTGAAGCTCTCGTTAGTTTCCAATAACAATTCCCTAGACTTGTTCCAACTAATATAACCAGTAGAACCAATACAGAAAAGATTCCAGTGTTCAGTTTCCTCAAGCACAAAAACACTTCCTCATAAGTTCCGTTGTATATGTTTTGCAGACATTAATCAAGGGAAGATGGATAAAGTTGGCGCTTGTAAGTTTTGTATTGATTTGGTCATTCAACTTATTTACTGGGTATATTCTGATTCAATCGTTGATTAGTTTTGTCTACAATATCATCATCATCAACCTTTCAAAAAATATATCAATAGATATTTCACGCGGAAAAAAACATCGAGCGGAACCAGTTCTTACAGGCAGCAATGAGCTTACTTTTGCTAATAATAAATAAATAATAATAACTGATATACTACTTATATACTTTTTGTTTGTAAATACATACATACTATACATAGAAACATCCAGACCCGAGATAAATATTTGCAGATCATACAAACATTTATTCCGCGGCGGGGATGGAACCCGCAACCTTCTGCGTCCCAATGTGTAATGTGGGCATTCTCCTTCTGGACTGTAAAGGAAAACATCGTAAAAAACCGACAACTGTCGACGAACAGTCCATTGACGAATCGGTCATCGGAGAACGTTTGCGGAATCCAATCATCGTCTGGCAAGGTTCGAAAACCATATTGTCTAATGTACGAAAGGACCTGTCTTCTGAGCTACGTAACAAGCTCACTATTAAAAATATTAAGTTTGTATTAAAAAAATACTTCTTAACTGAATACCTAGACAGTGGGTAGGTGTTTTCTTGCGACATTTGCCTCTCTTCGAAAGCGAAAACATAGGTAAATGTTGTAGTTTCCACCTGCCTATCTACTACGTTAAATTGTATACCTACCAGTTAGCTAACTATTAGATGTTAAATTACGTGTAAATTACCTACTATTTTTTACTTATCTACTAACGTAAACTTGCAATAGTGTCAGGACAAACCTTAGTGGTTTTTAGATACTATTATTAGTGATTTTCGTTGTTGTTTTGCAAATTGTGACGTCACCCGACCGATTGGTATAAATGGCGCTGTGCTGGCGTTGTCGAGCCATTTGCTCGTGGAACGTCGCACAGTGGGGTTGTCTACTTGGTTGGTTGTCGGTGCAATTTGCAGTAAGTCGTAATTATTCCTTTGTTATTCGATTGTTAATTACCTAAATGATTTATTGTGTGGATTTATTTGGATAATGGTTGTTTGTTTGTACACGTGTTGATTTTGTAAATTGAATCTTGAGTAAATTACGTTTCGCTGTAAAATAAATGTTTTTTTTTAATTTATTCCTACACCTGGTCCTAAAATCAGAAGTGGGATTGTCCCATAGCTCACACTAGTAGTATTTACCTCGGTCTATTTATTTTAGATTTGGAAACAAGCAACCACTATTCTAAATCTGTGATGCCACGTTCATCTCGTTCACGAGACAGGTCTACCAAGTCACTAGGTCGTAATGCAAAGCGCCGCAAATCGCACCGACACCGCCGTTGGTCTCGATCGCGTTCTCGTAGTGAGGGTAGTTCACATACTCGTGATCGCGATGCATCACTACAGCAGGCTCTAGGGTCGATTGTGGCTAGGTTAAAGCGGCAGCGATGAATGCCAATCTAACAACGGAAAACATCGTTTTCTTTCTGGCTATATATGTCAAGCCTGGTCGCAGTAAAGTTGATAACCGTTCAGTAGCTAGTTTTGCCAATAACAAACGAATTGCTAAATACGAGTAGATCTAGTGGCAAGTGCTTTAACTGTGACCGGACTGGACATTTAAGTGTTCATTGTCCTAAGAAGCGTAAGACCTCCGAGAATCCTTCAAAGATCACGTGTTCGTTTTGCAAAAAGACCGGACACAAAGAAAGCGTTTGTTTTACCAAAGCTCGATCTGAGGGTCGCATAATAGATCAACGTAGGGTAAACTTGTGAGACGCACCCTCCAAAGCGGCTCGCAACAGTGACATCATCACCGCCGTGATACAGGGCATACCTACACACGTTCTGATAGACAGTGGCGCCCTTAATGTGTCTCTAATCTCGTCATCGGCTTTAAAACATTTCTTCGGACCCCGGAAGCAAACCCACTGTGTGTTGAAACGTATTGGTGCCAATGAGGTTGTTTCTCGCGAATATGTCACACTCACGATCGAGTTTAGTAACGTTGCTCTGGACGTTGATTTTATCGTTGTACCTCTTCTTGCATGAGTACACCCGTCATCATCGGTACAGATGTTCTCAATCGAAACGATCGTAAACGCCTCTGGCGGATAGGTAAATGTTTGCGTAGCGATGCAAAGTTATGGTTAATTGAGTTTAGATCAGTTTTTCCTCATAATGTTGACATAGCTACTGTTTTGTTTGAGGTTTTGTGCACGAACTCGAATAAATTCTCGACTTATGCGGAGTACGCGGGAAAAGTACTTCCTGCGTCGTAACATCGTGACGGACCTATCGGACGAGCAAGTTGCTATTAGTGTAAGAGGTATTTTCCAATCTGCTTCAGCAATAGCAGCAATTCTGATAACTTTCTGAGAGGTTATACGTCTGCAAAGTACTAACGTTCTGAAATACCCTCTTTTTGTGATTTTTCTTTGTGTTTGTGTTCTGTTTGCGTGCTTATAGATCAAGTTACGTGAAATGGATGGGACGCCAAGATCCGGATCACGTGAGCGTCACTCACGGTGTTCACGGCGTCATTGGCGTATTGGCGCTCCCACGGTCAGCAGCGAATGTATACTTCTCTGCACAGTGAGTGTGAGGAGGACGGCCGAACGGCTGTTACAAGGAAAACTTGCGTGTGGATCAATTTGTTGGCAGCTGCGCCAGCAGACGCGTTTGTCGAGTCATGTTACAGATGCGGGACGTGAGCATCACCGTGTCCTGAACAGCACGGGTGTGCGTGTGGGGCGCACCTCTCCGGCGCGGTGGCGGCTCCTGCGTGGAACGCGGCCCACCGGCCCAGCGCGTGCGGTGTGCATGGCGCGCACCTCTCCGGCGGCGCGGCGGCTCATGTGTGGAGCGCGCCGGCCCAGCGCGTGCAGTGCCCTTGGCACGCACCTCTCCGGCGGCGCGGCGGCTCATGTGTGGAGCGCGCCGGCCCAGCGCGTGCAGTGCCCTTGGCACGCACCTCTCCGGCGGCGCGGCGGCTCATGTGTGGAGCGCGCCGGCCCAGCGCGTGCGGTGCCCTTGGCACGCACCTCTCCGGCGGCGCGGCGGCTCATGTGTGGAGCGCGCCGGCCCAGCGCGTGCGGTGCCCTTGGCACGCACCTCTCCGGCGGCGCGGCGGCTCGTGTGTGGAGCGCGCCGGCCCAGCGCGTGCGGTGCCCTTGGCACGCACCTCTCCGGCGGCGCGGCGGCTCATGTGTGGAGCGCGCCGGCCCAGCGCGTGCGGTGCCCTTGGCACGCACCTCTCCGGCGGCGCGGCGGCTCATGTGTGGAGCGCGCCGGCCCAGCGCGTGCGGTGCCCTTGGCACGCACCTCTCCGGCGGCGCGGCGGCTCATGTGTGGAGCGCGCCGGCCCAGCGCGTGCGGTGCCCTTGGCACGCACCTCTCCGGCGGCGCGGCGGCTCATGTGTGGAGCGCGCCGGCCCAGCGCGTGCGGTGCCCTTGGCACGCACCTCTCTGGCGGCGCGGCGGCTCATGTGTGGAGCGCGCCGGCCCAGCGCATGCGGTGCCCTTGGCACGCACCTCTCCGGCGGCGCGGCGGCTCATGTGTGGAGCGCGCCGGCCCAGCGCGTGCGGTGGCTTTGGCACGCACCTCTCCGGCGCGCGGCGGCGCGACGGCACGCTTGCAAGGCTTTCGTTGGAAATGGCCAATAAGGCGTTGTGAATGGTCATCGTTTCAATCGGTCACGGTCCCCATGGATGTGATCATTGACGTACACCATGTCACCTGGTAACCAGCGCAAGCTGTGTTGTGTGATGCTATGTCACTCTTTTGTCATGAACGTGAATAGCGTAGCCTGCTAGGTCACTGTAAGTTTTATGGTGTGAATAACTCTAGTAGGTCATGCCACCAATTTCACGTAGTTTTGTGAAATTGTTTTGTGAAATGTGAATGATCGATGTGAGTTATGTCACGCAAAAGACATGTTCTCGTGTTATTTTCATCCTATTAAAATGTTTTGCGACTAATTAAAGTTCGAAATTCAGTTGTTTGCAATGCATTTCCCACTTATACAATTTCTTGTGCTTTGTTTTATGTTACAAACTGAAGTAGCTTCACATTGATTGCCTTAGCCTTGAAAGGCTGGTGTTTGTGAAAGCTTGAGTGCACGCTTGCTTTCATAATAACCTGTGGCCTATAAATAACTTCTTGCTGTTGCTTTGCGCTCATGCCTAGGTTGCTTTTCGCTCATGCCTAGACTTCAGATTGTAACACTATCAACCTTTAGGTAGAAGATCTCAAGTCTGTTCACTTTTCAGAGTGAATCCTTGCTTAAAGAGAATGCGATTGGGATCGCGTGCACAGTGCGCCAGTGGGCGCGACGGCTCGTGTGCGCAGCGCGACCGCTCGTGGGCGTGACAGCCTGCGCGTTGTGGCCGACCCCCGCCATTGTGATGGTGCGAGAGTTTTGCTTCGCGTAGCGGCGCGAGCATCGAACGCGGGCAAATCGCAGCGCTCGCTGTCTCCCTGGCGTTGCAGACGCATTTTGGAAATGCGTAGGGGCCTCTGGCCTTGCAGATGCGTTTCTTTGGAATGCATAGGGGCCTCTGGCCTTGCAGATGCGTTTCTTTGAGATGCATATGGGCCTCTGGCCTTGCAGATGCGTTTCTTTGGAATGCATAGGGGCCTCTGGCCTTGCAGATGCGTTTCTTTGAAATGCATAGGGGCCTCTGGCCTTGCAGATGCGTTTCTTTGAGATGCATATGGGCCTCTGGCCTTGCAGATGCGTTTCTTTGGAATGCATAGGGGCCTCTGGCCTTGCAGATGCGTTTCTTTGAAATGCATAGGGGCCTCTGGCCTTGCAGATGCGTTTCTTTGAGATGCATATGGGCCTCTGGCCTTGCAGATGCGTTTTTTTGAAATGCATAGGGGCCTTTGGCCTTGCAGACGTGTTTTTTAACACGTATGGACTTTGTCCTGCAGACACGTTCCTAACGTGTGGGGGGGTTCTTTTGATCTGTCTGTACGTACAGCAAGTATGAGAATGAATGATTTTGAGTTGAGTCACGTGACAGATGATGTATGTTGATGTGAAGAGCACTTGTGGAGGATTAAAATAGGAAGCTGAGTGTGAATCTGTGAAAAGTGGCCTTGTATGAGTGAAGGATGGAAGCATAGGCAATTTCTGTTGATTTTGTGACTTAACCTTTCTCTCATCAACAGGCACAGTCGATGAAAATGACGGAGACATGTCCGGGCCATCATCTCGCCCTTAAGCAGCTCGCCTCAAGGGTCCTTACAGATGCGCTCGAGGACGGCGCACGATCAGGAGAGGCCGTATTAGTGATTTTCGTTGTTGTTTTGCAAATTGTGACGTCACCCGACCGATTGGTATAAATGGCGCTGTGCTGGCGTTGTCGAGCCATTTGCTCGTGGAACGTCGCACAGTGGGGTTGTCTACTTGGTTGGTTGTCGGTGCAATTTGCAGTAAGTCGTAATTATTCCTTTGTTATTCGATTGTTAATTACCTAAATGATTTATTGTGTGGATTTATTTGGATAATGGTTGTTTGTTTGTACACGTGTTGATTTTGTAAATTGAATCTTGAGTAAATTACGTTTCGCTGTAAAATAAATGTTTTTTTTTAATTTATTCCTACACCTGGTCCTAAAACTATATAATTTAATTTTAAGGCTTATTATTGTTTAAACGGTAAATAAATGAAAAAAAAAAAATGTATGTAATATCCCTTCACCACACTGATCAGAAAGAACAGAAACGAAGTTTAGTTCCGTTCCTATTATAATGCGAGAGCAGGGTTCGTCCCTTCTCACACCTACCCTCTCCCGAGGTCTATCCTAACTTGTTTTGTATTACATGTTGTGAATTTATAAATAGAGGCTCAGCACTTTAGAAGTGCCGAATTACATGATCAAACTGTAAACTATTTTTACTGTTGTGTGGCATTTTTGGAAACGTAAACTGGTAACGTGACTTGGTGGAACGTGGCGGAAGATAGAAACCGCACCCTTACGCACTAGCCGTCAACCGCTGGGGCAGCTAGCCGCTTTACCAGTTTTATGCAACCGCTTGTGATCGTATGCACCTATCCGCCACAAAGTGACGACTTCTGTGGCGCAGTGGGCGAAAGCCCGCTTGGGACGCAGGAGGTTGCGGGTTCGATCCCCGCCGCGGGATAAATGTTTGTATGATCTGCAACTATTTATCTCGGGTCTGGGTGTTTCTATGTATGATATGTATGTATTTACAAACAAAAAGTATATAAGTAGTATATCAGTTATCTGGTTCCCATAGAACAAGCTTTGCTTAGTTTGGGGCTAGATGATGCTGTGTGAAATGTCCAGCATTATTTATTATTTATTTATTAAAAAGTTTCACTAACATTTTTGAAGCGCGGTTAGCCGCCCCCGCGGTAAACCGCTAGTGCGTCGGGAGCTAAGAGTTTGAAGGAGACTTTTGCCCAGCAGTGGGACGAGAAAGATTGTATGGATAAAAAAAATATAAAAAAGAGCAAAAGATAGATTAGTTTAATGCTATTTTTATATTATATCGTATCGTACGGCGATTTTTCAGGTGTGCGTGTGCGATCAGCCATAGTTAGCGCGACACTCGTCGGCAAGTTCAATGGATGGGGCTTTAGAAAATCGTACGAAAAATCGCATCGTGTAAATGCTACTTTAGTAAATAAAATTGATTATTAAGCAATTTTGCGTGTTCATTAAAATCATTTGGTTCGTTTGATCATTATGTTTGTATAGCAATTTACGCGTAATATTATTATAATTATTTAGAGGAGAAATCAGAGAATAACATACCAAATTTAGTGTAACTTAGCCGGGTAACAGTATATTCCAGTATTGTCTATCGTACCTCCTTTGTACAATGAACTTGATCATTAGCAGTAGAGTGCCACAAACTTATCTGGACCGGTGGCCAAAAGAGGAACTAACGAATTTTACTGTAAAATTTATTTTTCTGCCAACACCAAATGCGATAACAGCGCCTCTCTCATCGGTTCAGATAAGTTTGTGGCACTGTAGGTGTTACATACAGTCTTAACGAGCAAAATTGTTTAGTGGTGAGAAAAAAATGAATTGCCTAGTTTAAATTCGACAGAATAAGAAAACTCCTAAAATTATTTACCCTCGCGTCGCCGGCACCGTTAATGTTCAGAGGGATGTTAAAATTTTTCATAATAATTATTGAGTAATCTCACACAGTGCAGATAAAAAAACTGCATTAAGCATACAAGAAAGAACTTGTTGAATCCAAGAATGAACGATCTAGCAACAATAAGCTTACCCAGACAGTATCTACCAGATTATAATGAAAATGGGTTTATACGGAACTCGAGTTAATAGGAATATTGCCTTGTACAAAGAGAATCGATACTTGGAGTGTATGAGATTAGACTCCATGTATAGAATATAATACCTGTTATGATCTACCTATCTTTATTAAGTGCCTGACGTCGGAATTCGACACGTACGGCTAGGTAAGATTAACCGGATGAAATGGGTTACTCTGGCAAGGGATGTGACCAACTGGTGGCTTTGGGAGCTACCCTCCCAAAGCCACCAGTTGGTCACACACTAGTTCACCAGCTTAAAAAATAAATAATGCTGGACATTTCACACAGCACCATCTGGCTACAAAGTAAGCAGAACTTGTATTATGCGAACCACATGTCTTATTTATAGTTATTGTGAGGCATACAATACTTGTAACTGCCTGTCATGCCATTTTTATGTCAACGTATTTTTAGACCCCTCGCAGACTGCAGACTTTCTATCGGCCGATAGTTGAGACGGAACATACTTCGGCTTACTTCTCCATACTCATTACGAGCCGAAAGTCTGCAGTCTGCGAGGAGGCTTAAGGTGCATCAACGTTAAATACTACATAAATACCTTCTCAATCACGTCCATATTCGTGCAAACACAGTATTAGGTATTCGTTCAATAAACTTGCAATTAATTGTAGAAGCTGACCGATCCAAGAGCCCTTATCAGGGTACTTGATTAGCTCCAAACTTTACTTCACTTGACTTTGGATAGTGAGGGCTTTAACCGAGATCTGGCTAAACGGATAACGCATTAATTGAAATTTATCTACCAAAGTTTTGTTTGGGTCCTTTACATAAATTTTGGAATACAGGTAGTGCTATCTATTTTAGCTTAGCTTTTGTCAGTGCAGTGATACCATGTTTTAATGTTCATCAAAATCCTTTCCTCAACACTTTTCTGCACTATCTCTTTAGAATCTTTCTACCACTTCTACGTCCATGTTCCTCATTAAAATATTTTCGACATGTTGCATTTTATGTGCAGTCACACGTTCAAGAATGTGACGTTCCGCAGTATAAGGGCATGTCACTCATAGCCCAATTTCGTCCACAGCTGAGCAGAGGTTTGGCCGAGGCAAAGGCCTTCCTGGTTTATACCATCCAACACGATCCTGAACCTACATAACTAAAAATAAACGCAATTACATTCATTGGTCACATCAATAGGTACCTATGTGTGTGCATGTGTGCAGTTTAAAGTTGTATGTAATAGGTCCCATCATACAACCTTGCTTAATTCTGTGGGATAATCCAATCCAATTAGAATTCTAATTTGGTTGGACCAGAGCCGTGCGATGGATGTAATGGAAAATTAATTAACAAAATCCGCCACAAAATTTTCCCATTTTCCGACTAGAAATACAAGTGGTCCTTTGAATTACGGGAATCGACATATTAATCGGAAATTTAATGGATTCTGAACGAGTTCAGTAATGTCACTAATTTCAGCTTGAAATAGTTTTTGAACATGAATGAAGTGCAATACACAATTTTTTTTAAATTTTAGTTCATTAACTTCACAACGAATTTTTGCAAGTATGAGTAGAATAAAATGTCATTTATCGATAGTATTCACATGAAAAGTTGAAAGCATATGTCTGCCTGTTGCGCACTGCTCATAAATATAATCATTAGAATCAAAGAAACCAAATCTAAAAGTTCAAAATCCAATTTGTAGTAGGTACTATTGCGTAATTTATGACTGATGATGATAACTACCAAAAACGTAGCTTTGAAAGTTTGAGCTCAATTGAAACTAACAGAATTCGTCACTTACCTATACGAAACTCATTTTAGAGGCAAAGCTACTCCGTGAAAAGTCCAAGAAAGTGGTCATTGACACGAAAAATTCAGTTAGCTTCTTAAAAAGTAATACATTTTTGAGAAGCGGTATAATATTTCAATAAGAATAATTGGACATCATACCTCGTCTACTTATGCCTTCAATGTTTAATTGCAATATACGGACTGATGGCCCAATATCTTTAATCAAAAGTGGCCTGGCTTGGGAACCTGAACATTGATTTATAGTGTAGATTAAGAATTAGTGTAGTTATTATTTTTAAGTTCAGAATTGTTTTATTTTTTATTTTATTTTAGTTTTTAACGCCTGTCATACGATTAAATAAATAATACCTCGTCTGGGGTGGAAATCATAGGTATTTCCTTTGGTTTTATAACCCGCTCCGCATTCCCGCCAAGACATTTACTGAGAAATGAAGGAGCAGATAAATACTCATTGAATCACTTTGGTACCTACCCTTTCAACAAACCTATGTTCTTAGTAATAAACTTAAAAAGGAAAAATATAGTTTTAATAGATAATTTTCAGACCATCTCATGAGGCTACCTGCTAGGCTGCTACACAACGGAAAATATGCTGACAAAGTTATAATTCTTTCGAAACATTTTCAAATTTTTGGCGGCTAAATAATTCTGTCAAAATCTTGTAAAGTAGTCAAGTACTGCAAAATATACATGCAGTGGTAGTATGTTAAGGCTTTTATCTAATCTTGTGGTTCTTATCCCTAGGCATTCGCGAGGTCTCGGCGAGAATGTGTAGCGGGTATTATATTTCGCGGTTGGCAAGTAATGTGATACAGAAAATTACCTTCAAAAGCAGCAAGATTTTCAAGATAATTTTCTGGTTGTCTGATTTTGTGAAATTATAATTTTATGCCTAAAAATAAATGTGTTTGAAGTGTCGACCCAAGGTTAAAAGGAAATATAGATTATAATATAATGTTAGAAATACAATCAATAATACCCTACCTAGGGAGGTACTTTGAGAGCGAAAACATGTTATTATGGAACATAACTAATAACATGAATTAAAATGAATATGAAATACCTAGAATAGAATAGAATACTCATTTATTGGGCATAAAAACACACAAAAAAAGAGCTCTAAAGGAAAAAGAAAACTTAAACTATGAAGAAAAACAAACAATATAAAATAAGTAGGTACCTAGGTGGGTAGGAAACATCAGGCTTTTGAAATATAACATTTTTAAAACAAACACTAACAAAGATAAGTCTACTTAGTCAGAACATAAAGTCAAGAGTCCAAAATCCAAGTGCTATTAGCCCAGTGTGTGGTTTGTCCAGAAAGGTCGAGTCTCAGTGTTGTGCTACCTTTACAGGTAGCGCTGGTTTTCTTTGCTGGTAAATTTTACTAAACTAAAATGCGTGTACATTTATTTATTTATTTCGATGTCACTTAAACTGCGAATCGATTCTGCGCTCCTGGCGCGCGCGCCATGAATGACCGCGCCGAGAGTGCGTTTCGCGGAACGCGTGCCAAATTTTTGAAGTATATCAACTAAGCGCGCCTGGCGCGCGTGGCAACCGTTCCAGTGTTTGACCCTTCATCATGGAAGATAAAAAAATCATGGAACACAAAAAAATACAACGTGTCCGTCTCAATTGGCGCGGGCGCTGCGATTGATGCGTGTCAAAAAACCGACAGCCGACGGAACGGACCGCTCCGCGTTCGGGCGCTCCAACGAACACATTGGCGCGCGTTCCAAAATGGTATCCATTTTGCGCGGCTGGAGCGCGCGCCAATGTTCGATCTCTTGGAGCGCTTAATCGATACGCAGCTTACGCTACGATTTTAGTCATTGGTTTCAACCAAATAAGACGATGTTTTAGAAGGTCTGTATACAACAGTCAGTTATTTTAAAGTAGTATCGTTCACTGTTTCGCTCATTAATTAGTTGGTTAGTTAGCTTAGCTCCGGGACACTCAGACAGCTGGACTGACACCCAAGAGATCGAGCGTTTCGTTTTTACTTGCCACAGAATACTGTGAATTAGCTTAGTGAAGATAAAGTTCAAATTGGTGATATATTAGATGACTAGGAAGAATTTAATGAGAGTGAATGAGACGAAATGTGAATCAGATTCTTAGCAAATGGTTATCTGATACCCATAAGGGAAAGCGGTTTAAATGGTTGGTATATTAAAATAAAGTTTGCTCGTTTTAGCGGTCACTCTTCCATTTTAAGACTGGTAAGAAAGTCGCCTAGCTTTGACTTGAAAGTCTATCCTATTCACATGCACAGGCTTCAGTCGTAAAACTGTCAATAGATATATGGTTTCATCATCATCATCATCATCCACAGCCTCGCCCACTGCTATATAACTCCCTTAAGCCATCAACCACGATCCTACGCTAATCGAACCCATTGACGGCCCGCAACGTGAACAATATCGTCTGCCCATCTCGCCGGGTGACATACGTTTCTGTATCCACTTCTCGGCAACCATTCAGTCACCACTCTACTCCACCGGTCATCACCACGCCTTGCTGTGTCCCGCCCAGCTCCACTTCAATATAAAATGGTTTAGATATTTTCTTTTACTATTTAGAACTTATGAAAGACCACACATTTACAATTACTACGATCCTGGCACTAATCTTTTGTCTCATTAACTTTAATTACATCCTTAACACAAGCCCCCTTTAGGGTACTTTTGACCTGGCCCTTCTTAAAGTCTTGTGTAAACTCAAGGCGCTATTTCAAGCCAACTGTATTTCAGTGTATTTTTTGACGAAACATTTTTGACAACGGTTTTTGTCGATGGTTGTTGAAGAGTCAAGCATGGCATCCATCCCGAGCGGAAACAATCCTATGCCCTCCAAATTTGAGGGTCACTCCAAATCTCGAGTGGCCTTTGTTATTCGATATAAAGGAGAATGGGCATCCCCGCCCAAATCAAAAAACTATCGCCCGCAGAGTGGGCGTATGGTGGAATGGGTAGACCTTCAAAAACACTCCATTTCATTGTATGACAGCTAAAAAATCCATCCTACAGAAATCGAGATATTTGCAGTTAAATGTGGTGACTCTTACCATCATGTTTTTTGACTTACAGGCTTCCCGCAGATAAGCCACTATGGGCATTCGATAGAACTTTAGAAGCACTACATTTCATTGTATGACAGCTAAAAAATCCATCCTGCAGAAATCGAGTTATTTGCAGTTAAAGGTGGTGACCATCATGTTTTTTGACTTACAGGCTTCCCGCAGATAAGCCACTATGGGCATTCGTTAGAACTTTAGAAGCACTACATTTCATTGTATGACAGCTAAAAAATCCATCCTGCAGAAATCGAGTTATTTGCAGTTAAATGTGGTGACCATCATGTTTTTTGACTTACAGGCTTCCCGCAGATAAGCCACTATGGGCATTCGATAGAACTTTAGAAGCACTACATTTCATTGTATGACAGCTAAAAAATCCATCCTGCAGAAATCGAGATATTTGCAGTTAAAGGTGGTGACTTTTACCATCATCTTCTTTAACTTACAGGCTTCCCGCAGATAAGCCACTATGGGCATTCAATAGAACTTTAAAAGCACTACATTTCATTGTATGACAGCTAAAACATCCATCCTGCAGAAATCGAGTTATTTGCAGTTAAAGGTGGTGACCATCATGTTTTTTAACTTACAGGCTTCCCGCAGATAAGCCACTATGTACATTCGATAGAACGTTAGAAGCACTACATTTCATTGTGTGACAGCTAAAAAATCCATCCTGCAGAAGTCGAGATATTTGCAGTTAAAGGTGGTGACCATCATCTTTTTTAACTAACAGGCTTCCCGCAGATAAGCCACTATGGGCATTCGATAGAACTTTAAAAGCACTACATTCGATTGTATGACAGCTAAAAAATCCATCCTGCAGAAGTCGAGATATTTGCAGTTAAAGGTGGTGACTTTTACAATCATATTTATTGACTTACAGGCTTCCCGCAGACAAGCCACTACGAGCATTCGATAGAACTTTAGAAGCACTACATTTCATTGTATGACAGCTAAAAAATCCATCCTGCAGAAATCGAGTTATTTGCAGTTAAAGGTGGTGACCATCATGTTTTTTGACTTACAGGCTTCCCGCAGATAAGCCACTATGGGCATTCGAGAGAACTTTAGAAGCACTACATTTCATTGTATGACAGCTAAAAAATCCATCCTGCAGAAATCGAGTTATTTGCAGTTAAATGTGGTGACCATCATGTTTTTTGACTTACAGGCTTCCCGCAGATAAGCCACTATGGGCATTCGATAGAACTTTAGAAGTACTACATTTCATTGTATGACAGCTAAAAAATCCATCCTGCAGAAATCGAGATATCTTACAATCAAATGTAGTGCTTCTAAAGTTCTATCGAATGCCCATAGTAGCTTGTCTGCGGGAAGCCTGTAAGTCAAAAAATACTCGTATGATGGTAAAAGTCACCACCTTTGACTGCAAATATCTCGACTTCTGCAGGATGGATTTTTTTAGCTGTTTTACAATGAAATGTAGTGCTTCTAAAGTTCTATCGAACGCCCATAGTGGCTTATCTGCGGGAAGGCTGTATGTCAAAAAACATGATGGTAAAAGTCACCACATTTAACTGCAAATATCTCGATTTCTGCAGGATGGATTTTTTAGCTGTCATACAATGAAATGTAGTGCTTCTAAAGTTCTATCGAATGCCTATAGTGGCTTATCTGCGGGAAGCCTGTAAGTTAAAAAACATGATGGTCACCACCTTTAACTGCAAATAACTCGATTTCTGCAGGATGGATTTTTTAGCTGTCATACAATGAAATGTAGTGCTTTTAAAGTACTATTGAATGCCCATAGTGGCTTATCTGCGGGAAGCCTGTAAGTTAAAGAAGATGATGGTAAAAGTCACCACCTCTAACTGCAAATATCTCGATTTTTGCAGGATGGATTTCTTAGCTGTCATACAATCGAATGTAGTGCTTTTAAAGTTCTATCGAATGCCCATAGTGGCTTATCTGCGGGAAGCCTGTTAGTTAAAAAAGATGATGGTAAAAGTCACCACCTTTAACTGCAAATATCTCGATTTCTGCAGGATGGATTTTTTAGCTGTCATACAATGAAATGTAGTGCTTCTAAAGTTCTATCGAATGCCCATAGTGGCTTATCTGCGGGAAGCCTGTAAGTCAAAAAACATGATGGTCACCACATTTAACTGCAAATAAGTCGATTTCTGCAGGATGGATTTTTTAGCTGTCATACAATGAAATGTAGTGCTTCTAAAGTTCTATCGAATGCGACTCCTGCAGGATGGATTTTTTAGCTGTCATACAATGAAATGTAGTGCTTCTAAAGTTCTATCGAATGCCTATAGTGCCTTATCTGCGGGAATCCTGTAAGTCAATAAATATGATTGTAAAAGTCACCACCTTTAACTGCAAATATCTGGACTTCTGCAGGATGGATTTTTTAGCTGTCATACAATCGAATGTAGTGCTTTTAAAGTTCTATCGAATGTTTATAATGGCTTATCTGCGGGAAGCCTGTAAGTTAAAAAAGATGATGGTTAAAGTCACCACCTTTAACTGCAAATATCTCGACTCCGGCAGGATGGATTTTTTAGCTGTCATACAATGAAATGTAGTGCTTCTAATGTTCTATCGAATGCCTATAGTGCCTTATCTGCGGGAATCCTGTAAGTCAATAAATATGATTGTAAAAGTCACCACCTTTAACTGCAAATATCTGGACTTCTGCAGGATGGATTTTTTAGCTGTTATACAATCGAATGTAGTGCTTTTAAAGTTCTATCGAATGTTTATAGTGGCTTATCTGCGGGAAGCCTGTAAGTTAAAAAAGATGATGGTTAAAGTCACCACCTTTAACTGCAAATATCTCGACTCCTGCAGGATGGATTTTTTAGCTGTCATACAATGAAATGTAGTGCTTCTAAAGTTCTATCGAATGCCCATAGTGGCTTATCTGCGGGAATCCTGTAAGTCAATAAATATGATTGTAAAAGTCACCACCTTTAACTGCAAATATCTGGACTTCTGCAGGATGGATTTTTTAGCTGTCATACAATCGAATGTAGTGCTTTTAAAGTTCTATCGAATGCCCATAATGGCTTATCTGCGGGAAGCCTGTAAGTTAAAAAAGATGATGGTAAAAGTCACCACCTTTAACTGCAAATATCTCGACTTCTGCAGGATGGATTTTTTAGCTGTCTTACAATGAAATGTAGTGCTTCTAAAGTTCTATCGAATGCCCATAGTGGCTTGTCTGCGGGAAGCCTGTAAGTCAATAAATATGATTGTAAAAGTCACCACCTTTAACTGCAAATATCTCGATTTCTGTAGGATGGATTTTTTTGCTGTCATACAATCAAATGTAGTGTTTTATTAGGTCTACCCATTCCACTATACGTCCACTCTGCGGGCGATCGTTTTTTGACTTGGGCGGCGCTTCATACATGCCTGCCCGTTCTCCTTTCGATTGCGATATTTTATTTGATAGATAAAATCTTTTGTGGATATACCTACGAGTGTAAAATGTGAATTTTTTAATACAAAAATAATTGAATACAAAAACTATCTATTGTGTACTTAATGCATTTAAAAAACTTATTTTTTCACCTCACACGATGCTATTTTCTGCAAAGTATGGGCATATTTTTTATGTTTTTAATCAGAATCAGTGTAACGAAATAAAATTTTATTTATTTATACTACGCGAGAGGCGCAAGATAGAGGAGACTGGCATAAAAGAAGGGAGGCCTTTACCCAGCAGTGGGGATACCAGGCTGAGATGATGATGATGATTATTTATATTTTGGAATTTGCATTTTTAGATAGCATGAAATCTTATCATACCATGCTTAAACTCAGAACTAAAATAAAGAAACAGTGTTCAAAAAAAGAACAAGTCTGTTTTCATTACGTTGACGTGACATGCCTGAAACATAAAACGCGGGTTGAAACCAAATATTGCGCTTCGTGATCAGAATACTCTTTTATAGCGTTATAAAACATATATTAAGCTAAAATGACGTGAAAAATTGTGAATTTTAGCAGATCAATGTTGGTTTTAGCTAACGTTTAAAACACATGGCACAGTCGCTGATTTTATTCCTTCAATAGTTCTTTTCCCGTGTATAGTGAAAGAATTTTGATATTTCCTTTTTAAGACAACTGTCGCATTCGTCTCTGTCATGGTTTAACGACCAGGACCAACGTTTAAAGTGTCTTCCTAAGCATGGTAAAGCTCAAGTTTAGTGCCACACCATCTTAACCGTCATTTTAATATTCTTTTTTATCTATTAGATACTTTGGGTGGGGTACGTCGTATGGATAGCGATAGGTGGGCAGAGATTGTCATGCCATAGGTACAGATGGGCGACGAAGCCGAGGCAGGCAGAGAAAACGTTAGCGTGACGACCTTGATGCCTTCCAAGAAGGCTGATGGGACGTGGCTGGGGATCGAGAGAGATTATGTGAAAAACTGGGGGAGACCTTTGCCCAGCAGTGGGAAAGTATAGGTCAGATTAAAAAAAGAGACTTAAAAGCTAAGCACGACTTACTTTTATGCACTTTCTGTTTTTCACTATGAGTTGTTTTACAAATAAGAAGCTTTCAAGATGAAAACTCTTCCTTCAATTATAAAGGAAGACTGCTCAAACATTAAACAGGCTAATAAATATACGACATCAGTCATTCTGTCTGTTTGTCTTTGTCTCCTAAATCGAAAATCTGCCCAAATTCCCCATCAAGATATCGTAAACTTAATGCTTGCATAAGCTCGTGATACACGACGCGATACGGCAAACCCTGCATGTTGATTTTGCTCATATTTATCGCACTTTCACATCGGATTGAGTCCCTACAGCTATGCATATATGCATACCTAACCATTACAATGTCCCTGTATAAAATATAAGATACATTGTTTGTGAATATTTTTACACTTCTTTCCATTCAAAAATTTCGCAATAGTTGGAAAGATTAGCGTACCTATAACCTGCCCATTATACCTACATTAGGTATTCTACTAAACAAACAAAAAGTTTTCATTCATTCTTACGATTCCGTTAAACACGGAGTGATAGCCTAAGTTTAGATTTAAGATCACCTAAAAAAAAGCTAGGCCCCAAACCGTGTTTGTTGCCCTGGTTCTGGTCGCGAAGGAACAGGAGTAAAATCACTTAGCTTTATGACGTTTTAAAGCGATCTCAGCGGTCCTTCTGAATAAATGCTTTTTGACTTTGACTTTGTAGTGCCTGTAAGCGGTGCGTAAACCACTGCCGCACCGCACTGTCTGAATATACCATAAAATTCACGATGAGATGAGCCGTAATAATATTTTATTTAGGATTTGTTTTAGTGATGAGTTACTGTTTGATGTTTCGTGTCAAGGACCATGTTTATGCTGCTTTTAGGGGATAATGAAGGCTTTGCGAATTGTTTATTGCGCATGTTTTGTCTTGAGACTTGGTAATTCATGCAGTTGTTCTGCCAAGAAACTTTAGGTATTGCTGAGGGCTAAGTAAATAATGAATGATTTATGCGGGGGTCTTGTAATTGTTATCGCGAAACGTAAACGATCACAACTTTATTTCCAAGACACGATATTCTCTCAGATCAAGTTATTTAAGATCATTTGAAGATATCAGGTTAAGATATGTTTATTTTGTGATACTAGGTAATACATATGACGACCTCTGTAGCGCAGTGGGCGAAGGTCCGCCTGCGACGCGAAAGGTTGCGGGTTCGATCCCCGCGGCGGGACCAATGTTTGTATGATCTACAAATATTTGTCTCGGGTCTGGGTGTTTCTATGTATAATATGTATGTATTTACAAACAAAAAGTATATAAGTAGTATCAGTCATCTTAGTACCCATAACACAAGCTCTGCTTACTTTGGGGCTAGATGATGCTGTGTGAAAAGTCCAGCATTATTATTATTATTATTATAATACAAGATAAAATAGTATAAAGTAAGAGTGTAAACTTGTGGGTACAGTAAGCGTCACCAATTCACAACCCACCTTGGCATTTTGAACGGCGGGACTCGTGCATGGGGGTTATCTGTTGGTGACGGTAACTGTACATACACAAAATGTAACTGTAGAACATTCAAATATTTTCCTAAAGGTGCTCGTAAACAGGCTAGTTTTTTGGCAATTTCTTGCTGCAATGGTATAGCCGCCAATAATTGCTGTGTAGCCCGGCGATATTGTCAAGACATTTCGTTGCAAATATTTAATGTCTAGTCGGCTGGATTGCAAATGATTTATCCCGAGTTGCAAATATTATACTGTGCTATTATTGGTTACTAAAAATTGCCAGCAAGATGCAATTTTTGCAACCCGTTTACAGGCCTCTTATGAATTGGACGACGAGTATCACATCTTGCATCTCAGCTTTCTTGTGATGTTTGATTACAAAATTCAGAATTTTGATATTACATTTGCACAATAGGCCTTTAGAAAGTTAAGAAAATTCAAAAATCCGAGCTTTGCAATATTCTCAAGTTTTCTTTTTGAAAAAGGTCTCAAAACCAGGGAACTTAGAAATGGAAAAAGTTTCTGCAAGGGAAACCAGCAAGCAAAATACTCAGTAACATAATCCGAAGAATTAAGGTGGTCGCATGACCCAGCCGCGCCGAACGCGCCGAACTGTCGACTGTCGCATTTTCTGACGTCATCAGTATTTTTTGTATACTCGTAGAAAAATGACTGCGGTGCGTACGGCGCGGACAAATGTGCGATCAGCTTTATTCTTGGTCAAAACTAAAAATTTGCCAACACCAAATTGTAAGGGCATTTATTTACGTAAACTAGGCTTGGTAAATATTTACATCAGATCAGTTGAGGCATCGTTAAAGAGCTATAAAGAGTAGGCCTTTTATGCATCAATGGATTTTTAGTTTCGGAAAAATACACGCACTAACTTACTGTAAGCTTCGATACCAACACCAGCCTGGTTCACGGTATTGGTCACGAAGGAACAGTAGTAAAATTAGCTAGTGATCCCAGCGGTCCTACTGAATAAATGCCTATTGACTTTGACTTGAATTTTTGCAATTTTAATTAAGAAATGAAAAATCTTATCTTTAGGAGGATCATCTGATCGTTGCGGGTTCGATTTTTTTATTTCTTAATAAAAAGACTTTGACTTTGTTTAACGAAGCCAGAAGTAAAGCCAGATGGTAATCATCATTACCAGGGTTCTCTTCGAGATTCCTTCAATTATAATTATATTCTAGATTATTCATAAATCAAGCTATGCGCCATGTGCCACGCCATATTCAAATTGCTAGCTATGATAAAGGTGCGTCCTATTTTAAGAACATAAAAACAATGTTTGTCGTTTAACTTTTGCTCACAGTTTATTTTCATCCTGCTATTAAGTTAAGTAATGAAATTGAGTAAGTTTTGCAACTTATGCTTAAAAGTTTAATATTCGTAGTATCTGTGAAATTACAATGTTTACAAACAAAAAATACATGATTAGTTTTCTTTTGAAAAAAACTGATTTTGTCACTTTTTAAACTCACATGATTTGGACTCATTTTTGTACCTGAGAAATAAATAAATAATAAATGTGTGTCAGGATCATAGCGAGTGGAGATTCGTGGTCTCTGCCTACCCCTTTGGGAAAGATGCGTGATTTTATGTATGTAATGTGTGTATGTATGTAAATAATAAATAAAAAACCTTTATCGCGATCTCGTCCCGTCATATACAAAAATATGTTTTTTTTTCTTTTTGTAAAGTTTTGTTTTGTGAGTTCTTACCTGTTAATAATTAAAATCATAAACAATTATCTAATCATCTAAGAAAACTAGGGCAACAACGGTTTGCCAGAAGCGATAATATGAAGCTAGGCTCACTTCTTCTTACGATCTAGAGAGCTAGAGAGCTGTTCCTTCGCGACCTAACTGCCAAATACTTTCATTTAACAATAATAATTAACATAATTTTAAAATGTTCTCGTTTTTAAGTTTATTTACGACATTACCGCAACCGTGTGACGTCACGCTTCGTCGCTCGCTGAGATCACTTGCAGACGAGTGTGTGTCACCTGTGATGTTCTGAGAGCTTTGCTTGTGCCTCATAATTAGGAACACTTCACACAGTAACTGAATTTATGCAAATAAAAATCTGAGTAGGTGTGTTTGTTGTTTTTGGTCCACTTAAGTTAGCCAACTTAATTGTGGTGCCAGACGAGTCAAAACTTGAAATCCCTTGTGATTATCTAAATTTCACGAGTACCTTAAGATACTTAAGCCTCACGTAGTTCAATTGGCTTCAACTCTATGTATAGGTATTTAAATGTAGGCTAGATTACCTGAAGGCTAAGCCCCAAACTGGGTTTGGCCGGCCTTGGTTCTATCAAAGAAAAACCAAGCTTAATGTATACAGGGTTAAAAAACATAATACATTTACCAAAAACAAACAGTCAAGATTCCTATCTAAAACCCCCGCCGCCCTAACCCCGCCCCCTTCGCTTTTTACTATCGCTTTCATTTGTTTCGCATAGACTTCGTAACATTTATAGCGTTCAATTTAAGGCTTTATTTTTGTATGACAATCTGATGAAAAAAAAATAATGATGAATTTTTAAAAGTCATAGAACAAAGGTTGTTCCTTATGATGATAGATACAGTCCTGAGAGGTTACCGGTGTTTTACAAATAACCCTGTATAGGTCGCGAAGTAACAATATTTTAATGATACTACTTCTAATATGTATTAATATAAAATCACATATTTATTTTAAAAATAGCCTAACATTAGGTTCTCATGGCGACAGCAACGCGACACCGTGCGACGTCGCGCCTGGTCGCGCGTCACGCGTCGCCGCACGAGAGCGCACCTCAGCACCTGTGAGATGAAAGTTGATTTAAAATACATTTTGCTCATTTTTATCTGTTCATTCGTGACTTGAATTAACTGGGTCACTGTTGTAATTATCAGAGGACTGACTCAGGTACAGTCAGCGTCACCAATTGATAATTGGTGTTACCAATTGGTGACGTTGACTGTACAATAAGATGATGATTATTAAATTGTAAAAGAGTTCAGAGAAAAAGGATCTCTTTTTTTGTAGAAGTATCACTGGAGCTTGACTATTTAGCTATAAGATGATGGATCACGTAAAAAAATCATAACTTGAAACCGTATTTGATATGATACCATGGTTCTTCGCGGTATTGTCTAAGTAGCAAAACTGATCCGCAGTCAAAAGAGAATCAAGACGCAGTTCCTCTAGGATCACTTAGATATTCCTTAGAGCTAGGTGATTCTTCTGTTTCTTGACTATTAATACCTTTATCTAGACTGCACCGTGCAGACGATTCTCAGTAAAGATAGCATAAACTGGAACGTAGGTGACCTAGGTATGAGCTAGGCACTAAGCCAAATCCAGTCAAAATAAGAGGTTTAATCTGGAGCATGAAGCGGTGATTTAGGGAAGTCAGGCTTTTGCTCAATAATGCATATTGGCAGATCGCTATCTCGTGCACGTTTTAAATAAAACTGGACATAAATATCTCTGTAGCTTGCTGAAGCATTCTTGATAGATTGTAGATGTAAATCAGGAAGAGTTCTTGGCGTAAATGTTCTCCAGATGTTTGGTTCGGGTTCTAGATGTTGTGGTACACAAGTATCTTTTAGACGACGACCTCTGTGGCGCTGTGGGTGAAAGCCCGCTTGGGACGCAGAAGGTTGCGGGTTTGATCCCCGTCGCGGGATAAATGTTTGTATGATCTGCAAATATTTATCTCGGGTCTGGGTGTTAGTACAAGCTTTGCTCAGTTTTGGGCTAGATGATTCTGTGTGAAAAGTCCAGCATTATTTATTATTATTAAAAAAAAGGTATCTTAATGGTATTCGGAGTTTCTCATACTCATGACTGTTGGGTGCTATTTATTAGAAAGAAAGAAAAAAAAATATTTTATTTGCAACATACGAGAACAAAGAGTTAATTATCCACGTTATTATTTATTGTAAAAATATTTATCAAATTATTTACGTTTTAATCAATTTTTGAAATTTCTACCATAGAAACAAATTCATATTTTCAGTCTATAAAATACATTCCCAGCGTTCGTGATACTTCCATAATCAGTAGCATCTATCTCTTTCATAAGTAAATGAAATGAAAGAGAGTTCGCAGATGTTCCATCTAAGGAAACATTTACGAACCTTTGACTTTGAGTTTTAAAAGCTCGTAACTTTTCAACACTTTTTGTTGAGCACTTCCCTAATTTAAGAGGATCCTTAAGGTCTAAGATATAACAATTTTTAAGCCTCTTATGTTTCAGAGTAAGCTGGTTGTTTTAAATGGGTATAAAGGGAAAATTAGCGTAGAGCGGTGCGGGCTGTCCAGTGGAATGTCTCTCGACTCTCATTCCGAAGATTGCAAGTTTGAATCCTATACAAGTAATCATCGATGGATTTTGCCGCTTGTAAAATATGATTAACTAGATCTTTGAATAGTGAAAATCAGAAACTAAAAGTACGTACCACAACACCCGGAACAAATATCAGCAGATCATGAATTAGACGCCGTTTACACAGTCCCATTCTAGCATACCATTATTCTCTCTTGCCACAGAATATTAGCTCTTACACCTTTGAGTTTAAGAAGGCAGGAGGCAAGAAAAGTATGACAAAATGGCATTGTGTAAACAAAACGTCTTATTCTCGTCGAGAAAATCGCTAAAATCAAACTTTTGCGTCTCAGCTAATTACTTACAACTCATGAAAGTTATGACAGTATTTACGTATAATATAATTTGTAGGATAGTAGGGTAAGCATGTTGACGTTGCGTTCACGAAGTATTTTCTTCCGTTATCGAATATTCTAATCTAGTTTTTTGGCAAGTTCTGAGAGAGTATTGCTATTGGCACGGAGTGCACAACCAGTCCCGTAAGCGTCTTTGTTTTGCATTTAAAAGTATTACGCCGTCAAAATAAGATTTATATGGTCGATAAAAATACTAGATAGTTTACATACTACGTCTTGGTTGTTTCGCGAACTTTGTTTCAATTGCGTGGATGCTGTAGTATGCAAGGTATTAATTGGGTAGTGGGTGTAACTTTGAATGATATTGAGAAACAATAGGATAAAGCTAAAGGTAAGTTTTTTATTCTAATATTTTGATACACAATTCATATTACTTATTTTCATTTGCATTTAATTCTGACTCTTATATTTGACATTGATAATTTTGTAATTAGTGTAATTGGTGTTGTAGCCGTGCTAGTTTCAACAAATAAATAAATAAAAGCCACAGTAAAAACAATGTGGAAGAAAGATAATTCAAAGTGTTTTTTTTTTTCAATTTTATCTATCTTGGGTTAATTGCCCAGATTGGGCATGTAGAGATTAACGAAAGTTATTTCAGTCAAACAGGTAAAAGTACCTAAGCTTAGTAGAAGCAAATAGAAATATGTTGTCTATGCCTTCCTCCAAGGAAAGAGGCCCGTTTCAATGTATGGATAGTTGAGGCTTTAACCTAGGTATAACCTTAACTTTGGTTAAATAAATAACCTAAACCCATCTGTGGGTACTCTGAGACCTCGGAGAGGGTTAGAGCTGTAACTCACCAGTAAAACCTTATGTAATAATAATGGAATTTAGAATACCAGCTATTATGGTACAGCTGGCAGATACGTTATGAGATTTTAATAACAAAGTGCTGAGATAATTATAATTGTTGGTAAACAAGGGTTTATTACATATAAGTGTTGTTAGAAGCCCTCGTGGTCGTGCTTGCTTAGTCGTTCTTGATCGTCGAAGTTAAGCAACGTTCGAAACGGTTCGTAAGTGGATGGATGACCGCCAGTGGCATTTTCATCTTAGCGGTTTCGTGCTTCCAAGCACGTTAAATTGTCGGTCCCGGCTATTTAAGTTGTTAAGCCATGAAGCCTTAAGGCGGCCTAAAAACTCCGTTACCAGACTTGGCCACTGACTAATACGAACTTACATTTTTAGTGTTGAGTCAAGTTGAACATATTCAAATGAAACTTGTCATAGTTGTTTTCATTGTGTGTAATGCACATGCACGATGTTTCAATGTGTGTAAGCGTCGGAAAGCTCCATGTATCCATGTATCAGTATCGCTACGCACACAAAAACAAATCAACACACACAATTAATACAAAGCCTTCGTGAGACGCGAGTAGAAAAATTATACTGAAGAGGTGGAAACCTAATAAGGATCAAAACAGGAACTCGACCGTATCTCCATGGCACAAGGTTTAGATTCAAGATCCAAGAATCAATTCAAGATTCAAGATCCTGGGAATACTTATTTCATCAGGGCATAAAGTTACTTCCATAATTTTCATCAAAATCCTTGCAGCTGACGGTAGATATCCTCTCTGACATAATGTCTGCTCTGTTTTTATGAGATGGACCACAATTATGTCATTCATCAGATCAATATCCTAAAGGTTGCCTGGAAGAAATCGCTTTCAGCAATAAGGTTGCCCATTGTACTAATGAACTTGTAAATGTTTCTTATGTATTTATTTATTTTCACCAAATCAGAGCTTAAAGATAAGGTAAATGAAACTTATGTAAATAGAACAGACATCCAATAACGGACATCCGTATTGTTTTCGTTGTTGTTTTAGTGTACAATAAAGTGTTCATTCATTCATTCACTCATCAGATCAATATCCTTGAAGATTAAATGATGAGACAATCATAAAACTATACGCTTCGACCTAAAAGATCTGAGAGATACCGCGCCTTGGGGATACAGTTGTGATCTTATTTTTCATTTTTATTACTACCCGTTACAGTCGAGGGTTTCAGACGACACAGTTTTGTACTTTTGCCCTCGGTATCGGTACTTGGACTGTCGTTTATCTGCTACAGTGCCACCAACTTATCTGGAACTTATTTAATATGAAAATGTATTTTTCTGCCAACAATAAATGCGATAACGCCTCTCTTACCGGTTCAGAGAAGTTTGTGGCGCTATACTTTGTTCTACTACCTTTCTGCAACAATAGACACTCAACTTTGCTTGCTCAGGCGTACATCTAACAACTCCTTAGACAATCAGCTTTAAAGGATCTGGAATTCTCACAAAGATCTCAGAAAATGTCTTCCACATCTGGTCCGTTTCTTTGGCGTCCTAGGCAGTTTAAGGTACGCACAGTGCAGCCAAGCCGAACGCGGCAAACTGTCAATTCAGAAGAGAAAATGCTGCTAACGTCAGAAGCGAGCCGCATTTTCTGACGTCATCAGCATTTTTTTAAATAACTGCGGCGCGTACGGTTATTGCCCCAGTTATTGTACCAACGATAAGCCAATTGAACAAAGTGAATCGATGTAAGCATAAATTAGTAAAGTATTCATTGATGTTCATCTTATTTTGACTATCGTAAGTATCCACTTCAAATGGCTTTTGTCGCAACAGCTTTTAGAACAAGTGGGTATTTTGCTTTTTCCTCCTGTTCGTATTTGATCCTCTTTACCCACTTGATGGCTCTCACGGCTACAGTATTTAGCCTGGATAAGCCCTTGTATTTATTTATATATCTGGCCCCACGTTACTGTTGATTGAAGGGCGATAAACATTATTATAGCAATACTACACGGAAAATCATTTAAGGCTTTGAACGAGTGGTGGCTGAGAATTGTGGACAAAAAACAGGGTCACGACTGTTTCCCCAAGGCGCGGTAAACATTCTCCCAGATCTTGCAAATTCCAGATCCTTTGAAGATGTCTAAGGGGGAGTCAGAGACAAAAATGGCTATAAATTATCCAAATAATCCAAAGCTAAGCAACATTCAAAACGGTCCGTCATCTCAGCGCTTTTGTGAGACGGAGGCCTTATGGCGGCCTAAAAACTCCTTTACCAGAGTTGGCCACGATTCATACGAACTTGTGAATCTCTGAATCCAATGTGGCATTATTGTGGGTGTTTTCTATGTACGAGTATAATATGTATGTATTTACGAACTAAAAGTATTTCAGTATCAGTATCAGTATCAGTATCAAAAAGTACCCATAACACAAGCTTTGCTTACTTTGGGGCTAGATGACGCTGTGTGAAAAGTTCAGCATTATTTATTTATTTATTAGGACTACGTACCTATGTGAATGTGTCAGGACCGTAGCAAGTGGAGATCTATGGTCTCTCTCTGCCTACTCCTAAAGAGGCGTGATTTTATGTATGTATGTACGCTTAAACCTCAATCCTTAACTTATTTTACAAATTCTACCCCTCTTTCCTTGACACTCTGGTTCGCTTATTCAGATATTTACTTTGATACGATACGTGTTTAAGCTTTTTCTCATCGTATCACGATCGGGATATGCAAATCTAATCGTAAGGTATTGTGAGGTTAGTACACAAAACTCATCTCACGAGATCTTTTCCTGTTAGAAGAGATAGTCTTTGTACACTTAGGGCGAGCTTACACGTACTCGAGCAGTTAGCCTATATTTATAATATCGTTTTAAAAACATCAATGTGGGGCTGAGATAGAAAATTAGGTACAATGATAAGCAACGTTCGAAACGGTCTGTAAGTGGGTGACCGCCAGTGGCATTTTCATCTGAGCGCTTCCGTGCTTCGGAGGGCACGTTAAATTGTCGGTCCCGGCTATTTTAAGCCATGACGGAGGCCTTAAGGCGGCCTAAAAACTCCGTCACCAGAGTTGGCCACTGACTCATACGAACTTACTTTTTTAATGTGATTGCATCAAGCTACCTACCCTTGTATGCCTGCCTTATGACCACGTGTCGTGTATGCGACAAAACAGCTTACAAAATAATTAAAGTTGACTTAGATAAGTATTTTTATTTCGTATTTTATGAGTTGATTTCTAAAAGCACAAAAATCAAAAGACTGGGTCTAGAGTTGCAAAAAAAACTTAGCATCCAAAACATCCCATAAGAGAACCTCTTTTTATAAGTCGGTTAAAAATATGCATGAGGTTGTAATTCCCATTGGGCCACTTAGCGCAGCCCCGTGGTAAATTGGGAAAGATTTTAATCCCAATGACATCATAACTAATGGGCCATTGGGAATAAAATGATATACTTTATGTTTGGTAAAGCCAGTCAAGCGCGGAAACAGATGGGAATAAACAAAAGTAGGTAATTGGTGACGAATTTTTTGTAATGCCAAAATACTCCAGCGGTACTTGTTTATACAAATATTTCTAAAAAAAACTGTGGCACTCCAGGAGTGCCGGCAGAAACGGAAAACTTGAACGGTTTTAAACTTGACAAACCCGGTGTCGGTGAGCAGTCACGTGTATGTCTGTCATCTTCTATCCAAATAATAGTTTGGCAAATAGTTCGGCGAATGTGTAGAGTAGCCGTTACAGAATACGCAAAAATATTGACAATTTATTCTTCATAAAAATAGCAACTTTATGATAAATATGAGCACCTAATCTTGAATTAGAAATCCCAGAACTGCTCTATGAATAGACTCTAATCGCTTTGAAAGCATCAGGCTACTCGTGTGGAACGTTTACCGAAGGAAATTTGCTTCGATGTGACGTCACAAGATGTTACATCGTCTGAGGTGACACGAAATTACTTAGAAAGTCACTCTCTAGATCCTTCTACGAAAAATCACCGCAATGTCTTGAAAAAAATTGATAATTTTCAAACGGATAAACTGCTTATCATAATTTACGTAAACGCATCATCGTCATTGGCAGCTCAAATAGCCCACTGCTGGACATAAGCCTACTCCCTCAAACGCCACTCCAATCGTCCCTGTGCTGATCTTATCCAAGTCTTTCCCTTTATGGCCTCTATGTCGTCCACCCATCTGGCTGCTGGTCTGCGGCTCCTAGCGCTTCCTCTTGGGTACCACTCGGTCAGAGCTTTACACCACCTGCCATCAACAAATCTGGTCGAGTGTCCTGCCTAGCGCCACTTAAGTCTCGCAATACGGTCTCCGATATCTGCTCCCTTTGTCCATTAAACAAATCTAAATCAAAATCGATAAATTTAGGAGCAACTAAGGCTACAGACAGACGTTATTAATAACAACCCTCTTTACCGTGCCTGCTTCGGCACTTTTTAATGCCTGATAAAAGGCAGATAATTTTAAAGAAGTAAAAGATCATTAGATGAATTTCATCTGATACGATATCGCATTGCAATTTTACGTGTAAACGGTCATTGTCTGCTTAATGTTAGTAAGTGCGACGCTCGCTCGGCTAAATGGCATGGGCTTAGCAAAACGAGCCAAAAATTACACCGTTTAAATGCTCTTTTAGTCTTAAGTACTTCGAACATCAGGGCTAGCTCTCTGCTTCTCGGCTGGCGAATTTGCATGTCCAGTGTGGCATCGATCCGCTCACGCTCGAGAGGTAGATGTAGCCCTAAATGACACCTGCAGGATTATCACCGGCTGCTTGAGACCCACCCCACTTGCTGCACTATACCCTCTTGCGAAAATAGCCCCCCCAGAAGTCCGTAGAGCTGTCGCCTGCTCAATCGAAAAAACTAAACAGGAAACCGATAGCAGGCACTCTCTCTATGACTACACAGATTGCAAAAAAAGGCTTAGAAGCCGAATCCATCGAAGCCATAGTAGGAGAAAATCCAGCGGAGGCACGAAAGCATCTGTGGCATCAGAAACATCCCCCCTCAACTGACTACGTTGTACCTGCTGAGAAGCTCCCAGCGGGCTACCAACTACCATGGCCCACCTGGAAGTCTCTAAACCGTCTACGAAGCCAGGTGGGCTGCTGCAGGTATAACTTAGTCAAATGGGGATATTCTGACGTAGTTCAGTGCGACTGTGGAGTACCACAGACCATGCAACATCTGCTATGCAGTGTCCCAACACCTGCACCTTGCGCGACCTAAATGACGCCACGGATGTTGCAGTGAGTGTGGCCAACTTCTGGGCCCGAAAAATTTGATATATGGGACCATCGACACGACGAAGAAGAAGAAGTCTTAAAACGTTTTATACCTATTTCTGAGGTTGACTGTACCACCCGTGTGATAAAGGTTGTTGCGCAACTTTCACACTTGCGAAATTAAATTCGCTAAGAAATTCACAACAGGATTCGGGAAGGACAAGTGCGCGCTTTGCATAACCCCTGCCTAAGCCCTGTGTTCATAAACCGGCCACCGTTATATTACTGCCGTATTTTTATTATTATGGTAATTGTTCAAACTGCATCAGAAATAAGCTTTTTCGAGTCGTTTTGATCGATACACATCAAAAACGAACTATTTCCTCTTTCTCTCTTTCTTAATGCTGGGATAGTTTTATCCCGGTCCTGAGGCCTTATTGTCTCACTTGAAATCCATTCCCATTTCCCATTCCAACCAATCACACAATACGAAAATGACGTATCATGACAAAATACGTCATTTTCGTGGATTTCCATGGATTTCAAGACAGCTTGTCTTTAAGAATATGACAGTCTAATGACATTAATTGCCAAAACTGCAAACATTTTATGTCAAAAACCACGTGAGCTCCTGGCATTATGTCAAACTGACGAACTTACGTGGACAGAAAGTTGAGATGTGCGAAATATTCTAAACGACACGCTTGAGGTTAGGAGATGCATTGTAGCGTTGTCGCTTAATTAAAACAATAAAAGCTGCCTTTGTCTAACTTAAGCTAAAAAGCGGTAGTGTTACTCCCAATTATTTTTATTACATTTTTATTACTTTCAATCCGAAGGTCATGGGATCGAATCCCGGCCGTGCATCAATGGATTTTGCGTTTCGTAAAATTTATATGCGCTATAACACGAGCTCTGAACGGTGAAGGAAACCAGTTAGTATTCTTATAGGCGGCGATGGGCTTGCAACCTGTCACGTATGGGATACTAACTTCTGCAAGATGTGGGCATGTATCAAATATGTATTTGTACATGCCTCTGACTACCCCCTTAGACGTCTTCAAAGGATCTGTAATATAAAGATCTGAGAGAATGTCTACCGCGCCTTGGGGATACAGTCGTGACCCTGTTTACGTTTATTATGTAGCCTCGTAGACTTGAGCATCGCCAGTCTTGAAAACTCAATACTCTAATTCCTACTTTCATTCGTAGTGTAATTTTTTTACGAAGTCCTAAGTCGTACGAACTTCGTCGATCTATCTTGTGTAGTGATGCATGGGGATATGTAATAGCTGACAAACTTGGAGTTCTTTGAGGAAGTAATTCACTCATGTTATTACAAATGTATGGCCGGTCGAGAAGGGTTTCATGATGATGAAATGGATTGTGGAGCTGTGGAACATTCCAGATGCTACACGCATTTATGGATTAAGAGAAACTGTTGTTCTAATAGTTTGTACCTAAGTATACTTTGTTAGAAATTAATTTCTCAAATTTTTATGTTTTCAGTCATTCAGAGTTCAGAATAAGCCACATACTCATACTAACTCATTTAGTGATTGTAAGGACTACAGCCATTCATGACACACCAAAAATTCATCATCATCATCTCGGCCATCTATCGTCCACTGCTGAACATAGGCCTCCCCCATCGATTTCCAGAGCGAGCGATCTTGTGCAGCCTGCACCCGACGGCTCCCAGCAACCTTTAACGAAAATTAGAGTGTGCTATTGTTGATTAAGATAATTAATCGTTTTGTACGTATTTGCATGTCTGTAGATAGGTACTTATGGGAAATGTCTTAAACTAATAATAAAACTTCGACCACATTATGAAATAAATTAACTAACCTATGATGAACATTTAAATATAATAATATGTTCTGATTTCAAATAAAACTTACCTAGCAACTCTTTGTTTCAGTGCCGACAGCGCACGCGCAGGGTGTCCTCGGCAAGAAAGCAGCATTACCTTGCGACATCCAGCCCCTGGCATCAGACGACCACGTGTCCATGGTGCTATGGTTCAAGGAGCAGGATGGAGAACCTCTGTACAGGTATGAAGTTTACCAATCTTTAAATTGGAAAAGGAATGGTCTATAATAAAAAACGACTCTGGTGTATTATGAGCACGGTGTCCATGGTGCTATGGTTCAAGGAGCAGGATGCAGAACCTCTGTGTACAGGTATAAAGCCGGCCAATCTTTTAAATCAGGAAAGGAATGGTCTTCAATAGGAAGACACGACGTAAATTGTTTATTAGGTTCTGCATAATGTGAGTATGTAGATATTTAGATATGCCTTTGTTTACTCCCAAGTTTACTCCCTTAAAAATCTTCAATGATTCTAAAACACAGAAAAAATATTTAGGTCTTTGATCTTATATTGTAGCTAAAAGTAGCTCGTTTCTAATTTTATTGTGGTTTATCTAGTTAAACGTAATAGGTGCGGAGGCTTGAGTGTCTGATGTTATTAACACGAAAAACATCTTGTTACTAAAAGTAGGTATTCTCATCTAAAAACTCTTAATATAGTTCTGATAACATTTATTTCTATTTTGACCAAAGATAAGATAAAATTTCATAAACATTGTAAATAAGATAATAGGACAAAAAAACAGGGTCACAACTGTATCCCCGAGGCGCGGTAGACATTCTCTCAGATCTTTTATATTCCAGATCCTTTGAAGATGTCTAAGTGGGTAGTCAGAGGCATGTACAAATACATATTTGATACATGCCCACATCTTGCATAAGTTAGTATTCCATACGTGACAGGTTGCAAGCCCATCGCCGAACAAAAAACAATAAAGGACAAATGAATTACTATGGTCCCCGCACTAGGACAAGCATGTATCGCGGGAGTCTAGTCAATGGAGCAGTCAATGCGCAACATACTAGATAAAGAAAAACTAACAGACACACACATAGGAATAGTTCTCATAACAAAGTAAGTTGTCCTTAGCGTCCCCAGCGGTCCTACAAAATGCTTTTTGACTTTGAATTCTAATGGCGGTTGTACACACTCGTCGAGATACTCCGAGACAGGCCGAGCGCGCGTGTGTACAGGGCGCTCTCGTCTCGTCTCGCTCTCTCGTTCTCATCTCGTTCGCTCTCGGTGCCTTGTCGGTTTTTGCGCCCAAGTCAAAGGGTTCAGTTCTAATTCATCAAGTTAACTCTGTGTGTACAGGCATGCTCTCGACGAGAGTCTTTTCGGCCGAGGCTCTCGGCGAGAGGTTCTCGTCGAGTGTGTACAACCGCCATAATACAAAGTTTATTTCCATCCACAGTTTCGATGTCCGCGGCCGGCTGGCCACACAGCCCAAGCTCTGGTCTTCTCCCAGCGGCTTCGGAGCCAGGGCCTACTTCCGAGCTGCAGCTTCTCCAGCAGTTCTCTTCGTGGACAGTGTGCTGTCTTCTGATGCTGGCGTGTACAGATGCAGGGTGGACTTCAAGAACTCTCCAACCAGGAATCTGAGGGTCAACTTTACTGTTATAAGTGAGTCTTCTTTATTAAGCAAATTACTTATCTATCTATTCATCCCGGTTGCACCCACTGCCTCCTATCTATATCGCCACTCTTTTTGGTCCTGTGCAGTCCTTTCCCACGCTTTCCCAGCGTAATTACTTATATTTCATTTAATTTACCATTAAGTAACATAATAATAACGATTGGTTCCTGTAATTACATTAGTAAACATTTATGGTAATACAATGTAAACGTTGGTAGGGAATATATGCAAATATGCACTTTACTCTGGAGTCCTAAGATTTGATCCAGCGCGCAGCAGTGGAATTACATCTTTGTTGATTCGTGACCACTGCGCCCATGCTCTCACAGACTTCGCAGACACTTGTCAAATCATACACAATGAACTTATGTTAATGAACCGGGCAATCTTCAGTTTTGATTAAAATTTTAGTTGCCTTTATAAAAAAACTAGCTGCCCGTCGCGGTGTTACCCGCGGTCCCTCGGAAACTTCACTTTCCCGGGATAAAATATAGCCTATTTTCATCAGGGATAATGTAGGATTCTAATGGTGAAAGAATTTTTCAAATCGGTGAAGTAGTTTCGGAGCCTATTCAATTCAAACAAACAAATATTTCCTCTTTATAATATTAGTGATATTGTACACTGTACAGCTTTTTGTCGTGTGCTTTTTAACTATATCTCGAATATTTCACAAAAAAAAATGCAAAAAATCGCCCGTCGGCCTCGTGAATTTAATCTGGATCACTTTAAATTCTCCATTTTGAACTGCTATCTGACATTCCCACCATTCCCTGCAGAGCTCGCCTGGCCGCGTTTCACCATACATGACGAAAATGTATACTTGTGAATGGTGAAACTTATCAGTCACATTTTATAGCGGGTGAACTACACCACTAATATAAATACCTACAACATTCACCCCACAAATCCCTTTGTGTTCCTAAAAAAAGTGCTTGAAACCCGCTTGTTCGAGGCTTGTAAAGCGGGGTGTGAAGCGCTCGTGGTCGTGCTTGCTTAGTCGTTCTTGATAAATCGTCGAAGTTAAGCAACGTTCTAGGTAAACGGTCGGTAAGTGGATGGGTGACCGCCAGTGGTATTTTCATCTGAGCGTTTCCGTGCTTCGGAGGGCACGTTGAATTGACGGTTCCGGCTATTTAAATCGTTAAGCCATGATGGATGCCTTAATGCGGCCTAAAAACTCCATCAGTGTTGGCCACTGACTCATACGAAATTACTTACTTAGTGGGTCCACACTTACAAGCCATTTAATTTGCCAAGAACTTGTGCTCGGCTCGTACTCGGCTCGTGTAGCGTTAACTCACCATAGGGAAAACCTTGTTTGCGATTATATAAGTAGTAAAACGTTGCAGTTGTTTTTTCATCATAATTATACACCCTGTAAAGTTTCCATCTAATAGCCAATCCCTAGGCAATAGAAGTTTTATGACCACCTTCAAACCTATTGCTCTAGATAGGTAATCTCAGGTTGAGTTCCAGACAATTTGAGACATCTGGTTCACTTTTGATCTCATTAATAGAGTGACCAAGTCCTCAGTAAGATTTTTACATTACTGAATAATAGACCGGAACCCGTCATGTAGAATGAGTAGTTCTAATGGACGGCTTCTGGTGTATTAAGACTGATTTTCATATGGATCTTGAAGTAGTTAGATTAGAAAACGGTTACCCATATTTGTCTGAGATTCTTTGGTAAAAATCATCCCCGTGTAAATACTTAGGTACAGTTAGCGTCACATATTGGTAACCCCTGTAGTAAGTTTGTACTGCAGGGGGTCACCAGTTAGTGACGCTGACCGTACATACAAATTCATGTACTGACTATCTAATCTAATCTATGCCTTCGTCTTTATGTTAGAGTGATTAATGATTGATTGATTGAGTGAACCAGCTGTCATATTCTGGTTCACTGACCTACCTCGGGACGCGAGCCAGACGATCCCAATCCATTAGTACAAGCGTCCAATAAAATTTTTGAAACGATTTTATTTGTTTTTCAACCTTGGAAAACTTAAATTGCTAAATAAATGCTGTCTGACTGGGGTTTATGCAAACTTGTTAATTTAACCCTTAGAAAGTCATTATAGTTTTAAAGCTTCTGAACATATTTTAGTTCATTTGGTTTTAAATATACGTAGGTATATAGTTTTCAAAACTACTCGAAATAATGCATTTTCAAGATTAATCGAGGGCAAGCAACGGAAAAGTTCTAAGTAAAAACAAAACTTATTTAAAAAAAAAGATTATTATTGGAATCAGGCCAACAAACAAATTAAAATATAAAAAGATGATTCGATAAAAATGACATCGAATTTTCCTTTGCAAAAACACAATGAATAACAATAAAGCGCAATTAATTACGTTACAACAGCCCTAAATTAATTGTTATTTATCTCGTTTGCTTTATCTAGTCATCTCTCGTATATACATCTCGATCAGCTTGACAGTGATCGTATTAGCTCACGTGATCGAGTCACGAGTTACCGAACAAAACTTTGAACTAAAAAAAACAGGATCACGACTGTTTCCTCGAGGCACGGTAGACATTCAGATCTTTATGTATTTTAAACTAAAAAGAAAGTAGGTATTACTTTGTAAACAAATTCAGTCAACTTTTTTGCTCCATTTCCCATCGCAATTGTCATGGCGGCAAAGTGCTACGGGTATGACGTCGAAACATAAGTATTACTTGCATTATTTTGCATTGTTATGTGGGGCTACTTTGTGCAACTTGTATTTCACACAAGACTCTCGATAGTACAAATACCAATGCTATTGAATGTCGGAATATGTGAGCAACAATGAGCGAATGACGAGCAGTTCCATGTCATTATTTATAGGAACAACGAATTAATAATGGCATTGTTGACAGATTACATTCAAATACAATGTGTCCACTATGCTTGTATCCATAAAACATGGGAAGCCCGTTTCACCGATGTTACATTATTCAATGTTATTTTAAATGTTAGTGCGTGGCCAACTCTTGTGACGGAGTTTTTAGGCCGCCTTAGGCCTCTGTCATGGCTTGACAACTTAGGAACCGACAATTTAACGTGCCCTCAAAAGCCGATGTTCTTATTTCATTCATAATCCGTAGCCCTGTCTCATCTACTAATAGACATTCTTCTCGGCCCTGCGCTAACCTGAATCACTGCTGATTTACCTTGGCAATAACTTCTTTACTATAAAATACTTTTGACATGACATAATAATGAATAAGATTAATAAACTTTGAATCATCAGGAAATATTTTTGAATCGTCACCGGGTGAGTGGCGGAAACGCCGTGATAAAGCTTCTTTACCGTGTTTAGTTACGGAGTTCAAAACTAGATGGCGCTGACGATGGTGTCGGTAACACTGTCAGTCCAATTTCAATAGATTTTCTCATCTCAAAATCCCAACGCGCCTGAAGAAATTTTCACTTCAAAAACATACAGTATCGACTTATCAATAGGGTAAGAAAGGAGAGATAGATAGATAGATAGATAGATGTTTATTCAATAAAATGTAACATACATATTCAGGTAGGTAGTGTCTTTAAACTAGGATAAGTTTGACTAGACACTAGACTAGTTTGACTAGTTTGATAACTCTTTTAGATAAAGCCTGAAAATATAATGAGTAGCACTGTTTATTTCTCTCAATAAAATATATTCAAGGTCTGTAAGTCCACTGAGAAAAACCTCAAGCAATGTGAACTTGTTACAAAAGTCAAAAGGAATTTTCTCTAAAATATTCGACAAAAGTTTGTAAGAATCGTCTTGGGATCATAACGGAATTGTTTAGAAAGCTGTTTTCACACAATTCATATGAATTTACGAGCGGTAACTTTTGAATTGCTTTTTGATAAAAACTATTTACAAAAGTTTACAAAAGTTGAACTCAAATGCTAAGTGTTTGTGAGATGGGGTGTAAACATTTTGAAAAATAATGACCAACTCCCACGCTTCACTGACGTGGTTCTAAAACATTTTGGGTCCTCTACATATTCGCCGATGATAGACGAATGCCGACTGTCATCTTCTATCCAAATAATGATTTGGCGTTTGTGTAGAATGGCCGTTTGATAGTCTTATTTCTATTCGCCTATTTGCTCATCCAAATCGGTCCTAGGCGTGACTGAGACAAACATAAAGCTGCGTATGGACTACGCGTTCCAGGTTACGCGTTTCTGCGTTCCAAGGCTCGCACGAGTCGATATATTTTTTTTTAATGTCAAAATGTAGGTAGAGTGCCACAAACATATCTGGACCGGTGGCCAAAAGAGGAACTAACGACGCCATTTTGAAATGTCAATCTGTCTGCTGCACTGTCTGCCATTCGTTTCCAGTTGCCATATCCGCCATTGCTGGTTTGCTCAGTGTGTTTAAATTCTGCAGTTTATTACGACCTCAAGATTGATTTAATGCCATAGTAATTTACTTTCTCTATGCCAAATGCGACAGCAGCGCCACCCTCACCGGAACAGATAAGTTTGCGGGACTATTAGACTAGCGCGAGCCTGAAACGCGTGAACGCGTATCCTGGAACACGTAGTCCATACAAGGCTTTAGTAGGATGTAGTTATGGTTACCAATGGTTAGTTAATTACAAATGACGACCTCTGTGGCGCAGTGGGTGAAAGCCCGCTTGGGACGCAGAAGGTTGCGGGTTCGATCCCCGCTGCGGTATAAATGATTGTATGATCTGCAAATATTTATTTCGGGTCTCGGTGTTTCTATGTATTTACAAACAAAAAGTAAATCATTTTGTATATTTTTTGTAATCATTTATTAATCCTAATATTAATTAAATTAAATTTGCATGCCTGTTGGCGAAGTGTGCTCGAGACACAACATTATAATAACACCTGTACACACCATACCATGCTTCTAGCAAATAAACGATTTCATTTCATTTCCTTTCATTATGTAAGCAGTATATCAGTTATCTGGTTCCCATCCCATAGTAAGCTTTGCTTAGTTTGGGGCTAGGTGATGCTGTGTGAAATGTCCAGCATTATTTATTTATTAGTTCACATCGACACGACCTTGATTACAGAGTTCAATCTTTACCTACTTATTACAATAAAGTACCTAATCATACTAATTATTGCTCAGCAGGATTGGCATCACTGATTTCTCTTCGCTTCGCACAAAAAGTATCCTTACTACATTGTAATAAAGATCAGTTTCATTTAGTCACGCTGGCGGTCATCGTGATAAGACCAGTTTCACCTTGTCAACACAGAAACTTGTTTAAATAACCGAAACTAACAAAACCATCTGTTATTTTACAAGAACGCTATTGATCTAGCTTAATTGTTCATTGATTCGTGAATTTAGGCATCCCTCAAATTAGTTTAAAGGAATAAATATTTATTTAATCACTTTACCAAAATTTTAAAACAGAAACGGAATTTTGCTTTATCTTTGAATTTAATCTTCATGGTACGTTAGACATAATCTAGGTACTTCAGATCTTTAGGTAATCAAAAACCCTTAGTAAAAATTGAGAAATGAAAAGTCTTATCGTAGTAAATAAATTATCAAAATCAGACGACTAGGATCAGACGATCCTCCTAAAGCCAGAGTGCCTTACCGCTAGGCCACGGGATCCTTAACGTACCAATCGAAATTTTTAATAAGCTTATATTTATCGGTTAATCACCGCTAACAACCATCTACACGTTTCACTCAGCGATCTCATACTCATTGTCCGAAGTTACATTCAGAATCAAATGACGAAAAGATGTCGCTTAAGCTAAGTCTAGAATTTTTTTTATTATTTTTTAATAACTATGGTATTTTATTGAGAAATGAAATTCGAATCCCGTCGGACGGAATCGAAAATTTTGAAAATTTTGCACACTACATTTTTCTAGCTGCAAGTTATCATTTATCATTCTACGCAACTGAACCTTATAGTTTTGCCAGTATAACGCCATTTACACGCAACCATTCTGGCAAACCACATTTCTCTTGCCATATAATATTAGCTCTTGCTTTGTTGAGCTTGAGAAAGCAAGAGGGGTATCGTGTAAATGACGTTTTAGTCAACAAATATCACTGTATTCATCCTTATTTCATCTCAGTACTCTGATTTTCCCACCGAGTTCCACCATTTTGATGTGGAATCTACGAGTGTGGTAACTCGTTTTGATGTAATTTGTGTAATAACAGCCAGCCGAGCGTATCAGAATATTGCTAGACAAACACAGTTTCTAACCGAAATTATGTCTACAGGGGTTAGTGTGCTCAGCTATTTCTGACAAATCAAAGGCAATCATTTCATCTTCAAATATTAGGTAGATATGTATTTTTACTAAAGACATAGAGTCGTTTTCCAATTAGGGAAATGCCTTTACTTTTATTACGAAGGTTCTAAATCGAGTTATGGACTTTTTTCGGTAAATTATACGCTCTGAAAAGTTGAGAAAATCATTAGGAAACCAAATTACCTAGTATTTCAATAGGCGTTGATGATCATGAAATGCTCACGTCTGCAAAACGTGGGAATATGCCAAAAGCCACGTTCTGGCCTCTCGAACAGCCTCGGGAGGCAGCCTCGGTCGAGCGCCCGCCCAAGCGTGCCACGAGGGAATGACTCCTTTCACAATTTTTCTCTTACTCTCGTTGTTTCGGACTTGATCATCCCTGCCCATCTCAAAAAACCAGCCCTGTAAATAAAATGCTTGCGCTAGAGCAAGCGGGTTTGAGAAATAGAACAAAGTTACTCGTAGTGTTCCAAACACAGTACAGCAACTAATTTCATCATACCAACTCACGTCGCGTTCAAGCTTACTGCTTCAATAATAGGTGTACTCAATCATGGCTGGATGAAATTGCTTTGATCTGTTACTTAGACAGTTCCTGTAACTTAGTTTTGCCCTTCATTACTTCGAGCTAGGAACTTGAATTCCTAAAATTGGCGTTTTGAGGTGAAAACGCTAATTATGTAAGCAACATACGCGCCGTACGCAAATCTTTAGCTTTGCCCTCTGCTCATGATGGGCAATATGGGCATGGCACAATTAAAAAATCCTCGATTAAAATTACTATGCACACAATTTTGGACCGACTTCAAAACACATATTAAAAGTGTTTTTTGAACTGAAAACTTCTTTAGGCGCGTTTGGCATTTTTGAGATAGGAGAAAGCCATCAAACTCGCGTCGCGAGTCACGTGACTGTTACCCACACCATCTCTCAGTATACCTTAATTTCGTCACACATTGTATCGTCACACACTGTTCCCAATAGAAAAGGGAGTAAAACAGGGCGATCCGCTCTCTCCCAAACTATTTACATCTACTTTAGAAGAAGTATTCAAACCATTGACAGCCCCGTGGGCAACAAGGGGTATTGAAGTTGGCGACCGACGGCTTACTAACCTAAGGTTCGCCGACGACATTGTTCTTTTTGCACCAAACGCCTACGAATTGCAAGAAATGCTACAAGACCTTAGCACGGCGAGCCTCGATGTTGGACTTATGATGAATCGGTCAAAGACGCAAATTATGACAAATAGCACGAAACGTAGGGTCACGGTAGACGGGCAAGAAATACACTATGTCGATGAGTACATTTACTTGGGCCAGTTAGCTTCCTTCGAAAACAGGCAGGACAAAGAGATAGACCGTAGAATTGAAAATGCCTGGAAAAGCTACTGGTCCATGAAGGAGCTAATGAAGGGCGACCTTCCTATGTCACTGAAGCGTCAGCTCATCGATATGTGTATTCTGCCAGTCCTAACCTACGGTGCCCAGTCTTGGTCACTAACCGATTCTCAAAAGTCCAAACTCGGGGTTTGCCAAAGAGCAATGGAACGCAGCATCCTAGGTGTGAAAAGAATCGACCGAATCCGGAACACCTGGCTGCGTTCAAAAACTGGTATTGCTGACGTGGGCGTAAAGGCTGCCAAGTTAAAATGGGAGTGGGCAGGTCATGTCACCCGCATGCACCCAGACAGGTGGGCCAAAGTGGTGACTGGTTGGATCCCGGTGGATGGCAGGCGACTCCGGGGCAGGCCTAAAAAGCGATGGCGCGATGACCTGGACGCCTTTGAGAAGGATTGGCGAAAAATCGGAAAGGATCGCGAGGTGTGGAAGGTGACGGGGGAGGCCTTTGCCCAGCAGTGGGACAGTTTAGGCTAATTAAAAAAAAAAAAAAAAAAAAATTGTATCGTCAGGATGGCCGAAGCGATAGAGCTCTGTTTCTGAGTGAGACAACCGCGAGTTCAAGTCCCAGTAGGACAGAACTTTTTGTACTTTTTATGTTTAGAACCGTTACCGAAACCTCGTTCAAGGTTTCACTTCTGCCGGCAGCCAATTTTTTTTTGATATAAAATGAAATCACCTATAAATAAAGCTATTAAAATATTCGCAAATTATGACGGACGGGTATGTAAAAAGTACTTACAAAAACTCGTTCTTGGAGTCCGTAATGCCAAACGGTCCAATAAGTAAAAAACTCCTTTGTTTAGCATTTATAATTTACGGCTATGCCGAGTTTTAGGTGTTATGGTAAAAACTTTGGAGAGGGTAAGTATTTTAAGTGATTCCCTAGTGGGGCTAGGGGATATAGGGGAAGAAATCACTGTCGAAAATCGCGGAAAATTAAGACAGATTGTACGAGCTGACGATGCGCACGAAGTTGGATTTGGCGGGACCAGGGGTGCTAGCCAAGATGACATTGATTCGATTCCATTCTACTGCTGATTTGGCGACTTTGCACTCAGTTTGCACTTGATTATGCCATAGATTACAAAGAGTATGTATGAAAATAACGCGTCATAATGAACGAAATGGAAAAATTGGTAGCATTGACATGCGCGATAGATACTTTGTTTACATTTTTGGTCGATGACAAGGCGGTCGCAGAAACCCAGTTGTAATCGCCAGTCGCCAGTAGAAACAAAATGGCTTCTTCAGCTTACTTCAAATTGACGTCTTGCCACCAAGAGTTGTATTTTTTATCCGTAATTTCTACATAAAGAGCATTGCTGTGCTCATAATTGGATTTTCATATTTTTGAAATAATCAACTTATTTCAATGAAGTAACTTAAAGCTTTCGCTTAGAACTTGAAACAAATATTACCTAATAGTAATAGGTACACACATGAGTTTCCTATAGGGGTAGACAGACAACACTTATTTATACTTGCTTCAATTCTTACGCACATTTCTCGCCTTGTTCCTCATTACATTTTTCATACAAGCTCGCCTAAGACTTTAGAGTAACTACATTCACCTATCCTTCCCTTAGCATCCTTTCCACACATATTCACCTCATACCTATACTCTGTTTGGTCAAACCACTTTCATTCGTCACCTCTGCATGATCTGCATGATCAAACCATCTTAATTTGCCTTTTTCAATCCTCATCACTGCTATTAAGCACCTAATACCTTCTTTCACTCCACACTTCCCTGAACGCACTGTATCTTACTCTACCATTCAAAGTTACTCTAAAAAACACTCGTTGATATTATGCAATGCTCTTATTTCTACAGCAATCACTCTATCTATTGAAACAAAAATATAATCCACTGATATTCCTTCATACTGTTCATACGCTAGACTATGCCTGCCCTTTATATACAAAATATTTATTACTGAATAAGTACAATGAAACAGTTTTATTTGCAACACACAGGAGAAAATAGGTAAATATCCACTCCACGGGTTATGTATTATCCTTATGGTTAGCTCCACCCTACAGAAAGCGCAGGTTCCATTTATATGCTGTGATTGAGCTCTTCAAGTTACTCCGGTTCTGGTGTCAATCGATGACTGAGGGTGGCAGACACTTGCGTGGAAAGCAGGAGAAGGCGCAGTGGTCGTTAAATTATATTGTTGAGGTCCTGTGCGTCTCATCTTTATATTTTACCACGGAAATAGTAGGTATCGAAAGCACATTTCATTTTACAATGCTGCGAGTTCATTTTTGATTCGGGTACTGTTAGATCCGATTGTTCTAGCTAGGTACGGATGCTTGGCGTTGGCTATAAGGTCAAGATATATAAATAAGTGCTAATAATTAATATTTGCAAATTCACACAACACCACAGAAAATTTTGACTTTATTTTGACATCGCAAAGATCGTGGACCTCATTGTTGCTTTGTTACTATATGGTATTCTGTGGCAACTATCTATCCTCGCGGTGTCAATTCGACGTTTGATAATGCCAGGAACTCACCTGCCGCGATATTTGACATAAAATGTATGCAGTGCATAGGCAGTGCTATACAAATCGTGCTAAATAATGTTATTCGCCGCACGTGAGTAATAGTCATTATCTGTCTATTCCACTGTCTATTTCTACTTCCATTATGGTGTTTGGCTAGAGCCCCTGGGGCCTTAGCCAAAAAACAAGTAGACATTGAAATGGAAATGGACATAGACAGATAAGGACTATAACTCACGTGCGGCGCATGACATTATTTAACGCGTTTTGTATGGCACTGCATACGTTTTATGCCAAATATCGCGGCATGTGAGTTCCTGGCTTTATCAAACGTCGGATTGACACATCGAGGATGGAAAGTTGCCACAGAATTCATTATAGTAGCAAAGTTACCATTGACATTCCGGGTTGATCATTCCACCGCACAATTAGAAGACGCTTCTAGGATAGACAGATTGTCTATAGACCACGTACACTCTAGACGATCACCCACTGTTGCGATGATGCGGCATGCCTCACGTGCCATCGTGCATGAACGTCTGGGGCCAGCTTATGGTCCGCAGAGTACAAAGAGTATAACGTATTTAAAATAGCGTCTTAAGGTGGGTACACACTAGAGAATTTTATCGAGCATTTACAAATGTAACGTTTTTACAAATAATAAAAATAAACAATAAAAGGAGAATGGGCATCCCCGCCCAAATCAAAAAACTATCGCCCGCAGAGAGAGTATGGTGGAATGGGTAGACCTTCAAAAACACTCCATTTCATTGTTTGACAGCTAAAAAATCCATCCTACAGAAATCGAGATATTTGTAGTTAAATGTGGTGACTCTTACCATCATGTTTTTTGACTTACAGGCTTCCCGCAGATAAGCCACTATAGGCATTCGATCGAACTTTAGAAGCACTACATTTCATTGTATGACAACTAAAAAATCCATCCTGCAGAAATCGAGATATTTGCAGTTAAAGGTGGTGACCATCATGTTTTTTGACTTACAGGCTTCCCGCCGATATGCCACTATGAGCATTCGATAGAACTTTAGAAGCACTACATTTCATTGTATGACAGCTTAAAAAATCCATCCTGCAGAAATCGAGTTATTTGCAGTTAAAGGTGGTGACCATCATGTTTTTTGACTTACAGGCTTCCCGCAGATAAGCCACTATAGGCATTCGATAGAACTTTAGAAGAACTATATTTGATTGTATGACAGCTAAAAAATCCATCCTGCAGAAATCGAGTTATTTGCAGTTAAAGGTGGTGACCATCATGTTTTTTGACTTACAGGCTTCCCGCAGATAAGCCACTATGAGCATTCGATAGAACTTTAAAAGCACTACATTTGATTGTATGACAGCTTAAAAAATCCATCCTGCAGAAATCGAGATATTTGCAGTTAAAGGTGGTGACTTTAACCATCCCCCCCGGTGGATTCCGATCTCGTCGCGATGAGGGGGCTCAGTAACCGTGGTTCGGCGGCCCTCGGTGAAGCCAACAGGGATCCCAGGCGGGGACGCTCCGAGTGGGCTTGCGGTTGGGCCTGCTCTGGATGCGTCTGAGGCAGGTGCGGAGGACGGAGTAATTTCTGTCCCCCGCAGTCAGGAGGGGTCGCGGGAGAAGAGGCGTGTCGGTGTGTCGTTGCCGTTCGCCCTATCTTCCGCGACCAAACGGTGGCGCACCGTTGATGCGTTGGCGGTGGGGCCGCAGTGGAAGAGGAGTGTCGGTGTTACGTTGCCGCTCTCCCTATCCTCTGCGGCCGTTCGGAGGCTTCTCCACGCGCAGCTCTTTAATTAGAGCGCGCAGTGGACGAAGGGAGCTGAGAGCTCTGGTGGTGAGTAGCGGACGCTAGGTGCGGGGGCACCTTCGTCCGCCTTGCACTGCTCACTACGACGCGGGGTCTGCCGTAAGGGCGGGGATCGCCGGAGGGGGTCTGGATGTAGAGGCTCTGCCAGTTTCCCGGACCCCCTCCATTTCAGGCGACGCCGGAAAGGCGCTGGGACGTTTAGTGGGTATACCGGGAGTCCCCGGGAAAAAAAAAAAAAAAAAAATGGTGACGATTCGATAGAACCTTAGAAGCACTACATTACAGTCGAGATATTTGCCTATAACTGCAAATAACTCGATTTCTGCAGGATGGATTTTTTAGCTGTTACGCAATGAAATGTAGTGTTCCTAAAGTTCTATCGAATGCCCATAGTGGCTTGTCTGCGGGAAGCCTGTAAGTTAAAAAAGATGATGGTAAAAATCACCACCTTTAACTGCAAATATCTCGACTTCTGCAGGATGGATTTTTTAGCTGTTAAACAATGAAATGTAGTGCTTCTAAAGTTCTATTTAATGCCCATAGTGGCGTGTCTGCGGGAAGCCTGTAAGTCAAAAAACATGATGGTAAGAGTCACCACATTTAACTGCAAATATCTCGACTTCTGCAGGATGGATTTTTTAGCTGTCATACAATGAAATGTAGTGCTTCTAAAGTTCTATCGAATGCCCATAGTGGCTTGTCTGCGGGAAGCCTGTAAGTCAATAAATATGATTGTAAAAGTCACCACCTTTAACTGCAAATATCTCGATTTCTGTAGGATGGATTTTTTTGCTGTCATACAATCAAATGTAGTGTTTTAGAAGGTCTACCCATTCCACTATACGTCCACTCTGCGGGCGATCGTTTTTTGACTTGGGCGGCGCTTCATACATGCCTGCCCGTTCTCCTTTATTGTTTTATAAATTTTTTTTTTTAATAATCCAGCATCATTTAATGATGCTGGATTATTAAAAAAAAATTAATATGGCATGTGCTACGGGTATACTACGTAAATATTTTTTGTGACTGTTACACTACTTAAATATTTTTTGTTTGTAAATGCTTAGGCACATTATATCACCACCTTTACCTATTTTCATAGAGAAAAATCTTACTTCTTACTAATATTATAAATGCGAAAGTCTGTGTGTGCGAATGTTTGTCTTCACGTATCTCCGTGACGACTTAACCGATTGTGATGAAATTTGAAATGTAGATTGTTTGTGTTAGATTTTCTGGGTTAGATTTTCCCTCCCTCTATCTACTATGGGATTCTTGAGAGAAACATAACGCAATAATAGTTAATCATATTATGTATTTTGAAAGTCAAAACCATACACGATAGAGAGGAGTGGAAAAAACGAAGGGAGGCCTTTGCCCTGCAGTGGGACACCACAGGCTATTAATAATAAAATAATAATAAAAACCATACAGTTCTTGCTATAAAAAAAAATATTTTTAATGTGGATTTTCGTATAGTTCTCCTCTCTTGAACCGGGAACTGCATCAAGGATTGGCGTCATTAGCCAAGGGCGTTGTGGATATCCAAAGTCTCCTGAAAACAATATTTCTTTAAACCTTTTTTTTTTACTATTTAAAAAAGATTATTGTTTTTAATATATATTTATTAACTTTAAGAGCCGTGTTGGTCGAATGGGGTTGTGCCTCGACTTTCAATCCAGAGTTTGTGGATTTGAATCCTGGGCCGTGCATCAATGGATTGTTCGTTTCGAAAAATTTATATGCACTTCAACACGAGCTCTTATCTGTGTAGAAAAACATTGTGAGGAAACCCGCAGCTTAGTCTCCACATGTATTGACGTTGTCTTTCCTGTGGCAGGCAGATTAAGCTGAGAAGATGGTTTAGGTGCTACAAGCCTATTCCATGTCAAACAATGTCCCAGGCACTACAGCGTCCCGTTGAGTCTACACTCAACGGGACGTTGTAGTGCCTACGCATAGGTTGCCTCCAGGTTTTTGGGAAATCAATCCATTTTCCCATTACAGCTGGGTGGTTCAGGGCGTCCACAACTTCTATAATGCAGCGACTCATTGTGCGTTGGGCTAGATGGTGATTCATCCCCACGATTCGTTGGTAGGATCCTGTGGCTAAAAAACTAAGCGTGCACCATACCTACAAACGACAAACAAAACATTATTTTAAGTACTTATACAAACATTAAGGTTATTAAGGTTATCTTATTAATATAAAAAATAACCTACTTATTAAAGAAATCGATCAGATTCTTTCAGGGGAAAGAATTAAGTATATTATCACGATGTGAGACGGGAACGATCTTCGGAGCATGAACATATTGAACATGTTTGTGGAAGACAATTCCGTGTATCTTAAGCCGTCCACAGCGCCGTATTTTAATGTTTTCTTATATGTTAGCATTGTTTTTCACCAATTGTACGTGCTTATTCGGTTAATAACATGTTAAAAACTCGAAAACACGGCGCTGTGGACCCAGCTTTGGGTTATACACAGATTGTGCTTGTGCTATTGCCGTAGAAACAAAGGAAACGGAAACTTTTACCTTGAGTTCCAAGGAAATATCGCTCGATTCCTTCAAGGTAGATTTTTCACGTAGCTCTTCACACAAAATTTTTAATTCTTCTTTTTTAATCCGAAAGACTCTTCGACGGGATCCAATGTTTGTCTAAGAAGATACCCTTTCTGGCGTTGTAAATAACAGTCCTCATTTTGAGCGCTCCATAATAAATTTAGAGCATGCATTTTACAGCTTGAAAAATATTAGAAAGCTTTACAAAATCACAGAAAACTATTACTCAATACAAAATTACACGGTGACAGATGATCGATCAAAAACAAGGCACCATTTTATTTCTACTGCGATTCCGCTGGGTTTTTGTCAACTTTGCCAGTTGTCTTGTCAGCGATCAAAAACGTAAACAAAGTATCAATTGCGACTATCAAAAGTGCATCTTGGCTACCATTTTTTCCATTCCACTCATTATGACGCGTAATTTTCATACATACTCTTTGTAATCTATGGCAGAATCAAGTGCAAAATGAGTGCAACATCGCCAAATCAGTGTTGATAGTAGCCATGGAATGGAAACGAATCTATGTCATCTTGGCTAGCCCCCCAGAACTATTATAATGTTCACATGTTGTGCAGATTATAATCTAGCCTAGTTGTCTCGTGAAACCATGGTAACGTATTTTTTAGAAGGAATTCGAATCAGCAATCAGTTTTAAGGCCCCAAAGATATCCTTTATGGCTGCTATCTAGTTACTAAAAACTGGTAAGCAGTGAGAATGAGAACTGTTAATAAAGGGACTTTTCCCTCCTTAAAATGTTGTGACAAACATAGTAAGGAAACCTTGCACTAAAAGCTGCGGTTATTAACACAATACCCGCCCGTATGTTTTACAAAAATAAAGCGAAGGAAAGAGAAGATGAGACAATTTCCTAAAGATCGTCCGGCGAGGGTACTCCACGCTTGACCACCCACCATCGCGCACTTTCAACCTTAACTCAAACTAATACAGCTTATTTCAGCTTGAAAGTCTTTGAATTTTTTTAGGAATATCAGTGCCAATGTTGAAAGTTATCTATGGAAGCATTTGTCAGAAGACTTTTATCCGAGTGGGAAAATGCGGGGTTATTTAATGTTGGCCACTTAATTGTTTACTTTGGGATGCGTGTTTCTTTTATTTGGGTAAGTGTACACTTTGTGCCTTTGTTGTTTGTGGTGGGTTCTATAGTTATGGTGCTTTTGAGGTGCAATTATCCAACTAAATTAAGAAGTCTTGGTTTTTCAAGAGTTATGTATATTTCGTGTAGTTTCGTGTACCTTGATTACGGTATGTTACAGACTTTCGATCCGCAGACTTAGGCCTTTTAAATCTATATTAGATAATTTATACACCATCAGGAGGCAATTTATGCCTACACTCAACGGGACGCTGTAGTGCCTGGGACATTGTTTGAGATGGAATAGGCTTGCTCAGCACCTAAACCATCCTCTCAGCTTAATCAGCCTGGTCCACAGGAAATACAACGTCAACACGTGTGGAGCTGACTAAGCTGCGGGTTTCCTCATGATGTTTTGCTTCACCGTTTAGAGCTCGTGTTAACTCTTTCAGTGCCGGTCCCGCCGATCGGCGGGCAATGTACATGGCGGCATGGGGGGGGAGGTCGTTACTTTCTAGGGCGGCGTTCAATGGGTTAAAGTGCATATAAATTTTTCTAAACCAAAAATCCATTGATTCGAACCCACGACCTTCGGATTGAAAGTCGAGTTACAATCCAATTCGACCAATACGGCTCCCGATCTATAACTACGAGTTCGAATTCCGGCAGTGCATCGATTGATTTTTCAATTTGAAAAATAGCACTAAATGGTAATAAAATGTTTACTTTTGCATCTCTTATAGTAGATATGTATCAAATTATGTAATAGTATGATTAGTGACTTGATCTGAGTGAATGAACCGTGCTTTGATACAGTCATCACGAATCCTTTGTCCTAGACAGGGTTATGCTGATACCTAATTAGAGTGGATGTTTTAGATGCTGTGCCTATTCATGAGTTTACCTAGGCCTCGGACGTATTCATTCCGAGATCCAGGCCTTTGCTTCCGCTGGCAGAAGAGTAATGAATAATTTAGTGAGCAAAAGCATACTATTCCCTATTCCTTTTCTGGAATACCCAATATCAAACAATTAAGAAGTTGTGTACAAAATGACCTAAATACACAATACACGGTTGTGTAATTGAGATAAAGTGTCTCATTCCAGTGTGTTCCTCATAAACTCGACACAGTAAAATTCATTAGGAAATGTTACTCCGCTTGGAATTAAAGAGTATACTATGTAAAGAGTACAGTCAGATGCAAAAAGGTCTCATAGAGTTTTGTTCAGTTGAAGTTCTGATGCCCAAGCAAATATAATGTTTTCAAAAGTCAACATAGTTTTTCATTCATTTCATTCAAAACTCACTGCAAACTCAAGCGACAGCATTCAAACACACGACCTTAGGAACGAAGGCTTGAAACGAAGTGGTTTGGTTAGGTTAGCCATCAGCACTTTCATAATGATTTACTGACTGTGCGTGTCATCAAACTATCTCGTATAGCAACAAATATATGCTTCCAATAACATGTCTGAGAAAACATGATTGAACCTCTAATACACTTTTCTAATATTATGTTTATTAAAATTCTCAGACTTGGAGCTGAATTATTCGTTTCTCAGCTTTCATCTGCTGGCTCGTGCCTTTCATGTTATCGTTGACAGATAATAATACTTAGGTACTACATTAAAAATGTGAAATATTGTGACGATGTTTGCTACTCTTCAAACTACTTACTTACTTTAAACTATTTAAAAAAAGTCAATGAAAAAATAAATATTTTTGTGATCAACTCGTCTATTGCCCCTCAGGTGTTCTCCGAAGAAGGTTGCAGCACGGCAAGTGTTATAGTATTTTAGTCCGATACTTTGTTGCCAGCTCCTCCGAACCGGCCCAGCATCATGGACGCGAAGACCAGGAGCCACACGCGTCTGCTGGAGCCATACAGGGAGGGAGACACCCTGGAGCTGGTCTGTGAGGTTTATGGAGGTGAGATATTGATTTTGTTTTTACGCTTTCTATAAACATTTATTTTTTTACTAGCTGACCCGCGCAACTTCGTCTGCGCATTATTGAACAAAGTAGAGGAGTTTTTAGTGAATCGAGAGTAGGTATATACAAAATATAAAACTCCGTAGCTTGTTATACCTATTAATAATATTTTTTTTATATTTATGTTTCTCTCAAGAATCCCATAAAAGATAGAGGTAGGGAAAATTTTACCCAGATCTTGCAATGCTAAGAACAAAACGAATACGGTAAATTGGTATAGAATCGCTGAAGCGAGCGGCAATTTTTTTGAAGAAATTGTCTCGAAACGTATTTTTTTTTGAATAGCAGTATTGTATGGTTTTGAATTTCGAAATAAAACGATTAACTAATATTACCTACCCGCGACTTCGTCAGCAATATAAAAATATCGAAATCTCTAAGCAAAAATCTCCATTAACTTTTCAAAACTCAAAATCAAAGAAAATTATACTCGATCGTATCTCGATCTCCGCTATAGTAGAAACGCCACCTAGGAGAAAAAGTATAAAGTAGTTTTGACTTCGGTGATATAGATGGCGTTTTAACTATAGCCAAGGAAAAAATATTTTAATATCAAAAAATCATAACTTCGGAGTTCGGATATATTGATGGGTGGGAATACACATGTTACATGTTTATCATTAATTTTAAAATAATTTATTATGCAAAATACAAAAACAAATAAAAAAATCAAGAGTGCAAAAAGTGGCTCCGGCGGTCACCCACCCTTTTTATGACCGCGCCCAGGGTTGCTTAACTTTTTTCCCCATACATACTTCCAACCCTTATTTTCACGCCCCCTTATGGTAATTGATAAAAAAAAGTAGCCTATGTCCATCCCTGGGGTATACTCTTTATCCATGCCAAATTTCAGCTTAATCGGTTTAGCGGTTTGGGCGTGAAAAGGTAACAAACAGACAGACAGACAGAGTTACTTTCACATTTATAATATTAGTATGGATTTAGAACATAGGCAAGACAATGACAAAAAACAATGACCACTTATAAGACTATTCTTTACGATACATGTATGTGTTCGGAAAACACTTAGGCATTGTCTTAATTGTCCTAATTGAATCTCTTTCGCGTGATATGCGTGCGTCCAATGAAAATGTTCGGGCGATCAAACATCACAATCATGCTCGAGTAGTTTGATCCGTTTCATCTTCTCATCTTCGCGCAAGCGATCGTCAATTAGAAAGACATCTTCATTAAGGACGTCCATGAACTCTGGATTATGTTCACCATAATCCTGTTTTTCGCAGGAGACCCTCGCCCAAAGGTAATCTGGTACCTCGAGAGCACAGTCATCGATGACTCCTACGAGCAGCGAGCTGACGGCGTCACGCAGAACACGCTGACGTTCCCCCACGTCGGCCGTCAGCACCTCCACGTCAGGCTGGTCTGCCAAGCCTCGAATACCAACCTCGCACCTCCGGAAACTAACGTGCTGATTCTGGATATCAATTGTGAGTCATCATCATCTTATTTTGAACTGTTAGGTATAGGCCTCCTCTCTATTATAGGTATCAAACTCTCCGGTCCCTAGCAAATCTCATCTAGAGATTTCCGACTCTTAAGTAAATGAACATGAAAAACAATCAGCATCAAGACGTATTCCCAAGAGCACGGTGGATATTCTCTGAGGTCTTTAGCTATTCAAGATACTTTGATGATATCTAAGGGGGTAGTATGTGACTCGTCTTAGAAAAGAACATATTGGGCACATGCCCACACGTTGCCAAAGTTAGCATTCCAGAATGCTGTAAGTAGATATTCGCTGATAGTATTTTGAGGATACCAACTGAATTCTTATTATCATATTTTATAGTCATATAGTCAGACTTTTCCAATACAATATTGCATATAATAACATAATACTACAGAATCTGGACCAAAACGGCAAACAAGACTACTATGTAATTCTATGTATAATGCCCATTGTGGAGCTGCACGAACTGGCTCGGATTGAGCGTACGATCGTAGAGCACTACCGAATGCACTTACCATTATTGGTAACTAGCAAGAGCCGTGACTTCGCTTGCATTAAACGTGCATGCGTGTTTTCTATTTGTTTGACAACTCTTGACCCTGTTACGGTGTAGTGCCTTTTCAACCCGAAGGTTGTAGGTTCGAATCCTAATGTATCAATAGATTTTTCGTTATGCTGTGTGTTATTTTAGCAAGAGATTTTATCGTTGAAGAAAACAACAAAAGGAAACCAGTTCATTCTGATGCGTGGCAATGGGTTTGCAACCAGTTACATAAGGAATAATAACTTTTAAGAAATATAGCCTTCTGACTACTTTATTTTATGACGTGCCTCTGACCACCATCTTAGACATCATCAAGGAAATCTTGATTGTATTAGACTTCATCTGAGAGAACGTCTCCCAGGTCTTGGGGATTCAGTCGTAAAATACTCGGCTTAGGCGGATGCAAGTAATCTAACTTGACTTCTCAGAACCGAATATCCTGTACAACTATGTGTACGTCGTACGTCCTTAGACTTGGAGTCAGAGTAAGCACTCTTGAGTCTTAGATCAAGCTTCTATTTGTGACAGTTCACGGTAGAAATTGAGCAATGAATCATCGCTTGAGACAGTGTTCTCTGAGCGTAGCTGTACGGGCTCTAGGAGAAACTAGTGGCCCGCTTTGACTTTGCTTAATTAGTTATAGCATTAAGGCGGCCTAAAAACTCCGTCACCAGAGTTGGCCACTGACTCATACGAACTTACTTTTTTTTTTTTTAGTTATAGCATGTGTAAAGGATTGTACAATGTATTGTTAAAGTGTTGAAAGGAGTTTGGAAATCTCATGAGTAATTAGAGTAGTCTCACTCTATCTAACTAAAGGTTTCTTTAAAGCAAAAATATGAAATCAAAATCTACTTCGTCATACACACAGATAGGTTAGGTAGAACATATCAAACTTGCAATCAATTTTTTGTTGGGATAAAATAACAGCTTTTTCTGTTAGGTATAATATTCATGTTGGTTTCAGTGCGGCCACTCACAGTGCAGATACTGAACAAGCGAACGCAACTGTCAGCGGACAGGACGTACGATGTGGAGTGCCGGACAGTCGGCTCCAGACCTGAAGCCCATCTGACCTGGTGGAAAGGCAGCCGACAGATCAAACGCAGTGCTAAGAACGTACGTAAATAATGAACCAGGGAAACAAACACGAATTTGTGGTTTTGTGGTACACAATCATTGTGTTCTGGGCGGGAATCAAAATATCATCGACCTAAAGTCAGCCGATTTAGAGATATTAAAAATAAGATATTAAAAATCATTTCTTATTAAAACAAAGTCAATAATAAAAAATGTCATTTTACAAACAGGTGAGACAATGGCCAGGTGAAAACGGGACTGGGGGAGAACGAACTTCCGATGTGGGTGATAGAAATGTACAAGCTTTATATTTCTTCTTTCCTTCGAGGAATACCCAAATTCTTGGCCAAGGTTCAAAATAATCAGAATAAGTTGAAACAAACGAAGTCACGAGCTTTTGAGTACTCATATCTTGTTATACCTAATATGAGTGATTATTTTCAATGTAATTATTTGGAAGCTCTTGTTACAGAGCTATTAGAGACCATTTTACCTATAATTATACGTTAGATAATAGTCGGTTACGTTAAGGTTTGTACAAACGTAACGCTATGATTACATGGCTTTTTATTTTCAAAGTTCTGTGAACATTTACCTAGACAAGTATCTTACAGCAATGGATCGTGGTTCGACAATTTTTATTTAAAAAATTTACGAACTTCTCTAGATTTTCGGGTAGGGCAAGCTTATTTTAGAAAGTCTTTAAATGGAGTTATGTTCCTATTCAAAAGTAAATAAATTTTTCCTTGGTATTCCTTAATTTTCATCCTATACCTACATGGCATGATGAGAATAGATAAAACAGATTTTTATTTTTGTCTTTCAATCAATTTTTACTTTTTTTATTCATTATTTTATGATCTTAATTCTAAATTTCTTTTAGCATTGAGATTTTGATAATAATAGACAATTAGGATGAAAAATAATATGCTTCAAAACCATTTTGAAGCGAACTGAGAATTAAGTTTCAAAGAAGTTTTTTGCAAAGAATTTTTTAACTGATTAAACCCGAAATAATATTTTTTACTAATTGTTGAAGAAAGTTTTTAGAACAAAAAAAAATTGTTTTCAAACTTATAATAGGTAATAGGAGAACAAATTAATTCATTAATAATCAACCATCGTTTTATCTACATTGTTCAAGCTGGAACAGGCCTAGTGGCCATCCTCTCAAATTAATCGGCTTCATCCACAAGAAAATCTTCCTTCGGTCACTTCAAATCCTTGGACCGGACAGGGCGCAAGACAGAGACCGATGGCGTTCTATTGTGTTGGAGGCCAGCCCGGCTAGCGTGCGCGACGTGAGATATCTCGTGCACGAGAAACGAGAAATTAGTATATTGTGAAGAAATGAAGAACCCCGGCCGTGCAAAAATGGATTTTGCGTTTCTTCAAATGTATTATGCACTTTAACACGTGCTCTAAATGGTGAAAGAAAACATCGTGAGGAAACCAGTTAGTATTTTTATAGGCGGCGATGGGCTTGCAACCTGTCACGTATGGAATACTAACCTCTGCAAGATGTGGGCATGTATCAAATATGTATTTGGACATGCCTCTGACTACCCCTACTATTCCAAAAGCGCTGACATTACACTTCGTTTGTCACGGCACGAGTAATTTCTCGTCGTTGCTTTGTGAGGACGAGATAATTGACGACAAACGTGTGAAGACACAGAGTGGACTTTGATCACAAAAATAGCTGCGGCATCTATCTTGCTTGAATTATGTTCTAACAACCTATCATAGTGTAAGTCTACAAGGACAAACTACTATGTTGTGGTATACATGTTATATAAGCCTATAAGAATACTAACTGGTTTCCTCACGATGTTTTCTTTCACCATTTAGAGCACGTGATAAAGTGCATATACATTTGACGAAACGCAAAATCCATTTTTGCACGGCCGGGGTTCTTCATTTCTTCACAATCTACTAATTTCTCGTTTCTCGTGCACGAGATATCTCACATCGACCCACTTTGGGTTCGATGCGCCAGGCTAGTATCCACAAGGAAAAAGTGGTCAAAACGGACGGGAGGAACTGATTAAACTTTGGTTTGCTTATCATTTTTTTGACTGTCAATCAAAAGTCAAGGGAACCACTTGACCAAAACGGCTGGTAAATGTTATTGTTTTTTTATATAGTTTAATCAATTATAATAACAAATATAAACTGATATCACTAAATATTTAATCTCATTATTTAGTAATTAGAAACTTTACATAGTTTAACTGTCAAAAGTACTTATAACTGAACTTGGTTGACCAAGGATATGGAGATATTCTTGGTCAACCAAGTAAGGCCACAAGAAAAACCAGGGCAACCTCACCAATCCATTATGCTACCATGGACAGGTGACGTGGCTTGATGGTTCTTACATAACATGGTTGATCACCGAAAACAAATAATAATTTAAAGCTTGTAACATAAAAAAAAAGATTCAGGTGACTTCAGTGTCATGTGAACCGGCTTGGTTTCTCATTAATTTATAATTTCGTCGTTCGAGTTCGACATCAATTTATTAATTAATAATTTAAATTGAACAAGTACGCATACGAAACATGAATTTGACCTACATCAAAATAAATAAGCTGTCGTCTGATTGATAAAAGGTTTTGATACTTGATTAAAATATTGAGCAACATTGATTGGATTCCGATCTCTCATGAAACATGTGGTTGGTATGTATGTATGCGTACAATTATCACTAATTTAATTAATACATACATACATAAAGTCACGCCTCTTTCCCAAAGGGGTAGGCAGAGTCCACGGATCTCCAGTCGCTACGATCCTGACACACAACTTTCGCCTCATTCACTCTCATTACATTCTTCATACATGCTCGTCGGTTTAGGGTACTTTTGACCTGGCCCTTCTCCAAAATGTCGCCAATTTGATCCAAGAAGGTTCGCCTAGGTCTTCCCCTTCCAGCTGTCCCATGCACACTCGCCTCATACACTTGCTTTGTCAAACGATTGTCATCCATCCTCTCTACATGCCCAAACCATCTTAACATACCTTTCTCGATCCTCAACACTACATCTTCTTTCACTCCACACTGTTCCCTTATCACACTATTTCTCACTCTATCATTCAACGTTACCCCACACATACTACGCAACGCTCTCATTTCAACAGCATTCACTCTACTCTGATGTTTTTTTTTTAAATAATTTAATTAAAAACTTAAAAAAAGCACCTTGAATCAAATGGTGACCTGTACAGGTTTTTCATGAACCTATCTCAGGCACCAGTCTCGCACAAACAGTTAAACAAATCGCTCTAACATTTATTATTCATATTATTATTAACAACAAACATGTTATACGTTTAAACTATTGTGTGAGATAAATAAACTTATTTACAATTATTTCAATGAGTATTATTTTATAATTTTTTCTACCTATTGAATTTCTCAATTTATCACGATATCCTCGCTTCGCTTGGTCTTGAATTAGTCAATGGGTTGTTTATTTTACGGTTGTTTATTTTAATAAATACAGTTAGCTTACACCTGTCGAAAAAACAAAAACAAAAATCAATTACAATCTGTCTCAACATCTGGTCAAGTGTGTACCAGTCGCAAGGGTTCAGTCTGTTTAAACAATATGAAAGTTTTGGTTTTCTATTCATAATTTGGAAAGTTTTAATTATAACAGTATGCCTGACATGATAATTTGAGTTGCTAGGTACTGGCCCGTCAACAAGAGGTTTAAGTTTATTTCTACGTCAAACTATTTCTAAACCCTCGAATAAACGATTCGATTTTCATAAAATGATTATAGTTTTTGAAACTATCATGGTTAGGAACAAAATTATCGTTATCAACGGGATTACTACCATGATTTTTGAGTTTTTTTTTCCCAATATTACGATGCAGTTACATGTGCCATGATCAAGTGCATACGATAACGATAATTAAAAGGATTACCACTCTCAAAGCTGAAAGTTTGTGAGTTTGTTTAGATGTATAGATGTTTGGATATTTGTATGTTTGTGTATCAATCACGCCTAAACCGATTTGGATGAAATCTGGTATAGGCGTAGATAGTGATCTGGAATAGCATAAAGGCTATTAAAAATGTTGGTACCACGCGGGAGAAGCCGTGCGCAGTAGCTAGTAGTCTATAAGATAACACACACGGTCACATTATAGCTCTATTATCGAGATCTTCTGACTTTCTAGTTGATTTAAACGTTTACAGTTAGAAACTCTTTAAGCCTTTTCCTTTTTTTTAAACTCATTAAGAACACACAAGAACAACACAGAGCAAGAAGAACACAGAAGAACAGGTATAGAATGTGCGGATCCCTTTCTGATCAGACACTCCGATAGAATATTATTCGTTGTAGAAAAGGATTTTCAGTCAGCTCACGGATCCCTAAGCAACAAATAACAGTTAATTAAGAAATGCGTGAACAATGTTTAGCCGTTCCATCATTGGATATCCAACAAAAGAGTTTGGTGATTTGTTATATTAATTTGACATTTTGTTTGTTGACACGAGTATCGGGGATTTCATTTAGGTTTTTGTTTTTACTGAGGGGCAAATTATAAATCGGTACGCCTCTTCGGAGACTGCAGACTTTCTATCGGCCGTTTATTGAGACGGAACATACTTCGGCTCGTAATGAGTATGGAGAAGTAAGCCGAAGTATGTTCCGTCTCAACTATCCGCCGATAGAAAGTCTGCAGTCTGCGAGGGGTCTTAGTAGTAAATAATGCTGGGCATTTTCACTCAGCATCTAGCCCCAAACCACAAAATACAGACAGCCCAAACTAAGCGAAGCTTGTTATAAGGTAACCAGATAACTGATATTAGTACTATTTATATACCTTTTGTTTGTAAATACATACATTATACATAGAAACACCCAGACCCGAGATAAATATTTGCAGATCATACAAACATTTATCCCGCGGCGGGAATCGTACCTGCAACCTTCTGGTCTTCTTGGTCTTCATTGTGTGTGTAGATGTAGATGCACGTTGTTTCTGTGTGCGTAAGTGTCGGAACGCTCCATGGACGAATGAGCGTTCAGTATCGCTTACGCACACAGAAACAAATTTACGCACACCATTATGACAAACCTGCTTATTTGAGATGGAAGTGTACAACGTTCAACACTTTGGTGTATTTAAGCCCATTATGCTGTACCAAAATAGTCTTTAAACCGTATCACATAGTGACAGTGAACGCGTTAAGCTAAGATTCTTCGGATGAACTCGAATACATAGAGAGCTGGGAATCTATTCTGGGGGATGTATTATAATTCCCCAGAATAGATTCCCAGCTCAGCCGTGGTCCACTATTTCGCTTACAACAAGAAAGGACAAGATCTCTAATCTATCATGAATGACACAACCGAATGTTCGAGAAGGACAAAAATACTAATTCATCAGTTAAGATGCCCTGGGTCTGCTGTAATGCTTAAGGCCAGTCAAAGTGACCTATTCGAACTAACAAACGACAACACATTGGGCGATTTAGCTTGAATGCTGGAACATAAACAGTACCACTACAGGAATTCCTTAGTCCCTTTTCACATGTACCGTGAGTCTAGCCCTAACGTCTGTAGTCTGTATACTTTTACTGTAGAAAATTATTTTTTTTATGTCAAAGAAACTTAACGTTTGTCTCGGGGCTGGAATTGAGACCGTATCCTTACGTATCATCTTCTTGGTCGTGTTTTTCATTGCTGAAGGTCAGGTCCTTGAAAGGCTTTCGTTGCTTTGTGAATAAGCTGCTTCCACTCGTCCGGTTACTGCCTTAAGTCGAAGGTTTTCGATCAGTGTGTGTTACTGAGTGGGGTGAGTGGGGAGTGAGGGTGATGACATATGGAACGGAGACGTGGTCCCTCACTATGGGCCTCATAAGAAGGCTCAAGGTCGCCCAACGAGCTATGGAAAGGGCTATGCTTGGTGTCTCTCTACGAGATCGAATCAGGAATGAAGAGATCCGTAGACGCACTAAAGTCACCGACATAGCCCACAGGATTAGCAAGCTGAAGTGGCAGTGGGCGGGGCACATAGCTCGTAGAACTGACGGCCGTTGGGGCAGAAAAGTTCTCGAGTGGAGTCCACGCACCGGAAATCGCAGCAGAGGACGGCCCCCCACGAGATGAAAAAAACGATCTTGCAAGGGTTGCTGGGAGCCGTTGGGTGCAGGCTGCACAAGATCGATCGCTGTGGAAGTCTATGGGGGAGACCTATGTTCAGCAGTGGACGCTGGATGGCTGAGATGATGATGATGATGATGATGATGATGACTCGTCCGGTTTTCGGCTTCTCTTAGAGCGATAACAACAGGGAGACCAGTAAGGGTGGTAACCTGGTCACACCAACGACTTGGTGATCGACCTCGGGGTCTTTTCCCATCTACTTTGCCTAACACAACCAACTTATCCAGATTATCTGGCTGGCGGCGGCAATGTCACCAAAATACCCGAGGATTCTCTGGTAGCATGACGACGTATCCTACGTTGTCATAAATAAGTTACTATTTCGTTGAAAGTTGTGTAATAGCATCTATGAATCTCGTCGCATTATTATTTTAAAATAAAAGCTTGTTCGTCTGTTTATCTGGTTGTAAATTTTTCTCACTGACACGCCTAAATAGATTTTGCTAAACTGACATAGCATCTAAGTCCATTCAAACACAGTTGGAAGTTGAGTGAATGTGTAAAGTCACTTAGCGTGTCCCAAAATGTAGTCTAGAGCTCTGTTCCTTTACTAATTGGAACTCGGTAATGAGTCGGTCAGACGCAGCTAAATAGAATATGCAAATTAATTGGTACAACGGACAAGATGTGGGTTTGAATCCCAGCTGTGCATTGCTTTACACTTGATTATGATTAGAGAGGGCTGTATCCCAAAAGTAAAGCCGTGTTTAGACACGTTCTTCTTCTTCTTCTTCTTTTATTGAATGGCAACTAACAGTAGCATCAATATAATTCTGCCAATGTCAAGTAGGAATAATGTATAAATTCATGTAAGTCAGTCAGTTAGTCCTGTCAGTTTGAAAAAAACACGGTGGCTTGTTTCTTCAAAATTGGGGCCGTATCCGCGTTTCTTTTTTCGTTCGTTTGATGAATATTCGGTTGCTTCCCACCACGATTTCTGACTTCAAAGGCCCCCAGTCAGCCCCAGCCCCAGTACAGTCAAAAATAGAACCGCCTCCAATATTAATTCTTCTCCTCCGTTTTGAAAGTCGGTTAAAATATGAACGCCTCTCTTTGTTCTATGTCCTAAATAATTCTGTTTTGTCAACCAGTTCTCGGAGAGCAACTCCACCCTCAGCGTGCTGTCGTTCGTGCCGATGGCGGAAGACCACGACCGGTTTCTGATCTGCAGGGCCGAGAACCCCAGCTTGCCTGACTCCATCATCGAAGATCGGTGGAAGCTGAATGTACATTGTGAGTTACGTGATATTGTTGTGCTATGAACTATATGACATTATATTATAGCGTAGTCTGAAGCCGGCTTTAATCAAAGTCAAAGTCAAAAAGCAATTATTCAGTAGGACCGCAGGGATCACTTAGAATAGTCTTATACTAATTTTACTCCTGTTCTTTCGCGACCAATATTCTCAGCTAGTCTTTTTTATGGTTCGAGGATAGGTATCAGCGGCAATCGGCTTGTAACCTGTCACGTATGGTGCGCTAACTTCTCCAAAATGTAGCTGTGTACCACATTTAAATGTATTTGGACTTGCCTCTGAGTATTCAAGTGTACCAGAAAGTGCATTTCAAGACTTGCTTTTCTTATTTGCGTCCATTGGCAATAACATCAGTCAGACAGATGTTTGTTTCACAGCGATTCCGAGTTCGGCAAATAGTTCCGCCATAACAAGCATAACTTCGTCTATTCGTATCGAGCAATTCACACAAACCGGTGTATTTATAGAATCCAGTCGAATGCCGTCCGAGTACCAATTGGGATTAGGGTATGCAAACTAAATAACAGAGTAACCGAAAACACGGAAAAAGGACAGATTTCTGGCCAACGGGCATCGTGTACCGTCGCTTTAGGGAGGCAGCGCGAAAGCAAAGTCCCTCTAGTGTAGGTTTAGTTAATAAGTAGGTAATTATTATATTATTTATGTGTACATTATACATAGTTATCTAAGATATTTATTTATAGCAATAGTCTAAATAATTTTTATTATATTTGTTAATACCGTGTATTTTTATAAAAATCTTTTTACTCGGTCTACCACGATACAGGCTTGGCCTAGTGCGGGGTCCGTTGTAAATTATTTATGTATGAAATAAATAAATAATAAATAAAATAAATATTAAAAAATATTGTAGTAATGATTTTTTTTTGTTTTGTTGTTAAGAACTAAAATAGGCTTAAGGGATTTAATAGGATTTAAGTTGATACGGTCCAACGTCTATTTACAACCCAAAAATGAAGCCCTGTCAGTTTGTGTAGTTTAAAATGAAAGACCCATTATGTCAATTTACTTTCTACTAAAATTAAGTAAAAAACGTATATACAGGGTGTAAAAAGACAACTACCGAAAACTGAGGGGTTGCAATCAGACCATGATTCTAAACATATTTAGCGAAAAAAAAATGCAAAATTTGTTTTGAGTCACTTTATGTTATTTTCGGTTATTTACTACTAGTACAACATAATAAGACCATATCTACCTAATAATTTCATTTATAAAATAAAAAAACAGTTAAAACTCAAAATCCAGCATTCTACGTAAAACAACGCGCCCAAAACATACGCAAACAGTAATCTTCAAACGCTGTTTTCTCCGGATATAATGACTTTTTCGGAAAATCCTTTTGGATTTGGTTGTGTGTTTTGATGCTGTACCTACACCTGGCTTCGGTAGACGTCTTTTTACACCCTGTATACTTAAAAGATGGGTTAGCCATGTTAAGCATCAATTCATCCAAGACCCTTTGAAGTCTAGTAGTTGTCAGGAACAAGTCCGAACCTCAGATGAAAAAAAACAGTCCTAACATATACCCAATGCCTTCCTCCAAGCATTTTGACAGGGCTAAGGCTTATTGAAAAGTACATAATATCCAATCTCGATTAGAATAAAGTACTTCGTATTAGCTATTACTTATACGTATATTGTTATTTAGATGTCGAACAATGTAATGCAATACGTTTCTTGATTAAATACCTTCGTATCAGAGACAGCGGGGATGGGATACATACCGTGCTCAGTGTTATTGGCTTTCTATAAGTACCGTACTTAAATAATTTATGTGTTTGATATTAAACGGATCGATTTGGGCCTAAATTGTTAATTTAAACACGCCCTTCAACTCAAGTACACATCTGGAATACTACTAATATAAATAGCGTTTTGTTTTAGTTGAGAATTATAAAAATTTTATGTCGCCTCTCTTCACTATGACTTCTTAAAAAAAAAAACTTCATTATCGGGACTAACAATTTAACGTGTCCTCTGAAACACGAAAACATTCTCTTTATAATAACACTAGTACTTATAATACATCCGACGCGGTGTTACCTGCGTTCCTTCGGGAAAACTTCACTTTCCCGGGATAAAATATAGCCTATGTTCATCAGGGATAATTAAGGATTGTAATTCAAATCGATCCAGTAGTTTTGGAGCCTAATTTAATTCAAAAAAACATACAAACAAACAAAATCTTTCCTCATTAGATTTGTATAGACTAGCGATCGCCCATCCAGAAACTGTGCAGGACTTCAACTAACTTCGATGATTGCTTTTTGCGCTTTCAGATATACATATTATTTGTATTTGACAGGTCCCTGGACTGGACTAACCTAATAGATCTCCCTCCTGAAGCAGTATCCTGACTTGGCAATCTAAACATTAACTTGTAGATTAAGTATTACCGTCTTACCATAGAACGTGACATAAAGTCCGAATAAATCAAGAATAACCATACATTTTGACAGTTTACACTCCGGAATAACTTTATGTCACGTTCTATGGTAAGACGCTTAGTGTAGTTTTTATTTTTAAGTTTAGAATGATTTTATTTTTGTTTAATTTAATTTTAGTTTGTATACGCCTGTCATACGATTAAATAATAAATTTGACTTAAGTCATATTTTTGTGTAACAGATGTCCCCATTGTGACCCTAAAGCTTGGGTCCAATCTGGACGCCAGCCACATCAAGGAAGGGGACGACGTGTACTTCGAATGCAGCGTCAAGGCAAACCCTAAGACCCATAAGCTGGCTTGGTACAAAGGGGTAAGACCTTGTACCTACCCTTTGACCCGTGACTTTGTGACAAATCCCTCAGGCATCCCCTAGATTTATGTTGTGGATGAAAATGAGAATTGTAATTTCGTTAATTAAGTTGAACATTTTAAAGTCTGTTTTTGAAACATCTCAAATTCAGAATGTGTGAGATATTTTGATAACATAAGCGGCGGAAAGCTTACATACTGTCACGTATGCTACCTTCAGAAAAATGAGGGCAAGTCCAAATGTGCCAAATATGTATTTGGACGTGTCTCTGACTACCCCTCTTAGACATGCTCTAACGGTGTACGATATCCTGGGGAGAGTAGGGAATGCTCATGGGGATTGTGTTTTCTTTCACAAAGCCTTTTCCTCCATTCTATTTTTGATCAAATGTCTGAAAATTCGAGCCTACAGTGGATTAAAAAAGAACCAATTTAAAAAATTCGAATTTTCTAGTCAAAAGAAATCCAGCAAAACGCCGATTCTGGAGTCATCCTGAGTGACCAAAGCCTCGTGCTGCAGAGTGTGAGCAGATCAACCGCTGGAGACTATAGCTGTCTCGCTTACAACAGCGAGGGCAGCGCAACAAGCAACCCTGTGTCTTTGCAAGTGAGGTGTAAGTAGCTTGAGCCTTCTCTCGACCGGTGGAAATACGACAGTCTTTTAAAATAGTCCAACCCGGAATTCGAGATGAAACCTAATACCAACCTTAAGGATTTAAAACTGCTTTTAGGATTCAAATAGTAGAATCTTTCATCTTGCACATCCTGTGATTCTTCCTTTTTGGATTCAAACAGAGGGACTAGAAACTAGTCATTACCAAAAGGTACTCTTTCGAAAGTAGTTCTGCACTCCTATGACAAATATTGGATCATTTATGTTTGGACTGTCTTTCATTCTCTAAAAGGCTGCACTTTTATTTACTCAACACGCTTTTTCAGATGCTCCTCTCTGCAAGACTATGAACGAGGGTGAAGTGTATGGAGCCCTGAAACAGGAGACCATTGTACTCCACTGTGCTGTGGACTCCAGTCCACCTCCGACTAGCTTCAGCTGGATCTTCAATAGTTCTGGAGAGCAAACCGATTTGGAAGAAAAGTAAGACGGTTTTTATGACAGATGACACTTTTATGCTTTCTGAAATAGAAATTGATGAGGTGTAAGCTATTTGCTTTTTTTTCTGTCCAGTCTGTTCACGAGCAGTGGCTTCACTTCAACCCTCCGTTACACTCCGTCAAGTGACATGGACTTTGGAACTGTCTACTGCTCAGCCAAAAACTCTGTTGGGAAGATGGAGACGCCGTGCTTGTACAAACTTGTTGCAGCAGGTAAGTTCAGATAAGACTGTTAGAATCCTTTAGATTGATGTGTTTATAATCTCTCCTTGTATTTTTAAACATTGATTTCCTGGTTCAGGTCATCCGATGTCTCTCCAGAACTGTTCAGTGGTGAACCAGAGTGCAGCTGGTCTGCAGGTGGAGTGCATTGAGGGTTTTGATGGAGGCCTCCCTCAGGTCTTCTATATGGAAGTGCTGGAACTACCTTCTATGCTGGTAAGCGGAAACTTTGCGAGAGTTTTGCAATTTGGAATCAAAAATAAACTAGATAAGGCTGAAAACGGTCATATATAGTGAGCTTTTTGAAACCAGGTCAGAGCCAACGTTTCATCGAACAGCACCATCTTCGAGGTCAACAACCTCGACAGCCACTCCAGCTACTCCCTAGTGCTTTATGCAGCTAACGCCAAAGGTAGAAGTGAAGAAGTGGTTCTCTACACTGTTGGTATACGGTCCCCAGATAAATATACCGGTAAGTTTCTAAAAGTAGGTACGTTCTCTACAAATTTGAAGCAAAATTTTATGATACATATGTGTGTTTATTTCAAAGATAAGTCTTGATACGAATTGTGATTGTTCAGCTGTTGTTTTTTTTTATATTTATAAGCTTTTTATGCGCTTTTGTTTCAAAAAGTGTTGTCTTGATTAGAACGAAATTTATTACACCCTGAGGCGAAAGTTCGTTCCATATTTCTCATAATTTCATTATCTTCTACTACGAGTACATTCCTGCAATATCTCTTAAAATTTTGAGAACAGCTTAAAATAATACCAGTTTTGCCGGAACACGTTTGTTTGCAAAAAGAAATGGTATTTTAAGGTCCCAAGATATTATACAACTTAGTTTGCACGTGGGTCCATAATGTTTTCCTTCACTGTTTTCAATATTCAACAGGAATGAGCACCTCCCTTCCGTTGTCTCCCTGGCTGACAGCAATAGTGGCTGCGGCGGGCGCATTGTGTGCTGCTGGCAGCGCCGTGCTGGCCGCGTTGTACCGGAGACACGCATCAAGGCAGCTGGGGACCGTGAAACGACCACCTCATGCGTGAGTGTCCTGTCAACATTGTTAGTTTTTAACTGGACTAACATCTTCAGTTGGTTCATCCGTTCATTCATCAGTTTTAATAAAGATTGGTGGATCTGTTTTCTACGCTATAAGTTGATTTTATTCTCACTGTGTGATTTTCTTCTATACTGTTGCGATGACAAATCTGGTTCCTCAAAAGGTGAACGCGCCGAACTGTCAATTCAGTAAGCTAGCCGCATTTTCTGACGTCATCAGTATTTTTTTTAAAGAAAAATGACTGCGGCGCGAACGGCGCGTACATATGTGCGATCAGCTTAAAGGCTTAGCTCGAAGCTAGGTGACGTTGTGTGAAATGTCCCTCAATATTGTGTTAATTTATGTTGTAGTGACCATTATTGCAAAAGAAGTAAGTGTCCATGTTTTACGAATTATTATGAATGTTTGTATCCATCTTTGATATTTTTTCTGAACTATTTTCGTCTTTGTAAATAGCAATAAATAATCTAAATCATCACTAGTAGATGGAAAAAGGCCAATGATTATGATGATGATGATGAAATAGCAATAAAAAGTAGCCTCCTACAATGACAAGCAAAGGCAAAGTTACGTTAATCTAATTCCTTCGTAGTTTCCGACTAACCGTCTGCTGTCGAAGTACCGGAAACCTATTAGATTTCATAAGTAGCACGAAGCGATAGTCATCATTTCGCGTGAAAAGGGAGTATTAAAATCAAAGTTTATGGGCCTTCAAAAGTTTGGCAACTTACCCACGATTTTCAGCGTTTATTTGCATTCACTTAATATTGGAAAACTAGATTCTTGATCAAATACAGTAAGATCTTAGGAGTAGCTGGTTTACCCATAAAACCTAATAAATATGTACTAGCTAACACTCAGATTCTGTAGTTCTTTCGATGATCTACTGTGGAGCAGGGGCGAATGCTCATCTGTGACACGAGTGAGTGTACGATTTTCGCGGAAAATTTTTTTTTGTATGATCTGCAAATTTTCAGGTTTGGGTGTTTTTCATCATCCATCATGTACCTATTTATTTACAAAAGAAGAATATTGAGTCTATTATTAACGAGATTGCCGAGACACAAGCTCTGGATTGGAGCCAGATAAATAAATAAATAGATTGTAGTGTGTAAAAGGTCATTATTTATTTATTCTGACCCCACAACATAGTCCAGTCGTTATTAATCCATCACAAATTGTCTATGTTTTATCGTCAACAGCGCTCTCTACATAGACCAGAGTGTGGACTCCCTTGGCAAGCCGGACAGTTCAAACACGTATTGCGGCTCGCCAAAACTCGACTACAGCAGCCAATACGAGCTGAAGATGGAAGTTGAAGACATAGATCCTGACATCATTCCTTGTCACTATGGTAAGAGGATGGTCATAACAAAATTCATCTATTACTCGTAGTAGGCTTGCTAATAACTAGGTATAAATAAAAAACAGGGTCACGACTGTATCCCAAAAACGCGGTAGACTTTTATATTTCAGATTCTTTGAAGATGTCTAAGGGGGTAGTCAGAGGCATGTCCAAATACATATTTGATACATGCCTACATCTTGCAGAAGTTAGTATTCCATACGTGACAGGTTACAAGCCCATCTTATAAGAATACTAACTGGTTTCCTCACGATGTTTTCCTTCGCCGTTCAGAGCTCGTATTAAAAGTATAAGTACAAGTATAAGTACTTAGTTCTATACTGATTAAAATGAACTCAATGAATATAATTTTTCATTAGAAAACCATAATAACTTTCAAATCAAATATTAAGCATTATTGCTTCTTTATGCTAACAATAAATTCAATCATGAACAAGTATCATTTACCATCCATCGGAACGATGAATATTCATTATGACAAAAGATATCCGTCCAATTTAAGAAACAAGCTTCGTAGCTCCAAACCCGCAGAAATCTAATTTCTTTTTATACAAACGTGTAGTATTTTCAATTGGAAATCTCTTTTGTCTCGTTTTAGATAAAAAGCCAATCGGGGACTATAGTATACCGATTCCAGGGGACGGCGGGCACAGAATATACAATGAGCGACAAACTAGTTTCCCCTCTAGTGCTGTGAGTATTGTTTTTCTTAGCTTTTAAGCTTTAGAATTGTTTTACCAAACGTTCGTGTGCTTGAAAACAATAGCCGGTACTGTATACATGAAAATTAAGTTGTTTTAACCTTTTTAGGGTTCCCTACCTCAAAAGGAAAAAACTGAACCCATATAAGATCATTTTGTTGTCCGTCTGTCTGTCGGTTGGTCTATCTGTATGTCAAGACCCTTTATCTTGGGAACGCGTGGAGGTAAAGAGTTGAAATTAAAACCATATACCCAGGTCTACGGTCCCTATAAGCTGTGAAAAAAAAAAATCTTCTAAGTTAAAGCACAAAAAAGATACGGCCGTTTATGCCGCAAAAAAACGCATACGGTGTATGATGAAATTTTTTTTTGAATTTTTCATGTGTACAGGTTTCTCTATCTTATGATAGAGCAACCTGTACACTGATTAACAAGATTTTTGTGTCCACAGTCATCAGTAAGTATAAGCGTGGTGAATCGAGGCGTCCTAGCTCGGAGCGGCGATGTCGCGGCCTCAAGGCGGCCTGAGGTCGTCACCACCGCGAGAAAAGTCAGAGAGAGCTGCATATAGTTAGACAACTTTAATATCACTTGCAACAAGAGTTCATTCAAAAATGCAATTAGTTGGGTCAGCATATTGTGCATATTTTAATGTTAATGAAATATAGAAATTATCTAGTCGTGCTACAACAACCATACACAAAATAAGCGGTACGAACTGACCATTAATATTTTTCAATTTTTATTTTTTATTTAGATTTTGAGTAGTTATAACTTTTTCAAGCGATCGAATTTTTGGCTGACATTTTTATTGACAAAGTACCTAAAATTTTTTTAAATAATAATAAGGTTACTAAAATGTTTTCAAAAAGTAAGTTTGGTAAATAGATAGGTAATCAATACTGATAATTAAATTAGTCATTCTGTAAGTTTGTTGAAATTTCAGATGTCTGTGGTAATTTCCAAATCCACTGCGTCAGTTTTAAATACTCAAATCCATTTTAAAGGCACATTTTTCCTAAAATGAGATGGTTTAAGAACCAGGTAAAGTCGGACCCGCTAGTTAGTCATAATTATTTTAGATATTTTAATAAAAATATAGGGTTTTTAGGTAGATAAATGCAATGCGAATTATGAAATGTCTAATTATGCATTTCAAAACAACAACATCAAATGATAGGCCCATTATTATAAGATAAGTTTTGTCATAAAACTCGGACTAATTATTTAAATCAAAGCATTAGATGTAAGTAAATGTAAAAAGTTGTTTAATTATAATTTAAAATAGGAATAAATTATTCCGCCCAATCTGACACGTTTAATTGTAAATTCTGACATCTACATAATGGACATTTCCACAAGCTATTAGCTGACGGCTTGTTTATGATAACTGCAGTAGTAACCAGGAATTAAATAATCCTGTTTTTTTAATTAATAATTTTACGGCAAAACAGACGTTAATATTTATAATAAAAAAAAAATTTCACAAAAGCAACAGTTTTAATAATATTAAATGTATTTCAAAAATTACATGAAATGTTTGAATTTTTGAAAAATAAAAATCTTAAAGCTCAGATATCTAGAAAAAAAGCTTCATAACCCGATTGAAACGTAATAACTTATGTCTATAAAAGTCATGGTCCAAGTATTAAATTGAAGTAACATTTTTTTATTTTGAATCTGGATCAAACCTACCTCGAATTTTCCTTAATTATTTAATGTAAATAAAATGTACATAATTTTGAATAGTGTAGGTATAAGGAAAACATCTTTGACGATATATTTAAGTACTACTTTTAGTATAATAATATTAAAAGTGTAACTGTTTAAAAAATCACAAATGAAATAATAATATAATTTTTGTGAAACAAGAATATTGATTTTTAGTAAATAAAATTTAAATACTGTTTTAGAATAATTATGTTAAAGATTTTTGCGATAAGTACACAACCATAATTAATATAAGTAGGATATTTAAGTACTTATAAGTTGACAAGTTAAAATAGATAGACACTTGAGACTACAAGGAAATTTTGAAACAGAGTCATCAATTTGTAAATAATAATTTAAGTTATTATTGAAGTTAAGTTGTTATTATGAATATATTAGGGGAAGTCTGAAAGTATCGCCGGTGACTGAAAAATTGAGGAGCAATAGGTTAGCGTGGTATGGGCATGTAATGCGGAGGGATGAAAGTCACGTAACTAAAAGGGTGATGGAAATGAATGTGGATGGATATGTGAGTAGAGGTAGACCAAAGAAAAGATGGATGGATTGTGTGAAAGAAGATATGGGTAAGAAGGGAGTGAATACGAAGATGACGAGTGATAGGGGAGAGTGGAAGAAGAGAACATGTTGTGCCGACCCTGCATAAGCGGGATAAGGGCAGGCAAATGATGATGAATTTAAGTTATTATTGTAATAATAAATGAGTTAAGTAAATAATTGTTAAAAGTCAGTTAAAATTTAATAATGAATTTTTAATAGAGTGAATAATCTCGCAAATTGTTTATCATTCAGATAAAAGAATTTGCGAGGATAACATAAACCTATTCATTTAAGTTTGATTGAAATGTTGATTATAAATTGGTTGTTGGAATAACTAAATTATTATAATTACACGTTGGTTGTTAAAAGATTTAATGAGATTATTATTAAGCAAACCTGACTGACATTGCTTAGTTGAATAATTTAAGTATAAAAATTAAATTGCCCAGATGTTTTTATAAAATCAGTGCATTTATTTATAGTGGCCTTTTTTTGTAGTGCATGTCAAACTATCAAAGGACATCATCCACGTTTCATACATTTCTGGTCCAAAATCCAAAAATATCGGCCAATAAAAGTGCTGTATTCTGATAGAACACGAGTTCTAAAAGTCCGTCTTTTTATACATTTTCGAAAATATTATGATATCTCATTGTTTTAATTAATTCATTTGATCGAAAAATATATTAGATGTCAGATAAATAGGTATTTATGTTGAAGAAATGTGACATTTAGTGAATCTATTGCCATATTAACAAATGCTAAGGCCGACGGTTTTATCAGAATACAGCACTATTTTTTGGCCGGCTTTTTTGGATTTTGGACTGAAATGGATGATGGTCTTTGATTTCAATTATAAGAGGAGATTGTGTAAAGGTTTTCGGATATTATTCGCACTATTATCTTACCTCGTTGTTTCATCGTCACGAGGGGCATCGATCACGTCCTATTTAAAAAAAAAACAATTAAAAAGAAAGAAAAAAAGAAAGAAAAAATATTGAAATGCAATAACAATACCAAAAACCAGAAAAAAAAACACTCAACAACTAAAGAAAATAACTTAGAAACAAAAACATTAATTTAAAAAAAAAAAAGTGACTCGCAATCGTCAAGGTGAATTGTGAAAGTGTGCAATTAATTTAAACCCAAAATTATTTTACTATTAAATGGCACACATACAAAATAGCATTAAAATTGATTCAAACAACTTTATCGCATAGAATAAGTAAAAACAAAAAAGTCTTGACATTTTAGAAAAATTATGTTTTTCTCAATCGCGTGACACTACTGTTTAATTTTTGTGTATTCCTATTTTTTTATTAGATGGAAAATCTAAATGACATTACATTCTCACAGAAGTAGCTGTAAATTTTGTACTTACTCGTAAATGAGCTGTATTTCTGACAAACTACGTCCTCATTAAAACGAATCACTGATTCACCCTTCGGCATCATAGTCGGAATATAAATTAAAATGTAAAATTAATTGTTGCAATAATTGAAGGCAAGTGAAAAGCTGAAGAGGTGCCATTAAGCTCTCATTTATAAAATGCAAAAATTATTTTGAGGATGACAATATCTTAGAGAGGACAAGACAAGTTTTTTTTTAATTTTTATTCAGAAGAACACCATTGGTTTTAGTTTTTGGAGATTCTGTGAGGTGCACTTAAAATCCTTTAACTACAACAAGAAGATAAGTTTTTAAATCAGCATCAATTAGCGATCAACCGTATGTGCTGTGTGAAAAGTCCAGCAATATTTATTTATTTATTTATCTGTGGCCTGGGAATACTGTTGTGATCCTGGTCATGTAAAATTATGTTTGTTATCAAGTTCAAGTTTTTCTATTCCATCTATTGTAACGCTTTTATTTTAAAGTGAGGATGCCTGCAATTAACTTTCCTAGCAACCAGATAAATAATAATAGGTTTAAATTAAAGTTAAGTCTGAGTCTAGGTGATATACAGCATTTATATCACCTAGACGTTATATACAGCATTTGACGACCTCTGTAGCGCAGTGGGCGAAGGTCCGCTTGCGACGCAGTAGGTTGCGGGTTCGATCCCCGCCGTGGGACAAATGTTTGTATGATCTACAGATATTTGTCTCGGGTCTGGGAGTTTCTATGTATAATATGTATGTATTTACAAACAAAAAGTATATAAGTAGTATATCAGTTATCTGGTTCCCATAGTACAAGCTTTGCTTAGTTTGGGGCTAGATGATGCTGTGTGAAATTGTCCAGCATTATTTATTTATTTATTTGCAGGTTGTAGAAGCGGATACCGCAGAGTTGAACGAGTGATAATAGTTAGTTAATTGGACACCGCACAGAATAAAGAAAATACACAGCGGACCAGGTCCGGCTGTGTTACCAGGAAACACCGCAGCCGCTCCGGAGGGGCCTGGCTCAAAGGAAGGGGCCGGCCTCCTTCGGTGCCGGTCTGCCAAGGGAACGACCTCTCACAGGCCGTTCCAGGGACGACACAAAACGAGAAAATTGGAGCCTTCAGCTGGACCCCGCGCCAGCGAACTGGGGGGACAAAAGAATAGAGTTAAGGAGTATCCCTCAAGGTAGGAAGCCCCAGTGGGTGACACGTGGCACTGCATAACGCAGGTATAAAAAGTACCTTGCACGTAGCTCTCCGTTTCTAGGGGAAGATCCTCTCGGCGGCCTTTCGGCAATGTCCTCGGGGGGCAGGTGATGATGCCTCGGGACTCCGGACGTGTCACGTCACGACCACGAGGTCCTATTTTAACCAAAAGAACCAGGGCTTTAGTTTCAGAAATGTAAGGAGAAAAATTACTTATGTACCAATGACCAATAATCGTTTGGAAAAGTTTAAATCAAAATTAGCAACCAGACTAGAAAACCTATTTTATGACAATGATAACCCAAATTACAAGTAGCTTCGGCAGTTCTAAATTTTGATTTTAGAACTGCCGAAGCTACGCACAGGTAGATTACTAAGATACATACCAGCTGAAGGGATTCCAGTAAGAATTTAGAAGTTCACGAGTAAAAAGTTATCCACTCAATACGAGTGTCACAGTGAAAAGGGAAGCCACGCTTCTCGAAGTGCGCAGCAGAGAATTTAGGGATCACACCTCAACGCCGCTCACTCCCTTCCAAACCTGAGGGAGGATCCGGGAAGCAAATCTATCCTCCAGTCCGACAGAGACAAGCTTGAACACACATCAGACCAGACCAGATCATTCCTCAACCGATCTATTACGCCATTGCGTACTAACAATCCGAAAAAACAAAAGAATACAATTAATTTCAACTCGAGACTGATTTCAAAACAACTCATTAATTTGCAGATTCTAGACAGCTTGCAACACCCATACTGTCAACGTGACATGGACTTTAGATGTCAATGTCACGCCGTTGCAATCAGTCAAAGCAGTTAGTCCTGACAATTTATTTTTTTCTCCCCTGCATTAAATTGAAACCAGTTACACTATTTATATAATCATCCCGATTGCACCTTTTACATAAAAAAAAAACAAATCCTTGATAATAATTTTTTTTTGGCTCTTCCTTGATAAAAAAATTATGAATGAATCCACACTATGCTTTCGTTTATTTTTTCCCAGTGAGAGCAATCAAGGGTTAATTTTAACCCGTTCGTCACCGCCTCGCGATAACGAGCTACTTCCCCTCGAAATGCAGATTTGCTGCTCCATCACCCTAGTTGGCTCGACCTTTATTTTATTCTACAAAATGTTATTCTGTTAATTGTTTTAAATTATTCTTCATTTCAAAGTCAAAGTCAAAGTCAAAAATCATTTATTCAGAAGGACCGCAGGGATCACTTAGAAGTCTTAAAACTAATTTTACTCCTGTTTTTTAAAAGGATGGGTGATTGCTGTTACCACCTGAAGGGCTTTTTTAATATGTCGTACTTCAATACGTTAAATCGAAATAAAAACAAACGTAAAAGTCGAAAAAATTAGAATTTGCGAAGGCATTCATTTATTTACAATAAATCGGTTTGAAGAGATAAGACTTATTGGAGCTTTGAATGAAACGAAATGAGATTTTTTGTTCCACATTAGGTATTTTTTTTTGTTACACAAACAATATGAGACAAATAAATTCTTGTGATTTGAGTTTAACTCCAGGTTTAAATTTCAAAAAATAAACACTTGCTGCCAAGGTCACTTTTGGTTTCTCCAGATTCGTTGAACTTTGACAAATTACCCGCGCTCACGAACGTTATGGTCTATTCGCCTGTTTTTGTCGATCATGTCTATCCAAATAGTTCGGTACAAGGAGTTTGATGAATAGTTCGGTATGTAGAAAAGCCAAAAAGTATATCAAGGAAGAGTCAAAAACTTACAATAATTTTTAGTTGTCAGAGGCATAATAATACAGTCAAGTATCTGGCACAATACAATGTTCACATTTTGCAAGTTTAGCAGTTTGCAAGCTAATCGCCAACTCGGCCGGTAGTCGAATTTATAACCCTCAGATCGGAAGTAAGTAATATCTTACTAGACCGACTCAGCCTACGTGATATGGTCTCAAGAACTAAAATATTTTCACAAAAACTTTCCCTTCGCGCCTCACATAAAAACCAGAACTTTCTTTGTCCCGAAATCTATGAAATAACCCGATGACAAATGATAAAGCCTTATACGTCACGAAATATATTACAGAAATGAAGAAAAATCCTCGAAATAAGCTTTTAATGCTTTCTGAAAGCGATGGCGGCTTTTGTGATAATATTATGGGGTGGAATTTTCCGTAAAAATCTTTTGAGACTTATTGCAAAATCAGACTAAATGTTTCACACTGATAAAGATTTGGGAAGAAGATTTTCAAAAATGAGTACATACAATATTTCATGGCAAAGGGAAATCATTTATGCAATATCACGCCAAGACCAGTATACTGCCCGAAGAAGACTATTAGAGATTTTATACAAACTAGCTGACCCGCGCAACTTCGTCTGCGCATTATTAGGAACAAAGTAGAGGAGTTTTGAGTGAATCGAGAGTGGGTATATACAAAATATAAAACTCCGTCGCTTGTTATGATAATAATATTTTTTTTATATTTATGTTTCTCTCAAGAATCCCATAATAGATAGAGGTAGGGAAAATCTTATCTTAAAATCTTAATAAGATTTTCCCTACCTACCTCTATCTATTATTGGATTTTTGAGAGAAACATAAATATAAAAAAATATGATTATACTCTCGATTCACTCAAAACTCCTGTACTTTGTTCCTAATATTGCGCAGACGAAGTTGCGCGGGTCAGCTAGTATCTTTTATAATGTTCAACAGACAGACAGACTTCAATCAACGTAAATAATATCCAAAAATCCAAACACCAACCAAAAGAAAAAGCGAACTTTGAAATAATTATTCAAACGAAATGAGCTAAGAAATTTTGAGCTAATGTAAACTTTGCAAAAACGCAACGATAGCGCGATCTAGAAATCGGTCAAAATTAGCAGCGCCATCTACTTGCGTTACAACTGAAACTTCTAAATTACCAGGTAAAATAAACGCCAAAAAAAAATATTTTAGTTTCTAGCTGGTTCCTGAAACCCGCGCAAGGTAGCAAAATAAAATAACATTAGGTAATTACTTGAAAACCAACAAAAAGAATCGAAAACTCGGCGATATAGATGGCGTTCTAACCAAAGTCAAGGAAAATCATAACTTCGGATACATGTATAAATTCTTATTTTAAACCGGGTATTTATCACGTACCTTTATCCTACCCTTTTTTCCGACGTTTTACAGCGTCCTAAACGTCGGAAAAAAGAAAGAATAACAATAGGTACCTTCGTGATTTATAGGTACTTATACTTACCCTGTTTAAAATAAGAATTATATCTCCAAATCACGAAAGTTTAAAAAGTTCGGATGTTTTGATGAATGGGAATGTACATGTTACATGTTTATCATTAATTTTAAAATCATTTATCGTGCAAAATAAAAAAAAAATAAAAAAAATCTGGCGTGCAAAAAGTGGCCCCGGGCGGTCACCCATCATCTTTATGGCGGCGCCCAGGGTTGCTTAACTTTTTTTCCCATACAAACTTGCAACCCTTATTTTCAAGCCCCCTTATGATTATTTAAAAAAAAAAGTAGCCTATGTCCGTCCCTGGGGTATAATCTTTATCCATGCCAAATTTCAGCTTAATCTGGTCAGCGGTTCTTGAGTTATAAGTGGTGTAACTAACACGACTTTCTTTTATATATATAGACTAGCTGACCCGCGCAACTTCGTCTGCGCATTATTGAACAAAGTAGAGGAGTTTTGAGTGAATCGAGAGTAGGTATATACAAAATATAAAACTCCGTCGCTTGTTATACCTATTAATAATATTTTTTTTATATTTATGTTTCTCTCAAGAATCCCATAAAAGATAGAGGTAGGGAAAATCTTACCCAGATCTGGCAATTCTAAGAATAAATCGAATACGGTAATTGGTATAGAATCGCTGAAGCGAGCGGCAATTTTTTTGAAGAAATTGTCTCGAAACGTATTTTTTTTTGAATAGCAAGTATTGTATGGTTTTGAATTTCGAAATAAAACGATTAACTAATATTACCTACCAGCGACTTCGTCAGCAATATAAAAATATCGAAATCTCTAAGCAAAAATCTCCATTAACTTTTCAAAACTCAAAATCAAAGAAAATTATACTCGATCGTATCTCGATCTCCGCTATAGTAGAAACGCCACCTAGGAGAAAAGGTATAAAGTAATTTTGACGTCGGTGATATAGATGGCGTTCTAACTATAGCCAAGGAAAAAATATTTTAATATCAAAAAATCATAACTTCGGAGTTCGGATATATTGATGGGTGGGAATACACATGTTACATGTTTATCATTAAAATTAAAATAATTTATTATGCAAAATACAAAAAAAAGTAAAAAAATCTAGAGTGCAAAAAGTGGCTGGCGGCGGTCACCCATCCTTTTTATGACCGCGCCCAGGGTTGCTTAACTTTTTTCCCCATACAAACTTCCAACCCTTATTTTCCCGCCCCCTTATGGTAATTGACAAAAAAAAGTATCCTATGTCCGTCTCCTGGCTCTAAGCTAACTCCCTACCAATTTTTAGCCAAATCTGTTCTGCCGTTCTTGAGTTATAAGTGGTGTAACTAACACGACTTTCTTTTATATATATAGATAGAGGAAGGGGGGGTAATTTGGAATACTGCAGGTAATTTGGAATAGTAAGGTTTCACAGAAACTAGTTGTGCAATCTAGGTTTAATGGTAGTAAAGCAATGGAGATTGACGCCACCGGTCGATATGTTCACACCGTTCGTAAGCCGAACTTCCTAGATGGCGATCAGAGACTCAATTGTGAAGGAGTGTAATTGAAAATTTTTGAGTTACGTAATTAACCCGCTTCGATCTTGACAATTTGTTATGTTTATACAGTTTAGCTTTATGTATACTGTAAAATGAATCATACATTTTGCATATTGACTTTGATTTTAGTAGTTTGTATAAATATAACTAAATGATGCAAGGTTATGTCCGACCACATCTTGTTGCTAATTTGGAATACCCGAGGTGATGGTAATTTGGAATATGCCAAATCACCATCATTTTTGTTTGCAAGACATCTGTTGGTATCCAGTCAGTAGATATTGATTCTTAATGTGTGGGATTTGGGTGCACTGTGAATGTGGCGACTATGAAGGTGGATCCTATTTTTGTGATGTGTTTTGCAAATAATCCATATAATTGATTGATTAAACTAAAAATGTGCCTATTGTAAATCCTATGTTTGTGATGTGTAGGTATTGCAAATAATTTATTTATGTGATTTATAAAACTGATTAGATTGATTTGATTTAAAGAGAGATTATTCTGTTTTACGTCTATATGCCTATTATTTATAGAATATTATATTATTTGTAGACTCACTTAGATACTTTAGTGAAACCTCAAACTCACTGCAGGTAATTTGGCATACCTAATTGGGATTCCAAATTACCTTCAGTCAAGTTATGAACCAATTTTATTGTATTGCTCTAGGTATTGATTTAGGATATCATTTGTATTTGTATATCTTACATTTTATTCTAAAACATTGGCGTAATAGTATCTATATAACCAAGTTAAGCATAGTGCATATAATTTGGAATACCTCTATTCCAAAATACCTGCACTAAATGTCGAAAACCGAATTCAGCCATTTTGCGGTGAACTTAAAACTTTACCTAGTAGCAATGTTCAGATATTTTTGATAGCTTGCAGATTAGTAGGTTATAGATGTAGCTTTCATTTAATAAAGGTTTTATATCCTGAAACACTACAGAAAAAAAAACACGGGCCTAAAACAAAATGGTATTCCAAATTACCCCCCCTTCCTCTAATAAGTAGGTACTCAAAAAATAATTATCAAATGATAAGATTCCAAGTTCTTTCAATATGTTTATTTTTTACCGAGTGAAATCTTCTCAGTGAATTCCTTGTGAAAATTTCCATTGCGGAATTTCCCCATCAAAACAATTACCTCCGGCCCGTCTCCTTGGCTTATTTATACGCCACATAAATCTGCAACAAAGATTCCTTGAAATCCTGATTTTATGATCCAAATGGAAGAATAAAATTCGAAGTGGGATCATCTAATCAACATCCGCTCCAAAGATTTTGCACATCCGCCTGGCAACAAGAACGAATATTCGTCATTGCCTGACAACAATTATTGCAACAGGTTTGCAACCAACGACCTACACCGATCCGTGGTGACCATCTAACCTACTAAACTAATGTGTTATCAACGCGATGGGGTAAGTAAAATTTTTGGGATGTAAGTATATTAAAATCTGTGAAAAAATCTGGTAACTGGTTATCTGGTAACTTCACAGCACGCAGTGACCATGAATTTTTAGAAAGGCCTATTAAACTGAAACAGTGTCTCTGCAATTTTCATTCTTCGTATGCTTGTGCTGACCTGAATGATGATGAGCACGTAGTTGACGCTGAGGTCCAGCAGATGGAGTGGAGTGCTGAGTCCGATAGACAACACGGAGCCGCGCACGTACCGCGGATGGTGGCAGAGCACGGTGTTGTACCAACGCTTCATTGTTGCGTGGGCTTGTGGGCGCTTAGCTAAAAGATTATTATGGAATATTGAAAAATAATACTTATAGCTTTAGTGATTAAGTTCAGAATATTAACTACAGCTTGAGCATTTAGACAATGCATCTTTTTGGGGGTATGGGAGAAAAGGGACGTCTTTGCCCAGCAGTTTTAATTAGATTTGTTAGTTGAACACTTTGTATAGACTCATAAATAACCAAGGAAAGAACAATGCACTCTTTTGACACATTTAATTTTAAATAGAATAATCGGAATAGGATGTCAATCTGATTTTAAAAGGCTAAAACACTCGCAATATCAAACGTACTTATAAAAATATTGGTTCTTTTGAGAAGGACTGGATTCCTAGATTTATGGGCTGAAGAGCTTATGGACTGATTGCTGTGGGCTAATGATTTTGATACCTTTATCAAAAGCAGGATCAAATGCTAGTTTTCTAGCCAGTTGAAAGGCAAGCTGCTGACAGATAGTCTCGCTGTTCGATGAAGCTCTGCAGAGTCGCCGGAGACAGTAAAGCGACTTCAGCTCACGCCACAGCAAGTACACTGCTAGCATCATACCCTGCAGAAGTCCAATACATTTAAAATGAACAATGTTGGTACCACGACAATCATTGATTCGTAATGCTCGAGTTTGTATGAGGTAGTAATAGACTGAGTTACGAAGTTTCAAGTCTATGCTAAGCTAATGCTCACCTTATCTGAAAACGTCAGCAAAACAGCGCAAGTATAAGAAATTGTCGTAAATAATATAACTCCTAGTATCACCAGCACCTGGAAAAGCAAATCATTAATCGTGACTATTAATGCTTAATGCTTATAGTCATAATGATGTAAATGACGATGGAATGAAATATATGCCACTTACTCTAGGTGTAAACTCTATGTTAATCTGATTAGATGCCATTAATACATGTCGATACACTCTTGAGCCAGCGTATGGAGTGGTCTCATTTAAATTCAACACCCGCATATTCATTCCTTCTATTATCAGCGCCAAGGAAACCGTTTCAGCTTCATGCGCCGCAAACATGATTATGAACAAAAATGTACCTAATGCCTCAGCTTCTAGGATATACATTCCAATGACATCAATGATTACAGAAACAATAGCTAACAACGTTTCCCTTTCAACTCTTCTTCTCAAGATAGTATGATAGGACTTCTCAACGCTGCATTTTTCGTCCAATCTATTTAGAGATACAAAAATATTCTCGTATCTAGCAGCAAATCGTCGTTGCAAATTTAATATCTCTCATGTGCAAAAAGTAACTTTCCGAGAAAATCAATAAAAACTTCCTCCTGAAAAATTTTCAAAGACAACTTATGCTTTTCTGTCGCAATTATGTTGTAAAAAAATAATTAAAAACGTATAGTAAATAAATTATTTTATTTACAATAACAGTTTTCAAGTTATAAGGCATTTTTTGCTTTTTTCTACACATAAGATATTTTACTTGCAAATATTTTTTCCACATAAGAGTTATTGATGGGATTTGGAGGTGAAGCAGCTACTATACGTAGTTTAATGGTTCACACAAATTAATAAATTTATCATTAGGTGTGTCGTATTTTATCAGAATGTTGAGCAAAAAGAAGATGCGACGTAGATTAGGATGTTGAAATGGGTTTGTGGTAAGTAGAATGAGAATGAATAAAATAAAATATGAGTATCACATCAGGGGATGTTTAAACGCTACGGATAAACTGAGGAGCACAAGGGTATGGGCAGGTCATGAGGAGGTATTTTCTATTTATTATAAAGAACTCTCTGTGGGAGGTATGAAAGTCATGCATGCCACACGACGAGAAGCGAGTGTGAATGTGGATGGATAGGGTAGGCCTAAAGAAAGAAGAATGGGATTTTATTAACGCAAGTGCGTGCAAATTGGTAAGCTCTGATATATCGGGTGGTAGAAGAAAATAAACGAGAGAGGGAGAAAGATAATGATTGGTATGTCACCTCAAGAAAACAGTAGGTATAGTTCAAAGAAACACAAAGGCTACCTACAGGTAATCATCTAAAAATGCCAACCTTGCACTGCTAGATGCATAGAATAAATTAAATAGCATCACAAAAGGGATGGCAGTCCTTGTCAATGACAACATCCAACAGAGGTAGGTATTTAAAGTTACTGTCTCTATTCGTGGGGGTACAAAAAATAAGAGCTGGGGCACCAATCCTCCACCAAGAGCAGCTGTGGTTCGCTGTGGTAGATCGAGCCTATCTTTGTATCACTACTTGCGCCTACAGCATGCGGCAAACGTTCCATTCCAGCCCTCCAATTACTACCACGACCGAATCTCCTCCGTTCTTGCCCAAAGAATCAAAGTTGGATGACAGTAGGTACCGCATTGCTATCAAAGAAATCATATTGGGTAGACTTTACATTACACCATCAGGATTTCCTAGGCAAGCCTGCATTCAAGATAACTACACTGTCACTGGATGCGTGGGTCTCTTCTTATTTTAACTGTCTTTGTGAGGAATATTGTGTACCTATTGTCTGCAGTACAGGGTGATGTGCACCACTTAGATGTAACTCTCATTTACGCAAGTAAGTACCTAGAGACTATTTATTCCAAATGCAGCAGGCTTGCCTAAGAAATATTAATGATGGGTGGGACCCTATCCACTATGAATGATGTTTTAATAGTTCCTAAGTGTTTATGATCCAGGCAAGAATAGAGGAGACTCAGTGATGGCAGTTATTTGCCAGATGCTTCAAGTTGCGGCACAACGATGCATGGCCAATCCTACCACAGCATAGAACACTTTGCTGTGGTAGGATTGGCCATGCTTGGTTAAAGATTGCTGCGACAGCGCCCACTTTTGCACCCTCGAAAATCATAGACAGTAACTTCAAAGACCCCCAAGAAGTTGAAAGTCTGACTAGGACAATCATCCGTTCTATGATGAGATTTCATGTACCTAATCCTGGAACCCTTGTCATCTCAAAACGCATTCCCATCGTACACACATTCGTACTTACACATCTCATTCATTTATTTGCAGAACCACTTCATGTACGTTCCTGGGTACCTAAATCCATCCATATTCATACTCATCACTCATCCGCCAGCAACGACTCTCATCTCTCCCCATAACTTGCAACCCTCAACCCATCTGCACCTTTCAGACCATGCCTATTCATAACCTATCATAACCATGTCCTACTCCTTGTGTCCATCATCAGTGATGATGAATGATGATGAAACCAGCGTCCATCATCATCAATAGTAGGACATGGTTATGCTCCTGAAGGAGTACCTCAATAATCATCGAACATTGGCCTTGGCCCTTTAGTGGACCTTTCATCAACCTTTTAACTGGCATGGGACCTATTTCCCTTTTATTAAAGAAAACATTTAAAAATATTATACTATTAACATCTCACTCCTATATTCTCTTTATTTTTTATTTAAAGAGCACTATTTCTAATTAAAATGTAGGTGTAGAATAGCCCAAAAACTAGGGAATATTTCGCACATAAGAGTATTTGTTTACAAATTATTTCGAACAATGCTGTTATCAAAATCTCCCATGTGTTTACCAGGCACATGGGAGATTTTGATTTACAGTAAAATGTAAGCCGACACATGAGATTAATTAAATTGATGAAATAACTCCCTCAAATAATAAGATATTCACTTGAGAGTCTTTGCAAACGATGGCTTTTGAATAGGGCTATCCAAAAATGTGAAAAAGTCATTTTGGCAAAAAATGTCACATAAGAGCTCTTGAATTTGCAACGACGAAATGCCAATAGCAGAAGCTCGAAAGCCAGAATACTTTGAAACATTTTGTTGTCAATTTTAATTTCACTAAAAAAATCGTAAGCGAAGCCAGCGATGACAGCAAATACCGCGAAGAGGCTGATAATGTTCCCATAGATACGATTTCTCCGATTGGTAAAGAAGTAAGAACGGTTGATGCAGAAGAAGTTTTCCAAAAAGATAAGGCTTGAGAAGCAGCTGATTGTAGTTTCTTCCATCTTTCTGTTTCTATCAGTCTATTGATTTCAACAAACTTTAAACTTCACGATATTGGTGATTCAACAATCACTCTTTTTGAATAAATGCTCCTGAGTTTTAAACACCTATCAGTGGATGCATACGGTGTTGATGACGATAAAATCTTTTAAAATTGAACCAAATGTGCTTTGAACAATGACACACAGTTAACTGAAAGCATTTTTGATAGAACAGATGTTATTACAAATAATGATCGTAATTCCTATCAAGGGAAATCAGTTAAGTAATAAATATCAATATTTTAATAGATAATCAACATTTTGTTCGTTTTTAATAGTCGATCATCGATAGTAAGCGACCGTAATAACAAAACGGGGCTCTAGTCCCGAAATGCAGTTGTATGAGTCATAATCATCTACAGAGATGCTTGTTTCAGATACTCGTAAGTAATAACAATAATATTCATAGGTTTTTTCCTTTTTATTAGCAACATTGTCAGTTCCACACGCCATTTCTTTCCTGTGGATTTACCTAGTCTGATTAAGATGAGAATCTATCTCAAAAAATGTTCCATACGATACAGTGTCCCGCTAAGACATGTATTGTATTGTAAAGTAGTTGCCTCCGAGCGTTCTATAAATTATTTAGTAAAGATGTATGCTGAAGTCAGTATAGAAGTTTTGTTTTAGAAAATTCGCGTGTGCTCGATAAACTGCTGCGTTGAAAAGTTTCCGATCAAATTGCGCTGTGCTTTGAAGAACATTCAACGCTCTTAGTATAAACTAAGTTATCGACATGACTTTGAATTATTTTTACATAATTATAACAAAGATACTTTACAATCTCTACAGACCATTTGATGGATATTTGATAAAGATTAATATTTATTTACCAAAAAAGTTCACAGTTATGGGTACCGGTGGACCCCGCACTAGGTCTGGCCTGTGTTGAGGAAGGGCTGTACAGTCTATGTTGCTGGAAAATAATGGGAGAGGACAGGGCCGGAGAGAGACATATTTTTTTATACATAGAAACACCCAGACCCCTATTTGCAGATCATACAAACATTTTTCCTGCAGTGGGAATCGAACCCGCAAACTTCTGCGTCACAGGCTTACTCAATAACAAACTCATTTCAGTACAAAAACATAAAACACAAGTGCAGCAAACCCAATTACTGTATAACCATTATTTAATTATTTTGAGCGAGCGCGTGCTGTATTGTGTCATAAAAGTTTTATTTTGCGCAACTGAGAAGTGGAATCCGGCATCACTTTTATGTGTGAAACAGCTTTAATATTAGTAGTTTCGTGAAGTTCTTCAGACAATCTCATAACTTAACCATGTAGGTACTTATAAGATTCTTAACAAGATAGGTATAGCTAAATAAATGAAAGAAGAATCATGATGGCGACTGTATCTATCTCCAAGCGTCAGCGTTGATGGAAAGCATAATCTTTATTACAATGTAGTAAGAATAACGCCGAACAGAGAAGCAGAACAGAGAGAAATCAGCGAGTCATAAGATATCCTAAGTTCATTGTAATTTCTATCATCGACAGGAAAACTAGCCTAATATTAGGTAAGATTCACTAGTTTGTATAAAATTTTCAATGACATGAACCAGATTGTCTCTTATGTAATTACTGTACCTATTATGTTTTATGGCGGATGCTGCAATGTGTTCGATATGACGAGAACATAAAATAAAAATAAGTACGTGATGAACACCGAGTTCATCATTATTTCATATGAGTAAGGACGAGTCTACGTTTTAAATTCTACTTATAAAATATCTGGTCTATAATAAGGTATAGTTTTTTTATCTTACCTGGCGGTTTGATTTTAAATGTGTGAGTAGATGCACCATGCTCGTTGTATTTGTGTGCGTAAGTATCGGAACGCTCTATCGACATCGATTCTTCACGGTATTGGTCGCGAAGGAACAGCCCCCGTACCATGGCGTTTGTCTAGGTACCAGAGAATAGAAAGAAATGACAGTAATGACATTATAGTGTGGATAAAACGCGTAGAAAGTGGCAAAAAGTTACTTTTCTACCCGTTTTATCCACACTCTAATGTCATTACTGTCATTTATTTCTATTCTCTGGTACCTAGACAAACGCCATGGTAAGGGGGCAGGAGTAAAATCACCTAGTTTTAAGACGTTTCAAAGTGATCCCAGCGGTCCTACTGAATAAATGCTTTTTGACTTTGACTTTGACTTTGACAAATAAGGGCTCAGTATAGCTTACGCACACTTACTTTTAGCTTACGCACACTCACTTAGTTTTAGTGTTTTATTATTTTATTGAATTTTGTAAATGTAACTTATATGGACCTCGTCTGCAATAAAGATTTTTATTATTATTATTATTATTATTACTTACACAAATCTAGACACACAGTAAAGACCAACCCGATTTTGTGAGATGGAACGACTTTATGAAGTATGATCTTGGTTTGATTGTGTCGCGCCTGAACCAGTGGAAGTTTGGATTAAACTTGGAAAAGATCTAAATCTATATATCTATATCGTAACTTGAAATATCATTAGGTAGCTCGTAGAACTGACGGCCGTTGGGGCAGAAAAGTTCTAGAGTGGAGGCCACGCACCGGAAATCGCAGCAGAGGACGGCCCCCCACTAGATGGAAAGACGATCTGGTAAAGGTTACTGAGAGCCGTTAGGTGCAGGCTGCACAAGAGCAATCGCTGTGGAAATCGATTGGGAAGGTCTATGTTCAGCTGTGGACGCTAGATGGCTGAAATGACGATGATGATGATGAACGCTTTTAAAATGTTGGCACTAAGCGAGTGAAGCTTTGGGCGTAAGCGTAGTCCATGTTTAGCTGATATTGTATTTCAGCGCTTTTCTGGGTTCAGCGCAGATTTGAGCAGAATTTGCATGACAAAGATCAAATGTTTACGCCGTAAGCTACAGGCCAAACCTTATAGCGTGGCATGCATTCACCATTTCAACGACAACATAACACACTAATTTTTTATGTTTATTTGACTGAGTCCGGTGTTGTTCAGGGATCTCATTTGGGACCTATATTATTAAATGATCTGATTAATTACTGTAAGTTGTTTATGTATAAGTAAATAAATAAACACTACAGTTAACTGTGTTGTGCCGACAAGAAGCAATCCTTAAAGTGGAAGAAGCAATTAGTCAACTACGGCTATTATAAACATTCTATTCTTATTTTGTTGTTAGATGATTTGTTGAAAAACGGAAAAATTTTTGGTTTTTGCCTGTAACGGTAAGATATTTTTGTTAATAATTCTAATATCAGGACCTCATCTGCGTCCATTGCCGGCCACGGACGGCAAAATCAAACTAAGCATGAAAAACAGGAACGTTTTCCCGTAAGTATTAGGTAAGTTAACTTTTAATATCCATGCAAGATGCCATAAAAGCAATTGCATGCTGTAATTTGAGGTTTGCGTCTAAGCAACGTAGTCTTAGCGCACAAAGAACGCAAAGTAAGTGTTTTGCAGCGCTTCTAAAAGAAACAACTTTCACACCCCTGCACTCTCAGCTAAAAGACCAAAGTGATTTATCAAAGAAATCTGTATCCGTTAGTTTTTGGCCGTCTTAAGGTTTAAAAACTTGGTATTAAACGTGAAGTAGGTAAATTATATATAACTTTTATAGAAATAAACAAAGACTTTATTATTTTCCTCAAAGTATTTATCTCAATTGGGCTTGCTTTGGTTTTGGCCTACTTTACTGTAATGGAAAAATATAATCAAAATTTCCATCAGAGTTGATTGTAATCGTAGTAAACCTTTTTTATAAAATTACTTACCTACTTGAGCATAAAAATAATAGGATACATACCTAGGTAATTTATAATAGATATGTAGGTTGAGTTATTGCTAAAATTTTCTTATTCTACCAAAGTTGGAAAACAAAATGGAAAGCCACCCTAAACTTGTTCAAATTGAGATCTCATTCAACAACCCTTATTTACACAACACAACCACCTCTTGAGAGTGCTCTAACAATGAGGTTCGTCGACTACATCATAGATGGCGCTGATATAACTTTGGTAAACAAGGAAAGTAAAATATGTGACGATTAGGTACTTATTTATAGCCGATTAAAACTTATCTTATAATTTTTTTCTAAATTTTGTGTTTGAATGAAGATGATGGTAAACGTAAACCGGGTTAAAATTAGTCCCAGAAAACTTGACTGTCCCCCAAATAATCATACAGAGAATAAAATACTACTTGAGTAGGTATGTTATTTGTATTATCTAACAGTGTAAACAGCTTAATCCGTAATTGGAAGCATAAGAAAAAAAATATCTCAACTCTAATGTACTACATGCTACGAAAACCGTAGCAGCGTAGCATATTCGTAGACCCAAGTTTCTTTGAAATTAAATAAGTTTTTGAATTGAATTGAAATATTTCATGTTGAAAAAAATTCTACTGTTTGATGAGCTGATTCCAGGTAAGTATATTCTTAGACTTGATTAAAATATTCAAAACGTTTTGAAAGTTGAATGGGAAAAGTCAATAGAATTCCGAAATCTTTTAGCTCATAGGAAACCTTAGTAACAAAAAGTACAATTTTCTCTTCTCAGATAGAAATACTCAGTTTCTTGCCAGAAAATTATAATTAAACAAATTACTTCGTAACGACATGGCCATGCTTATAAGTGCGATGTGCTCATGAGATAATTAAATTAGATATGAGTTTGGCTCAAGTTGCAAGCATGTTTTTTAACACTTCATAAAATTGTTTTGTATTCGTACAGTCAGCGACAGAAGTTCATGAACTATTAGAGATTTTAAAGCTTTATTTTCATCATTGTTTATGGTAAAATTGCTTTTTTTTTTCTCAAATAGTAATGATGGTAAAGCATCCAATATAAGGTAAAGTGGTAAGTATGTATAACCCGTCGAACTTCGAAGATATTAAAGATTACATAATCCGTTGATTCAATTTATCTACTCGTCTTGTGTTGTGTTGTTTGTTGTTTCTTCTTTTCCTATATTTCATTGAGAAAAGAAAAGTCTTATCAAAATTTTCAATGCCGACGGGATTCGAACCCACGACGATCAGACGATCCTCCTAAAGCCGGAGTGCCTTCAACCGCTCGTCAAATTTAATCGCTTCCTCATCTATAGGTAGGTACTCATTTAAAAAAATGTCATAGATACCGATTCTTGGGAAGCAATCGTGATACTTTTTTGCTCCCTTTCATTAAATCGTTGGAACAATAATTCTAGGCATTATCTAGTCATCAGTAGATCCGATTCCTTAAATAATTTAACTACTTTATTGCGTGTTTTAAGCCATGTTTCACACCAAATTCGGTATACGTCTACGTTCGTATTCAGTAGTGTACGAAAATATGGGCAAAAGCGCACGAAAGGAGCCTATCCCGCACTTATAAACTACTGGTTCGAAAGAACACTCTCTCTCTCTCTTCCCGACTATTATTCATCCCACATGGTGGTGGGGTCAGCCTTCCTAACACTCTTCCTTCCTAACCTCACTTCGCCTTATCCATGACGTCATATCTCGTTCCTTCATAAGCGCTCGTGGTCGTGCTTGCTTAGTCGTTCTTGATAGATCGTCGAAGTTATGCAACGTTCTAAACGGTCTGTATGTGGATGGGTGACCGCCAGTGGCATTTTCATCTGAGCGCTTCCGTGCTTCAGAGGGCACGTTAAATTGTCGGTCCCGGCTATTTAAGTCGTTAAGCCATGACGGAGGCCTTAAGGCGGCCTAAAAACTCCGTCACCAGAGTTGACCGCTGACTCATACGAACTTACTTACTTACTATATCCTCGTTCCAACACTGCTGTCCAGGTTGTTTTTGGTCTCCCTCTAGGTCTTTTACTGGAGACGGACAGTATAGTCCTCCTCATCGATTTCGATGACGGCGACCCTGACTATAATAAAATTAATTTAAACATATTTTTTTATTTTGCTAAATTATTTACAACTAAATCTAATTAAATTATTTACAGTACAGTTATTTGTTTTCTAGCGTGAGCCCTAATGTGACTCGCTAGACCGAACTTTGTTTTAAAGACTCTGTCGCAAGATATGCAAAAGAGTTGTCCTTGTGAATTATAGGTATAGGCATAGGAAGTCTTGGGTCTTGTTTTCTGGATTTGGCGTTTTAGGTCAATTGAGTTCAGCCGATTTTCCTCGAAACTCTTAATATTTCTATAGATGGTAGAGCGCCATGAAGACCTGTTAGAAGCGAGCTTCTCCCAACCTGTCGGGTCAATGTTGCAGGCGTTTAGGTGTCTTTTGAACACGTCTTTGTAGCGCAGATGCTGACCGCCGTGCTTCCGTTTACCCTCAGCAATCTCAGAATAAAAGACAGCTTTGGGTAACCGACGGTCATCCATGCGAAAGACGTGCCCACACCACCTGAGCTGACGCTGCATGAGCAGAGCTTCCATGCCGTACATTCCGGAACGACGCAGAACCTCAGTATTAGGCACGCGGTCCTGCCATTTGATCTTAAGGATGGATCTGAGACATCTGAGATGGTATGTGTCGAGTTTTTTAATGTCTTTCTTGTAGAGACACCATGTCTCTGCGCCATATAAAAGGACAGGCAGGATTAACGCCTTGTAGACGTTAATCTTCGTCTCTAGCTTGAGATCATGGGACTTCCAGACACGATCAACGAGTCGTCCGAAATTGGCAGAAGCGTTGGCAATGCGCGATGGTATCTCCGAGGCTAGGGTGTTATCGTGCCGGATATTGCTACCTAGGTATTTAAAGTGTGTCACCTCCTCTAGTGGTTTCCCATCCAGATTCAGTATATCTTTATCAGCTTCACAACCCCGGAGTGGCTGTTTAAGAATTTGGGTCTTAGTAGCACTAATAACCAGACCGAACCTTTGACAGGACAGATGTAGTGTGTCAAGATAGCTTTGGAGATGCGCCATATTGTCAGACATAAGGCATACGTCGTCAGCATACAGTACCTCTAGTACAGAGATCTGATGCACTTTGGATTTGGCTTTAAATCTTGAGATGTCAAAAACACGTTATGCAACGTTCTAAACGGTCTGTACGTAGATGGGTGACCGCCAGTGGCATTTTCATCTGAGCGCTTCCGTGCTTCGGAGGGCACGTTAAATTGTTGGTCCCGGCTATTTAAGTCGTTAAGCCATGACGGAGGCCTTAAGGCGGCCTAAAAACTCCGTCACCAGAGTTGACCGCTGACTCATACGAACTTACTTACTTACTATATCCTCGTTCCAACACTGCTGTCCAGGTTGTTTTTGGTCTCCCTCTAGGTCTTTTAACGGAGATGGACAGTACAACGTAATCGGGTGAACTTCTTTTGTTTGACATGTCCACTGGTTCAAAAGAACGTCAAGAAGAATAGTGTCCGGTATCGACCAGTCGTCTCTCGGTCTATAATATGCCATTTATAGCCGCTTCGTGATTGGTCAGGTTTATCGCGTAAGATCACGTGTTGTCGTAATTCGCCATCGTTTAGCGCGGTTGGTCTCAATGGTTGCCCAATAACTGTTATATGTAAATTTTATTACTACCCAGATGTTTCTGTCGGTTCTACGGTATTTGGTTACGATAAAGGACAATGTCTAGTAAGTGTGAGCTAGTGGACAACTCTGTGGACGAATTTAGGGTAATAAATATGAATACCTTTGTTTTGTACTAGCTGTCCGCCGCGGTGAAACGGAAAACTTCACTTTCCCGGGATAAAATATAGCCTTTGTTTATGGGGGATATATGGGATTCTATTGGTGAAAGATTTTTTTCAAATCGGTCCAGTAGTTTCAGAGCCTATTCATTTCAAACCAACAAACAAATCTTTCCTCTTAATATTAGTATAGATATATTTTTTTTACTATATTAATGTCTATTTACTTGTCCAGCAGTGGGATGAAATAGGTTAATAAAAATAAAAAAAAATTACTGAAAATCTCTCAGATACTTAGTTAATTGCGTTACACGTCCCCGTCTTTAAAAAGCGACGTTCAAAATCTACCTGAATAGGTAAACTATAGATGTAACCGTAAAGGTACATTTCCTTTGAGAAGGAATGGTTTTAGTTGTGAACTACAAAGTTATAATAATAATAATGCTGGACTTTTTCACACAGCATCATCTAGCCTCAAAGTAAGCAGAGCTTGTGTTGTGGGTACATGACTGTTAAACTACTGATATACTATTTGTTTGTAAATACATACATAGAAAACACCCAGACCAACAGAACAAATATCTGTATATCATAAAAACATTTTTCCCGCGGCGGGGATCGAACCCGCAACCTTCTGTGTTGCAAGCGGACCTTCGCACGCAGCGCTGCAGAGGTCGTCAAAATGAATGATTTTTAGTTGTGAACTACTAAGTTATGTGCATATTGTTATAGTTCTGTAACAGTCAAAATTAAATGTGATGAAGGTATGTTTGAAAATTAAAATCTTGAAAGTTTTAATAATGTTGCATGAAATAATGCATAATATTTTGACTGTTGAAAGATTTATCAACTTCCGCTCTAGTCGACTCCAGCCCTCGCTCGGCGAGGTGTGTATACCCAGATAATACGAGTGAGGTGTATTACCGCCTAAATTGACTTATATCCGTGTTACTACGAGATTGAACACGGAGCTGAGTTGCTGAAATATCCAGTTTTGTCTTTGTATTTTGTTTCTTTACTGGTTTTTCCCGTGTCATTTGTTTTTACAAGCTTTTATTCAGTTTTGTGCAATATTCTGTTCAAAAATTGTAAGGAAGATTAAACCACTTGGTGTTTGAGTTGGCATTTGGCTTACTCATGTATTAATGATATTAGTGAAATTGTATTATATGGTTACAATTACAACGAGCTTATCTGATAAGTGATAACAATTTTAATTTTATTTCCATTGAAGATTTCCTAAACCAAAATGTATCCAATTATACTTGAACACCCACTAAATCACTAGTTCCTTTTGTTAGTGAAAGAAATAAAACAAAACAATATTCTTGTTTTTCGATTGCAGCATAGACAAGCCCAAAAGGTATCCAATCACACTCGTATGCACCTTCCAAGGAGTGAAATGACTTAAGGTACCGTTTCCATGTTCCATAATTCCCTGTGAAGCTCGGAACGCCATTCGTCGACGATTACCGCGCCATTTTTGAGTCATTCCGAGCTCTCTGTATGCAAATTTAGATGGCGACCGGTGCGGTATGGAATTGAGAGGGTTCAAAACTGTAACGGTTGGCGGGAAGCGTGAGAAGTGTGGGTTCTGTGGAAAATCATTTGATAGTTTTGGTCTATAAGTTTTTTTTCATGATGACGTAATTTTACTACAAAGTAATGGAAAATATCTTAAATGCTATAAAGTGGGTTTGGTTTGGGTAAAAATAATGGGTTTTATTAAATACGAATACTTTTTTAAGAATATAAATACCGAAAAAACTAAAACTTTTAACGTTGTTTACCTGCCTTCCCGAAAGTGGGATACATAAGTTAGATCAACATTCACTGTGTCAAACTATACAATATCAACACCACTAGATCAACAGTTCACTACATCAACAAATTATAAGATCAATGGTCCATAAGATCAACAGTTTAATGTGTCAACAACTCACTAAAAAGTTAAAAAAAATATTTTTTTTTACTCTTTTACTTTTTTTTTACAACTCACTACAACATCAGTTTTCTAGTTCAACATTTTGGACAAAAAAGGGAGAAAATAAAGCAACCGTGAATCCTTTACTAGTTTGTAGCCAAAATATTTAATTTGAAAGTCACGGAAATGAATTTCCATAAAATTGACACTATATTTTTATGGACGAGTAAGTTAGTAAAAGCGCAAAACGCGTCGTAAAAACGTAAACAGGGTCACGACTGTATCCCCAAGGCGTGGTAGACATTCTCTCAGATCTTTATATTCCAGATCCTTTGAAGATGTCTAAGGGGGTAGTCAGAGGCATGTACAAATACATATTTGATACATGCCCACATCTTGCAGAAGTTAGTATAAAAACGCGTCGATCTTTATAAAATAAGTATATGTTCGTAAGAGTCAGTGACCAACCTCTGGTGACGGAGTTTTTAGGCCGCCTTAAGACCTCCGTCATGGCTTAACGACTTAAATAGCCAGGACCGACAATTTAACGTGCCCCCCGAAGCTCGGAAGCGCTCGAATGAAAATGTCACTGGTGGTCACCCATCCACTTACAAACCGCTTCGAACATTGCTTAACGTCGACGATCTATCAAGAATTCAAGGACGACTAAGCAAGCGCGACCACGAGCGCTTCATCTTTACTGCAATGATGCAACTTCCTCCACCTCTCCCTTTCCAATGCGGATTCCTTTACTTCCTTATACGACATGACAGCGATCCTCTCCTTTATCTGACTCATGAAATTGATTCTAGGCCTGCCTTTTCCTCGTCTTCCTTCCACTTTTCCTTCTATGATGTTCTTAATAAAGCTGCTTCCTCCTTATAAAAATTCTATTTTTCATAGCAGTACCCTAAAAATTGCTACAGCGTTCGCCACAGTCGGTAATTAAGGTGCAATTTTACGTTTTAGAGTGAATAATAAAGCTGAACTTTTACATGAGAGGTTAAGGTGCTTTTACCGCGAAATTACTTAAGTATGAGCGCGAAGCTTGCCGTGGCTTTGGAAAACTTTAGTTTAAGGTCTAACCAGACAAACCTCTTAAAATTTGGAGAGCTCAAGACCTGCAGAATAAAATCAATTATTCATTAACCTTAGCATCTGTTACAGATGTTTTTAGTGCGTGACAGACCACATTGTGTTCTTTTGGTTAAAAAAATTGGATGAGTTATTTCAGATTTTATGAATAGTATGTGGTTGTAATGTGTTGTTACTTGTTGTTGTGTGTGAAATAAATAAATAAATAGATTGCACGAATTGCAGAATGACGACCTCTGTGGCGCAGTGGCTGAAATGAAAGCCCGCTTGGGACGCAGAAGGTTTGCGGGTTCGATCCCCATCGCGGGATAAATGTTTGTATGATCTGCAAATATTTATCTCGGTGTATAATATGTATGTATTTACAAACAAAAAGTATTTAAGTAGTATATCAGTTATCTGGTTCCCATAGTAAGGTTTGCTTAGTTTGACGCTAGATGATGCTGTGTGAAATGTCCAGCATTATTTATTTATTGCCTCTCACATAAAACATACAAACAAGCTCTCTTCCTTTTATAAGCGTTGAATAGAGAATGATTTTACTTATTAACTGCACAAAAACTGTGTTCGCAAACTGATCTTTGTGACTTAACCCCATTTTGTCTCTACCTTGTTGTCAACACAAAAGTTATTTTAGCCCTGCAGTGGGACCACAATGGCTTAGTAACAAATAAATAAGTTATTTATCATCCGTCTAATAAATACAATCAACTTTTGCAGCAAAATATTTGGCTTCAGCCTTTGTCGCTAAGCGGCAAGCTAAATTGGCTATCCCGTTAAAAAGCAGCTCACTGGAGTGGAACTCACAATAACAAATTACAACTCCAAAGGAACTGCAAAACAAAAGATCGTTGCTGCTCAGACTTTTTAAAAAGAGAACACCGTACTACGACTGGAGAATAGATGATAGAACGAGAGAGACGATAGAGTGATAAATGACGCGCGAAAAATTACCTGCTAGATAGGACAGAGAAGTAAAGAAGGAATACGCACTTTACCCCGTAAACTGTTTTAAATAAAATCGAGATGGGTATTTTATATCTCGAAGTTTAAAACTTATAAATAAATTAATAGTACTGGATATTTCACACAGCATCATCTAGCCCCAAACTAAGCAAAGCTTGTACTATGGGAACCAGATAACTGTTATAGCTTTTGTTTGTAAATATACTCAGATCCGAGATAAATATTTGCAGATCATACAAACATTTTATCCCGCGGCGGGGATCGAACCCGCAACCTTCGGCGTCCCAAGCGGGCTTTCCCTCACTGCGCCACATAGGTCGTCATAATGTAGGTTAAACCCCGATGATCGAAACCCCTAAACTTATAACCGGATGATTGGTTGATCTAAATTAAAAAGAATGAAAGTTCTTCATCAATATTACGTCAGAGTACTGTGGTGCCGCTTTTTTGAGAGCCTAAAGCTTATAGCAACAGCAAAATGAAAACAATTTCAATTCTCTACCCAATGGTTTCCTCTTCCATAACGACCCGATGAAAAAATAAATTTAATTTTCTACTACCCGCTTTGTGATGAGAACAATAGTTAAGGTACCTACTTGGCACAACACACGAGTAAAAAATAAACAGAGATGCTAAAATTGTACTAATTTGAAAAGTTTGATTGGTTGACGATTTACACGATACGACTATCGTCCACTGCTGAACGTAGGCCTCCCCCATCGATGTCCACAGCAATCGATCGAGTTATATTTCCTAAACTGCTGTTCCGCTGAATCTTTTGTATTTATTTTTGAGAGAGGTCTGTATGTCAATTCGTTGCTTTGCACTTTAATATTTCAATACTACCACGTGAATATGAGAGCTGTCTGTCTGCCCACTGGAGCTTGACTTTTTAGTTTTAAGATGGATTATAAAAGAATACTAGGTGTTTGTTGGCCTGATACTTCAAGGTATTGGTCGCGCAAGAACAGGAGTAAAATTAGTTTTAAGACTATTTCTAAGTGATCTCAGCGGCCGTACTGAATAAATGCTTTTTGACTTTGACTTTTGCCCCTTTTGACAACTCAAATGATTTAATATATTTTGTCCAAGTCGATTTTACGTTATTTTGTACTGTGAAGTTCATTCTCTGTTTGTCATTCATTCGTGTGCTTTCAAGGTGTGGTTTCTCTAGTATTGTTTTAAATACTGTTTTTGTAGTTGGATAATAGCCTCATTGAGATGTAAATGAAAATTGTCGCTGTGATTTTGTTTTTATAAAGCCTTTGATTATTTTTGTATTCTTTTGGTGTTTTGAATAGAAACAAACTTTTACAAGAACTTTTGTTCTACGTAGTTAAGTCTTTTGTAAATAGGTGACCAATAGGACAAAGAGCCATTTTTATCATTATGTTGCGCCCCGCGAATATCGAACGAACCTTAGATTTATAGGTTTTTCGGGATCGACCTACTTAACTTTTTCGGGATAAAAAGTTGATTGGGAAGTTATTAGTGTCAGCTTAATGGAGGATGGTTTACGTGCTGGGCAAGTCTATCCCATCTCAAATAATGTCCCAGGCAACACAGCGTTCCGTTAAGTAAATTTTTTAATTTATTTATAAGTGTAGGCATCATCTAATAGAGATGTAAAGGCCTACGTTTATTAGAATCATAAATATTAAAGTTTATATTTGTCAGTATGTATATTTGTAAATCTTCACGCTGAAATGGTAAAGCAGGTTACATTAAAAACATAACTCACGATGTTTTCCTTCACCGTTTGCAACTCGTGATAACTACTTATCATCATCATCATCATCATTTCAGCCATCTAGCGTCCACTACAGAAATTAGCCCTCCCCCGTCGATTTCCAGAGCGATCGATCTTGTGCAGCCTGCACCCAACGGCTCCCAGCAACCTTTACAAGATCGTCTTTCCATCTTGTGGGGGGCCGTCTTCTACTGCGATTACCATGCTTATTACTTTCTACTACGATTACATTTTCCAAAACAGCCAAGACTCACCATAGAGCTCTAATACGCCGGGATTCGAACCCACGACGTTCAGATTGTAAGTCAAGTTATCAAACTTCAGCCTCGCTCCACTGACCTGCCTTCATTAGCCGGTGTCACTTGAGCCAAGCCACATTCAAACCGACGCGAGCTAACGATACGTTTAATGAGATCCGCGCACAATGCCGTTCGTTACCGGCACAACACAGCCTTATTAACGCTGCAGGCTTTAGCTCGAGCTTTTCATATTATAGTTTTGACCGTGGCGAGAAAAAGCCTACGGTGATGATGATGATGGTCTCCGTCATAGCACAACGAATGTGTAGAAGTACTTCTACCAGATTTGTCAAAACTCATTATCTATACTTCTATACTTAATATTATAAAGAGGAAAGATTTGTTTGTTTGTATGTTTGTTTGTTTGAAATGAATAGGCTCTAAAACTACTGGACCGATTTGAAAAATTCTTTCACCAATAGAATTCTACATTATCCCCGATGAATATAGGCTATATTTTATCCCGGGGAAGTGAAGTTATCCCGAGGGATCGCGGGTAGCACCGCGGCGGACATCTAGTATATTATACTGAGGAACAGGAGTAAAATCACCAAGTTTTAAGACGTTTCAAAGTGATCCCAGCGGTCCTACTGAATAAATGCTTTTTGACTTTGACTTTGACTTTGAGCTTTATCCTTATTTTTCTTTTCGCACAAATCAACTCACACTATGTTAAAAAATTTAAGTAAAATAAACAAAATTTTTCATAGCTGCTAGACACATCAATGAAAAACTTATTGATAGTATCAAAAAATTCGCGTCACGTCGCATCCTATCTCGTGTAATGTGTGCTGACCCTAAAAATGTTTATGATGTAACAATTTTGTTCAATTTCCCTTCATCCCATTCCGGTTCAATTCGTACATGAATAATCGACGTCACATCTAACTGCGTCAAAGCGGTTCAGTGCAGCGGGAAATTAATGGTGTTAACATGATGCAATTATTCGCTGTACAGTTTATCAAGTACTCAACAAAAAGGTATGCTGGACCAGCTCCAGACCAAACCAACAGAACTTTCTGGTCGTCAAGATATTTTGTAACCAAATATCGTGATGAAGGTTTAAAGTGGCTGGCACATAAGCTGCAGGTTTCCTTACCGTGGTTTCCGTAATCGCCATAAAATCCGTATCAACGGGTTTTCTGGTGGATGGTTGTTTTGAACTTAGCCATGCTCATGCATGGCTCATGACTCAGCTATGCATCAGCGAACCAGGATCCGGATAATGATTTGAGGCACAATCTCTTCTAAAAAATCTTTTAATTAATGAAAATGAAATGGAAATACCCAACACGGCTCTTATATTGTAGTATAAGAATAAGAAAACATTTATAAGAATAACAAAACATTGATTCGTAGTTTTAACAAAAACAAAGATAAGGTATACTTAAGTAAAAAATAAACTTAGTCTAAACATTAGCAGTAACTATACAATACATAATACAATTAAACATCAACAGTAACTAAATAAAACTACGAAATGGCGTAGTGTAATTGTGTATTTTTATCATAAAACTCATACATCTTCTCAAAATCTGAAGAAGCAAATATTTGTATTCAAAAGTTCTGTTTCCAACTGTCAAAGTCATTATGTATATCAAAATTCCATACAATTTGCCCGTGACTAGGGACCAAGGCGTCCTTTGAGCGTGCTATGTAGGACACTAATTTACAGCAAAGACATTCCTTACGTCGCTTGAGAGGAATGTATGAAGTGACATAGACAACCTTTTATGGGAGCAGATGGTTTAGATGTAGCATTCCTTTTAAAGCCTTTAAGAAATTCACACTACATTTTGGAATCATCAATTAAATGAGCTACTCCAAAAAGGTATTTCTCCATGATTAGGTATGTAAACGCATTTCGACGAATTTTTTTAATCATCGTCATCAGCCTATCTACAGCCTATCCACTGGTGGACATAGGCCTTCTCTAATGAGCGCTATTGCGCCCTGTCCTCAGCTCGACGCATCCAGCTTCTTCCAGAAGTCTTTCGCATTTTTTTTTGAATCGCTGCATCCGAATGAAGTGTGAATTGCTTTGCTGATCCCACACTTGCTGTCGTCAGTATCAGAAATTACGAGCACCATGGTACCAAAACGCAATAAACAAATATCTGCAAACATTGGCACTGTTGCAAGAATCGAACGCACTTTAACGTCTCAGCCGAGCATTCGTTCACTTTTCCATCGAGATTTTACACTGTTTTAGTAAAAGTTTAATTTTAGATCACAAAATGTACCTATCCAGAATGTGAAAAAATTCTGAGTTGGTGTCAAAATCCCCTTGTGAAACTCCCCTCACAGGGAATTTTGGGAATTTTAGTGTCAAAATCCCCTTTGAAGCTTCAAGCAAAGACTACGACTCGAAACTAAAAAAGTCTCAAAATCCCCTTTCTCGATATATTTATATTTTTACTCGACGGGTTTGGTAGGTACTGAAGTTAGCATTCCATACGAAAAAGGTTGCAAGCTTACGACTACGCTATACTACCAAAATACTAACAATACTTCAGATAATTCCATTCTCATTCAAACACGAGTCTGGCTTACTCAGGTTGTAAGTAATTAAGCTATCCGACCACGAGTCAGTAATTAGATTTATGCTAATCTACCGGTTAATCTGTAGACAACGGATAGATGTCAGTGGGTGCAATTTACCTCTAAAGGCAAACTCCTGAAAAACTGACACCGTCATAGTGAGATCGTACATCTGTAATGTTTACTGTTTTATTCTGTCTGTCTGTTTAGTGAACCGCCATTAGTACATTGAAAAGTGTTTCTTTGAAGCGCACTGATCGTCCTTTCGCCACACTAGTTAGACAGAAGTACACGACAAGAAGAAGAACCTCCTTTGGTATGCTTAGTCAACCGTCACGAACACATGAAAATAGCCTCGTCAAAACAAGTGACACGACATTTTCTGTCGTTTTGATCGCACACTGCCGATGCCGTACGCGCCGCAGTAATTTTTCTATACAAAAAATGCTGATGACGTCAGAAAATGCGGCTCGCTACTGACGTCAGCGGCATTTTCTCTATTGAATTGACAGTTCGCCGCGTTCGGCTCGGCTGGACTGTGCGACCACCCATAAGTGTGTTTTAGCAAAAGCTCATACTATTTGTGAAATGTGTGAAGCATTTCGAAAACATGTTCCTTTAACGTACGTAATAGTTTGGTAACGTTTTTTTAAGGTGATCGAAAGATAAACCAAGCAATTTGTTGTCGCGAAGCCGACTTCATCTTGGTTTACGGTTATAGAGACCTACTATTTCTTGTTTGTTGTTTAAACTCGATTCAGCCTATTTTAAATGTATTGGGTTTTCCCTATAAATCTTACCCAACATCGACTCAGGTCTCTGTAAGCCTAGACTACTGTAAAGTTTCCACGGAAAGTGTTTTACAATGAAGATAAAACGCGAAACAAAAACTAAAGTCTTTTAATATGCTTTACCAATCTAAGTCGTTTTTAAAACGACTAAATTGATTTTTTGGAGTGAAAACTTATTTAGGCACGTTAGGCAGTATTGAGATGAGAATAAATTCTTGGAATCGCCTCGGAAAAGTCACGTACCTGCTCATGTCTCCGTGTTATTTGTCAAGTTTAGAACTATTTAAGTGTTCACTTATTCTGCCGTCACTCCTGGAGCGCTACTGAGATTTTTTTTCAAAGTAATTAGCATTCAGAATATCTTATCAAAGATTTCTTTGGACTTTGGAGCTGCTAAACTTGCCGTCTCTTTTCATTTCCATTATTAGAAACAAGATAAAGCATACAAGTTAGGGGTATTAATGGGGTTCAACTGTTAACTTTATTTTTCTGTGTAAAACCACAAATAGGCAATCGGCGTGACAAAGCGAGCGTCGCCACAAAACGTCGCTCACGCACTCGTTAATAGAATCACGTCGTCATTTCGCGTGATTCCAGATTATGACGTCATCGGTGCTCAGCCGAGCGTCGGTCTGATAACTCAGTGACATACTGACGTGGAACCTGCAGAATATGAATGATATATTGGGCTTTTGGTGACTGACAACCTACAGCCTAAACCATAAGTCCCAGAAACATGAAACGTGGAGGGTACATTCCTTTTACGATGTAAAGGAGCACAAAGAACGGAATTTTGGAAATTCTACATCATTATGAGTGAAAAGGAGTAGTAAAAACTGGCACAGTACCACAGTAGAGCAAAGATCTTCTCTTGTGACCTTCAGGACTGCTCGGTTTCTGGATGATATATCGGCTGCACTGTGCTCGCCAAGTGCAGCCGAACCGAACGCGGCAAATGCTGCTGATGTCAGAGGTGAGCCGCATTTTCTGACGTCATCAGCATTTTTTGTATAGAAAAAATACGCGTACGGCGCGGGCAGTGTGCGATCAGGTGAAAGGTACAAACCATATTGGACCGATTTCATCTTTTGGTCCTTAGATAAGCAAAATTACTAGCTATAATGGAAACTAGACGGCGACACAAAACTAATTAAATTGCGCCATCGTTGCTAATACTTCAACTTTTTACATTCATAAGGGTTACTATGATATTTTTCTCACAGTGTGTCCATAACAAACAATGATGACTGGATGACTCGATGTAACAGTGAAGCTGTCGTTTGTCTAAGCATGCGGGCGGCTGCTTCTGTACTCACGCTTAAGGTGACGTCCTTAAAGTGGAGACTTTTGTTATCATCTCCTTGAACTCAACTCTTCTATATTACATACTTATAAAGAGACTTGAATGAAATAAAAAGTCTTATCAAAATTTTCGATTCCGACGGGATTCAAACCCGCGACGATCAGACGATCCTCCTAAAGCCGGAGTGCCTTCAACCGCTCGGCCACGGAACCACTGATGTCAGAATCGAAGTTTTTGATAAGCTCATATTTATCAGTTAAGCACCGGTTAGCGCCATCTACACGTTTCACTAAGTAGACTTACTTAAGCCCACAACTTCGCTCGTTTGGTATCATTATGCTGTTCCAATTACATTCGACATCTATTCCGGGTTTTCAAAAAAAGCACTGATTTGAAGCAGTGATTGACACACAAAAAAACTTGACAAACATACCTATTAACATTTTGATTTATAAATTGGAAATGCAAATGGTGGACTATTTGATAAACAGTCCAAACTTTACAAAGAAATACTAGTGAATGAATTCATGTATTGTCCAAAAAGTTTACAAGCTACATAGTTAATGACATAGACACAGGTCGTAACAAGTTATAACACACATCAAGTCGCAGTTCTCAAAACGGCACCTTAACTCGAGTGAAGTGTGAGGTGACTCTTGTATAAATGGCGGGATGAGTGAAGCCATTTATTTGAAGAGGCTACGGCGACGGTGGATGGAACAGGTGCTTACACGGAATCACAATCGGAATGCCAGTGATTCTGTTTGTTGATACTCGAATCACACACCCCTATTGTTTTATTAGTCGTGTAGACGACTTACGACTTTCTATTGAATATTTGACACAAGAAATGTATTTTTTAACACAAATAATGGGATATTTACCATGATTTACTGTTTTTTGAATACCGTTATTTGCGTTAAAAGTGTTTTTGGGGGTAGGTGTAATTCCCCCAAACTGTGGCAAAGAGGAAGATCTCACTAAGGTCGACGCCATCTGGTCCACATACCTTAGGGCCTTTCAGCCGACAGTTAATGTCGTATAGTTCTATATAGGTTAGATAAGCTTGTAAACATCGTAAGCGCGATCTAGGATTCAAATCGCGTTGGTTGGTAGCGCGCCAGCGCCATCTAGCATCGAAGCTCTGAAGTAGCTAGGTTGCTGTAATTGGCAACTCTATAAAGATGCTCTTATAGTTTAGGCGATCGTAGTTAGAGGTCGCCACAGTGTTGATAACCATGATAGTTTACAACAAAAGCTATAAGCAAGATAGATCACCTAAAAGAGCTAAGAAAAAAACCGCGTTTGTTGCCCTGGCTTCTCACGGTATTGCTCGCATAAGAACAGGAGTAGAAGCATTTAATTTTAAGACTATCCTAAGTGATCTCTGTGGTTCTACTGAATTTGCTTTTAGGTTTTTACGTGGACTGAACAATAACTCTAGAAACAGGATCAAAAACATAATAATCTGTTATCTATTCTCCAGTGTGGTAAACTGAAGAGGAATCCCGCGCGTCAAAGAGAAACTTGCAGAAGGATAAGCCGGTAGATGATGATGACAAAACCTCACACAATTCAGATTTGAAACTTTCAGTCAATATCCGGAATCTGAAATCGCCTGAAATTCGGAAAGTTTCAAGGGCGATTTACATCGAAGTTGAGCTAAATTGATAAAGTCCCGGGGGCCTATCGGTTACTGTTATCCATCAATTGCTTAATTATTAGCTCCCCCGGGTATCTGCTGCTCAAATCTGAATTAGTTAGGAGTTGCTGGGGCTAAGTGTCTGTGACGTCATATTCATTCTTTGCATGGTGAGACTATGACTAGTGTTCTACCTAGGGGAAATAAATACATACATACTGATGTGTTAATAAACTACGCTAAAGAAGCGGCAATTTTTTTTGACGACCTCTGTGGCGCAGTGGGTGAAAGCTTGGGGTGCAGAAGGTGGCGGGTTCGATCTCCGCCGCGGGATAGATGTTTGTATGATTTGCAAAATATTTATCTCGGGTCTAGGTGTTTCTATGTTATAATATGTATGTACAAACAAAAAGTATATAAGTAGTATATCAGTTATCTGGTTCCCATTGTACAAGCTTTTCTTAGTTTGGGGCTAGATGATGCTGTGTGAAATGTCCAGCATTATTTATTATTTATTAATATTCTAGTGAGACTGCATACACTGTATTCAGTGACAATACGTTTCTATTTGTAAAATAGCGGTATAATCTCGATTTACTATTAGAAATTTCCACAAAGCGGGTGCGACGTGAGAGGAATACCAAGCACGGTATAATTCGCCTTTATCTGCAGACAGAGGTAGGATCATTTTACATGTGTAATGGAACGGTATTAGTATATAGCTGTCAGAACCCTTTAGGGTTGCTTACCTTAATAATTGACCACATAAATAACGCTTAAACATGAGTTTCATAACATAAATATACGATAACATCGTTAGAAGGGTATGCTAGAATGAGACAAGGTACAAATTCGATTCTCACGGTGGGACAAAGTTTTCTTCTTCTGATAGTTATGCAAGCTACTTTTTACTAAGAAAAGTAACACAAGCCGCAGTTTATCATGCCTGTAATCAAAGTCATAGATTAAAACCACATTACTTAGTAAGAGTCTGGGGTCACTTGGAATAAAATAAATAAATAATAAATAATGCTGGACATTTCAAACAGCATCATCTAGCCCCAAACTAAGCAAAGCTTGTACTATGGGAACCAGATAACTGATATACTACATATATACTTTTTTGTTTATAAATACATACATATTATATATAGAAACATCCAGACCCGAGACAAATATTTGCAGATCATACAAACATGTATCCCGCGGCGGGGATCGAACCCGCAACCTTCTGCGTCCAGGGCAACAAACAAGGCTAAGGTCCTAGCTTTATCTTAGGTGATCCACCCTTTAAACAGATGCAAAACGCATACCTATTCTACTATTAAAACGTTATTTAAACAGCTTTTTTCACAAGGAAGTCTTAACCAAAAACTGATGAGCTAATAACGTAGTAAATCTTAAGAAAAGGCGTATATCACGCACGCACGATAAAACGGACTAACAGAAAAATAGACCTTCTATGAATGATTCGAGGCCGTCCTCTCTCTCCCTGATATTTCCACTAGAATGTCTCTCTCATACATCAGTACAGTATCACCCCGTACAGAGGTATATGTAATAGAAATAGTAATAGAAAAGTTAGGACAAAACTAAACTGAGGGTAGTTGACATTTCTTTTTTTTATTATATAGGTCAGCATTTGACCTTACTCTGCCCGATTTTATTCGCAAGAAAAACATCATTTTTGTTTTTTTTTTAAATTACATTCATTTAACAAACAATGTTTGTCTCAATAGACTCTAATTCTTATCCCAATATTTTCCCAAAACCGTTACATTTTGTAAAAAAAAGGCTTTTCGAAACAAATCTGTTTTCGGTCAAATTCTTTTCGAGTCCATTTACTATCCATGAATAAGAAAATTCGATTTTCGAGCACCCAACATCAATAAATTAAATTAACTTTTATCTTAAGAGAAAATTCCTAAACAGTCTTGTTTTTCCAAGTAACGTTGGCGTTGTGTCGTACTGTATGCTACCGTTATAAATTTTTCGGTCAAGAAATTGGTAGGACCCATGATTTAGATAGGGTTCGTCACGGTAAATACCTACTCAACATACGCGGGCCGCATGAGAGATTTATCGTCCGCAATATAAGACTAGATGAAGCTGGCCTGGCGAAACGGTTTTTCCACCAGAATTGTATATGTAAAACTGTGAACTTTTATGTATGACCCTAGTTGTAAATAAAGTAACGCAAAGTAAGTAGAGTGAATGCTGTTGAAATGAGAGCGTTGCGTAGTATGTATGGGGTAACGTTGAATGATAGAGTGCGAAATAGTGTGATAAGGGAACAGTGTGGAGTAAAAGAAGATGTAGTGTTGAGGATCGAGAAAGGTATGTTAAGATGGTTTGGGCATGTAGAGAGGATGGATGACAGTCGTTTGACAAAGCAAGTGTATGAGGCGAGTGTGCATGTGACAGCTGGAAGGGGAAGGCCTAGGCGAACCTTCTTGGATCAAAATGGCGACATTTTGGAGAAGGGCCAGGTCAAAAGTACCCTAAACCGACGAGCATGTATGAATAATGTAATGAGAGTGCATGAGGTGAAAGTTGTGTGTCAGGATCGTAGCGACTGGAGATCCGTGGTCTCTGCCTACTCCTTTGGGATAGAGGCGTGACTTTATGTATGTATGCACCCCTAAAATAGGAAAAAAGCATGTTTGTGTTTCAATCACGCCTAAACCAGTGAACCGATTTTGATGAAACTTGGAATAATATATAGGCTATTCAAAATGTTGGTACTATGCGGGCGTAGCCGCGAGCATAAGCTAGTAAGGTATAATTCACTCATAATATACTGTCATGCAATACGTCAGGTATTAAAACTTTTATAACTAGAAATAGAAATAAGCAGTGTATAAAGTTACAAACGTAAACCTAATTATTTAAATAGCACAGCAGGGCGGCTAGTAAAATAGAAATTAAATAAATTATTCGTATACAACGGCTAATAAGAAAATTGAGTGAGAGGTAAAGCTAGAAGGAAAATAGACGAACTTACTTGAACCAAAGCAATATTTTTTTTATTTCGTATGAAGTATGGTCAAGAATTGGTAAGCTTATGCAGACTACTCGCAGACTGCAGACTTTCCATCGGCCGAAAGTTGAGACGGAATATATTTTGGCTCGTAATGAGTATGGAGAAGTATAGCCCGTCTCAACTATCGGCCGATAGTCTGCGAGGGGTCTAAGAGGAATTTAAAGCGAATGAATGAGGCGAAAATGTTATGGCAAATCTGTGTTCTCTGCTTGGAAGAGGCGTTATTTTAAATGTTGATTTATTTGTCCTGACTTACTCAAGAAAACTTTAAACTCCACGTAATATCCTAAATCTTTTCACAATACAAACCAGCGCTCAAATATGCAAAAAACTAAGTTGAACTTTTCGAAAATACATCAGGAACAAGAGTTTTTGCACTAAATCATTTAAATGTACGGATAAATAATTTTCCCAAGTAATATTTCGAGAAAAATTTAATCAGAAAACTGGCTATAACTCAGACTTGAAATATATGACCACTGAACAAAGTTTATCTTGTAATATACATATTAGCTTGGCACGAATTTAAGATGCTAGCGGTTTTTAGAATAATACTAGCTGCGCTTCCGCGGTGTGACCCGCGGTCCCTCGGGATTTTTTCGGGATAAAAAGTAACCTATGTCCTTCCCTGGGATACATCCTATCCATGCCAATTTTCAGCCCAATCTGTTCAGTGGTTTGGGCGTGAAAAGGTAACAAACAGACAGACAGAGTTACTTTCACATTTATAATATTACTAGCTGACCCGCGCAACTTCGTCTGCGCATTATTAGGAACAAAGTAGAGGAGTTTTGAGTGAATCGAGAGTAGGTATATACAAAATATAAAACTCCGTCGCTTGTTATGATAATAATATTTTTTTTATATTTATGTTTCTCTCAAGAATCCCATAATAGATAGAGGTAGGGAAAATCTTATCTTAAAATCTTAATAAGATTTTCCCTACCTACCTCTATCTATTATTGGATTTTTGAGAGAAACATAAATATAAAAAAAATATGATTATACTCTCGATTCACTCAAAACTCCTGTACTTTGTTCCTAATATTGCGCAGACGAAGTTGCGCGGGTCAGCTAGTATCTTTTATAATGTTCAACAGACAGACAGACTTCAATCAACGTAAATAATATCCAAAAATGCAAACACCAACCAAAAGAAAAAGCGAACTTTGAAATAATTATTCAAACGAAATGAGCTAAGAAATTTTGAGCTAAGGTAAACTTTGCAAAAACGCAACGATAGCGCGATCTAGAAATCGGTCAAAATTAGCAGCGCCATCTACTTGCGTTACAACTGAAACTTCTAAATTACCAGGTAAAATAAACGCCAAAAAAAAAAATTTTTAGTTTCTAGCTGGTTCCTGAAACCCGCGCAAGGTAGCAAAATAAAATAACATTAGGTAATTACTTGAAAACCAACAAAAAGAATCGAAAACTCGGCGATATAGATGGCGTTCTAACCAAAGTCAAGGAAAATCATAACTTCGGATACATGTATTAATTCTTATTTTAAACCGGGTATTTATCACGTACCTTTATCCTACCCTTTTTTCCGACGTTTTACAGCGTCCTAAACGTCGGAAAAAAGAAAGAATAACAATAGGTACCTTCGTGATTTATAGGTACTTATACTTACCCTGTTTAAAATAAGAATTATATCTCCAAATCACGAAAGTTTAAAAAGTTCGGATGTTTTGATGAATGGGAATGTACATGTTACATGTTTATCATTAATTTTTAAATCATTTATCGTGCAAAATAAAAAAAAAATAAAAAAAATCTGGCGTGCAAAAAGTGGCCCCGGGCGGTCACCCATCATCTTTATGGCGGCGCCCAGGGTTGCTTAACTTTTTTTCCCATACAAACTTGCAACCCTTATTTTCAAGCCCCCTTATGATTATTAAAAAAAAAAAGTAGCCTATGTCCGTCCCTGGGGTATAATCTTTATCCATGCCAAATTTCAGCTTAATCTGGTCAGCGGTTCTTGAGTTATAAGTGGTGTAACTAACACGACTTTCTTTTATATATATAGATTATGGATACTATGGATAGTATGGGTGTTTGAAAAAAAAAAATGTTTCTTAGTGCTTTTGCTAGTGATTGAAATAGTTTTAATTAAATACATATACAATTAGAAACTAAGCTACTACATAAAATTAAAGTCAAGCTATCTAAGGATCGTCGTAAAAACGATCTACAGATAGCGCAACTGATCCAGGTCACTGCCAGTCGGAAGCGTGCCCAAAATACTGGCGGCATTGCCACGCTGAATTGCAATGCTGATTCTCTGCGACAAAAAATCGTCAGCTCTCAATACAATCATAGCTCAACCACGAAAAAACGTGTGTTTTTTATTAACCAACTTCAAAACAGGAGGAGGTTCTATGTTCGGCTATATGTATGTTTTTTTTTTGCCGATTCTCGGTCTTTGGATACTTTACATGTAGGTAAGATTGTGTAGAGTCGTCAGCGGGATGTCTACATGATACACAGTCGTGATTAGCTATAGATCTTTTTTAACGATCCTTAGATAGCTTGTCTGATCTATTGTATTTTGTAAATTTAAATATGTACTAGCATAGTTTCTGTTAATAAATGTCATTATCATGTTTTTTTTTTGAAAATTTCATGCATTTATATACTAGAGTCCGCTCTCTCCTCTCACTTCCGACATCACACCCAGGTCGAGAGCTCGGTATTTGCATACAAATTGGTCGTACACTTCACTAGTTCGGGATACTTCGGTTCAGATTATAAATTATCGATATTACATGCTATTCTAACTATTGTCTGATTTGTAAAAGAAAATGCTCCATTGAGTTGCGGATGAAATAAAGGGATTGGGTAACCCTACCAAAAGGCAGAATAAAAGTTGTGAAGCTCAAAATTTGTCTTTTAACTTAGTAAAAACACCATAGTTGTATCCTCACTACCTAATCAATATAACATGGGCAGCTGTAGTCCTGCTTAATTTTTGTAAAGCGGTTTTTTTATCCTATTCCCTCAAACGCAACTTGTGTTACTTTCAAGTTTCATCATTCTATGCGTGTGCTGTAGTTTAAATGTGTTGATTTTGTCAGTCAAGGACTATTCTTGATTTATTCGCTAGACAAAAAGTCTAGAATCGTTGCTCACTAAGCATTAAAAATAAGACATCAAATAGCCCCAGGATGCATTCACACTGAAGCGCGCAGAGTGCTATCAACGCGACGTCTGTCTGAAAATGCTCCCGACAACCTGTTACCGGCGACACTCGGCGACTTTTGCAAACACTCGCACTGAGGGCTCACTTGTAAAGCACAAAGGCCGACTGTCACACCGAATAGAACATCTTTAGTGCAATGATGTATAATTATCTTAAGGATAACGAGTGCTGATTTATACAAAATGTGGATCATACTTATAATTCCCACGCTAAGTGGAGTCAGTGTTATAAAAAGGAAAAAGATACTTTCAAAGAATCTTGAACTTCCTAAAGATTTTAGAAAATGTCGACTCGGTCGTGATTCTGTGTTCCGTTAATACATTACATTGCTTTGTTGGTTGTTCCGCGTCAGAATATCAGACCCCTAATTTTAGTCTGATATCTCTTTTCAGGCCGTTTTAAATGAGCTTTCGAAGCTCTCAACAATACAGCCAAATCTTCTGAACTTGACTGAACATGACACATGTTACACACCTGTGTAAATATTTCCCATTAAAGACGCCACGTTTATTTCACACATGCGAGTAGATACGTAAAGGATTGGCCGCACTCGGCAGTAATTGGAGGAGACGCTGCGATCCTCTGGTGGAGAATTATTGAACTGAAAGTTTGGGAACTTTGAGGTCTTGGTGAGTTTAAACTAAAATTGGAAGAATATTGATTAAAGTCGTTATTGTACGAGACAAACCAGCTTTGGTATGTTGTGTCACCATCAGAGTTATTGGCCTCTAACTCATAAGAACTTACTAATCAAATCAAATCAAATATATATTTCAGTAACTTATTTACTTTAGTTACTTGGGTTTGAGTCCTCTCGCTCTTCCGTTACAGAATATATTTTGATTAACCTACTTATAAAAAACAAGGACAAAGTAATTTAAATAGAAAATTATACTCAACAACAAAAACTATGAGTAATAATGCAGTTAGAATGTGTGTGTGAGAGATTTCGTAAATAGAAACAAAAAGAAACACACATTACAAAAATAAAGCGATGAGTAACGGCGATGTGTTAGTGTGCGTCTTTGTTTGTCTGTATGTGTGTTTGGGTGTGTGGTGTGCGTGGTGTGAGGTTATATTGGAAGGTGAGTGTACTACTTACTGACTCTCTTTCTCTCTGACTGGTAATGAATCGTTGTATATATCTTAGTGTGTACTTACTGACGTCCAGACCCTCTTTCTCTCTGACATGTAATGAATCGTTGTATATTTTCATCTTTATCGGCATTCAACAAAGGAACAGTTCAACTGATCGTAAACCTAACAGAACCCGAAATGTCTTTAGACATTTATTTCTCAATAACATTCGGACATTAAAACCTTCCTCCGCTTAGTATTCTGGCCGCAGGTCCAATCCGTCGACGGGTGGAAGGCGCAAGTGTTTGTTTGGCGACCTTAATGTAGTTTTTATTGATTTTTACTGCCTTGTTGAGGTCATCTGAGAAATAGTTTTGGGGAAAGATTTATGGCGCTATGTGCGTGGATTTATTTTATTCTAGCTAAAAACATTTTGGTCGAGAAATCTGCCTTGACCTTAGTCTGAAGGTCGTGGGTTTGAATCCCATGTATCAACAGACTTTGAGTTTCTTTGTTAATTTAATGAATGCTTCTAAGTTTTTTACTCAAAATATCAATGACAGTACAAAAAGTAACGCCAAGAAAAACAACGCTAAATACTTTGGCTTTAAAATTTTTATCGAAGCCTGAGTCAACAGTTGCAACCGTTTACCCCTTTGGGGGTAATTTGCATTGGACGTTTACCCCTCCTTTCCCTCCGCTACCCCTAATATCCCCAGGGTCCGGCTCCAGTTGCAGATGCTCTTCGGATTGTAAAAAAGTAATGGGTTAATTGCCGCAGCTATTGACACCTATCTGCTTGCAAACAATTATCATAATCTGAGAAATTGAAAATTGGAAAATATTGTTTGGTTGATGCTAGGTATATTCCCGACTAGAATGGAATGTAAATCAGATATAATTTAGTAAAATAGAAATAAAAAATATGGATTTACATTAAAGGCGTTCATTTCCACTTCTTGCCAACAACATTAACTTTACAGCCTGTGGTCACATCACACTAAAAGAAGAGCTCAAAATCAAAAAAGTATTGCCATTGAAACTTATGCAATATTAAAAATCCGGAACTAAATTGCATAAAAAGGCTCAAACGGTAGAATCACGAGAACATACGTGTCCGATATTTGAGTGATATAATTGATCAGCTCGGTTATTGAAGGCTGCTCCAATTTCCACGCTGACTGCCTCCTGCTGGTGGTATGTAGCTGATGAGATTTGTAAGGATTGCATACTTTTGGGCGAATGTTTCAAGGACTTTAACGGAAATCTATTCTACATTAAACTTAAAAAATGGCTGATCTCAAAATGTTTCTACTCTGTTGATGAATTCCTTAAAATGACTGATTCATTCCCAATCTCTAGCCTATGTAAAATATTTGCATGCCTTAAGTTGGTAGGACATACATTGTACTGTAATATTATTACCACTAAGACCTAATTCCTAAGCACATATGTTCCTGCAAATAAATTGATTTGATTTGATTTGACTTTTGAGGCTTTAGAGATAATGAAAGTAAGTACCTTATTGATGAAGCGGAAACACTGAACGAAAGAATTAGTGACACGACAAAAAGAAGACGCATCCTTTGGCATTCAAGATTCTAGGAGTATTGAGTCAAATATGCTGTAACATTAATTTATCCAGTTTATTATTATGAAGTCTACTGCACTACCTACGCGTGGAGGGAAAACGATTCCGTGGGAGATCACCGACCAGATGAACTGGCCAACTTAGAGTTCGGAGACGTTCTACAGTGTGGTACAAATGTCGACGAACCGGAGCCGCTGGAGACAAGTCTAAACAGAACGACGCATAGTGATGACGATCTTCAGAAATCAAGTACCGACCAAAGAAGAAGAAGAAAGCACTACCTACACAGGTACTAATAAAAGTATGTTGTCAAATCAGCTATACGATTGACATACACACATATGAGTTTAACATGATTTCTTTCACATAGATTTTTTGTTCATGATACTCTATGAAAGTTTTATGGAAAAGCTCTCCCAGCTACATACCATCGCCAAACGCTATCGAAAGTTTAATTAAAGCGAAACGAGTAAGGTGTAATATTTCCCGCTCAATATGTCCGCGTCCATTACGAAATCGAGAAATAAAATCATTTAGAATAGTTTTAATAACATTTAGAGAAATGAGAGCGGTGGGGAGGTAATTATGAGAGATGCAACGTGTTGAAAATTAATGTTTTGCGTCGTTAGGAACATGACATTTTACAGCCACTCTACACATTTGCCGAACTATTATTTGGGTAGAAGATGACAGGCGAACACAGGCGATGAGACCCTCTACACGTTCGCGACCGTCGGCATTCGTCTATCATCCGCGAATATTAGAGGGCCCATTAAATATTAAACTTTTTAGATGGGCATTTCAAAATACAAATCAAGTATGAAGACTCTTTCTCTAAGGCACTGTAGACATTCTTTTGGATCAAGATCCTTTGATAAGTCTATGGGAGTAGTCAGAGGTGCGTCAGAGGCATCAGCTCACATTCAGCAGAAGTATAGTATCATGTTAGAATATTTGATGTGAGTACGGAAAAGTAACGTTTCCTGTATATTCTCTACAAGTAAAAATAAGTTGGACTAAAACCTACCCAAGAAAAAAGCATAAAATAAATCTTTCAGATTATCTCCGTCACAGCTTTTATTGATAAGAATCACCATGATCTAACGTAACTCATAAAAACACTTTCCTTTTTGCATGTGCTCATAACACTACCCGAGCCTATCACTTGAAATCCAGCCCTATGCTCATCAACATAAAGCAAATTTTGCAAAAGCAATGGCCTTGTCACCATCTGTTATCAAGCCTCGTTCTCTCCTTCCTATCATAGTATTCTCAGTCTTATGAGTTAAGTGTTAGAGCTTGTTTTGGAATGGATGTAGGGAACACCATCTGCTGCCGTTTCGCAGTTCGTACGAGTTTGCAACCCGTCTCCGGGTTTGCACATAAACTCGGGATGTGCTGAGTTGAGAAAAACCTTGTTTTTTCGTTTATTTTCTAAAAAGCTTCAATTTTTAGGAGTGAAAAGTGTAGACAGGCTACCATGTTTTAGAAATAATAAAAAAAATCAAAATTCGAAATGGCTCTAGCAGTTTTTTACTGACTGTAAATTCCCAACTTGCAGCCTTATTTTATAATTTGAAATACATTCCCAGTTGAGCTCAACTAATCACACAATACAAAAATTACGTGTTTTGTTATTTTCGTGATATGTGATTGGTCGAGCTCAATTGGGAAGATAACTTTTTTTTTTTTTTTTAATTAAATAGGTCATTTGACAACTGGGAATTTTGACACATTTCTCATAAAATTCATGAAAAGAATTTCAAACTTGCACTAATTTAGCATCCAGACGTGAGTACCATTACACAAAGGAGCATACACTCCAGTGCAACAACACCTCACGCGTCAGTTCTCCACGCGTGTACAGTGAGTGTACGCACTAGACTGCAAGCGAGGGCGCGGACTCGGCACTAATGAGCTTCATGCCGCGTCACCGAATACTGCAGTCATGTCGTTGACCCAAGGCACGACTTAGCTGTACAAATCTTTTCTTTGATGAACGTGAAATTTCTTGCAAATAAGGAAAATTCCGTTCAAAAGGTAGAATCTGCAATAAGGGGTCTTGTGCAATCGGGATCGCTTTCTGGCTCAACCTGTATCATGAAAATATTTAATACTAGCTTCTGCGCGCGGCTTTGCCCGCGTGGTCCCAACATTTTGAATAGCCTATATTATGCTATTCCAGGTCACTATCTACGCCTATACCAAGTTTCATCCAAATCGGTTCACTGGTTTAGGCGTGATTGATACAAACATACAAACATCCAAATATCCAATTTAAACATCTAAACAAACTCACAAACTTTTTTTTTTTTTCGAAAGGTCAAATCAAATGCTTGGGTTTAATACATTTTTCAATTCAGAGTGGTATTGATGAAGGTCATACAATGTTGATGGCACTAGCCTCAACCTAGCTTTGTTTTCTATCGTCGACAAAAATAAAATATTGATTTCAATATCAATTGGTGCACAATCTTTTAGATTTATCAATGAAACTTGATATTCAATTTAATAATTTTTGGAATGTTAATAAATTCAATAGATTTTCAGTAAAAGCCTAATCAAACAAATGTACAATCAAATACAAAACTGTGTTCTCAAATAACAAAATGAAATTGAGAGATGACACTCATATTTCCGCGTCATTGGCCTCGACCGAATATAAATTTGAATATCCGTAGAACTGAATTTGTTCTCTATTTGAAATTCAAATTTCTGTAGCGGGAAAACGTTGCCCTCCCGAAAACAAAAAATGTAGCCATTCAGATAATTACCATAAATAAATACGAGTAAGTGCGAGATGGACTTGAGCCTGGAGGGTTTCGTTGTCCTTTAAAACTTCATTTTTAATATTAATTTATTCACCCATTTGGTTTATTTTAGTAAAAATATACATAGTGTTTCTTCAGAAAAAAAATTCCTCCGCTTTGAAAGAAATTGAGATTACTTACCTCAAATCAAAATCCTCCTTTATCTTATCCGATTTTGTTATTGCCACCGTAGTGTCTAAACTACTCGTCTATTATTATAGTTGACATGCTACATTCTACACATCATTGTAAAATTATCATGATATTCTTTATTTCTTAGGATTTTCACTTTATATCTTCACGGGTTTTTTTTATCTATTTTAAGAAAACCTAAGTTATATTGCTCTAAAAGTATTCGCTATGGTTTTTGCTGTGTAAAATTCTCGAAAAATACTTGTGGTCTTGCAAGACGTAGTCTACGGTATGTGAACTCGGTAGGGATAATATTTTTTAAGTACGGAACCCAAAAAATGCTGCAAGTAAACACGGAGGTTAAGATTCTTTCTCCGATTGTCCGGAACTTGTATTAACATAATTCGGTGATTTATTTATTCTTTAATATTCATCTTGTTGCGGATCAAAGCTTTATAAAAGAACAAATACGATGGCTTTTTTATTTTATCCAAATTTTACCTTATTAATAAATAAATAATGCTGGACTTTTCACACAGCATCATCTAGCCCCAAAGTAAGCAGAGTTGTGTTATGGGTACTACATGACTGATATAATCATTTACTTTTGTGTGTACATAAAATTACAAAATACAATAGAATCAGTCAAGTTATCTAAGGATCGTCGTAAAAACGATCTATAAATAGCTCAACTGATCCAGGTCACTGCCAGTCGGAAGCGTGCCCAAAACACTGGCGGCGTTGCCAGTGTTTTGATTCATTTCATTTGTTTTGTTTTCATTCAGATTCTATTGTATTTTGTAATTTTATGTACATATTGTGGTAACATAATTATATAAACAATAAACTTTTGTGTTGGTTAAAAAATATATTAAGTATAGAAAACACCCAGACCATTTGAGATACATTTCTGTAGATCATCTACAAACTTTTATATAATAGATATAAATAATAATATAGATATAATAGATTTTATATAACTTTTAATAGATCCGGGGGTGGTTTGTCTAATACCAAACGAGTCCACACAGTTACACACAAAGTTTATTTATACCAAAAAAAAACACATTACAGAAGAATTAAAGCAATAAAAATTCGGGCTTGGGAGAATAGAACGTTGTAGGAGTTTTCCCGCCGATCTGACTGACTTCAAATTATCTTCTATCTCTCTCCGACATCCCTCTTTCCCGCCTACTCATACAATACAACCATAGACGAGAGATGTCGGAGACCACAGACTAATTAATTATTGGCATTCTCGGTATAAGCAATAACTAACAATAAAATAAGGGGTACTACATACTATCCCCTTACAACCTCCCCCTGCTAGGCTAGCCAACATCAGGGGCTAGGCTAGCACTAACTCTACCACGATTCTTACGCGGTCTAACTCTCCTACGCTTAGGACGCATCGGTGTTTGAACGTGGCCAACCAACGGTGTAAACTTAGAACTATGGTACTCACTCAGTTTTTCCGTGCTCAGTTCAACTGGCACATAGCTCACCGGATTGCAGACCTCGTGCACTCGGTACGGCACGTCGCGACGCGGGCTGAACATAGGCGTCTGCCCTGGCGCCGTGCTGTTCCGCATTTCATCCTTCAGCAGAAACAGGTCTCCAATATCATACGGAGGAGCGTCGCGACAACTCTCCTCAACATACTGCGACATCTGCGCCTTCTCACGCGCATCTCTCGCCAGGCCAACAGTCTCTTTCAGCGAGGCGGCGCGGCGGGCGCTCGGCGCCACAGTGGCTGGCGGCGGGCGCTGCGCGCAACTCGCGCAGGGCGCGCGCGCTCTTGTGTGCCGACACCACCAAGTGCGGCGTCTCGGCGTCGTTGCAGTCCACCGGTCCCTCAGATCCTTAGGTGGCGGGAATGTCGTGACTGCGCTGACCTTCCGCGGGTCGACCTGCAGGCTCTCCTTCACCTTGATGCAATGCAGATTAAAATTATTACCAGGCCCATTCGCTGCGAGAGCATCTCCATGCTTCTCAAGCAAGCGGTTAAGCTTCCTCTTTTGCACTGCATCAAACTTCAAACCTCCATCATCCCGCAAGGCCACTTCAATTTTGTCATAATTAACCGGCTTAGCATCACATTCCAAAGCATACTCCAAGACAAACGGATAGGAACTGTCTGGAGTATCAGAAAAACTCCATGAAGCTCGGGCGATATCAATGATAATTCCGGCTCTCTTCATGAAATCATTGCCGAGTAAAGTTCTGTTATTTGCATCGGGCAAAGTTGCAAATGTCACTGGCAATTCTCTTCCTCCGAGCTGTATGTATGTATCGCAGCATAAAACTTTACTCACATGAGTAGATCCATCGGCGAGGCCAAATGTATACTGTGACTCTGTGAACTTCACCCCGGAGTCTCGCAGAATCGTATACAGGCCTGCGCTGGCAAGACTGTGGGTGGCACCTGTATCAAGCACGGCGACTCCACGACAACCCGCGGCGCCAACGTTAACAACGGCTCGCGTCGTGTCGGAGTACTCTGCTCTGTACATTTCCACACCCTGAAATTGAACTCTGTTAGTACCACAGTTACAAGTTGAGCATTTGCTCTTCGTTACACCGGGCTGGCCACACCCATAACACCGTACACCTGCAAAATTTGATTTGGGAATCGTCGACTCCCCAGAATCTTTTGGGTTCGAGTTAGTGTGCCTACCCCCTGTGTCGCTAGGTTTGTTTACATTACAAGTCTTAGCCCCAGGGACAACAATATCGCGAGATTTTTCGATTAAATCATTCATGGTCGCGCAGTCCTTACGAGGTAAACGTTCCCTAATGCTAGAGTTCATCAAACTGTACACAATGTCTATTTGAGCTTCCTCTATGAGTCTGTACGGCAACTTAGCTAGAGACGCCCGAACACGATTGATGAACACATCACTTTTCTCGGTATCACTTTGTTCACTGGAGAAAATGTCTCGAAATATTTTGTGTGCCGGTCGCGGCACACCAAACATAGATCGCAGACCTTCAATCGCGTCCTTCCACGAAACCGTCGTAGCTTTCACGCCCTGCCACCAGACAGCCGCGTCGCCCTCAAGCAGCATAGGTAGGCCGCGAAGTGCGTGCTCGTCGGTGATGTTGGTGCACTCTCTGTACACCTCTACAGAGTCGATGAATGCCTCCAAAACGTCGTCGTCGTTCGCGGCTCCTCCATGGAAACGCGCAGAACACTTCGAGAAGTTTCCATGTCGCGCATGCGCAGTGACGGACTCGTCGTTTGGCGCCATCGCCGCAGCCGCAGCGTTTGGCGAAGGCGGCGTCGCTCTCCCACTAATCAGGTTCTCCACGAGCTGGCGATTCATCTCCGCCTGCGATCGTGTGATGCTCTCCACTAGGTCAGCGAGCTGCGCCTTCGTCATGACGACCTGCGTCGATGTCGGTCTCGAGTCTTCCTCGTCGCTGGCGGCGCAAGATTCTGCCGCCGTCGCAGATCGAGTCTTCGTCGGCGATCTGATGACTTTAGGTGGCATCACGATCGACTTTGGGGTCTATCAATCTCACACCAAGTCCAACTAAAATGTTTTTCTTCTTTCTTACAAGAATGCGTTTGGGAGAACTACGCTCAACCAAAACGCCGGGTTCTTGTTGCCCCACGTTGGGCGCCAATAGATCCGGGGGTGGTTTGTCTAATACCAAACGAGTCCACACAGTTACACACAAAGTTTATTTATACCAAAAAAAAACACATTACAGAAGAATTAAAGCAATAAAAATTCGGGCTTGGGAGAATAGAACGTTGTAGGAGTTTTCCCGCCGATCTGACTGACTTCAAATTATCTTCTATCTCTCTCCGACATCCCTCTTTCCCGCCTACTTATACAATACAACCATAGACGAGAGATGTCGGAGACCACAGACTAATTAATTATTGGCATTCTCGGTATAAGCAATAACTAACAATAAAATAAGGGGTACTACATACTATCCCCTTACATAAATAAATAATGCTGGACTTTTCACACAGCATCATCTAGCCCCAAAGTAAGCAGAGTTGTGTTATGGGTACTACATGACTGATATAATCATTTACTTTTGTGTTGGTTAAAAAATATATTAAGTATAGAAAACACCCAGACCATTTGAGATACATTTCTGTAGATCATCTACAAACTTTTGTCCCGCGGCTGGAATCGAACCCGCAACCTTTTGCGTCGCAAACCTGCGCCACAGAGGTCGTCCCCTTATTGACCATGGCTTTTAATATCTGAAGCTATTAAGTCAATTACCAAGAGCCGTGTTTGCCAAGTGGAATCGTGACCAATCCGAAGGTCGTGGGCTCAAATTTTTCTAGAAGATTTTAGAAAGTAAGTCTCGTCACCATTTTGTAACCCCCCTGCACGAGATACGCCGTCAAAAACGCTGATGTGCATCTATGTGTGAAACGCGCTACTTGTTCTTATGAACGCAATCGAGAACTCGAGGGGCAGGGAGTGTGGTTGGTGCGGGGCGAGGAGTGTTCATTTTTTACAAGGTATAGGTAACTGGCATATTATTCCATGGTTCAGTTGTAAAACAGCAGGTGAACCGTTAACACGTAAGTGTTTACTAGAAAAGGGAATCAAGTTAATTATAAAAATTATGAGTATGTACGAACTTTTTCAAATCGTTTTCTTGTAATATTAAAACTATTAAAACATGGAAAATTATTGTAATTCTTTAGTAGCTTACAGGCTTAGGTGGAAAATTCTAAATTGGTTACCACTCAACGAAATATTGTGGCTTCAGTAAGTTGTTATTTTTTTAAGTTTAGTATATAAAAAAGTTTTTAAATGCCTCAAACAAACAAGAACATAATTTTCGATTAACATTTAATCCAGTTTAAGAATATTTGGAAGAGAGCCTAATGACAACATCTTTATTAAAAACCGGCCAAGTGCGAGTCGGACTCGCGCATAAAGGGTTTCGTACCGTTTTCTATAAAAACAGCAAAAAAATATCACGTTTCTTGTATGGGATTTATTTTATTCTTTTCGTAGTGGTCGTTATAGCGGCAACAAAAAAAAATAAAAATAAAAATCATCTGTGAAAATTCCAACTATCTAACTATCACGGTTCATGAGATACAGCCTGGACAGACGGACAGACAAATCATGATCCTGTTAATCTTTAAACTAGCTGTCCGCTGCGGTGTTACCTACGCTCCTTCGGAAAAACTTCACTTCCCCGGAATAAAAAATAGCCTATGTTCATCGGGCATAATGTAGCATTCTATTGGAGTAAGAATTTTTGAAATCGGTCCAGTAGTATCGGAACCTATTCATTTCAAACAAACAAATATACAAACAAAAAAATCTTTCCTCTTTATAATATTATAGTATACATACATACATAAAATCACGCCTCTTTCCCAAAGGGGTAGGCAGAGACCACGGATCTCTACTCGCTACGATCCTGACACACAACTTTCGCTTCATTCACTCTCATTACATTCTTCATACATGCTCGTCGGTTTAGGGTACTTTTGAGCTGGCCCTTCTCCAAAATGTCGCCAATTTAATCCAAGAAGGTTCGCCTAGGCCATCCCCTTCCAGCTGTCCCATACACACTCGCCTCATAGGTACACTTATAGTAAAGTATAGATTAATGAAATTGATTACAACACAGTAACTACCCTAAAAGCGCGGTAGACATTTTCAAAATGGATTCACTATGGTATTTCCCTACACAACAAACTGATAAGCGATTTCCACAGCAAACTTTTACAAAAACTGCTCATGAAGTGCTTAACTTTGTAAACAAATCGTTAAAGTTAACCGTTTGTAGTCAAACGGGCTCTGAATACATTGTCTTGTACCTTGTTAGCAGGTATTTTTCGAAAACAAGCAATGTTTAAGTTTTAAAATTGTCTAGGCACGGTATACATTCACTCAGATCACTCAAAAATGTTTTGAATTGAAAAATTCTTTAGGCTCGTTTGTCAGTTTTAAGATGAGTAAAATTGTATTCGCCTCAAAAAGGTCACGTGCGAGTCACGTGACTGCTCACCGACACCGGGCTATTTGTCAAGTTTCGATCCAAGGTTTCACTTCTGCCGGCACTCCTGGAGTGCCACTTTTTTTTTGCTGGACTTTTCACACAGCATCATCTAGCCCCGAAGTAAGCAGAGCTTATGGATACTACATGACTGATAAGTTTGTAAATACATACACATTATACATAGAACACCCAAACCCGAGACAAATATCTGTAGGTCATACAAACATTTGTCCCGCGACGGTGATTGAACACACCACCTTCTGCGTCGCGTGTGGGCCTTCGCCCACTGCGCCACAGAGGTCTTCAAATATACTATTACATCATATACAGGATGTAAAAAGACAACTACCGAAAACTGAGGGGTTGCAATCAGACTATGATTCTAAACATATTTATCGAAACAAAAACTCATTTTTTTTGTCTTAGCTACGTCATTTTATATTATTTTTGGTTATTTACTACTATTACAACATAAAAAGATCATATCTACCTAATAATTTCATTTCTAAAAGAAAAAAAAACAGTTAAAACACAACATCCAGCAATCTACGTCAAACAACGCGCCCAGAAAATACGCAAACGCTGTTTTCTCCGGATATAATTATTATTTCGGAAAATCCTTTTGGATTTGGTTGTGTTGGGAAGCTGTACCTACCTCTTGTGGCTTCGGTTACTTAGGTACTTCACTATGAGACTGTCTAAGAAGGTACTCAGATGAGCGTACAGTCGAACACAAAAGGTCTTACAAGGTTTTATCAACCCCTTATATTTAAACATCAGTTTCAGTATAAAAATGCAATGGTGTAGGAAGGCAAAGTGTATTTCTGCTTCAATACATAGATAGTTTCATTTTGTTTCCAGTTTTCAGGTGATTCGGTACACAGTGTACTGGAATGCAGTAGAACAACACTTTTAACCGATACATGCTTTATTTTCAAACAAGGTACAGGTAGAACAGTAGCATTATTCTTAAAAATACTAAACCGTAAAGTTCAATGTGTACAGTCAGCGACAGAAGTTCATGTTTTTGAATATTCAATATCTTTGAAGTTCGTTGGGTTTTACATACAACTTTACCTTATATTGGATGCTTTACCTTGCACCATAACTATTTGAGAAAAAATTGGCAATTTTACCATAAACAATGATGACAATGAAGCTTTCATGAACTTCTGACACTCACTGTACACCTAAATATATTTTAGTTTTTAATTTGGATTACAATATTTAATTTGGATAAACTTTTTCTTTAAAGAAATATTAAACCAAAATATACATAATTCTATGACAACAGCATCGTCACGTACTTTTAGTTATTTATTATTATTTATTATATTATTATTTATAGTATTTATTTATATAATTTAAATCTCCCCAGTTCGTCCATAACTGATCAAGCTCCTCCCGCCATCTCCGTAAAAAAGTAACTTAAAAATCAAAAAATTATGTTACTCTTTTTACTCAATAGCATACGCTGTGGCGCCAGCTGCGACACTCGCTACGTTTATGTTTATGCAAATGGCGACGACAAGCGATTTAGCCGCTTTATGGCGCGTCACTGGCCGGAGGGACATCTGCGTGTCGCTGTACTATGGCACCCTTTTTGAGGATGTATAGACTGATTAGAACATTTTTTATAGTGCTAATCCACACTTGGTATTCCATTAAGAAATGAAAAGTCTTATCAAAATTTTGGTTTCCGACGGGATTCGAACCCGCATCGATCAGACGATCCTCCTAAAGTCGGAGTGCCTTAGCGCTCGGCCACAGAACCCTAGTTGTCGACATCCAAATCTTTGATAAGCTCATATTTATTATTAGCGCCATCTACATACACGTTTCACTAGTGAATCCCGTCGGATCGATGCGGGTACGAATCCCGTCGGAATCCTAAATTTTGATAAGACTTTTCATTTTTTAATGATTAGAACAATTCAATATCGGCCCCGGTCGTTAGCTATGACGGAGGTCTCATACGACTTTAATTTTTTTTAGGAACGTTAGGTAAATTTTTTGGAGTGATCCCAGCGGTACTACTGAATAAATGCATTTTAACTTTGACTTTGATTAGTATCAATCAACGTAATCAAAGATCTCAGCATGCCGGAAGCTGTGCAAAACCGGAACAAATGGCGCAACATCGTACGAGACAAGATACTTCCGTGATGGGTCACGTCACGACCCCCAGCACTAGGAAAACGAAGCAAGGAGGTGGAGGATATTGAAAAATATCAATCAGGTTAAATAAATAATATTTTAAAATGTATCCTTTGACTAAGAACCTCATGTAAAATTTGGGCCAGCTCGCGATGATTTTTTTTACTGAAGGTTTCCGCCCAGGTTAAAAACCCTATTATCCAATCCTAATCAGATGAATTTGATATTAAACGACGGTTGAATCAACAGGGTTCTGCAATTCTATTCTTGAGCTTATTGCTACTAGTAAAACCGCGGGGCATAACTAGTACGAATAAAATTATGTTTCCTGCAAAACGTATTGGTTTCTAAATGGGGTTGTGAATTTTTTTAAACAAAAAAAGTAATTGAATTACTGGCCAACTCCAGCAACGGAGTTTTTAGGCATGTCTAAGTAACTTAGCCGGTAAAAAACGTGTCCTCCGAAGCACGGAAGCACTCAGTTGATATGCCACTGGCGGTCATGCATCCACTTACCGTCTTCAACGATCTATCAAGAACAACTAAGGTACATCAGAGTAGCGATTCAGAGTTCAGCGGAAGCATTCGGTTTGGAATAGCTCAGCTTTTCAACCGACCGCAACCAATCACAGTGCAGGAATTGATCCAAAACTGACGTTTCTTGCACTGTGATTGGTTGCGGTTGGTAGAACAGCTGATCTATTCCAAACCGAATGCATTGCAAACTTTGAATCGCTACCCATGAGCGCGTAACAAAAATGTCTCTAAATGTATCTAGTGCCACGAGAAACGTCGTGAACTGCACACAACATCTGCGAAGTCTGTTCAAACCAGTCTTAATACGAGCACAACATCAACATCAAATTACCATTCTTCTACGCGACTGTACCGCAGGTACCGAAACTTAAATGACGTATAAGAGATAGAGAAACGAGCTCCCTGTTTACTCTGTGGAATTTTTGATGGAACTATTGTAAGCGTTTGTAAATATACACCGTTGTCTACTGCGCCCTGGGGATTTATTGTAGAGATTTTCTATACTCTAATATTATAAAGAGGAAAGCTTTGTTTGTTTGAAATGAATAGGCTCCGAAACTACTGGACTGATTTGAAAAATTCTTTCACCAATAGATTTAGACATTATATCCGATGAACATAGGCTATATTTTATCCCGAGGAAGTGAAGTTTTCCCGAGGGATCGCGGGTAATACCGCGGCGGACAGCTAGTTAGTGATAAGACCGCCGATTGAATAACATAGTTAAGTTTTTTTTGTTTAGTTTTATATTTTTGTTTTTTTATGTGGTGTGCAATAAAGTAATTTATATCTTTCTATCTATCCTGGTTTTTAGGGTTTCGTACGGGACCTATTACTAAGACTCCGCTGTCTGTCCGTCTGTCACGGTGCTGTATTTCATGAACCCAAACTGATATGATAAAATATCCCCATACAACAAACATGATTTTTTTGCCGTTTTTATAGATAGAGGGAACCCTTCGTGCGCGAGTCCGACTCGCACTTAGCCGGTTTTTAACTAAATCCAGTTAAATCATGGGAATCATCTTCCTGCCCTTGTCCCACTCTATTAGGGCACAACATGTATTTCGTATTATATAAGCATCATGGGAATGTGGCAGGTAAATTCTGGATAATGACTTTAGGAATATTTATTATTTAAAACTGATTGAAATTTTACAGCCTAATTTTCTGCTCATTTCAACGTTCAACTTTACGTGCAATAAAAAGCGCATAATAACGTAGAAGTAAACAACGTAAACGCTTTAACGTAAAGTAATTAACCCGATGGCACATTATAATGTTGCTTACAGTAATACAACTACGTTCGTTCGATTTATTTATTTTATTTATCAATTTATTTCAGATAACATGATTCATAATACACACTTAAAAAGAGCACACAAAAGTTTAAGCTTAATACCTACTTACCTATGAACTGTGCATGTATTCTGTCCCACTCTCCTTTGGATACCTTCCTATCATGCTTTTCAAGATTGTTTGTTTCATTAACAGATGAACGCTTCTGTATCAAAGGACATGCTGAATTCTGGGACTTGGATATAATGGCGGGATTATACGCACCGAGTAGACGGATGAGACAGTGATCTCGGTACATGTAGACACAATATCACAGAGTGCTCGACCGAGCACTCAAGGAACGCCCAACTAACTCAGCATGGTATCATTATGCTCTGTCACCCATCTACTCGGTACTTGTGATCCGGGCTTAATGCTTTCCTATCACAAATATAGTCCTTTTTGGACGGTAAAAACTAATTTTAAAGACTAAATTATTACGCTGAATATTAATTTTCAATTTGGTAATACTTACAAACGTGAGTGAGTTTTAACCAATTATTTAACCGCACATGCTGATCTTTGAATGTCTATGGCGAAATGAGAACGCGCTGGCTATTGGTTGCATATTCGGATAAATTCGGTTTTCCTACAAATCACGAAGTTTCCCGACGAGATTTATTTTGTGGCACTCAGAGAAATGCATAGTGCGAGTATAAAAGATCATTGGTGGCACTACTGTATCAATATACCGTGCCAGTACCGGGAAGGAAAGACTTGATCCCGTAATTAAATCGAAAAGGAACGCCTTGCGGCGGTAAATTATTTGTAACCCATCAAATTCGGTGTCGGGTTACGAAATTGAATTTTTTATTTGACTTTATTCAATTTGATCAAAATGTGAAGGTGTTTAAAATGTGTTTTACCTATACTTAAATGTACATTTATTTAGTGGCAATTAAAATAACAACAGTGGCATTCCCGGGAGTAACGACAGAAGTGTGAAATCCTAAGTGATCCCAGCGGTCCTACTGAATAAATGCTTTTTGACTTTGACTTTGACTTGAACGAGGTTTCGGTAAAGGTTCTAAACTAAAAAAATTGTACAAAAAAAATAAAGTGCAACAAGTTACTGTCCTACCTGGGATTCGAACTCGGGGCTGTCTCATCAGCGTTTTGTACTTTAACACGAGCTCTAAACGGTGAAGGAAAACATCGTGAGGAAACCAGTTAGTATTCTTATAGGCGGCGATGGGCTTGCAACCTGTCACGTATGGAATACTAACTTCTGCAAGATGTGGGCATATATCAAATATGTATATGTACATGCCTCTGACTACCCCCTTAGACATCTTCAAATAATCTGTAATACATTAAAAGATCTGAAAGAATGTCTATCGCGCCTTGAGGATTCAGTCGTGACCCTGTTTACGTTTTTTGGAATCTCTAATTGTTCATGAATTTTTGTTACTGACAGTACACGCAATGACCGCTTGTATGGTAACTAATGCGTCGACTATAAAAGTCGCAAAATCAGACTGAATTATGCTTTTGATGAAACTCGCCATCTTCATAGCCCCAACATGTCCATTAATTAAAAACTGTATTGAGTGGTTTATTTGTTATTTGCTGTCAAAGGATATCTTTCAGCACAGGATGTTGGGGCCATTGGGCACGAGATCTTTAGATCCTTTATCCCTTTTAGATTTTTATTAAGGGTGAAAAGTGGATATCGTCAAATGAACTGTGAGTAATATGGAATTGGATTTTGGATTCGACTGGGTCATCGTTGAAAATAATTCTCAATGGATTTGGAGACTAAGGCTCAAGCCACATTGAATTGGCAAGCGATGCGTCAATTATTTTATTGCAAGCCATTATAAACCTTGTGAACAATGGTACAAGATATAGAAACGCTTGTAAAATGAACCTCTCGCGCCTGCGCGGCCTGCTAGATGACTTCGCCAGATCTCTTTAATTCTACAAGCGTTTCTATATCTTGTACCATTGTTCGTAAGGTTTATGATGGCTTGCAATAAAACTAATTGACCCGTCGCTTCCCAATTCAATGTGCATTGAGCCTTAGAAAGGTCAAATGGCTTCGTTTGCCATCGTCTTATTTATGCGAAAGTGTCGATGTATTTTTTCAAATTCATTGTAACGCTTTAAAAATTTAAGATTTTAAAGTGAATGCCTACAATTAACGTTCCTAGCAACCTGATAAATAATAATAGGTTTAAATTAAAGTAAGGTCTGCGTCTAGATGATATTCAGCATTTGCAGGTTGAAGGATCGGATACCACCGAGTTGAACGAGGAGTCAAAGTTAGTTAATTTGGACACAACACAGAATAAATAAAATACACAGCGGACAAGGTCCGGCTGTGTTACCAGGAAACACCGCAGCCGCTCCGAAGGGCCTGGCTCAAAGGAAGGGGCTGGCCTCCTTCGGTGCCGGTCTGCCAAGGGAACGACCTCTCACAGGCCGTTCCAGGGACGACACAAAACGAGAAAATTGGAGCCTTCAGCTGTACCCCGCTGCCAGCGAACTGGGGGGGAGACAAGAGAATAGTGTTAAAGAAGTGGGAAACCCTAGGGGGTGACACGTGGGTTACATATCGCCGGTATAAAAATTACCTTGAACGGAGCTCTCGGATCCCAGGGAAAAATCCTTCCTGCGGCCCTTCTTGCAGGTGTCAAACGAGGGCAGGTTATGATGCCATGGGGCTCCAGACACCGGGCTCACGTCACGACTTGACCACGAGGTCCTATTTCAACCAAAAGAACCAGAATTTTAGTTACAGAGCTGGCGAAGCTACGCACAGGCGGATCACTAAGATACATACCAGCTGAAGGGATTCCAGTAAGGATTTATAAGTTCACGAGTAAAAAGTTAACCACTCAGTCCGAGTGTCACAGCCAAAGAAAAAGCCACGTTCTTCGAAGTCCCAGCAGAGAATTTAGGGATCACAGCTCAACCGGTATTCGCTCCCTCCCAAACATGAGGAAGATGTAGCGAGCAATTTCACCCTCTAGTCCGACAGAAACAAGCTCGAACACTCATCGGACCAGACCAGCTCATTCTTCTACCGATCTATTACGCCATTGCGTACTAACAATCCGAAAAACAAAAGAATACAATTAATTTCAACTCGAGACTGATTTCAAAACAACTCATTAATTTGCAGATTCTTGACAGCTTGCAACACCTATACTGTCAACGTGACATGGACATTAGATGTCAATGTCACGCCGTTAGTCCTGACAATTTATTTTTTTTTTCCCTAGATTAAATTTAAACCAGTTACATCATGATGAAATTTTGTCCCTGACTGTAGGAATTACTTGTAGCTTTTTATAGGACTAGCTGCGCTGCCGTGGTCTGATCCGTCGCTGGGAATGTCTATATTTTTTTTCAATTTGTCCATTTATCCATCCACAGGTTGTCTGGTAGAGATCGCTTTTTTAGCGATAAGACCGCCGATTGTACATTTTAGTTTTTTGTTTAGTTTTATATTTTTTAATGTGGTGTGCAATAAAGCATTTTCTATCTATCTATCTATCTAATGTTCTTTCCTGGGATACAAACTTTATCCATGCCAATGTTCAACCTAATCTGTTGAATGGTTAGGCATGAAAAGGTAACAAACAGACAGTCAAATAGAGTTACTTTCACATTTATATTTTAAGTATGGATAGACCATTTCACTATGCTATTGCAAAATGATTTCCCAAACAATTCAAGAATCTAGTATTCTTGATCGAAGGAAGAATCAAGTAATAACTTGTAAATAACCTTATTTACTAAACACTTTGATGAATGTTAATCAGATTTAGGTATTTACTTGAAGTATTCGCCATTTCATGACGACTCTTCGCATGAATTATTGAATCCCAATCGGCGACATTAAATTGGAATTCGTGTTCGCCCGATTTGGAATTGTCCTAATTTCTGTATCATTTTCATCCTAAGTACGTTTAAGCTTGTCCATGGTCGCGCAATATTTATGACATTATTTTGGGATCCACACAACTTCTTGAAAAGCTTCGAGAAATTTCTTTACTTAAGTGGTCGCATGACCCATCAATCACATTGGTTGAAAACCAAACTTTTCAACCAATGTGTCTTGCCCACAATGACATACGGTGCCGAAGCATGGACGCTCACAAAAAAAACTGTGCACAAAATGAGGGTCGCACAAAGGGCCATGGAGCGTGTCATGCTCGGCATATCGTTGCTTGACAGAGTCCGCAATACGGATATTCGTAAGAGGACAAAGGTAGCAGATATCGGTGACCGTATTGCGAGACTTAAGTGGCGCTGGGCAGGACACTTGGCCAGATTTGGTGATGGCAGGTGTAAAGCTCTGACCGAGTGGTACCCAAGGGGAAGCGCTAGGAGCCGGGGCAGACCAGCAGCCAGATGGGTGGACGACATAGAGGCCATAGAGGGAAAGACTTGGATAAGATCAGCACAGGGCCGATTGGAGTGGCATTTGAGGGAGGAGGCTTATGTCCAGCAGTGGGCTATCATTTGAGTTGCTAATGATGATGATGATGATGACCCATCAACGCCAAAGTGTTAATTCAATAGAGGAAATTGTTAAATGGACTTCGCAACCTAGTGGGCCGCTGCAGAGCGAACATTGTGCATGGGGGTTTATAGATCCCAGCTTGGTACAGTGTGAATGCGGTGCTCCAGCACAATCTATGCCGCAACTACTGGTGTGCCCCTTGTGCCCTAACACCTGCACACAGGAAGACCTCAACACAGCAGATAGCGCAGTTGAGGTGGCCACATTTTTTTCAAAATTTATTTAAACGAGTGGGCATCGACACGATTAGAAGGAGAGGAATAGAGGTAATGCTGAGACGTCTAGCTAGCCGCAGTTCTGACGTCATCAGTATTTTTTCTATAGAAAAATGACTGCGGCGCGGACATGTGTGATCGGCTTTTATCTAGAAAAGTCTAAACAGGATCATGACTATTTATCAGACACGGTAGATAGATCTCAATCTATCAAGATGAATGACGATTGTCAATAACTAAATTGATGATCAAGATCACACTCAAGATCCTTCAAATCCGACGCAATTTGAACCCGCAACGCGCACGCTCGGCCACGGAACCATAATCGTCGCAGTCGAAATTTTTTGATAAGCTAATATATATTTTATCGTGACAAATGCAAGCCCATCGTCGGTTGTTTACTAACTTGATTCTGTGCAATATTTTCCTTCAACGATTCTACTCAAAATAAATACGGAACCTTCTTTATAAAATTCGCACAAACTTTGCTCCAAACACGAACAGGGCTTTCCAAGTGCATTTAAAATTCAAATACATTTTTTTCGACAAATCCTCGGCGGCCATTATTAAAATTTACTCCTCCGCTGGCCAATGAGAGACACGAAACATTGTGGAATGGTTTTAATCAACATTGGTTTTCGGTGAATGGAATAAATTAAAAATTGTTTCATGAACAGCGTCAAACGGAAACATAGCCATCGCAGATGAAAGCCTCCAAATATTTGCAGAATTAGGTTAATAATAGCTTATGTAACATAATATTAACAGTATTATAAAATACATTAGTATTTTACATTATATAAAATACATTAGTATTTTATACGATACTATAAATATATATTTATAGGTATTTGTAGTATCTAGGTACCTATGTATTATATTTTTATTTAGTTTATTTATTACATATACATCTATAAATATATATTATTAGATAATAGATTAGGCAACTCTTAAGTTCTTTTAATGTTTTGCACCCGTTCAATCTTCCATGCATTTACACTCCTCTCCATCCAAAGGTTGACTGGAAGAGATCGCTTCTCAGCGATAAGGCCGCCCATTGTGTGTGTGTTTTCCACTGTATTTTGTAGTTATAAGGTGTGCATTGTACAATAAAGTATTTTCATTCATTCATATATTTATATTTTCACTGCAATCCTTGTAAAAAAAATTGCTCTAGTATTTAAAGTTCAGCAGGAGTGAGTTCATTATGACTTCTTTTTATTTTAAACGTACACAGACAACGGACACAGCACAACACTTTCAAACAAACATACTCCTTTGTTTGTTTCACCTAACACGTCCAGCAATTCATATACAGTGCCACAAACTTATCTGAACCGGTGAGAGAGGCGCTGTTATCGCATTTGGTGTTGGCAGAAAAATACATTTTATAGTAAAATTCCTTAGTTCCTCTTTTGGCCTCCGGTCCAGATAAGTTTGTGGCACTGTACAACCTAAGGATATTTCATCGGTCCATTTCACTGTCAGGTCTTCAACGTGAGTAAAAAACCTTAAAACATATTTTAATATTCAATTCATAAACCAAGAGCAACGAATATTATATTAAAAAGTAATAAAATGACGGCTGATTGCCTTCAAAATAAATGTCCAGCTGATTCGCATAAACTCATGTTTTCAGAATAATTTAAAATCGAACAACGTCGAATGTTTCAAAAAGTCCGGTTCTGATTACCGGTTATCCGGAGTTAACCGTTTTTTCCGGAGTTTACCGATTATCCGGAGTTTATTTGCTTCTGGGCAGCGCCGCATTAAATCCCAAATTACGAACTCTGATACCCGTTTTCAGCACTTTAATAAACATTTGTATTTTTTATGCGCGTCAGAGGGGGTATGACGCAGCTATAGCATTAAACAAACTCAAAAAGGTTTTATTCAGCAAGACCGCTAGGATAAGATTATTATAATAGTCTTAGGAGTAGGTAATTCTATTGAGAAGTTGCTCGTGAATTAAAATGCTATATTCTTTATCTATAATATCTAATTTGCACGGTTACACACTCTGTCCAGGGGCCCTACTGTGTGTAACTCAACTGGCAAAGGACATCGGCTTTGAAACCTAGCCTGGACTTCATTAGTCATTTTCGTATTGTGTGATTGGTTGAGCTCAATGATGTTTATACTATAAGGTTGAGCTCTATTGGGATGACAACAGGGATTTCAAGTAAGACAATAAAGCTGCTGGTCCTCTTTGCAGTCCTCACCCAAGCTTGCCCAGCCACATTGACAATGTAGGAAATGCGACCATCGGGCGGGCGGTCTACCTCGTAGTTTTTTAGTATCTCTGTGCCATTTTGTAATCACTGGTCCATCTTCAGTCTTTCCATCTAGCCAAGTAAATAAATAAATAATGCTGGACTTTTCACACAGCATCATCTAGCCCCAAAGTAAGCAGAGCTTGTGTTATGGGTACCAAGATGACTGATATACTACATAATATACTTTTTGTTTGTAAATACATACATATTATACATAGACACCCAGACCCAAGACAAATATTTGTAGATCATACAAACATTGGTCCCGCCGCGGGGATCGAACCCGCAACCTTTTGCGTCGCAGGCGGGCCTTCGCCCACTGCGCTACAGAGGTCGTCAATAAGTATCCTACTTATTTAGTTTTCTTTTGTGAATCGGTCAGGAGCATCTGATAATCATTTGTTTTCGTGACCTTATATCTTTCAAAGATGGTTTTGTTAAGATGGTTTGGGCATGTAGAGAGGATGGATGACAGTCGTTTGACAAAGCAAGTGTATAAGGCGAGTGTGTAAGGGACAGCTGGAAGGGGAAGGCCTAGGCGAACCTTCTTGGATCAAATTGGTGACATTTTAGAGAAGGGCCAGGTCAAAAATACCCTAAACCGACGAGCATGTATGAAGAATGTAAGGAGAGTGAATGAGGCGAAAGTTGTGTGTCAGGATCGTAGTGAGTGGAGATCCGTGGTCTCTGCCTACCCCTTTGGGAAAGAGGCGTGATTTTATGTATGTATGTACATCTTTCAAAAGCAAAATTTTGAATGGCGTGTTACATATTGTTACTCTTCACGAAGTTAATTCGCATACAGCCAGAAAATTTGATTTATGTAATTGATCGTACCGAATGAATCAGTAGCTTGGGGAGCTGCAATGGCTAACTGCCTTGAAATATTATCTCCAAACTGACTGTTTTTTATTTAAACTACACTTTTTAATGTGTGGAAGGTCGTCGATGCAGAATTTTGGTATGTACAGTCAGAGTCACCCATTGGTAACCCCCCTAACTAGACGGTTTGAATAGTAGGGCTAGAGGGGCTACCAGTTAGTGACGCCGGCCGTACCAAATATATTCTAAGGCGTGCTTCTGAAAACGTCTTTAAACATTTTCAAATAATCTTGAAATACACAAAAAACTGGTTATGATTAGTTTGTGATAATTGTCACTTATCAACCTAATTAACAAAGTGTCGCTTAAACGAACTTACCTGTTTCAACTCAGACCGTAAAACCGGCTAATTTCATTCTAACTAATCGATGGTTTTGGTAATTTAATTAGGGTTTAACTGCGCCCGGAATAGTTAATTTAACCCGCGTGGAGAGGGTCGTATTAAATATCAATCAAATGCGCTGATTGAGTGTTTTGTACTTATTTAATACTTGAGCGAAGAGTTTGCAAGACCTGTAGGTATAATGTAATGACACAAAATACACATCAATGGATTTTTCACGAATTGTTTGGACGTAATAACACTATAGTGAGAAACTAAACAGAGAAAAAAAACATTGTGCAGCAGTGGGCATATGCCAACTTAATATTTGGGCATGTTTTACCTCTTAGTTGCTTGACTTTTAGTTTTAAGATGGATCACCTAAAATAATGATAGACCCCAAACCGTGTTTGTTGCCCTGATTCTTCACGGTATTGGCCGCGAAAGAGCAGGATTAAAATTAGTTTTAAGACTATTCTAAGTGATCCCAGCGGTCCTACTGAATAAATAGATAGATAGATAGATAGATAGATAAAAAAATTATTTGGGAAAACACACACACAGACGAACATAAACTAGGTACACTGACACAGCAAAAAAAAAAAACAAAATGTATTAGATCTAGGTAGGTACTACGAGTTCTATTCTATACTACACACAATACAAAAAAAAATAATAATAATAAAATATATTAAACAAACAAAAAAAAAACCACTACAAAAAAAGAAAATAATGAGGCAGGTGAAGGACGTCTGTGTTGGTGCAGTCCAAAAAGGAACAGTCTCAGCTTTGTAAATGCTTTTTGACTTTGACTTAGACATTTTAAAGTGAGCTTATAGTGCCACAAACTCATCTAAACTGGTGAGAGAGGAGCTGTTATCGCATTTGGTAGTGGCGGATATAAATACAATAAAATTTGTTAGTTCCTCTTTTGGCCACCGGTCCAGATAAGTTTGTGGCACTGTAAATGCATAAAAATCTGAGAGAAAGTCTACCGCACTTTGGGGCTAGTCCTGATTCTACTTCAGTTTATTTGTTTTTAATAAAGACATCTAAAAGTCGCATAACCCAGTTGGCAAAGCGACACCAACCGATTAAATATAAACAAGTAGATAGCGAGTAAAATGAGAATTTAATAACGTCCTCTAACTGTAGGATTTGCATAGAAACGGTCCAAACGACCCACTGGATTAATACAACTTTGTAGTTTTTCCACGATACCGGGTACTGGGGATTAAATAGAATTATCCTCTGTTTTATTGGTGCCATTGAGTCGTTCAGACACTTTTAAAAACATTTTCTCCCTGAATAAGGTAACAATTTTGATAATTGAGTTTAAAACGATTTGTAGTTTGCTCATATTATTGGAACTAAATAAAGCAGGAGAAAGTATTCTAGCTCTACTTGTACTAAGTTTTACATCCAACCAGTCACATCTGTAATGATAATTTAAAGTGAATAAATAACTGAATAACTGAATAACTGAATACTTCGTGCTGATCCCACCCTAGAAGCCCCCATGTCGTATCAGAATCTACGAGTACCTACCTATCATGGTACAACACCTATCATGGTAGTTTTAAGACTATTCTAAGTGATCCCTGCGGTCCTACTGAATAAATGATTTTTGACTTTGACTTTGACCCAGACCAGGAACAAATCTGCAGAATATGAAATTTGCCACGTCGAGAGAATCAAACTCACTTTCTTGCTTGTAAGTTTTGTGAAATGTATTTTAGGTTCTGTGAATCCCTATAAAATATTTTTTAGTAAAGTTATTTAATTAATTATGCCTGCCGCATGTCGGACGATTTGTGGGCAAAACGAGCCACACAGACCACAAAATGTGACGCGAAGACGTGGAAGACCCAGGATGAGATGGCGGAACGAGCTGGACCTAAGAACCTGGCCTATTACAGCATTAAATCGCAAAGAGTGGAAGAAGGAAAAGGAGGCATTTGCCCTGCAGTGGGACGAAGAGCTAAATAATAATAATAATTTAAGTAGTAGCTATAAATAATGTAGTTTGTAAGTAATTTTGTATATAATTAAATTTAATACCTTGTTCAGAGCAAAGCAGATGTCCCGTGGCGTCAGTATTTCAGTACGCGGTTGCTTTATTGCATTACCGCTGCACTGGAGGTAAGAATGCGAGGTGCGACAAATGTACTTCAAAGGCTAGCATTACTAAGCGCTCCGATGTAGCTTGCTTACCCTGCGTCTTACGTGGGCGATCTCGACGCGAACGCGCAGCGATGCGGTGCGGCGCGGAAACAACAAACAGTCGATTTACTATTGGTTCGCAGCGGCGCGTATTGAATCGAACGCGATCAGAATTTTTGCCAATTTTGACACTATGTGATTTGACGCAAACTATGTAGGACGATAGATTCGAAATTATAAAAATTATGAAGAACAAAGAAGACAGTGTTAAAATTAAAAATAAACTTTACAACACATGCATTCTACCGGTGCTTACATACGGTTGCCAAACATGGGCCCTTACTAAAGCGCATAACAAAAAGCTGGAGTTCTGTCAGAGCTCTATGGAGCGAAGTATGCTAAGCATAAGAAAAGCAGACAGAGTGAGGAACACAAAGATAATGCACACAACCAAAATAGAAAACGTCACACTAGTAGTAAGAAAAAACAAATGGAGATGGACAGGTCACACTTTAAGAGGAAAGGAGAAATGAAGCAAATCTATAACATATTGGCAACCTTAGAAATCGAAAGAGAAAATGTAGAAGACCATTTAAGAGATGGTAAGATGACTTAAAAGCGATCGCTGGGAAGTTATGGTCAAGAACCGCCAGAGATAGACACGAGTGGAAGAAGTTTGAAGAGGCCTATGCCAAACTAGGGCAAACGAAGGAAATAGGGCTAGTGTTAGATTAACAAAAATTAGGATAAGAAAAAACTGTAATCTTCTGAATAAAGACTTATATTATTATTATTATGTAGGACGATTCACACGCACGTAGGACAGACTCGCCGCGCCGCGCCGCATCGAATCGGATCCCTTCGCTTCGCAATCGCGTTCGCGTCATAAGTCACTCACGTAAGACGCAGGGTAAGTAAAAGCTACAAACGCTCTAAGCGATCAGTAGATTGATGACCACCAGTGGCATTATAACTGAGCGCTTCCTTGCTTCGGAGGGCACATTAAATTGTCGGTCGAGGTTACTTAAAAACTCCGTCACCAGAGCTAGCCACTGATTCATATGAACTTAGATGGACTTAGATGTGTTTCAAATATCTCTTAGACATCTTCATAAGATAGAAAAAAGTGATTGGATCAATTTGGATCTGAGAGAATGACCGTATACCCTGCCTTGAGGAGTGAACTGTCAGACAAAAACACGATTAGGCTGAGCGCACACCGTCACTACAGTTTTAAGACAGACTTGCCTCGCATATACAAGTCTGTTTTAAAACTAAAACGAAACTGTTTTGCCTACATGACGCAACCTAAAACGTCTAAAAAATAATATTTCTGTGAGACGTTTTCTTTCAAGTGTGCGCGTCTTCATCTTTTGTACAGCAACAGTGAGCGTTCAGCCTAATTGTGTTTATGTCTGACAGTATTCGATGTTTAAGTTACCAGGGGCCGTATTCACGTTCCTTTTTTCGTTCGTTTGATAAATATTCGGATGGTTCCCACCACGATTTCTGACTTCAAGGGTCAATATTCCGAACTGAAAAATTGTCCCTTGAAGTAAAAATTCGTGGTTAGAAGCATTCGAATATTCATCAAACGAACGAAAAATGGAACCAGCTCCACTGGCCAGGATTCGAACTCACAATCTTCATATTCAAAGTCAAATATCGAAAACTGGTGCTAACAAACCGGGAAATAACTTACATAAAGCCACGTAGAACACGTAGACACAGTAGGCAACGGGTGATTAAGTTTGTGCTGCATAACAATGCGAAATGAATTAGATCTGTGGTAGAGTAGCGCAGGACATACGTTTTCTACTAAAACTTTGGTAGTTTGCGTAATTTATACTGTTTTGCGTCACATGTAAAATTGTACTAACATTCTGGGTACTAGCACACGGTCAGCGAGAAAAGTTCATGGAAATTTTTGTTTTTGAAGCTTTATATCTTCGGAGCTCATCAACTTGGTATGCAGGCGCGGTCCGGGGGAGGGTGGGCACGGGGGACATGACCCCCCGCCCCAAAATCACTGACTGTACTTACTATCGAGGAGAGGAGAAGAGGTATATCAACCGATTGCGGACCCAAGTCGGTCAATGCAGGGAGAGTATGTGCAGGTGGGGCTATCGCGATCCCTCCCAGACCCATTGACTGCGAGGTCCCAATCCAATTGCCCTTTGTGCCATACCCAGACCCATTGTGACTGCGGGGTCTTAATCCAAACGATGTCCAATCTGATCGTTTGCCCTTTGTGCCATACCAGCTGCACAAGGAAGGACCTCCTTGACACCAAGGACGCTGGCGTGATGGTGGCGGGGTTTTATTCAACCCATCCTAATATCCTAATCCTAAATAAATAAATAAATCCTATCCTAATCCTAATATCCTAATATCCTATAATCCTATAAATATTATAAAGGCGAAAGTTTGTAAGTATGGATGTATGGATGTATGGATGTTTGTTACTCTTTCACGCAAAAACGGCTGGACCGATTTGGTTGAAATTTGGTATGTAGATAGGTGATACCCTGGATTAACACATAGGCTACTTTTTATCCCGATATTCCCGCGGGAACGGGACTTACGCGGGTGAAACCGCGGGGCGCAGCTAGTAATATAATAAATCTGAAATTTGTGAGTATGTTTGGATGTTTGTATGTTTGTATATCAATCTCGCCTAAACCAGTGAACCGATTTGGATGAAACTTGGAATAGGCGTAGATAGTGACCTGGAATAGCATATAGGCTATTCAAAATGTTGGTACCACGTGGGTGAAGCCGCTCTCAGTAGCTAGTATGCAAATATTAACACCATTAGTATACCATTGACACGAAAGAAGAAGAAGAAGTTGTTGAATCTTTATTATCTTCGGAGCTCATCAACTTGGTATGTCACTGACTGTACTATTTTCGTCAGTCGGTTTTTTTTAATATAAGTTTGGAGAACGCGTAGGCTTCAATCAGACACAGATTTTTTATTATACCAAGTTCTTTTATTATGCGCACTGCAAAAATTTGGAATCAGCTTCCCGCGTCTGTATTTCCGCTGAGCTATGACCCTGTTGTTTTCAAGAAAAGAGTTAATAGGCACCTTCTGGGTAGGCTCGCTCCATCGTAGACCTCATTCTTGCTTATGTTAGTTTCGAGGTCAAGAGCCGACCCATTAATCATAAAAAAAAAAAAAAAAAAAAAAAACAATTTTCCAAAAATCTTATAAATCCCTAACTTGAGTAAATAGTAAGCATTTATCCGACTGGTTTAAAAAAGAGACAATTCCATTTACAAAGCAAATACCCTTTTATGTTCAATTGTGAGAATATTAATTCTGTCGATGTTGCTTTAGAATGCTTTGTACGCAAAACCAATAGCAAAGGGCTTTAATAAAATGTTATTTTTAGAGACACCATAGTAAGGAGTGGTTTTGTTCATAGGCTGAAGCGGATTTTGAGTGCTATATTGAATTTATATGGGTTTTAAAGATTATATGAACTTTTAACACCTTAATTCTATACCGAATAGATGCCAAATACCTGGCGATGATTATTTTACATTATTAAATTAATTACGTGTTAGTAAATACGTTTATTTCATATTACATACCTATGAGCTGATTACTTATACTTTGGCAAACCTACTTTGCTCCAAAGGCAAAATTTTTGTAAGATTTTAGAAAGTTTTTGCAAAAGCCGAGACTGCTCCGAGTCCTCACAATAGAAGACAAATACGGTGTCGGTAACGTTGTCGCGAGTTCAATGGTTCGCATCTCAAAAAATGCCCAAACGCGCTTTCACTTTAAAATTATCTGTAAGGTATTCCCGCTACATCTCTATACCTAACCCACAGCCCAGCGCTCCTGTGAATTCAAACGACGTGTTAAAACAACAAATTCTTTTAAGAGAAAGTACGTTAACCAGGCTACTTCATACTCAATCGAGGTCTTTGTGTCCTAATAGTATTGAGTTTAGAATTAGTTTGTTATTTTGCGACCCGAAGGTAGCTATGGTTGTTGTAGGAAACGTTCTGACAAACGAGGTTTTATTTATTAGACTAGCAAAATCATCGTGGTCTTTTTACCTACAGTTTGTCGAAATGTTTGGTAAGGGAAACCTTTTTGTATTGTGTTTTACTGTAATAAAATTGCCACAGAGAAAGACTTTGAATAAGAACAACACTGGGCAGATTAAAGTGGCGTTTGATGGAGAATAATAAATAAATAAATAATTCTGGACATTTAACCCAGCATCATCTAGCCCAAAACTAATATGACGGATGATGAAGGTAATGAAAATAAAACATACATACTATCACATTTTATAATATTTTGTACACTGGCCATAGGTAGGTACATACCTACCTATGGCCAGTGTACAAAATATGCTTACATGCTAACTTATGTTATCAAAAAATAAATTAAACATTATTATAATTTTGCGGAAAGCTATACCTGTCCTTTCTAGCGATGCGTTGTGCAGAGAGTGATCAAATAAGGATTCCTTTAATTGTTCACTCTCGACATACGGTTGTGTTTACCTGCATTGCATTATATATATGCCTATTCCTAATAATACATTTTCTGTAAGTACCTACTAAAAAGCTATGGACCTTTTTTTGTCTGAAATAAAAGACATTTAATACATTTATAATGTAACTGTCAGAGCCCAATGTAATACTACCCTATTAGTCCCATTGAATACTTTTTTACGGTGTGGTAATGTAAGTTTGTTTACCTTTACGATATTAGCTATCTTTTACTTTCGGTAAACATGTTTACAGAGGAATACCTAATGTGAGAAAATAACGTTTTCATGGTTTTTTCAAACCTAAAGACTTTCAGAAAGAAATAGCGCATTAATAGAGATAATGTACAAAATGTTCGAGTAGGTATTTGTAAAGACGGTTTATTACGGTTAGATTAGCGGATTGTTACTATATATTTCCTTACTATTTTTAATATCTTACAATGGACTTCCGCAAAGTCACGCCTGAATCAATTCAATATAGAAATAATTATAACAAATAAGTAGCGTATGGGCCGTTTAACGATTGCGACCGCGCGGCAATCTACACTAATATTATAAAGAGGAAAGATTTTTGTATGTTTGTATGTTTGTTTGTTTGAATTGAATAGGATCCGAAACTACTGGACCCATTTTAAAAAAATTTTCACCATTAGAATGAACTTATGCTATATTTTATCCTGGGAAAGTGAAGTTTTCCCGAGGGACCGCGAGTAACACCGCGGTCAAATAAACGCGTGAATCCCATACCACTGCATACGGTGTGCGCTGCGGCTGCAGCCGCTGCCTCGCCTGAATTTAACGCGTCGTGAGAAGCCACGCCTGACGCGTCGCATGCAGCGCCGCGTCTCCGCAAAAGAGGCCATATATTTAAGAATATTAAGCTCAAACGATGATTAGTATTCACCAACAGATGGCGCTAAAACTAGTCGTTACGTTTCCCGCCAATCCTTGATTGCGACCAAACTAGAAGTTCTCCGGGGCATACTCGAATTGCCAGCACGTACTCTTTAGTTTAAATCTTGAACACGAGATTTACAGAAATTGAACCAACAGATAACAGCTTGGATGTATTATTGAATAATTAATAAATAAATAAATAAATAATGCTGGACTTTTTCACACAGCATCATCTAGCCCCAAAGTAAGCAGAGCTTGTGTTATGGGTACTAAGATGACTGATATACTACTTATATACTTTTTTGTTTGTAAATACATACATATTATACATAGAAACACCCAGACCCGAGACAAATATTTGTAGATCATACAAACATTGGTCCCGGCGCGGGGATCGAACCCGCAACCTTTTGCAATTATGGTAACAATCACTTGAGACACCTTGAAGATTACTTAGGTGTCAAAAAGAAGTCCATTTTTTATTCACACACATTGGTAAACTATGACGCTAACTGAAATGGTCAATGCTTTTCCTAACAGTGATTTTCTCATTTTCAAAAGATCGTCACGGATTCCTCAAAGGAGGTACCTACTTTTTCTCCTTCTTTCCTTAGAGGCTAATAAGTGAATAAAAATAACTAGAACTAAAATAAATGGAAAATAAAACTGTTGCCTTTCAAAGCGCTGTGAAAGCTTGGAATGAACTTAACAAATTACTATATTTTAAAACAAAAATAACTCAGCTCTGTTTCTTCCGGGCAACATCAAAGAACAACGGAAGTATTTGTTGTTTTACTCTTAATTGGACGAGTTTCAATTGACTTATTAAGGCCGAAACACTAACATGGGTTAAAGCAATTTATCACTCTGTAAATGACTAAGAACCCTCTTCTGACCCAGAAGAAGAGCACGAAGAACTTGATACCTTGCAGTGGTCACGAGAAACACACAAGACTTAAAGCGTGGGACAAAATGGCACACCAATATACTTATTACATAAGGTGGTCACACAGTCCAGCCGAGCCGAACGCGCTGAACTGTCAATTCAATAGAGAAAATGCTGCTGACGTCAGAAGCGAGCCGCATTTTCTGACGTCATCAGCATTTTTTGTATAAAAAAATGAGTGCGGCGCGTACGGCGCGGGCAGTGTGCGAGGTTAATTAGAGAGACACGGTGAGGCTCTTGTCCACAATCATGTGAAACATTGCGTCAATCGTAATAATATGATTATTGATTACAAAATCATAATTTTACTACCCTAGTCCATTATGATTGTGTATTTGGCATTTACAGATGAATCCAAATATTTTGATGCGAAGATTTCACCAACAATAAGATAAAAGTCATTGGAAATTCTTTCCTCTCAGAACAGTCGTAAGACGATTCTTTTAATTGGCGCACGTCTCGGGGAATCGGCCCAATTTAAAGTTTTTCCATTTGCCCCAACATGCTCTCGATAACTGGCGGTTCAGATTAGAGCTGCACTATTTCTAGCTTTTAATCTTTGTATTTTTTTAAATCTAGGTGTGTTACCGTGTTGGTGGTCTCTTGGGAACCACTCTCCTTTTTTTGGTAGATATAAAATTGCCTATAAGTTATGTTAAGTGAGCCGAATGCATCCCGATAGATGGGCTAAGATCGTGACGCAGTGGAAGCCTGACGATGGGCAGCGACGCCGAGGCAGGCCGCGAAGACGCTGGCGTGACGATGACGATGCATTCCGGGCTGACTGGTGGGACGAAGCTGGCGACCGCAAGCCTTGGAAAATTATTGGGGCCAGCCTTTGCCCAGCAGTGGGACAGCATAGGTTAGAAAAAAAAGGTATGCAGAGTATGACTCCAACATAGAATCTGTTTACTGTAAGTCACGAAACTGTTGCGACAGCATCTGCAACTGTCAGACAGATTATCAAACATTTCTCGCGGAAGTTTTCTTGCAGGTGGCTGCGGCTTATGGAATGTTTTTCTGCTAGCAACACCATCATCAAAACTCATTGTAACAAGCATAATTCCAAGTCTCATACCAGTCATTAATACGTCGATAAGCTCGGTGACACATACATGAACAATGCAGTATCCATCATCCCATCGAAAATTCCAACTGACAACGCGAGCATTGCGCGCAAATTACACCGTACGATAATATCGTCCCTTAACGAGCTGTCATTGTACAGTGAAGATTGATTGTACGCGGGCTATGATGAATGAACTCAGATTGTGATGCATGGGTCTATGTCTGATGGGGTTCAAATGTAAGCTTTTAGGTCAGATTTGCCTAATAATCATATTAGAGTAGTACCCGAATTGTGAATATTGCCAATATTTTCTTAGAGAGTAGGTATCTAGTATGTCTAAGGCCGCGTGTACGGACAGGCGACGCTGCTTGCGACGCGTCAGGCGTGGCTTCGTGCGACGCGTTAAGCGTTTTGACTGTTTACAGAGAGGCGACGGCTACTGCGGCACGCGTCATCGAACGCCTAAACACAAAAATATAGCAATGTATGCTGACGAATACGTACAGGTGACGGCGGTGGCGGTGGCGGTGGCTGTCACCGCTGTTGCGTGAGAGGCGCCCACAGCTGCGGCACACGCCAAGCCGTGGGACATTGAGTTATGATGTACTAGAGAACGTTAAACGCCGCGGCCGCCGCCGCGTCCGGTGCGACGCCAACCGCATGGCAAATTCAAATCACATGCAAAAACATATCTCCGTAAACACACAGGAACAGCGCCATACATCATAATCAGTCCAGTCATCAGTTTTGTGACCGCACAAAACGGTGCTTACCTTTGACGATCAAGAACTACTGAGAGACATAGATATACTGATAATCTCTATCATCTCTTCCTGCCTCCCACCAGTCACATAACATACTACCTAGTTTGGCATACAAACTAAGAAGACTGTACCTTGACTGCGTTGCGTCTAATTTAGCAAAACTACAGTTCAAAAGTCCAACGAGATTCTGTGAAGGTTCCATTACCAATCCAACACTGACCATAGCTAAGATAGAAAAGCTTGTCCAGTTTTCTTTTGATTTATTCATTATTTTCTGGGAACGAGTTCCGAGTTTCTTTATAAGTTTTTTAACACCCTTGCTCGTAAAGCTGATGTAATTCCACCGGTTTTAAATATGTAAAGCGGGTCATAACAAACGCGTGTGTTATCAAAGCAAATAGTTATGTTATAGTCCATACAAATTCCATAACAGCATTATTTGCCATTTCAAATATGGAACTGATCGCCGCCGAGCTGGAGTCGTGCCTCCAGCTAGTGAGCAGCGCGCTGTTGCTATTCATAGGAGAACTAATCGCCGCGCGGCGCCAGTCTGTAGGCAGTCTGTTAAAATGGCGGGAAAGCAACAGTGTGCATTCACAGATTGACTTTATTTAAATGTTTTTTTTTCTGTTTCCTCGCAAATGTGTTAAAAAACGTCGTACGATATACGTGCGTATTGGTTATAACATGCTCGGCTCAATTACGCCCTCGCCTGCGGCTCGGGCTGAAATTCCGCCTCGCATGTTATAACCATCTTTACGCACTAATATCGTAATGTACTATTAACGTAACTAAGCGAAACTTCGCGTTGACATATATTTTTGCGTTTGCAAAGGTTGGAAGTAAAATGTTTGAGATGAGACCCAGTAAGGGAAAAAAACAGTCCATAGTAAAGAAAACTAACTATTTACTTCGACTTGGAATGGTAAAGAGTTGACGGCTAGTGGGGGTACTTAATTTTTCTCAGAAAACGTGTCCATTAAAGAAAAACTCTACCTTTTTTGTTATGGAACTGATCCACTGGTCTTTTTTTTTAACCTATTCACTCTCTAGTCATGCCCCTGTATATTTTTCTATTTGTCCATTATCCATCCACAGGTGGTCTGGTAGAGATTGCTTTTTAGTGACCGCCGATTGCATATCATAGTTAAGTTTTATATTTTTGTTTAACATTGTGGTGTGCAATTTTCTATTTATCTAGCGGTTCTCATTACACTGTGGACAAAAACTCTGGCAGCAACGCGGTCTCAACTCGCTAACAGTGTTACCAACTCACTAAAGAGCGTGTAACGTGTGACCGAGACGACGTCTCCCAAGCCGCGAACTCGGGACTAATTCGATTTTCGAACGCTCGTTTCTAACCGCAGGAAATGTTTTTTTTTATTTTGTTATACATTCAGCCAGCATTATACAGTCTAATACCTTCTAAATTCAATTTCTCTATTATCTTTCTTAGCCAGCCAGTGATTTTCATTTTCTTTATTTGAAAACTGCTTGCTTTCCTATAGAATCTACTCATTGTTTTAGGTAGATAAAGGCGCGTTATTTATAAAATGGAACTTTTAACTCTAAAACACGTAACAAAGTTATAAATCTGGTAACTTACCACTCTCAAAACACGTCTTTTAGTAATGTAGAGACATTACTAAAAGACGTGTTTTGAGAGTGGTATATTTTGTAGAATGAATGATTTTAAGTGACTGACTTCCAGGTCGTGATAAAACTATTTCGACTGTACTATACTTTCAGTTAAGCAAGTTAGCGAACACTGCAATCCAATCTAGTTGAGGTGAGCGATAACAATGTTGAAGCAAACTTCAGGGTGTGTCCGCTAGATGGCACTAGTAGAATGAAATAGCCTGTTGGAGTACGTAATCTAATGTTACTCTGTTTATATGAGAATAGTCGTGTTTATATTTATAAAATAGCTCATGTTTTTTAGACACAGTTATTTGTTGTTTTCTTATTCCTTCATATATGTTGACGTGAAAACTTCTTTAGGCGCGTTTGGCAGTTTTGAGATGAGAAAAAACTTGGGGTTCGCCTTGAAAAAGTCACGTGCGAGTCACGTGACTGCTCACCGAGCGATTCAAGCTTAGAACCGTTTAAATTTTTACTCTTTTCTTCTGCCGCCTTTCCTGAAGTGCCTTTTTTTTATTCTCCTGTAGGTGTAATAAATGAATAACCATTTATTTCAGGCAACACAGAACCTAATATACAGGGTATAAAAAGACTGCTACCGAAAACTGAGGGGTTGTAATCAGACCATGATTCCAAACATATTTAGCGAAAAAAAACGCAATTTTTTTTTTTGACCTAGCTTCGTCATTCTGTTATTTTCGGCTATTTACTACTATTACAACATAATAAGACCATACCTACCTAATAATTTCATTTATGAAATAAAAAAACATATAAAACTCAAAATCCAGCAATCTACGTAAAAAAACGCGCCCAAAACATACGCAAACAGTACTATTCAAACGCTGTTTTCTCCGGATTTAGTGCATATTTCGGAAAATCCTTTTGGATTTGGTTGTCTGTTGGGATGCTGTACCTACCCCTTTCGGCTTCGGTAGACGTCTTTTTACACCCTGTATAATCGCAAAATGTACAAACTCATTTTGGTACTTTATTTTCTGAATATTTATGAATGACAGAAAAAATACAAATAATTACAAACCATGATCATCATCATCTTCCTGCCCATAACCTACAAAGTGGGGTCGGCACATCATTCCTTTAAAACTTAGCATTTCTTTCACGAAAAATCAAAAACAAACAAACCCCATGGGCCATGATACCATCAGATTCAATTGCTCCCTTCACAAAACACTCCCTAACATCTAGAGACCGCCTTTCATTTCTAATAAACATTATAATTTCATTCCGCGAGACAAAAATGGGGCTTCGTTTCAAAATATGCCTTTTACGTTGTTACAAGATTACTGCGAGAAGCGTCTTCGCTGATGTAATTTGTTGACGAGAACCAGTTAGATCCGGTTCAATCCGGTGTTGCCAAGCTTGGAGTGAGGTAGAACTGTTTTAGCTCTAGGTCAAGGTCAAGGGCAAATTTATTGCAATTGTGTTGCAACTGACTTCCTAGGATGATTTGGCGCTTTTGGCGGTAAGATCACCAATCAGCTGAGATCACCAATGCTGCTAGAGCATCATTATAGGATTGATAGAGGAGAATGGAAGAAGAACGCATGTGCCGACCCCACATATTGGGAAAAGAGCAGGAAGATGATGATCACCCAGCATTATCACGTTTAGCGATATCTTGGCTTTAGTTTCTTATAAGTGAATTTTCTATTAGATTCTGATTAAATTATAAATGCAACTGTAAAATAAATAGATCCTTCCAACGTCTTAATGCACAAATATTTTTTTATTTGAATCAATCTAATTAAGATAAGATAATTTAATTCATAAACATTGTTAAATTACTTATGACACTCAATTATAATTATAGTACAATTTACAATGTCTTATCTAAGTATGTTGGTACGTCTGGGATTCGATCCCTGGACCTTATAATCGAAGATCAAGTTGCTATCCGACCTTATGTGTATGTAACTATAGGTACCTTTTTCACAGTCATTTTTATTATCTGTGGTCACGAGCAGTAGGTAGATCTCAAAATCTGTTCTATATCTGTGAATATCTTCCCCAAACCCTAAACTTGTAAACGAGTTACAGATTGGGAGTGACATTTCGGGAGTTACGGAACATAAATTATTATATCTTTGAGTGATGAATCGCCCTTGATGAGTTATTATTTTGAATGTTTAGGAATTAAGGTGTAAGTTTGCACGTTAGGTGTGGTTTTGGAATTAGGACTGTGTAGCAAAGGGTTTTAGATTATAAGATTACGAAGCTCACTCTTGTCGTAGCACGGACTTTATGAGCAAAATGTTTAGTAAGCTTGCATCTTTATACAACTCACTCTGATCAGCTACGGCGTAGCATTACACTATAACAGTTTCAAATTCAAATTCAAATTCAAATCGTTTATTTGTGATTTTGTAGCAACAGTTGCTACGACGTATCTACGAATGTGCTACAGTATGTTTCAATGTCGTAGCACATCAGAAGATTAGGTTGGGTAGGCCTATTCTTCAATGAAATCTGAAACAATGTCCCAGACACTACAGCGTCCCGTTAAGTGTAGGCAAAGGTTGTCTCCTGACGCTGTATAAATCAAGTAATATCTGTAGATCTAAAGGCCTAATTTTATACAGAGGATTAGTTTCAATTTAATACACATTATGAGTACTTATACAGGGTGTAAAAAGACAACTGCCGAGAACTGAGGGGTTGCAATCAGAGCATGATTCGAAACATATTTATCGAAAAAAAAACGCAAACAAAAAATTTACTGAGCTTACTCATTTTATGTTATTTTCGGATATTTACTACTATTAGAACATAATAAGACCATACCTACCTGATAATTTCATTTATAAAAGAAAAAAAAAACAGTTAAAACTCAAAATCCAGCATTCTACATAAAACAATGCGCCCAGAACATACGCAAACAGCAATCTTCAAACGCTGTTTTCTCCGGATATAATGTTTTTTTCGGAAAATATTTTTGGATTTGGTTGTGTGTTGGGATGCCGAAAGGGAGCCGAAAGGGGTAGGTGCAGACCTACCCCTTTCGGCTTCGGTAGACGTCTTTTTACACCCTTTATATAAAGAAAAAATAAGTGTTTAATGATATTGTTCTTATTAATTTCCTAAATTTTCAAGTAGGTAGCACAGGTTTTATAATCCTTCGTAGAATATAGAATTTGAGGATTTTCAAGACGACTGCCTCTTACAAAGTAAAATCAGAAATTGTAAAAACTTTCCGGCGATACATAAGTAATCTTACCTCGAAATTGCCTTAAAACTTTATTACTCAGAACTTTTTACTATAATTACTAAAATAAAAGGAAAATTAGTGGAAATCTTACCTCAGCAACTAACTTTTAGTAAGACGTTCTATTGTGAATTATGAAAGTTGTGAAATTGAATACTTGCTCCGTCCGAGTATTCATTTTAAATTCGTCTTAAACTCAATTCGGTAATTGTTCGTTCGAATAATTGCGTTTAGTGATGTGCGGAAAGTCTCATCGATATCGATGTTTTGTCAGAGATACGTTAAAGATTTAATTAAAAAAAAATAGTTTTAAGACAAGTGATCCCCGCAGTCCTACTGAATAAATGCTTTTTGACTTTTGAATGGATCACTATAAATGATGAATTTTAAAGACTAACAGGCTTACCACGTGACATAAATTTATTCCACCGAATAAATCAAGAATAACCATACATTTTGACACGTTCTATGGTAAGCCTGTAAGGGTTTTAAATCATGGCTATCATAATTATTTTTATTCATTTTGTGTCAATGCTACTTTGCTGTGTGCAACAAGCAAACTTTTTGCTTAGTTCATCTCACCACCTAGCAGTGAAAGAAAACACGATGAGGAAACTTAGTAGTTAGCATTCTTATAGGCATGCGATGATTTCGCTACTTACGACATGGAATGTAATGGAAGCTTTTTTTTAAATGTACATCATAGACCTTCTAACTGGATCGAACAGAATGTTTACTGTGCCATACATATCGATATCATGCAGTTGTGATTTGGTTTTGTTTTGTTTTGCACAGTGTTTCACTTTTTACACCATACTTCTATCGATAAAAACTAAAATAATGTCCCATCCCTAGTGACGGAAGGAGACTGTAATCGCTGTAGTACCGCGTCCTATTTACCCGACTTGGTTCATTTCGACGCCGTAAAGTCTTTACAAGTCTTCAGAGATGTTAATCATTTTTATCTGTTTAACATCACTAACTCTTTTGGAACTGCTTTTTTGAACAAGATTTATATTTCGGTAAGATTTAATTCATCTTGTCTCTTCACGAGGTGAATAAGTTTTCGTTTCATATAGAATATATACCTGCTGACTAGCGTAGCGAGCAGACGTGTTACGAGTATTACTAACAAATCAATTTAATCACGAGCAAGGAAACTTAAGTTTTATCTATTAGAACAAACAGTGCAAATTAGTGCGACACATCGTGTGTACTTAAACCTGTATAAAAATCTGAAGACAAGCGCGTGCGGTGCTCGGTCCCGTGGAGGAAAAGAGACGGACGGCGCTTTCGGCAGCTTTCGATAATAGTCGGCGACAACTGACTTCTCAGTGCATTATAAGGAAGCGTACGTATTACCGAGCGGAGCGATAAGCGGAGCGGATTAAATAAAAATCACACTTTATTTCAACCATAATGAGTATCGTACGCAAAAACTCCACACACACTAAAATGATATCAGAGGGAGGCACCTGCAGCTCACAGCCCGATCTCTCAAAAATTGATATTGAAACAAACACAACCAGCGTTTCCCTTCGAAAAAGAAAAACACCTGACAATGACTTCGCGTATCAATTTGGCGAATTTAAGAAAGAAATACTGGGAATTCTCACCGAATCTAGCAGATATCAAGCAGAAAAAATAAATAACATAAGCGAGAATATAACATTGATCAAGGAACAGTTACATGATATAAAAGCTACAACAGAGAATCTTTTGGAAGAAAACCATAACATAAAAACACAACTATCGGCCTTAACAAACACAGTAAAAGAAAACGAGGATCAAATCGCGTCACTGCAAAGCGAAGTACAACAACTTAAAACTGATCAAACAAAAACACTTACTCAATCAGTACTGCCAGCTTCTTATGACGACCTACTTGTTGAGCTACAGGAGCGAACAGAAAGAAGTAAAAATGTTGTGATTATTGGAATCCCTGAGAAACAAGCAAACAATATAGAAGAGCAAAGAGAAAGCGACAGAGACGAAGCAGAAAGGATTCTAAAGAAAATCGACCAAGGTTGTCCAAAAACAAAGAAAGTTTTAAGACTTGGCAAGTATGACGATAAGAAAACTCGCCCCCTGAAAGTCTGTTTTGACTCCCAAGAAGCAGCAAAATCTATACTGCGTAACAGAACAAACCTAGCATCAGACACAGTACGAGTATTTGCGGACCAAACTCCACAGCAACAGAAAACAATGGCAAACCTAAGAAATGAACTACAACAACGTAAAGATACTGGAGAAACAGATCTAACAATAAAATACATCAGGGGGGCTCCAAAAATAATCAAACAGCAGTCAAAAAACTAGAAAATGAAAATGCTGCGGAGAAAGTACATACTATTACATACGAAACCTCTACTAACTATACTGATATTAAGACTTCTCCCAAAACGCTCAATTTTCTGTATGCTAATGTCCGTAGCATTCTCAAGCCTGGCAAACTAGACGAATTAAAATGTGTTATTGAGACCTTCAAAACGATTATTCACGTTATTGTGCTCACTGAGACATGGTTAAAAGACGAAAGCAATGCTCTTACACTGAATTTACCTAACTACACACATTACTACAATTTTAGAACTTTAAAAAGAGGCGGAGGTGTGTCGATGTATATCCATCAAAACCTAAAACATGAATTTCTAGATGAACAATGTGAAGAAAATAACCATTTTCTATGGATACATCTTGAAAAACTTTCGCTGACCATTGGAGCAGTATATAAACAACCTGATGCAAATGACTACAGTTTCCTCGAGACATACTCAAGCCACCTGGCCAAAAGAAAGAGAGCTATCGTTTTTGGGGATATAAATCTAGACCTATTAAAGAAAAAGAAATCTATAGAAGAATATAAGATTATGTTAAAAAGTAATGGATACAAACTACTGAACAAAGTAACCAAGAAATACTGCACACGTGAAACGGCTAAAACAAAGACAATTATTGACCATGTTTGTACGAATGTTCCAGAAAACACCTTTCACATGGCCATTATAGAAAGCGCCATGTCTGACCATAAACAGATTTATCTCGATATAAAACATATCAAAACTGAACGGCCGAAACGAGTACAGTACGAGACCGTTAACTATAACAACCTCTACAAAACAATAAAGGAGAACATTGAAGCAACGAACATTGATGATCAATATATGAGACTAGAAACATTACTACTCGATACAATTGCTAAAAATAAAGAGATGAAGAAGAAAACACTATATGCACCGAAAGCTGATTGGATAACTAGAGATTTAATGGAATCAATAAACAAAAGAAACTTATATTGGCATAAACTTAAACAAAACCCCACCGACGAGACGACAAAAAATGATTTCTTAGAGTTAAGAAGTCAGACACACAGTGCTATTCAGAAAGCTAAAAATCTATACTATTGCAATTCCTTTAAAAAATGTGAGAAGAATCCTCTGAAGATGTGGCAACTCATAAACAGTCTGTATAGTAATAAATCTAAAAGTTGCTATAATCCGTCAAAATTAACTACCCCTTCTGGTGTAATCTCAGATACTAAAGAAATATCAGAATATTTTAACACTTTCTTCTCCACCATTGGCTCACAACTGGCTGGGAAAATACCTATAGCATATCAGAATAAAGACTACATACTATCTAAAATCGAACGATCAAAAGACAAACTCGAAAAATTCAAACCTGCAACCATGAAAGAAGTTAAAAAAATTATATCACTCTTAGACGCAAATACAAGCTGTGGCATAGATGGAATTAGTACCAAAATCATAAAATGCGTGAAGAGTTTAATTGCAAATAGCTTAACACACTGCATAAACAAAAGTCTCTGCGAAGGCCTATTCCCAGACTCCTTAAAGTTAGCCAAGGTCACTCCCATATATAAATCGGGGAACAAAATGGACCCAGGTAACTATCGTCCTATATCTGTACTGCCTATTTTATCAAAAGTCTATGAAAAGATACTACATAGCCGACTTAGCGAGTTTCTAACAAAAAATGACCTTCTTTTCCAAAAGCAATACGGGTTTCGGCCAAAAGCAAATACACTTGCGGCAACTATTGACCTGGTTACACAGATTAAAGTTAATATCGATCAGAAAAAAATAACACTTGGCATTTTTATAGACCTTAAAAAGGCGTTCGACACGGTGAGCCACACTATACTATTAAGAAAACTTAACAGCCTGGGTATAGAAGGGGATGCTTTAAAATTATTACAATCTTACCTAACAAACAGATATCAAGTCGTCAAAATTAATGGCCAACAAAGCAAACCTCAGCAAATAACTTATGGAGTCCCACAGGGCTCCATTATTGGACCGTTATTATTCTTAATATATATAAATGATATCCACGAGATTGGCCTACAGGGAGACATAACTCTATATGCTGACGACACCAGTCTATTCTACTCTGGATCTTCAATTAATTCTATTGTAGATCAAGCCCAAGCAGATCTAAATCTCTTGCAAAATTGGTTAAAATCCAACCTTCTCACTATTAATATTTCGAAGACAAATTATATTATTTTCGCTGCGAAAAATAAGAAAATAGAAAATCATACTCCCTTAACTATTGACGGGAAAATAATAAATAAAGTGAACAAAGAGAAATACTTAGGTCTTATCTTGGACAATCAATTAACATGGAAACCACACTTAGAAACCCTGCGAAAAAAACTTGTTTCTCTAATAGGTGCAATACGCGGCATTGCAAAATGCCTGCCTATGAAAGTTAAATACACGATCTATAATTCATTAGTTAAATCCCATCTGGATTACTTGATCGAGATCTGGGGCACGACTGCAAAAACGAATTTACACAGTTTGCAAATAATTCAAAATAAAATAATCAAAGCCTTATTCGGATACGACAACCTAGAGCCCACCCTTAATATTTACAAACAAACGAAACTCATGAACCTTTCACAAATTTATAAATATAACACGTGTCTATTAATAAGAAAAATTTTGACTAGAGACATAAAATCACAGATTACATTCACAAAAAACATACAAGTACGAAAACGTATAACTAGGCAAGCTAACAATATTATTCTTAGAGCTCCCCGGACAAACTATGGAAAAAAGAACATCCTATACGAAGGTGCAAAACTGTACAACAAACTGCCCAAAAATATTAAAGAAATTAATTTAAAATCTAGTTTCAAACGTCTACTAAAATGCCACTTTTCAAAGGATTTTTCATTGATTGACAATGATTGAATAAGAGTAGTACCTACTGTTCACCTCACTATGGCATAGGCCTTAGTAAACATTATGCAGTGACAAAACGCAATAATGTACCCGCTGCTCCAGTGCTCACTATGACCGCCTCCTAGTGATGAACCAAAACTACCCACAATAAGTGCAACTTTTTTTCTCTTTGTTTTGTTTTCTATTTTTAATTACCGATCTATTTTTGTACAAATATTTACCTGTTGTTCTTGAAAATTTAATTATTAAGCTATTACCTACTATCTAAGCTACGCTACACAGCATAATTATTACTATATTTAAGTATTTCTCTGTAAGCGAATTGTAAAATTCTTTTGAGAAAATAAACATCTTAAACCGTTTCATATGAAATGAATGGAAGTATATGGGAGAAACCTTTGCCCATCGGTGGGATAATATTATTTTTAAGATCCTGTAGTGTCCCACTGCAGTCCTTTCCCTCTCTCCACCCCTTCCTGTTCTTGGAAAATATAGGTTAATAAAAATATATTTATGTTTTGTTTCAGTTTCAATACAGAACTTCATGTTGAAACTAGTAGACATCGTGTTGGAAAGACTAAATTGACTTAAAAGTATATCTTAAGTAGTATATTTTTAGTACTGTATTTTAGCGAAGCGCTCGTGGTCGTGCTTGCTTAGACGTTCTTGATTGATTGTCGAAGTTAAGCAACGTTCTAAACGGTCCGTAAATGGATGAGTGCCAGTGGCATTTTCATCTGAGTACTTCCGTGCTTTGGAGGGAACAATAAATTGTCGGTACCGGCTATTTAAGTCGTTAAGCCATGACGGAGGCCTTAAGGCGGCCCGAAAATTCCGTCACCAGAGTTGGCCACTGACTCATACGAACTTACTTTACTTAGATTTATTAGCTACTAGTACGAGTACTACTAGTCCGTCCCGTTGTTACGCGCGGTCCCTCGGGAAAACATCACTTTCTCGGGGGATAAAATATAGCCTATGTTAATCAGGGATAATGTAAGATTTTCAAGGTGAAAGAATTTCTCAAATCCGTCGAGAATGTTTGGAGCGTTTTCAATTCAAACAGACAAATCTTTCCTCTTCCACTCCGCTCTATCAGCCGTCATCTCAACACTCACTCCTTTCTTACCCATATCATCCTTCACACAGTCCATCCATGTTTTCTTTGGTCTGACTCTTCTGCTACATCCCTCCACATTCAAACCTAACATTCTTCTCGTTACATGACTCTCTTCCCTCCCTTTCCTCTTTATAATATTACGCCATCCAAAGTTTGCATTGAAAAATTACCCTTTCTAACCGACTTCATCATTATGACTAAACAGGAGTAAACAGTTTATTTTTAATCAGCTTTAACTGAGCTTAGTGAAGCAATACTTGAATTTCAAACGAAAGTAATAAAAGTGAACCCTCAAGTGAACCGGCAAATTGACTCGCCACTTCATTCGGTCGGTTTTACGGTTATGCTATCAAGGAACTATCTCACGGTCCTTCTTAAAGGAGTTTTGAGGTGTCTTGATAATAACAACGAGATACCACAGATGTGAAGGAACTGGAGTAAATTCACCTAGTTTTAAGACGATTCAAAGTGATCCCAGCGGTCACAAATGCTTGACTTTGATTGTCAAACTTGCTTTGACACACGTTGCGGCGATGGCATTAAAATCTTTCTTGTTGTCCATATACAACGACCTCTGTTGCGCAGTGGGCGAAGGCCCGCTTGCGAAGCAAAAGGTTCAGGTTCGATCCACGAGCCAAATGTTTGTATCATTATCATCATCAGCCTAAAGCAGTCCACTGCTGGATAGGCCTTCCCTAATTGCGCCCTGTCCTCGGCTCGACGCATCCAGTTTCTGCCAGCAGCCTTTCGCAGATCGTCCTGGCCGGAGGGCGTCCTACTCTACGTTTGCCAAGTCGAGGTCTCCACTCAAGAACTCGTTTACCCCAGCGGTGTAATGTTTGTATGATCTACAGATTTGTCTCGAGTCTGGGTGTTTCTGTGTATAAACTTCCTATTTTGGATACCTATTAGCCATACTTAAGAATCTCATTAAAAAACTAATTTATCAGCGAAAACCTAAAGTAGGTCAAAGGCGTTGCAAAGTTTTACAAAAACCCGACAAAAACACTGTTTATCTCCTAAACAGCAAATTGGTTAAGTTTAAAAGTAAAAGAATCATTTGACCACGGCCTACCTTTTAGCCGTTTTATACAAGGTCACTATTATAAGAATAAAACTTGTTTTTTTTATAAAATCAATTTGTAAATAAAGGCAAACACTGTCACTCCTTGGGTGCCCGAGAATGGAAGGCGACGACGAGGCCGGCCGAGAAGGCGTTGGCGGAATGGTTTGCGAAGGAGTGGTGGGAGATCGCCAAAGATAGAGGCCAGTGGTGGATTTTGGGGGAGACCTTTGCCCAGCTGTGGGACACTGTAGGTTAACTATAGTTATTATTTCAGTCACACAGGTATGTATTATGGTATCAAGATGCCAAGAACAACAACAAAACTCAAACTAAAATAAACTCTCTTGTTTCTCACTAACTAAAATGAACTATAAAAGTTAAGAAATTAAAAGTCTTATCAAAATTTTCGATTCCGACGGGATTCGAACCCTCGATGATCAGACAATCCTCCTAAAGCCGGAGTGAGATAAATATGAGCTTATCAAGAATTTCGAATCCGACGTATGTGGTTCTGTGGCCGAGCAGTCGAAGGCACTCCGGCTTTAGGAGGATCGTCTGATCATCGCGGGTTCGAATCCCGCCGGAATCGAAAATTTTGATAAGACTTTTCATTACCTAATGAAATACCAAGTGTGGATTAACATTATAAAAAAATTACAAAAAAAAAAACCATAAAAGTTATTCTAACAAGATGTAGAAGTGTCCTGTGAAGTGTAGCAGAGCTCTTAGCGCTATAAAACCTCTAGAAACCAGCTTTCATTCTGCTAAAGCTTAAGTTGGATCGCAATTGAAACGCTGCTTAAGCTTAGCTAGGAAGTCCGTAAATGACAACCCATTACCGAATCCGTGTTGGTCGACTAGGTTTGTGCCCCGACTTTCAATCCGGAAGTCGTGGGTTCGAATCATATCCGTGCATTAATGGATTTTTCATTTCGTAAAAGTCTATAACACGAAGATCTTAACGGTGAAGGTGATGAGGAAACCCGCAGCTTTGTCAGCTCCACACGTATTGACGTCATCTTTCCTGTGGACCAGGCTGATTAAGCTGAGAGGATGGTTTAGGTGCTGGGCAAGCCTATTCCTTCTCAACAATATCCCAGGCACTACAGTGTCCCATAATGTATGCAAAGGTTTTTTCCTGACGCTGTACTAATCATCTAACATATATAGATGTAAAGGCCTAAGTTTACCCTAGAGAAATGCAATTGGAAGATCATTGGTTTACCCAATCTAACGCGATTTTTGACAGCGTTGAAAGTGCAGCATTTGTCATACATCAAACATGACGCAAGTGAGTCCCTGGCATTAGGGAACATCTGAAACGTTGGAAACACTGACCGCGGTTCGTTTACGATCCAAGCTCGAGCAAGATCCAAGCTACGATCAAAGCTGAGACTGGTCCTATTTGGCACACCAAATCACAGACCTTGCACCTACCTATAACTGTTTTGTGTTTTTTTTTTATTCTTTAGGTATGGCAACCAGGTACTGGGACTGTCCATCTCCGGTAAAAGATCTAGAGGGAGACCAAAAACAACCTGGACAGCTGTGTTGGAACGAGATATAAAGGCATGCGACGTTTCCCATGATGACGTCATGGATAGGGCAAAGTGGAGGAAGAGTGTTAGGAAGGCTGACCCCACCACCATGTGGGATAAATAGTCGGGAAGAGAGAGAGAGAGAGAGAGAGCTGTAGGTTAGTTATGCAGTTTTAACTTGTGTTAGTTTATGTACCTAACTATGTTTTTGTTTTATTATTAAGTGTGTCTGTGTATCTGTGCCAATAAAGTTGTATCTATCTATCTATCTATCCAACTCAATTTTATTAGTGAAATAGGTCTCCAGAGGACTCTCTGTCTCAGACTTTTAGTTGTAATTTTATTTTTCTTTCAAAACTTTCCTGAGTACTTTTGTTTGTTCGAATGAATTAGTGATCTTATGACTGAGTTTTTAGGCCACCTAGAGGCCTCCAAGATCTTACGACTTCAAAACCAAGACAGACATGAACATGCTATCGTTGACGACAATAACTAGTTTTTTCGAAATCACAAAATCGTAGTCCTAAAATCTGATCAAACGAGTCCACAGTGCAGTCCACTATTTGCCGAGGCGCCAATCATTCGCACTTTAATTTCAGGCTCGGGCCCGACAAACAGTCAATCGCTGCGGGTGCACAGTGGGCGGATTAAAAAAAACTTGGACAAAAAAATGTCTGTATATTTTCTATTCGCTAACAACGATTGTGCACGGATTGTGGCATATTTCTTTATTTATATTGCGCTGGCCTTAATTTTTACTGTGCACAGGTACTCCTATGGTTGATCGTAACTTTGTATCTTTACTGTCCGTTTTTTTTGTGTTGCAAATGCTGCACGTGGTAATGTTTAATACATTATGTTTCTCTAATCATGTAATGCTTCCTCTGACATTTCTCATCTAACCAGAAAAGTTTAAAGGTATTTCTTTAAGTATTAAAATATGGTTGTATAAAGACTCCAGTATATTATGAGTACCTAAAAGAAACGAAGAGTACCATTATTGTACCTTAACTCTTAAAACCGGAGCAAATTATATGAAAACATTTGTTTTGCCGCTGCGAGAATCAAACTAACACTTATACCTTTCAGTCAAGCATTCATCCGCCAGCCAAGTACCTACAACATGTAAAATTTGTATGCATTTCAACAAAAATCGAAAACTAAAAATAACAAGAAAAATAAACTAATATCTAAGTAATGGAATGCCATAACAAAACACAATAGTAACAAAATATTGTTCAATCAACAAGCGTTCGTCAATTTATGAATTGAAAAAACAATTTGAACTCCGCATTCGGAACTAACCCATTTAGGTACTCTTCAATCCGAACACTCAAAAATATTTTAGTGTCTAACGCAATTATCACTGTTGCATACGAGCAATTTAAATCTCTGGTTGCTATAGCAACTATTACCAAGCAATCTACATGTTTATCCAATGATCTATTGTGAGAGTTTTTGCTGCAGATTTCTCAATGCGAAAAAGGCTTTATTTGTAGTCGTTGTTTTTAGAATGCACTGTCCTAATCCACTGTATAAATGCCAAGTTGTTCATAACGAAAATATAAATTCTAAAAAAAATAGAGGTCCCTAGTAAGCATCAACCATTCGTGTAGATACCTCTTTATCAACGAGTAATACACAGATTTGACTGGTTAAGCACACAAATGCTGCATTAACGAGTTCATTAAAGTTGCTCGTTCAAGATCACTTTTAGAGGCATAAAACGAAATGCTCTTAAAACCTACATGTCAGTGAGAGGCGGTTATTGGTGCACAACGCTACTCTTTACGATCGCCTAAACCAAAATCTGCTTTATAACAATGGACTAAAGTTGAAATTCAAATTTTGGGTGTGCAATAAAGATTTTTGTCGCGCAAAGCTGGCCCGAGACAAATGACAGTGATATTGGCAGTTAAACCGACTAGCGCTGGTTTTTTTGTCCACAGTTTTTGAGTTTGTACCACTGTGCATGTTGGATGTAAGTATGAGTTTTTGAGTGATTTTTCCATAACTAGCTGCCCGTTCATGGTTTTGCTCACGTGGTATCGACATACTTATTTCTGAATAATGTTTGTAAACGGTTTTATAGTTGTTGTGACAAAAGGATGTTAGGTTTAAAAATGGATGAATGTAGCGGAAGGAGCAGATCAATTATGAGATTGTTAAAATAAGCATAACACAACTCGTTGAGTGTTGGAACGTTATTTATTGTCTATGAAAGTGTTCTACTATCTATGATTATCTGTCATGTCTTGAGCCTCTTACAACGAATACACTAGACAGTTATTTTTCTATTCCGGTATTTTATTTAAATTCCAATGATGGGCTTGGAAATATAAACGTAAAAACAGGGTCACGACTGTATCCCCAAGGCGCGGTAGACATTCTCTCAGATCTTTATATTCCAGATCCTTTGAAGATGTCTAAGGGGGTAGTCAGAGGCATGTACAAATACATATTTGATACATGCCCACATCTTGCAGAAGTTAGTATTCCATACGTGACAGGTTGCAAGCCCATCGCCGCCTATAAGAATACTAACTGGAAATATAATACATCTTCAAAATTAAAATAGGTACTAAATGTTTTCCCTTTCCTCCAAAAGGTTTCTAATAGAACAAGTTTGAGAAGTAATTAACAATGTTATATTATTTGTTCGAACATCTTGAGTTTTGAGGTTTGCCTCAGTTTCTGAAAGTTGTTTGTTTATTTAAGGCCACTGTCTGAGCTAAGACTGATAAATAAGAACAACCCTGAAGCGCTCGTGGTCGTGCTTGCTTAGTCGTTCTTGATAGATCGTCGAAGTTAAGCAACGTTCGAAACGGTCTGTAAGTGGATTGGTGACCGCCAGTGGCATTTTCATCTGAGCGCTTCCGTGCTTCGGAGGGCACGTTAAATTGTCGGTCCCGGCTATTTAAGTCGTTAAGCCATGACGGAGGCCTTAAGGCGGCCTAAAAACTCCGTCACCACAGTTGGCCACTGACTCATACGAACTTACTTACTTACCCTGTTGTTTTCAAGAAGAGAGTTAATAGGCACCTTCTGGGTAGGCTCGCTCCATCGTAGACCTCATTCTTGCCTATGTTAGTTTCGAGGTCAAGAGCCGACTCATTCATCATAAAAAAAACATGGATATACTAAAGAGATTCTCTTAGATCAAGATCACCAGGTCACTAATATCAATTCAATTCAATTCAATTTCAATTTATTCATAAAACTTAATACATAAAATTACAATTATTATAAATAATAATAAATAATGCTGGACATTTCACACAGCATCATCTAGCCCCAAACTTAAGCATAGCTTGTACTATGGGAACCAGATAACTGATATACTAGTACTTATATACTTTTTGTTTGTAAATACATACATATTATACATAGAAACACCCAGACCCGAGATAAATATTTGCAGATCATACAAACATTTATCCCGCGGCGGGGATCGAACCCGCAACCTTCTGCGTCTTAAGCGGGCTTTCACCCACTGCGCCACAGAGGTCGTCAATTATTATAAATAATTTACATCATATGCAATATGATCATACATAATAATCATCATATCATTAACAATATGGTAGTAAATTTAAATAGGTTTTTGGCAGTTTTAAACAAAACAAATAAAATGTTAGGTTCACTAAAGAAATCTAAAAAAAAACTCTGACAAAGATTCTATAAGCCTTCAACGAGAAAAAACTATCCATACTATAATATCAAGTATTATATTTATTGACATATAAACTAAACTACTACAATATGTACAGCGGCTGATCAAGAGTTCTGACCGCCTTAGGCTAATAATCAGGACGCGCCCCCACCATGTGTGTTACGGTCGGCAACAGTAGTATATTACTTACTTTTGTCTTTGTTTGTAAAAAAGTTAACATGATTCGTAGTCATACTACTTATTGTAAGTTTGCAGATCGATCGGCAAACGAAACTGACGTTGTCTTTTAATCTGCGCGTCCAAAATGACCAAAATCATGACACATGACTGCAGGCTGGTGTTCATACTTTTTCTATAAACCCACTTGTACTAATAGTGTTTGCTATACATAAGTATAGACATAACGTATATTTGATCTAAGTGCAGTTGTTCTAAATATTATTGGCTATAATTGTTGTATTAGTTCGAATACTTATTTACTATAGGTCCATATTCTATAAAGTTTTTTTGTTATAACTGTATCATATAATATACTTTAATATTGCTATATCGTGCAGTTTATATAATTATTATAAATATAACTAAAATATGACATAAAATGATAATTGCTCTAAATAGGAACTTTCTATAAATTTAGTGTTGCCATAACAGGATAACAGACCTGTAGAATAGGTTGCGAGGAGCGTAGCGACGAGCATGGTTTCAATAGTGATCAAATCATGCCAGAACCGACTTGTCCCTATTATAACCTTATCGTTATAGGTAGAAAAAATAAAACAAACGTAGGTATGCATGCAAAATTAATAGTAGATTATACGCGTCCCTTGATTAATAGTAGATTATTCACCAAGGGGATAAAGCAGTGTATTATGTCACGGGCGCCATATTGAATCCCAAGCGCATCGAAGGATTCTTTAGTTAACTCCCGAGCGATAGCGAGGGTGTTTATAGTTAACTCCCGAGTGCAACGAGGGAGTTAATGACTAGAATCCTGAGACAGCGAGGGATTCAAGAGCGCCCAAGACTAAGACAGCTTTAACCCCGAGGTGAATACTCTGCTTTTCACACATAGGTACTGCGAGAAAACTAGTGAATACTTACACCCAGAAAATAGCAAGCAAGTCAGGTTTTATAGGTAGAATAATAATAATCAATTCGTTTTTTTTATTCAACCTTTACTGTCCCACTGCTGGGCAAAGGTCTCCCCCAATTCTTTCCAACCATCTCTCTCCTTCGATAGCTCCCACCACCCGCTATCGAAGGAGTCGAGGTCGTCCGTTTATTTTTAAAAAAATATTTTATTGAGGTCGTCCTTTCGTTCTCAAAAAATTATGCAACAACATTAGATCATCTATAGTTTGGAGTCATTAGCCACACTTTTTCCTTAAGTTTGAATAAATTCTACTTGGTGCAGGTCTCTATGGTAAACATTTTCATAGAAATATCAAAAATAAATTCGGAAGAAAAAGATTAGTTGCCACATTTTTTCTTTTTTTTTCGTATAAGTTCTATTGGGTGTGGACTCAATAGTAAAAATTTTAATAGAAATGTTGAAGTTCGAAATTCAAATCTCATTACTTATCTGTTCACATGAGGTTCAGAGGGAGAAATGAAATCCCATACAACTTTACCTCCCGCCGGCCATTTTGTTTTTTAGGAGGGAGAAATGGTTTACTTTCTGTTAAGAATGTGAGACGAAAAAATGTATGGTTTTCTTGGACCGGGTGTGAAAACTAGATTTATAGTGCTTGCGAAGATACGATTTCATCGCGCCCCCCAGATCCTCGCGCCCTAGGCTGCAGCCTAATTAGCCTAAGGGTTAAACAGGCCCTGAATATGTACATAAAATTACAAAATACAATAGAATCAGTCAAGTTATCTAAGGATCGTCGTAAAAACGATCTATAGATAGCTCAACTGATCCAGGTCACTGCCAGTCGGAAGCGTGCCCAAAACACATGGATTCAGCGTGGCAACGCCGCCAGTATATCAAGTTAATAACTGGTTCACTTTAGTCCGGCTGCGCAGAATAAATGAACATAAGTATTATAGGTGATTACATGACCCATCCGTGCCGAACGCACCTAATTGTCAATTCAATAGAGGAAATGCTGAGACATCAAAATCTACCATTTTCTGATGTCATCAGTATTTTTCTATAGAAAAATGACTGTGGCGCGTACGGACTTATGTGCGATCAGCTTATCATTGCTATGAACTTTCAAATCTATTTTACTATTTAGCATTTCAATAGAATGTTTATTTTAATTTTCGCTGTGTAGGTATCACAGTCGCTGCTGCCTACGCACACTGGCGTCACGGAAGACCAGCGTTACAGTAGCTTCGGCTGCCGTAACATTTTGCTGAGTGACGACCTATTTTGCGGTCACTTATAGTTATGTATAGGTACTAATCAGATTATGTCTAGCTTATTTTAGTTCAGTAGTGTTACAATGTTACCTGCATTATAATATTCTTCTGTCTGTGGCACAAAATAAAAGTTTCTTTCTTTCTTTCAAATTCTGTGTGCAAAGAGCTTGCCAATAACCACTATACAATATTACTTCCATTCTGAAACGAGATTTATAAAATAGTTTCGATATAACTGTAGAAAACTCAATTTATTTTACACTCTTGCATACTCTGAAACTTTCGATTTGAGGTATGTTTTTAAGGCATCAAACTGAAAAAAATGTTGATTAAACCGTTTCGATGTTAAAGTTAACAATCACAATTTGTCGCTTCTATGGTCACTATGAACCCCAACCAAGCAAATCATTCAAACATTTGGCAGAAATCGAACCCGCAACATTCTGCGTCGCAAACTGCGCTAAAGGTCGTTTCATAGATGATAGGTTTTTGTCTAAGTAGAGTTGATTTAAGTCAAACAAGAAACGATTCACGAAGTACTTAAAATTTAGCATCTTTTTAATATCCCATCCTATATCCGTAACCCGAAGGTATAAAAAAGCTTAATAGCCACACTTTCCTCATGCCGTCATATTTAACGGCTCATTCTACCACATTTCAGAAAACAGCCGATTTTCCCAAACTCTTCACCCATTACTACTCAAGCCCGCGAGGGTTATAGACGGGATTGTCATTAAATCATAATGGCATAGATGTGAAACTTTTTTGTAACCTAACAATTTATTACGAATGTTGAATGTTCGTTTGATGAATATTCAGATGTGTTTTATTATGATTTCTGACTTCAAGGGCCAATTGTTTGGTTTGAAATATTTGGTCCTAGGTTAGGACCGTTTATCGTTGATCTTATTGACCAAACGACGACCTCTGTGGCGCAGTGGGTGAAAGCCCGCTTGAGACGCAGAAGGTTGCGGGTTCGATCCCCGCCGCGGGATAAATGTTTGTATGATCTGCAAATATTTATCTCGGGTCTGGGTGTTTCTATGTATAATATGTAGGTATTTACGAACAAAAAGTATATAAGTAGTAGGTATATCAGTTATCTGGTTCCCATAGTACAAGCTATGCTTAGTTTGGGGCTAGATGATGCTGTGTGAAATTGTCCAGCATTATTTATTTATTTAAATACAATGTAGCTCGAAGTAAGAAGCATCCAAATATTCATAAAACGTACGAAAAAACGAACCAGAATAACCACCCCGGTCTGTAGGTCTACAGACAGCGTAATCATAGGTAACCCTACAGTTTAAATCTGCATGCCTATGAAAAACTGTTCATATGGTATAAGTACGTATAAGTAGGTACTTATACCTACTTAATCAACAGCTACTTATTAAAGTTTCTTTGAACATCGTCCTAAAATTCAGTTTACAATCACACTACTTTATATTCACCTCTCAATTTAAATCTTTCTAAATAATAAATTTTGCCACTGTTTTCAAAAGAACATCTATGACTATCAAACAAACGGACAGATTATTTAGAAGCCAGATATAATAGTAACAGATTTTAAAGCCTCACAATAAGGCTTTAGCTAATAGTACTAATAATATTTTTCAAGCTGTGTGTTCTTATCGAGTTTCATTTCCATACTCTTATTCACTTTAGGGTATTGTGGGGTAATACCGGCATGATTTATGTCCACAAGCGTGTAAACTCCCGCGTAATTCATTTTAATGAGCTAGTACAAGACAGTAGGTAGCTCGGAACAAGGCCTGGTCCGTGTTGGTGTTGTACTGATTATTTAGGGCCGGAATTAGTATTTGGCACTAAGGGTCGGTTCATATCTAACGGAATATCGGTCGCGTATTATCGGTCGCGGAACGCCAGAACTGACAAATGTAAAGAAAAACACTCGACCGTTCACACTCGACGCACTAGCGTATCATCGGTTGAGTGTGAACGGTCGAGTGTTTTTCTATACATTTGTCAGTTCTGGCGTTCCGCGACCGATAATACGCGACCGATATTCCGTTAGATATGAACCGACCCTAATAGAGTTTGAGAATGAGTACATTAAACAATCATAGAATTTAAAAGTCTGATGTAAATGTTGAAAACAGCGCCATCTAAGAACAAATTAAACAAAGCTTGTAAACAAGTGAACCTCAATAAAGCCTTGAAGCAATTATTTTATCTGATTCACAATATAAAAATCATTTCTAAGTTTGTAGGTTGAGATAAATAAATAAATAATGCTGGACTTTTCACACAGCATCATCTAGCCCCAAAGTAAGCAGAGCTTGTGTTATGGGTACTATGATGACTGATATACTACTTATATACTTTTTGTTTGTAAATACATACATATTATACATAGAAACACCCAAACCCGAGACAAATATTTGTAGATCATACAAACATTGGTCCCGCCGCGGGGATCGAACCCGCAACCTCTTGCGTCGCAGGCGGGCCTTCGCCCACTGCGCTACAGAGGTCGAGGAGATGATGATGAGGAAGGAAGCATCAAAAACGACTTACATTTCAAAAAAATATGCTTAATACATCCACACTAACGACTTTTGAATCCCGTCAAAATCTAAAATTTTGATAAGACTTTTCATTTCTCACTTTTACACTATCATCCATTTTCCTGAGACTTCTACTGGATGTAAATGATGATTCCAAATACAGGGCTAGGTCACCAGGTCTCTTGTTTATCGACAAACAGCATCCAGCTGTGAATCACCCGCGGTTTGGCTCGGGGACTAATCGCGGCGTAAATCAACTGGAACAGTGGGCTCATGATTCATGATTTTGTTTGCCTAATTACGATTTTAGATTTCAGATTGTTTTAAACACCAACTCTATTATCTGTGATATAGCAGCGCAGAGGAGGGTTCGAGTCTCGGCACGAGAAAAATTGTTTTTAGGTTAGAATGACCGCATTGGACAAAGTTAGAGACTAGCTCGAGTCGAGATAGAGAGTGGAAGCGGGATAAAGAGGTCTTTGACATGACCAATGATCAACCACAATCAAACAAATAACACTAGCACCAATAATATCACAGCCAAATTGTAGAGCGTTCCATTAGTTTGTCAAGCTTACTTTGTTTCAAACTAGATGGCGCTGTCCACAATTATTTACAGCTCACTTTAGCTCAACTTCTAACTAAAACAAGGTTCTTTGTAGCATTTGCAATGAAATAGAGCTGTATCCTCAGGATTAAGTTTATGATTAACCCCGGCTTGCGGTCGCTGCAACGGACGAGTAATTACTTTCTTATTAACTTGATAAAAATGTTTGCAATTTGCTGAAAAGCTAAAAATGGCTAGACTAGAAGCTCAAGGCCAATAAAATGAAAGAAATGGTTGAAGAAAATAGAATGTTGCACTAATAGAGAGCTTTATTAAGAACATCATAGAAGCAAAAGTGGAACTAAAACGAGATCTAGAATCAATTTCATGAGTCAGATAAAAGAGAAGATCGCTGTCATGTCGTATAAAGAAGTAAAGGAATCCGCATTGGAAAGAGAGAGGTGGAGGAAGTTGCATCATTGCACCGACAAGAGCTGAGCTCTTAAATTTGAATTTGATGAGAATGTTTCATTTAATAAACTACATACAAAACGTTATTGCAAACTGCAAAATGGTCTAAACATGTAGGTCGTATTGGACGTGCCTTTGACTGACCCCTAAGTCCTCGTGTCTAGGGAAATCTGATCAAGCTGAGAGGATGGTTTAGGTACAGTGCCTATTCCATCTCAAAAACAATGTACTCACCTCATCATCATCAGCCTATAGAAGTCCACTGCTATAGGCCTCCAGGTAGAAGTCTAACTAAAAAGGAAGTTAGTATAAAAAAAATGTGGCATTCCAGGAGTGCCGAGAGAAGTGAAAACTAGAACGAGGTTTCAGTAGGCTCTAAATATAAAAAATGAACAAATAAAAAAATTGCAAAAAGTAACTGTCCTACTGGGATTCGAACTCGGGGCTGTCTCACTCAGAAGCGTCGACCATTGTGACGATAAAATGTGTGTTAGAGATGGCGTCGTAACAGTCACGTGACTGAGTTTTATAGTTTTTCCCCATCTCAAAAATGCCCAACGCGACTTATGAATTTTCACTTCAATAATTTGTTGTATATTTTGATATATTTCACAATAGGTACATATTTTATGAATTATATTCAAAATCACATTAGTTATACTAATATCCTCACTAGCGTGGAACAAATTTAACATTTTCCTCTGTAATATTTCCCTCGCGAACTATGCACGTTTGAAAAATGAAGGTTTTCCGGAAGAAATTTAGACCGTACGATTCATGCATTCATTCTAGGTACTGTGTAATGTTATAAATATTTATGTTTAATTGTATTTCAGTTTTAAGCTGATACAATGTATAATACAACACATAATATTATGTCCGCACCGCAATGATTTTTTTGTTGTAAAAATACTGTAGACGTCAGAAAATGCGGCTCGCTTCTGCTCGGCTCATTCGTCTCACTCAGCACTATTTATGAGGAAAACCGACTTCAGTGTGGGCCCTCTACATATTCGCCGATGATAGACGAATGCCGACGGTCACGAACGTGTAGAGGGCCTCATCGCCTGTATTCGCCTGTCATCGTCTTTCGAAATAGTTCGGCAAATAGTTTGACGAATGTGTAGAGTGGCGGTGTTAATGTCTCGTGTTTATTACTACTTATAAATTATCCTCTATAGGTATCTATGTCGAAATTCATAATCGAGATAAGTCGATTTATTTAGTTTTATATTTTTGTTTTAACTTTTTATGTGGTCTGCAATAAAGTATTTTCTATGTATCTATCTACCATTGAGGTACATTATAACTCAATGCTATCTACCAAGGGTAAGATTTTAAATATATTATGTTGTCAATCCCTTACAAATAAAACTTATTATGGGAACCTCCTTCAGTGGGCGTCAATAGCTCTTTTCGTACACATAGTTTAGTAAGTTCTATGTTCTTCATTACTTATTTATAAGAATACCATGTCGTCTTGTGTAAACTAAATGTAAGTGTGTTGCAGCGGGGCGGTCTCGTTTGATTAATGCCCCGTGCGCGCCTTATACGCACATGGAGCTATTCCTAATTAGCAGCTTTATTAATAAGCGGTGATCTATGCGGCAACCATTTTTAAAAATAACCAAGGATAGTCGTATCTCGTCTTTTACGTATTATTGAATACCATAGTCAAATATACAAACAAAAAGTATGTAGGTAGTATATCAGTCATGTAGTACCCACAACTCAAGCTCTGCTTACTTTGGGGCTAGATGATGCTGTGTGAAAAAGTCTAGCGTTATTTATTTATTTTATTAACATAGGAAACACAAAGATTCGAGAAAAATATTTGCAGTGATACAAAGAAGTGTCCCGCAGCGGGAATTGAACTTCCGATCTTCCGAGTCACAGGCGAGGTCTATCCATTGCGCTAAGACTGCGCTACACTGGTCGTCAATAGATTGAATTTATTAGATTGCTTAGGTGATTGCCTATGATTGATTTCGTGTCATGATTAAAGTATCCCACCATGAAAGCTCATAGGTATAACTTTTATAATTGCTTATCTAAAAACTCCTTCAAAACGTTCCAAAACCTTTGTATCCAAAGTCAATTATCCTTTACCCAGCTCATATTCACAATCATTAATTTACTAAATTTTGCACACAGCACTTAGAACCTTCGCATAACTTGGCAACTATTCTCATTTAGTATCAGCATAGCGAACACCTGCGCTACCTAACATCTAAAACTAGAAACCGTTTGCAGTATCTCCTTACAAACCTTTCGACCACATGGACAATACCACCCCTACACTTAAAATCCGACCTTATACTCCAGAAAATAGGAATGAATTCGGTTTTGCGTTAGACCTGTTCGATCGTGTGTATAAATCCACATACACGTGATTATCACGCGATTCTCAGCCGTGCGAACCACGATATAAAGTTGAGTTTTATGTGTATTGCAGTTTGGCTAAGCGACAAATCGCACCGGTAAATCATGGTGGTCTGCACTATGCCCTACATGCCTCTGCATTAGTGTAAATAGTTCGGGGATACAGTGTCCCATAGGTGAGGTGTCCCATCATATTTTATGTTAGGAAAGGTTTGATATTGACATGGCTTTTACGTTGATATTAAGGTGTGAGAAAAATGAATTTTGCTATATTTCTGTGGATTTGAGGTGGATATATTTTTCATGGAAATGAAAGAGTGAGTTTGCAGTCATGATGTCATATCATAACTAGGAGAGTACTTGGTATGAATGTTGATGGATTTACGAGTAGAGATAGGCCAAAGAAAAGATGGATGGATTGTGTGAAGGATGAGACATGAGTGAGAAGGGAATGAGTGTTGAGATGATGGCTGAAAGACGAGAATGGAAGAAGAACACATGTTACCGACCCCACATAAGGGCAGGAAGATGATGATGATCATACAACATGATCATACTTACGCAAGCCAAAAATGAATCGGATAGAAACATTTTTTTACCTCACGTTTAAGATAAAAATCTGGCTTAGCACATAAACCATCATAGCTTACGCCCATATTTTGAAAGACATGGTCAATACCGTAGTGTAGACTTGACTATCATGAGTCAGTTCCATGACTTGATCGCAGTCTAAAAGTCATTATAAGTTCATTTACAAAATACTTCTCAGCCACTTTTGACCCATTGGGTGTAGGTCTCTTTCATAATTTGCCAGTTCTTGTGGTCTTGTGCAATTTTGATTCATTTGCTCCAGCTGTTCTTTTGATGTCATCGTACCAACGCATTTGCGGTCTCCCCTGTGGTCGTATTTCACCCCATGGTCTTACATTAGGTAAGTATTATTTGTCATAATGTCCATTTTAGTAGTAAAATGCCCTCCGGCCAGGTGGAGGATGGGCTTACCATACTATGAAATCATAATGATGCTGTGTGAAAGGTCCAGCATTATTTATTTATTATAATTTGTGAACAATAAGCGCACTAAATTACTTTTAAATACTAAAAAGAAAACCGACTTCAATGTTTGACGTAGGCGCAGTGTGGCTCAGGACTAACGTCCTTACGTCTAGTGAAGATGAGGTTTTTTTGAGTTTTACTGGGGAAATTATCAATCCCTCGAGAATAAAATTTATATGGTACTTTGGATTTTAAAAATAGGTTCAAATAGTACCAAATTAATTAATTAGGTTCAAATATAAGAAATTAAACTCTTTTTAACCCTAAAAACACATGAGAATTAATTTCCAAACCTCGATACAATATTAATATAGTTTAGTCTTGTAATCCCAAACACCATACCGTCCGATACAGTTTAATATTAATTGTAGGTATTTGCCAAAACTCCGGAATCATAGACCGCAAGCGCTGAAGGATTACGTCCATTAATCCTGGTGGGGGCACACCTGCGCGTGTTGACGCCTCTAACACGCTGCGGTCCGGCCGTAATTTCTACTCAAACTATGCTTCTATGAAACGGTGACAAACATATAGCGTTTTTTTACCTATTTGATCACATTAAAGTAAAAAACTCATGGCACTCTGAAATCTTGGTAAATCCGCAGCATCATTTTACGGCCACTCTACATTCGCCAAACTATTTGCCGAACTATTTGGATAGAAGATGACAGGCGGATAGCGTGTAGCTCGTGACCGTCTGCATTCGTCTATCATCGGCGGATATGTCGAGGGCCCAGTCAGTTTTAGAGTAGTTTTCTTTTACCCTACTTTATATTTCGATATGCATTCTACTAAAAGCTCGATAAAGATTTATTTAAGTACTTATACTATACAAAGGAGTTTGCACACTGAAGATTGTTCACCGAAATAAATCTAGGTCCACTATGTTTTTTACTCTGATTCTTTACCGTTTAGCGGTCTGATCTAAAATAAGTAGTGCCTTAAGGATTCAGTGATGATTCTGATTCATTATTATAAAAATTACGATTGCGGAACTAACCTAAGTACTAACAGCATTTTTTTAAATTCTATTGCGGCCGTTTTAACGGTCATCACTTTCTAGAAAATCTAAGCTCTAACCGGACGAAACAGGTTTGACGTATCGCGATTTTGGATACAGATTACGTCGGATTGTTGTCATGTTTGAAAATGGAATAGAATTCGAGCAGGAATTTAAAATAGGTTTGACTATGACTGACATAAAAGTAGGGGGTGCTTGATGGGTGGTCTCGCCCGTGACATGAAAAGTAGTATAAAACATAAATTATTATCTAAACATTTCTAAAATGAATTCTATCGACGAAAATAGACGAAAAAATATGTATTGGTAAAAACTATACACATCTAGCTAGTGAATTGCAAGTGACAGATTGCAAAATATATCCACTTTTTCCAAATTTAAATTTAAATCTGCTTTATCGTGAAATTGGTTTGTAAACGACTCAAACTGAAGGACAGATAGACTTTTTGGGATAACGATTTAATAAATGCCCACTGATACCAACATTTAAAAATGTACGATTGATTTATTGCATGTGCAAATTAATGGCGGGCATCATTGAATGCAAAAATTTCACGGCGCAGTTGTCAATATGGAATTTCCGAGTTGCATTTATACGAGTCAGTTTAATGGGACAGATGAAACTGTATGATTTCACTGTAAAGGTTTTCAAGATGCTTCAAAATTTGCTACCAATTTAACTGATGGCGTAAATTTGTTGCAAATTTTTGACGGGACAAGCAAGATTTTTGATAGGAGATTGGACTACAGTCACGCTTTACCGTGAAAAGTAGTAGAGATGAGTCCTTTGCCCTACCAGTGAAATGATTGAAGCTGCAAATAATGAAATAAAACATGAAAACTTTGGTAATTTGCCAGTATTATGGACGCTTTTGACTAGCGATCTGACCTCCTCAATTTTGAGATAAGTCATTATTTATTTTCGTTTTTTAAACCGTTCACCATAACACAAGCCTAATCTTTACTTATGAGTTGGTAACTACAAATTAACACCTAAATTTACAGCTTTGACCTGAGTCATGTTGGCCTAGCACTATACACTAATGTTTCATCGAGAAGGGCTAGTTCAAATATCAGTTTTAGCCTAGTCACTAAGCGACACTATGTGCTGACACAAAATGAGTGACTTCTAGCTGAAATAACAGCTTTCATGCATCTCTTGTTTATCGGTACTCCTAGAAAAAACTTTATAGTTGTACACAATGTCTTCAGCGGATAGAAGTTGCACATAACTTTACGTTTACAAGCCTGAGAGAACAAGCAGGTTATTGTACTTCATCATCCGCGTCTAGCAGCTGTTCATCCATTGTCTGTGCTTTGCCTGCAACTACGTAACTGACTACGTAAAGCCTGGTTTAGACGGTACCATTCATGCCTCTGGCATACAATTATTGAATGACTAATACCGTCTCAACAACACGTGTCATTATTGCACGTTATTGAACTGGTATACCAGTATTCTCTCAACGAGATCGAATCAGGAGTGAAGAGATCCGTAGACGCACCAAAGTCACATAGCCCATATGATTAGCAAGTTGAAGTGGCAGCGGGCGGGGCACATAGCTCGTAGAGCTGACGGTCGTTGGGGCAGAAAAGGTTTCGAGTGGAGGCCACGCACCGGAAATCGCAGCAGAGGATGGCCCCTCACTAGATTGAAAGACGATCTGGTAAAGATTGCTGGGAGCCGTTGGGTGCAGGCTGCACAAGACCGCTGTGAAAATCGATGGGGGTGTTCAGCAGTGGACGCTAGATGGCTGAGATGATGATACCAGTATTGCTTCAAAACTTTCCTATGTGTAAACAGCACATAACAGTGCATCAAAAGCTTATGATAGTAACTCTCTAGAAAAATAAAATCTGTACTTGAGATTTTATTATTTACTAGACGCGCTACGTGTTACCCGCGTGATTTCTCGGAAATAAAACCCTTTTCCGGGAAAAAAATAGCCCTAAAAGTAGTTCAAAAAATTTTACTCCGTGACAAAATATTCCCAACGACCCCAATAACATCCCTGCTAGTGGGGCAGTTGGGAATATTACCAAAAAGCACACAAACACAACTGGCATGGTGCATCCACACACACACAATTACGGAGAAACCCGTCTTCGTGAAATTGAACAACAGTAGAGAAAGCTAAGTACCTATCTAAGGACAGGCCACGGGGCGTTACTAGTGTAGGGTAGGGAAGGTAAAAGGACAGGGGGTAAGCTAATTGAAATTGGATATTAATGTGAGGGCTCTTTGTAATTAGGCTCTGGTTTAGATACGGTCACAGTTTTACGAGATGATGGGAGATGTAATTAGGTTGCGTCCGGATTAAATCTATGATGTAATGTGACCTCTGTGGCGCATGGGCAAAGCCCGGAGAAGGTTGCAGGTTTGATATTTTTTGGGGACAAATATTTGTAGAACGTCATTCAATTTTCATCGTCAATCGTTCCGTACTTATCAATGTTGTATTAACTAAAGAAAAACTAGATAAGTAAGTAGTTAAACGATCACGAGGTTCCTTTAACACAAGCTCTAGGTACTTTACTTACTTTGGTGCCGAATGATAATACATTTTTTTTAGTTAACCTATATTGTCCCACTGCTGGGCAAAGGTCTCCCGCAAAGTTTTCTAGTGGTCCCTATCTCCCTATCCCACCACTCCTTCGCAAACCCGTCGAGATCGTCATGCCAACGCCTTTTCGGCCGGCCTCGTCGTCGCCTTCCGTTCTCAGGCACCCAAGGAGTGACAACTTATGTTGTTAGTAAAGTCATGGCAGCTAAAGAACAGCTCGCAGTGCTTTTATTCCAATATGGTTTGGCATACTGTTGTTGTTTTGGCATTACCTTTGGCAATAAACTACCTAGAATGTTTGGCTTTTCAAGCTGAAAAACAATTCCAGTTTTATCAAAATCCGCATTCGCAATATCTAATCCAAGTGCGGCAATGGTTTTAAAACGCAGCAAAAACATTGCTGGTAATGTAGTGTCCTGTTAGGGGTGCAGCGTGTAAAGTATGCGATGTAAATGTGTGCAATAAATTTAGTCTGTGTGAGCGCGTTGCCGATGGCTTGTGCAAGTGACTGCGGGACATAAAAGTCTGGGAACAAAGATTCTGTGTTTATAAGTTTTGAAAAACCAAAAAATTACTGACAAAATGTGATGACTGGCTCATGCAAGGTGAGTCAGCAAAGAAGCATAAGGCAAATGCGGCTTTTGGTTCAACAGACACACAATCATCGATCAGCAAATAAATCTAGACTAGAAACAAGTACCTTTCAAATATAAAAAGAACACTTGTTTCACTTTGTAGTAAAAAAGCGGTGCGTAAGAAAGAAACAGAAGATTTCCAGCCTGACAGTCTGAGCCATCGTCGTGAGGTAGCGAGTTTGTCGGTTTTCTACAGATTGTACTAACGGTGAGGGTGCCCAGGAGCTACACGATCTTATTCCGCCTTCACCATTCTTTTACAGGGGTAAAAGAACGGTGAAGGCGGAATAAGGTCGTCCTTCAGATGCACAGCTGATTATCATCCTCGCCTGGTTGATATTCCACTTATTAGAACTAAGCGCTTTCAAAGTTCTTATAATATGCGCACTGCAAAAACTTGGAATCAGCTTCCCGCGTCTGTATTTCCGCTGAGCTACGACCCTGTTTGTTTAGGCACCTTCTGAGTAGGCTTGCTCTATCGTAGACCTCATTCTTACCTATGTAAGTTTCGAGGTCAAGAGTCGACCATAAATAAAAAAATCTAATAACAATTGAAAGAGCTTTGTTTTGTTTAAAGCTAGATATCAAATGTCTGGAAGAAATCGCTTCTAAGCGATAAGACCGCCCATTTTACACTGTCTCGTTGGGTTCTATTGGTTCATATGTGTATGTTTTGTAATTATTGTGTACAATAAAGAGTTTTTCATTCATTCATTCATTCAAATGTCCTTTATATTCGTCAAAGAGCAAAGCAGTGTGTCACAAACATAATTCCGCAAAATGTGGATTGCAGTGCGGTAATTAATGTTAAACGCTACCGGGTTAGGCGGCCGAAAAACGGCGGGACACTTGGTGACACCATAAATAGTTGATGCTTCGGGCTTTACATGAATGTGGCTTAAATTATAGTCTTGTTCCCATTACAACTTGGTGCTGAATTGTGAGCAAATAACTTCTACTTCATCATTATTATCTACCTACCCTTATCCCAAGGGGAACATTTATTTGGGGTCGGCAAACAGGTTTTTCTTCTCAACTTTGCTGTATCAACTGTCGTCTTAATTCATCCGACCTTTCTTCCATTCATATTTTCCTAATTTGATAATGATTAATATTCTTCGAATTTAATTAAGATAAGATAATTTATTTCATAAACATTGTTAAATTACATAGGACACTTAAGTATAATAATTATAGGAACAAATTACAATGGACCCCACACTAGGCAAAGCCTGTGTCGTGGGCGTCTATGTGAATTTTTTATAATAAAAATAAATGAATAAATAATAAAAAAAAATACAATGAAACCAGAATTATTCCATATTGTTCCTCTATTTTGCTGCTACGTAGAAAAAAATATTAGCACGGCACTTACAAAAACATAAAAATAAAGTTTTGTAAGATATTTTTTCGAAATATTAAATTTTGTAACGATACGAATATTATTATTTTAATCCCTAATACAAATTATATGATATGTAAGTAGAGGTAGCAAAAAAAAGATGGATGGATAGTTTGAAAGTAGATATGGAAAAGAAAGGAGTTGATACAGAGATGACGAGTGATAGGGGAGAGTGGAAGAGGAGAACATGTTGTGCCGACCCCGCATGAGCGGGATAAGGGCAGGCCAATGATAATGATGATGAATCCATATTACAAATTAGAAACAAATATTTTTTAATCCATTACGATATACCGGCTATAGAATTGTAGTGTACCTACTCGTATTTTTACAACAAACGAAACATGTTTACGAAACGTGTAAATCCTTCCTGGCTTTATGAACAGGATATTTTGGCGATAATAGTTCATCCGGGTGCAACGGGAACAAGCCGATTATGGCACCCTTTGTTGTGCAAAAGCTTGATTTCATGTAGTGGTTTTAACATATTTTTGATATTAAATTATTGTCAAGCCTTGTATGGACTACAGGCTACGCGTTCACGAGTTCCAGACTCACGCGAGTCGTCAAAATCGTATTTATTTAGACATTTTACATCGACTCGCGAGAGCCTTGGAACGCGATAACGCGTAGCCAGCCCCTCTAGCCATGTTACAAATAGAAATGGATTCGAATCGACAGATAACGCTGAGACTATACCTGCGCCTAATGGCATAAATTGCCTACATTTTATGTCAAGTGTCGCGGCACGTGAGTTCTTGGCATAATATCAAACTGACGATTTACATAAAGCCAGGAACTCACGTGCCGCTATAATTTTTAGAAAATGTATGCAGTTTTAGCAATTAAATGCCGTAAGACGCAGGAGTCTCAGCGTTATCTGTCGATTTGATTTACTTACTTACTATTTCTATTCTATTGCGATTTGTGACACGGATATGGGGGCAGGTACGCGCACTCGATACCCAGCTTCACAAAACTGGTTGTAAACGACTACTCCTGAAAATGTAAACTCGTTGACATGGACGAACACAACAAATACAAAGTATTGTCTGAGATAAAAGAACTCATAACCCACGAAAATCCTACTTCCGATCACTTTGAAAAATCATAAAAACTTTGATTCTTGATATCAAACTTTCGCAGTAGTTGTGCCTTCTGTCTTGGATTAAATTCACTTGTACCGCAGAAGTGTGATGGGACACTTTGAGTGATAAGACCACCCATTGTTTAGTTATGAGTTTTTTGTATAGTAATCAATAAGTGCTATCTAGTTTTAGAGATACAATGACCAATCACGAAGCATTTATCTAACAGCTTATGCAAAACCCACTCATCAAATGAGCGAGCATCCAATCGGCAAGAGATTTGTGAAGCAAATTAGAATCAGGCTGTACAATCGATATTCACAATACAGAACGTTATTGTTGATAATTCTCTGAAAAGGTATGAAATATCTATTTCTGAGAGAAACAATTTCAAGTATTATTTCAGCGACCTTGACACTAGGCGAAGATCACTCCACGACTGTTGGTGGAATCCAAGAACCTGAGCTAGTGACTCCGTTACCAGACTTGGCCACTTACTCATACGATCCTGATCTCTATGAGATATATCGTACTAAATGGCCTCTCAGCTCATTTGTGGTGCTTGTTCTGCTTTCTGTAGATTGTGGGTTCGATTTTCATTCATGACACATAAATGTTGTATACCGCATTTAGATCGGTTAACCTATTTTGGAGATGAATAAATAAATAAATAAAACTAATGAAGATGAATGAGACTATTCTGTGTAATTTTTATCTTATCTTATCTTATTCATTTGCTCATAAACACATGCTCTTAAATCATCCTAAATGCATACAACTTCATTTCAGTGTGGATGTTCAGACGGGTAATTTTGATAAATTATCCTAGTGAGATATCACGGCTTTTAATCTGAGGTGTACCAATGGGTTATTGTTTCGTGAAAAACATGCGTATTTACACCAAACTGACGGAAAATATCGTTTCTTTGTTTTAAAAAATCAAGTTCTCAAATAATTTATTTATTGATCCTTGACCCCGAAACACGTTTGTCGAGAAAGAAAAATAGTGACTTCTCCTAAAATGGGACTCGCATCGACACAGAAATGCGATAATAAATAAAAGCTTGGCGCTACTATGAAAACTAAAACTATTCGATAGTTTTGAAATAACACGTAAAAAACTTTCTTTTAATTATAGGTAGGTAATTGAAAAAGAAAAATATTAGGTCGGCATGTCGCGAGATTCGAGAGCTGGCTATTTTTTGGCACAGAGAATCAGCATTGCAATTCAGCGTGGCATGGCAATGCCGCTAGTATTTTGGGCACGCTTCCGACTGGCAGTGACCTGGATCAGTTGAGCTATCTGTACATCGTTTTTACGCCGATCCTTAGATAGCTTGACTGATTCTGTTGTATTTTGTAATTTTATGTACATTATTGAAGTAGCTTAGTTTTTGTAAATTAATAATTAATTAATTAATGATGTAGGTAGCTTGAATATGGCTAAATAAATAAATGTTTAATACTGAATATGTCACACTACATTATAATCCGATAGTAAGCAGACTCTTATGTAAATACACATAGAAATATTTGTCTCGCTTCGGGAATTGAACCCGCAGACTTCTGCGTCACAGGCAAACCTGCGGTCATCTATCTGACTAGTTGGTTGTGTGTATGAATCATGACTCCAAAATGACTTTTATCAAAGATTTACTTAGCTACAATCCCAGCCTTCCAAATCAACAGACATCTGAATCATTGGTAACAAGAAATATTTTCGCAGTAGAGCCTGAAGTCCGATCACGACTAGATCACGTCTCCCCTAACGCGGCACGTGGACGCGACGTGTATCGCTCCTGAGATTTCACTAGATTTCATGGGGTATAGTGAAAAACGTGATTTTCTAACCCACTGCTCGATGGAAGAGTAATGTTGATAAACTATCTTTATTCATTGTTGATGCCATGATGAAGTTGCAATGCTGAACATTTTACATCTAGCTGAAAAGTTGTCAAAGTGAATTTTCCGGTTTTTTTATTAATCCACACTTGGTTTAATTCATTAAGAAAATTAAGAAATGAAAAGTCTTATCAAATTAACCGATAATAAGAGCTTATCAAAAATTTGAATTCTGACGAGTAGGGTTCTGTGGCCGAGCGGTAAGGCGCTCCGGCTTTAGGAGTATCGTCTGATCGATGCGGGATCGAATCCCATCGGAATCCAAAATTTTGATAAGATTTTTATTCTTAATTTTCCAGTTGTTTGGACGTATGTGATGGTGGAGAAAAACATCGTGAGAACACGTTATTGTTCACAAAGAGTACATAGGTACGGTCAACGTCACCAACTGGTTAGTTTTGTACTCTATGAGCATCTTACCTTACTTTGACGAGCCTCAATTCTCTTTGACGGGCTCCCCAATGGAGCTTGACTTTTAGTTTTAAGATGGATCACCTAAAATATGATAAGCCCCAAACCGTGTTTGTTGCCCTGATTCTTTACGGCATTGGTCGCGAAAGAACAGTAGTAAAATTAGTTCTAAGACCATTCTAAGTGATCCCAGCGGTCCTACTGAATAAATGCTTTTTGACTTTTGACTTTGACTAACCCCCCTGCAGTATAAACCACCTTACTAAGGACGTTACCAATTGGTGATGCTGACTGTACGTACATATTACAAAAATTACAAAGAAACAACCTAATCACAAAGTTATCCAATAATATCCAAGGCATAGTGTCCCTTTGAGCGTAGGCATAGTTATAAGCAAAGGGCTTAGATTTTTACGTGACAGTAAGTACTTAGCACTAAAGGGCAGAACTTGAAGTGGCAAGCACACAGAGGGCAGAACCCGCAATAAGTCAGCGGCGGTAATGCGTCCATAAAACACGGCCAGCGTGCTGGATGCGCCAGATTAATCTACTGCGCTGTGAAGGCATAAAGTATTTCCCTCCGCACCGAGATTCTTGTTATTTTTCCACAATTAATACGAAAACCTGAAATTTTATACCGAGGATCATTTTTTCAGATATTTTAAAGTTTTACGGTGTATAATGCGTTGATACAATTTTTTAATTAATAAAATTAAAATAAAGGAATTTTATATTCTAGAGTGCTGTTGGCCAAGTTGGTGGTGGTTAAGCGCATTAACCCCCCGGTGGATTCCGATCTTGTCGCGATGGGGGGGCTCAGTAACCGTAACGTGGGACACGGTGAAGCCAAAAGGAATCCCAGGCGGGGACGCTCCGAGTGGGCTAGCGGTTGGGCCCGCTCTGGATGCGTCTGAGGCGGGTGCGGAGGACGGAGTAATTTCTGTCCCCCGCAGTCAGGAGGGGTCGCGGGAGAAGAGGCGTGTCGGTGTTTCGTTGCCGTTCGCCCTATCTTCCGCGACCAAACGGTGGCGCACCGTTGTTGCGTTGGCGGAGGGGCCGTAGTGGAAGAGGAGTGTCGGTGTTACGTTGCCGCTCTCCCTGTCCTCTGCGGCCGTTTGGAGGCTTCTCCACGCGCACTCTTTAATTAGAGCGCGCAGTGGACGAAGGGAGCTGAGAGCTCTGGTGGTGAGTAGCGGACGCTAGGTGCGGGGGCACCTTCGTCCGCCTTGCACTGCTCACTACGACGCGGGGCCCGCCATAAGGGCGGGGATCGCCGGAGGGGGTCTGGATGTAGAGGGTCTGCCAGTTTCCCGGACCCCCTCCATTCCAGGCGACGCCGGAAAGGCGCTGGGACGTTTAGTGGGTATACCGGGAGTCCCCGGGGAGTCCCACATTCCCCTCTCGCCCCCCGGCGGAGGGGATGCGTAACGCATTTTACCCAGCGACAACAAAAAAAAATGGTTAAGCGCATTAACACACCTATAAACGGTAAAGGAAAACACTTATTTCTGCAAAATGAGCATTTGCCATGACATATTATAAAGGAGCTTGAACTCCCTCAAAAGAGTCTAATGGGCACTCTACATATTCGCCGACGATAGACGAATGCCGACGGTCACGAACGTGTAGAGAGCCTCATCGCCTATAATCGCCTGTCATCTTCTATCAAAATAATAGTTAGTCGAATGTGTAGAGTGGCCGTTACACTATCGTAATTAGATTCTCTCTGTATGCGGTCACCATTAATACATAAAAAATAGTTATTTCATGGAACTCAATTGGGTGCAAAGGGTTAAAAGGAACTCAAGAAAATAAAATACCTCAACTAATAAAACAAGACGATAAATCAGTAGCTACTTGTAGCTAAACCAATTACCCCCCTGTCAAGCAGCCCACTAAAAGCGCTGTAAATAAGCTCAAAGCGCTTGACGCACGTAAAAATCGCTTAATCGTTATTGTAGGTAATGTAGATATTTTAAAACTTCAACGCAATTAGCGCTTTCCCGCTGGTTTGTAACTCAGCGGGAACGATGCCACTGAACGATTGGGGAGCGACTATGGTTCTATGCATAGCGATTTGAAACAGAATAAACTTAAGATTATACTTTGGTCATCTCAACCGCACACTTAGGCATCGTCCTAATAGAACGCGACTACGCGATTATTGCGCGAGTAAGCGATGCGACCTCGCTAAAAACCGTCAAAAATTTCATGATTGTTTGAGTCGTTCTTGATACATTGTCGAAGTTAAGCAACGTTCGAAATGGACTGGAAGTAGATGGTGACCGCCAGTGGCATTTTCATCTTAGCGCTTCCGTGCTTCGGAGGGCACGTTAAAACTGTCGGTAATTCAAGTTAAGTCGTTAAGCCATGATGGAGGCCTTAAGGCGGCCTAAAAACTCCGTCACCAGAGTTGGCCACTCAACTCAATCAAACTTCATACGTTGAGGATACTTCATAAGCTCATCGCACGATGCATCCGCGCCGAACGCGCAGAACTGTCAATTCAATAGAAGAAACTGACTCGATAACGAGCACTGAGAGACGTCAAAAACTAGCCGTATTTTCTGACGTCATTAGTATTTTTCTATCGAAAAATGACTGCGGTGCGTACGGCATTATTATGTGCTATCAGCTGTCGTCCATTATCTTTCTTCTTTGTTTCAGCTACATTCTGTAAACTCGTATGCACCATGAATGCGTCTGAATACTAAAAGGGCAAAATTATCTGCATTGCAGATGAATGTCATATTTCATATTTTATTTAATTAACGAGTTTTATTTCATTGTATTTTAGCAAAACATATTAATATAATGCTCGTGATGCGATAATATTTGTTTACTAATTAATTATGTGAAAATGTTTCGGGGATTTTAACAAAACTGTTTTTGAACAGATGAAACTAAAAGTTTGTGATATCGCATATGAAATGCATGTTTTGCAACAAGCTCTTTGTTTCCAAATAGTGGCCACAAAATCCTATAAAATATACTAGCTGACCCGCGCAACTTCGTCTGCGCATTATTAGGAACAAAGTAGAGGAGTTTTGAGTGAATCGAGAGTAGGTATATACAAAATATAAAACTCCGTCGCTTGATATAATAATATTTTTTTTTTATATTTATGTTTCTCTCAAGAATCCCAAGATAGAGGTAGGGAAAATCTTACCCAGATGTTGCAATGCTAAGAACAAAACGAATACGGTAATTGGTATAGAATCCCTGAAGCGAGCGGCAATTTTTTTGAAGAAATTGAGTCGAAACATATTTTTTTTTGAATACTTAGCAAGTACTGTATGGTGTTGAATTTCGAAATAAAACGATTAACTAATATTACCTACCCGCGACTTCGTCAGCAATATAAAAATATCGAAAACGCAAAAATCTCCATTAACTTTTCAAAACTCAAAATCAAAGAAAATTATACTCCTTCGTATTTCGATCTCCGCTAGAAACGCCACCTAGGAGAAAAAGTGTAAAGTAGTTTTGACCTCAAGACCGATAGATGGCGTTCTAACTATGGATAAAATATTTTAATATCAAAAAATCATAACTTCGGAGTTCGGATATATTGATGGGTGGGAATACACATGTTACATGTTTATCATTAATTTTAAAATAATTTATTATGCAAAATACAAAAAAAAGTAAAAAAATCTAGAGTGCAAAAAGTGGCTGGCGGCGGTCACCCATCCTTTTTATGACCGCGCCCAGGGTTGCTTAACTTTTTTCCCCATACAAACTTCCAACCCTTATTTTCCCGCCCCCTTATGGTAATTGACAAAAAAAAGTAGCCTATGTCCATCCCTGGGGTATACTCTTTATCCATGCCAAATTTCAGCTTAATCGGTTCAGCGGTTTGGGCGTGAAAAGGTAACAAACAGACAGACAGACAGACAGACAGACAGACAGACAGACAGAGTTACTTTCACATTTATAATATTAGTATTAGTATGGATTTATTTAGGTAAATAAGTTCGTAAGAGACAGTGGCCAGCTCTAGTGACGGAGTTTTTAGGCCACCTTAAGGCCTCCGTCATGGCTTGGCGACTTAAATAGCCGGGACCGACAATTTAACGTGCCGTCAAGCACGGAAACGCTCAGAAAATGCTACTGGTGGTCACCTATCCACTTACATACCGTTTCAAATGTTGCTTAACTTCGACGATCTATCAAGCACGACTACGAGCGCTTCTTTGTTTCTTTTTGTATTCCTAAAGCACAGCAGACATTCTCAAAAATCTAAAACTAGTATATCTTCTTTGTCATTCCCAAAACATATCTCAACGGGAGTGCACTCACAACCGATACGAATGCACCAAATAAAATGTTCTTATTCACCCACTAAATGTAGTGTGTTGTCAGGGACGGATTCAGTTGTTGTATTCATACCAACTATCTTCGTCAATGTATCAAGCATGCAAATGCTCAAAGCTTGATAAATTCTTCCATTCTTCTTTTTTATTTCTCTAGAAATAGAAGTGAAGGAAAACATCGTGAGGAAACCAGTTAGTATTCTTATAGGCGGCGATGGGCTTGCAACCTGTCACGTATGGAATACTAACTTCTGCAAGATGTGGGCATGTATCAAATATGTATTTGTACATGTCTCTGACTACCCTCTTAGACATCTTCAAAGGATCTGGAATATAAAGATCTGAGAGAATGTCTACCGCGCCTCGGGGATACAGTCGTGACCCTGTTTAGAAATTGCAATGTACCTATCAAGCGTCTAGAAAATGCTTTCGATGTAGCTAGCTCGTTCTTCGTAGTCGAAGTTAAGCAACGCTCTGCATTGTCGTGGCGCTGGATGGGTGACCGCTAGTCGCACATTTGAAGGCACGTTAAATTGTTATTATAAGTGGCCTACAACCTACAACACCATTTTTTCGCAAATTGCTGCGAAAACGACCGGAAGGATTTTGTCAATGTATCAAGAATGAGAAATGACGCACCACAAACGCACCTCAACCTTAGGATTCTATACCAAATAGGTGACAAAAGGACCCCATTTGGTCTGGATTACAAAACTACTAGGTACACATTATATGCGCCCGCTGCAGTTGCTTATCAAAGAGCAGGATCGGTTATCTTGGAAAACGATCTACAGATAGTTCAACTATTCCAAGTCACTGACAGTCGGAAGCGTCTGTCGTGATTACCCACATGGAATGGCAATGCTGACTGCTGATCCGCTGAGCCAATTGTGCACCAGCTCTCAAGTCACACCCACTTTGACCAGACATCTGGTTTGTTTTGAAGACAAGAAGGAAACTGACATTCTTCCTCAAATATCTGACTTCAGCCCTGAACGCCTCTCTATTGTGTCTGGGCGTTCGCAGTCCGTGAAAATGCCAGTTAGGGCCGGAGTGCTAGCTCGATTTGAATTTATACGTGGAAGCTTTGGTACTGTCTTACATTGCACCTGCAAGCACTGAAAAACCCACTTTGTTTTATAGCAGTTAGAGTTTAAAGTGAAGAGATAGAGAATATTATGAGACGTGAATATGGACTCAATAAAGGGCTGCTTTGCTCTTGTTTACGGGTTTGTGAACTCCAAAAAGATATAAAAGGTATTCATTTTTCACTAGATGTCTATTAATATTTGTGTTGCAGATACTATGTCTATACTAATATTATAAAGAGGAAAGATTTGTTGGTTTGTATGTTTGTTTGTTTGAAATGAATAGGCTCCGAAACTACTGGACCGATTTGAAAAATTCTTTCACCAATAGAATCCTACATTATCCCTGATGAACATAGGCTACATTTTATCCCGGGAAAGTGAAGTTTTCCCGAGGGAACGCGGGTAACACTGCGGCGGACAGCTAGTTACTTTTTAATAAACTTACAAATGAAAACCCGACTGTATCCCCAAGGCGCGGTAGACATTCTATCAGATCTTTATATTCCAGATCCTTTGAAGATGTCTAAGGGGGTAGTCAGACAAATAGTTACGTACATACCAACATTTTAATTACTTATTATGCCGCCTCTGACTCTGTTTAGACATTTCAAAGGATCTGGAATAACTGGAAAGATATGAAAGGAGGATCTAGAGTATACATTTCTGTTGGTTTTGTTATTTCACTGGCCTCTCTTCCCAGACCGCCAAGAGACGGCCAACGACGGCCTCTGTTGCCAAACCTCAAAAAATACTCCAGGAAAAATACATTGTTTTTCACCATTTACCAGTTTCCGAGCCAGCTGTACACTGTACAGTTACAGCGATTATCCACTTCTCACTGCACTTTTGTCCGCGACAGTTGACACTCATAATTATGTTACGTGAAACGGTATTCTACATTTTTGTGGTGACGGCAGTTTTATTTCTCATGTATTTTGTGCTCTTTTTTTTACTGAAAATTTATAATCTTGGTACATTTGTTCTCGCTTTAGAGTCAATGATACACGTAGTAAGTATTCTAGAAGAAAAACGCCAAAATAGTAAAAAACAAGGAGAACGGTAGAGTACAATTTATTCTGAACATTTGTATGTTTTGAATGGCAGAACATAGAGTACACCAGTAACTAATATCCCAGTAATCGGTGAAGAACTACCGTTTACTGAGATATTAGTTACTGGTGATGAAGATGGTAATGCATGATGAGCAATAATTGGATCCCGACTGAAGAAACGTTGGAGCTTTAGCGAAAAAGCAAAATAAGTAACAGTAGTTTTTGTATGATTACTACGCTCATCATCTCCCTGCCCTTTTCCCACATTACGTGGGGTTGGCACAACATGTGTTCTTCTTCCATTCTCCTCTATCAGCCGTCATCTCAACACTCACTCCTTTTTTACTCATGTCATCTTTCACACAATCCATCCATCTTTTCTTTGGCCTACACTCATAAATCCATCAACATTCATACCAAGTACTCTTCTAGTTACATGACATTCTTCCCTTCTCATTACATGCCCATACCATGCTAGCCTGTTGAGGAGTAACAGGCTAGCATGGTCTTTTCATTCACTGGCGCCACTTTCACATTCTTATGTACTCATATGTACTCATTCCTTACTCTGTCCATTCGCGTCACTCCACACATCCATGCCAGCCACGTGCACCTTTTGTTCATCCGTCCCTTTTGTTGCCCAACACTCAGATCCATACAATACGACAGGTCTTACGATCGTCATATATTTTTTTGTGTGATTACTACGCTTTTGAAATCAATTGACTGGCAGTGATCTGGATAAGTAAATCTATTCTTGATAATCCAACTGATTCTAATGAATTTTCTACAGTTGTGTAAAATGTAGTAAATATGTCATAAACTCTTGTTATTTTGTACGAGAATAAATATTTTTCCCCAGTCAATCATGCGTGACTGTGACCTAAAAACAACTGCAGCTTAGTTACAGTTTTCTAAAAATAACAGATACGTTTTGCATGAAGTTGCACCTGATATTGTCACTGAAGTATTATGACGCTTCGTCAACAGTTTACGAACAGGCTTACATTAAGCCTCCTTGCAGACTGCAGACTTTCTATCGGCCGATAGTTGAGACGGAATATACTTCGGCTCGTAATTAGTATGAAGAAATATAGCCCGTCTCAACTATCGGCCGATAGAAAGTCTGTAGTCTGCGAGGGGTCTAAGAGTACTGATAAATTAATAAGTACAAGATGATTGTGATTTTAAGCTAAGTGACATTTTTGTTAAAAACAGTAAACAGGGTCACGACCCCAAGGTCTCTATTATCTCAGATCTTTTTTTCTATGTATTCCAAATCCATTGAAGATATCTAAGGGTTAGTCAGAGGCATGTCCAAATACATATTTGATACATGAAATTTTTGTAAAGGACCAAATAAAAGTAGGTAGCTTTAGTAGAGAACGGATCGGTGAGGACACGTAATTTTTTGGGATGTATCAAAGATTTTTGAATTTTTGCCGAAAATCGAGGGACTTTTATTTTTTTAGAGATTTTTATTAACTTCTATGAAACGGTCGCCGTAATATAACGGCCGTCATTGCTTCATCAACAAGCTATCCAGAGTAACCCAGTCTCAGATGAATACTAGAGTGGGGCCTTTGGAAACTTTAATTAACGCGTAAAACGTCACGTGTATAGAAACCCTAGACGTAGCTCACTGACGCAGTGGAGCGCTGGTTTTATGTAGGTTGTAGGGTGACCACAGGTATTGCTTTTATAGGACAAATAAAAATGTTTTATAGTGATCCACTCGATCGTTAATATTGCCTATGTTTGTAAAATATTGCCGCGGGTGATTGCTGAGAGGTAGAGGCATGAATTCAACTCTCAGGGCAGGTCTCTGCAGATATTCCTTTCGCATCTAAATAATTATTGTTTGATTAATAAAATATTTTTGTAGAAAAAAAGATGTTTAATTACAAAAAAACTGTTTAAAAATCAAGATATCAAAAAAGTTTTTGTATATTTTTACTTGTATTTATTTTTTTGATATACAACCGTCCCATAAACTTGTGAAATCCATACTAATATTATAAATGTGAAAGTAACTCTGTCTGTCTGTCTGTCTGTCTGTCTGTCTGTTTGTTACCTTTTCACGCCCAAACCGCTGAACCGATTAAGCTGAAATTTGGCATGGATAAAGAGTATACCCCAGGGATGGACATAGGCTACTTTTTTTTGTCAATTACCATAAGGGGGCTGGAAAATAAGGATTGGAAGTTTGTATGGAGAAAAAAGTTAAGCAACCCTGGGCGCGGTCATAATAAGGATGGGTGACCGCCCGGAGCCACTTTTTGCACTCTAATTTTTTTCGTTTTTTTTTGTATTTTGCATAATAAATTATTTTAAAATTAATGATAAACATGTAACATGTGTGTTCCCACCCATCAATATATCCGAACTCCGAAGTTATGATTTTTTGATATTAAAATATTTTTCTTTGGCTATAGTTAGAACGCCATCTACATCACCGAGGTCAAACCTACTTTATACTTTTTCTCCTAGGTGGCGTTTCTACTATAGCTGAGGCACAGCGGAGATCGATCATTTTGAGTTCCGAAAAGTTAATGGAGATTTTTGCTTAGAGTTTTCGATATTTTATATTGCTGACGAAGTCGCGGGTAGGTATTGCCGCTCGCTTCGGCAAATCTGACACCAGTTGCCGCTATCGTGTTGTTCTTAACATTGCAAGATCTGGGTAAGATTTTCCCTACCACTATCTATTAAGGGATTCTTGAGAGAAACATAACGCAATATTAGTTAATAATTTTATTTCGAAATTTTAAACCACACAGTTCTTGCTATAAAAAATACGTTTCAAGTCAATTTCTTCAAAAGCTCTCTCTCTCTTCAAAAACTCGCTGCGCTCGCTTCAGCGATTCTGTAACAATTACCGTATTCGTTTTGTTCTTAGCATTGCAAGATCTGGGTAAGATTTTTCCTACCTTTATCTATTAAGTAATTCTTGAGAGAAACATATATAAAAAAAAATATTATATCATGCGACGGAGTTTTATATTTTGTACTCTCGATTCACTCAAAACTCCTCCACTTTGTTCCTAATAATGCGCAGACGAAGTTGCGCGGGTCAGCTAGTACAAAATATAGGGTTTATGGGTTGAAAAATTTATTGTATTCTTTTATAACTGTGAAAACTTATTATTAGCCTTCTGCTGTTATCTTGTTTATTATGTGTTTCAGTTTCTTAAAATAAAATACAGCAATTAAACATTTTTTTTTTACAAAAATGGTCACCCTGAAGCTCATTCAAAGTTAACGTCATACATGAGTGACAGTTGTGTGCGGTTAATTTGAGCCCCTATGGCTGCAAAAACCATTGTTTTTCATTACGCCCTCGCTGTGCTCATTTGTTTTTGTCGGGAATAGTTCACAGTTTGAAAACTGTTTTTTCTAGAATGTTTCAGTTTTAAACTTAACCTCATGTGACAAAAGTTGAGATTACAGGGGGATCAGGGGAAGTTTGAAAGTAGCGCCAGTGACTGACAAACTGAGAAGTGGAAGGTTGACGTGGGCATGTCATGAGCAGGCGCGGTCGCAGCCTGAAATTTGGGGGGGGGGGTCACTACTAAAATTTGGGGTGGGGGTCACTACTAAAATTTGGGGTGGGGGTCACTACACTAATTTTCAAGATTTTACTATTTGACGTGTACGATTTTGGCGGGGGAGTCATGTCCCCTGTGACCCCCTTCGGACGCCTGGTCAAGGAGGGATGAGAGTCATATAATACGACGAGTGATGAGTATGAATGTGGATGGATATACCGGTAGGGGTAGGCCTAAAACAAGATAGATGGACTGTGTGAATGCGGATATAGTGAAAGGAGTGAGTTCTGATATGACGAGTGATAGAGGGAAATGGAAGAAATAAACATGTTGTGCCGACCCCACTTAGTGGAATAAGGGGAAGAAGAAGAAGACTTGTACTACGAGTTGTAGCAGGTAGAAAATGCCTTCGGCATTATGCTCGCCAATAGTGCAATTTTTTTGTAAATTTGTGCAATAAAGTATTTAAATATATAAATATCATCAACTTCGCCAACATATCTCACGTAAAATGTCTCGCGTCACAGTCACAGCCGCAGTCAGACGTAAACAATAGCGGGTTCGATCCCCGCCGCAGGACAAATGATTGAATGATCTACAGATTTGTCTCGGGTTTGGGTGTTTCTATGTATAAAGGTATATATGTACAAATAAAAAGTATTTAAGTATCAGTCATGTAGTCAAAATCAAAATCAAAAATCATTTATTCAGTAGGACCACAGGGATCACTTAGAATAGTCTTAAAACTAATTTTACTCCTGTTCTTTCGCGACCAATACCGTGAAGAATCAGGGCAACAAACACGGTCTGGGGCCTATCATTTTTTTAGGTGATCCATGGATCCATTGAGTTGGAGCAAGTCCCAAGCTTTTTTGTCATCCAAATAATCTGATATCTTATAATAGGCTTTTTTACAGAGATGACGTTTAATTGTATTTTTAAATTTAGTGATTGATAAATTTTGCAATTCGCTTGGGACTTTGTTATAGAAGTAGTACCCATAACACAAGCTCTGCTTACTTTGGGGCTAGATGATGCTGTGTGAAATGTCCAGCATTTATTTACTAATCCGCTCAAATAAAGTCTTACGGTGCATTACACTTAAACGTAGTTTTTTCCTTTTTTTCTGTCTTCTCCAAGCTTCAAAGACATGACAATCAGTACCAACTTAACAAAACCTATTCTGTAACTATTCAAGAGTAAAAACTTCAATAGTTTTCTACAAAAGGTGATCCCCTCGGGATGAATAAGTCTGACTTGTTAGTGCTCGGGCGGAGGTCGGAACAGATAGCTCAATACAATCTACTTTGGGCACTTTACCTACGATGATTTGAGCTCTATAATTTAAATTGGTATTTCAAGTGAAAACTTCTTTAGGCGCGTTGGGCATTTTTGAGATGGTTGAAAAATATTAAATTTAGTCACGTGACTGTTACGACACCATCCTCTTACAATACCTGCCTTAATTTCGTCGTACATTATATCATCATAATGGTTGAGGTGACTCTGAGTGAGACAGCCCCGGGTTCAAATATCAGTAGCTTTTTGAACTTCATTCTCTTTTATAATTTATTTTTTATGTTTAGAACCGCTACCAAAAGCTCGTTCAAGTTTTCACTTCTGTCGACACTCCTGGAATGCCACTGTTTAGCTCCTATTTATGAGCATCAGATCCATGATCAGCATTATTTAATTTTTCACTAATTTGCATAGTTTTGCAACTAAGTATTTCATAACTTTTTAGTTATAACTTTGTCCCTGCGTTTTGTATTGATTAGTCACTGGCTGTACCAGAAAAAAATCATTCAATCAGCTAGATGAAGCTATACGAGTACATGTTTCAAATGAATATAAAAGAGTTTTTGACAAAAAAATTTACACTGACTCTCATCTGTTAAAAAGGATGAGGCATATACAACGCACAACAAAAATGTAGATAGTTTTTCCATAACTGAAATATTAAAGGTGTAAGTGAGATTATTTCTTGCAGTGGACTATCTGTAAAACTCTCAGAACTGTTCGACCTCTGGATTACTTTCGAACAATCATAAATCCTCCGATAGGATTGGACAATTTTGAATAACGCTATAAAATACGGACACCATGCAACTTTCATAAGTTTTTTTGACTTTTTTGAAAAATGCTTGGCTAGGGTAGTGTCTCGACTTCAAATCAAAGTTCGTGGGTTTAATCCTGCTAAATCTGATTTCGTCTATAGAGATAAGGGAAGCTTAAAACAATGTAGATCAAAGGTATTATCTATAAGGCAACAGCTGCCAGAGTGACCAAGAAACAGTCAATATCTAACGAGGCTGACTGTACCAAGCCTCGGTTAATTACTTCCTCAGAGGCAGTTAAGACTTAAAATTAACAATAAAAGCACCATTACTATACTTCTCTTAAAACTCAGCACCGCTAAGACGGACGTCATCTTACGGCGGTCTGCTTTACCACGTTTGAACAATGCGCCTGTTTGGAGAGCAGCTTACAAGCTAATAACTAAATTCTAGTACTTTTTCAATATTGTTTCGTTTGAGTGATAAATGATAAAAACTTAGGTCTTGACATCTATATTAGATGCAGATAGAGAGATATTATATTAGATCTATATTAGATTAGCGCTAGGAGGCAACCTATGCCTACCCTCAGCGGGACGCTGTAGTGCTCGGGACAATGTGAGAGGGGGGGGGGCGCAAGTGGCACGCCTGATGAAGTGATTGCCACCGCCCACAACTGCAGCATCAAGAGGCAATGCAGATGCGTTGCCGGCCTTTGAGGTAGGAATAGGCTCTCTTCTTGAAGGCGCCTAAGTCGTATCGGTCTGGAAACACCTCTGGCGACAGCTGATTCCACAAGTCTTATGTGCGAGGTATAAATTGGCATGAACACGCATAGTTGTGGACTGCCAACTGAGATGGAGTAAGCTTGCCCAACACCTAAACCATCCTCTTAGCTTAATCAGACTAGCCCAGAGGAAAGACTACGTCAATGCGTGTGGAGCTGACCATGTACCACAATACATGATAATTACACAAAAAAATGTTCTGGACGGGAAGCAAACCCACTATTCACCATCTCACATTACGGGCACCGTTATTCTCAAAACTCGGGCTTTTCAAAGAACAAGGAACGTAAAAATCTATGATCGCGAACGGAAGATACCTAGTACATAGAAATGGTTCTTTGTTCGAAGCAGTTACATTCAATGGTAATGGCGTACTTGTACACTTGGCTTTTTCTTGGACTCCATGCCTGATTCCACTTGGCAATATACCCTTCACTTGCATAAAACAATACGTAAATTTACACCTAAAGATCTGAGAGAACAAAAAGTCGTGATCCTGTTTTACTGGGTAATGATATTGATAAATATGATGCTTAGTTCATGATACTTGACCATTTGGCCCGTCGCTCACTGGTAAGTCGAGGCACGGGCGCGGTGGCGCTGCACGAAGCGTTGCCTCTATGTAGAGTCGAGGCGCAGGCGGCTATGTTTCCTCTCAAGTATGTAGCTAAGCGGAATTACAAAATGGCGGTAGAGTCGCGGTGCGGTCGGGCACGGCGCCCCCGCCGCACCTCCGTTTCGACTCCGCACCGCCTGCACCGCTCCCGCGCCGCGACTCTTGTATGTGAGCGCACTACATGTCCGTCATGGCTTAACAACCTAACAGACAGAATTGACAATTTCCAAATTCTGCGAAGCACGGAAGCCCTCAGTTTATAATGCTACTAGCGGTCAATCATCCACTAAGTAAATTCGTATGAGTCAGTGGCCAACTCTGGTGACGGAGTTTTTAGGCCGCCTTAAGGCCTCCGTAATGGCTTAACGACTTAAATAGCCGGGAACGACAATTTAAGGTGCCCTCCGAAGTACGGAAGCGCTCAGATGAAAATGCCACTGGCTGTCACCCATCCACTTACAGACCGCATCATCCACTTTGTGACCACATTAACATCAAGAACGACTGCTAAGCCGCGCGTTTAAACACTACCACGTATCTTTTTAGTTAAGACTAGCTACGCGCGGCTTCGCCCGCGTGGTCCCAACATTTTGAATAGCCAATGCTATTCCAGGTCACTATCTACGCCTTTTTTTTTTTTTTTTGTCGCTGGGTAAAATGCGTTACGCATCCCCTCCGCCGGGGGGCGAGAGGGGTATGTGGGACTCCCCGGGGACTCGCGGTATACCCACTAAACGTCCCAGCGCCTTTCCGGCGTCGCCTGGAATGGAGGGAGTCCGGGAAACTGGCAGAGCCTCTACATTCAGACCCCCTCCGGCGATCCCCGCCCTAACGGCGGGCCCCGCGTCGTGGTGAGTAGTGCAAGACGGACGAAGGTGCCCCCGCACCTAGCGTCCGCTACTCACCACCAGAGCTCTCCGCTCCCTTCGTCCACTGCGCGCTCTAATGAAAGAGCTGCGCATGGAGAAGCCTCCGAACGGCCGCAGGGGATAGGGAGAGCGGCAACGTAACACCGACACTCCTCTTCCACTGCGGCCCCACCGCCAACGCAACAACGGTGCGCCACCGTTTGGTCGCGGAAGATAGGGCGAACGGCAACGACACACCGACACGCCTCTTCTCTCGCGACCCCTCCTAACTGCGGGGGACAGAAATTAATCCGTCCTCCGCACCCGCCTCAGACGCATCCAGAGCGGGCCCAACCGCAAGCCCGCTCGGAGCGTCCCCGCCTGGGATCCATGTTGGCTTCACCGTGGGCCTCCAAACCACGGTTACTGAGCCCCCTTATCGCGACAAGATCGGAATCCACCGGGGGGGTCACTATCTACGCCTATTCCAAGTTTCATCCAAATCGGTTCACTGGTTTAGACGTGATTGTTACACAAACATACAAACAAACATACTCACAAACTTTCAGATTTATTATATTATTAGGATATTAGGATACGATTATTCATATGATCCCAGCGGCTTGAATACTATTCTTTTTGAGTTTATTTTGCTATAAAGTAATCCATCCGCGCCGAACGCGCAAAACTGTCAATTCAATAAAAGAAATGCTGAATCGTCAGAGAAGCGAGCCGCATTTTCTGACGTCATCAATATTTTTTCTATAGAAAAATGACTGCGGTGCGTCCGGTGCGGACATAAAATGTGCGATCAGCTTTAACTTTCACTCGCTATAAATTTGGAATCTTTTGTTATGGTGCTAAATAAAGTTTGACCATAAACAAGTCTTAAACTTCAATAATTTGTAACCTGAAATTCCATTTTAAGCTGGTACGTATTTCAAAAACTATCCATTGTTATTCCCCGCGCGAGCACTGATAGAATTATTGCTATTGCATCGGACTTGTGGGAACTTAACTTCGGTGTCATGATTTATAGTTGAAGGGGAGAGACGATGCGGCATTGACATACAAACACATTTTTAAACATTTGACAATACATCCCATGCAATTGCACCCGTGGACTTGAAACCTCCAACTTCACCGATCCGATGTGACGCTCTCCCACCTGAGCCGACGGGCAGCCAACGCAACAGTTGAAATTTTGACGGAGTAGCAGAGAAGATTTGTATAGCACGCAAATATAATTTTTGGGCATGGTTTTTTCTTGAGGTATTTGAGAGTGAAAGTTGTTGGTAAGTGTGTATGTTTGCTACTCTTTCTGGCTGTCTTTGAATAAAATTTGGTAAAAATGTAAAGGCGTTTTAATATTTGCACAGAACTTAAAATATATGCAGAAGTAAATACACGGTATGAACTAGTATATATTTTATTGGTACTAGTGTTACATAGTAGTATCACTAATACCATTGATAGTGCAAATCAATGGTACTATTGACACCACGACAACTTCATACCCTGGAACACACAATCTACTAATCTTCACGGTGTTGGTCGCGCAAGGACAGGAGTAAAATTAGTTTTAAGACTATTCTAAGTGATCCCAGCGGTCCTACTGAATAAATGCTTTTTGACTTGACTTTGACTAATTAGCCTGAAAAATATCGCAGATTGCAGCTCGTTTTCAAGAAAAATAAAAAACTTTTGAATGAATTTTAAAATCTTAACAAACCGCTTCTCGTCTTTCCCCTTAATGCTTGCTGAAATATCTGAAATATTGCTGAGAGCAATAGCTTTGAAGTTAAATGGGAAGAAAAACGATTTACCAACAAGCGTCTTAATACTATCCATTTCATTGAAATTGGTGAAGGAAAACATCTTAAAATTCCTGCAGCTTCATTCTAAAACAATACAGGATCAGAACTTGTATCCCCAAGGCGCGGTAGATATTCTTTAAGAACCAATTATTCTTTAGGAATCTATTCCAGATCCTTTGAAGATGTTTAAGGGGGTAGTCAAAGGCATGTCAAAAGCAAAATGACCGATTAGTAAAACGTTTGGAAATTATTTCATCATATTGAGTATCATGTCTACAAAGGGTGGTCGCACAGCCCAGCCAAGCCGAACGCACCGAGTTGTCAATTTAATAGAGAAAGGCTGCTGACGTCATAAGCGAGACACAATATCTGACGTCATCAGCATTTTTTGTATAGAAAAATGACTGCGTGCGTACGGCGCGGACGAGTGTGCGATCAGGTTGTAATGACTACTTTGCAGTATGTCTATGACATAACGGACATTCAAGTGCAATCATAATTCAAAGAGACTCAGTTTTTTCCGTTTTTTACCGTGAGCAGCACCGGGGCACAAGCAAAAAAACACCTTTATTTGAACGAACGAAAGTCAAGTTTGACTTTTCGTTCGGCGCTCGTAGCGACAAGACGTCTGCGTTTGCACAGAAGTAGTCAAGTTTATTCCTGAGGATGCCCCGTGGAGGGGCGAAACACGTGTCGAAATCAAATGAAGGTGTTCTTTTGCTTGCGCCCCGGTGCTGCTCACGGTTCCAGATTGCCGAGCCTAAAGGTGCATTTACACGGTGCGATTTGTCGTCGGATTTGCTAGGCCGCGCCCATTCGGTGTGCCAACTTGAGTTAGACTTAGCGCATTCACACGACAAACTGCGCTTGCGATGCGATGTCGCGTCGTCACTACGATGCGATATCGGAGATCCAACTCGCCATCGCATCGCGGCGAGTAGGGTTACCATACTAAAAATTGGAAACCCGGACAAATGCCAGACAAAATATACGATTTAAATGGAAACGCACGTGGCTTACAACATATTATGTTGGTACCACGTGAGTGAAGCCACGGTGCGTTCCGCAAGCTCACATACCTAAATGTAGACATTGATATTTTAATGTTCAATATAATAGTCTTAATAACGAGAATTTCATTATTTTTCTACATAAAAAAATCTTGTAAGTACTTATTTTGTATCATAATATCTTAGAAAAATCTAAATAAAACGACAGGTCTGGAGAAATCTTAACGTATGGTTACTGTAAAATGGGCGGATTATAGGGGCGTATGCCACAGAATAAGTTTCATAGTTACCTAGACTTTTACTAACTGCGGAAGAGCGTACAATTTTTGGTAGATTGTAGCGTTGTTAAATTTCAACAATGTTCTCAAGGGATCGTTAGTGGAGTGGTCTAGCGTGCGGTTTCCAATAAGAGACATGCTGGTTCAATTCCTTGCACAAAAATTTTTTTTGCATTTTTTTTTATTTTTGCTTCTCTAGAATTTTTTTTTATGTTAATGGTGAACATCTTAGTTTCATAAACTTTTTAATAAAAACTAAAGAAAATAAAATTAAAATTCAAGGTCCGAACAGAGTACTTACTTAGATGGTAATTTTACCTAATACATACTAGCTGTCCGCCGCGGTGTTACCCGCGATCCCTCGGGAAAACTTCACTTCCCCGGGATAAAATATAGCCTATGTCAAAGATTTAAATCGTTAGATGTCCGGACGCCAAAAACTATGGCGTTGTCTTTACATGTGTGTTATCAAAATGCCGACGTACGCACACACACTAATGATTAGTTAAAAATTAGTGGATTTGCCAATAAACTAAACTTTTATTTCACCATTTATTGTGCAATAATATTGCACGAACTTTCGTGAAAAAATATATGTATGAAATTGAAAAATGTGTGGCTCAAAATACCTACGCACGCAACTTAGCTAATGAGTACGTATAACATATAAATAGTGTTATTGCCAATAACCTTAATTGAAATTATTATCATTTATTGTGCAACCATATTGCACAGACTTTTGTAAAAAACAAAGGTCCTATTAATGCCCTGAAATGGAAAATAATGTACAAGTCTAAAAATGTGCAATCTGTGAGGTACGGTCAGCAAACTCATCAGATTAAGTATGTACGTACTGGCTTGGGTGAGTAAAACCAAAACAATATGAATTACATATTTATTTTATTTTATTTATTAGGGACAACAAACAGCTACAATATACAGCGTATTTGAACTTAATAGTAAGAAATGACCATTAAGTACTTAGAAGGTAAAATATACATGACAGGTAATATAATATTGTAGCCCACAACATTATCTAGACAAAGAGAGTTTATATAAAAAGTGCCACTAGAGGCAAATACAAATGATTTACCTAACACTATTTGTACAAGTAGGTATTAGGGTAAAGGCCCCAGTAGTCGGCCCCTCTCCAGTAGTCGGCCATTACTGGCTTTTAGTTTGAATAAATAGCAAAGTAATCCAGATTTCCGCGCCAAATTAATTTTGATTGCTACTATGATTTCTGATTGGTCGATGCAAGACGTTTCCTTGTCATTAGGTTGGTAGGATTGGCAGTAATTTCAGTTCATTCCGCCGGTGTCTCCAAGAGAGACGTCAAGTGCGTTGCGCGCTAATTTTTTACTAACTACCGGCGTCTGGAAAACAGGTAAGTTTATCTTTTTATCTCAAGTTATTTGAAACAACTTGCCGTCTAGGTACTTTATTATGAATTTTTACGACTTTTTTACAAAAAAAATGTGTTTTTATATTATTTTTCTATATTTTACGAGACGGCCGACTACTGGTTATATATTTTTTTGTTATATATATTTTTTAAGGGCCGGTTGGACTGCAGCAGTAGACATTTAGCACTGTTTCAGGCCGCGCGCAAAATACTTCGCGTCGCCGCAGTGGCAGTGAACTCGCATGACATCGCCAGCGACATAGTGGAAATAAGCAGCAGGGTGATTTTATTTGACTTTAAAAATGCATTTTATTATGATCAAACATTGCTTAGTAGGTAGAGTAACAAATTTGAGTTTCGCAAATAAATGAAGTAACCTCTTTATTCTTGTTTTGTTTGTTTCATTATTATTTGTTATTTTGTTTGTCAGTAAATAAAAAAAGGGTGTCAAATAAAAATAATTTATTTAATTGGGTGACACACATTAAAATTGTCTGGGGAACAAGGGTATTTAGTGTTTAATTTTATTTCCACTTTGTTTTGTCCTAGCTGTTATACATCAAAAGAAGCTAAATGTATTATAGATTTCAGTTATGTAATTAAATAAAAAGCATGCAAGTAAAAAAAAATAAGTTTCATAAGGATAACTAAAACAGTACCTAAACTGAAAAAAAAAAACAATTTTCTGGAAATAACAAAAACAATTCAATAATCTGTTGGATATCCCAGGGCATTAGCCACAGCTCTAAATCACGCGTGGTATGCTGATATCAAGTTATCAATTGTCGACTGTGGAATAAGGCATCATATTCTAGAAAGATGTGAAAAAAAACAGTCAATCATTTAAGAAAAATGATGATGTAAACACTAGAAATAAGGATAAACTCGCTGTTCCCACTACTAGATTAGATAAAATTATGAAATCATTTAAAGGGCAATGTGTAAGCTTCTATAACAAAGTCCCAAGCGAATTGCAAAATATATCAATCACTAAATTTAAAAATACAATTAAACGTCATCTCTGTAAAAAAGCCTATTATAAGATATCTCAATATTTGGATGACAAAAAATCTTGGGACTTGCTCCAACTCAATGGATCCATGGATCACCTAAAAGAATGATAGGCCCCAGACCGTGTTTGTTGCTCTGATTCTTCACGGTATTGGTCGCGAAAGAACAGGAGTAAAATTAGTTTTAAGACTATTCTAAGTGATCCCTGCTGTCCTACTGAATAAATGATTTTTGACTTTGACTTTGAGTGGCACTCCCAGGTGTGCCGACAAAAGTGAAGGCTTCGGTAACGGTTTTAAACAGCAAAAAGTTACTGTACCACTGGGATTCGAACTCGGGGCTATCCCACCAGAGGTCACTCAAACAACTCTACCAATATGACGAAATTAAGGTAGGTATAGTAAGAGGATGGTGTCGTTATATATTCATCTGGGTTGGTAGGTTCCTATGATAGGTACTGCCTACCTATGGTAGGTTTACCTAATGGTACCTAGGTAGGTAGGTTAGGTACATAGGTATGTATAATAACAAAAATATATAGAAAAAACTCAAAGTAGGTAAACCTACCTACTTACATAGTTGTGTAGAATGTAGATATAGGTATCTAAGTAAGTTCGTATGATGGCCGTATATGGCCTCCGAAGCCGACAATTAAACTTACCCTCCCAAGCATGGAAGCTACAAAGTGACAATGACGCAGTTGCGAGTCTTTCTGTTGGAACTACCTACTATCTACTAGGTAGGTTAGGTACCTAGTAGGTATGTGAAGTTGTCTAGGTTACCTTTTTTTATTGCGTATTGCGGATAGGTAGTAGGTAAGGTAGCGCTCGTGGTCGTGCTTGCTTAGTCGTTCTTGATAGATCGTTTAAGCCAACGTTCGAAACGGTCTGTAAGTGGATGGGTGACCGCCAGTGGCATTTTCATCTGAGCGCTTCCGTGCTTCGGAGGGCACGTTAAATTGTCGGTCCCGGCTATTTAAGTCGTTAAGCCGTGACGGAGGCCTTAAGGCGGCCTAAAAACTCCGTCGCCAGAGTTGGCCACTGACTCATTCGAACTTACTTACTTTTAGTAGGTAGCACAGCTGTAGTAGGTAGGTACCTTCTCGCAATAGTGTAAGGTACCTACCTACTAGGTAGGTGTTGAGATTATCTTTATTGTATTGGAAACATTTCGAAAAACTGAATCTACCTACCTAGCTAGTTGGCTAGCATACCTAAAAGTAGGTACACTATTGCGAAAAGGTACCTACCTACTACTGTGCTACTAGGTACTGCGAGCGATACCTGTGATGTATGTAACTTGGAGGAATAGGTAGGTAGGTACCTACTACCTACCTACCTACTTGCCTCGCATCGCATCGCACGCACTACGCTACCAACGCAACGCCTCTCTGAATTCTGTGCCAACGCTACGCAGCGCATTGTTGTTCACTGTTCAGTCAGTGTTCTGTTCACGTTTCAGCAGTGTTGCCAACTTAGTGGATTTTCCACTAAATCTGGTGGTTTTAAACTTTAAAATATGATGGCAGTAGGACTAGAACTAGGAGCGGTTCAATGGAACTCCTCCTGAATAATAGTATAATATCCATACTTGTCCCTATTGAAAAACCATTTTTCAATAAAACTTATTCTCAATACATTTTGCATGAAAACTAAAATTTAGTATTTTTAAGTGTTCCAATAAAATTAAGACCATAGTTATTTGAAGTATTTGTTTGTAAACAGATAGAGCCTCCAAATACGCAAAAAAAAATTCAATAATATCCTATCTCAAAAAATATAAAAACTTTTTGTTAATGTAGTTCTCTGTATTAAAAACAAGTGCGCTACGACTTCTCCGTGACTATCCTTTTTGTGAATATTATGACGCTAAGTATTTTTGTATTGTGTTTTTGAATTTGTATGGTGGTGTGAATGTGAGATACAAATTAATGTTGAATAATTTAAGTGGTAGTAGTAGCTATAAGTAACGTACCTAAATATTATATTAAAGGTTTATGAATATACTCTGTACATTATACAGTTTAGTTTTAAATAGATAAGACTTACTTATCCAAATATATATTAATATATTACACCTACCTTCCAACTAAAATATTAAAATTTATAAATGAAATTATCTATTTCGACTTCCATATTCAATAACATGATCTATTGAATCTGCTGACGCTACCGACCGTGAGGTTGCGTACTGCACAATGCACAACGCGCTTACCGAGAAAATTGTGTCATCTCTTTTTCTCCCAAGGTAGTTGCATTGCAAACTAAGAACTCTCCATCTCTTTCGTGCACTCGCCATAATTTTAATAAATGGCCAGCTTATCCATACTGGGTCCATACTAATATTATAATGAGGAAAGATTTGTTTGTTTGAATCGAATAGGCTCCAAAACTACTGGACCGATTTAAAAATTCTTTCACCAATAGAATCCTTCATTATCCCCGATAAACATCCATACTATATACTATACTATATACTATACTATAATATTATAAATGTGAAAGTAACTCTGTCTGTCTGTCTGTCTGTCTGTCTGTCTGTCTGTCTGTCTGTTTGTTACCTTTTCACGCCCAAACCGCTGAACCGATTAAGCTGAAATTTGGCATGGATAAAGAGTATACCCCAGGGATGGACATAGGCTACTTTTTTTTGTCAATTACCATAAGGGGGCGGGAAAATAAGGGTTGGAAGTTTGTATGGGGAAAAAAGTTAAGCAACCCTGGGCGCGGTCATAATAAGGATGGGTGACCGCCCGAAGCCGACTTTTTGCACTCTAAATTTTTTCGTTTTTTTTTTGTATTTTGCATAATTAATTATTTTAAAATTAATGATAAACATGTAACATGTGTGTTCCCACCCATCAATATATCCGAACTCCGAAGTTATGATTTTTTGATATTAAAATATTTTTCCTTGGCTATAACGCCATCTATCGGTCTAGAGGTCAAAACTACTTTACACTTTTTTCCTAGGTGGCGTTTTTACTATGGCGGAGATCGAGTATAATTTTCTTTGATTTTGAGTTTTGAAAAGTTAATGGAGATTTTTGCTAAGAGTTTTCGATATTTTTATATTGCTGACGAAGTCGCGGGTAGGTATTGCCGCTCGCTTCGGCAAATCTGACACCAGTTGCCGCTATCGTGTTGTTCTTAACATTGCAAGATCTGGGTAAGATTTTCCCTACCTCTATCTATTAAGGGATTCTTGAGAGAAACATAACGCAATATTAGTTAATAATTTTATTTCGAAATTTTAAACCACACAGTTCTTGCTATAAAAAAATAAGTTTCGAGTCAATTTCTTCAAAAACTCTCTCTCTCTTCAAAAACTCGCTGCGCTCGCTTCAGCGATTCTGTACCAATACCGTATTCGTTTTGTTCTTAGCATTGCAAGATCTGGGTAAGATTTTTCCTACCTTTATATCTATTAAATGATTCTTGAGAGAAACATATATAAAAAAAAATATTATATCATGCGACGGAGTTTTATATTTTGTACTCTCGATTCACTCAAAACTCCTCCACTTTGTTCCTAATAATGCGCAGACGAAGTTGCGCGGGTCAGCTAGTAGGCTATATTTTATCCCGATTGGAATCCTTCGGGGGGGACAATAATATACCTACCTACTTAGCTCAATGTTCAAACGCAGTGTTGGAAACATTTCAAAAAACTGTAGGTAGTACCTAACTAAAGTTTAAACAGGTAGGTTGTGGATGTAAAGTTGGCTAGATAACCTAGCAGACTAGGTAGGTAGGTAACTAGGTAGGTAAGGTAGGTACTACCTACCTAGTTACCTACCTACCTAAATCGAAAAATTGGACCTACCTACTAGGTAGGTCCAGTTTTTCGAAATGTTTCCAATACAATAAAGAGGCGATTTGTACTTACCTACCTATATCACAATGTAGGTACTTACTTACTTACCTATTTAGGTCAACGGTAGATAGTAGGTAGTTCCAACAGAAAGACTCGCAACTGCGTCATTGTCACTTTGTAGAAACGCTCATGGTCGTCGTAAATGGATGGGTGACCGCTAGTGGTATTTGAAAGCTTCCATGCTTGGGAGGGTAAGGTTAATTGTCGGCTTCGGAGGCCATATACGGCCATCATACGAACTTACTTAGATACCTATATCTACATTATACACACATATGTAAGTAGGTAGGTTTACCTAGTTTTGAGTTTTTGCTTTATATTTTCATGTTATACATACCTATGTACCTACATATCTCGGTACCATTAGGTACCACAGGTACCACAGGTAGGTAGGTTCGTAGGTAGTAGCTACAAAAAACAGGGTCATGACTGTATCCCCAAGGCGCGGTAGACATTCTCTCAGATCTTTTATATTCCAGATCCTTTGAAGATTCAAAGGATCTGGAATATAAATGGTACCCCCCTTAGACATCTGTCTAAGGGGGTAGTCAGAGGCATGTACAAATACATATTTGATACATGCCCACATCTTGCAGAAGTTAGTATTCCATACGTGACAGGTTGCAAGCCCATCGCCGCCTATTAGAATACTAACTGGTTTCCTCACGATGTTTTCCTTCACCGTTCAGAGCTCGAGTTAAAGCGCATATAAATTTTACGAAACGCAAAATCCATTGATGCACGGCCGGGATTCGATCCCACGACAGGATTAAACAGGTAGGTTGTGGATGTAAAGTTGGCATATAACCTAGCAGACTAGGTAGGTAGGTAACTAGGTAGGTAAGGTAGGTACTACCTACCTAGTTACCTACCTACCTAAATCGAAAAACTGGACCTACCTACTAGGTAGGTCCAGTTTTTCGAAATGTTTCCAATACAATAAAGAGGCGATTTGTACTTACCTACCTATATCACAATGTAGGTACTTACTTACTTACCTATTTAGGTCAACGGTAGATAGTAGGTAGTTCCAACAGAAAGACTCGCAACTGCGTCATTGTCACTTTGTAGAAACGCTCATGGTCGTCGTAAATGGATGGGTGACCGCTAGTGGTATTTGAAAGCTTCCATGCTTGGGAGGGTAAGGTTAATTGTCGGCTTCGGAGGCCATATACGGCCATCATACGAACTTACTTAGATACCTATATCTACATTATACACACATATGTAAGTAGGTAGGTTTACCTAGTTTTGAGTTTTTGCTTTATATTTTCATGTTATTATACATACCTATGTACCTACATATCTCGGTACCATTAGGTACCACAGGTACCACAGGTAGGTAGGTTCGTAGGTAGTAGCTACAAAAAACAGGGTCATGACTGTATCCCCAAGGCGCGGTAGACATTCTCTCAGATCTTTTATATTCCAGATCCTTTGAAGATTCAAAGGATCTGGAATATAAATGGTACCCCCTTAGACATCTGTCTAAGGGGGTAGTCAGAGGCATGTACAAATACATATTTGATACATGCCCACATCTTGCAGAAGTTAGTATTCCATACGTGACAGGTTGCAAGCCCATCGCCGCCTATTAGAATACTAACTGGTTTCCTCACGATGTTTTCCTTCACCGTTCAGAGCTCGAGTTAAAGCGCATATAAATTTTACGAAACGCAAAATCCATTGATGCACGGCCGGGATTCGATCCCACGACCTTCGGATTGAAGGATTTGAGTAGCTACATTATCCTTAAAATAAAAAATCTTTATTTCAGACATTTTTGTGTCCCTAATGTTATTACCTATTATTATAATAATAAATGGCCAGCTTATCTATACTAATATTATAAAGAGGAAAGATTTGTTTGTTTGAAATGAATAGGCTCCAAAACTACTGGACCGATTTAAAAATTCTTTCATCAATAGAATCCTACATTATCCCCGATGAACATAGGCTATACATATTTTATCCCGGGGAAGTGAAGTTTTCCCGAGGGATCGCGGGTAACACCGCGGCGGACAGCTAATATTAGGTAAAATAGTATTAGGTAAAATTACCATCTAAGTAAGTACTCTGTTCGGACCTTGAATTTTAATTTTATTTTCTTTAGTTTTTATTAAAAAGTTTATGAAACTGAGATGTTCACCATTAACATAAAAAAAAAATTCTAGAGAAGCAAAAATAAAAAAAAATGCAAAAAAATTTTCTGTGCAAGGAATTGAACCAGCATGTCTCTTCTTGGAAACCGCACGCTAGACCACTCCACTAACGATCCCTTGAGAACATTGTTGAAATTTAACAACGCTACAATCTACCAAAAATTGTACGCTCTTCCGCAGTTAGTAAAAGTCTAGGTAACTATGAAACTTATTCTGTGGCATACGCCCCTATAATCCGCCCATTTTACAGTAACCATACGTTAAGATTTCTCCAGACCTGTCGTTTTATTTAGATTTTTCTAAGATATTATGATACAAAATAAGTACTTACAAGATTTTTTTATGTAGAAAAATAATGAAATTCTCGTTATTAAGACTATTATATTGAACATTAAAATATCAATGTCTACATTTAGGTATGTGAGCTTGCGGAACGCACCGTGGCTTCACTCACGTGGTACCAACATAATATGTTGTAAGCCACGTGCGTTTCCATTTAAATCGTACATTTTGTTTGACATTTGTCCGGGTTTCCAATTTTTAGTATGGTAACCCTACTCTGTTCTCCGACGGCGCGTCGGAGCTACCGATGCCGCATCGCAAAACACTAAGTAAGTCCCGACGGCACATCGCAGACTAAGACACATCGCATACGATGAGCGTTCACACGGGAAAAATTGGCGTGCGATGCTAAATCATATCGCACCGTGTAAATGCACCTTAAGTTGTAGGAGGCTTGGCAGAGGTTAGTGGGTGGTTGGGTGGCTTTGGGGTTAGTACTAGTTTTAAGAAACCTTTGTTTGAGAATAGATTAGCGGATTGTTACTATATATTTCCTTACCATTTTTAATATCTTACAATGTCCTTACATTTCAAAAAGTTCATCCCTAAGATTTTAAATGCTTCCCATACAATGCATCCTTGGACTTACGATACGGTCAGCCATGCACTTGGTCGCACGTATTATTACGTGCTATTGTTTCAGCTGTGAACAAAAAAACAAAGTTGTAAACTTATAGGATACTGTTTTTTGTTTGATGGGAACAAGGGGAAAAAGTTGGAAAACAGTACACACAGACCAACATTCACATCTAGAAATTATTAGTATTATTTCATTTCTCTCGATTGGCAATACAAATACGAGTAAAATGCAAAGTGGAACTTGTAGGTGTCGCGATAAAGCACTTGAAGTGCAGGTACTGGAGTTCGGTGCCCGGAGCCACACTACTGCTGGGAGGGTTTAGCTGCAGGACCACTCAAATTTTGATTGGTACATACTTAATACTTATGTTCAAGAGGGAAAATATAATAAGCAGAAATAAGGTGCAGTTAGAGATACGTATACACACCTTTGGGGCGTAATGCTCACAGCAGAAAATAGCGTCCCATACATACATTGCTGCCTATCAAAATACTGATATGGCTCTCTAAATGTAGATAAAATAAACTATGAATGACATGTTCTAGTATGTCTAATAATTTTTAACATTACAATGATAGGTAAATATTCCGTTATATGTGCTAAATCTAAAATTGGCGTCTGGTGTCTATACCTTCCGTGGTATAGCACATCTACGAGGTACTACGCCGCTACGAGGGGCTACGAGGTGCTACGCTACTACGAGTAGCTATTGCATTCGTATTGATTTGATAGTCTTGTTGTACAGATTAGGTTTGTAGAGTGTTGCGACGTGCTGCAAGTTCTGCTGTTCTTTTTATTGTGATGCTGAAGATTTTATTGGCTATCTAAAGCCATAGATTTTGCCACTAGTAGCACTTGAAATAAACGTAAAAAAATCCTTTGATGATCAATATACATACATACATACAGCTAGGGAATCCTTCCTATGTGTCATGAACAATCTTGCGCTAATCTGGCCCATCTAATACCCAAAAGTTCAAACTTATAACTATAAATATACATCAGCTCATTTAGATTTCCATACAATGTAAAACAGGTCACTAGTCCACCAAATTATCAGTGTGTACAATCACGATTCCAGGCACGATGTCTCATCCCTCAACCCAAAAAGCCTCTAAACCACCTGCAAACTGAAAACTGTCGTTTATTTTTATATTTTATACAGTCGCCGATGTAAATTCGTGGAAAAACCGCGCTCCCAAGATTACTTTGTAAACAAGTTTATCCTGATTTATGAAAGAACTTCCAAATAAATAATTTTTAGAGGCAAAAGTTAGCAGCCAGGTGTCCCCTAATATTTTTTTTATGAAACGCCCGAAAGTAATGCAATTATGTAAATTAAAAACGATTTCGAGTTTTCCTCCGCGATGACACGCGAACTTGATGTATACTTTGCAATTATAGACGAAGTTTTGGACGCTTCTTCGTCCCAGTTTTTTGTGGAAGTAGAGTGAGATTTTTGGAAATTTTATTCTATCCATGATAAATTATTTTTAAGTCTTCAAAAATTGTTTAATAAAAACGATGAAAGTAAAACATTGTGAGGAAAATAGTTAGAAGTCCAATAGATAGCTATAGATGGCTTGCAAGCTCTCTCTCATACGAAAAACCTGCTTACAGTAGGATGTGAAAGAATGTCTACTCTACTACGGGGACTTTATTATGTTTTGTTTCCATACTCTAGCAGATACTTTTGTCACATTATGCTCATATTGTTAATTTAATTTATTAAGTTTCTATCATTCAATCCTACAAGTTCACACCATTAACTATTAAACTTTCTGTACATCTTTCAAAGTTCGGCTATAATTATGTATAAAATTTTTTTGCCAAGTTCGAGTTGGAGTAGCGCTGCGAAGGTTCCTTCAATCGTTGAAGTGATAAAGACAAAATCGGTATACGACGGCACGATCACCTTTACCTTCTTATCAGGTATACTCGTAGTTAAGTAAACTCTGATACTTCTAGTTCAAAACTTACTTTTACGTAATCCGGAGAAAACAATGACTCTCAGCGGTACACATAGCACAAAGCTCTAGAGACTACGCCATTAAAACTAATAGATAGAATACTCGTACCTACCCAGACCCGGATCAAACATTATAGACAAATACCATAAATCATAATTATCCACGGCCGGGATTCGAACCCACGACATTCTGATTGTCAAGACATCAGAAAACATTAGTCAAGCATCAGACACAAGCAAACTCCACGTGGAACTTTGAATTCATGTTCAAAGTTTCCAAGGAACCCTAAAAATAAGCAATTAGATCGGTAATGCCTAGGAAAGAGTTTAACGCGATCCGGCGTCCATTTTGTCCGGATGATCCGGATTGCCGCTTGCTATTCAGCTGCGGCACACGCGCCAAATGAAACTGTCTCGGTCCGGTCTAATCTTGCTGGCCCTACCCATGTTCAATTCGACATGTTGAAACTTGACAAACACGGTTTGGGGACTTGGTTTCTTTTCGGTGATCAATCTTAGTATTCAATCTTATTAAGCTATAAAAATAGTAAGTAAGTTCGTATGAGTCAGTGGCCAACTCTGGTGACGGAGTTTTTAGGCCGCCTAAAGGCCTCCGTCATGGCTTAACGACTTAAATAGCCGGGACCGACAATTTAACGTGCCCTCCGAAGCACGGAAGCGCTCAGATGAAAATGCCACTGGCGGTCACCCATCCACTTACGGACCGTTTCGAACGTTGCTTAACTTCGACGATCTATCAATAACGACTAAGCAAGCACGACCACGAGCGCTTCTGCTAGCTATAGTACTTAGGCATTTCAAACAAGGTGAGACTCAACAAAATATTACGGTCACTCTACACATTCGCCAAACTATTTGCCAAACGATTATTTGGATAGAATATGACAGGCGACTAGAAGCGATGAGGCTTTCTACACGTTTGTGACCGTCAGCATTTGTCTATTATCGGCGAATATGTAGAGGGCCCATTATACTTTTAACTTGAAAGTAAAAAGATTGAAGGATTGATTATCGAGAAGAAAGCTAGGATTCATGGTAATGATCGCGAAACAACAGGACTAGAATAACGAGATTCTAAGGGATCAAAGAAGTTCTACTAAATAAACTATTTTGAATTTATATAAAAATCGTGTTTCTTTCGAACCAGTGCAGAGTGCCTCAAACCTTTAACCGTTTGAGAGTAACATAGTCCACATTGGACAGAAAACTCAATGGTGCATTGCCGTATTTGAACCCACTACTTAGACTCAAAAGGGTCACATCCATTTTACCACTGAGTCTACACTATCTACACTAATATTATAAAAAGAAAAGATTTGTTCTTTGTTTGTTCGAATTGAATAGGCTCCGAAACTACTGGACCGATATAAAAAAATCTTTCACCATTAGAATCCTACATTATCCCTGATGAACATAGGCTATATTTAATCCTGGGAAACAGAAGTTTTCCCGAGGGATCGCGGGTAACGACCCGACGGACAGCTAGTAACAAATAAACGCTTGCTTTCTTTCTGTTTTAAAAATAGCTTAGGTCGTATGCTTTGGACATTCGAGTTCATGTAGTAAGACTCCAAGTTTATCCATCGGCGAAGTGCCAACAGCTTTGCAAGCGAGCCGCGGGTTCCCTCGTGCTCCTTTTTCATTTAACGAACAATTTGCTACGAGTCTAATTCTGATAGTTTATACGTTTTGGGAATTTTCTAGTTCGGTCAGTGAGGTTCGTGTAATTTTAAAACTTTTAAAAGGCACAGTCTTGATATTGATTTTACTTATATAAATTAGCTTCTGCGCGCGGCTACGCCCGCGTGGCACCAACATTTTGAATAGCCTATATGCTATTCCAGGTCACTATCTACGCCTATTTCAAGTTTCATCCAAATCGGTTCACTGGTTTAGGCGTGATTGATACACAAACATACAAACATCCAAACATACTCACAAACTTTCAGATTTATTAGGAGTAGGATGTTTCGTTTCGATAAGAGTATTTCTAGATACCTCACTTTTCTTTGATAATAAGCATCAATATTTTAAATAGAATTTATGCTATTTCAATTCAAGATCTACACATCTTATAGCTACTCCAGATTTAACTAAAATTTAAACACTTAACAAATTATGCTGAGAAAACTTACTAAATAAATACATCATCCAACAAAACTAAACGTCGAGTCTTAATAAATCTTAATCAACTATCGTGAACGAGAAAATAGTGCTAATTTTTTATTTTCTGAAAATTATTTTTCGACGTTTTCCCGTGAAAATCTTTTTACTTCCCGGCAACCCCCGTTTCTCGAGTCTTCAGCTCATTAGAAGCTCCGGAGCCAATTAGATGAGGCATGATTGATTAGTTGCCTTTGGATCTAGACTTTTTGCTTTTCAATTTACTCGGGGGAATTTATTTTACGAGTTCTGAAAGTTCTCGAAGTTTAAGTTATGAGAAATTTTATGGACTGGCCAGCAGTCAGCATATTAGATATTATCACTAGAAAATGGTTTTGCGAGGAATAAACGGGTCATGTTTTCAACTGAGCCACTAGAGAGGATAACGATTTTCCAGCAAATAGTTATCTAAATAGAGAAGTACATTATCATCATCATCCGCAGCCAAGAACATCCCACTGCTGCGTATAGCCCTCTCTGTTTACGCCATTCCTTCCGGTCCTGTGCCTCATGCACCCAATATCTATGCTGCCTCTTTATGTCGTCTGCCCATCGCGCAATTGGACGACCTCGACTTCTATGTCCGGTTCTAGGCCCCCACTCGGTCAAAGTCTTACCCCACCTGCCGTCACTTTATCTGTCTAAGTGTCCTGCCCAATTCCATGTGAGTTCTATTACCCTGTTTACGACATCTTGTCAGTCAGACGACGGAATGGCATTAGGAACTCGGTCTAGCAGGTTGATACCGATAAAACTACATGATATTTATTTTATTTATATAAGCCCTCTATGTCCCACTGCTGGGCAAAGGCCTCCCCCCATTCCCTCCATTCGTCCCCCTCTCGTGCTAATAGTGTCCAGTCGGCAAGGAATTTGGCGAGCTCGTCCCTCCATCTTGTTTGTGGTCTACCGCGAAGCTTTTTTTATCATTAAAATGTACAATTTAAATTTTTGAAATGCATTCAAAAAATTTACACGCATGTCGGATTTCTTGCAGATCCGAGTCAGTCAACTGAGCTATTGGGCAATGTACGCTTAGACTAGTGGATTTCATACAACTGTCTCTCTCTAATTCTCAATACCACAATTATGTTTTCCATTTCAGTGTTAAGGAACTCCTTATTCTAGATCGGTAATTAAGGACTGCTTCAAAGCTTTGACTGGTTCAAACAATTATAAACTAGTTAACTAAATGGCAAAGTTGTCACCAGAGTCTGCTCTACAGTACAAACCGGATGGTTTAATATAAGCACTAGTTTTAAAGGTTTTCGAGTCAAAAACGAAACAAACTCAAGAACCGTGCTTGAAATACTCTCGGCATTCATTCCGAAGGTTATGGGATCGAATCTTGGTCGTGTATCAATGTACTCCCAGGGTTATTCACGTTCGTTTTTTCATTCGTTTGATGAATATTTGGATGTTTCTTATAAGCTACATAGTATTCGGTCGATAAGATCAAGATATAATTCAATTCAATTCAATATAAAACGTTTATTACACGGTAAATGCTTTTCGTTGGCAAACATGCGCATTGACATGAGATCTATACAGTGTAGTCATCGTTAGGACTCCTTTCCTACTTAAGTATTAAAAAGCAATATTAAACGGCTAATTCTGAAAATTATAGAAATCTGCTCAATTGAGCAAAGTATCTGCTTTGGGCGAGCCTTGAGATGTACGAAAAGAAGAACAGAAGAGTAAACTTTAAAAATTTAGAAACATTGACACGACAACAAAAGATAATATCAAATCTACAACAAAAGTGTAAAACCCCTCGCAGACTTTCTATCGGTTGATAGTTGAGTCGGGCTATTTCTCCATACTCATTACGAGCCGAAGTATATTTCGTCTCAACTATCGGCCGATAAATAAATAAATAAATAATGCTGGACAATTTCACACAGCATCATCTAGCCCCAAACTAAGCAGAGCTTGTACTATGGGAACCAGGTAACTGATATACTACTTATATAATTTTTGTTCGTAAATACATACAATATATTATACATAGAATCACCCAGACCCGAGATAAATACGAGTATTTTCAGATCATACAAACATTTATCACGCGGCGGGGATCGAACCCGCAACCTTCTGGGTCTCAAGCGGGGAGATAGAAAGTCTGTAGTTTGCAAAGGGTTTCAACTATAGACAACTCCAGAATTTCTAGAACGAATGTGTAAGGAAAGGGAAAGATTTTAAATAAGCGTATATTTTAAGCTTCTGCCTGAGCACGTTCTGTCGCATCCGTCTGGCACCTGTACACCAAATTACAGGAGAGGTTTTGTTCATTAAATAAGCGTGACATGTATTTTGTTGTCCTACGCAGTTTTTAATTTATTTATTTTTCATGGTCGGCTCTTGACCTCGAAACTTACATAGGCAAGAATGAGGTTTACGATGGAGCAAGCCTATAGAAGGTGCCTATTATCTTTCTTCTTGAAAACAACAGGGTCGTAGCTCATCGGATATACAATGTTTTCACAATATTTTCTTTCATCGTGCGCGTATCCGAACGAAGAAACGTCAAACGTCAAATCAAACCCTACTGGAGTCCAGTAGGACTACTAACTTCAAGTCGTACGCACTCCAGATCCCGGCGAAACATAAGGATGTGTTCCTGGATCCAGATTTCTGGTCAACGGGCATCGTTTACCGTCGCTTTAGGGAGGCAGCGCGAAAGCAAAGTCCCTCCAGTGTAGGTTTAGTTAATAACATACATACATACATACATAAAGTCACGCCTCTTTCCCAAAGGGGTAGGTTTAGTTAATAAGTAGGTAATTATTCTATTATTTATGTGTCCATTATACATAGTTGTATATCTAAGATATTTATTTATAGCAATAGTCTAAATAATTTTTAATATATTTGTTAATACCGTGTATTTTATAAAAATCTTTTTACTCGGTCTACCGCGATACAGGCTTGGCCTAGTGCGGGGTCCGTTGTAAATTATTTATGTATGAAATAAATAAATAAATAATAAACACCAAAAGTGTCAGAATACATTAAAAATTTTGACAATAGACTCGCTACTCGTTACTTACCGTGAACACAACTCTGTACTCCTAATTTCTAATATTCTATCATTACACGCAAGTTTAAATCAATCTTGGCCTTCCATCATTTTCTACAACCCTTGAGGAATCCTATATACATAGACAACCATTGTAAGATCGTTGTTTGTAAGAACATAACAATATTGTTAACAGATTTTCGTAAGAAGTTTCAGCCAGTAAATAATTTATTAATTTTTATTCACCTTTTCCCTTATCACTTAAATTGGACCAAACAGGAAGTAAAGCCTCGTTTCATAAAATCTCTGAATTCTTATCCTTGATAAATAAACGAATTGATATCTTCCACTATACTTAAAGAGGGTAAATAATTACTGAAAATTAAAAAGAAAGCAGACTTCAATGTCACTAAATAAATTACGTAGAAAAGGATGAGGCTTTTACGGGAAACGTATATATCCATCAGGAATCTAATTTCTATTTGACCACTAAACAAACAGCCAAACATAGAACCTCTTTTTTTTAAAGTAGGTTAAAAATAAGTCTGATACGTTAGTAGTCTAGAAAACAGACAGTAGTTAAGCTGTCCGCAGTACTACAGGCAGAGTTACGTCGATTTCATGTCGTTGCAGCCGCACCTGCGTTGTTACACTCCAAATTACTTTTGGGTTGATGGTATGGTGATGAGCTGAGCGGCCTTTACTTAACTGTCGTGGAAATACCTTTATTTATAGAATCTAATCTGATAGAAACGAAACTTATCAATTTACACAAGAATAAGTTTAATCAACTTAATGTTAATGCAATCATCATCGGGAGATGATGCATTAACGTAATGTGGGACCCCACGACCCCACGTAATGTGGGAAAAGGGCAGGGATGCCCTTTTCCCACATTACGTGGGGTCGGCACAACATGTTTTCTTCTTCCATTTTCCTCTATCACCCGTCATTTCACACTCACTCCTTTCTTACTCATGTCATCCTTCACACAATCCATCCATCTTTTCTTTGGCCTACCTCTACTCCTAAATCTATCAACATTCATACCAAGCACTCTCCTAGTTACATGACCTTCTTCCCTTCGCATGCCCTAATGCAATATTGAGATGATTAGGGAAAATGATAGGCCATTTTATACGACATGACGGTTGTATTAAGAACATTATAAAAGGAAAAGTGGGAGAAAGGGAAGAGGTAGAGAAAGGCCGAGAATTAGTCAAGGTTGCCCTAGATATAAATAAATGGAAAAACATGCAATTACGCCGATAAATCGATCCCTTATAGAAAATTAATTTTTTTTATCTACTTTGACAGCCTAAAAATAGCTTAGCGCGCACCTTAAACAAAGTTTTTAAGTTTATTCTACAAAAAGTTTGCAACAATAAAATAAACCCAGTAGAAAATATACATCCGCTTTCGCGAACGCTTACGCTTATCACCCTGCCTGTTCCTTTCTCCAGTGTGCCGATACCGGCGCTCTCAGTATTTTGTGCTAATGATCAAACACGGGCGAGAATGGTTTCAACTCATTAGTACTTAATCCTGTAGAGCATTGAACTTGAGTTTTTAAATCTGCTGAAAGGTACTTTGTTAGACCAAGCTTCTATTTTTCAGAGACCTAAGGCCTTGCGTAGTTTTTTCTTATGAGTCTTCTGAATTCAGATGCCGAGTTCAGTAATATATCCTGGTTGATGTTTTATAATAAATTAAATAACCCACGTTTTACTCAGCACTATCTAGTTTTCCACAATCAAAACTTGGACGACCCTTAGGATTATATAACTTACGAAGTATCTATAGATATTTTTACACCTTAAAATAGCCTTACTCCCTACATCAACAAAGTATAACTACGAATCACTTTAAAAATCTACGTATGCTAATTAAAATCAGTCAAAAGATCCCATACATCATTGTCGTATCAGCCCTCGAGACTAACAAAGTTTTGTGAAGACTGCGAGAAAGCGCTTTTCATCGCTGCAGCGCTATCCTGACACTCGGGTTGTCGCCGCATCTAATTGGCTTTGAGCTATCTCAAAAGGAGGTGCGCGATAGGAGCGCTCTTCCACTGCTGCTAACGAGACGATAAGGCGTGTGAGAATAATAATACATAATGCACAACGAAAAGTGGGCCAGCATTGTTACAACCTGGCAGCCTGAGGAGAGACGATGCCGCGGACGGCCAAGGAAGCGCTGGAGAGACGACCTCGACTCCTTTGATAGTGGGTGGTGGAACCTATCAAAGGAGAGGGACGGTTGGAGAGAGTCGGGGGAGACTTTTCCCAGCAGTGGTTAAAGAAAACAAAACATTTTATTCAAAAAGAACATCGGTCCAAAAAACCTAAATCGGATCAACAAACATAGGTTTGCATAGCGGAGTAGGTAGGAAGACTGCAGGTTTGAAGTGGGATCGGGCAGGTTGTGTGATTCAAATGCACACAGAACGTTGGACGAAACTTGTAACTCAGTGGATGCTAATCGAAGATGACGCGGCCAACCAAGAAAAAAAGTCGATATATTGTGAATTTGAATTTTATCTGAAATAATAGTTTACAAGTTACGAGTAGCATGTAATCCTACGCCGAATAAACCTACGCACATCTTCGTCCGATTTTCATGCAATGGACACGCACCGACCACTCCACTCTTCATTGACATCCACTACATAGGCCCATTCATACCGCTCAAAATATTGACAACCCTATTCAAACGAGCTTGAAAGCGCTTGAAAGAAAAAAGGAAGGAGCCCCGATTTTGCCCTACCATAGAACGCATAGGGCCGAATAAGGGGTTTGCGCTCGCAGCTACCCCCTTTAGTGGGATGTTTTCGCAAATTGCGAGTTCGTGATGACGAAAATGACTGTTTGTTTGGTTAAAAAGCGCTGAGTGGTTTTGCTTGAATGAAGATGCTCAACGGATGTGGAGGTTTTTTTGAAGATTTATTTTGTGAGGACTGTTTTGATGGGAATAGAACTTTTCACGGGTTTTTATTTTCCTTTTTTTGCAGCTAACATTCATTCTTATATTACAAAATTGCAGTTGAATTATCAAAGGTGTAAAAGTGAGTTTAATTCAAGTTGAAAGGGAAGTTTCTATGAGTAAGTGACCAAATCTGGTGATGGAGTTTTTAAGCCACCTTAAGGCCTCCATCATAGCTTAACGTATTAATATCCGGGACACCATGCTGCGTCACTTACGAGTCACTAAACATTAGGATAGCATCCAGGTCTCTACGTGCTTGGGCAGAGGGTTCTGATGTTGACCAATTACCGTGCCCTCCAAAACATGGAACCGCTCAGTTGATAATACCAGTAGCTGTCATATCACCTTATCCAATTTCTTATCGCTCAAAACGCTGCTTCGAATCAAGAACGATTAAGCAAGCTACACGAGTACTCCAAGCAATACGAACACAACACATCATAATCACAGTACCAAGCAACTCGTAATGGCTGAAAAATGACATCATGACATGATGTATCCCCCCACATCTCCACAATTGAATACCCAAAGCCATTACAATTTGCTTGAACCATTTCACCCTCTCCGCATGAAATTATTTACACACTAGACGAAAACCCGTGACTTCAGGTTGGAAGTTCTCATTTGCTTTTGTGATATTTTAATTAGAGTGAATTATTGGAGCTTGCAACCTTCGGAATTACTGTTGACAGTAGATTTTACTAGTTCCATTTCCTAGGCAAATACGAATCCTAAGTCTAACTAGCTATAAGCAGTCTAGTCAAATTTCTGCGACGACATACCTCACTAGATCTTAGTTTTAAAAATTAGATCTCCAAATCTCCTCTCAAATAAATCAGTCAGTCAGGTATCGCATATTATATGTTTATTTCAGAACGTAAACTCCATTCTAGAGATTAAGTCATCACGTAGGCGCCATATTTCTCCAGCGACAAGACGTAGCGAGATATCTGACTCGTAAATAAATAAAAAACAAAACGTTGAATTCCACTTGGAGTAATTTATGGTGCGGACTGCGGACAGATCTGCCGCCCGATTCATACTTTAGGATGCTTTCTATTCGACAAACTTCTTCGAAAAGTTTCGGTTTTTTTGATATTCATAATGATTGATAACTTTGATGTTCTTTTTCATCATGTCAATAAGCAAACTTTAAATAACATAGGTAATATCGTGTATCACACGTCGCCGACACTACTAGCTAGTAAATAATTTTATTTTATGTATGTATATATTAACCAATGATAATTAAGCTATTCTATTCTATTCTATGTATTATAGAATAGCCGTAGGGCCGTAGTTCTAAGCATTTTGCATCTTGTACTTTACTAATGTTGCCTGAAATAAATACTTTTACTATTATTTTTACTAAATAGTTCGAACTTAAATTAAACAACGTATTCTCAACCAATAGATGACCACTTCAATTCCGTGTTCAACTATCCTCGTTTTAAAATAACAGCTGTTTCCCGAACAGTTTCCGCCAGCGGAAGGCTATCGTCACGGATGCTTCCGAAAGTATTTTGAATCGCCATGCTGTTTTGAAAAAGATATCTGAATTCGGCTTTTTGCTAATTCATTACATTTTAGCTGAGCCATCTTTTTAAAAGGACCCGCTGAGCAAACACGAAACGATTAGGTACTTCTGTAGTTCCATACCCACGAAAAATAATCTTAGTGTGAACTATGAATGTGAATTTCAAGGAGTCATCATCATCTCCCTGCCTCTATCCTTCTATGTAGGGTCGGCACAGCTGTATCCCCAAGTAACCTTAATGTACGAAACCGTACGCGATTAGATTTGGGATTTATGCTAAATTGATACGAACTTGTAAACTTTATGGATTTGCTATATTTAAGAACTCTACGTTACGCTAATGATTATGATGATTTATGCGGTATGCTGCTAATGAGTGCGAACCGATAGCTGTCCGAAACTGCACTGACTAGGTAAACCGCGCGATGCACCTCGTGCGACCTACTTAGTCAATTCTGCTGGCTAAGGTGTTCGTGAATGAATCGAACATGCTCCCGAGGGGAGGAGATGAGATGAAATGAGATGCTACATTATAGGGGTTAGTAAATACATTGATGAATCAGTATTTTGCTTATGCTAAATGTTTGTTAAAACAGTGCTAGATGAAATTATAATTATACTCGTACGTTGAATCGAGTTGCTAAACACTAAACACATTAATCGCTATCTATGGTAAAGACTGATTGTCTTTTGTTAATGGGTGAAGTCGAACTGTCTTTTTTGGGACGCCAATTACGCAAACTAGACCACCGTTTGGTCATGTATCCGTCTTCACCTTGCTCGGGCAAAGGTTGCTCTCGCGCACTTACACTCTGCTCTGGCTCGGGCCTGGGCAAATGACCGGCACTTGCACTTACACTCACGCTGTTGATTGGCTGGGCGGGCGCGGACAAGCAGACTGCTGGTCTGCCGCGCCTCCACATGACCCACAGGAACGCTGCGACGGCTACCGCTAGTAGCACATATGATATCGCGTAGTGGTGTATATCATGATAACTAATGTTGACATCTTGCTGAGCTGCTTCCTTCATCGCGGTGATCTGTTCACCGAGATGTTTTAATGAGCTGTTCAGTAGAGCGGTGTCTTCTTCAGAATTGAAAGAAGGAAGCGTAATATTGACCAAAGGATGACGTAATGGAGCTATGTTAAAAGACACTATGTCTGGTTTGAGATCGAGCGTATTTTTTTGCTGATATGAATATAGAGTTAGGTCACGTCCCTTTACAATACATTGTTTAGAGAGTTGTATGAGTCCGGCCTTGCTGACTCGGACGTCTCGGATTTCTTCGTCACATATGATTCTCAAAGAGTATGAATCACATACGTAGTAAAAATAGACAGAAGGGTCATGCAGTTGAATCCATCTATTTTTGCAGTTTTCTTTAGTGAAAGCACAATCATTTTTGTTTTTTATTTCACAAAACCTTTCTTCGGTATCAAGATGATTGATAGGTCCTTGCAGCTGACAAAGATAGACTTCATCTTGATACTCGCAGCTTTTTAGGTCTTCGTTGCTCGCTGTTAAATAGGAGTCTCTTCTTAAGTTGATGGCTACGTAGTCTGCTACTGTCTTGACGTTGAGCATGTTGGTATTTATTTGAGCTGGTACAGGTATTATGTGGTACAACTGAAAATTGTCTCTGCTAATTAATGGTAATGTTATCTCAAATATAAAGTACTCTGTTGTCATTCTTGCTTTTATCTTCAATAGCTTGTAGATTTGATATAAAGTGGACTGTATGCTGTCGATGGGTAACGTGAGCTCGTTTGATATTTGACTTGAAACGATTTGGAGTTCCTTGCTAAGTTGTTTCGGGTTCAAAAGATGCAGGTTTATCTTCCCATGATAAATATCAGTCATGGTGTCCATTAATGTGTCCTGGACCCGCTTTAAATTCTGTACCATATTTGTGGTAGCTATCGCTGCTAATGAAAATTCTTGTAGAATAGATATGCTTTCTAGTTCCTTTTGTATATTTTTGGTTGCTTGATCTAAATAGTTCATATGTTTATTTAATCATTTATGTTGAGTTTCCATGATCCTTTCTGTACGTTTTAATATGTTATATTCTGCTTCTACAACTGATGTCTGATTTTTCCATAGCTGTAATAAATGTTTTTGATTGCTGTTTACAAGTTCAATGTCATGCTTATATTTTTCTGCGAAGCTGTCGTCTAATACTCCGAACAATGTATTTGCTACGGAGCCGACCGCATTGATAAGGCCGCGCCGGGTTCTTGACGGTGCGCTAAAATGCTGATTTAGCAACAGCTGGTTACAATACTCAAGCTCGCTCTGTTCATGCTGTATTTGCAATAAAATCATATGACAATGACTGGGTTCCTTCACCTTATCACATGATTGGTCTAAGTGCTTAATGAACGTATTTACTGCTTTATTTGCTTGCCAATAAGGTTGCATATTATAATAAACGACGATTTTCCATTGATCTCGAATTAAATGCATTTTTCCTATTGGGTCAAAGTACACCGATTGATTATTTGGAAGCTGAGTAAAGTTGTAAGATGCTTCGCTGGACCATATGACGCTCATAAAGAATATAAATGCTAATGCTACATTGACGAATTTCGGATATCTTCTTGTACTTGTTTGCTTTCTTTTTGTTGCTGTTGCTTCTGTTTGCTTGCTATTCTCCGTTTCTTTGCTTTGCTTGTTTTGCTGACCTACCTTTTTTTCTGGCTTTGCTTGCTCTACCGGTAAAATAGATAATAGCTGGGTAAGGTATTCGGTTTTCCACCTTTTCCATTTATCTTGAACGATTTTATTTGCTAGATGCCATCTGGTTCTGCCATCATCGGCGGTTTCTATGACCGACAGACCTGCTCTGCTAGTTAGGGAATGCGTTGGTGACAGGAAATCAATGTCCTTGACGTCTGATGTTGAACATAATGGCTTTGAGTTTAGATTCATTTCTATTTTAGCTAAAACGGTGCTGTACTCCTTGATTGATCGTTCCCAGATTCCTTCCGCACTCGGCCAAGAAGGGGTTTGCAGACCGCTGTATGGAATAATGATCGGATATTTTATATCGATGCTTATGTAAGCGTTTTTGATTCGCACTTCAACTCTTAATATCCCATCTTGATTAATTAGTTTTATCGTCTCTGAACTTGCTAGATTGCTCTGAAAAGTGGATTTGTACCTAGTACAGTTCCACTGAATGGCTAAGGTTTTGGATGCGCTTTCTGATTTGAATGTAAACAATGTTTTTTCTGTGTTCTGAGCTTGCTCGAGAGTAGTTATTACTTGTTTATCATTTGCGGACCATTTTTGTATAGTAGATCCTCCGCTGCTAAGACATGCATTTTCTTCCGCTATGCATGTTTTCCCTTCCTCTACGCTGTGGGTTCCTGATACCCAGTAATCCATATAAAATTGCTTTCGGATGCTTTGTGCTGCATGATAAGATAGGAAACGTTCTATTTCGCACCTCTGCTTGCTGCTAGATGATTTTTTCATGTGATTAATTTGCTCATAATCGCTAATAAACTGCTTATACTGCTTTGCTAGACTTTCTTGTCTTGTAAATTTTCGCTCTAGATTTTTAAATTGCGCTATCGCTATCTCCTTCGAAAACCCTAATTTTTCTTTCAATTCCTGCTTCAAGGGTAATCTCACCTCATAATGGCTGCTTTCTAAACGCTTCGTTGTAGCTTTGTATAAATCGACACATTCCTGATCTTTGCCTGACATCTCAGTCTCACTTTGCTCTTTTATATCCTCTATTTTTCCAAACTCTTGTCGATTCTCAATGTCGTTTAAAATGACGTTGCAGTGGAATGATGCCTGAACACTTCCGCATAGTAACCATCCTAGCTTGGTATGCTGAGCTAGAGGCTCCGATTGAAATTCACCTCGGATTAATCCTTCTAATATGATGATAGAATAAATGTCGGCCCCCAGTAGCAGGTCCACAGAACGGCTGATGTTATAGTCTGGATCTGCTAAACGGAGGAGCGCTATATGTTGCCAAGATGGTTTATCGAATGTCTTGTTCGGCAAGTTTTTAATAACATTTTTCATTATTAAAACCTCAGTATTAAACTTATAATCAATGTAAGTTGATTGACAAGTGATTTTTAGCTTTCCTTTGCAGTTATTTTCTTGCTCTCCTACGCCAACAATCACTCCCTTACATTGCTCACGCTTCAATCCCAATTGCTGTGCTGCTCTTTCGCTAATCACCGACACCTGGGAGCCCTGATCGATAAGGGCTCGCATAACATGCTGTGTATTATCTGCTCCTGTCACCTTAACTAATGCTGTTTGCAATAAAACCTGTGACGTCATTGTTCCCCCATGCTGGGTTGCGTGCACGCCGTTACTGCTCATGCTCTGCTCCTGTTGCTGATGATGATTATTGTTTCTACGTTTCGTAAGGCCGGACGCGCTACTGGAATTTTGCTGATTATTAAAACAATCGTGTAGTAAAGTATGATGATTATCAAAGCATTTTCGACATCTTTTTGTTGAGTGACATTTGAATCCATTGTGATCGTAAATGCAATTTATGCAAAAATTCAGTTGTTTAATAATTTTTAATTTCATGTCATTCGGAGAATCGTTGAATTTTTTGCAATAATGTAAACTATGTTCGCCGAAGCAATGAGGACACCTACTTGCTGACGCCGCTGACACGTGCATTGATTTCGACATATCCCTTTTCATGTTATTTTTCCAATCGAAGTTTGATTTAAAATTATTTCTTTTATTTTGGTAAAAGGGTGCTACTTGATGATTTGCTTGCTGAGATGAGGGTGACTTAGAGGTCGTCACATCCTGACGTCGACGAGCTGATTCTAGAGTCGTGAACTTGTTTTCTAGAAAATCAACAAAATCTTGTAGTACTGGTAGTTCTCGGGAATTCTTTAGCGACTCTATGTACTCAGAATAAGACTCATTATCCAATTTTTGTGCTAAAAGGTGTACCAGTAGAGGGTCCCATGTATTGATATCTACGCCGAGCTTCTTTATGGCGTAGAGACTCTCTAGCGTGACATCATGTAGTCGTTTGATAGCTAGATACGACTGCTGCTGAATGTTTGGAAGGTTGAGAAACATGCTGATGTGTGAAGTAAATATTTGTTTTTTATTGTTGAAACGATGATTTAATATTTCCCAACAAATGCTATAATTCTCCGCGCTAATCGGGAGATGCTGGATCAAACGCTCTGCTTCACCTTTTACTTTGCTCTTCAAATATTGCATTTTCTGAGCGTTTGACAGCGCTGGATTATTATGGATCGCTTCGTCGAATAGATCCTTAAATGATACCCATTGATTGAAGTTACCTGCGAATACTGGTAGGTCCATTTGAGGAGTCGACTTGTCACGATAGGAAGTTGACCACATTTTTGAGCTCAAAGCTTTTCTCATGCTGCTGTACGTACGCTCATGTTTATTATAAATAGCTTCATACGCTTCATCTTCTTCCAAATCAACCATGATTTCCCAATGGGAATTATCTACCAACGTCCAGCGAGTTTGTAAGACTCTCAGGGCGTCTTCAAACTCCCATTTCTCATGGAATGACTCGATGTCTATGCTCTCCACTGCTCTCACGAATGCTTTAAAATTGACGGACTGCTTGCGTAGCATGTCGTCTAACTTGCTATTGCTCCCTCTAGCCACTACGGAGGGTGTTGCTGGCGCTCTGGCCCGCGACGGGCGCTCTTCTGTCGACGGACCTGCATGTTCTGGATTAGAAGTTTCTTTGACCTTAGATAATGACCGCTGCTCAAGGAGTAACTCGTCATGGCTCTCACTAATCAACCTATCCGCTACTAAATAGATCTTTTTAATACGCTCAAACTCATTATTGACAAAGTACGCATGATTGGTAGTTTCATACGGAAGAAGCTTTTCATGATTCTTCTCATACTCTCTCCAATACGATTCTAAAAGGTCATATTTCTTTTGACAAGACTCAATAGTCCTACGCTCCTTACTTTCCTTTTTAAAATTAATTAAAAGTTTCTCGATGGTCTCTCCTAGCTCAAATTGACGCTTGTAAAGAGCTTCCATCTCGCTTTCGCTAGATTTATTTAAAATAGAACGCTCTTACTTGGAAGCCGCTTGGCCTACGGCTGAACTGTCCTGTCGCGGGTTGCTCCCCACGACGGTGCTGCTGATTGATGCTGAAGTCGTGAGCCTTGGGCTCACTGCTGATGACGCTTTGACGTGGGTAGCTCCCCACGGCGCTGCTGCTGGCTGATGCTGAAGTCGTGAGCCTCGGGCTCACTGCTGATGATGATTCGTCGCGGGTAGTTCCCCACGGCAAATCGTTGCTAATCCACACTCTTAACTCTCTGATAAGCTAGAGGACACTGCAATCCACGGCTGCTAGTTCTGATCGAAGCACTTGCCTTGGCAATAGGTTTCACCACGCGAGTACTTCTAGTCTCGAAGGACCAAAATGTACGGAACCGTACGCGATTAGATTTGGGATTTATGCTAAATTGATACGAACTTGTAAACTTTATGGATTTGCTATATTTAAGAACTCTACGTTACGCTAATGATAATGATGATTTATGCGGTATGCTGCTAATGAGTGCGAACCGATAGCTGTCCGAAACTGCACTGACTAGGTAAACCGCGCGATGCACCTCGTGCGACCTACTTAGTCAATTCTGCTGGCTAAGGTGTTCGTGAATGAATCGAACACTTAACCTTTACTTAGTTAGATCTTTATAGCCAAGTATTCTTGATACACATTTTAAACTTTCGCGACTCGAAGACATTTTAAATTTTATAACGGGACTTAATCGCGTAGGTATAACATTTGTTTATTTACCTCGACGTTTCAGTAGCGTTACAGCTACCGTGGTCACGAGAAGACTGCCCGCCGGTACTCGTTCGCCTCTTCGACCGATGAGAAACTACCCTCATTCGGTCAACACAAAATAACATTAGGGTCGCGACACACTACACTGACAACATCCAAGTTAGTACTAGACGTTCTTACACGACCCGAACACTTTTTTATCACTGGATCCCACGTTGATGACAGTTTGTAGCCGCATTCCCGGTTGAAATTTTTGTGTTTCTTTATTTCAACTGCTTCACGCACAATTCTAGTATAATAATGGCGATCATTGGAAAGGACTAAAGGTTGATGTAACTCGATCCAGTGGTTTGATCCTGATTCTAGCAAGTGCTCCGCTATCGCTGATTTATACACCTGGCGATTTTTTACAGCTGCTCTATGTTCTTTGACACGCTCAGCAATAGTCCGCTTGGTCTGTCCAATATAAGAACTGCCGCAACTAATGTTATTTTGTGTTGACCGAATGAGGGTAGTTTCTCATCGGTCGAAGAGGCGAACGAGTACCGGCGGGCAGTCTTCTCGTGACCACGGTAGCTGTAACGCTACTGAAACGTCGAGGTAAATAAACAAATGTTATACCTACGCGAGTAAGTCCCGTTATAAAATTTAAAAAGTATTCTTGATTATTTGAAATCACATGTATGGTGTACGGAGCGTATTGCATTTTTTTGTAATTTTTCCCTACTCTACAACGCCATCAACGCAATAAATGAGGCCTTAGGGGGCATTTAGGGGCACGTTCATATGCCTATAGTTTGACACAATGCTAAGTGAAAATAATTTTAAGTGTTTTTCACAAAGGTAAAAACGGCGGAGGTTTTCAAGTCGACGCGTATATTTTTTTATAATTAAAAAAATATACGCGTCGTAAAAAACGTGTACTGATACGCATGTGCTAGTGATCGCGTAAAGCACATGTTTTATTTTCAGTTTGTTTCCTTTTATAGCAGTTGTTTGCTCAACAGCCCATGAGAGCCTTTTCACCTCCCGCTGTTAGGGGAAGGTTACGAGGGTAGCTCACGATTATCCGTCGGTTTTGGGTGAGTGGAAGCAAGAATTGGTTCTAAAGATATATAGCTTTAGCTATTTCATGTAATGCGATGACCAAATACATTTTGTTTCATTGCATTTTTCAAGCACACTAAATAAGATAACAAAAGAAAAGAATATTTTTTTTACACAATATGTATGCAGGATTCTAGCAAATGGAAAGTGATCACACACCCAACGACACACCCAAAAGAGGAGTGATAGTGATTTTAACCTGATCGCACACTTGTACACGCCGTACGCGCCGCAGACATTTTCAAGAATGCCGATGACGTCAAAAAATGCGGCTCACTTCTGACGTCAGCAGCATTTTCTCTATTGAATTGACAGTTCAGCACGTTCAGCTCGGCTGGACTGTGCAACTTTTATAGTTCCTTTAATTTAGCAAACTTTTTTGTATCTATGTAAATTCCAATCCGTCTCAAATCACATTGACCAAGTGAGCAGAGCTTTACCTTCTATGAACTTAGCAGATTAAAGTATCTGACTCATACTTATTTTTTTATAAAATTCAATGCGTTTTAAATCGCTAGTCGAGCAGAGCCTTAGTTCACGCCTCACGAGGGTAGGAAGTGTAATTTTACACCCTAGATAGCATCCAAGCCGCGCTGAATAACGAATGCGATTTCCGGAGGCTCAGTGCTTTATTGATTTCCACAGTGATTACATCGTGTTGGCCAGTTAGGCTTAGAATAGAAGAGAAATAGTATTTAATAAGAAAGAATTTCAACCGAAACGATATGATATATATCGCATAATAGTTCAAAATCGTATCGCATTGCATTTTTTACGTGTAAACGGTCATCGACTGCTAAAAGTCTTAAGGTGCATTTACACGATGCGATTTCAATCCATACGTTATCGTATCGCACGGCATTTTGACGACCTCTGTGGCGCAGTGGGTAAGAGCCCGCTTGTGACGCAGAAGGTTGCGGGTTGGATCCCCGCCTATGTATAATATGTAGGTATGTATTTACAAAAAAAAGTATATTAGTATATCAGTTACTTGGTTCCTATAGTACAAGCTTTGCTTAGTTTGGGGCTAGATGAAGCAGTGTAAAATTTCCAGCATTACTCGTATTAATTCAAATTCAAATTAAAAGAGTTTTATTATCCAAAAAAAAATAATTATTTATTTTTCTTTACGTATTCGTATGTTATTTGTCATAGTTAGCGGAACGCTCGTCGGCACATTCAATGGCCAGAGCCAATAAATTAGCAAATCGTACAAAAAATCGCATCATATTTCGTCTCAACTATCGGCCGATAGAAAGTATGTAGTCTGCGAGGGACTTAGTAAGTGCGACGACCGCTCGGCCGCTAAATGGCATCGGCTTTGCAAAACGAGCAAAATATTGCATCGAGTAATGCTCTTAGAGGGAAATGCAAAATCGGTGTACTAAGCTCGTAAGACTTAAGTGATCTAGCTCACTGAATAAATGCTTTACATCCTAAAACTACCAACAGTCCAGCTTTTTATTATGATTGCCAATTAGCTCAGTTGGTAGACCGCCGCCACGGATCTGAAGTCATAGAAATTATAACCTCATATGGAGACGAGACGAGTCAGACATGGATTTATTGATAGCTACTGCGGTTTTACTGACTGGGGATGATACGAGAACATAGTTCGAATGAGAGTCCGTACGATTTTGTCGTCTCTAGTACTTATTTGTTCAGTTTTCATAAAGTTTTGTTCGGTTTTGGTTGACTACAATCCTCGATAACTTTGTGATAGTTAAATAAACTGAAATAAAAAACAAGTTCTGACCATGCCATTATCATTTTCTGCATCTGCTGCAACTGTCCTTAATTTTTTTTGATAGTCATAAAATAGCGGTGTATACTTGGATATAATTATTTGATTTTAATGAAATTCCACTTTCATTTAATTAATTAGCATTTACAAGTACCTACTATGTGAAAAACTTACGACGCTACATAAAAGATAAGGCCAGGGAAACGTCATTACGAAGTTCCGTGCCTTCGATTGTAACTCGCGATTACAGCTGGTTCACTCTCCTTCCATATTAATTAAAAACCGTAACTCCCACCTGCAAAATATTTTTTCATCTCTTTTCATTGATAAATGTGACCGCTCAATTGTATTAATTGTTTGGTGTCCTTATTTATTTTTTGTGTACCTACAATGATGTGTCATTCTAATATATAAAATAGAAGCGGACTGTGCTGTCGTTTGAAAATTAAAAAACAATGTCAACTATTAATTTAATTTTAATTTATAATGCTGGTGTGCAGTTTAAATGAAATTCATTGAGAAATTAAAAGCCGTATAAAAATTTTTGATTCCGACGGGATTTGAATCCGCGACGATCAGACGATCCTCCCAAAGCCAGAGTGCCTTCAACCGCTCAGCCATGGAACCCACTGACGGCAGATTCGAAAATATTGATAAGCTCGTATTTATCGGTTAAGCACTGTACTTATAAAGTGAAGAAACACTTTAAAAAAATTATAGATTAAATTCATCACAGCTTTCAGTTTAAATTGTACCCCATCATCATTATCCTTGGCATTTTTCACCGTGATAATTCAATTTACTATTAATTTCCATAACCATCTAACCAAGATGATAATCAAGTTATACCACCTGCTTTCAAGTGAGCTATCTGCCCTCCAAACTGTGAACCAGTTCGCTATTTAGAGTTTATTACTTTTATACTATCAATTTATAGTACACTACACATGCTTGGCTGTAAAACAAGATTGGCACAGTATAGCGGGATGGCCGAGTCATAACTTTTATATTACAAGCAAATAATGGGCAAGGGTGCATAATAATTCCGATTTTACGCTCAAATTATGCTTTCAGCCATTGTGATTGAGTTTTAGTTTATGTTGACGGTTTATTGTGGCCCGTCAGTAAACAGATTTCAGCACTTGCTTTGTTAATAATGGCTTTATAAACTTGTTGTAACGTTACAGGGCATAAAGTGGTTATTGTTTTTAACGCCGTAGTTTACTTAAATAAATAAGATATAAAATCATTTTTCCCTTTCAATATATCATTCATTTTCACTAATTTAGGGTTAGATAAAGATTTGTATTTTTTTACTGGCCATAAGTAAGGAAGTATTTTGTAAGGCAACAGTTTTTACTTTCGCTTCATTCACTTTCATAGTACCTATAATACATAAAATCTTAGCTAGGACAAATGAACATACCCGTGTATGTTCATTTATTTTCGGTGTTTTAAAAATAACCCTGTATAAAAATGCAGGGTTATTTTTAAAACACCGCTAACCTCTCAGGACTGTATTATTACCTATCATTATAAACAACAACTTAGGACTGTATTATTACCAGGATACTTACTCAGGACTGTATTATTACCTATCATTATAAACAAAATTTACAAGATGATAAAGTGAAAAAGGAGTATGAAAGTAAATTGATTGAGAGTTTTAATGGTTTAGATGATTTAGCTGAGATTGATAGTTTATGGGATGCCTTTAAAAAAGAAGTCGTGAGTGTGGCTTCTACAGTGTGTGGAGTAAGTAAGAGAAAGAAAGTTATGACAGAGAAGAATGTATGGTGGGATAAGGATGTGCAAAAGGTGGTATGTGAAAAGAAGAAAGCGTGGTTAGATTGGTTAGCTGTCAGAGCTAATGAGAGTATGAAAAAAGCTACGATTGAGGATGTGGATGAAGCTAAGAATGAATATAAGAGAGTGAAAAGTTTAGTAAAAGAAATTGTTGCAAGAAAGAAAGAAGAACAAAAGGATGTCTTTGATCAACGATTATCTGCAGATTTCCAAAGAAATATAAAAATTTTCTGGAAATCCATTCGTTCCGCCAGAGGGAAAGCTCAAAACTCAGAGTTGGACGCAATCAGAGATCAGAATGGAAGTATAGTGAAAGGTGAAGAGTGTATATTAAAGAGGTGGAAAGAGTATTTTGAGAGCTTGTTTGAGAGAGAAGATACGCTGGAACCTACCTCAACGTCTTCGTGTGAAGAAGTGAGCAGTGACAGTAGTATCGGAATGGGTGAAATTGTGAATGCATTAAAGAGTATGAAATCGGGAAAGGCTGCTGGGTATGATAGGATTACAGCCGAGATGCTAAAGGCTGGACATGGTGTTGTAGCTAGTCAGCTATACCGTCTTTTTAATTTGTGCTGGAACTCTGGCAGAGTACCGAATGACTGGTGCAAGGCGGTTATAGTTCCCCTTTATAAAGGAAAAGGCTCACACCAAGACTGCAAAAATTACCGAGGCATTAGCCTCCTTAGCATCGTCGGCAAACTGTATGCAAAGATTTTGATTGAAAGGGTTGTAAAAGAAACCGACAAGAGAATATGGGATGCACAAGCGGGTTTTCGAAAGGGAATGGGATGTACGGATCAGGTCTTTTCCTTGCGAAGCATAGCCGAAAAGTTTTTGGCCAAAGGTCAAAAAGTCTATTGCGCATTCGTGGATTTGGAAAAGGCCTATGATAAAGTGATGAGGAATGAGCTTTGGTCGGTACTGTCGATGTATGGAGTGAACAGCAACCTCGTTCGAGCTCTGAAATCTCTCTATGAGGATTCTAGTGCTTGCGTGAGGATACATGGGTCATACACTGAATGGTTTAACATCCAAAAGGGCGTTAGGCAGGGATGTGTAGCGTCACCATGGCTGTTTAATCTATTCATGGACAGTTGCTTGAAAGATTTGAAAGATGGTGCAAATGGTTTAAGAATGAATGAGTTACTCGTCAAATGTCTTCTCTATGCCGATGACCAGGTTATACTTGCGTCGTCGGAGAATGAGTTGCAGGAGATGGTAACAGTTATGCATGAAGCTTTTAAGCGAAAGGGAATGAAAGTAAATGTGAGCAAGACGAAAATTATGGTTTTTGAAAAAGATGAATGTATGACAGCATGCAATATTCTGATTGACGATGAAAGAGTGGAACAAGTGAAAGAGTTTGTGTATCTGGGGACATTGTTTACAAGAGATGGGAAGTACGATGAGGATATCGAAAGGAGAGTGAATGCTGGAAACCGAGTGAATGGGGCTCTCCATGATTTTATGAGCAGCCGGAAAGTGTCCGACAAGGCACGACTGGCAGTTCATAGAGGAGTGTTGGTACCGACATTGATGTATGGAACTGAAAGTTGGGTGTGGCAGAAAAAACATCAGAGTAGAGTGAATGCTGTTGAAATGAGAGCGTTGCGTAGTATGTGTGGGGTAACGTTGAATGATAGAGTGAGAAATAGTGTGATAAGGGAACAGTGTGGAGTGAAAGAAGATGTAGTGTTGAGGATCGAGAAAGGTATGTTAAGATGGTTTGGGCATGTAGAGAGGATGGATGACAATCGTTTGACAAAGCAAGTGTATGAGGCGAGTGTGCATGGGACAGCTGGAAGGGGAAGACCTAGGCGAACCTTCTTGGATCAAATTGGCGACATTTTGGAGAAGGGCCAGGTCAAAAGTACCCTAAACCGACGAGCATGTATGAAGAATGTAATGAGAGTGAATGAGGCGAAAGTTGTGTGTCAGGATCGTAGCGACTGGAGATCCGTGGTCTGTGCCTACCCCTTTGGGAAAGAGGCGTGACTTTATGTATGTATGTATGTATAAACAACAACTTTTGTTGTACCTATGACTTTTAAAAATTTATCATTTTTTTAGTTTATCAGATTTTCATACAAAAATAAAAATATTTAAATTGAACGCTCTAAATGATACGAAGTCTATGCGAAGCAAAAGAAAGCGATAGTACAATAGTGAGTGGAACTAGAACTACGAATGAGAATAAATGTCTTTAAACCTAAATCTTTTGGTAAATGTATTATGTTTTGTAAAAAGTCATAGAACAAAAGTTGTTGTTTATGATGTTAGTAATACAGTCCTGAGAGGTCACCGGTGTTTTACAAATAACCCTTTACTAAAATTTACAATAAACAGTAAAAATTATCACATTTGACTGTTTCCACGTGAAAATATCATAAAAGGCCGACACGAGTCAAAACTGTTCACGTACAAACGCGTCTCGAAACCAGCAGAAGGTTTCTGTGTGGTTAAAATAAGGCTTTGAAGGTTTGACAAGCCCTTTGAAGCTAGAAAATTGTGTAAATAACGATCTAGAAAAAACATGGTAGGCTTCACTAGAAAAAATACGGTTTAACAGTATATTCACGTAAAGGTTAGCGCCATTTCAAAGCCTGACCGCCGAGTGAGACGAAGTTTTATTTTCTTTGAAAGAAAAATATAACGATATTGGTAATATGACCGGAGAAAGATCATTAGGTCATGTAAATGTAATTATTTCATTAAGAAATGAATTTTTTTTCAAAATTTTCGATTCTCCTAATGCTGGAGTGCCTGCAACCGCTCGGCCACGGAACCACCGACAAAATTTTTGATAAGCTCATATTTATCGGTTAAGCACCGGTTAGCGCCATCTACACGTTTCACTCAGTGAACTTGTGCTCATTGTCCAAAGTTACCTACATTCGGAATCAAATTACAAAGAGATGTCGCTTTAGCTAAATCTATAATTTTGTTGTAATGTTTATTGTGTTAATCCACACTTGGTATTTAATTATTTCATCCAAAATTGGTTAATATCGATTAAGCTACGAGGAATCAATCAGTCCATTCCGTTGAAATTTATATAATTAAATAAATAACGCTGGACATTTCACACAGCATCATCTAGCCCCAAACTAAGCAAAGCTTGTACTATGGGAACCAGATAACTGATATACTAATAATATTGTTATATACATTTTGTTTGTAAATACATACATATTATAAATAAATAAAAAAATAATAAATTATACATAGAAACACCCAGACCCGAGATAAATATTTGCAGATCATACAAACATTTATCCCGCCGCGGGGATCGAACCCGCAACCTTCTGCGTCACAAGCGGGCTTTCACCCACTGCGCCGCAGAGGTCGTCACTTATAGCGATATGTCTGTTCTTATAGCGATTGTATCGACACTGGACTCAAACATTAGGATTTCCACCATTTTGTATTAAATGAAACACGGAAAAAGCACGAAAAATCAAAGTCAAACGTTAGAAGTTCGGAGCGGTATTTTTTTTTTTTTTTTTTTTTGCAATAATAGGTATGTATGTATGCCCGGACCAATAGCCTCCTCTCTGCGCCCAAAAATCTGAATGGCAGGACATCAAGTGTACGCGATACGATGTTTCATAAAACTCCAGTAGAGAATATCATAACGTCATGGCCGCTTTATCAAGAAAAGTTTGAAAAAGATGTAGGAAGGAAGAATAAGGATTAGTTATAACAAGTTATATAGTTATAATTCTAACAGTCAGATTAAGAATAAGACCGCGTTCGTGTTATAAAAATACATATAATTTATAAAAATTCGAGTTCTCAAATTGCGTTCTTACATGTTGGAAATACTTACAAAAACGTTGTAAAAATAATATGGTTTTTTCTTTGAATCTGTGAATTTGGAATTAAAACATCTAAAAAGTACATTGGATATCCATTATCCATACTTGATATTATGAATGTGAAAGTAACTCTGTCTATCTGTTTGTATATTTGTTACCTTTTTACGCCCCAACCGCTGAACAGATTAGGGCTAAAATTGGCATGGATAAAGGTTGTATCCCAGGCATGGACCTAAGCTACTTTTTTCCCGAAAATTTCAAATATATCCGCGGGTCATACCGCGGAAGCGATGATATTATATATTTTTTATATATAAACGCATATAATGTTTTAACGAGAGTTAACAAGAAGAAACGTTTTGAAGTCCTAATTGAAACAAACTGCCCCCGATCCTCCCATCGTATAAAGTAAATGTCAATTTATCAGTTGTTCCTGAAGCATTGATTTATCAATAAACGGAAACCGATCTATCACGGCCGTAAAAATGTGCTAATACTTTCTTGTTGGTTGGGTTAGCAAATGCAACCTTAGGGTAGTAGCACAGTCCAGCCGAGCCGAACGCGCTGAACTGTTGTCATTTTCTGATGTCATCTGCATTTTTGTATTGAAAAATGACTGCGGCGCATACGGCGCGGACAGTGTGCGATCAGGTTTAAGCTTGTTAAATGTTAAATTTTGAGAACCACAATTAGATTATTGGTTAGCTTTTGACAGTTAATTGAAAACTTATAGGTACTCTACTAAGGACCTCAAATTGTATGCGTAAATTTGCAATTATCAAGCTCGTTACGCCACTAAAATTTCTGGTCCCGTAAAATGCCCGTAATATGATGGTTGTAAATTGACAAGAACTAAGAGCGTAAGAATTCACAAACAAGAAATTCGATCGTTTGGGCAGGTGTCGGACGACAAAAAGCTGACGTCCCTCGGGGCTGTCCTCGGCTCGTCACCCAACACGACTCCAAGTTACAAGGGACTGCGAATTGGTGGAACTACATGATTATTTTGTATTTACACATTTGGCAAATAATTCGCACGTGTGGACCTTATTTCTTCTGGTCTGTGGTGTTGACAGTATATTTGACAAAGTATTTGGCCTTATTTGTCTAACAACAATCATCAACAAAATCATCCATGTGTGGATCTGTATCTGCATATGTGTCATATATTTTGCCAAATCATCGTCATTGTCATCGTCTGCACATAGCAGTCAACCGGACATTAGGCCTTCCCTAATGAGCACAATTGCGCCCTGTCCTCAGCTCGACGCATCCAGCTTCTGTCAGCAGCCTTTCGCAGATCGTCACTCCACCTGGCCAGATCACCTCCATTTTGATAAAAATATCCATGCGAAGTGCCACCATATGGTGAAAGCTACGTACATATGTGACTGTGACCTCCATTTTGATAAAAATATCCATGCGAAGTGCCACCATATGGTGAAAGCTACGTACATATGTGACTGTGACCTCCATTTTGATAAAAATATCCATGCGAAGTGCCACCATATGGTGAAAGCTACGTACATATGTGACTGTGACCTCCATTTTGATAAAAATATCCATGCGAAGTGCCACCATATGGTGAAAGCTACGTACATATGTGACTGTGACCTCCATTTTGATAAAAATATCCATGCGAAGTGCCACCATATGGTGAAAGCTACGTACATAAGTATGACGAAGATATTCGAATTCTGATTAAAACATTTTGCAATCCAATTTGGCCAACACGAGTTTCTCAGTTTTATCAAGCTTGTATTTAACCAACACTACTCTCTCGTCCCTTGGACCACTCCCAGATTCCTGACAAATTGAATCTTACTGCGCCGGGGGGACAAAGGGCGACTCGCATTTATTTGCCATCTGATTCCGCCCCGGGCTCTTCATTTCCATCCAGTTGCCACCTCTAATAGCACCTCGATTACCTTGTCTAGTTTTGGAAAACAAAACAAATAGGGACCAGTATGTTACCAGCTACCCACGAGATAGATAGATAGATAGTGTTTATTGTTGAATAGATCAAATTTGTTCTGGTTAGTAGTGTCTTAAATCCTATGTTAGGTTTATCTTGACACTAGATAGTAAAAGGAGCCAGTCAAGTGGGTGGATGATATAGAGGCAATAGAAGGAAAGGCACTCCGGCTTTAGGAGGATCGTCTGATCGATGCGGATTCGAACCCCGTCGGAAGCCAAAATTTTGATAAGACTTTTCATTCTTAACTCTTTCTCATTCGGGCAAACTTTTATTTCTTTCATCACACTCTGGTTCGAAAGAACAAGTGACACGGTAAGAGGAGATCATATTTAGTGATTCAATTGTATCTTACTTCTGAGTTCAATCTACACAAGGAGGTAAAATTTTATCTACAATCAGGATAAAAACTCCAGAACAATTTATCCGATTCCCAAACATTTTTCTACGGTAAGTGTTCCTGAAATGCATAAACAACATTCTGTACGATGTGATCGTGTTTCGCTTCGTAAAACACTTGACAGAAAACATTATCTCAAGTATACCTCCAGATTTTATACACATCACATTTATGATCGATTTCGTCTCGAATAAAATTCACTGAAACGTTTATACGATCTAATAAAGTTTCTAAATTCAAAAAGTTGAACCAAATGGGTACCTAACCAAGCTAACTAAAGGCCGTTCGGGCCTTTCAAAAACTCGAGCGTCGAGAACATTCGACAGCCTGATTCTGGATGTTGCCACTTCGAAATCGACTCGTAAGCAAGCTTGATAACTGTGTATCGAGTAAGACCCCTCGCAAACTACAGACTTTCTATCGGCCGATTAGTTGAGACGGATACTTCTCCATACTCATTACGAGCCGAAGTACATTCCGTCTCAACTATCGGCCGATAGAAAGACTGTAGTCTGCGAGGGGTTAAATTTCAATTCAATTATTGCCGTTCTTGTTTCTAGCTATAAAAAATCCTTTAAGTAACAAGGTAGTTGCTCGCACGCGGTTTCACTCACGTGATACCAATTTTTTCAACTATAAAAGACTTTTAGTTTGAGAGTTTTCCTTATTCTTGGAAATTAACATAGTGGTAAGTATAGTTTTGTTTGTTTGTAACCTGTGTTGATCCATAACAAAAAGATTCTGATTGTTCTCATTACTACACAATGAGCTTGCAACCTGTCACGTATGGAATACTAACTTCTGCAAGATGTGGGCATGTATCAAATATGTATTTGTACATGCCTCTGACTACCCCTCAGACATCTTCAAATGATCTGGAATATAAAAGATCTGAGAGAATGTCTACCGCGCCTTGGGGATACAGTCGTGACCATGTTTACTTTTACTACTACATGTGGTATAAATAAATAAATATACTGATGTAATGCTCCAGAATCAGGGCGCAGTAAAGTATAAAAAGTGAGTGAGTCGGAGTGTGACAACTGATAAGAGTTCGCAACCGCGACTGAGTTACTGCGCAAGTTTCGAGCGAACTAGGGTGGGGACGTGAACTTTCTAAGAATAAGCTTTTTCAGATTGAATAAAGAAAATTCATTTTGCTACCCAGTAAAGGCTTATGTGAATACAACTTACAAATGAAACTGAAGAAGCGCTCGTGGTCGTGCTTGCTTAGTCGTTCTTGATAGATCGTCGAAGTTAAGCAACGTTCAAAAGGGTCTGTAAGTGGATGGTTGATCGCCAGTGACATTTTCATCTGAGCGCTTCCGTGCTTCGGAGGGCACGTTAAATTTTCGGTCCCGGCTATTTAAGTCGTTAAGCTATGACGGAGGCCTTAAGGCGGCCTAAAAACTCCGTCACCAGAGTTGGCCACTGACTCATACGAACTTACTTTTTTTTTAATAAAATTGTGCATCCAATGCTAGATCACAAGTCAATACACTACACGAAAGGACTCTTGAGGCGCACTTCTCTTTTCACCACACTGGTTCGAAAGAACTAGTGACACGACAAAAAGTGACTCAATGCGGTGGTCACATAGCTATGAGTCTTTATTTAAAGAATGACCCTATTGCAGTCATTCATCCATTTAATGAGCATTTTATGACCATGATGAGCATCATGAGAATTTCAGTGCTATGAAGGACACTTCCAACTTCTAACCTTCACTTGCCTTCAAGCAGTCAAAAATTTTTCGAGTTTGGCTTCTTTTGAATACGAGTAATACAACTACAAAAGAATACTGATTTGGAATTCGCTCGATGTTATAAGCGTGGATTTTTTTCGTAATACAATACAAATTTAGTTTAATGGACCACGGATTTGTGCCCAGATACGTTCCGACGACGTCGTGGCTGGCCGCGAACGAGATAGAGGGACGAGCTCGCCAAATACAACGCCAACTGGGCCTCTAGCACAGGATAGGGATGAATGGAAAGAGTGGGAGGACTTTGCCCAGCAGTGGGACAGTGAGGGCTTGTAATAAAAATATTAATAATGGAGCTGTGTATGAACAGGTTTTATTTTTCTTTGTATAATAGAATCTTTGAATGTTTCGAGCCTTGGTCATAGTACGCCCATTTTCCTTAACAATAGACGTTATTTTTGCTAAAAGAGACACTTACATTAGTTCCGTTCACAAACTTTTGATATATCCGACGCGGAAGCCTACTGAATATTTCATTAAGATGCTTTTTTGTAGCAAACATGCCGAGGAGGGGAAATAAAGTAGAGCGTTTAATACCTAATGTTGATAATGGTTTATTTCATTTTAGCAAAATGCCAAAAGTAGCTTCATAATGTAAAGTACTTCGTCGAAAGGAAGACTTAAAATTGTTATCTATACTGATATTATAAAGAGGAAATATTTGTTTGTTCGAATTGAATAGGCTCCGAAACTACTGGACCGATTTGAAAAATTCTTTCACCATTAGAAAATTATCCCTGATGAACATAGGCTATATAACCCAGAAAAGTGATGTTTTCCCGAGGGAACGCGGGTAACACCGCGACGGACAGCTAGTACAAAATATGTTACGCACATACCTAATGAGTGATTTATAATATGTAACAAATACTATACCTAGTCATTCAATTGCAAGCTAAAGCTGAGATTGTTCCTTTTTGGACTGCACCAACGCAGACGTCCGTTCACCCGCCTCTTTTTATTAAAGTCGATTCTCTGTGTGTGTGTTTTTCCAAATAAATGATGTATCTATCTAATTGTACAGATTGTTATGCGGCTGTTACACAAGAAGTATCTCGCACGCGAGCGGCGAAAAATCGTATGCGATTTATCCCTCAGCAAAACTCGCCATTTGAGTATCGCCTGTGTTTACATTATGACAGAAACTCGTATCAAGGGATTCTCGAATGCGAGTATGACAGGTGAGAGGCGAGACTCGAAGCATTTGACTAGGCGAGCATATTATTGCCGCTCGCATGCGAGAAACTCTCCTTGTGTAACAGCCGCTTAGGGATAAAATAAAGTTTTATTTTCTCCTCGATAAAAACACAAATCAGGGAGTCGCAACATAAATAAGTGATTGTCCAAACCTCGGTATAAGAATAATACAATATTGGCTATATGTCCCATACCCAATAAGGCATAATACTGCGTTGGATGGAACAACAATCTCCCGTAGCAAACTGAAATAATGAATAGCTTATGTTCATACCTCGCTTGCTAAGGTTTGCTTCCCTATTCCTCCAAAGCATTTGCATGTTATGAGTTAGATGTCTTACGATGTGTAACGCGATCTTTTCCTTGTCTTTATGAAGGGCCCAGATGCCGTCCTGGCCCATTTAGACTGTTATGATTAAAACGTGTTGACGTATTTTTATTCTAAGTCAAAAACCACTCATATGTCAAAAAGCATTTTAGGCACAAGCCCCACCTAACTGGCATCTTTCGTCGAGCATTTTCCTATTCCATTCAAATGTCATTATGCATGGAAATAAAGCACAAATTCAATTCACAAAATAAAAGTAATCGGACGTCCGATCAACGACATACCGTGTGTCCTAATTTGTGCTATAAATAAATATCTCAGACTAGCTGCCGTCGCGGTGTTACCCGCGTTCCATCGGGAAAACTTCACTTTCCCGAGATAAAATATAGTCTATGTTTATCAGAGATAATGCACGAATCTAATGATGAAAGAATTTTCAAAACGGTCCAGTAGTTTCGGAGCCTATTCTATTCAAACAAACAAACAAATCTATCCTCTTTATAATATTAGTTTAGACAACAAGCACGAGGTCCATATTTACATAATAACTTTATAGCTTAGCTTTTTAGCTTTATTTCCATTAATTTAGTATGACATTTGAATGGAATAGAAAGAAGCCCGATGTCCGATAAGTGGGGCCTGCGGCATATTCAGTTTGACTGCTGGGATCACTGTCTTAGGAGCTAGGTTATTAGGCTGATTCTACTCAATTCATTCGCCGATAGCGTAGAAACAGAGCAACAAACACGGTTCGGGTATTGTATGTGATCCATCTTAAATTTAAATACTAGTCTGTAGTCTAGCTCCAGAATCCCATCATCCCATCATCAATTTAAACAAAGTGAGCTTCATCAAGTTCATGTACTCACTTGTAAAGTTGGTTTGATCATCACACAATCAATATTTTATAATTATCATAGAAAAAACGTTAAAACATATTCAAATAATTATTTAAAACTGATCGAAGAGTACTCGATGTGTCATAACAACGGTATCTCGTCTACCCAGAAGCAAAACCCGCTATACCCAAATATGCACAAATTGCACCTGAGACTAAAGACTACTAATTGGTGTGGAAACATCCACTTCGTTTTAACGCCGGTTATAGGACCGGTACTTCACAACTTGACGGTGTAATTTAATGCCAGAGTTGACAGTAGATAGCTTCAGCGAAATGTACTGCGATAATTTTTACGACGGCAAATTATGATTGGTGATTATTCTGTCAGAGAATTATTTTATTGTGAGAAATAATGTGTTCGGAAGCGCCTGACAGATTTCGCTCTGCAAGAGTCGCGTCTCGATCTTGCACTTAATTTTTAAGTAGGTTAAGTTTACTTCAATATATAAGGTCTACATGAAAAGCTCGTCTCACTGTTTTTTATTCCGAAAATTAAACCAGCCTGAAATAGACAGAACCCGGTACATGGTCCTACGAGCCCGATGTCAGGATAACAACAAGGATAAAAGGGAAGTGATCAGTGGTGATATTCATCCTTTGATTGTATGACCGGTACTTACATAACCTATAAACTGCTACATCACATTTCACAATTTTAGATTTGCACAAATTTATACCAAAAAACAAGTATTTTGGCTAATCATTGTATTATATTCCTCAATCATATATACTGGTACCTGTTGTTTGATGTATTTTTAAGCCGTATAGCAGATTTGAACCATTTTGTTGAAATTTTAACTTGTCATTTTCATTGTAAAACTTTTAACTTTTTCTTTGAATTTTTGGTCTTTTTCTTTGAATTAAATTGTAAATAAGTGCTAAAATTATAAACTACAGCTATCGTTTGCCCTTATTGTAACTATATATTTGTAATAATTGAACTTTAAAGCTAATTATTTTTCAATTGTAAGTTGCATCAAAACTCTGTTGTGGTTCATCATTTCATTTTGTATTTGTCAGTTCCAGGTTAACCAGGCCGCTCTCAAAGGTTTCCTATAATGAGTGAGAAAGATGAGAAGGACCTTATTAAGAGAAGAGCCAGTTTCAAAGGCCGATTGACCACCTTCGTCAGATACTTGAATGAATTGGGTAGTACTTTGACCCAACAGCAGGTAAACGAACTGCAGCTAAGAATAGGTAAAGTTGAGATTTTGTATAATCAATATGATGAGGTGCAACTAAAGATTGAGTGTCTTAGTGATGATATACAGTGTCAAATGTCTGAAAGAGATGAATTCGAGTCGATATATTATCAGTCGCTTTCCAAAGCTCAAGAAATTCTGTCTCGAAATTCTAAGTCTCCAAAGTGTGAAGATGTAGAAAGTTCTCGAGTAAGTACTCATAATCACAAGCTAGTTAAGTTACCTACAATTAACTTACCGAAATTTCAGGGTTCGTATGATAACTGGCTTGAATTTCATGACACATTTTCTAGTCTTATACATTCGAACGACGGAATAGACGAAATAAATAAGTTCCATTACCTCCGGTCTTCATTAGAAGGCTCTGCGGCTGTAGTCATACAGTCAATAGAGTTCTCAGCGAGTAATTATACTGTGGCTTGGCAGTTATTGTGTGACAGATATAATAACAAACGTTTACTCATACATAACCATGTCTCTAACTTGTTTAATGTAGATTCAATTAAAAGTGAGTCTTCCATTAGCCTAAAGCGGTTGATAGATCAGCTCAATAAGAGCCTACGTGCCCTGGAATCCCTAGGTGAGCCTACCACATACTGGGACACCCTACTCATTCACATCATCACTCGAAAACTAGATCACAAAACGTTTCGTGAATAGGAGGAGTGCAAAGGTCGTCTAGATAAGGATAAGGCTATTACCCTGGCAGTATGTCTCGAATTCATTCGTAACCGAGCTGACCTCTTAGAAACGTTAGAGCTGTCTCGCAGTAACCCTTCAAGTCAGCCACCTAAACCTGTAAGTAAACTCAAGACTATGGTATCGTTGGCAAGTTCGCAGCCGCACTCAGTGTATGAAAATAGTAATAATAATGGTTCGTCTTTAGTAATTAAACCGTGTCCGAAATGTAATGGTGATCATCTTTTAAAAAATTGTTCACAGTTTCTGAGCCTCACTAACGAGCAAAGGTTGGAACTGATCCCGCAGTACAAGGTGTGCTACAACTGCTTCAGTGCTGGGCACTACTCAAACCGCTGCAAAAAGTATGGTTGCAAGTTATGCAAACGTAAGCACAGCACCTTGGTACATGTATCGGATCCTAAAGGGTTGAGCAATCCCTCTCAGGCTGACACTGACGGCGGCGACGGCGTCAAGTGTAACTCGACCCCTCAGCCTTCACAAACACCCAGCCTTACTCTTACTACGTATTGTATGGATACGCCCTCAGAAATGCAACAAGATGTTTTGTTGTCGACTGCTTTGATAAAAGTAGTCGACGCAGATGGTCGCGAGCGCATTATTCGCGCTTTACTAGATTGTGCAAGTTCTTCTTGTATCATTACTGAGAGAATGTGTCAAGCGTTGAACCTAAATTCTGTAGGTATTGATAAACCGATATTCGGTATTAATAAAACTCAAACTAACACGACAAAGATGTGCCGTGTCTCAATTAACTCGTTGAATGAGAACTACTCAAAAAATATACTCTGCTACGTGCTGCCGTCTATAACCGATGACGTGCCTTGCCATTCAATTAATGTTTCGCATTTACACATCCCTGATGATATTGCCCTGGCCGATCCTAAATTCTATCAGGCGTCTGAAATAGATATGATAATCGGTAGTAATGTATTTTGGGAACTACTCGGGTCGCGAAAGATTAGTTTAGGAGCTAATAAACCGATTCTCTGGGAAACTCGACTAGGTTGGTTGGTTTCCGGTCCCATCAATGGTGGCCAAGGATCATATCCTCTTATGTGCAACTTCACGAAAGTAGGTACTTCTCTTAGTTCTTACAATGAGTCAGGAAATGATGACGTTCAAACCATGCTACCGCGGTTCTGGCAACTTGAGGAAGTTGGCCCTAAGTCGTCATATTCCGAAGAAGAACGAATGTGTGAAGAACACTTCGTCAAAAATACGACTCGTCTTACAGACGGTCGCTTTTGTGTCCGAATTCCGCTAAAACAATCTCATAACGTTTTGGGTGATTCGTTGCAGCGAGCGAAGCGATGCCTTTTCTCATTAGAGCGCAGGTTCAAAGGTCAGCCTACCTTTCAAGATAGGTATGCGAATTTCATGTCGGAGTACCTTTCGCTTGGTCACATGTCTGAATGTGACTCTGATCCTACGTCAGCTCCGTACTATATCCCACATCATGGAGTATTGAATGAGAATAGTACTACCACTAAATTAAGAGTCGTGTTTAACGCCAGTAGTCCTACAACTACAGGCATGTCTCTAAATCAAATTCAGATGGTAGGACCAACAGTTCAAGATGACCTTCTCTCAATTCTTCTCCGGTTCAGGCTTCATAAGTACGTTCTGGTAGCTGACGTAGAAAAAATGTACAGGCAGGTATCCGTACATCCCGCAGATAGGCACCTGCAACAAATTCTTTGGCGTGACCCAGCTGACCCCAAGATTAAAACGTACCAACTCAACACTGTCACTTACGGCTGCGCTAGTGCTAGTTACCTGGCTACTAGGTGCCTCAAGCAAATAGGACTTGAATGCAGTGATAAGAAGGTCTCAGAGATTATCGTTCACGATTTTTACGTGGACGACTTATTAACGGGTTCAGACACAACTCAGGAGGCTCTGGAGATAAAGGAACGAGTGACAGCTGAACTTGCTTCTGCTGGAATGCCTTTGCGTAAGTGGAAATCCAATAACCCTCAACTTATCCCATCTACATCTAGTTCGTCTTTAGATTTGAATATCGGGTCTATTGAACCAAGTAAGACGCTAGGCATAGGATGGCTAACAGAATCAGATGAGTTCTGCATTATTATAGATCCAAACATTTCTGGCGAACCAACAAAACGAGGACTTCTCTCGGTCATTGCGCAAATATTTGACCCCATGGGCCTAGTATCCCCTTGCATTATCCCTATGAAGATACTGATGCAAAAATTGTGGGTGTATAAATTGTCATGGGATGAACCATTGCCATCGGACATTGCTCTTGCTTGGCTTGGTATAATTAAAAGTCTCCCAGCATTGAATGATTTGCGCATTCCTCGACTCGTCGTTTGCGATCCTCATATCGCATTGGATCTTCATATTTTCTGTGATGCGTCACAGAGCGCTTATGGCGCCTGCTTGTATGTGAGGAGTGTCAAGGAAGATGGTAAAGCCTCTGTGAAATTACTTCTGGCTAAAAGTAAGGTTGCTCCCTTAAAACCAACAACAATTCCCAGGCTTGAGCTCTGTGGAGCCCTGGTTGGAGTACGCCTGTTCGAGAAGGTAATTTCATCCCTTCGTGTAGATATTAGGCAAAGCACCTTTTGGACTGACTCCACGATAGTTTTAGGATGGCTTAGGATGTTGCCTAGTAAATTGCAGCCCTTTGTTCGCAACCGTGTTGTTGAGATTTTAGAAAAGTCAGAGAATTGCGCCTGGAGACACGTCCCTACAGATGAAAACCCTGCTGATCATATTACTCGTGGTGTTGATCTCAGCGAGATACAGGGTCTTGATCTGTGGTGGTCAGGTCCACAATTCCTAAATCAAGACGAAACTCAGTGGCCTCCTAATCCAGTCAGCACAAAGGAACTCCCCGAAGTTCGTCCTGCCGTATCGTTACATTTAACCCTCACATGCACTGATAGTAACCTCATAAAAGGAGAATGGGCATCCCCGCCCAAATCAAAAAACTATCGCCCGCAGAGTGGGCGTATGGTGAAATGGGTAGACCTTCAAAAACACTCCATTTCATTGTATGACAGCAAAAAAATCCATCCTACAGAAATCGAGATATTTGCAGTTAAATGTGGTGACTCTTACCATCATGTTTTTTGACTTACAGGCTTCCCGCAGATAAGCCACTATGGGCATTCGATAGAACTTTAGAAGCACTACATTTCATTGTATGACAGCTAAAAAATCCATCCTGCAGAAATCGAGTTATTTGCAGTTAAAGGTGGTGACCATCATGTTTTTTGACTTACAGGCTTCCCGCAGATAAGCCACTATGGGCATTCGATAGAACTTTAGAAGCACTACATTTCATTGTATGACAGCTAAAAAATCCATCCTGCAGAAATCGAGTTATTTGCAGTTAAAGGTGGTGACCATCATGTTTTTTGACTTACAGGCTTCCCGCAGATAAGGCCACTATAGGCATTCGATAGAACTTTAGAAGCACTATATTTCATTGTATGACAGCTAAAAAATCCATCCTGCAGAAGTCGAGATATTTGCAGTTAAAGGTGGTGACTTTTACCATCATCTTTTTTAACTAACAGGCTTCCCGCAGATAAGCCACTATGGGCATTCGATAGAACTTTAAAAGCACTACATTCAATTGTATGACAGCTAAGAAATCCATCCTGCAGAAATCGAGATATTTGCAGTTAAAGGTGGTGACTTTTACCATCATCTTCTTTAACTTGCAGGCTTCCCGCAGATAAGCCACTATGGGCATTCGATAGAACTTTAGAAGCACTACATTTCATTGTATGACAGCTAAAAAATCCATCCTGCAGAAGTCGAGATATTTGCAGTTAAAGGTGGTGACTTTTACCATCATCTTTTTTAACTAACAGGCTTCCCGCAGAAAAGCCACTATGGGCATTCGATAGAACTTTAAAAGCACTACATTCAATTGTATGACAGCTAAGAAATCCATCCTGCAGAAATCGAGATATTTGCAGTTAAAGGTGGTGACTTTTACCATCATCTTCTTTAACTTACAGGCTTCCCGCAGATAAGCCACTATGGGCATTCGATAGAACTTTAAAAGCACTACATTTCATTGTCTGACAGCTAAAAAATCCATCCTGCAGAAATCGAGTTATTTGCAGTTAAATGTGGTGACCATCATGTTTTTTGACTTACAGGCTTCCCGCAGATAAGCCACTATGGGAATTCGATAGAACTTTAGAAGCACTACATTTCATTGTATGACAGCTAAAAAATCCATCCTGCAGAAATCGAGATATTTGCAGTTAAATGTGGTGACTTTAACCATCAGACGAGTATTTTTTGACTTACAGGCTTCCCGCAGACAAGCAACTATGGGCATTCGATAGAAGTTTAGAAGCACGACATTTCATTGTATTACAGCTAAAAAATCCATCCTGCAGTAATCGAGTAATTTGCAATTAAAGGTGGTGACCAGCATGTATTCGAGATATTTGCAGTTAAAGGTGGTGACTTTTACCATCATCTTTTTTAACTTACAGGCTTCCCGCAGATAAGCCACTATGGGCATTCGATAGAACTTTAAAAGCACTACATTTCATTCTGACAGCTAAAAAATCCATCCTGCAGAAATCTAGATATCTTACAATCAAATGTAGTGCTTCTAAAGTTCTATCGAATGCCCATAGTAGCTTGTCTGCGGGAAGCCTGTAAGTCAAAAAATACTCGTATGATGGTAAAAGTCACCACCTTTGACTGCAAATATCTCGACTTCTGCAGGATGGATTTTTTTTAGCTGTTATACAATGAAATGTAGTGCTTCTTAAGTTCTATCGAATGCCCATAGTGGCTTATCTGCGGGAAGGCTGTAAGTCAAAAAAAATAATGGTATAAGTCACCACATTTAACTGCAAATATCTCGATTTCTGCAGGATGGATTTTTTTGCTGTCATACAATGAAATGTAGTGCTTTTAAAGTTCTATCGAATGCCTATAGTGGCTTATCTGCGGGAAGCCTGTAAGTCAAAAAACATGATGGTCACCACCTTTAACTGCAGATAACTCGATTTCTGCAGGATGGATTTTTTAGCTTTCATACAATGAAATGTAGTGCTTCTAAAGTTCTATCGAATGCCCATAGTAGCTTGTCTGCGGGAAGCCTGTAAGTCAATAAATATGATTGTAAAAGTCACCACCTTTAACTGCAAATATCTAGACTTCTGCAGGATGGATTTTTTAGCTGTCATACAATCGAATGTAGTGCTTTTAAAGTTCTATCGAATGCCCATAATGGCTTATCTGCGGGAAGCCTGTAAGTTAAAAAAGATGATGGTTAAAGTCACCACCTTTAACTGCAAATATCTCGACTTCTGCAGGATGGATTTTTTAGCTGTCATACAATGAAATTTAGTGCTTCTAAAGTTCTATCGAATGCCTATAGTGTCTTATCTGCGGGAAGCCTGTAAGTCAAAAAACATGATGGTGACCACCTTTAACTGCAAATAACTCGATTTCTGCAGGATGGATTTTTTAGCTGTTATACAATGAAATGTAGTGCTTCTAAAGTTCTATCGAATGCCCATAGTGGCTTGTCTGCGGGAAGGCTGTAAGTCAAAAAAAATGATGGTATAAGTCACCACATTTAACTGCAAATATCTCGATTTCTGCAGGATGGATTTTTTAGCTGTTATACAATGAAATGTAGTGCTTCTTAAGTTCTATCGAATGCCCATAGTGGCTTATCTGCGGGAAGGCTGTAAGTCAAAAAAAATGATGGTATAAGTCACCACATTTAACTGCAAATATCTCGATTTCTGCAGGATGGATTTTTTAGCTGTCATACAATGAAATGTAGTGCTTCTAAAGTTCTATCGAATGCCCATAGTGGCTTGTCTGCGGGAAGCCTGTAAGTCAATAAATATGATTGTAAAAGTCACCACCTTTAACTGCAAATATCTCGACTTCTGCAGGATGGATTTTTTAGCTGTCATAAAATGAAATGTAGTGCTTCTAAAGTACTATCGAATGCCTATAGTGGCTTATCTGCGGGAAGCCTGTAAGTCAAAAAACATGATGGTGACCACCTTTAACTGCAAATAACTCGATTTCTGCAGGATGGATTTTTTAGCTGTCATACAATGAAATGTAGTGCTTCTAAAGTTCTATCGAATGCCCATAGTGGCTTGTCTGCGGGAAGCCTGTAAGTCAATAAATATGATTGTAAAAGTCACCACCTTTAACTGCAAATATCTCGATTTCTGTAGGATGGATTTTTTTGCTGTCATACAATCAAATGTAGTGTTTTAGAAGGTCTACCCATTCCACTATACGTCCACTCTGCGGGCGATCGTTTTTTGACTTGGGCGGCGCTTCATACATGCCTGCCCGTTCTCCTTTGATAGGTTCTCAAATATTTTAAGACTGAAACGCACTATTGCGTATGCGTTAAGATTTATTAATTTATGTAAAAGACTTACCCCAAAGACTGATTACCTAAGTAGCGATGAATTACAGAATGCATCAAATTTGATCATTAAAGTTTCACAGCTTGAGTCATTTGCTGAATACAATGATCTCCTCAAAAAGAAACCCATAGCTGCTAAGAGTAAGTTGATCAAATTTAATGTATTCTTAGATGATAATAATTTGATGCGCGTAGGAGGTCGTTTGGCTAATGTGTCAACATTTTCATATGATAAAAAGTTTCCTATAGTACTACAGTCCACTCATCAGTTCACAAAACTTTTATTCAGATCTGAGCATATCAGGCTCATGCATGCCGGTCCTCAATTATTGCTGGCCTCAATAAGAGAAACTTATTGGCCTATTGGAGGCCGTAACTTAGCGAAGTCTACGTACTATCAATGTGTAAGGTGTACCCGTATTAAAGGAAAGGTTGTATCTCCCCTTATGGGAAACTTGCCGCCACAGCGTCTTATTCCAAACCGTCCGTTCGAATGTGTAGGAATAGACTATGCTGGACCTATCTCATCCGCGAGTCGCCAAGGTCGAGGTTGTAAAATAGTTAAAGTTTATATAGCTATATTTGTTTGCTTTACAACCAAAGCCATTCATATTGAACTTGTAGGTGACTTAACTAGTAACTCCTTTATTTCTGCCTTACGCAGATTCATTGCCCGCAGAGGTAAACCGTCAGATATCTACTCAGATAATGGCACTTCGTTTGTCGGTGCTTATAATGAAATAGGTAAATTCTTAAAGGATAACTGCAGTTCGTTGCCTGAAAGTCTGGCGAACGATAGTATTAATTTTCATTTATGTCCGCCCTATTCTCCTCACTTCGGAGGCCTTTGGGAAGCGGGAGTAAAATCGATAAAGTACCATTTGTATAGAGTATTGGGTCATTGCAATCTCACATACGAAGAACTGATCACTGTCCTAACTCAGATTGAAGCAATCCTGAACTCAAGGCCGCTTACTCCCCTTTCAAGCGATTCAAATGACCTGACGCCGCTTACGCCTGGACACTTCCTCATTGGACAACCCATGACCGCCCTTCCAGTTCCTGACCTTCAGAATAATCCCGTGGATCGATTAACAAGATTTCAAAGGCTTGAACAACTCCGTCAACATTTCTGGACGAGATGGTCCAAGGAGTATGTCAGTGAACTACAGCAGCGTGTCAAGTGGAGCTCAAGCAAATCAGCGTTAGAACTCCACAGTCTAGTTGTTATCAAGGAAGATAACCTTCCGCCCTTAAAATGGAAGCTTGGTCGCATTGTTGCAGTCTACCCAGGAACTGATGGCATCAATCGGGTCGCTGATGTTCGCGTCGCCAATGGAGGAATAGTCCGAAGATCGTTCAGCAAAATCTGCCCTTTAATGAAGATCCGGGGGAATGTTCGGAAGCGCCTGACAGATTTCGCTCTGCAAGAGTCGCGTCTCGATCTTGCACTTAATTTTTAAGTAGGTTAAGTTTACTTCAATATATAAGGTCTACATGAAAAGCTCGTCTCACTGTTTTTTATTCCGAAAATTAAACCAGCCTGAAATAGACAGAACCCGGTACATAATGGGTGTGTAATTTATTATTATGACCCCTTAAACTTTTATTGTTTTTGTTCAGTGACAAGTTAAAGGTCATGCAAAATTTTGAAAGTTATATTAAGGAAAATTAGACTTGTTAGGACGCCCTCCGGCCAGGTGGAGTGACGATCTGCGAAAGGTTGCTGGCAGAAGCTGAGGACAGGGCGCAATGGCGCTCATTAGGGGAGGCCTATGTCCAGCAGTGGACTGCTATAGGCCGATGATGATGATGAGGCTTGTTGGTTGTGAACGTTTACATTACGGAGTTCTACCTAATAAGCTCTGTTTCACAATTATATATTTAATTTTAATTCAGTAACTAAATACCTAAATGATTTTCAGCCTTTTCGAACAAATTCAACCGCTTTACAGTAAGTTTAATGTAAAAAAACATCATAGTTTATTATTTTATTAAAGGCACACAAAATAAAATAAAAAAAAATATTCATTGCATATTGCATGTCCCATTACTTGAGTACTTATCTTAAACCTGTTGAGCCTGGGGATTTGCGCTGATCGCGATATCATCATGTCATTATCGCCCGAGGCGCGTAATTCCCATTACCTATTACCGTTTAAAGATGATTTAGCGGTTTTGTTTCTTTTAAGTCGCACGTAAAGTGAAAATTGCGGGTTATGTGATTCCTGTCGTTGGAGGCAGATTTATTGCATCGCGAAGTAATATCGAACTTAACAACCTGCGCTAAGGTTGTAGTATTATTTACCTGTTGTTTTGACAAGAGAAATCATGGGGTTAAATGTCATTGTCATGAACTTTGTAGGTGAAGATGGGTGTTTTGATTAGTGAGATTTTTGTTGATTTTACACAGCGCCAGAAAGCCATTTGTCTGCTCTGTACCTACGCTATACTATACTTGACGCTATCGTGTCTTATAACAATGAATAAAAAAAAACTCAAAATAATACCAATAAGTACCTACGTACTTAATAGCCATTGAAACGTTTTTGAAGATAATACTGATTTACCACCGGAAATCGCAGCAGAGGACGGCCCCCCACTAGATAGAAAGACGATCTTGTAATGGTTGCTGGGAGACGTTGGTTGCAGGCTGCACAAGATCGATCGCTGTGGAAATCGATGGGGGAAGCCTATGTTCAGCTGTGGATGCTAGATGACTGAGATGATGATGATGATTAATTTACCTAATCTCATAAAACCTATTCGTAGCAACAGAACTCATAAGATTTTTGTTTTATTTTATAGTCGCAGTTTTTACAAATTGCACAAAACATTCAAAACAACATGACGTCCTTTCCACAAAAGAGTAATTAAGCGAGTTACCACATTCGCACATCTCGCGCTGAAACAATATGGCGGAGTTGTACCCTTAGCACAATTCATGAAATGTAAATCTACTGCTAAGTACTTAAAGTGATGGTGATCGACTCTGATGGCGGTGTTTTTAAACCGTCTCTAGGTATACGTCATGGCTTACTGTTATGTGTTAGATTAAGGTATTTACGTTTTAATATGGGCCATAGTTTTTTAAGTATTTAACATCTTGTACTTGACTAATGTTAAGAAATGAAAAGTCTTATCAAAATTTTGGATTCCGACGGGATTCGAACCCGCATCGATCAGACTATCCTCCTAAAGCTGGAGTGCCTTACCGCTCGGCCACAGAATCCCAGTTGCCGGTATCCAAATTTCCGATAAGCTCATATTTTTCGGTTGAGCACCGATTAGCGCCATCTACACGTTCACTAGTGAACTCATGTTCATTGTCTGAAATTACATTCAGAATCAAATGACTAAAAGATGTCGCTTTAGCTAAATCTATAATTTTTTGTTATTTTTATAGTGCTAGATAAAAATTACAAAAAATTATTGACTAATGCTGCCTGAAATATATAAATAGGGCACGTTACCTGCGGTCTTGAACACTGTTTTTTATCTTTAGTTTAATTAAATTACGTAGGGGAAAGGTGTACAAGATGATCCCACGGGGTATGTTGATCCCAGGCCGTTTCGGCGAAACTATGAACGCTATCTATTTATTTTCTTTAGTAGATTGTAGCCCCCAACCCCCCTTTGCATCAGTCAAATCGTAATGGCGGTGTGAGTGGCGAGTGCGCGTGAAAAGGAAAAAATAAAAATTGTGTGCCTCTGATCTAAGGTAAGGTTGACTTTGAGACTATGGTACTTTTGTTGTATACAATCAATTGGAAACATTGTTGTGTTTGTAGCTTTGTATAATGCTCAATTACGGTTTTTGCATGGCACCACAATGGTAAAAGCGTTATAGGTTAAGTTATAAAACAAAGACTAAAAAGTTGTGTTTGGGGTGAGATGATCCGTCGGTGGGTGTACTAGTTGATCCGGCGGATCAACTAGTACCATATAGGGTAAAAACGTAGTTTGTCTAATACCTAGATTGAGAGTTCTGATTTTTGGTTTTTATTTTTATGCGTAAGTAGATAGGCCTACCTATATTTTCTATTGCAAGCTCTTATATAGGCTAAAGTATGGATGAAATACCATTGTCGAGGTTAATATTTTTTTGTACTTACTAAAGTACCTAAAATATTTTATTTCACTTGATTTTATAAGTGTATGTTGGTATGTTAAAAGCTTTTAATTAAGTAGCAATGTTTGTACGTTTGTCCGGGTCAAATCTTGCAAGCTGAATTTGACCCACTTCCTGGTGATCGATTGAACTGAATTTTGGTACACTTATGAGTCCTCGGTGACAATGCAATAATATGGTAACAGCGAGCTGATCTGATGATGGAGCCATGAGTTGTTCAAATTTAAGGACAGTTGCACTTTTTTTATTTAACTATCACAAAGTTATCGAGGATTCTAGTCAACCAAAACCGAACAAAATTTTATGAAAACTGTACAAATAAGTACTATAGACAACAATCGCGTACAGACTCTCATTCGAACTATGTTCTCGTATCATCCCCAGTCAGTAAAACCGCAGTAGCTATCATAAATCCATCTCTGACTCGGCTCGTCTCCTTTGAGGTTATAATTTTTTTTTTCTCTTTTGAGTTTTGACTACAGGAATATGATCAGTAACAGACACCGTTCAAATCATTTACTTCAAAGTAACTATAGGCCTCATGTAGTTCTTCTTCTTCCTGCCCTTATCCCACTAAGTGGGGTCGGCACAACATGTTTCTTTCTTCCATTTCCATCTATCACACGTCATATCAGAACTCACTCCTTTCACTAACATATCCGCAATCACACAGTTCATCCATCTTTTCTTAGGCCTACCCCTACCGGTATATCCATCCACCTTCATACTCATCACTCGTCGTGTTATATGACTTTCATCCCTCCTCATGACATGCCCATACCACGCCAACCTTCCAATTCTCAATTTGTCAGTCACTGGCGCTACTTTCAAACTTCCCCTGATGTACTTACTCATTCCTTATCTTGTCCATTCTAGTTACTCCACACATCCATCTCAGCATTCTCATCTCTGTCGCATGCACTCTTCTTTCATCCGTCACTTTGGTTGCCCAACACTCTGATCCATTTAATACGACAGGTCTAATGATCGATTTGTATATTTTCCCCTTGAGTTTAAGGGGCATCTTCTGATCACATATAACACCAGAGACCTGTCGCCATTACATCCATGCCACATTCATTCTATTTTTGAGGCCTCATGTAGTTGGAACACTTAAAAATCCTACATTTTAGTTGGCCTACAATTGCCGCGATACATTTTTGATGAAAACGAAAATCATCAAAATGATGATGATGATGCCCTTATCCCACTTTAATGAAAACGAAAATATAGGAAATAAAAATCTTCTTTTTTATTCAGTTCATGATTTTATCAAAATCGAGCACGTAAGTCCTAACATGAATTTTCGATAGCTCTCATGGTTTCAGAGTTAACCTCAGTGGCCCTGAAAAAAAAACTCACCTGTATATTGAGGGAAATATATAGTACCAATCAAATGAAGGTGTTCTTTTGCTTGCGCCCCGGTGCTGCTCACGGATTCCAGATTGCCGAGCCTAAGTTGTAGGAGGCTTGGCAGAGGTTAGTGGGTGGTTGGGTGGCTTTGGGGTGAGTACTGGTTTTAAGAAGCCTTTGTTTGAGAATAGATTGGCGGATTGGTACTATATATTTCCATACCATTTTTAATATCTTACAATGGACTTCCGCAAAGTCACGCCTGAATCAATTCAATAGTTTTTTAATTGTTTAACTTTTTAATTAATCTCATAACTAATAATGTGACTAATGTCTAAGAAAACTGTGATTTTTAAAGAGCCTGATGTTAAAGACCAAAGTTTAATCAAAAGGTAAAAAATAGTGTGTTTTACCCTAGTAAACTTTGAAACTTATCCTTTAATTTTTGTTAATTTGGATTATGTGATCTCATAGCCTAGTTAAAGCTATTTTTATACTTAAATGATTAAATTAAGACCTTGTAGGCACCTCCAGAGTTTATTTTCAATAAAATTATAACAAAACCTATAATTTTCCTTGAAAAGGGGGCGAGATGATCCGCGGATCATCTTGTCCATACCCCAGGGATCATCTTGGACACCGGGGTGTACAAGATGATCCTTTGGTAGGGTTTTAGAAAAAGTGAAATCTAGGTATCAAAACAAATCAAATTAAATATTTTGAGTATGAGGAAAGTTAGCTAGATAAATTTGCTAACTACGTAAGCTTAAACTTTTGAATTAACTTGATCACTCTTCAAATGCGGAGCATTCTCCCTTAAGGGGATCATCTTGTACACCTTTCCCCTACGTATTTTTATGTTTATTGTTTCGTGTCAATATTTTTATGTTTTATCTGTACGAAATAAAATAAAATATGTTAATATTTTGATTTCATTTCATTTAATGTCATTTGTATGGGATCTACAGCTTAACGTGCCCTCCGAAGCCGGGAGGCGCCTTGTGTGGCATTATCAGCCGTCGTTACCAGCAGTCGTTCATCCACTTTGTGACCGCATAGAAAGCTTCAACGATCTACCCCGTCATAACGAGATTTGGTCGTAATGCTATCTGAGGGCCTAGACAATGTAACAATCGAATGTCGACTTCGATAGTAGCTAAGTCCAAAAATGTATGGGATTGACATAAGCCTTAGCTAAGTCACGTGATCTGTTGTTAGCGAATCGATTATTGGTAGACAATGTACACACATTTCGATTCCATCAAACGAATCGACAACATCGAACGATGACTTCCATACAAATGCCTAGCCAAGTGGATCATTTGACAAGCGTTTTCGCTTAGTTGTCGATTCTCTTGATGGTAAGGCTAGCGAACGCTAAAATGCTGTAGATATCGAAACAAAATGGCGATTTCATAAACAGCTGTTGTAAAAAGTAATTGTATTTCGTTGTTTGTTTTATGATTGTTAAAATAATTTTGGCCCTTAGACGTCTCTGCGCACTAAACTGAGCCATATCAAGGTCACCGTGGCTGTAATATAACATAAAATAAACTAAAGCGCTCTCGTTCTAAGTAGGCATCTTTGTGAAACGCGTCATTGTTTACAATATTGCCTTCCGGCTCGAAACTTACTATGTGATATAAGATTATGCTACTGTATAGGTACATTAGCCTATTATTTCTTGTTATTACAAAGAAAGGTAAGTAGGTGGGTAAGGTACCTACTAAATTAATATTTTATGAACTCCATAGTCCATAAACTTAAAATAGGCACAAAGATTTAACTTTCCGTAATTGTATCTATGTTAAATAATTGCAACACATTATTGACAAAGTGTATTAAAAATTATAACATAAAGCAATTTGTTTCTATAAACATTAACTCACTTTTTAATATTCTAATCCAATATCAATTTTAAATTTTCGCGCTCTTTCCGGGCGAACATTCAGAGTTCAATGACACATTTCACGTTTGAAGACGAAAACCATAGACTAAGCGCGGTTTTTAGCGATCAGTCGATTAGACAAGGCGATCGCTTTATGAAGGTTACTTTGGCTAGCAATCGAACTTCGCTATCGTCTAAGCGTTGACGATTGTAGAAGTCGATTCGATTCATAGCTACTGCCGGTTGTCTAAGCCCTCTGGTCTTATTGCGATCTGGACCAAATGCGATGTAGTCATATCGAGATTTGGTCCAATAGCAAACTGGTCATAGAGCTAACTAGTTAAAATGCGATGTGGTCCAAACGCTCCTAATCAAGTAATACAATTCACTGCGCTTCGAATCAAGTAAAATGCTCCGCCTTATTTTTTCATTCTTCGTAACTAGAAGACTCAAATACGTAAGAATCATTCTAATAAGAATCTAAACACAGAAAGTAATGCTAAATGCACATGTTTCTGATTTACCGCACCATTTATTCAGATCCTTTTTAAAAAGGTAGAATTACCATTTAATGTGGTTACGGGCAGCCATGAATTAATCAATATTAATCTGAATTAATCAATATTAATCGGTCGAGACAGTGTTTAGCTTGCGGACGGGATAATGCGTCTATTTACACCGATATGTAACGAACTGTTCACGACTGTCTGTCCGAGAATCTGGTTCTTAGCACTCTAGATCTTGTGTTACTCCTGACACGGTACAACTTGAAATGACAGAATAACAGCGCTGACCTGTCATCTGATAGGGCAGCATAACGCTGCGTCGAGATCTTTTTGCTGCTGTAGCACACAGCACTGTTAGGAAACTTTCCCCGTATTGTTTTTACTTTACCTATATTTATTTTTTACATGTACCTAAAACGTGTCTTTTCCTTTTTATTGATTGCTGTATTGTTTTTTCTGTGTATTGATGTGTATGTGTGCTCATGCAGTAAATAAATGAATGTCTATGTCTAAATGGGCCCTCTACATTGTAACTGGTTTAAATTCATGCTAGGCGAAAAAAAAAAAAGTGACATTGACATCTATTGTCCATGTCACGTTGACAGTATAGGTGTTGCAAGCTGTCAAGAATCTGCAAATTAATGAGTTGTTTGGAAATCAGTCTCGAGTTAAAATTTATAGTATTCTTTTGTTTTTCGGATTGTTAGTACGCAATGGCGTAATAGATCGGTAGAAGAATGACCTGGTCTGGTCCGATGAGTGTTCGAGCTTGTTTCTGTCGGACTAGAGGGTGAAATTGCTTGCTACATCTTCCTCATGTTTGGGAGGGAGCCAATACCGGTGGAGCTGGGATCCCTAAATTCTCTGCTCGTACTTCGAAGAACGTGGCTTTTTCTTTGGCTGTGACACTCAGACTGAGTGGTTAACTTTTTGCTCGTGAACTTATAAATTCGTACTGGAATCCCTTCAGCTGGTATGTATGTTAGTGATCCGCCTGTGCGTAGCTTCGCCAGCTCTGTGACTAAAATTCTGGTTCTTTTGGTGGAAATAGGACCTCGTGGTCAAGTCGTGACGTGACTCCGGAGCCCGAGACATCTGCCTCGTGGACACCTGCAAAAGGCCGCCGAGAGGATCTTTTCCCTGGAATCGGAAGCTACGTTCAAGGTACTTTTTATACCGGCGATAGGCAATGCCACGCGTCACTCCCTAGGGTTTCCTATCTTGAGGAACACTTCTTTAACACTATTCTCTTGTCTTCCCCCCCAGAGCACTGGCAGCGGGGTTCAGCTGAAGGCTCCAATTTTCTCGTTTTGTGTCGTCCCTGGAACGGCCTGTGAGAGGTCGTTTCCTTGGCAGTGCAGCACCGAAGGAGGCCTGGCCCCTTCTTTCGAGCTCGGCTCCTGCGGAGCGCCTGCGGAGTATCCTGGTACCACAGTCGGACCATGTCCGCTGTGTAATTTTCTATATTCTGTGCTGTGTCCAAACTAACTAACTTTTACCCCTCGGTCAACTCTGCGGTATCCGAATCTACAACCTACAAATGCTGAACATCACCTAGACTCAGACTTTACTTTAATTTAAACCTAATAATATTTATCTGGTTGCTAGGAAAGTTAATGTAGGCCTTCACGCCCTGTTAATACTTCTCGTTGCTATACCGACTTATGCTGGTCATATAAATTTAAGGCGCCCAACATTCTTCAACACTCTGTAATAATTTAACTTATCAATATTATAATTTTAAAATAGCTTCTCTGTATTAACCTAATTTATTAGTTTTATGACTTTTGTATAACAGTGAATGCTGAATAAAATACTGTTATTAACGCTAACATCCTAGTTTCTACTTATACATCTCACTTTAAAATTTTAAAGCGTTACAGTGGCGCTTCCAACTTGGTAAATAACTCCTAGCAACCACAGATACTTTTAGATAGGAATTCTTTTGTTTCTAAATTACAGCATTAGGTGAAAAACATTATTGCTAGAACATAACTTACTAACCAACAAAACAACTGTGTAAAATATATTTGTTGTGTTTTATTTCCTTCCTTTGATTGTATTGAATCAGTGTAAATTGTTTTTATTGTGTGTATACTATAAGATGTTATCATTGTATGGTGCCAACTTTACTGTGTAAACTGTCCAGCTATTTATTGTAATTCTTAGCAACCAAATAACTTAAAAATCTAAAAACAAAACTTAATATTTTAATACCTGCATACTTACTTCTTTAGAAACTCATGCAAACATACAGCACTTTGTTTACTCTAGTTTTTACAATAGTGTTGTAATGGTGGAATTGTGCTTCAATAGATAGTGTTGTTCCGGTGTTACATTTTCTTGAATTCAGTTCTGGATAGGGTTTACTCTACTCTAATATTCTAGGAACTACTGCTGGGATGATCCTTAGCTTGATATATTCCCGGTTAGATTCTTTGCTTAATCATAGTAATTTCTAGGATACCTGGTCTTATCTAGAATTGTAACTTTGTTTAGTAGGAAATTCTAAAACTTCAATTTGGCTCAGTTGCTTTGGGTAAATAGTTATTTCTTCTTGGATAGTTGTTGTTTGTGTGGTGGTATGTACATTGATTTACTGGAATATTGCTAAACTAATATCACTTTGCACTAAAAATCAAACACTAAATATCAGCACATTGCAGTGATCAATTAACTAATTTCAAACTTTTGTTATATTCACTACTAAATACTCTCACTAATACTACATAAATAAAACAAAATACTTAAATATACTCAAGAATTTTTTTTTTTTTTTTTTTTTTCAAAGCATTTATTGGGTACACTAAATCACAAGGGCTAGTGAAATAAATTCTTCTTTCTTCTTTATATTTCGGCATATTAAGGACTTAAAACTTCTAATTAACTTAGGTAACTGACTGTTCTATGTGGCAATATTCAATTCGTTTAGTCCGCTGATGCTGGTTCATACTCTCCTTAGTTCATTTTGTCTGAGATGTTCTCACAAACTGACCTGCGAAGAGTTGAACTAGTAAAACATAGCGCGATGGCGCGTCTTAACTCGCTAGGAGCAGCAAACTAGGTACTCCTACTTACTTAATCTTAAACTAAAACTTAACTCAAGCGCGTTCTAGGCTCGTTCTGAGATGGTAGCTATTCCTACCTAACTTAAACTAAAACTTAACTCAAGCGCGTTCTAGGCTCGCTATGACATGGTAGCTATTCCTACCTAACTCCTCTAAGACTAAAACTTAGTTTCTAACTAAGATCTAAAACAGTTCTGACTAGGACTGTCTGAGACTCTCAAGCTCTCAAGAAAGCCCTGGACCGTAGCCCAGGCTACGTAACACTTGTCCCGGGAGTTGGAATATACTTGGTTTGTTGGATTGCTGGTGTCATGCTTTTATTTCTTTTGTTGGTAGGCACAGGCCCGCTACCCAGTGGAGTGTCGTGTGGTTGATCTCCTGTAATCACCACCCCTCACTTCCGCCGGCCTGTTGCGTGGTTGGTTAGCTTAGATTATCTGTTAGATTTAGTTGCATGCTAGAATTAATTAGGTTAGACAGTAGGTAGATAGGAAGTAGGTAGGTTAGGGCTTCTTTATAGGTAATTACTACCTATGGGATTTTTTCTTGTTCTGCAGTTTTTTTTCTACAAGGAGATGTTCCCCAATTGCCATTTAGCGGGTCGTGACTATTGAAATAAGCCAACACTGGGTATTTTGGATACACTCACTTGATTACTATTGACAGTCTTACCATGTCTAAACAGGTAGACTTCATGATGTATGTTAGTTTTCAATCACAGTATCTTCAGTTCCATAGGAGAAACTGTGTGTGCTTGTGGAGGTATGATTGTGTGATTTGCTAGGGGGGGTTTGTGAAAGGGAAGAATGAAAGAGATTGTTTGGAAGGAGAATGAATCAAACTGCTTAGGATCTTCAATCCTAGGGAACTAGTCCCCTAAGCCAGTAAATAATTACTACCTACCATGTAAATATACTACTACCTACCATTAGTTTATACATTAGGATATGTAAATATAGTATTATCTAGGGACTTTTGTACAGATACATAGTTGCGTACGCTCCTAGCTACTTTTCTTACCTTTAAACTATCATGATAGGTAGCGGGACTAAACCGTCGCTTATTCATTGCTAATAAACCTACTTAGGTACTCATAGGGTTTACTTCGAATGTAAAATAATATTTTCTTTGTTTGATACATTAACATTTCTGGTGTTTTCTGGTGTTTTTTCTTCTGTTCTGGTATTCGGCTGGGGTCAGCCGATCGAATTTACTGCGTAAATTCTGCTGGGCTGGGGATGTACTGTAACTGGTTTAAATTCATGCTAGGCGAAAAAAAAAAAAGTGACATTGACATCTATTGTCCATGTCACGTTGACAGTATAGGTGTTGCAAGCTGTCAAGAATCTGCAAATTAATGAGTTGTTTGGAAATCAGTCTCGAGTTAAAATTTATAGTATTCTTTTGTTTTTCGGATTGTTAGTACGCAATGGCGTAATAGATCGGTAGAAGAATGACCTGGTCTGGTCCGATGAGTGTTCGAGCTTGTTTCTGTCGGACTAGAGGGTGAAATTGCTTGCTACATCTTCCTCATGTTTGGGAGGGAGCCAATACCGGTGGAGCTGGGATCCCTAAATTCTCTGCTCGTACTTCGAAGAACGTGGCTTTTTCTTTGGCTGTGACACTCAGACTGAGTGGTTAACTTTTTGCTCGTGAACTTATAAATTCGTACTGGAATCCCTTCAGCTGGTATGTATGTTAGTGATCCGCCTGTGCGTAGCTTCGCCAGCTCTGTGACTAAAATTCTGGTTCTTTTGGTGGAAATAGGACCTCGTGGTCAAGTCGTGACGTGACTCCGGAGCCCGAGACATCTGCCTCGTGGACACCTGCAAAAGGCCGCCGAGAGGATCTTTTCCCTGGAATCGGAAGCTACGTTCAAGGTACTTTTTATACCGGCGATAGGCAATGCCACGCGTCACTCCCTAGGGTTTCCTATCTTGAGGAACACTTCTTTAACACTATTCTCTTGTCTTCCCCCCCAGAGCACTGGCAGCGGGGTTCAGCTGAAGGCTCCAATTTTCTCGTTTTGTGTCGTCCCTGGAACGGCCTGTGAGAGGTCGTTTCCTTGGCAGTGCAGCACCGAAGGAGGCCTGGCCCCTTCTTTCGAGCTCGGCTCCTGCGGAGCGCCTGCGGAGTATCCTGGTACCACAGTCGGACCATGTCCGCTGTGTAATTTTCTATATTCTGTGCTGTGTCCAAACTAACTAACTTTTACCCCTCGGTCAACTCTGCGGTATCCGAATCTACAACCTACAAATGCTGAACATCACCTAGACTCAGACTTTACTTTAATTTAAACCTAATAATATTTATCTGGTTGCTAGGAAAGTTAATGTAGGCCTTCACGCCCTGTTAATACTTCTCGTTGCTATACCGACTTATGCTGGTCATATAAATTTAAGGCGCCCAACATTCTTCAACACTCTGTAATAATTTAACTTATCAATATTATAATTTTAAAATAGCTTCTCTGTATTAACCTAATTTATTAGTTTTATGACTTTTGTATAACAGTGAATGCTGAATAAAATACTGTTATTAACGCTAACATCCTAGTTTCTACTTATACATCCCACCTCTAAATTTCAAGCGTTACAACATATACGGTGAAGATAGACGAATGCCGAAGGTGACGAACGTGTCGAGAGCCTCATCGCCTGTATTCGCCTATCATATTCTATCCAAATAATAGTTCGGTGAATAGTTCGGCAAATATTTCGGCTTATGTGTAGTGGCTGGATCTGAGACGACTTAAAATGCCTAAGAGGAGTCAAAGAAAAGTCTGATAACGCTTGAATATTATGTCTTTGCCATCTTTTCTATGAGATTAGGCAGAAAAATTAGATTTCACCTAGGTATAACTAGTAGGTATTTGTCATCTTGCATGGATGCTGAAACCTTCGTTTCACGCACTTTTTATTCGACAGAGAAAATCAATCTCACTAACATAATAAAGCTGAAAGTTTGTTTAGATGTTTGTGTTTCAATCACGCCTAAACCAGAGAACCGATTTGGATGAAACTTGGAACAGGCGTAGATAGTGACCTGGAATAGCATATAGCAAATGTTGGTACCACGCGAGCGAAGCTGCGCGCAGTAGCTAGGTATTTAATAAGTTAGATAAATACTAATTGTGGTCGATTTTTGCTGTGCTACTACACCTCTATAAACTTAAGGGCAAATGTGTCAGCACCCATGTTATTTGGAATAGACTATAGCTGATACAAATCAGTGTACGCTCCGGTCGCATCAGAATCACCATGGTATACATAAAATGCGAACAGCATACTTTTATTTATTCTGTTCCAACATAATTGAGCTCCGTTTAATATATTGCTGATCAGATAATTATTGCTTTTGTCGTCAAGCAATGTTTTCAGAATGGCGGTCATGATAAAACAAAAAGTCTACCCTAGGTGAACCTACTCCTGCTTCTTTGCAGTCAACGGCGTGAGGAACTGGTTCTTGAGAAACCTAAGCTATAACTTGGAAAGCTAGAGGTTTGCTGAAACTAAACAAACCTTGCTTAATTTTAGACCCCTCGCAGACTACAGACTTTCTATCGGCCGATAGTTGAGACGGGCTATACTTCTCCATACTCATTACGAGCTAAAGTATATTCCGTCTCAACTATCGGCCGATAGAAATTCTGTAGTCTGCGAGGGGTCTTAGGTGATCCTATTTTAAAAATCATTGAAAATGTAATCATGGCTATCAGCTTCTGTGACGTTAAATACCGTCTACCGTATTTATAAAACTTTATCAAGATAATATACGATGTCCCTTCAGGGTAAAATTAGCAGCAATTCAAGTCTTAATTTACTGGATACAAATTGTCATGTAAATAGGCAATGTGGATGATGGAATGGTCAGTTGACACTTCATCAGTATCTTCAGCCGTTAACACCCACTGGTGGGTAAAGGTCTCTTCTCCATCACGCCACTTAGAATTGGTAATTTTGTGCCGGATCCACTGTTCTCATGAAGCGCTCTCGAAGCGCTCGTGGTCGTGCTTGCTTAGTCGTTCTTGATAGATCGTTGAAGTTAAGCAACGTTCGAAACGGTCTGTAAGTGGATGGGTGACCGCCAGTGGCATTTTCATCTGAGCGCTTCCGTGCTTCGGAGGGCACGTTAAATTGTCGGTCCCGGCTATTTAAGTCGTTAAGCCATGACGGAGGCCTTAAGGCGGCCTAAAAACTCCGTCACCAGAGTTGGCCACTGACTCATACGAACTTACTTACTTACTGTTCTCATCGTACTAGCCCCCAAAAAGACGTCCGACCATGGGGCAGGTGGTCTGCCTTGATGCTGCTGTTATCACTTGATGCCACCACTCAGTAAGCAGTGGTCACAAAAATACTATCTATCTATATAAAGTATATGCGATGCTTTGGTCCATACTTTATATAGATAGATAAAAAAATTATTTGGGAAAACACACACACAGACGAACAAAACTAGGTACAGCTGACACAGCAAAAAAAAACAAAATGAAAATGAAAATTATATAACGAAGTGGCGATAATTGCTGGATGAATCATAAAAGAAAGAAGATTTTCGTAGATTGGTGATATTGGCCGCGAAAGAACAGGAGTAGAATTACCTTCCTCGCAAGACTATTCCACAGACTATTCTATGTAATCGAATAGTTCACCAACAACAATACCTACCACACATCATCATCTTCAGGACCTATGTCCAGCAGTCTACTGCTGGACATAGGCCTCCTCTAATAAGCGCCATTGCGCCCTGCCCTCAGCTCGACGCATCCAGCTTCTGCCAGCAGCCTTTCGCAGATCGTCACTCCATCTGGCCTCCCACACAGTTCGTCCTTATGCACAGCCTATGCAACTGCTTCAAAATATTGGGAAACAAAATGGAAATTCATGGTAATCATATCGGCGATAAAATATGTCTGTTTCCATAATAGTTTCAAAAACTTTATAATGGTTTGAAAGTTTCAAAGCTTGTTGAATGCCTCGACACAATTTATAATCCCGGTATCGGCAACGCAATAAGGAAGCAAGGGTACCTAATCTGATGGCTATCGGAACTTACAAATGGAGGAGCGTTAAACGTGAATAAAGGGCTTTTTTATCAGCAAAGCGTTCATTTAGCTTTATGTTCAGTTCATTTAGAATCTTTTGAAGTTGAGAGAATACTCCAGCTACACCATGACCACGTGGACTCTTTCTCTACAGTAGAAATGAGTAAAACGATGTGAGTTTACGCAAAAACTTATTTATTACAGCTATAAAACTTGAAATGGTCCAAAACAAACATTACTTTATTCTAACGTAGGAGAATTGTCCCCCAGCAGTGGGACGATACAGGCTGAAAATAAATAAATATTAAGCCTCCTCGCAGACTGCAGACTTTCTATCGGCCGATAGTTGAGACGGAACATACTTCGGCTCGTAATGAGTATGAAGAAGTAAGCCGAAGTATGTTTCGTCTCAACTATCGGCCGATAGAAAGTCTGCAGTCTGCGAGGGGTCTAAAAGAGACAGAGTGTTGTTTTTATTATCTGCGTTCCAAACAATAATACAACCATGTAGAATTTGATTTCAGAATCTAGATAATAATACGGCTATGCTTTAGTCAACTAAGCTAATTCTATTCAGCCATTGTGCTACTGAATTTTGACTAAAGTTTTTTAATTTTGTAATTGACCGAGCGAGCGAAGCGAGCGAAGCGTCTCAGTTTCGAGATTGGCCAAAAATGCTTTTGTCCTTCTGTCCGTTCGTCTGTCAGTAATCGCCTGCAGGTCGCATTTTTCAACCGATTTTGACAAAAATTGGCACACAGGTTCCTTAATTTATTAAAAAACGATAGTCGATTGCGATTTTTGATTGGGGTGAAAATAGGGGGGAAAAAGGGGGAAGTTTGCTGTAGCGTTATTTATCGACAGATTTGAATTAAATTCATAAGACATTTTAAGGACTTAATTCTACACAAGTTGTAATGAAAAAAAAATCCAAAAGGGGGAGGTGAAAGGGGGGAAAGTGGCTGGATGTTTGTTTAAGCGTTATAAAGGACGTTTTATCGTAAAATGTATACCTACCTATACCAATCAGACTACGCAATCCTTTCCGCCTTCACGAGACGAACCCGTTGACACCAGATTCGACCCCCTAGGACCAAAGGGACGCGAATAATCACTAAAACTTATTCCTCTCTTTTGCTTAAGTGTACATAGGCATAGGTAAGCCTATAGGATAATACAGAGCACCTAAATTTCAATTTTGTTCGCGAGGTCTCCTGTTCTCACAGAACAGGATTTTCTTTATATTAAGGTGTAACAATAAAGAACTATCTATCTATTTAATGGGTAATCGACGTTTTTGTATAAATATGGGGTGTACCACCACAACCGTTCACTGAGTTCGGATTATCTACTTGAATTACTGTAAATAAAACGATATGTTTTGTTTAAGTGTAACGGGTCATTCCTTCGTACTCATACAAACTCAATACATCTTGATTAAAACAAGCTCAGCTTGTAATAGGGACGCAATGGGGTAAACCACTAATTTTCCTATAAACTTGAATGGGTAACAAAATGTAAATCCCTTACCGAACCACTTAATCATAGTACATTGTATCTATATTGTTACCAAACTATGAAGTTTGAAGTGGAATACAATGGATGTGGCAAGTTGATACTGAAAAGTCACGTAAAGCTAAGCGTCCACAGGTCATTCGCATAATATTTTCATACTGCGTATACTTATCGGCAGCGATCGGATTGCCGAAATGCCGATGCCAGTTTCATTCGGACTTTCTTAGTGAAAAGTTCCGCAAAGTTCTTTGGTTTTGTTTCTTACATCTTACATAACCTAAAACACGTGCAACGCGAGGTGCGTCCACTGATCGGCATACCGTATGACGTCATCGGCACGCATCGCAAAGAGCATCGGTGTCGGCATTACCGACGATCCGTACGATGTGGATCAGTGGACACACTTGTGTGACTTTCTATACAAAGAATAAAAATGCGATGCGTCCGATGCGTACGATACCGACCTGTGGACGCTTACCTTAAGTGCTCGTTTACGGACAGGCGGCGCTGCGTGCGACGCGGCAGGCACCGCGACACGCGCCAAAGTCTGTATGGCGCTGTTCCCGTGTGTTTACGGAGAGACGTTTTTGCATGCTTTTTAGTTGAATTTGCCATGCGGCTGCCGACGCGGCGGCGGCCGCGACGGCGATCGCTGTCAAATAAACGCGTGAATCATACACCCACTGTATACGGCCACGGCTGCGGTTGCCGCGTCCGCAACCGCGGTGACGCGTTAATTCATCTTATAGAAAAAAAGGATACAAAATTCTGTTTAAGAATGTCTACCGTGCTTTAGGGACAAATAAGTCACAATCATTTCCAGAATTGAAACTCCTTGGAAGACATTCATTATCTAGAGGGAAATCAAATCAAATTTTTTTGCAGGAACATTGTGCAAGAAAATCTTAAAGCAGTTTATATTTTATTTACATTTTAAGCTCAGCTTTTGGCACTTCATTGTTTTCCCAACTCGCTGATGATCACTGGCAACACAGTAATCTGTGCGCAAACTAAGTTATCGGCAGTGGACCCTGTATAAAACTTGCTACAGTTGTTAATCAAATACGTTGTTTGGGACAGAATGCGTAATCGAGTGGAGGGGACAAAGATGAGTTTATAGACATGCCACGTTTATGTGTTTTCCTTTCTGGATTTACCAAAAAAAAACGGGATCACTACAAATACCTATGTATCTAGAGCTCGCCGAAAGGTAAAACATTTAAAATACAAATTAGAAACGCTACTACAATATGTTGGAGTCAAGACCCTGAGTCCGTGGGGTTCCGGGGCCCATCGCATCTTCAAAAATCTTTCAGGGCGAAGCGTCGCGTGATTCGAGAGCTGGCACAGAGAATCAGCATTGCAATTCAGCGTGGCAATGCCGCCAGTAGCACGCTTCCGACTGGCAGTGACCTGGATCAGACGATCCTTAGATAGCTTAACCGATTCTATTGTATTTTATAATGTTAAGTACAAATTAAAAGCTTTCAAAATACAAAACTAAAATACTTCCAAGGGGTGACTTCTAAAAACAACATTTGACACATGCCTACATTTTTCTGAATTTTATGATTTCTGCATTGTTTTATAAATTTGACACAAAAAACTGCCTACAAACTTTTGCTGGATTATCTATAACCAAGTCTTTGGCCGATCCCTTAGTTAATAACAACAAAAACACGGACCTTGTCTGCAGTAGTAAGTTTAATTAGTTGAAAAGCTTCCACGCGATTTATTTCAAGTCGTAAACCAAAATAATACCCTACAGTCAGACATAGGCCACACACCCCTAATGTAAGTTCGTATGTGTCAGTGGCCAACTATGGTGATGGAGTTTTTAGGCCGCCTTAAGGCTTCCGTCATGGCTTAACGACTTAAATAGCCGGGACTGACAATTTAACGTGCCCTTCAAAGTAAGGAAGCGCTCAGATGAAAATGCCACTGTCGGTCATCCATCCACTTCTAGACCGTATTGAACTTCGACGATCTATCAGAACGACTAAGCAAGCACGACCGCGAGCGCTTCACCATCCCCTGTGTCATGGGCATTAGAAACTACGAGTTGGCACCTAACACCTAGAGTCAAAACAAATATTTTTAGATCTTCAGTGTGGGGTAGACATTCTGTCAAAGACTTTGATGATGTCTATTGATTTGATGGTTATAGGTATCTGTCAGAGGCATGTCCAAAGATGTAAAGCACCATGCTCACATTTTTTTATTCATGGTCAGCATTTGACCTCACTCTGCCTAACGTTTGACGACCCTGTGGCGCAGTGGGTGAAAGCCCGCTTGAGACGCAGAAGGTTGCGGGTTCGATCCCCGCCGCGGGATAAATGTTTGTATGATCTGCAAATATTTATCTCGGGTCTGGGTGTTTCCATGTAAGATATGTATGTATTTACAAACAAAAAGTATTCAAGTAGTATATCAGTTATCGGGTTCCCATAGTACAAGCTTTGCTTAGTTTGGGGCTAGATGATGCTGTGTGAAATGTCCAGCATTATTAAAAAAGATAATGTAGATAATGTAGAAGCAGTAGATAGTGAGGTCTAAGATGGAGCATGCTTATGCTTACCTAGAAGGAACAAAAGCCAGCCTATTGCCGTCGTGTAATTCTTCCATTTTCGTTTGCGTTTACTGTCTCACATATTTAAACTTTAAAGTATGATTTTTCATACCTAGTTTTAAACGCTCCATTTTAGCAAGATACGATCTACCAAAGAAATTTAGTTTAGGAAACTTGGGTGAAATAGCCGCTTAAAACTTGCACGTGCGAAAAGCGCTTGAACAATTATGGCCTTAATTTCAAAATTGCCAGCTAAACTATAATAGCCTGTCCAACAGGTCTCAACAGCCGACAGCAAGCCTCGGTCTCATAAAAGTGTTTACTGCTTTAACAGGTAGCAAATTTCTAGGTACGGTTAAAAAAGAAACAGAATCCAGATGTCATCCCTAAGGCAACCTTTTCTAAGTTATAGTCACTATTGAAAAATTATATAATAATGGACATTTAGGACTTTCAACACCTTAGCAATCACACAATATGATACAATTTTTCCTTTGTTCGGTGTAGGACAGATTCGTAATTCGGCAGATTCGCTACTCGATAGATCGTGATCGTGAATTGGGCAGATTCTAGGATTCGACGTACCCAAGATATTATCAAACTATGTAGGTAGATGTAACGTTCCTTTAACAGATTTTTAAATTCTGGACCTAAAATTATGCTGACCGCTTTTCAAAGACTAAGGTAAGGCTTCTAACGACCCAAAAACACTTTTTCCGCCTTCGCAAATTCGCACAAAAACTAAAACTACGTTACAAACTGACAAAAACTAACTAAGCTAATAAAGCTGAAGAACTAAAACAATTGATAAAACGTCACAGAAAAAGCACTACTAAAAATAACAGGAAAAACAAATGAAAAGAAAACTGTAAAACTCACAAAGCAATTTTGGAATTTAAAAGCATCGTATGATGGTTCATTTTCATTTGACAAAACAAGAAGAAGCTCTTTCTCAGACTCATTTTTGTCAACCTTAAGCTTATTTATTTTAAACGAGATTAAACACTGAGTCGATGTGATAAGGTACATTTTGCTTTGAGACGTGATAGGTAGTGACATTGTAACGTCACATAGTTTCCGGACAGACCGACAAGAAGTGTGAACAATGGCCCGATATGGATCCCTTAAGTTACGGGGAACGTGGGACGAATAGGAAATGTAGGTGGAGTGTAGTGAACACACTGAGTATTGGTTGTCGGTATTATAAACGTCTGTGATTTTTATAAAATCGGAAAAAGGTATATTATGTAGGTAACGATTAGTAAAAAAAATGAATGTCTATGTAACACCACAATTTATGATATTAAACCGTCTTTTAAAAACTCTGCCGAAGAACCGATAACCGTTAAGGTAAACGAGTTCTTGAGTGGAGACTGCAACTCGGCAAACGTAGTGACGCTCTCTGGCCAGCCCGGCTAGCGTGCGCGACGTGAGATATCTCGTGCACGAGAAACGAGAAAATAGTAGATTGTGAAGAAATGAAGAACCTTCAGATACCAGAAGATATTATTAATAAAAAAAAGACGAATATGATGTTATTTAAATCTACAGCTAGGAACAATGCCTAAAATCAAAATTCAATAATGATATTGTAAATAGCGTTAACTCTATTAAATTCCTTGGAGTAAATATTGACTTCCACTTGAACTGGAAACACGAATTGGATGGCATAGAAAGCTCCATCGCCTCAGCTTGCTATGCATTGCGAACACTGCGTGATGAAATTAGTTTAGACCAACTAAAGATGGTTTACTATGCACTAGTGGAATCAAAGTTAAGGTACAGCATTCAATTCTGGGGGAATAGCTATCAATATAACATGGATAAAGCTTTTATCTTACAGAAACGGAGTATTCGAATTATGGCCAGGATTTCCCAAACAGAGTCGTGTAGGAATTTTTTCAAGCTCTTGGGAATTTTGACGGTACCAAGTCTGTATGTGCAGGTATTGATAAATTTTCTTGCAAAATATTTAAATGAATATGAGACGTCAGAGGAGAACGCGGCAAGGGTAAACAGTAGGAAAAAAAACCTTAAGAATAGAATTAGTCCAACACTTAACATAATGCAACACTGCACAAGGTATCAAGCCGTAGAGGTATTTAATAAGCTTCCATGTGACATTAAATTAATGATTGATAAGAGAGAGACTCTGAAAAATAAATTGAAAATGTTTCTTCTGGAGAAGTGTCTATACTCCATTGATGAATTGTGACTTGTAAGTTTTTTGTTCTTGTACTTTTATGTTTGTTTTCTGGACTGCTTTGCTTTTCTATTTGTGTAGGTATTATGTACTCGAATTGTAATTATAGGTTAAGTTAAGGTGTGTTCCGCATACAATTTTGTGTTGTTTTAATGGAAATAAATGAATTGAATTGAATTGAATTGAATTGAACCCCGGCCGTGCAAAAATGGATTTTGCGTTTCGTCAAATGTATATGCACTTTAACACGTGCTCTAAACGGTGAAATAAAACATCGTGAGGAAACCAGTTAGTATTCTTATAGGCGGCGATGGGCTTGCAACCTGTCACGTATGGAATACTAACTTCTGCAAGATGTGGGCATGTATCAAATATGTATTTGGACATGCCTCTGACTACCCCTACTACTCCAAAAGCGCTGACATTACACTTCGTTTGTCACGGCACGGCACGTTCACGGCACGTCGTTGCCTTGCGAGGACGAGATAATTGACGACAAACGTGTGAAGACACAGAGTGGAGTTTGATCACAAAAATATCTGCGGCATCTATCTTGCTTGAATTATGTTCTAACAACCTATCATAGTGTAAGTCTACAAGGACAAACTACTATGTTGTGGTATACATGTTATATAAGCCTATAAGAATACTAACTGGTTTCCCCACGATGTTTTCTTTCACCATTTAGAGCACTTGTTAAAGTGCATTTCACATTTGACGAAACGCAAAATCCATTTTTGCACGGCCGGGGATCTTCATTTCTTCACAATCTACTAATTTCTCGTTTCTCGTGCACGAGATATCTCACGTCGCGCACGCTAGCCGGGCAGGTGGAGTGACGATCTGCGAAAGCCTGCTGGCAGAAGCTGGATGCGTCGAGCTGGGGACAGGGCGCAATGGCGCTCATTAGGGGAGGCCTAGTTCCAGCAGTGGACTGCTATAGGCTGATGATGATGCTAAAAACTCTTACCTAAATTTTTATAGAAAAAGCTGATATACCTGGTATTATTAGGCAGTTCAAGTATGATACAAACATGACAAAAACGGGAAGACGATGGGTAAAAGCAGTGGAGCACATATGACTGTTACAGAACACTATGTAGACCACCAGCCTGATGATATTTGGGCGGCTGCGGGGAGAAGTTGGATTCTACTGGCTCAGGACAGGAAAAAGTGACTTGAAATTGAGGAAATCTAAACCCAGGGAATGACTGAGATACAAACAGCACTAGCTCCGATCATAGTCCGAGTAGCGTTTGAGGGGAAGTGTTATGTCTAGTGGGCTGTTCTATGCTGCCAATTTATGATGATGATATTCAGCAGTAGAAGTACTTCTTCATCGTGTCGATGGTTCCATAAGAAGAACTTCTTCTTCTAAGAAGGACGTTCTTAGAAGGTTCTTAGAAGGACGCCAATTCTCGTCAGCCTCACTAACATGAGGGTCAGTGGGTCACATAACCTACGATGCAACTTGCAAATTAATTTGTTCGGAACTTTGATAGAATTATTCAGGCTGTTCATAAGTTAATTTAATAATCTTAGACGGAGTTTGGGATGCAACACGCCGCAGATTATACGAATTGGAACGAAGTTTGGTATTCAGTATCCCTAAATAATTAGGTATTCATACAATCTTTAAGAGGGTGTCATGGCAACTGACTCCTTTTTGAAGTGTAATGAAAATTAAGTAGCTAATTAAATACTACTTAATAAAATTTCCAATATCTGGCCCGAAATAAACCCGTGTTATTGAGGTATAATTGAACACCAAAGTGACAAAAAACGGATTTGATGCCCTCGATAGCTTTTTGGTGCAAGAAAATGTCTAGTTTGATTTTCAGGGCGTGACATTCTTGCTTGATCTGCAGGATTTCAATCAGTAGCAGAACTATCCGATTTTTAAAATCGGCTTTATTTTGCATCAAATCAAGGCCTCTGTTTATCATGAACATGATAAACTACTGAATTTAGTTTTTCTCTCTTCACCAACACAAAGCAAATACAAAACTCCAAAAGCCCCTATCACCCCATAACTCAAAAACAAGCATAACTTTTATGCATCAATAACTAGAATCGGATCATAATTCACACGATATTTTTTCGATCGGACGGTCCGGACGTCCGGCACAACTGGCTTCGGAAACCGGAACCGGCGCGTCCGGCTAATGGTCCGTAGGCGATAGCCTGATACGACCTTAAGGCTTTGGCTTCAAGGGCTTTGTAACTGTTTGGTGTATTCACTTCAATGCTTTTGGACTTTACCGTGGTGCTACCCACACTCCGCAGTCCCTCGGGAATACACTTTTCCAGAATAAATATCCTGTTTTTGGAACTTACAGTCAGAGTCATTGTTCCAGAATAAATTCCTAACCAGTCACAGTGTAACACGATTTGGTGTAACTTTATTTGACGGAGTTATGGTTTTAGCTAAATCTATAATTTTGATATTACTTTTCATTTCTCAAACCTAAGTGTGGAAACACTTTAAAACACTTTAAAGGTTTCAAAGTGACACATATTTTGAATCTCCAATTTTGCAAAATGTGTTCAACATTTTATACTTGCTATAAACATGCTACAGTTTATAAAATATTATCAACATTTCATCCATAAATTGCCAGCAGCATACCCATTACCACAAAACCAATTTGTAAATACCACTATAAAGAACCCATCACCTCTCGCAGTATTTTCAATTAATATTGAAGCGAAACATAGTATTAGCAGTTTTGCAAATCTGAAACGCGCTATAACTCATCGCTGTGCTGCAGTGTCGGCGATTAGCGAGAAGCGTATTCGCTGAGCAAGAATTTTTTGATCAATACCATCAACAGAACCTTTATCCACAGCACATGTTCCTTGTAAAGTAAGGTCCAGAGTCCAGTTACACGAGCTCTCCAAGCCGCACGGAAGCGCTCAGTTATAATTTCCATAGCGGTCACTTATACAAGTTGTGACCGCGTAAATGGTCACTTAATTTTGACGAACTATGACGAACAGCTGTAGAAGCTATAGCAGCCATAGGTAGCTGAACATAAGCTATGCTCTTTTAAATAATTTGGGCTTTATGACGTACAGGAAACAAATTATCAATTCATGTGGAACTGACTAAGCTACAGGTTTCCTCGTTATGGGCTTGATTCGTCATCTAAATCTTAAACGAAAATCTAATCCATTCAAATCGCCTGATAAAAGACAAGAGTGTACCTATCCCAATAGGCCAACACGGTTTATACCGCTTTCTTACTTACATAAAATGTTTGCAATGGATATTGTTTGTCTGTAAACAAGCTCGGCCGTTATGAAGTTATCGGATCGTGAATCTGCAATGTGGGTGGTCGTACTAAATGTTTACGAATGAAAGTGTTAAACTCATTGTATGTCGAAAAATTAAGGCCTTTACGTGTTTATGACTCAAAAAAGAGAGTACTGTTGTTTGGAGTTTCCACTGCGATGGACTTGTTTGAATGAAAGTTGGTACCATCGATTTTCTAAAATCGTGCTAAGCAAAACAAATTAACAAGGATATTGGACTCTGACAACAGGAGTAGAATACCTAGCTCAATGGACTATTCTTAGTAATCCCAGCGATCCTACGGCTAATGCTTTTTGAATAAAAATAAAATAATACAAATCTATAAACTACACTTTTCTTACTGTCTTGGTCACTTTGTTTTTTAAATTCTTCACTTTGACATTAATTTTAATGAGGATGGATATGTGAGTAGATGTAGACCTAAGAAAAGATGGATGGATTGTGTGAAGGAAGATATGCGTAAGAAAGGAGTGGATACGGAGATGACGAGTGATAGGGGAGAGTGGAGAGAGAACATGTTGTGCCAACCCCGCATGAGCGGGATAAGGGCAGGTCAATGATGATGACTTTGACATTAATTTTCAATACAACTCAATTACTGTCAGTCACTTTTGAATAAAAAAATATTACTGTTTTAATAAGACTTTTCAATTAACTTTTTGCAACAACAAACAAATGGTTATGCAAAATATCTTGCATCGGGATGCGGATCTCGGTACCGAGAACCTTTCTGTATCGTGCTCTTTTTGAGAAAGACAGGTAAGCGCTATCAGTGAGTAAAATAGTGTTATTTAGAACGTTTTTCAAATCAAATCAAATCAAATATTTTATTTCAGTAACTTAATCTACTTTAGGTACATGGGTTTGAGACCTCCTTTTAAGTATGAAAATACCTGTATTAGGAGGTCTCGCTCTTCCGTTACAGAATTTCTTTAGATTAAGTTAGAAAACAAAGACAATGTGAAATAAAAAGAAAATAATTATACTTAACTACTAAAAAAATAATGATAGTTAGAGTGCGTCTTTGTGTTTTTGCGTGTGTGTGGTGTGTGTGTTTGTGTGTGTCACCCATTGTGTCACCGCAATTAGTTTTAAGATTTTTAAGTTTTTTTTTTTTTTAATTGTATTTATGGTGTAACAATAAAGAGTTATCTATCTACATTTATTTATTTTAATAAGTACTGGTTACGAGACGATATCTAAAAGTTTTTATGGAGCTAGAATACAGTTTGAATATAAAGTACCTAAAAATACTCTATTTGGACATGCATCTGACTCCCCTTCGACATCATCAAAGGATCATAAAAGATCTGAAAGAATGTCTACCGCGCCTTGGGTCTTTTTTAAATCCTGTTATCATTAGAAATACCTATCTTGATAAAACGCTAAAAGCGGCCACCCATCCACTCACTGTTCAGAGCGTTGCTTAACTTCGCGAGAGCTTCATTAAGTTACATAATCAAATAAGCTAATAAGGCTAATGAAATATTGAGAGGAAAAGAAACTCCATTAAAACTTAAATAGCTCGAACTCCAAACTCAAATAGTTAACAGAACTGAGGAGCAATCACTTTGTTGCGGACATCTGCATATTTGTAAATAATAAATTAATCCGAAACCGCTCCGGGAGGAATATTCATAAGCGATATCTGAAATGCTTAATTTCGAATGACACATCTGTTACACTAAAAGTCATAAGAGAATCGCGGTTTGAAAACTAAATTTAAGTTAGTGTAAAAGACACTATTGAGGTTATCAAATTGAGTGATGAAATAAACAAATTACCATCTATAGATTTAATAAATATGTGAGACACACGACTGGAGATAATGGCGTAAACAGAAGCCTACACCCAGCTCTTATTAACTGTGAATGATGATGAAGAGCAGAGACCACTGGATGTGAGATGCTGGTTATAGACCTTACCAGCAGTAGGCGAAAGAAGACTGCAGATAAAAGTTTGGATGAAGGAACAAATAATTTCAAACCTATATCTAATATCCTCTCTGTCTATCATTATTATTTATAGTCAATGAATAAAAACTAATGTCAAAATTGATATTTCTCACCGATTTGTCAGTAAGCCAGTCAGTATAGAAATGCTTTATAAGCCTGTAATGCTGTGTATGTCCATTATGATAACGATAGGATTCTACATGTAGAACTCTAGAGCCTTAGTAATAAGCATATCACACTTACCCTAACGGCCGACCCTTATCGGCTCTTATAAAATGATATCATTAACCAATTTGCTAATTATCCCTTCAGGGTATGGTATCCAATTAGCGAATTAAATTATTGTAAAATACCATTTTAATGCCCTATCGAGTATCGTGGTGGCCATCTGGCTCCGTTACGCTGGTTGATTAGCTCGGTTAAGATTGCTTGGAGACTTTCATTTTCATTTTATTCATTGATTTTTATATCGCACGATTGAAATATTCGACAAATTATAAATTGAAACCAGACTGCATTTACTTGTATCCTACTTTGTATCCCACATGATTTATTTAACTTCTTGTAATATTTTCACACCAAAAAGGTTTCTGAAAACATCGATGCCAAGTTAGAGATGATTTTGGAAGAGAACAAAACCTTGAAATTAGAAGTGAAATCACTGCAGGAAAAAATTAAGCATATGGACAACGAAAAACGAAGAAATAACATAATATTTTTTGGAGCAACAGAAAAACAACACGAACACGATCTGATAGATGATGTTCTGAAAATAATAAACGAACAAACAGAAACAAAGGTCGAAAAGCATGAAATCAATAAAGCTTACAGACTGGGGGTTAAGGGAGAAAAAACACGACCAATTCTGGTTAACTTCACGACAGCATGGAAAAGAGACGAGGTAATGAAAAAGAGGATCAAGCCTAATGCTTCTGGCATCTACTTCAAAGAGGATCTTAGCAAGGAAATGCTAGAAAGAAGAAGGGAACTACTTCCAAAGCTGAAAGAAGAGAGGGCGAAGGGGAAAATAGCGTACATAAAAGGTGATAAACTTGTGGTAAGAGATTCTAGAGAAGAAACAAGGGACAAAAGAAAGAGAAACACCCTGGAGTCCCCAAGCACCTCACCTAATCAGGAGCCAGTTCCAGCCCCGAAGAAGAAGATCAACAAAACGAATATGTTCGATTATATGGCTCGGGGGAGATCAACCTCCCTATCAGAGAAGCCAAAAAACTAACAAGCGACATCGACACCGGAAAACACAAACAAGCAAAGAAAACAACAACACTAAACAAAACAATTAGAAAACCTTCCTCAAGCCGGCTAGTCACCGTGAGGAAGAATGACTACTACCCTCCAACTACTACTACTACAACTCCACCACCTGCACAAGAAACTGAAACACACCAACTACATAAAAACCAACTACATAAAAATTACGCACACATAGCAACATATAATACTTTAACATTAAGAACAGACGAAGCGTTGCTGGAACTCACGACAGCATTAAAAAATATTAAATGGTCAATTATCGGTCTAAGTGAAGTACGAAGGCTTGGCGAGAAAATTGAAGAACACGAAGAATTTTTACTTTACTACAAGGGTGAAACACCAGGCCAGTATGGCGTGGGCTTTTTGAATAAAAAAAGACCTAAAACACCTAGTTCAGGAAATAATAGGCATATCTGAACGTATTGCCATACTCAACCTAAGCATCCCCCCTAACGAAGAGAAATGGTCAGTAGTACAGATATACTCCCCGACAGAACAGTCAAGCCTCACAGACATTGAGTCATTCTACTCTTTGCTCAACAAGGCAATAAAAGAACACACACACAAAAACCTTATAGTAATGGGTGACTTCAATGCACAGACTGGAGGCAGAAGGCTCGGAGAGGAATTAATATTGGGACCATACTGTGAAGGGAAAAGAACCCGGAATGGTGACAAATTAATTGAATTAGCGCATGAAAATAACTTGAGAATATTGAATAGTCAATTTAAGAAAAGAAAAACACGCAAATGGACATGGACGTCCCCGGATGGGCGATACAAAAACGAGATTGACTTCATTCTTACAAATAGATCCAAATCCTTTGATGATTGTGGTGCTTTGAACAACCTAAACTTTAATAGTAACCATAGAATGGTTAGAACCAAATTAAATCTTGATACATCAAAGAAGGTTAGACCATTCAAAGCAAAACCAACACTACTTGGAGCCACAAATACAGAGTTAAAGTACAAAATAGAAAACTTTATAACAGAAACAAAGTATCTGAATACACAAGAAAAACTAGATAAACTGTACGAACACTTAAACGGAACATTAAGAAACCATACCACGAATATGAAAACCAAAAACAGAAACCCAAAAATATCCGATATTACAAAGGAACTATTAGAAAAGAGAGCTGAACTGATGAAAATAGTAAACAAGACAAAAGATATACGGACTAAAATAACGAAACTAAACAATCAAATTAAAACTAGTATGAGAAAAGATAGACAGAAGATAAGACTGAGAACTTTCGAAAAACACATAGCAAAGACTGGAGGAATAAAAAAAGCTATAAAGCAGCTGACAGGCACCAAAGAGTGGATACCTAACCTCAAAAATAAGAATGGAAAACACAAGACAAAAAGACTGGATTTAATATCTATAGCTACAAATTTTTACAAGGATCTGTACTCAAAACATAGCCACACTACAGAAACAGAACTACCAGGCTGTACTAAGGTACCTGAAATTATGATCAATGAAGTAGAAAAAGCTATTCATACACAAAAAAGAGACAAAGCACCAGGACAAGATAAAATAAGCAATGAACTTCTTATAGCTGGAAAGGCTTATATGGCACCAATTCTTACGTATATATACAATGAAGTGTTAGACAATGAAATGATACCTAAGCAGTGGACTACTTCGACAATTACTCTGATACACAAGAAAGGAGACAAGAGTGAAATAAACAACTATAGACCGATCAGTCTAATGTCAAACATCTACAAAGTCTTCGCAAAGGTGATTCTCAAGCGTATTACTAAAATACTTGATGAAAACCAGCCGAAAGAGCAAGCAGGGTTCAGAAGCAACTATTCTACTATAGACCACATACACGTGGTTAGGCAGATCCTTGAAAAAAGCAAGGAATATAACATTCCATGGTACTGTTGCTTTGTGGACTATAGCAAGGCCTTTGATTCGTTAGATCATGAAAAAATATGGCTGGCTTTAAAGAACCAGGGAGTCGATACCAAATATGTTAGAATAATCCGAAATATATACAGAACCAGCACAGCAAGAGTCAAGTTAGAGCGAGAGGGAGAAGAAATAAAGATAGAACGAGGAGTTCGACAGGGCGATCCCCTATCGCCAAAATTATTCACAGCCGTTCTTGAAGAAATCTTCAGACAACTCGACTGGGACGACTACGGTCTTAACATAAACGGGGAGAAGCTAACTCACCTGAGATTTGCTGATGACTTGGTAATATTTGCATCTACTAAAGAAGAACTCCAGGTCATGCTTACCCAGTTGAATAACCAGAGCTGGAAAGTAGGGCTAACCATGAACGCTGAAAAAACCAAAATGATGACAAATGACAAACCTGAAACAGTATACATAAATAATAATAGTATCGAATATGTTAACGAATATATGTACTTAGGACAAATCATCTCCCAAAATGACATAATGTCTAAAGAACTGGATGTAAGGATAGCCAACGCGTGGAGACGGTACTGGTCATTCAGAGAGATAATGAAAAATAAAGATATTAACATGTTCTTTAAGAGGAAACTTTATAATACCTGTATTTTACCAGTTTTGACATACGGATGCCAGACATGGGCCCCAACGAAAGCACATATTAAGAAGTTACAAGTCTGTCAATCAGCCATGGAAAGAAGCATGCTCGGGAAAAGAAAATCAGATAGAGTACAAAACATAACATTAAGAAGAAACACAAAAATAGAAGAGGTTACACTTATAATAAGGAAATTAAAATGGAGATGGACAGGCCATACAGTAAGGGGAAAGGAGAAATGGAGCCAAACGGTGATGGATTGGTTCCCGAAATACAATAAACGAAAGAGGGGGAGACAGTTTAAAAGATGGGAGGACGAGTTGAGGGAGCTGGCAGGGAAAGCGTGGATTAGGATAGCAAGAGATAGAGCGGAGTGGAAATGCTTGGAGGAGGCCTTTGCCAAAAAGGGGCAAGCAGAAGATGCCGATGTCGCATAATTTAAACATATGTGTGTTAGTTAAGATAGTATCTTTTGTATTTAAGGCTTAATAAAAAAAAAAAAAAAAAAAAAAAAAAATATTTTCACTAATCTTAGGACACTAATATGATAAAATCCTGTAGCTATTGGTGAGTGTTGAAGAGAAATAAACGAGAGAAAAAAGAGAAAATCTTTTAAAAATTTATAATTTTCACCACTGACTTTGACATCATCGATCATAATTAAAATACAATTATTACTCTTACCCTGTTATTAATAAACACGAACTTGGTTGGGATTAGAGCTAATCCAAAGCATAAGTAGTAGGTCAAATCTGTATTAATAAATAAAGACCAAGGAGGAAATAAGCTAATCCGACGCTGCTTTCGGAGCAAGAGTTACGCCTAGGTGCAACCTAGTATAGAGATGGAGTAAGCATACTTCTTGGTCCGAGAAGCATACTCTATCATGAATTTTGACATTTTACTTCATAATATTCATGTCATATCCAAAAAAAGGTTGTGCAAATAGGATGGATATGTTGATGGTTTGAGGAAAAATTTAATGAGGTTGGATGGATACCAATTACCATAAATGGGGCGAGTGAAAATTTACAATAATCGTACAATTTCATTTTATGATCTCGAAGAAACTGAATTTAAAATCCAAGTAAGTATAGATTTTGAGGTAAAAAATCATTTAGCATTAGCAAGAAACAAAAAAACAGTTAAAAATGACCAAACACAGTAAATACTTTTTTTATGACTAAAAACTTTTTGGTCAATATTCACTTGACCAAAAATTTTGAGAAGAATAAAACCTCTAACCTCTTTGAATAAAACAGATTATCAAATACAAATTATTGTCTATCTCTGTCATTCATATAATTAGTGACAGAGACAGACAATATTTTGAATGATAATAATATTCGTTCATTCACTCGTTTTTATTTTAAATTTTATGGGTTGCCATAACGCACGCGCTAGTCCCGATGCAAGAAATGTATTACTGATTCGAGATAACTACCGATTTATTAATAACCTTAAACTCATCATGTTACTCCAAGAAGTAACAGTTCTGAGAGCAGTCTCGGATTTAGCTAGAATTAGGGTTTTCTAATTAATAAGGCGGTTAAAGTTTGACAAAGTCAACTGATGCAAAAGCTATTTCCCAGACTCGATTTTACAACATCAATTGACTAACAAAACGTTATGCAAAAGCACGCGATATCTGATGCCGTGAATCGGAGTACCTCAAGGGTGTCATTTCGGACCATTATCATTTAAAAAGCACATGAAAATTAAATCTCGCCTATCGTAGTCGTATCGTGGGTATAAAGGGGCTGAAATAGGCAATTAGCTTATCTGTGTTATGTCTCCGTTGGTTCGACCGCACCCTAATTAGGGATGGGAACCGAATTCAAAATTTATTGGACCCTTACAATGTCTTTACAATGTTATTTTAAAATGCGTAAGGCCTTATTGTTTTAATTTTTTAAGCTCTAGGTATTTTTTCTTTTTTTATCGTATTTTTACAGTTTAGATACATTTAGATAACGATGAATTTGTAATCGCATAGTATAGCATGCGCATAACGCATAGTAGTCTGGTTTATACAAATAGTATCTACCGCTCTATACCATCTGAGCTACTTCAAAGTGATCTCAGCGGTCCTACTTAATAGATGATTTTTGACTTTGACTGGCTGTCGACACTATGGTTAAAATTATTTGGGAGTACCTACATACTATGCCTGTCCCGCATTGGCACAATTTTGGAATGCATTTTAAAAATCTTAATATATCCCTAATAGTGCGGTTAACACTATAAAAATATAATCTACATCCTACATCTATCTATATCTGGTAGAGATCGCTTTTAGCGATAAGAGCGAGGACTGTATTATCATAGTAAAGTTTTTTGTTATTTTTATATGTTTTGTTTAACTTAGTGGTGTGCAATAAAGTATTTTCTATCTTCTATCTATATACAAATAGTGATTACCGTAAGTTAAACTATACCTAACAAGCAGCTATAGATACGGGCTATTAAACACAAGTCAAAGTCTATCTGAGATTTTCCCGAAACAACTATTTCTTGAGTCTACTTCCGATAACGGAGCTATTACCCAAAACCCACGTCCCGTCCCCAGGTGATCGTTGAGCGAATGAGTGAACGAATGAGTGAATGGGCGGGGGTTCTAATGGCTCACGTCAGTTGGACACAGAAACATGAAAGCGTAGATAAACTCTAATGCAAAAAAACAATTCCCAAAATAAAAAAAACAAAAGAGAAAAGAAAATTCCATGAGAACGGGTAAAAAGGGGAAAAACATTGGTAACACGTTAGCGAAACTGCAGGATTCCGCTAGCTAAACCTTATTTTGCATAACAGTGACAGGCTCATCATCTCATAAAATAATGACTGGATGTTAAACACTAGTCTTTACCAAATTTTTCACAAGTATATTATTCTAAATGTGGATGGATATGTGAGTAGAGGTAGACCTAAGAAATTATGGATGGATTGTGTGAAAGAAGATATGGGTAAGAAAGGAGTGGATATGGAGATGACGAGTGATAGTGGAGAAAGAGAACATGTTGTGCCGACCTCGCATGAGCGTGATAAGGGCAGGCCAATGATGATTATTCGAAGCGCAAATAAAGTCTATTATGGAATGTAACAAGGTATTGCAATTGCAAATGGCATTGCGCTTTATCGTAGGGCATTTATACTACATAATTACCTACCTACTACCTGAAGAAAGTTAGTCCGTTAATCTTTAAGGAACAACAGGCAAGATTAACGAGCTTCAATGTATCTTGATTAAGAGTTTTATTTAACCTTCTGGTTCGAATTTTCTGTGGCATGTGCAATAAAACAAAACACTACCATTACTGGCTCAGTATTTAATCTTGGACCCTTCTTAGAAGCTCCTTTTGTTACTGAAAAATTTATGAGCTACGATTCTGAAACAATGTCGTTGTATGATTATCTACGTGCTTTGTTTGTTCTGTTTACCCACAGAAAGAAATTAAAAGTAAAGGTATTCTGTTTTCTTCATGATGCTTATTTCACTGTTTAGAGCGTGTGCTTTTATATTCATCATCATTTTTATAATTGACAGCTTAATTGGCCCACTGCTGAACATAAACCTCCTCCCTCAAACGCAACTCTGCTCGGCCCTATGCTGATCTTATCCAAGTCTTTCCCTCCATCATAGCCCCTATGTCATCCACCCATTTGGCTGCTGGTCTGCCCCGGCTCTTAGCGCTTTTGAATTCAGAAATAAAAAATATGTTGATGTACGGCAGGATGTGAACCCGCCTTTTGGATTGAAAGCAAGGCACCACAACTCTCGGGTAAGGTACTTTCATCTCTTATTGAAACAGCTTAGAAATAAAAACTCAAGTTCATATAAAACCGGGCAAGTGCTAGTCGGACTCGCATACGAAAGGTTCCGTACCCATTATCTATAAAAACGACAAAAAATACACGTTTGTTGTCTGGGAGCCCCCTTCAATATCTATTTTATTCATTTTATTAAGTATTTGTTGTTATAGCTGCAACAGAAATATCGCGGTGTAACCCGCGGTCCCTCGGGTAAACTTCGTTTTTCCGGGATAAAATATAGCTTATGTTCATCAGGGATTCTAATGGTGAAATAATTTTTCAAATCGATCCAGTAGTTTCGGAGCCTATTCAATTCAAACAAACAAATATTTCCTCTCTATAATATTAGAGTAGATGTAGATGAAAATTTCAAATGTCAACTATCAAGGTTCATGAGATACAGCCTGGTGATAGACGGACAGACAGACCGATAGACGGACGAATAGAATAATGCTGGACTTTTCACACAGCATCATCTATTAGCCCCAAAGTAAGCAAAGCTTGTGTTGTGGGTACTAGATGATTGGAATACTACTTATATACTTTTTTTTTGTAAATACATACATAGAAACACCCAGACCCGAGACATATCTCTAGATCATACAAATATTTGTCCCGCGGCGGGGATCGAACCCGCAAGCTTCTGCGTCGCAAGCGGACCTTCGCCCACTGCGCTACAGAGGGACGGACAGCAGTCTTAGTAATATGGTCCTGTTTTACCTTTTGGGTACGGAACCCTAAAACATTTCGTTGGATAAATAATATAGGTAATATAGTTTCGATATCAAAAACTCAGGGCAGACGTAAAAGTTTCGAGCTCAATCTTCTCAACCCAATCTTAGATTGAAACACCTTTCAACAGTTTTCAATCCAGAGGTCGAACAACCGAACGTATGGAATACGGGATTTATTGATTCGTCAGAACAAATGCGAGACACGAATCGAGTAGTTGCCGATCCAGAGAGATTTATTTCATAGAACTGCTAAATATAATAAAGTAAGTTCGTATGAGTCAGTGGCCAACTCTGGTGACGTGGTTTTTAGGAAAGCACGGAAGCGCTCAGATGATAATGCTGGCGGTCACCCATCCACTTACTGAGCGTTTAGAACGTTGCTTAACTTCGACGATCCATCAAGAACGACTAAGCAAGCACGACCACGAGCGCTTATATAAATAAATAAATAATAATAAATAAATAAATAATGCTGGACATTTCACACAGCATCATCTAGCCCCAAACTAAGCATAGCTTGTATGTACTATGGGAACCAGATAACTGATATACTACTTATATACATTTTGTTTGTAAATACATACATATTTATATAGAAACACCCAGACCCGAGATAAATATTTGCAGATCATAAAAACATTTATCCCGCGGCGGGGATCGAACCCGCAACCTTCTGCGTCCCAAGCGGGCTTTCACCCACTGCGCCACAGAGGTCGTCCAAAAATATAAATATAATGAAATATCATCATCCGCAGCCAATAATATCCAACTGCTGGGTATAGCCGCATGGCTTCCCTCAGTTAACTTCATTCATTTAGGTCTTGTGCCTCACACATACAAAATCTATGGTCTATTTTTGGAAAAGACAAAAATATTAAGAAAATTATTTTATTTTCTCTGTTTAAGGCGGCTGTTACACAAGGAGAGTTTCTCGCATGCGAGAAAATATGGTCACCTTTCGAGCCTCGCCTCTCGCCTGTCATACTCTCATTCGAGAATCTCTTGAATAATACGAATTTCTGTCATAGTGTAAACAACCGCAGACGAGACTCGCCTTTGGAGTTGCTCGCCGCTCGCATACGAGCAACTCTCCTAGTGTAACAGCCGCTTTACCATAGAAATAGTTGGTTATGGTAAGCAAGAAAAGAGCGGTAACCAAATTTCGGACCATCTCCCAGCCCTTTGATGGAGCTATCGGTAAATATCCTAGTTTAATTCGGTAAAAAAGCTTCCGTGCTTATAAATACTATTTGCATCATCATCATCTTCCACCCTAATATGTGAAATCAGCACAACATGTTTCTCTTCCTTCCCTTTATCATTCATCATTCAGCTCACTCCTTATCAAAGGCTACTCTCATTATCTTCTCAGCCATCTAGCATCCACCGCTGAATTCCCCCCTCTCTTTCCACAGTGATTGATCTTGAGCCTGCACCCAATGGCTCCCAGCAACCTTTACCAGATCGTCTTTCCATCTAGGCTACTCTACCACATTATATTTCTCCTCCTCAATCCCAATACGTTACCAATTACTGTTGAAGTTGGAAGCTCGGCCGTTTTAGTAAGTTGCCGCCGAAGTGGCCTAACGCTACTTATTGATCCAACTGAATTACAACTGCCCACATACAAACTACTTTACAACTTACAGTTGGAAACATGGTTTTATTTTACTGGTTCCAGATCGTTTTGTTCGTGAAACTTAGATGAAAATAAGTTTGAAAATTGAACGACCATTGGAGTTTTGAAACCGATTAATGGTGATGGGATTGTCACTTTCCACTTCATCATCATCATCTCAGCCTGGTGTCACCCACTGCTGGGTATAGGCCTCCTTTCGCTTTTGCCAGACTTTTCGGTCCAGTGCGTCCCTGATCCAGGTTTTGCCCTCGACTTTTTCAATGTCATCAACCCAACTTTCCACTTACCTATACCTAATTATCAAGTATTTTTATTTCCACTTTTCATCTTGATGCCTCGACTTTCAATCCGAAGGTTGTGAGTTTACAAACTTCGTGATTAATTAATGGATTTTTTTGGTGATTTTTTTCATTTGTAGTGCCTTAATCAGAGAAAATGTCTGCAGCGTCTTAGGGATAGCTACAGTCTTTAAGCTATTTTGCACATTATTTCTAATTATGCAAATTCTTCGAACATCTGTCATATAATAGGTAAGCATGTTTTGAATTTAATTATCTACCGTAGAATAGTACAGACTGAATCAAAGGCATGAACCAAAGGAGTGACGTCACCGGAAGCACCCCCGCCTTCTGACAAACTTCCGGCGTGAGCGTCCGGACTTGCCGCTGTGAGAAAAACTACATGAGATACTAAAGTACTTTAACAGCAACTTTAGAAACCCGTTTGCTTGGAATGTACCTTGAGTTAGAATTAGTAGTGTGGATTCAAATTTCAGTTCCACTCCATAAATTACCTCACAAGTACTTTTCTAAACTTATTTTGATAAGCCTAATTTTGTTTTAGTGTGACTCACCTATGGCAGCAAACACTGCCTTGATTTTCCACAGTATTGGCATAGAATCACTTAAGTTTGTAAAAGTTATCCCAGCGATTCTACTGAAATGCAAACAGAAACACATACCTCAAAATGAAAATTTTAAAATCATCAAAATTTTAAATTCCGACGGGATTCGAACCCACATCGATCAGACGATCCTCCTAAAGCCGGAGTGCCTTACCGCTCGGCCACAGAACCCTAGTTTAAAAACACATATAGACTTCTTAAAATCATAATTATTTCTGTTGGAAAATGTAGATATTCAATAATATCGTTCAGGAGGTTTACGATGCAGAGCTTGGTGGAATAGGCTTTAAAATCACATTTAATCGCTGGATACCTTGTAATTATGATAACAATGTTGATGATTTATTGGATATTCAACACTTTATGAAAGCTTTCAACATTTTACAGTAATTTAACACGTTTTATGTTGTAGATAAACTTAATTGCAAACCTGCACTAAGACTTTGTCTGTGTGTATGTCGTTGTTTTTAATGGTTTATTCAGACTGCATTCAATATTGTCAACAAATTGTTATATTCTACCTTACATACAAGGGTCTTTTTTAGGATCCTATGTCTCCTCGATGGGGCAAAGAGCGTCCACAGTGATTCTCCATCTAGATCGGTCTTCGGCTTGACGCTTGATCTGACTCCAGGACTTCCCGATCTTCCTCGCCTCGTCGAGCACCGTCCGCCGCCAGGTTTATTTGGGCGACCACGTTTTCACTTTCCTTGGGGGTTCCAATCCATAGCCTGTTTTGGTATATGGTCGGGACACCTTCGGAGCGTGTGGCCGATCCAATTCCACCTGCAATTATAAATAGCAGCACAGAACCCCAACAAACTTTGGTTAAAAGTCGATGAAGTTCATTCAACTAAGTTCAAGCCTTTACAGCTAGATGGCGCTGTCCGAAATATCTGTCATCTTGCTATTCACCATAAAAACAAAGCCGACTGCGCCAACCAGTCAAGCTATGAGCTAGTTACCTCCATCAATCGATAACGTGCCAATTTGCTTTATAACCATAATAAGTGTAATTTTGCATAAATCTAATCAAGTATCCGACAGGTTGTGATGAAGGGTGATTTTAGATTAGCGTTTCTTCTGCGCGTTTTACGCTCGCTTTATACGCACAAACACGCGCTATATTATCACAGTTTTTACAGTGGTGATGGGATGCTAACTTCTCCAAAATGTTTATGTCAAACATGGTTTATTAAGTATACCCTTTTCTACGTGGGCCTTCAAAGATTTTGTGTTTATGATACCAAAATTGATTCGATCAGCATCAACTGCTACAACATCAACCGAAACTGTCTTCTTTGACAACTCATTGCAAATCAAAATTCAAAGATTTTTTAGACATGCCGAAAACCGTTTGTTACGCTCCACTTTATTTGGCCTTATCTATAGATCGTTTTTACGACGATCCTTAGATAGCTAGAATGATTCTATTGGATTTTGTAATTTTATGTACATATTGTAGTAATAATCTAAAATGTTACTTGATTTAAGGATAAGAGAAGGGAAATTATTTGTTGCTACGATTGTAATATAACTCAGACTCATTGTGAAAATGTCATTGACCTTTGATTAAGCCAGCCATGGTAAACAGGAGTAAAATATCCCAGCAGTACTTCATAAAGTCCATTAGCTCATGAAAGAGGTCTGTATGATGGATGGCATCACATCCAATCAATATCAAGAAATGTCTTTCTGCTAATTTGACGTCACATGACAATGACGAATGATCGCTTTTTGTTGCGTCTCAATTTGGGAGGGATTGCTTATTAGGAGGTACGAAGGTAACTGCTACTGCAAAATGAAATATGAAGGGCTCGTGGTCGTGCTTGCTTGGTCGTTCTTGATAGATCGTCGCAAGCAACGTTCTAAACGGTCTGTAAGTAGATGGATGACCGCTAGTGGCATTTTCATCTGAGCGGTTCCGTGCTTCAGAGGGCACGTTAAATTGTCGGTCCCAGCTATATAAGTCGTTAAGCCATGACGGAGGCCTTAAGGCGGCCTAAAAACTCCGTCACCAGAGTTGGCAACTGACTCATACGAACTTACTTTAAAATGAAATATTGTGTGTGTGTTTACAAGTGGGGATAACAAATAAAGGATTTAAACATGGCTCTGAATAACTTCTTAGGCATTTTCAAAGGATCTTGAATACAAAACCTTCCTAAATGTAATCATGCTATTTACACATGTTTATGCAAATAAATAATCTTTATCTTTAAAAGATCTGTGATCTCAAATCTTTCTGGTGTAGATGGGTAGAGCCTAAATTATACCTACTCTCATCTGACCCCGACACTATTTCACATCATACAATTTCACTTTCTTCTTTCTTCACTTTCACGTACCAAAATGTGAATTAATCCGAAATCTGATTCTAATCTTAGAGAGTACACTCAACAGGGAGTCCCAAAACTCTACACTAATCAACAGAACTTGCCAGACCAAACGGAGGGCAATCAAAAGAAAATTAGCGTGGACCTCCTACAATTTGGAATGGAAAAAGTTCCGAGGTAAAGTGTACTGTCCACCATGTTGGAATAAACAGTTTGGATATCAATCTGCTAGAATCCTGATATGAGACCAATGTTTGTATGATCTGCAAAATAGTACTTGAATTTACAAAAAAAGTAGTAGGTATCATTAGCCATGCGGTTCCCATGACACGGGGACGGGACTGATATACAACTTGTGTATATAAATTTACCTATTTACTTTTTTTGAAAATACCCAGACCCGAGGCCAATGCTTGCAGAATAGACAAACATTTTGTCCCACCGCGAGAATCATACTCGCACCTATGAGTCATAAAGTGGTCCTTTCCCTACTGCACCACAGAGGTTGACCAACAGTGATTGATATTCTCTGAACAATTTATAAAAACGCTTTTGCCTCAGTGCAAACTGGCCTTTACAGTTTGGAATGGAAAAACTTCGGATACGGAACCAATTTGCCTCGTCGCGGGACACACTTGGATTAATTAAACGTTTGAATTACACTGTCATGGTGGTCGACTTGTGTAAGTTTGGAAAATCTTGGGTAAAAAGGAAAATCAAGTTTTAAAGTCGATTTGTCTCGATTTGGGGGAGTCTTGATGAACGAGTTTTTGGTTGAATCGTTGATTTGTTGTTTTTTCATGGTACTCTTTTTGGAAAAAAGAAACAAATTGGAAAACATAAAATAACCTAAAAGAAGGGGGTATGAAACTCTTGGAATTTAGCTCCTCGAAGGACTCAAAGCATCATCATCATCTTCTTGCCCTTGTCCCACTCTATGTAGGGTCGGCACAACATGTATTCCTCTTCCATTTCCATTTCGAAGGCATCAAAGCATTACATCTTACTATTAAGATGTCATGTCATGTCTATACATGACGAGTTATTAAATGTGTACCTACTTCAAATCAAAGCAACTTTAAATTTAATGCAAGGGATCATGTTTTGATTACTGTAGTAAGAAGTTATCATCATCATCATAGATAAAACTGCCTATTCGAAGATTTACAAGTTACGGAAAAATAATCTTATATGGAAAACGTATTATTGTCTAGTTGATGATTATATCTTAATATTATAAAATGTGAAAGTAACTATGTCTGTCTATCTGTCTGTTTGTTACCTTTTCACGCCCAAACCACTGAACAGATTGAGCTAAAAATTAGGCACGGATAAAGGTTGTATCCCAGGGAAGGACATGGGATATTTTTTTCTCAAAAAAATCCTGAGGGACCGCGGGTCACACCGTGCGAGCGCAGCTGGTTAATGATAAATTTGCATGGCCTGATGTCACTCTGCCCCTCGACAGCTGATGTGCGTACAATGTCTTTGCTATCTTGCTTAGCTTTTTTAATTATATGATTTGATATAAATAACCAACCAAGTTAGCTAAGAAGTTAGCCTAAGTTTAGATTTAAGATTTATCACCTAAAAAAAAAGCTAGGCCCCAAACCGTGTTTGTTGCCCGAGTCCTTCACGGTAGGTCGCGAAGGAACAGGAGTAATATCACAGACTATTCAATGATCCTAGCGGGTAACACCACGGAGCTCATATATTACATAAATGCATTGATTGCGTACATGCTTACAGAACAGCGGTTAAGATTGCAATATTGCCATATAACAAGGTGATGGTTCGTCAATTCAAAGGATACTATCACAGTAATTGAGCCCCCAAGGCTTGCACAGTATACATTAGCAATCAGTAAAGTTAGATGACAGAATCATAAACAAAATGAACGATGTCTATCTATTTTTCTTCAGTCGACAATCCACATCAAGTGAAAACTTAGTTAGAGCGAGGAGTCACTATTACTTTGTAAGTTTTAATACAAGTATGTTTACTTCTGTAGGCTAATATACTTTTACAGTTCAACATCCACCCAATGCTTAGCCTCGTCATTTTTGTGTTACTGTTTCCAGTCCTGTGCCAGTCGAACACAACATGTGTGGCTGGTGTGGCCGAGCGGTTGAAGGTACTCCGGATTTAGGAGGATCTTCTGATCATGCGGGTTCGAATCCCGTCGGAATCGAAAATTTTGATAAGACTTTTCATTTCTTAATGAAATACCAAGTGTGGATTAACACTATAAAAATTACAAAAAATTAAAATACGGTACCTAAATACAAGACATTTTCAAGTGTTTTTACTGTTTGTGTGAATACTGTGTGTGGAGGCTTTGATGGTCGACATTAGCATATTTATCGAGGGAGAGGAAAAAATGGCCAAGTGCGAAATTAAAACAAGCACGACAACAAGCTGTCTGTTTTGTTGTTTTATTGGACATGTAGATTTGTATGAATTTTACATTATATCAAAAACTAATGTATGTATGAATATTGGATAATGTACACCGTGTAGAAACAAAGTCGTGGGTTTTGACAAAAAGTCTACAACCATTCGATTAGAGTAGGTAGATACTGGAGTTCATAAAAGGAAACATTGGTTAACTTTCCGTATAAATGAATATTAATCATTATTACAAATTCCAATGTAAACAAGCCAAGTTTACGTTTCTATGTAATTTATTTTATTTAGTTAGGTCATACTACAAAGAAACATTCTTTAAATAGGTAATTTTATATTAGGACATGTGATTACTTACCTAACAAAATCACAAAACATTTTGAATGTCACAAACAAAGAGAGACCTATGAATCACTAACTCGGATTATCATCATGTTGGTAATGATCTTTTTGTAAAGAAACAAAAACTGCCGTTGAACGCTTGATAGAAGATTCAATATTTTTGAGGATAAAATGACAAAGAAACATCGTCAAAAATGATACAAATCTTACCTCACATCAGTCAACATCTAACCTCAAAAATTCATAAAGAATTTGAGCCGGCAGCAACAGTTACGAAAAAAAATTGGTTGTCTGTAAAGTCGGTTTACTGACGATAGTTGAACGTGACAACGTTTGTGCTTCTTTGTCGCTCGTTCCGCGCTCTCGCTTGCACTTCAAGCCTTACATGGAACGCCTCAGAGCGAGGTAACGCCGCATTTTTTGTGCGTGCAGCCGGCTCTATCGAATTATAAGACGTTGTTACGTCAAAATGTAGTTCCTAGTGAAATCAAAAGAAGAACATCGCGTTTTTCGTGCATGGAGAAACATTCTATGATTGTAACAAAATTTTAATCTAGAACATTTACAAACCATACAAGTTCTCGAAAGATCTTCACACCGAGAACTTTAATACACGCTGGAGTATCTTTTAAAGCTGTAGATAAGCCTAAACTTGAGCACAAAGTGAGGGTGCCGTGTAACGGAACGTTACAATATAACAGCTGTTATTATGCAAATAGGGTTCTTGTTGGGTTCAATTGAGACGCGAACACTCGTGGCCACAGCTTAGGAAATATCCAAAGGGGCAAACAATTTTATTAGAACTTTCTGGGGTATTTTTTGATCAAAATTGACTTTTGAAAACTTGTAATAGACATTTTGGGGTTATTGTTGTATCAGCAAGAGTTCCACAATTATACCCGAGAAATCGTCTTTCAGAAGGTAGTTTTTGGAATATTTCTGAAGATACTACGAGTAACCCCCTACGAGTATAAGCATCTTTAACGAGACGAATAAAGATTTGATAAATCTTAAAATGTCCTGCGAGTAAAACACAAGTTGAACTTGAACTTGGATCATTGCTGGGCTCTGTATTACCCGAAAAGTACAATATAGGGGTCTTCAAATCAAGAGTAAATAGGTTCCTTCTAGGTAAGCATGCTCCATCTTAGACCTCACAACTGCTTAACATCAGGCAGAGTCAGGTCAAATGCTGACCTATTTAATTAAAAAAAACTTACCGTTTTCTGTTCAGGGTGAACCTGTCATCTGAATAAAACGTAGCCGCTATGGTGTAAGGGTTATATTATTTCTAGAATCAGAAAAAATGTTCAGCCCTGTGCAGACTATACGTTCCAAGCTACGCGTTCAGAACGCGTAGCTTGGAACGCGATGTCCGTACGCAGCTTTCCGATGCAAAAGCAAATAAGTTTAACAATATTGAGACTGCTGTAATACGATAGTCGTATTATTGAGATAGAAGATCCTCCTCCTCTTTGCGTCGTTTCCCCAATGCTGGGGTCGTGACCCATCACGAAAGTATCCATTCTCGGACGATGTTCCAATGAGATAGAAGATGGAATACAATTTTCTTTGGTGTTATTTAGCCATTTCTACATCGGCTATAATTCCGTGCACTGCGTAAATTGGAACGCACAATGTGGTTAAAGATTGCAGAATTGCCCCAAGCACTCTATAGAGCTTTTATATGATTTCACCGAATGAGATTCTAATCATGCTACAATTTTATGGGCAATCTTTTAGGCCTATATTGCCTACTAAAAGCAAAGAGTTTTAGGTAGAACTAAAACGTTACTGAATTATGATCAAGCTTAGCACTAAGTAATTTAATGTGGATTACGCTGAATCACTTATGAGAAAGGTGCTTAGTATGCATTGTGTCGGTGGTCTCGACTACAAAGGCATAGTGTAAGTCTTTAACAGCCTGATTCTATTCTTAACCTGTTTGTTTTCTTACTTAACCGTGCTATTGGATTGTCTTGTCTAAAAGTGGAAGTCATAATAATATCATAGGAAAAAGAAAAAAAACACCTAAGTATTGGTTTGTTCGACATAGATATAAAATGAGCTACTTTTTTGGTCCATTATCTATTTCTACCATTTCTATTTCTAAAAGATCTCTTCTCTTCCAAGAAAAGATAATTTGCTATAAACTTTTTGATGGCGTTCCGGGAAGCTCATGTTTACTCGTACACTATAAAGAAGATATTTGAACCAATTCAAACAAAAGTAATTTCTATGTATTTTTTTTGTGTAACGTTTAATTATAAAACCATTGAAGTTGGTTCAAAGTATTGGTTTATTCATAATTAAGTTTGAATTATTGACATTTTGTCACAAAGTCAGGATCTGTTGATAGGACCACAGTTAACACCACTTTAAAATCCATTTTCATCATCATCATCATCATCTTAGCCCGGTATCACCCACTGCTGGGTATGGCCTCCCTTCTTTAATACCAGTTTCTTCTATCTTGCGCCTCTCGCGTTCAAACATTCCCTACGACCTTCACTATGTGGTCGACCCAACGTCCTCTCGGACGACCTCGATTCCGGTGATCTGATCTTGGCCACCACTCGGTCAAAGATTTAATCCACCGGTCATCATTTTAGTTTTTCTATACTTAATATTATAAAGAGGAAAGATTTGTTTGTTTGTTTGTTTGAAATGAATAGGTTCCGAAACTACTGGACCGATTTGAAAAATTCTTTCTTCAATAGAATCCTACATCATCCCCGATGAACATGGGCTATATTTTATCCCAAAGAAGTGAAGTTTTCCCGAGGGATCGCGGGTAACACCGCGGCGGAGTATAAAATAAAATAAAAAAAATGATGCTGAACATTTCAGCATCATCTAGCCCGAAACTATAAGCAAAACTTATATGGGAACTAGGTAACTGATCTACCACTTTATACACTTTTTGTTTGTTTATACATAGAAACACAAGACCCGAGATAAATATTCGCAAATCATACAAACATTTATTCCGTGGCGAGGAACGAACCCGCAACCTTCCCAAGCGGGCTTTCACCCACTGCGCCACAGAGGTTGTCAAATTGTATTACGTGCTTGCATAAAGTGGTTGAAACTGTGGCATGGAAAAGTAGCTCGTGGTTTGTTTTATAGCATTCCTCAAAGGCTCACACGGACGGACTAAACACGATAAATAACCAGAACAAAAGCTCTGCGGAAGACAAAGAGCTCGATTGAAGATTAATCTTTCATTCCATTCCAATACACCCTTCTGCACCGCAATACCTCTGTATCAGATCTCGTACGTCAGACCGGAGGAGGGGAGATTTACAACATCGCTTGAACTTGTACATGAGTTAGTTTCACACTAGACACCCGACAAAATATTGATGGCCACGGTAATACAAGCGTGATGTTACACGATACGTGGTCTAGAGCTCGTAGAATCTGGTGAATTCTTGAGCTGGGGCATAATTTAGACGGAAAAAGGATTGACTAAATAACGCTGTCATCGGCAAAATTGTGACACATTACCGTCAAAAACGCCAGAATAAAAAGAAGATCGAAAACTGGGCCTTTTAAAATGAATATTTGCCCTGTTTTTTATGGTAGATCATAGAGCAATTATTGAAATCACCATAAGTTTTTATGACCAATTTAAAGGCTTTTTTAATAAATTCAAATTGATTTTGATGTACTTACGATTTTCCAAAAATTTGAGATTAGCTTTATTAACAGAAGATTAAACTTTTAAACTTTCGTGATTTGGTGACATAATTATTATTTTTAAACCGGGTATTTATCACGTACCTACGTTACGTTACGTTAGGTACGTGATAAATACCCGGTTTCAAAATAATAATTAACAGAAGATGTTTATATAAAAGTTCATACTTTTCCCACAACTTACAGAACGCGCCCTCCATTATCCTTCCTCCGACACCAAACGAATGGATACATAAAAATTCATTGGTTTTCGTTCGATTTATCCTCGGAGTTTTCTTTTCATTGTGTAGGTATTATTTTATGCACCCCAAGCGTGCCCGCTTACTGCGTATTTTACTGAGTTAGTGTTTCGTGAAGCGGTATTTTTGCCCGACTGCCGAAGCAGGGTTATATTTTCCGGTCGGTGTATCGAGTTATGATGTAGGATGGAATTGGGAATTTGATAAGGTTTTGAATATTCGTGAATGATATTGCATATGCATATTTGTGAGAGGACAAAGATTGGACATATAGAGAGGTGTTTGACTCGGCAGTTGGTGGTCCGTAGTGATTGTTTGCACTATCGAAGTAAGTTTCTAAACGTAGTCAAAGACAAAAGGCATTTGTTTAGTAGGACCGCTGGGATCACTTAAAATAGTCTTTAAACTAGATGAATTTATTCCTTTTAGACTCCTCATAACTTCTGTTAGTAGACGATATTTCCTCTAATTTTGTTCGAAACTCGAGTGTTTCAAGCTTTTATCCCTGCAGTCATTTGTAAAGCCTGATCCAAATTGTCTACTTATGTATTTCAATAGATATAATAGCTAAATTTTTACAAAATTAAGCTATTATATGTCTCAATTTGCATTAAACCATTTGTCAGTTGCAAATGGTTTAAACTTAGAAATATAGTCCCTTGTGTATTGTAAGGGCTAAAGCGTTTAATCTAATCTCGCTTGAACTAAAAGGCCTCGGGTAAGGCTAGTATTACACGAGGACATACGGCGCGACATTTCAGACGACAGACGACGTCGTAAACGCCACGCCCTTCTTACTGAATGAATAACAAATTTTCATGTCCGTATGCTGTCTTTTCTGTCATTAAATCTTTTTTACGTATTACAGATCCTTGAAATCATTTTGTGCCTATTCATCCTACATGGTGGTTCAGCCTTTCTAATACTCTTCCTCCACTTTGTCATATCCATGACGTCATCTTGAGAAACGCTGCATATCTTGGAACACAACTTTTCAGGTAGTTCTCTCATGGACAGTTCCGGTCCAACGTGACGTTCTTTTGACATATAGTTTTGGAGTTAGTGGGTTTTTATCATGTACCTAATAGTTTTTTGCCCCAACGTTTTGAAACGCGTTGCAGCGCTCGTGGTCACCGTGGTCAAACTATCTCTATAGGTGGTCGCACAACTCATCCGCGCCAAACGCACCGAACTGTCAATTCAATAGAGGAAATGCTGAGACATCAGTATTTTTTCTATAGAAAACGACTGTGGCGCGTATGGCGCGGGAAAATGTGCGATCAGCTTATATCTCGTATGAACTGAGTTCACTTGACCACGTCATCAAATCACGAAAGTAAAAGTTTTTGGCATGTCAGCTAAAAGGGCAAAATATAAGACCGTATATCCCCTATGTTCCCCAGGTGAGCGTTAACCGAATGAGCTTCTCGAGTTAAAGGAAACAGACAGATGGACAAATGGTCCACTTTCGCTATAGACCTTAACTTTCGACTAGACCGTTTTTACTTTGTATTTTATTTTTCTCTTTTTTGTAACATTTCTTTGTATTAGTTCGGAGTGCTTTTGATTAGTTCTGGAAGGTCAATGATTAGGGTCGAACTAAAAGGTGTTAGGTGTATTGCAGACCTCTGTAGCGCATTGGCGAAGGTCCGCTTGCGACGCAGAAGGTTGCGGGTTCGATCCCAAAGTTCGGCAAAGTTATCAACGACGTCGTCGTGTTACCCTCGATCCCTCGAGAAAACTTCACTTTCCTGGGATAAAATATAGCCTATGTTCATCAGGGATAATGTAGAATGCTAATGGTGAAAGAATTGTTCAAATCGGTTAATTGTTCAATTCAAAAAAACAAACAAATCTTTCCTCTGTATAAAATCTTTCCTCTGTATAAAATCTTTCCTCTGTATAAAATCTTTCCTCTTTATAATACAGTGGTAGATAGACAAGTTGAAGCCAGTCATTAGTTTAGAAATTAGTAAGGGATTTCTAAACAATGTTTTTCCCAGATGTTCGACTGCAATTGTTGATAGAACCCAAGCATCCCCTCTCCAAGTTCTATTAAAAGAAGCAATTTCTTTAAATTGCCTTTGTGCAGGAAAATATGGTTCAGCTATTTCCTGGTTCCAGCAAAATGCGATTAAATATTGATAAGACGAGATTGGCGACGAATGGGGCGAAGTTGAACAAGTTTAGCCGACTTCAGAGAAAGTTGTTGCTAGTCGGCTATGATATAAGAGAATTTAAGATCCTTAGAAATGAAAGTAGAATAAATCAGGTGACTGAAGTGTTAGTTCGAATATTAGCTTTATATTAGTGGAACTACCTATTTTGAATGTCCTATAATTATCTTCACCTACAAGTTTCATCCAAATCGGTCTGCTAGTTTAGGCGTGATTGAAATACAAACATTCAGCTTTCGGTTTTATTATGTTAGTAGAGTGTCGTGATTTTATCCTTTATTGCGAGGTCAAAACTTTGTCCTCCAGAAGTGATCATCATATCTCAAAGAATAGATGCAAGTAGCAAGCATTGCTGGTCTAGAGCAACCTTTAAACACAACTCTTATTTGAGCCAATATCTAGCCCCAAACTAAAGAAAGCTTGTACTATGGGAACCATGTAACTACATATATACATATTTGTTTGTAAATTACATATTAAGTCACGATCTTTATAACAAACAGTAGCATTAAGTGCGTTAATATTATACATAGAAACACCCAGACCCGAGAAAAATATTTGCAGATCATACAAACATTTATCCTGTGGCAGGGATCGAACCAGCCTTCTGCGTCCCAAGCTCCCACTGCGCCGGATCTTAAAGACCTGAGAGAATTCTTGTTATACAAAGTCATGATCCTATTTCGTTTCTTCATATCTTTTCTCTCTGTCTATTTTCTTCATTTCATTTCTCATTTCTCCGCAACATTGCATTAATATCTGCGCATCACGGATGCTTAGCGCTATCGTTTCTTTTGTGCTATCAAAGCACGCAAGTACGCAGTACAGGGCTCAAACAGACGTGCAGAGTTCCTTCGCGACTCGTTTTAATGAGATGATTCTAGTCGTGTCTCTATTTATTCAAACAAGAATTTTAAAGAGGCTTCTATAAGGTAATAATAACATCATCATTGACAGCTCAAATAATAGCCCACTGCTGGACAGCCTCCTCCCTCAAACGCCTCTCCAATCGGCACTGTGCTGATCTTATCCAGTCTTTCCCTCCACCTGCCATCACCAAATCTGGCCAGGTGTCCTGCCCAGCGCCACTATGCTCGTGTCATTCTACTGGTTTACCTGCTTCCTTTACATTTAGATAAATTAAAGCTAGAATTCTTCCTAACTGGTTAGACCAATTTTATAATACATCACGGACATGTCGGACCTGCAGCATTCCGCAACAACAGGTTAGACCTAAAATTCACAAAACTGTTTAAATACACCCGAAAATGGAGTAACAAAGTCGCGTGTCCACAACAGCCTTAGAGGCGGAAGTGACGCGGGTCGCCGTCGGTTTCGCGGGCTAAGTAAACTTCCGGCCGCGGCGCTTCCGCCGGATGGATCTGTTTGTCGGAGGGCAATTATTTTCTGCATTCTTTTATTTTTCAATTTGGTACTTGTTATTTTGGCTACATTGTTGCTCGTATAGTGTGACGGGTTGTACTCCTCATCAATAAAAAGCTTGATGAGGTCATGTTGATCACTTTTTTAACCGACTTCAAAAAAAGGAGGAGTTTCTATGTTCGGCTGTATGTATGTTTTTTTATGTATGTACACCGGTATCTCCGTCAGTTGTGAACCAATTTCCAAAAATTCTTTCTACTCTATTCTTTCGCACGACAGTAAAAAGATTCAGGGCAACAAGGCTTAGGACTTACTCGTATACTATTTTAATCAAATAATCTAAGAACGTTCGCTATATTACTAAATTTAATTAGTCCGTAAATAAAACTGACCCCATGTCTATTGACCGAATGTGAAGGTAAAAGGGGAGTCAATATTTCAAAGTTTTTGACCCTAAATAAATAGTAATTCAAAAACCCATACAATGACCCGTGAAAACCTCGTGTCCGGACCAATGGAGCTTAATTCGTTCGTGGCCGAGTTCGGTAATGGATGTACTACACTGGTGACTTGGGTTTTTATTCCTTTTTCTATAATTCATCAAAATTACTACCCCTACTACATCTTCAAAGAATCTGGAATACATAAAAAGATCTGAGAGAATGTCTACCGCACCTTGAGAATACAGTCGTGATTTTGTTTCTTTTTTATAGCAATATTATCACAATTAATTTCAGGTCAAAAGTACCCTAAACCGACGAGTATGTATGAAGAATGTAATGAGAGTGAATGAGGCGAAAGTTGTGTGCCAGGATCGTAGCGACTGGAGATCCGTGCTCTCTGCCTACCCCTTTGGGAAAGAGGCGTGACTTTATGTATGTATGTATGTTAATTTCAGGTGGTGTAAGTATAGAACATAATTGTGATATTCTGACTAGCAAGAGCGATAGACTTTAAAAGATGTCCGTCCATTTACAATAGCCTTTAAAACCTTTTCACTTCTAGATTCACATTGAGACAGAGACAGAAGACAAGACTAGATTCACATTGAGTGCAAGAGGTATTGCAAAACCGTTGGATAAGCCGATTCTTCTTCTAGTCTTAGAACTAGTTCTTCCGATCCAGGGTGATGAAAGTATTGTAAGTGCGTACCAAAAGGCTCTTTTCGTGCATGTGACACATTTTTTCGCACTTCGATGAGCCTATCATTTGAACAAGCGCTGAGAAAAGTGACTTTTGGAAAAGGACTTTTTAAACTATACACTCCAGTGTGCTCGCTCCTTTGCCCTGATCGGTCCCAATAACTGTCGTCGGCTTTCCACACGATTTCGCCCCGACTCGGCTCGCGACATACCCGGATTGGAAACCGGATTGGATAGTCGGCATGTTTCCGAAAGGGAATTATTCCTTTAATGTATTGTGACGTAATAATTGAACTAATGTAATAAAACAGGCAAAAAAACTGGAAATCTAACTTTCGCAAAATGTGGGATACCAATGCAAATAATAAGTAATTTAGAGACAAGATATATCACAGTTTTTCACAGTCAGGATATATCAACCGCTGCAATCACTAAGAATATTTATTTTTTCTCGACCAATACCGTGAAGAATCAGGGCAACATTACAAATACTTTTTTCTTTTGCTTTTACTACTAACCTAACCACAATCCTAACACACATCTTACACATAATTGATTTTTATTACATTATTCTGATCCGTGTATGTTCACCTAGGCCTATCTCAAAAAACTTATATATAAATAGGATTTTAACCGGGAACCCGGTCTACATGATAGCATACATAAGTAATACATAAAATAAATAATAAATAAATAAACCTCCTTCCCAAAAGAGTAGGCCATGAGAGCAGTCTACATAAAATAACCCTGTCAATAAAGTAAGTTCGTATGAGTCAGTGGCCAACTCTGGCCTTTCAAGAAAATGTGTAATAACGCTATAGAAGTATACTTTTAAATCTGCTATTTGAATTGTCTACCTTATATTGCCTGTCTTTTTATCAAGCTCAGATGGAACTTCAAGTTCGCGCTCGGAGCGATCATCTTACCAACTTTTTTCATTATCTCTTGAAGTTCAAATTGTTAGTAGTCCTATTTCGTTTTAGTTGTGATTTTCTACACTATTCCCTGTACTCTTGTTAAGTTTGAGTCGTTAGCTTTTATCTGGTGTCTTGTTATCTGAATGAGGTAAGTTTATGGCCTGCTTAAAGATTAGAGAAAAAAGATTTGAGTAAGTTTGTATCAGCTATAGCTTCATCTCTATAGTGAAGGAGTTTGTATACCCAAAAATTACTGCTTTACGCTTTACTGCTGTTCGCAGGATAGTGAAACGTGTATACGACCATAGACCATAGACTATAGAGAAAAATACTATGCCATAGACACAGTAGGTACTTTCAATGCTCTTGATATCAAACAACAAATTGTCAATTTAGAGGATTTGGGAAACCTAAAATTATGTTAATTTTCTAATTTTTTTCTAATTTTCATGATCGTTTTTTTTATTAAATAGGTCAGCATTTGACCTCACTCTGCCTGATGTTAAGCAGTAGTGATGTCTAAGATGGAGCATGCTTATTTAAGAATGAACCTATTTACTCTTGATTTGAAGACCCCTAGTCCCCTATATTGTAGCTACTTTTTGGGAAATATAGAGCCCGGCAATGAGTTCCACAATTTGGCCTATTTACGTTCCGCTTTTAGGTAGGTTTTTGGATTTATTTACTTAAGATCACGCATTAAACTATGTGTTTCAACCACATAAATGGAATGAGCATTTTCGTAGGTATCAAAATCACTGGACCCACGTCAAACAGCTTTCCATTTACAGACTCGGCACGTTTTCCTGCGTGGGACAGCTCTTATCCGATATAACCTGATGAAATATATACTAAGGTGAAAGTAAGTTTATAAGCTTCTCAACTCTGGTGACTTCTTAGCACGGAGGTAAAGTCATTTTTGACGTGTTAACGTCTTATAATTCGATGGAGCCGGCTGCACGCACGAAAAAACATGACGTCATGCGTCGTTACCTCGCTCTGAGGCGTTCCATGTAAGGCTTGAAGTGCAAGCGAGAGCGCGGAACGAGCGACAAAGAAGCACAAACGTCGTCATGTTCAACTATCGTCAGTAAACCGATCACAAGTCAAAGTCAAAGTCAAAGTCGAAGCCGAAGCCGAAGCCGAAGCCGAAGCCGAAGCCGAAGCCGAAGCCAAAGTCAAATTCAAAGTCAAAGTAAAAAAAAAAAAGAAAACTATCGTCAGTAAACCGACTTTACAGACAACCATTTATTTTTACTAGTTTACTTTCCTTAGTTTAGAGAAGGATACCCATTATGTGAAAATAACATTTATTTATTAATCACAATGGTTTGGGCATGTAGAGAGGATGGATGACAGTCGTTTGACAAAGCAAGTGTATGAGGCGTGTGTGCATGGGACAGCTGGAAGAGGAAGGCCTAGGCGAACCTTCTTGGATCAAATTGGCGACATTTTGGAGAAGGGCCAGGTCAAAAGTACCCTAAACCGACGAGCATGTATGAAGAATGTAATGAGAGTGAATGAGGCGAAAGTTGTGTGTCAGGATCGTAGCGACTGGAGATCCGTGGTCTCTGCCTACCCCTTTGGGAAAGAGGCGTGACTTTATGTGTGTATGTATGTATTAATCACACACATTACCGAGAAGATTCGACTGGTGTACATCAACGATTGACTCTACGAGTGTTACCCCTTGATGTGGTAACGAGTGACGCACTCTACGCAGTGTGACTGGCGTGACCATCGGAGTGGAGTAAATAAACATGTCAATGTGGTGTCCATCAGTTGACACGGTCAATGATACTAACATTTTGAGCAAATGTTTGCGTGTTTCTGAGTTATCTCTAATTGTTCATCTTTTGATTCATGAAACTTGAAATCCTATCTATGCATTTTTTGCTTCGGTAACAATAAACGCATTGACTGAGAGCTCTGGGTCCGTATTCGCGTTCCTTTTTTCGTTCGTTTGATGAATATTCGGATGCTTCCTAGCACGATTTCTGATTTCAAAGGCCAATTTTTTGGTTCGGAATATTTGGTCCTAGATTAGGACCGTGTTTTAACGTATGAAAAATTGGCCTTTGAAATCAGAAATCGTGGTGGGAAGCATCCGAATATTCATCAAACGAACGAAAAATGGAACGCGAATACCTCCCCTGGCTGCACGGTGCCTGAACAGCAAACTGAACGGTTAATTCGTAAGAGACCACATCTTTTTATCTTCTCTGATGACAAAGATATGTCTGTTTTACAAAAAAATATGGGCTTAAAATGCGGCTATTTTAGCTCCCAGACTTGCTAAAATACAGACATTTCTAACCTCATTCCATATTCAAATAATTCTCGTCTAACTTAAACCGTGTGAATGTAAAACGACTATAGCGCGAATATACGTAAAATAAACAGCTCATTTCAAACGTGAATCTCAAACAGAACGTCTCGTGTCAATACTGAACCGCTGCTCATTATAACTTGACGTCTCTTCGTAACTTGATACCTGACGCATTGAGACGCTGCGTCTACTTGCATAATGGAAGTGGGACTTCATAATCTTGTTTGTATCAATAGTTCTTCCAAACCAGTTGATGAAAGGATTTCAAGTCAGCCTTCAAAAAATTTGTAAGATTTTAGATAGAGTGCAGAAGGGAGATAATGAAAGGAAATGCAGACATCTCAGTGTTGGTCAAGTAGGATGTATGTCCTTATATCTTGAACATCAAGTGTGAACCCCAACTGGACATCAACATTTTTTTGTTTATATATTTGACTAGCTACTGCGCGCGGTTTTACCCGCGTGGTACCAACATTTTGAATAGCCTATATGCTATTCCAGCTCACTATCTACGCCTATACCAAGTTTCATCCAAATTGGTTCACTGATTTAGGCGTGATTGATACACATACATACATACATCCAAATATCCAAACATCTAAACAAACTCACAAACTTTCAGCGGTATTATATGAGTGAGATGGGATAGGTAAGGTTACTTGTTGAGATCCCCTGGTATCTATCGAGGTTACGTCTTGTTCAAAAATTTGGTATCTAGTTGAATACATCAAAATGAATTCTTCTTTATGTATTTTTTATAGACGGTATTCAAAGTAGATACTTTCCTTCTGTATGACATAACCGTATTATTCAAATGAATAATTTCAATGTTTTCATTAGATTCTTTTCAAGGACTGTACTTTATAACTTTTGTCATAATGCAGTGAAACCTGAGAAAGTTTCCCGGTGTCGGTGAATACTGCGGCTTCCCGAATCAAACTTGAAACACGATGTGTGAGTTATGAATTACAGTTTGAACGTATCATAACTCAGCTCTGTAATAACATAAGACGCAATGGGTGCGAGTTTGATTCTCACGGGGATCAGGGCAACATTTTTAGAACTATGCACTGAAACTTTAAGTACCAGGCACCACAGTACAATATCCAAGAAGTATCTTATACATTTATGAAAAAGAAAAAATGGATCTTAACTCGAAATCAAATAAATTTTTCAATATATTTTATTGAAAAATGAAAAGTCTTATCAAAATTTTCAATTCTGACGGGATTCAAACCCACTACAATCAGACGATCCTCTTGAAGCCGGAGTGACTTACCACTCGGCCACGGAACCCTAATCGTCACAATCGAAATTTTTGATAAGCTCATATTTATCGGTTATGCACCAGTAAACATGATGAATATGAACATATCAAAAAGTTCGATTGTGACGATTACCGTGGCCGAGTGGTAAGGCATTCCGGCTTTAGGAGGATCGTCTGATCGTTGCGGGTTCGTATCCCGTCGCAATCCAAAATTTTTATAAGACTTTACATTTCTCAATGAAATACCTAAGTGTGGTTTAACACTTTAAAATTACAAAATTACAGTAATATTGTCTAATTACCTAATAATTGATAGGTACCTACTCAATCTGCTTTGATCTATTGACTTTATAATTAACATAACAATAGGATTTGCCGTTCCACAAATCACCTAAAAGCTCATTTGATACAAACCAATTAACTATAAGTGCTGCCATCTCTAGTTCCAATAATCAAACAAAATTGCTTACCTAACCACACACTACCAACGTCACTGTCAAACTGACATTGACACGTCCCACTAGTGTCAAAAGCACTACAATCAGTTGTCTTGGCGCGTAAAAATTACCGAGTATCGCGTGTATACAGGGTGTGGAATTGAATTAAGCTTGGCAATTACTGGTCATGCAAGCAGTCACACGTGTATTGAGTTTCGTTTAATATTAATGTTGGGATTTTGTATTGAAACCTCTTTGTACAATATGAAAATACAATGAACTGCAATAATTTTCAATTATGGCAATTATTGAGATTGTTGGTGGAAATCATGATTTTGAAACGTCCGTGATTCTTGAAAAGGCCTTTACATATCTACGAGTAGATGATTTATACAGCGTCAGGAGGCAACTTTTACCTACACTTAACGGGACGCTGTAGTGCCTGGGACATTGTTTGAGATGGAATAGGCTTGCCCAGCACCTAAACCATCCTATCAGCTTAATCAGCTTTGCCCACAGGAAAGACAACATCAATACGTGTGGAGCTGACTAAAGCGCATATAAATTTTACGAAACGAAAAATCCATTGATGCACGGTCGGGATTTGAACCCACGACCTTCTTAATGAAGATCGAAGCACGACCCCATTCGACCAACATTCGTAAAAGGGTCTCTACAAACTCTTATTAGTAGGTAGCTATTAACTAGTTGATTGTGGGTGCATATGTTCAGCAGTGGACGTTAATGGCTGAATTGATAATGACCAGTGTAAGGTGTATTGTCCCAATAAAAATGTACAAAAGGTCCATTTCCCTCAGCCCAAAGACAGATTGAACGAATCTACAAATCAAGTGCAAAAAGCGCAGCGTAACCGTAACGAACGGAAAATAAATCGTAACTGGATTAGAGCAGTGAGCCGGTTTGAACTGGTTCCAGTCGCTAAACGATTGTGGCTGGCTTAGCCACGTGGATATCCTCATATGGGACCACTCGTTAGTTTACAATACTGAAAATATCTTCGCCAATTTTGGTGTGGACCAACTTGAACAAGAGGAGTTCATTTATGAGCTTGATACGTTCTCGCCTCTTCCAAGATCAACGCTCTTTAGATATTTTGAAAACAGCACATCATGATTGACACTGTGCTAGCTCATTATCATACGGAGCACCTCAGATTATAGGCTTATTCCAATGTACGATCTACATCTAATCCTAGTTTCATTCAAATCGGTTAACCATCGAGGCGCGATTGTAACACAAATTCATATGCAAACATTTTTTTGCATATGAATTTTTTATTTAGTATTTAAAGGATAGGATAGGTAGAAGTGTCGGCACAACATGTCATGTACCTAGACACAAAAATCATCATTATCATCATTTTCAGCCTAAAGAGGTCCACTGCTGAACATAGGCCTCCCCCATCGATTTCCACAGCGATCGATATAGTGCAGCCGCACCCAACGGCTTCCAGCAACCTTCACCAGATCGTCTTTCCATCTAGTGGGGGCCGTCCTCTGCTGCGATTCCCGGTGCGCGGTCTCCACTCGAGAACTTTTCTGCCCCAACAGCAGTTCTACGAGCTAAGGTTTTTAAGGGTTGCAAGGCTTAAAATTGAGGTCAGATCGAATCTAAGCCAGTTTCCAACCATCATTATGCTAAGGCCCGTTATAAACTAACAATGGCAGCTAATCGAAGTTTAATTTACTTATATAGACATAAAATAAAGTTAACAATAAAAAGAAAGCAGTAGATCAACTTGCTACACTACCCTTTTCAACCTGATAATACCCTGAACATTCTACTCGTACCACTTGATTTTTCAAACTTTTGCTTCTGTATCAAAAGTTTAGTCTAATAATGGAATGCATATTTCGTTTTTTTTATCAATAACTACTGATTTGATTTAACTTGCCTATATTTAAATCTGGGTACTGGATCGTAGGATGTTTGGCCAAGATGTGTAGACGACAGTGTTCACGTCGCGGGCCGTCAATTGGTTAGATTAGCGCAGTATCGTGGATGGCACAAGCTTAGGGAGGCACCCAGCAGGGAGTGAAATTGGGCTATGGATGATGATGATTGAATATCTAGATGGCGCTCTGAGGAAACGTAGAGCGGTATTTAGTTTTTATCAATACTGATTCTTGTTTACTATACTGTGTTACAAAGGTATCAAAGTAACCTTCTTAACTAGTTTTGAGCTAGGTCTAACGATATGTCATATTGCGTGCGTTTAAAATAATAGTCAAATGAAATTGTTTATAAACTGTGTTTATTTTGGAACTTATGACCAAAACTTAGTAAACTAGATAACTTTATGAAAACTAATGTTGAATGTCATGTAATTCAATTAGTAAGTAGACTTTGCATAGTTCGTTTTCATTATTAAATTCAATTTATTCACAGAAAGTAATCTACAACTTAGGTAAATATTTACAAAGCTTTACAGAATACCAACAAGCAACATAGTTTTGACTTCAAACATAACTATTTGTTTTTTGTTCAAACCTGTTTTTAAAGTACCTAATCTAAAACAAGGAATTTCTCAAAAATAATAATCATCATCATCATCTCAGCCATCTAGCGTTCACAGCTGAACATAGGCCTCCCCCATCGACTTCCACAGATCGATCTTGTGCAGCCTGCACCGGCTCCCAGCAACCTTTGCAAGATCATCTTTCCATCTATTGGGGGGCCGTCCTCTACTTCTCTAATAAATAATCGTTGTGCCGAAAATAATCTAAAAAAATCTACCAAAACAATATCAAAACTCAGCATAGTAACGTTTCTTCGAACTAGGGTTTTAGTTTGAAGCTCACTTACCTATTGACCGACTCAACCGAAGTGGGTACTGGCTCGCGTGTCCAGTCCAGTATTAATACTAACAATTACTTGGTCGGAGCACGCACCAACAAATTGCCACTGTGCGTGTGTTGAAAACATACATACATAACAAACGTGTAGGTATTGACAGCGTTTTCATTGTGGTATTATTGTTCTTTCACCACCCTGGTTCGAAGGAACTGGTGACATAATATCCCAGAATTAATACGGGTTGGCGAAAATAAATCATGCACAGTTAGAATGAGTATTAAAGATTTAAAAATGCATACCAAAAATTGCACCAATGCAGGACTTGAATCCGCTACTTCTACCAATCCGTGGTATAATCAGAATGAACAGCATTCTAAGGAGGCTATGGACCAGCAACTTGTCACGTATGAAACATCTGCAAAGTAAGCCTTAACCTGATCGCACACTTATCCGCACCGTACGCGCCGCAGTAATTTTTCTATACAAAAAATGCTGATGACGTCAGAAAATGCGACTCGCTTCTGACGTCAGCAGCATTTTCTCTATTGAACTGACAGTTGGGCGCGTTCGGCTCGGCTGGACTGCGCGACCACCCTTATTAGCACAGTGACTGCATATCACATGACCATTATTTATATTTAAAAAAAGTAAGTAAGTTCGTATGAGGCCAACTCTGGCGACGGAGTTTTTAGGCCGCCTTAAGGCCTCTGTCATGGCTTAACTACTTAAATAGCCGGGACCGACAATTTAACGTGCCCTCCGAAGCACGGAAGCGCTCAGATGAAAATGCCACTGACGTTCACCCATCCACTTACATACCGTTTCGAACGTTGCTTAACTTCGACGATCTATCAGGAACGACTAAGCAAGCACGACCACGAGCGCTTCACGATTTATATTGTAGAAAAGAGATAAATAATAGACAAGGTAAATAAATCTTTTCTACAAATGCGATAACAGTCAAAATCGCTTAAAGCCTCTTTAGCTTATTCTATGGTAGAGGTGGTCACGGTAAGCAGCCTGGTCACTTACGTGTCTCCAAAACGAAGATAGGAGATTACAAACTGCTCTACAAAGAGCGCATTTATTAACATCAGGGTATCCTGCGAAGGATTTTTCCTTGACAAGGGTACTGGGGCCTGGGCCTAATTGAATACGAAACGTTTATGGAAATGTGAGTCATATATTATTTCACTAGCTCTAGCCTGAGTCTTTGCTCGTGCTGATGCTGCTTGTGAAAAGAATGTTCCTAAAGTGACCATGACCATTACAACCTTACTACTTAAAATGATATACAGGATCTCGTCAGTAAGTACTAACGCGTACAGCTGGCTAAGCTGTGTTGTTTGGATGTTATCCTTCACTGTTCAGAGGTCATGTTAGTTAAAGCTGATCGCACATTTGTCCGCGCCATACGCGCCGCAATCGTTTTTCTAAACAAAAAATACTGATGACGTCAGAAAATGCGACTCGTTTCTGACGTCTCAGCATTTCTTCTATTGAAAACAGTTCGGCGCGAATTTATTACGAACCGAAAAACCAATTGAGTTCAAAAAATATTCGAAATTCTAAAATTCTATGTGCTGTGGTTTTACTAGATAGAGCCGACTGGGAGCAATCAGCATAGCATGTTATTTTTGTGTGTTGTTCCAAATATTTTTTTATTCTATTCTTTATTGGTGAGGAAACAGCATCAACTGCCAAAATTCAGCATTTTTCGACTGCAATCGAGGGCCTGATCCGTTTTTAACCGACTTCAATAAAAAGAGGAGGTTCTCAATTCCTGATCTATTTTCTGACATTTCCAAATAATGGAGGTTTTAGATAACTTCTTACTTTTGTCATTGCTATCATTAATAGCCATCAAGACAAAGATTTTAAAAATAAATTAACTTAATTCAAAGCTTCTATTTTACTCCTATCAAAGTGAAACGAGGTGTAACCAAATCAATATTTATTATTTTTTTATGACAGACAGACAACAACCGTTTTGGTTATAAGATTTTGTTGTGCCGGAATGTGCGGATGACATCAATGGGAGCGATATTTGCTTCCTGAAAATATGGACGCGAAGTTTTTGGGCTGACAAAATGTTTAGCTTGGAGTTTGTTAGTCATATTTTTCCTGTTTAGTCTCTTGTCAAGTCTTTTTTGTCCCACTGCTGGGCAAAGACTTCCTACTATTCCCTCTACAATTCATCCTTTAGCAAAAATTGCTGAATTTCTCCTGATTCAATAAACTTTCTAACTTTATTCATTTTAGTCTGACTAGGAAGCCATGGGCCCGAGAGGAGTTACCTACATAGGAGTTACCTACATGATAGACATGAGAGAATGACCAAAATCGAATAAGATCATTCCTATTCGATTTTGGTCATTGTTTTTCACGCTTCCTTTCAACACATTCTGTGCCAGCCTCAGAGTGGCAGAGAGCACGGTTATCATTCAAATCACTCTAAACAAATGACTTCGAACTCATCATTACACATGCTAATTATTATGATCCTGTAATTCAATCTGAAACTTTAATTATGATTTAACCCTTTCCCAAAAACTAGTAGTGTTTTCAACTAACAAGCCCCAATTTCGGAAATACCCATAATTACGGATTCAAATCAAAACAAACGATCCGATGTACCAACAAACTGTATTGACTCTGATTCTATTAGACTAATGTCAGTAAAGGACTGTCCGGACTGTGTATAGTTTTGGTTCAGTTTGCATATCTACATAATAAAACCAAGTCTTTCCCGTAGGAGGCAGGCTTCAACTTCAACTTGGAGAAGATGTAGTTCTAACCTCGCCAAAGTCGACACCATCTGGACCACTTACCCTGGGGCCTTGTGGCCGACAGTTTATGTCGGATAGTTGTATAGGATAATTGCCAAGAATAATGTTAATTGCGAGATCTAGGATTCAAATCTCGGCGGTTGGTAGCGCGCCATCGCCATCTAGCGGTGAAGCGGTGAAGTTCTGAAGTAGGTCGCTGTAATTGGCAACTCTTATTACGATGCCCTTGTAGTTTAGGCGATCGCAGTTAGAGGTCGCTACGTCGCGTCGTGGTTTGACCCTATTCTATTTCGCGTCATTTGCCACATAACATCCTTCATGCAATACATACACTACCCTACAGCTAAACCTCAGTAATCATAGTCTTATGAATCAGATAGACTTTCTAAATATGAAATTTTAATCGTACAATGTTCATTCACAGATTCTCAGTACAAATCAGAGAAGAAATTGCTTGCCCTTTCAACTTTTGTCTAGGAACATGTAAATATGTACAATTTAATACAACCTGGTTACAATTTAATACAACCTGGTTACAATTTAATACAACCTGGTTACAATTTAATACAACCTGGTTACAATTTAATACAACCTGGTGGTATGTGGTTAAAAAACAGTAGGTAAAAGCAACGCTAAGTGAACAACCCCTTACGTTGATTCCACTAATGGAATTAGAACGAAGCGTGGCATTTAACAAATCGTGCAATCATTAGAGGATACCGTATTAATATAGGATTGGGCTCCGACAATCCATGGATTGTCTTGAAGGCTTATTGGGTTAGTAGGATAAGGACGATTAATGTAAGTACTTAAAATCTGAATCAGACAGAATCTCTGGTTAAGAGAAAGAGAAGTTCTGGTTAAAAGAGCATTTACACGGAATAATTTTAACCAATGTTGTGCTAACTGTCTCTGGCTGCCAAGTTTTAGTAGGCCTTTTTAATGCATCGACTTAGAAAAACGAGCCAAAAGTTTTATAGAGAAATGCTCTCTATTGAAAAAGGGCCTCAAGAAGTAGGTAACATTGTTGTTACTTCTTGGGTGCCTGAGAACGAAGGGGGATGATGATGAGGTTTGAGAGGTGCTGAGAGAGTCTCCAAAAATAGGTTACAGACCAGTGGAATATTTTAGGGAGACCATTGCCCAGCGGTGGTGCGTCATCCCATAATGCTTTGGTTGACCTCCTTGAAGTATACTTGGTTGCTACGTTAACCATACTAATATTATAAATGTGAAAGTAACTCTGTCTGTCTGTCTGTCTATCTGTCTGTCTGTCTGTTTGTTACCTTTTCACGCCCAAACCACTGAACCGATTAGGCTGAAAATTGGCATGGATAAAGGTTGTATCCCAGGGCACATAGGCTACTTTTTATCCCGTAAAAATCCCGAGGGACCGCGGGTTACACCGCGGGAGCGCAGCTAGTTTAATATAAAAAAACAACTCTAAAAAATCTTGAGTGTCGAATGAGAACATTTGGTTATGTCTGTTCCTCTTCGTTTTATTCTTTTTCTGTTTAAGTCTAAATCCAAGAGTTTATTCTGGTTAAACCCGCGGTTAAAATAAACTTTCGAGTGCAAGCTTGAAGCAAGTGTCGGTTAGTTTCAACGAGTTCCTCTCAAGAGCACCCCGTTATCCCTTTCGCGAAGAAAATTGTTTCCGCAGATGATTGTGGCAGGAATTTGTTTTTTTGGAGCACTTGTGTACCTGGGATGCTTTTGATAATGACAATATTAAGTGATGTATAGTTCAGTCACACGAATAGTGATATCTTTTCAGGCGCTATATGTACGCGGTGATTTTTGCGTTCTAGATCTGTATTCTGTGGTTCTAGTTAGCTCTACTCGATGAGGAATCCTCGATCTATTCACCGCATCATGTTTTAAGCAAGGGAAGCTTAATCTGGCTCAATGCCGCTATTTTATCAAATAGGTAGGTACTTGAGCTAGCTTATTTGTGTTTGTTGCGTGGTTACACCCGGATTATAAAAACCCTGATTACGCAAAAACTCACTTGTGACCATAAAGCAGGTGGTATTTGCACAATTAGTCAAGTCATATTAATGTTGTGTTAGCGATTAAAACATGTTCAAACATAGAAGCGTGCCGCGAAGGGCTTTATGTGTAGACGAGTTAATATGAGGTAGAACAAACATGTTTTGAAGTAAAATGAAAATAAAAGCCAAAGCACTTAAGGAAGGAGTTCTGAATCTCAATTGCATTATGACCAATCAATAAGAGCCAAAACGGCCTGAAAACTCCATCACTAGCCTCGTTAGCCTCTACCTCAATACGAACTTATTTTATCAATGCTTTTAAAATTATAATTATAATGTTTCATCGAACCCCGCACCGCACAGTCTAAGCCTGTAGGTACAGCGGTAGTAGGTACCTAATAAATAAACATTAAAAATTGTATGTTGGTAACTTTTTGACGACCTCTGTGGCGCAGTGGGTGAAAGCCCGCTTGGGACGCAGAAGGTTGCGGGTTCGATCCCCGCCGCGGGATAAATGTTTGTATGATCTACAAATATTTATCTCGGGTCTGGGTGTTTCTATGTATAATATGTATGTATTTACAAACAAAAAGTATATAAGTAGTATATCAGTTATCTGGTTCCCATAGTACAAGCTTTGCTTAGTTTGGGACTAGATGATGCTGTGTGAAATGTCCAGCATTATTTATTTATTTATTATTTATTTATTTTGATGTTATTTTTTCACTAAAAAGTATTAATTTTTCAAAAACGCACTGTACACACAAAAAGTTTCAGTAAAAGGTTAATGAATAATAACAAGTAATATAATTTTAAAGCTTGTTACAAACAAAAAAAAACACTTCCGGGTAAAATCAGCCCTTTGCAAACTATTCGGTGCCGCCGCAGTGCAGCTCGCCGAACAAAAGCCCGCTGAAGCACTCTCAAGATGCTTTGAGCGCTCTTCGACACCGATCGACATAACGAACCTTTGTTTTAAAGAAACCTCGCTTTTTCTCAACTTTTTATTGGTAAACTTTGACGGCCTAGTATTTCAGAGCTTTTATAGTGCAATAGAGTGCAATAGATTGCAATAGATTGTCATTCGGATGAGTCAGGGTATTGTAACACTTGACTACAAGTCCATACAAGAGGAAACTCAATAGACTACCTAATGATAGTGCCGACGCTTCTGCAGTAGGTAGATAAGTTCCTAATTCATACAATAAGCGAATTTCTTGCATTTTAGGTAACGGAATTCTTCAATTCTGTGATTTGAACACTGGCAGTCGCAGTCATTTTTCTAAGTATACAAAAAATGCTGATGACTTCAGAAAATGCGGCTCTCCTCTGACGTCAGCAGCATTTTCTCTGTTGAATTGACAGTTCTGCTGCACTGTGCGAGCACCCTAAAGCGTGTGTTTGTCCGTCAAAAATTTTTTATATGCAAAATTAAACAATATCTACCACGAAAACAATGCGAAACTTGCAAAAAAAATCCGCATTTTATTATCAGGTAATTTTAGTTATGCTGCGTTGCCGGTTCGTGCAATGCCGACCGCACGCAACGCAGGCGAAGCAACATTATTATTCTGTGACGCGGCGCGGGACCGAGTAAGCGCGTGACGTCATTGTAAGGCCGTAATCACATCGAGTGTTGCAATCGGTGACCTTGAGTGAGTTGGTTATTTTTTTAGATTAATTGAAAGTGTTTTGTTATTGAATTTTAGAAACTGTTTCAAAATTATTTTATTGTGTGTGAATTTTTTAAATTGTTTACGAGATTTTCGTCGCATATGACGCATGGAATACTAACTTCTGCAAGATGTGGGCATGTATCAAATATGTATTTGTACATGCCTCTGACTACCCCCTTAGACATCTTCAAAGGATCTGGAATATAAAGATCTGAGAGAATGTCTACCGTGCCTTGGGGATACAGTCGTGACCCTGTTTACGTTTACGTTATGACGCATGTTGGGTGATCTGTGGGCCAAAATTACCACTGTGTTCAGGAAGGAAATAGTAATAGGTACATAATTATAGTCAATTTATGAACTAAAAATGCATAGAAAAACGCACTTAGTTAAAAATTTTAGAGCATCAGCTATCATCAATACCTACACAAATCTTAAAATATTAACAATTAATTTAAAAGAAATTATTACATTTTCGATCTTAGGTTAAGGGTCAAGCTACATTGAATTGGCAAGCGAAGCGACTTTTAGTTTTATAGCAAGCCATTATAAACCTTATAAACAATAGCACAAGATATACAATCGCTTGCAGAATTAACGAGATCTGGCGAAGCCATCTAGCGGGACGCGCCGGCGCGAGCGGTTCATTCTACAAGCGTTTCTATATCTTGTACCATTGTTCATAAGGTATATAATGGCTTGCTATAAAACTAAAAGTCACGCGCTTGCCAATTCAATGTGCATTGAGCCTAAGTAGGTATTTAATTCCAATTAAAATTATAAATTGATAAAACACCTAGGTAGGTAAAGTACCTACTTACAAGAAAATAAACAGGCAAAAAATACAGCTGCCAGTGTATCTCAGCTTTAAGCATACACCGAGCGCAGCTATTTTGCACCGTTTGGCAACGCCGCATCGCAAGCATAGCTCGCTCTCACTCAACTCGAAACGATCAGTAGTTGCCCTCGCATTGCGTAGACAGGCCGCACGGCAATTTTTTTTATAAATTTTGTCATTGAAATGGCGAATCAAACTATGACGGAACTAGTGATAGCCCAAGTTAGAAATAGACCGGTGCTGTGGGATAAGAAGCACGAAATGTACGGAAATATACAAGCTATGGATTACGAGTGGAACAAACTTAGTGTGCTGTTGAAGCGAGATAGTGAGTATCTTTGTCTCATTGTGCATAACACGAACAGGGTGATGCTGATAACACACTAACGACCTCGGTGGCGTGACAAAATGAAGATGCTAGTTCGATTATCGCAGCGATACAAAATGTTTGCATGATCTATGTTCCGAGTCTGGCGGTGTTGAGGTAGTTTTATTAAGTACCTACGTATACTTTTCATGCGATGCAAAATGTTACAATAATTTGTCAATTATTTATAAGTAAGTATAGTTATGTAGGCCCGTCGCTCACTAGTAAGTCGAGGCACGGGCGCGGCGGCCGCCGTCGGCGTCGTGGCACGATCGAAGCGTTGTCTTGATGTAGGTAGAGTCGAGGCACAGGCGGATATGCATCCTCTCAAGTCTAAACGTAGCTACGCACGAGACGGAATGACAAAATGGCGGTAGAGTCGCGGTGCGGTCGGGCACGCCGCGTCCCCGCCTCGACTCCGCGCCGCTTGCATTCCGCCCGTGCCGCGACTCGTGTATGTGAGCGCACTACCATTAAATGATAGTGTCACATACACGATTATAAAAAAGTTTTAAAGGAATAAATTTTATTCCTTGAAAACGTAAATGCGGCGCGCCGCTTGTGCGCCTGTGCCTCGACGCACCACTTCAACTCTAGCTCGTGTGAAATACAGAACTTAATCATATTGAATAACACCATTGTTACATGTCATTAATTAAGAATGAAGTAGTACGTAAACTCGATTATGTATATTAATAAGTTATTTAAGTTTTGTGAGCTTACGTTTTTATTGCAAGTAACAAAGGCTCGGCCTATGAATTTTTACCTGACTGCATCAGAAAAGTTTTTATGTACGAGACAAGCAAATTTACGCACAGGCACATCTATCTACCTTTTCTGAGGCAGCTATAAGAATATGTCAAAATATTGTTATACTTAGATACTTACTTTGTGCGTACATCATGTAACAATGTATGATACAAGTTGTGGTACACCTATACACTTGTTGTGGATCACGACTATTGCCAAAGTACTGTAGTCATCTAAATATCTTTTAAATGGGAAAAAATTTCTTACGCTATTATCCTTTCTCATCCTTTGATCCTTTTTCCATCTTTTTCCTTTGACGCTTGTTTGATTTTGTTTTGTTTGATCTTTTCATTCTCCTGTCTTGTATGTACGTTCTGATCTTATTTTTATTTTCAGAGGAGTTCCTAAAGAAGCGATGGCGGCGCGTAAGAGACGTGTTCCGTATCGAGTTGAAGAAGATCAAAGCACCAGAAAACCCAACACAACCACTCACCTCCTATTACACCGGCATCTGGCCTCACTTCGAAAGCATGTACTTCCTCAAAGACAGCCTCACAAAACGAGTCCCTCGCCTCTTCTTCCCTGAAGAAAACGAAGAGACTTTCGATGTTCCTGTCACCGACATCCCTGCAAACCCAATCACCACTGACACAACTGATGTACAAGAGACACAAGAAGTAGCATCACCAGAAACATACGAAGGGCATGATGATTACTATGAAGAGAAACCGTTCTATGTGAACGTTGAAAACACTTGGTTAGAAGATAAATCGGACTCTAAAGGTTATTCGGAAGAACAGAGGGAAAGAGGGGTGAAGAGGAAGGCAGAGGAATGGGAGTCAGATCTAGATGAGGATGTTAATTTTGCGAAGTCTATCGTTGGGTATTTGAGGAAGTTGAATCCTATAACGAAGTTAATGGTGAGGAATGAAATACAGAATATTTTGTTAAGAGAACTGTTGTGTGATAAGTGTAAGTGTAAGGGTCAGCAAAAGGCGTGTCAGTGCGACTAAACTTATAATATTTCCTTTGATCAAGAATATTATAGATGACGTACAAAATCAATCCTCGATTCTGTTCGCGTGACAAAAAAGTTTTAAGTTTAACCGAACACCCTTTGCATATAGATAAAGTCACAAATCCTCAAAACATTAAAATAAAAAAGACGGTTTTGCTGCGCTGATCCTAAATCTATAATATTCTTGATCGAATAATATTTCAGTTTTAGAACTGAAATTTAGAACTGACACAAGGTGTGAATCAGTTTTTTTCAATTCCGTAAACATTTTCGTTATTGCAAGTTATCAAACTAGCAGTTTTTCGTACTATTAGGTAGTTCTTTCAAGCCAGTGTGGTCAAGGGAATTATAGGCATTATATGTCTGAATGTATAAGTCATTTAAATAGTTTACTGTTTACCTACAATTTATGAGTAAAAACTAAGTTTATTTCTTTTTCATTAATAACTTAGTTAGCTGATACTTCAAACCAATTCTTTCTTTTCCCATAAATTTTAGATAAATGATCTCAATAAAAGCTGTTTGTTAGCATCCTATCAATAAGATTGATTAACGAAATAAATAATTACGACCGATATTGTGTTTGTCGTTCGATCATAAACGTACATCAAACATCTTTATAAACAAAACTTTAATGATTGTAAATAACAAAGCCCACAAACGAAGATAACGCTTGAGGACTCTGATGTATCACTATAAACCGTAGTATACATTAAGAAATGAAAAGTCTTATCAAAATTTTGGATTCCGACGGGATTCGAACCCGCATCGATCAGACGATCCTCCTAAAGCCGGAGTGCCTTACCGTTCGGCCACGAAATCCTACTTGCCGGGGTCCAAATTTTCGATAAGCTCATATTTTTCGGTTAAGCACCGATTAGCGCCATCTACACGTTCACACTAAGGTAAGGCACTCCGGCTTTAGGAGGATCGTCTGATCGATGCGGGTTCGAATCCCGTCGGAATCCAAAATTTTGATAAGACTTTTCATTTCTTAATGAAATACCAAGTGTGGATTAGCACTATAAAATTACAAAAAAAATCGTAGTATACATTTTAGCCGTAGGTATATATTTTAAATTGTTCGAAGCTTAATTAGTATAGCATATTATAAAAAGATTCTCTGTAAGTGAAATGTAAAATCTTTGAGAAATAAATATCTATAATGTTATACTTAAAATTATTCTCCAAAATCTTTAAGACCCCTCGCAGACTGCAGACTTTCCATCGGCCGATAGTTGAGACGGGCTATACTCATTACGAGCCGAAGTATATTCCATCTCAACTATCGGCCGTTATAAAGTCTGAAGTCTGCGAGGGGTCTAAGCTGAACGCAAAGGACGTGCAGTCTTTCTATTTTTATTCTCATTGTCCAATGATTTTAAATTCTTAAGCTCTCAAAGTGATCCCAGCGGTCCTACTCCATACCTAAATGCTTTTTGACTTTGAGTTTGACTCTATTTTCTTATTTATTTTTATTCAATATTGACTATATTTTAATAGCATCAACCTCACACTCAGTCACCATTAATCGGATCGAAAAAGGAAGTAGCTTCATATCCCATGGATGCAATTTTTCAAATGCATTTTAAATTTATTCTTTCATAATCTTTTGTAGTTTTGTCTACATTCGATCTTACACTAGTAGGTACCTACTTGTGTTTTGATACCGTATAGCAGTGACCTCTTCCATGCTTTCTCTCTTCAATCACTTAAAATGACGGGTAAAAAGCGTCATAAACGCGAGAATTCCCGCGTCATCGTAAATTATCGGCCAACCATCAAAACAAGACACGAAGAATTTAACACCTTCATAAACAATACGTGGTCTATAGTATAATTAAGTTGTGTCATTTATTGACAAGGTAATGGATATGGCATTTTGGACATGCTGACATAAAAAAATATTTCGCTATTTTTCAAACACTACGGTGTACCTACTTTAGTTGGCATGGTGTCAAAAGTACCATTGATAGTACAAATCAATGGTACATTCAATGCTAGTGATACTACTATTCTATTCGGAATGCTCATATCTTGGCCCTTCTTTATAACATTCTTATATATTTCTTATTTTTTTTTTTTTTTTTTTTTTTTTTTTTTTTCATTATTTTTCTTTCTTCCTCTCCTCCCTATCTTAAAGAGCGTTTTGAGTACCTGCATCAGGCAAATGATCGTAATTTGCGATCTTCTGATACTCTGCAGCTGGCTACCCCTGTACATACTACCGCCATGTATGGCGAGTCCTTTACGGTACAAGCGGTATCTCTTTGGAACTCACTGCCGTCTTCCATTCGTTCATCTAAATCCCTTAAAATTTTTAAATCTAAAGTCCATGAACACTTTTTGTCCTCGTCAGTACAATGCTGACATGACCGTGTGCTTATTTTTTTGTATGTTGTGGTTTATTTATATGTATGTATATATTTACATGTAATATATAATACTAGCTGACCCGCGCAACTTCGTCTGCGCATTATTAGGAACAAAGTAGAGGAGTTTTGAGTGAATCGAGAGTAGGTATATACAAAATATAAAACTCCGTCGCTTGATATAATAATAATATTTTTTTTATATTTATGTTTATCTCAAGAATCCCTTAATAGATAGAGGTAGGGAAAATCTTACCCAGATGTTGCAATGCTAAGAACAAAACGAATACGGTAATTGGTATAGAATCGCTGAAGCGAGCGGCAATTTTTTTGAAGAAATTGACTCGAAACATAATTTTTTTTGAATAGCAAGTACCTACTGTATGGTGTTGAATTTCGAAATAAAACGATTAACTAATATTACCTACCCGCGACTTCGTCAGCAATATAAAAATATCGAAAACTCTAAGCAAAAATCTCCATTAACTTTTCAAAACTCAAAATCGAAGAAAATTATACTCGATCGTATTTCGAAAAACGTTTGTAGAAGCGCCACCTAGGAGGAAAAGTGTAAAGTAGTTTTGACCTCTAGACCGATAGATGGCGTTCTAACTATAGCCAAGGAAAAAATATTTTAATATCAAAAAATCATAACTTCGGAGTTGGGATATATTGATGGGTGGGAATACACATGTTACATGTTTATCATTAATTTTAAAATAATTTATTATGCAAAATACAAAAAAAAGTAAAAAAATCTAGAGTGCAAAAAGTGGCTTCGGCGGTCACCCATCCTTTTTATGACCGCGCCCAGGGTTGCTTAACTTTTTTCCCCATACAAACTTCCAACCCTTATTTTCCCGCCCCCTTATGGTAATTGACAAAAAAAAGTAGCCTATGTCCATCCCTGGGGTATACTCTTTATCCATGCCTAATTTCAGCTTAATTGGTTCAGCGGTTTGGGCGTGAAAAGGTAACAAACAGACAGACAGACAGACAGACAGACAGACAGACAGAGTTACTTTCACATTTATAATATTATTAGTAATTAGTATATTAGTATATAGTATATTAGTATATTAGTATATTAGTATATTAGTATATTAGTATATTAGTATATTAGTATATAGTATATTAGTATATTAGTAATTAGTATATTAGTATATTAGTATGGATAGTATGGATGTATGCGTAAGTACTATAATCTCATTATTTATTAAAAGTATCTATACTTACTCATAATTATACTTTTAGGGTATTTCTATTGTTATTGTTTTTTCTATTTTTACACTTTTTGTACATCGCCATTATTCTGTCGTACTTTTCCAGTCCATCCAAAGGTTGTCTGGAAGAGATCGCTTTTAGCGATAAGGCCGCCCATTGTACCTACTTACTTGTCTTTGTGTATTTCCTGTCATGTGTTTCTTTTGTGTACAATAAAGTGTTTTTCTATTCTATTCTATTCTATTCTATTCTATTTGGTAGGTACTGACTGACTAAGCGTAGAATCACAGAATACAGACTAGAATGTAACCATAGGTTACTAGTCAAGTGGACCTGATGTTGTAAAATCACGAAAAAAAACTGGCACTCCAGGAGCCGGCAGAAGTGAAAACTTGAACGATAATCCGGTGTCGGTGAGCAGTTACGTGACTCACATGTGACCTTTCAAGGCGATCCAAGAATTTATTTTATTTATTCTTAAAAAATGCACCATTGCACCAAAAAAAGCACGATAGAAGTTTAATTATGTAGTTCCTTACTAATAATAAATAATTCATACTTGAAATATCTATACCTAGATACATATTAAAAGCGTAGGTCATAATGACACCCAATGACATACAATAACGATTCAAATCTATTGTTATTAGGGGCGTTATATATGATGTTAATCTTTTAATTCGATCTGTCAGTTGTCATTATGTCCCACCTACAGGTTAAACAACTATTACTTTTAATAGGTACAGTTTGTTTTAAACTCACAGATCAGTTGGTGTTAGTTTTCCTTTCATGCTATAATTCGTGGGTTCCACTCCCATCAATAGGATAAGGATAGGATAGGATAATTTATTTCATAAACATTGTTAAATTACATAGGACACATAAGTATAATTATAGGAACAAATTACAATGGACCCCACACTAGGCAAAGCCTGTGTCGTGGGCGTCTATGTGAATTTTTTATAATAAAAATAAATGTACAATATTAAAATGTTTAGGACTATTGCTATTATAAATATTATGTTGTTATAAAATAAATAAAATAGTAAAACTACTTAATTTTCGTCGCCGATGACGCAAGCGGGAAGTCTCGTATCAGGCTGCCGAATCAATGACAAATACTTATTGAAATAATATTTAAGAACAGACTTTTTGTTCCCCGTATGGGTGATAATAATAATATAAAGTATAATGAGGAAATTTATTAAGAAAATATTCACGAAAAATCTGTACTTAACAGTTTGTGTAAGTATTCTTGTGATGGAAGATTTGCTTAGTTTGAGAACAAAGCTTTCTTTGAAAAAAAAAAAAAAAAAAAAAATATATAAAAATAGATAGATAGAAGATAGAAAATACTTTATTCTACACCACATGGACATTACTAAATACAAACAAAGATACAAGGAAGTATTTGAAGCGAAGTACAATATGCGGTCTTATCGCTGTGAGCGATTTCTTCCAGACAACCTTAGGATGAACTGATTAAAGGAAGGAAAAAAGGCGGTTTAAATAAACTAAGTTAGTAAATATGAAAATATTCTTTCATTAGATAAAGCTAGATGTTAATTTCTTCTGACTGTATGGAATATCGTCATTAGTTTCAATGGGTACGAGGTTCGATAATGTTTAAAGCAGGACCAGACACGGTTTGAGTAGGTGGAAAGATAAATGAATACTTCAAACCCTTCCTACATGAAGTCAAAAAGCATTTCAATCAGACTGTTGAGGCCAGGTGACTCTTCTAGGTTCAATATCGTGAAGAAAGGCAAAAAATCCATTCATGCTTTTTAAGCAGGACAATTTTTTTTTTAATTACATAGCTTTGCCTGGGAAATTTTAATAGACTGAAGACTTTATCTTCAAATATTTTGTTTTTTCTACAAATTTCTTAAATATTCAGATTTGTGAAACATCAAAATTGTTTATTAGGGGAGGCCATGTCCAGCAGTGGACTGCTATAGGCTGATGATGATGTGGACGATGAAAATTGTTTATCAACTTTTGTTGCTATGTCACTATTTACCAAACAAGAGTATCAATTTTGCTTTAGTGCCCGTAATTTTGTAGAAACGCCATCGCTATCTTTTGAATGCGGTGTCAGCTTTTGGTCACCTTGACAATAACACAATCAGTCAATCTATGCTAATCGGAGAACAGTAAGCCTCAACAGCTCGTTAGAAAGGTAGTTAACACGTCCCACGTGGAACTTTAAATATTCATTAGTGGGATTGGAACGTTATTTTGATTGAGATGTGATTTTTTTGTGATTGGAAAGTGTTTGGTTAATGGGTTCTGATTTCATAATAATTTATTGATTTAAGGTTGTATCTACGAGGTACTACTAAATAATTTGAATTTACAGACTCTTTTTATACAGGGTGTAAAAAGACTGCTACCGAAAACTAAGGGGTTGTAATCAGATTCTCTCATAAACATATTTAGCGGAAAAAAAACGCAAAAAATTTTTTTTACAGCTTCGTCATAGTATGTTATTTTCGGCTATTTACTACTATTACCTACAACATAATAAGACCATACCTACCTAATAATTTCATTTATAAAATAAAAAAACATTTAAAACTCAAAATCCAGCAATCTACGTTAAAAAACGCGCCCAAAACATACGCAAACAGTACGATTCAAACGCTGTTTTCTCCGGATTTAGTGCATATTTCGGAAAATCCTTTTGGATTTGGTTGTCTATTGGAATGCTGTACCTACCCCTTTCGGCTTCGGTAGACGTCTTTTTACACCCTGTATAAATAAATAATTATCAGACAAATCACTAGTTCTGTTATTACCACAGACATCATTCTAATATTATCAGTTATAATACAAAGCAGGATAATAATTTGACTAAACGAAAAGGTCACAGGCACCCAAGAGCACGAGAGACAGTATCTCAGATCAATTCATTCCTATGTCATTTATACACCTATGTCTAGAGATGTAGTATAGTTGTTGCATGCTCACATTTTGCCCCAAGTAAGCATTCCATAAGTGACAGTTTGCAAGAGCATTGCAATAAAAATATAGGGTAACAAAATACAATGGTCTTTACGTACCTTCTCGTAACTCTTCGCAAACAACAGTTTAAAATGCCACAAACATTGCGCAAGAATCACAAAACGTCAGATATCATGACTGTCTCATAAAAATATAACTTATAGAAACAAAAGTCTGGTGAATGTGACACGGCAAATGGAAAGTTCAAAGGTGCCCATAACGCAAGAGTGTACGAATGCAGAGAGGTAGCTCAAACAAAGAGCAATGTGGAGAACTTTCAATCCGATTGCCTATTGCACGACTTAGGCCCGATTTAGGCCCAAGACCTTCCGAATGTCGTAGGTTCGAATCGGCTGTGCATCAATGTATTTCATTTTGGAATATCGAAGAATGAATTGAACAGGAGCTCTAAACGGTGAAGAAAATCATATAATTAGATTCTGAAAAAACCTCAATATGTTTATAAGAATTCTATATCATTTGAACATATTTACCTATACATAGTATACATCTAAAACATGTAGGCATGTAATAAATAATTTAAATATACTGTGAGTACACTTTTAGACCTTTATAAGTAATCTTGAATTCCTCACACACACATTCCTCACTATAAGCGGCTTGCCTTGGGATGCCTTGAAAACTTCATTGGAACGACTGAAGCCGTCATAGGTACGATAGGTATCTTCATCTCTGTTATGACTACACTCGTGTGCCAACCCAAGGCTCACCAATAAAATGTAAAGCGCCTCTCGAAAACGATAACGGAACACCGACGAACAATAAAACTTACAACATAACAAAAGAAACGATGAATAGGTAATCGAATCCACTGAACGGGATTTTGATGGTTAATACTTATTTATTTACTGGCTTTGCATGAGTTTTTGCTTGTAGATAGTACTAAACTATTTAACTACTAAACACTAAAATGCCATTTACACGATAAAATTCTGGCATACCATTCTTGCCTCTTGCTTTTTCAAACTCAACGGAGCAAGAGCAAAAATGGTATCCCAGAATGGTATTGTGTAAATGACGTTTTACTGCAAAGTATGTTAGTAATATAAGTGTAGTTGCACAGTCCAGCCGAGCCGAACGTGCCGATCTGTCAATTCAATAGAGAAAATGCTGCTGACGTCAGATTGAAGCGAGCCGCATTTTCTGACGTCATCAGCATTTTTTGTATAGAAAAGTGACTGCGGCGCATACGACGCGGACAAGTGTGCGATCAGGTTAAAAGACGTTGATTGAATATCAGCTGTTGGTAGAGCATGACAAATCAACCGGGTTGTGAGTTCTTATGGGTGCATTTTTTGAACCTTCTTACCAGTCCAACTTGATAATATTTATACGTCCGCCATAAAACTCAAAGTCGCACAAACTCAAATCTCTCTTTATTTTTTACACATTAGATATTGATGGACTTGGTAATCAGGCAGAGCCTTTGCAGATGTCTAATGGGGTAGTCAAAGGTCTCAAGGATTATTGCATTTATGTCGAATCTATTAAAGACGTAGGTATTGGAAATTCATCGTCGATATTAATTGTTAGATCCCTCGCAGACTGCAGACTTTCTATCGGCTGATAGTTGAGACGGGATATACTTCTCCATACTCATTACGAGCCGAAGTATATTCTGTCTCAACTATCGGCCGATAGAAATTTTTGTAGTCTGCGAGGGGTCTTACTGTGTGATACGCTACCTACCATTGTTTCTCTTCATTAAAACTTCGATATAGCTTAACTTTAAAACAAAACTATGCGAGATAGCTTAGCATACAAAGCCGTGTAACACTGTCGCGAGTTCGCCCCAGTTGCCACTCGCCTCGAACTTGCATCACGCTACTTACGAACGCGTAAACAACAAAACTCCTGCAAGTTTTATCAGCTGTGTACTTTGGTGTTGCACTGAACTAAAGCATAATAGAACTGGAGATAAGCGCACTGGGAACGTAATCCTACTTATATCAGAAGCGTGTAGCTTAGTTGTTCCTGATAGATGTGGGTGGATTACCTAGAGATCGCTCGTTGTTCTTCGTTCGTGTGTATTTCCTTGCTTTTTTTTTTAATTAAACAGGTCGGCATTTGACCTCACTCTGCCTGATGCTAAGCAGTAGTGTGTAAGATGGAGCATGCTTACCTAGAAGCTTTTTGGCTTGCTTTGGAGGATAATGCCTTGAGGACGACGTCAACTGCTTCAAAAGTCTGTTAGTTTATTTTTGTTTTAATAACGGGACGAGAGGTTGGTTCGCGTTTCGCGTGGTCACGAGGGAACACCCTCGTGACCACGATCGGTGCAACCCGGACGAAACGTCGAGGTAAGATAATAGTTCGAATATTATCGAAAACCTATACGCGATCTCGTCCCGTTATTAAAACAAAAATGAGTTTAAATCGTGTGAGTTTAAAAAGTCTGTTAGTTTAGTTTTGAGAACATAGGTAAATCAAAGACAAGCCTAGTTTTCTCAGTAATAAGTATTAGAATACAAAGCTTGATAGTAAGTATTAGAAGTAGATACTAACCTGCACTTAAATAAATATATTTATAGGATTTATTTGTTAACCACTAGTTTGCTTACAAAGCTCAGGCGTCCTAAGAAGTTGTAGCCACCAAGCACCAAAATAGTTGTCGTTGCTATCAAACGCTCCCTTACTCTGTGAAATGAGCTCACTAGAAAAATTATGTAAGACGGTAGTGATCAATAGCTATTAGCCATTATTGGACTCGAAATTAATATTTACAAGACATGACGTATCCCGCGTGTAAATTTTACTCACAACCTTCTACGTCTTAAATGGGCCTTCGCCCACTACGCCACAGAGAGCCACAGATGTAGTCTTCTTCTGATCGTGTCACTAGATTATTTTATGCGCAAAAGGAGCCTCTTAGGGTCAGTTCACATCTAACGGAAGCTGCGCCGTATTCAGCAGTCTTTGTTTATCATCGCGTATCATCGTTCAAGTGTGAAAGGTTGAATGTTTTCTCATATCTGTCTGTTCTGGCGTTACGCGACCGATAAAACGCGACGAATCTTTCGTCAAATGTGAACCAACTCTGGTTAGTAAGAACTAGAAAGACGACAAGAAGACTACTTCTTTGGAACTAAGATGAACCAAAGTGACATAATAATGACGGTTATTGTTTGGAAAGCTCGTCTATCAAACCCAGTGTTCAAGCAAACTCCATGTTGTATGATTTTATAGCGGCTGTAAAATGTTATTCCTACGCTTACGGGTAGCGGGCGAATCTCTGGGTAAAATCATTTTCAGGGTTTACGAAGATAGAACATTGGTTTAGAGATTAAATAACCTAAATGACTTTGTGTTCATGGGAAGAGAAGAGGCTGAGTTAAAACTCAGCTCTACCAAGTTACTGCAATGGTAGTGACAGCAAGCTGATTTGGCAATGGAATCATTTGAAGAGCTGTTCAATAGATCTCCACATCAAGCCATAGTCTAAATCCTCCATGCCATTATAACCTATGATTTGCTTGCGTGGTTCAAATGGGCCCTGGCTAGACTCATTTTTGAACAAGAAAACTGTCACGATACGTGAATGCGTTCAAGAACCAAATAGGCGTGATCCAGCCAGTTAGGGCTCTGTTTGATCACGGTAACCTAAAAAATACACAAAAGTATAAGTCAGGCTGTCTATGGTGATGCTTAATATTATAATTGAAATGAAATGAAATGAAATGAAATGAAATTTATTTGTGGAAAATTTTGACAATGTGTACTTGCTTACAAGTGAACGCTGAGAATTGCAGTAGTAAAAACTGTGTCGCAATTATCAGCGCCCGACCTTAGGACTAAGAGGGCACAAACATTTTCTAGTAAAAAGGAGTTTATATCTATAATTATAGCCTTCTAACTATCCGTCGCAGTGTTACCCGCGTTCCCTCGGAAAAACTTCACTTTTTCGCACAAAATATAGCATATGTTCATCAGGGATAATGCTGGATTCTAATGGTGAAAGAATTTTTCAAATCGGTCCAGTAGCTTCGGAACCTATTCAATTCAAACAAACAAACAAATCTCTCCTCCATATAATAGTGTAGATAATAAAAAATATTTTTCACCTGAAAACCTTTTTATTGTCTAGCGTATCACTGCTTATTCTGACCTAGTGAACCAGTTGTGTAGGTACATTTCCATAATAGATTTCGGCTTACGCATTGTTGTTCCCACTTCCACCGTTTCAATAGGTCATGCCAAACGGAACTGTTGTATTATTAACGCGTTTTGTTGCAAAGGTCACCTTTGTTTGTTTGTAGGAAATATTTATACCTAAGGTAGGTACTAGGTATTTATATTTTAATTGGTTGCATGGGCGGACCCAGGATTTTTTTCTGGGGGGGGGGGACGAGAAACAAAAACTGACAAAAATTTCACGATTTATAAATTTTTCGTAGTTAGTAGGTACACAAAAATATAGTCTGCGGGGGGCACTTTCCCCCGTGCCCCCCCCTGGATCCGCCTATGATTGGTTGTATCCGCAAAACGCAGGAAATCTAGACATTCAACTCTTTGAATTTCTAAATGATTTCAGGACTTCAAGTCCCGCATGCGTTAAATTTTTGTGATGAATTTTAAAATCTTGATTGATTTCTATGTGTTGTTTACACGTTATAAAATACTAGCTGCACTCCCGCGGTGTAACCCGCGGTCCCTCGGGATAAAAAGTAGCCTATGTCCGTCCCTGGGATACAACCTTCATCCATGCCAATTTTCAGCCTAATCTGTTCAGTGGTTTGGGCGTGAAAAGGTAACAAACAGACAGACAGACAGACAGATAGACAGACAGACAGAGTTACTTTCACATTTATAATATTACTAGCTGCGCCCCGCGGTTTCACCCGCGTAAGTCCCGTTCCCGCGGGAATATCGGGATAAAAAGTAGCCTATGTGTTAATCCAGGGTATCACCTATCTACATACCAAATTTCAACCAAATCGGTCCAGCCGTTTTTGCGTGAAAGAGTAACAAACATCCATACATCCATACATCCATACTTACAAACTTTCGCCTTTATAATATTTATAGGATATAGTATATAGTATATATAGTATATATAGTATAGTATAGTATAGTATAGTATAGTATATAGTATGGATTTTCTATTAATATCTCAGGGAGTAGTCACAGGAGCATATCCGATTTTAATGATTGATGAAACATTTTGTCAAGTGCCGCCATTTTAGAGTTAGGCGAACTATGAGCGGTTGACTATTCGCTTCCATTCGCTCACTGAACGCGTAACGATGCTCGCGGTCGGCAACTCAGTTCACTCACCAGAGCGAACTGAGCCACCGACCTCAACCATCATTTACTGCGACTCAGCCGCTGACTGAGTGAGTCGCCAAGCGAAACGTCGCAAACTGCGTACAGTAGGCGCTATAAGGACACTCCATATAAAATTTATAGGAAGGCAAACTGGAGGTAAACAGTTAGCCGCTCGCAGTTCAAAGTCAAAGTCAAAAGCATTTATTCAGTAGGACCGCTGGGATCACATAGAATAGTCTTAGAACTAATTTTACCGACCAATACCGTGAAGAATCAGGGCAACAAACAAAGTTTGGGGCCTATCATTCTTTTAGACCTAATCAGTCCACGGCCCAAATCACGGATGATGGAAATTATGTCTGCGTATCAAATATTCCATTCCATAGGTACGTGACAGGTTCAATCGGCCTTAGATAATTTTAACTGGTTTCCTCACAATTGCATTAGCCATTCAAAGCTCGTGCAAATCGCATTTATGTGCATGTGATTTTTCCTGGTATCATTTTACAGAAATATATTTTTGAAACTATAAATAGAAAAAAATACTGGCAATAAAATTCCATTGAAAATATCGCTTGGATATGCGGAACTAGACAAGTGGCGATACGCACCAATCAGCGAATCGATAAGTGTGTCAACAGACCGGCCGCGCTAATGCAGAGCAAACAGCCCGCATTTGTCTACCGGAGCGGAGCAAGAACGAGACTTTAAAAAAATATTTTCGAACTCAAGTGTGTTATTTTTAACTGTACGTCAAACCAAAACTGACAATCTAAACTAACTGACGAACAAGGAAACTTGCGAACTAGGAAACCAACTAGGGAAACTGACAACTTAGTGAAACTGGCATAAGAAAATTGGCAAATTCAGAAACTGTCTAATGAATAAACTGGTGAATTCGTGAAATTGACGAGTAAGGAAAATGACCAGAGGTACGCTAATTCCGATTCTCGATATAATTATTAATCGATTAACATCATACATTTTTAAATCATAACCCTTCTTATTGGATTCGTTGTAGTCGGGTTAAAATGTAGGCAGGTCACATCATAAGCACTTCCCTTGATGTATAATAGATTTACATTGGTATTTCATTAATCTCAAATAGAGAGATCTCAAAATCTATCAGTACATTCCTGACTTTACGATTCTTTACGATAACGTTCGATATTTAAAATAAAGAATTATTATTTTATCGGTAATAAAACGAAATATAAAGGTATCAAGGTAAATCCTGCTCGTCATAAATTCGGACCCCATACTACGGGACCATAAAATTCAATGCACCTTCATTGTAGTGTGGGGCTGACTGGTGCAATTGAAAAACAAGATTGTTCCAAGTTTAATTTGGCTTTAGTTTAGTTGTGCTTACAATTTCCGTGGTCAGTCTTAGTTTTAAAGTCTCTAAGCCATGAAATTTCAATACTCTTCCTTCTGGAACTAGAAGAAGCCGAAAAGTTTATCTTGTGTGATCAAAAAAGTCTATTGAATTTAAATACATACATAAAATCACGCCTCTTTCCCAAAGGGGTAGGCAGAGACCACGGATCTCCACTCGCTACGATCCTGACACACAACTTTCGCCTCATTCACTCTCATTACATTCTTCATAACATGCTGGTCAGTTTAGGGTACTTTTGACCTGGCCCTTCTCCAAAATGTCGCCAATTTGATCCAAGAAGGTTCGCCTAGGCCTTCCCCTTCCAGCTGTCCCATACACACTCGCCTCATACACTTGCTTTGTCAAACGACTGATTCTCTCTACATGCCCAAACCATCTTAACATACCTTTTTCGATCCTCAACACTACATCTTCTTTTACTTCACACTGTTCCCTTACCACACTATTTCTCACTCTATCCTTCAATGTTACCCCACAAATACTACGCAACGCTCTCATTTCAACAGGATTCACTCTACTCTGATGTTTTTTCTGCCACACCCAACTTTCAATTTACGCTTATCGAAATTCCGTTTTCTTCTTATTGACACTGACTCAGACACTCCATAATCATCTTTACACTGATTTAATCATTGAGTTTTATGAATTTCTAAAGCTATAGCGAGGCTAGGAATGAATAGTACCTAAGTTGTTTTCACTAAAATACAGTATGTTTTCAGAGAAACGAATCTTGATTCAAGACTATAAACTAGATAGCACATCACTAGTTTTATTCACCTGCTACAGATATAGACCATATACCAAAAGTTATGTAACATTTTGTAAAATAATGCCGAAATATTTTAATTTTGCTTTTTGAATAATAAGATCAGGTTTTAAGCTTTAGAACGAGTATTGAAATCGTTATGATTTATACTTAGTACTTAACTGTAAACTTAAGCGTTCATACGCTCTTTTTTTGTACAGTTAAACATGATTTACTTGTCTTTTAAAAACCCACTCATTTAATCCTTTCTCTACAGATTTAAAGATAAAACTGGTCATGTTTGGCCCGCAAAAGATACTTCGTGAATAAGATGTCTTTATCACAAATGATTTACAATTTAATCTTCACTACCTTCACAAAAAATTAATGAATGAATGAATAAAAATACTTTATTGTACAATGCACACCTTATAACTACAAAATACAGTGGAAAAGAGAACCAAAATACAATGCACAATGGGCGGCCTTATCGCTGAGAAGCGATCTCTTCCAGGCAAAAATTGTATCGTACATTTAGAACATGCCACCTCCTCACCAGAATCGATATAATCCCACAAATCCGAGATTAACAAATTCAATCTATCACAAAACACAACACGAGCTCATCAATATTCATCACAGTTTTAAATCGAACAACAAAATGTTCTTGTTTATCAAATTGAGATTGAGCGGGTATCATAAGTTGGGTAATGGCGGATGGGCTTGAAACCTGTCAAAGTGCAGATGCATTTGCACGATGTGATTTCAACATATACAATATTGTGTCGCACGGCAATTTTTCACGTGTAAAAGCTCTTCGTATGCGATTTGACTTAGCGCGACGCTCGTTGGCACGTTCAATGCAAATCTTAGCGAATCGTACGAAAAATCGCGTCGTGTAAATGCACCTTCTGCAAATGTGCCTATGTCCATACATACATGTACATACATGTATGGACATAGGCACATTTGCAGAAGGTGCATTTACATAATATACACTTCTGCAAAATGTTGACAGCCTTATGTATGGGCAATTGCACAATGGACATGCCTCTGATACCTTTAGGCATATTCAAAGGAAACTGGAAGCGATACTGGAATACTGAAAAATAACTGAGAGAATGTCTACCGAGTCTGGGAGATAGCATTATCTCTTAAGCGTAGCACTGCATAATTATCCTTAGAACACGAGTTTTGGACGCTTCAAAGCCTCCGTAACAGATTTGGAGTAAATTGGATGTTACAGACGGACAAACCTAGCCATAGGTTTAGCTTATCTACCTTGATAGGCCAATCTAATTTGTTACACTCATTCTAAATATCACATGGATCTAACTAAAAGCATGGATTTCACTGAATTCGCTTAGTGGGTAGGTTCAAATGAGTCAGTGGCCAACTCTGGTGACGGAGTTTTTAGGCCGCCTTAAGGCCTCCGTTATGGCTTAAAGACTTAAATAGCCGGGACCGACAATTTATCGTGCCCTTTGAAGCACGGAAGCGCTCAGATGAAAATGCCATTGACGGTCACCCATCCACTTACGGACCGTTTAGAACGTTGCGACGATCTATCAAGAACGACTAAGCAAGCACGGAGTGCTTCATAGTGGGTTGGTTATTTAGCAAATGTAACCCCTAAATAGCTGAATGGTGGTCAATTATATCATGGTGGTAAAATAAAACAACAAAGTTGATAAATGCTTGACATTGTATTTAGAAACATTTACAAGAAACAATTTTAACAATAATCAAATCCCATACTTAGTATGAGCTCTCAGCAATTGACGTTAACCTAATTTTTATTTAGTTAAAATTAGTTATTTACAATACTTAGCACCGTTAGAACTAATGTTAGACTAGATGTTTTAATCTCTGTTTTTTTTTATTTACACAATTTACATTATGTACAATCATGTTATAGATAATGCCGGATCTACTTAAAACCATTGGTTATTAAAATTTATTTAAAAAAACTAGGAGCGCATGTAGTAATTTTTGTCAATTCAACACCAATTTAGAAAATTACAACCTTTAATTATTTCAAATTTTGTTTTAATAACGCAGCAATACCAAAATAATTAAATTCGTTAATACTGCAATGTTATCTGAATAAACAAAATGAAACAGTTTTGATATTATTGTGTAATTCATTATTTAAATAATAATTTAAATAATGTAGCTTAGATATTTTTTAGATTTAATTGTGTTTATAGTGTCAACCATGATAGTTTAAAAAGTTATAATGTAGCTTAGCTTAGTTTCTGTAAATAAATTTTATACATACTGTTCTAAATAAATAATAAAATAATTATTGCCAAAATTAGCTGCAATTGAGTTACGTAAATGAACGTTTCCATGCTTTACACGTTTTACAGGTTAGATTTTTTGTTTGTCGTCAGAGGAGCTGTGTTGCTTTGGAGGGCACTTTAGACCTCTGTCTGTCCTCATTGCCTTAGTTTTTTTGGGATACCAAATGAATATAACCAAACATTCAATACAAAAATAGACGATTGATCAAACGGAAGCGACACTACAAACATCAAATCAATACTCAAGCATGTTTACACGTCAAACAACAATGGCCGTTCATAATTCGAGAGAAGTTATTGTAAGCGAGACTTCTGTGGGCCGAAAAGCCATCAGTGTTAAGTGTGGATAAATGTTGTCGTTTGATTTAACGAGGCGTCGCGTGTGGCCTTTGAGACCGATGCCAACTTATATGTTTTTAGAGCAATCAAATGTAAAATGTAGTTTTTTATGGTTACCCAAGGGGTGCCAACGGGACCTGGTGGTTACAATTAAGTCAAAATCATATTTCTCTCTTGCTTCTGTTATTGTTTCCAATTCTCAGGAATCTCTGGAATACAAATTCGTTACGTACAAGTTGTTATTTCATTAAAATTATCGGCGTTATTTGTGGTTTTTTTATTTTTAATATAAAGAGTTATGCTCAGTCTGTGTTTTTTAATCTCTTTTATTTTTTTTAAATACCATATAAGCAAAGAAAAGAAAGCGATGACTACTTTTACATTCCCACCCAGTTGAAAATTGATCGACAAAAGCCCGAGACTGCCGTCCGAGCGATATAAATCACAGCGACCGCTCGAACAAACATTTGTCCTAATACGTTACATTTTGTATAAAAGTGCCACTTTTATGACGCTTTATGTTGGGAATTCTACGGTTACAGCTCTGACTTATATGCTTTTTGTAGCAGACTCTTGAGAAATATTGTACCTTAATATTTGTTCGCTAGAATTGTTTTTACAATGCTTGAAATATTTACAAGATATTTTCTAGTTACATTCTTTGAGGTTATATGAAGAATGTTATAAGATAGTATGAGCTAGAGGAGAGCTCTAATGACGGACTTTTAAGGCCGCCATAAGACCTCCTTCATAGCTTATAATAGTCGAAACTGACAATTAAAAGTGCCCTCCACGATCAGTTGATAATGTTATCTACTTTGACCCCAAAACGATGCTAACTTCGACGATCTATCAAGAACGGCTAAGCAAGCTAACCCTTATAAGCGTTTTTAAGAATGTAATAAGAGCGAATGAGATGAAAAATTTGTGAACAGGATAGTAGTAATTGGTTTGTAGTCTCTGTCTGTCTGAAAGAGAATTTATGAATGAAATATTTACAATAGTTTTGAATTAATCCGGAAAATGGAACTTAAGAATTTTCGGTATTTTTACTGAAATATATGTTTCTCCATTTCATGTTTTATTTATTTATTGTCAACTAGCTGTACGCCGCAGTGTTACCCGCGATCCCTCGGGAAAACTTCACTTCCCCGAGATAAAATATAGCCTATGTTCATCAGGGATACTGTAGCATTCTATTGGTGAAATAATTTTTCAAATCGGTCTAGTAGTTTCGGAGCCTATTCATTTCAAACAAACAAACATACAAACAAACAAATCTTTCCTCTTTATAATATTAGTATAGATAAATGCAGCTGCTTGGTTTTTGAAAACAAAAATTTGGTTGCATTACCTTTTTTATTTGTCTTTTAACGGGGGAGAGAAAAAAAATAAGAGTTCAATGCACGTGACCCACGGTACTAAAAGAGTCGCAGATTCTGTCATTCTCTGATAAGATAATTCTTATTCTTATCCATAATTTGTTAGTAAATCGTTGGGTACTCATTATTAGATAATTAAAAATATTACACAAACACATTTGCGAAAACATGTGCTAAGTAAATAGTTATGAGTCTCAGTTGATAAAAATTTCCGTCAAAAATCACAAATTTTCTTGTGTCTCATAGGAAGATCAAAGATTAAAAAGGCCATTTGTTAAAAATGAAATTAAGAAATATTTTCTCGGCCTAACTTAATTCAGTTTCATAATACTCATAGTTAGCTTACACAAATTCACCAAGCGCATATCACAAACTTACAACATACACTTACAATAAAATTCGTAAAAGTTTTTTTACAAAAGATTACTCTATCAAAGGAACACAGTTTTTAAAATACTATTTACAGTAGTTATATACAGCTTTCTTGGACGCGATGGGATGTCGTCACCACTTCTGGTCGCAGTCGGTGCGCTGTCAACGATGACGTCACACCGGTCGCTGAACTCGGACTACAGGCGTTCACTCCTTTATTCACTCTTCCTAAACTATGATACGACTGCAACAAAGAATATGTTCAGATGAGATTCAAAAACTCAGGTACTAGATAATTCATACAGCGTCAGGCAGGAGGCAACCCTACACCTTAACGGGACGCAGTGCCTGGGACATTGTTAGAAATGGAATATAGGCTTTCCCAGGCACCATCTTCTCAGCTTAACCGGCCTTGTTCACAGGAAATAAAATTTCGATACGCGAGAAAATGACTATGCTGCGGGCTTCATTTCGATGTTTCTTAGTTGAGACTTCATCATCATTAGCTTATAGCAGTCCACTGCTGGACAAAGCCATCCCTAATGAGCGTCATTGCACCCTGTCCTCAGCTCGACACATCCAGCCTTTCGTAGATCGTCACTCCACCTGGCTATAGGGCGTCCTACACTACGTTTGCCGAGTCACGGTCTCCACTCAAGAACTCGTTTACCCCAGCGGTTATCGGTTCTCCGGCAGAGTTGAGACTTGCACCGTCCTAATTGGCTATAGCTCGCGCGATGATGCGTGCTTCGGATGAAATTCAGATGATCGTGCGATATTGAATGTCCTATTGACGGTTGCATGAAGCGCAAGCAGTTTCTTCGCCAGATGAAATCACATTGCATCATCGCGCGAGCTATAGCCAATTAGAACACAGGCCTCTTAGTTTTCTTTATTTCTCTCAAGTGAAGAATAACTTAGATGTGAGAGTGCCTAACTTTATGGGACATAACGAATACGCTTTATGTTTTTATGAGTGAGCGACGCCACGTCAAGAGTGTTATTTTATGTGTGCCATATCTACGTTTATTTCATCTCGTAATGTATGATGCCTTCTTTGGGCCTGCGTTTTATTTTTGTATGAATTCTCGAGATTGCAGTCGTAACTGGATATGAAATATTCACGTGTGCACCGTACATTCACCGTGACATGTTGTTTGTGTCGAATGTCCCGGCATACGTGTTATTATATTAGGGACAAATGCATAGAATAATGTAATCCACTACATCTTGACGCTGATTGGTGGCTGTTGTTTTATGAAAATGCCGAGCATGTACATCATATAATATTTTGTACAAGCTGAGTAAAGTCTACTCTTTCAGATTTCTACGACTTTCTCATTCATATTCTTGGGGTGAGCCTAAACAGAGATTTTTTGAGCTGACAGTCGCTTAACGTATATGTAGTCAACAGATTTTGACTCATTTTGCCTCGCCTTGTAAAACAAACAAAACTTCTGTACAAAACCAAATACAGAGGAAATGCCGCGACTCATATCAACTTACACGAAATAAAATGAGATGTTCAACTCACACTAGTTAAAGGTATCCTATAGTCCTTCTTCTTGAAGTCTGTATAGTAGGCTCCGCCGTCAGGCTCGGAGCGCACGTCCTCGCCCAGCTTGGTGATCTTGGTGCTGGACGGCGGCCGCTGGAGGCTCATGTAGCCGTTCGATACTGGCCTGCGTTCTGTTGGGAGAAACATTATGAGGACTGAGTTGTGGGTACGGAGTAATATAGTGTTGCCGTGCCAACGGATAGAGGATAATCACACAACCGTGCTCAGAGTTTTAAATGGCTACTTAAATAATTACTTCGCTTTCCACTTTATCTTTACTAAGGAATAATTTGAGTTGCTATTGGTAATCTTTTTGAGTTCGGCAGATACTCATAACAAATGATTAGCTTACAAAAGAGAAGAGGCAGAAAGAGAGGCCGCACTGCAGTTCGTACTGCAGTTCAACTTCTTAAGTTATAAAAGAAACAGACCTTGGGAATACAGTCGTTATATATTTTTGTGAGACAGTGCCAACAGGATGAGCGTGGTTAGGCAATAGCAGTGAATACTAAGTCTATGATTTACCTGAGGCACATTGTATCCTCCGAATCACTACACTTACCATACAAATTGGGTATGATGTCGGGGTCAGCATCGTCCGCATCCCTTGGATCGAGCAGCAGTGCCCCCCGCGCCCCTCGCCCCTCCGTCAGCACTCTGCTCTCCTCCTGCTTCACCGGCGTGGGACAGCTCGGAGCCCGTTCTACGTACATGGCTTCACTGCTGACCAGAATAGTGAATATTAGTGTTGATTGTTTAAATAATGTTATAACTATTAACAACAAAGTCTAGTACTAAACTTTCTTCCATTTCGAGAAAGTCTACCAGACTCACCTCAGTACCGCATGCTTCGCTGGCAGATGCCGATGCCTCGAGGCATGTCTTCGGTAGAGCACGGCCAGTACGCCACAGACTGCTGCCGCCAGCAACGCTGACATCGCAGCTATGGACGCCAGCACTGGTGACATGCCGAGAGCGCCACTTTCTCCTAAAGATAAGATATGGGGATTATTCTAGCGTATTGGTACTCATTTTCTTTGTGACCTTATTCTACTTTTTGATTGAACTATATACAAACATAAAATCCACGCTTCTTTCTCCTATATAGAGGCAGGCAATGGATTTCCTTCATGATTTTTAATTTGTTGGATGATCTCTGGTAACTTCCCGATTTCAAAGTCCCATTCCAATTACGTATACCGCTAAAATGAAAGGGCATTTTGTGGCCCTGACTAAATCTCATTGGATGCTAACCATCTTGAGCATTCGTTTGGCCATTAAAGTCGTTGCTTTATTCATTCATATAGTCATTTTAAGCACTCCCAACAGTACTTAAGTTCCTAAACATCCCTACATTTTGAGCGCATTCATTAACCCAAACTGCATACAATCTATTTCGCTACTTTGCGTGTTTAGGTTGATGGTTTAAATATCCAGGTTATTTATTGCTTGCTTGGCACTTACCGCGAGGATTAGCATATCACGACATCACAGTCGCGTTTTAATATACACGTGTGAATTTTTAATGGCGTTTTGTGAAATAGGCAGTTTTTAATTTGTCATATCCACGCTCACGAAACGTTTTTGCAATGCAAACTTTATTGTTTTGAGCTGTGATTTAAAAACAATGTTTTAATGAGGAAAATAACTACTGGGTAATGGGAAAGTTAGACAGGCTTTAATGTGAATTTTAACTGAAAATTTGTTAAAAGTTACGCAGCAAAAAGCTTAGTTTCAAATCCAATATAACAAAATTTAGCCATATGTAAGCCGGTGCATCTGGACGTGACAATGGCCTACGCCCTAGATATCTATTCTATCTTCGCTATTATATACATATTATGTACTAAGTAGAAAATTGAAATCATAAAAAAATAACTGAATATCTACCGTATCCCGAGGATTGCAATCATGATCATGTTCTGCTTTTTATAAAGAAAAGGAGAGGAACTAAGATCGAGAGCGCAAACTATTGTACGAACACACAAAGTTAGCCAAGAGCATCGAAATGAAGTAGTTACTAATCCTGGCGTGACTGCTTCCTGCTTATTAGTCCACATTTACGGCGCTATACGATTCGAGCTGGAATGAAGCACTAAATCAGGGAAATTGCTTGAAAATATGCCCGTAGCTCATCCAAAGGATAGCTCTATTACTGTGAGTACCAATATTGTAGTGCCTAGCAATTATGTGTATGAAGGGGGATCAATGTACGCGGCAGAACAAATTCACACAGTTATGCAATTTACCTAGGTTAGTCCGGTAACACAAAAACGGCCTCATAGGCCATTAGTACTAGACCCTCCGAAAAAAAAGCAATTTACCTTCGGGTGTGGTGACTCTATAATATTCGTATCTTTTGTTTACCTAAAATAGGAGTAAATTCAGTTCCAAGCTACTGAAATCACCAATGGTCTAGAACTAGATGATTCCACAACATCCTTCTCGACCTGTATCGTAACGAGCAACACACAAGTGAGCCAGCTGTTCCACATAGCCTGTGGTACACTTAAGGCTATGATTTCGTTTTATTATAGTCCTCGGCACCTCCTTGGCTGGATTATAAAATTCGCCGGAAATTCGATATAAGCACTTAAGGCACGATTCTTATACAGATTGGGCGGTTTGGTTCCAAATGTAGTACTTATGTCGGTGTAATGTTGGATATTGGACTGTAAATTGCCTTTGTAGAGCTATTTCGCAATTTATGTGATCCAAATTGTTAGTTATCAGTATGATTTTATGGTTTACGCGTAAATACCCTCATACGCAATACCTGGCATAATAAATCACTACTGATCCAGTGGTCGAAAAACGAACTCAAAATGTTTTATTAGCACATTCTAATAACACTGGTTTTAAGTTATAAAAAAAACAACACAAAAACTAAATTACGATTGTATCCCCAAGGTACGGTAGATATTCACTTAGACCAAGTTAGTGAAGACCGTTTCTGCTTATATTTTTGCCTTTAATACTCGTAATACCTATCCCTTGAGTTTGTTTTAGTTAAGTTACTGTTTTCGTATTTGACTTTTTCTGCATTTATTATAGAACCTATACCAAATCACACTTCTTTCCAATCTTCTCAGCTTTCTTCTTTTTGCATTCTTCTCACTATACTCCAGGTCCTTACCAGTAAACTTGGCCTGCCCCTTCAGCGTGACGGTTTCTATGGTCGTCACGTCACTGCGACCTTTCGCGTTGACAGCATACAAGTCTATCCTGTAGCTGACTCCTGGGGGAAGACCTCGGATCTCGAAGAATGGGGGCGTTCGGTTTGTGGAGACGTTGTAGCGTACCTATGGTAAGATAAGCAAGTCATTAGCTACACTAATATTACAAGAAGAAATACGTTTTCTTTATGGGTCTGTAACTGATCCTAAAAAAACACGAGGGTAAAAATAGAGTTCCCTAATTGTCATCTATAGGCTTATTGGTGCCACGTGTCAAGTATAGAAATCTATGCACAATTTCACACGATTAGTTTACTTATCACGATTTATATTTGAAATTAGAAGCGTGTTGGACACAGTATGGGCTAGACACCTATGAGATGGAATTGCATTGACGAAGGCACTGGAACATAGTAAATTACTGAAATGGGGACTAAGGGATAGTAAGAGTTAGTGATAATTATAGTAAGAACTTACAATCAAAGAAGGTAATTCCAGCAGTTCCATCAAGAAGGTCTGGGGAAGGCCACCATCGAAGTTCTCAACGCACTCCACGTACAACGAGTCGATGCTCTGGTTTGCAACAGTGCAGTTCTGAAGGTGGAACGGACGACCTGCATCAAAATAATAAACATGAATATCTAGACTCCATTTTCAAAGGATCACCAGAGAATCCAAGACATTCTTTTAAAACTGTTTGGCATTAATAGGCCCTCCGAAGATGGTGTCTTAGGAAGTCCTTGATTACCTTTTGGAGGCACAGTCGAGTTCCCATTATCGCGGTAAATATGGTTTTATTAGACATAAGATCTTTTGAAGATGTCTAGGTGACTTTGACTTGGAGTCTCTGTCTTCATTGAGATTCAGTCGTAACTTTTTCTTTTTTCTCTTAATTCTAGTTTTGTAATACACAATAATTACCAGCAGCCACCAACTGGAATAGACACGGCACTTTCTGTTGTCCCACAGCGTTCTCTCCATAGCACGCCAGGGTTCCATACTCCATGTCTGTGGTCGGAGTGTAGTTCAGGGTGGATGTGTGGCCATGCGAGCTGAACAACCTGGGGGTGATTGCTTCTGTTCATGGTGTTTTGATAATTTATCGTAAGAAGAGAAAGAAAAAATCATAAGCACTGAAAATAGTTAAATGATATAACTTTGGATGAAGAAAAAATCTAGAACATTGCTGATTGCTGAGCTGACAAAGCCAAAAATTTATGAATGGGATGGACCACTAATGTTTCCCATAATGTAAGTATTTCTTGTTAAAAATCGGTCGACAAAATATCTTAAGTCTCAAAAAATAGGTTGTGTTTCCGTCCAAATCGACATAACTAATAAAATATTCAATACTGCGATGTAAAAAAACAATGATCAGCTCACCTAGGTGGTATCTCCACCTGCTCCCCTGAGTTGTTGAAGGTCCAGTGAAAGGACACCAGGGCTGGGTTGGCGTCCACTGCGCAGTGAAGGGATACTGTCTCATGCTTCAGAGCTCCGAAGAGTTCCCCGTCTCTTCTTTCTGCACATACTGGAGCATCTACAAAAAGAGATGTTTCAGCTATAATGTTGCTAACTCAATGTTTGCTCTTAATCTCAGAAAAAAACAGTGTTTTGTTTATTCGAGCTCTGAATAGAACGACAAAGTAAAGAGACGCTATGAATGGTATATACTCGTACCAATAGTACAGTCATAAATGGCATAAGTACAGTCATCAATGAAAGTCGATTAACAGTTTGATTTTTTTAAACGCCAATTCTTTTCGATTTGTACCTATTGTCGAAAAAACATGTTTTATGTTCTCCACATTCCTACTTAGATACTCCCTTGAACATTTCTAATACATACATGGTGTAGAATATCGAAAAACCTTAATTACTTTATACAGAAGCTTTGTGACAATCAAACAAACCTGCCAACATCTTCAATATACAATTTCAAAACATCTTCTGTTACGGAACGTGATACAAGAACCAAAATACTCTCAATTAAAACTTGATTCCAAGACATTGTTAGTTCAACAACAGAGTTATCGATAAAGCGCCATTGAACCAAGTAACAAGGCACATAGCTTAAGCAGTAATCACAGAAGTCAAAGAGAGCAGCTGTTACACAAGGAGAGTTTCTCGCATGCGAGCGGCGATTTCTTCTAGGCAATAATATGCCGCCTAGTGTAGTGTAAAATGCTTCGAGGCTCGCCTCTCGAACACGATTCTCGCTATCTAAGCTTTCTACTAAAAGTAGTATTTTTTACGAGTTTCTGTCAAAATGTAACCGCAGGCGAGACTCGAATGGCGAGTTTTGCTGAGGGATAATCGCATACGATTTTTCGCCGCTCGCGTGCGAGAAACTCTTCTTGTGTAACAGCCGCTACGGGTCAATTCATGCTAAGAGGCGATGTAAGTAGCGCTGTTTAAGCTTTGCCTCGCGGGATTCTGCGAAACTCTGTATTTCCGCTGAGCTATGACCCTGTTGTTTTCAAGAAGAGAGTTAATAGGCACCTTCTGGGTACGTTCGCTCCATCGTAGACCTAATGCTTGCCTATGGTAGTTTCGAGCTCAAGAGCCGATCATAAAAGAAAAAAAAAATTTGACAAAGTTTCCTGGGTTTTTCTGTTTCAATTTTTTTAAGTAGTTTTGTAATTCGATTAGTACGCATCAGTAAATCACATTAGTAATTTGCAAGAAGTGGCTTATTATCTACTATATAAAAATAAGTCGGGTTTTCCTTCCTGACGCTATAACTTCAGAACGCACGAACCGATTTCCACGGTTTTGCATTTGTTGGAAAGGTCTCGGGCTCCGTGAGGTTTATAGCAAAGAAAATTCAGGAAAAATCTGGTGGCATCTGGTGGTGAAACGGAGTTCGCTGGGTTTGCTAGAATTCTTTATAAAAGGAATCAGTAATAGACACTTCTGTAAAATGGTCTTGTTCAAAAGAAATTAGTTAAGTACTTCAAAGAGTTGTGTCGCTACTGGTAAAAGCAAAGTTACTGTGCCGTCGATTGTTATAAAACTGCAACGCAAACTCAGCCCGAGTTTTAATGATAATAAGGGTCAAACTCGCCTGAAATAATGGGAAGAAACTATCAGACTAAGTAAGATTGATATACTTTTAGTTTGTCGTTAAATCTTGAGAGTTTGAAGTCAGGAACATTATGATTTTGTTGGAAAGCTATGTCAGCATAAACTTCCCCGTTCTATTGTCAAAGGCGTGTACTTAGCTTATCTGAAACTGCTTTTGTCAAATAAAATTGCATTTGACGAAAGTTTTGAACTAGAACACTATCGTGAAGAGACGAGTATAACGTATATCGTGAATTGCCTTTGTCAAAAGTGGAAGTGCTGTGATTAATCTGTTACCTACTCATGACCCCTATGATGTAGTGTCTTAGACTGAGATCCTTGATCCATTTTTTCTATAGCAAATGCTTCTGTATTTTTCCGTCTTCTTCTTCTTCTTTCGTATCAATGTCTCAAACCCTGTTTTGCCAGTATGAGGCCACCCCAACTGCTTTCTCTCTGGCGTTGAGTAGGTCCTTTTGGGTGCAGGTTGTAGGGCACAGAAGACATGACAGCAAATGTTCCATATCGTGAACGGAACCTCCTTTTTCGTCTGACAACACACTTTACTTTACTTTTTCCATATGATCGAGTCTTGCCAACTTCAAAAATCTTGATTATGTAAACTGTTTACAGTAAACGGGATAAATTCCCGTGGGATTAATTTTTCAAGCATAATAAATAGTCTTTGTTATCTTTATTTGCCCCTCAAAATAGTTTAGCGACTTGGCAAAGCACTCCATTCCCATTGCAATCTAACAGGTTCAAAATACTATCAGGACGTAAGTCCAGTACCATCCCGCGAGACCCTGACATACGCTACTAAACGCCGACGTGGTGTCACAGATGAGAGAAACCCGCTCGATCACTTTCATTTTACAGCCACAACCTGTCCCAGTGACGAAAAACGAAAATACGTGACGTATGACGATTTTTTTTGAAGTCTTGAAACGTAATGGTGGAGACCTTTGCCCAGGAATGGAACAATAAATAATAAGAAAATCTTTCTTTCTTCAATCGCTGAATGTCGTATTCGCAGATATTCCAATTTTCCAGCCTGTATAACTTTTTAAGGTGTTGTTATGCTATTCAAAATTATCATATTCCTATTACCTACATCGGATCTCACTAACAGATTTGCAGTAAAATTCTGGTATAATCCCTATCAAGCCAAGTTGAGTTCTAGTTTGGAATTTACTACAGAATTTTAGTACAAGCATTAATATTCGCATATTGTTTTAGTGACGAAGTCGCATTGCTAATGGGACGTTCGGTCATAAACTACTCGCGTTTATAGATCACATCACTGGACTGACAAGGACCAATATAGTGAAGACAGATGGAAGAACTTTGAAACCCGATAGTACAGAGGTTACAGGCAAAACTCGAAGTGTCCCAGCTATTCTGATGATCCTATAAAGTTGAGCCCGTAAGTAAGTTTGGACGGCTTGAATGTGCTTCGGGGACAACGAGACTAGCTAATGTAATTCAGTTTCGTTGGCAAACTGTTTAGGTAATTTGAAGAGATAAAGTTATGTCTCTATATTAGAAGATTACTTTGGTGAAAAGCTTTGACTAACATGATTTTTTAAGGAAGAGGGGGCAAACGAGCAAGTGGCACACCTGATGAAGTGATTGCCACCGCCCACAGACAACTGCAGCATCAAGAGGCACTGCAGATGCGTTGCGTGCCTTGAGGTAGGAATAGGCTCTTTTATTAAAGGCACGTAAATCGTATCGGTCTGGAAATACCTCTGGCGACAGCTGATTCCATTAGTCTGATGATGATTCTCAATAATGGTCCTTGAAGTCAACTATAACAACTGCGGGTGTGTTGGGCCCAAACATTCAGATGGTATTAAAGAGGCCCTGAATATAAATGACTGGTAAAGTAAAAGTAAGTAAGTTCGTATGAGTCAGTGGCCAACTCTGGTGACGGAGTTTTTAGGCCGCCTTAAGGCGTCCGTCATGGCTTAACGACTTAAATAGCCGGGACCGACAATTTAACGTGCCCTCCGAAGCACGGAAGCGCTCAAATGAAAATGCCACTGGCGGTCACCCATCCACTTACAGACTGTTTCGAACGTTGCTTAACTTCGACGATCTATCAAGAACGACTAAGCAAGCACGACCACGAGTACTTACATCGCACAAGCAGCGAGACAGGGTTGCTGGTCCCTTTCCCCTCGCTGTTGGCTGCCATGCAGGTGTAGTCGCCAGCAGCAGCTCTCGTCACACTCTGCAGCACCAGGCTTTGCGCACTCAGGATGATGCCCAGAGCTTCGTTGTGGAAAATCTCTGTATTCTGTATAAATAAACCAAATCTACTGTGAAAAAGAGTAAGAAAAAAAAGGAACGGAAATCTTTTGTCGAGAATAAGAATGTTTACTTCTCGAAATATGTTAAAGTCTTGCATCGAGTTCGGAGGTTGAGTGGACCAGCTCTGTAATAAAAGTGAGCTATCTTATTGCTGAATGCGTTTGGCATATAAAGATGCCTTTAAGAAATGAAAAGTCTAATCAAAATTTTGGATTCCGACAGGATTCAAACCTGCATCGATCAGACGATCCTCCTAAAGCCGGAGTGTCTTACCGCTCGGCCACAGAACCCTACTTGTCAGAATTCAAATTGATAAGCTCATATTATCGGTTTTTGATAGTATGAGCTGCTAGCTTGATAATAGACTATAAAATTACAAAAATTAAAGATGCCTTTATTTCGAACATGCTTTATTACGAAAGATCGTCTCTAATACAAACTTCAACACTTTTAGGTCTTGTATTCTGTGCCCTTACTAATAAATTTGACGTTAATTTATGTAATGCATAAACTATAAATTTGTATAGTTATTCATAGGTTATGCATGATATAACTTTATGTCAAGCTTATAACTAGCCTTAGTATTTGGCCTGTTTCCTGTAAGGGCAGGCAGATGCCACCGATTCCCACTTGCTAAGATCCTGACATACATTTTTTATAATATTTCTTGGTTACGTTATTTATAGTTAACTTACATCATGAAACCAGACGAGTCGATGCGTTTTAGGGTTCGCCTTCACAGTGCATTCGAAGTACACGTCATCGCCTTCCTTGATCTCGTCAGGGTTCAGATTGGATCCCATCTTCAAATCCACAACTGGTACATCTGTAGGAAAGAAAACGTGTCTTTTGAACTGATAATAATTTTACCAATACCGTTGTAGTGTACAGTACAGAGGCGCTAGATGGCGCCACTGCAGAACACTATTACTCCTAGCGGAAGGCGCCACTCGGCTGCTAGTCGCGACGGATAGTAGACGTGCGGAGCGTGTCTATGTTGTGTTTACCTACCTACTTGTGTTGACTATCTGGATAGATACCTACTACAGAGCATTTTAGAACCGTGAAGAACCAGGGTCTATATTTGCGTTCCTTTTTTCATTCTTTTGATGAAAATTCGGATGCTTCCCACCACGATTTTCTGACCTCAAGGGTAAATTTTTTAGTTCGGAATATTTGATCCTAGGTTAGGACCGGGTTTTAAAGTTTGAAAAATTGGACTTTAAAAACCGAAATCGTGGTGGGAAGCATCAGAATATTTATCAAAAGAACGAAAAAAGGAACGCGAATACGGACCCTAGACAACAAAAGTCAAAAAGCATTCAGTAGGATAGCTGGGATCACTTTGAAAAAAAAAAACGTTGAAACTTTGAAAAACAAAAGTAGACGAAGCTTTGAAAAGACGCGTTGTGCTTGTCATCTTGTCTTTAAAGTGCCACAAGCTTATCTGAACCGGTGATGGGGGCGCTGTTATCGCATTTGGTGATGGCAAAAAAATAAATTTTAGGTAAAATTCGTTAGTTCCTCTTCTAGCCACCGGTTCTGATAAGTTTGTGGCACTCTAATTTATTTAAACTTTTGTAAATAAAGTCTCAATTTGGTTGCTAGGTCCTCTTCATGAGACCATATTATTAAGAAAGTCGCAGTCATAAAATGCCTCTCCCCTAATTTAACTAGAAAAAATTCAACTTTCAACAACCATAACTTAACTTTATCGTAAACAATAGATTTAAGTTCCCCAATTAGAACTTCCGTTATTAAAATTACAATAAACCCGCGATCCTTCAAGTTAAATTGACAAGATGTCAAATTAACTTGACAAGTTGTTCCATTAATTCTAAGGTCGACACGTGTTGTTGAACCACTTTCCTTGTGTTCTATACGGACCAGACGATTTAATGCGTGCCGAGTCATCACATTTGAGGCAGTTCTGCTGATGGCTAAGAGCGCAAGCAAGACTAAACAGATCTTGAAAGAGCAAGAGGATAAGTTTTTTTTTTTAATAATAAAATAATTTATTCATAATCTTTCATAACGTAACAATCGTAAGAGGTAAGTACAAATTAACTTATTTTATAGGTAGGTATTCTAAACTTATGCCTGAACTAGGTTATCCTGTATTTCAGGCAGGAGGATTGTTTATCTTTGAGAGCTACCTTTATGTTTCTCTTAGAATATATAATTCAGCTGACAGACGCTCTTAAGACAAAATAATTCATAAAATTCTGAGCAAAAGAAAGAAAAAGGCATCATAGAAAGAAAAGAAGAAGTCAGACGAGGAACGGGCTATACAAGAGAGAGAGTAAAAGGTCGGGTGGTTACTGGTCAGTCAGTGTTCTAACATTATTAGCACATGCCACACCTTAGAGTGCAAACTGGTTCTTCACGGTTCTGGTCGCGAAGGAACAGGAGTAAAATTAGCTAGCTTTAGGACTATTCAAAGTGATCCCAGCGGTCTTGCTTGCTTTTCAGCTTTGACTTTGACCTGATTTCTTCACGATATTTCCACAAACTTAGGGCATGAAATCGTACGTGCAATCGTGTCGTCTGTATACCCATCGTGTACTTGTAGTTAGGATATTATTCGCGTATAACTTTTAATATTTACGACCGCGTAGATTAAACTGGCTGAGGTACGAGTAGATGTTATTAAGATAAACGTTACAGCTCAAAAGAAAATTTTAATGGTGTTTGTTGTTTTCTTGTTTGTCCTGAATGGTGTTATTTATGTAGTTGAACAAGCTATGTACAAAGAAAATACGTTGAGTAAACTTTTTTCTTGGTAAATGGAGGACAGGGTTTCATTAAAGCTTTTTCATTGAATATTTTAACATACTTGTGGAGTGAGAGTGTTACTTCATATAGACTTCAACGAGATGTAGACGCAATTGTATTTTCAAGTATTTTGTTTATTTGATAAAAAAAGCTATCGATATTTGCAATAAATATACCTTTTTCTAAAACATTAGTGTTTTGAAGAAATCTATCGTTTCAATTGTGGACTTTTTTTTAAACTGTTACTTTCAATTGTGAACTTAATTTCATCGAGCCCATTTCAAGATTCCCAATATTCCAAAAAGCTGCTTTTTACCTAAAAGTAGATACTAATCCTTGCCGTTTGAATAAAAAAAATAATCAGGAGAACTCACGTTAGGTACGTAAAATCATAACCTTTTCAACCGTAGTCGGGCAAAAGCGAAGTATTTGCAACAATTATACCAGGCGCACATAAGTTTGTAGGAAGTCAATTCAACTTACAATGAACATTCAGTCTCCACTTGTCTTCTATCGCAGATTCCTGTATGTGTTTGTTCTCAGCTCGACACGTCAAATATTTACCGTCGTCCTCCACGCTCGGCACTAGAGTTAGCACGCTGAGGGTCTCGTTGTTCTCCGAGAACTGAAACAACAATTTTAATATTGAGACGGAACATTTTAAACATTTTCCAAACACAAAAGAACCTTTTGTCTTTTGAAAATTTCCTTTTACATTTTTATTTTTTGAAGTTTAATTTCATAGAATGTTTTTAATAAATAAAGCAGAGTAAATAAATACTTAGAGAACAAGAGATTCTAACTTAAATAAGTCAGTTTCTTGGATCCTTGATCTTTTGTCAAGAGTACAGAATTTTTTGTTTGCAACAAAAGCTTTGAAAAGATGAATGCAGTTTTGTATTGAGAGGAAAACTTTCAAAGAAAAAGTTCTCGACAAATTGAACAATTCGTTGTATTTTTAGTTCAGTAGACAATGTTATTGTTGTCGGAATAATGTAATAAAATTATTTCTAACTAGCTGTCCGCCGCGGTGTTTCCCCCGCGATCCCTCGGGAAAATTTCACTTCCCTGAGATAAAATATAGCCTATGTTCATCGGGGATAATGTAGGATTCTATTAGTGAAAGAATTTTTCAAATCGGTCCAGTAGTTTCGGAGCCTATTCATTTCAAACAAACAAACATACAAACAAAGAAATCTTTCCTCTTTATAATTTAGTATAGATTAAATTATATTGCAAAATAAAGAAAAGAGGAAAACAAATATCTTTTATTTGTTAGATAATATATTTTCAGAGCTTTTAGTTATTTAAAGTCCAGACAATCATGACTCGTTGAGTCATCAAACTAAATAGACAAATCATTAATAAAGAATCATTAAAAAAACTGGATATAAAGAAATACCGCTACACAGTTTAGTAATCTTTCATATAATAAAGCACAGAAAACAAATGATAGCCCACTGCTGGACATAAGCCTCCTCCCTCAAACGCCACAATCGGCCCTGTACTGATCTTATCCAAGTCTTTCCCTCTATGGCCTCTATGTATCTACGATGTCTTTTCTGTGTACTTTGTTCTAAATAAATAATTTTGAATTTGAAAAAATAAATTAAAGTCCAAAAATAATTATTTATTGGAACAATATCTAAAGAGTGATGTAAGCCTCATATAAAAATAATGTAAACAAGAAAATAAAAGTCCAATTTAAAAGGGTCTTCATCGGTAAAATAAAATATTATTTCAAAAATTCCTTCACAAAATACAGGAACATTTTGTAACAATATAAACTCGATCTCAATGACCCCAAGGGAAGGCACTCAAAAACAAATGAAAAGAATCTATTAATTAAAGGACAATGATACAATGGATGGCATGAATGGGCTGAAGTTTTTACAGAGTAGGTAATGACAGAGGTACCACATATATTTTGCAACTTCGCAAACTTCGTGCTTTGTGTACAAATTGCGAGTCGGACCTTGATTTTTAAACAACTTAAAGGGACCATAGACTTGAGTATACGGTTTTAATATCAACTCGATAACGCCGCGCGTTCCCGAGATAGAGTATCTTGACAAACAGACAGACAGACGAACAGCAAAGTGATCCTATAAGGGTTCCATTTTTTTCCTTTTGAGGTACGGAACCCGAAAAATTTGTCCCTATCCCGATATTATTATTTAAATCATTGCGTGTCAATCGTATTTCAGAAGCTAGACGAAAATTGCCGCACATTATTTGTGAAACTGATGAAATACATAGGTACCTACTACAATCAGATGAAACATTTTTTTATTCTCTTTAATTTTCCAAATGGATCACAATAAATAAAATAAATGATGCTGGACAATTTCACACAGCATCATCTAGTCCCAAACTAAGCATAGCTTGTACTTTGTAACTTATATGTATACTTTTTGTTTGTAAATACATACATAGAATCAATGGACAGAGATATCGCTGAACATACACCATACACTGTAAAAACACAGAACCTCCTTAAATCGTTTGAAAAGGAAACAAACGTTCAGTCGAGTTCCATTCAATCATATAACCAGACAAAAGATACAAAACACGAGATCCACAAAAAGGTTGCTCACATTTTTCGCCATCCTCTTCAACTGCCTATTGTTCTTCCACCAAGTGACGTACGCCTCGGGCCTGGAGCCGGTAGTCTTGCATTCCACTTCGTAACGCTTGTCTGCGGACACTTGTCGCTCCTTCGTCAAGATGTTCACTGTTATCGGTTTCACTGAAAGAGTTGATGTTTTTATCTTCTTACACAACTTGGTTCTTTAGTTACATTAGTTCCTCAGATTAGTGTGGAGGATTTCTATGTGTTTTCAAAGCTCTTTTTGGGTACTTGAATGACGTTCTGTTACAAAGTCTGTTTCCTAACGGTAAGTAAGTTCGTATGAGTCAGTGGCCAACTCTGGCGACGGAGTTTTTAGGCCGCCTTAAGGCCTCCGTCATGGCTTAACGACTTAAATAGCCGGGACCGACAATTTAACGTGCCCTCCGAAGCACGGAAGCGCTCAGATGAAAATGCCACTGGCGGTCACCCATCCACTTACAGACCGTTTCGAACGTTGCTTAACTTCGACGATCTATCAAGAACGACTAAGCAAGCACGACCACGAGCGCTTCAGCAAGCACGACCACGAGCGCTCCTAACGGTGTTTCCCATCATCGCTTAAGACCCCTCGCAGACTACAGACTTTTGTAGTCTGCGAGGCCGATAGTTGACGGTTGATACTCATTACGAGCCGAAGTATAATCCGTCTCAACTATCGGCCGATAGAAAGTCTGTTATAGTCTGCGAGGGAACTCGCCTGTCAATTCAATAGAGAAAATGCTGCTGACGTCAGAAGCGAGCCACATTTTCTGACGTCATCAGCAAATTTTGTATAGAAAAATGACAGATTTTTGGACAGAAAAACTCCTTCGTGCACGACTATATTTGAACCCCGTTATTAAAACCAAGATGAACAAAAATTTTACTAGTTTTTACCCTTTCAGTTTTGTGTCAACACGACATTAAAAAGCCCATTACCTACATGAGCTTATCATTGATGACTGTGATGGCACACCCATGATGGTGTCAAAAAGAGGTTAACAACAAAATCAAGCTTTAAGTAAACATTCACAAGGGGATACTCACAGTTGATATCCAGTATCAGCACCTTAGTCTCTGGTGGAGCCAGGTTGGTGTTGGAAGCTTGGCACACCAGCCGCGCATTCAGATGCTGACGTCCTACGTTCGGGAATGTCAGTGTGTTGACAGTTACCCCATTCGTCCTCTGCTCAAACGAGTCATCTATGACAACGTTTTCGAGGAACCACGTGACGCGTGGCCTTGGTCTTCCTGTGAATTAAAAAATAATTATGAAAAACCAATTTTCTAAGAAAAAAGTTGTATTTTCCAAGCATTTGAGCCTTGAAATCCCATCCTACTCATCTAATAAAGCTGAAAGTTTGTGAGTTTGTTTAGATGTTTGTATGTTTGTGTAACAATCACGCCTAAACCAGTGAACCGATTTGGATAAAACTTAGTATAGGCGTAGATAGCGACCTGGAATAGCATATAGGCTATTCAAAATGTTGGTACCACGCGGGCGAAGCCGCGCACAGAAGCTAGTTTGGAATAAGCCCAAAGTTCACTACCCTGTTGTCGATATAGGTACCTAAGTAGACTAGGTAGATAGGCATCAAGTTTCAGAAGCGTTATTATTACTTTAGCAGGATTCTCCAGAAATAATCGTATATTCCTTTGTAAAAACCTGAATATTTTTCTAAAAGAAAGCAGAAAATATAATTATTCAGGCAAACAAAGAACCTCTCAACCCAGTGTATGCCTAATAGGGTGTCTCTTTGACCACAGTCAAAACATAATTACGGAAAAAAAATCCCTCAACCCACGCGTGCCCATTTAAGGCCATTCTTTGTCCCAATGGTCAATTTAGGATTCACAGAACGAACTCAATGTTTTATTGCTTTACACATTGGCATTATTGACTATAATTGAATCGCTTGTGTTTCAGCTTTATTTAATGGGCCCTTTTTTGGTAATATGATTGATTATGTGGTATGTGTGGGTTGAACAATTAATGTTTTTTTCTGTTGTTTGGAGACACAAGGAAAGGAAAGCCTTTGCCAAGCAATGGAACACCTTACGAGTATATGGAGTAGTCCAATTTCACCAATGATTTAGTAGACACTAGAATATCAATCGTCGCTAAATCTTTCATCGAATCAAATGTTTCAATGCCAGCTGGCTTTGCGATTGAATACAAGACAAATGAGAGACTTACGATAAGGAATCGACTTATCTATCCTAGCTCCGAGTACAATGTATCTGAAGGCTGGTGTGTACTAGAGCGATACACAAATTGAACTTTACTTTTTGTATCAGGTAAATTGAGGACATATTCTATGCTACACCCAATTTAAACAAATTCTAAATTCGAATTTAAAAAAATAAATCAACCGTCAATAAATAAGTATTCCAAATTCAAATTTCGAAATCTAGCATTGTTTTTTTTTGTGTGCATGGAGGAGACAAGACTTGACAGCAGCATGCTTGCCATGATTACTCTATTCTTACGACAGAATACTCGTAGAGAAAAACTTGAGTTAAGCCGATTTGAGTTTTAATGCGATTGTAGAAAACATACTTTTGCCTAAACAAAAATGTTATTTTCGTTAGATAAAATCATGGTTAGTGGACAAAAGAGCATGCACGTTGCTGACCCCCAAAAAATATAGCTTAAGGCGACTGACCTGTCTTGACCTAGCATCACCCGGCCTCAACCCCTCGACATATCGAAAAATAACAGAATTTATGTGTCCATATTGGCTTCGAAAAAACCGAAGTTCTATGACAAAACGCTGCTTATCAGAACGATTTGTCAATAAGATTAATGGTTACAAACAATACTTCGTATGGAAAACTACAAATTACAATATGACAAATGATTTCCTTTTTTTTCTAAGAGTATTGTTGGTTTTCTATTGTTAATTCGTAACTTTTCAATTAGAAGTAAGTTTGAATTTAGTTTTTCTAACTTATTATGTCTTTCTAATGAAGGTGAGTTGTGAGTTATCGTAAGCATTTAAAAAACTTTACAAATTATATGAGGAACAATAAAATATTTCTAGGTGTTTTTTTCTGGTTTTCAATAATAATAAATAATGCTGGACTTTTCACAGATGATGGGTCTAGCCCCAAAGTAAGCAAAGCTTGTGTTATGGGAACTACATGACTGATATACCACATAGATGTATACTTTTTGTTTGTAAATACATACATATTCTATACAAACGACCCGCCCCAGCTTCGCACGGATGCAATGCTAATACTAAATATTAGGGTTGCAATGTAAGCGCCCTCTTGAATAACTCTATCTATTAAAAAACTGCATCAAAATCCGTTGCGTAGTTTTAAAGATCTAAGCATACATAGGGACAGACAGACAGCGGGAAGCGACTTTGTTTTATACTATGTAGTGATTATACATTGAAAACACCCAGACCCGAGACAAATATCTGTAGATCATACAAACATTTGTCCCGCGGCGGGGATCGAACCCGCCACCTGCGTCGCAAGCGGACCTTTAGTCCGCTAGAGAGGTTTGTAATGCACAGAGGAAACTCTTATTCTCTTACCTCCTTCAACTTCACAGATGAGAAGAACATCAGAGCCCTCATTGTATGGCTCGACGAGTTTGGTTCTATCTCGTCTCTGACCGTCATATATCGTCGGACGGTTTGGTGGTACTGAAAAAAAGGCGGGAAATTACTTATTTTTTTTGGTTTTACATCAGTAAAAGTAAGAGCGTTGTTGGGCGAATGGTACAACCCTCGACTTTCAATCTAAAGGTCATGGGATCGAATTCCGACCGTGCATCAATGGCTTTTGCGTTTCGTAAAATTTATATTCGCACACACGAGTACTGAACGGTGAAGGAAAACATCGTGAGGAAACCAGTTAGTATTCTTATAGGCGGCGAGGTGCTTGCAACCTGTCACGTATGGAATACTAACTTTTGCAAGATGTGGGCATGTATCAAATATGTCTCGTACACGCCTCTGACTACCCCTTAGACATCTTCAAAAGGATCTGGAATATAAAAGATCTGAGAGAATGTCTACCGCGCCTTGGGGATACAGTCGTGACCCTGTTTACGTGTTTCATCATTATAATTTATAGGCGTTGCCCATGAGATATAATCTTGAATGAGACATATTAATACATAAAAATATACAAGAGCTTTTTGGTGTAATTTCAACAATTTCTTGATTAAAATACGGTGCTCAGAACTAAGGAATGCGGATTTTCTGATTTGAGCACGTACTTTTGTCGTTCTGAACACGTATAATATAGCAGTATAGCTTTGTAATGATTTAATCATTCAATAATGTATGGTTGAGATCACAACAATCACTTTTTAAACCACGGTCGGTGCAACCCAAAAATTACGTATCGCGGTATACTTAGGCTTAGGCATACCAAGATAAAGCGATCGAAACCACCACTATCAATTCAAAGGAAGACTAGAATCGCTAACGTGAATAACTTAGCTTTTTTTTTCTTTTTTTTTATGATGAATGGGTCGACTCTTGACCTCGAAACTTACATAGGCAAGAATGAGGTCTACGATGAAGCGAGCCTACCCAGAAGGTGCCTATTAACTCTCTTCTTCAAAACAACAGAATATACTTACATTGTCTACTCTGAAGCAGGATTAATGATAATAACTACCCCGTTTACACGATGCCAAAGCATTATCATTCTTTCCTCTAGCTTACTCTAACGCTAAGGAGTAAGAGCTAATTTTCAGAGGCAGGAGGCATCGTGGAAATGGCGTCTACTAAACTTACTTATAACAGTGAAATTAACTTTCAAGTTCCTCGTAGGAGAGTTCTTGAAGTCCACTCTGCAGCGGTAGACCCCTGCATCAGCAGCTATGACGCTGTCCAGCATCAAAACCGCTGGGGTGGCGGAACCGCGGAAGAAGGCACGGTTCCCGAAGACGGTTGGTGATGACCAGAGCTTCGGCTGGTTCACTGACCTCCCTCGGATGTCATAGCTGGTGGGTAAAGATTTTTATTTAGTTTTATGATGGATCATCTAAAGAATGAGTATATTAGAGGAAGTTTGAAAGTGACGGATAAGTTGAGGAGTAATAGGTTGTCGTGGTATGGACATGTTATGAGGAGGGAAGAGAGTCATGTAACGAGAAGAATGTTAGGTTTGAATGTGGAGGGATGTAGCAGAAGAGGCAGACCAAAGAAAAGATGGAGGGACTGTGTGAAGGATGATATGGGTAAGAAAGGAGTGAGTGTTGAAATGACGGCTGATAGAGCAGAGTGGAAGAGGAAAACCTGTTGTGCCGACCCCACATGAAAGTGGGATAAGGGCAGGGAAATGATGATGATGATGGATCATCTAAAACTTGGGCCTAAACCACGTTTGTTGTAGTAACGACAACCGTGCAGAATTATTGGTCGCGAAGGTACGGGAGTAGCATCAACAAGTTTACAGACTTTTTAGTAGTAAGCCTAGCAGTCCTGCTGAATAAATACTTTTTGAATTTATGTTATGCGACAGAAATGTGTGAGTTTTCATATGATCTGATTCGACGAATTCTAACCAAAGGTGCATTTACACGGTGCGATTCGATTTAGCATCGCACGTCAATTTTCCCGTGTGAACGCTCATCGTATGCGATTTTACTAAGACAAATCGCATTCGATGAGCGTTCACACGGGAAAAATTGGCGTGCGATGCTATCACACCGTGTAAAAGCACCTTAAGGCATATGCGGCGCGTACGATGCTCACAAAATGTCCATTCACCTTTTGGGTAACTTTGGTTACTACTAGTGATGTAGCTCTTTTCGAGTTTGTACTTCGTATCGTACATGGCATAAGCACATGCCCAATTTTTAGTAAAAGCCAAAAATGTTTTACGCATTTTATTTCAGATTAATAATCTTAAAGGCACTGTGCTGGATTCCATTTCATTCAATTACTGTACTCTATTGAATACTTTTAAGTGCCTATTTTGGGAACAACGAACTAGGTTACATTTTAAATATAAAATGGCCTCTTTTCAATATTAATACAAGTATTCTGATTCAAGGTGCTCGCTTTGTCACTTCTCATAGATCGTCGAAGAAGCGACATTCTGCACAGTCACAAATCATGGGTGACCGGTAGTGGCATTATCAATTAAGCGTTCGATGCTTTTATCATCATCAGTCACATCCGAATTTAGCCCATTGTTAGGTATAGGCCTCTCTTTATTTGACCGTGTTCTGAGCATGTTAAATTGTCAGTGCCAGTATAATCTTTGCGTTATATTTTGCTGCTGTCGTCAGAGACACCTTGCTTCATAACTCCAGCGGCGTTCACATCCGTTTCCGCACAGATGGTGGCCTTTTTAACCTTGCCAGACTCAAAGCTTCTTCCAAGGTATCCTACGATATCATTACAGAGATGATGTACGCAGACGATCTCTGTTTTGTAGCTGAAACACCAGAAGGCTTACAAGAGATGATGTCTAGCTTGGATCGCTCGTGCTACAAGTTTGGTCTAAAGATAAGTGTAAAGAAAACTGAATGTATGGCAATGGAGACTGTAAACCATGCATCACTTAATCTGCGGCTAGGAGATCATGACTTGAAACAAGTACACAAATTCAAATACCTTGGAAGCACAATCACTGCAAAGGGAGATCTAGACTCGGAAATCAACTGTCGTATTGGCGCTGCATCTGCCTCTTTTGGAAAACTCCGAGAAAAGATCTTCCGATCTCATGACGTAAAACTAGCCACAAAAATACAAGTTTATATGTCTGTAGTACTGCCCAGTCTTCTCTACTCATCAGAAACCTGGTGTCTCTATCGTAAGCATATTCGTACATTAGATCGTTTCCATCTCAGGTGTCTTCGAGACATAATGAATGTAAAGTGGTGTGATTACGTTCGAAACACTGAAATACTTCGACGTGCCAAAGTGTGCGGCATCGAGGCCTACCTGATGAGACGACAATTACGTTGGTGCGGTCACGTCTTGAGAATGCCCAACGAGAGAGTGGCGAAGCGCATCTTCTTTTCTGAACTCCAGAAGGGCAAGCGCAAACCTGGTGGCCAATACCTCAGGTACAAGGATGTTCAGAAAAGACATCTGAAAAGATGCAATATAGAGCCCTCTCGTTGGGAGTTGCTGACGGAAAAACGCTCGGAGTGGAGGAAAGTAGTCCAGCAGAAGGTCTGGGAGTTTGAAGACGACAGAAGGCGCGATCTGGATCGCAAACGTGACGACCTAAAACACAAACCGCCTTCCAAAACTAGCTTTCATTATGAAAATGAACCCTCACGTGCAGCCTTTGCAAACGCACGTTTACAGCGAAGATTGGGTACATCAGTCACATTAGAGCACATCAACAAAGCTCTTCCGTCTAAAAGCATTGTCAGTCGCCAAGGCCGAAATCGGCCAGGAAGAAATATAATATATAATATAATTCTTTAGGCGGACTATAAACTCCCAAAGTAAGCCACTAGCATGAAAAAATCATCACCTTCCTGCCCTTTTCCCACACTATGTGGGGTCAGCACAACATGCGTTCTTCTTCCATTCTCCTCTATCAGCCGTCATCTCAACACTCACTTCTTTCTTACTCATCCTTCACACAATCTATCCATCTTTTCATTGGCCTACCTCTACTCGTAAATCCATCAACATTCATACCGAGCACTCTCCTGGTTACAGAACATTCTTCCTTTCTCTATTAGCCTGTTGCTCCTCATCTTTTCATTCACTGGCGTCACTTTCACACTTCCTCATAAGTACACATTCCTTACTCTATCCATTCGCGTCACTCCACACATCAATCTCAGCATTCGCACCTCAGCCATGGGTGCACGTAGCATAAATAAACTTTGTATTCATCTTAAAATAATTAAAGCTTGTTTGCAGCTTACCTGTATAAAGGTTGATCACCATCAGACTCTTTGAACCAGAGCACCATGACAACATCGTCTTCCTGATGCAGAGGCTGGATGTCGCAAGGCAAGGATGCCTTCTTACCCAGCACGCCTTGCACGTCTGATGTTGGTACTGCAAAGAAGAGAAATCAACTTAGGCCTTGGCATCTAGATGATATATACGCTGTAGTGACTGAGACATTGTTTGAGATGGAATAGGCTAAAGGAATAGGTAAAGAAGAGAAGCATTCAAATAATAATGTGACAATTAACTTTACTTTACTTTATCATTTTCATCGTCATGTTTCTGCCTTTGTCCACATTATTGTGGGGTCGGCACAACTAGTATTTTGCTTCCATTTTACTCTATCAGATGTCATCTCAGAACTGTTTGTGACTTGAATCTCTTCAGAATTCAATAATTTTTTATATTTAAGAAGTAGTAGTGTAGGGCAGTGTCTCGAATTTCAATACAAAGGTCGTGGGTTCAGATCTCGGCCCGTTTGCGGCCACAATTGTTTGGCTTTTGCCAGTTGGCGCAAACGAGGTATATGCCTCCTTTCTATTATTTTATTTCTCTTCTTTCTCCTTTCTATTCAACCAATGTGACGATGAATCATCATCATCATCATTCCCTTATCCACCTAAGTGGGGTCAACAGTCAGCACATCAGTATTCTTGCTCCATTTATTCCTATCACTCGTCAACTGTTCATCCACTCCTTTCACTTTCATATGACGATGATATGACTATAAATCTTTTCGGAATCAGAAATCACACACGGATCATTTCCGAACATTCCCGAAATCTACAATGCCGATCGTATAATTACGTACATTTATTCAGCCGCATAAAATCACAATTTGCCATGGAAATCCAATATGTCACGATATGAGGAATTTCTCGTTATTTCCACATAACTGAATCGGTCACGGACTCGGGGTAAGTTTCCTGAGGCACGCATAAGCTTATGTAATGTTTGAATAAGATTTTTTTATTTCCTTCACAGGAAATGGAGATCAATGAGGAAACATTTTCTTTCGTGGTTTCCGTGTAAATACTGAGGAATCGAAGATCGGTGGTTCAAACCCCGATCATGCTTCAATGGATTTTTCGTTTCGTAAATGAAGAAGGAAAATATCGTAAGTAAACCAGTTAGTATTCTGAAAAGCGTATTCAAAAAGCGCAAAATGTGGACATTGTGTACTATGCTAGTAATCTCGACATGTGAAGGAAAACATTGTACAGTGCCACAAACTTATCTGGACCGGTGGCCAAAAGTGGAACTAGCGAATCTTACTGTAAAAAATATTTTTCTGCTGACACTAAGTGCGATAAAAGCGACTCTCTCATCGGTTCAGATAAGTTTCTGGCACTGTACAGAATAATTGTGTCAAGTGCATGCCACTGGTTTTAATGAACCATGACAGCAAGAACATTTTTAATTTATGAGATTTAGGACTAATTCAAACAATACCAATTTTCATTACCCTCTGGTTTTCGTGTAAGGTCACCAAGTATTCGTAAGGTGAGTGTTGTTTGACCTAGATTGTTTACGATCGGGCCACACGTCGTGGTTTTTGTTCCAGACTGGATATATTTCTATAATCGTAATATCAAATGTGAGGTAACACTGTGACGTTTACTATGACAATTTTTCCAGCGTATCAACACAGTGCAGTGCAGGACAAAAGCAACAAAACCAAGTGTTGCTACGATAAAATGAAAAGCCAATTGGATAGGTAAAGGACCTATCTTTCGTGGTGGATACTGCTATCTGGAGAACCTATTTTGTACCATAACTGTCAAGTTCATCTCGCCACCTCAATTGGACCGCGACGCGTTTAAATTCCTTGACGACCAGCGCAACGTCATAGTTCGAATATTGGTCTCAGTAATTGTTCAACGTTTCCTTAAAAACATATTATAACTAATAATAATAACGAATACTAAAAGAATAAGGCAAATGGTCCCAGGCTATTGCCTATTAGTACAGAAACTACAGTTTGGTTAACAGACAATCTTACAAGGATCCCCTTTGAATTTTCACCTTACCCAACTTAATCCCCCATTCCAAGCCATAAGAGATCGTAAAAGATATTTTGATGGTAATAACACGGATATCGGCAATTCCAGTGATGCTTAGCCTATGTCACTTTCAACTTGCATTGTGAAAATGAACTATGAGATGTAAGTTTTAAGATTGATTATGGCTTGAGCGTGGATGGCGTCATAGCTAAGAAAGCTGGATTTTTACTGACGTAGTAACTCTGAGTCAACTTGAGAGTTTTTTTTATCGAGTCTTGTGGTCTTCAATTAATTTTTTTCCCTTATCTATTGAGGTACCGCAAGGATTAGTCATTGGTTGAACTACCTACTTTGCCTAATTTCTAGCGACTAAAAAACTTAGAAAGAAAGTTACGTTGAAGAGCCGCACAGTCCGCACAAATTCAGAAAACATAATCAATTATTATCAGATCCCAAAAAAAATATGCTTAGTAATAATTTCGATATAAATCTAAGCTCTACATAGCTACTTTTAAGGATCAATATGACTTGCAAGCTCATCATTTCAGTGAAGTGAAATGGTTTCAAGAAACGACTGTTTCCCAATCTGCACTGATATCGCTACAAACGAGAAAATCACATCGGTTTAGGTTTGTTCTACGCTGGTCACGTACCCATTTTGTGATCGTTAGTGATTTTTATATTCGCGCATTTTATTATTCAATGTTCTGGGAATTCTTTGGGATTTATGAGGACTTACATTGTATATATTATAGTAAAGGTCCTCCTGAGACCTAAGATACAGACCTCCAAGTCTAGTTTAGGTCTCGCCGTTAACTGTAATATTGTTTCTGTTAATTACTTTATATATTGTTTTTATTGTTACCTAGTTATCTCTGTTTTGGCAATAAACAATATTTTTATTTCTATCGGTAGAGGTAAGGTAACACACTGCCGAAGAACCGATAACCGTTGGGGTAAACGAGTTCTTGAGTGGAGACCGCGACTCGGCAAACGTAGCGTAGGACGCCCTCCGGCCAGGTGGAGTGACGATCTGCGAAAGGCTGGCAGACAGGGCGCAATGGCACTCATTAGGGGAGGCCTATTTATTTATTTATTTATTTGTTATGGCACACAAAACAGAAGACAATCACAGATTAACAATATATAAGTAATACAAATTAAAGACCTAAATTGAATTCCAAAGCATGTGTACACAGCATGAATTAAATACAAATCAGTTCTGTGTAATAAGACAAGGATTCTAGAGTTGGAGAAAAAAAAAAACAAAAACAAATTAAATTAATACATAAGCTAAAGACTCGAAGAAAACAAAAACTACTCAATGTTAAATAAGCTCTCCCTATTGAGAGCAGCTATGACATCTTTTTTAAAACTGTACAATTTTTTATTAAATATATCAATGTTATCGCTATTGTTTACTAGCAAATCTTATATAGACGACACATTCTGACAATCGGATTATAAGATGACGTGTTGTTAGCGTAGACCTATGTCCAGCAGTGGACTGATATAGGCCGATGATGACGATGATGAACACACTGAGGGTTTAATGTCACTATTTATACGTACGTTATTGATTTGTTACGACCTAAATAATGTCACAAATGTAAAACACATTTTTTTAATTGCTCCTCATTATCAACGGAAAATAATTGTTTTCTAGTACGGTATAGTAGTATGGTAATCTGGAAATCAGGTAACATTATTCTAGATTATGTATGATGAAAAATCTTAATATCATCTTGTTATTACAGCCGCCAAAATCTGAAAGGAACGAATATAGGAGGCTTTCCTAAGCAGTTTGCATAATTTCGTCATGTAATAAGAAAGGGATAACAGGTTATATGAGGATGGTATTAAAAAGATGATGGGAATAACAATAATGCCATGATACAGTTTTTCATAGACACTTTGGTGAAATGTGGTTTGAATGGCGTGTAAAATAAGATGTTACTTTATTTTTTATCGAAAATAAATCGTAAAAGTAAATAATGTATCTTTTAAAATGTACTTGTTGTTTATAAATAACATTTACGGAAAAATATTATTAAAATTTTATTTTGCTGCCAGTAAAAAAATGTCGCAACACAATTATTTTTTAATTTGTTTACCCTATTTCTAAGTTCCATTAGTCTGCCCCTGGTTTCCATGATGCTAAAAATAATCAAACCAAAAGTCTCACATGTTCGAATGTAAATTTTTCCTACAAATCACGCATAAAATAAAATAGCCCCGTGTGCCCCAGCCCCCGAGTCACGTCGAAGGAAATGAGTGGTGAACGAAAATTGGCCACGAACTATACTCTCATATTCGGGGCTCCGAATAGAATTTATCGCGTCTTATCGCCTGTTTAATGGAGCTTTCGATGTGGAATTTCACACGCGATATTTCGGAAATAAGTGACTTTATGACGTGTTTTAATCTGGACATGTTTCCTGTACTATAAGCTGGACGTGGACGTGGACATACTATTTATACCGATCGAAAGCAAGGTATACACAAGGTTCTTTATTTTTGAGACCAGAAACTACCTGGACAGCTGCCTATTTATGTAAATAAAGCAATCAATAGCTGCTCACTAATGAGAATAACTAGTGGCTCCAACACCACTGGGATACATTAGCAATCACTGGAACTAAAGTGGTAATGAACCAAGCAACTTTCACTACATTAGTCCTTTAGAGGCAGCACTGACGAAAATTGTGAGATTTTTGCTATCCCTGTTACATAATAACCCGGCGGGACATGAAAGCATGCAACGTATCCCAAGATGACGTCATGGACACAGCGAATTAAATAAATAAATAAATAAATAATGCTGGACTTTTCACACAGCATCATCTAGCCCCAAAGTAAGCAGAGCTTGTGTTATGGGTACTAAGATGACTGATATACTACTTATATACTTTTTGTTTGTAAATACATACATATTATACATAGAAACACCCAGACCCGAGACAAATATTTGTAGATCATACAAACATTGGTCCCGCCACGGGGATCGAACCCGCAACCTTTTGCGTCGCAGGCGGGCCTTCGCCCACTGCGCTACAGAGGTCGTCAATTAGAGGAGGTCGAATTAGAGGAAGAGTGACCCCACCAACTTCCTCTGACTCTCGGAAGGCTGACCCCACCGACATGTGCAATGAATAGTCAGAAAGAGAGAGAGATTCCATAACTATTTGTACTCCGCGGTGTTACCCGCGGTTCCTCAAGTATAAATCACTTTTCTAGGATAAAAAGTATTGTGCTATTCCTATAATCTATCTATGTGAAAAATCCAAATACATACAAAAGTTTTTGTGTGAAAAAAGGTATTACAATCGACTGCGTAAACTTAATTCACAGAGTCTCTCTTCTAAAATGAAAATTTATTCCATAATTAAAAACAGTTTTGAGGCGAGATGCATTTTCTCCGTAAATAACTTTATCGACAGTAACAGTATTATGGAACGCTAAAGGGCAATATTGCTGGATAATGGAAAGCTTTCATTATATAACTTTTCGATTCAATCAGTTTTGATTTTAAAGGGTATTGGCACTGTACAAAGTTAAACAGTAAAATACCTTTGTTATTGATAGCTAGATGGCGAAACAGAAAAAAAAGATCGCGGGTAGGTTGCGTTTTGCGCTATGTAACACAATAACATTTTTGAATCTAGGTTGATCCTAAATGTTCAGGTTCACCAAATGTTACCAAAATAGCCATATTTTTTCTAACCGTTTTCATCCCACTGCTGCCTTAGGTATGCTCTATAATCCCCTAACCATCAATCAATCATTTATTTATTGTTCAACATAGGTTAAATACAGATCTTAAAATAGGTCGATTTAGATAGGTGTACAATAGTTTACCTACAGTTCTAAATAATGCAATCTCATCACTATCCTTCGAGACCAACCACTGCCAAAACTGTTATCCAGTTGTCTTACCCTAAACCGGTGAGCTTGTATGAAGAATGTAGTAAGAGTGACTGAGGCAAAATATCAGTATCGTAGAAAGTAGGGGCAGGCATATGCAGAATCTGCGTATGCCTGCCCTTACTTTGTAATCTAATAAAATAAAAAAGGTGTATTATATATCCTAATAAGTGTCTATACTGGAATCTAATTTATTGTGGCTTTGAAGAGTCTTTATAAGCAAGATATTAATAGAGTGGAATTAAATTCCACTGGGCTCTGTTGACTTAGGAGAAAAGATACCGATTACTGATTATACAAAGTGAAATTGAGTAAAACAACCAATTTTCGATACCAAAATATTAGCTCAATGTGAGAATTACCGTTTTCGACCTATGTAGGTACCTTAATACCATATTCAAACATATTCACATGCCATAGTCAAAATATGATGCCGAGCGATGAATTAGTCATAGCCCAGCGATAGAACGTTTTTATAACCACTTACCTCAAGATATAATAGAAATAAATGTAATTGGTATTTTTCTTATTGCAAAAGGTTTATTATAGTATCAATGAATATCTCTTGGACAATTTTTTATAACTTGACATACTGAAATAACAATTTGACATCGAATCTTCTGACGCACCATTAAATATTTATAATTATTATTTTCTTAATATTATGGACTTAAATGTAAAGCTTTTAAAAATTTAATTAGATTTTTTATTTTTTTGTATAAGGTAACATTTTGCATGCTGATAAGCTGAACAAGGCTGTGCATATATCTTTCTCCAGTCATCTATTGTTAACCCTTGTTTCGCAAAATAAATGAATTTGAATTTGAACTTTTATCGCTGGGCTATGACTAGTTCGTCGCTCGTCATGAATTTCGATAAAAAATGCAACATTTTTGAATTCCACGCGAGTAATGCTAAGAAAGCGAGTAAATTTTGAGAGTTTTATCGCCGCGATATAGCTATCGTCGTGGCGTGAAGCGCTCGTGGTCGTGCTTGCTTAGTCGTTCTTGATAGATCGTCGAAGTTAAGCAACGTTCGAAACGGTCAGTAGTATGGGTGACCGCCAGTGGCATTTACATCTGAGCGCTTCCGTGCACGTTAAATTGTCGGTCCCGGCTATTTAAGTCGTTAAGCCATGACGGAGGCCATAAGGCGGCCTAAAAACTCCGTCACCAGAGTTGGTCACTGACTCATACGAACTTACTTTTTAGCTATCGTCGGCGGTGTGAACGGCCGGCGTTGAACTATTATTATATTTGTCTCATCTATTGACACGGAACCTACATCTTTTGTTCGACTCTTGAGCGATAAAATACTTATTTGATAGCTTATCTCGCTTGAGGTCGGACAAGTGCCTTACCCTACAGCAAAGTCTAAATGACGGCCCAAAATTTTAGTAGCCTGGTGACTGAAAAGTTGAGGAGCAATAGGTTAGCGTGGTATGGGCATGTAATGCGGAGGGATGAAAGTCATGTAACTAAAAGGGTGATGGAAATGAATGTGAATGGATATGTGAGTAGAGGTAGACCTAAGAAAAGATGGATGGATTGTGTGAAAGAAGATATGGAAAAGAAAGGAGTAGATGACGAGATGACGAGTGATAGGGGAGAGTGGAAGAGGAGAACATGTTGTGCCGACCGCATGAGCGGGATAAGGGCAGGCTAATGATGATGAACATCCAAACGTGACATAAAGTTATTTCTCGCGAATAAACCAAGAATAACCATACATTTTGACAGTAAAGTTTACACCCAGGAAGAACTTTATACCAGGTTTATTAGTAGTTTAGTAGGCGCCAACTAGTTTATGATTAGTTCCCCCATATTTTCCACCACACCTTCCCATTCACCTTCCACACTTCGTTATTACCTGCGATTACTCCCAAACCTTTATATGTTTATTTCACTTATTTCTTTATTACTTTTTATCTGGAGCATCTTTCCAATAGTATTGAGATCCAAGTTATTTATTGTACTTTTATTATAACTAAATCATTGTGCTACTGTCCCGGAAAGGTTCACCCGTTAAGTATAATATCATGTAGGTGTCATTATGTTTCGCCTACATTCGTAGATTTATCGTGGGAATACGGTTTTGTGATCGATTCGTGGGTTAGCTACTTACCGTGTCTTTATTTAGATTAAGTACCTACTTCTTTGCTTTTGTTATTATTCTTTACACATCTTCATAAAGGATTATTTACTTTTGTTGTCGTTTGTGATCTCTTTTTGACCTCAGGAAAAACCTTAAAACCTAAAGATCTAATAAAACGTATACCGTACCGTTGGGACTTATAATAAGTGGTATTTAAGTATGTTTGTATTCTATTTAATTTTTTATACTTATTATTTTATTAAAATCTTCGTTAATTCGTCATTTACTCCTTAAAACATGACCAACTCTTATGTTTTCTTGAGGTTAACTGGATGGGACATTATCATTAACTCGACAATTTATTAAAACTTTGAATATTTTGTTCATGTTGGTTTTGTCAAGCGAGCGTGTAATTCTTGTGTAGCCTTCGATCAAGAATACTCTGTATAGCCTTAAAAAATAAACTTACATGTATTTTTTAACCGTAAGCCGAAATAAACCTGAAAAGCATGTGCATGTATCTACTACTCTAGTATTTTACACAAACCCACAAACATTTTATCATCTAAATGTATATTAGTAGGATGATAATATAAATTCCAGCGAAATGTAACCGTCATTCTGGTATATTACAATAGACATAATAATGGTTGTTCATTTATCTGTAAATGGTACTGTACATTTTGATTAAATTTAAACTCAGTCTGAGAAATATTTGAAGTACAATAAAATTGATTTAACACCGGCTTCCATGATGACTAGCCAAAATCTGTAAGAACTTATTTGGTCTAGCAATGTTATCGGGTGACATTCTTTAGGCATAAATTGAAATGTCATAATGTTTATCTCGACCGTAGGTCACAGCTTTGAATTTGTCAACGAGCTTTATATGTTATAACAAAAACAAATGAGGCTGATCTAAATAAGATTATATGAGTATTGAACTGCATGAGGGCTACAAGTTAGTGACCCTGGCCGTACATTTTCGTGAGATAGGTGAACTACGAAAAGACTCAATCTTTAAAACATAAAGTGAATATTGATATCAACCGAAAAGCACAAATAAAAATGTCTGAGAAGTTTCGGTTAGTAAGTTTCAATTTGTAAAGTAAATAATTAATTTTAGCTTGCCTTTTCTTGATATACAAGTTTTGTTAATCAGAAGTTTGTAGTGCTTTCGAAGTGTTCTTGATTACTTTGTTTAATAAGTTATTACGATTACGTAGAGAAATTGAAATGAAATATAAATTATAATACAGGGTTATTTTTGGACATATTTTTTATAAGTTCTAAACATAGGCATAAACATAGGTTAAGAAATGAAAAGTCCTATCCAAATTTAGTACGACGTGTAGTCTAGTGAACGTGTAGATGGCGCTAATCGGTGCTTAACCGAAAAATATGAGCTTATCGAAAATTTGGATACCGGCAAGTAGGATTCTGTGGCCAAGCGGTAAGGCACTCCGGCTATAAGAGGATCGTCTGATCGATGCGGGTTCGAATCCCGTCGGAATCCAAAATTTTGATAAGACTTTTCATTTCCTAATGAAATACCAAGTAAAATTACAAAAATTACGAACAGGTTATTCATAGGTTATGCTATGCATGATATAAATGAAAAGTCTTATCAAAATTTTCGATCCCGACGGGATTCAAACCCGCGACGATCAGACGATCCTCTAGTGCCTTCCACCGCTCGGCCACTGAACCACAGACGTCAGATTCGAAATCTTTGATAAGCTCATATTTATCGGTTAAGCACCGGTTACCAAGTGTGGATTAACACTATAAAAATAACAAAAATATTATATGCATGACATAGCTTTATGTCAAGTTTATTAGTAAGGGCCGCAATGACTGGTGCTAGTACTGCAATGAGGGCGATATTTGACTAAACAATTCTATAAGTAAGTAAGTTGGTACGAGTCAGTGGCCAACTCTGGTGACGGAGTTTTTTAGGCCGCATTAAGGCCTCCGTCATGGCTTAACGACTTAAATAGCCGGGACCGACAATTTAACGTGCCCTCCGAAGCACGGAAGCGCTCAGATGAAAATGCCACTGGCGGTCACCCATCCACTTACAGACCGTTTCGAACGTTTCTTAACTTCGACGATCTCATAAGAACGACTAAGCAAGCACGACCACGAGTTATATTATTTGACATAAAAGTGTGGACATATTTTAAGAGGCCTTTATACCAAGCAGTGGGTGCCGACTGAATAAATATAATACATTTATATTAAAGTAATATAAAATTTAAAAATAAGAGACAAAATTAAAGTTAAATTGCAGAATCCTTTTAAATGAGATGTAAGCCCACAAAAGACCTTACAGCCATGTTAAGACTTATTTGGAGCTCGAAATATTCTTAAAGAAATCTCGAGTTTATGCATTGCGAGCGAGGAAATAAGAACACGGAACTGCCTTTTACTTAAGTACGCATTATTGTCGAATTGTATACGGCGTAAAAACTCCGTCACCAAAGTTGGCTACTAAATCATACGAGCTTAGACTCTCATTCTACAATAATTGTACTCATACCTACAAACCCTAGCTTGAACCTAGGCATGAACAAGGCAAATAATTGAGGGTGACTAAAATAAGTGACGACCTAGATGCAAAGGATGCTCTTGAGCAAAAAGAGCGAGTTCAACTCTCGAGGCAGGAGAAGAGGCTAAACTCGGGGTGGGTATTTTATTAAGTAAGGAAAATAAAGCATTTAATAAATAACAATGATTTAGTCATTAACTTGTTTTAATTATCTGGTTCCCATAATACAAGCTTTGCTTTGTTTAGGGCTAGATGATGCTGCGTGAAAATGTCCAGCATTATATTATTATTTTGTATTTTGCTCACATTGAAACCATTCTATCTTCTCTCGATTCTGGCGACAATAATGAGAGGCTTTGCAAGCCAGATCCTGGTGCCGTTATTACATTACGTTATATTCAAGGCGGTTGCAGCGGCTTAGCGTATTTCTCTGCTAAGCCATCGTGTTGCCTTTACCTGTGTCCTTGAGCACATACAATTATATAAAAACAGGTTTACGACAATATCCTCAAGACGGTGTACACTGTCTCAGTACAACAGAAAAACAAAGAACCATGATTTATTAGAGGGTGGTCAGAAGCATGTCCAAATACATAGAAATTTTTTATGATGAATGGGTCGGCTCTTGACCTCAAAACTTACACAGACAAGAATGAAGTCTACGATGGAGTGAGCATACCCAGAAGGTCCTAACTCTCTTTTTAAAAACAACAGGGTCGTAGCTCAGCGGAAATACAGACATATATTTTATAGCTGCGAGATCAAATCGAACCATGGATATGCATCAATGCGTTTATTTTGCACTAGCAAGAGCTCGATTATTAGTTGAAATGACGTTATGCCAAAAACTATTGATTCATTATATCTAATTTCTCTATACTCGGAGGAGGGCGATAATTTCAGAGATACCTACAGTTTTTTTACTAATGCGGACGTTATCGTTTTTATAGGTTTTTTTTTACCATGTCTCTGTTTCTAAATAAATAATTTGAATGTTGAATTGAATAATTTGGTTTTTAATTTTATCTTTCAATTAATTCTATAAATAATCAATTTTATTACGAAGGTTTCCTAATTGCAATATTTCATTACTTTGCATAATGAGCTCGTTTAATCATCCACTGACACCTGGAGGTACGTCTTACGCCATTATCGTATAGAGTAACAAAATACATTGCAGATCGATGGGATTTGAAAAACCTTTGTTCAAGGTAGACATAGATACTCTCAGATTAAGTCTCTCTAGGACATTTGAAGGGGGAATTCAAAGGTGCGTTCCGATATTTAATTCGGGCCTACATTTTTTTTTATGATGAATGGGTCGGCTCTTGACCTCGAAACTAACAGAGGCAAGAATGAGGTCTACGATGGAGCGAGCCTACCCAGAAGGAGCCTATTAACTCTCTTCTTGAAAACAAAAGGGTCATAGCTCAGCGGAAATACAGACGCGGGAAGCTGATTCAAAATTTTTGCAGTGCGCATAATAAAAGAACTTTGAAAGCGCTTAGTTCTAATAAGTGGAATATCAACCAGGTGAAGATGATAATCAGCTGTGCGTCTGAAGTCCCTGTAAAAGAACGGTGAAGACGGAATAAGGCGGAAACATTTTGCTAGTTGGCCGTTTCAGATGATACGAAGAAAATAAGAAGAAAGTTGTTGTTCTCTTCAAATCCCCCCCAGTCCAACTGGGTATGACAGAAGCCAATGGCTTTCTATTGTGTTGGAGGCCAGAACTCACTTTCGGATCGATGCGCCAAGAGTTGTTTTTGCAAAGACTCTTGTTCGTACTTGAACTTGTCATTGTTACTCTGTGCACAATTTGGAGGTCACTTGAACCGATAAATCAATCACTGCACCCACGCCGTACGATATTGTCGTAATTTTGGTTGAGTTCGCTCGTAGGCTTTTGTAAAAAGCTATATACAAAATGCTAGTTTTACTTTGGCACGATGACTATAAAACATAGTAAACCGAATAAATAGCAGTCTGGATTGTAGAAGAAGATGAGTGGCAAATAGTTTACAGGAACGAGCAATATTTTTGGAAGACCTATCTAATAACACTCACTCTCACTCATAATTAATTTCAGTCATATAGCGTCCACTGCTGAACATAAGCCTCCCCCATCGATCTTGTGCAGCTTGCACCCAACGGCTTCCAGCAACCTTTACCAGATTGTCTTTCCATCTAACACACACAATCTACTATATAAAAATAAGTCGGGTTTTCCTTCCTGACGCTATAACTCCAGAACGCACGAACAGATTTCCACGGTTTTGCATTCGTTGGAAAGGTCTCAGGCTCCGTGAGGTTTATAGCAAAGAAAATTCAGGAAAAATCTGGTGGCATCTGGTGGCGAAACGGAGTTCGCTGGGTTTGCTAGTGGGATATAAAGTTTACGTTTAGATTAGTGTAGGTACCTTAAAATGAGTGTAATAGGTTAGCCAAGGATGTCCAGTGGAGAAAAAAGACCACTAGAAGAGTGACACAATAGACTGATGAAAAAATTTAGCTACTTCTGAGCGTAACTAAGCGATGATCTAACCTTTGGAAGTGACTCAATGATTCGTCATTGTCTCGCCAATAATGATACAAATTATATCCGTGAAGCTAGCAAAAACGCTTTAAATAAATTACAATTTATGTATGACACAGATTTTATTGTTGAAGTTATTTTTTTGCACATTAATTCGAACATAGAACCTCCTCCTTTTTTAAAGTCGGTTAAAAATTCATGACTGCATAGAACAGAAACTCTATACGCAATTAAATAGCAAAAGAGGCCTGTCTATTGCTTTCTTTATGATCGGTATCTTTCACAGGATAGAGGACAGAGCACGCATCCGAAATCTTCCTCATTTATTAGATAAACTTTGTATCACCGCAGAAAACGTGACAAAAGCTCTAAGAGTACGTCTCTTTGAATCGAGAAGTGAAGCCAACACAAGGTCTCATTGTCGAAGGATTAGCCCACGGTGACCGGAACGTAGTATTATACCCAGCGCTCATTCCAAGGCAATCGAACGCTCTACTGATCAATTATGCGCTCGTTACCCATTTCACTGCGTATTAGTAGGGATGTGCTGATATGAGATATCGATAGACAGGATGTGGTTTTAAGAAAACGATAGAGATTTCTCCAGATGATCATAATCCGCAAAGAATTTACCACGGCTGGATAAGGCCTCTCTCTGTTTACGCCATTCATTCTGGTCATGTGCTTCCCGCATCCAAAATCTATGCTGATCTTGATATTATCTACCCATGATACCATTGCAATTCGATGAACTTCTATGTCCGGTTCTGGGCCACCACTCGGTCAAAGTGTTACTACAAGATCTTATAAAAAAAATCATGATCTCGATTGCATCCGAAGGAACGATAGGTATTTTCTCATAAGTTCAAAATTTATGTTTTTCAGATCCTTTGAAGATGGTGTTTTTAATTGAGGTATAGGTAAGTCGTCTCTCAAATTATGTTGCTGTAAATCTTCGTAAATGTTTTTCAGTCCCTGAGAATGTTACATCTCGCTAAGACGCTTCGATTTTCTCTTAGATTTGGCGTGATGTCGATAACATACGAAAAATAAACGAAACAGGGACACGGCGTCTCCCCAAGGAAAACATGTTCGCTCTCATCTTCAGGTACAAACATACATTATTTTGAATCAGATATTTATATGAATTGAAACACTCTTGTGATGTCAATGTTTATCAATTCAAGCGTTGCCTTGGATATTTATTTGCGCTTCCTAAAAAAATATTATGTTGAAAATCGACGTATACGTCCTTAACTTTTAGATAGGTATATTTTGTGCAATAAAAAAACTGTGTCAATGATACAACTCATTCTACTGAAATAAGTAACCAATATTTATCTCCTAAACTTGATTTTCAATTGCTGATAAACTTTTGTGTTTGTATTTTGATAAAAGAAAAATGTTATTGTGTACTATAAGCTACTATAATTGTAAAATTGTAAAAATTTATTGTTGTTGCTATATTCTCATTATTTATTACAAGTATCTATACTTACTCATAATTATACTTTTAGGATATTTCTATTGTTATTGTTTTTGCTACTTTTTGTAAATCGTCGTTTTTCTGTCTTACTTTTCCAGTCCATTCAAAGGTTGTCTGGAAGAGATCGCTTTTAGCGATAAGGCCGCCCATTGTACCTACTTACTTGTCTTTGTGTATTTCCTGTTATGTTTCTTTTATCTATATCTATACTAATATTATAAAGAGGAAAGATTTGTTTGTTTGTTTGAAATGAATAGGCTCCGCAACCACTGAACCGATTTGAAAAATACTTTCATCAATAGAATCCCACATTATCCCCGTGAACATAGGCTATATTTTATCCCGGGGAAGTGAAGTTTTCCTGAGGGATCGCGGGTAACACCGCGGCGGCCAGCTAGTGAACAATAAAGTGTATTTCTATTCTGTTCTTATTGCATGAAAATGGTCAATATTATTGTTATCATTATTTCAAAGTTTACTTAATTTTACGGTTAATGAAAAAACATATCCAGATCTTACAAACATCTTGTGCTGCCGCGAGAGTTTGTCTGCCGTCATCGAAGCTCCCGCCACTCCATTGAGATCTTAATAATGCATTATACATTGACGGTTTGACGCTATCTCGGCGTAAGATCGATAAGACAATACGTCAATGGGTATTGTTCTATGAATGTACCTATTATCTGCGTATCACAGTAGGCTTCTAAATCTACTGTCGACAATGAGATTCGATACATTTATGGGTAGATATATTGGTACAGGAATCTTACATCATTGTGTCCTATTCTCTAGCGTTCATCAATATAATTGACACCCTCTAGCTATATATGTATATACAGGGTTATTTGTAAAACACTGAGAGGTTACCTCTCAGGACTGTATTACTATCATCATAAGGAACTACTTTTGATATTTTTTTTTTCATCAGATTGTCATACAGAAATAAAAATATTTAGGTACATTGAACGCTCTAAATGTTACGAAGTCTATGCGAAACAAAAGAAAGCGATAGTTCAAAGCGAAGGGTTAGGGCGGCGGGGCCCGAAATGTGTTCGATAGGACAATGTTTTAGATAGGAAAACGAAATCTTTAATGTTTGTTTTTGGTAAATGTATTATGTTTTGTAAAAAGTCTTACAACAAAAGGTATTTATTTATTTATTTAGTGAATCATAGAAGAAAAGTACGAAAAAATTAAATTTTAGCCTTCAATGATTTTAACTTACTTATTCTTAAATCTACTAAACTAATTTAATTTTTTTTATGACTTTGTAGCAAAACCAAGTCAATATTGCAATCTGATAAAACATCGATAAAATAGCTTGACATCACTACCACAAAAATGTAGCCACAATAACGGGCTACCGATTAGGCATCAATCTAATGAGATTGCCATACATTACCGCTTAGGAAGTACGGATTAGCTTGTATGCAATCATCTGGCAAGCAATGGATGACAAAATAACTGGAACGAATTAATTGTAATAATACAGTTTATAAGCTTGGTAGGATAATTAATGTTCGTGATTCATTACGCAATAAAACTAGAAAAGTCCTCGGCTTCTTTCGTCAATTTATCTTATTTATTTATTTATTAGTTCACCAACATAGAGTACACCTTAACATAAAACATGGAAACCACACAACAATTCTTTCTGAGTGTCTCTACACTTAGAGGTGAAGACGGCGTGATATCTTGACACATGTCATGTCTTTTAAAGTAAGTTCGTATGAGTCAGTGGCCAACTCTGGTGACGGAGTTTTTAGGCCGCCTTAAGAACTCCGCCATGGCTTAAATAGCTGCTAACAATTTAACGTGCCCTCCGAAGCACGGAAGCGCTCAGACGAAAATGCCACTGGCGGTCACCCATCCACTTACAGACCGTTTTGTTACGACTAAGCAAGCACAAGACGTCTCATAATATCAAATTGATATGAGATAATATAAGAAAAAAATCGGAGTACAACTAATTGATGGAGATTTTGGTGAGTAGGTATCGATAAAAACATAAAGTGTATAACGAAAATAATTTTACTAAAGAACCTCTTCGTTTTAGTAGAGCGTACAGAGATAAGTTGTTGCACTGTGACTAGTGACGTATGTAGTGTCACATCCAAAAAGATCTTGTCTTTCTAAATCCTGTTAAGAGCTTCGATCCATTATATTCTGATCGAAGATTATAAGCAACAGACAGTCAGACTCATCATTCAAGTTTTATTACTCAGATTCATTTTCTAAGCACAGCTAGTGTTTACTGATTTTCAATGCTTTCTTACCGATGTTCATCATCATCATCATTGGCCTGCCCTTATCCCGATCATGCGGGGTCGGCATAACATGTTCTCTTCCACTCTCCCCTATCACTCGTCATCTCTGTATCAACTCCTTTCTTTTCCATATCTTCTTTCACACAATCCATCCATCTTTTCTTAGGTCTACCTCTACTCACACATCCACTTACATTCATTTCCATCACCCTTTTAGTTACATGACTTTCATCCCTCCGCATTACATGCCCATACCACGCTAACCTATTGCTCCTCAACTTTTCAGTCACCGGGCTGCTTTCTTACCGATGTTGCAAACAAAAAATGGAATGAGTTGTTTAACTAATAATAGTGTTTGAACCTTTTAGATCGTGTTTATGAAAGTCTTAAGGTTTAAATTCCGCAGGAAAAAATTATCTCAGGTGGTCTCACTCAGAAGTAGCTTGACTTTTAGAAAGATGGATCACCTAAAATAATGCTAGCCCCCAAACCGTGCTTGTTGCCCTGATTCTTCACGGTATTAGTCGCGAAAGAACAGGAGTAAAATTAGTTCTAAGACTATTCCAAGTGATCCTAGCGGTCCTACTGAATAAATGATTTTTGACTTTGACTTTGTAGAGCTCTATACACTCATCTGATACAATGCTTGACGAAATTATGAACAAGTTTCTCGATATTTGCCGAAGAGAACTGTATAAGATGGTATCGGTAACGAGTTCGAAAGTTTTTTACCATCTCAAAAATGCCCAACGCGCCTTAAGAAATTTCACACCGAAAATAGCGAAAGCAAGGGCTCAGTCATATGCTCAAATCTATTTAAAAAGAAAGTGAAGCTATTTTATAACACCATTCATACTTCAATCGAAGTATATCAATGACATAGAAGTGAAACTCGAAACGTGTTTTAAAATATGGTATAACCAAACAAACTGAATGATTGATTACTTCTTTGTGTCATCTATTCTTAAAGGTAATTGAATACTTATCTATTAATAATAGAATATTTTATTACAAAATTCATAGGTCAATTTTATTCAGTGATTTACACCATTAACCATTAACCTATCACTTTTATTTTCTCATTAATAAAAGGCTAGATAAAGTGCCGAATATCTTTAACCGAAGATCACCTTCAAAGGTTAATTAGAGGCTCGATACTATCGCGACATAACAGAAATTAATTGCACCGAAGAAATTTATATAAAGCAATTCTTCTTCTCGAGTGACAGGCATTTGTCCCTGCGAGTGGGGTAAGGTATAAGCTGAAGCTATTACAAGAAAAGCAACGAATAGCATCAAAAAAAATCTTACATGTTCATTTTCCCTATAAAATAATTGAAAGGAAAACTTCATTTTTCCAGTGTGAGCCAAATTTCTAAATCTAAATCCATTTAGTAATTTATCGTAGAAGAGTAAAACAATCATAATTTATATTTTTTTAAAGATACGATAATATTTATTTAGATACAAACATTATTATTATTGATTATCATTATTATTTGAAGATACATTTTTGGTACTTAAATAGTTAGTTAGTTGGATATTTCCATAGAATGTGGCTCAGTTGAAATATGGCTTAGTAGAGATAGCTATAGCCATATTTAGCATCTGCATTAAAGTGCCTCCAAGGTGCGAGTATGAAAGTAAATCTTTCGATTTTTTTAAATTAAATAATGCTGCAAGATCCTCCCTTGCGCCCGACCCAAGATATTGGATGCCAAAACCTTCTGTCAGCGTCTAACGATAAACCACCAAGAGTAATGACCCTGCTAGATATGAAATTAGATCGGTTACATTACCTTAATGCATTGAATAATCTGATAGAACTGAAACTTGAACACCAACCCTTCATGTTTAGAAGTTTCAAGTCCATCAGTTTGATTAAAAAAAAATAAAAAGTTGCGTTGATTTTTGTCGTATCACGAGTTGCGTTTCTAGATGCTCTTTTAAATTAACTATTTTTATTAAAATAATGTTTGAAAAATTATGAAAATGTTAGGAACAATTTGTTTTATAAATTACTTTGACTGATTGGAAACGTTTAGTCAAGACAAATTAGTGATCATCTTATTGATCAAAGAGTTTATTTTGTGAGAGATTTAGTAAATCACCTTATTAGTTACTACAACCATTTATTTTAGTCATCTTTAGTTAATAAGGGCTACTTTAGTTTATAAGGTAACCTGCGCTGATGAGAATAACTTGGAAAGGTATAGGTCAGTTTTGAACCTATTGATAATTGACATCAATGTGATATGAAGTGCTCTTTACTACAAAAAATACTGGAAGATATCGCTTTTAGCGATAAGGCCGCACATTGTAACTAATTTTTTTGTGCCGATACTTTTTATTCATTTTTTTTTTATTCTTTGTTTTATGTTTTACAATAAAGATATTATAAAACGTAAACAGGGTCACGACTGTATCCCCAAGGCGCGGTAGACATTCTCTCAGATCTTTATATTCCAGATCCTTTGAAGATGAAGATATTATATTGTATTTTCCTGATCCAGCTATTTCTTACACATTGCAAAAAATAGGTACACATTCATGGTTCTACCAATTTCGAGATAGAGAAAGCATTCAACATTATTCAATTCACTTTAGAAATAAATGTTTATTTTAAGTCCTGTTTCAATTTTGTATCCAAACATCAAAACACACTTTAGCTGATGCGAATAGCCGTCATAACGTCGACAACGTCACAACATTTACGTTAAACTTATAAACACAACGTTATGGAGTTTGTGGGTGGTCGATATGACATTCATTAAGTTTATGTGGTAAACACACATCCTTTGCACATGTCGTTTGCATAAAGAATATACATCTTATGGTCGCCGCACAGAGCTACCGGCCACAACCACAAAACGCCGCCACTGGCATATTTCCTGTAGTTTTCATACATTTTATGTGGACGCACATGGTTGACGCCGGTGGCCGCCATACGCTACAATGTATGAAACTATAGGAAATATGCCGGTGGCGGCTTTTTGTGGTTGTGGCCGGTGGCTTAAAATGGCTAGTTCGCACCACTTATTGTTCTCGAAAAAAAACTTTGATACATTCACAACCACATCTACTACTATCATTTTAATAATTGCGTCTCTTTCTCGTATGGGTGGACAAGCATAAGATTCTGACATACAACTATATCTATACTCTATACTCTTTCATTGTTTAGTTAGTTAGTATTTGGTATGAATCGTCTTTTACTTCCGGAGAGGGGAGAAGGGTTGTCTGCGACACAGCTTTTATGAGCTACTGCAGGCATCATCGCTTTCAAATGCTTTTGTGCACATTGTTTGTATTCTTAATAAATATAATTTTGATTTTCTGCTTCATTTACTTTAATTTCATTTATAAATAAGCTCGTAATTTTGACTTTTTTCTTCACCAAATTGTCTTGAATTTGATCCAAATACCATGTAATGCCTCGGTTTTCATTTAAAAAAATTCCATTTCTTAAAACAAATATTATTTAATAGATTCTACTCAAAACCTAGATAGCCACAAACTTGCACGAGCTTATTGTTTCCTTCCTTTGTATGTTTTTGAAAAATCTATAGGCCGGCATTCAGTCTTACTTCCCTCATAACAAAATTTGGTAAACAGTTCTAATGAGATTACCAAGGGTCATCCAATCATTCATACCCAATTTGTAGGCGGGATCCCATCCTAAACCATTCCCAATTATGCTCATATCATTTCCAATTTCAACGAGAACAAATTAATCCGTTTACAATCCGATGTCAATGTGTCGTTTTTAGATTATATTATAAAAAAAGTTACAATTTCCTGTACCCGTGGTTACTATGGGAATACTTTACTTTTCAATAATGGGATAAAATTCCTATGATTGCCTAGTTCAAGATTTCCTATCTATTTGTGTGCCAATTTAATTCAAATCAATTTAAGTACTTCTTGCGTGAAAAGTGAAAGAGAAACAGAAATCCATCTTCACTTAGTATTAATAGTTTACATTTAGAACAGAATACTGAGAATAAAATTTCATTTCTCCAAAATACAGAAAGTAGAGAGACCTAAGTTAAGTGTCTTTTTCTTGTATATCATTTTTTTCTATGGTATGCAATAATGAATTATCTATCTATCTATTTATATGGCGGAAAACAGGATTTGAGCAGCTGGAGCGCTGGTTTTCAGTAGCTACGTCCAACCGACATTTTGCAGTTTCATTTTGAATGATTTCATCTGAACGAATGTCCACCCTTGTAATGTTCCCTTTATACAAGAATCTTTGGTACAAGTTGGAACTAACCGTGCCCACAATTGTAGCCCTGTTAGTAGTTTGCTTTGGTTGTGAGTTTATCACTTTGGTTACGGAACCCTGAAGATTGTGATACTCACGTACACTCCCACTCATAACCTTTTGTGATGAACGAGCTGTCACGTGCATCGATCACGCTTGGAGAAGCATAATATCTTAAACCTTTACCTAATTATAATGTCATTTTTCTACTTTCTAATCCGTACGTCATTGGGCTTCTTAAACTGTGTAGGTAGGTATTATTAATTCGAAAAATAGTCTAGTTAGTAAGTTCGTCTTAGTGGCCACCTCTAGTGACACTCTTTGGCCATCTTCAGGCCTCCGTATTCGCTAACGCACGAAAGTTCTCAGTTAGTAATGCCAATATGATCATTGGTCACCCATCCAATTAATCTTTGACGACCTCTGTGGCGCAGTAGGTGAAAGCCCGCTTGAGACGCAGCAGGTTGCGGGTTCGAATGTTTGTATGATCTGCAAATATTTATCTCGGGTCTGGGTATTTCTATGTATACATAATATATATTTATTTACAAACAAAAAGTATAAAAGTATTGTATCAGTTATCTGGTTCCCATAGTACAAGCTATGCTTAGTTTGGGGCTAGATGATGATGTGTGATATTGTCCAGCATTAAAAAAAAAATTCTAGAACAGCTATACGAGCGCTTCTTGAACCCTAGTTGTAAGGTGAGGTCTTTGTTTGTTATTTGTTATCGCAGATAACTCTTGTAATTTATTTATTACTAGCTGTCCGTCGCGGTCCCTCAGGAAAACTTCATAAAATATAGCCTATGTTCATCAGGGATAATGTAGGATTGTGATGGTGAAAGAATTTTTTAAATCGGTCCAGTAGTTTCGGAGCCTATTCAATACAAACAAATCTTTCCTCTTTATAATATTACGAGTAGTATAGACAAAATTAACACATAAAATGGCAAATATGTGTAGAATTAAAATGATCAATTTAACTTGAATTCAAAACTTAAGGGATCATCCCACTAAGCCAACATAGCATCACAGTCTCTGCCATAAAGTACAGAATGTACTACTGGACCCGACGTCCATTTTTTCACCCTCCCAACAAGATTGAATCCATAACTCCTCCTTAGTCCTGACACAGGTGGGGACCATCCCTCCTCAATTTTACAGAGGACTTCCAATACCAGTTTAATTAAGATATCTTTAGACCTTTTTATTAGCTTGTAACATCTTTACAGGTACTTAGGGCAGTTTTATATTGCGTAGTAGGTGTGGGTTCCATTTCGAGATAAAATACTTACGAGTATTAAATGCGAAAAGAATATTTTCTTCTTTACGCTGAAACATCTTTAGATTAAGATGAAAGTAGGTAGATTCAAGAGCAAAAAAAAAACAGTGGCACTCCACGAGTGCCCTCAGAAGTGAAAACTTGAACGGTTCTAAACTTGACAAATAACCCGGTGTCGGTGAGCAATCTCGTGACTCGCACGTGACCTTTTCAAGGCAAATCCAATAATTTTTTCTCATCTCAAAACTGCCAAACGCGCCTTAAAAGTTTTCACTTGAAAAAACAAAATGTCTTAAGTCTAAAAAATTAGAAAGTATCACAACATGCGTTCCTAAATTAAAAAGATATACCTACAACAACTTACTTTTGAGTAGTGTTAGCGGAGTAAACGATGAAACTTCAGTCTCTTTAATACCGACTATCCAAATAGTAATCGTTTCTCAGCAGGAAGTAGAAAATCATTGAAAAATAGCCTCAAAGGCTCACAAATTACTTTTCCTGAAACGAAGAAAGCAAACTTAAAAAAAAAAGAAGTCTCGAAACGTCTCGCAAAAAACTTCTCTTAACACGGTTCAACTACATATTAACACATACTTCAGTCATGTTGTCTGTGTTGACTGAATATAGTGCCAAAACTTATGATCCGGTAATCCGGGTTCGATTTAACGAAAGAACAGGAATAAAATTAGTTTTAAGACTATTCTTAGTGATCCCTGCAGTCGTACTGAATAAATGCTTTTTGACTTTTGACTTTTATTCTTGGCGTCAATGGATTTGGTGGAAAATAGTGTTCAAAAATCAGCGGCGTAGGTATACACAACGTATTTTCCGTGAGTAAGACTGTTAGCTGAGGGGATGGTAGGTAAAGATGCTACATACAGCCTTCTCCATTTCAGTAATAGCCGTTATACTGTCCTAAAAAGATTGTCATAATCAAATTCAATAAAGTCACAAAAGAAAACTAACTACCGACTCAATCTAAACTCAAACAAAACTTACACTAACGATTTCTGATTATCAGAACCAGGAAGTCAGTATTTTGCACAGTAATATTTAATGATAGAGTGTTGAATGTACTGAAGAATTAAATGATATGTAGCTCAACCCAAACTGAGGACCCAACACGAGATTTGAAACGGTATCTTATTTGAAAATCAAAATGGAGATGAGTTCAGGATTCATTCAAAAAACGTATGATGCGCAAACATGAATCTCGTACCAATGTTTCTCGAAGAAAACTCGAAAAGCTTAAATTGTATTCTAAAATGCACAAATGTGGTGAAAGATAATATTGTGTTATTTGTGTATGCATCTTGTTTTTTAGACAGATAATTTTCTTATTTCGCATACCATAAATCGTTCTCTATATGAGTTTGTCGATTCTTTATTTTATTCAAGTTAAGACATTTAAAAAGAAATAGGCTCCGATTTTTTTTTCTTTTATTCATTTATCGAATGAAATTTAACAAAATATAAACTTAGTTAACTATACCATCAAAAAATCACTAAGATGTGAAGGGGATACTATACACATTGAGCTTGTTGAATTTACATTAATAAGCATAATTTGAGCAGTCTTCTTCGACTAGACCATGAACTTAACATGGACTCTGATGCTGTATCAATTGAATAAATTATTTAATTTATTTATCTTGAAAATGAAATAAGTAGTGGTGTTTGTAACTTTACAATCTCGATCCAATCTCAATTTGTTTTCACTCAAGTCCAAAACAGTAGTACGGTCTACACAATTTCTGTGAACAGGTGCGCTCAACAAACACGTGTCTGAGACGTATCCTGTTGTGCACCTCGAATAACGCGTTTCGGGAGCGTAGTTGAATATTTAAGCGTACAGAACAGTCTAAGTTCCGCATCATTCTTTTTGTCCAGTTTTTGAAGGTCCTAACAGACCAGAAACGTATACTATACAGGGTGTAAAAAGACAACTATCGAAAATTGAGGGGCTGCAATCAGACCATGACTCTAAACACATTTAGCGAAAAAAAACGCGATTTTTTTTTTTACTTAGCTTAGTTATTTTATGATATTTTCGGTAATTTACTACTATTATAACATAATAAGACCTAATAATTTCATTTATAAAAGAAAGAAACAGTAAAAACTCAAAATCCAGCAATCTACTTAAAACAACGCGCCCGAACATACGCAAACAGTAATCTTCAAGCGCTGTTTTCTCCGGATATAATGATTTTTTCGGAAAATCCTTTTGGATTTGGTTGTGTGTTGGGATGCTGTACCTACCCTTTGCGGTCTCGGTGGACGTCTTTTTACACCCTGTATTAATGGATAAATGAATATAAAGCTAGAATCATATTATTGGACGCGGCTTACGGACGCGGCTGAGAGCCGCGATCTGGATAATGATTGCACACTGAGCTGTGCAAACTATCGGACGTAAGTCGCGGACGTGTCCTTGAGCTTCGGACGTCCGACAACGAGCTGGTGCGCTGGATGTTGTTCTACTGTGCATACCATGTGTATGTGTGTATGTATATGTGTGATAGTATGTTTCTAGCTTTAGAAGGGAGTCAGTGCTCAGGTGACGGTTAATAGATGAAAATTAAAGAAGATTCTATTGTGTAAAAATGGAACAATAACAGGAATATGATGATAGCAGAAGAGATTTCATCACTTTTTTTATGGTGTACCATAAAAAAAGTGATGAAATCTCTTCACCACACATTTTTTCATAGTCCTGAAACCTACATACGACAAATATAAAGGTAGGTACGTTTTAATATTGTAGACATCTTGAAAGAATCTTAGATTGTCCACCGCGCCATAAGGATACGATACAGTCCTGTTTCATAAAAGATCTCTCATTTTCTCTAAGTGGAATTCATACCCCGTGTTTTAAGCCTAAAAGCCTTTGATACATCAGACAAAGCACATTAAATCTCTAAGTGGCTGGAGGTAGCAATTTGGCTGCCGATCGAGTTAGCTCCGCCCCGCGGCACCGCTCGCTGTCTTGATTAGAGAGTAAAAGGAGGAACTGATCTTCAGAAACCGTGGGATTTATATCAGACACTGAGTATTTTATTAAAACTTGATGTTTATAACCGATATTGTAAGAGCTCGAGTTGTCTATGATTCGTGATTGATGGTCAAAATTCTGTTAATCACATCTAAGCGCTCGCCGTGCTCGAGCGTTACATTTTCGTTCCTAGCGACACAGCTGTAAAGCCATGACGATGGCTTTCTGGTAGCTTAGAAATGAAGGATACTAGATTTCTTAGCCATCGCATTGAAAAGAGTTGTGGAGGAAATTGCATCATTGCACAAGAGCTAAGCTCTCCAAATTGAGGGTTAAACTCGCTGAGAACTCCTGGGAAAATCCTTGTTGGTACTTGATCTGCAATGACCTCGTTGTGTTGCAGTTGTCCATCTCAAACTTTCCAAAACAAAATATCTATGAATGAAAACAATCTCCACAGCCGACCCACGCTCTACATTCCGTGACAATAAACCGAACTAGTGTTGCGCAAACTTTGACCCGCAGCCGAATCCGACATTGAGCATACAGAGCTTTATAATGCATGGACGATACGATTTTAGGATTATCTTAGGATCAAAAAGCTGTTACGCAGGGAGAGTTTCTCGCATGCGAGCGGCGATTATAGGCTTCTAGGCAATAATATGGTCGCCTAGTGTAAACAAATGCTTCGAGGCTCGCCTCTAGAATAGGATTATAATAATAATAAATAATGCTGGACATTTCACACAGCATATAATCTCGCTAGCTTTCTACTAAAAATAGTCTTAGTAATCAGATTATGTCTAACTTAATTTAATTCAATAATATTACAATGTACCTGCATTATGTATACTACCTCTTCTGTCTGTGGCACAAAATAAAAAGTTCTATTTCTATTTCTTTTTTACGAGTTTCTGTCAAAATGTAACAACCGCAGTCGAGACTCGAATGGCGATTTTTGCCGAGGGGTAATCGAATACGATTTTTCGCCGCTCGCGTGCGAGAAACTCTTCTTGTGCAACAGCCGCTTTATTTGGGTATTTTATTCTAGTGGTCAACACGCATTTTTTGGCCTCACTTCATTATTTGGCTCCTTACTGTATGTATCTTTTGACGAGATTCAATTTGTTCGATTGGATACCCGCTGTAAGTTCACTATTTTGTTTTAAGATAAATTGCCTAGTACAAGTTACCTTCTCAACTTTCCTCCAAAGTTTTATTACGGAGTAACAATCATCCAAACTTTCATTTATTGTATTAGTAGATTATTTTTAAAAATTTACTTTTTCTCATTAAATGAATATCGTGTCGTTGGATATAAAGGCAGGCGTCCACCGGACAGTGACCGCGCACTGACCGATCATTAGTCGTCGGACACGTCCATTTGTCATTCTCTCGCCTTCCGTACAACTCGATTTCGGAACGTACACTGTTCTTTATGAAAAGCTTGTGGTTTGACCTCCACTACAACATTAATCATCGGTTAAGTGAAAGTAATTTTAAAAGTTGAATCAAGTATTGGAAATGGTTTGGCTAATGTAAATTAGTGTCAGGAGTAGATACTTTTAAACCTAGTTAGTTATTTGAACACCGTAGAGTTTTCGAACATTTAATATTTTAACACCATGCATTTTCATCAAGTTAATTATTTTACTGTAACTTTCGTTACTTTTTATCAATTTACCACCTCACAGTCAGCATAAGCATTAGGAAGTAACTTTTATTTTAATAGACGGCTGTGGATAGCACGTTAATCTGTCGGTACCGGGTTTACAGCTTGACGGGGGCCTTAGGGCGGTCTATGAACTTCCGAACACAGGGTTGACTAAATTAAAACGTAATCTACAAACAGCAAAAACATAGATCTCATAATTCTTAATCAGTGGTTGAGTTGTTGGTGAAAGTTAACTAAACAAAACAATAATTTAGTTTACGCTGGTGGTCCATTTCAATCTTGTTCATCGTGTTGCTTGTCATTAGTATAAAGTAGTGTATTTTTATGTGAACAAAGAAATGTGTGGTTGAAAGTAAGAATCTCAGATATTTGGTGTCATACTGACTTAACTTACATAAATCTTCTTAGAATAGAATTGAATAACATTTATTTGGCACAAACACACACAAGAAAGCCCTAAAGGAAAAACAAAACAAACTATGAAGAAAAACAAACAATATAGGTACATGTAGGTAGTAACATCAAACTTATAAATTAAAACATGTTTAAAAACAAACAATAACAAAATGTGTCTTCATAGATCGAACATAAAGTCATGGGTCCAAGTGCTATTAGCCCATATCCTGTGTGTGGTTTGTCCAAAAAGGTCGAGTCTCAGCGTTGTGCTACCTCTTGTCATGTCACTGTTTTCAAACCAGTGTGATGGAAAGACTTGGTGCGTCTCACTATAGTTGCTTTGAACTTAACACACGTCTTTTAGAACTCTTTAGATTCTATGATATGCCGGTTTCCTCACGATGTTTCCTTTCGCCGTTTGAGACTACTGCCATTGTGCACGTCTTTTGGACAGATAGCTCGTTGGTGCACTACAGGATTCGAACTTGTTCTGATCTATTAGCACTCCACAAAAACATGCGGTGTATGCCAGCCCTATTCTAAACTTAGTACGTTCAAAGTTGTTCCGCCAGGTGGTTCCGAAATCCAAACTTTGGACACCAGGGAGTTTTGACGGCTATTTTTGTGGGGTAGGTCTTTTGCTTTACGACAAGGGTTGATTTGTGGGGATAATGAGATGTGCGGTTTTTTCTAACTTTTGCTGAGCTCGGCATAAAATTGACGGATAAAAACGGAAAATACCTTTCAGCGTAAAACTTGATGGAGGCCTTTGGGCGATATAAAGTCGAGGATCTCAACTCATGGGACTCATGGTATAATATAAGTTCGAAGACCTTAGATCCATCACTTTCCGCAAAGAAAAAAGTGTGATTCACAAATGCAAAGATACTTTTAAAAGTAATTTGACTCGTACAAAGTTACTAGTAGCAGCCAGCTTGGAACACTTAGATTCCTCGCAGACACTTAGACGCCTACAGACTTTCTATCGGCCGATAGTTGAGACGGAATATACTTCGGCTCGTAATGAGTATGGAGAAGTATAACCCGTCTGAACTATCGGCCAATAGAAAGTCTGTAGTCTGCGAGGGATCTAAGTGCCACTTCAACTGTTCTATCAGTGGCAGCATTAAAATCTTCTAGTGTGGTTTAAGAGCATAAGGGAGACTTCTGCTGCATTTATTGATATACAGCACCAGAGTCACATCAGTTAGGTTCAGTTCTCCAAACCAATGGACCAATGAGTTTAGACAAAAAAGTCTAGGCCAACTCTGGAATCTTCATTACACTGATTGAATATAGTTAAAACAGGGTCACGACTGTATCTCCAAGGCCTGGTCGACATTCTCTCAGATCTTTTTATGTATTCCAGATCTCTTTAAGATGTCTAAGAAGAAGGTAGTCAGAGGCTAAGCTGAATTAATGAAGCGCTCGTGGTCGTGCGCTTAGTGTTCTTGATATAAGTAGTATATCAGTCATGTTAGTACCCATAACACAAGCTCTGCTTACTTTGGGGCTAGATGATGCTGTGTGAAAAGTCCAGCATTATTATTTATTTATTTATTTTATAGAGCATCGAAACGGTCTGTTAGTGGATGGGTGACCTGACCGCCAATGGCATTTTCATCTGAGCGCTTCCGTGCTTCGAAGGGCACGTTAAATAGTCAGTCCCGGCTATTTAAGTCGTTAAACCATGACGGAGGCCTTAAGGTGGCCTAAAAACTCCGTCACCAGAGTTCACCACTCATACGAACTTACTTACCACACTGGTTAGTTATGAGACAAAAACAACTGATATAAACTAGACAGCGTAAAACTAATAAATAGACAGTATTCCTTTCACCACACTAGTTATAGCTAGTGGCTAAACAAGAAGAACACACAGAGTGACAGGATACTACATTTCACCCTCTGACAGCTTTCCGTAACCGATCTGGTTCATTGAAACTAAACAAGAGTTCATGCTGTGTTGTGTTGTGACCCTTTTATCATTTCTCGGATAAGCTAGTTATAAAACGAGATATAAATTATCCAGAGATTTATGTGCTAGATAAATCTGTTGTGTTGAAATTGCTTTATCGGAAGATATAAAATGTTTTACTTTCACGTGAGACAACGGGTGTAATGTTATTATTTGGGCCTGGATATTAATTTTGATAGTAGAGATACATTTTCTATCTATAGGTATGGGTAAGAAAGGAGTGGATATGGAGATGACTATAGAGGAGAGTGGAGAAAGAGAACATGTTGTGCCGACCCCGCATAATCGGGATAAGGGCAGGCCAATGATGACAGAGATACATTTTCTGAAGCTTCCGCGATCATGGTCAGAACGGGACAAGAATCAAAATGAATAGAATAGAACATTATTGTACACCATAAAAATAACATAAATTAAAAACAAACATGTAAAAATATGGTACAATGGGCGACCTTATTGCTAATAGCTCTCTTCCAGGTAACCTTTGGATGGACAGGATAAAGATTAACAAATGAGGACGGTACATAATGATACTTAAAGGAATAAGTTAAATTAATGACAATATGTTAAGAGAAAAAATAAATGCCTTGGTTTGGAATATTTTGAAAAATTGGCCTTTAAAGTCAGAAATCGTGGTGGGAAGCATCCGTCTAATATTCATCAAACGAACGAAAAAGGAACGCGAATACGGCCCCAGCTGTGTCGTTTGTGCAATACACAACTAAGACCAGAAGGTATGACATTAACATTGTCCCGTCGCGAGAATCAGATTGACATCTCTTGCGTATGATTGCAACACTCGTCTGCAACATCATCGAGCTCGTCTTACTCGTCATTGAACCCTTAAATTAGATCGTCAAAGATCTTACCCCTAAGATGTTTTATCTAGCCCATGGTTTGTGTCAGAGTGTATCCTGTCTTTATTTTCCCATCTCTGTATGTAAAGCTGTACTTTTAACCATTTCTTGCAAGTGGCTGAGCCCATTCATCCTTAAGGATCAATAAACAAATACAACATGTTCAAAGGATTCTACTTAAACCATACGCGAAGCCGACTGCTTACAAAACAAACAAGTTTAAGAACCAACAAGGTAAACGCCACTTTGAAACACAGCTTTATGTAAATTGAACTTTATTGTTTTGACATCAAAGTCGATTTTGATGTAGGATGTGTCTGCAGATGAGAGTGGCGGCATTGCTTCAAGAAACGGTGGGTTTGCTATTTGATCAGAAAATATCTTACTTCCAAAGTGATTTGTGTTGCAGGCGTATTTTTTCTCTCGATAAGACTTTGTTGTGCGTAATGATCCTATAGAATGCCTATCTAGACCTGGGGATACGTTATTATTCTTTTATGAAAAACTTTTGTAAACTTTACTAGCACAACAATTAAATGGTTGGAGCTACAGCCTAGGCCACAGTAATTTCTCTGCCAAGATAAGCCCAACTCAGAGAGAGAGAGAGCAAGAAAGAACCCTCATTTTTAACCTTGGTCTCCAACGACCTCTTATTTACTCACAGCAAAATCTGAGGGAACGGAGTGCTTCCGCCAAGACAAGCCCATATATATATCTGTAAGTGGATGGGTGACCGCCAGTGGCATTTTCATCTGAGCGCTTCCGTGCTTCGGAGGGCACGTTAAATTGTCGGTCCCGGCTATTTCAGTCGTTAAGCCATGACGGAGGCCTTTAGGCGGCCTAAAAACTCCGTCACCAGAGTTGGCCACTGACTCATACGAACTTACTTTTACTTAAGCCCATAGAAATCACCCTTTTCTCGAAGTGTGATCCTAATAAAATTATGCTCATTCCTCATATAGAAAATACGCCCCACTATAAAGGTTGTGCACCATTACAGTGGGGCTTATTTCCCCAAACTATGATGTACACTGCAGCCAACAGAACGCAGGGGAACACATCACAGACGACTGTCCGTCTGTAAACAAAACTTCTTGAGAAGATCCATTTTCGTCGTGTAAATAATTTATATAGCTGGTCTCACGTGTTTAATTAGATGTTTACTGATATGTTAACGGAACTGTTTAGTATAATACAATGTATACCTAAACCCTTATAGGATCTTAAGTGATTTCTGAGGTAATAAATAAATAAATAATGCTGCACAATTTCACACAGCATCATCTAGCCCCAAACTAAGCATAGCTTGTAACAATGGGAACCTTATTTAATGTCCATGGGGATACAGTAGTTTTTAGTAAATTTTACTCATGTTTCTTCGGAACGGTGTTCAACAAAAAATATTAAAAAATATTTATGTAATGATTTTTTTGTTTGTTATGAAAATCTCAAGAAAATCGATAATGACTATCCTTTTAATTCATTGTTGCTTCCTGTATAACTTAGTCTATTCGAGCGTGTATGTGTGTGCGCTCGGATGTAGCCAGGTTGCGATTGGTGGAATGTCTGTTCTTCTTGAAAATCATTATGCAACAAGTCCTATAGAATCATTAAAAGATAAATTTTGAAGTGAAATCTTATATCGGCTTAGGAATTAAATTGATACGGTCAAACGTCTATTTACAACCCAAAAATGAAGCCCTGTCAGTTTGTGTAGTTTAAAATGAAAGACCCTGTAGTGAAGAAAATGTGCAGCAAAAACGGGTTTAGCCTAGCTTTATTTTAAGCGATCCATTCTTTCATATCTACGAGTATTCAAGTTCAGAATAGATAAGTATACGGTTCGTGTTATACAACCTTTTTGTGCTGGTCCAATCACACAGAATCACAAAACAATAGGTTTATCTATTTGTCTGTTGTCAGAAACATTGTTCGAAATTCAAACACATCTGTTCAATGTTGTTTTTTCTCTGCGACGCCATATTTGTTTTTGTTAGTGGCCAGTGAACTCCATTGATTGAACATTGGTTGAATATAATGCTTTCATAGGATGGCCAAGTGGATAGATAACTTATTCCTGTATTCTATCAAACCATGGTAAAAGGATTTGAAGAGTCTTCACTCAAATGTGAGACTTTACAGTCACTCTACACATTCGCCGAACTATTCGCCAAACTATTAGTTGGAAAGACGATGACGGGCGAACACAGGTGATGAGGCCCTCTACACGTTCGTGAACATTGGCATTCGTCTATAATTGGCGAATATTTTAAGGGCTCATTATAGGTGACATAGCAAGAATTCGAAAGTTAGATGTGGCACGAGCCTAAATCATGTTGAAATTCCACAAACTACACAAAAAATCCAAAGTGCACAATATATTTTCTGGTAGGTACAGCAAGCTATTGTAAAAAGTTCCCACGCAAGCGAAACTACAAAAGCCATATAATATTTACAGCAAACTTGAAAATAGCTACAACGTAATCCTTCGTGATTTATCCCCCAGTCTATTTCCTTCCGCCTTGGAAACGACTCCTTGTTCCTATTTTTAACCCAAGCCTGTGAAACATCTGTCATTCGAATGTATCTGTGCAGCAAATACTTTAAGCTTTTGTGTGAGAGGTTAGACATGTAAACCCATTATTTCCCTACATAAACTATTACTTAGTTACCAGTAACAGGATCACGACTGTATTACCAAAGCGTGGTTGACATTCTCGCGGATACACATTCCCGATCCTTTGAAGATAATCTAAAGGCCCAACGGAAGTAAGAGGCATATCCAAATATACATACCACATACCTGCTCAAACTGCTCAATAACATTGCATACATGACACTGCCAAAAATAATCTTCTAATTCAAAGTTTACAGTTCAAATTACTGCCCGCTTCGTAAGAATCACATTGGCACATTCTGCAAAACTTTTATCGGAACTCGCATAGGAGAAAGAGCATCTCAAAACGACACAAAGTTTCCGCGCCGTTTTTGTAACGAGCCATCTCAAAAGATCCATTGTCCTCTTTTTAGTTCAAAAAGAACTTGATTAATCAAAGGAGATTTAGTTTGGAGTTCTTTGGATCATCCATTTGTATGTTTTTGCTCACGTCATTTTAATGTGAAATGGGATTGGACTCGGTTACTGGCCGAGAACGACCGAGATAAAGACTAGAAATGCTTTAATATGAATTGTGGGCGATGTGGTCACTCAGCGACAAAGCCCTATAAGTAGCATCAGCTGTAAAACAGACATGACCTAAGCAATATAGCTTTAACACTACTTAGATGGCCGTTAATAACCTGCTTACCATGATAGAATGTAGGCTGGGTCACAAAGAAACAGGAGTGGAACCACTAAACTATAAAACTGTTCTAGACTAGCTACCACCAGCAGCTTTGAGTGCGAGATAACAATATTTCAAATATCATAAATTCCTATAAGCATATTATGCTACGGTCATCATTCCAACTTTAATACAAATCGGTCCAGCTGTGATTGAAACACAAACCATAATTTCAGATGTTTTACCCGTATTAGTAGGATGAACCCAGTGAGCTAAAATACCTACATGCTTTTCGACTTTGAACTCCTTTCGGAATCACTGCAACTTTACCAATTAGAAGCTACCAATAAATGCATCACGGAGCACCAGTTCCGCGGACAATAGACAACCAAGTTCAGAACTAACTAATTGCAAGACTTCCTCGATCTGCCAATTTATCTCCGGATCTACCTTAAGGTGTTGGACATGGTGCATGGAAATCTGAATAACAGACACAGAATTTCTAATACGAGTGTAACTACGTTTGGAATGGGTTTGTAACGCCTTGGCCCATAATTTGAGTTGATATTAAGGCCTATTAATTATTTTTTTTCAGTATCGATGTGACCGAAAGCTTTGTGCCTAACTTTATGTCAAACTAGCTGCGCCCTCGCGGTGTGACCAGCGGTCCCTTTCGTATCAATGTTTTAAACTATTTTTAGCCAGTATGAGGCCACCCCAACTGCTTTTTCGGGATAAAAAGTAGCCTATGTCCTTCTCTGGGATATAACCTTTATCCAAGCCAATTTTCAGCCTAATCTCTTTAGCAGTACGGGCGTAAAAAGGTAAGTGCTAGATGATGCTGTGTGAAATTGTCCAGCATTATTTATTTATAGTCCCTAGAATATCAGTCCCCTAGCTATGTTACCAAGTTAGAGATGCATCTGCAGCTCCATTTCAAGTTAAATCCACTTAACTTACTCATCGACTAGAAGCGTTAAAGAGAGCGGGTAAAGCTCACTTTACCTAAGCGTTACGCTGAGCGTATCGCTTCATACTATGATTGAGTTCTGGCCCGATTACAGGCGATAGCGTCTGCGCGTAATTTACGATAGTAAATTTGGTTTGGGCGTCATGTCCAGAAGTGTTCAATTTGGTTCGTGTAACCAATAGGTTAACCTGGGTTAACACAATATCTATCGCATAAATCTTTTTTGATTCGATGCTAAGAAACGGGGCTACTCGTGGACCAAGTTTTTCATTTATCAGACCACAATGAAATCTACATCTCCTGCGTCTTTTATCTTACGATTTGCATTCCCATGACTCCTAAGTCTATCCAAAAGAGCATCTTGTAGAGTCATCTATGTGAGGTGATTGATGGATGAGTGGATCAAAGAGGCTCCTTCGGAACTTGATACAATGTTTTCGCACCCTTCAAGATTGTTCGACATCTTTACGTCAAAAGATTGAAACCGTATAACACAATCATCATCATCATCTCAGTCATCTAGCGTCCACTGCTGAACATAGGCCTCCCCCATCGATTTCCTCAGCGATCGGTCTTGTGCAGCCTGCACCCGACGGCTCCCAGCAACCTTTACCAGATCGTCTTTCCATCTAGCGGAGGGCCGTCTTCTGCAACACAATATGTCAACAAAACCATCAACATTGACTTGCTAATTGATAATAGTAATAAATCAATATTATACAAACATGCTAATTGTTTGCGAATATTATGAAAGAAGTCCACAATTTCGCATTAGGCAGCTGGTTTTCACAACGTCTTTCAACTTTCCATACAAGTTACAACCATACAAAGTAAACTGCCCATTTTGCTTCATTCACATGGATATGTTAGACCTTTGTGAGTGCAGTAAATTTTATTAGTTTTGCTTCTGCATTCCTCGGTTCATGTGTGGTTTTTTTGAGTTACAACGATTTTAAACCTCTTCTGAGAAGTCTATTGTTGAAGTGAAAACTTTTTTAGGCGCGTTAGGAATTTTTGAGATGGAAAAATCTATTGAACTCGGACTATGTTACCGACACCACCGTGTTACCGCACTTCCGGAGTGCCACTGTTTTTTTTACTATCTGATTGAGTAAGTCCTGTCTTTTAATCTGTCAGTAAAATTCCAGAGTTTTCTAAATGATTATGGCTTAAAACATTTAAATGCCAATCTATGTATGTAGGAACGCACTAAAATAATGTGAAGAATTACTATCCATAATTCATCAGCAAGTTGACACCCTCTAAATCACACATTCTCTGTAAGTATATTTTCAGGTCATAAAAAACTGACAATAATAATCTATTAAAATTGATTTAACGCCTCGTAACCCATCGTGAATCATGTGAGCCATAAAACGGTATCACGTGATCTGAGTTCACACCTAGCCCAAAATCATGGTCTGATGTCTTTTTCAGTATTCCCCTTTTATGGCGGTCGGATGTGACGTGGGACAAGGCGGGGGAAAGCCGAGGTTTGTATGGAAGCTGGAGTGATAGTAGTTTCGCTTGGCCCATAGGGGCTTAGACATTTTGGTACCTACATCATCCACTATTTGTTAATCAAAGGAAAATATGACTACGAACAAAAAGTATGACAAAATTGCCAGAGTGACTACTTTCTGAGACATTTGAAAATGGTATTAGTTAGGTTTCATGGTTACCTAATATGGGCTACGCGTTCACGCCTAGTCTGCAGCAACGTTTATACATTTTGACGTTTTACATCGACTCGCGTTAGGCTGGAACGCGTAGTCCATCTATCTATCTATTCATCCCGGTTGCACCCACTGCTGAGTATAGGCCTCCTCTCTATATAACGCCACTCTTTTCGGTCCTGTGCAGTCCTTTCCCACGCTTTCCCAGCTACGTTTAATTTTTGCTGAGGGTAGATACTTTTGGCAGTCATTTCCGCAAACCGCTGGTTTCTACCCCTTGCACCAATTTTGAGCCCGTAAAGATAATGTAAGAGTCTTTCATAACATTATAATACCCGCGTGTGTGCGTAAGGAAATTTGAGTGATAATAAAAAACTAAGTGAGAGTTATTACGCCTGAGTCTACCATTACTGATGTAATGGGAACGGAGACATCCTCTGGGATACATATGGAACGTTTTATGGAGGAATGTGTTAATATTTTGATTGTTATAAGACATTATGAATAAAGTTATTGTTTAATGGTGATTGAGAATGTAGAGTGAAAACAAAAACTATTTATCATGATTATTCTGTTCAGCTTAGGATTGGTCCACACTATGCTGAACAGCATAATCATCCCCATATTCAAATCCCTACTTATCTATGCCATCTTCCAAGATGACATAAGTAGAGAGTGAGTACTAAAACGGCTGATAGAGGGAAATGGAAGGAAAATACATGCTGCCACTTAAAGTGGAAAAGGTCTTGAATGAAATTACTTACTTGAAATTGAACCTACTTACAGTCTTCATCCAACTTCTATAAGCTTTAGACCTCAATTGCTTCAATACACCGCAATCTTACGCCATAGTCTTTTTTCGATTATCTCTTTTTTTTATTAAGTAGGTCAGCATTGACCTCACTCTGCTTGATGTTAAGCAGTAGTGAGGTCTAAGATGGAGTATGCTTATAAACGGCCGTACCTGCAACAAAAAAAATATAATATTAGACTTGACCTAGCGCCATCCATTACAAAGGAATTCATCTTTATGGGGTTATCAATAAAACGCCATGGGGTATGTTTTTATGGGGTTGAGTTATTGCTTGTTGAGTTCAAAAAGGATGAAGAAAAGTAATTGGAAACTTAAAATCTATTTTCGATCACGTGTTATAAATATTTGATGATCAATTTGTGGGTTAATAAAAATAAAGTATTATAAAATCAAAGTAAAAATGGAGAATGTAAAAATATAATTAAAAAAAAAATCAACACAATGAAGAATAACTTTTGCCATCGAAAAAAAAATAATAAAACCATATTAAATAAATTGTGAGAAATTATTTTAAATCCATACACTTAAATAAATTCTTAACTTATTCTTAACAATAAATTCTTTGACTCAATCAAATATCACTATGAAAAAATCAATATGACTCAATCCAGAGACATCTTTAAAGGATTTTGAATACATAAACTATGTAGCTGTCACAAATGGATAAAAAAAACGGTTTTTATTTTACTTTTATAATATTGGAAATGGATAGTGGCAAGAGAATGGAGACGATTGGACGAGTTTGGGGGAAACCTTTGCCCAGCAGTGGGACGAGATAGGTTGAATAAAAAAAAATAAAAAAATATTGGAAAATCTTTGTGTTGGTAACCTTGAAAGCCATTAACATCTTTATTTTCTAAACACGCATGAAAATACACTCGTTTTTGCATGCTTGTTTTTCTTAACCATAAACCATTCCACAACGTAAACATAATTTATCAAGGATCGCTTCACACGGCTCGTTTGAAACTCTCGACGGGGTAAATACATCAGATCGGCGTTGGGTAGTGTTTTATCGCCCCCTGTGGATGGACAGGTATTAAGTGGTGTTCGCGCCGCGCACATTCACAGAGCAAATACTAAACGCGAGGCGCGCGGGCGCGCGGCGCGGGGGATTGACGCGACGACATAAAACCGATGCGCAGCGTGCCGCCAGCCCACTGCCATCGTACCCGAGGAACAAGCAACAACTTTCCACGTATATACCCCGATTAGTCTAGTACATGTGTACTAGACTAATCGGGAGATCTAGATCGCTAGTTAAGTGCCATCCTATCCATCCTTTTTATTCAAAATTCCTTCTTCGATTTGTATCGGAGCAAGCTTAATTCTGAGTGAGTAAATTATCGCTTACAGCAACAATTTCTCTGTGTGCGTGGTTCGTGCCGAGCTTGGAATTTCTTTATCTCTGCTCGTGCATGAATACCGCGTGCGCGGCATTTTCTTATCTTCCAGGTTATACTTGCCTATTCTTTCTATGCATTAGCTAGCTTGAAATAATTCGTAATGCCTTTTTAATAAAACAAAACGTGAATTCCTTTGTTTTATGCAAGCATTGTGCTTATGCGCATGTAGTGAAAGTGTACATAATAAGCACATTCCATAAAAGCGTGCGCGCTTGATTCATACAATTATTAATTTTATAATTGTGCGCGATATACGCGGTCCCTTAGCCTTTTAGCCGTAAATTAATGCCAAATGCTAAAAAACTTAATCCATTAAAATACAAGCAATCCTTAACCTTTGTCTTAAAAATTTTAAATTTGTGTCGGGTGCGATGGCAGTCACTCGTTACACATAATATTTAATTTTTTAACTTTAGGTATTTCGATAACTTTTGTTATTTTCCTTACAAACCGCACCTCCTCATAACCTCCTTTGATAAATTCGTACGTTATTTACGTGTACCCCCGTCAATTTCAGAGTCGAGCTTCCTTCAGCCTCGTGGACATATCCTGGTGCTCCGCGTCGTGCCTGGTCGCACCGAGCCGGTTTCCCGCCGCCGTGCCGCCACGCGCTGACGCTGCATCTACGAAGGCTTGACCGCCTTAGCTGGTTTGGTGCACAGATTACTTTCTCTGATTGATTGTTTGCCTCGTTTAAGTCGTGCTTAGTTCATCATTTTTCATTTCGAAAAACAGTTGTAAGTGCCTATTTGGTTTCTAAAACCATGCCTAACACGGATAGTGTAGATAAGTTATCAGGCGAAGGCTCTTCTAGCGATTTAAACGAATGTAAAAGGCTAATTAATCTGCGACGGTCAATGAAAGGACGCTTAACACAATTTGAAAACTATGTAACTTCATTACAAGCTTTGCAATCGGACGATTTGAATAGTATACAGGTCAAAGAACTAACCATTCGCTTAAGTAGGGTGCAGTCTATGTTCTCAGAGTTTGATGAGGTAGAGAATAAATTAGAAGCTCTAAATGGTGACTCCGATGATCGTAATGGTCTCGAGGATAAGTTTTTTCACTTGATAGCTCTTGCGCAGGAGATCGTTGAGTCATGTTCCAAGTCAGAGTCCAAACACAAACCGGGTAGTGCTCCATCCTACAGGTCTTGTGATAGTTTTGAGCACCAGTCAATCAAGCTACCTACAATAAAGCTTCCTACCTTTGACGGTAACTACCTCAAGTGGCTTGAATTTAGAGACACATTTGATTCAATGATAAATCAAAATGATTCTATCGCCGACATAAATAAGTTTCATTATTTGCGATCATCTTTGGAGGGAGGTGCAACCGTAGTCATAAAATCAATTGAGTTTACTTCCAAAAACTATAGCTTAGCGTGGAAGCTCTTGTGTGAACGTTATGACAATAAGAATGTTCTCATTAATAACCACTTAAAAGCGTTATTTAACATGGAGCCTTTATCCCGTGAATCTCATAAGGCTATTAGATACTTGATAGACACTTTCTTAAAAAACCTGAGAGCTCTCGAGAACTTAGACCAGCCTACTGACAAATGGGATGTCCTCATTTGTTTCATAATATGTGCTAAACTAGATTCAGTAACCTGCCGGAAGTGGGAAGAGCATAAAAATACCTTGCCCAACTTGCCGTCTTTAGCAGACATGATTCAATTTCTTCGTGGTCGTGCAGATATTCTCGAGACTATGTCTGTCAATAATAACGATCGATCTAAACCCGAACATAAAGCGGTTAGGAATAGCGATCAAAAGAACGCCAATGCACGAAACTCTAATAGTTTTGTGTCGTCATCAGGGTCTAAAACTAAAACTAATTCAAGTTGTCCAATGTGTAAGCATCAGCATAGAATAGTACAATGCACCGTCTTTAAAGACTTACCTCTTAAGCTTCGATTAGACGAAGTCGTTAAATTAGGTCTTTGCTCGAACTGTCTAAGGAGGGGTCACATTGTGGAAGACTGTCGCATTCAAGGTACATGTAGGGAGTGCGGAGAAAAACATAATACACTCTTGCACTCGCCTGTAGTTAGCAAACCTTCCATTGAATCCACTTCAATTTCAACGAATTCAGTGGCGCTGTCCGCTCAGTCTGCTAATCAGGTTCTTCTTTGCACTGCATTGGTCAGGGTCACTGACCCACAGAGTAAGAAAACTTACCTTGCTCGAGCTCTGCTTGATGCAGGAAGTCAGTCATGCTTCATAACTGAAACCCTAAAACATAAAATGGGTATACGCAGTCATAATACAGATTCTTTAATTGTATCAGGCATAAATAACGTTAAAGTTCCTATTACAGACAGCTGTAAGTTGAACGTAAGCTCACTTAACCAGCCCTTTAATGTCTGTCTTAAATTTTATGTAGTACCTCAAATAACTGGCTACTTACCAAATGCACCTATCAATGTTCACGAGCTTAACCTGCCAGTTAACATTCAGTTGGCTGATCCTAAATTCAATATGCCTTCTGACGTCGACATGCTGTTAGGTGCGGAAGTCTTCTTCGATGTGATCTCTTCAGGACAGATCAAGCTAGGACATCTTAAGCCCATTCTTCAAGAGTCAAAATTAGGTTGGCTAGTGGCAGGTCCTTTACATAGTTACTCTCATAAACCCAGTAACATAATTCAATGCAATTTCACCAAGGAAATCAATGACAACTTAACGAAGTTTTGGAATCTTGAGGAGCTTCCACTTTCAGAACTCACTGTGTCACCCGGGGATGAATTTTGCGAACAACACTTTCAGGAAACAACTAAACGTTTAGCTAATGGACGGTTTTGTGTAAAAATGCCTTTTCGAGAAACACCAGAGCAAGCGCTCGGTAGTTCATACATGATGGCCGAAAAGCGCTTCTTAAATCTTGAGAAAAAACTTGATAAAAACTCAGATCATAAAGAAAAATATACTCAGTTCATAAAAGATTATGAAAATCTTGGTCATTTAGCTAAAGTAGATAGACCATCATTTGGGTACTTCTTACCACATCACTCTGTTATCAGAGAAACTAGCGAGACCACAAAACTTCGCGTAGTTTTTGACGGCTCCGCTAAAACCTCGTCAAAGAAATCATTAAATGACATTCAATATATAGGCCCTGTAGTACAAGATGAGCTGTTCAATATCTTGATTAGGTTTCGACAGCATAAGTTCGTCCTTACGGGTGACATAATGAATTTCTATCGACAAATTGCTATAGATCCAGCACAAAGGCATTTACAGTTAATCATTTGGCGAGACCATAATTCAGATCCCCTCGAGATTGCAGAATTGCAAACTGTGACCTACGGAACGGCCTCTGCGCCATTTATAAGTACTAGGTGTCTTAAACAGCTTGCAATCGAATGCAATGATCCTATTGTCTCGGAAGTTATTCAAAAAGATTTTTATATTGACGACATGTTAACAGGGTCATCGTCCGAGAGTGAATTGCAATATATCTATCAAAAGGTCATAGAAGTTCTTAGCTCTGCATGTTTGCCTATTCATAAATTCCGCACGAACTGTCCTCAGATATTCAATCAAAACACAGAAACCCAAGGCCTAGATCTTAGTAAAGAATCAAGTGTACTGGGAGTCTTGTGGGCCCCAGACACTGACACATTACGTTTCACCATAAATATTGATTGTACCCAACATAATGTCACGAAACGAGAAATTTTATCAAATACGTGTAAAATCTTTGACCCCCTAGGGTTACTAAGTCCTTGCACTATTGCTTTAAAAATTTTGATCCAAAGGTTGTGGCTTCTCAAACTTGAGTGGGACGATATAGTCCCCACTGAAATAAAATGCGTCTGGCAAAAGATGATAGGTAGTCTTAACACTTTACTTACAGTTAATGTACCTAGATTCGCGCTCTGCGCTTTACCCGTTAACACAGCACTTCACTGCTTTGTAGATGCATCCCAGAATGCTTACGCTGCCTGTATCTATCTACGCACAGTGGATACTTCTGGTTGCATAGCAATCACATTACTTTGTGCAAAGACGCGTGTTTCGCCCATTAAACCCTTGACAATACCCCGTCTTGAACTGTGCGCGGCCTTACTCGGCGCTCGCCTTACAGCGAAAGTGAGGAGTGCATTTCGGGGCAAGATCGATCGTACCTATTATTGGTCTGATTCCACTATAGCACTAGCATGGATAAAAACACAACCTCAACTTCTTAAGGCATTCGTTTGCAATAGGGTAAATGAGATCCGTGAGCTATCAGTTAAACCCTTATCTTCATGGAGGTACGTTCCCACAACTGTCAATCCTGCCGACATGGCGTCGCGAGGCGTAGAACCTAGTATTTTGTCAAAGTCTGATCTGTGGTGGCGCGGACCCTCCTTCCTTTCAAGTCAGGAAACGGAGTGGCCGCAAGCTCCTAACACTAACATCAATCTGCCAGAAGTAAAAAATAATATTAATGTTCATAATGCAATAAACGTACCTAGTTTCGTTAACTTTGGTAGGTATTCAAACCCCAACCGATTGATAAGAACTTACGCCTACGTGTTAAGATTCACAAATAATTGTAAAAATAAAAATAAAACAGTTGGTCCGTTGTGTAGTAGGGAACTTGATGATTCATTAAATCTACTGATAAGAAATTGCCAATATGAATCATATTCATCGATCATAAATACTTTACTCGTAGGTAATAAACTTAAACCTAAATGTGCAATTTTGCAGTTAGCTCCTTTCATTGACCAATATAAAATATTACGAGTAGGTGGTCGCCTTGATAATGCGACACTTACCTTTGAACAAAAACATCCTGCATTGTTAGATAGTAAACATCATTTCACGAAAATACTCATGAGATGCGAACATGTTCGTCTTTTTCACGCCGGCCCTCAGCTGCTTCTTAGTTCATTCAGAAAATTGTATTGGCCAGTAGGTGGCAGAAATTTAGCACGAAATACAGTTCGTAAATGTATTATTTGTACAAGATACAATGCCAAAACAATGAACCCATTCATGGGAAACCTACCTTCAAATAGGGTTTCACAATTCTATCCTTTTCAGACTTGTGGTGTTGATTTTGCGGGACCGTTCATGATTTCTAATAGGATAGGACGTGGTAATAAAATCTCAAAATGTTACCTATGTTTATTTATTTGTTTTTCTGTTAAAGCGATCCATTTAGAAACGGTTAGCGATCTCAGTACGCAGGCATTCATTTCTAGTCTAAAACGTTTTATAGCGAGAAGAGGTAAGCCTGATAACATTTGCTGTGATAACGGTAAAAATTTTGTAGGGGCAAACAATGAATTAGGTAGGGTACTGCGGTCAAGCCTTCGTAATGTGAAGGATTATTCCGCAAATGAAGGCATTAAATTCACTTTCAACCCCCCTTATTCTCCCTCACTAGGAGGTCTATGGGAGGCCGGCATAAAAAGCGCAAAGCATCACTTAAAGCGCATAGCTGGCAACACTTCATTAACTTTCGAGGAGTTGAGCACGCTTTTTACGCAAATCGAAGCAATCCTCAACTCCCGACCCCTATCTCCTTTAACATCTGACCCAAACGACCTTTCTCCTCTCACTCCAGGGCACTTCCTCATCGGCCGGCCGCTGACATCGCTACCATCGCCTCCAGCACCCGACGTGAAGACACGCATTCGGTGCCGATACCGAATGATCGAAGCACTACGTCAACAATTCTGGAACCGGTGGAGGAACGAGTACCTTACTGAACTACAACAGCGTTACAAGGGGCGCAGCCATGAACAAAATCTTCAAGTAGGAGACCTGGTGGTCTTCAAGGAGGATGGTCTTCCCCCCCTCAAATGGAGACTAGGACGAGCTCAACGACTTTACCCCGGCTCTGATGACGTCTGCAGAGTGGCAGATTTTTTAACGTTCCGAGGCATGGAACGACGGGCCGTCAACAAGGTTTGCCTGCTCCCCATTGAGCCTGACCACGCCCAGAAGGAGGAGGAGAGGGATGTTTGAAAGCACCCTTTCAAGGCCGCCGAAGATGTTCGCGCCGCGCACATTCACAGAGCAAATACTAAACGCGAGGCGCGCGGGCGCGCGGCGCGGGGGATTGACGCGACGACATAAAACCGATGCGCAGCGTGCCGCCAGCCCACTGCCATCGTACCCGAGGAACAAGCAACAACTTTCCACGTATATACCCCGATTAGTCTAGTACATGTGTACCACATAACTTGTATCCTGTACGTTTACTCAATTTTTCTTCATTATATTTGTCTTCAAGAACCTGACCGGAGTTTTCTTCATATCTTGTAAGAACCCTTACAAGTGGAGATAACTTAAATGTCTGGTTAATGCAACAGCTGTCAGTTTTGCCTATTACTTAAGAGTCTAAGAACTGTGTTATTGGATTTAATAAAATAATAAATAATGCTAGACTTTTCACACAACATCATTTAGCCCCAAAGTAAGCAGAGCTTGTGTTAAGGGTACTAAGATGACTGATATACTACTTATATACTTCTTGTTTGTAAATACATACATATTATACATAGAAACTCCCAGATCCGAGATAAATTTGCAGATCATACAAACATTTATCCCGCGGCGGGGATCGAACCCGCAACCTTCTGCGTCTCAAGCGGGCTTTCACCCACTGCGCCACAGAGGTCGTCAATGGAATAAAACTCCTCAATTTCCATATAGGAAAGGGGAGTTTATCCCGGAATCAATCAATTTTTCGTTTTGTAAAAATAAGCGATAAAAAAACAGCTAAATTTCACATATTTAGTGGATAAGGCCGAATAAGGATGACTTGTCAAGCCAGTCCATCACAAGCAATAAGTTTTTTTTTTCAGGAATACTTTTGGTTTTGTAAATACCGTTGGTAATTACAACCAACATTCAAACTATAGTGCCATAAACAATAATGGACCGGTGGCCAAAAGAGGAACTAACGAATTTTACTATAAAATTTATTTTTCTGCCAACACAATGCGATAACAGCGCCTCTCATCGGATCAGATAAGTTTGTGACACTATACAACTATAACCAACATTAGTTATGGAATGGAATAACTACTAATAAAATGTAATGAATGTTTTGGACGTGTCTCTGTAATGTGTAATGTGTGATTTGTCGAGTGTAATGAGAAGGGAAGAATGTAATTTAACTAGTAGAGTACTTTGGTATGAATGTTGATGGATTTACGAGTAGAAGTATGATTAAGTATTTTAAGAGAAAAGATGGATGGATTGTGTGAAGGATGACATGAGTAAGAAAGGAATGAGTTGAGATGACGGCTGATAGAGGAGAATGGAAGAAGAACACATGTGCCGACCACATAATGTGGGAAAAGGGAAGGGAGATGATGTTTTGGACATGTCTTTTTTTATTTTATTTTTTGTTTATTCAGTAGGGCGAAACATCTTAAAACTAGGTGATTTTACTCCTGTTCCTTCGCGACCAATACCGTGAAGAATCAGGGCAACAAACACGGTTTGGGGCCTAGCTTTCTTTTAGGTGATCCATCTTAAATCGAAACTTATGATAACTTAGGTGGTACCTACCTACCAATTGCTTAAATTATATAATACAAGATAGCAGACATTGAGGACACATCAGCCGTCGAGGGGCAGAGCGACATCAGGCCACGCGAATTTATCATTAATATAATCCTTAAGTGAATAATAAGCTTTTTTTATAAGAGTATTTTTTATGTAAGTTTTAAATCTTCGAATAGGCAGTTTAGTCGCGTTTTCAGGAAGTTTATTATAAAAAAGTATCGTATTTCCCATAAAAGAACCTTTTACTTTTTCTAATCTAAATTTAGGCAAATAAAGTTTATTCTTATTTCTTGTGTTAATGCTATGCACATCACTTTTTTTTCCTAAAGTTATTTATATTTTTATGAGTATACAAAATGTTTTCATAGATGTACTGGGAAAAAACTGTTAGAATATTTATTTCTTTAAAACGTTGTCTCAGTGAGTCCCGTGGTTTCAATTTGTAAATCGCACGGACAGCTCGCTTTTGCAAAACAAATATATCTTGAATATCGGCTGCTTTACCCCAGATGTCTCTAACTACCAGACATCTTGAAAGGATCTTGTTATAACTAATTATATTTTATCCCTTGCAAGCACTTTGCACACTGAATTCACAATCTATTTAAGTGAACATACCACTAAGCCCGTCTTCGTGCATAGTGTACGAAACTTTACCTACAAATATGCTTTTAAAAGTTTGGTCTAAGTTTCAAGCGTTTTAACTGCTACAAGAACACTTAAGTGCTTATTTTTAAGTTGTTCTATTGTGTTTCTACAGTAGTTTAACAGAACTTTAAATGACTTAATATTAATAATCATGACTGTATTACAAAGAAACACATATAAAATACAGATCTTATATGATTCTTTGATTATATTAGGGGTTGGTCGAAGTGTATTGAATTACATTGGTACACTCCATGAGCATTACCCCTGTTAGGAAAAATTCAAAATGGCTGAATTTATTTCGATAACAAATTATAATGAAAATCATGGACCCCATACTCTGAAAGTCAAACTTGAGATAAGGTGCATTTACACGATGTGATTTCACCCATACGATATCGTATCGCATGGCAATTTTTGGCGAGTAAACGCTCATCGTATGCGATTTGTCATAGTTAGTGCTTTCAATGAGCGAATTAGCAAATCGTACGAAAAATCGCATTGTGTAAACCTTTATACCCAATTAAACCATCTTAAGTTTCAGTTACATGGTTAACTTTGGAAACTGAAATCCCTAAATAGTTGTAAGCCTGCAATTTACACTGCGTACCACACAATGCCATAAACATCAGGAAATTCCCGACCTTACAATATTCCAGCATTCTGTATGGGACCGCTAAACGGGTCAGGCATGGAATAAATAACAGTTTAAGAATACTCATATCACTATGACAGGAATTCCGTTAACCAAGATCTCATAAAAACTATCCTTGCTTAGCTAAGGTTGATTTGATTCCCATACGGGACAAACTTCCACGTGATTTAAATCATCGTCATTATTCTTGCCTTTATCCCACGTTAGGTGGAGTCGGCACAACATGTCTTTTTCCTCCACTATCACTAATCACTCGCCAAATGTGCAATGTGCACTCTTCGCATTCAATATCATCTCTCATATAATTCAACCACTTCTTTTAACGTAAGAACTTTTTGTTTCTTGGTTTGGGGCATATGATGATGGCATTAAAACAACAATAATATTATCTCACTGCACGGTAATTTTTGCCTATAATAATATTGATTTTTGCACAAGAAATGCAGCAGCTACTATATGTACTACGAAACTATACAGCTGAACTATTATATGTAATTTGTTTGCATAAAACAGGTGGTTTTGTGTTTCAAGCCACATTGAATCAAACCTCTAAAGCCATAAAGCTCGTTTTACGTTAAAGTTAATGATAGTCTTGAAAGCCAAAGATCTTGGACTTAGACCCATTACCTATTATAGTGCGGTGAGATAATTGTTATAGAGCCATGGAGGATAAATGGATTATGGACACAGATTTTGCTGTTATCCTTTGCTTTAGAGGGCATTGACCTAGTTTCCAATGTTTTTAATAGCTGCGGTGAAAATGCTATTCAATTTCTTTGTTATTATTATTATGTTAGCCCTCAAGGCATCAAGGCGTCCCCAACTCCCGCAATTCATCCCTCTTCTGTGCTATTAAGGTCTAGTCTGCACGAAATTTGGCGAACTCGTCCCTCTTCCTTTCCAATTTCTTTGAATGGATCAAATTAACATGCAACTAGCCGAATGAGATAGTTTCCTCTGAACCCAAAGGTTGGATGAGACGGATGTGCATTACCCTTCATGTAATTATTGGTAAATTCAAATAAATGTAGATCCCGGAGAATTTGTCACTGTTACTTAGTCAGCTCTACATGTAGGTTTTGAAAATGTCTCATAAGATGGTTTAGGTGCTGGTCAAGCCATCTCATTCCAAAATACCGGACGGTTCAAGAAATCCGGTTAATAGTCCGGATCAGCCTTACATAATCCGGAAGCAAGTATAAGTATGCTACTTATTCCGTATAGCCTGGACTAAATACGTAGGGGTTTAAATGGCTTTTACCAATGTCTTACCGTCATCATCACCATTCATTTGCCCGTAAAGTCAAAGTCAAAGTCAAAAAGCATTTATTCAGTAGGACCGCTGGGATCACTTTGAAACGTCTTAAAACTGGGTGATTTTACTCCTGTTCCTTCGTACCTGAGAGCACTGTTGGTCTAGTGGTAGCGGCCCTACCTTTCGTTCGTAAGGTCGTGAGATTGAATTCAGTCGTGCCAATGAGTTTTTCTTTCCAAAAATGCATGTAGACTACGAGTATGTCAGTAAGTACTCTCGGTGAAGGAAAACATCGTGAGGAAACCGGAATGTCGTAAAACCTAAACAAAAGAAGTCTCTTTGATTATAATTCTTTCACCACACTGATTCGGAAGAACTAGCCAACAATATCCCACGCTATGTGATGTCAGTATAGCACGTCTTCTTCCACTCACTCCTCAACCGTGTAACTATGTAGCGACCTGAATGGAGACGGCTAATTCAGGATAAGCTGCTGCTGCAAAGCTGGATACAAACAGCCAAAGACAGGGAAAGGTGGAAAATGATGGAGGAGGCTTTTACCCCAAACCACCTAGCATAGAACAGAAGGAAACCAAGTGATTTTTATATATAAGAATGTATTGTTAAGTGAAAATAAAGCTATAATAATAATTCAGGATAAAATGTATAAAGAAGACGATATGCGGCGCGCACTTTACGATAAACGTGACCAACAAAAGTCGACCGCCTGCCAATCCACTACAACAACACCAATGGTATCCTTACCTGTATAACCTGCGCTAGAACTTTTAGTGCCAAATAGGCTACATAAGCTATTTAAGGGCAAAACACCCAAGCCCAAATTAATTAATTAACCAATTATTAACTCCTAAAGCAAGGAGTAAGGTGTTGACGGTATGGTGGCCAAGAGGACATACGAGAAGTTTAGGCAGACCAGCGGCCAGATGGATGGATGACATTGTGACAAGGGAAAAACTGGATGAAAGAGGCACAGGCCCGAGTGAAGTGGCGTTTGAGAGGGGAGGCTTATACCCAGCAGTGGTTGACAATACGCTGCAGATGATGATGATGAAGTCCTAAAGCCACACTGTAGCCGAAAACGGCTAGGTTGATTACCTATTTATGAAATTGAAAACATTAAAACTAGGCTTTCCTTACATCGTTATCATGATAAACGCATTTTCAAACTACCCGCATACCAACTTTACGAGACAAACAGGGGAAGTTCGGGAAGTTCATACTTTATATCTCGGGTAGGAAAGGGGCACTTGTGTGCAATCGGTAAGCATTGAAATACGGTATAACATATTAGGGCTCGATCAAATTGTGATTAGTGCCGGACTTCTGCAGTCCGGTATTGGATTGCTCACGGATTTTTCATACAAATGGACTCGACGCCTGATCGTGCGATTGTCTAATTTGAAAGTTTTTTAATTCATAATTAAGTTTTAAAACCTAAAAAGAGAAACCAACTTCAATGACTCAGGTCGAAAATTAATATGAGGTTTTTTGAGTTTTACGGGAAAAATATCAACTCCTAAATACAATTAATATGGGACCACCTCGGGAGTTTACCCTTTAAAAAAAGAATCATCAAAATCTATTCAATCGCGTAACAAACATACAAATAAAAAACAACATACAGTCGAATTGAGAACCTCCTCCTTTTTTGGAGGCGAGTAAGTGAATTCATGAGCATATCTAATTATAGCTAGATAATTAAAGTAATTTACATAGAAATCAACACTCAGTCAAAGCAGCAGTAATATTCGCGTCGTGAGCCGAAAGAGGATTATAAACACATTAATATCCGTTTTGATTTGCTGATGATTAGCGTGTGGTCTTAATCACAAGCTGATTGATTTAAATTGGGGGCTTAAAACCGCATGAAATAATTATGATGACGTGTTTTAAAAATTTAGACTCTCACACTAAAATTTTAGTTAAGCCATCATTCAACGTATCAAAAGTCAAAAAGCATTTCGCACCTTCGGGATCAGAGTGTCACTTCTGCAACATTTTACAAAAACAACCTAAATATGCAGAAAGAACCGCGATAATCGACTTTATGTACTCAGCAAAAACGGTGACAATCGCATGAATAACATCGTTTTGAGGGCGGGAGGAACGTTCTGTTATTTTGCGTGATTGGCCCGTTTGCTTGTAACGAAACGTGTCAACGGTCAGTAGAGCGTTGACAGCCGAAGGATGATCTTGTGCGTTCGCGGCGAAGGGGCACTACGGTCAGTAATGACATATTTGTTTACACACTTCTTGCAATAATAATGATACTTCTAAACACAATTCACGTTTTGTTACCAAATTATGGCATTTGTCTGCTGTAAACATAACGGCACTTCTACTTAAAAATTACATTATAGCATAAAATTTTGATTTTCATTGGAACCAAAACGTCATTTCTGTGTACAAGTAACATTAATTTTGAAATTATTAGCATTTTTATTGTATAGAATTGAAATAATACTGTTGTGTCAATTTTAGAATTTATTAATATCTCCTACGATTTTGTCCGCCTTTCTCGTTCTATAAGATGATTACTTTCTTAAGAAGACTGATGATTATTGACTAAAGTTTAATATAATAAAACTATTAAAGTATTTACAATAGAAACAATTGAGCTAACTGCATTCTGTTGCATACTGTATAAAGTTAGTTCAACTGTTTCAATTGTAAATTTTAATAGATTATTAAATTGAAATGAGACTATGCCTATTTTGTTTAGATTATTTATGCCATGCACCTAAGACTTTTAGAGAGATGTCTTTTAGAGATTAATTTGATTCCTTTTTAAATGATAAGTACAACTTTAACTTTTATAAAGACTTTAGATACTAGAACAACGCGCGCTGTCGTGATAACTAACTATTCAGTTTAAACTAAGGTTTCATAAGTTGTATAAGTTGAAAGCCATTTTTAATAGTTTATTTCGAAATGTTTACTATCGTTTTTCATTTATGTGCCATTTGTTTGCATTTCAAATTAAAATGCTTGATAATATCACCTATTTTATTTAATAATCCTCTAGTTAACCCTTAAATTAAGCGATAATGCTCCTTGTTTTGCTCGTTTCAGTTTATAAAATACATATTTACTAAAAATAAACATACAGCATCCATAAACATGTTGTTATACGTACTTTAATGATTTTATTAATATTTTTTAAATGTCATTTCTGCATTACTACAGTAAGGGATTTGTAACAAAAAGCCACTTTTGGTACCCTTCCCTCAGTTTACGACTTGTTTCTCAAAAACGACTTCTTGTTTTTTGTTTTTTAATAGCGTCGATTATACCTGAAAAACTAACCAATCTAAGGCTATGAGAAACACCTTAATATTCTTAAACAGCACAAAGTAATTAAAAAATTGCGTAAAAAAAAACTTTAAAATGCTCCTCCTGTAAAGTTGGAAAACATGCAGAAGTGACCCTCTGATCCCGAAGGTGCGATTTATTCAGTAGGACCGCTGGGATCACTTTGAAACGTCTTAAAACTAGGTGATTTTACTCCTGTTCCTTCGCGACCAATACAGGACAACAAACACGGTTTGGGGCCTAGCTTTCTTTTAGGTGATCAATATTCTTTTTGGTATTTTCTTACTTAACCTCTGAAATGATTATAGACGATAGAATTTTTTCCGGTACACCGAGTTTATGGAAATCTTTGGAAATGGATGCAATTATTCTTTTCTCAGCCACTCACATTTTGCCAATTTTAATAGGGGGTCACATTATCCGCGCCGTGCGTTAAACTTGGACCACAAAATATTATTTGATGAGCTTAATCGATTTGTGACAAAATCGCGTGGACATGTTTGAATGTATCGTGAAACGCTTTTAGGAAACAAATTACACAAAATGGCGTCCTATATTATTATTATTATTTATTATTTTCAGCCGTTAGTGTCCCACTGCTGGGCAAAGGCCTCCCCCCACTCCCTCCAGACATCTCGGTCCCCAGCAACATCCCTCCAGTCCGTCAGAAACTGGTCGAGCTCGTCCCGCCATCTCCGTCTCGGTCTGCCGCGTCGCCTTCTCGCTTGGTCGGGGCGCCTCTCGGTGGCTACCTTCGCCTACAGCTCACCTGGCATGCGGCAGACGTGGCAGGTGAGCCAGGTGACGTACTATATTATCATTATTGCTAATTATTATTAGTAATTAATATGTTAAAATGTAGGTACTCCTAGTTAACATTTGTATCTGTTCATTTTATTTTATACTTTACTGCATAAGAAAACAAACATAAGGAAACTTAAACTAGAGGTAATGACAAGGCGCGCTTAACCCTAAAAGAGTTCTCTTCCAGCTTACCTCAATGGAAGAGAGATGGGGTACTTATTGATTTCATATTGTCAAAGGGAAAGAGTGCCAAAATTGGTCTAGCAAAATATATATATTTATTTATTTAGAGCTACCAATATTCGTACAAATTCCATTAAAACTTCGATGAATTTGTTTTTCGTGGAAAGACCAAACTTAACACAAGATTAGGATATGCACCTACACACGTGACCTGGCACTTGTTTACCTTATTTTTTATAAAAACTTAACTATTTATATGCGACGAATAAACTGATATATTTCTTAGGGTTTAAGTTACACAATTAACTCTTAGCAGTCGGCTTATAAAACATGAACTTGTTTGCCGGAAATTAAGTAAGCTAATTTAACTAGTAAGTTAGACTTGGTGCCGACGTTTGCTAGTTATAACTATAAAATAAAAATATATTTATATCCAGATTTGTTATACTTATAAAAGAAAAATATATTTTACACTTAGCTAATGGCAGGTTTACACGTACCGAGTAGATGGGCGAGTTCTCCGCCTAGCGCTTGGCGCTTGGCACAATCATCATCGAAGGCCTCAACAAACGGCCTTAGTATCATCGCCCATCTACTTGGTATGACATGTGTACTATTTACACGATGCAATTTTCGTACGATTTGCTATGCTGCCCATTGAACGAGCCGACAAGTGTCGCGCGCTTAGTATGAGAATTCGCATACGATGAGCTTTTACACGTGAAAAATTGCCGTACGATACAATCATCATCATCGGCCTATATCAGTCCACTGCTGGACATAGGCCTCCCATAATGAGCGCCATTGCGCCCTGTCCTCAGCTCGACGCATCCAGCTTCTGCCAGAAGCCTTTCACAGATCGTCACTCCGCCTGGCTGGAGGGCGTCCTATACGTTTGCCGAGTCGCGGTCTCCACTCAAGAACTCGTTTACCCCAAAGGTACGATACAATATCGCGGTTGAAATCGCATCGTGTAATAAATGCCTGCGACGCAAAAGGTTGCGGGTTTGATCTCCGCGGCGAGACCAATGTTTGTATGATCTACAAATATTTGTCTCGTGTCTGGGTGTTTCTATGTATAATATGTATGTATTTACAAACAAAAAGTATATAAGTAGTATATCAGTCATCTTAGTACCCATAACACAAGCTCTGCTTACTTTGGGGCTAGATGATGCTGTGTGAAAAGTCCAGCATTATTTATTTATTTAAGTTAGCAGCATTTTTATGACATACAAATTGTAAAGGTGATAAATTCAGCAATCAGCTTACAATCTATAATTTTTTACGAATTTTACTGCAGGTCGGTATCTTTTTGTAATTCTATGAAAAACAACCAATATTTTTACCATTTCAAATAAATGAAAGGGCAGTTCTAAAGAAAAACAAACAATGACTCATTTGAACAAGCATTCGTCGAATTAATCGAACTAATTTGGGCCTCGCGTGATTTTGGCCGTAAGTATTCAAACTGGGGTCATGCGTCTGGAATTGTATTTGTGTTCGATACATACTATGATGAACTTTGTAGCGCAAATAGAGCAGGATGGCGAATCGTTTTCTAATGAGAGAGAAGGACAGCGCGATAGTCGCACGATGTGTTGAAACCGTATTTTTTTTGCCGTATTGAGAAAAGAAAAATAAAATTCAACAAGCTTTTGCTGGCATCGGGACATTTTATTTTTATTTTGAGTTTATAAATTGTTTTTTTAATAATTTATATTTTCCTTTTATGTGCTTACCATAAAGCAAATAAGTAGGTATTGTATGAGATAAGGGCAGGGAAATGATAATGAGTAGGAATCTCATTGTATAGCGTAATATACATAAATAAAGTTCGTATCATCATTTCCCTTCCCTTATCCCACTTCTTCACCATAGGTTTTTCTTCTTCCACTCCGCTCTATCAGCCGTCATCTCAACACTCACTTCTTTCTCTCCCATATCATCCTTCAAATAGTCCATCCATCTTTTCTTTGCCTCTTCTGCTACATCCCTCCACATTCAAACCTAACATTCTTCTCGTTACGTGACCCTCTTCTATCCTCATAACATGCCCTCATAATATACATAAGTAAAGTTCGTGTATATTTTTGAAATGTTCCACAAACCAAATACCTGTATGTATCCCGCCATTCACCCCACACGCCCTTTTATAGGCCACGGCGATGGAATTTCTTGCAAAGGTTAACGTTACACGAACTTCAGTTGTTTATTCTTTAAGGATAATGAACTTAAGAGGTAGGTACGTTATAATATAGTAAGTAGTTTTAAAAAGAAACGAAGCCTAGTAATCTACGAGTACGAGTATACTAATATTATAGAGAGGAAGTATTTGTTTGAATTGAATAGGCTCCAAAACTACTGGACCGATTTTAAAAATTCTTTCACCATTAGAATCTCTACATTATCCCTGATGAGCATAGGCTATATTTTATCACGGGAAAGTGAAGTTTTCCCGAGGGATCGCGGGTAACACCGCGACAAACAGCTATAAGTAACAGGAGTATGAAAGAACAGGAGTAAAATTAGTTCTAAGACTATTCTAAATGATCCCAGCGGTCCTACGGAATAAAATATGCTTTTTGACTTTTTAACGCAGCATAAAAAATAGCAAAATATTTGAACTAGCACCATATATAAAATAAGACTGTTATATAAAGCTATATAATAAAATGAATATCCTTTTCTGTTTGTTCCTTATTTTGTTTGTTATATAAAGGTCTTCCCCTAATTTTCCAAAGCCATTGTGGTTTGAACGTATCCCCATCGTCACGCCATCTTTTCATCGGTTTCCCACACTTCGGCTATCCTCGGGCATTCACTGAATAGCGATCTATTTCGCAAACGGATCACTGATTCGAGAAATATTTATCACACCCACAATATTGTAAGACGTATCGGACGACATTCCACATTATGGGTAATGTACAAAAATACTAAGTGTAAGAGGCTTCCTCAAGATGTTTTCCTGCTCGTATTAGTAGAAGCAAAATAATATTTAATTACATTGAACCCGGTCTAGTTGAGATTTTAACCCAGTACCAAAGTCAAGGCACTATCCCACGGTCAACACGTTCTATATAATTGTCTTATGTTAGTAATATGGGGTAATATCAAAACCGAAATAGATCAAAACAAAGTAAAAAAAAACTAGACTATCAACTACGGTGTAGCGGATGACAAAACATCTAGAACAACATTTACCCTAAGTAGCTTTATAAAAATACGACCCTTAGATCCGCCAATAAAGTTATCTCAATTTCATAAAATCGAAGTTATCTAAAAAGACCCCTGATACCAAAATATAAACAAAAAATGGCGGCCAAAACTGAGCAGCGGTCTGTAATTTACGATCTCGCGGGTCGCAGTGGACGTGAATAAACTGAGTTCCGTTTATAAAACGCTACCGAATTTTTACCGGTTTTTTCTTTTTAATTTATCTAGCACTGCAGAGTGAGTAGGCGTGTATGTTTTAGAACTTTTTTGCGAGTTGAAATTATTCAGCTCGTTCATGTTTATGACTTATTGTCGTCAACGTTAGAAATAGGATTAAAGTTGCAAGCTTTTCTTTCTGCACGTTACGAAAACACAAACCATGATCACGGCTGTATCTAAGAGACTGAAAATTCTCTGAAGTAGTAAAAAAAAGTAGTCATCTTTTAGCAAACCTTTTAACGCTATTTACACTGATACCCTTCTAGTATTCCATTCTTGCCTCATACTTTCGTAACTCAACGGAGAAAGAGCTAAAATTATGTGGCAAGAGGCAAGAATAATCTATATACGCTAATGGTATCGTGTAAATTGTGTTTTAGTGTCTTCTTCATCTTGGCGGTATAGTTTCGATTATTTTGATTTCATAGGGTTTATTACTCATGATTGTACTCGTATAAAAGTATAACAGAAATCCGTTCATGAAAATGTTTGATAGTATCACTCCAAATTCAACATGGAACATGACATTTTAGTTGTAAGTGTTGCTCGCGTGATGTTTTTTATTGGACTAAGGCATAGACTTTTAATAAGAATGTTAAGTTACTTTCTATGCAACTAGCGTCATAAATTGGAGTTACTAACTAAGTTTACAGAACTTAAACGAACCAGTATATCTTACTTTGGGCATAGATTATATTACAATAATACAGACAACTAATCCGATCCCTATAAAGAAAACAATATTTACTCACATGGAAATTAAAAAGTTTTAAAATCAGAGTACTTACTGGTGAAACAATGAACATTTCTATTATAATAATAATAATATAATATACTTACTCGTATAATGAAAATTTCTAATTTCTATTTCTAATAACAATAACAGTAATTTTGCTTTTAAATAAGTATTAAATTACTAAGTAGAGGTGAGCAATGGTGTTCTAGTAGAAATGGTTCCAATCAAGATCTGAAGCTAGTAAAGATAGATTTTGTCTGATCAGAATCAATCTAACCCCCGAATCCTAATAAGAGACAGTTTACACGAACGCACATCGCACTCTCTCATAACGTATTCCCCGTGCGTAGTGCTCCGCCATCGATCATCCACACCTCGTGTGCCGAAAATTACTTACAGTGTAGTTACGGAGGCAACTTTAGCTTCAGCAAAAAAATAACCGGTTCTCATCTGAAAATATTACCGGTTTTTCATCTGGAAATATAAAAGACATGTGACACTGACAGATTCATGTTGCTGTCTTTGAGAGTAGGTATTTTGCTCTGTTTTCGTTCAATCATTGATTTTTAAATTAAAAATAAACCAACAAAAACGACATACTTCTAACTCGTAGAAAGTATTTTTATTCTATAAATTAAGTTGCAACTTGGTTTTCCTTATTCCGTATTAGCTCATATATTTTTTTTTATCCAATCTATCGATGATCATCATCATCATCAGCCACTACTGGATATAGGCCTCCCCTAATGAGCGCCATTGCGCCCTGTCCTCAGCTCGACGCATCCAGCTTCTACCAGCAGCCTTTCGCAGATTGTCTCCACCTGGCCGAAGTCAATCAATCGATGCATGTACGGTAATCGAACCCACGCTGTTCTGATCATAAGCCAAACTTATCCTACTCTGCCAACATCGATTTTGCCAATTCTCCAATGTAATATGATATCATACAATAAACTATAAAGTTGTAAAATATTAATCTGATTAATCAATTTTAAGCTTAGAGGCATATTTTAATTAAATCTCGAATAAGCTTGTAATTTGTTTTTTATGAAATTAAAATATTTTGCAATTTGAATAATTTCACTACTTAATTATTTATGTCAGAAACAAGATAGCCACGATTATAATTAAGTTATTCAAATTGAATTAAGTTGATATTACAAAAATTGTTTTGAAAGTAATTAAAATTAAAGTTACATCTATACAATATTAAAAATGTGAAAGTAACCCTGTCTGTCGGTCTGTCTGTTTGTTACCCTTTTCACGCCCAAACCATTGAATTAATTAGGCTGAAAATTGGCATCGATAAGGGTTGTATCCCAGGGAAGGACAAAAGCTTCTTTTTATCCTGTAAATATCCCGAAAGATCGAAAGTCACACCGCAGGAGCGCAGCTAATAATTTAGATAATTCTTTAGTGAGCCAATTCTGACTCACGTTGTAGAAGAGTGGAAGTTAAGAGAGGCATTTGCCCTGCAGATTAATGTTAAAAATAATATATTATTTTTATACGAACCATTTTTTGTTGCACCTGTTAATACTTTCTAGTTTCTGTGGTTAAAACGTGTGGTTTACCTGGAACAAAAAACAAAGCTTATATAAATCAATTACATACCCTATTTACACATTGGGCATGAATAGAAGAAATTATATTTCCATAGAAATGTTACTTAGAGGAAATATGTATCTGTCAGAAATAGTCTGAATGTCTACTGAGAGTTGTTGCTGCTGCGCTGATTTCTCCTAGGTTACAGCTGACAATCAGCGTTGGGTTAATGGTACCTTTATAAAAGCACAATGTTTATCTTTCTCGTTAACCTCTATAATGTTTACCTTTTATTTTCTTGTGTATTTTAGTTTTTAAGATATTTCCATTTTTCATGTGCCAAATAAACGCGTATTCATTCATTCATACTGTGATTTGAATACAGTCGTTATAACGTTATTTGAAGAAATATTTGAACCAAAATAACTATTAAGGTATATTAATACCATTATTATAAACGGCGCCGTATACCAATCATGTCCTAATCCACATAAGCGCTCGGGTCAGGAAAACCGACGGAGCCGAAACCTCATTGAAATTAGTCAAGCATTTTGGACGCGGCAGCTTAGCGCATTCATGCGTTTTATTGTTCTGCTATTTTCTTATCCAAATAACGGTGCAAATTCTGTTTATATTATCATCATCCAAAACCTGATTTCACTAAGAACAACCTAATCTATAAAAATCAACCTAAATCCCCTGTTGTGAATAGGTATTTTGTTATTTACAATATACTTATTATTTATTCTTTAAAAAATGTGCAGTATTTTCATTTTTCCGGTTTAAAAAAAATAACTTAACAGTCATGTGACAAAAAAACCGGTTTTGAACTTATAATCATTATATCTCTACCCTGATATCCTATTCAGTGAATTTAATAATTTGGGTCCTTTTGACCCAAACAGAAATCTGCTCGAATTCTTTTCAGTTTTGCCGTTGCTTTATTCCATTCTAAATTAGAGTACTCGTAGATTAATATCTAATTACCTTTGTCAAGGTCCCGTGAGCGTTTAGAGACGTATGAAATTTCAGAAAACCAATTTACAACTCTAATTATGAAATTATAAGATGATAATAATACAGTGTTGAATAATGCGACGGTAATAGAAAAATAAAATTAAGGTGCGACTTAGTTTATATTTACTGATAAGTATCATTGTTTAGATTTCTATCTTATGAGACTGTAAAGGCCATATTGGATTCCATTTATCACGGTTCTAGGTTTCAATAGACCAGTTTTTGGACTATGCGTCCATCTAAAGTCTCCGTCTAACGTAGCAACCGAAGATATAAGATTAGCTTAAATTAAAATAATGAATAATTTAAATTTAATTGGCCTAATAATGTTTGAGGCATTTAAGAATATCTCAAGTTGTTTTGTTATTATAGGTTGTAAAGAAAACCGTTTATTACCGGTTTTTATTTTACGAAAACGGATTTTCTTGCTAATTAAACTGGTTTTGGTACAATGTGAAAACCGCAATTTCTATTTTGTAAAAGCCGCAGATTCAATTGAATTTTGACAGAACAATTCGTTCGCAACCTTATTGTGTAGCACTGTCTGCACTGTACAGTGTACAATATTTTGGAGAAATTAATTTACTCTCCTGTTCTCTGTATGTTCGGAATCGTCGGAGCATTTGATTATTCTAGACAATCCTCTTATCTCATGTGAAATCATATTTGAGTTTCGTATTTCATCTAAAATTCTATGAGCAAAATTTCCAATAGAATTGGGACATTTTCTACTCCAATTTCAAGAACAAATTTTTATTTTCAAAACTCTACTACTTATAATTAACTTAATATAAATACAATTAGATTATTTTTGTTTACGGTTATAAATCGGTTTAAATTTCGAATCCATTCCAAAAATTAAATAAATAATATAGTATTTGCTATTAATTAGACAAATTGAAACTAAAACAATATCCTATTATTTAGGCCGGGTAATAGATAACTGTATCTTGTAAGACCCCCGACCATAAATCCAGCGCTATTGTTCAATTCTAAACATCCACAGATTTATTGCCTTGCTATACAATCGTAAACAATTACTGTTTAATGAATTGATTTTGTAAACACACCAAGGCAGTACAAATATTATGTAAATACAAACTAAGTAACTATGATGTGCATTGTGCTGGACTAAAAGTTTAAAGTCATTGAGGTATTATTATTGAAATTCTGCAGAAGTTTTATAAAAACTATGATCAAGACACAAACAGCTTGATCAAGATACTTACACATACACACACACACACACACACATACACATACATGTATTCAAACTTTCAACTTTTGTCATTTCATTGTCGGTTAGCTGGTTAAAAATAATATAAATCCATTATTGGCTGAAAGTTAAAACTTTAAGTTTATAAATTTATCATAAGAGCTGTGGATTTTGTTAATAAATAAAAAAATAAATAAAGATCACCCTCATACAGTCACATCACATACCGACACCATAACACAAGACAAGACATTAGGTATATGATATCATTAAAGATTTATATGAAATATGTGGTTTGTGTGGAGGATGACATGAGTAAGAAAGGAGTGAGTTTTGAGATGACGGCTGATAGAGGAGAATGGTAGAGCACATGTTGTGCTGAGCCCACATCATGTGGGCTCAGCACGAAGCACAAGGGCAGGAAGATAATGATGATGATGAATCGTAGGTGGACTACTTCTATGTCACAATATTATTCTTTGATTTTAATATACATAATTCTTATCTTAATTTTTTTCCACTTGTTATACAAAGTCGCTACGTGTGTCGCTCACATAATTGGATTGATTTTAACTAATCAAACTTTGAGAAATGAAAAGTCTCATCAAAATTAATTGAGTTCACTGAGTGAAACGTGTAGATGGCGCTAACCGGTGCTTAACCGGTAAATATGAGCTTTTCAAAAATTTCGATTGTGACGTCTAGTGGTTCCGTGGTCGAGCGGTTAAGGCACTGCAGCCTTAGCCAAAACACCAATAGACAACAGAATAGAAACAGAATAGCTAGTTAATGACTATGACTCACGTGCATCTTGGCTATAAATTTTTCCATTCATTATGACGCGTTATTTTCATACATACTCTTTGTAATCTATGGCAGAATCAAGTGCAAAATGAGTGCAACATCACCTAATCGGTGTTGATAGTAGCAATTGAATGGAAACGAATCTATGTCATCTTGGCTAGTCATCTAGCCCCGCAGGATCGTTTGACCGTCGCGGATTCGAATCTTGTCGGAATCTAAAATTTTTATGACTTTTCATTTATCAATGAAATCTACGTGTGGTTTAACACTTTAAAATTCAAACACACTAATCAAACTTTTTTCTTTGTTTTCATCAATTTCATTCAGATACATCCAAATAAAGGAATGACGTACCAACTCAGAGGGGTCAACGGGAGACGAAGTATCCACTTGTATTTTTGTCCTTGTCTCACATGAAAAAATTACATTTTTTCTTCTTCTTCCCTCACATAATCTCCCACGCAATTCTATCCTTAGAAGTATCAAACGAAATTTCTTAAACATATTCGAAACGTAAGCCGTTTTTATCGCCTCCACATTGTAAAATAAAAACCGTGTTGGCCGAATAGGGTTGTACCTCGACATTCAATCCGAAGGTCGTGGGATCGAATCCCGGCCGTGCATCAATGGATCAATGGATTTTCGTAAAATTTATATGCGCTTTAACACGAGCTCTGAACGGTGAAGGAAAATGATCGTGAAGAAACAAGTTAGTATTCTTATAGGCGGCGATGGGCTTGCAAGATGTGGGCATGTATCAAATATGTATTTATTGCCTTTGACTACCCCATAGACATCTTCATAGGATCTGAAATACAGGGTGTAAAAAGACTGCTACCGAAAACTGAGAGGTTGCAATCAGACCATGATTCTAAACATATTTAGCGAAAAAAAAAACGCAATTTTTTTTTTACTTGACTTCGTCATGCTATGTTATTTTCGGTTATTTACTTCTATTACAACATAATAAGACCATACCTACCTAATAATTTCATTTATAAAAGAAAAAAACATTTAAAACTCAAAATCCAGAAATCTACGTAAAAAACGCGCCCAAAACATACGCAAACAGTACTCTTCAAACGCTGTTTTCTCCGGATTTAGTGCATATTTCGGAAAATCCTTTTGGATTTGGTTGTCTATTGCCATGCTGTACCTACCCCTTTCGGCTTCGGTAGACGTCTTTTTACACCCTGTATAAAAAATCTGAGAGAATGTCTACCGCGCCTCGGGGATACAGTCGTGACCCTGTTTACGTTTTTTTCGTTTTACATTATACAATTACTCTCGTAGTGATATGGAGTGATATCTTAATTTTAAACCGTTTTCCGAACCCATTACGAAAGGCTCAAGTCACTTAGAGCCAGAATGCAATCTTCACACGGATTAGATCGTTCGATAGAGACGGCTGCCATGTTTACTAGCTGGGGATTCACCGAGAATTATGGCATTTTCTGACGATTACCTCTTGAGAACGGAGCTTTGATAACTGCTATTCGGTGAGTAAAATCGTTCCGGTATACTGTCAAGCTACTAAATTGAAACGCTATTTACCTACACGATACTATTCTCGCATACCATTCTTGCCTCTTCATCATTATCCGCCTATAGCAGTCCACTGGAATAAGCGTCCCCTAATGAGCACCATTGCGCCCTGTCCTCATCTCGCATCCAGCTTCTGCCAGCCTTTCGCAGATCATCACTCCACCTGGCCGGAGGGCGTCTACGTTTGCCGAATCGCGGTCTCCACTCAAGAACTTTACCCCAGCGGTTATCGGTTCTTCGGCAGATATGGCCAGCCCACTGCCACTTCAGCTTGCTAATTCTCTGAGCTATGTCGACAATTTTAGTTCTTGCCCCTTTCCATGGAATAATAGCAAGGTTGAGTTTGCAGGAGGAATAGCAAGAATGTTGTACCAGAATTTCTCCGGATCAATTCAGTGTTAGAAAGTTATGTCTGGTTATGAAAATTGCTATAACGCCAAAAGGTCGGTGGATCAGGAAACAAGTATGTGTTATTTCGTAATTGCGTTCCAAAAATTTCAACGTAACAGAATTTTAAGCCGAAGCACAAAATTAAATGGATGGAAACTTTTATACTCATTCTTCTGTAAACGCAAATTCAATCCACGCGACAGATTGCAAGCAAGTATTTTAATGTAAAAAAAAAACAACAAGAAAACGAGATACTTTGATCAAAAGCATGTCCAAATAAACATTTGGCATAGACCTACAATTTACAAAATTGAATGCACTACATAGAATAACGGGTAGGGTATCTAAGCCCCGCCGCACATAAAAAAAAACACTCCAGCAGTGCCGACAGAAGTGAAAACTTAAACGAGGTTTTGGTACCTAACGGTTCTAAACTTTAAAAAAGTACTTACAAAAAAAAAGAGTTAAAAGTTAATGTCCTACTGGGACTTGAACTCGCGGTTGTCACTCTAAAGTAGAGCTCAGCGCCATCCATGCTGATACATACAACGTGTGACGAAATTGAACAAGTTTGTCGATCTTTGCCGAAGAGAACTGTCAGAGATGGTGTCGATAACGAGTTTGATGGTTTTTTTCCATATCAAAAACGCGCCTAAAAAAAATTTCACTTCAAAAATATCGTCATAGTTAGGAGTAAGTATTAATAATTATTCAACCTATTACCAACAGTGTTACTGTGCGGAGTAAGCCTGGTTTTATGTACCCTGCGGTATTTCAAGGCAAATATTTGGTTTTCAATGGCTCTTTTGAAGATGGCAGCGGTTTGCATGAAATTTTGAATGGAAATGATGATATCGTTAAATATTTACATTCGAGATGGTTATTATGAAGAGGAGTAATTTGAAATCTGATTTCAAAGTTGAATATTTAATAAATAAATAAATAATGCTGGACATTTCACACAGCATCATCTAGCCCCAAACTAAGCAAAGCTTGTACTATGGGAACCAGATAACTGATATACTACTTATATACTTTTTGTTTGTAAATACGTACATATTATAAGTACATAGAAACACCCAGACCCGAGATAAATATTTGCAGATGATACAAACATTTATCACGAGGCGGGGATCGAACCCGCAATCTGCGTCCCAAGTGGGCTTTCACCCACGCCACAGAGGTCGTCCTTTGCTCTACTCTTTGATTTCCCAAAGATTTGTATCTTTTTTTATAACGAAGATGGGTGAAGTGAAGAAAACTTTTCCTAGTCTTTTGTCTGGTCATACATTGGTGACCGCTAATGGCATTATCAACAGAGCACGTGCTTCGGAGAACACGTTATGATGTCGGTCTCGGCTATTAAGTCGTTAAGCCATGACAGAGGACTTTAGGCGGCCTAATAACTCCGTCACCATAGTCACTTTACGAACTTGATTATTTCAAGATTTGGTTTAAAGCTTCTAAAATATATCTATGTTGATATTGGCAAACTTATGCTGATCGCACACTGCCCGCGCCGTACGCGCCGCAGTCATTTTTCTATACAAAAAATGCTGATGACGTCAGAAAATGCGGCTCGCTTCTAACGTCAGCAGCATTTTCTCTATTGAATTGACAGTTCGCCTCGGCTGGACTGTGCGGCCACCCTTAAAGGCACTCTAGAAGGTATCATTTGTTATTATGTCGGATTTGACTTTAATTTTCAAAGTGAGGTAAAAGTGGGCTTATAATCCATCACGAGAATTGCCCGCCAAACCGATAATATTTTAAATCCCGACGAAGTGGTTAAAAGTTTGACGTTTGTATTTTTTATAGTTTGAATTAAATAACTTTGGTTTGGTCGAATATATTTTAGCATGAAAAGTGTTTTTAATAAAAAGTTAGAGACGAGATCATAATGTCTTGATTTTGTACTATTTTTATACACGACCTAGACGTATCCGCGCCAAACTGTCAATTCGGCAACACATGCTGAGACGTCAGAAGCGAGCCGCATTTTCTGACGTCATCAGTATAATTGTTTCTATAAAAAAATGACTGCAGCGCATACGGCGCGGACATATGTGCGATTAGCTAATTAAGTCCTTATTTCTACCCATTTTTATATGAAAACTCTATAGATTTTTGGCCTTTTTAATAGTTTTGGTTCTTCAAATCTAAATTAACCTACACTCGTCAATGTTACATCAGATTTTTTGTAATTTTTATAGTGCTAATCCACACTTGGTATTTCATTGGTGCCTAACCGATAAATAAGAGCAAAAATATGCATTGCGATGACTAGGATTCTGTGGCCGAGCGGTAGGGCACTCCGGCTTTAGGAGGATCGTCTGATCGTTGCGGGTTCGAATCCCGTCGGAATTCACAATTTTGATAAGACTTCGTTACATCAGAAGTTTCTTCAATGTAAAATTAATTTTATATTCAAAAGAAAGCTACCTTCATTGTATTATGAAAAGCATGCAATAAGGGTAATTAGCTTTTTTGCAAATAAAACTAGCACGAAGCAATTTAGTCTTCACAAATCGCCGGTAGGTGGCGTGTTGAACTTAGGAAATGTTAGCAATTTTCAACTTAAATCGGTTATTATGCCCTCAAATAGCAATAGTTTGAAATGAAGCAGTTTTGAGAAAGTGTGAGGAACACGGTCATTTACTGATTCTACATACACTTACGAAGGGTACAAGTAAATTGCTTGCACGTTTGTTGAGAGCAGAACAAAAAACTTCCTTTACCTAAAGAAAAAAAGAAAGATAGAATATACATTTATTCAATAAATCAACTAAGTAGGTAAGAAAATCATCATTCATCATCATTTCCCTGCCCTTATCCCACTTTCATGTGGGGTCGGCACAACAGGTTTTCCTCTTCCACTCCGCTCTATCAGCCATCATCTCAACAATCACTCCTTTCTTACAATCATACAAAATTGTAAGGCAGATACAACCGGTGGGCGTTCTTACACAGATTATGACGGGACATGGTGGCTTCTCTTCGTACTTGCACCGTTTCAAGTGCAAGGACGACCCATCATGTATCTGTGAACCTGGCAAGGAGGAAACCATATGTCATCTGATATGTGAGTGTCCCGCAACTTCTCGAAAAAGATTTGAAATAGAACAAAGACTAGACATTAAAATAGAAAAAAAATCACTACACGAGTTAATAGAAAATAAAAACATAAGAGAAGAATTTCTAGAATATTGCATAGCGATTGCCAAAACAGCAATTGCTAGAAATAAGACAGATGTCTGATTGTACATATTAAAATGTAAATATTGAAAAATAAATAAAAATTAAAAATACAAAAAAAAAAAAAAAAAAAAGTAAAAATAAAGAAAACAAAATAAAAATAAACACTAGAATATAAATAAAACTATAATATAAGTATAATACTATAAGTCAATAGCAAGTAAGATGATTCTGTACATAATAAATTATGAGTAGTAAAAAACAGTATAAAAGAAAATAAGAAACTCTGTAAATACATTTATTTATTTATTTATTTATTTATTTATTTATTATTAAAATGATCAACCCTACCTTTACAGGATAACCTAATACGATAGAGAGATTTAATATTCATAAGAAAAAACAAAAAATACATCAATTACATGTTAAACATAAAAATATAAAGGAGAATGGGCATCCCCGCCCAAATCAAAAAACTATCGCCCGCAGAGTGGGCGTATGGTGGAATGGGTAGACCTTCAAAAACACTCCATTTCATTGTATGACAGCTAAAAAATCCATCCTGCAGAAATCGAGATATTTGCAGTTAAAGGTGGTGACTTTAACCATCATCTTTTTTAACTTACAGGCTTCCCGCAGATAAGCCATTATGGGCATTCGATAGAACTTTAAAAGCAAAGAACTTTAATACAATGAAATGTAGTGCTTCTAAAGTTCTATCGAATGTACATAGTGGCTTGTCTGCGGGAAGCCTGTAAGTCAATAAATATGATTGTTAAAGTCACCACCTTTAACTGCAAATATCTCGACTTCTGCAGGATGGATTTTTTAGCTGTCATACAATCGAATGTATTGCTTTTAAAGTTCTATCGAATGCCCATAATGGCTTATCTGCGGGAAGCCTGTAAGTTAAAAAAGATGATGGTTAAAGTCACCACCTTTAACTGCAAATATCTCGACTTCTGCAGGATGGATTTTTTAGCTGTTATACAATGAAATGTAGTGCTTCTAAAGTTCTATCGAATGCCCATAGTGGCTTATCTGCGGGAAGCCTGTAAGTCAAAAAACATGATGGTGACCACCTTTAACTGCAAATATCTCGACTTCTGCAGGATGGATTTTTTAGCTGTTATACAATCGAATGTAGTGCTTTTAAAGTTCTATCGAATGCCCATAATGGCTTATCTGCGGAAAGCCTGTAAGTTAAAAAAGATGATGGTTAAAGTCACCACCTTTAACTGCAAATATCTCGACTTCTGCAGGATGGATTTTTTAGCTGTCATACAATGAAATGTAGTGCTTCTAAAGTACTATCGAATGCCCATAGTGGCTTGTCTGCGGGAAGCCTGTAAGTCAATAAATATGATTGTAAAAGTCACCACCTTTAACTGCAAATATCTCGACTTCTGCAGGATGGATTTTTTAGCTGTCATACAATCGAATGTAGTGCTTTTAAAGTTCTATCGAATGCCCATAATGGCTTATCTGCGGGAAGCCTGTAAGTTAAAAAAGATGATGGTTAAAGTCACCACCTTTAACTGCAAATATCTCGACTTCTGCAGGATGGTTTTTTTAGCAGTCATACAATGAAATGTAGTGCTTCTAAAGTTCTATCGAATGCCTATAGTGGCTTATCTGCGGGAAGCCTGTAAGTCAAAAAACATGATGGTGACCACCTTTAACTGCAAATAACTCGATTTCTGCAGGATGGATTTTTTAGCTGTCATACAATGAAATGTAGTGCTTCTAAAGTTCTATCGAATGCCTATAGTGGCTTATCTGCGGGAAGCCTGTAAGTCAAAAAACATGATGGTGACCACCTTTAACTGCAAATAACTCGATTTCTGCAGGATGGATTTTTTAGCTGTCATACAATGAAATGTAGTGCTTCTAAAGTTCTATCGAATGCCTATAGTGGCTTATCTGCGGGAAGCCTGTAAGTTAAAAAAGATGATGGTAAAAGTCACCACCTTTAACTGCAAATATCTCGACTTCTGCAGGATGGATTTTTTAGCTGTCATAAAATGAAATGTAGTGCTTCTAAAGTACTATCGAATGCCCATAGTGGCTTGTCTGCGGGAAGCCTGTAAGTCAATAAATATGATTGTAAAAGTCACCACCTTTAACTGCAAATATCTCGATTTCTGTAGGATGGATTTTTTTGCTGTCATACAATCAAATGTAGTGTTTTAGAAGGTCTACCCATTCCACTATACGTCCACTCTGCGGGCGATCGTTTTTTGACTTGGGCGGCGCTTCATACATGCCTGCCCGTTCTCCTTTGCAAATGTGATAATATGGGCAAAATAAGTAAAAATAAAACAAAAAGCAAAAACACAACATTATAAAAGTAAATTAACAATAAAATGAAGCAAATAACAATAAACTGAAAATAAAGACTCTGACGAAAGTCAGAGGAAGAAAATGGAAAACATTATAAAAAAAAAAAAAAAAAAAATCACTCCTTTCTTACCCATATCATCCTTCACACAGTCCATCCATCTTTTCTTTGGTAAGTAGGTAAGAAAATATAACAATAATAAAATTAACACAAATGAAAAATGACTGTTGAAAAGGCAACTACTCAGCAAATTGCCTAGATCCAGGGATCAGGCCCTACACGAAACGTAACAGTCAGGGTCACGACACTGTATCCCCAAGGCACGGTAGACATTCTCTCAGATCTGTTATATTTCAGATCCTTTGAAGATGTCTAAGGGGGATAGTCAGAGCCAGCATCTAAACTTTATGGGCATCTAAACTTATTTAACGAGCCTCCATTTTGTTGGACTGGCTCCCCACTGGAGCTTGACTTTCAAAAATCTTAGATACTTTGCTCTTGGAAGTATTCCTCTTGGGAGTTACAATCTGACAAATAAAATGTCCGCGCCAAAACTTGGCGCACACTACGTAATGCGTCTGGTAGAGATCGCTATTTAGCGATAAGACCGCCGATTGTATGTCATTGTGTTTTTTTGTTTAGTTTTCCATTTTTGTTTATTTTTATTATGTGGTGTGCAATAAAGTATTTTCTATCTATTTTCTAATGCGCCGAGTTTTTGTTTTTGCGTACAAGCGACATTGAACACTTATACTAGTGAGATAACGTCTACATTCGAGCAAATGTCATCAAAGAACGGTGCTCGAATATTTTTGAGTGTTGTCAGTTAGAGATTGTGACTAGTAGAGTATCCTAGCTCAATGGGGCACATTTAAGAAAAAAAAATCTTATTTTGGCTCTCCTGTAAAACGGGATTTTATCCCTTACGCTAATTGATACTTCCGGTAGCGTTAGAGTGCAGTGCAGTGTGAACGTGTCCATAATAAATGTATGGTGCGCGATATTGTTGTGCTATGAGCTATAGGTTATTATACAGGGTGATAAAAGACGTCTACCGAAGCCGAAAGGGGTAGTTACAGCATCCCAACACACAACCAAATCCAAAAGGATTTTCCGAAAAAAAAACATTATATCCGGAGAAGACAGCGTTTGAAGAGTACTGTTTGCGTATGTTCTGGGCGCGTTGTTTTACGTAGATTGCTGGATTTTGAGTTTTAATTGTTTTTTTCTTTTTGATATGAAATTATTAGGTAGGTATAGTCTTATTATGTCGTACTAGTTGTAAATAACCGAAAATAACATAGCATGACGAAGCTAAGTCAAAAAAAAAATTGCGTTTTTTTTTCGCTAAATATGTTTAGAATGTAACCTCAGTTTTCGGTAGCAGTCTTTTTACACCCTGTATTATAGCGTTTTCTGAAACCCGCTTGAATCTTTTACAATAAACAACGTTATACTAATGACTGCATAATTGCAAATTCAAATTTATTTTACTTCCAAGAATCATTAGTATGCTTTGCGATCTAAGACGTCCTTTATATGATGCCATACTGATATACCATTTTTGCCCTTGCCACAGAAAATTAGCTCTTTTTCCGTTGAGTTTAAGAAAACAAGAGGCAAGAATGGTATGCTACAATGGTATTGTGTAAACGGCGTCTAAGATAGTAATTCAAAGGAAGATAAGGATCAGAGATCAAACTGTTTTCTGTAATCTCAACCAAGCAATATACAGCCAATAACCTTTGACACAAGATAATAGACAAAGCAATGCCGCAAGATCCTTTACATAAGCATAATGTCGTATATCGATAATGATTAACGACCTTATGTACCTTAATTTAATGACTAATATTATGAAATGATCATTCAAGTTTATCTTATACCGTAAAATAATGAAGTTTTATTTTGTATGCAAATAATTTACATAGCATTTTTGTCGTTTTACTAGTTCGTTCTAGCAATAAAATGTGTATTTGTTTTAAATTAGAATTTTTAACGTGTCCAAAGCGGGATTTGAACCCACGATCCTGCCAATCTGTGGAAACAGCTGATTTATTAGACCACTTTGAGATTATTGATTGTAAACCTTTTTAACCGACTTCAAAAAAAGGAGGAGGTTCTCAATTCGCCTGTATGTTTTTTATTTTTTTTTTAAATTTTTTTTTGTATCATGTTACGCGATTACTCCGCCAATTGTGGCCCGATTTTCAAAATTATTTTTATGTTTGAAAGGGTATACTCCAGAGGTGGTCCCATATAAATTTTATTCCTGAGGGTTTGATAGTTTGCCCGTAAAACTATGAAAACCTTCCCTCCTAGCCATTGTAAATCGAATCGACAGATAAGTCTAAGACTCTCTATGCAATATGTCAAATTGACAATTTACTAATGCCAGGAACTCACGTGTCGCGAGACTTGACATAAAATGTATGCAGTTTTGGTAACTGTTGCCTTTAGACGCCGGTGGAGCCTAAGCATTATCTGTTTAGCATTATTTCTTTCTTTCAAGCTGATCTGATGATGGAGTCAAGAGCTGTTCCAGGGAACTCCTCAGACAATAGGCTGATTAAGTTGAAACTCGGTTGGTAGATTAAGTATCATCTAAAATTTTAAAATATAGTGACAGCGAGCTGATCTGATGATGGAGAATGGAACTCCTCACTTAATAGGTTGATTGAGTTGAAACTCACTACATCGGTCAAGCTTCATCTACTAATTTGAAATATGATGACTGCGAGCTGATCCGATGATGGAGAACGGAACTCCTCAGAAAATAGGTTGATTGAAATGAAATTTTGTACTTACATCGGTGAGTTCAATCAGATCACGGTAATCCATTAAAAGCTTGTACTTGTTGATATTTAAAAAAAAAACTTATTCTTATTTAGATTTTTGTGGATGACTTATTGATTCCCTGAGTCACGCAGTGTGTAGTGTCGAACATTGAAGTCGGTTTTTCTTTTAGTTTTAAAACGTAATTATATTGTCACGGATCGGTAAAGCTCGCGGATTCAAATCTTTTAGGGGTGTAATAAAAGGGTTGCATTTTAATTTTACACACAGCAATTTTTAACGTTTAAACGCTCATTGTTAGCCTCCAAGTAGATAGCACACCTTATCAACTTGTTAACCATATTTCTTGCAAATAAAAATTTCATTTCATTTCACAACGCTCGTCGGCATGTTCAATGGGCGGAGCTTAGCAAATCGCACGAAAAATCGCATCGTGTATGCACCTTTATCTTTCCTTCTTGAAAATCCCTTATCTTTAAAATTATTATCATTCTAAAAATCGCAAGCGGAAAATCCAACCAAAGACACGTTTGTTCTAAATTGTAACAAAATGAACTTACAACTTGAAAGTTCGAAACCAATCGTTGAACACCAAAGCTTCGTAAACGCTTCGAGTTTTCTTGAAGCAATTTACAAGACTGTCTCTGCAAACGCTTACACGGTGGTTATTATAATGCAATGTCGTGGGGATAATCTTATTGCTCTGGAGCCAACCGTTTAAGATGTACAAGATAATAAGTTTTCTTTAGTGATATAAAACTGCAATGTTTACAATTTATTTTGTTTTATAAAGTTCTATGCAAAGTCTTGAATTGTAGAGTCTCCTTAACGGCTGGTCTAATTTTGAACGGATTTTCACTGACAGGGGCCTTACCATGAGCTTTAAATGCGATTCAGTTTAGGTCCTAAACTGAACTGCATCGCTATTTGGTACCATGACGTATCTTAAGACGCTGACGTAGAATCAGAACCTAAACAGAACCTAAATTGAATTGTTAGATAAGTTTCGTTCACTCAATTGGTACTACGACCGTTTATTACGCGTTGAGTTGATCCACTTTTCTGTCAAAACTGACACTTTTCAGCGATTCAATAAAAGTTACTAATCTTGTTGTAAAAACTGAATCGTTTCGCTAAATACCCATAATATCAAGGTGAAATTTACTAAAAAATACTAAATTAGAGTACAATAAACCAAAACTACATTATAATAATGAAGTCGTGAAACACAATTGTCACAAACTTTGTGTTTTTCGAAAAATAACAGACGATTTCATACATTTTTGTCCCCTGCGGACTCTGAACGGATTGTGATTGACCTTTGGCTTGGATATACTTATACTCTGATAGTTTTTGCGATTGGGACTGCGTTTCATCTGCAGTTGAAGGTATGTATTCTAATTATTATTAGATGCCTAGTTTTATATTGTCTGGCTATGAACATTACGAAAACCCAGACCGCGTTCAGTGTCCAGGCCGCTAGACTACTTTATCTACTAAGAACCTAGGTAAGTACTAGGTTCTAGGACCAACCATGAATCCTCTAGGTTCAAACTAGAGGGTAGAGGATACATTGTATTCCCTAAAAATGCCGAAGAAAGGAATATTACTCGAACAAGGTTAATTCTGCAATGATCTTTATTATTTTAAGTACTACCTTTATTCTTCAATAATAAAATAATGTCTTTAATATATATATTTTTTATTTACAGGTTTTATGTCAGTCAGCTTCGCCAGCAAGGTGCTATTAGAGATCTGTTGGAACAGCTCATACAGCACCTCTGGCATGCTCGTTCCACTTGACTTTTTATTATTACTGATTATTTCTGAAATGGATGAATAAATACCTATATTGTTTTAACAACCTTGTTTGTAGAATTTGTTTAATTCAGTAAGTTGCCTCCACACCACATCCCTTCCAACAAATTATTTCTCTATTCTTCTACTTATTTTACTGCCATGTAAGAAAGAAAACAATGTTCAATTGGTAAGAAAGAATCACATTTATTTATATACTTATACTAGCTGACCCGCGCGACTTCGTCTGCGCATTATGAGGAACAAAACTGTGTAGTAAAAACAAAAACAACTTCGAAAACTGATTATTATTATATATATTGAGATGCCAACTGCACAACCCTCACGGTGAGCTGGGTCTTCCGCTTCTCATACTCCGCGAAGTCCTCAGGCTTCACGTCGAAGTGAACCCGGGACACGTAGAGCTGAGTCGTTGGAATCTCAGCACGCAGCAAATGTAGGGTTTTGGTCGTCAGTGCGGCGGTCCCGCATTGTTTACGAGACGAGGGCTTCTTCATGCGTTCCACCTTTATGAACCCATCATCGTCACATTGTAACGATACGATACTTCGCTGTCGGATTCTTCTTCTTCTTTTCGTTTTCTTTCACCAGTCATGACATGAAAGCTGCGTTCAAAAACCAAACTCATTCGTATTATTATGTTGACGCGTATGCAGTACACAAATAAATTGTTATGTAACTTCTTTCAAAACTTTTTTCCTATTAAGTGAGTAATTTTTTTCTCCCATAACATTGTATCTCAACTTATCTATGGTATTTTTACTTATTATCATTTGGGTTTTGTATTTTAGTCGGAAAAATCGGTAACTTTCCGGTTTTTGTTGATTCATTCCCGAACGAAATTTTTGGCTTTGAGTACAAGAGACAGAACTATACTATTTTGTATAGCGTTGTCTCTTTTCAACGTCAAGCTGCTAAAAATCGGATCAGAGACAATTTCGTTCATTCTTGCGATTCAAATACGATTCTGGTTTTAAGAGGTCATGGTACGAAAAGTTTCCGTTTCAGTTTAGGAACCTAAAGTGGATAGCACCCAAACTGAGTAGTTTTCTAAGATGTCATAGTAAGGCTCCCAGATTTGGTTTGGTTCAACCAAGGCTACTTTATTTAGACAAAATCGCAAAAAAGATGAAATTCATTTTATTAACCCCTAAACCGACGAGCATGTATGAAGAATGTAATGAGAGTGAATGAGGCGAAAGTTGTGTCAGGATCGTAGCGAGGGAGATCCGTGGTCTCTGCCTACCACTTTGGGAAAGAGGCGTGACTTTATGTATGTATGTATGTATGTATGTCATTTTATTAAGACCCCTCGTAGACTACAGACTTTCTATCGGCCGATAGTTGAGACGAGCTATAGGTACTTCTCCAAACTCATTATGAGCCGAAGTATCTTCCGTCTGCGAGGGGTCTTAATGTTTGATCACAATAGCTAAATTGTAGAAAGTTTTAGAATTACAAGTAATTTTGTAAAAAGCAACCGAATATTTCCAAAGAAAACTAAATTGCCTTTTTAGCTGAATGCCTAAGAATAGCTAAGATCTTATTCCAGAGGCGTACAAAGGAAATTTTGTTGAAGTTACGTAAATAATAAAAGTAGCACAGAAGTGAATTTCCAAGAATTAATCGAATAAACTAAGCAATCGATGCAGCGCGTTGGTAATGGCCATAAAATCTGTTTCAGACTCTGAACTCTGACTCCAGATGCTGTGTAAGAAATTAAATCAAAATGGTATCTTCTATCTACATTTATTTATCTAATTAGTTCAGTTGCACCGCACCCGCAGCTGGATAATAGCATCCTTTCTATAAATGCTTCATACCAACATTTTATAGCTACGAAAGTTTACATATTCAGCCTACAGTAAGTAAGAATGCAAAAATATCCCACTAATATAAAAAAGCTGCAAGTTTTTGAGTTTAGATGTTTGTATGTTTCTGTTTCAATCACGCCTAAACCAGTGAACCGATTTGGACGAAACTTGGAATAGGCGTAGATAGTGACCTGGAATAGCTTATAGGTTTTCAAATGTACCACGCGGGTGAAGTCACGCGCAGAAGCTATTTATAAATAAATCTTACTAAGTATCAATTTATTTTATTAATCAGTGATCTAAACCATTTTATAAAACTGTTGATAACTTTGCAACTTTGACCTGTAACTTCAAGTAGCCAACTGTAGTTTAACTGATCCAGGTCACTGCAAGTCGGAAGCGTGCCCAAAATTCTGGCGGCATTGCCACGCTGAATCCTGGATCAGTTGAGCTATCTATAGATCGTTTTTACGACGACCCTTAGATAGCTTGACTGATTCTATTGTATTTTGTAATTTTATGTAGATATTGTAGTAGCTTAGTTTCTGTAATTAAATATTATTTTACTGTAGTTTCATTTCTACACGACAAGCATTGTACTGTAGCGTCATCGTTGGTTATTATAAGCAATTGTGAGCCAACCACGTTTCTTGCATCGGTCACGAGACTGATTAGGCTTTGTAAGAAGCTTATATGCCACGTTGCGGTTTCTCTTGAGTTTTTGTGTGACAAATATAAGGATTTCTTTGAGTAGTGAAATATTTCATTCAGCGCTTGGCATTATTGTTATTACAGAAGGCAACTGATGTGATCGTAATATTTTTGAAATTCTCTCATATAATATAAGTAATTCAGTTATCTGGTTCCCATAGTACAAGCTTTGCTTAGTTTGGGGCTAGATGATGCTGCGTGAAATGTCCAGCATTATTTATTTATTTATCTTAGTGAGTAGACAGAGTCACATCCATAAGATGATTTACAGCGTCAGGACGCAACCTATGCCTATGTTCAGTACACTGGGACATTGTTTGAGCTGGAACAATCTAAGCTACCAAGCATCTCATTCAGCTCGGCTTTATCCACAGGAAAGACATACATACATAAAATCACGCCTCTTTCCCAAAGGGGTAGGCAGAGACCACGGATCTCCACTCGCTACGATCCTGACACACAACTTTCGCCTCATTCACTCTCATTACATTCTTCATACATGCTCGTCGGTTTAGGGTACTTTGGACCGGGCCCTTCTCCAAAATGTCGCCAATTTGATCCAAGAAAACAGGAAAGACAACATAAAAATATTACACACAGAAAAAGTCAAAAGTCAAAAGTCAAAAGTCAAAAAGCATTTATTCAGTAGGACCGCTGGGATCACTTTGAAACGTCTTAAAACTAGAGGCACGGAATGTGGCTCAACACAATTAAGCGATACAAAGCAGCTGTATGTATTATCATCATCAGCTCACCCACTGCTAGGTATACTTCCTTTCGCTTCTGCCAAAGTGTGCGACCCTAATCGAGGTTTTTGCGAATAGACAAAATACTACTAAAGTATAATGAAACAAATGAAAAGTCTTATCAAAATTTTGGGTTCACTAGTGAACGTGTAGATGGCGCTAATCGGTGCTTAACCGAAAAAATATGAGCCTATCGAAAATTTGAATACAGGCAAGTAGGATTTCGTGGCCGAGCGGTAAGGCACTCCGGCTTTAGGAGGATCGTCTGGTCGATGCGGGTTCGAATCCCGTCGGAATCCAAAATTTAGATAATAATTTTCATTTCTTAATGAAATACCAAGTGTGGATTAGCACTATAAAAATTACAAAAATTATAATGAAACAAGTTCAAAGTGAACCAAAGTAAGCGGTAGGATCGCGTAGACCAATTATTCATATCAGGGCCATCTTGTTTAAGTGTTCTTACCAAGTTTTTGGCATTTGAACTTGGGTGTTGATCTCTGTACCACTTAATTCTGCGGATAAAGTTTTATGATATTTAGAAGGGAGATATTGAGTGACCTTGTGAGGTTTTGCTACCTCATTTTGGTTCAAACACTAGTTTGGGCTTAAATCAGGACAAGGAGTGACCTTGTGAAGGTTTGATTCCTCATTTTGGTTCAAAGACTTGTTTGGGCTTAAATCAGGACAATATTAAGTGACCTTGTGAGGTTTTGACACCTCATGTTCAATCTCTAGTTTCAAATAGGCTCTGGACTCAAACAATACAAGATTTCAGTAACTTAGATCTCTAAAGTGCGGTAGACACTCAGATTTTCATGCATAGAAGATATTTTGAAATGTCTAAGAGGTTGATCAGAGGCATGACCAAATACATATTTTGATCATGCACACATTTGCAAAAGTACATTCTAAAACGTTCCAAGCCCAGTATCTACCATTAGACCTACTACTAATAAAAAATTGCAATCCGAAGATTCTTAGTTTTTTTTTTCATTTTAATGTAAAGCAAAACAATGTGATTCATAAATTGCGGAATAACGTTATTTCAAGTAAAAAGAGCTTTTATTCGCCGGCAATCCGATAAAAAACCTGGTGTTCCGAGACAAAGATTTAACCAATAAAATTTAAAAGTAGGCTAATCCTTTCTTAACGTCTACACCCCCTTTCCCTATTATCTCGTCGACAAATGAGAGCGAACAAAACAGCATAACTCCAAGGTTCAACATTGTCAAAAGTTACTTATTTCAAATTTTGCCGAAAACGTCTTTACTGTAAAAGTACAGTTGGAGTAAAAAGTACGAGGCGAAGTCATGTACAGTCGACGATATAACCATTACGATAGCGAAGACGTCACTAGGCGGATCGTGGATTTAGTTGGGCTATTAAAATGGCGGGATAATGGCGGGATATTATAAAAAAAACTAGCCCTCCGGACAGGTCGGGTCTATCTGCGAAAGGCTGCTGGCAAAAGCTGGATGCATTGAGCTGAGGACAGGGCGCAATGGCGCTTATAAGGGTAGGCCTGTGCCTAGCAGTGGACTGCTAATGATGATGATGATGAAAAAAACTTCATAAAAAAACTACTAATTTGCACATTACAGTTCAGTTACGAAAAGAGAGTCAGGAGAGTTCCAGTCCAAGCCCGGTGTAAGAATTTGAAGTGAACGAAGGTAGTATAACGTAAGGTAGGTATTTCTTTCCTCACACTTCCTTGCACAGAACAGAGGAGATTCTTCAAACACAGGTTGGAAAACTTAAAAGAGGAATCCCAACCCAACAAATTATTGTAATCTAACTAAATTAATAATAAATAAGCTTGACTGATTCTATTGTATTTTGTAATTTAATGTACATATTGTGGTAGTTTAGTTTCTGTAAATAAATGTAACTAAATATACAAATTTTTGAGATTTTTTTGATTTTACACTTTTAGGTTGATATTTAAATTCAATCTTAGTAAATGAAAGCCGTTTTCTACTTCATCCTTCCTACATTTTAGGTTGCTGACATCCAAAAGTTCAACCAAAACACAAGGCTTTTAACCTAGAGTGACCTAAAATGGATCCGCTGCAGTCATAGCCAAACAGAATGGCAAACTTTTCTAATTTATTCATAACACGGTACTCTCACTTGTAAAGTTGCCGAGTTTTTGCCAACAACGGATGAACGCTACCAAGTTGAATAAAATGTACGAAATGAGATGTAACACAGATTTCAAAGTATGCCCAACATTTTTGGCAAATTCTTGGAAAATACAATTCTTTGAATGTGATATTAAAATACATTGAAGCGAGAGTATCCTTTGTGAAAATTTCTGAGTTACGACTTACAAAGCGTCCCTTACCTTCGAGGCACTTGACACTTCGATGTAATAATCAGTCAAACAATGTCTTGAGACGTAAATCGATATTTATTAGATAAAGTATTGGCAGTGTCCATGATTAAAACGCTTCTTCGATAGCTAAACATTTAAAATATCTTGTGAGTACGGCTGCTTTTCAACCAGATATGCTATGCAGCTAATAGTTCGAGGATCTGAAATCTTCACAGGATATTGACCGGTTCAGAGAAGTCCTCTGCTCCGCATATCACTCGCAATCATTTTTTTTAAAGTCAAAAAGCATCTATTCAGCAGGACCGCTGGAATCACTTACCTGATCTCTCGCGACCAATACCGTGAAAAATCAGGGCAATAAACATGATTTGGCGCCTATCATTTTTTTAGGTGATCCATCTTAAAATTCATATAAAATTCTAGCTGCTGCGCACCCGCGGTGTGTCCAGCGGTCTCTCGGGATAAAAAGTAGCCTATGTTCCTGCCTGGGATACAACCCTTAACCCATGGCTTTTTCAGCATAATCTGTTCAGTGGTTTGTGTGGGAAAAGTAAAAAACAGACAGAGTTACTTTCACATGTATAATATTAGTACATATACATTGGCCTCTCATTGAAGCGCTCGTGGTCGTGCTTGCTTAGTCGTTCTTGATAGATCGTCGAAGTTAAGCAACGTTCGAAACGGTCTGTAAGTGGATGGGTGACCGCCAGTGGCATTTTCATCTGAGCGCTACCGTGCTTCGGAGGGCACGTTAAATTGTCGGTCCCGGCTATTTAAGTCGTTAAGCCATGACGGAGGCCTTAAGGCGGCCTTAAAACTTCGTCAACAGAGTTGGCCACTGACTCATACGAACTTACTTACTTACTTTTATTGGCCTCTTCCATCTAATAAAGATGATTTAGGTGACGTCAGTCAAGTAACACCACATGTGGAGTTCGAACATTTACGTTCATGGCTGTGGATGCTCATAATTATCACTTTTTCTACGATCAGTGTTATAATGTAGTCATCAATAATATCATACCTCCAGTTGGAAAGCCTAGTCCACCGTAACTTAGTTCACATTGATTCATTTTCTCGTAAAAGAGAACTTACGGTTCATTTGGGTTCAATACGCACTACAAGTTTTACGTGTTATTCGTAGCGTAGTTCTCAACAGTGAAGCATAAAAGCCCTAAAAGGGTCTACTACAAAAGAGTGAAACGATTAAATTCGTTGAGCTGAAACATCTGTACCTGCGTAAATTTTCTGCGACACCCACGAAGCCTCACAAAAGACGAAAACCTTCGTTACGTTGTCATTCGGTTAAATTTACCTCAACTAAACGACCGGCATTTTTGTATTCAGAGGAGAGCAAGGTAATTTCCTCTGAGTAAAGGCGGTGGGTTACCTTAAAGATGAACAAAATATTGTTATAAATGTAGAAAATGTACGCAGGAAGTGAAAGACGAGGTGACATTAAACCCCGGTAGGGTGCGCTAGGGTCGCCATGTTATGTAAAAGAGATGGATATTTGTTACCTTACCCAATTGTTATGCCAAGAACGCAACTGGGTGAAGAGGTTTGTCGTGAAGTATTTTTGTTTTACGCCTCGCGATTTGGGAACAAGAGTAGCAGAGTTGAATCAAAACAAAGTATTTTACTAAAAAAAGGAGTTTCTTCACAATTTTATATGCTGCCTGATTTAGGTATAAATGCAAGTTCGAACTGACAATAATAATTAATAATTCTGTTTTCTTTTATAATCTTCTCAAGATGATTAGGTATGTTTTAAAAAATAAAAAGAAAACCGACTTCAATGTTTGAATTTGGCCCCGCATGGCTCAGTGGCGTAAAGTGAAGATGAGGTTTTTTGAGAATTACGGGAAAACTATCAATCCCTCAGGAAACCTCTTCCTTTTTTGAAGTCGGTTAAAAAGTTAATGTCATTTAATTAGTGGGGGACTCTCGCATCAGTTACCTACGAGAATTGAATACATCCAAAGTTGGAACCCCAGGGATGAGAATTGCAAATCTCAAGTTGTTATGAACCCATGGTCACCGTCCAAAGGCGCTTCCAATTTCCTCGTGGAGACAACCCTTCCAGCGTGGGACATTAAAAATAAACTTCTTTTCTCGCGATAAACCTTTATTCGCTAAGTTTATAATAAGGACGGACCGGACGGAGAGACATTGATACTTTGAAGTCTTTGATCTGTTTAAATGAGAAAAGTATCTCGATAACCGTAAAGGGCAAAAACATGTTTTTTTCCAATGCGATAAAGCTTGAAATCGTCTACACTCATGTAATTTTTGTATGTCACTCTATTTCACCATGAAAGAGAGTTGGTCAATATCTAATACGAACTTACTTTAACCATAGATGACCTCTGTGGCAGGGGGTAAAAGTCCGCTTGGGACGCAGAATGTTGCGGGTTCGATCCCCGCCGCGGGATAAATGTTTGTGATCTACAAATATTTATCTCGGGTCTGGGTGTTTCTATGTATATTATGTATGTATTTACAAACAAAATAAAATAGTATCAGTTATCTGGTTCCCGTATTACAAGGTTTGCTTAGTTTGGGGCTGAATGAATGTGGATGGATATGTGAGTACCTAGAGGTAGACCTAAGAAAATATGGATGGATTGTGTGAAAGAAGATATGGGTAAGAAAGGAGTGGATATGGAGATGACGAGTGATAGACGAGAGTGGAGAAAGAGAACATGTTGTGCCGACCCCGCATGACCGAGATAAGGGCAGGCCAATGATGAATGATGATGCTTAGTTTGGGGCTAGATGATGCTGTGTAAAATATCCAACATTATTTATTTATAGAGATAGAGTCATGGTCAGGCGAGACAATGTACACATCCCATATTATGTATTTTGACTTATATTGCGAAGAAAAAAAACTCCTCGCTTGTATAATAATATCATGAATAAACCACACATTTGGACCCAGTACTAACTGGTTCTGACGCTTCTCGATGAAGTCAGTTTTAAACCGATTACATTTTTATTTCACACCCTTTATTCTCCGCACGGCGTATAAGCTTATTATGTGGTTGTTTTGATAAAATTACTCGCAAGCTAATTATGGTCCGTGGTGGAATTTAATTTCAAAGTCCAGGCTTTTTAGAAACGTTGACCGTAATTGTAAACAAAAAACCTTTTATTAAGATTAACTTTAGGATGTACTCGGAAACTTTTAGATTTCTAATATTTACGTACGATTTAAGTACTTAAGAAAAACAAGACTTATCTATCTATTCAGCCCGGTTGCACCCACTGCTGAGTATAGGCCTCCTCTCTATATAACGCCACTCTTTTCGGTCCTGTGCAGTCCTTTCCCACGCTTTCCCAGCTACATTAACGATGTCATCCGACCATCGGGCGGGTGGTCTACCTCGTGGTCTTGGTGCATCTCACCATTTCGTAAGTCTTATGAACTAAAAAAAAAGAAACACAGCGATTTTAACACGTTCCGTGCCCCTCGACAGAATGTGCGTTATGGGGCACTGAAATGATTGGTAATGACACATTTCCACACAATCACTAGCCGCGGGTTACACAAAATTAATCTAGGAATCATAATATTTTTTGAATCCAATTTATACCATTATTTGACGGTCACAGTGATTTGGAAACCAAAATTATGCAGTTATTTGCTTTTCCATGAGATAATAGTTTCATGATAATACATAGTTATTGTGTTGTTTCATATTAGCAATTATAATAATGTATGTATTTACAAACAAAATGTACCTATACATTAAAGAAGTATATCAGTTATCTGGTAGTACAAGCTTTGCTTAATTTGGGGCTAGGTGATGCTGTGTGAAATGTCCAGCATTAGGTTTTTGTTTATGGACAAAAGACCTTATGATGATAGTAATACAGTCCTGAGAGGTTACCGGTGTTTTACAAATAACCCTGTATACTTGTATACCCGTTGACAGATTGCAAAACATGTTTTCAGGATATTTTCAATTCCCGCACAATTTTCTATCTCTCCCCAACATTTCAATCTTAAACAAACTCTTTCAAGGATGGGACGAAAAATAGTGTAAAAATAAATTTCCCTTCAACCGTAGATAAGGCACGCTGAATAATAAATCCAGCTTCGGGCCTGAAAGGATTAGGCTTGGTTCACGCGAGTCTAGTGCTCGTTACACAAAGGGCGAGCCAGATGCCTTTGTAGTTTTTCCTTGGTCTAAAATTAACGTTGAAACAAAATATCTAGCTGTGTTTTCAAATTAGCCGTGTTGGCCGAATGGTTGTACCTCAACTTTCAATCCAAAGGTCGTGGGTTCAAATCCCAGCCGTGCAAAAATGGATTTCGCGTTACGTTAAATTTATATGCGCTATAACACGAGCTCTGAACGGTGAAGGAAAACATAGTGAGGAAACCAGTTGGTATTCTTATAGGTGGCAATGGGCTTCCAACTTGTCACGTATGGAATACTTCTGCAAGATGTGGGCATGTATCAATGTGTTTGGACATGCCTCTGACTACCCCCCTTAGACATCAATCAGCCTATATGCTATATACCAAGTTTCATCCAAATCGGTTCCCTGGTTTAAGCGTCATTGAAACACAAATATATAAACATCCAAATATCTAAACAAACTCACAGTTGGGAAGGGAAGTGGGATTGTTCATCGGGAATAATCAAGGATTCCATTGGTGAAAGAATTTTTTAAATCGGTCCAGTAGTTTCGGAGCCTATTCATTTCAAACAAACAAACATACATACAAACAAACAAACAAATATTTCCTCTTTATAATATTAGTATAGATTTACGTCTGAAGCACTGCATCTATTTAAAACATGCTACAAATTCAAAATGTCCACTCCACTCATTGACAAATCCATTAAAAAGACCATTTCATTAAACCTAATGGGTCATTAACCGAAGCTTTGTTCAATCGTTTAAATGATACAAAACTATAATTTTACAGTAAATATTTGAAATCGGTTCATTTATTGACAACATTACTTGTAAATTTTGTGTAATTAATAAGTTCATCAGTAAATTAATGGATTATCTACTTACACTATGTACACTAATATTATAAGAGGAAATATTTTGTTTGATTGTTTGTATGTTTGTTTGAATTGAATAGGCTCCGAAACTACTGGACCGATTTGAAAAATTCTTTCACCATTAGAATCCTGCATTACCTATCTCTGATGAACATTCATACTAATTTTATAAATGTGAAAGTGACTCTGTCTGTCTGTTTGTTATCTTTTCACGCCCAAACCACTGAACAGAGTAGGCTGAAAAAATCGCATGGTTAAAAAATTCGCATGGTTGTATCCCAGGGCATGTGTTACTTTTTATCCCGACGGACAGCTAGTGGTAAATATGAGTGTAACATAATCAAAATAAACTCTTTTAATTGAAAATTTACAATTAACTTTTTTCGTTTTTTTTTAATATTATCCATTCAACCTTGTATAGTAGTAACACCTGAAAAAATGTTACCCACCCAAGGTAACAAAAGGAATTTCAGAAAGGTCCAACGCGATGTTTAGCTTTTCCACTTCATAAAATTACTGTAACGTTATTTGAGACGATTAACGTTAAGAAACCAGGTTAAAGAAAGGTCAAGCTCGACTGTTTTGAATTTTCATACTACATTTTAACGTTTTATGTATTTTACATGAAAAGGGAATTTTAAAACTTGCATCGTTTCTTTTAAGGTCTACATAACAGTGAACTGGGACCGTATTCGCGTTCCTTTTTTCGTTCGTTTGATGAATATTCGGATGCTTCCCACCACGATTTCTGACTTTAAGGGACAATTTTTCAAACTAGGACCAAAAATTCCGAACCGAAAAATTGGCCTTTGAAGTCGGTAATCGTGAATATTCATCAAACGAACGAAAAAAAGAAAGCGAATGCGGCCCCTGTTTCAAATCAAATAACTTATAGGAGTAAATTATTTTGTAGTCGGAATTTGACGCGTAGACTCCACGAGCGAGAGAATCGCGACGATATTATCGTCGTGCCACGTATTTCTATACACTCTCTAGAAGCCGTCTCCACACGGCGATATTATCGCCGCGATGCGACGAGTGGCAACAAGAGCGCGAAACATCGTTACATCGTCGCTAGCCCGTCGCGACTAGCAGCGGGCGCGCTGTCAAACGCAGCGTCATTCCAGCGTTACGAGTCGCCGCGGAAACGCTGCGATTCCGTTACGACTCGCGACGATACGCGGCGAGATTATCGCTCTTTCGTGGAGATTCTCCGACGATATGAGGGCGGACTCGTCGCGATTCTCTCGCTCGTGGAGACAGCGCCGTAGCATCCGATGTCCACTTTTACGTTAAATTTTTCAATGCGTAATGCACTTGCGGGGTGCGGGGCGCAGTGACCGCATGCGTTGAAGTTTGCTCCGTAAATTTTTAATTCAAAAATATGTTCAAAGCAGTTTAAAAGTGTTTAGAGCTGATAATACGTATATAGTGAACCATAACAAGTACTGTTTTCAAGTGTTACAAACTCAAATACTCATAATTACTCAGTTTTCAACATAGTAAAATATTGAATAACATATTTTGCATGCGGCCGGGCAGTGCAGCGTCTAGCGTACGAGTACACTACAATCTAGCGCTTTCATCGCTGCGCTAGTTCGGTGCATTTTTCGCAGCACGGCACTATTCGAATTGCGCTTGCGCCTGGAAGTACGCTGGAGCGCTTTGTTGTGCTTTTCATCAAGTTGTTCGATTGATTGTGACTACTAGCAAACGATCAATGATGTCGCCACCTATAGCAAACAAGACTTGTGGAAAATGCAAGAAGATGGTAAATGGGAGAACTTACCTACATTGCACGGATTGCAAATCGTATTTTCACATAGATTGCAAAGGGTATGAGAAGAGGTATTTCCTTCTTGACGAGGAACGTAAATCTAAATGGAGGTGTGATGCGTGCTTGAAAAAAGGAGCTAAAATGAATAGTTCTCCACAGAAACAACCATCGCCGTTGCCTTTACCTACTACAAGCCAGCCGACACGTACTTCGAATAGCTTCGAAGGATTGGTGGAAGATGACGAGTCCAATGACCCGTTTCAAAACGTGACTATGAAAAGACGCACTCGAAAAATCATCACTGACTGCTCAGCTGAAGGCTCTTGTTGTGGTGATGCCTCGTCGCCCCTTGAGATTACATCGGCCTTGAAAGAATATGTATCGGCTCAGATGGCTTCCTTTACAGACAAGCTACTCTCGAAAATAGATGATTTAACGGTCTCCCTACGCGGCTTCGAAGTTCGATGTGAAAAGATTGAGCAAAGGATTTCTACCATAGAGAAACGTTTGGATACCAATACTGATGAGAAGGCCGCTGATAGGTTCAGTGACCTGGTACAGACTGTAGAACGATTGAAGATCGACCTCAATGAAAGGGAGCAGGAGCTCCTTTCAAATGAGGTTGAAGTATCAGGAGTACCAGAATTAGTCGGAGAAAACCCCATTCACCTGGTCACGCTCATCAGCACCAAGCTGGGAGTAAAAATAAACGAATGTGACATAGTCAGCGCCGTCAGAGTTGGAGGCATCCGTCGTGCGCCTGCGTCTTCCGCCGTACGTAATGGTTCCGGCAGTAAATGCGCGGCGTCGGCGGCGGGCCCCTCCGACGCCGCGGCCCCCCCGGGCGCGCCTACCACCGATGCTGAACAGGGACCCGGACCGCGGCCACTGGTGGTGCGCCTACTACGACGCGTCCAGCGCGACGAGTTGCTACAAGCGGCGCGCGTGCGTCGCGGCGCCGACACCGCCGGGCTCGGTCTGCCGGGCCCCGTGCGCCGATTCTATGTCAACGAACGACTCACACACACGAACCGTCTACTGTTCCACAGCGCGCGTAGTGAGGCTCGGCGGCTAGGCTGGAAGTTCACATGGACCCGTAACGGAGCGATCCTTGTGCGGCGCGACCACGGGGAGCCGGCAAAACGGATCCGCACGGAGATAGACCTCGAGAAGGTTTTTGGTGCAAAAATGGTTAGTGCATAATTGTGGTTACCTTGGTGCCCAAGTTGGGATGTGCTTATACTTGAGAGACTTGTCGTTATTAGTATCTCACTCTAAATGCACAGTTCTTCGATCTCATTATCATAACCCTAGTGTAGTTTTTTTTAGTTACCAGAGTGCCAGGGATGTAAAGTGCTTCCCGAGAGACTTGTCGCTCAAAGTATCTGACTTTAATAGCCTAGTCGTTCAATCTTATTTTCATAAATCTAGTGTAATATTTTATGGTTGTCGGAGTGCCCAAGTGTTCCTGTTATTCCTGAGATTTTTGTTGTTTTCAGTATCCGACTCTAATTACATAGTTGTTCGATCTCATCATCCTAATTCTAGTGAATTTTTTTGTAAACATAAAATTGGTATAACTAGTTATTTTATAGAACACATTACTAAAGATTCCAGGGCACTTAAAGTACTTATAATTTTTCTTAACCTACGTCTGTGCTCAAACTTTGTGATATCCATAGTCATGGGTTATTGTTATTTATATTGTTGCTATAGTTTTGTCACTTTATTAGTTAGCTCAGACACATGTCTAGATATAATTTTTCTTATAAAAGTCCAAGATTTCGGCTGTGATTCATTATTGGATTTTGGATACCAACAATACCGCTTTAACTATAATGTATCTAAACATAAACAAAACATATTTTTATTATTGTTTTTAATACTGTTCAACTCAGTGGGTCGATGGCATGCCCTGTATTTAACACTATATTTACATAATTGCAAATATTTTTTGGATTTTGGATACCAACGATGCCATTTTAACTTTATTGTATCTAAATATAAACAAACAATATTTTTATTAATATGTTTAATTCTGTTCAACTCAATAGGTCGACGGCATGCCCTGTGTTTAACACTATATTTACATAATTGCAAATACCTTGAAATTGTCTTCTCTTTTGCTATCCAACATATAATTAAGAATAAATATTTGTCATTGGGATTGCTAAACAAGGGATCACTGGGATCGAGGCATGATGAGATGGTAGCAGCTTTAATGCGATATCCAGTTGATATCCTGGCAGTCAACGAGACATGGATCCGGGAGGAGGAGGAGGCGCGCGCGCCTACCGTGCCCGGCTATCGGCTGCGGCACTTATGCCGCGCACACGGCACCGCCGCTGTTGGCTTCCGCCAGCGTGGTGGTGGCGTCGGTTTTTACATCAAGCGGGGTGTTAATGCGCGCCTACTCACCTTCCCGGATGCCCCTGGCGTTGACCAAATGTGGCTCCGCCTTACGATTAACGGTATAAGGCTGGCTATGGGCACTGCATATCGTCCTCCTTGGCAGAGTTTGGAATTATTTTTGGATGCTGTTACAGATTCTATAGCTTCTTTTTCTGGGTTTGATCATATAATGCTGTCTGGTGATTTTAATGTAGATTTGTCATCACCTGACTCAGACAAAAATAAGATCTTTGACTTTTTAAATACTTTTAATCTTGAACAATATGTGACAGTGCCGACAAATTTTAAAGATGGTAGTGCGACGTTAATCGACTTATTGTGCTCAAATCTAAAGTTGGTTGATGTCACTGTTAATCATATTGCTGACCTTAGTCAACATGCATTTATTTCATATAAAGCTAGCATCAAAAAGGACAAACCTTCTCCTGAATGGGTTATTTACAGGCCCCTAAAAGAAATAAATCTGGATGAATTTAACAATGATCTTGATGCCATAGACTGGCATGATATGGTATCGACTGATAATGTTGATGACATGGTCTCTAAATTTAACTCCAATATATTGTGTTTATTTGACAAACATGCTCCCATCAAAAGATCTCTGGTAAAGACCAAATCGTATCCTTGGATAACGCACAATGTTAGGGAAATGATGAGAATTCGAGATAGGGCTCAAGTACGCAGTCGTCTTTCTGGTAAAGAAGCGCATAAAAAATTCTACAAAGATATGAAAGGTGTAGTCAACAGGGCACTTTTCACTGAGAAGCAATCCTTTTTTAATTTTAATATCAACCGTAACATACAAAATCCTCGTTTATTGTGGAAAAACGTAAAGCGTAATGTTGTTAATTTTGGACAAAAGTCACTAGATCTCCCAACCCATCTTGCCAATCCAAATATTTTAAATAACCATTTTCTCACGCTTCCTGGTAATGCCGAAGTTAAGATCTCTGACTTAACTTACTATGAATTTAACAGATACGGTTCGCACATTTTTAGGATGCAAACACTAGAAGAGTACGAAGTTAGTAATATAATTACATCCTTTTCCACAAATGCGATGGGCGTGGATGGCATGTCCATGGATATGGTTCTGCTAACTCTTCCTCAAGCGCTGAGTACTATCACAGCTATCGTTAACGCCTCGATATCGACTTCAACTTTTCCTTCCTCATGGAAGACAGCCCTAGTGAAACCAATCCCGAAAATAGCTAACCCAAGTCACTTAAAAGACTTACGTCCCATAAGCCTACTACCCTTTTTATCCAAGATAGTGGAAAAGGCTGTTTGTAGGCAACTGACTAAATACCTTGAAATTAATGAAATCCTACCCCAAAAGCAGTCGGGTTTTAGGAAAAATCACAGCACATCAACAGCTCTTCTGGATGTTGTGGATGATGTTCTCGCTGCTCAGGATACAGGGAAGGGAACAGTTTTGACACTTCTTGATTTTTCACGAGCATTCGATACAATAAATACCTCCCTCCTACTTTCAAAGCTTTCCTATTATGGTTTTGATGTTGCGGTAATTAAATGGTTTGCAAGTTATCTAACCGATCGCTCACAGATCGTCCAGATTTCTAAAGAGGATGGTTCTCGCTCGTTTTCTAATACTATGTCTGTCACCCGTGGTGTCCCTCAGGGATCGATACTAGGTCCAATACTGTTTACTTTATATTGTGCTGATATGTTGACTAAAATTGAGAACTGTGAGTTTCATTCGTACGCGGATGACTTACAATTATACATTTCTTGCAATCCATCTGATATTGTCGAGGCAGTGGATAAGCTAAATGGGGATTTGCGAGTAATTCTCGAATGGAGTAAAGCAAACAACCTAGTTCTCAATCCTTTAAAGTCCAAATTCATGGTTCTTGGTTCTAGAAAGCAAACTGCGACTATTATCTCCCATAACCCTAATGTCAACCTGGATGGGATGATTATCCCACGAGTTGATGAAGCACGCAATCTTGGTTTGCTCATGGATAGCTCACTGCATTTCGAGAAATATGTGATGCAGACGATTCGTAGCTGTTTTTACAGATTGTCTGTATTATATAGGGTGCGTGAATATCTGAGCACTGATGTTAGAATTCATCTATGCGATGCGTTAGTTCTATCCAAACTTAATTATGCGGATAATGTATTTGGAGAGTGCTTGTTGTCCCGCTCAAAGAGGCTAATCCAGCGCATTCAGAATGCTTGTGTACGTTTTTGCTTCCCCATTCCCCGTCGCGCACACATATCTCCATTCATAAATAGTAATAATTTCATGAACATGTCATCGCGGCGACTCTATCACTTTGCTACACTGCTTTTCGGAGTTATAAAAAATCAGAAGCCTACTTATTTATTTAAAAAACTCAAATTCTCCAACCGCCTTCAGCGATATGCATTGCGCATAGTTTGCCATCAGCACAAAACGGCTGCTTTTCGTGGCAGCTTTCGCTATGCTGCCACGAAATGCTGGAACAACTTGCCCCCGCCACTAAAAAATTTAAACTCAATTTTTACATTTAAAAAAAACTATAAAATATTTCTTTTAGAACTACAAAAAGCTTGTTCTGCAAGGTAGCCGTTTTGTGTTCAGTCTTATTTTATCAAAGCAGGTATTTGCTTTGTTTAACTTAATATTAAGTACTCACTTATCTCTGTATAGTTCTTGATTGTGTTCAAAAAAAAAGTTTTATATAATTTTTGTTGCTTTTATGGGTAAATTTTATTTTATTTTATTTGTTTAAATTTTAATTTCTCTAAATACACAACTGTATCTTTAGCTTACTTAGTTTAAACGCATGTAATCGCAGCGTCTGTCGCGCGCTCGCATCTGGTGCCACATAATACCAGCGCTTGTGCAGGGGAGGTATCCTTCTCTGCACTTGCACGATGCTGAGTGGTTACCTTTTTTGCTAATAACATGAATGTAACTTGTACCTTGTAACTTGTACCTACCACAAATTTAGCAAAATAAACTTTTACTTTACTTTACTTTACTTTACTTTACTTTACTTTTTAAAAATCGTATCGGTCCAAATTCATCCAGGTAATGTAAATGCAACAAAAATCCTTTTAACTCCATCACAAGATCAGCTCGTGAGCATAATATTATTGCACTGTCATTTTTTCATTTCACAATATACCACTACATTCACTTAGCATTGAACAATGGAGTAATAATTTATAATAGTGAATGCAATATCGCACACTTTTAACGTGAGTAGAGCTCGAATGCGATATAACGAATTTTACCTCCACTCTAGCTGTGAGCTCGCAGCGTGTGGTCCAAGTGAGAGCATACAAAATCATAAAAATAAAATCGGTTATGAACTGGTGGTGTATTCTAGAACAAATCGCAAAGATTCGTTTGATGTAGATGCAAACCATGAAGAATATTAAGGAATGGATTGTAGGTCTAATAACAACTCAAAAGCGCATGTGAGTGCCTTGCATTTTATGGTTTTTAGTACACTTTGCCTCATCTATTATAAAAATCTATTGCTGTTCGTTTGTCTCGCTGAAACTCGAGAATGGCTGGACCAATTTGACTAGTTTTCATCTTAAATTATTTTATTTTAAGTTAAGGAAAGGTTTAAACGGTGAGAAACATATATAATTAAGTTACAAAATATACCTACTAAAAACTATGATTTAGTTTGCCAATAAAAAATGTTCCTAGATGTGAATTGAGGTAAAATTAGTAAGTGAAATAAAAAAAAATTGGTTGTCTGTAAATTCGGTTAACTGACGATAGTTGAACGTGACAACGTTTGTGCTTCTTTGTCGCTCGTTCCGCGCTCTCGCTTGCACTTCAAGCCTTACATGGAACGCCTCAGAGCGAGGTAACGCCGCATTTTTTCGTGCGTGCAGCCGGCTCTATCGAATCATAAGACGTTGTCACGTCAAAAATTGAGGTAAGTTTTGACCATAACTACTGTTCACAAATAAAATATAATACTCGTAATAGGAAGTTCATGAAAGTTAAGAAGTTCACCGGATCGTGTTGTCTAGTAAGAATAAAAAAGTATGTTCATTTATAAATTCTTCTAAAAAGTTCGTCAGGTATTTACAGAACTAAATCTCATTAAAATCTTATTCAATGAAACCGCGCTATGATTATGACTTGCACTGTGCACCAAAGCGGGTCCGGGAACTTGTGTAATTTATTCATAGTCGGGTAATGACACTCGATTACTTTACCGTGTACCCTTTACTGGGACGTCTCTCAAAAAAAGTATTATTTTTATTAAACGCCGGGAAAATTACTTCGTCGACGCGACAATGGTGACAAAATTGCTGCTTTAGAGTAATATTATCTTATCTAGGATGTCATTATTTTGGCTATATTTTTGAACTTACTAATAATACAAATTTTATTTTGCTTGTGATTAGTTATGTGACTTCTCTATTGTATTAGAGAGCATACCTGTAAGAATTGATATAATGTTTTAAATAAATACTTTTTCTAATACACGACGAGCATGTAGGTATGAAGAATGTAATGAGAGTGAATGAGGCGAAAGTTGTGTGTCAGGATCGTAGCGAGTGGAGATCCGTGGTCTCTGCCTACCCCTTTGGGAAAGAGGCGTGACTTCATGTATGTATGTAAATTTGAAAGTTCGTATGTTTATGTTTCAATCACCACGTGCTTGTACTAAGGTACGCATGCAAAGCTGCGGGCGGAATCTGGTATAATTGAAATATAATGTTGTAGTAAATCTATCATGTGGTTCTCATGACACTAATTCTGCTTACTTTGACGAATTAGAAGCTGTTAATTTTCTTATTCTTATGATGATGAATTTTCTTCACATTTTACTTTAAAATAAACATTTCAATTATGAACCCAGGACCAAAAGGAATTAATTGGATCAAAAGTTGAGAGACTAACTCGGCCAACACGATCTGGAACTTAGCTCAACTTAAGCTTGAGTGAGTGAACATGAGTTTTATGTAATCTGACACAATCGCTTATAGTTTGCCGCAATTAATAGCTGTCTAGTTCATACGTCAAATGCTCAGGGTTCATACTCTATATCATAGCTTCGTGGTTATTCCTCTTTCGCCTAACAATTTTAGCGTCTAACGAGATTTTTACTTTGATGTCGGCTAGAGTTTATGGGATCATCGTTCTTTTTGCATTTTCCTGTGACCGTTTTAAATGAAAGTGTGAAATAAGTTATCCTTGTTTATTTCAAAATGTTTGTAATAAAAGTCAGTGGACATTTTTATTAAAAATTTTACGCAAATAAAAAATAAGTATTTTCACTAAAAAAGTAATACTAAGCTTAAAAAACATGTTATAAGTTTAGAGTTGTAGCATGCAATTGCAATATTTTTATCAACCTTTTCAACACATAACAACATTGCCTAGTGTGGAGGACGTTGATAAATGTGTAACTGTATTGTTTCGCTTTTAAATAAATATTTTTTAATTTTCATATTTTATCAACAAAAAAAATATTTTATCGACAAAAATTTTTGATTCACAAAATAAATGTCAAGACTTATTTGCTCACTTTGATACATAAAATGGGTTTTAAAATAAATTGAAGATGTTTACGTCTGTTTACGCAACGTTTATTACCCCATAAACTCGTAACCTTTACCATTGACACCATTAATTGAATACCATTTAATTACTAAAACGAGATCTTCAAAGTCACTAAATCATTTTTACGTAATTGTTTTTCCTCATCCAACCAGTATTAATTGACCTCAGAGAAGGAAGCATTTTATTGGTCTATTTCTAATCTAGTCTTGTCTATTAAACACAATTTACTTCAATAAGTTAGCATTCTTAGTTTTCGAGATTTATAGGTTTATTTACCGGATTCCCGGTGACCCGAATTCATTGCTCTCCAGTGTATTAATTTCAAATTTTATCTAAAGTAGTCATCTGCTGATTAGTTAAGGCTGTTGAACGAAGAATGAACATTAGGTAGGTACATAAAAACTTTCAGGTTTATGATATTAGTAGGATAGGCAGTGATGGGTCTTCTTCCTAGAGATTTCCGAAGAATCTGGAATACATAAAAAATCCCATAAATATCTGAGAATAGGATTTAATTTGAAACTTACCCATATTTTTTTATCGAAAATTGGAGATCATGAAGACGTATACAAAAGCTGATGCGAAAAATCTTATCTATTACTAGAAATATGCCATTGAGTAAACACGTTAGGACCCCGAGAGTGGCCCATTTCGTAAATACGTTCAGAAGCTGTATTCGTGTTCCTTTAGTCGTTCGTTCGATAAATATTCGGATGCTTCCCACCACGATTTTTGACTTCAAGGTTCAATTTTTCGGTTTGAAATATTTGGTCCTAGGCTAGGACCGTGTTTTAACGTTTGAAAAATTGTCCCTTGAAGTCAGAAATCCGTGGTGAAAGCATCCGAATGTTCATCAAACGCACGAAAAAAGGAACGCAAATAGTACGGCCCCTGAGGACACCAAAGATGGTAAAGTAAGTTCGTATGAGTCAGTGGCCAACTCTGGTGACGGAGTTTTTAGGCCGCCTTAAGGCCTCCGTCACGGCTTAACGACTTAAATAGCCGGGACCGACAATTGAACGTGCCATCCGAAGCACGGAAGCGCTCAGATGAAAATGCCACTGGCGGTCACCCATCCATTAACAGAACGTTTCGAATGTTGCTTAACTTCGACGATCTATCACGATCGACTTAGCAAGCACGACCACAGGAAACCGCAAACAAATTAAAAACAGCATCAGATACTGTGAACTTTATCATCAAAGCGGCAATTAATATTTAACTAAGCTCTGCCCTAAATATGAATATGCATTTCGTAAAGGTCGATCATGTTTATACATAAAACCATTCCGAGCAATAAATTACTCCGCGCTATTCCGATAAAATTTAACAAATATTTTGGAAGCAGTTTTAGTAATAATTTTTATGACCGGCTTCTAAACTGAGCCTCGATTTTAAATCCAAAAGCTGGTTCAAATCTGGTCAAAAAATATCTTTAAAAAAAAACAGTGGCATTCCAAGAGGACGCGCGGCGAAAAACGCCGTGATAAAGGTGCTTTGCCGTGTTTAGTTACGGAGTTCAAAACTAGATGGCACTGACGGTGGTAACACTGTCAGTCTGAATTCAATAGACTTTTCCTATTTCAAAAATGCCCACGCCTATAAGTTTTCACTTTAATAATACGATCTTCACATTTTATGATGTATCTTTCCTAGCTGTGATTTGACCAAAAAAAAATACTTACAACATAGATATTGACACAAACTTGAACAAAAATATCACCTTTTGACCTTTCAAATTAATTGAAACTCTGACCTTGCCCACGGAGTAGTAAAACACACCTAAGAACATGGTATCTATGTTCTTAGGTGTGTTTTTTTTACTCTCTTAGGTTGTATGGAACAAAAAACTTAGGTACCAACAACTCGTATGAAAGTCAGTGATTATTAAATTTTGAACACTAGATCTCTTAGGCTCAATGCACATTGCATTATATTATTAGCAGCGACGTGACGCGACGAGACGTGACAAGACAATGGCCCCGATTCTGTTGTTCACTGACTAAAGTTAACTAAACTAAAATGCTCCGTTCTTATTTCGTTAACGATAAAGGCCAAAATGGAATGACTATTACAGTGGCATTCTTAAAATTTCTTAATTTTAGTAAAAATGAAGTATTTGTGGGTAGATTTAGTCAAGACCATTTTGCTTGCCGTGTAAAACAGCTGCTAAAGAAGCTCAGAGGCGCCATTTTGATTATACTTTTAGCTATGTCACTTTCAACGACATGCCATTTTCGTCTTTAGTGAGAACAAAATAAGAACGTACCAGTTTTAGTTTTAATTAAGTTTAGTCAGTGAAAAACAGAATCGACGCCATTATAAACCTTATGAACAATGAACGAGGTGTCGGGCCGGCTCGAGCAGTCTCGCGCGGTCGCGCGTCGTACATTCTATCAAGCGTTTCTATATCTTGTTACATTGTTCATAAGGTTTATTATGTCTTGTTACGTCTCGTCGCTGCCAATTCAATGTGCATTACCTATATAAGCCTTAGAAACGAATGCTCATTAAAAGTTTTATTTTCGTTCACTGGCTAGAATTACTTTGGTCGAAATATCTTACTTATACCTACTTCGAGTATTGTCTTTGTATGTGTCAGTAGCGTATCTGTATTCTGTGCTTTTACTTAAAATTACATTACTATGATTTATTTATTTACACACACACAGCTTGTGTTTGTTTGTATGGAGTTTCATCAAGTCTCGGGATGTCTGTGTCTGGGATGGACATTAGGCTCGCCAATTATGCAATTTTTTGTAATTTTGTGCAATATTTATTTAAATAAATTAATAAATGTAATATAAATAAATAAATGCTAGGTATATAATAACCACTCTCATCACTGATACCTACTGATACATTTTGACCGGCGTGTCAAGTATAAGATTGATCCTAAAAGGTTATTTATAGAACATTGCCTCTTGCTCTACTGAAGCAAAAACGTATTTTTTACGGGAAAAAGTATTTTTCCATTACATTTTTAACATAATATTCATGTTCTTTGTTATCACAAAAATCTGACCAAAACAAACACAAGATATCACATCAAAATTGTTAAAACGAACATAAATGATTCAATAGCAATTTCATACTTTCGGCGGGAAAATCTTGTCGGAGCAACACGCAAGATTCCGTTCCATCAAGTCAGAACTTTCAACAAACGGCAACCGCCATTTTACGTCTGTAACACGTTTCAAGGAGAAAAAAGTGTTATAATTGCGTTAGGGTTTACTTGAATCCAATCCTACTCGTAGTATCACTAATCCAATAAAAGCGAAAGTTTGTTGATGTATGAATGTCTGTTACTTTTCCTCGCAAAAACTAAGTACTTAGATAATGCACAGAGATGGTTTAGAAATACAACAAAGGCTACTTTTTATACCAGAAAGGTAAGTCACACCACGGAACGCAGCTAGTTAATTTATACGTATACTTAAACAGTAATGGCCTCTACTGGGCGAAGGTCCGCTAGCGACGCAGACGATTGCGGGTTCGATCCCCGCCGCGGGACAAATGTTTGTATGATCTTCAAGTATTTGTCTCGGGTCTGGGTGTTTCTACGAATAAAATGTATGATTGTATTAACAAACAAAAAGTATATAAATAGTATTTAACTGTTATCTGGTTCCCATAGTACAAGCTATGCTTAGTTTGGGGCTAGATGATGCTGTGTGAAAATGCCCAGAATTATTTATTTATTTATTATTTAATTAAGGTCGTATTATAACGGCATCAGCTTTATACAAAACCTTAAGCATTACCGTGCCTTCTGAAATATTAAAAGTATTTTTTACGGCACAACGCTCCGGCAAAGGCCAAAGATATGCTTGAATCTTGTAATCTTGAATGGTGGATATTCTTTAAAAAGTCTTGAGTTTTACTCATCATCATCATCACCTTATAGAAAACCTAAACTATATCTGGTTCTCTAGCTCTTCACGGTATTGGTCGCAAAGGAACAGGAGTAGTATGAGTAGAATTACCTAGTTTCAAGACTTTTCTAAGTGATCCCAGCGGCCCTACTAATGCTGCTGATGCTGCTTTTTGACTTTGACTTCGTGGATGTGAAGAGGACAACTAAAACAGGAAAACAAATATTTGAGTCATTAGATTAACCATCAATTTCCAAGCTTGTACGAAAAATGTAATGAATATGAATGGTAAAATATGTGTGAATGAATGAATAAACATTTCTACCTGGCACTATGATGAAGCGCTCGTGGTCCTGCTTGCTTAAGTCGTAAGTTAAACAACGTTCTAAATGGTCCGTAAGTGGATGGGTGACCGCCAGTGGCATTTTCATCTGAGCGCTTCCGTGCTTCGGAGAGCACGTTAAATTGTCGGTCCCGGCTATTTAAGTCGTTAAACCACGACGGTGGCTATGCTTTAAAAACTCCGTCACCATACGAACTTACTTAAAACATGGTCACGTCTGTATCCTCAAGCGCGGTAGCCATTCTCTCAGATCTTTTTATATTCCAAATCCTTTGAAGATGTATAAGGGGGTAGTCAGAGGCATGTCCAAATACATATTTGATACATGCCCACATCTTGCAGAAGTTAGTATTCCGTGGCAGATTGCAAGCCCATCGCCGCCTATAAGAATACTAACTGGTTTCTTCACAATTCGATCCCATGACCTTCGGATTGAAAGTCGAGGTACAACCCCATTCGGCCAACACGGCTTTACTTACTTACTTTACTATAGTAAAAGTCAGAGTCAAGTGGCCATAAAAGGACCAGTGTAAGCAATGACGCTCGATTGTCCGAAACTATTCAGAAGTCAAATCGTCCGACTTTCGTCCAGCCCGTTTTAATCTCGCAATGATTTCCGTCGAAATTCCGCGGCTTAATTACAACGGGTTCACTCGTTTTACTAACCTTTTGAGACAGGCACTTTTGTGGTGGAAAATTACTTATTTTTTTTCACTACACCTTACAAAATTGCTCTTTGGCTCTGTATTTTCAATAATATATCAAAGATGAATAGAGTGAATGCTGTTGAAATGAGAGCGTTGCGTAGTATGTGTGGGGTAACGTTGAATGATAGAGTGAGAAATAGTGTGATAAGGGAACAGTGTGGAGTGAAAGAAGATGTAGTGTTGAGGATCGAGAAAGGTATGTTAAGATGGTTTGGGCATGTAGAGAGGATGGATGACAGTCGTTTGACAAAGCAAGTGTATGAGGCGAGTGTGCATGGGACAGCTGGAAGGGGAAGACCTAGGCGAACCTTCTTGGATCAAATTGGCGACATTTTGGAGAAGGGCCAGGTCAAAAGTACCCTAAACCGACGAGCATGTATGAAGAATGTAATGAGAGTGAATGAGGCGAAAGTTGTGTGTCAGGATCGTAGCGACTGGAGATCCGTGGTCTCTGCCTACCCCTTTGGGAAAGAGGCGTGACTTTATGTATGTATGTATGTATGAATATCGGGAGAACGGAGGCCCGGCCCTTTGATAGGCATTGGGCCGAAGCCTTATTGACGCCTTTGACAGTGTTGATCTGTGATGGAGAAACATGCCTATCTCTGTAATTATTAAAAGCCGCTGCAGCGGCTTTCCCTTCCCTTCCGCTTTTCGTTCACATGGTACCAACTTTTCTCATGAAAGGAAAAAAGTTAAAAAAAAAAGAAAAATATGTTTATTCAGAACAAGTTACAGTTGAGCAAAAATTACAATTAAAACGATGAAACTGCAAAAGTTATAAAACTAAGAAGTACGGTAGCATTTCATCTATGAAGTAATTTTTGATAACGGATGACTACGTAGTTCATAATCATCATTAGCCTATAGTAGTCCACTGCCGGACATAGGCCTCCCCTAATGAGCGCGATTGCGCCCTGTCCTCAGCTCAACGCATCCAGCTTCTGCCAGCAGCCTTTCGCAGATCGTCACTCCACCTGGCCAGAGGGCGTCCTACACTACGTTTGCCGAGTCGCGGTCTCCACTCAACAACTCTTTACCCCAACGGTTATCTGTTCTTCGACAGATATGGCCACCAGGCCAGCCCACTACCACTTCAGCTTGCTAATTCTTTTAGTAACTCCTAAGTGGGCTGGCCATATCTATCGAAGACTAGTATAGTTATACTAGTAAGACTAAGACTACTTAGTTCTAAGTACCTTTTCTGTGAACCTATAACGTCTATTGATAATTTAGCAAGCTACCTATGTGCACTTAAAATTAAATTATTCTTAGTGATGCAAATTATACAATTATTTGTCCCGGGCCGGAATTAACCCCGCAACCTTAGCAACCGGAGCTTTGCTGAAAATATATGATTCATGGAAGGTCTAAAAGTTTTAAACCCATATTCAGAGAAACTGTTAGTCTAGTGGAGTATACACTACGATGGAGCGAGCCTACCCAGAAGGTGCCTATTAACTCTCTTCTTGAAAACAACAGGGCCATAGCTCAGCGGAAATACAGACGCGGGAAGCTGATTCCAAATTTTTGCAGTACGCGTAATAAAAGAGCTTTGAAAGCTCTTAGTTCTATTAAGTAGAATATCAACCAGGTGAGGATGATAATCTGCTGTGCGTCTGAAGTCCCTGTAAAAGAACGGTGACGGCGGAATAAGGTCGTAATAATAAAGGCGTAATAAGACAACCTTGACAAGGTCAGAACAATAAGTCTAGAGTTCTAAACGCTTCGTCTACTCGAAAGCTTACGTAACGCCTGAATACAGTCATTAAACTATCGTCAATCTCCCTTGAACATTCCACTGTAAGTATTACATTACATTGGAGCTAGTTCATAAATATTCAGAGATTCCATAATAATATATATTAAATTCTGGGCTGAAATACAGCCACTCTGAAGTAGGTTTCGACACAGGTTTGCTTTGAAACAGCTAGCTCACTTCGTGAAAGTGTAAGTCAAATTCAAAAACATTTATTCAGTAGGACCGCTGGGATCACATTGAATAAAGCTAGGTGATCGCGACCAATACCTGAAGAATCAGGATGTAATAAGAGATTGTTCTAAGCTGTTAAAGGAACATCAAAAAATGTGAGCAGATTGTGATGTAGGCATAAAATAGATCACCAAAATCAAAATCAAAATCAAAAATCATTTATTCAGTAGGACCACAGGGATCACTTAGAATAGTCTTAAAACAAATTTTACTCCTGTTCTTTCGCGACCAATACCGTGAAGAATCAGGGCAACACACACGGTCTGGGGCCTATCATTTTTTTAGGTGATCCATGGATCCATTGAGTTGGAGCAAGTCCCAAGCTTTTTTGTCATTCAAATAATCAGATATCTTATAATAGGCTTTTTTACAGAGATGACGTTTAATTGTATTTTTAAATTTAGTGATTGATATATTTTGCAAATCGCTTGGGACTTTGTTATAGAAGCTTACACATTGCCCTTTAAATGATTTCATAATTTTATCTAATCTAGTAGTGGGAACAGCGAGTTTATCCTTATTTCTAGTGTTTACATCATGATTATCGCTTTTTTTCTTAAATGATTCAATATTTTTACGAACATACATCAGATTTTCATATATGTACTGACAGGGTACTGTCAGTATGAATATATCTTTAAATTTATTTCTAAGCGAATCTCTGGGACCCATATTGTAAATTGCTCGAACAGCCCTCTTCTGCAACACAAACACGGTGTTAATGTCTGCAGCAGTCCCCCACAATAAAATGCCGTAAGACATAATGCTGTGAAAGTAGCTGAAATAGACTAATCTGGCAATATCTACGTCCGTGTAATGACGTATCTTTTTAACTGCGTATGCTGCAGAAGCAAGTCTCTTCGACAATCCATCTATGTGTGGGCCCCATTGTAGCTTACTATCTAAGGTTATGCCTAAAAATGTAGTGGTGTCCACAAGATCTATCTGTTCATTTTTTATTATTACATTGGTTTTTATTGGTTTTACATTTGGTAGTATGAAGCGAATACATTTAGTTTTTTTCTCGTTTAATAATAAATTATTAACATTGAACCAATTTACAACCTTAGATTTCATCACTCAGCTTGTGCAATGTGCCGCTGCAGCAGTGCTGGTTTACAGCAGTTTAATCATCTGTCTCAGCCTGGTCATGCAACATAAATTATTTACTCAAACTTCTTCTTCTTCTCTCGTGTCAATGGCTTGACCTTAAATCTTTTTAGCCCAGTAATTTGCGACTCTCACTCCCCTATCTGTGGCCTTGTATAAGTCCTCCCGAGTGCAGGTGGTTGGACAAAGTGGGTATGAAAGTAGGTGTGCCATATTTTGGGAGGACGCTCCACAGTTACACCCGCTCAGGGATGGGTCGATGTAGGCCCACTTAGCTAGATTTTGGCGGCAGCGACCAACCAACGTGGGCTCGAAGACGATTCAACGACTTCCAAGTTGACCACTGCAGATCTTGGCCGGGGGGCAGGTGTTCCGCAGGAGGGAGGCCATTGGATTTAAACGAAAAGCCATAGCGTTAATTATGGAGTACAGTCATCAACGGAAGTCGGTTAACAGTCTGAACTTAAAACGCCATCTATTAAGATTTCTAAGAAAAATAAACTTTTCCTAGGAAATTAACATGGACTAAAACTTCTTTCTTTTAAAACTTCTTCAAATACTTGTCAAAAAGTTGGTCATAATGTACTACTAAATTATGATTGAGATACTCTTTGCATCTAGACAGGTGAGTTCACCAGCTGTTTTATGAACCCTGTGGCCGGTTCATACGCATTGCAAATTCAGTTGAACGGATTCATAAAACGTAGTGATAAATCATTGTTGAAAAATTATAGGGTTAGTGCTTCTGAGTGTTTTGATTTATTGCATATTTTTGGGCTTAGGACGAAATATGGCTTAGGACTTAACATAATCTGAACTATTTGTCTAAACAAAGTTCATAGCGCAGACTTTCTGAATCATGAAGGTCTTCCATACTAATATTATAAATGTGAAAGTAACTCTGTCTGTTTGTTACATTTTTACGCCCAAATTACTGAACAGGTTAAGCTGAAAATTGGCATAGATAAAGGTTGTTTTCCAGGGAAGGACTTAAGCTACTTTTTATCCCCAAAAAATTAAAACATCCTGAGGGACCGTGGGTCATACAGCAGAGAGCAGCTAGTAATAATGAATAATAAAAAATATATTATCGTAGGTATTTAATAATAACTTGGAGCGCTGGGAGTAGACATAGAGGTAGGCCCTTGTCACATGGGACATGATAAAGAAAAAATATCAACTTAGTTCTGCTTTGAATGACGCTGTATGGCCTAAAATTTGTTTCAGATACAGCAAAAAACCATAGACAAATCAGTTGGTACTATTAAACAAATACATCCTGAATGTCTTGCCGAAATCAGAATCTGAAATTCAGATAATTCATTCAGAAAGTCCGGAATTCTATCCATTAATGCCTTTTGTCACACACATACTGATTTTTTCAGATGATGAATTTGTCAGTATTTGTGGCAAAAGACGTTAAGGATGGTCGCTCAGTCCAGCCGAGCCGTACGCGCCGAACTTCAATAGAAAAAATGCTGTTGACGTCAGAAGCAAGCCCCATTTTCTGACGCCATGAGCATTTTTTGTATAGAACATTGCAAGTTAATTAAAAGCTTTTAAAAATGACTGCGGCGCGTACGGCGTGGACAGTATGCGATCAGGTTAATTATAATTTCAGGCTTTTTGAATGAATAATCTGAATTTCAGATTCTCAGATATCATGTAACTAGAAGAGTACTTGGTATGAATGTTGATGGATTCACGAGTAGAGGTATGCCAAAAAAAAGATGGATGGATTGTGTGAAGGATGACATGAGTAAGAAAGGAGTGAGTGTTGAGATGACGGCTGATAGAGGAGAATGGAAGAAGAACACAATATGTTGTGCCGACCCCGCGTAATGTGGGAAAAGGGCAGGGAGATGATGAATCTGAATTTCAGATTCTGATTTCAGCAAGTCATTCCGGCTGCATGTGGCCGGCCTACGACAGACAGACACAATAACAATTTCAATTGGATTGCATCGAGCATGGCTACCGTATTCCGTTAGCGTGTGTCTGCATAAATCCATTGACGCTCAGCTTCGAACCTCAATGCTGATTAAAAGTAGGCACGCCCCAATAAGACGCAGTTTACACCATACCATTCTGGCATACTTCTCAGCTCTTGCTTTCTAAAACTCAACGGAGAAAGACTTATTATTCTGTAGCAAGAGGCAAGAATGGTAGCCAGAATGGTATTGTGTAAATATCTAACACGGCTCTAAAAACCGATACTCTATAGAAACCATAAAGCTACCGTTTCTACGCCCACGTAAAGGTGCATACACACTTATCTTAACAAGCCCAGGGCAAGCTCTGAATCTTATCTCTGGTAAAGGCGCGTGCACAAAGAAACTAATGTTCAGATAGTGGATCACACACGATGAGGTTCAGCTTGTGTGGTATTGAAAGAGGTGCTATACTATTCTTAGATATAGTTTCAACTTGGTTTGAACGAAATGCGGGAATATCAAAGGTAAATGAAAAATAATCTGGAAAAAGAAATATTGACTTAGTTTAGTATGAACTTTTTTTGCATGCACTTAGTAAACTTGAACTGCTCTAAAGTTACAGTTATATTTTAATTCGTTTGTTCTATCTTCTGCAAGAAAAGCACAGCTTTTATTTTTCTTACTCTATCTACCTATAGTAAGAAAAATTAAGAGGGCTCCTGTCCCTTGGGAAAGCTTCACTTTCCCAGGATCAAATATAGCCTATCATATGTTCATCAGGGATAATGCAGGATTTTAATGGTGAAAGATTTTGTTTTGGTCCAGTAGTTTCGGAGTCTATTCAATACAAACAAACAAACAAATCTTCCCTTTTTATAATATTAGATAGATAGATAGAAAATACTTTATTGTACACCACATGGACATTACAAAATACAAACAAAGATACAAGAAAACATTTAAAGCGAAGTACAATGGGCGGTCTTATCGCTGTGAGCGATTTCTTCCAGGCAACCTTAGGATGAACTGGATTAAAGGAAGGCAAAAAGGCGGTGTAAATAAAATGTGTTTATAAAAACAAATAAATAAATACTAATAAATAAATAAATATATACCTACTATGTACGAATTATTAGTGTAGAAGTAACTAATAAAATAAAGATTTTATTAGTTATTTACAATTAAAAAAATCATTGACATTTTACTTAACTTATCGTATTATAGCCCACAGTAGTACACATACCTAATAATAACTCCTTCGTGATGTGATAGAGATAAGATTAGATTGAAATCTTTTTTTTTCAACAAAAAAGAACGCACCCTTAACTTATTGACATTCTTGCAGGTAGACGTAGTAAATTATGATTGGAATTTGAACCTAATGAACTTTTTGAAACACATCATTGGCCTGCCCTTATCCATGCGGGGTCGGACCAACATGTTCTCCTCTTCCACTCTCCCCTATCACTCGTCATCTCAATATCAACTCCTTTCTTTTCCATATCTTCTTTCACACAATCCATCCATCTTTTCTTAGGTCTACCTTTACTCACATATCCATCCACATTCATTTCCATCACCCTTTTAGTTACATGACTTTCATCCCTCCGCATTACATGCCCATACCACGCTAACCTTGCTCCTCAACTTATCAATTACCGGCGCTGCTTTCAGACTTCTCCGAATATATTCATTCCTCACCTCACCATTCTTTTGAAACACATAAGTAATAATGTCGACCTCTGTGGCGCAGTGGGTGAAAGCTCACTTGTGATGCCAAAGGTTGCGGGTTCGATAAATGTTTGTATGAACTGCAAATATTTATCTCGGATTTGGGTGTTTCTATGTACTAATAATAAGTTATACTTATGTATTTACAAACAAAAGTATATCAGCAGTATATCAGTTATCTGGTTCCCATAGTACAAGCTTTGCTTAGTTTGGGGCTAGATGATGCCGTGTGAAATGTCCAGCATTATTTATTTATACTCGTGTTAATGTTCTTGCTTTGGTTAAGTTTGTCAGATCAGAAGATTTATTACATTCACTATGTTGGTAATCAAAATAATATTTCGATTACCAACATAGTGAATGTGTCCATATACCGTTTGATTTTTTTAAGTGAAAACTTCTTTAGGCGCGTTGGGCATTTTTGGGATAGGAAAAAACCATCGGACTCGTTACCGACACCATCTCTGACAGTTGTCTTCGGCAAAGATCGACAAACTTGTTCTTAATTAGAAATAGACATATGCCGGTATTCACAAACAATACTTGCCTAAGTAAACTAGCAATACTATGCGAAGTAAGGCATTTCTCAGTGCGTTTCAGATGGCAAGCCTTCCAATTCATAAACAATACTCAAACTACTCTTAGCTAAGCAAACGCACTGCGTTGAATAGAGCTCTGTGATTGGTTCGTTTGTATTACGTACTTCACTTCGTTGACTGACATCTTATTATACAGCCGCACTTAGAGTCTTTTTATATAAAAAACCGTTAATACGCAACGGATTTATGTAGACGTTAGAATGACTCTGAGTACTGACATAAATCTTTTTGACGTAAGCTGGTCACTATTTGACGCTATGCGTTGTCTAATATAGCTAGCTGGCTCCCTTAGCTATGCGTTCGTTTGAAGGGACGCATAGTGCCGATCGCCACTCAAGTATTATCTATGAATAGGTTTTTGGGACCCTGTGCGTCCGCGCGCACTATGAGACCTCATAGTAACGTTTGTGAATACCGGTGATAGTATCAAACATTGTATCAGCATGGATGGCGGTGAGCGTATAGAGCTCTGAGTGAGACAACCGCGAGTTCAAATCCCAGTAGGACAGTCACTTTTTGCACTGAATTTTTTTTTCATTTTTTTTGTAAGTACCTACTTTTTTATTTAAGAACCGTTACCGACACCACGTTCAACATCGGCACACCCAGACAGTCACTATTTTTTTGTATAGTGTATTATTTTTGCATACCATTAATAAAGCCCTTAATAAAGATTTTGTTTTACATAATTTAATTCGCATAATGAAGACAGAATATTAAAAAACAAAAACATCAATTATCCAGCATGTCCGCTCACATAAAGTTAATCCGGTAATACCTCATAGCCTATTCAGCGCCTAAACAAACGGAAAAACGGGCGTGAGAATGATAATACCTCTTTTATTGTTCGTATACAAAAACGTGTAGTAATACCATATAGTGGCGCAGTGGGTGAAAGCCCGCTTGTGATGCAGATGGTTGCGGGCTCGATGTACGGGATAAATGTTTGTATGATCTGCAAATATTTATCTCGGGTCTGGGTGTTTCTATGTATAATAAGTATGTATTTACAATTTATTTCATATAATATAAAATCGCAGTAGAGGGCGACAAACGCATAGCCTGCAGCAGCTATATTTTGCCAATTTACATCAGCCTGGAACGCGTAGTACAGTCACGGACAATAAGATGTATACACTCCACAATGTTTCAATCCATGTACAGATAAACATGTCCAACAATATTCTGATATTTTTATTAATTTCGCCTCTAGTTTAATGTGAAATCAATTTCCGCTTTTGGTTTTTAACCTACATCTAGTAGTTTTAGTTTGACATTAATTTTTAAAGTATGGAGTGTATACATCTTATTGTCCGTGACTGTACAAGGCTTAACTTCGACGATCAATCACAATGACTAAAGACGCCACACTAAGTATGGTTGTACTACACCCTTTTGTACAACGTTGTAGTAGGTTAAAAGGCTAAACAAACTCAGTAGAAGCAGCCGCACTGCGTCATAACTCGGTATTGTGACCATGCTTTCAGGATTTCGGGGATTTTGTCGAACAAAAGAAGAAAGTACGATGTGTTTATGAAATCCAAAGCATTGTTCCGCTTTGTGCTGGCTTTGTGTGAAGCCTAATTCTGTTTTATGTTTTTTTTTTGAGTTAATTAAAAAAGCGAAAGCTTTTCGCTAATTTGATCAGGGCAAGTTAAATAATGGACAAAGAAATAAAGTATTCTAAAATGAGATTATTCTATTTAGTGGGCGATTAGGGTCAAATTAATAAGCGTAGGAGGAACGAACTCGGTGTCTATGGACTATAGTTTGTATTTTACAAAATGTCTTAAATGCCTTGAAGCAATAAATTTACAACTTTTTGACTGTTGTTAATTAATTATTTTGACCTATATTTGCAAGCTATGTTTTTAATAAGAGATGTTATGAAACATGAGGTTCACTGCTTGACATAAAACTAAAAAACTATTATTTTTAAGCATAAAAAAGTTCACAATGTTCGTATTTCATCTAAGAAAGCACACACAATAGATTCAATCTATATAGTTTTGAAAATCGCACTATTTAAGTAGTTTTTTATACATAATATATGTACACAAACTTTTGCAATTGCAAAGACAAGAAAATATTAATGCATTTGGCGTTTTTATCGCTTTCGATCGATCTATAAAAAAATAAATAAATCTTTAAACTATTTATACCTAATCACACCAGTGTTGTCACCCCACTTCATTGCACAAGTTGACACGCTACAAGACCTAGGTCTTACGCTAAGCTCTTTCTGGGTAATTAGTTTTAAGATGTTCGAAGTGATATTAAATTAAATATCTTGGAAATTTTCAAGCTTTTGTTGAAATTTCTAAGATTCTTACTTATAGTTTTTTTAAATTTTCTTTTTATGTAAAGATTTTAATTTATGCTGTCACCAAAATTTTGATGACAAATGTGCAAAATGAACACGTTCCTAAATATGTATTTGGACATGCCTCTAACTATCTCTAAATAAAAAAATAAATAAATAATAGAGTAAGTTTTTTTTTATAAATAAATGAATGTCTGTCATGTTTCTGTGAGTGTCTGTTCAATTTTTTTTATAAATTTGTTTAAAAAAAACGGTGGCACTCCCGGGAGTGCCGAGAGAAGTGAAAACTTGAATTAGGTGCTGCCTAGTGTATTTTTGGAATCGTCAAAAAATAGAAAAATATCGAAAAATGATTACTTCACCCGTTTAGTTATAAAATGAGCTTTAGGAAATAATGTAAAAATATTGCCGTAAAAGTTTACCGAATACAGAACTAGATGGCGCTACTGGTAGATGTTGGTAAGCAATCACGTGACACGCACGTGGTCTTTTCGAGGCGCATCCAAGAATTTGTTCTCATTATAATACAATAATAATAATAATTTATTATTTATTCTCATTAAACTTTTTAAACTTTCGTGATTTGGTGACATAATTATTATCCGTGACCACGGGCGCTGCAATGCGTCCGAAACGTCGGAAAAAAGAAATAATAAAAATAGTACGTGATAAATACCCGGTTTTAAAAATAATAATTTATTCTCATCTCAAAACTGCCAAAAGCGTCTAAAGAAGTATTCACTTAAAAAAATGCTACTGTTTAAACTGTGTTGTGTACGGCAAACGTAACCATAGAAATGAATAAACATAGATATGACAGAAAATATCATAAACATTCTCGGGCGGCAAATTCAAAGAGCATGACGACACCGAAAGAAATCATTGATGTATGTACAAATATGGAATACAAACTCACAAGACTAAATTATTAAACGTTATAAATATATTTCGTTCCAACGATTGCGCCCTAATGATTACCGGAACTGTGAAATCAATTTTCAAAACAAACAAACACTCGAATTAGAAGTCAAGTGCGAGTGTGATTTTTAAATCGGTGTTCCATTACCTATATTTATAACAAAATTCAAACTTTTGAGACGATATTTTATCATTGTTCATCTTTCTAAAAAACGAAAATTACGTAATATTTGCCAAGTTTTTAGTTAAATAGTTTTACTTTGGATAGAAGTGAAACTCTCTCTTTTTTCAGAGAAAATTAACGTGAGCGTTGTTTAAGCATAGAATTATAATATAACTCATTATGATTCATTATGGTGAGTTTCTTTTACTAATCTCCTACGGATCCCTAAGTCTTCAATAAGGCCATTATAGATTAAATCCCGGGACCCAAAAATATCATGTTTATTACAAATAAAAGCCGACTCGGGGACATTACTTCGGCAATCTTCGGGATTATTATCGAGGGGTCATACGTTAAACCTTTGATGGATGGAATTGTATGTATAAAATCAGCTTACAATTTTGGGTTATACTGAAAGAAACATAATTGTTTATTCAAAGTAACATAGCATCATCTAGCCCCAAAGTAAGCAGAGCTTGTGTTATGGGTACTAAGATGACTGATATACTACTTATATACTTTTTTTTTGTAAATACATACATATTATACATAGAAATCACCTAGAACCGAAACAAATATTTGTAGCTCATACAAACATTGGTCCCGCCGTGGGGATCGAACCCGCAACCTTTTGAGTCGCAGGCGGGCCATAGAGGTCAAAATTATTCTGTTATAAAGTTTCTGCAGAAAGTTCGATAAACTAAAAATAACTCAAGTTGCATTTCCAAATACATTCTCAGTTTACTTTATAGAATAATAAATCACAAGTAAAATTTAAATTTACAACAGTGGATATAGCAAAAACTATGAACGGAACCTTTTACAATATCCAAGTTCCATCTTGCCATATTTCAACCGCGTGACAAACTCTCATAAAGACCTTAACAATGACAGTTGAATGTATGAACCGAACCATGTGGGACTTTTGACCTTTTGCTGTCTGTGATTTTGTTGACTTTATTTTGATAGTAAATGTCAAACTTAATAATTTTAAATGAGATCTAAGATTACTTAGTTTAAAAATTATATTCGTTTCAGACTTAAAAAATGTATCAAAATGCCATAACAGAATAAGAAAAATAAGATTTAAAAAACCAAATAAATATAGCAAGTTTACGTGTAAAAGGTTTCATAAACCATAAACCTTCGTAAATACAATAAAAATGCTATAGAATATCTAAAATAGTAGACATAGACATTTATTTATTTGCCACTCAAGCACACACAAAATACAGTAACAAAATGAGAAGAAAAAAAAATACGACAAAAACAAAAAGCCTGTCAATGTACAGCAGTAAAATAGTGTTAAAAACTATGCAATTTCGTTCAAAAAAGTAGTTTCAACAATCAGAATTTTAATTAAAAAAGTGCTCTGCACCATCATTCAAGTTATCAACACCATAAATAAGGTTTAATGTGAAAGAACTTGTGTTACTTATTCCCCATCAGACAATAACTAACGCTCTGGGTCGCCATGTTTTTGTCTATTATAACATTAATAACTCATTATAATGTTATAACACTGTCCACGCTTGTGTTTTTCATGATTTAATGTCAGTTCTATGTGCTTTTTCATTTTTTTATCTGTGGTTTGGAATAGTTTTGAAATAAGAATCGATTTTATTTGAATACCAAACGGATTTAGAACGTAAAATATGGATTTAAAATTTTGACAGTTCAGATTATTTTTATTTATAATTGAGGTTTAAAACAATTTTGTAGTCATTTAAATTGGAGCTTTGTTTTATAGCTATGAATACTAATGATATTGAAATCATTTTTTATTTTTAATTAAAAAAAATTCTACAAGAATACACAGTTACATAATTACTTCGATGGCAAACGAATGCTCGGGTCAGACTTAGATATGACAGACGTATCATATTGATAAGATCAACTTAAGAAATCGGTTTAAACCTAAACTCAAGTATTCCAAACTGAAAAAAAATCCTTGAGTTAAACAATCGCAGTATCGTATTTTATTGTGCCGGAAAGTGGAGGCCTAGAACAAGGTACCTATATCTTTCTAGTATTATAAAATCATGCTGTATAAGTCTTTGTTTCAGAATATTATAAGAATGTTACCTGGTTTATCCAAATCGCTAAGGAACTCCTCGGTGTCGGTGTAGGCCGCGCGCGAGGCGGGGCCTAAAGCCGCGAGGGCCGCCATCAAGGCCCACGCGGCCCAAGAGCGCATCGCACAACACTAGCACATCCCACTTACACACATACACTTATTGTTTTACCTGGAACAATGGAAAAGTAATTAAAAATGGGTAAGTAAACGCCAAAATTGCATTTTATGGATATAAATGAAATTCGTCGAGACTATTTTATAATTTTTGGACCTAGGCCTAGGTCATCGCACGATGAACTGTCAATTCAAATAGAGATAATTACGTTTTAAAACTAAAAGAAAAACCGACTTCAATGTTCGACTCTACACGCGGCGTGACTATATCGTTAGTTTGACATAATGCATAGAGAGTCTTAGACTTATCTGTCGATTCGATTTACAATGGCTAGGAGGGAAGGTTTTTAGAGTTTTACGGGAAAACTATCAAACCCTCAGGAATAAAATTTAAATGGAGCATACCGTTTCTATCAAAAAAATAATTTTGAAAATCGGTCCACAATTGGCGGAGTAATTGCGTAACAAGATACAAAAAAAAATCTCCTTTTTTTGAAGTCGGTTAAAAATGCTGAGTTTATTCTCTCAGCGGCAGAAGCTAGCCGCATCTGACGTCATCAGTATTTTTTCTATGGAAAATAACGCGTACGGGGCGCGGATATATACGATCAGCTTATTACTTGCAGTGTTTAACCAATTATTAAGAGTCAACATAAATAATAACTCTAAAAAGCTTATGCCAGTTAATTAAAACTTTATTTCAGGAAACTACTTAAATATGCGTAATTGAAACTTAAATGTTATTTTTCATGTCAAAATATAATATAAAAGTATTATTTGTTTACATAAATTTTCTGATTATTCGATAACAATTACGGTTTCATGAAAAGAAACAAAATTCGACAATAATTAGTGGCTTGTCGAAAAACTAAGAACTAACTCATTGAAAAACATTTCTTGTCTCATTGAAATAAGGTATAGTTTTGATTGTATGAAGCTTATGCCCTTTTTGTCGTAAAATGTAGGTAATAACATGGAACCGGTGTTCACGCTATCTTCTTATCAGATAAATAGCCTTCTCCATTGTTTTTGTCGAAAAGTGTCCGGTAGTAATTTGGCTTGAAATCAATTAGGGCGCACGATGGTGATAGTAGTTTTTTTGTTACTTGTTAGTGAAAATCAGACTTGTGGAATCAGCTGACGCCACAGATGTTTCCAGACCGATACGACTTAGGCGCCTTCAAGAAAAGAGCCTATTCCTACCTCAAAGGCCGGCAACGCATCTGCAGTGCCTCTTGATGCTGCAGTTGTCTGTGGGCGGTGGCAATCACTTACCATCAGGTGTGCCACTTGCTCGTTTGCCCACTCGTCCATAAAAAAAATCGGATAAGTAGCTTAAATACGGCTTATTCTTAGTTTGTACTCTGGACTAACTTTATACCGCGTTTATTTTGTAAGGCCCACTGATTCTGATAATTGCATACCAAAATAATAATAATGCTGGACATTTCACACAGCATCATCTAGCCCCAAACTAAGCATAGCTTGTATTATGGGAATCACATGTGATATACTACTCATATACTTTTTTTTGTAAATTCATACATTTTATAAAAATACTTGTAGATCATACAAACATTTGTCCCAGATGGGGATCGAACCGGCAACCTTCTGCGTCGCAAGCGGACCTTCGCTCACTGCGCTACAGAGGTCGTCAAAATAGTTTTAAATGTAAGATAAGTTTTAAGGAATAAATTATTTATATATGATGGGAAAAATGGATGATCTTTGATCATATAGGGGACATACAAGACAGGAGAAACGTAATTTTTTAGTCTAAGTATTTTCTTTTAACACTAGTAAGATATTTACCATGATTTACTGCTTTTACAAGTGTTAGAAGTGTTGATAACCATGATAATTTGTTTTGGGTGTCTTGGAGAAATTTCTCACAGCGATAAGATCGCCCATTGGACTTTGCTTTAAATTTTCTTGTATCTATGTTTGTATTTTGTAATGTCCTGGTGTACAATAAAGTATTTTCTACGAGTATCTATTTGGTCACGTTCTGCGTATGGAGGACGAGCGAAGTGCCAAGAGAGCGTTCCGGGGCCGTCCGGTCGGTCGCAGGCCGGTTGGTCGCCCCAAGTACCGATAGAGTGACCGGACGGAAGCTGATCTACTTGATCTACAAGCTGACAATTGGCAGGAAACTGCGTTGGACAGAAAAAAGTGGCGAGTTCTCGTATCGCCAAGACATAGGCCAAGACTCACTGCCAAGACTCACTTTGGGTCACTGCGCCAAAGGAGTAAGTAAGTAAGTATCTATAGTTTAAAAACTAAAAAAATCTTAAATCTGAAAATGCGGTGGTTTTTCCACAAATAAACTTAACTTGAGAACTAAATTGTTCTAACTATAAAAGAAAATCAGCTCCAGTGAGGTTATTGTCCGACCCTGTACCTACATTCATGAGTTTCTCACTTGATTTAAAATAGAAAACCTTGCTATAGAAAAATTACAGGAAAAATAAGAAAATATTGAGCCTTATTCCCATTGAATCTATTCGACGCTCGACAGAAAATAAAAATAATCGTTCCCTATTGTTCGAGTTGAGATCTATAGCACTACTCTGTTACAGGGAAAACCAATCAGAATAAGCTGTACAAAAACGTATTGTGCTTAGAAAATATTGGTTTTTGGTATTGAAAATCAAGCTAAGTGAGAGTTGATTGTAGGAACTTGCGACGACGGCTTTGCTTGGATAAAAATAGGAAAATATCGTATATGAGTCAGTGGCCGACTCTGGTGACGGAGTTTTTGGCCTTCGTCATGGCTTAACGACTTACAGCCGGAACTGACGATTTAACGTGCCCTGCGAAGCACGGAAGTGCTAAGATGAAAATGCCACTGTGGTCACCCATACACTTAGACCGTTTCGAATGATGCTTAACTTCGACGATCTATCAAGAACGACTAAATAAGCACGATCGCGAGCGCTTCTATCTATTAAAGTGTCTTTCTCTTTCTGATTATCATCCCCATATCGGCGGTAGTGTACCCCATAGGTATCGAAACAATACACTGTTTCGATACCTATGGGGTACACTACCGCCGCACTAATTTTAGCGATGCTTCAAAAAGGCTTCTATCGTGCACTGTAAACACTTGTAATTCTATAAATATAAAAAAATATACATTTAAGTAATAGCAACTGATGAGAGCATAGTGGAAGCATCTGATTCTAAAGGTCGTGGTTTCAAATTGGTGTTTTATACAAACTTTAGAACAATTTCCATCCACCCTGTATCATGATAGCAGGAACAAGCCTATACTCAACAGTGAACCAAGTCTACTTGTGGATAATGATGATAAATTTTCAAGTAATTCGATCCAAACTCAACAATACCCTAAAAAATTCACACCCGTATTCCCAGCACCGGAACAAACTCAACCCCTGAATAAGAACAAAGTTTTTCACGTGGATTTAATGTCGGGCTTACGTATTCTATTCTAGGGGTTGAACGGGGTAAACGGGTGAAAATGGGGTGAAATTCTAGTACTAGGTTAGTGAGACAAGTGAAGCCTTTTTGCTGACAGTGTTAGCGAAGTTGGTTTTAATAATTAATTGTTTTAATTTTAGATTTAGTTAAGCTTTCAAGTCGTCATGTAACGTCACAGTTTAGTAACGTAGCCTATTATAGAGAAATGGAAGGATAATAAACACCTAATGGTCTGGAACAATGTCTACTGTGACCTGGGGAAGGATTCGTGACTCTCTTTATTTTCTCCCACATCCATTCTTTCATCTTTTGAAAGTGTATAAGTATATCGTGATTCAATACCACGAGTAGCTTAGAGAATTGGTTCGCGGTAGCCTGAAACAGGGATTAGTGGAGAGGTAAAAGAAGCAAGTTGGGTGTGGCAGAAAAAACATCAGAGTAGAGTGAATGCTGTTGAAATGAGAGCGTTGCGTAGTATGTGTGGGGTAACGTTGAAGGATAGAGTGAGAAATAGTGTGATAAGGAAACAGTGTGGAGTGAAAGAAGATGTAGTGTTGAGGATCGAAAAAGGTATGTTAAGATGGTTTGGGCATGTAGAGAGGATGGATGACAGTCGTTTGACAAAGCAAGTGTATGAGGCGAGTTTGTATGGGACAGCTGGAAGGGGAAGGCCTAGGCGAACCTTCTTGGATCAAATTGGCGACATTTTGGAGAAGGGCCAGGTAAAAAGTACCCTAAACCGACGAGCATGTATGAAGAATGTAATGAGAGTGAATGAGGCGAAAGTTGTGTGTCAGGATCGTAGCGAGTGGAGATCCGTGGTCTCTGCCTACCCCTTTGGGAAAGAGGCGTGATTTTATGTATGTATGTATGTAAAAGAAGCAATTGCCCTCCAAAGTCATTAATACGAGCTTATTACCAACTAAAATCTAAACGACCAAACATTTATCACAGTCTTTATAAACCCCAATTTGAGCTAGATACCCAAAGCGTTGCATAACCAGAGCTTTAGATAAGGCGCCAGTCGCCAGACTAACGTATCTACTGCGAGATCCTATCGAAATGCATTCTTGGCTTGAATTACTTGGAGCAAATGTGGTTTTAAGGGGTTTTGTTGACTGGTTGAATTCAAATTCTTTGGATAAAGGTAAAAGACGTAAATTTCAAACTTACCCAGTTTTGCGTGAACTATTTACAAAAGAAAAGCCGAGTAGGTGATACCGGGCTGAAATAACGATGATGATTTACAGTGCTAATTTAAGGTCTTTTACTCTACCTAAAAATGCTGACGGCATTTTTAGGTAGAGTAAAAGACCAGCATTTTTAGGTCCTACGCCATGGCTTAACGACTTAATACCTCCTACTGAATACTGAATAAATGCTTTTTGACTTTGAATAGCCATGAAGTGCCCATTTTATACCTAGTCTCATCTCATCTCATCTCAGACATGTAGCGTCCACTGAACATAGGCCTCCCCCATCAATTACCACAGCGATCGGTCTTGTGCAGCCTGCACCCGACGGCTCCCAGCAACCTTTACCAGATCGTCTTTCCATCTAGTAGGGGGCCGTCCTCTGCTGAGATTTCCGGTACGTGGCCTCCACTGAGAACTTTTCTGTCCCAACGGCCGTCAGTTCTACGAGCTATGTGCCCCGCCCACTGCCACTATACCTAGTAGGTATCCATAATTACTTACTAATGTTATGTGAAAATACTTTTGTCAATATGTTATATTTTCACGCATAATTAAAACAGATTTCGATAAAATGTGTCATGGTTATTTTCATCTCTGGGCATAAACTGGCTACTTACAAAAAGTGTATGATGAAAGTTTGTTTCGGGAATCAAAATGCAAATGACGTGGACAAAGTCATAAGCAATAGCTAGTCATTATAACAGTGGCATAGAAATTGCTGATATTGTTATTCTGTTTATGTGATTGGCTCATCAGGTGGGCTTGAGTCACGTGTGAAGTCACGATATCAAATTTAAGATGGCGATAATAATCAAAATGCTTCGTTTATGATGATGACTAACGGATAATCTCTGGTTTAGTAAAAATAGTAGCGCATTATATTTTAATACTTTTGTATTAAAATGATACGAGCTACTTTAATTTGAGAAACACGAGTAAAGTACAGTTAGTATGCGTAGTAACTAAATATAGAACATATGACGATGGGCGTGCAACCTGTCACGTATGGAATGCGAACTTTTCCAAATGGGCATGTGCTAAAGTATAATAATGGATGTGCCGCTGACTAACACTAACAGGTTTAATAAGGATCTTGTATAACTTGTTCCAAAATATAGATTATTGTCTACCGTGCCTGTATATCCAACATTTTGTGATTCCGTGCATGTGTGTGTGTTGTGTGTAATAGAATATCACATTATCACAAAAAAATAAGTTGCACCATCTTAGGATTGTTTCAAATGATCTATAGATAGCTGAACTGATTTAGATCACTGCTAGAAGCGTGGAATTGTAATTTAAAGTATAAAAATAAAACTTAATCACAAAAAGAGCATTAAAAAGTTATGGCTATAATTTTTAGTACTTACTTAATAAATACGCACTAAACTTAATTAAATTAATGATAACCCCATGGTACCAGTTGTAATTAATTAGAAATATATACAAAAATGCAGTCGAACACGGAATGTGGCTTCGATAACGACACAAATATACCAGAGCTTTTGAACAACATTGTAATGGAAAACCAGAAAATATTTTATGAGGCGATGGGCTTGCAACCTCACGCATGGGATGACAACTTGTGCTAAATTATGTATAGCTGTCTATCGCGGTAGAATATAGCCTATGTTCATCAGGGATAATGTAAGATTCTAATGGTAAAATAATTTTACAAATCAGTCCAGTAGTTTCGGAGCCTATTTAATTCAAACAAACAAACCTTATAATATTAGTGTAAATGTGCCAATAATTATTGGTATTTTAAAAAACCTAGAAAATTGCCAAAGGAAGTGCCTCTGCTTAGCACCATTATGAATGAATGATTACAATATTATAGTACCTACATCTTCAAAATATATGAATTATACTATAATATTATAAAGAGGAAAGATTTGTTTGTTTGAATTGAATAGGCTCCGAAACTACTGGACCGATTAGAAAAAATCCTGCATTATTCCTGATGAACATAGGCTATATTTTATCCCGGGAAAGTGAAGTTTTCCCGAAGGAACGCGGACACCGCGACGGACAAATAGTTACTAATAAAATTAGTCTCACATAAATTTGCCAAAAAATGACCAATAGTGACCAAATAGCGCAAGTCGAACTCGAAACTCGGCAAAAATTTCAAAAACACTTTTTTTTATAATTTTGATATGTTTTTCCAAAATTTGGTAAAAAAATAAGCATTATGCAAGCTCTTATAAAACTGCTTTCTAACTAAAACCACTTTTAAGCCCACAGCATAAAATACTTTTAAACACATTATTGGCTCTCTTAATTTTACTGCGATGTAAACTATGTTTGTACACGTTATACAAACTACAAGTTTGTTTGTGTGTCATTGAAAGTTGAACCAATATTTGAAATAGTAACATGTTGTGCAGTGAAATGAGAGTGCAGCTGGTTCATTGCGGTAATTTTATCACGAGAGTAAGTATAAGGACTGCGTGTGGAATTGATAACATTTTAACTGGTTGTTATCTAGACGTGATGAAAATCGTTTTGGTCAGAAATAAGATTCCTATAAAACCTAGCAACCAAGCAACCATAGAACCAACCATAGAACCATTGCAACCATAGAATTTTAAATATATAGGATTCTGTGGTATATAGCAACATCTAACTATAGGTTAGAAGAACCCATCATGTATACCAATTTTTTAACCGACTTCAATAAAAGGAGGAGGTTCTCAACTCGCCTGTATGTTTTTATTTTTATTTAAATAAAAATGAGTATAAAATGAAAACAAATGCAGCGGAATTTGATGAATTTTGATCGAATTATGCCCCCTTACGCACAAGCTATTGAACTACGCCCCGCGGTTTTAGTAAAATTTTGTGGTGGTTAGGTGCGTACTTACAAGCGGTTGCATATTAAAAATGGAAAAGCGACCCGCCACGTGGCTAGCCGCCCCGCGGTTTAACCGCTTTTGCGTAAGAACGCTATGATTCTAGAGACGGATCTATTTAGAATATCAAAAATACTTGTAAGTACTTATTTTAAAATTTTAGGGAGAAAATTTTAGGAAATAAGTAGGTACTTACTTAAGTTTCAAAATTATTTTAATTAGGTAAGTACTTATTCTATTCAATGTACTTAGATCACAAAGATACATTTTTACAGGAGTTCAATAACCTCAATATACCAGCTTTCCTACCGTAGTCTGTGGCCGAGCAGTTATACCCGAACTTAATTGGAATAGCAACATCGGTAATAATGTTTTGAATCACTTTAATTGACTGAATCTAATTACTTGTGAGGAGGTTTCACTGATTTGCCTTTTATGAGTGTTTTATAAGAACTATTTATGAATAATGTAATTGAAGTTGATATAAGTAGGTTGCTCATTCAGAATCGAGTTCTACCAATCGGACATCTATCAATATATTATGTACGTCGCGGTGTTACCCGCGGTCCCTCGAGAAAACTTCAATTTTCCGGGATAAAATATTATAGCCTATGATCATCAGGGATAATGTATGGTGAAAGAATTTTTCAAATCGGTCAAGTAATTTCGGAGCCTATTCAATTCAAACAAACATACAAACAAACAAACAAATCTTTCCTCTTTATAATATTAGTATAGACTACGCTATTAAATACTACGCGCCGCAGTCATTTTTATATAGAAAAATACTGATGACGTCAGAAAATGCGGCTCGCTTCTGACGTCTCAGCATTTCCTCTATTGAATTGAAAGCTCGGCGCGTTCAGCGCGGATGGATCGTGCGACCACCTTTTGTCCGTTGTACGTTCATTGTAGGTACCTAGTTAATCGTTAACTAATAGAATTTAATTTTCCCCGTATAGCTTTCGCAAATATATTTTCACGCATTTAACACGATGCGATTTTTCGTACGATTTGCTGAGCCCCTACCATTAAACGTGCGTCTCGTTAACTTTGAAAAACCGCATACGATGAGCGTTTACACGTGAAACATTGCTGTGTTAAACGATATAGTTTGGGTTGAAATCATCGTGTAAGAGCACTTTTAGGTTTCGAACCCAACGCGGCCGACAGCTGCAATCTGGATAATAATTGAAGACTGAGCTGTGCAAACTATCGGACGTAAGTCGCGGACGTGTCCTTGAGCTTTCGGACGTCCGACAACGATCTGGTGCGCTGGATATTTTTCTACTGTGCATCAGTAATATGTTTCTAGCTTTATTGGCCAACCCTAAAATTAGCTTTTTAAAGTAGGACAAAATAGTCTTATAAAAAAACGTGGAGACATTTTTTTGAAAGAAGCGGCATTTGTTAGCTGCAGTTTTATAATGACGTCATTAAGTCAAGTCAAAGTGCCTTGTGAATTTTCCTGACACTATTTCTTTGCTTTCATTTATGTTCACGTCCTTTCTTTACAAAGCTAATGAAAAATTTAATTTATATGAGTTAGTATGAGCTCCCAGCCGTGGGACTAGTTCTTCTTCGTGGGAAAAAACTTAGGACCTAAGTTTTTTCTTATGTTTTCGTGTCACTAGATCTTTTAAACCAGTGTGGTGATTTTAAGTGCCACTATGAACCTTCTTTCTCAGGCAATACAGCGTCTCGAGTGTAAGCGTAGGTTGCCTCCTGTATAAATCATCTACGTACTCGTAGTAAAAAATGTAAGGGCATACGTATTCCAACAACTGGGGCGAAAAACAAAACACTCCCAATTTCGCTAACATTAACAAAACAAATAAACAATTCTCATTTCCAGCAATAACTTTTATCATACGGTGATGCTAAGAGTAATTTACATAGATTATAAAAAACGGCTATGAACAGCAAGGATAGCATAACCGCTTCTTCTAAGCTTTATCGCAAACTACCTGTCCGCCGCGGTGTTACCCGCGATCCCTCGGGAAATCTTCAATTCCCCGGGATAAAATATAGCCTATGTTCATTGGAGATAATGTAGGATTCTATTGGTGAAAGAATTTTCGTAATCAGTCCAGTAGTTTCGGAGCCTATTCATTTCAAACAAATCTTTCCTCTTTATAATATTGACGCAAAAGGTTGCGGGTTCGATCCCCGCGGCGGGACCAATGTTTGTATGATCTACAAATATTTGTCTCGGGTCTGGGTGTTTCTATGTATAATATGTATGTATTTACGAAAAAAAAAGTATATAAGTAATATATCAGTCATCTTAGTACCCATAACACAAGCTCTGCTTACTTTGGGGCTAGATGATGCTGTGTGAATAGTCCAGCATTATTTATTTATTATTTATTTATTTATTGAAGTATAGAATACCGAATATTACAGGGGAGCTGCCTAAGCTTCTTAAAAAGTGACGTTATAGCTGATCGCACATTTGTCCACGCCGTACGCGCCGCAGTAATTTTTCTATAAAAAAAATACTGATGACGTCAAAAAATGCGGAATCCACCGCTATGGCCCTATCTGAAGCCGCAACAAGGTAACAACTGCTAAAAAATACGTAGGTAATCTCATTTTCTGACAAGTTTTCATCAGTACCTAAACCGAGGCTCCGAAGAACACCGAGGAACCGAGGCATGCTAGCATGAACCATACCTACCCAAGTTAATAATTCTATAGCCTGATATCCAACACTCTCAGGTGAGTATGATTTATTCTACAAGTAGAGTCGGAAAGAAAATCTTCGCGCTAACCTTGAGTAAGGCAGTAATTGAAACAACATGATTTACTGTCTCACTCGTACATATTTTTTGTCGTTTATTATCAGGATTTGTTACTTACGTGTAAAACTAACTTCTGATTCGGGTTCCACTCGTAATTATTTAAGCCTAGGATTTTGGGTTTCAAGTGACCTTACATTATTCTAGGTTTTATCTAAATAGATTAGGTACTCGTTTGAATCATAAGAAAAAATGCTAACTTCTATTTTTACTTGTAATTTAGTAGTAGTAAGTTTCTCATTTTTGGAGCGAAAAGAAGTGTAAAGAGAATTGCAGTTTTAGTTAACTTTTTTTAATTTTTTTACGAATTAACCAAAATCTTCATTCTTACTTGACATTGGCAGAAATATACTGATACAACAGGTTGCCATTTAATAAAAGAAGAAGATGGTAACGCAGATTTTTTTTTTAAATAAACAACTTCGACTTTTTCATCTCAGAAAACATCCTATATTGTATTTTCCCGCGCTTATTTTTCTGAAAGGCACACTCTACATCAACTCTCAGTACAAAGACATTGCATCAAAATTACCCCATCTGTCATCAAAGCGGTTGTCTCATCTGCACAATTTATTCAGCGAAGGGGTTCCAGAACTCGGTGAATTATGGTCTTTTAAAAATCTTTTTTTCCTTTGTTATCGTTGACTTCCCGGCGATAAAGGGAATTACACCATTTATCTTGGACTTGGGCCTTGTGCATTTGCGAGCATTATTTTGGAAGCTTTTAGGTGTATTATAAAGCGTGTGATACAAATCTGTAACAATCTATCATTTTACTCATCAACAACAAGTTTGATAAATTCTTGCCAAAGTGGATGAACAGAACAGCTCAAATTCATGCTGTGTGTAGAAAATTTTAGATATTTACCCAGTAGGCGACTTATCAATAATATTTGAAGACCTCTGTGACGCAGAGGCAAAGGTCGGCCTGCCACATAGAAAGTTATGGATCGATTCCCCCCACGTTTTGTAATCTGCAAATATTTTTGAAACAGATCATGTCATTCCAAATTGAATATTGCTAAGAGGTACGTCAGAGGCACACTGAATGTAAGGAAAGGAACTAATAGCGCCTACAAATGAATGATAGTGAATGCTACTCAGAGCAGAGAATATAATTTTAGACACACATTCCAAGTGAATAAATTACATTCACAAAACCAAAATCATCATCTTCTTACCCTTGTCCCACTCTATGTGGGGTCAGCAACATGTATTCCTCTTCCATTTCCCTCTATCAGCCGTCATCTCAGCACTGACTCCTTTCTTACTCATATCATCTTTCACACAATCCATCCATCTCTTCTTCGGCCTACCTCTACTCGTATATCCATCCACATTCATACCAAGTACTCTTCTGGTCACATGATTCACAAAATTAAAATAATAAAACAACATACATACATACATACATACATAAAATCACGCCTCCTTCCCAAAGGGGTAGGCACAGACCACGGATCTCCACTCGCTACGATCCTGACACACAACTTTCGCCTCATTCACTCTCATTACATTCTTCATACATGCTCGTCGGTTTAGGGTACTCTTTATTTGTACATGCCTCTGACTACCCCCTTAGACATCTTCAAAGGATCTGGAATATAAAGATCTGAGAGAATGTCTACCGCGCCTTGGGGATACAGTCGTGACCCTGTTTACGTTTACGTTTACCTGGCCCTTCTCCAAAATGTCGCCAATTTGATCCAAGAAGGTTCGCCTAGGCCTTCCCCTTCCAGCTGTCCCATACACACTCGCCTCATACACTTGCTTTGTCAAACGACTGTCATCCATCCTCTCTACATGCCCAAACCATATAATAAAACAAATGTAAGACATATGAGACGAAAATCAAAGAAAACACCAGATTCTGCCGAAATGTCCATCTTGATGTAATACCGTTCCTTTGTTTCCGCTCCGTAATAAACGATTGCCTCTCAAGATTCCGAGTTCCAATGTCCGGGCCATTGCATAGCTGATGAGAAACAGCTGTTCCAGAAACAGGATCACGACTGTATCACCGAGGAGCAGAAGTTCTCTCAGACCTTTTATGTTTTTCATATCGAGCTAAATGCTTATGGAATAGTATGTGAAAATGTCCACATTCTGCGGAAAAATCCATAGGTGACAAGTTGCAAGCTCATCGTTGATACAGCAGATTCATTATAGCCAGCCAATATTCTTTAACCAGCTGGCAATGTCAAGGCAAAGACCAAAAGCTTCATCAGCACGAGATAAAGTCCACAGATTTCCACTGGCAATCGTTGTACCAACATCTTTATTTATTTATTTTAGGGCATCCAACAAAGAAATCACAAATCTTGATTATAACTAAGGATCTTATGTCTATGTGTTTCTCTAATACAGCATGCAAAAAAATCTTTCGTCCCATGTCCTTCTGAAATTCACTTTTCCAGGATAAAAAGTGCATCCAGGGTTATACTACCTCCATAACTCCATCCAAAATTATTCAGCTACGTCAGCATGGAACTAACATTCATCGATCATTCTTCCGAACATTCAAAATGACGCAAGTCTTCAAGTGTATTATAAATTCGTCACCAGTGTCAGTTGCTAATTTAATCGAACTTACTTGGTGAAGACTGTTTAAACTATAATGAAATTGGAATTCAATTGGGGTGAGTATATTTTCAGTTTCTCAGATACAGAACCCTAAAATAATATAAAATAGATGAGCGACAAGACAGATCGCCGCTGTTTGCCGCGCCGAGAAATTATGTTTCGCGCCAACACGGTCTTATTAATGTTTTATTAGGATTCTTTCTTCGAATTTCCTTTCTGATTCTTTTCGTGTTTCCCTCTGACTTTTTATTTAATTTGCGCGTATTTTGGGAAATTCGATTTCAGTATGAATAAGTTTAATTGCTGTTGCGGACATCGTTTTGTCATTTTAATTTCAATTTATTAAGAACGTGATTTTTGAATACCAAAATAATATTTTGTAGATTTCAAATAAGGAAATTGAGATAAATTCAGATAGGAAATTGAGATAACGCTAGATGTATACAGGGTTATTTGTAAAACACCGGTAAGCTTTCAGGACTGCATATTACTATCACCATAAACAACAACTGTTCTATGACTTTTTTCAAAACATACCAAAAACAAACCCTCAAGATTTCGTTGTCTTATCTAACACATTTCGGTCCCCGCCGCCCTAACCCTGCTCTCCTCGCTATTCTAATATCGCTTTCTTTTGCTTCGCATAGACTTCGTAACATTTAGAGCGTTAAATTTTAATATATATTTTTTAAAGTCATAGAACAAAATTCTCCCTATTCTTACCTATGGCGCACAAACATGGTCTTTGACAGTTCAACAGAGGTCTGCGCTCGGGGTTTGTCAGAGGGCTATGGAGCGCAGCATCCTCGGAGTGAAGCTTACCGATAGGATAAGAAACACTATTCTGCGCTCCAAAACGAAGATCGTCGACGTGAGCCAGAAGGCCGCTAGATTGAAATGGGACTGGGCCGGACACGTCTGCCGCATGTCGGATGACCTTTGGGCCAAATTAACAACCGAATGGGCCCCCAATGGCGGAAGACGACGTCGCGGCAGACCTAGATTGAGGTGGAGAGACGAGCTGGACTCGTTCATGGAAAGTTGGTCCTCCATAGCACAAGACCGAGAAAGGTGGAAGGGGGATAGGGAGGCTTTTGCCCTGCAGTGGGACGATGCGGGCTAGTAATAATAATAATAATAGAACAAAAGTTGTCATTTAGTAAGATTATGATGATGATATTAAAGTCCTGAGAGGTAATCGGTGTTTTACAAATAAACCTTTATAATATTTATTCAATTGAGTTTACTAAACAAAAATCTTCTTCCGAAAGTATTTCATCAGAAAACTTTCGTTGAATGTTTCAATGTAAACAACATCAGTGCTTTGATCTATAGTATCAATAACATCATCCCAAGTGAAGCTACGCACGGAAACTACAGAGTAATGAAATGCTATCATGAGATCGCACAAAAAAGAGCCGCCTCAATTAGCCCATATCACTCCATCAAGACCATTACCCTCTTTGTGGGGTAAAATGGTTCACAGTTTACATCCCCCTTTTTTATTCCGAGGGTCTATTATCATGCCATCTGTGGATAACGCGTTCAGTCATTGTAATTCAAGGGGCAATAAAGTTCGCGTAAATTCCTTTACTAATGCGGAGTCGCTTTGAATGGGGCCGATCGAGTTTTTATAGCGGATTTTCACGGCTTCGAGGTGGTGGTCTATTGGAAGTTGCCTCGCCTTTCTGATGGTGGGTTTGAATTTGGTCGTGCATTATTGAGTTCTCCGTCCAAAAACGTGCACTATGTATTTATAATACTGTATTAATACTGTATTTATAATTTAATCTAAAAGTTCTAGTAGTTTTATGGCCTCCGTCATGGCTTAGCGACTTAAATAGCCGGGACCGACAATTTATCGTGTTTTAAGCACGAAAGCGCTGAGATGAAAATGCCACTGGTGGTCACCCATCCACTTCCAGACAGTTTCGAACGTTGCTTAACTTCGGCGATCTATCTATATATATATAGAACGACTAAGCAAGCATGACCACGAGCGCTTAACCTAAAAGTTTTAAAATACGTGTCAAGTACAAGAGCTGTATCAACACACTGGTTTGAAAGAACTAATGACAAGACAAGAAGATCTTGATCGTAGGTACGATTCCGATCGTGCGTGAGTTACACATTTAGACCCCTCGCAGACTACAGACTTTCTATCGGCCGATAGTTGAGACGTGCTATACTTCTCCATACTCATTACGAGCCGAAGTGTATTCCATCTCAACTATCGGCCGATAGTAAGTCTATAGTCTGCGAGGGGTCTTAGCAGAGGTTACCATTCCATTTTACGTAACAGGTTGCATGCCCATCGTCAGTGATAAGGTTAAATAAGTTACAATCTACATGGTATAGGTATTTAGTTAGATTCGATTGTGGTCTGTATATTTTTTTTGAACTAAAAGGTATAGTTGGTACAAAAATACTTTTTATTCCAAAAAAGACACATCAATCGTGGGTGCTTCGTTTTATCTAACAAAAACCCTTACGCTCTTCAATATTGGAAATAGCTCAATCATCCCATGTATCGCTAGTTTCGAATACTTTTTAATGGAATCGAATGCTCTGATAGAGTACTTAATTGGTTTTATGTGTTCGTTCTGTACTGTCTTGATGGAAGTATTGAAATGACCGTTCCAAATAGGAAACTGCACCTAATGCTCGTCCTACTTTCCGATCCAGGGTGCTTTTATTCATATATTTTGTGCAGTTTGAACAAAAATATTATGGACTAGCTGTCCGTCGCGGTGTTACCCGCGGTCCCTCGGGAAAACTTCACTTTCCCGGGATAAAATATAGCCTATGTTCATTATGGATAATGTAGGATTCTAATGGTAAAATAATTTTTCAAATCGGTCCAGTAGTTTCGGAGCCTATTCAATTCCGACAAACAAACAAATCTTTCCTCTTTATCATATTAGTAAAGATGTACTTAATTGGTACTGCAAGTTCACCAGTTTAAAGTCGCTCAGCGAGCTATGGAACGAGCTATTCTCGGAGTTTCTCTGAAGGATAGAATCCGCAATGAGACTATCCGACATAGAACCAAAGTCGTCAACATAGCTCAGAGAATTTGCAAGCTGAAGTGGCAGTGTGCTGGCCATATCTGCCGAAGAACCGATAATTGCTGGGGTAAACGAATTCTTGAGTGGAGACCGCGACTCGCAAACGTAGCGTAGGACACCCTACGGCCAGATGGAGTGACGATCTGCGAAAGGCTGCTGGCAGAAGCTGGTCGAGCTGAGGACAGGGCGCAATGGCGCTCATTAGGGGATGTCCAGCAGTGGACTGCTATAGGCTGATGATGATGATGATGACTAATTGGTCAAAATAAGAGAGTTGATGGTCTAGTGGTAGCTCCGCCTACCGAAGGTCGTGGTGTGGTCGTGATCCAATCATACACCAATGAGTTTGTTTGTATGTGCACTATTACCAGTACATGCTCTCAAACGGTGAACGAAAATGTGAGGACATCTGTCTATGATATAAAAAGTTCGAAAATTTGTCCAGTGCACGATAGGAAATGATTTTAGGTCCGCCCTCAGAGACTATCCTATCCGAGTCTTACGGGCACATTATTCGCCGAACTATTATTTTGATAGAAGATGACAGACGATTACAGGCGATGAGGCCCTCTACACGTTCGTGACCGTCGGCATTCGTCTATCATCGGCGAATATGTAGAGGGCCCATATGTAGGGTCGGCACATAATAATGCCTCTCGTTGAAATAACGTACATTACGCGATGAATTTCCATGTCAATGTGACACTAATTACATAAATTGCGAACGTACGTTCCAGAAATACCCGAGAAATACCCGTCTTCTTCTCTCTTTCTATCTATCGACCGTTATTTAAGCTCTCTTTCTAATGCATATCATTCACAAAGTTATTATACACATCACTTTCCTGGGATAAAATATAGCCTATGTTCATCGGGGATAATGTAGGATTCTATTGGTGAAATAATTTTTCAAATTGGTCCAGTAGTTTCGGAGCCTATTCATTTCAAACAAACAAATCTTTCCTCTTTATAATATTAGTATATATGAGAAAATATCCAATTATTTGTTTTAATTGCATTTAACTTTGTTTATTTATTCTAAGCCCATGAGGAAATTACGATCTAGCTTCTCGATGGCTGCGCTTTAACTGAGCAATCGGTCAATTGCTCTGGTTGAAGTTTTGTGGGAGTATAAGTACGGTCAATGACAGAAGTCCATGAACATTTGATGTTTTCAAATTATCAATTTCTTCGAAGTTCGTAGGGTTGTTACAAAATTTTAGAATAAACTAGCAAACCCAGCGAACTCCGTTTCGCCACCAGATGTCACCAGATTTTTCCTGAATTTTCTGTGCTATAAACCTTACGGAGCACGAGACCTTTCCAACGAATGCAAAACCGTGGAAATCGGTTTGTGCGTTCTGGAGTTATAGCGTCAGGAAGGAAAACCCGACTTATTTTTATATAGTAGATAATTGGTTGATTTGCCTTGCATTACACAACTACACAATTTTCCTACTAATCATGATGAAAATTAAGCTTTAAAATCTCCCATTGATGAACTTCTGTCACTGACTACTTTACGGATTGAAAGGTCCTAAGTTAAAACTAAAAGAATCATCAGTGGCTGGCTGTATTAGGCCTACAAGAGCTTTTTCTGTTGCCCGTTTAGGCTGTTAGTTATTAAGCCGAGTGGTTTGCAAGGTTAGGCACAATAAGAAGTAAAAGAGGTAGAGATTTCATGCAGTCCAGCTTTTGTTTTCCAGCGCTATTGTTTCAGGGTACTGGGTCGATTCACATCTGACGGAAGATCCGTCGCGGATTATCGGTCGCGGAACGCCAGAACTGACAAATGTATAGAAAAACACTCGACCGTTCACACTCGACGGACTAACGTATCATCTGTCGAGTGTGAACGGTCGAGTGTTTTTCTATACATTTGTCAGTTCTGGCGTTCCGCGACCGATAATCTGCGACGGATCTTCCGTCAGATGTGAATCGACCCGGCTCTGGCATACGACTACGGTGACCTTTAACATGTTTCATATAAAAATAAACTAAAGTAAACAAATCATTGAAAATACTACTCGTATGAATTTGACGACTTATGAAAATAACAATGGAAAGATTTTTATTTGTAGATTTTTTTATTTTGATTTATTACGGGACAACAAACAGCTACAATATATGGCTTAGCTAGAACTTATAGTACACATACGTATACATTTTAGGAATGTAGATCTTTTTAATAACTTATCTATACTAATATTATAAAGAGAAAAGATTTGTTTGTTTGAATTGAACAGGCTCCGAAACTACTGGACCGATTTGATAATTCTTTCACCATTAGAATCCTACATTATCTTTAATGAACATAGGCTATATTTTATCCCGGAAAGTGATGTTTTCCCGAGGACCGCGGGTAACACCGCGACGGACAGCTGAAATAAATTACCGACTATAACCTATTTTCGATCAAAGATGATAAAGGTATTGAAATTGACTGAAATACCCAATAAATTAAAGAAAACCCACAACATATTTCAACGATTTTATAACCCCTCAGGTATACATGATTTCAATACTGATTATGTAAAAGTTGCCGAGAGTTGCCCAAAGTTTCCAACATACTTTCCGAAGGTACGGCAGACGATCGCAGATTGAGATTAAAAAACTTTTCAAACGCGGTTTGAGAAAAAGACGTGTAGTGTACGGTTTGGGTTCTGTATCTCGGATTAATCAATCATTGCTAAGGAAATTATATATGTTCCAATCATAATTCATCAAACTTTTTTAATTGCTCAAAAAAAGTTTGCGATTTCTACAACATCTGTAGCGCAGTGGGCAAAGGACCGCTTGCGACGCAAAAGGTTGCGGGTTCGATCCCCGCCGTGGGACAATTACAAACAAAAAGTATATAAGTAGTATATCAGTCCATGTAGTACCCATAACACTAGGCTTACTTTGGGGCTAGCTAGATGATGCTGTGTGAAAAGTCCAAACTAAGCAAAGGTTGTGTACTATGGGAACCAGATAACTGATTCACTACTTAAATACTTTTTGTTTGTAAATACATACATATCATACATAGAAACACCCAGACCCGAGACAAATATTTGCAGATCATACAAACATTTATCCCGCGGCGGGGATCGAACCCGCAGCCTTCTGCGTCACAAGCGGGCTTTCACCCACTGCGCAACAGAGGTCGTCAATAAAGCATATTTAGTTATTTTATTTTATATTTAGTTTTTTTTTTATAGTCGGGTGACATCGTTAATGCAACTGGGAAAGCGGGGAAAGGACTGCATAGGACCGAAAGGAGTGGCGATATAGAGAGGAGCCCTATTCTCAGCAGTGGGTGTAACCGGGCTGAATAGATAGATAGTTATTTTATAAAACGGAACCCTGATAAATATATTTCCGGAAAAGCGACCACTGACCGTAAAGGAAGGAAGTTGGGAAAGTATTTTCTCTGTTGCGGATGGTCAATTAGTAAATTCAATTTTCATCGGACTCTCGGTTGTAGAGTCGGGGAAGAGTCAATAGAAACACAGCAAAAGCATGGTAGACTTTGTGTCAGATTTAGGCATAAAAAATTTATTACAAAATTATAATTATATATTGTATTTTATTTAGTTATTAATTTTTTTTGTTCCCCGTCTCGTTCTGTGTTATCTTTGCCTGTATGTGTGTTGTCTTTATTGCCTGTAACCGTGTTGTGTGTGTCAAATAAATATATTCTTATTCTTATTCTTATATTAATTTTTTACAAAAAAAATATAGATTTAGCTAAAGCGACATCTCTTCGTCATTTGATTTTGAATGTAACTTCGGACAATGAGAGTTTACTGAGTGAAACGTGTAGATGGCGCTTACCGGTGCTTAACCGATAAATATGAGCTTATCAAAAATTTGGATTGTGACGACTAGGGGTTCCGTGGCCGAGCGGTAAGGCACTCCGGATTTAGGTGGATCGTCTGATCATTGCGGGTTCGAATCCCGTCGGAATCCAAAATTTTGATAAGACTTTTCATTTCTTAATAAAAATTGAGTATCTCAATGGAACATTGTAAGAATTATCTAGCTCGTAAGACCATTCCAAGTGATCCCAGCGGTCCTACTGAATAAGTGCCTTTTGCTTTAACTTATGAGGAGATAAATGAACGACCATTTTAAGAAACTAAAACAGTTTTCAATGAGATTCTCGAACCTTCTTTGTTCAGGTTTCTTCTCGTTGATTAATCCTGTTTCAGAAGTTGGCGTTGTCATCAGAAAATGGATTTCTTCAGTTTGAGGTTATTAAACTTTTATTTTAGGAAATGGAGTGATGTCACTAGTATAGTTTGTGTTTGTGTAGTATTTTGGGATCACTGGCTTAGATATTCTTGTATGAAGAATGTTATTACATTTATTTATTTAGTTGCACCAACAAAGTGAACACCAACACAAGCAATAGAAATGAATAGAAATAATAAATTAAGTGCAACATTATTCATACATAAAAGAGTGAATGAAACAAAACATGTACCTATTTCAAGTTCGTAGCACGTAGAAATCCCTGCCTACCACTACAAGAAAAAGGCGTGACTATGTTATGATCTTTTCAATGTAGGTATTTTTGCAAGAGACTTTGATATTTAGTTTAAACAATTATATTTTTTATAAAAGCTATTATAAAGCCGATGTTTTTGATATGTTTACTTTTACCATTATCTAATTTCTTACGTATGTGGGAAATTTATTGCTGTGCTGTCTCGCGGCGCAATTCCTCGTTCACGATTTAAATTAAGGCCAGATTTAAAATACCGATTATCCGAAGTCTAGATTTCCCAGAGGCTTTTCTCAATACTAAGTTTTAATAGCTTCATTTACATTGCAAACTTAAGGCAGTGGACCCATTAGGCGTACTGTGAGCGGCTAACTGTTTGCCTCTTGTTCGTCTTCCTATATATATTATATGTGGTGTCCATACAGCGCGTACAGGTTGTCGACTCACTCAGTCAGCGGCTGAGTCACAGCGAACGATGCTCGCGGTCGGCGGCTCAGTTCGCTCACTACGCTGAGCCAGTATTACCAGCTGTAAGTCAGTTGGAGAGAACAGTCATCTGCCGTCATACAGTAATCACAGTCACAGTTCGCCTGGGTCCACACCCTAATGCTGAAGCAAGTTAATGGATGTAGTATGACCGATGTAGAATTTGTTTTTGTTTCTTATTGACAAATTATCGAACAAATCTGTGGCAAAAAGATAGTACTAACCTCGCTAAGGTCGACACCATCTGGTCCACATACCTTAGGGCTTTTCAGCCGACAGTCAATGTCGGATAGTTCTATAGGCTAACTGCTGATAAGAATGTTGCTTGCGCGTTTTAGGATTCAAATTGCGGACAAAAGTAGTCTAAGTTTACGATAAAAATTTCACATTCAATTTCCAAATGAAATGAAATGAAATGAAATGAAAAAATCTTTATTGCAACACAATGTAACAAAAAGTAGGAAGGTAACTTATAATAGAGTAATTACCTAGAACCATTGGTTGCAATTGGCGGTCTTATCGCTAGATCGCGATTTCTACCAGACAACCTTTATACTAAACTAAGCTACAATTTAAGCTAAAACTAAATTTAAACAATAAACATGCTGGGACCCCTCCGCTGACTGCAAAGTTGAGCAGTGAGGACTTATCCTGGCCCTCGAACTAGTGTAAGACTGTATCTCGAGGGTCAGTTTCTATCCTTACAGCACAATGCTTTGGGCCCATGGAAAGGTCCCCGCATGTTGATTCGGATATAATTAACTATATTATATTTTGGAGAACTGTGCAATTTATTATACTATAGTCCCTTAGAAATATAATACCTACGTTTTGTGTGTGTGTGTGTGTGTGTGTGTGGAATATTTCTTTCTTTACCATGATTCATTGTTTTTGGAAGTTTCCCGATTTTAAAAAACAAGGTAAACAAGCCGTTAATAGTGTAAATAGTGGTGATAACATGAAAGTTATTTCTTTCTCTGTTTCTCATTCAAAATCACCATCTCATTCAAAATCTCATTCAGTTATGGTTTTTTTTTCTGAACCAACTTTCACTAGCAAACATCACTCTATCATGCAAGTATCTAAATATAAATAATTGTTAAATTACTCGATGCTTCGTATCAAGTCTCAATCAAGTGGCCCTCGCCACATTTGCCCTTAGCGTAGTTTATTTGAACGTGCCAATTCTCTTTGAGGCATTTAATTGAAATATCTAATAGGTGTATCACAAGGTGTATCTATTCACTTTGCTTAATTGGAAACTGCCAGAGGTTTATTATACATAATGCTATATGTATCATGTGAAATCCTGTAATGATTTATATTAATGAAAAAGTTTGTCGGTATGTAGACGTAATGTTACTTCTTCATCAGCTCAAAATATGTTCGTATGAGTCAGTGGCAATCTCTCGTCACGGAGTTTTCACACTTAAAGATCTCTAGTATGAAATTGAATGATATTTGCTGTAGTGATGGGTCAGGCCCTGGTTTAACGCAGGCTACTTTTTATCCTGAAAAAGTTAAGTTTCCAAAAGACTACGTTTTAGCTTAGGCCTTTACGTATAGTAGATGATTTTATGTGGATGTCACACATCTGAAATGGATAAACTGTGGAAACCTGTACAAGACCTTTTTAGAACACACGCAGCAGGGTCACGACTGTATCCCCAAGGCGCGGTAGACATTCTCTCAGATCTTTATATTCCAGATCCTTTGAAGATGTCTAAGGGGGTAGTCAGAGGCATGTACAAATACATATTTGATACATGCCCACATCTTGCAGATGTTAGTATAACATTGTAGAACATTTATGCAATACAATAAAATTCTGATTCTGATGACTTTTTCCTAAAACAGTTATCAAGAAGCCAGTACTTAGAGCTAGAAGCTAGATTTTGACAAGCAAAACTAAACCTTGACTAGTTACATTAAAGGCTTGCCAGTCAGCATGCTCAAATCAAACCTAAGATTGTTACATTACAGAAAACCCGGTGAGAGACCTGTAGCAAATACACCGAGCTCCATGATCGACAACACAAAAGGTTGCCGGGACGATATACTTCACGTCAATTGGAATCAATATAGCCTCTTCAAATATGAGCTTTATTGCGTACAAAGGAATTTGTTAGGGAAGCATGGCAGCTTAGAACCTCAGCACGAGTTGGTTTTTCGTTGCGAGTGTACCACAAAATGCCGTTCATATAAATTACAAGATACTCGGCACGAAGGGAGATCTTTGAACCGGACTCAAATTCACACACTGGTTCGAAATAAACAGTATTCTTCTAATTCTTTCGTAAGCCTTGTACGACTACGCGTTCCAGCTACGCGTTCACGCCTTACAGGTTCGCGCGAGTCGTCAAAATCATATAATAGGGTTTTTCATTTTAAACTAACTTAATTTAGGAATTGGGTTCAACAAATATATAAAAAAATATTTATGAAATGTTTTTTTTGTTTTGTTATGAAAATCCCGAGAAAATCAATAAAGACTATCCTTTTAATTGATTTTTGCTTCTTGCATAACTTAGTCCATTCGAGCGTGCGACGTGATGTTGCTGCGTTGCGATTGGTCAACGTCTGTTCTCCTTGAAAATATTATGCAACATGTCATAAAAAATCAATAAAAGATACTATTTGAAGTGAAAACTAAAATCGGTTTAGGAATTAAATTGATACAGTCAAACGTCTATTTACAACCTAAAAATGAGGCCTTGTCAGTTTGTGTAGTTTAAAATGAAAGACCCTGTATATTTGACATTTTACATCAACTAGAGTGAGCCTTGAAACGCAGTAACGCGTAGCCTGAAACGCGTAGTCCATGCGCGGCTTAACAAGTGTGTTATTGGATGGATTTTGAGTGTATTAACGATGACACGATAAGAAAAAGTCTACACTAGCTTTAAGTAAATTTGAAATATTGTCATCATGATTATGAGTAAGCTCAAGTGAATGCAAAATGTTCAATCACAATTTAACCTATGCCTATTTTAAGTATAATTAAAAACGGTTATAATCACATTAATACAGCTTATAATCAACACATCCTAACGGCCTCTCTACATTCGCCGAACTATTTGCCGAACCATTATTTAGATAGACGATGACAGGCGAATACAGGCGATGAGGCCCTCTACACGTTCGTGACCGTCGGCATTCGTCTATCATCGGCGAATAATGTACAGTGCCCATAATACACGAAAATTCACTTTTAGTCATACGTAAGACAATATTTTGCAACATCCAAAATCGAAAAGAAAAACTAGTGCTAACTCACAGGTATTTTGGCACGGCGGAAAATTGGTTTATTGTTTTGTATGAAATTTTGTAAGAGTATTAGTACCATATGAATGCCGATTCTACATGACTGGCTTTGGGGAATGGTAAATTACTTACAACATGCCGTGCAAGCTTAGTGGGTTGTACACTTTTTGTGGTATCAAGTCTTCTTTCATATTTTGCGGTGATCAGTTTGGAACTTGTTGGAGGACTGTAGTTATGTGAAATGTAGACATGTACTAAAAATGAATTTGGACAGGTAATTCCTAAGAAGAGAATATCTACCATGTTTTGCGGATACAGTAGAGCTGATGGTGTGTAAGAAGGCCAAGTCTGGGGACGAAGTTTGAGGCCTCCATACGTCGTGTGTGTGTATTTCGTAGTCTACTCATTACATACGCATCATCATCAGCCTATAGCAGTCCATGGACATAGGCCTCCCCTAATAAGCGCCATTGCGCCCTGTCCTCAGCTCGACGCATCCAGCTTCTGCCAGCAGCCTTTCGCAGATCGTCACTCCACCTGGCCGGAGGGCGTCCTACACTACGTTTGCCGAGTCGCAGTCTCCACTCAAGAACTCGTTTACCCCAACGGGTATCGGTTCTTCGGCAGATATGGCCAGCCTACTGCCTCTTCTGCTAATTCTCTGAGCTATGTCGACTTTGGTTCTATGTCGGATAGTCTCATTGCGGGTTCTATCCTTCAGAGAAACATACATACGCATGTTACCATATTAATATAAAAACCAGAACACGACATGTGGTCTCCTTCTCAACTCTGAAACTTGTAAATTACCAAGGTAATTTCAAATGTAAATTGCCAATTTCGGAAACAAGAAGATTCAAGTATAACAGGTGTTTGTTAATTTATTCAATTGATCAGTGATGGGCTTGTGTTGACGCGTTTTCGCGTTTTAAAATGGAGTTTTTTTGTTGATTTATTGAGTTATTTGAAGCTTTTGTTCAACTGAACCTAATTTTATCCTTTGTGGCGTAAGATGTGCATTTTGCTACAAGCTAAAGTATTTTTGTCTAAAAAGGAACAAAAATTGAATGACAATTAAGACCCCTCGCAGACTACAGACTTTCTATCGGCCGATAGTTGAGACGGAACATACTTCGGCTTGTAATGAGTATGGAAAAGTAAGCCGAAGTATGTTCCGTCTCAACTATCGGCCGATAGAAAGTCTGCAGTCTGCGAGGGGCCTAATAATGAATTGATTGAACTACGAACTACAAAGAAATACGCCTTCTATGATTTCTTTATATAAGTCATAACGCTTTCTTTTCGGTATTCATCCGATAAATATTGCTGAGATTGTAAATTAATGCATAGTTATTGGTGTCAATGGGATTGTACTCGTAAATAATTATGATTTTGGTAATTTAGATATTAAATAGACAATAAATATTTATTGCTTACTTTTATACTGATTTTGCTGCTGAGGCACACTACCTTATTTAGTAGATTTTTTATTAATTCACTTTATTTAAATAAATTATCAAAAAATATTTTTAACAGAGAAAGTGAATAGAATTTTAAGTTTACTTCAGCCATAGATCGGCGAAGGTTGTGGATTCGAATCCCGCATTTTATAGACTGCATTTTAAGATATTTATGAGTCTATAATTTTTTTTACATTTAAAGTGTTAATCCACACTTTGGTATTTCATTGAGAAATGAAAAGTCTTATCAAAATTTTCGATTCCGACGGGATTCGAGCCCGCGACGATCAGACGATCCTCATAAAGCCGGAGTGCCTTTAACCGCTCGACCACGGAACCCGCTGATCTATGAGTCTTTAAACTTTATCTAGTCTAGCAGTAAGCAAGTACCATCTTTACAATTATAAAAAAAACAGGGTCACGACTGTATCCCCAAGGCGCGGTAGACATTCTCTCAGATCTTTATATTCCAGATCCTTTGAACATGTCTAAGGGGGTAGTCAGAGGCATGTACAAATACATATTTGATACATGCCCACATCTTGCAGAAGTTAGTATTCCATACGTGACAGGTTGCAAGCCCATCGCCAATTACAATTTATTTTTACAATAAAATAAGTACTAGTTTCTAGTTTATGTTTTTCCACGCCATTTTGGATCTATTGCTAGCGTTCGCCACGTTACCTAACAAAACCGTGATCAAAGCCGAAAGTTGAGGCCATTCAAAGCTAGTTTGAGAACGGAAATTTAATCAAAACATCTTGAGAGTTCCAAGTGGGTAACGAGTGCTTTGATCAATGGTGCAAGTGGTAACTCGGACTTAGCTTTGGTCTCGGAAATTGAGTTTGAGGTAAAAATAACTTATAGAAGTAGGGGGATAAAAGTTCGTGTAATCCAGTGGCTAACTCTGGTGATGTAGTTTTAGACCATCTGAGACCTCTCCTTTCAGACATGCATTCGGTTCGGAATACGAGTTCCAACGGAAGACCAGCGTTGTAGTAGTCAACCGCTACTATAACAAGTGCTGAGTCGGACGCCATTTCGTAGTTTTATTTAGTAACTGTTGATGTTTTATTGTATTATGTAGTTATAGTTACTGCTAATGTTTAAACTAAGTTTATTTTTTACTTATACCTATTCTTTGTTTTATTTTTTATTTTTTGTTAAATTTTTGTAAAACTGCGAATAAATGTATTCTTATTCTTATTCTAGTAGGTCAGTTGTTTAACCGACCGCAACCAATCACAGTGCAAGAAACGTCAGTTTTGTATCAATTGCTGCGCTGTGATTGGTTGCGGCGGTTGAACAGCCAATTCCGACCAATTCCGACCCGAATGAAGTTTGAATCACTAGGCTGGACGAGTAATTAACTTCCTCCTTCAAAATTTTCTGTCGATTTTTGCGGGGGACGAGGTAGCATACGAACTCATTTAACACACACATATGCATAAAAATGACAACAAACACTCATTTTTCAAGCAGGTTGCGGGTTCGATCCCCGTCGCGGGATAAATGTTTGTATGATCTGCAAATATTTATCTCGGGTCTGGGTGTTTCTATGTATAATATGTATGTATTTACAAACAAAAAGTATATAAGTAGTGTATCAGTTATCTGGTTCCCATAGTACAAGCTATGCTTAGTTTGGGGCTAGATGATGCTGTGTGAAATTGTCCAGCATTATTTATTTATTTATTTTTACGCACACTCTTGCGTAATAATAAGTGACGTACGTAAGACGCACATGATTTAGAATTATGTACATTTTGGTAGAGGGGATATTTAAGGTAAGGCGCATTCTGTCTAAATAATCTAAGCCTACAGTCATAGCTTTTTATATTCAGGACTGTTGATTTTACTTTACTCTTCGTAACACATACACACGTACGTTTCATATGCATAACCTTAGTATCAATGACCTAAGAACCTTTCCTCAAAGCTTAACAGATTCCACGAGCACATCTTTTGTTTCATTTATTTTCTAGGTCACTACACATTTGCCGAACTATTCGCCGAACTATTATTTGGATAGACGATGACAGGCAAATACAGGCGATGAGGCCCTCTACACGTTCGTGAACGTCGGCATACGTCTATCATGGGCGAATATGTAGAGGGCCCATTATTATTCTGTCCAAAAATCCATCGACTTATGGTACCTATATTTTGATCTATACCAAAATATTCAAATACAGTTAAACATTCAGACACTAAAACATATATGTCTACATATAACAAAAATCTAATGGATTAGGTCGCTAGTTCAATCCCTACAGAGGCACAATAATTTAACCTAATAAATATTCACATGACCCCTACATCTATTTGGATCCCCTGAGGGTTTCGCGAAGGAGACACAGCTGGTCTACTCAATATGAAAATAAATGAAATATTTGTAAAAACATCAAACAAGCTCTCGACTGCACCCACAGGCAAGATTTCAAGCATTTTGACGATCTCTGTAGCGCAGTGGGCGAAAGGCCGCTTGCGACGCAGAAGGTTGCGGGTTCGATCCCCGACGCGGGACAAATGTTTGTATGATCTACAGATATTTTCTCGGGTCTGGGTGTTTTCTATGTATAATATGTATGTATTTACGAACAAAACGTATATAAGTAGTATATCAGTCATATAGTACCCATAACACTAGTTCTGCTTACTTTGGGGCTATATGATGCTGTGTCCAGAATTATTTATTTATTTATTTCAAACACTAAGCAAATTAAAAAAAAACATTTATAACAGACACTATGTTTGTATGTCTCTTGGACTTTCCGGTGTCCGATTCAGCTAAATTTCGCCACACCTACAGTGTAAATGTTTTAATTGTCGGTGTTCTACGTACCCGCTATAAATGACATTGAGCAGGTCATCAGCTCAGCATCATCTGTCCAATAGAACTCCTCAGTGAACAACAATAACATAACCAAGTTTAGGCGCGTTCAGGAGACGGACAGGCGTTACGGACAGGCACCAACGTGTATACTTTTTACATCTACTCGCGTAGTCCGTACAATGAAAAAAAAAAAAAAAAAACAGGGTTACGACTGTATCCCCAAGGCGCGGTACATTCTCTCAGATCTTTATAATCCAGATCCTTTGAGGATGTCTAAGGGGGTAGTCAGAGGCATGTACAAATACATATTTGATACATGCCCACATCTTGCAGAAGTTAGTATTCCATACGTGGCAGGTTGCAAGCTCATCGCCGCCTATAAGAATACTAACTGGTTTCCTCACGATGTTTTCCTTCACCGTTCAGAGCTCCTGTTAAAGCGCACAATGCTCTCAAATAATTTCACGGTAAGCTAATTCAAAGCTTATTTCGACAAAATGTTTTTCAACAAACACAAGCTGTTAAGGTGCTTTGTCAGGAACTTTCTTGTTTAACATTATAAAAGTAGTTACTAGTCCTGCTATAGAATTAAAATTAGCCATAATAGAGACCCAGCCATATCCCATTGGCTAGCAAGGGCTTGCCACCCGTGACATAGGGCCAACCCTTCGGTCTGCATCCGCAAAAACTGACAGAATTACTGTCCGAGGGAACTTAATTATACGTATTAGTGAGCATTTCAGCTATTGAGGTCATTGCAGAAGATTAGAACAGGCATGGTGGTTTCATGTTTGGTGTACAGGATTACGAATAAATCGTCAAGATGCGGTTCTCTAAGAGGTATTCATAGCCTTAGGAAGATGACTCAAATAGTCTGAATTTTGGTAGAAGTTTTGGAGTTATAGTGACTACATATTAGCCCACATCCACCCACGCTGAAAATGAGGACGCCTATTCTCAAAAATAGGCACCTTTTCACGCTACTTTTTCCAGTTCTGTGCCAGTCGAATCCAATATTAATTACCTAGATACCTAATCTTAACTCAGTGGTACACGCACTTATTTTGAAGCATTCACTCATTTCGAGTCAATGGTCATAATTTATCTTTAGATCAATGTTTAGCCACCTCTATGGCCTCTTTTGTTGCTTGGTTGAGCGGTTCCCGGGTGCAGGGGGTACTGTGGGCAGGAGAGCAAGTTTTGAAGCAACCCGTACGGGACAGGCTGCAAGCTCTCGGCCACGTACTAGATACTATCTTTGTTCAAACTTTTACCCGATTCTGCCTAAAGTTTTAAGTCTACTACGAAAAAACACGGTATTGCAGGGCCATTTAAACTGAAACCTTAGGTAGTCTAGGTAGTTCACATTAAATATAATTTCTAGATACTATTCCTAGGAAAAGTAGGTATGAACAAGTCAATAGCACTCGAAGAAATGAAAGAATTGTTTGACAATAAACAAGTTTACCAACCTCATTATTAGCATAGGTATTCCGAAATAAGCAGGCGTAGGTACTCGTACCGACATAAGCCAATGTGTACCGTTTTTTGATCACAAAGAAACCCTTTGATCCTTCCATTTCATAAGTGGCTGAACACATCACTCTCAATTAAATTACAAGCTTTGGAAGCAAATTACAAACAAAATGTGATTGGGTCCATACGGTCTGTGTTGGAAGAAATTGGATGAAAGAATTTCGGTAAGTGTTTGGGCAGGTGTAGAAATGTAACAGAACTAACAGATATTTATTGAAGTGCGTTTTATAGGTGTCTATGTAATTTTGTATTGTTTGAAGCGCTCTCGTGGTGTAGCTTTTTGATGGTAGCTTGCTTAGTCGTTCTTGATATATCGTCGATGTGAATAGATTTCCACAGCGATCGATCTTGTGCAGCCTGCACCCAACGGCTCCCAGCAACCCTTACAAGATCGTCTTTGTGTTTTTTTTTGTCGAAGTGAAACAACTGCTAAGAATTGCGGTCACAAAGTGGATGGGTGACGAAGGGCTCAGTTGATAATACCACACCACTACTGGTGTGGTATTATCAACTGAGCCCTTCGGTTCTTCGGAGGGCATGAAAAATTGGCGGTCCCAGTTATAGTCGCTAAGCCACGACGGTGGCTTTTGGTCGACCTAAAAACTCCGTCACTACAGTTGATCACTAGCTCAAAATAACACTTCTTCTGATGTCTTCAGCTGCGTACGAACTACGTATTCCAATGATCGCGTCGCCTGCAGCAACGCGTATGCATTTTGACATTTTCCATCGGCTCGCGCGAGGCTTCAATGTGTAGTCCGTATAGTGCCACAAACATAACTGAACCGATGAGAGAGGCGCTGTTATCGCATTTTATGTTGGCAGAAAAAAAATTATAGTGAAATTCGTTAGTTCATCTTTTGGCCACCGGTCCAGATAAGTTTGCACAGTACAATACTATAAGAAGAATTTAAAAGATGGAAGGGCTTTGCCTGACAGTGGGATGAAAACTGCCCCTAAGAAAACCTTTTTAATAACATTTGGTCACTTTTGAATCAAAACAATACCAATACGAAGTTTATTATCAAACTCAATTTATATTTTCACCTGGACTGGCAGTTCCATTAAGCAGTTCTTAGCGTAACTATTTATTTATTTAATTCAATTGCTTCAGTCGGCGTTCAAAGGAAACGAAGTTATTTAACTCTACTTTTATTAACGTGTGGTTTAAAGTATACATTTTCTGGTATTACTTTTTCAGCTCTATCTAATCTTCTTGTTCTATATCTTTGAATGCAGTATTTTTTCTTTGCATTAAAAGGTTCATTTCAATACTGTTTGAGGTAGATCCACAATTATATTAAATTAGTAGTTCACTTAAAGTTTCATCATGTATTTCATGACTAGCTAGTTACCCGTGACTTTGACGTTGAGCTTCAAGCCAATCGTACCTCGACTGAAGGGTTACGTTCTTTTATAATAGATCAGCATCATCATCATCATCATCAGTCTTTCTCATCCTGCTGCTAAGCATAGGTTTCTCTTCGCTTTTGCCATTCGCCTCTATCCCGACCCTGTGCTATAATTGATACTAGATCATTTTCCGCTAAAAATATATATTAGATTTTTCAACAACTACCATTTAAATAACTTTCAGTCGTTTCTTTAGTTCTATAGCCGGGTACTCACTTAGTAGTGTAGCACGTAACGTATCAGATACGGTATCAAGTGAGTACGTAGGCACGAGCCCGCTGCGAGCCGCTCGCGCGTGGAGCGCTGTAAGCTCGCAGTGAAACCGCCACTCGGCGGGTCACAAAGGCGGCTCGCCGTGTGCTCGTGGACGGCGTCACGACCGCTTGTGTAGTGAGTACGTACGCGCGAGCTTCAAACGAACTGAATATGAACGCGGCGTGACGTCGTTGCGAGCACTGCGGATCCGGCAGCTCGTAGCTAGATACGCGAGGGCTGTGGACGAGCCGTACACACTTGCAGGTTGATACCGTATCTGATACGTTACGTGATACACTGCTAGGTGAGTACCCAGCTTATCGTTTTTAATGCTGATGACAAAACTCGATGTTCAACATCAAATCCCGCTGTTCGCCACAAACATGAAGCACAGCTAAAGAACACACCACTTTATAGGCACTGCTCGATATTCTTTGTTATAAAACAGTAATGGACCAATAAAAGTTTAACGTGGCGGTTCAGCTCTTGACGAGATTTTTATCGTCGAAGCCGTTTGATACATCAGCGGTTTTTTTAAATTGGTCCTCAGATCTCAGATGTGGTGAAGTATCGGTTTTTGATCTCGACGTATGAAGATTTTATGAGGCACAAGTCAAAGTTCTTAAATTAGGAATCTGAAGAACAGAATGACTGTATCTAAAGAGACAGGTCACTCAAGATCTTTTGGGGACAGCGTTGCGCGCAAATACATATTTGGTAGTAACTAAAATTTTGCAGAAGTAGCATTCCCTTTGTAACAGATTGCAACTTCTGAAGATTCTGATGATAACGAGATTGAATATAATGGCAAATAGAATTCAACGTGAAGCCCTCTTGGTGTAATATTCTGCGTAAATACTCGGGCCGTTATTAATACCGTAATGTTATAAAACTATAACGTAATGTAAAGCTACGTTGGATGTAACTTAGGAGTAACCATACAATTTTTGAGTGACCTGGCGTAACTTTGCACCACGTTTTTAATGACGGCCGTAGTTACTAGCTAAATCTTGTTCCATACTAATTATAATACTTACACTACATTATCTGGATCAGGAAAACCTGAAACAAAAGAAATGATTTGGTCAGTCACTAAGATCAAGCAGGGATCGAAATAATTAAAATAAAAAACTTTAAACTCTCCTGAGAAAAAAATATAATGAAATTACTGGAAGAAACATTAATCCCACACATTTAATATAGCTGAAAGTTTGTGAGTTTGTTAAGATGTTTGTGTTTCAATCACGCCTAAATCAGTGAACCGATTTGGGTGAAACTTGGAATAGGCGTAGACAGAGACCTGGAATAGCATATAGGCTATGTTGGTACCACACGGGCGAAGCCGCGCGCAGAAGCTAATCATTACTAAATACAGAATGACGACTTGAATTAATCAAAAATCTAGCAACATAATTGCTTACATCAAAATACATGAACACCAAAATCAGCTCAACAACCCAAAACTACGTATTTACAATTCAAATCTGCAGACAATAATTTTGTAAAGCACGCAGTAGAAATCATTCGTACATTTACACAGGGGAACGAGACCAGCTGGTTCAATATCTTCAAATAAGATTTACACAACAAAGTCATAAAATATTCATCCCATACAAACCAGATTAATAAGCTTGAAATCGGAGTTGTGGCTTATGATTCCGCGTAGGTGAGATTTTTGGGATGTGTTTAAAAAACACTTAAAGCTGCTCTAAAAGCTAGGTAAGTTCTCTGTGGCCTTTTGAAGCCCCGTCAAGGCAACGACTCTACAACTAAAACTCACATAAACGTTGTAAAGTGCTGTCCAAACAAAAGAGCTCAGTTACTAATGGAGAAGCCAGAGATGACCCTACAATGGATGAGAGTGACTCAGCTGTTCTTCTATTGAACTTTGACATAAATCCATATCTTGCCATCTCGCACTTCCAATAATGGCAGATCCGCCGTTCTGACGCTAAAACTCGGCAAACGGGTGATTTATGCTATATCGCATTTTCGAAGCGAAATAAAAATCATTTACTCCGATAGCTTGGGGTTAAATTGAATGGAAACGACAAGGGCTTATGCGAAAATGAATTTGAGGTAATGGTTAGAGGTTATGGGGCTAATGACCACGAAGAAACTCGTAATGATGTGGATAAAACATTTACGAAGAATAGACACGAAACATTTACCAAAATTATATAAGTGTTGTACAAACATTAAAATAATCTCTTTTAGATCTAAATGTATGAGGCCATTGATGATGATGTAATATTAAAAAATGTAGTTAGTGAAATGTTAATGAACCAATTGTGCCTTACATAGATTTTCAGTGACGAACGAAAATGTTAAAGTCCCTTCCTGACTTGACCAAAATCTGTAGTAGACGAAAAAACTAATGATGATGATTAACAACTAAATAAATCAAAGATTGATGAAGTACAAACAAACATGAAAGAAACAAATGAGAAAATATAACTCAATAACGCTACAAAAGTTCCTACTCCTAAAGCAGTTCAAGATGTTGGAACAAATAAAGTAGTTATGACGATTCGAAATGTTTTAAAATAAACACCCAACATAAACAATTGAGACGCTCAAACTTAATTTGTAGCAACTTAATATGAACTTTTAATTCCGAACCGAGGCATGCGCAAAGACGTACATTAAGTTATAGAATTCAAACTCATATTTTCACTGGAAAATTCAATTTGTTCCCAGTGGAGCGGAATAAATTTGTTGTACAGGGACATGTTTCAAGTTTGCAGTTTCGTTTTCTTCTAGAAAATATTTTTTTTAGTCTAAGAGTCTAGACTCTTCTTATTTCAATTTCAAGACTATGACGTTTAAAGTTATTAAAATTAAATGTCTGCTGTTTTATTGATAAGTATCAAAAGTTGTCTGAAAAGATCGCGTCTTAGCGAAATCCTAAAAAACTCCTACGGTTCTTCAAGCGGGCTAATAGTAATTGTGCAAGGTAAAGCATCCAATTTAAGGTAAAGTTGTATCTAAAACTCTACCTTCGAAGATATCGAAGATTCAAAAACCATCATTTCCATGAACTTCTGTCGCAGTCCGTACTGGCATAGTGAACATAATTTAAGGACAGAACAACTTTATTGGTGCACGACCGGATTTGAAAACACGACCTTTGGATAAGTCGAGGCACTAGCACTTCGGCCATCGCGGCTCTAAAAACTGACTACAAAAAAATCTACTATTTGATAAACAAACATTAATCATCTAGTAAAACTTTATCCACGGCAAGTTCAAAGCATTCGACATCGCTTTCATTCGACTTCACAAACCGGTTCAACTTATTGCTTGCTTTCGCTGCAAAATACCAGCCCGGGGTCATCATTTTTCAGCAATATCAGTGTTTTTACGTTTATTTTTCTACATGCCTTTGTGCAAGCTCCGTTTACATTAGATAGAAGAAACTTTTTTGTTGTTTTGAGTTTATCTAGGTTTGTTTTACTATTGAACTATGAGCTGTGTTATAAAGCGGCAAGTGTGAGTCAAATAATAAACTTACAATACGTATAATCTACTCTAATATTATACAGGGTGTAGAGACAACTACCGAAAACTGAGGGGTTGCAATCAGAAAATGATTCTAAACATACTTAGCGAAAAAAAAAGCAAAAAAAATTTACTTAGCTTAGTCATTTTATGTTATTTGGTTATTTACTACTATTACAACATAATAAGACATACCTACCTAATAATTTCATTTCAAAAAAAAATAGTTAAATCTCAAAATCCAGCAATCTACGTAAAAGAACGCGCCCAGAATATACGCAAACAGTACTCTTCAAACGCTGTTTTCTCCGGATATAATGATTTTTTCGGAAAATCCCTTTGGATTTGGTTGTATGTTGGGAAGCTGTACCTACCCCTTGCGGCTTCGGTAGACGTCTTTTTACACCCTGTATAGAGGTAAGATTTGTTTGTTTGATTTGAATAGGCTCCGAAACTACTGGACCGATTTGAAAAATTATTTCATCCTAAATTATCCCTGATGAACTTATGCTATATTTTATCCCGGGATTTTTGGTGATTTTTGACTTCACGAGATACAAACTCTACGCATACGCTCAAAAGGCACTATCCAATATTTTTAACGCTATTCTAGTTTATAAGATTAGGTTCGATTCTGGCTTTGATTTTCAGTGATTTTTAGTCCTAATGTCGTAGAGTAGATACTGCATTAAGAAAAAAGTCGGTAGCTTGGTTTCCACCAAAGAAAGAAGAGAATTAAGTTGTTAAATTTGCAATTTAAATGAGCTATGGCTTTTCTAGCTCTGAAAGCAAAGAGAGCATGACTTTACTTAAACACTTTTTAAGTAAAATATTAAACTAGTTCTTTAAAATTAAATGTTGACTTAGTTACGCTCAAACGTTTTGCAAGAGACTGTAGTTTTTAAAACTTTAGTTTAAATCATAAAATACATAGGTACTGACTATTAAAATCAGGCCTTTTTCCCGTAGAAGGTAGAGATTTTTCTTTTTTTAAGATTCAAACTTGCACTCGGTATAGTCCGTACATACATTTGCCTCATTACTCAATACATACTTCACACTCACACATCCTATATCCTATCCTATAAATATTATAAAGGCGAAAGTTTGTAAGTATGGATGTATGGATGTATGGATGTTTGTTACTCTTTCACGCAAAAACGGCTGGACCGATTTGGTTGAAATTTGGTATGTAGATAGGTGATACCCTGGATTAACACATAGGCTACTTTTTATCCCGATATTCCCGCGGGAACGGGACTTACGCGGGTGAAACCGCGGGGCGCAGCTAGTAATTAATATCTCCAGCATTAGGATATTTCTGACCATTTTTTTATCCCGAAAAAGTGAAGTTTTGGTTTGATTAGAATGCTTAACCGATATACACCGCTATTTTATGACTACCAAAAAAATGTAAGGACATTTGCAGCAGATGCAGAAAATGATAATGGCATGGTCAGAACTTTTTTTTATTTAACTATCACTGAGTTATCGAGGGTTGTAGTCAACCAAAACTGAACAAAATTTTATGAAAACTGTACAAATAGGTAGTTTATACAACAATTGTGTACGGGGTCTTATTCGAACTATGTTCTCGTATCATCCCCAGTCAGTAAAACTGCAGTAACTATCATAAATCCATGTCTGACTCGTCTCGTCTCCTTTTGAGGTTATAATGTTTTTTACTCTTTTTTTGAGTTTTAACTACATAAATGTGATCAGTAACAGACACCGAGACCATGTTTAAATTATTTTTGGTAATTAAAAAATAGGGGTGTATGAGCTTATCAAAAATTTGGATTGCGACGACTAAGGGTTCTGTGGCCGAGCGGTAAGGTACTCCGGCTTTAGGAGGATAGTCTGATCATTGCGGGTTCGAATACGGTCGGAATCCAAAATTTTGATAAGACTTCATTTCTTATTGATAAGAAATAGAGTAGCACTGCAAAGCGCCTAGTAGCCTAGTATAAACAAACAAGGAGCCCGTACACATAGATACATCATCATCTTCCCAGGCCCTTCACTTTGCTCATTACGCTACGTATGTTCGAAAGATCCTATGATACAACGAAAAGTTGATTTTGGTTTTGTATTTTGTCTCTGTGTACGCCGGTCTCGTCAAAACTTCATTTCATTACCTATTCAAGAGATGCCCTCCAAAAATTACGTCGAACGAAACAAAGCACAGCTTCCAAGCAATTCACTAAAACGAGCTTGTAGTACGCTCCGACACAAAAGTCTTAAGAATTATTGTTCGTATGAGTCAGTGGCCAACTCTGGTGACGGAGTTTTTAGGCCACCTTAGGCCTCCGTATTGGCTTAACGACTGAAATAGCCGGGACCGACAATTTAATGTGCCCTCCGAAGCACGGTAGCGTTCAGATGAAATGCCACTGGCGGTCACCCATCCACTTACAGACCGTTTCGAACGTTGCTTAAATACGACGATCTATCAAGAACGGCCATGAGCGCCTCCGTAGAAGATTTATTTATTTTTTGGTATTATTATAATCATATTATAAATCATCAATTTTTTGTTAGTTTTTGTTTCGCATTAAATGTTTACTCTTGTAATTGAATTTAAACTTTCTATAGCCTTTACTCTGTTGTTGTTTTCATAATTGAGAAAATTAAAATTGGTGTATCTCTAAAATAAGTTGAAGGTGAGACTGACGCCCAGTATGCCTTTGCCCTAGAAGTGGCAGATATATTTTAATGAAATTTTGGATGTTCATGAACCTTTTCAAATAAACTAAAAGACACACAGATGCATTCAAAGTGGTCTTAGTAAAGGAAACAGGAATAATAAAGTTTGTAGGCCCTAAAAATAGGGTTAAATAATTAATGTCCTTTAGGTAGACATGTACATAGATTATGTATCTAGTATTCTACATAAGGACTCGTATAAACTTATTTTTAAGTACCTACTAACTTTATTATTTCTTTTCCTTTACCAAGACTACCTACTTCAGAAAGCTAGGTGATATATACAGTTTCGTCCTTTAATCTTTGAATAAAAACAATAAATCTCATTGTTACTGTTTTGCAAACGACTGTACATGCTTGGAAGATGTCAAGATGACTAACTCCGGCTCGTCGACACGATTTAATGTTAATTCCGGGAATTCCAGAAAACTTCTTCCCCGAATATTCTACAATTCTCAGAGTACTCGTTCGAACCAGTTCCACACTAACACGCCTCAGAACCCTTCTACGTCATTTTCCGCGAAAATTAGCATCCCCAGATGAAAGAATTACGCTAAATTGGTCTCGCTAAGCCTTTTTTCCTTGAGCTATTTTCGATAGACCACGCATCAAAAAAATACATATTATTCATCTATTACCAGAACACATCAACCGCCTTTCGCTGACCTGAAGATGTGCATTATTAGACGTGTTTTATCACCAAATGTTTTTATGGCGTATGCCTGCCTTCTCTTAAAAAAAACAAAATTGATATAGATAAAGATTTTTTTTTTGCTTAAACTTGTGTAAATAGGATGATTGCATTGTATTGACAAATTCGATTTTTTAGATTCTTGATACGTAAATGTAAACGTAAACAGGGTCACGACTGTATCCCCAAAGCGCGGTAGACATTCTCTCAGATCTTTATATTCCAGATCCTTTGAAGATGTCTAAGGGGGTAGTCAGAGGCATGTACAAATACATATCTGATACATGCCCACATCTTGCAGAAGTTAGTATTCCATACGTGACACGTTGCAAGCCCATCGCCGCCTATAAGAATACTAACTGGTTTCCTCACGATGTTTTCCTTCACCGTTCAGAGCTCGTAGATTCTTGATAGGTAGGGAAATCTGTGATCTGCACTGCATTTGAATAATATTTCACCACTTGAGGCACGTTCAAGTAACAGTTTGGCAAAAAATTCTCGCTGGTTGTCGCGTCCAGATTAAATTACTCCAAGAGATTTGTACAAAGGGATATTGCGCCTGAAAGGATAATGTTTCGGCCATTTCTAGAGTTTTTTTGCGTTATGATTTCAAATGGAATTTAAATGGTGGAAGGGACATTATCCTTTGCTTTTTTTCAGGGTTGCTCTACTTTAAATTGTTTCTCTTTTTATAAAAAGGTCTTTCTGCAGCTTTACGTAGTATCTTTGCCATTATACGTTTAACAAACATGTTTTTACGACACTAGTTTAAACGAAAATGGACGTCATTCGTGAGAAGACAAACTATGAACTATACATAACCACACCGTACGCGCCGCAAAAAATAATGATGACGTCAGAAAATGCGGCTAGCTTGACGTCTCAGCATTTTCTCTAGACAGTTTGGCGCAGATGGGTCGTGCGACCACCTGACTTTTTTGAGTTCTACACATTGCATTATAATGGTGTATTATTTGCAAATTATAGCCATGACTTACAGTATTTTTTTTTGATAAATCAATAAGGAAAAGTCTAACGATCTCATTCAACTGAAGCTTTAACAGTCAATCTATCATGCACATCTTCACTGTAAACGCTTCAATATACACAACATAAGATAGTAAAATCATCATTACTCACAGTTTACAAGGACGTTCACTCAGATAACATGTTTAATTATAAGATTACTCAAGCACAACTAGAATATCTAATACTACGTATCGAATGGACACTCTCTCCCCCGCACCTATCGAGTCTCCCTGCCCCTTGAGTTCTCGATTGCGTTCTTACGAACAAGAAGCACGTTTCGAAGAGAGGTATGTAGGGACAGATAGTGTATTAGATAATTCCATTTTACAAAATTAAAAAAGGTAAAAATACAGGAAAGGTTTTTTTTGAGTTTTAATTCAGTATCAATCCCTCAGGAAGTAAATTAATAATAGACTACTCACGTAGGTTGATGAAATACCCTTTCAAAAATAAGAAGAATAATTTTGAGATGGATCCACAGACGGAGATATTAGTACGCAATGCATACATACAGTCAAACATTTTGTATTCGCTCTTGAATGTACTGTGAAAACCTGTGTTGGATATTTCTGAAGATGTTGATAAAAAAAGGTGATGCTTGTGAGTCACACATCATTAGTGTAAGTGCTACTAACGATGTAGTTATGTCGTAAATAGTTAATTTGAGCCAAGATCTGACTGATCACGATGGTTTTACAATATAATGGATGCTTATGCTGTGAGCACCATCTTGTTTAAACGTGCTTTTTAGATCGAGTTTAATGAATTCCCTTCCTCTCACTGCGGTGCTGCTGAAGAGCTTATAAAACAAATGAGTGCTTGAAGAGTACTGGCCATGACGGAGACATGGCAATACCTATTCATCATCATCATCATCTCAGCCATCTAGCGTCCAATGCTGAACATAGGCCACCCCCATCGATTTCCACAGCGATCGATCTTGTGCAGCCTGCAACCAACGGCTCGCAGCAACCTTTACCAGATCATCTTTCCATCTAGTGGGGGGCCGTCCTCTACTACGATTTCCGGTGCTTGGCCTCCACTGGAGAACTTTTCTGACCTAACGGCCGTACCAACGGCAACCCTATTGAAGCATCAATACTATTTAATTTGACATTGATTGCAACTTAAAAAAGCACGAAAGTTGTGCTTTGGGTACCGTTTCAAGCTTAAAATGTGGAATAAATGAGCTGCTGAGTTCTTCTCACGGCTTTTAACAGAATAATAAAGTGATTTTTTTTTACAAAATGGTTGAATAGTCGGCATTCTAGGATGCATATTAAAAATGGTGTAATTATTAAATGAAATACTAATATTTATTGAAACTAAACGCATAAATCTTCTACTACGAAAGGCAACCCATTTAAAATGATTTGAAGATTGTCTTTGTATAGCAGAATTGGCCACTTGCAGCTCATTCGCTGAGTTTGTCGAACACTCGACGACCCACTAAAAACTACCCAATGGCCAGCCTTTACCTACCCATAACGAGGGGCTCCGGGATCTCCTACGGAACACGCCGGTGCCTCTCTCGCATTTTGCCTTGAGCACAATCCCAGTAATGGCACCCACAGCCAGGCCCGGCACCCACACACGCGGCTGTTAAACCACGTGCGCGGAGCTCACGACGACACCTGCCACTACAAGTATTACCTACAGTATGTTATACTCTTACGTCAAACAGATACGGATTTAAGCGTAGGATTCCACGTGTAATTGGTATCAGACACTACCGTACCACCATACAATTGTGAGTTTACTGTATGAGTACCACCTCTCCCACCACTTTTATTAAATCAAGTCCTACAACTCAAAACTCCCATTTCCATTGAAGATCTTGTATCGCCTGTGAAATGGCCGTTCTCCATTTATACTTTAAACAACGACGAGGCCGACGAAATAAACAATAAGCTTGAGACACAGTTGGATGAAGACGGTGAGAAAACTTCGAGAAAAACTTGTATTTTGTTTAACTTCGTGAGTATCTAAGTGGTTGTTTAGTAAGTTTGTATGAGTAAGTGGTGGGTAACGAAGTTTTAAGGCCGCTACGACTTTCGTCATGATTTAGAAACCTAACAGACTTACAATTGAACGTTGCCTCTTTTAAAACAATCTATGATTACTGTCATTGATCCGAAACTTGAGGTACTACCCCAATAGGATCTTTTGTTGAACGTAAATAAATGGTTTTGAAGGCAGCAATAGGCTTGCAACCTGTCAGGTGAGGGCGTAGTGTATTTGGACATGCCTTTAAATACCTCCGAGGGCAGGTCGCTAATAGCAAAGTCAGGGCGTAAAAGTAACAATTATTTAAAAAAAATCTATGACAACGATGTGTTGTTACGGGCACTGAATATTTTACATGACGATATGAAATATTTACAAAAACTAAGCGACTATAAAATTTATAATATAATCAAAAAATCTACCCAATGACCGTTAAGTAAGTAAGTTCATTTAGTTTACATGGCTCAACTGGTCCAGGTCACCAGTCGTGCCCAAAACACTTTTGAGACAAAAATGGTAACATCAGAACTCTGTGGCCAGCTTTCGCCAGCTCTCGAATCAGCGTAGCTTGATTATAAAAATATCTTGGGGACATAAAGCAGTCAAGGTTTTTATTTTTGTTATCTTACTGGCCCCCCACCCATTTCGTAAGCGTTCGGTAAACATCGCGCAGTTTTGTCAATTTATCAAAAACGAGACAATCTGCACAACAAGCGCTTCGCTTCGAGTTCGGTATTGAAAAACTTTTGTTTCACAATTTCTGGAAGTGTTTTTCAATTCAGTTGAAATTTTCTGAAATAAATTAAATGATGGAGTTTGGATTGGATTTGTACGTGGATTTCCTGGATTACTGGATTTCTATGGCTTTGGATATGAAATAAACAATACTAAAAACTGTAATAAAATCAGTAAAAGTAAAGTAAGTTCGTATGAGTCAGTGGCCAACTCTGGTGACGAAGTTTTTAGGCCGCCTAAAGGCCTCCGCCATGGCTAAACGACTTAAATAGCCGGGACCGACAATTTAACGTGCCCTCCGAAACACGGAAGCGCTCAGATGAAAATGCCACTGGCGGTCACCCATCCACTTACAGACCGTTTCGTAAAAAAAAAACAGGGTCACGACTGTATCCCCAAGGCGCGGTAGACATTCTCTCAGATCTTTAAATTCCCAATCCTTTGAAGATGTCTAAGGGGGTAGTCAGAGGCATGTACAAATACATATTTGATACATGCCCACATCTTGCAGAAGTTAATAGTTAGACCGTTTCGAACGTTGCTGAACTTCGACGATCTATCAAGAACGACTAAACAAGCATGAGCACGAGCGCTTCATAAAATCAGTAAATCCCAAACTTGAAACACAGATTATTTTACCAAACTACACAAAAATACAGGTTTTGTGAGGAATATCTAAAAATACTTATTGCCTTTCTCTCTTTCACAAACTGTGTAGCTGTGTAAAAACAAGCCACTCAGTTCCCGCGGGGAGCATTAGGGTGGTTGGTAATAAAGAATTTTAACGAAGAAAAAATGTCTTTCGCATTGTCTGAATACAGAAGGCTTGAAATGATAACCCTCTTTTGCGGTGGTTGGGCAAGGAAACTGTTTGGATGGTTTGTCAGTAAGCATTAGCTAGTAGGCCAATAACTATTCAATTGAATAAAAGAATCGGATTTGAACTGACTTGAACATAATGTTTAATAACGAGAGTCCATTTTGATTCAGATGTAGGTGGTCCACTCAGTGACGTCAAAAGAAAAAAAATAAGTTCCTACAAAAAAAATCAAAAAAATCGTAGACATACGTGGGGTATTTCGGGAACTTAATTTTTTTTCGTTTTTGAGTGGACCACTCTATATCAAATCTGTATCAAAATGAACTCTTGTGAACTTACTTACTTATAGAAGTAGGTAACTACAAATCTTCAGACACAAAATTAGGATATGTGTGCGTGGGGTTACTCAGAGGCATGGCCGTGAAATTGAAAGGTTTTGAACCGTAATTCAAATTTTCTGCCCTCTGAAGCATGATACCTATCGTTATGTTAAAAGACCCCCGAAACTCAATAACTAAAATATAATCGTTTTTATCAAATAAAACCCAAAATTATTAACAGATATCGCAAATACAAAACCAATAAAACAAATCTGATAAAGTGTGCCAATAAATTGTGTTTAATTAAACCACAAGTAAAATATTGACTACACACTTGATTAAATAAAAACGCTGTTACACGGCCGTTGGTCAATTGAAAACATACGGGAGAAATTTTACCAATCAATCAGTTTTTTTGACGCGACTTTCTCTTATTTTAAGATTGTGTTTAAACTAACGTTCCTTAGGAACCCAAAAATCTTTTAGAAACAAAGTTCCTTCACTGATTTTATACATCTGAATGACCGAAATGAGGGACAAGGGACACTTAAAATAAAATTTTAAACAACAATGTCCTAATTATTGTTCAATTAGATTCTACAATCGAAATCTTTTGCTTTAATATTTAGCAGGATTTTTTTTCCGGAAATGTAAATTTTTTTTTTGGTTATATAATTAAATATGGGCTTATAGGACCGGATTATTTGTATATAAAAAAAATTATATAAACTTTTAATTATTGATTTAAATGTAATTGGAGAGACGTTTGTTATTTTTTGCCCTTGTTTTTTTTTTCAAACGTTTCTGTCCAAATTCCCGACGCGTATGTTCGTTCAAAATGCGTGTGGTCACCATTACGCCTCGTTCGTTTGGATTCGATTAGAATCGACCGGCGCTCTAAGTGCGAGCCGATCGAATTTATGGGCCCTTAATAGAGCGTCTCCTTTTTTCGGGGATTACGAATAAACCCTTTTTTTGTGGAAGCAAATTAAATATTTTATAGATAACGGTTTTTTTTGCTTTGATAGCAGTTTAGACGTGCTTGTTGTATTAGGTATTGTAACATCTGGTGGATAAAGTATGGGATTGGGATTTATTTGAAAAATAATAAAATAATAAATTTAATTTAATTTATTCTCATTAAAATAAAATGAAAATAGCCTATAATCTAAACTATAAAATAAACACATAATCATAATGTTTTAGAATAAAGGCTATTTTTATTTAAAGACAAAATAAGTCTATTCATTAATATAAAGCGATCTTTTTATTGCTCTATATCTAAATTCTAACTCAGAGATAGATTTTTCTGATTCTGATCTTTCCATGATCAGAGGGCTCCAAATATACAAATCCATGGAGTATAGAGTATTAATAAACTATATTTAAAGATCCGTAAATCTTTATAACAAGACGCAGAATCGAATAATTTACCACATTTAAAGACCTCTCCACAGTAAGTTTGCTCAGCACTTGAGTCCACCAGTCCCCAGTATTTGTCCTCAAACACTAAAACAAAAAGACTCTCACATCCTGCGAAGAAAATATTATTAAGTTTGTTCAAAATACTTCGAGCCCCCGAACAAATTTAGTTTTCTACCACGTCCGTACAATCTACCACTGCACAGCTAAGAGGAATGAGCTGGTTTCTTTAGTCTTATCACGTTGTGAATGCATGATCTGAGGTTCAGGGAGATTTTTCATTTTAAATAGTTTATAGCCTTTTGGGAGCGTTAGAAATAAGGTCTTGTAAGTGTACTGACTTGTATAAAACTGTTCATCCTAAGCTGGGTATCCATTCGAGGCAGCCTCGGACCGAGCGGCTGCCTCAACCCGAAGCTGCGCAAGTGGCGCTGCCTCAATGAGAGGCACGCCGCACCCTGAGACAAATTCGTCGCCGCGGTCCGATCCATAAGTTGTGGATCAAGTTGAGGCGACACGCCGATTCGGATCCGCAACGTTCCTGCCTCAAAGCGTATCCAGTAGAGGCAATTAAGCTGCCTTAGTTTGCCTCGAATCGAGGTTACTCGGCCAGAGGCTGCCTCTAGTGTATACCTAGCTCTAGAAATATACATTATTGGACTTCTTCTTAGTCGCAGTCTTTTGTTTTTAGTAGACTTTCATATAGCATCAGTCTGTTTACGTATCACTAGCATAACTTGAGGATCGGAAGGCAGTGCCGGTTCCTCTAGACCATCAGCGTTCAACGACAACTATTGACCTGAGGATAGGAAGGTGTGGCTTCAGTAAACCTTACCGGTAACAGTCTAATCTAATAGCTGACTATGCAGTTCCTGAGACCAAACCGTGCCAGTGACTGAAGTAATGAGCTGTTTCAGACAAGCTACGGGCGCGGGGTCAAATAAATACGAGCATTCGGACCGTTTCGTCCGATTTCAAATATTTATCCAATTTATATGTTGCTGAAACTGCCAGTAAACTCTTATTTATTGCGGATCCAAAAAGAAATATGGTGCTTTATGATTGCTGATTTTAACAGAAGATGGCTTGATGGGATCACGGTTTGTTTTGTCTCTTGTAACATTGAGATTACAGCGTCCCGTTGAATGTAGGCATAGGTTGCCTCCTGACGCTGTTTAAAATCACCTAGTATAGATGAGTAATGGTATAAGCATGGTATGATGAGGGAATTTATTTGTTTGTAAGTTTTTTTTTTTTTTTTTAATTTATTTATCATAATAAAAGGTTTATATAAGTAGTAGTATATTGAATGTGAATAGATTTTGTGAAAGATGACTGAGTATGATTAAAAATAAGTGATGATGTTTGTGAAGAGTTAAAGAGAAGTGGAAGAAGAAAGAAAGAAAAAACATTTAATTAGACAACACTCAGTTAACAATTACATAGAACGAAATCGGAAAAAGGCTAATCATTAAGTTATTATTAGGTAGGTAGATGACTCTTTCTGCCTTCCCGACGAAGTAGGACAGAAATAATAGGGTTGAGCTATGTTTTAGTTTCAAAGAATGATATAGGTTATACCATGGTTGTAGATTTACAGTGTCACCAATAAACACTATGTAAAGTTTTTCTTTAGTTCAACTTAAGAATAAGCAAAATGGCAACCAATAAACCATTTAGAAAGTTCCACCTTGCATAACTTTGACATTACTTTCATACAAACGCTATTCCGAAGTTTCCACCAGCTAGCACCCTTGTTTAAATTTAGTGTAACCACAGAATACATATTAGTAGGTACTGTAACAATATTTTCATAGGTACCACCAAAGAGTTCGTATATATTTTACTCGTACATACCAAGGAGTTTTTGTTTAAGTTCTTCCAGATAAAGGAGACTGTTCAAAAGCGGTCTACGAAGCTAGAGCGATACTGTCTTGGTATTTCAGTAGAGATGCCTCATCTACATCCTTGTGCAAAGGGGCATCAAAATCTGACTGGCCAGTTTTGAGATATAGAGGGTGGATTTTTGAGGCGGGGTAGTAAGGGCGGTACCTTAACCGTTCTAGTTACACGAAAACGTTCTTAGGAGACCATACATAATTTTTTGAGATATTTTAAACTGCATCCACAGATTTTGGAAAAAGTGTACAGTCAGCGAAAAAAGTGTTGACCAAAAGCGGTCTTTGAACCAATAGCGATACTGTTATAGTATTTCTGTAGAAATACCTCAACTATATCATTGTGCAAAAGTGCATTAAAATCTGTCCCTGCAGTTTTGAGATATACGGGCTTGAGTTTTGAGACTGGGTCGTGAGGGCAGTAGCTTAACGGTTCTAGTCACAGGAAAACGTTCCTAGAAGACCATTCATAACTTTTTGAGATATTCTAAACTGCATTCATACATTTTTGAATAAGTGTACAGTCAGCGAAAAAATTGAAAATATATGAAAAGTGCTTCAAAGTGGTCTGGGACGTGGTCTTTGAACCAATAGCGATACTGTAATGGTATTTCAGTAGAGATACCTCAACTACATCCTTATGCAAAGGGGCATCAAAATCTGTCCCTGCAGTCTTGAGAAATATGGGCTTGAGTTTTGAGACTGGGTCGTAAGGGCAGGTACCTTAACCGTTCCAGTTACATTTCTAAGAGACCATACATAACTTTTTTAAATATTCTAAACTGCATTCACACATTTTGGAAAAACTGTACAGTCAGCAAAAAAATGCTGACCAAAAGCGGTTTTTGAACCAATAGCGATACTGTTATAGTATTTCTGTAGAAATACCTCAACTATATCATTGTGCAAAGGTGCATCAAAATCTGTCCCGGCAGTTTTGAGATATACGGGCTTGAGTTTTGAGACTGGGTCGTGAGGGCAGTAGCTTAACGGTTCTAGTCACAGGAAAACGTTCCTAGAAGACCATTCATAACTTTTTGAGATATTCTAAACTGCATTCATACATTTTTGAATAAGTGTACAGTCAGCGAAAAAATTGAAAATATATGAAAAGTGCTTCAAAGTGGTCTGGGACGTGGTCTTTGAACCAATAGCGATACTGTAATGGTATTTCAGTAGAGATACCTCAACTACATCCTTATGCAAAGGGGCATCAAAATCTGTCTCTGCAGTCTTGAGAAATATGGGCTTGAGTTTTGAGACTGGGTCGTAAGGGCAGGTACCTTAACCGTTCCAGTTACATTTCTAAGAGACCATACATAACTTTTTTAAATATTCTAAACTGCATTCACTTATTTCGGAACGACCCAGTCTCAAAACTTAAACCCGTATTTCTCAAAACTGCAGGGACAGATTTTGATGCCCCTTTGCATAAGGATGTAGTTGAGTTATTTCTACTGAAATACCATTACAGTATCGCTATTGGTTCAAAGACCACGTCCCGGACCACTTTGAAGCACTTTTCATATTTTTTCAATTTTTTCGCTGACTGTACACTTATTCAAAAATGTATGAATGCAGTTTAGAATATCTCAAAAAGTTATGGATGGTCTTCTAGGAACGTTTTCCTATGACTAGAACCGTTAAGCTACTGCCCTCACCACCCAGTCTCAAAACTCAAGCCCGTATATCTCAAAACTGCAGGGACAGATTTTAATGCACTTTTGCACAATGATATAGTTGAGGTATTTCTACAGAAATACTATAACAGTATCGCTATTGGTTCAAAGACCGCTTTTGGTCAACACTTTTTTCGCTGACTGTACACTTTTTCCCAAAATCTGTGGATGCAGTTTAGAATATCTCAAAAAATTATGTATGGTCTCCTAAGAACGTTTTCGTGTAACTAGAACGGTTAAGGTACCGCCCTTATTACCCCGCCTCAAAAAACCACCCTCTATATCTCAAAACTGGCCAGTCAGATTTTGATGCCCCTTTGCACAAGGATGTAGATGAGGCATCACTACTGAAATACCAAGACAGTATCGCTCTAGCTTCGTAGACCGCGTCCCATACAATTTTGAACAGTCTTGTTTACAGGAGAAAAAAATAACTTTATCTGGAACAAATCTTACATACCAATAGAAGAGGTAGCATGGCGAGAAGGTTTTATAAAATAAAAATCGTAATTTGATAATAAAAACGAGCGCGGAAATCAAAAATGATTTTGTAATAAAAAAATTACATGTGAAATATTGGCGAATGCACAAAAAGTGCGAAGCCATTATGAGAAAAAAAAACAAGAATGACAAACAAAATGACCAATTCAGTCAGCTTTCATAGACAAAATGATACTTATTTTGAGGTTTCTCGTTGGATGCGATGTTGCCGATCTGTGCATCTTCACGTAACAGAAGGACAGTTACCTCAGAGTTCCACCTTGTTTATTGGTCAGAATTTTTTTGACTTATTTTGAATTAACGCAAGGTACAGCTATGCGATGTGTAAATTTGATAGAACTTCGGAATAACTAGTTTTTATTGGTGAGACGGTTAGAGTTCCACAATCTACGGAATAACAATTATTCAAAATACTTTGGTCACTGTTCCTTTACGTACATACTAAAAAGAAGTATCTATTAAGGCCTATTTTTGGAAACTTATATGCAAATGTAGTAGTGCTACAAACTTATCTGAACCGATGAGAGGCGCTGGTATCGCATTTGGTGTTGGCACAAATACATTTTACAGTAAAATTCGTTATTCCCCGTTTGACCACCGGTCCAGATAAGTTTGTGGCACTCTACCAAAATGTAGCCGTAATGTCAAAACAAGTAAAAGACAAGACACTTATTCAAGTGGGTAATGTAATAAAAGCCATTAGACTGAATACTAGTGCATGAATGGAGATGATGTCGCAAGTACTCGCAACTTTACAGCGAATCCCACTGCGGACGTAAAAATGGACGTACCGTTAACAAAACAATGTTTTTCTATGAAAATGCTATTGGGGTTAAATTTGCTTCCTTTAAATTTCCCTTCTTTCTCTCTCTTATATTTTATTTTAGAGTCCGATTATTTGTATAATTGATGTTTATTACCTCAACGACGCAAAATGTTGCGGGTTCGATCCCCGTGGCGGGACCAATGTTTGTATGATCTGCAAATATTTGTCTCGGATTTGGGTGTTTTTATGTATATTATGTATGTATTTACAAACAAAAAGTATTTAATTAGTATCAGTCACCTTAGTACCCATACCACAAGCTCTGCTTACTTTGGGCCTAGATGATGCTGTGTGAAAAAGTCCAGCATTATTTATTTATTATTTATTAGTAAGGGCCTAAACGTTTAGACTTCTTAAATTAGGTAATATCAAACCAGTAAAACATTTTTTTAACCTGTCTTGTCCTGGGCGAAGATTAAATAGGTAATATTTTGACGAAAAAAAAAAATAGTTTCATTTTATTTTTTATTAATTCCAAATGTTTTAGTTGCTTTGAAAACTCTTCTTAAAATAAAAATGCTAGCTTTAAAAAGAAATTTAACAGAAATGCTTATCTACATTTTATATGCGCTTCTAAATATTCTTTGCTTCTGTTTTATATGACCACTTGCTTTAACTCCTGTTTTAAAACTCAGAGCTCTGCAAATATTCAGTTTACGACGCTTGCAAGCTGTACCGTACACATTCAAGTACTTTTGTTAAACCATCAAATTTTAAAGTCCGCGTCGAGACGTGAAATAAAAATGATCTACCGATTTTAAAGTATTTGCTTTAATATTGGGAGATAGATGTTTCTTTTTTTTTAATCTTGGAATAAAAACACGTGCAGCTTGCTTATATTAATCCACAACTAAATGGCTTTTGACGTCGGGCATCTTCCTATATTCCATTCAAATGTCTTCCCAGCATGGAAATAAACGCCCGATGCCGGACGCCAGATAAGTGGGGCTTGCGCCTTAGTCGTTCTTGATTGATAGTAAGTAAGTTCGTATGAGTCAGTGGTCAACTCTGGCGTCGGAGTTTTTAGGCCGCCATAAGGTCTCCGTCATGGATTAACGACTGAAATAGCCGACAATTATCCGACAATTTATCGTGCCCTCCGAAGCACGGCCGAAGCACGGAAGCGCTCAGATGAAAATGCAACTGGCAGTCACCCATCCACTTACAGACCGTTTAGAACGTTGCTTAACTTCGACGATCTATCAAGAACGACTAAGCAAGCACGACCATGAGCGCTTCATGATAGATAGTTGAAGTCAATGTTAAAACCTTCTCTACGGTCTCAAATGATTAGTCTTTTCTAGTGGCTTAAGTTAAATTCAAATTAAGTTAATACAAAATATTCAAATGTATCATAGATGCTTACACTTTGTTGCAAGCGTTACGGGGGTACAGTTCCACACGATAAACCTTCGAGACCGAACAGCTCACCTGTCTTCGGTAAACATAAAACTATATTTTACTGCCTGGAAGAGAGTTTTACGATGCATCCTTTAATATTTCGGTTCAACGGAAATCATTGTTTTATTCTGGGTCACGGGATCACGTTACGAGACGACCACTGTGCTGAAGATATAGATATTGTGAATGCATAATTTACTATATTTTGGTTTACTCCGTTTCAGGTTATTCAAAACCAAAATGTAAAAATAAGGTCTAGTGTTCTCGTAATTTAAATCACGAGTAGCGACATGCGTAAAAGAAGCTACTTAGATACAATACTTGTGTATATTTTTTTGTCTAAGTAATAAAAAAGTTATCGAAAAAGCTTTTTATAACACAATTGGTTTGTTTTAACTTGCTTTTGACTTTTGACCAGCGTCCTCTTTTGTCGGACCATCTTAATTGTGCACCATTATTACTTTTTTTGTCACCGAAAATATCAATTAGTTTCAATTGAACTATACCCCACTCAAAATACGACATGTAAAATCAAATAACTGAATTTTGACAGCTGAAACTAGCGAAACATGAGTTTCCAATTTGTCCAATTTGGAAATTGATACGATTTGAATCATGCGATTTTGTTGATTCGCTTGAAACGTAATTGTCAGGTTCTTGATAGACAGAATTGGGGAAACATTTTTGAGCAGCTCTGAATTTGCATTGCTCCATTTGATATCCATTGGTTTTATGTCGAATTTTAACATAAAACCACACCCCTTCTCCGTAGAAGATAGACACTACAGATTTCACCCGGACCTGGAACAGAACGTACCACTGAATTTCGACAGTTCTCTATTTACGACGTCGCTAACTTCAAAAAACATACGTTAATTCTAGAGCAAGAAACAAACTAGGCATCTCGATCGAGCACCCATGACGTTCTATAGCATAATCTTTTGAGTCAGTAATTTTTAAAGTATTTTTTCTTAAGTTTTTTTTTCCACACTTCGATTCCGATGGGATTTGAACCCGCGACGATCAGACGATCCTCCTAAAGCCGGAGTGCCTTCAACCGCTCAGCCACGGAATCACGGAACCCACTGACGTCAAATTCGAAAATTTTGATAAGCTCATATTTATCGGTTAATTCGTCGGAATCAAAAAATAATTATGGTATATAATTATGGTTTATAAATTGAGCATGTTTGTATGCCACCGTCCTTTCCATGTAATTTTCTATCCTATCCTATCCATCCAAAGGTTACCTGGAAGAAATCGCTATCAGCGATAAGGTCGCCCATTGTTGCACATTAATTAAGAACTGTTTTTGTTACTATTGTGTTTCTTTCTTTTTGGTGTACAATAAAGTAATATTCTATTCTATTCTAAAAAATTTTGATAAGACTTTTCATTTCTTTTGAGTCAGCCCCCTTACCATGGCGTTTGTCTAGTGTTGAACGCACTATTTACAGAATGCAATCTTATCATTGGCCATCACTATGGTTTTACTAACTGTCATCTGTCAACTTGTCAATAACCTAGACTTAGAAAAATTTGAGAAATAAAACAACGTGCTCTTGATAAAACTTTCTTTCGATTAAAACATGGTCCTACCGAATCGGATTAAATAACGTGATAAATAGACTCCAGTGTAGAACAAAAGTGTAATAAACATTTACAAGCTTCCGAGCGACTTGAACTTGTTTCGTTGTGAAATACCGAGATTTGTTGGTTATCTTCGTCAAGTGGTGATTGACTTTTCACGTAAATTCACAAACTCTTTTCTTCATAAAAACGCAAGACATTATTGTGAGAGAGAATTATACAACGTTTTGTGAGAAAAATGAGTAACTACGGCGACGCGGACGATGTCGCTGCAGAAGGGCTGATGAACGAGCAGATGGTGTTCAAAGCACAACTTGAAAAAGCACACTCTAACTTCAAGAAAACACCAAAAGATCGTCTCACCTTAGATTACGTAGAGATCAAAATCAATTTACTCAACGATTGCTGGAACAAATTTACAAAAAACCATCAAAAAATTGCAAACATACATGACGAAAAAACATCATCAAAGCTTGAATATTTTAAAGAAGATGTGTACTTCAAGTGTGAAGAAGAATACACGATGGCAAAGTGCACAATGATGAAAAAAATGCGAGACTTGGGAGGTCAAGTACAAGCATCCACTACAAACAAACAAACAGAAAACTCTGTCAGTGAAAAAGAATCTGTAAAGGTATGTGAAGTGAAGATTCCTACTATAAAAATACCAACTTTCAATGGATCGTACACAGAATGGTGTTCATTCCACGACCAGTTTTCTTCACTGATTCATAACAATGAAAAACTAACCTCTGTGCAAAAATTACATTACCTGAAAACAAACCTGAGTGGTGAAGCAGCATCCCTACTGAAGAATATTACTATAACTGATTCCAACTATGAACATGCTTGGAGTAAGCTTCTAAAGAGATACCAAAACAAGAGAATCATCGTGAACGCTTACTTGAGTAAACTCTTTTCAATCAAAACAATAAACATTGAATCGGCAAATTCTATAAAAAATGTGTTGGATATCACAGCAGATTGCTTGAATGGACTAAAAGGTTTAAACATTCCCACAGAATCATGGGACTCCATTATAATTTATCTGACTATATCTAAACTAGATACCGAATCCATAAAACAATGGGAAGAGAAGTTGGGAAGCCATGACGAGCTACCATCACTACAAGAGTTCACAGATTTTCTGGAAGGGAGATTCCGATCAATAGAGGGGAGACAAGCTGCACGAACCCGAACAGTACCAAGTACCATTCCAAACAACAATATCACTACAAAGAGAGTTTTTCATACGACTAAAGAACACTGTTTGTACTGCAATGGAGACCACTACTTATACAAATGCAAAGACTTTGCGAATCTAGAGCACACAGCCAAACTAGAGATTGTCACAAAAAATGGATTATGCTTCAACTGCTTAGTTCCACAACACAAAGTAACTGAATGTAAACAAAAAACAAATTGCAAGATATGCAGGAAGAGACATCATTCACTGTTACACTCGGAAAGATATGTGACAAACACAAATGAGACGTGCCAAAACACGCCACCTAGCTCTGATCACAGACTGTCAGCACACTTTGCTAAGAAAATTGATTCCACAGGTATACTTCTAGCAACTGCCATTGTTGGAGTTAGAGCTTCAGATGGAAGCGTACAACAACTTCGAGCGCTGATTGACCAAGGATCAGAAGGATCTTTTATAACTGAGTCAGCTGCGCAAGCTCTTGGTCTGAGAAGATACAATGTTAACAACTCAGTCAGTGGAATAGGCGACAGCACAATCACTAGAATCAGACACAAGGTAACCTTCAATATACAGTCCACTTACAACAACAATCAATTCAATATCGATGCCTTTTGTCTGAAGACACTTACAAAATTGCTACCTTCAAGAAGAGTGTGTACAACATGGCCGCACATACATGGATTGCCACTGGCAGACTCTACATATGCTACTCCGGGAAAAATTGACATCCTGTTGGGAGCTAAGATCTATAGTCAAATTTTATTAGAAGGTGTTATCAAAGGACCCCCTGGTTCTCCACTAGCTCAAAAAACACAGCTGGGGTGGATTCTATCTGGAGAAGTTGCAAACTACAATGAAGAACACCTAAACAATGACTATGAAAACAAACAACAACATTACTATGACATCACAACCGATCAATACTCTGAGAAGAACACTTCACAAGAGACATACTATACAAGAGAGAATGATGACACTACAGACACAAACAACAGAGTTTTGAGCCTACACATAGTAAACAATGAAGAAAACCACCTACTACAGAAGTTTTGGGAATTAGAATCCGAAACTATTAGAACCAAAATACTAACAGATGAAGAACAACAATGTGAACAAGACTTCAAAGACAATTATACTAGAGATGAATTTGGAAGATACATAGTCAAAATTCCAATGAAGATAGACAACTTTGACTATGGAAACACAAAACAAATAGCACTGCAGAGATTGAATCAACTGGATACAAAACTAAACAAAAATCCTGCACTCAAAGAAGAATATACCAAAGTTATACAAGAATATCTCGATTTGAATCACATGGAAAAGATAGACAAAGAGAAAGACACTGCCATTAACACATTTTACTTGCCACATCACGCTGTGATACGAGAAGACAAGACCACATCCAAAGTCAGAATATTTTTCAATGCATCGAGTAAAGGTCCAAATGGAAAATCACTTAACGACAATATGCTAGTGGGCCCTACAATACAACAAGATCTTCGTCAAATAACAATGAGATGGAGAACACATGAGATTGGATTTGTGGCAGATTGTATCAAATTCTACAGACAGGTAAAAGTAACAGACGAATGTGCAGACTACCAGAGAATATTATGGAAAACAAATAATGAGCTAAATGAATACAAACTAACTAGAGTCACTTTTGGTACTGCAAGTGCTCCATACTTGGCTACAAGAGCATTGCAACAACTTGCCACAGATGAAGAGATAAACTTTCCTATAGCTTCAGAAAAGACTAAACTTGACTTCTACGTCGATGATTTCTTAAGTGGAAGCGACAACATAGAAGAAAGCTGTGAGGTTTACAGACAAATGACTGGACTTATGAAAGCAGGAGGTTTTCAACTACAGAAATGGGCCAGTAACAATAAAGAATTTGAAGACTATGTTGAGAAGATTTGTCACAACTCAGACAATGTGTACACAATCAAGTCAGATCATATAGTAAAAACACTTGGCCTCATTTGGAACAAAGAGACTGATAACTTTCAATACACAATCAACCTTCCTGATCAAACCATGTCAACAGAAATAGTAACCAAAAGAATGATACTATCCGAGATTTCAAGATTGTTTGATCCCATGGGCTGGCTCTCACCTGTAATAATAGTAGCAAAAATAATGATCCAACAACTTTGGCTGGCTGGTCTCACCTGGGATGAAGATGTTCCAACAACCATAAAAGAAGAATGGAACTTATACAGACAACAACTAACTATACTTCAAGAAGTAAAAGTCAGTCGATGGATGCACACAAACAAAAATGATTCTCAAGCTGAACTTCATGGATACTGTGATGCATCACAAAAAGCATACGCAGCTGTCATATATTTAAGAGTAATAAAATCAGATGGTTCTATTCACATCAATCAGATCACTGCAAAGACAAGAGTTGCACCAATCAAAACCGTTTCAATTCCAAGATTGGAACTGTGTGCTGCAGTTCTACTCTCAAACCTTCTAAAAGAAGTTTCAGAAACCTTGAACATTTCAAAAACGAATACACATGCTTATACTGATTCTACAGTAGTACTTGCATGGCTACAATCACATCCAAGCAAATGGAGAACGTTCATAGCCAACCGAACTTCAGAGATACTGACAATATTGCCTCGTTCTCATTGGCATCATGTGACATCAGCCAGCAACCCAGCTGACGTAGCATCGAGAGGAATACCAGCATCAGATCTACTTAATCATAACCTGTGGTGGCATGGGCCAGAAGATTTAAAACAGAAGGAGATAGACTACAAACAACTCTCTAATACCACAACAGACCTTGAAGAAAGAAAGATACAAGCTATGACAATAAATACTGAAGAAGAGTTTGATTTATTCAACAGATATTCAAGTTTAACAAAATTACTACGAGTAACAGCATACATTATGAGAGTGTTCAATAAAGAAAAACATGAGAAACAATTAACAGGAAAGGAAATCACTTCAGCATTAACAAAATGCATCATTCTATGTCAAGCACAAGGCTTCAAGGAAGAAATAGAGAGACTTCAGAAAAAGAAACCGGTAAGGAATGACAGCAAACTGAAGTCACTTAATCCATTTATTGATCCACGAGGAATCTTAAGAGTCGGCGGACGATTAGCTCACGCTGAGATACCTGACTTCACTAAACATCAAATCATATTACCAGGAGGACATCCATTTACCAAGCTCATACTTCTCGACACTCACAAACAAACAATGCATGGAGGACCCATGTTGATGTTGAGCCACTTGAGAACCAAGTATTGGATTATCAATGCAAAAACAAAACTAAAACAATTAGTACACAGATGCGTTACCTGCGCAAGACACCGAGCCTCTACTGGAGAACAAATGATGGGATCCCTACCACAAGTACGAGTCACGCCATCTAGAGCATTTCAACATAGTGGAGTTGACTTTGCGGGACCCATAGACTTGAGACTGTCCAAAGGAAGAGGTTGCAAGACTCAAAAAGGATATCTTTCAATTTTCGTTTGCATGGTCACGCGCGCCGTCCACATCGAAATAGTCACAAGCCTGACTGCGCTAGACTTCATGGCCGCATTCAAACGCTTCATCGCACGGAGAGGACGCTGTAGCGATATGTGGAGTGACAACGCAACAAACTTCATAGCAGGAAACAAAGAACTGAGCAAACAATTTGAGACAACAATGAGACAAGTACAATCAGAAATTGAAAATCTACTAGCGAACGATGGAACGACTTGGCACCATATCCCAGCATCTGGACCTCACTTCGGCGGACTGTGGGAAGCCAGTGTGAAACTTATCAAATTTCATCTGAAAAGAGTACTTGGAAATACAATGTTGACATACGAAGAAATGTCTACAGTCACTGCTCAAATCGAAGCCTGCATAAATTCAAGGCCAATATCACACATCAGCGATGATCCATCGGATATCACTCCATTGACCCCAGGCCATTTTCTCATAGGAGAAGCTCCGATTACCGTTCCGGAAGAGACATATCTACAAACCAACATAAACAGATTGTCAAGATGGCAACTCACACAAAGACTTCTACAAGACTTTTGGTCAAGATGGTCAAAAGAATACCTTACTAATCTACAACAACGGCCTAAATGGTTAAAAGAATTACCTAACCTACAGATTGGAGACTTGGTAATAGTAAAGGAGGATCTCTTGCCCCCAAGCAAATGGATGATGGCAAGAGTCATAGAGACACATCCTGGGAAGGATAATTTGATTAGAGTTGTTACTTTAAAATCAAAAACTTCTATTTTCAAAAGACCTGTTACAAAAATCACTAGATTGCCTATAGATATTTAATGCATAAAGTAAAATTAACTTAAATTCGATTGTGTACAGGGATAATTTAAGAATTTAAGATCTTAATAACTTAGTACTTACTTATTTAACTTCATTTTGATGGCCACTTAGATTTAATATATCATGGCGGGTGGTTACTAGCATAATTTAACTAGATGAGAATTGTTAGTTTTACTCTTAATAATCTAATAATGTACTTTTGTTAGGAAGACCATCACAATGCTCTTGGCGGGTGGTATGTTGAACGCACTATTTACAGAATGCAATCTTATCATTGGCCATCACTATGGTTTTACTAACTGTCATCTGTCAACTTGTCAATAACCTAGACTTAGAAAAATTTGAGAAATAAAACAACGTGCTCTTGATAAAACTTTCTTTCGATTAAAACATCTAGGTACCAGAGAATAGAAATAAATGACAGTAATGACATTAGAGTGTGGATAAAACGGGTAGAAAAGTAACTTTTTTCCACTTTCTACGCGTTTTATCCACACTATAATGTCATTACTGTCATTTCTTTCTATTCTCTGGTACCTAGACAAACGCCATGGTAAGGGGGCAGGTTTTAGCCTGGCAATCTTGCATCATAAAGTTTTCAAATAAAACAAACAAGTAAAACGAATTTCCTTACAAAAGTCAACGTATCCAAAAATCTACAATTCAGCCGACCCACAAAGGATCCGCGAATGGAATTCAAAATTATACCGTGAAACTATTCGTCAGGGAAATATCGCAATTCGAATAAAGTTGCTTTTAGACGCTATCCTATTTGTAAGATCTGTGGCTTTGTAAGCACTTTGATGACCTTGGCATTTGGCTGACATGACCATACAGATTGATTCGTTCAGCTCCTTTCTAATCTCCTATTATCTGCAAAGAACGCGTGGGATAGATCGTCTAAGTGAAGTAAGGTGCTGGACCCATATTGGATGAACGTTTGAACGTTTCCGTGTTTCGGGGGGCATGTTGAATTGTCCCCCCTAATAAGCGCCATTGCGCCCTGTCCTCAGCTCGACGCAACCAGCTTCTGCCAGCAGCCTTTCGCAGATCGTCACTCCACCTGGCCGGAGGGCGTCCTACACTACGTTTGCCGAGTCGCGATCTTCAAGAACTCGTTTATACCAACTTCAAGTCGTCAAGGATGTGACTTTCAAAGTCAAAATCTTAACTATCCGAATCAAATTGTCAATAATATCATAATATTGACTGTATAATACAATAGGGAAATACCTCAATCTGAATAAATCCACATAGGTACGTCGTACAACTCCAGCAAATCTTGACTCCCAATGGACGGCTGAACTCACGGAACGTAACCTAGACTTTCATTTTGTATGAAATTAGAATTATTACCTCCGATCCCTTAGGTTTTGCGAGCTTTTGATACTAACAAAACAACAAGTTTACAAGTGCAACCTCTTCTAAGATGGAAATAAACTTGTAAGTACTTGTAAAGTTCTTATTGCGTTGATGACTTGTGCCAAACTGGCTTATAGTGCTACAAACTTATCTGAACCGGTGAAAGAGGCGCTGCTATCGCATTTGATGTTGGCAGAAAAATCGATTTTAATATTAAATTCGTTAAATCCTCTTTTGGCCACTGGTCCAGATAAGTTTGTGGCAATAGATGTTGTCTTGTAAAATTGCGTTCCAATTTTGAGGAATTTTAAAACCATAAGCCACTGGCCATCTCTAGTGATGCAGTTTTATAATGAAGTCTTTAAATTAATTGACTTAGCACAGAATCGTTGCGGATTTATGCAGCACAAGCTTATGAAGGCCCATCAAGCAAGTCAAGCCGTCATGTGGATGATAATGACAAAGGGCTGTAAAACCTGGACGGGGTTATTTTTTTTTTACTCAACCTATCGTGTCCCACTGCTGGGCAAAGGTCTCCCCCTTAGCTTCCACTCCTTGTGCTCCAAGGCACGGTTTGCCAGTCTGGCTCGAATGCATCCAGATCGTCTCGCCACCTTTTTCTGGGTCTGCCGCGTCGTCTTCGACTGTTTTCAGGCACCCACTGAGTGACGATCTTCGCCCAACGTTCTGGGTGCATTCGAGCCACATGACCTGCCCAGTCCCACTTCAAACGTGCAGTCCTCGTACCTACATCCGCTATGCCTGTGTGTGGACGGGTTTAATAAAGCCAGATAATTTAAATCAAGATAATTAAATACCTGATTGGTTCCTATTTCCGATGTAATCGCACCTACGTCATCTATCTCCGACCGCGGCGTGTGGCTAACCAAATTATCTATTTGCCTCGCCTTTGTGATCTTGTGGTTTGTGGTTACAGATTGCGGACTAAGGTAAAGTGTTCGGGCCTGAAGCTAATAAAAGATTAGAAGCAAGTTTTATTTTTGCCACAGATACAGAAGTGTATGTAAGTTTAGGCTGCGCTCCTGCGGTGTCTCTTGGGAATACCTCACTCATCGAGCACATACCCAATAGAAGAAAATGACATTTATTTCGTTCGACAAAATTTCTGCCAAATGACTGCGGCAACACTGCACTCCGATTGGCGACCGATTTGACGACCTCTGGTAGCGCAGTGGGCGAAGGTCCGCTTGCGACGCAGTAGGTTGCGGGTTCGATCCCCGCCGTGGGACAAAATATGTTTGTATATATCTACAGATCGGTCTCGGGTCTGGGTGTTTCTATGTATAAATGTATGTATTTACAAAACAAGTATATAAGTAGTATATCAGTTATCTGGTACAAGCTTTGCTTAGTTTGGGGCTAGATGATGCTGTGTGAAATTGTCCAGCATTATTATTGGCCGACTCAATATGCTCTCTCGCTCACTCTCGAACATTCGAGCGAGACTTAGTATTTATTAGTGACAAAAAAAAAAAAAAAAACATACATACACCCGAACATAGAACCTCCTCCTTTTTTTGAAGTCGGTTAAAAACACTGATGTGTTTCGGAATTTAATGGACCACATTGCCACTCTATTGGCGTGTTCGATGACCTCACTTTACCGGTATAAAATAGTACATTGTACCACAAGAGAGCAAAGTTCGTTTTTGTTGCGAGTGCTGAGTTTGAATCTCGAACAAACGAAGGATTCTATATTTGAATCACGAGCGTAGCGAGTGATTCTATGTTAGAATCCTGAGTGTAGTGAGAGATTCAAAAGCATAAGCAACAAAATATTTTGCTCTCGTGTGATACATACAACTTTTCACCTTACTAGCGAAAAAATGCAAAATGTAAAGGAAAACCAGTTGTACTCGTATATAATAATATAATGCTGGACTTTTTCACTCAGCATCATCTAGCCCCAAAGTAAGTAGAGCCTGTGTTATGGGTACTAAGATGACTGATATACTACTTATATACTTTTTGTTTGTAAATACATACATATTATACCTACATAGAATCACCCAGACCCGAGACAAATATTTGTAGATCATACAAACATTGGTCCCGCCGCGGGGATCGAACCCGCAACCTTTTGCGTCGCAGGCGGGCCTTCGCCCACTGCGCTACAGAGGACGTCAATAATTCCCGCTATTATTATTTTTATGCCCCTCAAGTGGCAGGCTAAAGTCCTGCCACCAGACCCCCTGGCCGCCGCCACTTGGCCAGTGCGCACGCTGCGGCCTGTAATATTCGATTTCCCTTTTTGAGCTAGTAAGGTGAAAAGTATCTTTTCACCTTACTAGCTCAAAAAGGGCGCTTTTGTCGCGTAAAAACAGTGAGCAAAACTCTACTTTGCTCACACTATGAGGAAAAGTGATTTGAATTTAGAATGCTGCAAGCAACCAATGAGAATCGAATATTACAGGCCGCAGCGTGCGCACTGGCCAAGTGGCGGCGGCCAGGGGGTCTGGTGGCAGGACTTTAGCCTGCCACTTGAGGGGCAAAAAAATAATAATAGCGGGAATCGGTTTTCCTTACATCTTGTATTTTTTCGCTAGTAAGGTGAAAAGTTATATGTATCACACGAGAGCAAAATATTTTGTTGCTTGTGCTTTTGAATCCCTCACTACACTCAGGATTCTAACTTAGAATCACTCGCTACGCTCGTGATTCAAATATAGAATCCCTCGTTTGTTCGGGATTCAAACTCTGCACTCGCAACAAAAACGAATTTTGCTCTCTTGTGGTACAATGTACTATTTCACCTTACTAGCTCAAAAAGGGCGCTTTTGCCGCGTAAAAACAGTGAGCAAAACTCTACTTTGCTCACACTATGAGGAAAAGTGATTTGAATTTAGAATGCTGCAAGCAACCAATGAGAATCGAATATTACAGGCCGCAGCGTGCGCCCTGGCCAAGTGGCGGCGGCCAGGGGGTCTGGTTGTTGGACTTTAGCCTGCCACTTGAGGGGCATAAAAATAATAATAGTGGGAATTATTGACGTCCTCTGTAGCGCAGTGGGCGAAGGCCCGCCTGCGACGCAAAAGGTTGCGGGTTCGATCCCCGCGGCGGGACCAATGTTTGTATGATCTACAAATATTTGTCTCGGGTCTGGATGTTGCTATGTATAATATGTATGTATTTACAAACAAAAAGTATATAAGTAGTATATCAGTCATCTTAGTACCCATAACACAGGCTCTGCTTACTTTGGGGCTAGATGATGCTGAGTGAAAAAGTCCAGCATTATATTATTATATACGAGTACAATTGGTTTTCCTTTACATCTTGTATTTTTTCGCTAGTAAGATGAAAAGTTGTATGTATCACACGAGAGCAAAATATTTTGTTGCTTATGCTTTTGAATCTCTCACTACACTCAGGATTCTAACATAGAATCACTCGCTACGCTCGTGATTCAAATATAGAATCCTTCGTTTGTTCGAGATTCAAACTCAGCACTCGCAACAAAAACGAATTTTGCTCTCTTGTGGTACAATGTACTATTTGTGTGCTATTCCAGACTTTAAAATCACTGTGTTAGCGTGAAAGAGTTTCATATATCCGTATAAATGTTCATCCATCCACGTTATTTACTTTAAGGATGCTTTGAATTATCAAAAAACCCTATTTAGATGATTTTGTACGCTTAAAATTGCAAAACATTTTTTGCACAAACGCTGGACAGTTTGCACCAGGCGTGGTTTAGTATCTTGAATAAACATTAACATTTTGCTTTGTTGCGACACAAATGGAAAATACACTGACCATTTCTAACTTACAATGGAGGTTCCAAGGTGATTTAAAGCGTTTTTATTTCGATCCTTCTCAGAACACGTTACATTCCACGAAACAAAGTTGTATTTCTAGTACCTCTTAAGGCTCGTTTCCACCTGCACGAAAACTTCCGCGACAAAAGTCTGACAATCTACCCGATTGCCGTTTACAATAAACTGTAGTGGCATTTGCATCTGTAGGACAGACAGTCGGAAAGTCGCGGAAGATTAAAATTTCTTGCAGGCAACGCGGTAACGCGGCCGTGACACAGGGGCATGATCATACCATCCATGTGGCAGAAATGAAGATGTTGAGGTGGATGTGCGGCGTAACCAGGCTAAATAAGATCCGGAATGAGTATGTGCGTAGTAGTCTGGGAGTCCGCGACATTCCGGAGAAGCTGCAGGAGAACAGGATATGATGGTATGGACATTTCAAAAGAAGATCACCCGATTACTGTGGCAACACAACAACATCTTCGCCTATGTATATTCCTTCCGGAGTCCCTCAGGGATCGCACATGGGTCCGCTTCTCTTTGTTATTTTTGTGAATGATTTGGCGGGGTGTCTCTCATGTCCGAATCTTTTATACGCCGACGACTTAAAAGTTTACACACAAATAAATAGCATACGTGATTGTGTGAGGCTTCAACGCGATCTAGATAAAAAAATCTGACTGGTGCGCTCTTAATCAAATGTGCCTCAATGTTAGTAAATGTTTCGTCACTTCGTTCACAAGGAAACATAATAAAATCATTTACGATTACTGTTTTGGGGGAGTTCGACTAGAAAGAAAGCCTGTTGCAAGGGACCTGGGAGTTTTCTTTGACGAAGAGCTTTCTTTTCGAAAACATTACGACTACATCATCAATAAAAGCTATCGCCTTCTAGGGTTTATATCACGTATTACAAAAGACTTCAAAAACCCATATAGTCTAATGCATCTTTTTAACACTTTAGTCCGATCAGTGCTTGAATATGGCAGCCCAATTTGGTCACCTTACTACGATATTCATACAAATAGAATAGAAAAAATTCAAAATAAATGCCTTAAAATTCTATCCTATCGTCATAATCTAGGTCGCTGACTGTCAGGTTACGAAAATAGACTTAAAAGATTTAATGTTGTTCCTTTGTCCGCTCGTAGAGAATATATTAATCTCATTTATCTTCACAAAATTCTACATTCCACTATTGACTCTGCTCTTCTTCTAGAATCTGTAAATATTAATATCTACTACAGATCTCGCAATCCACCGACTTTTGCACTGTCAATTTTCAAAAATAATGTGTCGTTTTATAGCCCTATCCCGAGAATGTGTCGCCTATTCAACGAATTGGCGTCCAAACATGATTTGGATATTTTTGACTCGCATGAAGGCCGGTTCAAGAGATGTATCCATAAAACTCTGATAATTAATTGTTTTTGTAATGTATAATTTTTACTACACTCAAGTTCTAGTTTTTAGGGTAATTTAGTTTTAGTGCTTGCAACATTTAACTCTTTTGTGTTCACATATTTTGAATACGAATCTAGAACTGATAAAATTGCTACCATATTGTATGAACTTTATAAGATTGTAATCTGTTTTGTGATCTTTATAAATAAAAAAAAAAAAAAAAAAAAAAAAAAAAACCAGATACTGGGACTGTCCATCTCCGGTAAAAGAACTAGAGGGAGACCAAAAACGAACTGGACAGCTGTCTTGGAACGAGACATGAAGGCATGCAACGTTTCCCATGATGACGTCATGGATAGGGAGAAGTGGAGGAAGAGTGTTGGGAAGGCTGACCCCACCATCATGTGGGATGAATAGTCGGAGAGAGACAGCAGGTAACGCGGCCTTACACTTGATACGAAAAAATAAGAAGGCAGGCTGTATGCTTGTTTTTAACTTTAGTTTTTTTTTTTATGATGAAGGGGTCGGCTCTTGACCTCGAAACTAACATAGGCAAGAATGAGGTCTACGATGGAGCGGGCCTACCCAGAAGGTGCCTATTAACTCTCTTCTTGAAAACAACAGGGTCATAGCTCAGCGGAAATACAGACGCGGGAAGCTGATTCCAAATTTTTGCAGTGCGCATGATAAAAGAACTTTGAACTTTTAGTGGTACAAAAATAGGCCTTCGTCAAAAAAGGAAATCACTGGTTACTGTAATGATGATGATCATCATCATCTCAGCCCGGTATCACCCACTGCTGGGTATTAGGCCTCCTTTCGCTTTTGCCAGACTTTTCCTCCTGTGCGTGCGTCTCTGATCCAAGTCTTGCCCTCAACTTTTTCCTAAGTCATCGACCCAGCGCGTTTTTGGACTAGGAACCCTCTGCATTGATTACTGCATCCTCTTGGCCACTCTGTCAAGGTTTTACTCCAGCGACCATCACCACGTGATGATACTAGGTACATACTCATTCTGACCTTCATTTTCGTCGAAGCGATAAAAACCAAATTACAACTTCAATGAACGGAAACCAAACAACGGCATGTTTGCTTCACAAAATTAACGGTTGGTTAATGACATTGTCCGCAATAGAGTCATTTAGGTGTACAGTCAGACTAAGTAACGATTATGTAGTCTATATTCCCTTACATAGATAATAATATAGATAGAAAATACTTTATTGTACACCACATGGACAACAAAATACAAACAAAGATACAAGATAATATTTAAAGCGGAGTACAATGAGCGGTCTTATCGCTGTGAGCGATTTCTCCCAGACTACATAGCCTTTGTTACTTTAGGCTTTAATGTACCGACCTGTTAAAATAAACCAGTTTAGAGTTTGTGGCACATAGTAAGAAACTTGACATAAAGTTATGTCTTTCATAACCTATGAATACCCATTCAAATTTTTAGTTTATGCATGACATAACTTTATATCAAGTTTATAAGTAAGGGTCTTAGAGTTATCGTTATTGATTACAAACAAACGAACCTCCCTTTTTAAACTATTTGTCTATTTGTAATGGCATATTTACACAGAATTTTTCTTCTTTATAATGATTCAATAAAAACAGGGTCACAACTGTATCCCCAAGACTGGGTAGACGTTCTATTTTTTATAGATTATTGCCAAATCAGTCTAGGTATCTGTTTTGTGTATAAAACATTTTGCTGACTGTACTAATAGACTCATTGGAGTTGTTTACTGTCGACAATAATCACTCGATCACAGATAGTGTTCATGGAAGTAGTTTCAAAGCGACAAAGCTATTTGATTGCTGAATTTGTAACTGTCTAGGTCTCGATTCATTCAAACAGAAACATTAATTCGGTGTATTAGAGTTCACTTTACCAAAGCTTCTTTCTTTTCAAAATTTCTTTGAAAATAAGTATAATATTCTTAAAGAAGAATGTAACGACATATTAAAGAAGATTATGATAATCTGATGGTTTTTGAAAAAGATGAATGTATGACAGCATGCAATATTCTGATTGACGATGAAAGAGTGGAACAAGTGAAAGAGTTTGTGTATCTGGGGACATTGTTTACAAGAGATGGGAAGTACGATGAGGATATCGAAAGGAGAGTGAATGCTGGAAACCGAGTGAATGGGGCTCTCCATGATTTTATGAGCAGCCGGAAAGTGTCCGACAAGGCACGACTGGCAGTTCATAGAGGAGTGTTGGTACCGACATTGATGTATGGAAGTGAAAGTTGGGTGTGGCAGAAAAAACATCAGAGTAGAGTGAATGCTGTTGAAATGAGAGCGTTGCGTAGTATGTGTGGGGTAACGTTGAATGATAGAGTGAGAAATAGTGTGATAAGGGAACAGTGTGGAGTGAAAGAAGATGTAGTGTTGAGGATCGAGAAAGGTATGTTAAGATGGTTTGGGCATGCAGAGAGGATGGATGACAATCGTTTGACAAAGCAAGTGTATGAGGCGAGTGTGCATGGGACAGCTGGAAGGGGAAGACCTAGGCGAACCTTCTTGGATCAAATTGGCGACATTTTGGAGAAGGGCCAGGTCAAAAGTACCCTAAACCGACGAGCATGTATGAAGAATGTAATGAGAGTGAATGAGGCGAAAGTTGTGTGTCAGGATCGTAGCGACTGGAGATCCGTGGTCTCTGCCTACCCCTTTGGGAAAGAGGCGTGACTTTATGTATGTATTTATGTATGATTATTAAACACAAGTGCTCCATATGATCACAGAAAAGAGGGGTCTCTTCTATCACAGGTTATTATAACTTAACAGAAGAGTTTCCAACCCAATTGATTGTACAACTTATTTGTTGTATTTTGTTGTGTTTTATTATACGAGTATTAACAATCCGGGTGAAATTGATGCTAGCTGCTATATGTCTATTAAAGCATACAATTTTTATTTCATAAAACATTTGAATTAATTACGTTCAAATAAATCGAGATTGCCAAAATGGTATTAAATAAATAAATAATGCTGGACTTTTTCACACAGCATCATCTAGCCCCAAAGTAAGCAGAGCTTGTGTTATGGGCACTAAGATGACTACTTATATACTTTTTGTTTGTAAATACATACATATTATACATAGAAACACCCAGACCCGAGACAAATATTTGTAGATCATACAAACATTGGTCCCGCCGCGGGGATCGAACCCGCAACCTTTTGCGTCGCAGGCGGGCCTTCGCCCACTGCGCTACAGAGGTCGTCAAATTCACAATTATAATGAAGAGTTCCAATTATATGTGTCTCCCGCAATAAAATGTTTTGTAATAAAGTATTAAATCAATTAGACACCTTAAACAGATAATAATTATAATGTAATTGATACATAAAGGCCTCCGTCATGGCTTAACAGGACCAACTATGAAGTCAAATAAAAGCACGGAAGCGCTCAGTTGAAAAAACTGGCGGTAATCCATCTACTTACATTGCATCATCATCACCTCATCATCTTCCTGCCCTTGTCCCATTATATGGTGGGGTCGGCACAATATTCCTCTTCCATTTCCTTCTATCAGCCGTCATCTCAGCACTCACTCCTTTCTAACTCATATCATCCACTTACGTTGCATAACTTCGACAATCTATCAAGACTAAGCAAGCTATACCATGTGTGATTTTTTACACCTAGTCCTTTTTTAGATCTCGAAATCCTCTACGTCACAATCTATCAAGACTAAGCAAGCTAATACCATGTGTGATTTTTTTTACACCTATATTACTAGTCCTTTTTTAGATCTCGAAATCCTCTACACAACTGTCATGACAGTTCATTTCTGTACTATTCTTAAAAAAAAATCATAGAGCAAATATGAATGAAGGATTTTTATACGACCAAGCATACCACTTGGACGTCGAGTGGAAGTTGAGTTGAGATCGAGATTACGACTAAAGATTATGGGTGGCAAGCTATACCATGACGTAAATGCTTCTAGAGCTACATTTCCCTGCCCTTATTCCACTTTCATCTGGGGTCGGCACAGCAGGTTTTCCTCTTTAACTTCGTTCTATCAGCCGTCATCTCAACACTCACTCCTTTCTTACCCATATCATCCTTCACACAGTCCATCCATCTTTTCTTTGGTCTGCCTCTTCTGCTACATCCTTCCACATTCAAACCTATCATTCATCTCGTTACATGACCCGTGTAGGTAAATAAAATATATTGTCGAATTGGTATTTGGTCACAAATAGCTCTACTGGTGTAGTGGATCAAAGCCATAGACGCAAAGCTTTCGGAGATTAGTGACGTCATAGTAATTGCTCTATTTGATTTCAAATCCATCGCACATTGCTCCCATTAAATAATTGATTTTCAAAGCTTCTCTGAAAACCAGTAAGCTGTACAAAGGAAATTCATAGTCAAAATCTATTTTGAAATGAAAATTACATAAACTTGCTGCTACATAATTTACACAGCTATCATACACATAATTTTAATATATTTTTTTTTACATAAATTTTTCATTTATGAAATTTGGAAAAATGAAATTTCCAAATTTCAAGTTCTTGTAAGTACAAGGATACTTTTAGCTCAAATCAAATCAAATCATTTATTTTTGGGAAAATACATACTTACACAATAGACTTATTTACTAAAGTAAATGATCTAAGTTCGTACATTTATAATTAGGTAATTAATAATTATGTAATTTTACAGTGTGCGTGGTAGGTAGGTATTTTAAAAGTAGTAAATAAGCTGCGAGTGTTCTAGCCCCCACACTAGGATTCCCTGTGTTGTGGGTGGCTAGTCTCTTCCAGGGGCGCAACATAATAATACCTAAATATTATCTAAGTTAGTCTTCATTAGGTAGGTATCATTATTGTAGTTTATTTTTAGTAGTTAAATCTAACTTTGCAGGTAGTTAGCTATCTCTACTGATTCTCGTTACGCCGTGCTTCTGTCATATCACTTGCCATTCAGTCATTTCCACCTTATTCTACCTTTAGTTTTTTATCAGTTTTATTGCGACCACTGCGACCAACATAATAAAGCCGTGTGAATAAACTAATTTTAAATGTAACAATTACTAGAACTGCGGTATTTGTAACGCGCCACTGAAATCGACGTTGTATTGATGACACACTAATTCACCAACAAACCAATTCACAATCTGATAAGTCGGTTAACCGACCTACCATTTCATTTCACCGAAATGCCACAGCAAATTGAACCTTGTGTGTAACGATATTAGGGCTAGTAGTTCCGGCTGGATTGTGGCTTCGACCATCCGGGTTCTAGAGGAAATTGGCCAAATCCATACGTTACGAGTATTATTCAGAGTTGACTCCTGATAATGGGTTTTGGGATGAAATATTTTTCGATATGTGAACGGAAATTTTGGTAATGGAGGCTTATGGAGAAAATGTGGCCGATTTATAAATATGAACTGCGTGAAAGAGGAAAATGGTATTTTTACAGTCAAATTCAAACAGAATAGTTTATCAGAGATATTTTTAGAGGCTCTCTAGAAAGAGTCTGGAATATGGATAAATCTGTAAGATAAACCTATGGTAATTTTACAGGATTTTTTCACTAAAAGTTATATTTAATTTTCAAAATGATTGATAATAAAGCGATGCATTTACCCCTTCGTGTTAAAAATAATCTAACGCATACAAAGTCGATGGTAATAGCTATACGTTTTGAATGTCATCAAGGGAATTGATGTATCTATAGATTATTCAGGATTAAATTGTGAAATTACTTGGAATTTCCACTATCCATCAATAATTGCTGCTAATCGTAACACCGTGTTTGCACTCATAATTGGCTTCAAGCAAACATCAAGTCTATCATCATCTGATGGCGATAGCAAATGGTGCTGATGTTCTGATAGAATTGCCACGAAGCGCTATTAAATAGATATTTTGAATTCAAAACATGATAATGGGTATAAAATACTTAGTACCTGCCTGAACTACAAAAGCATCTTAATAGAGTTGCCCATTACAGCGATCTTAAGTAGCTATTCAGAGCTTCAGCCGCTAGATGGCGGTAGCGCGCTACTAACCACCGCGATTTGAATCCTGGATCGCGCAAGCAACATTATTCTCGGCAATTAACCTATAAAAACTATCCGATATTAACTGACGGTTGAAAGGCCCTAAGGTATGTGGACCAGATGGCGTCGACCTTAGTAAAGTGAGATCTCCCTCTTTGCAATAGATTGGGGGAATTACACCTACCCCGAAATTTCCTGGCTGAGCTTTCACACACAGAAACAGGATGTATGTGCATCTCTAATATAATTAAGGCCAATCAGCTTTCGCGAGATAGAAAAACTATATTAAAAAGTACGAGTTGTATTAGTACCACGGGTAAATACCGAAGTATCGTCGTATTACACACCCAGCTCTGAAACTCGAGTAAGCTGAAGATTATATAAGGTAACTTGTATTATAGAGTAACCTATTGGCATAGTGCACAATATTTTTGGACATAAAAACTCATTGGTGGCTGGATTCGACTCTAAAAACGGAAGGCATTGCTGCTACTACTAGACCGTTCTGCTTCTGTACCAGTGCTCTTCTTTAGTAAGCTAAATAGACATTCTAGTTAAATTCAACAGTTTTTTAAGGCTTTCGATAAATCAGGGGAAGCTCAATAAAATTTAATCTGAGTATCCAAAACTTCTGTATTTGAAACTCTGTTAAAATCGCAAAATCACACTCCTTTGTCAAGACAATTTCCTAAGTATCCAACGAAGTTTTTAATGATCACCGAGCAGGATTAGTCCGGCTTAAGCCTTGGTTTCCACAATGCCGGGATAAATATATAATCCTTTTAAACATCATAACAATGGTATTAAAAACTGTAAATAAGCCTAGTAGTTATCCAAAATACACGTATATTTAGAAGATCAGACAAAATAGCATCGTTAATATACGAAAAAAAAAAATATTTTTAAACGGTCGTTGTTTTAAAATAAAGGTACCTACTAATACGGTTTCAATATTACTTATAAAATAAGGATATTTTGTGTATTTATTTGAGACAACAAGGAGTAATATTATTAATTTGAAAACTAAATAATAAAATAATGCTGGATTTTTCACACAATAGCCCCAAAGTAAGCAGAGCTTGTGTTATGGGTACTGATATACTATTTATATACTTTTTATTTGTAAAATATTAGTAGATTATACAAACATTGGTCCCGCCGCGGGGATCGAACCCGCGTCGCAGGCGGGCTTTCGCCCACTACGCTACAGAGGTCGTCATTTAGTGAATTTGTATATTTCTCAGCGCAAGTTCGCTAAAAAATGGCTCCTTTTGTGCACTACGAGTATTAAGAACGTTAAATTGTTCATTAAGTTTGACGAACGCTAGCTTACGTCCGTTTATTGACTGCACCGTTTACTTCAAAAACATAGCTTTACGTCTTTGTCGGCAAGTTTTAATTGATCTATTGATGACGCCGTGGGAATCTACAAGTTTAGCTTGTACTTGTTGAGATGACAAATTAAATCAGCGTATAGCTTTAAACACCATTTACACGATACCATTCTTGCCTCTCGCCACAGAATATTAGCTTTTGCTCTGTTGAGTTTGATAAAGCAAGAGGCAAGAATGGTATGCCAGAATTGTAGATTATGTAGTCAATTGGATGGATGATAGAGACCATAAAACGTTAAAAGTGATTTGGATGAGGAACTACCAGGGCCAATTAGAGTGTCGTTTATGGGAGGTTTATACCCAGCAGTGGGCTTTAAGCTGCTATGATGATGATGTAATCTTAAGATAAAAAAACTGAAATTTTTTAATCAAAATTATAATGCCTTCAGGGTTTAATTTCAAAGCTTTGAAATCGCTACACAGTTGAACAATCTATGGATCGTTAAAAACGATCTAAGATCTAAATTTGCCTTAGCTTAGAGCGTCGTAGATCTGCGAGGTTGTTAGTTCAAATACGCTTAAACATCATCATCTTCCTATCCAAGTCCCACATTATTGTGGGGTCGGCACAACATGTACTCTTCCATTCTCCTCTATCAGCCGTCATCTCAACACTCACTCCTTTTTTACTCATGTCATCCTTCACACAATCCATCCATCTTTTCTTTAGATGCATTCACACGGTGCGATTTTTAGTACGTTTGCTTATCCGCCCATTGAACATGCCAACGAGCGCGCGCTATGACAAATCACATACGATGAGCGTGAAAAATTGCCGTGCGATTCGATATCGTATGGGTTTAACTCGCATCGTGTAAATCTTTTGGCTTACCTCTTCTTGTAAATTCATCAACATTCATACCAAGCACTCTAATAGGTACGGCGAAACGGTTTGAGCATCATTAATTTGAGGATACTAGTACTGAAAACCAACGGTGTCACCAGTTTTCGTTGCCAAAGCCTTAGTTCAACTTATTGATATTAACAATTTCCTGGACAGCTTGAATAATTGAGTGGAGTTTTTCGTTTCTGGAAATTCTCCAGAACTTTTTAATTGATTCATTGATTACGCATTAGAAAACAAAGTTACAAGTGAATCCGAAAAAGAACACGACTTTAACTTGTTTGAGAGGGCTCTCAATATTACTCTAGATACCTAATATTATATAAAAACATAATGTATACAAGGAAGGACGAAACAAAAATGAATCTCAATTTCTATCCACAAGCATTTATCATCAATATCATCATTCACAGCCTTTAATATACCATGGATGTAAGCCTCCTGTTCACGCAATCCATTCCGGTCTTGTGCCTCACGCATCCATTGATAGTCTTTTTTGATGTCGTTGATCGCACAAGCAATCTCTGGTCAGTCTTCTCAGTAAAATTGAATAAACAAAACAATAATGAAGCAATCATCATCATCGTCAGCCTATAGCAGTCCACTGCTGGACATAGGCCTCCCCTAATGAGCGCCATTGCGCCCTGTCCCCAGCTCGACGCACCCAGCTTCTGCCAGCAGCCTTTCGCAGATCGTCACTCCACCTGGCCGGAGAGCGTCACTACGTTTGCCGAGTCGCGGTCTCCACTCAAGAACTCGTTTACCCCAGCGGTTCTTCGGTATAATGAAGCTATACTTGTAGGTAATTTTAAAACTTTTGCTTAGAGCTCAGTGTTTCCTCATATTTCACCGTTTTCAATTCAAATTGATTACAGCCTTCCAAGCACTTAAACTAACTTTCATCGTCTCGGCTTACGTCACCTTTCTGAAAATGATTCGTCATCAATCCACGTTTCACGAGATCTTTTAGTTGATACCAACTTTGCCCCAAAATGAATGCTTTCTGTGTTGTGAAGCTTTTTGTGGCTAAAGTTGTTCTATACGGCCGATTATTCTGCAATTTATTAGCAACATAGTTGCATGTATGAATGAGTTTAAAAATGCTTACGTGTTTGTTCAATGATGCACAATGTGTTGCATTAAGTTCGTATGCACGTACGACGACCTCTGTGTTAAATGTTTGTATGTGATAAATGTTTGTATGATCTACAAATATTAATTTCGGGTCTGGGTGTTTCTATGTAATAATATGTATGTATTTACAAACAAAAAGCATTTATGTAGTATATGAGTTATCTGGTTCCCATACAAGCTTTGCTTAGTTTGGGGCTAGATGATGCTGTGTAAAATGTACAGCATTATTTTTATTTATATTGGCAAACTCTGGTGACGGAGTATATAATGTGGTAAAAAGTCCTTTAACGACAAAAAGACCACGATAGAACCCTACGAGGTCGATTAAATATCTGTCATCTTTTTATTTGACGCCGCAACAAAAGTTGTATTAACAAATATTTGTTCTTATTGAGCAATTTTGATTGCTCGTTTGCTTAGTTTTATATCGGTCACGAGAAATCCTCATTTGGGGTAGCTGTGTGCTTCGACACACCCCCTTGTTAAGTACAGAATAACATAATATTAGACCACAGTTTAAATATTTTGAACTAATTCGGTAATAGAAATAAGTTTGGTATATTATTTTGGGAAGTAACCTTTGCTATGGAAACAATCAATTTTTTTTTTTTATCCATTTTCATTTGCGATCAGGCTTCTGACCATAAGCTGATTTCGGTGGCATTAAGAGTGAAGAGGCCAGTGCCCTTTCTCCTCTCTCATAGTACCTATGTCACTTCTCTTCTTCCGCCGTACTGTGCGGGAAGTTTCCAGCAGTTGAGTGGCAACTCTACACATTTGCCGAACTATTTGCCAAACTATTCACCGAACTATTATTTTGATACAAGCCTGTTGTGCCGACCCCACATGAAACTGGGATAAGGGCAGGGAAATGATGATTATTTTGATAGAAGATGACAGGCGAGTACAGGCGATGAGGCCCTCTACACGTTCGTGACCGTCGGCATTCGTCTATCATCGGCGAATATGTAGAAGGCTCATCAGGATCTCATCAAGTGCAAAGTGGTCTCTGCCTACTCAACGGGAAGAGTCGAATCTATGTATAAAACAGGCCTATAAGTACTCAGTTACAAAACGGGGATATAGATGTACGAGTATATTGTGTATAAAGTCTGAAGCTAGCTGTAAAGAAAACAATAACAGAGTTCAAACAGAGCTATTAATTACATGTCGTTTGGTAGTATTTGATGTTTGACAGCATGCGGTCACAGGATATTCAAATTAGCATGTTCACTTTATATGTGAATGAAACACACTGGACAAAACGTAACGCGAGAGACAAAACTGCACAGCATAGTCATATTTTAGGTTTATTACCAACGATCCCACTAACCCCCCCACTAGTGGAGTAGTTGGGAATAAAAATTCCCAACGACCTAGCCTCCTCATCAGTGTGGTCGTTGGAAATATAAAATCCCAACGGCTCCACTACGCAAACCAATGGGGTCGCTGGGAATAAAAATTACCAACGACCTATGTTTGTATGCAATATTTGTGCGTGTGCGTAGTCTTATGGTTCCCGTAATATGATGATTAATTTGTGCTTTGGGCCAGATTATGCGTCTTATTATCATCGTCGTATGAGTCTTTTTCTTTTAACCATGATTCTTTCGATACTGTGTGTTGAAATCCTTTCTCGCAGTTTTATACTGAGTAATGGGTTACCATTACTCAGTATAAAAGTGATCATAAAAATGATTTAAAAAAAGTATTTGATTGAACATCGCTGACCGGATATCGTAAGCAAGTCTAATCTGACTGAGCAGTGAGCCAGCCACTACCACGTTTGTCTATCCCAGTGTAGACAAGATCATTAATAGGGATTGCGAGTGAGCGTTGTCACTAATTTGCGCCGAGTGACGGACATACAAACGGACTGATTGACAGGCCTTCATTAGTGAGCGTGCTTTTCGAAATTTGAATACATTCTGTTCGGTTCACGTTTTATTGTGTTATGAGAGGTATGGATGCACGTTTTTGACATGTTTTGCGAGGAAATGGAATAAAAAAATGACTACAATGTTGATGTTGTGAGTAGGATTTTAAGCGAGGTTTTTTTAAGTTTTACGGAAAAAGAATAAAATTTGAATTTTGAGTCAATTTTCAGAGAAAATAAAAGTTATTAATACAATTAACTCAAAGTTTCTACGAGCCATATTGTCTATAAAAATAGCTTCCCTCAGTAATTTAAAATCTTGCTCCACAAGTTATCATTTAACTACTAACCGTCTGTCACGGTGTTACCCGCGGTCCATCGGAAAACTTCACTTTCCCGGGATAAAATATAACCTATGTTCATCAGGTATAATGTAGGATTCTAATGGTGAAAAAAATTTTCAAGTCGGTTCAGTAGTTTCGGAGCCTATTCAATTCAAACAAACAAATCTTTCCTGTTTATAATATTAGTGTAGATGTTACCAAAGCCGCAGTCTTATTCTTAAGTTAAAATCCAACTTCTCTCCAATTAACTGAAAGTCCTGAAACTATGTACAAAAGCAGAAACCAAATGAATTTTAAATATTAATCTGAACGAGGAAACGTCGAGAAGGTCAGGTACAAATACCAACCTTGATTATGTTGAAGTGGGGCTCCATTTTTTCCGGTCGTCAGGACTACGGGGGCACTGCGGCCGATGGTATAAGGTAATTCGCCATTTCTTATTTCTGAAGTAAGATTTTTTTGTGCGTTGTAGACAATTTATCTACTACGGCGATCTCAGCGCATTTCAAACGGCTTATTTCACGAATGATCAGGATCCGTTGTCCATGTTGAAACTTGGCGTATCGCTAACAGAAACGAAAGTCAAAGTTGTTGAAAATTTTAAAAAAAATGTCAAGAGTCGAGGCGCAGAAACCGGGCAAACTTGTACAGGTTTGACTGACATTGTCCTTTTGTTATAAATACACACACACACACACACAGGGTCACGACTGTATCCCCAAGGCGCGGTAGACATTCTCTCAGATCTTTTATGAAAAAACAATTAATTTGTTTAATATAAATAAATATGATTTTAATTCAAAAGGTTCTTCTAGATTCAGTTTTAGTTTTTTGTCTACGAAGTTTTCTTGCAAAACATGGCATTTTTTTTGTAATTTGTATAAATTAAAATTTGACGTGCGTAATTTTTTTTGAGTTTGTTGGGACACCCGCGGTCCTGTGATCCAGCTTTTACGAGGGTGACTGAGACGGATGAATGAATTCGTCAACGGATCCACTTGAATCTTTAGAATAAGATTTCAACAGATTTTTATTTTTATTAGATTTAATTAAGAGCCTAAATGTAAAACAGGAAGTTTTAGATATTTTCTTTACAATTCTTGCAAGGATGTTCATTTTCTTTATGTTTATGAGTCATGTATTTTTGTGAGTCTATTTTTAGTCTGTGTATTTTTTAGACATAGACAGACATAAGACATTTAATTTATGTATTTGCCCCTCAGGCACACACAAATACAGTAATTTTTTTTTTTTTTTATAAGAACGACAAAATAAAATAAAAAATTGTCATGTATATGTGCTACACACTGATCTCTAATAATTATTAGAGATCAGTGGTGCTGCAGCAGCAATAGGGCTTCGCTTCGACTCAGCATGAAGTGCTCGTGGTCGTGCTTACTTAGTCGTTCTTGATAGATCGTCGAAGTTAAGCAACGTTCGAAACGGTCTGTAAATGGATGGGTGACCGCCAGTGGCAATTTTATCTGAGCGCTTCCGTGCTTCGGAAGGCACGTTAAATTGTCGGTCCCGGCTATTTAAGTCGTTAAGCCATGACGGAGGCCTTAAGGCGGCCTAAAAACTCCGTCACCAGAGTTGGCCACTGACTCATACGAACTTACTTTTAGCATAATGCCTCGCCACAACGAGGTATAGCGAGGCGCTGGTATGGGGTCGAAAAGCATCAACTTTTTGTATAGTGTTGAAAATATTTCTTCATTCTTTAACTACATATTTTCTTTTTTTTTTTCTATGTAGAGAATCAAGTTGTCGACTTTCAATCCAACGGTAGATTCGAACTCCAGCCACGAATGGATGCAGAAAAATGGATTTTTGTTTCAGAGTTTTTTATACGCTCATTAACGCAAGCTCCATTCGTTTTTCACAGCATTTAAACCAATATTTTACGTTTATGAACTTATCTCATAAAATGTGCTTTATAACATAAAATATTTTATAATCGCTACATTTTTTTCCATAAACCATTTTATTGCCCTTGTTTAACTGCAAAAGAGCTTTACTCAAATAGATCAATTAACACCATTTCATAAACTCCAGAGATTATTTACTAAGCTTTTAAGTCCTGGTTTTCTGAATAGCTTGTATTATCAAACTGGTAAGCGTTATTTTACATTTTTATCATCATCATCATCATTTCCCTGCCCTTCCCACTTTTATGTGGGGTCGGCACAACAGGTTTTCCTCTTCCACTCCTCTCTATCAGCCGTCATCTCAACATGCACTCCTTTCTTACCCATATCATCCTTCACACAGTCCATCCATCTTTTCTTTGGTCTAACCTAACCTAACATTCTTCTCGTTACATGACTCTCTTCCCTCCTCACGACAACCTATTACTCCTCAACTTATCCGTCACTGGCAACTTTCAAACATCCTCTAATATACTCATTCCTCATTTTACATTATTAATTATCCTTTTACTTCTTCCTGTCGTTATCCCACTACATATTTTTCTTCTACATTTTCCACTGTCACTCGTCATCTCAGATTCTCAGCACTCAAAACTTTCATACACATATCCGCATTATATGGTTCCCTTCGTTCAACAATATTATAGATATAGCATTACGGACAAAATCAAAGCTAAATTCTGTCCGCTTACAAAAACGTTTTAAGTTTAACCGAATTGCACCCTTTGCCCTTTGTTAAAAGGCAAATATTTCATTTCATAAAAAACTACGAGTAATAGTATTGAAAACTTTAAAGATCCGTACAGTTATTGACAAAAGCTGCTTAAACATCTAAAACTGAAATAATGTTCAAAACGCATTTGATTATAATTTTACTAATAGCCTTGGGTGATAAAGATTCTTCAAATATCCAAATCTCAATCGGTAAATTTTAGTCTAAGCAACATCTCAATTTTCAAAACGATTTTTCTTCTAACTATAGCAGTATGACGATATAATAGTAGGTGTAAGATTTATAGTTACGTAAAGCTATAAATTCATGTTGGTATCTTATTTATTTGAACGTCAAGAGAACTACTAATAAATTCATTTTGTAGATAAAAGGATGTCGTTTGAAATGCTATGTCTTCGTTTTAACATCTGTTAATATTTTTGTGATATTTGATGTATATATACTAATATTATAAATATGAAAGTAACTCTGTCTGTCTGTTTGTTACCTTTTCACGCCTAAACCACTGAACAGACTAGACTGAAAATTGGTAAGGATAAAGGTTGTAATAAGCAGGCCTAGAATCAATTTCATGAGTCAGATAAAGGAGAAGATCGCTGTCATGTCGTATAAAGAAGTAAAGGAATCCGCATTGGAAAGGGAGAGGTGGAGGAAGTTGCATCATTGCACCGACAAGAGCTGAGCTCTTAAGTTTAATGAATGAAAGGTTGTACTCAGGGACGGACATAGGCTACTTTTTATCCCGAAAAAATCCTGACCGCGGGAGCAGCTAGTTTGCTATATTTTAAGAAATCTTTAGTAGGAGGCATGCCTGGACATAAGTCCAGCAGTGGACTGCTAAGGTGATGATGATGATATTTTTATAGTCTTGGTTGCCACTTGGTACCTAGAAGGGTATTCTACTATCAAATATTTTTCTCCCGCTCTCCGCGCATCCCAGTAATCCCACTAATATAATAAAGCTGAAAGTTTGTGATTTTGTTTAAATGTTATATGTTTGTGTTTCAATCACGCCTAAACCAGTGAACCGATTTGGATGAAACTTGTAACAGGCGTAGATTTATTCATAAAATCTATCTTCCATGCATTTACACTCCTCTCCATCCAAAGGTTGCCTGAAAGAGATCGCTTCTCAGCGATAAGGCCGCCCATTGTGCATTGTATTATGGTTCTCTTTTCCACTGTATTTTGTAGTTATAAGGTGTGCATTGTACAATAAAGTATTTTCATGCATTCATTCATTCATCTATTTAAGATGTTGGTACCACGCAAACGAAGCCGTTATTTTTATCAGTCACACGTTTCAACATGAAATTTACAAAAAGCCCACACTTCCATAGAATTTCCCGAAATATCGCAATAAAACCGGCGTCGATCCAATCACAGAGGGCTTAGACCCACCTCGATGAGATTACATTCGTCTCCATGGAGTTATGGGGTGGATGCACGGGAGTGAGCTGTGTAGTGAGCGGCGAGAGAAGCGAGCAACATTACCCACTAGATAGAGCTAGTGTTTTTTTAATTAAATAGGGTAGCATTTGACCTTACTCTTTCTGATGTTAAGCAACAGTGCAGGACCCACCTTGATGAGATTACATTCGTCTCCATGGAGTTATGTGGTGGATGCACGGGAGCGAGCTGCGTTGTGAGCGGCGAGAGAAGCGAGCCACATTAGCTAGAGCTAGCGAGTTTATGTAATAATGAGCTTTAGAGTATACCAAAAAATGTTTTGAGTGTACCTTCGTTACTGGTAAATAATATAATTTTAGAACCAAATGTATTGTTTCCTAAAAGCCTACGACTAGTATTGCAGTGAACGTTTAATTAGTCAGTGCTCAGTCATACATAACGGTCTATAAATAGTAAGTTCGTATGAGTCTGTGGCCAACTCTGGTGACGGAGTTTTTAGGCCTCCGTCATAGCTTAACGACTGAAATAGCCGGGACCGACAATTTAACGTGCCCTCCGAAGCACGGAAGCGCTCAGATGAAAATGCCACTGGCAGCTACCAATCCACTTACAGACCGTTTCGAACGTTGCTAACCTCGACGATCTATCAAGAACGACTAAGCAAGCACGACACGAGACACAAACAAGTATTTCGACATTAAAATATTTTACCTTACGCTTGTTTCATAGCCCTCAACCAAGCAGAGAAGGCAGCACCTTAACGCTTCGTTTAACCTTCGATCCCTGAATGGGAAATTTTCGGGAGCGTGATCAAAGCATGAGCGCCGTTTCTATATGCGTTTATGTTATAAACTCATATAGAAACTGCTTGAGCCTTATATGTTGAGTGGAATATCGAAGTGCAGCCAATTTTGGTAGTTTTTTATCCACTACCACTTCATCGTGAGGAAACCAGTTAGTATTCTTATAGGCGGCGATGGGCTTGCAACCTGTCACGTATGGAATACTAACCTCTGCAAGATGTGGGCATGTATCAAATATGTATTTGTACATGCCTCTGACTACCCCCTTCAACATCATCAAAGGATCTGGAATCTAAAAGATCTGAGAGAATGTCTAGCGCGCCTTGGGGATACAGTCGTGACCCTGTGTTACCACTAAATTTATTTAAATATACCTACCTACATACAAGACAAACTATATGGTACAATGGCCAAAGACCCATCAGATAATTCTATCTCTGAAAAATGTAACCGGTGGGAAAAATGGAACCATTTTCAATACAGTGAAATTTTGATATTTTGATGTACAATACTTTATTCAATTAACAAAATTTCACTGCGAAATCGAGCCCATTGTTTTCTGGCTTTATTTATGACAGAAGTTTATTTATTGACATCAAATGCGTGCAGCGCAATATTGAATATTAATTTAACCAAGTAAGACGCCTCTCAGACTGCAGACTTTCTATCGGCCGATAGTTGAGACGGAATATACTTCGGCTCGTAATGAGTATGGAGAAGTATAGCCTGTCTTAACTATCGGCCGATAGAAAGTCTGCAGTCTGCGAGGAGGCTAAAAAAGCATTAAAATGTATTCAGTGGGACCGCTGGGATCCTTTTCTATATTTTAAAACTACGTGGTTCTAATACTGAAGAACCAGGGCAACATACACGGTTTGGACTAGCTATCTTTCAGGTGATCCATAAAACTAAAGAGTCAAACTCTATATAGTGGGGAGTCAAAAGAGAAACAAAAGTGAGTCTCGTCAAAGTAAGTTTGTATTCTCGTGATGTAAGTAAGTTCGTTTGAGTCAGTGGCCAACTCTGGTGACGCAGTTTTTAGGCCGCCTTAAGGCCTCCGTCGTGGCTTAACGACTTAAATAGCCGGGACCGACAATTTAACATGCCCTCCGAAGCACGGAAGCGCTCAGATGAAAATGCCACTGGCGGTCACCCATCCACTTACTGACCGTTTCTAACGTTGCTTAACTTCGACGATCTATCAAGAACGACTAAGCAAGCACGACCACGAGCGCTTTACTATGTATTCTCGTGATGTACTAAAGGTGCAGGTGATTTTTAGTAGGTACGATTTGCTAAGCTCCGCCCATTGAACATGCCTACGAGCGCGCGCTATGACAAATCACATACGATGAGCGTTTCTATCTATCTATCTAATCAGCCCGGTTGCACCCACTGCTGGGTATAGGTCTTAATAACGCCACTCTGTTCGGTCATGCGCAGTCCTTTCCCACGCTTTCCCAGCCACATTGACAATGTCATTCGACCATCGGGCGGGTGGTCTACTACCTGGTCTTTGAGCATCTCCGGGCCACCATCCCGTGAGCGTTTACACGTGAAAAATTGCCGTGCGATACGATATCGTATGGGTTGAAATCGCATCGTGTTTATGCACGCAGTCAAGCTCCAGTGGGGAGTCAGTCGAACAAAAGTGAGTCTCGTCAAATTAAGTTTATGTGCTCGTGATGTACTAAGAACTAACGCCTCTCCCGTCAAACTGTGTTTAAGCTAAGTATTTAAAGTAACCTTAAGTCGTCCCGCCTCACAAATAAACAGCCATAAAAGTCCACTAGCGACAGCAACGCAAAGTAATTGCGAGGGCTAATCTTATTTTCGCTACAGATTAGCTTAAATTGAAAAAAACATCTGGGGAGAAGAAAATAATCTTTTTCTGTTGAGATGAGCCGAACTGAAGAGATGAGCAAATGAACGAGGTTCGTGCGTTTTTGAAAAATAGTTTATAAGAAAATATCTATAATAAAGAGGATCAAGACTGTGTTCCTAAAACACGACAAAGACAGTAATACTAATAGTTATAAATCCGAAAATTAGTGAAAATATACATGGAGAAATGAAAAGTAAACGTAAAAAAACAGGGTCACGACTGTATCCCCAAGACGCGGTAGACATTCTCTCAGATCTTTTATATTCCAGATCCTTTGAAGATGTCTAAGGGGGTAGTCAGAGGCATGAAATGAAAAGTCTTATCAATTTTTTTAATTCAGACGGGATTCAAACCTGCGACGATCCGACGATCCTCATAAAGTCTTACTGCTCGGCCACGGAATCACTGACGTCGCAATCGAAATTTTAAATAAGCTCATTTATCATTCATCATCATCAAATTTAAGAGCAGCAACTTCGACCACCTCTCCCTTTCCATTGCGGATTCCTTTACTTCTTTATACGACATGACAGCGATCTTCTCCTTTATCTGACTCATGAAATTTATTCTAGGCCTGCCTCTTCCTCGTCTTCCTTCCACTTTTCCTTCCATGATGCTCTTAATAAAACTGTCATTTATCGGTTAAATTCATGAAATGCCTAAGTGTGGTTTAACACTTTAAAAATGAGAAAAATAAAGTTTGAACACATCAACAATTACTTAGTTCAAAAGTGAGTGTTGATCGATCATCGATGGGTTGACGACATGAAATCACAGGGGACATGAACCCCCCCCAAAATCGTACGTCCAATAGTAAAATCTTGTGTATTGTGCAATAAATTCTAATATTATTATTATTATTATTAATTTTTTTTATTTATAAAGATCACAAAACAGATTACAATCGTATAAAGTTCATACAATATGGTAGCAATTTGATCAGTTCTAGATTCGTAATCAAAATATGTGAACACAAAAGAGTTAAATGTTACAAGCACTAAAACTAAATTATCCTAAAAACTAGAACTTGAGTGTAGTAAAAATTATACATTACAAAAACAATTAATTATCAGAGTTTTATGGATACATCTCTTGAACCGGCCTTCATGCGTATCAAAAATATCCAAATCATGTTTGGACGCCAATTCGTTGAATAGGCGACACATTCTCGGGATATTAGTGTAGTGCCCCCCCCCCCCCCCCCCCCCCAAATTTCAGTAGTGACCCCCCCCCAAATTTCAGGCTGTGACCGCGCCTGGGCTGATGATGATCTATAATTGTCTCTGTGTCGCCATCTACTTCAAATATTCATAAAATATTTAACTCAACACTTTTCGTATTTGCCTCCAGTTATGTTCCTTTTAGTGCCCACTTACTTTTGATAGTTTAATTTAAAAGATTAAATTCGACAAAAGTATCTAAAGGTATACTTAAAAAGACATAAATACAAATAGTAACTATTGCTTGTCTATGTCGCAGCATAAAACTATAGATAATATCTATCTGCATTTTATTTTATTTGCGCGTCGGCTGAAAATTTTAATAATTTTATAGAGCGTGGGTACTACACCGCGTTATAAGAGAGATCAATAGAAAGCCTTTGCCCAGCTGTGGGAATCAACGGGTTATAATAATAATAATTAAATTCAAATTGGATTAAAAACTTAAATTATTTTCAAGTAAAAAACACAACATCATATCAAATATTTTCTACGCGCATCATGACAAAACGGTCCTTAAAAAGTCTTCAATTTTATGCTCAAGTGATTAAATTTTATGTTAGCTCTATAAGCAATTCAAGCATAATCAATTACAAAAACACATTTATTTTAGTTATGAGCCAAATGGTTGAATTTCACGATAAATGAATCTTATACAGGGTGTAAAAAGACGTCTACCGAAGCCGAAAGGGGTAGGTACAGCATTCCAATAGACAACCAAATCCAAAAGGATTTTCCGAAATATGCACTAAATCCGGAGAAAACAGCGTTTGAAGAGTACTGTTTGCGTATGTTTTGGGCGCGTTTTTTTACGTAGATTGCTAAATTTTGAGTTTTAAATGTTTTTTTCTTTTATAAATGAAATTATTAGGTAGGTATGGTCTTATTATGTTGTAATAGTAGTAAATAACCGAAAATAACAGCATGACGAAGATAATTAAAAAAAAAAAATTGCGTTTTTTTTTTGCTAAATATGGATAGAATCATGGTCTGATTGCAACCCCTCAGTTTTCAATAGCAGTCTTTTTACACCCTGTATAATTAGAATAGATAGAAAAATAATACAGCAGAAAAAATATTTCAATCTCATTTCTATTCAATATTTCGATCCATTAGACGTTGCTTCTAATCGAGTCTCGGCATAATCAGAGCAATAAAAACAATTATGTCGTTGAAAAGAACAATTTATGTTGAAAATATTCAGTTAGGGTTCACTAGTAAAAAAATACAGACATCATCTAACTTGAACGATCTACGTATGATATTCTAGGCAGCCTTGTAGATGTGTCACTAGTTCTTTCGAACCAGGGTGGTGATAGGATTGTAATGTGCACATTAAGGTGCACATTATAATCCTCATTCTTGTAAATCTATGAATATTTTTACACAAAGGATATCGCGTTGAATACCTTATATTTATTTATCAATATATGAACTGTGATGGCGAAAGTTAAAAAAAAAACCATAAATGGTCATAATTTAAACTGAGTTTCTTACCATAGAGTTAAGTAAATAATTTACTCGGAGTTTTTAATAAGAGCAGACATTGCAAAGTCAAAACCACAGACGAGAAGAAAATCCGTGGTCAAAACAGACCAAACCAATATGCAATATCTTAACTAAACCTGGTGTTTAGTTAAGATACATATGTGATTAACAGTGGCACTCCGGGAGTGCCGATAGAAGTTCGCGCGGCGGGAAACGCGGTGATAAAGGTTATTTACCGTTTAGTAAGTTCAGAACTAGGTGGCGCTGATTTTGGTGTCGGTAACACTGTCAGAGTTCAATAGATTTTTTCCGTCTCAAAAATGCCAACGTGCCTAAAAAAGTTTTCAATTCAATAAAGTTAACAGAACCCAAACCATCTGCACGTTCATACCCTTGACCAGTTTATTGAAATATTAAATGTTTTAAGCATAATCTAATCGACACGTCTCTTAAGTTTACGACACTGCAGTGATATGGCCCTTAATGTATTTCGTGGGAGTATGGTTTTGTTTCCTCTGTTCTCTGTCTATGGTTTTACATATACAGTCAGCTTAATGGTAGGATGTTTTATCAGTAACAGCGAAAAGTTTAACTTTGTATGAATAATTAATAACAGCGGAGAAACTTTTTTGTTTATTTGTTTGAATTGAAGAGGCTCCGAAACTACTGGACCGATTTGAAAAGTTCTTTCACCATTAGAATCCTGCATTATCCCTGATGAACATAGGCTATATTTTATCCCGGGAAAGTGACGTTTTCCCGAGGGACCGCGGGTAACACAGCGACGGACAGCTAGTTATAATATAAATAAATAAATGAAAATTAAATAAATAAGTGGTTGAAATCGTACAGCCGAGATAGGACTAGCATAGGATCATGTTGTATTGCCAGAAAAGTTAGGTAAGGTTAGTGTGTGTGTTAATGATAATGTAAAATAACATGAAACTTAAGTTTTCTAAATACATATTATGCTAGATACTGTCATCATCAGGAGACGGCATATGCTTACACTCAACGGGATGCTCTAATAACAAGATTTATGTATAATATGTATGTATTTACAAACAAAAAGTCTTTAAGTAGTATATCAGTCATGTAGGTACCCATAACACAAGCTCTGCTTACTTTGCGTCTAGATGATGCTGTGTGAAAAGTCCAGCATTATTATAATAATTTAAAAACTGCAAGTCTAACTCATGAGACATGAATAAAAAGTCGATATTGAAGTCAACTGTACTATGTCATCTGTCAATACTCCCATACTAGTACAATCCACGATTATACTATCCGAATCAATAATACTAGAAAAAATATTCTGCTCTACCATAATTTTCATATCAGAGTAATCTTATATCATTTTATCAATATAATCTAAAGACACAATAGTATATTCAACAAAATTCACAATCACCACGATAAAACGAGGCCTGTTGAAATATGAAGTACTCTAAAAGCTGTACAATAGGTAGTTACAGACAACATCGGAAAGCAATGATCTTACAAGTTCCAATTCATTTTGTGATGGTTTCCATATCAAGATATTTTATCAGTTATCTTGGGATCTTATGGATCTACGCCTGTCATTCTGATCAGCCCACACGCCATAACTGTTCATTCATTCGTTCATTCATCTTATCGTTTAGGAGTGTTGAAATCTCAGAATCAAAAATGTCATTTGAGCGCCATGTTTTTTTCGGATTTATCATCAAATAAGTACCTACTTTACTATAATAATAATTATATTAATATAATAATAATACTAACAAAATTAATAAGATGAACTAAAATTATTAAGTTACCGTTCAAAAAGTCTCTTAATAACATAAGCTAAGGCTCAATGCACATTGAATTAGCAAGCGACGCGACAATCAGTTTCAGTAAGAAGACAATAAAAACCTTAAGGACAATAAAATAAGATATAGAAACGCTTGTAGAATGAACGAGGTCTGGCGAAGCCATCTAGCGGGCCGCGCTGGCTCGAGCACTTTTGTACAGTTTATTCTACAAGCGTTTCTGTATCTTGTACCATTGTTTATAAGGTTTATAATGGCTTGCTATAATGTGCATTGAGCCTAAAAACAGAAAATATGTATGAAGATAAAAGATTTTGTAAGTTTTAAAAATAAATCATTTAATTCTATTAACTACCGCACAAATTGTATATTTTTTGTCCAAAAGATTACCAAATTAACACCTGCAAAATCAATGGAATTTTAATTCGGTTCCGGTCATACATCACTTTTTATGACGTTTAAGCATTTGTAATATTTATGCAAATCAATCCGATTACTTTTAATAGAATATAATATAACACAAAATAATGCCCTTACTAATTGACATAACGTTGCCCCTTGAAGTCTTGAAGTGAAGTTAAGAAATTGTGGTGGGAAGCATCCGAATATTCATCAAACGAACGAAAAAAGGAACGCGAATACGGCCCCTGTTCCTTCGCCACCAATATCGTGAAGAAGAATTAGCGCATATAGGAGTCACACCTTTTTATATCCCGGAAAATTTGAACATTTTCAAAGAACAGCAGTCAACACCGCAGGGCGCAGCCAGTAGTAATATAAAACGTAAACGTAAACAGGGTCACGACTGTATCCCCAAGGCGCGGTAGACATTCTCTCAGATCTTTATTTATTTCAGATCCTTTGAATATGTCTAAGGGGGTAGTCAGAGGCATGTACAAATACATATTTGATGCATGCCCACATCTTGCAGAAGTTAGTATTCCATACGTGACAGGTTGCAAGCCCATCGCCGCCTATAAGAATACTAACTGGTTTCCTCACGATGTTTTCCTTCACCGTTCAGAGCTCGTGTTAAAGCGCATATAAATTTTACGAAACGCAAAATCCATTGATGCACGGCCGGGATTCGATCCCACGACCTCCGGATTGAAAGTCGAGGTACAACCCCATTCGGCCAACACGGCTCTCAGTAGTAATATAATTATGCAAATATTGTAATAAATTATAATCGCACCTAAAGCATTACCAAGTAGGCGGATAATTAACGTAATCTCATAAATATTTGTGATGAGTCCGATCTGCTTTTAGGATTATGACAAATATACATTACTAGCTTCTGCGCGCGGCTTCACCCGCGTGACACCAACATTTGAATAACCCATATGCTATTCCAGGTCACTATCTATGCCTACTTTACTTTTACAAACATACAAACATCCAAATATCCAAACATCTAAACAAACTCACAAACTATCAGCTTTATATAAGAGTGGGATGATGCAATCGTAAACTGCTCATCAGATTCATATATTACACATCACACGTCTTCAGCCTTCTGATGTAGGTTGCATAAAAAAGAAGGCAATTCAATAATAAGAAAATTCTAGCAACTTCTATCCGATTTACTGAGATCAATTGATCTAGATCGATTGATTTAAACTACGTTTATGATCACGTGTCGTGTATGAAAAGCTGTAAAAACAAAAAAATCCAAATAAAAAACAGGGTCACGACTGTATCCTCAAGGCGCGGTAGACATTCTCCCAGATCTTTTATGTATTTCAGATCCTTTGAAGAAGTCTAAGGGGGTAGGCAGAGGCATTTCCAAATACATTATTGATACATGCCCACATCTTGCAGACGTTAGCATTCCATACGTGACAAGTTGCAAGCCCATTGTCGCCTATAGGAATACTAACTGGTTTCCTCACGATGTCCTTCACTGTTTAGAGCACATTTGTAAAAACAGGGCCTTAAAAAAAGTCAAAAACTGAAAATCAGTCAACAATTTTCAACCAATTGCAATTGACTCACGATCATAATGCATCATCTTCTAATCTAAAGGTTCGAACCTTATTGCCACAGCTGATACTGATACGTCATCATGCATCCCTCTCCATGTAGTTGTCTCCAGGGCAGTCTTTAGCTTATGACATCTAAGATTAAAAAAAAAAACTTTTAGATATCCTAAAGAAACTCCTCCTGCCAATGCCGCCAGTATTGCCACGCTGAATGGGCACGCTTCCAACTGGCAGTGAACTGGATCAGTTGAGCTATCTATAGATCGTTTTTACGGCGATCCTTAGATAGCTTGACTGATTCTATTGTATTTTGTAATTTTATGTAGGTACTTATTATTGGTAAGAAGATATGGGTAAGAAGGGAGTGAATACGAAGATGACGAGTGATAGGGGAGAGTGGAAGAAGAGAACATGTTGTGCCGACCCCGCGTATGCGGGATAAGGGCAGGTAAATGATGAAAATGATGATGATGTAGGTACTTATTGTAGTAGCTTAGTTTCTGTTTTTATTTGTTTACTAAAAAATAATGTAACTCATATTCTGTCAATTAAGCTCGACACAATCACGCTTCAGAAATAGCAGTAATAATTATATTCAGCACAAAACAACGAACTAGCGTTTATTATTCATGTCCATGATTTCTTACTCAGAACAAAAGCACCGCGTCCCATAAATAATTAATGAAGAGTAAAACTGGGAATAGCAACGCTTTTTATGGACCAAAGAAAACTGGAGCGTTACTAGCATTCTATAAACAGGTTAATTTTAAACGGACTATGGATTTATTTCAACATCTTTCTAATTATAAATTATCTAGCTTCTGGGCGCGGCTTCATCCTGGTACCAACATTTTGAATAGCCTAGCTATTCCACTTTCACGTCTATTCTAAGTTTCACACTGGTTTAAGCGTGATTGAAACACAAACTTTTTCAACAGTAAACAGGGTCACGACTGTATCCCCAAGGCGTGGTGGACATTCTCTCAGATCTTTTATATTCTAGATCCTTTGAAGATGTCTAAGGGAGTCAGAGGCATGTACAAATACAAATTTGATGCATGCCCACATCTTGCAGAAGTTAAAGACTTTTTCAACACTATAAAAAATTACAGATTGTGACATAAGCTAAGAGGGTTTCCTCACAAGGTTCAGTTGTTGGGCTATTTTTTTTTCATGTCAGAAAATCCTAGGCATTACAGCGTGCCGTTGATATGTAGGCATAGATTCCTTCTTGATACTCCTACTCTCCCCCAATGTAAGCTCTGCTTACTTTGGGGCTAGATGATGCTGTGTGAAAAGTCCAGCATTATTTATTTATTTACTAGCTGACCCGCAAAACGTTGTTTGGCTATAGAGATTGGACTTCACTTCACAGCTAGGAACAGACCAAAGTGATCGGACCTCATTTCATAGCCAGGAACATTTTGTACTGGGAAACTAAATTATTTTTATTATTTTCTGTTAATTATTATTTATGTTTCTCAACGTTTAAACCTTTCCTAGACTTTCATGAATATTTCAAGACCAAAATTAACCAAATTGGTTCAGCCGTTCTCGAGTTTTAAGTAGACTAACGAACAGCAATTCATTTTTATTTATATAGATTTACTACAAGGAGTAACAGTGTGACTCGATGGCGAAAAAATTCCCAATGAGTCACAGTGTTACTTGAGTTGGTGTTACTGGCTACGCTACTCATCCACTCTTTTTACTATTATAAAGATTTTAAGGAAAAAGTATGATTTATGCCTAGTACCAATAATGTTTTTAAAATTGAAACAGCAATTAATTTTGCCAACTAAACATTTTTGATGTAAAATTCATTTAAATAACTTCAAACATTCTTTGGTTCTTGAAGTGACGATATAACAATACAGTTTTAAATGAATTTTGGGAGAGACGTAACACCCTTAAAATTAAGAATTCTGTTCACGTTAAATTGTTGTTGAAATGAGACCTTTTGTTTTGTCCGGAAGTGCGTCAGCTACCATTCTTTACTCCATCGTTACGTTTTAATGTAAAATACATTAACCCTGTTATTAATAAACACGAACTTGGTTGGGATTAGAGCTAATCCAAAGCATAAGGCAGTAGTAGGTCAAATCTGTATTAATAAAGAAAGACCAAGGAGGAAATAAGCTAATCCGACGCTGCCCTCGGAGCAAGAGTTACGCCTAGGTGCAACCTAGTATAGAGATGGAGTAAGCATACTCTATCATGAATTTTGACATTTTACTTCATAATATTCATGTCATATCCAAAAAAAGGTTGTGCAAATAGGATGGATATGTTGATGGTTTGAGGAAAAATTTAATGAGGTTGGATGGATACCAATTACGATAAATGGGGCGAGTGAAAATTTACAATATTCGTACAATTTCATTTTATGATCTCGAAGAAACTGAATTTAAAATCCAAGTAAGTATAGATTTTGAGGTAAAAAATCATTTAGCATTAGCAAGAAACAAAAAAAAACAGTTAAAAATGACTAAACACAGTAAATACTTTTTTTATGATTAAAAACTTTTTGGTCAATATTCACTTGACCAAAAATTTTGAGAAGAATAAAACCTCTAACCTCTTTGAATAAAACAGATTATCAAATACAAATTATTGTCTATCTCTGTCATTCATATAATTAGTGACAGAGACAGACAATATTTTGAATGATAATAATATTCGTTCATTCACTCGTTTTTATTTTAAATTTTATGGGTTGCCATAACGCACGCGCTAGTCCCGATGCAAGAAATGTATTACTGATTCGAGATAACTACCGATTTATTAATAACCTTAAACTCATCATGTTACTCCAAGAAGTAACAGTTCTGAGAGCAGTCTCGGATTTAGCTAGAATTAGGGGTTTCTAATTAATAAGGCGGTAAAAATTTAACGCTGGAGTAGAGTCGCTTTACAATTCATTTAATTACTGTTTTTTCCGAAATCAAAAAAAATGTTCCTATCTTTTATTACTAAAATTAAACTACATTACGTTTAAAAAATACACCAAATCAGCTATTTACACAGAATACACCTGAGCCATAAATAAATAAATAATGCTGGACTTCACATAGCATTATCTAGCCCCCAACTAAACAAAGCTTGTACTATGGGAACCAGATAACGCATAAACTACTTTTAAACTTTTTGTTTCTAAATACATACATATTACACCCAGATCAGAGATAAATATTTACAGATCACACAAACATCACGCAACCTTCTGCGTCCCAAGCGGGCTTACACTCACTGCGCCACAGAGGTCTTCGTCATCTAAGGATCGTTTGAAACAATCTGATTTGTTATCTAAGATATCAAAAAAAAGCGTGTCCAGAACACTAGCGGCATTATCACGCTGAATAGCAATGCTAACTGAGCCAAAATGCGCTAGCCCTAAGATCTCTTAAAGGAGATTGGGCAATTTTGACCAAAGTTAAAATTAACTCGATTTCTGCAGAATTGTTTTATTATTCATGAACAAGACGTCCATAAAAGTTTTTTGACGTTCCTTATAGCATTAAGTATGTCATTAAAATGAAAAAATTAAATAATCAATACAATCTACAGCCCACAAAATATAAAACAGTAACAACAAAATGATAGATCTAATGCCTTTCGATGTGGAATTAATTAACTTGAACAAAGAAATTCTTCAAATAACAGGGCACAAATAGCTTGGTGCTCGAAACGTAAAGTAACTATTTGAATATTTGAAGTTATTGCAATATCGTTTAGACTCATCGTATACAGTATAGTTTTTAATGTATTCTTGGCTCCTCCGAGTCTGCTGGTTCAATTCAATGTCATTTCAACGTTTATAGTAATAATTTAAATTTCAAATGTGGCAAGGTTCTGCGTAAAATTTGAGCAGTAAATAAGACACGGTTTTGTTTTTTATGTCTCATTTATCGTCTTTATGGTCCTGTGTGGTTGTAAATTGCCGCGAAATTACTATATTTTTGTGTAAATTTAATTTGACGGCTGATTAGGTGATGATTGTGAGGTTTAACAACAAATATTATCATACAAAGTTATCGTGTGGATTAAGCTAGTAAATTTTATTATGTATACAAATTTGTTTGGCCTAGTGGACTGTCTTGAAATCTCTCGTTTGCATCGGTGAATATAGGTTAGATTTTCAAAGCTTGCTTTTAAAAATCACAAGTCATAAAACGATATTTGGTTTTTTAAGTTCCATTTAAAATTCAAATTCTGCTAAAAACGGTCGGTTTTAAGGAGAATGTAATTGATTGTGAATTTAAATGTCTTTGGATTTTTTGCAAATTAAAATAAATCTGAAAGTTTATTATTGAATTTACTAATTTAAAATTCAGAAACCCATAAAGACGCAAAGAACAATAAAATCGAAATTAATTTTTACTAGCCGTATGAGATTATTATTTATACATTTTTCTACAAAAATGTCACTATCCGGTTCCGATCACAACCATTCTATTCTAGGTTTCATCCAAATTTTTACTAATATTTTTATTTTCAAAAAGGTTTACAAAAGGACTACAAGAAAATTAACATACCTACTAAAAATTTGTGAAAGAAAAATTTAATGAAATATTAAAATACATGCAAAAATACTCAGGAACTTTTAGTCTCTAAACTTTCAGATTTATGTATATATAATTATACATAGGTATGGCTTGTACATCCTCAGTTAGATCTGTTTGCGGATGGCTGGAAGGAGATAGAGCGGATGTGCCTTACTTTTTATGAAGAATGTCTGTAAAGAAATATTATACCTGTTGATGTTAGTGACTAGATAGTTGTTAAAATGTTCTTGTTGTTTTGTCTAAATTTTATTGTTATTGTAACGTCAGATACCGAGGTTTTGTTTTTTTTATTTTGAGTATATTTTTCTGATAGATTTTTATTATGATTACTTGTATTTATTAGCTATAACGATTTGAATTTATCTGTGATTTTATAGATAAGTTTGTAAATAAATAAATAAATGGGCCTTTAAAAATCATGCAAAAATTTGACCCGCCTCGACACTCGAACTCGTACCTCTTGCCGAGCCAACGATGCTATCCAGGTCATGTGGATGGAGAGGTATAGCGATGTCTGCTTGACTTGCTAATTCGGAGACATCGATCGTTATTCGATATCAATATTAATTAGTTTTGAAATATAACATTCGTAGTACAAATTATTGCTTTAGGTTAATTTAGTTAATGTTGTAGAGCTATTAAATTTACCTGTTTTATCTGTTACATTTTTATCATGCGTGGCGTGAAATGCTTTTAATAATGTCACTTAAATATACATTAGCTTTTTTATTACTTTGCTTCACTAGTGTCTACTACGTTAATTTAATATTTTAATGGTTCATTATTGCATGCGGTTTTTGTAACATAGATGAAATTGCGAAGAATGAATTGGCGAGACCAATTTGAAAATATTTAAACCTACTACAAAATTTTGGAATATTCAAAATATGCGTAGACGTACCCCTGACTTTTCCTTTATACAATCCATAGATTTTAAATTTCACTAAAGCGGCACAAGGAGAGTTTCTTGCATGTGAGCGGCGATTTCTTCTAGGCAATAATATGGTCGCCTAGTGTAAACATGTATTGATATTTTGAATATTTTTGTTTATTGTTTTGTAGTATCGAGAACCTATTTAAATAAATTATGATTATTACAATTTAAAATTAATGCTGCAACAGCTACATCATTCTAAATTTCCTAATATGTTGGGAAAATATTTTACTTAAAATTTTACATGGCACCCACTGAGACCATTAACCGACATTAAAATAATTAAAATTACAACAAACCATTTAATAATTATAATCTATTAGAGTTAATAGCAGGTGGTCCTAAAAATCTTGCTCTGGGCTTAAATTTACTAAAAAAAAGTCCCATGAGTCCACCCACGACTGTACCACCCACTGTTTAAACATTTTTGATAATTCAGCATATTAGTATGATTTAATTAATTAAGTAGTAGGACATGAATTTTTTTTAAAGATGAATAATTACAATAACCTATTATCAAAAAACAAAAACAAACAAACAGTGTCACGACTGTATCCCCAAGGCGCGGTAGACATTCTCTCAGATCTTTATATTCCAGATCCTTTGAAGATGTCTAAGGGGGTAGTCAGAGGCATGTACAAATACATATTTGATACATGCCCACATCTTGCAGAAGTTAGTATTCCATACGTGACAGGTTGCAAGCCCATCGCCGCCTATAAGAATACTAACTGGTTTTCTCACGATGTTTTCCTTCACCGGTCAGAGCTCGTGTGAAAGTCGAGGTACAACCCCATTCGGCCAACACGGCTCTTCATACTACCTATGATCATACTTGAAGAATCTTCACACCAAAAAATTTAAGTTTGTGCTTCCTAGGTTTCTTAAAGAAAAATGAGTACTTTTCAGGGAACATAGCAAGGCACGCGTCAGCATTCTTCAGTCCTGCTTTTCTAAGTTTGCCTGAGGCGTGCGCAACCTTTGTTCGACGTCTGATTGCTTTGTTCTCTCGGGGATCGAGATTTGAATTTATCATTAGAACGCCTTCGCTCGCGGTCGGGCCACTGAAATATTCAATAGTTAGTTGTTTGCGAAGATTTGTTCTTGATGCCTGATCATTTCATGAACGGAAATGTTTACGGATACCTTAGTGAATATTGGAGGACTTGAATAATTATGCTGTGCTTAGAAGCCTAAACTGTTCCAATTGTAGAAATTATTTTGATACATACATTGTTTTTAATGATGTTTACAAAAAAGAAAGCATTAAATAAATAAATGAATAATGCTGGACATTTCACACAGCATCATCTAGCCCCAAACTAAGCATAGCTTGTTTGGGGCTAGATGATGCATGGGAATCAGATAACCTGATATACTTTTTGTTTATAAATACATACATATTATACATAGAATCACCCAGACCCGAGATAAATATTTGCAGATCTTACAAACATTTATCCCGCGGCGGGGATCGAACCCGCGCCACAGAGGTCGTCATATATAGCATTGCTATAGATCAGCAAGCTTGAGTTTCAAATCCCTAGATAATTTAAAAATCAGCGTAAAGCAACATCCATACTAACTTAACTACTACTACTATGAAAGACGAAAGTACTCTGTCTGTCTGTCTATGTTTGTCTATTTGTTACCCTTTCACGCCCAAACTACTGAACAGATTAGGCTAAAAACTACATGGATAAAAGTTGTATGCTAGTATTTATCCCGAAAAAATCCCGAGGGACCGCGGGTTACACCGCGGGAGCGCAGCTAGTAATAATAATATGCTCATTTTTATTTTCAAATAGGTGAAAAAAATCGATAAGGTGTTAATAATAAAATGTAGACAAGCAGTAAATCATTATAAATTTGTGATATTCGAAAAATAAGACGAACATAAACCTGAATACTTGATAATTATATCCTTTAAAATTTTATTCAAATCAGAGTCTAAGATAGTTATTAAAATAATATTAATTTCTGGAAAAACACCTGATATTCGATAAACATCAAATATTTTTCAAAAACCTGTTGTGAACTAGTTGAACAACCTGCTTCTTCTGCGTTTTATTTTTACTTACTTTATGGCAATTCCTCCCAAATGTTTGGGAGAGGCCCTTGCCCAGCAGTGGGATCCCTACGGGCTACTAAAAAAAAAAAAAAAAAAAAAATGATCATTGATCAAAACAAAAATAATACTTATCATCAAATGTCATTTTACACAACTTACAAAAGATCCAGATCCCACCAAAAAAATTGCAGATGACACAAAAAGTCCCGCGGCGGGATTCGAATTCCCAATTACTCATCTATGTCACAGACGTTCCTTTTTCACCCACTACGGCATACGGGTCATCCAGTTTATTCGGACATACTTTACCAAATTCTACCATAATATTAGTTTTATTATAATAATCGACCTCTGAATCTTTATATAATTAATTCGGGTCGTCAACCGGACTCCAAACGGCCTTCGTTAACCTTGACTTGTTTCCAAGAAAAACTTGATACTTAATCTTTTTACATATTCATAGAAATGTTGGACATATTATTGAGTTTGTAGGGTCACGCATTTCTTCCAAAACGTTTTAGTAAGAAAGAGAAATTAAGGGTCGATCCGCACGCAGCGTATTTTACGTCGAGGCATAGCGTTAAATACGCCATCAAGCTACGCTCGATCGAGATTCTGCTGTTCACTGACTATGCTTAATTAAACTAAAACTTGAACGTTCTTATTTCGTTCTCGCTAAATACGAAAATGGCATGTCATTGAAAGTGACATTCATCATCCGCAGCCTGACTTCACCCACTGCTGGGTATGGGCCTCCCTCTGCTTTTGCCATTCTTCCCGGTCTTAAAGTGACATTACTAAAAGTTTAATCAAAATGGCGTTTCTGAGCTTCTGTAGCAGCTGTTTCTGACAGCAAGTAAAATGGTCGTGACTAATTTTACAAATACTTCATTTTTACTAAAAATAAGTAATTTTCGGAATGCCACTGTAATAGTCATTCTATTTTGGACCTTATCATAACAATAACAAAATCGACGCCAATGTAGCTGTCGCAGTCAGTGTTGCAGTGTGAAATGCAGCTGAAGTAGTGCGTGCGAAGACGCGTTACGCAGCGCTTTACGTAACTTACGCGTGGGTTATATGAAAAGCATAGGCGCGAAATGCAAAGCAAGATGCGTAGCGCATCATACGCTGCGTGTGGTTCCACACTAAAAACATTATGACCACTAGTTTCAAAACCTATAAAATAATTCATATTTTCGGTTAGTGGATAGGGTTCAACATTTCAGCATGAAACCCATATTTTTGATTCAGCATATTTAAAGCGAGATTTTTATTGGAACTTCATTTTATTGTCATTGTAAGCACCAGTACCAGGTAGTTTTGTATCATAAATCTGTGATTTTTATGGTTATGATAACACGATTTTATTTTTTGTGCAAAACTATACTACAGCTAAAATAAAACTTCTTTCTATTCGACTACTTGAATCCCAAATCAGACACGCATCATGCAAACATACTTGTGTAGGTAAATCAACCATCATCATCATCCACAACCCGACTTCACCCACTGCTGGGTAGGCCTTCCTAAGTTTGTGCCATCCACCACGATCCTGCGGTAATCGGACCCATTGACAATGTTTAATCAACCAATCCAAAACAAAAACAAAAAAAAAATATTCATCATCATCATCATCATGAGCCTTTAGCAGTCCACTGCTGGACATGGCCTCCCTTAATGAGCGCCATTGCGCCCTGTCCTCAGCTCGATGCATCCAGCTTCTGCCAGCAACCTTTCGCAGATCACTCGACCTGGCCGGAGGGCGTCCTACGTTTGCCGAGTCGCGAAAAAATAGTTGATTAATAGATACTCTATCTATCTATCTAATCAGCCTACATCTACCCACTGCTGAGTATAGGCCTCCTCATTTTCACGCCACTCTTTCCGATCCTGCGCCCGTCGACTCCATTGCCTTCCCGCTACCGCCACAATATCATCAGACCATCTGGCTGGTGGTCTGCCTGGTGTTCTATGACCCTCGCGTGGCAACCACTCGGTAACCGCCTTTGTCCATCTACCGTCTTCCCGCCTTGCCAAGTGTCCTGCCCATCTCCACTTTAACTGGCCTCCTACCTACATCTATGACCTTGGATAACATGATAGATACCTACTAGCATATTAAAAAAATCTTTGCCAGGAAAGTCAAAATGGCAATAAAACATGGCCCCGAGATAACCCAACAAATAAAAGTCCTATCAAATAAACCTTTCCGAGGCAAATTTAGTTAAATTTAATTCAGCCCTTGTGAACGTCACCGCTCATAAAATAAAACGCTATTAGCGTTGACTAATTTAAGTAATGAAAGTGGAATCATGGTGTAATTATTGACGCTTGGCGCAAGTCATAAGTGACTGACAAACTATTTTATAAATAATAAAATATTAATCCTATAGAGTAAGCAGCCCTTTTTTTCTTTAAAATATACGTATAGTTTTCTAAGAACAAAACCTTCTAACTACGAAAGAAAAGGTAGCTGCCCTGAATGTTGTAAAATTTTGCCACACCCTGTATACAGTAGACTTTTGTAACAGAATCTAATAGACTAATGATGATTACACTTCATTATGTATTTCTTTCTTAGCGAAACAAAGCATCCTCAATTTGTAAATCCAATTACGGAACCCTCCCTAAATGTGTTACCGACACGCGCGTGGTGTTCTGAAAATAGTTACTTATACGTAGATGTTTAACATTGATCTGAAAATGCAACAACAGTTTTTACATAATAATTTTTTTTTTCATAATCCAATCTGATGACCATTGCTTTTTTTCTGATTATTTTCAGTGCTTATTCAAATAAACAAGAAATGTAAGATTTAGGATTAATAAATTTTAAAACTGCCTTTTCACTATGTTTAAAAAAATACCTCGAATTTTTACTGCTGTCGGTCGCGAGCATACGGCCGTTAGCGTACGGCCGTCTTCTCCTGTGTTTGTAATTACGCTTCAGCTTATAAACTAGTTACGTAATACGGGGCTTGGGGAAATGTAAGAGTAGCTTTACAGAATTTGTGTATTTAACCGACTACACGGGTTTTTGGTTCAAACTCAAATAATATACTGAGTTTTCTTTTACCGGTAAAATCGTGTTTTTATATGCGATGGAAACAAGCTTTGTCTCTCTATTTGATTTTTTCAGCTTTTTCAATGAAACTCAATTTTTATCGATTCTGTTAGGTGATTCAGTTTTTGAAAGGCATACTTTTTTCCGAAAATGCAACTTTTCTAAAAGTTTATTTTTTACATTTTTTCTCATAGCAAATTTGGATTCCAATATTCAGTCAACCACAGGATTTAAATGTTACTTTCTAAATAACAGTTTCGTGTTTATTCCTTAGTATTACAGATTATATTTAGGTTTAAAGACATTTATTCTCATACAAACGATACAGTTCTTTTATAATGAGATACAAAATATACCTACTTATAATTAATTTATAGTTATGATTTCTCACTTCTGGAGCCGGAGATTGTCTATGCCGTATCGCAGATAGATAAGATTGACTCTAATAAGGTATATTCGCTTTCGTATTCTTAAGTAATGAGGTGAGTACTGACGAAGTAGGACCTTAACCGAGTGGTGGCCAAGAGAAGGCTATCGAAACGTAGTCCAGCGGCGAGATGGGCAGATGACATATCCAAGGCCGTGGGCCGTGGATGGATGGGATTGGCGCGGGATCGTGTTGGATGGCACAAAAAAGGGAGGCATATGCCCAGCAGTGGGCTAGATCTGGCTGTGGATGATGATGATTCTTTAGCAATACCTAATTATTTTAAGTCTTCCTCAGTTAATTTTGGAACTTGATCTTCTCTTGTCAGGAGGAGAGCGCTGACTCTGCTACTTAGTTTTTTTAACTTTTGCGGTAGTCAACGTTTCCTTATTGTATTTTTAACCGACTTCAAAAAAAGGAGGAGGTTCTATGTTCGGGTGTATGTATGTTTTTTTTTTTTTTTTTTTTTATGTATGTTCACCGATATCTCCGTCAGTTGTGAACCGATTTCCAAAATTATTTTTTTGTTTGAAAGGGTATGTTACCATAATGGTCCCATAAAAATTTTACTCCTGAGGGATTGATAGTTTTCCCGTAAATCAAAAAAAATCACCGATCTTTCCGAAAAATGTGGACCGATTTCCAAAATTTTTTTTTGCTTGAAAGTGTATCTATATCTCGAGGTGGTCGTCATACTTTTTTTTCCTGAGGGATTGATATTTTTCCTGTAAAACTCAAAAAACCTCATTCTCACTACACAATCTGAGTCAAACGTTGAATAGTTTGACATGTTTATACGCTCGAGGTGATCCCATATAAATTTTATTCCCGAGGGATTGATAGTTTTCCCGTAAAACTCAAAAAACCTCATTCTCACTCTAACTTCTTTAATCTTGACTATTCCAATATCTAACCTAACCTACTATATTATTTACACTTACACTTTATTTACACTACACACAGTGTTTATTTACACTAAATATTGAAAAATAAAAATTTTTGAAAAAAAATTGAACCGACTTCACATAACACATACAAACACTAAGAACCTTCTATGTACCTACACTAAAAAGAGAAAAATAAGAATATACACATGCAAGTATTATTTACAGTATTCAATTAATAAATTATTATGTTATATTATGTATTTGAAGTCGGTGCCAACTATTCTACTCCAACTACTCCATACAATTTTGCACCCAAGTTCTATTGTACTCGTAATTTCTTCTTAGATGTAAATGCATAGTTGGCACCGACTTCAAATATAATATAACATAATAATTTATTAATTGAATACTGTAAATAATACTTGCATGTGTATATTCTTATTTTTCTCTTTTTAGTGTAGGTACATAGAAGGTTCTTAGTGTTTGTATGTGTTATGTGAAGTCGGTTCAATTTTTTTTCAAAAATTTTTATTGTGCATGTGTTTTGTTTCAAATAAATATTTTGAATTTTTGAATTTGAATTTTGGGAGACCTTTCATCTTTCAAACATTATGTCAAGTGCACAAAAAGAGCCTTTTTGAGGCGCAGCATTTAAAATTCTTTCACCACACTAGTCCCATTCTCAAGCTCAGGCAAACAGCAGCCGGTTTTCACTATAAATGTGGCCAAATGGCCATCTCACAAAAATACGGCGAGCCTCCGATGGTAACTCAACTGCTGAAATTTAGGAATTAGATTGCCTGAGGGGAGAAGTGATTCAGATTTGCAGTTTATGTGACGATAATTTAAATTTACTTCATCTTGTCTTATTTAAATGCACGAGTGTGAAATACGAAAATGTCTATCTAGATGACTAAACAGGGTCACGACAGTAGCCTCAGGCGCGGTAGACATTTGAAGTCATTGATAGTATTTTGCACATTATTCACGCGTCTGGAACGCGTACGTAGTCCGTACAAACAGGGACACGACTGTATCCCCAAGGCGCGGTAGACATTCTCTCAGATCCTTAATATTCCATATCCTTTGAAGATGTCTCAGAGGGTAGTCAGAGGCATGTCCAAATACATATTTGATACATGCCCACATCTTGCAGAAGTTAGTATTCCATACGTTACAGATTGCAAGCCCATCGCCGCATATAAGAATACTAACTGGTTTTCTCACGATGTTTTCCTTCACCGTTCATAAATTTTACGAAACACAAAATCCATTGATGCACGGCCGGGATTCGATCCCACGACCGTCGGATTGAAAGTCGAGGTACAACCCCATTCGGCCAGCACGGCTTAAATAAGTAATCCAGAACACAAAACTCTCTATAACCGAATAATAAAGACTATATAACCTATTTTGGAGCCTTTAAAACAATTCCGCGTACAGGTAAAACAGAACCGATCTACACTTTTTGTGCAAAAATTCAATAAAACTCCATTGACTCTCCATGTCAGCAATTTCTATGGTAATCCGTACTATTGTGGGATTTCACCCTTGAATAAATAAACACCTGTTTTGTAAGGGAATATTCATTTTTTGTCTGAATATCGGCGTTAAAGGTTATGCATTGATTGTATGATACGAGTATAATTTACTAGCTATCGGGAAAACTTCACTTCCCCGAGATAAAATATAGCCTATGTTCATCAGGGATAATGCAGGATTCTAATGGTGAAATTATTTTTCATATCGTTCAAGTAGTTTCGGAGCCTATACATTTCAAACAAACAAAAAAATCTTTCCTCTTTATAATATTAGTATAGGTAGTATGGATAAAATCTATCTTGTCCCGGGGAAAATTATTAGAACAGTATTTTTTCAAAGTTTTTGTATTTTTTCTCAATAGAAAAGGCATAGGTCTAGCGTTTGTAGGCAAGCAAAAAGTTTTGTTACCACCAAGCCTTCTACTTGTTTTAGACATAGACATTTATTCACTACTTTGGCATACATTACAATCACTAGAATAAAAAAAAAACAAAAAAAAAAGAAGCATAATAAAAAATTAAATGTTGAAGAATTGTGATTGTGTGTCACAGCAGCAAAAAGGCGTCGACTCAGCATTCTGTTTTGCACACAGGTTGCTTATCTACGATGATCTATGCCTGGAAGAGATCGCTTCATAGCGATAAGGCCTCCCATTGTATTTTTTTATATGGTTTTTCTTTTGTTTTTGTTTGTTTTAATTTTATTAATGGTGTGCAATAAATAATTTTCATTCATTCGTCTATCAGGATCGAACAAGCTACTATCAGAAATGAAAAGTCTTATCAAAATTTTGGATTCCGACGGGATTCGAACCCGCATCGATCAGACGATCCTCCTAAAGCCGGAGTGCCTTACCGTTCGGCCACAGAATCCCTTGTTGCCGGTGTCCAAATTTTCGATAAGCTCATATTTTTCGGTTGAGCACCGATTAGCGCCATCTACACGTTCACTAGTGAACTCATGCTCATTGTCTGAAATTACATTCAGAATCAAATGACTAAGAGATATCGCTTTAGCTAAATCTATAATTTCTGTAATTGTTTTTATAGTGCTGATCCACACTTGGTATTTCATTATGAAATGAAAAGTCTTATCAAAATTTTGGATTCCGACGGGATTCGAACCCGCATCGATCAGACACAAGTGTGGATCAGCACTATAAAAACAATTACAGAAATTAAAGCTACTATCTAACAAGCTATTTGATCAATTACATCATCATCTTCCTGCCTTTGTCATACTTTATGTGGGGTCGGCACTTCATGTCCTCCTCTTCCATTTCCCTCTATCAGCCTCTATCTATGTCATTGATAAATTACTTAACATCCAAAAATCAAGCAAACCAAAATACCCAAGTCTATCGGTTATTCAATGTCTTTACCAAAGGTAAACAGTCAAAAGTTCAGTAGTTCAACAACTTGCTTCAATAATAGACAAGATGAAAGCACGGCTCTGACCACACAACGTGGTTCTAGACAAGTTCAAAGCAAGATTCTGACCACACACATTACCTGTGTCTTCCAAAGTTCGATTTAAATTTATAATTACTGAAATAAACTACGTACGTTGTTATAACTTTTAAGGGCTGGAGTTTTTTCTTGTTTAAATTTATGCGACATCTATGGATCTACGTCCGTGCCTTTTTTTATTTCATTTTTTTTAATTTATTATATTTATTATGGTGTGACGAAGCTGGGGCAAGTATTAATAAATAAATAAATAAATAATGCTGGACATTTCACACAGCATCATCTAGCCCCAAACTAAGTAAAGCTTGTACTATGGGAACCAGATAACTGATATACTACTTAAATACTTTTTGTTTGTAAATACATACATATTATACAAAGAAACACCCAGACCCGAGATAAATATTTGTAGATCATACAAACATTTATCCCGCGGCGGGGATCGAACCCGCAACCTTCTGCGTCCCAAGCGGGCTGTCACCCACTGCGCCACAGAGGTCGTCAGTATTGGAAAATAATGGGGAAAATCTTTGCAGCCAGTGGTAAAACATTGGTTACGACAATTATTACAAACATAGGAGTACTTAAGAAGTATCATGGAGGCAAAAAACATACGAATAGCCAGCCACGCTTAATTTGATTGGCGCTAACTATTTTTCATAATAAAAAATATGATCAATAAAAAAACTAAGTCCATTTCATCTAGCACATATAGAATCCGTATTGTCTTTGCTGTGGGTAAATATTCGCAGATCAAACATTTGCCTCACCGTGGGAATGAAGCTTCCACCGCAAGCTGTGACTGCAAGTCATTACGCACTATAATACAGGGTGTAAAAAGACAACTACCGAAAACTGAGGGGTTGCAATCAGACCATGATTCTATATTTAGCGAAAAAAAAACGCAAAAAATATCTTGACTTAGCTATGTCATTTTATGTTATTTTCGGTTATTGACTACTGGTACAACATAATAAGACCATACCTACCTAATAATTTCATATATAAAAGAAAAAAGCAATTAAAACTAAAAATCCAGCAAAAGTAAGTAAGTTCGTATGAGTCAGTGGCGAACTCTGGCGACGGAGTTTTTAGGCCGCCTTAAGGCCTCCGTCATGGCTTAACGACTTAAATAGCCGGGACCGACAATTTAACGTGCCCTCCGAAGCACGGTAGCGCTCAGATGAAAATGCCACTGGCGGTCACCCATCCACTTACAGACCGTTTCGAACGTTGCTTAACTTCGACGATCTATCAAGAACGACTAAACAAGCACGACCACGAGCGCTTCAGCAATCTACGTATAACAACGTGCCCAGAACATACGCAAACAGGTACTCTTCAAACGCTGTTTTCTTCGGATATAATTTTTTTTTTCGGAAAATCCTTTTGGATTTGGTTGTGTGTTGGGATGCTGTACCTAACCCTTCGGCAGACGCCTTTTTACAGCTGATGACAATGTTGTTGGCATTTAAAACCGTTTATTAGAATCAAATAATCAAAGAAAAATGTTGCATTCGAAATCGTTTTTCTATCACCAAAACCCATCTACAGACATACACTTTTTATCTATTGAATCGTTCATTCGAAAGACTCATTCATTCAGTTGAATGAGAAACCAGTCTGTCAGTCCTCACCTAAACGAACATAAATATTACTTTCATTGACCTCCGTTCTAGTTTTTTTTAAGTACTCACATTGGTTTCGGCTTATCTGTAACAAAAAAAGTTTATTAATAAAAAAATATTAATTAAAAATTGGGTGAGCCTAAAAGAGGCTTCTTGATGTCATGTTTATAAGAATGAAAGTCGATGGATCACTTATAGCTAGGCCCCAAATCATGTTTATTTATTATTTTATTTATTTATTTATTTCATACATAAATAATTTACAACGGACCCCGCACTAGGCAATAAAAAAAAGTGAAAGTCTTCATTATACGCGTTGGGTATTTTTGAGATAGGAAAAAACCATCGAACTCGCGTCGAGAGTCACGTGACCGTCACCAACACCATCTCTAACAGTTATTTTCGGCAAATATCGACTTTGTTCCTAATTTCGTCACACATTTTTTCGAACAAGAAATACTTCATGATCGCGACATTCAAGATCCTATCTATCAAATATCAAGGAATTAATGTTAAACTAAAGTGAGTTGTATCCAATTACTAGCTCTATCAAAATCTATAGAGCCTTCTTGTCCTATCAACGGGACATGACTTACCGCCTAGTAATCTTCGTTATCTCCGAGGTCCCGACAGCCCTTGTAAATGGAGGAGGCATTATCAACGTACCTCTGAGCCCGCCCTCCGGCCCTTAGGCCTTTAGTTCGGAAGGTTCTTGACAAAGCATTTCCGTATTTCAACGTCCGTTATGAAACTCATTGAAACCGATGGGAAAAACCATCAAACTCGCTGCGTCGCGAGTCACGTGATTGTTACCGACACCATCTCTCACTATACCTTAATTTCGTCACACGGTTTGTCGCAAAGATACTTCTTGTACTATTTTACTATTATGTACTTCTTGTACTATTTTACCAAAAATCGTCAGATTTTTGGTGATCAAACTGATTCTACCGAGTATGCTTTCTGACTTATTCAATCACTCTGCAACTGTTTAATGACGGTGGCTTCATTTCGAAGACAACCAAGCCTATGAACGAAGTGGAGTGTTTTTATACCTATCTCATATTTTAATTATTTCCGTGAGGGAGTACCGGTATTGAGCGTGTAGTTAGGGGACTCTTGTTCCAAATTCAAAAGAAAATTATTTTTTAATACTAAAGAAAGGTAAATAATTTGAAAAGTTCCTGAAAATTCGTTTACTTTTTAGGGCATGATGTATTTTTAATTACCCAAAAGAAAGTAGAAAGAGCTTAGCAGTCGTGGATTTAAGCGCGTAGATCGAGTGAGAAACACCATGCTACGATCACGGGCATTGCGGATGTATGTATGAAAACCGCCAAGCTCAAGTGGGATAAGGCAGGCATCGAGAAAAATGGGCCTTTGTCAAGCTATGGATACCAGGACGGCGGCGTAGAAGTCGCCTTCGGTAACGTTGGTGAGATGACATCGATGTCTTCGAGGAAGATTGGTGGAACTCGGCAGAAAATAGAGATCATTGGAAGAGTTTGGGGAAGACCTTTACCTAGCAACTGCTAATAATGTGTTCAACTGGACACGACATAAGTGGTATCTATCAGCCCAGTTGTGCCCAAAGCTAGGTATAGTAGTCCTCTCTATCTTACCTACTAGAGAAAATAATATTAGGTGTGAAAAGAAGGACTAGGTAGGGAGTATCCTCCCTATCCTCTCCTTTATTTTCCTTTCTCTGTATGCAGTAAAACCGATTTGAATTATAAAAAAGCTTATATGCTGTTGCCATTACATACTCTATTCCAGGAAAGAGTAGAAGTGAACGCGATGAAAACTTTGAAGGAGTTCTTCAAATTCCTACTTTTCATCATTCACCTGAACTTCGATAATTTGTCTATTGAGTAATTGAGGTACCGATATAGAGATAAATAATATAAATATTGCAACCTAAAACCAACCCTCTCCTGATGCCTATAAAGTTCACAAATGTTTGTACACTTTAGCAGCTAGTTTCTTCTGAGAATGAAAATTAATTATGAGCTCTTGTTTCAAGCCTTCGAAGTGATACCCTTCATAATAGGTGACTAATAGGGTACTGTACCCTTCTGTCGCCTATCAAAGATCAGAGCCAATATAGTATAGATCAATGTAAAAGTTTCAACAACACAATATTTAAACAATTTATAAAAAATAATAAAAATAATAATGCATTCTGCCCGTTCTCACCTATGGAGCGCAAACGTGGTCCTTAACCGAGATTCAAAAATCCAAACTCAAGGTTTGCCAAAGAGCCATGGAGCGCAGTGTACTAGGGGTGAAGAGGTTAGATAAGATCCGGAACACGACGTTGCGATCGAGAACAGGCATCGCGGACGTGGGCGACAAGAGTGCCAGATTGAAGTGGGATTGGGCGGGCCATGTAAGCCGCATGCACCCAGAGAGATGGGCCACGATCGTCACCCAATGGGTACCTGCAGATGGCCGAAGAGGCCGGGGCAGGCCACGCAAGCGTTGGCGTGACGACATAGAAGCCTTCAACACGGACTGGTGGGAAGCAGCATGTGAGCGAAAGTCGTGGAAAAAATATGGGGGAGACCTTTGCCCAGCAGTGGGACAGTGCAGGTTAAATAAAAAAAAATAAAAACAAAAAATTAAAAAAAAAAAAAATATTTGTAAAGAATTTCGGGAAAATCAATTTGAAGTCAGTACTGAATTGAGATACTACAAAATTAAAAATAAAGATTGATATATTTTTAATTTTGTAGTATCTCAATTGTAAAGAAAAATCTATTGATGTAGTGGGTTTAATAACCCAGTACCTACATCAATAGATTTTTCTTTTGTTGAAGCCGTTTAGCATAAAGGTTCCACTTCCACTTATTAGAACTAAGCGCTTTCAAAGTTCTTTTATTATGCGCACTGCAAAAATGTGGAATCAGCTTCCCGCGTCTGTATTTCCGCTGAGCTACGACCCTGATGTTTTTAAGAAGAGAGTTAATAGGCACCTTCTGGGTAGGCTCGCTCCATCGTAGACCTCATTCTTGCCTATGTAAGTTTCGAGGTCAAGAGTCGACCCATTAAAAAAAAAAAAAAAAAAAAAAAAAAAAGGTTAAAATGGTTAAGGTTCAGAGGGAATATTGTGTAACTCAACTGACAGTGGACATTAGCTTCATTTTTAACATTAGGAACCTATCCTGGACTTTTTGTCATTTTCGTATTGTGTGATTGGTTGAGCTCTATTGGGATGACCACTGGGAATGAATTTCAAGTTCGACAATAAGCCCCCTCGCAGACTACAGACTTTCTACCGGTAGTTGTGACGGAATATACTTCGGCTCGTAATGAGTATGGAGAAGTAGCCCGTCTCAATTATCGGCCGATAGAAAGTCTGCAGTCTGCGAGGGGGCTAAGGCAGGTCTCAACAATCACCCAGCTCTAGGTATATTGCATTCTGCCACTGTCATAAATAATCATAAAAGATATGACAACCTCTGTGGCGCAGTGGGTGAAAGCTCGCTTGGGACGCAGAAGGTTGCGGGTTCGATCCCCGCCCCGGGATAAATGTTTGTATGATCTGCAAATATTTATCTCGGTTCTGGGTGTTTCTATGTATAATATGTATGTATTTATAAACAAAAAGTATTTAAGTAGTATATCAGTTATCTGGTTCCCATAGTACAAGCTTTGCTTAGTTTGGGGCTAGATGTTGCTGTGTGAAATGTCCAGCATTATTTATTATTTATATAACAGCCTACACCCTATTCCACTACTAAAGATCTATGTATACCTACTTAAAGTTTCACGTATATTTTCAGGACAATAAACATTATCTCTTACCTGTATAACCATCGTATTCCTCCATGAATACCGTCTCAATTCTCCATAACCATATTTGAAATAATAAACATATGCCTCAATTCCCTACAGACCCAATTACAACGGCCATCTTGAGCCAAGAAATACAAAGCAGCCTTCAAACTATGCCATACTGTCTATTGTATCTCCATTATCCATAATACCTTGCTCTGCCATTCAAGATAACAACGGGAATGTCCTCACTATTCAATGGATAAGCCCACTTTGAAACAAGATCCATACAAAAGGGTCGCCATCAAAATTCGGAGCTCGTCAGTACCCTTATTTATCATTTTCCGCAAAATTTTCACTCAACGACTCGCATTGGTCTGTGTTAGGAGATTTTGACGTTGAGATATTTTGTATGATAGAAAAATTACTAAAAATGCTTTTATAAGATATTAGCTGTCCGTCGCGGTGTTACCTGCGGTCCCTCGGGATAACTTTAAATTCCCGGGATAAAATATAGCCAACAGGTACAATGTAGGAGTCTAATGGTGAAAGAATTGTTCAAATCGGTCCAGTAGCTTTGGAGCCTATTCAATTCAAACAAACAAACAAACAAAACTTTTAATTATTTTTTTTCTTTGTTATTGTTTGTTGTATGTTTTACAATAAAGTTATATTGTATTGTATAACATTAGTATAGATTTGACGTAAATCGACAAAAATGATAAAAAAACACCCCTGTTTAATGAAGATACTAAATCGCGTCTTCCTTTCACTTGTCCCGCGCTCCCAAAACCCCATACTCTAAGAATGGGTAGCATGACACTTTACGTGATAAAAGATGATGTTATCGGGAATATTTCAGTTTTTGCAAAGACCATACATGCTCAAACGCGCTTGTAAAGGCTAGGATCTACTGACATAAGGGATTTTTTATTGAAATGTCGGGTAGTTGGGAATCGCTTGGGTCAATACATGCTATGGAAATTTGGGGAACCTAATAGAATAGCCCGTCGCCGAAAATGTCGATGTTAATTTATCGAAATGTTTATTTATTTGGAGAATTGCTTTGATTTTTATTTTTCTTGTGGTGCCTCTCCGACTAGCGAAGGCTGGCAGTCAACATGGCATATTCTTGAGCTCTGCAGCACTCGCTATCCTCATCCACTCTCTGATGTTCCGCAAACAAGATTTCTTCCTCCTTTGATTGATTTGATTTTTAACCGACTTCATGATGAGGTTCTATGTTCGGTTGTATGGTTTTTTAATTTTCAAAACAAATTGTGTCTGAAATAAGGAAATTGCTATTATTTTATTTTAAAAATTCTTTTTTTATTTGAAAGTTTATTCCGAGGTGGTTTCCATATTTTATTTCTGAGGCTTTCAAAACGACGTGGCTTTCAAAAACGACAAGATATATCAAATTACACTCAAAAACTCGCTTAAATTAAGAGGCCACCTGTCATAGCCTCACCGCTTTTAAGGCACGGTTTTTATATAATTACGTAAACACAAGTGGACAGGAAAGGTAATTACTAAGAAGCAAAAGACAGAGAAACGTTGAAAAAACATCCCCAAAAATAAAATAAATACGAGTATCTAATTGAAGCGGCCATTTTCTCCGCAAGAAGTATTCTTGTCCGGATGATTTAGTGCCCGGATGTCCTCAGATTCAGTTAGAATAAAACCATTGGATGTTTTATTTATTTGTGTGGAACTCGTTCGTTTATTCAATTAATTAGCTTTTTGTTGAGTTTGTAAACAAAAGTAGACAATATTTTAGGTAGTTTCTAAAGCATTTTATTTCAACGAGCCGAGAGCAGGAGCTTGTTACCGCGTCAAATAATTTCACAATTTTTTTCACAACTTCAAATATTGACACGACGAAGAAGATTGCAACAAAAAGAAAAATTATAACGACTTAACAATTGTCCTTAATATGGTCCATTTTCGTATGTAAGTATTTTGTTTTATATTATTCAAGATTACAACTTTGAGTTCTTCTATTGTTATTTTCTATTGCTTTTTGTACACCGCCGTTTTTCTGTTATATCTTTTCCATTCCATCCAGAGGTTGTCTAGAAGAGATCACTTTTAGCGATAAGGCCGTCCATTGTACCTAGTTGTTATTTTGTGTTCCTGTTATGTGATTCTTCTACAATATATGTTTATCTATCTATCTAAGCAAGCGGATGCTGTCATTTTTCTCTTTGAAAGAATCAAAACCTTTATGAATATAAAAATGGTTGGTTCCATTTTTATTTTCGCCTATCTGCATTGTCTTCAATAAATCTTGTGGAAAATATTTTACTGCCTATCCGTAGTATTCATAGCGCATATTATTGCAAAATAACGTGTATTTATCGACAATTGCGGCCCCTACCCCATTCACGCCACCCCTACGTCTGAGCGCAGCTTAGGATGGAACAGCTCTTACATTTTATTCGCAATTATAATTATCTCTACATTTAGATCTTTTAAGCATCGGATTTTAATACCAATTACATAAATAGTGAAGAGAAAGGTATAATTTGTATAGTTTATGACGATAATTCACGTCGGAAAAATCAAGTTGACTGAGAGTTTTCGTCGATAATAAGGTAAATTACATTAGGTACTCGTATACCCCACTAATTTAGTTCCTATCTACATCAAAACCGTGCAAAGCAGGACAGAGTAAATTCAAAAGCTTGTAAATTTTTTGAAATGAAATGAAATTTTATTTGTCTGAAGAATGGTTTTAAAAACATAAAGATTTTAAAGTGTCACATTCTCCACCGTATCAACACGGTATATACTACTTATATACATTTTGTTTGTAAAAAACATAGGTACATATTATATATAGAAACACCCAGACCCGAGATAAATATTTGCAGATCATACAAACATTTATCCCGCGGCGGGGATCGAACCTGCAACCATCTGCGTCCCAAGCGGGCTTTCACCCACTGCGCCACAGAGGTCGTCGTGAGGTATACAAAATCTTTAGTAAAGGTGTGTGTGTACAGGACAGAATAAAGTTTACCTATTCATTTGTGTGCGAGAGAAAATGGTATAACGAAGACTGGTCCAGCTGGTTGCCCTCCCTAAGCTGTAACAAAACCAAATTGCCAGGCCAGACGGAATAATTTATATGTATATATGAGGATATGAGTTACGTTATTAGAGGATGTTTAGACATCTGTTTGTATAGTAATGGAACTTCACTAATTAACAATTGCTTTGTATCTTGGAGACAAACTTAGAACTAGATTTATTAAAGCTTAGAGAATATTCAAACATTTTTTTAACTGTAAAGACAAAACGGCACCAAAGAAAAATAAAAAGATATATTAATCGCTAAATTTTACCCTAGAAAACTTCCTAAATTCGTAGGAATTACTAATAGACAGGATTAGAACATAGATAGATAGATAGATACAACTTTATTGGCATAGATACACAGACACTTTTAATAATAAAACAAACAAAAACATAGACAGGTACTTAAACCAACACAAGATAAAAACTGCATAACTAACCTAAAGCATAAAAAATAAAAACACAAAACAGTTAAAGGTAGGTGCAAGGTTTGTGATATGGTGTGCCAAATAGGACCAGTCTCAGCTTTTTTGTTACTCTGTACCTATCGCTAGGTGCAGAGCAACGCTGGTTTTCAGACTGGGCCTGGGAAGAGGTGAACTTAGAACAAAAGTTGTTGTTTATGATGATAGTAATACAGTCCTGAGAGGTTACCGGTGTTTTACAAATAACTCTGTATAATAATAATTAAATGTATACATAATTATGTTAGTAGAACTGAGTATTGCATGATTTAAGTAAAATGTCTAAGTTATAAATGTTAAAATTTTTGCATGTTTCATTGCACCACGGATGTTTGTTAGAACTTGTTATACTAAGAACTTTATTGTACCATACTGCATGCAAATAAATGAATTCAATTCTATTCTCCAATTGTAATAGACATTTTACTCTATTACACCCACCACTGGTAGAGATAGTTTGGTTATAGCAAGCAGACTGATTGGTTAAATTCTAAAGCTCAACATGCAAATTATTGGATACAACAACATTCGGAAAACACTAAATCCCAATCCCCCATAAATTGGACCCCTTTTCAATCGGTAGGGCCTGCAATTAGGGGGCGGATGTGGATCCCAAATGGGCACAAATGGGACTGGCCTAGGGACCAGTTACTCTGGATTAGGGAATTTTCCATTTGTATCAGACAAATTCACGCGAAAACGGACCTTATAGAAATAAAAATAGAGTTTGTTGATCTTTGTCGGTTTTGTGTCTCGTCACGGTATGAGTAAACTATTTGCGGGAATATTTTGTCGAGCGAATTTTTGCCGAAAGCAAACAGTCACAATGGACTAAGTAGATAAATAAAATAATAATTTTGGAGATTTCATTTACCACTCATCAGAACCCGTGTGGTGAATGGGTTGCACTTGACACAATTGTGCCAATTTCCTCACGATGTTTTCATTCACAGTACTGGCAATATACACATTTCTTTTCAGCAGATAAAATAATTGTGCACGACTGGATTCAAACCCATGACCTTTGGATTAAAAGTTCAGGCACAACCCCATTCGGTCAACATCTACACTAATACTATAAAGAGGAAAGATTTGTTTGTATGTTTGAACTGAATAGGCTCCGAAACTACTGGACAATTCTTTCACCATTAGAATCTTACATTATCCCTGATGAACATAGGCTATATTTTATGCCAAGAAAGTGAAGTTTTCCCGGGGAACCAGCTTATAATTTAGTTATTTTCTGCCACACAAATTAATATGCTGTAATCATCTTGTCTAACAAAGATCTGGAATCAACATAAAGGTTGTCGGTTTAAAAACCGCTTAAATTTTACAGTCAAACCGAGTTGAAGTACTCAAAATAGTTATATTTAATAGATATTATCAATAAAACCAGCCTTTCTGAATTTCAAGGACTAGTTGTCAAGTTTGTTCAGTCGTCCTTGATTATATTGACCAGGTGTTGAAACGTTTATCAAAGTTGGATAGTCGCAATTTTCCATTCCCTAGAATTCTCTGATTTGGCTAGATAGATAAGCGACCTTCAGAAATAATAAAAAACTTTATGTTGGAACTTTATGAATATTCATTTGCTTACACTTATATTATTGCAATAAATCTGATATTATCACAAAGAAAAAAAGTATGAGTTGTAAAAGAAATAATGATAATTATGAATAAGAAATAATGATATTTAAGCATTAGGCTTTCTTATCATCAAAAAATAAAATATATTATTTTATACAAATAATAACTTTATAAAAATTAACTAGAAGAGAAGTAAAGGTTGCTGAAAGCCGTTGGATGCAGGCTGCACAGGATCGATCGCAGTGGAAATCGATGGGGGAGGCCTATGTTCAGCAGTGGACGCTAGATGGTTTATGATGATGATGAGAAGAGAAGATTTAATTTAGTTTAATTTGATTCGAATGAAAACTAGCATAAAAAAGTCTATAATGAAAAAAAAACATTGTTTCGAACAATCTCAATTTTCCGTTACTGAAAACCACCGGTTAGACGAATATTAAATGAAAAAATCGTGTAATATATAGGATACATTTCCTTTAATCGAGTTATTACTAGGAATGTCTGAATGGAACATTAATTGGAAAATTGTTCGAAGAAAGTAACAATTTTCAAGCTGGGACTTGTAGCAGGAATTGAGGATAAGCACTGGTTTGAATCAGTTGAGCTATTTATAGATCGTTTTAACGATCCTTAGAACTCAACTATAGATTCTGCTCCGCTATCCGTTCAGAGAAGGTAACAAGCTAATTTTAATTTTTATAAACGGTTTTCTGAATGGTGTAGGAAAACATCGTAAGGAAACCAGAGTATTCTTATAGACCGCGATGGGCTTGCAACCAACGGCTGTCACGTATGGAATGCTAACTTCTGCAAAATGTGGGCATTTATCTAATGTATCCGAACATGACTCTGTTTACCCTGATATACATCTTCGGAAGGATCCGGAATTCATAAAATTTTCGAGAGAATGTCATCTACTACTCCTCGGAGATAGAGCCAAAGTCAAAAAGCATATTTTATCCAGTAGTACCGCTGGGATCACTTAATATAGTCTTAAAACTTGGTGATTCTACTCCTGTTCCTTCGAGAGCATACGGTGAAGATTCAGAGCTACAACAGCCCTTATCCTGAACCTGTTTTATAAAACAGTTTTATGTCTAAATTGTCCATCTAGGAATAGAAGCCCTCGTGGTCGTGTTTGCTTAGACGTTCTTGATAGATCGTCGAAGTTTAGCAACGTTCTAAACAGTCCGAGAGTGGATGAGTGACCGCAAGTGGCATTTTTATCTGAGCGCTACCGTGCAACGGAGGGCATTTTCAATGGTCAGCCCCGGCTATTTAAGTCGTTAAGTCATCACGGAGGCCTTAAGGAGGCCTTAAAACTCCGTCACCAGAGTTAGTCACTGACTCATACGAACTTACCTAGGAATATCAGAAACATGCTGACAACTCGAGGTAAAATCCCCAAGCGGAAATCTAACTGTAAAACCGGGAGCCTTTGTGTGTTTGTTTGCGAAGGGACCCCTGAAACCCGAAGGGTTCGATTTCGGGCCCGAGGATCCCCCAAACTTGTCTAGATTGCAAGGTAAATATTAAAACTCTGAGTAAATATTTAGGTACGTCTTGAAATGGTTCGAGTTATACGGGAGTTGGAAATTTATCGGAAAATTGCAAAAATCATTCTTTCAAATTCTAAATTTCGAAATTATAATATCTTTAAGCAAGCAGGCGACTCTGAGGCATGCCTTAAAATTGCTGGCGATGACCTGGACGCCTTTCGGAAGGATTGGAGAGAACTCGGACAAGATCGCAGAGAGTGGAAAGTGACGGGGGATGCCTTTGCCCAGTGGGACAGCATATGTTCATAAAAATTCTATAAGCGTTGTCCAAAATGTATTTTAGCTTTATCTGTATTATTTGGTACACTCGATGGACAAGTTATCAATGAAAGTATATTAATAATAGGTATTTCAAAAGAAAATCAAAAAGCAATCCAGCAACAATTACAAAACATTAACCTAACACAGATAATAATCAAATACAAACATCAAGAAAGACAATTAGGAGAATTAAATTACAATTAAAATTCATGAAACATTATATGCAACAAGAAATGGTAGATAACCTAACGACTATGTAATAAACGGATGCGGAGATATGGAGATAAAATTTTGCATAAAATTGTGTATGAATATTTGAACCATTAATTTTGAAGATAAGTGTTTGAATTAGAATCTTGGAAACTCGCCACGTTACGTAAGCTACAAGGTGTAGAACTAAATTCCAAGACTAAGTAAATATACAAGAGTGAGTTGGGTTAGAACCGTTTTTGAGGTTAGAATGACGATATTGTGACCATCGAACTCACCATCGAATTGAAACATCGAAACGGTCTTATTAAGCTGGGTACTCACTTAGCAGTGTAGCACGTAACGTATCAGATACGGTATCAAGTGAGTACGTAGGCACGAGCCCGCTGCGAGCCGCTCGCGCGTGGAGCGCTGTAAGCTCGCAGTGACCCGCCGAGTGGCGGTTTCACTGCGAACACAAAGGCGGCTCGCAGTGTGCTCGTGGACGGCGTCACGACCGCTTGTGTGGTGAGTACGTACGCGCGAGCTTCAAACGAACTGAATATGAACGGCGCGTGACGTCGTTGCGAGCACTGCGAATCCGGCAGCTCGTAGCTAGATACGCGAAGGACCGTGGACGAGCCGTACCCACTTGCAGGTTGATACCGTATCTTATACGTTACGTGCTACCACAGAGTACTTTTATACAGCCGGCGAAAATTTCGTGAAGTGCACGTGCTGACAGTGACAGTAAAAAGGTTAACAATTTATTTACAAAAGCGCCATCTGTTAGTCTGGGACAAAAGTCGTTTTTTTTTTTAATGTAGCTATAGCGAGAACGTTTCAATGCTATAAGATTGAATACCCTGCGTGCTACACTGCTAAGTGAGTACCCAGCTTTAGCACAGTTTTTACTTCAGTTTGCTTCAAACAGAGCGACGTTTTTGTCAGTGACAGCCACGTCATGTTTCAACCTCGAATTTTAAACTTCGATACTATGAAAGTAACGTATCTATAGTTTATTGAATATCATTACAATGATAAAACGAGTGTGAATATTAATATGCATAAAGTGCATTATTTAAAAAGAAATCCACGTTATTATCACAATACCCAATTAAAAGCTTATCACAAAAAGTCCGTCTACAAACAGCATAAAACTTCGCCACATTCTAAGCCACCCCGAGTGCACTTAAAATAAGCTATTTAATATAACTTTTGCAACCCTTCGGAAACTTCATTTACATAGAAAGCAAAAATGCAAACATTTTTTGTTTTAAAAATCAAATGGAAAGACTGTCTTGCAGTTGAAAGGTTGTCGTATTTCAATCAAGCGCTATTATTTCACCAAGAGGACCTGCTCAACGCCAGAGAGAAAGCAGTTGGGGTGGCCTCATACTGGCAAAACATGGTTTGAGACATTATAGAATAGAATAGAATAATTTTTTATTGTAAACTGTTGAATTTAACAAAGATGGTCGGTTTGTTATCAAATAAAATGTACAAACAGTTTGCCCTTTTCGGACGTACAATATTAATAGTATGTTAGTACTTAAAACTAAACAAATGTTAGGTAAACTATTTACATTCATTCTCCATGTAGTATTCTTCCAAATTGTAGAAGCCTTTGGTAACATTAGCCATTGATACGAAAGACGAAGAAGAATCAAGCGCTCCCTGGTATAGCTGGCTTAGTCGTTTTTGATAGAAAGACCTAACCAAGGATCAACTATTTCAAACCGAAAAATTGGCCCTTGAAGTCAGAAATCGTGGTGGGAAGCCTCCGAATATTCATCAAACGAACGAAAAAAGGGACGCGAATACGGCCCCTGGAATTGGAACTTGATCAGATCTCGCATTCCCCCTAAAAAGAATCGGAAACCGGTCAAATAGTTTTCTAATCCTGAAAAACCTGTTTTCTACCATAATGCATCCAACTTTTCCAACCCCTTGTAATGGTGCAGCTTCAATATTAAATTTAATGTCCATTATTTGAAGCCTTTGTTAGTGAAAATTGCATTTTCTTGAAAATATTATACTGGAAGATGAACTTGAGAGATCTTGAGGGAAAAATCTTTTCAAAGATATTCGTTAACATCGCGTTCAATTATTATCATTATGAGCTGTTTGTTTGCTGGACAAAGAGGTTTTTCAAGGAATAAAACAAGTTTAATAATAAATAATGTTAGTTATGATATCCATTTAGAGTAAGAAAAGATGGATGGTGTTAAAGATGATATGGGGAGGCAAGGATTTGATTTCGAGATGATGGCAGTTAGAGCTGCGTAGAAGAAAGAAGTCTGTTGTGCTAGATGTTCTAAAACAAATCTGAAAGTCACATGGTAACTTTATTAGGCGACCAATTCAATTGCTTTTGCAAATGTTAATTTCCTAGACAACTTAGCTGAGCCCCAAACTAACTATTGCGAAGGAAAAAATGATCAATTGACGGAAGACAATGATCGATAATATTTTTTCATTTAAGGTTAGTTTATGTACTTAAAAAAAAGTAAACGGTCACGACTGTATCCCCAAGGCGCGGTAGATAATCTCTCAAATCTTTTTTATGTACTTATTCCAGATCCTTTAAAAATGTCTAAGGGTAGTCAGAAGCATGTCCAAATACATATATGAGACATGCCCACATCTTGCAGAAGTTAGTATTCCATACGTGACAGGTTGCAAGCCCATCGCCGCCTATAATAATAAACTAGTTTCCTCACGATGTTTTCCTTCACCGTTTAGAGCACGTGTTAAGGCGTATACATTTTACGAAACCCAAAATCCATCGATACACAGTCGAGGTACAACCCCATTAGGCCAACACGGGTTATTGTATGTAATGATATATCATTCTTTAGTTTTCCCTTTACACATTTTATTAGTAGATATATTCAGTGGTAGCCCAAAAGAGCAAGTTCCGTAATGTCACCAAGTTTGGTCACTGTTGCCATCTGTTAGCAGAACTTCGGAACACGGATGAACAACTTGAATCAAATCACCTAGGGCTGAGATAAGAGTAATTTATTAGCCCCTCTTTGATAAAACTTTAGATCATTGAGAGTTGGAGTACTAAACTTGAGACGTCAGTTCTGAACTTGCCTTTTTTTAAGAAAAAGTACTGTAATAGAAACTTTCTGTTTAAAAAAAGTTCACGAGTTCTAGAGTTTTTGAAATAAAGGTATTTCGTAATTTTTTTTTTCTAATTACATCTTGTCTTGTAAAAAGTGAACTTTTATCGAGATTTAGACGAGTTAGGGTTGAAAAACTTGTCTACATATCTGAGTTGATAATATTATTTCAAAGAAAACAGTCAGAGTTTTAATACGCTTGTACGGTGGACCAAATGGCAAGAAAAAAAAGTGGCACTCCAGGAGTGCCAGCAGAAGTGAAAACTAGAACGGTTCTAAACTTGACAAATGTGACCAAACTGTACACTTTGTACACTTTTTACTATTTTACTATTTAGCAGTTCAATAGAATGTTTATTTCAATTTTCGCTGTGTAGGTATCACAGTCGCTGCTGCCTACGCACACTGGCGTCACGGAAGACCAGCGTTACAGTAGCTTCGACTGCCGTAACATTTTGCTGAGTGACGACCTATTTTGCGGTCACTTATAGTTATTTAAGTTAAGAGTGTAGGTACTAATCAGATTATGTCTGTGGCACAAAATAAAAGTTTCTTTCTTTCTTTCTTTCAAATAACCCGGTGTCGGTAAGCAGTCATGTGACTCGCAAAAGCAAAACTGCTAAATACGTAGAAGTTTTCACTTCAAAAATTTTTGAGCGTTACAAAATAAGTCCATATTAACACAAACTTGGAGCAATATCACTCATAATAGAAATATTAATATTCCAAATTCATAAATTTTATTTATAGGTACCCTTATAAGCCTACGCATGAACTTAAAAGCAATTAGAGTAGACTCTAAATGTTTGAGGGACGTGTGCTATTAAGTTTCGACATCTATTGTTTCCCATATGACAACATCACAATTATTTTAACCACTATGCCGGTCATACATCAAAAAAACAAGGTCGTATCGTCCGGATGTTATAATAATGCCTCTATGGTTCTCAGAATAGATCATCATAAATTTTGTGAGCAAAATACTTGTAATGTCATACATGCAATGAAAAACTGCTTGAAGACCGCACTAATTCAACTGACCTTTATCTTATTTTTTAACATTAGTTTTTAACGCTTGTGATACAACACTCGTACATTTTAAGTCATACATTATAATATACGAGCTAAGATCACCCGATTACGTTGGGACTGTACATCTCCGGTAAAAGACCTAGAGTGAGACGAAAAACTACCTGGACAGCTGTGTTGGAACGTGATATGAAGGCATGCAACATTTCCCATGATAATGGTTGGCAGTGCACAATGCGGTTTTCATGTCAATTCCTGCCTCGCACAGACTTATGGAATCAGCTGTCGCCAGAGGTATTTCCAGACCGATACGACTTAGGCGCCTTCAAGAAAAGAGCCTATTCCTACCTCAAGGTACGCAACGCATCTGCAGTGCCTCTTGATGCTGCAGTTGTCTGTGGGCGGTGGCAATCACTATCAGGTGTGCCACTTCCTCGTTTGCACATTCTTCCATAAAAAAAAATATATTTAAAACCGACGTTTTACATTTCTCATCATACATAAAGCGTTCATAGATTGTTGATGGAAGCACCTAGCAATATCAAGGCAGAAGCTAACAAAAAAATAAAAAATCCGATATTCCAAGCTCATGCTAATATCCGTGTCGTCACGAATAACAATATCGAATTTAATTAATTTGAGACGAACTTCATTTGAATTTAGATCGTGTTCTAATTAAAGATTCCTTTGATTCTTTTACAAGGGTTTGATTGGGTACCTGAATGGTTAATTTCATTTTGTTAATTTTGTTTACTTTGAGTTCTGAGTGGCTGTCATGGTTTCCACCAGGACCCTGTGGCCAGATATTTAAGTAAATACTCTGGCAAGTAGAACGGCACAAAAAGAGCGGGACCAAACTGGTCGTCAAAAGCTAGATATTGTAGAGAAATGTGGAATGAAACGGGGGAGGCCGTAGTAGTCGCATCTTTGGCCAAAGAGGCGACTACTGCGGGTGAATAGTGTAGCAAACATTAGTTGTTTCCCAAAAGTGTTCAGTTTTTAATTTGTTTAAAAATTTTGTAAAATCAAAAGCACCTAGTAGAAATAATTGCTTATTTTATTATTTATAATTAAAAATTATTTAGACCGGCACAAAAAAAAAACACACCATGCTGCGTCACCTACGAGTCACTAAACATTAGGATAGCATCCAGGTCTCTACGTGAGTGGCCACAGGGTTCTGATGTTAACCACATGCTTACTCTTTCACAATCTAAGGGTCGATTCACATCTGACGGAAGATCCGTCGCGGATTATCGGTCGCGGAACGCCAGAACTGACAAATGTATAGAAAAACACTCGACCGTTCACACTCGACGGACTAACGTATCATCCGTCGAGTGTGAACGGTCGAGTGTTCGAGTGTCAGTTCTGGCGTTCCGCGACCGATAATCCGCGACGGATCTTCCGTCAGATGTGAATCGACCCTTACAACGTTAGGTTGTACTTCGTTTCGTTAGGTCATACAAACAAAAAAATATTGACATTCACTTCATTGATCTTTTGATTCTCTTTGATTTCTGTTTTAGCTATTTATGAATCGTTTTAACGATCCTTAAATGGCTCAGGTTTTAGTGACTTTTGTACATTGTTATAGAAGTTTCGTTTCTGTAAATAAATATTTCATGTTATTTTAATCTATTTGACTACATCTTGAAAATAATACGGAATCAAAAAACCCTGTGCGTCTTACCATAGAACGTGACATAAAGTTATTCCGGAGTGTAAACTGTCAAAATGTATGGTTATTCTTGATTTATTCGGTGGAATAACTTTATGTGACGTTCTATGGTAAGACGCTGTATTTTTAGCTAGTCGACATAAATCAGAATTCTTGGGCTAGACATTTTTCTAACGAGCTAGAGAATATTTTATTACCGATATTATATTGAAAGTATTAATCTTCATCCACTTAAGTTATGGCTAGAGCTAACCCTAATTAATTGGCCGAGGGTGAAGAAGATAATGACGTCATAAAATCGGCGACGCGAAAGTAATACGTTAGTTTAAGAGATAGTAATTTTGACCCCAATAAAATGTTATGGAAGATTGATTACTTTTTTAATAATGCCTACTATAAAAACAAGTAGGTAATATAAATTTTTTTATGAAGCATTTGAAAATTTACAGCTACGAGTATAACACAATTATCTATCATGAAACTGCAATTATACACCAATATTGTTTTTAGTGAAACCATTGTACCGCTATACCTGTTTCTGTCTCAATAAACTTTATCTTATCTTATCTTATTACCGAGATTGAGATCCTCAATTGTGACCTTTCTGAATTTTGGTACAAAAAAAAGCTTAATGACCTTTACACGACTAATGTCCAAAATCCAAAATGAACAACTAGAACTAACGACCAACACGAATTTAGTCCAATATGAATTTCGTCCAACACGACTTGTCCAATATTAATTTTGTCCAACATGACTTTTGTCCAATATGAATTTCGTCCAACACGACTTTTGTCCAATATGAATTTCATCCAACACGAATAACTTTTGTCTTAAAACTTTGCATGCCATTCAATAAAATTTATTTTGAACATATTTAATTATGTATTTTTATTTATAAATCAATGGAATATTAAGTTTTGCATCTATTTCACTACACTTAAACATATGTTTCCTTGCTCTCTTCATTATTCAGTTTAATTTTAGAACGAATCAACTTTTAAGATTACCCTTTAGCTGTAGAGCTTAAACGCGACTTAAGCTCGAATGTAGGGTAAGAACTTCTAAGTACTACGTTTTGTAGTTGATGTAATTATGACGTTGCCGTGTTTAAAGTGGGGTTAAAATTAGTGAAAAACTGCTGTGAAGGCTAAACTGTCCAAATGGCGTTCAAATGTCACGTAAAGTAAAGTAAAGTAAAAGTTTATTTTGCTAAATTTGTGGTAGGTATACGTTACACGTCACCGTGACGTGAACCTGGCATTTATTTCAGCTTTTGATTGAACTGTTTATAATTACTTTCAGCAATAAATACACAAAACAAATAATGCTGAATACTACTACTTACTTATCTAGCCCTAAGCTAAGCAAAGCTTGTACTAAGGGAACCAGATAACTGTTACACATGATTTTTGTTTGTATACATACAATATACATAGAAACACCCAGACCCGTGATAAATATCTGTAGATAACACAAACATTTATCCCGCGGCGGGGATCGTACCCGCAACCTTCTGCGTCATGCGATTTCACCCACTACGCCACACAGGTCGTCATATCCATGTTTATTCGTTCGTATGAGTACGTGAACATGATGTGAGAATCCTCGGGTATTTTGGTCAAATTGCCCGCCGCCAACCAGATAATCTGGATAAGTTGGTTATGGTAGGCAAAGTAGATAGGAAAAGATCCCGAGGTCGATCACCAAGTCGTTGGTGTGACCAGGTTACCGACCTTACTGGTCTCCCTGTTGTTATCGCTCTAAGAGAAGCCGAAAACCGGACTAAGTGGAAGCAGCTTGTTTACAAGGCTACGAAAGCTTTTCAAGGACCAGACCTTCAGCAATAAAGAACACGACCAGGAAGAAGAAGAGATAAGTACGGGGCCAACTCTCGCTCTTTAAGCCGCATTATAGCATTCGTCATGGCTTAACGACAGCCGGAACTGACAGTTTTACATGCCCTCTGAAGCACGTTAGTCCTTGGATAAGAATAAAATAGAATAGAACGAATATAACTTTATTGTACACCAAAAGAAAGAAACACAAAAGTAACAAGAACAGTTCTTAATTAATGTGCAACAATGGGCGACCTTATCGCTGAAAGCGATTTCTTCCATGTAACCTTTGGATGGATAGGATAGAAAATTACATAGAAAGGACGGTGGTATACAAACATGCTCAATTGCTCAAGAATTGAACTGTCCAAAGCTTGGATGACCTGGGTAGGAATTGAACCTATGACTTGTACTAAAGACAGAACTACTACCAACTGTAAGGCCAATTAATAAACATAAAAGCTTTCTCGATATATTATGTAGTTTGTCTTAAACACCTCTTGTCCTCATTTAATACGTAACACGGTACTTAGCCTCATCACAAAAACTTCAATTAATCTGAATCGCCTGTCAATGCATGTCATCGAAGTAAAATGTCGAAAATCTTATTAACCTTTGACAAGCTACATTCAACCTTACCACTATTATATTAGAGTTCATGTCTTATGTGTAATTTTAATGTTGTCATAAATCATAGTTCCAAAATATGCAAATAAAAATGTGCTCTGTTTGCTAATGTATAAAGATTAGTTTTCTTTGAAGTTGCGAAAATAATCAAATGTTACAGCGGTGTTGACGTTGACATTATACTGACGTCTGCTGTCATAACATGTGTGGTCATTATTTGTGTTAGAGTTTAAAACTAGCATGCTCATGCAGTTCAGAATAAATAAAACTTTACCTTTTGTAACTTCACGTTTAATTACTAGAGGCTTGTAATTGTAACTTGTCACATATGAACTTGGTAGGTACATACTTTAGTTTTGCAAAAAAAAACTACAAAGGTTCTTGAGTGATTTGACCTAAGAGAATATCTATGCCCTAAGTAAAAGACCGAGAGGCAGACCATTCAGGAGATGGGAAGATGATTTTAATGCAACAGCTGGCTCGACGTGGAGGAGACAAGCCAAAGACCGCAAAATTTGGAAGAGTCTAGGGGAGGCCTATGCTAGAAGCAAAATAATCGACTGATACATTACCGATGTCAAAACTAAATTAAAATGTAAACTAGTTTAAGATTATTAAAAAAAGGCTTTTGAAATTGAAATTGAAATTGCAGTATATGTGTCTACCGTGCTTGACAGAGTTATAATTCTTAGTTTTGTATAATGGCCGTATGTTCGTAGGAGTCAATGGCCCAACTCTGGTGACGGAGTTTTTAGGCCGAAGACCCTTAGACCCCTCGCAGACTGCAGACTTTCTATCGGCCGATAGTTGAGACGGAATATACTTCGGCTTACTTCTCCATACTCATTACGAAGTATGTTCCGTCTCAACTATCGGCCGATCGAAAGTCTGCAGTCTGCGAGCGGTCTTAATAGCCAGGACCAACAATTTAACGTGCCCTCCGAAGCAAGGAAGCGCATTTGATAATGCCACTGGCGGTCACCTATCAACTTACTGACCGTTTAGAACGTTGTTTAAACGATCTATCAAGATCGACAAGCTACACAACGAGCGCTTCTAACCACGGCCGCTTGTAAGTTCGTATATGTCAGTGGCTCAACTCTGGTGACGGGTTTTAGGCCGCCTTAAGGCCTCCGTCACACTCGATCTCAGCATGCCGGAAGCTGTGCATGTGGCTGAAAACCGGAATAGAGTCCTTAGTATGAGTGTCACCACGTTCGACTTCACCGCTCATTAGTAATGAGCGAGTACCAAAAGATGGCGCTGCTATTTTCCCATACAAATCTGCGTTTACGGCGTCGATACCGAACGCGTAAAAAACTAATACTAGGCATCCAGAACATCATCCGAGAGAAGATTCTTCCGTGATGGGTCACGACACGACCCCCAGCATTGGGGAAACAACGCAAGGAGGAGGAAGGCCTCCACCATGGCTCACAATGGCCACTTTACAACGGCGATATATTAAGAGCCGCTTACACTCAAAGTTATAAAATCTCTACTTACTCCGTAACAGGATTATGTTAATTTGGGCTACAAATATTTCGCGCTCATTTAAAATTATATCCGTTTTGCTATAATGAAACAACTTTAAATCTGCCTAACAAGGTTTGTTAGTCGTAGTCGGTAGACACAGTGTAATATAGCTTGGCTCGTTAATATAAGTTTTAAAATTATTTAGTTAAGTAGGTTTATTTATCCTACTCTATCGAAAAAGGCTACAGGGACCGTATTCGCGTTCCTTTGATGAATATTCTGATGCTTCCCACCACGATTTCTCAGTTCAAAATCCAATTTTTCAAACTTTAAAAATTCGAATTCCAAACCGAAAAATTGGCCCTTGAACGGAGAAATCGTGGTGGTAAGCATCTGAATATTCATCAAACGAACGAAAATAGGAACGCGAATACGACCCCAGTAGTTCTGTTGAATGTAGATTGACTGTACACATTTAAGTTTCTTGACACACAAAAGTACATAAAATAATCCCACTCATATCATAAAGCTGAAAGTTTGTGAGTTTGTGTTTCAATCACGCCTAAACCAGTGAACCGATATTGATGAAACTGTAATCACAAAATTAGGATTACCATAAAAATGACAGAAACTCCATGCTACAGAGTAGTACAAAAGAGTAGAAAAATGAATTACTCTAAAAGTAGATCCACTAAACTAGCCTTGACTATTACCCGACGGGAGACTCATAACAAAACATACGGATATGACCATGACCTGGATCAGTTGACCTATCTGTAGTTCGTTTTCAACGATCCTTAGATACCTCATTGTCAATTCATTATTGATTACACCACAGAGTTCCTCAAAATGTTTCCCTCCATCGCATAACTAGACTAAAAACAACTATGTCTTAAGTGGCAGGGCACTTGGCCAGATTTGGTGATGGCAGGTGGTGTAAGGCTCTCACCGAATGGTACCCAAGAGGAAGGGCTAGAAGCTGAGGCAGACCAGCAGCTAGATCGGTGGATGATATAGGTAGAGGCTATTGAGGGAAAGACATGATGAGAATAGCACAGGGCCGATTAGAGTGGCGCTTGAGGGAGGAGGCTTTTGTCCAGCAGTGGGCTATTATTTGAGCTGCCAGTGATGATGATGTCTATCTTAGAAGTTAAATCAGGATGTAATATTCGACATGACAATACCCATTATCTAGTCCATTCCAGTTGGTCAAAGATTTGTTCGAGTTTACAACTAGATGTGGACCAGTCGAGTTGACCAGATGTAATTTCAAGTCTGTGTATTAGATTTGTCTTGTCGGGATAACTCCCCGTGACCAGTCTAACTTTAGTCATTCATTACAAGTACTGGTGGTCTAGTGGTAGCGGCCTTGCAATCCTAAGATTGTGGGTTCGAATCCGGTCCACCTATTAGTTTTTCTGTCCAAACATGTTGTTCACTATGCTCGTAAAGGGTGAAGGAAAACATCATAAAAAACGTAAACAGGGTCGCGTTTGTATCCCAAAGTCGCGGTAGACATTCTCTCAGGTCTTTATATTCCAGATCCTTTGAAGATGTCTAAAGGGGTAGTCAGAGGCAAGTCCAAATACATATTTGATACATGTTCACATCTTACAGAAGTTAGTATTCCATACGTGACAAGTTGCAAACCCTTCGCCGCCTATTAGAATACTAACTGGTTTCCTCACGATGTTTTTCTTCACCGTTCAGAGCTTGTTTTAAAGCGCATATAAATTTTACGAAACGCAAAATCCATTGATATACGGCCGGGACTCGATCCCACGGCCTTCGGATTGAAAGTCGAGGTACAACCCCATTCGGCCAACACGGCTTACTAAAGGAATACATCGTAAAGAAACAAATTCGCTACCTTCTGGGTCTTTAGTGTTGCTATTAAGAAACGAAAAGTCTTATCAAAATTTTCGATTCTGACGGGATTCGAACCCGCGATGATCAGACGATCCTCCTAAAGCCGGAGTGCCTTTGACACAGAACAACAGATGTCAGTCAGATTCGAAATTCTTGATAAGCTCATATTGTGTTTTTAGGCAATGTAGGAAGCAATCAAATTGTATATTAAACTACTCGTACACACCTAATACCGATTTTGTGAAAATCGGTAACGCTATATTTGTACTAAGGAAGTCCTGGTTAATATACTAAGGAAGCTATAGTTAACTCATTATATATTTATCTAAATTACCCAAAAATAGTTGAACCCGTTCGGTCCGAATTATATTTCAAACTTTATAGTGTGTTCAACAGTCAACGAATGAAGTTCCTCTTTGATCAAGCCTACTTAAATATTTATGTTCTATTTTCACTATAGTCCACACTTTTTGATGGAAATATGACGGAAATATTGAATTAAGGAACAAAGAATTAGTTATAAGTTACTGTTAATGTTATCGAGAATTATAGATAAAAGCTAACACTTACTTTGATTCACATTTCAATTTATTATTGCAATGTAGAAGTTGGTTGAAGATGTTATGAGGAGGGAAGAGAGTCATGTAACGAGAAGAATGTTAGGTTTGAATGTGGACGGATGTAGCAGATGAGATGAAAAGATGGATGGCCTGTGTGAAGGATGATATGGTTAAGAAAGTAGTGAGTGTTGAGATGACGGCTGATAGAGCGGAGTGGAAGAAGAAAACCTGTTGTGCCGACCCCACATAAAAGTGGGATAAGGGCAGGAAAATTATGATGAATGTAGAAGTTGGCGGGAGATTTCAAAAGAGAGAGATAGTCGGAGAGATATTATGGGGGAGACCTTTGCCCGGCAGTGGGACGAAATTAGGTTGAATGAAAAGCCACTTTCTTTTCATTCAACCGAATCTGTTTGTTAATTTTATCTCCCTAATGAAATGGCCAAATAAAGTTGAAAAATATGACTCAGTAATAATTATAAATAAACGCTCACGAATGTTTCTACATGTGTTTCTATGTATTTATGTATGTATTTACAATCAAAAAGTGTATAAATAGTATATCAGTCATCTTAGTACCGATAACACAAGCTCTGCTTACTTTGGGGCTAGGCTGTGTTGAAAGTCCAGCATTATTTATAAAAAAAAGAATAAATGTTCGCGCGAACAAACGTTTGCGCTATTATATATATTGCGAATAGGTACTCAACTTTTAAGCGAATTCTCGTGCATTTCATTCTGTTTATTTGAAAATATTACACTTTAACAATCAAATTCAATGAAATATGTATTGACAATATCGTATGCTTATTAGTAAATGTATCAAGTTACTAATTTAATTCGAGCTTTGATCAATTATAATTTAATATCAACACTATTACATAACTTATTAATTAATATTGATCAATATTAACGTATCTAGCAAATATAGGTACCCAAATATATATTCGGTCGGACATGTTTTTGATTATTTAAACATTTCAATGTCAGAAAATATTATTATTATTCAGCCATTCTCGTCCCACTGCATGGCAAAGGTCTCCCTTCCCTTCTTCCACTCTTCGCGATCCAGCGCTGTAACAGGCCATGTTCTTAGGTGAGAGTCCAGCTCGTCTCGCCATCTCATCCTGGGTCTTTCACGTCTTCGCGTCACATTTTGTGGAAATACTTCTTTTACATCATTTAGTACTGAGTATAAAATATTTATTAAAATTTAAAAAGTTTTTAATCACGTCTTTTCCTTTTACTGTAAGGCAGAAGACCACAATTTTCACTTGCTACGATCCTACCAACATAACTAAGTCGTAAGAGAGAGTGTAGCGAACACTCTCTTACAACTTAGCTGGCTTACAACTTAGCTGGCTTATAAAAGGTCAACTTTTGACACACTCCAGACCGGACCTTACAACAGAAACAAAGCAAAGCAAAGAACAAAAACATCTTTCATTTCCTAATTCAAAGGATAAAAGCTTTTCCCAAATCCTTGAGCAAACAGCACTTAACTATCCTACTATGTACCAAGAAATCGCATAGAAAATTCCTTTTTCGCCGAGAATAAAAAGTAAATCTTGAGAATTACCCTAGTCTATGTAAATATTGGAGGATGACCCGACCTCAGAAATCCTCTCTGACTTAGGTATGACTTATGGTATAGCGAGACGGGAGCGAACCGACTTTTATAACGAAAGATTTTTTCCAAAAATTTCAATCATACGTCACTGCCTGTATCACCGATTTTTCTTATAGTAGACCGATTTAAAAAATATATTTTTTTGTTTGAAAGTGGTTTTCTACATTTTATGCTTGAAGGATATTTTTCGCGTAAAATTTTAAAAAGTTATCCTCGCTTCATCCAACATTGAATCCATCATTTAACTTTTCTTTTTAGTTATATTCCCAGGGTTAAAAAAATATGAAAAAAAAGATTGCGGGGTCGTCGTTAAGGTTTACAGTCGAGAGCCTCTTTGCAATTTATTTTTTAATCAATTCCACGGCTGAATCTCGTCCCGTTCCCGAGTTGTTTTAAATAACCTCCTACCCTTTTCTGTTTATTTTCTAGATAATATTTACTTAACGTTTGATATCTCAGTTTCTGGAATGCAAATTATAAAAGTCGTTCTGAGCTTTGGTTTTTATAAATTGAATCTTTATTTTATTTGGAAAACAAACAGTATCTGGGAGCTTAAAGTCTTTTGAAACAACATACCAAGGTATATATTATATACACTAATAATAATAATATAATCATATTATTATAATGAGGAAATATTTGTTGGTTTGAATTAAATAGGCTCCGAAACTACTGGACCGATTTGAAAAATTATTTTACCATTAGAATCCTGCATTATCCCTGATTAACATAGGCTACCTATAGGTATTTATCCCGGGAAAGTGAAGTTTTTCCGAGGGAACGCGGGTAACACCGCAACGGACAGCTATGTAATAATAATAATAATAGCCTTTATTCAGACAAGTGTACATTACATAATATTTCACTGTTAAAGTTATTTGTCTGTGTGCCTTTTATAGGCAAAGGCCTCCCCCAACTCCCTCCATTTCTGTCTGTCCCTTGCTACGGCTGTCCATCCTCCAACTGTTGCAGTTTTCATATCATCAGCCCATCTTTTATGTGGCCTGCCTCGTTTTCTCTTTCTGTGTCCATTAAACCAGTACATTATTCTTTTTGACCATTTATCCTCTCCCCTGATGGTATGTAGTTAGCTATAAAAAGTAAGAAATACCTACATTGATACACAATGATTGTGATCCAAAAATTATAATAGAGCATATCAACAGGTTCCTTACTTCCAAAAATGCTTACTGGTATGACTAAGCAACTTGGAACCCGTGTAACCCTTCAGCTGAACATTATTGCATGGACAGTTATAAAGTGTTTGAACGATGAATAGTCTATTTTTGTGTGTGGGATATGCCTCACCTTTTGATCCGATTGTCGTGGGTTCAAAACTCGGTTCAAACAAAAAATAAATCGAATTGATCAAAATGTATTCGGAAACTTATTTCAGTTTTGAAAATGTGAATATATATTATCAAAACTCATAGGATCCTCCCATACAATGTGTTCAACAATAACTTTCATGGTACGACACTATGGTCGTGCCTTATGTTCTTATGTTCGTTTGAAGCGCTCGTGGTCGTGCTTGCTTAGTCGTTCTTGATAGATCGTCGAAGTTAAGCAACGTTCGAAACGGTCTGTTAGTGGATGGGTGACCGCCAGTGGCATTTTCATCTGAGCGCTTCCGTGCTTCGGAGGGCACGTTAAATTGTCGGTCTCGGCTATTTAAGTCGTTAAGATAGATAGATAGATAGAAAATACTTTATTGCACACCACATAATAAAAATAAACAAAAATGGAAAACTAAACAAAAAACACAATGACATACAATCGGCGGTCTTATCGCTAAATAGCGATCTCTACCAGACAACCTGTGGATGGATAAATGGACAAATTGAAATATATATAGGGGTGTGACTAGATAAAGAATAGGTTGAAGATATAAAAGATATATATATATTTATATACACTTACTAACAACGACTTATAAACTTACATACTAATAATTACATAATTATAAATATAATAAATACGTGCATACATAATTATATAAGCCATGACGGAGGCCTTAAGGCGGCCTAAAAACTCCGTCACCAGAATTGGCCACTGACTCATACGAACTAACTTACTTTTTTATGTTCAACCGCTAGTGCGTATGAACGCTTGGACCAAACGACAAATAGACCATTTCAGTAGAACATCTAGCATTTAATAGAAATCGTGAAGATTACGGTTACCCTCAATGATATACCATTGGTTACCCTGAAGTGATACCGAAATTATTACCCAAATTAACCTACAGGTAACTAGTTTGAATGATAATGATCTCAGAAAGCCAGCCCTTAGTTATTACGCCAAACTAAACTAAATTCGCCACTAGATAAGTTTAGTACTATGTAGACCGAGTGACGACGTGAGGATTTCCTCCGTCATTGTGTACCAGAATACAATGAAGAGAGAAGTTTTGGAATATTTTTCCAGCAATTGGAAATTGAGTGGATGTACTTAAGCGGTTAGTTTGATTTCGAAAATAATGAAACTTCAAAGAAGCTACACTTTTGTAAGATTCATTTTATCCGAGTATCAACATAAGCAAAGACGAGGACAGCTCGTCTTTTTTTAGCCTGAGCTGTCTAACTGCTAGACAAAAGACCTCTCCCACTTGTATTAAAAAAACTTATTATTATGAATTATTTAGTACAGTCAGCGACAAAAGTTCATGAACAATTGGAGATTTTGAAGCTTCATTTTCATCATTGTTTATAGGAAAAAACAAATAGTAATGGTGCAAGTTAAAGCATGCAATATAAGGTAAAGTTGTATCTAAAATCCTACGAATTACGAAGATATTGACGATTCAAAAACATCAAATGTTAGATAGATAAATGATTTATTTGACGCAACATTATAACAAAGACACATGTTCATGAACTTCTGTCGCAGACGGTACGTAGTAAAAATGTGTACCATTCTGGTACGTAATGACGTAGGGTATCTACTGTTATCTCCTGGTCTAAAAGTAACGGCCTCCGTGACGAAAGCACACCTTGATGTGGATTTAATAGGCCAATAACAATAACAGGGTTATAGCCCTGTTATTTTGGCCTGTAGGTACCCTTGTTTAGAATAGTATCATTATAGTTCTAAAAGGGTAGGCAGGGGCGTACTGCAACACACACTAAGAATACAGGTTTTTATTTTTTATCAGTTTTTATTTTATTTTTGTTCTACTAAAGTGTGTTCATTTATTTTATTTTTAGAAATAGTGAGTAGGACTACTTTTTGTTTGTACATAATAAAGAATATATAATAAGTAGGTATATGTTAATTTTAAGTAATAAATCTCACCTAGATGGTTTTCTAGTCTAATGCGATAAGCATTAGACTAGAAAACTGTCTTTAATGATAATTTATAGTAAATAAATAACTGAATAACAGGACAGGATCATGATTGTATCCCCAAGGCGCGGTAGACAGTCTCTCAGATCTGTGTCTCCTAGACATTTTACCCCTAGACATCTTACCTCCCTAGGCATCTTATACATTTTGCAGGAGTTAGTACCTACTTATTCCATACGTGACAGGTTGCAAGCCAATCGCCGCATATAAGAACGCTAACTGGTTTCTTTATGATATTCCTTCACCGTTTAGAGCGCGTATTAAAGACCATATATATACATTTTACGTAACGCAAAATCTATTGATACTAGGCTGGGATTCGAACCCACGACCTTCGGATCGAAAGTCGAGGTAAAATCGCAGTCGACCATCAAGGCTAATAAACCAGTGGTAATAATGAATCACTTATCCAACACACTGGATCAAAATAACAAGTGACCAAGAAGAAGAAGAATAAGTTGTGATGATTATTGAGTAAGTAAGTAAGTTCGTATGAGTCAGTGGCCAACTCTGTTGACGGAGTTTTTAGGCCGCCTTATGGCCTCCGTCATGGCTTAACGACTTTAATAGCCGGGACCGACAATTTAACGTGCCCTCCGAAGCACGACCGCTTCAATAATATTGAGTGACAGGAAATGACTTCGCGACAGAACACAGCAACGGCGAAAGTTCGCATGTAAGACGTTAGCTTGTTCGATTTCCACCGTTGAAATTTTTTTAGCAAATATTTATCTCGGGCCTAGATGGATGTATAATAATGTATGTATTCCCAAAAATATATTCAATCATTCGCATAATATACCCGTGAAAAAATTGTCAAGCGAGCTTGAATTTTTTGTATATCAAACCTTTTTCCTTTGTTGTTCTCTACAAAGAGTTAACCTAAAAGTCCTTACAACGACCCTGAGTGAGGTGTAAAATGCGAATATAATGGAAGTGGGACATTTAGAAGGACGCTATGAGTAAGTGAGCGTAAGGAACCTCGAAACAGAGAAAGCAAAGTTACTATATATCTATCAAAGAGCTACTATCAGATAAAATAATAGGTACAATCTACTAATAACAGACAGACAGACGGACAACAAAGTGATAATGATCCTGTAAGGGTTCCGTTTTTTCCTTTTCAGGTACGGAACCCTAAAAACTAACTGCACTCCGCGGTGCTATCTGCGTTTGCACTTTTCTGGGATAAACATTCCATGCTATTCCAGACTATGATCCCGGTTCCAAATTCCATCCAAATACATACAGTAGTTTTTGCATGAGAACCCCTAGATATTCTACTGAATTGAACGTAGGTTAAACACACTACGATAAATGTGCGTAAACAAGAAACTAGTACATAAAAACACCACCGTTTTTGGTGATGTTTTTATGTATCAATAGGATACGAACTAGATAGAATGTTTAATGCAAATATTTGGATGTTTATTGTATATATGTAGAATAGAATAGAAAAAAGTTTATTTTGTGCCACAAAAAGCTTACATTAAATTTAAAAAACTAAGTCCATAAGCTATTTAAACACAAAATTGGCCACCACTCAGCGTGTGCTGCAGCAACTTGAAGGTGCTGCAGCGCTGGTTTTCTGTGGTGCCGGTTAGTTCGTGTGTGGCAGCAGCTGCACACGTATACACATAGTTTGAATTAATAACTTTTCTAAAATATATAATAACTAAATATAGGTAAGTAGGTACATATAACAATTCCTTAATCTAGGTAGGTAAACTATTTTTCAGTTACTAAGTAAGTGTAATTAAAATATTAATAATATAAACGCCAGAACGACTACCTTTGAAATTGGACCTGTGAAGTTAATAAATGTTTTTTTAGTGCTTTTTTAAAGGAGTAAATGCTTTTATATGTGATATGGATCGATGAAAAATTAAACTGGTTAATGACGATAAGTAAGAAAATATAGATGAACCTAATATCGTCCTACGGGTTTGTACTCGTGCAGATGTGAGTGACCGGTTGCACTCACGTGAAGTGAAATAGATTTCACATACTCTTTTGTATTCTCAAAGTCCATGCATTGCCAAGTTGCGGGTGCTCTAGATTGAGCCAAAAATTCAGGACACGTTCTGCTAGCAATGGCCAGTTAAATAAAACTGCCAATATGTTTGGAAAATCCTTTACGTCTTTATTCAACGAGTTTTTTTTTATAAATCTGTCTCGTCTAAATACGTCTACCAAAATTTAAAACATGATGTCTATCTCATGTTACCTATCAATATAATTCAGTAGTTAGAAATAAAATTACACTTTTATTTTCAAAATGGTTTTTCTTACAGAGTAACGACTGTATCCTCGAGGCGCGGTAGACAATCTCTCAGATATTTCTTTGTATTCCAGATCTTTTGAAGATGTCTGGGCGGTAGTCAGAGGAATGTCCAAATACATATTTGTTATGCCCACATCTTGCAGAAGATTTTGGTTACCTAAGTTAAACGGCTGATTAATATCCCATATAAAAAAAACGTGTCGCGATCGTAGCAAGTGGAAGTCTGTTGTTTCTGAAACTACAGAAAATAGGCATAGTTTTATGTTTTAGTAGAGGCATAGTTTTATGTTTTAGTAGCTTTAGAACCCGTAGCTAACACCAGTGCCCGAGTCAGAATCAAAGACAAAAATATTCAATGGGACCACTGGGATCACTTTGAAAAGTCTTCAAAACTGTGTGATAACTCCCTCGCCACCGAGACTTTCAAAAACAATGTAAGTATAGAACATTAGGTTCCACAGCAGCAAAGCCACAAGACACTGGTAAAATAAAAATTTACCTAAATCATCAAGGATTTGGAAAGCCTTTGTACAGTCAAGTTTATTCGGTTCAAGCGCTCCCCAAAAATTCTTTATCGGAATGAAAAAGTAATTAAAGAAAACTCTTTAACGGCATCCCTCGAGATTTATCGCTTAAATTTAACGTCCCAGTAATGGACAGGGGGAGTAGGGTTGAGGAAAATTTCGGAAAAACCGGTAAATTCTCTAAGTTTAAACAAAACAGACGGTATTGCGCAATTTAAGACCTTTATCGACTTTCTGGGAAAAATCATCATCATTTTACTGCCCTGAACATGCCCTACATGTGCGAGTCGGCAAAAAAGGGATATAGGGGGTACAGATATCAAAAATACTAAAACCGTCACTATATTTTTAGAGAACGGAAACCAACTTCACCCAACAAAAAAAGCATTTACCAAATCCTAATAATATAATAAATCTGAAAGTTTGTGAGAATGTTTGGATGTTTGTATGTTTGTGTAACAATCACGCCTAAACCAGTAAACCGATTTGGATGAAACTTGGAATAGGCGTAGATAGTGACCTGGAATAGCATATAGGCTATTTAAAATGTTGGTACCACGCGGGCGAAGCCGCGTGCAGAAGCTAGTAAGCTATAAATCAAAATAAATTCAGAAAAACAAAAAATAAACTTAAAAAGCCGGTTTTTCACTGCTCTAACGAGGAAATCGAGATATTTTCATGTTCAACAATTTTCAAGTTTCATTACGAACGGAGTGTTTTTAAAGATAATGATTAAGTGTTTAAAGTGATTCGCGAATTTGGTGACGTTACAGTTTAATGGGGATCCGACAAGCTTCGAGACATTTTAAGCTTTGGTTTCTTGAAGGTTTTAGTTTTAGGCACAGTTGTCTATGGTTTTAGGTCTTTAACCAGCGCTGGTCCTACCTGGTATTCAAAAAGTAAATTTAGTATTTTTTTGTGTGGTATCATGTACTCGTTGTTTCTGATATTAGGTATACTAGTGTGGGATTCGGGGGGTTAAGACTAACTTTTATTTCCAGGCACTTTGAGGCACCATTTTAGGCTATGAAGCTAAACATAGGACTGTGCATAGTAGACGATTTTTGTTGCCTAAAATCAACGGACACTGTAGGGTCAGAAATGCCTATTTTAGTTTTGTTAAGTACATAATTATAGTGCATTCTGTGGCATCCTTTTACTGGGCAAACAGGTATGTAGCTTACATAAGAAATTGCTAATACATACATACATAAAGTCACGCCTCTTTCCCAAAGGGGTAGGCAGAGACCACGGATCTCCAGTCGCTACGATCCTGACACACAACTTTCGCCTCATTCACTCTCATTACATTCTTCATACATGCTCGTCGGTTTAGGGTACTTTTGACCTGGCTCTTCTCCAAAATGTCGCCAATTTGATCCAAGAAGTTTCGCCTAGGCCTTCCCCTTCCAGCTGTCCCATACACACTCGCCTCATACACTTGCTTTGTCAAACGACTGTCATCCATCCTCTCTACATGCCCAAACCATCTTAACATACCTTTTTCGATCCTCAACACTATCTTCTTTCACTCCACACTGTTCCCTTATCACACTATTTTTCACTATCCTTCAACGATTTATTTAAATTTGAATGCTAATATTTTTGAGATTTTTCTGTACATAAATAAGTAACAAAACAAGCTTAATTTGTCATGTCTCTGATTAGAAAATATCGTGCATTTGTTATATTGTATTAGTGCAAACTACACTGTTTTGTTACGCAGAGCTCACAATCGAATAAGCGAAAATCAGTCCTTTTGTCTAAAACAGATGCGGAATATAGATACCCTTGCTTGAAGCTCCAAAGGGGATTTTGACACTAAAATTCTCGAAATCCCCTTTGAGGGGGATTTCTAGAGGAGATTTTGACACCAACCCAATACGATTCATAGAATTCGAGTTTTATAAACCAACCACAGCAAATTGTCGCGTTGGCCGATTGGTGCCTATACTTTCAATCTGAATTTCGTGAGTTCAAACCTTGTTCGTGTAATAAGATTAGTTAAGATAATTATTGTACGATTTATTTCATACATACATTGGACGATAGATTTTTTTTTTAGAAAATATATGCGCAATACCGTGAGTTTTTGAACGGTAAAGGAAAGTATCGTGAGGTCCAGATAGTATAGCTAACTTTGCATTCGAGCATATTGTACCCAAATAATAATAATGCTGGACTTTTCACACATCATCACCTAGCCCCAAAGTAAGCAGAGCTTGTGTTATGGTACATGACTGATATACTACTTAAATACATTTTGTTTGTAAATACATATTATTATATATAGAAGCACCCAGACCCGAGATATTTGTAGATCATACATTGGTCCCGCCGCGTGGATCGAACCCGCAATCTCTTGCGTCGCAGGCGGGCCTTTGCTCACTGCGCTACAGAGGTCGTCAGTCGAATTGATCTTGGAGAATGTCTACCAGTGACAATTTTTGTTTCGTTTTGTCATCATCTTCCTGCCCTTGTTCCACATTATGTGGTGTCAGCACAACATATTGTGTTCTTCTTTCAATGTCCTCTTTCAGCCGTCTCAACACTCACTCTTTTCTTACTCATGTCATCCTTCACACAATCCGTCCATATTTTATTTTGCCAGCTTTACTCATCAAACCATCAAACATTCATTATTTCATTGAGATACGAAATTATCAAAATTTTAGATTCTGACGGGATTCAAACCCGCAACGATTAGACGATATACCTAAAGCCGGAGTGCCTTATACCGCTCGGCCACGGAATCCTTAACGTCGCAATCGATATTTTTAATGACTTTTTATTTCTCAATGAAATACCTAAGTATGATTTAACACTAAAAAAATATTAAAAATTATTAATTGTTTTGTTTTTTAAATCATTGTAAAGTTTCGTTTCTTAATGCGCAAATTTTTGCGCGTTGCAGTGAGTGCAACACGCATATGATAGTTGCACGTAGACTAGCCATTCAGCAGCATCCAGGACTAACAATCTATCTCACTCCAAACAATATTTTTCTATTCACGCCAGTGACAGTAAAAAGAGAAAGACAAATTTTTCAAATCTAAAAAATCACTATAACACATTTATCAATGACTCTCTCGAACTCCAAAACGTGTTCTGCGAAAGTGAACCAAGATTCTAATATGACAAACTCGTTAATCAATGCAGTCATTCAATATTTATTTATTTGTGTTTAGATATTGCTACTTTTTACGTAATACGTAGACCCATACTATAAATTTAGATAAAAAAGTATTATGCATATCAGTCATGAGGTTACTATAGCACAAGTGAAGCTGGGGCCAAATTGTGCTCATGTCCAGCAGTATTTATTTTCTATAGAAGCACGAATGGCTCAGAGAAGATTATTATTATATTCATTCAGTCTACAAAAGGCGCATTAGTATTAGAACGAATGTCTAAGTTAAATGTTACCTAATGTTTAGTTATGGCTATGTATAATTTTAATACTTTTTAATACCTACTTACTTTTTTCTGCTTTACACAAATCAAGATGGGCATGAATGCAATTCATAAAGTTAATATTCCCTTTTTTGTGAAAATTAAACACTGAAAATGAGCTGAAATGCAGCTTTGGAATCATATAAAAAGGTTTGCGTAGAAATTGTTATTTTATATAATATTCAATTGAAAATAATATTAAACATATTCAAGCAACCTAATAATTTGAATTTTATAATTACTTAAACAAATAATACCAACATACTTACAGGATTTAAATGTCTAGAAATTTCTGAATCACTGCAGATACTCACTTATCAATTAATTAATCCTTATTGATGAACACCAACCACTCACTAAGTACACTTTCCACTCAATAATCACACTAAAATAATTAACACATCTGTCAAATCACTGTCAACAATCGAAGTCCAATTCAATCTTTACTTTTCAATTTTATAAAAAAAAAAAAAAAATTATCTTACGCAAACGTAATGTTTTCGTAAAAATTTATAATTCGTTTACGCGTATCGTAATCCGATTTCATAGAGCACCAAACGTGCGTCCCGCGCGACTGCCCGATGGGAACTAAACCCAATACCTGCAGAGTCACGCACACAGATGCATCGCACGCATACACAAACGTCGGAACTTGCGCTTTAAGCTCGGAGCCCACGTGCCGAGTTTTTTTTCCATTTTTTTCTTTTTTTGGATTGTTTTTTCCCTCCCTTATCATTAGCATTCGACACATTGTAGGCTGTTCTGTCGGGCTACTGTAATTTATACGGCTGGGTGTCATTTTTACGGCGTCTGGCGCATTCGAACGGTAATGAAGAACCGTGAAATATGACGCGGAAGCGGTGCTGTGGTTTTCGGTAAAAGTTGCGTACAGGGTTTTTCATTTAGCTTTTGGCTTTGTAGATGAAAGTAAATTACTTGGTAAACAGTGGAGCTTGTATAATGGTTTGTTCATCACTTTCAATATTTATCAATGAATATCAACGCTATGAATTACCTACCTCGTATAACTGTTATCTACAAAATTTGTATGCTGAACTACTTTTTATGTTATTGTATGATATAATTCATTTTATCTTTCTAATATCGTCGCTTTAGGGAGGCAGTGCGAAAGCAAAATCCCTCCAGTGTAGGTTTAGTTAATAAGTAGGTAATTATTATATTATTTATGTGTCCATTATACATAGTTGTATATCTAAGATATTTATTTATAGCAATAGTCTAAATAATTTTTATTATTTGTTAATACCGTGTATTTTTATAAAAATCTTTTTACTCGGTCTACCGCGATACAGGCTTGGCCTAGTGCGGGGTCCGTTGTAAATTATTTGTAAGAAATAAATATGAAATAAATAAATAAAATAAATATAGGAGGAAGAATCCGAAATCAATACTTCTATTTTGAAAATTATTTACTGTAAAACAACTACCATTTTCATATAATAAAAGCCACTTCTAGACTAAAAAACTTAACAACAAAATCTTAATGAAATTTTCAGATCAAAACTACCTTTTCCTTTTACGTTGTTCTTTCCTTAAGCTTTGAGTATTTTTATATTTTCCTTAAATCCCAGTTTCGGAAAAGTATTATTAATGGAGGGTGTTCCTGAGTGGACAGAGAGATAACGCCGGTGGTCCCAAAACCACCCCGGACACTTGAAAAAACTTCATACAAATTCAGAGAAAAAAAATTACACAATTATCTTCATGTGTAAAGTGCTCTTCGTTCATAATGACAAAGTTTACGCTTGGAAAACTCAGGTATGTACAAAGACAGAGACGAACTCAAAATTTCTGATATGTGCGACAAGGAAAGAAGGCACTGCTTGGCCACCGACATAAACGAACTTACTTACTTACTGCTTGGCAAGCGTTAGGACGTGACAAAAGAACGCAATCGAACTCCTGGGGCGGGGACGTGCAGGGCGGGGAGTGTCCAGTCTATTCGTAGTAGAGTAAATTATTCTCTGTTCCAGTCAGGTGAATATTGGCTCCCGGAAGAAAGTGGATCCCAAGCCTTATTAGCACTTATTTATAAATTGTTATATCATACTTTTACACAAAAAATAAATGTCATACAACTGCTTAGCACCACTTTGAGTCTTTATTATTTACAGAATAAATTATATATTCAAATGTAATTATTGGTCATCAGACCACCAGCCAGATGGTCTGAGGGACCGTAAGGTATGTAAAGGTTACAAAAAGTATACGGTTCTTTTACGATTGTTTCAGTACATTATGTAAAAAAATACTGAAAAAGTGGCGTCATAATGATGAGTTTTTATAATCAGTAGTGAGTGTGGTCTGTTACATTTGTGACATTTTATCAGTGGAACTAGTGTTTACTATTATGTGACTAGGATATGTAATTATGCATTTTTTTTTTGCTTTGTGATAGTTAATAGTAATATTTATTTATTTCTCTCTCACAAAAAAAAATGCATAATAATTATTTGTGATAATTGTGTCAGAAACATGGTTCATCACTTAATTATTTGTTTTGATTGTCACGTTATCAGTCGACAATATTTATGCGAAAGAAATCTGATAACATGATCACGAGACAAAGACGACTCCTTTGAATTTTCACTCTCATTTGAGAATGAAAACTAGTGTTAAGTTTAAGTAAGACTAGTGTTAAGGGCACTTAAGTTAGGATTTTGTGATAAGCTCAGTGGCGTTCAACCACAGACTGCCACTGGGTATTCTGTTTCGCTTTGCAGTCGCTCTGTAGCCGATTTGACATTGCAAAGCATTCTAGCAAAATGGAGAGTCAGCGATCAAAATAAATAATTAATTACTAGACATTTTCACATCATCTGGCCCCGATGTAAGCAAAGTTTTAAGAGTAGAGGTAGACCATAGAAAAGATGGATGGATTGTGAGAAGGATAAAGGAGTGAGTGTTGAGATGACGGCTGATAGAAGATAATGAAAGAAGAATACATGTTGTGCCGAACCCACATAATGTGGAACAAGGCCAGGAAGATGATGATGACAAAGCGAAATAATAATTATCCCTTGTCTCGGTAGACATTCTCTAAGATCAAGACGATGTCTGTAGCGCAGTGGGAGAAGGCCCGCCTGCGACGCAAGATATTGCGGGTTCGATCCCCGCGGCGGGACCAATGTTTGTATGATCTACAAACATGTTGTACCGAACCCACATAATGTGGTCAAGGACATGAAGATTATAATGTCTGCTTACAACTATTTTATAAATACGTAGGTACCTATGACACATCGATGCAAAAGTTCGATGCAATGCAAAAGATCTAAATGCTACAGCGTTGACGTAGTCTAGATATTCCTTACAAAAGTGTACCTGACTAACAATCAAGGCCATACAAAATTGAACCTTATTTCGTTCAAAACTGCTCGTTTGATTAAATTTTCCAAACTATAATTTAAGCATTACGGTTTGTTCACTGCGAGAAATTAATTCCCCACTGATGTAAACTAAGCACCATGAGAACATATTAATGTAACATCGTCTTAAGCGCCCGAGGCTAAGCCACAGGACTTGAAGAATAGCTGGCACACTCAGAAAATGCAGTATAGATAATAAGAATGACGCCAAAGTAATGTATACTGTGTTTTTGAGTTGTGGGGCGCGTAAATGCAAGAGTTTCAATTAAAAGTTTCATTTGGCACGAGACATAATGAGTTTTTTGTTCCGGTTGAAAATAATTATACAGGGTGTAAAAAGACAACTACCGAAAACTGAGGGGTTGCAATCAGACCATGATTCTAAACATTTTTAGCGAAAAAAAAAACGCAAATTTTTTTTTACTTATCTCAGTCATTTTACGTTATTTTCGGTTATTTACTACCAGGACAACATAATAAGACCATACCTACCTAATAGTTTCATTTATAAAAGAAAAAAACAGTTAAAACTCAAAATCCAGCAATCTACGTAAAAAAACGCGCCCAGTACATACGCAAACAGTACTCTTCAAACGTTGTTTTCTCCGGATATAATGATTTTTTCGGAAAATCCTTTTGGATTTGGTTGTGTGTTGGGATGCTCTACCTACCCCTTTCGGCTTCGGTAGACGTCTTTTTACACCCTGTATAACGCGAAAATACACAACACAAATAAATAATAATTAAATAATGCTGGACATTTCACGCAGCATCATCTAGCCCCAAACTAAGCAAAGCTTGTACTATGGGAACCAGATAACTGATATACTACATACTTTTTGTTTTTAAATACATACATATAAAAAAAAGTAAGTAAGTTCGTATGAGTCAGTGGCCAACTCTGGTGACGGAGTTTTTAGGCCGCCTTAAGGCCTCCGTCATGGCTTAACGACTTAAATAGCCGGGACCGACAATTTAACGTGCCCTCCGAAGCACGGAAGCGCTCAGATGAAAATGCCACTGGCGGTCACCCATCCACTTACAGACCGTTTCGAACGTTGCTTAACTTCGACGATCTATCAAGAACGACTAAGCAAGCACGACCACGACCGCTTCATACATACATATTATAGATAGAAACACAGACGCGAGATAAATATTTGCAGATCATACTAACATTTTATCCCGCCACGGGGATCGAACCCGCAACCTTCTGCGTCTCAAGCGGGCTTTCACCCACTGCGCCACAGAGGTCGGATTAGATAACATAATTAGTTCTAGAAATCTAAATAAATCATTTATTTTCAGCATTGTATTGCTCACTCGCTTAGTATGGTCTCTCAAGTTAAATTCCAAATACTGCGTTCTATTTGCAGCAATCCATTGAATTCCCTTGAAACTGTGTTCGTTCACCGCATGAATTCCTCAGCTGTGCATCAGCTGTTTTCATAGAACTGTGAAATTACACAGAGTAATGTACACAGAAGCAACAAACATTATTATTCTAACATGGACCTGTTTTCTCAATAGCATAATATTTATTTAGGTTTTGCGTTAACGGCTGGCCGATGAGTATCGGCGCAGTGACAAAAATGCAGTAAGTCTCGTTTGAGATAATTATTATACTTTCTATTTCGAAAATCTGTGAGAAAAGCTTGTGCTTAGTTTTTAACGAGTGCTTAGTTTTAGTGAAGTGTGTGGAACTAATTATAATATCAATTGTATTATTAACTAACTATTATGACCATGCTTCTGTTACTTTGCTTAGTTGTCCCAACTCTATTACAAATGTTGTCCGTTGTGAGGGCATCTCTATTCAAAAATATTATATTGACTCTGTGGGAAAAGTGACAGCCCGAGCGCCCCCTAACGGGACGCGCGAGAACTGTCACTTTTGCCGGCATCGATTTGTGAAAAAGATCAGAGGATTCTTGTAATTATTCTTAGATCCTAATGTAATTACCGAAAGCGTAATACAGTTTTTATATTATCACTGCAACTGGTTGTTTCATTAGTTAACACTTCTGGCAAATAAATTTCATTTCATTTCATTTCATTTCAACAGTCCAACAAGTAGGAGGCACCGTTCAGTGAGACTAAAAAGCTGAAATTCTCCTGCGCTAGCATTGAAAGTTAAAGATACCTAAATTTTATAAGCCAAGAAGAAGTAGCTTATAAACTACTAGCTGTCCGTCGCGGTGTTACCCGCGTTCCCTCGGAAAAACTTCACTTTCCCGGGATAAAATATAGCCTATGATGATAGTAGTATTACTATCATCATAGTTCCGAGGGAACAGGGTTATTTGTAAAACACCGGTAACCTATCAGGACTGTATAGTCCTGAGAGGTTACCGGTGTTTTACAAATAACCCTGTTTATTCATCAGGGATAATTCAGGATTCTAATGGTGAAAGAATTTTTCAAATCGGTCCAGTAGTTTCGGAGCCTATTCAATTCAAACAAACATACAAACAAACAAATCTTTCCTGTTTATAAACTATACAACAATAATAAGTATTAAATACATTATTCGAATGCTGTAATTTTTTTTTTAATTTTTCCTTAAAATGTTACTTACCAATTTTTCTACACTGTGGTAAAGTCATGTCAGTTAGCTTAAACTTTTACAAAAAAAACTAAATACTCATTCTTGAGTTGAACATCTCAGAAATAAGAAGTCCCCCTTGATAGGCATGGGGCAGTCAACATAGAGACCTTTTTAAATTGTGACCTTTTTAAAAAATGAAGCGCTCGTGGTCGTGCTTGCTTAGTCATTCTTGATAGATCGTTGAAGTTAAGCAACGTTCGAAACGGTCTGTAAGTGAATGGGTGACTGCCAGTGGCATTTTCATCTGAGCGCTTCCGTGCTTCGGAGGGCACGTTAAATTGTCGGTCCCGGCTATTTAAGTCGTTAAGCCATGACAGAGGCCTTAAGGCGGCCTAAAAACTCCGTCACCAGAGTTGGCCACTGACTCACACAAACTTACTTACTTTTTTTTTAAATTATGATCTTATGTGACTTATGTGGTGGAGAGAGCTGACAGACACTGGTTATTATTAGAACACTGTGCGAAGTCCAGAATCAGCGACATCAGTTAAACTCACACAAACGAATAAACCCATTAGTCCAGAATCATGATTCTGGGAAAAGTCCGGAAATCAATTACCCAGATGATCAAGTAATGGGTACCTGAAGCTACGTCTCCGATTGTCGCTGAGTTATCGATCGGCCGAGTTTTTTGAGACTTTGATGGATCGACGCAGGCATTTCGCTCAACGGTGATATTGCGTTTGGGCCAAGTTTTATTAAGTTTTTGGTTGCACATTATTCTAAGGTTAAATAGAGGCTATGTTGATAGACAATTTCTTTGCAACTTACATTTTTTTTGTAAAATTACTGCTTTTGGCTATTTTATCAATCAAAAAATCTACTTTTACTAAGAACAAATGCAAAATTGGTTAAATGGCGGCATGTTGTTCCTTCACGCGGATACTGAATGAATTTTGATGAAATTATGGTGGATTTTCATTCCAGTTACTTTTTACTTTATAAAAAGTGAAGCATTCCTGGGGGACCACAAGTTACTCCGCATAATGAAATATTGTCCATTTAGTTAATAAAGACGTGTGTAATAAATCATTTTCATTCTATTCGTTTAAAAATAGTGAAGCTATTGAGCTAGTTGTCTATAACTTACACCATCCACATACTTTCATTTACTAAGTAAATATAGAATAGGAACTTTTCTATTACCGATGTTTGTGAACGTTTTGGTCCATTCTACGACATCCAACAAGATTTATTACTTTGTACATACTATAGCTAGTATACTCCTTGAACTTTACAAGGTGTACAACATTAACTATACAAAATACAAGTAGGTACGACATAATAGACCACGCAAGCGATGGCGCGACGAGCTGGACACCGTCAGCGACTAAAAGTGCGGGCAATGGCGTTAGACGGGAAAGCTTGGAAAACTAGAGGGGAAGCCTTTGCCAGTGGCTACCTAATAAAAAAGTTACCATTTTATTTCAGTTTTATTGTCTAAGTGCAGGGTAAAGGCCTTTTTTTCAATGACTCTAACCAACAAAAAAATATTTTAGCGAAACGCAAAAGTACTGGCAAGCTCTGCATAACATCAGGCAGATTGAGGTCAAATGCTGACCTATTTAATTTGATAAAAAAATGTTTTAAGCGGAAGATGACGTATCAATGTGAATGTGCTTTTGGCCTATCCCTACATGAGAAACGCAATTTTAATTTCTTAGTGAATTTCAGTCGATGTTAATTCGAACAAAGTTTACTTTTACGTAAAGGTCTGTCATAATGTAACGATATTGCATTAAGCGTACATTGGGGTTCTGTTTTTCAATGATTTATTTTTTACTTAAAAGGAAGTTAAATAAAACTGTTTACTTTTTATTTTTTGGCAATAGTTGTGTTACAACTTGTAATCTTACTATTTTATTTATTAATAATATTTATTTTATTCGATTAGTATTGAAACCAACGAGGTCTTTTTGTACTGTCGGATATTACGAGAATAGTGTTTTTGAAAAAATATTATAGAAAAATAGCTAATAATTTATAAAACTACACATTTCTGATAATAACAGAACTGATTCTTCCGACTTTCCGGTATCAGAAACTCAGAACAGGAATAAATATTTGCATACGTTTGTCCTGCCGCAAGAATCAAACTCACTCAACGTCGTAGCCAAATCACACTCGCCACGTCAGGTTTTCATAAATGCTGCTATAGTAAAATCTATTCAGAAAAAGACAACTTTTTTGTCTACAAACATCAAGTCAATGAACTATTAGAACGACTATGTTTACGTTTTAAAGAGTCGTTACAGTGTTTATTTTGTGTTGCCGGTGTCAATTTTAACTTTAACTGCTGTCAACAAATAAAATATACTAATAAAATTTAGAGTAATGTTTGTGAGTTCGTATTTAGTAATGCGTGTTTAAAATAAAAAAAAATGAAAACTTCTTAAAGAGCGTTGGGCATTTTTGAGATAAGAAAAAACCATCAATCTCGAGTCGCGAGTCACGTTACCGACACAATATCTTACTATAGCTTAATCGTCACACATTGTATCTTCATAATGGCCAAAGCGATAAAGCTCTACTTCTGATTGAGTGAGACAACCGTTCAAATCCCAGTAGGACAGTCACTTTTTGCACTTTATTTTTTTTGTACTTTTTTTTGTTTAGAACCGTTACTGAAACCTCGTTCAAATTTTCACTTCTGTGCACTCCTGGAGCACCATTGTTTTCTTTTAATTTTATGTAAATCATTTTACTTACACAACATGGTAAAAAAATGCCACAAGAAAATAAAATGCTCTACGCTAAAGGGGTTTTCACTTACTCATTCGTCAACTGTTTCCTTCATTAATAATCATCTCTCACACAATCCAATCACTTTTTCCCAGCTCTACTTGCATACCTATTCATCGATGAGTATACTATATCATTCTAAATTCATTCACTTTTCAAAAATAGGTACCACTTTGAAAATACCCCTGATATAATCTTTCCTTATCTACCCTACACATCTATCTTAACAATCGCATCTGCGTTTTTGGTTTCACAACTGAAACCGCGAGTCGAAACTAGTCGTTAAAATAACAAACGATTTTTTTATGTTGACTCATGGGACACTTTTAACATGTTCTTGTTAATGTTACAGATTAGTGTAACACTAATATTAAGAGCAATATTTAATGTTTAAGAGTTTTTGACGGAGGTTTTTATGAACTGTTACATATTCTAAAATATTATGGCGTCAATCGTCAACACAAATATGAGAAATTTGAGGCTCATATTCATATTAGCTGATCTCACATATTATGTCCGCACCGTACCGCAGTCATTTTTCTATAGAAAAAATACTGATGACATCAGAAAATGCGGCTCGCTTCTGACGTCTCAGCATTTCCTCTATTGAATTGACAGTTGGCGCGTTCGGCGCGGATGGGTCGTGTCGTATTACCGGCTTTATTACTCAAGCATTGATCTTTTAAGCACTGTTTATAGATGAGCTTTTTTCAAACTCAAAGTCAAAAATCATTTTATTCAGCAGTAGGACCGCTGGGATCACACAGAATCATTGTAAATTGTATCTATAATAATGATATTTAAAGAATAGTCTTAAAACGAGATGATTTTACTCTTGTAATACTTTTATTTCGGCTTGAGTGCATTTTTTACTTTCTATTAATCTATTTGAGAATAAATTACGTGTTATAAGTGAATTGGTGCTGAGAGCAATAACAGTTTTTTATGGTAGGTAAATATCACATCTATTTCATCGCCCATTAGTCAAAATGAATCTAGGTCCTACTTTTGAGGTAAGTACATTTTTCCGGGTGTGGGATTTTTTTGAGCATTCTCCTTTAAATACGTACTTTTCCTCTACTTTTCTAATAGTTTATTATTTATTTTTGTTATACCTACATCATAATTTAATTCCAATAATGTGATTACTACAATTTAGACGTAATCGCAAAACGGACTAAACAAACTTTTTAATTGAGTTACGATCGTCCTAACTGAAAATCAACTCGAGCAGTTAACTTGGTAGCAAATATTAATAAACAATGTACTACGGGCGGCAATTAGTCGGGCAATCTTTATCTCGCAATAAAACTTTTAATTGTAATTACAATTAAAACACTCCTAGATCCATTTTCTTCGCGTTAAACAACAATTTTGTTTTGTTTTAGATAAGAAATAGGCCCTCGCTACACAACAAGTCACATTGTGAGGAAATGAATGTGGATGGATATGTGTGTGAGTGGAGGTAGACCTAAGAAAAGATGGAATGTGTGAAAGGAGATATGGGTAAGAAAGGAGTGGATACGGAGATGACGAGTGATAGAGGAGAGTGGCGGAAGAGAACATAATTATGTTGTGCCGACCCCGCATGAGCGGGGATAAGGGCAAGTCAAGGATAATGTTTTTTTCAATAAGATTCTGAAGTTTAAATTCTGTATAAAAAAAAACATTTTACCCGACTACAAGGAGGTTTTCAATTCATCGGAATCTTTGTTTATTGTTTGTTTCCAAAACGCCTGGACCGATTTGGAAAACACTTCATTATTTGAAAAAGTTATACAGATTAGTTCTATTCCAGAGAGTTTCTTATTTTATCCGCACAACTTAAAAAAATCTTATACTTGTAATTTTCTGGAGTCAAACATTAAAATCACTCGTTTGTGTCAGTCCGTGAATTTTGACTACCGCATTCCCGCGTTTCCGCAAGTCGATGTAAAATGACAAAATTTATATGCGTTGCTGCAGGCTACGCATTCATTGGAACGCGTTACCTGGAACGCCGAGTCTGTACTTAGCTTATCAACCAATATTGGGGAATCAATATTGGGGGACATGGAAGAAGCCTCCTCGCGGAGTACCTCGGAAACAGCTAGGACACGGTAACGCAGTGTCCTAGGCTGGCCAATTCTTCCATCACAATGGCTCATAACAAAGACCACCACCAACGTGTGCCAACTGCTCAACCAAGCAACAAAAGAGGCCGTAGAGGTGGCTGAATACTGGTCTAAATACACCGCTATTTCATGACTACCAAAAAAAATTTAAGGACAGTTGCAACAGATGCAGAAAATAATAATGGCATGGTCAGAACTTTTTAAAATTTAACTGTCACAAAGAGGATTGTAGTCAACCAAAACCGAACAAAACTTTATGAAAACTGTACAAATAAGTACTATAGATAACAATCGCGTACAGACTCTCATTCGAACTATGTTCTCGTATCATCCCTAGTCAGTAAAACCGCAGTAGCTATCATACATCCATGTCTGACTCGTCTCGTCTCTTTTTGAGGTTATAATTTTTTTTCTCTTTTTTCGAGTTTTTACTACATAAATGTGATCAGTAACAGACACCGAGACCATGTTTAAAATTTTGTTGGTAGTTAAAAATAGGGGTGTATATATGAGTACCATTGACTCGAAATGAATGATGAACCAATATTCATACTTATAACATCATCCAAGTTTACAAAACCGTATCAACCATCGTGTTCTATGCAGAAGTGTGGCTGAGGCTTTACAGGACATAATTTGTTTTCCACGTTTAAGATAAGGCACTGTTAAATTTTATCTCCCACTACAGCCTGAATATTTAATTTTACGGTCCAAATGATGGCGTCAACGTTTATTAAAATTATGAGATATGAAAAGAATATTGTAGATATTTTTTGTTATTCGTTTCAGTTGACAAAAAATAATGTTTTTAGGTGCAAAAACCCTGGATTATTAGACCCCTCGCAGACTGCAGACTTTCTATCGGCCGATAGTTGAAACGGAATATACTTCTCCATACTCATTACGAGCCGAAGTATGTTCCGTCTCAACTATCGGCCGATAGAAAGTCTGCAGTCTGCGAGGAGGCTTAGACCGTTTACATGATGTCATTCTGGTATATCTCTTGCCTCTTGCCACAGAGTATTAGCTCTTGCTCCCTTGAGTTAGAGAAAGCAAGAGGCAATAATGGTATGCCGTATTGGAATGTAAACGGCGTCGTATAATAAAAAAAAATGCTAGACAGCATCATCTAGCCCCAAACTAAACAAAGCTTGTACTATGGGAACCAGATAACTGATATACTACTTTTATACTTTTTGTTTGTAAATACATACATATCATACATAGAAACACCCAGATACCACGACAAATATTTGCAGATCATACAAACATTTATATCGCGGCGGGGATCAAACCCACAACCTTCTGCATCCCAAGCGGGCTTTCATCCACTGCGCCAAAGAGGTCGTCCTAATAATGTTTTGCAAGTATATCATGGTCAAAAATACTCCAAAAATAGGACATAGTTTGATCAAGTATTACAAAGGTAAGAAAAGTCGGCGATGAACTAATAAAAAGTACAAGCTTTCAAAGAGGGGCAAAGATCCACAATTTCTATGGATTGATAGAAATAGTAGACGAAATCAGAAAGAGGCCTCCTTCGGGCGCAACTAATCTTTTTACCACACTGGTTCATAACTAGTGACACAAGAAGAGTCACAGATAATTTCATCATTTCTCACGATGTGTTCCACCAAAAACGTCAAGGACTAACCAACTTTAATAATAAAGAGGTTCAGGATCACCTTAATCCGCGTTCCAGTCCGGAAATTAAAATATTCATCGCAAAGACGCCCCGAATACAAACGGGCTAACATTTTCCGTTCCATTGGTATGGTAATGCATTAAGAGGTCTGATTTTGTTTTTCACTTATTTCCTCCATGTTTTTCTGAAAGGATCAAATTCGGAGTGGATCCGAATTTTCAGGGGTTAACATGTGAATGAAAATATGAGGAGCTTTGGCAGGGTACCAGTCTATTAACCCCCATGTAGGCAGTTTGTATCTGCGCGCCTCATACGAGGGTCACTAGTTAGTGATGCTGATCATGGAATAAGACTACATGGAAGGGAAGAAGTAGGTACATTGAAGTAAGGGCAGGCATAGAGGTAGACCAAAATTGCTTCATCATCATCATCAACATCTCAGCCATCCAGCGTCCACTGCTGGCTCAACATAGGCCTCCCCCATAGATTTCCACAGCGATCGATCTTGTGCAGCCTGCACCCAACGGCTCCCAGCAACCCTCACAAGATCGTCTTTCCATCTCGTGGGGGCAAAATTGCATAGATGGCGGAAAATATAAGATGGCCGCTGGTTTCTTGAATATAGGAGTGGTTTTTGATGCGACCTGAGCTGTAGTGCCACAATTTTTGATTCACAACTCAATTTTCAAAAACTTCATGTCAGCTGTAAAGAGCTGAGAAATCATGCCGTAAACATTTCAAATAACGTTTTTGTTAGAAGAAAGCTGACCGCACATAATAGTTCGCGCCGCCGTAATTTTTCTATAGAAAAAATACTGATGACGTCAAAAAATGCGGCACGCTGACGTCATTTTCTTCTATTGATTTGACAGTTCGACGCGTTCAGCATGGATGGATACTGCGATGAGCAAAACTACTTTAAGTAGTTTACCAATTCACTGGAGCAAAATTATACTAATTTTAGTCTATCATTCCGTCAAAAACGAGTACAATAGAGAAAACATCTCTCAGATTATTCTGTAGCGTTGAGTCCTGCGCTGAATTCATAATGTGACTTCAGCTGTTCATTTGTAATTTAAATACGAAGCATTTTGGAGCTCGGGTTATTCAGAAACTGCTCAAGATATTGTTTTGGCATTGTTGGTGTAGTGGGTGAGACAACGTATTTTATCAAAGTTACAACGATTATTTGCAAACTCATTGGGTTCTCAGCAGGTCGTTCTCTTGCAGACAGGGTCACGACTGTATCCCCGAGGCGCGGTAGACATTCTCTCAGATCTTTTATATTCCAGATCGTTCTCTTGATGTGTAAATATTTGTCTCGTCGTGGTCTGCTTTCTCTTTTGGGGGTAGGTAGGTAACAACCTCATTGTTTGGACTTAGTCCTGCCTTTCACCGGGGGAAATATGGTCAATCATCTCTCAGCAATGCTACAAGATAAGGAGCAGTGCTCAACTGATTTCGAAGACAATCGATTCGTTTCTCATCATCATCATCACATATTTCCGTACGAACCCTCTCATCTCTAGTCTTAGTCTTTTAAAAAAAATGGCTTCTAAAATCTGAAATTTTCTTTTAGGTTCATGTGAAATCTCAAGCGATTCCAAATAGTAATAAAACTTTTTCTTAGTTTTAGGGGACCTCAGCAAAACTTCATTAAAGCCAACCTATTATTCGTAATGAAAACGGAAAAAATAAGAGTCAATGACCCGTTTCCCCACCTTGTAATAAGCCATTGCAAAGTTTTCTTATCAGCGAAAAGGTGACCATTACTGAATTACTTTGTTATACAAGTTTCTAAAAGCTATTTTCTAAAAATCTATCGCAAACTTATAAGTGATCTCAACCATTGTCGGACAGATTGCTTGCTTTAATAAACAAGAGACCCTCATAATTTAGTTTGTCTGTCATTCTGTCCACGGCATAGCTCATTATTTTGGTTTATTTGTTGATCAAATAATGCGACAGCTTTAAGAACTTGAATTTTAAAAACTTTTTAAATCTGGTACTCTTCGAACTCAGGGTCTCAATTCCAATTCATCATCATCATCATCATCTCAGCCATCTAGCGTCCACTGCCCCATAGATTAGGCCTCCCCCATAGATTTCCACAGCGATCGATCTTGTGCAGCCTGCACCCAACGGCTCCCAGCAACCTTTACAAGATCGCTACCTATACCAGGAATAGCGGGGCCGCAATTCCAATTGGTGGTATTTAAACTTTATCAATATTTACTTGCGCTTTCTAAGATCCTCAGCGGAACTGCCGCATCCATTAGATCTTCATCATCAACATCTTCCTTATTCCACCAACTGGTCCTTTCTTCTCTATTTTCTTCTATCTCCGCATTTCCCAGAATCTCGTCTTTATCTTTTGTTGGAAAGACAATGCGTTTTTTACAACCATAACACAATTAAAACTCTTTCAGAACCGTCTCACCGAGATAAGGGAAACGACACTATAACTGTTACCTTTTACGTGCAAAATGCTAATTACTTGTGGTAAGGCTATCAATGTTGCCAGAGATTTTCAAGAACAGCTGATTAAAATTTGATTATTTGACAAAAATATTTGATTTTAGGTGGCGCCACAACCCATCCGCGCCCAACACGCCGAACTATCAATTCAATAGAAGAAATGCTGAGACGTCAGAAGCTAGCCGCATTTTCTGACGTCATCAGTATTTTCTCTATAGAAAAATGATTGCGGCGCGTACGGCGTGGACAATTAGTGGACATGTGCGATCGGCATAAAACAGACTTCAAAAAAGGAGATGGTGGGAGAAGGTTCTTTATGTCACAGTGAATACGTATGTTAACCACAGAACTCATGCTCATCGATTACGATATTATAAACTCAAGCTGGTTGAGGAATTAATACTTTTCCAAAGAACCCCTCAATTGTAATTTTCTGAGTTGAACTGATAGAGAGGAGTGGAAAAGAAAAATCTGTTGTGCCGACCCACACAAAATTGGAATAAGGGCAGGGAAATGATGATGATGAATTGAACGTAAATGTAGGTTTTAGATTTTAGTTTATAACGGCCACTCTACACATTCGCCGAACTATAATTTGGATAGAAGATGACAGGCGAAGACAGGCGATGAGGCCCTTTACACGTTCGTGACCGTCGGCATTCGTCTATCATCGGCGATTAAGTAGAGGGCCCATAAAACGTACCTTAATATAATTTACTAAGCTGTCCGTCGCGGTGTTACCCGCGATCCCTCGGGAAAACTTCACTTCCCCGGGATAAAATATAGCCTATGTTCATCGGGGATAATGTAGGATTCTATTGGTGAAAGAATTTTTCAAATCGGTTAAGTAGTTTCGGAGCATATTCATTTCAAACAAACAAACATACAAACAAAAAAACAAACAAATCTTTCCTCTTTATAATATTAGTATAGATAATTACTTAATGAATAGATAATTTCTTCTGAGCCCAAAGTTCCCAACTTTCATCAAGAAACACTCGAAGCGCTGACTTGAAAACTTCATCAAATCAAACGCATCCAAAGCCGAGATGCAAACTTGCATTTTAAAATTTATTCCTCGCTATGATTAAAATTGACTCTTGTATTTGCATCCCTCTCTAACTTACAAGATAAGAGTAAGACGGAGCATCTTGGGAGTATTGGATAGAATACTTGTAAGACTTTTATTTGCCTTTTAAAACAGTGCTAACTCTTTGTTGAAAACTACTCGGAGGAACTTGGGAATGAACTGGGGAGCTAATTGCTAGTCAAACAACGGAATCTAGTCTTTCCGACAAAGCTTTTTTATTTCTGTAATGAATATATTCGTTCTTTCATATCTTACTGTTTCAATTTATATAAATAATGCTGGACTTTTCACACAGCATCATCTAGCCCCAAAGTAAACAGAGCTTGTGTTATGATGACTGATATATACAGGGTGTAAAAAGACAACTACCGAAAACTGAGGGGTTGCAATCAGATCATGATTGTAAACATATTATGCGAAAAAAAAACGCGTTTTTTTTTGACTTAGCTTAGTCATTTTATTTTATTTTCGGTTATTTACTACTATTAATAAGATCATACCTACCTAATAATTACATTTGTAAAAGAAAGAAACAGTTAAAACTCAAAAGCCAGCAATCCACGTAAAACGACGTGCCCAGAACATACGCAAACAGCACTCTTCAAATGCTGTTTTCTCGGGATATAATGATTTTTTCGGAAAATCCTTTTGGATTTGGTTGTGTGTTGGGATGCTGTACCTACCCCTTTCGGCTTCGGTAGACGTCTTTTTACACCCTGTATGTAAGATTTTTAAATCGGAGTTTCATTGAACTTGGTGTAAAGTAGAATTAAAACATCGTTTTAGGTTTTATTTGCTAAACATTTATTATTTTATCTAAAGCATTTTATTTTGCAATTTATTTACTCATAAAAATGATACCTTTGAATTTTGTTTGTGGATCGTCTATGTTTGAATGTAATTTGAATGTTTATTGCAAAGCTATGACTCTCTTGGGCTTATCAAGCTTTCTAGTACCTATCTAGCCTTATCTAATAGTACCTAGTACCTATCTAGCTTTGAGTACGCTGCCAATTCTGTTTAAAAAACAACTTCACGACTGTATTCACTAGAAATTATTTACAGTATCAGTGAAAGTATCATCATCTCCCTGCCCTTTTCCCACATTATGTGGGGTCGGCACAACATGTGTTCTTCTTCCATTCTCCTCTATCAGCCGTCATCTCAACACTCACCCCTTTCTTACTCATGTTATCCTTCACACAATCCATCCATCTTTTCTTTGGCCTACCTCTACTCGTAAATCCATCAACATTCATACCAAGTACTCTTCTAGTTACATGACATTCTTCCCTTCTCATTACATGCCCATACCATGCTAGCCTGTTGCTCCTCATCTTTTCATTCACTGGCGCCACTTTCACACTTCCTCTTATGTACTCATTCCTTACTCTGTCCATTCGCGTCACTCCACACATCCATCTCAGCATTCGCATCTCAGCCACGTGCACCTTTTGTTCATCCGTCCCTTTTGTTGCCCAACACTCAGACCCATACAATACGACAGGTCTTACGATCGTCTTGTATATTTTCCCCTTAAGCTTAAGGGGCATCCGTGGATCGCAAATTGTTCCGGAGACCTGTCGCCATTTCATCCATCCCGCATTTATTCGACTTCTTACATCCTTCTCTATCTCACCATCATTCTGTACAACTGAACCGAGATACCGAAAATCGGAACAGAGTAGGTATACACCATCTAAGGCAATATGGGCAAAACTGGATGGACCACCAAAGTCGCAGAACATGTGCTCGGTTTTTGTCCTGCTTATCTTCAGTCCGACACTCTCCAGTTTGCCCTGCCATTTTCCCAGTCTGTTCTGGACCTCGGTTGCGTCTTCTCCGATGAGAACAATGTCGTCGGCAAAAAGCATGCACCAGGGTGCTTCCTCCTGTATGTCCGATGTCAGAGCATCCATTATCAGGAGGAACAAATAGGGGCTTAAAGCCGACCCCTGGTGCAAACCTACAGCCACATTGAACTCACCAGTGACGCCAGCTTCGGACCGAACACGGGTACAAGGTCGACTGTACATGGCCCTTACAAGCTGCAGGTACTTCACAGGCACTCCTTTCTCTTTCATTGCCCACCACAGAACCTTTCGGGGAACCCTATCATATGCCTTCTCGAGGTCTATAAACAACATGTGCAAGTTCCTGTGCACACGCCGGTACTTCTCGCACAGTTGGCGGATGGCAAATATGGCGTCTGTTGTTCCTCTTCCAGGCATAAATCCAAATTGGTTCTGTGATACCTCACTCTCTTCTCTCATTCTTCTCGCTATCACTTTTTCCCAAACTTTCATACTATGCGACATGAGCTTAATTCCTCGATAGTTGTTGCAGTCCTGTACATCACCCTTGTTTTTAAAGATGGGCACAAGAGAACTGTTGCACCATTCGTCCGGGATCGCCTCTTCTTGCAACAACTTATTAAAGAATAAGGTCAGCCACTTCCATCCATCCGCTTTCAAAAACTTCCATACTTCCACTGGAATTCCATCAGGGCCAACTGCTTTACCATTCTTCATATCTTGCACGGCTTTCTTAACTTCATTCATACAAATATCTTTCACGACACCAGTATTTACTGGCACATCTTCTAACACTCCACTCCACATATTTTCTTCATTCATCAGCTTTTCAAAATACCTTTTCCATCTTTCTTTTATGTCCTCGTCATTCGTCAAAATCTTTCCCGCTTCGTCTTTAATACATTTTACATGCACAATATCCCTTGCATTCTTTTCTCTTTCTTTGGCTATTCTATACAGGTCTTTCTGTCCGTTGGGGCTTTCTAATGAGTGGTATAGCTTGTCTTGCACCTTTGCCCTTGCAACAGCGACTACTTTCTTAGCCTTTCTTTTACACTCAATGTACACACTTCTTTTCATCTCTTTCAGTTCATCATCACCACTTTCAACGTTCTTCCATTCTTTAAATGCACACTTTTTATCTTTCAAAACCTTCTGTACTTCATCATTCCACCACCACGTGTCCCTATCTATCTTTCCTTTGCCTTTCGATTCCCCGAACACATCCCTTGCCACATCCCGAATACACGTCGCCATTTCATTCCAACATTCATTCACTGACATATCCTCTAAATCCGTCATTTCTATCATTCTATCTACAACTCGTTTCCGAAATTCTTCCGCACACTCCTTATTTTCCAATTGGTGCCATTTGATTTTGGGAGGGGGCTACGCCTGTATAAAGTATATTATAAAAAAAAAATTAGAACATGCCGCTGGCTACCCTCTTAACCTGGTAGCACACTGCCCGCGCCGTACGCGCCGCAGTCATTTTTCTGTACAAAAAATGCTGATGACGTCAGAAAATGCGGCTCGCTTCTGACGTCAACAGCATTTTCTCTATTGAATTGACAGTTCACCGCGATCGGCTCGGCTGGACTGTGCGACCACCCTTAGACAGCTATCGAAGCATCTGGAATACACTAAGGCCGTTATTAAAAAAAGGCTACAAAATTTTTATGGTTACTTCTAAGTTACACCCGGCGTAACTTTACAACACGTTTATTAACGGCCTAAAAGATCTGAGGAGTACACTGTCTACCGCGTCTTGGAGATAGTCGCGACTAACCTTTTTGGAAGTATGTTCAAAACAGTAATTTATGGCAACTACCCTACACTAATAGTCCATTGATTTATAATTCTCCCTCCATGCTCCCCAAACTCTAGTTCCCCCAAAGTTTCCGTGACCTCCAAATACTGGCCACTTAGAACATGTTTGAACAGATAAACGAATGTGTGACGTATCACGTCCAGAGATCATGGGCATAGATTTAGAACGCACAGACGGTATTGGTGCCGAAGAAACAAGAGTATAATCACTTAGCCCTATTCTGACCTCAGTGGTTCTACTGTAGAAAGGTTTTTTTTTAATAAATAAATTTTACTTTGATTATTCCTTCATTTAAATCACGCCATGTATGAAGAATGTAATGATAGAGAATGAGACGAAAGTTATGTGTCAGGATCGTAGCGAGTGGAGATCCGTGGTCTCTGCGGTCTCTGGGTAAGAGGCGTGATTTCATGTATGTATGTATAACATCACTATTTTTCGGCTGAGTGAGCAGGTATAGGTTTCCACTTACCAGACACAATTATCACCCCATTCAATAATTTTATTTTATTTGAAGAGAAGAATACCCGTATGTCTCACAACATGTATGTATGTATAACATCACTATTTTTCGGCTGAGTGAGCAGGTATAGGTTTCCACTTACCAGACACAATTATCACCCCATTCAATAATTTTATTTTATTTGAAGAGAAGAATACCCGTATGTCTCTCAACCTTCCAATTCCACTTAGCCTCCACTGTCTCAATATCGTTTTACCCGACTCTAGTAAACGAGGAATAAAAGAAACGTCTCTTTTTGTTTTCTATTTTAATTTATAGCATGTTTTTAATACTGCTAAATGCTATAACGAAACTTTTCACCCTTTGCGTGAGACCGACTCCCATTTTGGTGTTATCATAGAGTTCAAAGTACTATGTCCGTTCTGTTCACTATTCTCTGCGAAGTCCTGTTCCCAAGTAAACATGGTGGACTATGTTTGCGTACAGAGCCACTTGTGACTGCTGACAATGAGCTTGATTGCGGGACTTGATCAATTTATTCTATCTACAAAGTAATTATGTATGAGCTAAGAATCATACTCAGGCATTTACATAACGAGAGTAGGAACAAAGGAAGGAGGAGGTTATTAGGAATTCTATGCTTTCACATACCTAGTACGGTGCTGTAGTGCCTGGGATATTGAGATGGTTTAGGTGGTGAGCTTGCTCATATCTGGAGTATTTATTATTATTATTTATCTGGTTGATTTGATCAGCTCGGCCTGGAAGGCCCTTATAGTAACGAGCACGGACCTAAGCCAAGTGCATCATTTTCTGTTCGAGATTCAGCCTGTAGTTTTCTAACGTATTCCTTTCTACAAGTATTGAGGACAACAGCTTTTTGTAATAGGACAAATGTGTGTTTTGGTAAGCCTCACATAGTGAGAGATTGGAATAATTGGGTGGGTATGACGCCTGTGGAGGATATAACAATCGGAATAATTGAGACTTTCTCTAACCTCCACATATTATTAATAGCCTGTGGTGTCCCACTGCAGGGCAAAGGCCTGCCTTTGTATCTTCCACTCCTCTCTATGGTGAGCTAATGTGTCCAATCAGGAGAGTGGGAGTCAAGTTCAACTCTCCACCGCCGCCGCGGTCTAGTTGGAGTATTTACACACTTAAATTGATTTTCATCACGACGTAGGATAGAGGGGTAAAGTTGCATGAAAGTCCTCTAAAACATAAAAGCAATTAGTATCTATGATACAAAAGCCACCCATCCATTTTAACAAATAAAACATCGCTCAGCGTTGCAAGCCATAAGAGAATTTCATCAGACAAACGTATCCTAGTGACCAACTTTGAAGACCTTCATCATGGCTTGACGTCTTTATAGCAGAGACAGACAATAAAACTCAGAACACTATCTCGGAAACCACATGTACGGTTAGCGTCATCAATTGGTTACCCCCATAATAGATTCTTGTGGAATCAGCTGTCGCCAGAGGTGTTTCCAGACCGATACCACTAAGGCGCCTTCAAGAAAAGAGCCTATTCCTACCTCAAAGGCCGGCAACGCATCTGCAGTGCCTCTAAAAAGTAAGTAAGTTCGTATGAGTCAGTGGCCAACTCTGGTGACGGAGTTTTTAGGCCGCCTTAAGGCCTCTGTCATGGCTTAACGACTTAAATAGCCGGGACCGACAATTTAACGTGCCCTACGTGCGTGTTGTTTGTCATTGTGTCATACTCAAATCATGTGATATTGTGTACTACATAACTACCTTATTTTTGTTACGAGAACTTAGTGTCTAGTCAAACTAATCCTAGTTTAAAGACACTACCTACCTGAATATGTATGTTACTTTTTTTGAATAAACATCTATCTATCTATCTATCTATCTACGAAGCAAGGAAGTGCTCAGATGAATATGCCACTGGCGGTCACCCATCCACTTACAGACCGTTTCGAACGTTGCTTAACTTCGACGATCTTTTACGAACGACGAAGCAAGCACGAGCACGAGCGCTTCGTGGTCGTGCCTCTTGATGCTGCAGTTGTCTGTGGGCGGTGGCTGAGGTGACCCACTTGCTCTCTTCCAAGTCTGTGGCCTTTGTAGTCTTCCAATAAAAAAAAAGACAGTTTATTCCGGCAAGGCTCGTACGAGGGGGTTACGCTGACTGTACATAACGTAACGCTGACAATCTATCATCATAAACAAGATACGACCACCGATTTACGCCAATGGCACAATTCTGCACAAAACATTCCATCATTATCTCGATTGCTGCAATTATCGGTAAACAGAACTCTTAAAACTTCCAATACGCCATTGTTGATATTATACTGTGCATCACATTGAAGTCACATCGGTAGACTTTTCGAATTTGAAGACAAAACGCATTTTTTTTTGTAAGAACGGTTCCTTCGCAACCACTTAGTTTCAAGAAGATTTGAAATGATCAAACTGCAGCATGAACTCTTATTTCCAGGCAGATTTTTTAACTGCATGCCAATTTTGTCATAAAGAAACGAATTCGAAATCTCTTTCGCTTGTACAGTGCCATAAACTTATCAACACTCTACATTAGTGACTGCACTAGTGTGCAAGCGAGAGAACATGATAAGTTGCGAAGTTTCTTTGATGAACCGGGTTAATCGAAATTGACATTTAGTTCGAAAACTGCCCGAAAAAAGAGTTCTTTTTAACCTAGCTGGTCCTATTACTAAATACATATTTTACTGACAAACGCACAAATATTTTAAACATACAAACCTTTAGATTTCTTATATTAGAATGAAGGATAGGATAGTTAAGATGCGGCGAACTGTAAGCCATTGTTGATGTTGCAGCTCGACAGGCGGAACAGGAAGTTTTACAAATGAAATGCGGGTAGGTGGAGTCGAACTGAAATAGAAGAACGCAAGTTTGAAACTGCTTGATTTGGATTCGATTTTTGAAAAAAGTTTAGTTTATTATGTCATTTTAATAGTATTATTTAAAATGGTTGTTTAGAAGAAATCTTTTTTTGGCTTTGAATCCAAAGATAGGCAAATTTTCGTAACGGTTTTTAAGAAAAATAATTTCTCATTTTAAACTGTTGAAACCTTTGATCAAAAAACTTATTGTATTTCATTTGTTGGCTTTATTTTGTTTTCAAAACACTTATAAGTGGCTTAAAGTTAAAAACTCAGTTGTCTCTTCCACATTTTGTCGCAGTGTTCCAAATTAAAATCGCGGTGAACTTGCACGTAAATGTTTTTGAGTTTTCATAGTGAAATTAAATACTAGTAGAGATTGTTTGGTTTGGATTAAAGTCTCAACAATTAATATCACAAGTCAATAGGTTTGCTTTTTGCGCTTAGGTCGTGATGATGAAACCAGTTAGTATTCTAATATGGACTAGGAGCTTGACTTAACCCGCCTTATGAGGTGCAAACTGCAAAATGTGCAATAAATTACATTATACATATTTGAATGTGCGCGACCTCTTAGACCCTTGGTACATAGTGTGCAGACAAGATCAATAGGAATGTGTAAATGACAAGATTATTTTTTGAAGTTGTATGTAGTGTATGGAAGGAGAAAAGAAAAGATGGATGGATTGTGTGAAAGAAGATATGGGCAAGGAGTGGATACGAAGATGAACGAGTGATAGGGGAGAGTGGAAGAAGAGAACACGTTGTGCCGACCCCGCATAAGCGGGACAAGGGCTGGCAAATGATGATGTACGTAGTGTATGGTAATTTGTTTGTAAATTAAACCTATCCCTTGTGTTTACTGCAAGACATCAACACCTGGTTGATATTCCATTTATTAGAACTAAGCGCTTTCAAAGTTCTTTTATTATGCGCACTGCAAAAATATGGAATCAGCTTCCTGCGTCTGCATTTCCGCTGAGCTACGACCCTGTTGTTTTTAAGAAGAGAGTTAATAGGCACCTTCTGGGTAGGCTCGCTCCATCGTAGACCTCATTCTTGCCTATATAAGTTTCGAGGTCAAGAGTCGACCCATTCATAAAGACAACAACGCGTTGTCTCTAGCACATACAAGAATCTTTTCTTGGTTGCAAGTAGCCATAGCATGTAAATACATTAGTATAGGAACACAAGGATTTTTCAAGTTATTCTGATGAAATGTCTACCACGCCTTGGAAAATTTTCCATTATCCTGTTTCGTTTATTTATATTTATATTGAGTTTGTTGTACAAAGTCAACAAGCTAGTCAAAAACGCAATTCATTGAACAAACAATTTGAAATAACTGCTTTGCAAAACCAATAATCCACTAATGGGGCTACCTCTCTAAATAATACAATAGTTCGCGGCTCATTAACTTCAATTATGGACAACAAATATCGGAATCACAGCATAATATTAAAACTGATGAGAAGTATTTAGTAGCCAGATTTTAGTATAAGCTATATCAAAAATCGGTTTGCGATGAACTCTTGACCGAAGACACGATGATTACGCATAATTAAACATGATAATCACGCTGAAAAATGGGTCAAATAAATTGAAAAAAAACTATATTTTTTTAGCGTGTTTAAAAGTGTGACTGAAACAACAAAAATAAAAGTCTTCTTTTTTGTGGGTTACCTTCCCCCTGTTAACAGCTAAAGCTGGGATTCTGTTTATGAACCAAAAAACCCCTGTATGTGTCTGTATTTCCGCTGAGCTACGACCCTGTTGTTTTCTGGGTAGGCTAGCTCCATCGTAGAGCTCACCATTCATCGTAAAAAAAAACTCCAATTTCTAATTGTTTAGCGACTATCTGTTATAAGGTAATATTTTTCAATATTGTGCTTGTTTAGTCGTTCTTGATAGATCGTCGAAGTTAAGCAACGTTCGAAACGGTCTGTAAGTGGATGGGTGACCGCCAGTGGCATTTTCATCTGAGCGCTTCCGTGCTTCGGTGGGCACGTTAAATTGTCGGTCCCGGCTATTTAAGTCGTTAAGCCATGACGGAGGCCTTAAGGCGGCCTAAAAACTCCGTCACCAGAGTTGGCCACTGACTCATACGAACTTTATTTTTAATAAAAAAAAAACAACAGGATCACGACTGTATCCCCAAGGCGTGGTAGGCATTCTCTCAGATCTTTATATTCCAGATCCTTTGAAGATGTCTAAGAGGGTAGTCAGAGGCATGTACAAATACATAATATTTGATACAAGCCCACATCTTGCAGAAGTTCGAATTCCATACGTGACAGGTTGCAAGCCCATCTCCGCCTGTAAGAATACTAACTGGTTTCCTCACGATGTTTTCCTTCACCGTTTAGAGCACGTGTTACTTTTTAATACATTTGTTTAATTTTTATTATGTACTTAGTCTAGAGCTTGTTTCTTTAATTTACAACTTTACTTATTTTTATTGTTGTAAGCGTTCTTAACAATTTTGTCTTTCTCCGTGATGGGGATAGAATATATATATTAAAATTATCTAGTTTCCTAATAAATTATCACATTTCTATAAATAATTATCACATTTCTATGAATTCTATATATTCGAAGCGCTCGTGGTCGTGCTTGCTTAGTCGTTCTTGATAGATCGTCGAAGTTAAGACCGTTCGAAACGGTCTGTAAGTGGATGGGTGACCGCCAGTGGCATTTTCATCTGAGCGCTTCCGTGCTTCGGAGGGCACGTTAAATTGTCGGTCCCGGCTATTTAAGTCGTTAAGCCATGACGGAGGCCTTAAGGCGGCCTAAAAACTCCGTCACCAGAGTTGGCCACTGACTCATACGAACTTACTTTATCTAGTTTCCTTTTCAATCTCTGAAAGTTTTCAAACAAAAATCATACTCGCATCAGCGCACATGTTTGTAACTACGAAACTAATCCTATCACCGCCATCGCATGACACAGTTTAAATAATATTTACTGTAAATAATGAAACTGTGATTATGTAAAACATATTTGCTTTACATAATTAAGTTACTTACCACTTTCCATCGAATGGACAGAGAAAGATTATATTTATGTGCCTACATTCTACTTACTATTATATTCTACTTACATTCTACTATCGTAGCAGAAGACGGCCCCCCACTAGATGGAAAGACGATCTGGTAGAGGTTGCTCGGAGCCGTTGGGTGCAGGCTGCACAAGATCGATCGCTGTGGAAATCTATGGGGGAGGCCTATGTTCAGCAGTGGACGCTAGATGGATGAGATGATGATGATGATTCTACTTATGAACTAGTCTGATGACGAAAAGCTCATGGAAGCGCTCAGGTGATACTTAATATAAATCATCATCATCAAAAAGAGCTCAGCTCTTGTCGATGCAATAATGCAACTTCCTCCACCTCTCCCTATCCAATGCAGTCCTCCTTTACTTCTATATACGACATGACAGCAATTTCCTCTTCCTCTTCTTCGTTCCAATTTTCCTTCTATGATGTTTTTAATACAACACGACACGAGAGATATGACCTTCTTCAACTGATTATGATGGGAAAAGTTGCCGGCAAGAGGCGTGTTGGTCGGAGGAAGAAGTCATGGTTGCGAAACATCAGAGAGTGGACGGGGATAGCGAGTGCTGCGGAACTGTTTCGACTCGCTAAGGACCGGGAACAATACGCCATATTGACTGCCAACCTTCGCTAGTCGGAGAGGCACTAAAAGAAGAAGAAGATGTTTTTAATAAAGCTGTCATGTCGTATATGATGTCCAATCATTTTTTCTCTTCGATTTTGAACGGTGTAAATAAATATAATAAATTATAATATAAATATATAACCCATATATTCTAAGAAATAAATAAATTTTATTATATTCACGTACGAGTACATTTCTGGAAACTATTCTGAAAATTTAATTCAAACTTACAACAGGTTTAACTTCTAAACTGCAATAAACCTGCCCGGCCATACTTCGTAAATTTTGGTACATTCGTTAGCAAAATGTGAAAGCGCTGTCTTTACACAACTTTGTCAGTTTCATTTTCATTTAGACTATACATATATTTTTATATGCTACATATTTTTTATAAATGAATATTTGGTTATACAGGGTATAAAAAGACAACCACCGAAAACTAAGGGGTTGCAATCAGACCATGATTCTAAACATATTTAGCGAAAAAAAAACGCAAAAAAAATTTGACTTAGCTAAGTCATTTTATGTTATTTTCGGTTATTTACTACTAGTACAACATAATAAGACCAAACCTGCCTTATAATTTCATTTATAAAAGAAAAAACCAGTTTAAACTCAAAATCCAGCAACCTACGTAAAAAAACGCGCCCAAAACATACGCAAACAGTACTCTTCAAACGCTGTTTTCTCCGGATATAATGATTATTTCGGAAAATCCTTTTGGATTTGGTTGTGTGTTGGGATGCTGTACCTACCCCTTTCGGCTTCGGTAGACGTCCCCTGTATATGTATTCAAGCTTTGGGTTTAATTCGTTTTCAAGTAATCGGTTCATATTTTTTTTATTTTAGCTGGAATATTTGGCACATGCCCACAAATTAGCATTACATACGTGACAAGTTGCAATCCCATCGTAACTTTTTAAAGTTTTTATAAATAGAATAGCTGAATCAAATATGTTCACTATTTTGGCATATTGTTGGAGTTTTTGCAAATATTTCGGTGTTTCAGCTTTTCCCCTCGACTTTCCTCTAACCGTCTTAGACAGAGGAAATGAATTAAATATTCATTTTTAAGTAAAATCACGTGAAGCAGAAGATTTTCCGGGCACTTAACGGGGGAAGTTTCAGCAAGATTTTTCAAAAAGTTGGAAATTATAGCTATTAACCACAGAACCTATAAAATTCAGCCAGTCACGGGAGCGCGCTTAAATAAAATATTGGCGGCTAAAGGAATTTCGGATGCTTTACGATTCAATTCTCTGGGAAAAATTAACGTTTTTAGAAAAAGGTATTTAATGAATAAAGATAAACCAAAGTCAAGTCAAAAATCATTTCTTCAGGAGGACCGCTGGGATCACTTAGAAACTACACCATATTATTTAATCAAATTAGACTACTTAACAAAACCTACACAGCATTAAAAAAACAGAGCCACTTCTCTCAGATCAAGTCATTGATCCTAAACTAATAGTCTATCTAAAGAGTAGTCAGTGGCTCTCAAAATACATAATTTGGCACATCGTAACAGTCACGCGACTGAGTTTGATAGTTTTCTCCTATCTCAAAAATTCCCCACGCGCCTAAAGAAGTTTTTATTTCCAAAACATTGAGGAATGAGACTCGAAGCATTACTCACTGTTGTCCACGCTGAAATATATTCTCATTTATAGTTTTAAAAGCACTGAATAAAATAAACTGCCAACTTTACTCATATAAGTAATTGATCGATCGTTTGAAAGTTGTTCGGGCGAGTTGCAGCCAGCATGCTGATTAGCGACTTGTTAGTCCTCAGAGAGTTCTTTGTGAAGCTTTTGACGGCAATTTACGGAACTCTAAACTGGAAATAGGAAACCTACTTATTTCAATTGGGTTATTATTAATCTTATAATAAATGCGATTGCAATGTTTTATACTCTGTTCGATCTTGATTTGCCTGCTTATGACTACTCAACCCCGAAGGTAAAATACGCTAATTCATTCGACGATAGGTATAGATACCTACGCTATAGAGTTATGTAAATTTAATTAAAATCTGTTTCTAAGTGCACTGCTACAAGCTTAAATTTTTTTTATTTCATTATTAGGTAGGTAAGTATAGATAAAAGATAGGTTTGGACCGCGGACAGGAAGCTGGGGTGGGGCCCCGCTTCCTGCCCGCGGTTTTATTCACATGGCAACTTAAGAGTTACGGAATTATGACTAACTTTTATTTAGATCATCGATTTTTTTTTCTTTTTTACGTCTTTCACCGAATTTATTAAAATTAATCAAAAATTCTTAACAGAATGTACAATAGAATGAACACAAACAGAACAGATTAAGGTGTCAAACGAAATGTTTCATTCCGCATATCCGCCCAAACAGCGAACACAATCAACGTAACATGTCTAATCGAGCGCCACTAGCGACTATCCGTGTGGGCATCGAAGATGATGGCCGTCAGGAACACGGGTGTGTTTCATACAAGTTTCATTACACCGCTATTTTATGACTACCAAAAATAATTAAGGACAGATGCAGCAGATGCAGAAAATGATAAAGGTCGGAACTTTTTTATTTAACTATTACATAGTGATCGAGGATTGTAGTCAACCAAAACTGAACAAAATTTTATGAAAACTGTACAAATAAGTACTAATAGACAACAATCGCGTACAGACTCTCATTCGAACTATGTTCTCGTATCATCCCCAGTCAGTAAAACCGCAGTAGCTATCATAAATCCATGTCTGACTCGTCTCGTCTCCTTTTGAGGTTATAATTTTTTTTCTCTTTTTTTGAGTTTTAACTACGTAGTTAAAACTCAAAAAAAGAGAAAAAAAAATTGAAACTGATCACATTTATGTAAATGTGATCAGTAACAGACACCGAGACCATGTTTAAAAATTTTTTAGAAATTAAAAAATAGGGATGTACCTATATAAAATAAAAGTATATCTACATAAAAAAATCATAAACAAGTATGAAGTGCAAATTCATTTGTTCAACCAATCCAACGTCAAGTAGCAAATGCCACCCAAACACTCGATTATTTGTATTTGTTGCAAAACGATGAATTGTGACGACTATTCGTTTATCTTTAAAGTTGATATAGATTCTCTAAAATTATTTCCCCTTATTTTTGTAATAGTTCTCCGCCAAACACTCTCAGAGCTTCCCCCGCGATATTAGCACCGAAGATATTTTCCCTGCTAATAGAACGACAAACACCGCAAACCGAGGGATTGCCTGTCATCCGTCAGAATCCCTTTTCACCCCGCATCGTGGGCGTGATAGAATGTAAGTAGAAAAATGTTGTTTCATTGACCACCGAACGACTTAAGGAGTGTTTATTTTAGGATGTTCAAAGAGTTTGGGAGTAGGTAATAAGTTGGAAAAAGTTAGGATTGTAAGCTCCGAGGATTTGTAACGATTCAACGCGATTTGGATACAAGGCAACCTTTTTAAGGGATTGCAGTTTTATTATAGAACGTCTCTTTAACATGAAATATAAATGATTTTTTTTTTATTTATAATATACATTTATTTACAGAAACTAAACTACCACAATATGTACATAAAATTACAAAATACAATAGAATCAGTCAAGCTATCTAAGGATCGTCGTAAAAACGATCTATAGATAGCTCAACTGATCCAGGTCACTGCCAGTCGGAAGCGTGCCCAAAACACTGGCGGCATTGTTTGTTATTTCTTTTTTGAAGTGAATATTTCTTGTTACGCATTTGGCATATCTGAGATAGGAAAAATCAATTAAACTCAGACTGGCAGTGTTACCGACACCACCGTCAGCGCCATCTAGTTATAAACTCCATAAACTCCGTAAATAAACACTGTAAAGAACCTTTATCACGGCGTTTACCGCCGCACGCCCGGTGACGATTCAAAAATATTTCCTGACGATTAAAAAAATACACACGTAATTTTTCAAGTTTTCATTTCTGTCGGCACTCGGGGAGTGCGACTATTTTTGAACTGACAGCAACAAGGCAAAATGGTTCTGCCATTTCAACAAAACTAAAAAAACTCGTAGTACCTATTTAATAATTTTAGGGAGCATACTTTTCTGATCAATTTGAGAAGTAATTTTTGGCTGCTTATATTTCTAAAAACTATTAGGTTTCCACAAACTACTATGTATTATTAGCCGCAGGTTACGTAAAAATCCTACAAACGGTTGTGGATATTTTTTCCAATTTTTGAAAAGAAAAACTTTCAATATCATCTAGATTTGATTTCACTAATGCTCTTCGCCAGAACGTCATAATTCATTACGGAGGTCGTGAGGGGAGTTCCATCAATGCCATAGATATTAACAGCAAACTTAGGGGAGTCACTTAAGGGATGTCGCTGGGACCACACTCTTACATTATGCACACGAATGTATTGATAATGTTTAGACATGGTAGCTGGAAACGATATCTATATTATATTTCTTTGTGAACTGATAGAAAGAAAATAGAAAATACTTTATTGCACACCACATAATAAAAAATAACAAAAATAGAAAACTAAACAAAAAAAACTTAATGACATACAATCGGCGGTCTTATCGCTAAATAGCGATCTCTACCAGACTGATTGTACTTGACAGATTGTATTTAAATAAATAAATAATGCTGGATAATTTCACACAGCATCATCTAGTCCCAAACTAAGCAAAGCTTGTACTATGAGAACCAGATAACTGATATTATTATACTACTTATATACATAAAAAGTATATAAGTATCAGTTATCTGGTTCCCTTAGTACAAGCTTTGCTTAGTTTGGGGCTAGATGATGCTGTGTGAAATGTCCAGCATTATTTATTATTTATTTATTTATTATTTATACTTTTTGGTTTGTACATATTATACATAGAAACACCCAGACCCGAGATAAATATTTGCAGATCAATTTATCCCTTGGCGGGAATCGAACCCTGAACCCGCGACCTTCTGCGTCTCAAGCAGGCTTTCACCCACTGCGCCACAGAGGTCGTCTAATTTAGATATAATTTTTGGAATTTTCTTGAAAATAGCAGTCAATTTTATGATAAAGTTAGTTTTACAAAAAACACCACGCTTTCGTTGACGTCACTAAATACCAACATTGTAAATGTAATCTTCTATTTTTAGTAATATAAGTTTAAATATGAGTGAAAGTGTTTGCGATTCATATTAAAATGTATTATCATAGTTTGCTTTATTGTTTGCGCAAAATTAAAAGAGCTTAGTGCGGCTGCTGTACCTACTCGTTCTTATACAAGGTGTTACAAAACAGGGTGTTTGAATTTTTTTTTAATTTACAAATTATAATTTTGGATTCCAACGAGATTCGAACCCGCATGATACGATTCTCCTAAAGCCGGAGTACCTTACTGCTCGGCCACAGAACCCTAGTCATCATCATCATCTCAGCCTGGTGTCACACACTGTTTTCGCTTTTGCCAGACTTTTCGGTCCTGTGCGTCCCTGATCCAGGTTTTCATCGACCCAACGCGCTTTTGGTCAACCCTGTTTTCTACTAGATCCTCTTGGCCACCACTCGGTCAAGGTTTTACTCCAGCGACCATCACCACGTCTAGCCAGGTGTCCTGCCCAATTCCATTTGAGGTCCGCAACACGGTCCCCTATATCGAACACTTTTGTCCGTCGACGAATTTCCGTGTTCCGGATTCTGTCGAGGAGTGTGATACCGAGCATTGCGCGCTCCATGGCCCTTTGTGCAACTCGTATTTGGTGCACAGTTTCCTTAGTAAGCGTTCAAGTCTCGGCACCATAATATGTCATTGTTGGTAAGATAAATTACATAAAAACCAAAATGATTTTGCAATCTTGTGACTACAGAAACTGTTATTGATTAACGAAATTTCATAAATTAAAACTCATTATAGCTACCCCATGGTTTGCAACAAAGTAGTATATTTTTAGTATATATTTACTTACATTATCTCGAAAAAAAACGGTCTACCAGTTTTGTTTAGAAACATAAACAAACTGACATGCGTCACGGAAACTATATCCGAACATAAATGAACATCTACATTGTAACATTTACAAATACAAGTGTGTAGTGTAATCTAAGGATTGTCGTATCAGTCGTACCGGGGATCGCAAAGATGGTGCACATACTGTATTGTTTAATAAATTCATTTGCTGTAAGGTGAAATATGGATCGAAAAATGGTGAGTTACGAAAATAATGCTAAATTCAATTTCAAAAAATCGGAATTTTCCCCTTTTTATTAAAAGGAATATAAGGAAGCAACAGCTTAGTGTAAAGATCTGTCAGTCGTTAACGAAATTGTACTTTATAGATATTTACTTTATAACAACATTATAATCTGTTGATCTAAGGATCATTAAAAACGATCTATAGATATAGACAACAATTCACCCTCTGTTGGAAGCATGTCCATGAGGGCGACATAACCAAGCAGATTTGCAATTTTCGAATAAACGAAATTATCACTTTAAGAGAAATGTCAATCTCCATCCACTTGACTATTAAAATCAACGTTCAGAGAAAAAAATCTTCATTCAAATAATGTAAATTTTTCATTCCAAATCACTGACATTGAAATTTTCAATGGAATTTAATTGAACTAACAGGAGAAACAAGTTTATAAATATTTGAGTCATTCACAAAAGTACGTCTGTTTTGCAGAATAGAATAAAATCAATTTTATCGAACAAAAATTTTTCTACAGGATTTACAAAATTTGGTTTTACACAACAAAATAATTAATGAGGACATCAAGGAGTATGAAGATTTGGATGCTCTCGATGTTTCGACTACTGTGGCTCCTGGCGTATATTACCCGAAAAACAGTAAGTTTATTTCTAGAATGAAGATTGTAGGACAAACCTCATAAAACATTTGTCGAAGTTGAATCCATCATGCTTAAATGAAAATTTTTACAAGATAAAGTATGGAGCATAGCTGGCATAGCTGCGAAATGCCTCCTACACACATTAGTTTGACGAATCGATAAAATAAAAATGTGTTTTATGACAAGGGGTATTTTGTTTTCACAGGGTTTCGCCGCCAAGTATCATCGCGACCAATGACCAAAAAGGTTGTTCACAAAAATGGGGAGTTCAATATCGACAGAGCAAATCCTAACAATACTTACAGCTACCTTTCATCCTGGTTCATGACTATGGTAGAAGCGCGATGGCGATGGACTCTGATCAACTTTTTCGCTGCATTCACTGCTGACTGGCTCCTCTTTGGCTTCATTCATTGGGTCATTGCCCTCAACCACGGTGATCTAGTCGAAGAACACTTGCCTTACAACCAAAACATATGTAACTGGACTCCATGCGTCAGGAACATTTACGGTTTCACCTCTACTTTCCTCTTCAGTGTTGAAGTTCACACCACTGTTGCGTATGGAAAACGAGCTATTACCTTAGAATGTCCACAGACTATTATGACGATGTGCTTGCAATGTATATTAAGCTCTATTTTCTCAGCGTTTATGGTCGGAATCCTTTTTGCGAAACTCACCAGGCCAAAATCAAGGACATTGACAATTCTGTTCAGTCAACAAGCGGTGATAAGCTTGAGAAATGATAAACTATGTTTTGTATTTCGGGTAGGAGATGTGAGAAAATCTAAAATTCTGAATATTAAAGCATCCGTTTTCATTATTAGATTAGATGTCCACGATGAATACTTAGAAGACTTTGAACAGATAGAATTGAAAACTGAAGTAGATGGATGCGATTCTACGTTTTTCTTGTGGCCTGTTTCCGTTATTCACGTAATAGAAAAAGGCAGTCCATTATTTGATGTATCAGCAGCGGATTTGTTATGTGGAAAGATTGAAATACTTGCCGTTTTTGAAGGTCTGATAGAATCTACCGGACAACCCGTCCAAGCAAGGACTAGTTACACAGTAAAGGACATTCTGTGGGGTCACAGGTTTGTTCCTATGGTATTCAATGATGAGAGGAAGGATTATTTTGATGTGGATTTTTCAAAACTAAGTGAAACAGTTCAAGTTGATACGCCATTGTGTTCGGGACATGAGTATGAAACTATGGTGGGTATTATGGAATCAATGGAAAACAGTATAAAAGATGCATGAATTCAGGAGCAAGTAAAATTATAACTTATTGGAAATCAATATGACTGCAGCTGACCAAGAAATATAGGTATTGAAGAAGGAAATACTTTTATTTGGTATACCTAGAATGATTATTATTACAATGATATAATGCGGCTTAGAACAAATTAACTAGCATTGAATATTAAGTCTGATTTACTTTAGAATTTAAGCTGTACATTTTATAAGTGTTATTGAAATTAGCTATAGTTGGCCAGTCTGGTAGATGGACATCCAAATCGTCCCGCCATCTCCGTAGTGGTCTGCCGCGCGGACGTCTTCCGTCGGGCACCCATTCAGTAACGGTTTTTGCCCATAAGTCGTCAGACATGCGGCAGATATGGCCTGCCCAGTCCCACTTGAGTTGGAAAGACTTTTTGGTGACACTAACAACCTTAGTTCGTTCGCGTATTGTTGAATATCTGACCCTATCAATCAGTCGAACTCCTAGAAGACTGCGTTCCATGGCCCGCTGACAGACCTCGAGTTTGGACTTTTGTTGAAGTGTCAAAGACCAAGTTTACAGTTTCCAGACCAAGACTGGAAAATGAGGAGGGAGGCCTTTGCCCTGCAGTGAGACAATGTGGGCTGAAAATAAATAAATAATTGAAATTAGAATGTAATCGAATTTAATAACGAACTCAAAAAACATTTCCAATAGGCATTATAACATCCTCAATACTAATGATACTATAGTTTGACGAATAAAAATTTACACGGGAATTAATTTACAATAGGTACCAACCGAGTATAAAAAATGGAGAATATTACACGATGAATTTCAATAATAATATCAATGTTAATTATACTATAACGATATTATAGTAATATTTCGTTTGCAAAGGCGTGCTGTATGAACTAGGTATGGTAGCAATGCCTGAGACAGCAACCATTTTCTCTCACTTTCGTCAATTATTTATAGAAAACAGGATCATTATTGGACCAAAGCGCTAAAGACGGTCCTTCAGAAAGTCTTTCTATTAGCGGTCTTCACATGCACAATCTATCGTGAGTGATACAGCCAACCGCGCGCGAAAGAACGCAAAACTTCAAGCTTCAAAAAAATTATCGTGCGCGATTGCGCGTACAGGCTCTCTCGCACGATTGGAACTAACAAGTAATCGCGCGCGAAAGAACGCGTAGCTTTAAGCCTGAAAAAAATTATCGTGCGCGATTGCGCGTACAGGCTCTCACGCACGATTGGAACTAACAAGTAATCGCGCGCGAAAGAACGCGTAGCTTTAAGCCTGAAAAAAATAATCACGCGCGATTGCGTGTACAGGTGTACAGGCTTTCCCGCACACAATCCTGTACGCTCAATCCTGCAGATTGCGCGTGTGAACGCTGCTTTCTACCATTTGATCATCGCATTTGACATTGAATTCTTGTGTCAATGTTACTAAATATTCTCTCAAATCTTCAGTTCCAATTTTCAAGTGAAACCTTCAGTCGTAAATTCTCCACTTCGTTACGCCAGCTAATTCAAATCCATCATCAACTTCCAAGTTCTAAGCTGGAAGACGTTCTCGATTAATTACCGAAACTTGTGCTCTACATCTAATTAATTGTTTAATGTTGCTACGGCCACAGTATGTGTATACAGACAGTATGGTAGAATTATGATTGGATTTTACAAAGTTCTGGATGGACTCCACATGGCAAGTGAAAAACTAATGGAAAGATGAGGACTGTGAAGTGAAGAAGAGGCAGCAACATTTTGTAGGTGACATATTTCCAGAACCACTCTAACAATTATAACCTTTTCATATTTTAGAGGAACATCCTATCAGATCCAATTAAAAAAAATGTAGAAGGTCGCTAGATTAAATAAATATACAGGCCTAATTTACTGTGTGTAATATTTTATTAATGTGATAGCTAACTAGAAATTGAAGGGAATTGTTTGACGGTAAATAGATGAGGTCATTGCTCGGTTTGTTTAGGGCGATGTGACCTGGGGCTGTTTCGCGATACACGTTACACAAGATGGTAAGTTCAAGTATGAAAAACCTCTTTTACGTGGTTTTGAAACTTTTTCAAACAATTTCCGTATTACAGTCAACCCATTTCACATTTTAGGTCTCTACATAAGAAAATTTGCATTATCTCATCAGATTCTTTTATATAATCACATGCTGATCACCATGATTATGATTATGGTGAATTGATAATAATGAATGCTTGGCTTTATGAATACGGCAAAGTACTTTGCTGAGGCGTTTTTTGTACTTTATAAGCACCTAAACTTACTTTGACGAGCCTCAATTCTCTTCGACTGGCTCCCCACTGGAGCTTGACTTTTAGTTTTAAGATGGATCACCTAAAATAATGACAGGCCCCAAACCATGTTGCCCTGATTCTTCACGATATTGGTCGCGAAAGAAAAGGAGTAAAATGAGTTCTAAGATTATAAGTGATCCCAGCGGTCCTACAGAATAAAGGCTTTTTGACTTTGACTTGAATGAAAGAAAATCATGAAAATAATGGTGAGCTTGCTTGCTTTTTGTATGATCTGCAAATATTTATCTCGGGTCTGGGTGTTTCTATGTATTATTTAGAAATAAAAAGTATATAAGTAGTATATCAGTTATCTGGTTCCCATAGTATACAAGCTTTGCTTAGTTTGGGGCTAGATGAGCTGTGTGAAATGTCCAGCATTATTTATTTATTTATTTAAACACGAGCGATAATGATACACAGAATGATTCCTTTGGTTTGAAAGTCGAAGCTGTATTCCAATTTCAAACGTAACACAGTTTATGAGTGGAATACAAACCTAGACTCCTACCATTTGACTAGCAACGCATCGTGGTTTACAAAACGCCTGGCAAAACGCTGACAGCAAGACTCTCCGGTGAACCTGACAAGTCCATTAGGTCTATTGTTGCATTTACACAGGGTCACTACTGAGTCATGTTTGGTTCCTAATGTTGTCGGAATTGGTATTTGTTCTCTTTGCAAAGGAGTTTGTGCGTTGTAGGTTAAACGATCGTAGGTAGATTGTTATCTATTTACTATTTAAATCAAAATAATGAATTTCATTGAAGATTTCCAATTTTGAGTCATCGAAAGTTTAGGGTACCTAATAATATCTCGGTGTTTGTATCATGTTTTATCGAGTGTTTGGTGTAGCGAAAGACACGTAAAATATTATAATTTTTTGTTGTGTATTTTTTTCTCGGATTATATTGGATTTTCCACTCCAAAGATAATTGGACCAGGATGTTTTTAGATATTATCTTTTGGAAAAAATAAAATGCTTGTTATAATATAAACCAATCAGCTATTTTGTTAATGACCAGAGGGGCTATTATGGACATAGATTTAGCATTGGAATAGATTGTGTAACTCAACTGACAATAAACATCGGCTTCATTTTGACATTTAAAACCTAGCCTAGACTTCAATTGTCATTTTCGTATTGTGTGATTGGTTGAGCTCTATTGGGATGAGAACAGGGAAAGGATTTCAAGTGAGACAATAAGCTGCTGGACTTTATCTTTATTTGTTTACAAAAAAGTAAATGCCGTAGGGGTAAAAGAGACCACACAGACATGATTTCCACTTGCTAAAATTCTGACATTCAGGTACATAATTCATTCGTTTTATGAAGAAATGAAAAGTCTTATCAAAATTTTCTATTCCAACGGGATTCAAACCCGCAACGATCAGACGATCCTCCTAAAGCCGGAGTGCCTTACCACCCCGCCACAGAATCCTTCACGTCGCAAACGAAATTTTTGATATGCTCATATTTATCGCTTAAACACCGGTAAGCGCCATCTTCACGTTTTTAACATTCGTTATAATTATATTCTTCATACACTTCCGCTGTTTGAAAAAATTAAAGGACAACAGATATTATAGTATTTCACAAAGACACTTTTATGCAAGATTTAAATGCAAAATTCAACAAAGTTTAGATTTTATTTACCACCTATAATAAACTTTTGTTCAGATTGTTGTATAATGAGTTTTAACGAATTAAACCATATATTGTGCGAGTTTTATCATTCCAATTACCTCGCTTTCCTTTCTTGGTTTACGACTCAATTCCATGTTTACTGCGGACAACAAAATGATTTGCTTCAAAGTAGCTCACAGTAAATTAGGCCACCTACACGTATAAACATAGAACATAGGGTTTTGGTCTAGTGGCAGTTTTATTTAGATTTTCGTTCTAGATTGAGTTTTTTTTTCAGGCAAAAATTAAATGTGTGCCAAAGTGTGTGTGTGATAAATGTCTGTCTATGTCTATCTAAATGATTGACATGAAATGAAATAATTTGAAATGAAATGAAATGATTTATTAAAAAAGAGAATTTATACAAGAATTTCTATTCTTGTATAAATTCTCTTTTTTAATAAATCATTTCACCTAGTGGTTCTCCACTGGAATCATTTTAGAATAGCTAGTCTTACGAGCTAGGTGATTCTAGTGTAGGGGGGGGGGGGGGGGGGGGTATTTAAATTCGTCGGCAAGCCATTTGATTCGATATCAGGAATTACTTGACCAATTTCGATAGATAGAAAAGCCCTCGAAGTCGGTTTTAGAAACAACCGCCGCAATTCGTTGGGTGGTATCCAAAGCGACTCTTCGAACGAATTGGAGTAATCTCCTGTTCCTTTGCGAAAAATACCGTGACGAACCAGGGCAACAAAAACCGTGTTTGTTGCTCTGGTTGGTTACGGTATTTGCTCTAGAGCTCTAGCTTAATTAAAAATGATGAATTTGAATACAGACGATTTTGGAATGCAGAATTGCACTTATTTTTCAGAATCCTCACATTCAACTACAGCCTCTGTAAAATATATGGTATATGTTTCATAAATATATATATTTGGGCGCACTTTTAACCTGATCACACACTTGTCCGCGCCGTACGCGTCGCAGTCATTTTTCTATACAAAAAATGCTGATGACGTCAGAAAATGCGGCTCGCTTCTGACGTCAACAGCATTTTCTCTATTGAATTGACAGTTCAGCGCGTACGGACTGTGTGACCACCCTTTAGACACGTTCAAAGAACATCATGCTCTGTTATTAACCTAGCAAAATCGTAGCAAGCCGTTATTTACCAAACAGAACAATCATCTCAAAGTCAAAGTCAAAGTCAAAAATCATTTATTCAGTAGGACCGCAGGGATCACTTAGAATAGTCTTAAAACTAATTTTACTCCTGTTCTTTCGCGACCAATACCGTGAAGAATCAGGGCAACGAACACGGTCTAGTGAGGGAACCAATAATATGTCTTCAAATTATATGTTCTCTGCAGAATATGAGTGTTCTGATATTCAATGTATCTCCTATTATTTTCTATTGTAAGTTACCTAAGAATGTCCAAGATACTCTGATTTTGCATTAAAAAAAACTTTTTCATTTACCTTCAAAAGAAACTTAAGAAAAGAATGAAAAACAGTAAGATCAAACAAACTTACATTCTATCAAACAGAGTGATTAAGAAATAACCAGCGACACGAATTATTTCCCCTGCGGTAATCTACGTGGCTGCGTGTACGTGATGAACGTGAGTGCCGTAACAACGTGGACGTGCGGTTCAAATTAAAAATAACTTTGTTACTTAGTAAGTTGTTAAGTTGGTGCAATTTCGCTTGACCGTTTTATGGAAATGCCTCGGGGAATTAAGATGTAACTTGGGATAAATATAACTTGAGTTAAAATGATAGCCGTCTCATTTAGACTCGATTTTATTTAGCTTTGCATAAATAACTGCAAGCTTGATTATCTTGACTGTATTATAGTCAAGGTTGGCCGTATTCACGTTCCTTTTTTTGTTCGTTTGATGATTATTCGGATGCTTCCCACCACGATATCTGACTTCAAGGGCCAATTTTTCAAAAGTTAAAACACGGTCCTAACCTAGGACCAAATATTCCAAACTGAAAAATTGTCCCTTGAAGTCAGAAATCGTGGTGGGAAGCATAAAAAAAGGAACGCGAATGCGGTCCCAGATCATAAAAAGACCAAAAACATAATCATTATCGTATCCCCAAAGTGTGACATTCCCTCTGATATTTTTTGTATTCCGGCCCATTAAAGATCAAGTTTTGCTCAAGTTTTGTTTTCATGTCATGACCATGTTTATGTATTTATTTATGTTATTTCTTTGTGCAATAAAGAATAAATAAATGTTTTTTGAAGCTGAGTTGCATCATCAACATCTGAAATTCCCCAAAACGTTCCATTCCACTAGTGTTACGTATCTCAACTGAAAGTAGAGCGGGGCTCAAACAAAAACTGATTTCAAATTGAAATTTCACAAAAAAAATCTGAAATTCATACTGGAAGTTTCGCGCTCCTACAACATATTGCTACGTTTTCATTCGCAACGTCCAACTTCGGTTTGAGTTATGTTTTAATTATTCTAGAATAACCGAATATTATCTAGAATAAGCTGTGTGGTGCCGGCGGCGAATAGTACCAACCCATTTCATCCCGTGGGTGTCGTAAAAGGCGACTAAGGGAATAAAGGAACACAGAAGACGGGCAGCAGCGTCTCTGAACCGTTTGACATCTTACTGCGATCGCCAACCCGCCTGCCAAGCGTGGCGATTATGGCAATTCCTCCCAAATGTTTGGGAGAGGCCCTTGCCCAGCAGTGGGATCCCTACGGGCTACTAAAAAAAAAAAAAAAAAACCGAATATTATGGCTTAGTGCAAAATAGTGTTCGCTAACTAGAATGACTTTAAAACCGACGAAGTTTTAAAGCCTTGTACGGACTACGCGTCAAAATCTGGAAGAGAGCCTTGGAACGCCTGAGCGCATAGTCAAGGCGCTGTCTCCACGAGCGAGAGAATCGCGGCGATATTATCGTCGTGCCACTTAGTTCTATACACTTCTCTAGAAGCCGTCTCCACACGGCGATATCATCGCCGCGATGCGACGAGTGGTAACGAGCGCGCGAAACGTCGTTACATCGTCGCTAGCCCGTCGCGACTAGCAGCGGGCCCGCCGCGCGCTCGTGGCGCTCTCGCGCGAGCGCGCAGCGGGTCAAACTCAGCGTCATTAGCCGCGTACTCACCTAGCGCACGGGCTCGCGCGGCAGCCTCGGTGTCCGGATCGCGAGCGATGGCTCCCGAGGCAGCCTCAGTAGTTCTGTTCAATTTACATGAGGCTGCCTCGCGAGGCAGGCTGAGCCATCATAAGTCCGCGAGTATTCGATATGGACAGTCGTGTATTTTCAGCTGCAGCTATTTTCCTAGCTGCTTATTGTTTAAAGAAACGAAAACAGTCGACAAAACAACGAAACAGCTTTGTACGTGCTGTACAGTTGAATTAAACGAATGGGCTCCTCCTGACTGCCCATGATATCAATATTATAGATAGAGACAAACACGGCAAGAGACACAACTTGAAGTAGCTTCGCGCGCGAGCCAAAACACACCGTTCCCACCTAACGCACAGCGCTCACTGAGGCACCTTTGAGCGCGTCAAGTTTACCGACAACATCTGGCTCGGGGCCGAGCCGCGCTCAGCCGAGCAAACGCGCGCCCGAGGCGGCCCGAGTCACGTCCACACCAGCCGAGGCATTTGGCTCGCGAGGCTGCCGCGCGAGCCCGTGCGCTAGGTGGGTACGCGGCTATTTCAGCGTTGCCTCTCGTCAAGCAAGGACATTTCGACAAGGAAACGCTGCGATTCCGTTACGACTCGCGACGATACGCGGCGAAGTTATCGCTCGTTCGTGGAGATTCGTGCGAATGCGGCGATACCGTTACGAGTCGCCGCGGAAACGCTGCGATTCCGTTACGACTCCCGATGATACGCGGCAAAATTATCGCTCGTTCATGGAGATTCTCCGACGATATGAGGGCGGACTCGTCGCGTTTCTCTCGCTCGTGGAGACAGCGCCTAAGAATTTAAAATTTACAAGAATTTAGAAGAAAACAATATAATAGAAAAGAGTAGATTCGAGCCTCACCTTTCGATTTGAGCCCCAAGTTCGCTCTATCATAGAATTCTCATTTCCAGCTTTTGTAACAGTAAGTAAGCCTATAACTGGGAAATGACCGAATTAAGTAGATAACCGCTCTGGAGTCACTAGAATGTTCATAGTTCTTCGTGACCAATACCGTGAAGAGTACCGGGATATGAATTTTATCACCTAAAACATCTTCAAAGGATCTAAAATGATTTGATCTGAAAGAACCGCGCCTTGGAGATACAGTTGTGATAGATAGATCTTAGTTGGCAAGACACACATGTACATAATTATATCAAACTGTATCAAACGAACAAGAAAAAAAGTAGGTATGAGCCATGATAAGTAGGTGACAGTTATGACAAAATTGAGAAGTAGGTTTATAAGAACCTATACTTGCCTACTATAGGTAGTAACCTATACAATCAAAGAAAAAACAGAAAATTACCTAACAGAAAAAAGCCTTCTGTGCTGGTCAAAAGGAGCAGCCTCAGAAAGAGAGAGTTGCTCTGCACCGGGGGGTAACACTGATTCATATATCAAACTTAGCCCAGGCATATTACAAATTACTACCTACCATTTTAAATATAGGTATATCACTTTCGAAAGAATCTCCATGTAAACATCATAATAATTTTAAAAGGAATCTTTGTTTCATTGGGCGGATCTCGAAGGCAGCAAATGGCCCAGTATCTGATAGTTGTTGTTTGTGCATCGCATCGCAACCCTACACGATACGGATCGTAAACTGGACGCTTCTAATGCATCCACCAGGATCTACGAAGGCAGGAGCTTCATGTGAGTGAATGAATGATCGAATGATTCTTATTTTTGCTGTGTAATGACTCGGACGAATTAAGTGTAATGACGACCTCTGTGGCGCAGTGGGTGAAAGCTCGCTTGGGACACAGTAGGTTGCGGGTTCGATCCCCGCCGCGGGATAAATGTTTGCATGATCTGCAAATATTTATCTCGGCTCTGGGTGTTTCTATGTATAATATGTATGTATTTACAAACAAAAAGTATATAAGTAGTATATTAGTTATCTGGTTCCCGTAGTACAAGTTTTGCTTAGTTTGGGGCTAGATGATGCTGTGTGAAATGTCCAGCATTATTTTATTTATTATTTTTGCTATCACTTTCAATCTAAAGATTGCAATTTTTGATACCGTCCATGCAACAATGGATTTTGCAATTCATAACGAGCTCATAACAGCAAAGAGAGACATCATGCTTAGTTAGCTCCACACGAATTGCGTGGTCATATCCTCAGCAGTCTTTCCTGTGAAGACCATGCCTGTGGTTCACGCCTAAGTCGCTGACCGCAAAAGAGATAGGCTTAGGCTTAGGGATAGGCTTTCTCTAAAATAATCATGGAGAAGCTGGAAGAAGTGATGAAAATTTGTTTTGAGGAAACGAAATAACAACATTCTATTCTGAAAAAATCAATACCTACGTGAGAAAAAAGGTAACAAAAAATTCACAATTAAATAAATAATGCTGGACATTTCACACAGCATCAATTAGCCCCAAACTAAGCAAAGCTTGTACTATGGGAACCAGATAACTGATTTACTACTTACATACTTTTTTGTTTGTAAATACATACATATTATTATACAAAAGAAACACCCGGACCGGAGATACATTTTTGCAGATCATACAAACATTTATCCCGTGGCGGGGATCGAACCCGCAACCTTCTGCGTCCCAAGCGGGTACACCCACTGGGCCACAGAGGTCGTCATCATCAATTATTGAAACCCTAAGGTGTTATTTGAAGTGTTGAATTATGATACCTCCTCCAATTCTTCGCAGATGCCGTTAGTGGAACGCCCAGAGACCACGTATCTTCGTACTCAAGTCTGCACTCCAGTTAAGAACCGCTCCAGCTCACTGGAATTAAAAACACATCCACCGCTGATATATTTGACGTTTCTTTGTGGCTAATCATTTGGAAAAACGTAGAGGAATGCGCATTTTATTTGAACTAGCAAAATCTCTAGGGAACGGGTTCAAATAAACAGGCAACTCACTCAACGCTACAAAATGATTAGGTAAAGAATGAGTATTGAAGGACTTTCCCATAACATCATCTAGCCATAAAGTAAGCAAAGCAAATTATGAGAACCATGAACATACAAATATTTGTGTCTTGGATGGGAATCGACGACCTCTGTGATGCAGTGGGTGAAAACCTGCTTGGTACGAAGAACGTTGCGGGTTCGATCCCCGTCGTGGGATAAAAGTTAATTTCGGATCTGGGTGTTTCTATGTATCATCATCATCAGCCTATAGTAGTCCACTGCTGGACATAGGCCTCCCCTAATGAGCGCCATTGCGCCCTGTCCTCAGCTCGACGCATCCTGCTTCTGCCAGCAGCCTTTCGCAGATCGTCACTCCACCTGGCCTTTCCTCCGTTCTGTTATTTTGTATATATTTACAAAACAAAAAGTATATAAGTTGTATATTAGTTATCTAGTTCCCATATCTTTGCCTAGTTTGGGGCTAGATGATGCTGTGTAAAATGTCCAGCATTATTTAATCAGACTTTCTCTTTATGAGAATGATACAGTTTTTTCCTAGGAATGCTGTATGCTGCAACTTATACAACAAAATCAAAACAAGTCTCAACGTCGAATGTTTTTCTCCACGTATCGTCGTAAATTCTAGTAGAAAACTCGGTAACAAAGTAACATCACAAAAGAGCCATTACCCTTGTGGTTTTTATCACTCGCTCACGATTGTTTGATGCTTCCCAACGATTCTTTGATATTTGTTTTAGGGGTAGTTGTGGTGAACTCCGAATGGAACGTGTGGAACATGAAATACTGGCGAATGGAATACAGATGAAAAATTATGTGCTTGTTTATTTGAGACAGATCGCGTTTTAGTTACATACATACATACATAAAGTCACGCCTCTTTCCCAAAGGGGTAGGCAGAGACCACGGATCTCCAGTCACTACGATCCTGACACACAACTTTCGCCTCATTCACTCTCATTACATTCTTCATACATGCTCGTCGGTTTAGGGTACTTTTGACCTGGCCCTTCTCCAAAATGTCGCCAATTTGATCCAAGAAGGTTCGCCTAGGTCTTCCCCTTTCAGCTGTCCCATGCACACGCGTTTTAGTTATCAGTCTGTATGCTATTCTATACATTGGGAAACGAGGTGATGACTGTTGGAGTAGGGCCTTAACCGAGTCCACCACTCGGTTCCAAGAGAAGGCTATCGAAACGTTGGACGTCCGGCGGCGATATGGGCAGATGACATAACTAAGGCCGTGGGCCGTGGATGGATGGGATTGGCGTGAGATCGTGTTGGATGGCAAAAGGAGCCCTATGCCCAGCAGTGGGCATTTTTTGTAGGATCATGCATGACGTAGACTTGTTTATCGACTTCAAAAACGGAGGTTTTGTTATCTCCGTTTTCCGTTATTGTTGACTGATATGAAAACATTTGTGCAAAATGTTTATATTGAGGTAAGCGTGTATGAACATTTATACCAATTTATTTTCGTTGATCTTGAAAACCGTAATTGCTGGTAATTTTGTACGGCATTATAATTGGTTTCTTTTCAGTTTTTCTTTTAAAATTGTCTGGTTCTTTCACCAAAATCATTTTCTAAAATTAAAGCTCCCCTAAATAAAATATTTACAAGATAGTAGAAAGGCTCCCAATTTTCTCGTGGACCAAACAAACAGATGCAAAGCAATCAACCGGAATACAAACAACCGAGATGTGGGCAGCCCCTATGGAGCGAAAAATGAAGATTTTGATTACTTGTAAATAGAGACTTATTTTGTAAATAGCTTGTTTATGCGACTTCATAAAAGGTCCTATGCTCCACTAAGTATGTTGTTCTATGTATGTTTACCCAATCTCCGTTAAATTGTTGATAGATTTTTAAAACTCCTTTTTTGGCTTTGAAAGGGTTTAGAGGTCAAAAAACTGCATCCTTGCTTGTAATTTTCGACCTAAATTTAAATAAAAACTCTTTTCTATCCTAGAGTGGTTCATGAGTCGTGGTAAGTAGGCTGGGCACGGTAGACATTCTCTTAAGTCTTGTTGTGTACAAATATCAGGTCTCTTTGTGAATCTATGCATTGCCTTGATATCTAGCAATAGGTATTAACTTCGATTTTTAACTTTGAATTTTACTCTCAAGTTTTTCTCTGAAAATACGATTCATATTTCTCGATAGCACACTGTTTTGAAAATGTTAGTTTTATGTTAGAGTCGTGTTGGCCTAGTCACTAGGCCGTGGATTATTGTGAACGTAGCGAGTTTGACTCCCAGATTTAATAGTAATGCTGGACATTTTTCACACAGCATCATCTAGCTTCAAACTAAGCAAAGCTTGTATTATGGGAACCAGATATTTTTCCGGATGTGAATAAATAAATTTTACACTTATAAAATTCATGTTTCATTCGCAATAAGGTTAAGTTTTTAACCGCTATGGAAAACATCGTAAGAAAAAAAATGGCATGTTTTTTTTATAGTTTTCGACAATACATAACAAATACTTGTAGTATGTAATATCCGTACAAAAATATTGTATTTTATCCCCCCAATACTTCTCATGTTTGATATCTGCATTTTCAGCGCTACACACAAATGCATTTTCAATATAAGGATATTTCTATGCAATAAAATTCACAACTCCTAACAAATGGTCCACGATAAATCTAGTCACCCGATCGTGATAGCTATTGTGAGATAATAATGCAGTGGAATTTATTTTAGGATTATGAACCTTACTGAGATAGAAATTGTGGGTATTATTGAGCTGAATTTTAAACGCAGTTGATAATTTTATTCAGGAAATTGGGGACGTAATTAGAGAAACATAGGTGCACTAAGGTGAAATAATTTTAGCGTTATGAGAAGTATTAAACATTTTAAACTTTATCGACTTGAGCAAAAAATATTATATTCCACGGGACTAATCGTATTCGAAATTTTTCACGCATGTATACCTAAAGTGCGATAGACAGTCTCAATACAACGAAGCTATGGCACAAAATCGAACGCCCTAATTCCATTTCCTCACAATGTTTTTTTTCGTCGCTTGAAGCTTATGTTTTTTAGGATGGGAATAATCTTTTTGTTTTTTTCGCATTAATAGCCATGACCTTTTTCCTAAACAGTGGGACGAAATAGCTAATCGCGAAATAGCTTGTTTTTAAAATGTGTATTATTATATTTATGGCTCGCTCCATCGTAGACCTCATTCTTGCCTATGTAAGTTTTGAGGTCAAGAGTCGACCCATTCATCATAAAAAAAAATATATATATATATCATATATCATATATCAGTCGATGGGTACTTTTTGATGCAAAAATGGATTCTGACAACCTCTGTGGCGCAGTAGGTGAAGCCCACTTAGGACGCAGAAGGTTGCGGGTTCGATCCCCGCGGCGGGATAAATGTTTGTATGAGCTGCAATTATTTATCTTGGGCCTGGGTGTTTTTATGTATAATGTGTAGATATTTTTCAACTGTTTTAGAGAATTTTATTACGTGTACTTTCCAAATGAATTCTTAAGGTGCCTCTGCATATTTATAGCATACTATAAGTATTAACTTCACCTGGTTATATTCTGAAGCGCTCGTTGAATATAGTTACCGTCGAGCCAAACTTATGAGACTAATTTAACTTTTTCAAGATGCAACGTTGTACTGCAACACGCAATGTACTAAGGTTTGTGAAAGACATGTTTTTTGCACTGGCTCAATTTACTTCGTTTAGTACTTTATTTATTTGCTGCATGATCAGTGATCTGATCACACAAACATTGAAACAAGATGGAAATAGTTATAAACAATGAGTAAAAAATATCACAAAGGAATAAAAGCAGTGTCGTCAGAAGTGAAAACTTGAATGGTTCTAAAGACAAATCACCCGGTGTCGGTGAGCAGTCATCAAATATGTATTTGTACATGCCTCTGACTACCCCCTTAGACATCTTCAAAGGATCTGGAATATAAAGATCTGAGAGAATGTCTACCGCGCCTTGGGGATACAGTCGTGACCCTGTTTACATTTTTTTACGGTGAGCAGTCACGTGAATCGGACGCGACCTTTTCGAAGCGAATCCAAGAATTTTATTTCATCTCAAAACTGCCAAACCTTCAAAATTAAATATACCATAAAAAACCAAACATGCTACCTACCTAGGGCTAAACAGGACATTTGCTCAACCTTGACGATAGGATCTGGGTAAGTTTTTCCATTAGCCGAGGTAGCCATCATAAGTAACCATAACACAAGCTCTGCTTACTTTGGGGCTAGATGATGCTGCGTGAAAAGTCCAGCATTATTTATTAAAAAAAAAAAAAAAAAAAAAATTATAATGTCGTCCTCGGCTGGGAGAAGTATTGTCTGTGGTATTATTCTGTAGAAGAGTAACGAGTTCTATTCACGAGTCTGTATAATCTACAGAGATATGTTCTCTGTGTCTGGGTGTTGTCTGGTACTCATAGTTTCTGATACTCTATCTATCTATTCAACCGGTAACACCCACTACTGGGTCACCCACTATAGGCCTCTTCTCTTTCACGCCACTCCTGGCGGTTTTGTGCCAGCCGGATCCACTGCTCTCCCACCGCCCCCACAATGTCGTTTGACCATCGGGCAGGTGGTCTGCCTTGATACCCTACAAAATAATCCTTTTGAGGCTCTAGTGGTGGGGTGAGGTCATGAGTTCAAAGTATCGGCGTGACTGTTGGATGTCAAAAAACAACGATAAAGTTTTGTAAAAATCTGTCAACTCATTTGACATTTCTAAAAGCAATTTACCCTCCAAAAAGGCACACCATGATACGGCTAGACTTCATTAGCCTGCAGTTGCGCAGTTTTGTAAAGGGCAAAGTTGGACCAACAGTATAAAGCTATGTTAATACGGTCTGCAGTGGACCTCGCTAGTGAGGGGACAATGTCTCATATGTTGCCGAGTTGTTTTATTTTTCTTCTTATGTTAGTTCTTTTGAATAAGTGTGATAGGTAAGTTCATATGAGTCAGTGGCCAACTCTGATGACGGAGTTTTAAGGCAGCATTATTTATTTATTTACAGACATATCTTTGAAAATACCTACATTAGAATAGAATTAGACTATATCACAACAACACATTACATTAGAATCAGTTGAGCCATTTTTTAATAGTTACCTATAGATTTTGTAATCGTAAGTTGTTTTCTTTCTTTTGTGAGTTATTTTTTTACATAATTTTTAGTATGTGCGTGCGGGTATGTGTGTAATAAGGTAGGTAGGTACCTATGTAAAATGGGTAATGTGCGTGTACCTACCTACATTGTAAAAACATTAACCATTTTACATACTTTATAGAGTTAATTATTATTTTTAACCGGGTATTTATCACGTACCTATTATTATTTCTTTTTTCCGACGTTTCCGGTGATGTTCATCCGTGACCGCGCTGCAATGCGTCCGTGACAAATAATAATTATGTCACCAAATCACGAAAGTTTAAAAAACATATACCTAGAGTTATTTCGTACTGTTCTTATTTGGCAAAAAAAAATATTAAATTACTCACCTATTTAACTCATCTTTGTTCCGGTAGATTTTAAATTTATAAAATCTAAAACAATACAGTTCATCAAAAATTCAATATTACATTTCCTCTAACCCAGATTTATAAAAATAATAAAATCTCTTTTGTCCAGCCATAATCCCATCACTTTCCTGCTTCAATATGAGTTTGCTTTTAACGTGAAACTTTTTGAATTATCTAAAAGGGCTTACCTTCGAATTAATCGTGGATATAAAAGGTTTGAGCGAATGGTTCTAGTAAAACAGGAATTATTAATAATCTTAAGTGATGAGCTGGGTTGTCAGTACCTATCGATTCGGTTGGAATCCGGGGAGAAGCTATGGATTCATTTCTGTTTTCCAAAATAGGAAAGGAAATCGGGGCTATCTATAGATCATTTGAACGATCTAGATGGCTCAAGATTTGATATGTGTTTTGTGCTATGTTTATGATCAGCTTTTCTATGGTAGGAGTTTTCTGTTATACATGTTTATTTGGAACCAGGAAAGGAAAAAATGGAAATTAGTGTTGTTGCAAACAATATTAATTATTATTGTACCATTTTCCCCCTAATGTAAACGAATAATAAAGATACAAAAACTAAAAAAATATTTTTATTTAAAGCGCAATTACAAAAATCTAACCCTGCGTCTTACGTGGGCGATCTGGATGCGAACGCGAAACGGCGCGGTGCGGCGCGGACATAACAAACAGTCGATTTACAATTGAAGTTATCTACGTGACCGGTGCGCAGCGGCGCGGCGCGTGTTGTATCGAACGCGATCAGAATTTATGCGAATTTTGACACTATGTATTGTTTGACGTAAACTATGTAGGACGATTCGCACGCACGTAGGACAGACTCACCGCGCCGCGTCGCATAGAATCGCTTCGCTTCGCAATCGCAAGTGGCCCACGTAAGATACAGGGTAAATGAAAACTACAGAAAATGGGTCAATAGGTATACATGTCATAAATCCTAAGAAAAATCGTAAAACATTTTTCCACACGTCATAATCCTGTTCTCGTTTATTGCAGAACATTACGCTACATTTATCTCCCAATAGTTACAGCATCCGATACATACAATACCATGTCCTATGTATTATTAATGTCCGTCTTCAGGCGGAGTATTCCAAGCATGTTACCCACGTGTGAAGCAAAGCGTTCACAAGCTGCATATTTGTTCTTTCAGGGCCTGTTCTCACGACGGATTGCAACCTTTGTGTAAAGCAAAAACTGGCAGGGAAAACGATAAAATTACAACCACTGGTTCGTAATTTTGTGCTTGTTAGAAGGATCAGATTAAAAAGTGACACTAATAATCTTCACTTATTTTCTAAATTAATTTTAAACAAATAATTAAAATGACTAGCTTATTGTAAATTTTGTTAATTTTCAATAATTGTTATCTGAATCAAAATTATTGAAACCATCTTTGTTTCTGTAAACTTAATCTAAGAACGTAATTTATTTGGATTTTGGGTCGCGCAACTCGTGACTCAAACACGTGCCAGACCAGAATGGGACCTTATGCCTGGACCCGGTGAGCTGTTTCTCTGGGAAATGGGCCGAAGCTCCTGCGTCGATATAAGCCTATAATTCACACTCACATCTTCGTACACAACAGTTCCATCTATGAGGTTAGTGGCTGGTGAAGTTTAAATGTAGATTTTATTTATAATGGCTAGATGGGATAAATTATTTCCAGTCTAATGTTTTTTTATGTTAATCCCATCTATCTACGACGCACGACTCTGGTTATGTCGTCTGCCCATCTCGCTGCCGGACGTCTGACGTTTCGATAGTCCTCTCTTGACCATCATTCAGTTAAGTTCCTAGCCCATCGGTCATCACCTCGCCTCACAACATATAATTATAATAATATAATAAATATTTAATTCATGACCAATAATTTTAAGTTATGTAGGTTATTTTGTCCGTTGATAAAATTCGCTATTTTATTACACCGCGAAGCCCGCCATTTTGGACTTTAATTATTTTATATCTTATGTACGTTTCATTAAAAGTGACATTCAAAATTAAATTCCTAATTGTATCCGACAGAAATATTATACATTAAGGCGCGTGTACACGGTGCCGCAGCTATATCGTTGATTATGTACCTAGGTACCTACATTATCAACATTACTAATTCTAGAGCGTTGCCTTATGAAATTGAATTGCAAGCACCAAAAACATTGGCAGTTTATGGCTGGCAAAAAATCGTCAAAAAAACGTTAACCTCTATTTGCTTCCAAATTGTAAAGTAAAAAAAAACTTTTTGTATCTATCACAAACGACTTTACATCGCCACTACATAACTATACATGTTTCTAAACATATTTTCTTCTCACTCACTCACTGTCTCACTCATTTTACTATTTGACAGCTGTCAAAAACTAGGCATTCAGTCTAAACTCTGTATTCCCGAGCACCTGGCGCACACAGTTAGCAAACACGTAGGTCTTTATTGCGCCTATATTTCAACGCGATCACGTTGCGAGTCTCGATATTATTTAGGGGCTTTGTACGCCATGGAGTGGATAGTAGTAGTTGTGAGGAAATCTCACTGTCTCATCAGAGATTCCTAGTCGTTGCTCAGTCATTCTTGATAGCGATAAGTGTGCTCATTCGTCCATGGAGCGTTCCCGAGCTGACGCACACAGAAACAATCATCTACACATATAAACCGATACAATTTTTATTTAAATTTTTTAGAACCGTAAAATAGCTTATTTATGATATTTAGTTGTCGCGCGAAAACGCGAGCCGCCATGTTGTGACGTCATATGGTTCGGTTTGTGAACAATACGACTGTAAAAGATAAACTCTTTGTTCGTAACTGAACACAGTGACGTCACAAAATGGCAGAAGACGTTTTTGGTGGCTTGAAAATAGAAGAAAAATTGCGATTTTAAAATTGAATTATAAAATGTTTATTGCATTTTTTTGAATAAATATCGACGTTTATCGTTTACTTGTAACGAAACCTATGGTGTAAAATATAATATAAGGTATTAAGACCATGGACTACCGACTTCATTGCCGGGACCAACCGTTCTTTTCTTACTGTCACAAGTTCTGGTGAACGGATAATAAAGTGCACTTTTGTGCGGCGCCTATCATGCAGTCCAATAATTTGATATGAGATTTTTACGTTCAACGACATGCTTCATAATTTTTCGACTTGTCAATGTCATAAACTTGTTCAACTAGACTCGAATCCACGGTCTTTACGGAAGGGGGGTCACTACCACTAGAACACCAGTGATCTCACCAACCTCTTAGCATGCCCTTCAAAGCACGCTTATACATTATACAAGTTTTAGATAACAATAGCAATTTAAAAGTGACACAAGTGTATACGGAACCCAGGAGGATACGGTAACATCTTAATCGAGGGATGATCTATGCGGGCGGAGTAATGGCAGATACATCGAACTACAAGAGTACCTTTAATGGAACTATACAGGGTGTTTTATGTTGTAAGCGCTAAGACGTAAAGTGTAGCTTGTTTGAAGAGAATGCAATCAATGGAAAACATATGGAACAGAATACAGCAACTGCTGATGAGAGAAATCTGTGAAATAAATAAATAAATGCTGGAAATTTTACACAGCATCATCTAGCCCCAAACTAAGCAAAGCTTGTACTATGGGAACCAGATAACTGATATACTAGTAATATACTTAAAAAAAATGGATGACATGTGTTTTTATAAACATGAAAAACTCTAGTAAACTAAACCGTTACAGTACTTAATACTTTTGTGACTTTAGTTTTTATCCCCGCCCCGATTTTAAGTCTCGTATAGATTTTAAGTTCCTCAATGTGAGTGCTTTTACATGCTTGATGGTAATTTGAAACACCCTGTATATACTGTTCATGTTCTAATATTGCTTTTCCAATATCTCATCTTTAAAGTTGGTTGCATTATTTACTTGGAATAGCTAAACTTAAGATAGTTTACTTCCTGGCTTAAACGTTGTTATGCCATGATCATGGCAGTGTGACGTGAGTATGAATGGACAATTAGTGTGATGAAGCCATCAAACCCTTTTTACACAATGGTATTTTATCTAAGCGCTTCCGTGCTTCGGAGGGCACGTTGTCGGTCCCGGCTATTTCAGTCGTTAAGCCATGACGGAGGCCTTAAGGCGGCCTAAAAACTCCGTCACTGACTCATACGAAATTACACAATGATTCAAAAGAGGTAGTGACACAAAAAGATTGTTGATTGCACCTAAAAGCAAAATAATGCAATTTCGTTTCTGGTCAAATGAGCTTGCTATGCTATGTGCGTGGTATGTACAGTCAGCGTTTAAAAATGGTGGCTTTTAACCCTGCTCGAGGTACGCAGTTTAAAGTGGGGAATGACAAATTAGTGACAATACTAGTCATTTTAATTGACAGATAGCTTTACATCGAACCTTGCTCAATGACATAACAAAGTGTGTAACAGATCTGACAAATGTTTTTGAAGTGAAAACTTCTTTAGGCGCGTTGGGCATTTTTGAGATGGGAAAAATCTATTGAACTCAGACTAAGTGTTACCGACACCACCGTCAGCGCCATCTAGTTTTGAACTCCGTAACTAAACGTAAAGAACCTTTATCACGGCGTTCCCCGCCGCGCGGTGACAATTCGAAAATATTTCCTGACGATCCAAAAAATAGATATGTAATTGTTTATGTTTTTACTTCTGTTGGCACTCCCGGAGTGTCACTGTTTTTTTGTCCGTTTCAAACGAAACACAGAAACGATTCCGAAGAATAAACAGAAAATAGAATCGTAAAGACAAGACGCGATCGCAAATGTTTGGAATCAAGAGCGAGTGTTACCAATACGTTTGCCGATTCCGTACAAATTGCTCCGAGGATCGGTCACCTTATTCAGTAACGCGCTCTACTAGAGATCAAAATGGTTTATCAAAGAATGGTAGTAAGAGAACTAAATGTAATAGAATCGAAGGTAGTAAGAAGCTATCTGAGTGGACAAAGTTTTTAAGCCAGCTAAGAGTTAAAAGTTTCGGGCCGAGATCGACCATTTAACGTGTACGAAAGCGACCAGTCGCGTCACTTTAAAGTCAAAGTCAAAATCATTGTTTGTCTGGTTGGGTCTGGGTGTTTCTATGTATAATATGTATGTATTTACAAACAAAAAGTATATAAGTAGTATATCAGTCATCTAGTACCCATAACACAAGCTCTGCTTACTTTGGGGCTAGATGATGCTGTGTGAAAAGTCCAGCATTATTTATTATTTATTTATTTATTTATTTATCATTATTCAGCGGAACCACTGGGATTATAGAACAGTCTTAAAACTAGATGATTCTACTAGGACAATTTATCAAAAAAGAAACAAGCGCTTCTTGGTGAATAAGGAAGACGGATCGAAAATATTTTCCTGTTTTTCTCGTACTCGTAGATGCAGTCCTTTGATATCGCAAGATGTTGTTGATTAAACTTTTGTTTATCAGAATGCATCATGTTACCTATAGACTTTTTAACTATCACATCTTTGAAAAACACAGGTTTCCTTACAATTTTCATGGTCCTTTGCAATAGCGGGCCACTTTTTTGCTTCATCATCATCAGCCTATAGCAGTCCACTGCTGGACATAGGCCTCCCCTAATGAGCGCCATTGCGCTCTGTCCTCAGCTCGACGCATCCAGCTTCTGCCAGCAGCCTTTCGCAGATCGTCACTCCACCTGGCCGGAGGGCGTCCTACACTACGTTTGCCGAGTCACGTTCTCCACCCAAGAACTCGTTTACCCCAGCGGTTATCGGTTCTTCGACAGATATGGCCAGCCCACTGCCACTCCAGCTTGCTTATTTTCTGAGCTATGTCGACAACTTTGGTTCTATGTCGGATAGTCTCTATGTGGATTCTATACTTTAGAGAGCATAGCTCGTTTTCGCTTTGCTCGGGTATTTTAGATAAGAACTACACACGGCTGGGATTCAAACACCATTGAACTCAAAGCCAAGGCACCACTAAGCCACAACTCTTCCCAGAAACTCATGTACACATTTGTAATGTAATTTTGGCTATCAGCTTGCAAATACGTTTCGGCAACGTTCGTCAGCGTCCACCTTCAATCAGCGAGCATTCACTACATTTTGGGCACGTCTGACCGTCACAGTGGCTATTAAAAAGCTGTGTCAGTTGGCGGTAAAGGGCTTTCAACTATGGAATGTAATTAAGAAATGAAAAGTCTAATCAAAATTTTGGATTCCGACGGGATTCGAACCCGCATCGATCAGACGATCCTCCTAAAGCCGGAGTGCCTTACCGCTCGGCCACGAAATCCTACATGCCGGTATCCAAATTTTCGATAAGCTCATATTTTTCGGTTAAGCACCGATTATCGGAGGATCGTCTGATCGATGCGGGTTCGAATCCCGTCGGAATCCAAAATTTTGATAAGACTTTTCATTTCTTAATGAAATACCAAGTGTGGATTAGCACTATAAAATTACAAAAATTATGAGAATGTAATTTCTGCAAAAAGACATGTGTCACGTTATTGGGAGTGTCTATGAGGTAAAGGAGTTTCCCAGAGGTTTGAAAGAATCTTGAGGGTCTTATCTGAAAGATTTTTTTGAGTTTGAGTAACAGTAATAATACAATTCTGTTTGTGTTAATGGCGAAGCAAAACTAGTTAAATTTTTCTGTTTAAGTTATATTACATGACACAACTCAAAAAACTTTTGCTTATAGGGTGCGTTTCCACCTGCAAGTAAATTCCGCAAGAACGACCGTCTGTCCAACTGTAAACTCCTTATCAAGTGATAGCACGCAATTTTTTTTTATCATCAATGGGTCGACTCTTGACCTCGAAACTTACAAAGGCAAGAATGAGGTCTACGATGGAGCGAGCCTACCTAGAAGGTGTCTATTAACTCTCTTCTTGAAAACAACAGGGTCGTAGCTCAGCGGAAATGCAGACGTTGGAAGCTGATTCCAAATTTTTTGAAATGCATCTGATTTTCTTGCGGAAGTTTTCTTGCAGGTGGAAAGGCGGCCTTAAAGGTACCAAATTATCAAGACACCAAGCTGTCCTATCTCGCCTAGAGAGCCTGAACTTGCGAATTCTAGCCAGACACAGAAAATGGTTTTATTGAATGTGACCCTGATTCAATCTGATTGGATCTTTGTCGCTTTGTGTCCAAATTGATTGATTGCGTTATTGGCCACTCGTTGTCTCGGGCTTGGTCAACTGTTTAGTTTTACACATTTTTTCTTTAGATCTTATTTTATTCGTTGTTTTTTTAAGAAGAAGAGTCGGCTCTTGACCTCGAAACTTATACAGGCAAGAATGAGGTCTACGATGAAGCGAGCCTACCCAGAAGGTGCCTATTAACTCTTTTCTTAAAAACATCAGGGTCGTAGCTCAGAAATACAGACGCTGCAAGCCATTTTGATTTTCTGGAGTACGCATAATAACAGGAAATTGTTTGAAAAAAATATTTTTCTGAAATTGTTCTAACTATTCGTTAACTAAATAAGTTTAAAAAAAAAATTATGTGCAAAAAAAATCTATATTTTATCTCTGATATCTAGATCTTGCTAGAATGATTTGAACTAGACTTGCTCAATACAAAAAACTATTTACTCCTGTTAATCTTTCATCGTTTAGCTAAATGTCTATACACAATACACATGTATAAATTTCAATAGCAATAAATACCAATGTGTCCGATATTAATTAAAACACATGAACAGTCGGACAGAACGCATCGCTAATTCTATTTACATGCATAATTGCACATGACTTAGTGATTAGTTCTATGCTAAACAGTCGATGTAATCAATATTCTAATTTCTTTTGCTGTTTCGTATGCCTATTTTTAGCCACCTAAATTGTAATGATTTGTATTTTCGTGTATTATCTGTTCTTGTATTGTGGAGTTTAGGGTTACTACTTTAGGTTTAGACTCTGAGGTAAATGTCATTACTCCCGCAACCTTAATTAGGTAGGTATTTAAAGGGCTGAACACTGAAACTCATGACTTCAATTAATACTGTATTGTCCGAAACACAATAGGTACGTAAGCACTACATACACAAGTTATTTCGATCAGAAGTTGGAGACGACTGTCGGGTCGAGCGCTGAATGACGCAAGCTACAACTGCATTTCGCTGCGTAACTGAGCCCCCACATGGAGAAAATATAATTTTATTCTAATATTATCTGATGTAGATGACTTCAAAAATCGCTATTCACTCGAAGCGCAAGTCCAACTCGTACACCGATAAATGCCTACTAGGTGCTACGAGATGCTACACAATGCCTACGAAGTTCTACAGCGTGATAAACTTCTACGAATTTAAAATTCTAATATTTTCTAGGTATTTTGCTATCGTCAAGAGCTTCCAAATCTCCAGGCATTTCACTTTGCACATCGCAAGCATCAATTAAGTCATTAAAATGATATCTCTTTCGGTCGAGCAACGGAGTAATCAAGTAAAATGAGCGTATACGACCGAAATTTGGATCTGAGCCAAAAGCTTTAATAACTTGGCAAACCCGTGTTTTTAACTTGAAGTTAGGTTTCTTGAGAAACACCAATCTGAGACTTGGAGGAATATTTAAACGAAAAACTGACCTTATCTCAGTCGGTAGCTCTAACTGCCTCGCTGTAAGTCGATGATTCGATTCCGTATGTTTTTATTCTGTGTGGGGTGTGAGACTGTCGGTGTTTTAAGAAAATACTAGTATATACGTATTCTATTTTAAATAACTTAAGTAATTAAATTGCGTACTTATGTATTTTTATGTTTATTGTTTCGTGTAAATATTTTTATGTTTTTACGTATTAAATATTACAGTAATTAGTAATTGATGTGAAAAATATTAAACTACATTGTTTTTTTTTTTCATTAAAACTGTTCCTAGATGTCAATTTTAATAACCGACTTCAAAAATAGGAGGAGGTTCTATGTTCTGCTGTATGTTTTTTTAGTATGTTCACCAATATCTCCGTTAATTGTGAACCGATTTCCAAAATTATAACTTTTTGTATACTCCCGAGGTGGTCCTATAATTTTGTTCTTCAGCGTTCCGAGTCGGTTATCTTTTTAGTTTTTAAAAAACGTAATTATGAATGTCGTTCAAAGATGGATCGTAGGATCATAAATGATTTTAGAAGTAGTTTATTTCATTGATTACTAGAAGAGAAACACTAAAGATTCTAGCCGCAGCCATAGAACGCACTTTGTAACACAAGTAAAACGATACAAAACTTATATTTGTCAGGCAAATACTGTAAGCAAGATTGTATTATATTCGTTCTACGCCGTAAATTTTAACTGACACAATGCTGTTAAAGAAATATTTTGTGGTGAATTCCCGGGGAGATATATGGCTATCGTTTTCTTAAACTTTTTAAACTTTCGTGATTTGGTGACATAATTATTATTCTAAAACTTAACTTTCTTAACTTAACTTTCTTTAATTATTATTTTTAGAATAATAATTATATCGTTTTCTTTATTTTTATTTTATTCGAATTGTAAAAGTACGAAACTATTGGCTGGTGTCAGCAATATTTTATTTTTAAAATGCATCTTGAATTTTATTTTAGACTAGCTTATGCGCGTGGGTTCGCCCGCGTGGTACCAACATTTTGAATAGCCTATAAGCTATTTTAGGTCACTATCTACGCCTATTCCAAGTGTCATCCCAATCGGTTCACTGGTTTAGGCGTGATTGAAACCCAAACATCTATTCATCCAAACATCTAAACAAGTCACAAACTTTCAGCTTTGTTATATGAGTGGGATTGGTTTAACAAAATCCAGGATAGGTTTTTTTTTAATCCTAAGTATTTTCGATATTGCATTTAATTATTCATGTGATACTTTCCTATGTCCCTAGTTCTTGAATAATCAGTGTGCAACTATACGGCCTCTAGATATTCGCCGAACTATTCACCGAACTATTATTTGGATAGAAGATGACAGGTGAATAGACCCTCTACACGTTCGTCGCCGTCGGCATTCGTCTATCTTCGCCGAATATGTAGAGGGCTCATTATTACCTGTCAATATCACTACATAGTATAAAACAAAGTGGCTTTCTCTGTCCCTATGTATGCTTAAATCTTTAAAACTACGCAACGGATTTTGATGCGGTTTTTTTAATAGATAGATTCAAGAAGAAGGTTTATATGTATAATACATGCATAATATAGTAGAGGGGTGTAAGGGGTTCCAAACAACACCTTTAGGAACCCAAGCCAACCTCACCGGCCCGTGGTACACCCTGCCGACCAACGGACGAGGCTCTGGCGCCCCACCGAGGAAGAAAACCTCTATAAAAAATTACCCGATGCCATGTACGGTGAACGCAGCGTCTAGGTGTAGATCGAAGGTTGTAAGGGTCTGGGTGGACGGAGGTTCCACCTACTACTGCGTTCTGAGCCAGGGTACCGGCCGACCCCCTGTGCAAGATTAGGCTTCCCCGGCTACAAGGGCACTGGCCGGGGTGACCGAATATTTCCCTATTTCTCGTGGGAACGCAATGGTTAAAGAAAGTCAACCGAATGGCGGCGACGTGGTACGCCACCCGTCACGTCTCGTTTCCCGGGGGGGCGAAAAGTGGCTCACGGAGAGCAGGTTTGCTACGTTGAATGTAGGAGGAGGGATGGAAGAGAAGTTGAATGAAGTGTGTCAGATGATGGATGAAAAACGAATTGATGTTCTTTGTGTGAATGAGACAAAGCGGAAAGGATGCGACACCACCAAGCACGGACCCTACACGGCATACTGGTCTGGGGTACCCAATACCACCAGAGGCTGCCAGGGCGTTGGTGTTTTCCTATCCGCACGAATGACTGAGTGTGTGAAAGAGTATAATTGTGTGAATGCGAGACTATTGTGGATTAGAATGAAAGTTGGACTTACCCGTATCTTTTTGGTAGGAGTTTACGCCCCTGTCGATTTGGGCACGGGCACGTCCCAGAAAGCAAGGGAAGAAGGAGAAGAATTTTGGGAATGTTTAAGAGATGTTTTAAAACTATGCAAGGAGAATGAAAGAATAATAATGCTAGGTGATTTTAATGGATGGGTGGGGTTAAAGCGTGATGGGTTTGAAAGGGTTCTTGGATCGTACGGTGATGAACGAGTGAATGAGAATGGTAAAAGTGTGCTAGAGTTATGCTTGGAATGGAACCTATGTGTGACAAACACTATGTTTGCACATAAGCGGATCCATATGTATACAAGAGAGGCAAAGAATGTTAGGAAAAGTATGATAGATTTCGTGATTGTTGATGAGAGAATGAGAAAGTTTGTTCTAGACACGAGGGCGTATCGCGGAGTCGGGATCCACACCGATCACTTCCTGGTATTGAGCCGAATTAGTGGTCTTTTTAGAGGGTGGCGGCATAGGGAGCGCGAGTCTAAAGGTGTTCTAGAACGAATTAAAGTTGAAAATTTACAAGATGATAAAGTGAAAAAGGAGTACGAAAGTAAATTGATTGAGAGATTTAATGGTTTAGATGATTTAGTTGAGATTGATAGTTTATGGGATGCCTTTAAAAAAGAAGTCGTGAGTGTGGCTTCTACAGTGTGTGGAGTAAGTAAGAGAAAGAAAGTTATGACAGAGAAGAATGTGTGGTGGGATAAGGATGTGCAAAAGGTGGTATGTGAAAAGAAGAAAGCGTGGTTAGATTGGTTAGCTGTCAGAGCTAATGAGAGAATGAAAAAAGCTACGATTGAGGATGTGGATGAAGCTAAGAATGAATATAAGAGAGTGAAAAGTTTAGTAAAAGAAATTGTTGAAAGAAAGAAAGAAGAACAAAAGGATGTCTTTGATCAACGATTATCTGCAGATTTCCAAAGAAATATTAAATTTTTCTGGAAATCCATTCGTTCCGCCAGAGGGAAAGCTCAAAACTCAGAGTTGGACGCAATCAGAGATCAGAATGGAAGTATAGTGAAAGGTGAATGCATTAAAGAGTATGAAATCGGGAAAGGCTGCTGGGTATGATAGGATTACAGCCGAGATGCTAAAGGCTGGACATGGTGTTGTAGCTAGTCAGCTATACCGTCTTTTTAATTTGTGCTGGAACTCTGGCAGAGTACCGAATGACTGGTGCAAGGCGGTTATAGTTCCCCTTTATAAAGGAAAAGGCTCACACCAAGACTGCAAAAATTACCGAGGCATTAGCCTCCTTAGCATCGTCGGCAAACTGTATGCAAAGATTTTGATTGAAAGGGTTGTAAAAGAAACCGACAAGAGAATATGGGATGCACAAGCGGGTTTTCGAAAGGGAATGGGATGTACGGATCAGGTCTTTTCCTTGCGAAGCATAGCCGAAAAGTTTTTGGCCAAAGGTCAAAAAGTCTTTTGCGCATTCGTGGATTTGGAAAAGGCCTATGATAAAGTGATGAGGAATGAGCTTTGGTCGGTACTGTCGATGTATGGAGTGAACAGCAACCTCGTTCGAGCTCTGAAATCTCTCTATGAGGATTCTAGTGCTTGCGTGAGGATACATGGGTCATACACTGAATGGTTTAACATCCAAAAGGGCGTTAGGCAGGGATGTGTAGCGTCACCATGGCTGTTTAATCTATTCATGGACAGTTGCTTGAAAGATTTGAAAGATGGTGCAAATGGTTTAAGAATGAATGAGTTACTCGTCAAATGTCTTCTCTATGCCGATGACCAGGTTATACTTGCGTCGTCGGAGAATGAGTTGCAGGAGATGGTAACAGTTATGCATGAAGCTTTTAAGCGAAAGGGAATGAAAGTAAATGTGAGCAAGACGAAAATTATGGTTTTTGAAAAAGATGAATGTATGACAGCATGCAATATTCTGATTGACGATGAAAGAGTGGAACAAGTGAAAGAGTTTGTGTATCTGGGGACATTGTTTACAAGAGATGGGAAGTACGATGAGGATATCGAAAGGAGAGTGAATGCTGGAAACCGAGTGAATGGGGCTCTCCATGATTTTATGAGCAGCCGGAAAGTGTCCGACAAGGCACGACTGGCAGTTCATAGAGGAGTGTTGGTACCGACATTGATGTATGGAAGTGAAAGTTGGGTGTGGCAGAAAAAACATCAGAGTAGAGTGAATGCTGTTGAAATGAGAGCGTTGCGTAGTATGTGTGGGGTAAAGTTGAATGATAGAGTGAGAAATAGTGTGATAAGGGAACAGTGTGGAGTGAAAGAAGATGTAGTGTTGAGGATCGAGAAAGGTATGTTAAGATGGTTTGGGCATGTAGAGAGGATGGATGACAGTCGTTTGACAAAGCAAGTGTATGAGGCGAGTGTGCATGGGACAGCTGGAAGGGGAAGACCTAGGCGAACCTTCTTGGATCAAATTGGCGACATTTTGGAGAAGGGCCAGGTCAAAAGTACCCTAAACCGACGAGCATGTATGAAGAATGTAATGAGAGTGAATGAGGCGAAAGTTGTGTGTCAGGATCGTAGCGACTGGAGATCCGTGGTCTCTGCCTACCCCTTTGGGAAAGAGGCGTGACTTTATGTATGTATGTATGTAATATAGTAGAGAAATTTAGTATCAGCATTTGCACCCGTGCGAAGCCGGGGCGGGTCGCTAGTCAAAAATAAATAATGCTGAACTTACACAAAGCATCATCTAGCCTCAAAGCAAATGCAAACAACTATATTTATTTATTTCATACAATATTTTCTAAGAAAAGCACTATTAAACTACGTGTATTTATTGCGAAATCGTTGAGCAGTATATTATTGTTTGTTTAGCTAGAAATTGTATTAACTTTTTTCACCAAACTGAACTTTAATTTTTAATAATTGTATTATGTAGTGAGTATTATTATAGCCTGTATGCTCATTATTAAAACTAGTTACCTAGCTAATTATTAAATGCTACGAATAAAACACACAAGCAATTTTGAGCAACTTTTCTTGTAGAACGTGAAGTAGCTTTCGTTTGACTGGGGACACTAACCGCCAAAAACGTGACAAAGAAGAGGCAAAGAAAGTACAATGTATTTACACCTGACGACCTCTGTGGCGCAGTGGGTGCGTCATAAGCGACGCAGAAGCTTTCGGGTTCGATCCCCGCCGCGGGATTAATGTTTGTATGATCTGCAAATATTTATCTCGGGTCTGGGTATTTCTTTGTATATCAGTTATCTGGTTCCCACAAGCTTTGCTTAGTTTGGATGTGGTTTGGGGCTAGATGATGCTGTGTAAAATGTCCAGCATTATTTATATTTATTAGAAACATAATAAAAAATATACAGGGTGTAAAAAGACTGCTACCGAAAACTCAGGGGTTGCAATCAGACCATGATTCTAAACATATTTAGCGAAAAAAAAAACGCTTAGCTTCGTCATGCTATGTTATTTTCGGTTATTTACTACCAGAACTACATAAAAAGACCATACCTACCTAATAATTTCATTTATAAAAGAAAAAAACATTTAAAACACAAAATCCAGCAATCTACGTAAAAAAACGCGCCCAAAACACACGCAAACAGCACTCTTCAAACGCTGTTTTCTCCGGATATTATGGTTTTTTCGGCAAATCCTTTTGGATTTGGTTGTGTGTTAGGATGCTGTACCTACCGCTTTCCGCTTCGGTAGACGTCTTTTTACACCCTGTATACTACTAACTGCGCTTCTGCGGTGTAACCCGCGGTCCCTCGGGATTTTTTCGGGATAAAAAGTAGCCTATCTCCTTGGGATGCAACTTATCCATGCCAATTATTTAGCCTAATCTGTTCAGTGGTTTGGGCGTGAAAAGGTAACAAACAGACAGACAAGCAGACAGAGTTACTTTCACATTTATAATATAAGTTTGGATTATACATCCTTGCATCCTCGTGATTTATAATTTAGAATAATTCACCATGTAGTACACTTTTCAATGTACGGGGCAACGAGCACAATCTTCAGAGAATAAAAATGAAAAACAATTGACTTCATAGTGACACTTCCTGCCAGTGTCACTGGTGGCGCACTTCCTGTCGCTAGGTGGCGCGCTGCCTGCAACGAACTCTCATTCACTTTTTGTGTGCGGGCATCGCAGCACCTATTTATTTAAATAAGTAATTCAAATAATAAGTTTTTAAATCTGATATTGTTTCACGTTGTTAAAGGCTATAATATAAGTGCGTAAGTGCTAATTACGTGTAAAAGCAACTATTTTTAAAAAATCGTAAAAGTTTTACCGACATTGTGAAAGTTCGGATAAGAGTGACACTGGTAAGTGTTTAAATACTCTGTATTTCTTTTAATTGGATTAATCCACACATGCATGACAAATATTTTGTCTTCTATAACTAGAGATAACAAAACAATTTTATTAAATTGTTCGGTCAACTGTTTTTACAACTACCCTCAGACTATTTTTATAGCGTGAACTGATCCTTGGCAATGTTCAAGATTAAATCGTACCTGATACCTAAATGATTAAACATGTAAATTCTACCCTCAATTTTATAATAATAACACAAAGATTTATTTCTATCGAATTACGCTTTTGTTGGTGAAGGTTAGCGATTTACTTTATTCTTAAATGAATACCAGTCATAATAATGTGCCATTTTTTATCATAAACTACTGTTTATTGGCATACGTGCTATGGATCTATGCATGATGATGCAATCATAATCTTGTTCTAAGAAGATACTATAATGCTGTTGGTAGTAATATTTATTTTGAACCGCATCCGATTTACCTGTTTTCGTAATGAGTTACGTGTGAATTTTTTATCTTAACTACAGTTTACTGTAATTTAGTCTGAGGACCTTGGAACTATGACGTGATCATAGTCTGCTTCGATTAGGTACTTTACCTAGATGCCTAATAATAGTGCGATTTTATACGCAATAGTTTTGTAGAACTGTGACGCTATTACTGTCAATGTTTTTTCTCATAATGTGTATGTTGTATCATGATGCGATCACGATCCCTGAATCCTAGTACCTATAGGGTGACTTATTGAGCTCTGCCAACTGATCCTCCTTTTTATTTATTAGATCCTTATGATGTAAGTAATACTGCTTATAATTACGGTCATTTTTCATGAATTACTGTGCACTCATATGAGTACCTTACTAATTCGGGTATCTACTGTTTAAGGAAATGAGTTACAAATGATAATGACCGTTTAGTTTTCATTAGCAAATTAATGCCTTAGAACTATAATGTGATTATAGTCGTGCACTTGGCGTATTATCAAGTAAAGTAAAATCTTATTTCATTTTATCATTGCAATTTTAGTGGTAATACTTCTCTTTTACCGTGAAGTAATATCGATTCTATTTTTATCATAATTTGATGTGCCTTGCTGAAATGTCTTCACGCACTGCTGGGTATTGGCCCCTCTTTCTTTACAACACTGCTGCTGGCTTTTATTGCCTACATATTATTATACTTGTAGTACAGGGAGAGAAATCCTTTTTACCAATTTAAACCTTAATAAATACCTCATTATTATAATGATCATTCATCATTACCTACATAAATAGCTGTCTACATAATTGCCTTTAGAATTATGATGCGATCATAGTCGTGCATTGAGGAACTACCAATGAAGTTGACTACGTTTTACTGTTACGTGATTGCGGTTATCGTTTCGTTTTCAAATTGTGTCATGATTTACCACCACTATTGGCTTCTATTGTCTATATAGCGCCTTGGAACTATGATGCGATCATAGTCGTGCAATGAGGAACTACAATGCAGTTGACTACGTTTTACTGTCACGTGATTGCTGTTATCGTTTCGTTTTCAAATTGTGTCATGATTTACCACCACTATTGGCTTCTATTGTCTATATAGCGCCTTGGAACTATGATGCGATCATAGTCGTGCAAAGAGGAACTACAATGCAGTGGACTACGTTATAATGTCCCGACGTAATTGCGGTTATTGTTTCTTTTCCAAATTGTGTCTTGATTGACCACCACTATTGGCTTCTATTGCCTATATAGCGCCTTGGAACTATGATGCGATCATAGTCGTGCATTGAGGAACTACAATGCAGTTGACTACGTTATTCTGTCACGATGTGATTGCGGTTATTGTTTTTTTTTTCCGAATTGTGTCATAATTGACCACCACTATTGACTTCTATTGCCTATATAGCGCCGTGGAACTATGATGCAATCATAGTCGTGCATTGAGGAACTATGATGCAGTTGTAGTCGTTATACTGTGACGTGATTACGGTTATCGTTTCTTTCCAAAATTGTGTCTTAATTGACCACCACTATTGGCTTCTATTGCCTATGTATCGCCTTGGAACTATGATGCAATCATAGTCGTGCATTGAGGAACTACGATGCTGTCGTAGTCGTTATACTGTGACATGATTACGGGTATCGTTGCTTTCCCATGTTGGGTCATGATTGACCACTGACATTGGCTTCTATTACTGATACCAACACTCGACTCCCGAAACAACTTTCAACTCGACAGACCTTTATACAGGCAGGCGGTTGTATCAAATACTGAACGAGGAGCTCACAACCTACCCATTCATATTGTTTACTTGTATAAAAGGACTCAAAGAAAAACGGAAAGTTTTGGACATATTAGTCCTAAAGATCTCTGAACGTTTGGGGGCGTATCTATGTAAAGGGTTAAATAATAACCATAACAATCAGAAAAGATCAGCATTCATCCTGAATTTTTTATACATAGTTGGTGTAAACACCTAAACTGAATCCCGACAAAGCGTCGGTTCTAGTTGAAGAAACTAGGTACCTGTACCTACCCAGAATTATCCAGACACAGGCGTGATAGCCCTTACATCTTCTTGAATCGTATAGGTGATAATTTCCTCTTCAGAGGAAAATTCATTTTTAATTGATACTATTTTTGTGGTTGTGTTTACATTTAACTATGTGGTATTGGATGGAACAGTAATACCGTTCAGGTCATGGTAGGTTAGGTACTTACCTATGGAAAATGTATATTTCAATATATACATATTCTTAAATTGTCAATAAAAGAAAATGTTGTTTAGATACTTACACCATTTCAAAAAAAAAGATGGTTTCAAGACCGCCAATGAGCTTGTGTCCATTGTACTGTCATGTGTTACATGAAAAAACTAAGAATAGCAATACTTTAAGAATATTTTTTATATAATATCTTGGTTGATACTCCAAAGTAAATAAAATAAACGTGTGATAAGTCAGTATGAAATTTTATTCTTTTGGTTTAAACAAAATTCAATTTAAATGTTACTAGCTAGGTCTTCCAAGAATTTCTTGACATCTAAGAAAAACATAATATCTAAGTTTTTACTAAAAGTTTAAAGGAATGCGTTTTACTAATAGCCTTATCTTTATCTTTTATATTATGGACCTTGAAAGCAATACAATAGTTAGGAATTTGTAAATATTTTGGAGAAAATTATTACTGATGATCTATTAGTGGTGTTGAGAACCCAATCCTGGACAGTAAATGATATTGACTTATAATAACGAAGATTGAACATAATATAATAATAAGTAGCGGAAATATTTTCCGATGGTCCGTCATCGAGATAGACTACCTACCTATACAGAGATGTCACATCGATGGGTTTGAATTTTGAAAGGCAGACTTTATAATAATATACTGCATATTTATACCATATATCTGAAATATCCTGTTTGTAAGGTATAAGGTACCTACTAAAATGAACAAGACGTCAATAGAATCGTGACATTCCACTCAGCCAGGATAGGTTAACCACTGGAGATTAACATGAATCTATTCGTATCGTTTGCCTTAAGTACATATTAAAAATAGTCAACTAAGGATTATGCAACTGGAATTTTATTATGGTGTAACCATCCTGGACGAACCAACTCGTTGTCCATTACTTCAGTTTCTTGAATGTCGATCCGAATTATCTAAATACTTAACAAGATTGTATTTCATCCACGATGAAGGAGCTACCCCCTGTGACGGCGATATCAGTATCGCATATTTATCGCAAGTCACCCCAATGGGTGACATAATTATCACGAACAAGTTCAACAAGACAAGAACTTAAACCAGAAACGATAGATGTCATCTTAATTTCATCTCAGTTTTAGTAAAAATATTAGTAGATTCTATAAATCGATTTTAGGAAGTATACACAGTTTTATTTTAGCATTGCGCTTTTTTAAAACTAGTGCCTATTTTCTCTATCAGACCACGTTGCTATGATCTGATATCGTATTTGATACCTACTTCAATATTGAGGTTGTTTTCTAACGGGGTTAAATACCACACTGTATACAATTATATGGTTAAAATTAATCATAATTATTATCTTTCAAGTCTTTTAGAAATCATATTGTCAACAAGACGACATTCATCAAAATATAAAAGTTGGTCATTTTAAATTTGGAATGGTAAGTTCTTAGGGACGTCATTAAAACATCTATCTCTGTGTTATTTTGGAATTTGCACTAGTCGATAGACCAAATACACCGTAAGTAAGAGTAAAGGGAACAGAGATACCTAACTCTACACACACACACCTATCTTTGCAGCTCAACACTAAACGGTTTGTCATTATTTACCTAAATATGTACCAGTTGGCCTAACAATAAATGTAGGTACTAGTAAATATCTAATGGTTAACATTTTGCGAAATCTTATAATCAGTCACTGTCATCCAAGGTGAAGAGACCGCCTTTGCAGAAGCGACACAGGCTCTTACCTACTATGATTGTTGGTTATCAATACTATTAATGTAACATTGCCTACTTTTAAAATAAGCATTAAATTATCATTTTTTTATAATTTAAACATAGCTTATTTCTTAGTTACATTTATAATTTTGCAATATACTCTAAACATCCTACATGGTGAATTATTCTAAATTATAAATCACGAGGATGCAAGGATGTATAATTGAAGGTTAAACAAACTTACCAAGTGAAGTTTGACTGTAATTATGCATCCTTGCATCCGAAGTGATTTATAATAATTACCCTACCCTACCCAATTGCTATTTACAGCAATTTTTTGCCCATTATGGCTAACATTGCAAAATTATTTCTCTGAAAAGAATGAGAGTTCGTTGCAGGCAGCGCGCCACCTAGCGACAGGAAGTGCGCCACCAGTGACACTGGCAGGAAGTGTCACTATGAAGTCAATTGTTTTTCATTTTTATTCTCTGAAGATTGTGCTCGTTGCCCCGTACATTGAAAAGTGTACTACATGGTGAATTATTCTAAATTATAAATCACTTCGGATGCAAGGATGCATAATTACGGTCAAACTTCACTTGGTAAGTTTGTTTAACCTTCAATTAGAATCAGTTAACCCTTAAACAAACGCGAGCCCCTGGCCATGATATTTAAAAAAAAGGTGTGGTTTCTGGGTAATTAGGGGTCTCTGATTCCATTTCTTTTGGAAAAAATCAAAAAAAGGGGGTTGAAGGGGGTGATTTTTTGGTGGTATGTATATTACCATTGTCCATGTAGGACTTGAAATTTTTTTCGTTGGTGGTACGTATATTACCACTGTCCGTTACGGTCTGTTCATAACTTTAGACTAGTTGTTTCCCGTGACTACAGGTGTAAAAAATAATTAGCCTGAGAATATGAAAATAAATAGGATTTTACCTACGTAAAAGGTTTTTTCCACAATTTCCCATTTATTTATGATTGTTATTTTAGTTTTTGTTCTCATCTAGTCTAATTTTATATTAAACTTGTTAACTTTTGGTCTGAGATGCCATTTAGAGCCCTGCTGTGGTTTGGAAGATGTTGTTTCCTTTAAAAATGATTCTTTTAGGTTTTTTAAACATGGTAATTTACTAAAACAAACAATTTACTTTCAAAAGTCACACTATACTTACACACATTTGTATGTATACAATTCGATTAAGAACTTTACCTATATGGACAATGGTAAAATAGATACCACTTACAGTCTCTACTTTGAGTGATCAAAAACTATGCAAACCTTGATAATATTCTCATTATTATGCATGTAGGACCTCTTAAATATAATAGAGTTTACCTATTTGAACTCCAAGAGCACCTACCGAATTCTTCGCCGAACAAAAATTCCAAAAGTTTGAAAGTGACACGCAAAAATACGAAGTAAATGTCAAATTTGGCGCAAAAAAAAATTTGACATCATTTTTCACTGACAGGCAAAAGTGACAAGGATAAAGTTGCCAGCCTAATAGATAGCAAAAATATCAGAGATTACAATACTTTCAAATTCAAGTCCTGCCAAACAAAAGAAAATAGTTTTTTTTGTTATCAACCTAAGTGGTACATATATGACTTTTGTTTGATTAAGGGTTAAGCCATTTAAGAATTCTTCATCTTGTCATGTAACTTGTTAAACGCATATTAAATACATAGTTACGATATTTTGTCGCCAGTTCAAAAACACCCGACTTGAATTTAATTTCCGGAACTTGAAGTCCAAAGTTTCATTTTATATTGTGTGAATATTTAAACCGCGGTAAAGTAGGTGGTTTCCGGTAAGCTTATTGTTATTTTAGGCAAATTCAGCTTCCATTTTATGCTTTCCTAAAACTTTATTTAATACTCTGAAACATGTTTTGCTGGGCGGGGTTATTAAGTTTTTATTTGGACGATGGTAAAAACACTTTAAAATTTGTTGTACCTTATAAATAAATTAATTAATAAAATAGTGAGATAAGTTAAAGGTCCGTGGGAAGCCTTACTTTGTAGTAGGATGAAAGTGCCAATAACATCGATCGAGCTTCACTTTGTAAGTTCGTTTGATCATTATAATTTAAGTTGATTCAAACTAGAGATTACAACCATTTATTCTGTAAGTTTAATTCAATTTTAAACCAAATATTTTACTGAATTTCGTGAAATATATTTTATGTAGCATTTACTCATAGTCTTGCATTTTTATTAACTTTGATAGCAATAAACTAAAGTGAGCTTTTATAGGAGAATTAGGGAATATTACTCCGTACCAAGAGCCAACAATTTGCCATCGTAAAATGAACCTAATTGTGTAGAAAATAAGTTTTAGCACAGCTGTTTTGTTCGTGGTATATGACAAAACTTAGAAATAATATCCCCATTTTTACGACAAAAGAATGTGAGAATTCATGTATGGTTAGTTATAAGATTGTTATGGTTGCGAAAATCACAGATAATACCTACGTACCCACTTTGGCATTTTTTACAACCAAACTTACACCGGTATTCACAAACATTCTTCATAGTAATGTGCACTGTGAGAGCTCATGGTCTTACATCATAAAAATAAAAACTCTGAAACTTTTCATCATCATCTCAGCCATCTATCGTCCACTGCTGAACATAGGCCTCCCCCATCGATTTCCACAGCAATCGATCTTGTGCAGCCTGCACCCAACGGCTCCCAGCAACCTTTACCAGATCGTCTTTCAATCTAGTGGGGGGCCATCCTCTACTGCAATTTCCGGAAATTTTTACATCATAATATTAGTAGGATGTATTATCATACAAGGAACAATTCTTGGGAACATATACAACAAACTGCAGTACAACACACTAACCTGTATTTGCTGCTTTTCAGTTACCCAGACGCTTTAGTACCATTGTGTTACAAAATGTACTAGATCCTCAACTCTAGTGTGTAACTTTGCATGTCCTACTAACTTGCGCGTCATAAAACAACATTGAGAATAGCTGTGACGGGCACATAACGGAGCGATAAGCGGAGCGGTTTGTATATTGAGAGAGGACTGATATTTCTGGGCTACAGAGTCAAAGTCAAAAAAGTAAAATTTTATTCAGTAGGACCCAGATCACTTTGAATCTCGTAAAACTAGGTGATTTTACTCCTGTTCCTTTGCGACCAATGCCGTGAATTGTACGAATACAGTTCAAACAAATAGGAAATCTCAATTGCATAAAATAGTACATTGTACCACATGAGAGCAAAATTCGTTTTTGTTGCGAGTGCAGAGTTTGAATCCCGAACAAAATATTTTGCTCTCGTGTGATACATACAACTTTTCACCTTACTAGCGAAAAAATACAAGATGTAAGGAAAACCGTTTCCCGCCATTATTATTTTTTTGCCCCTCAAGTGGCAGGCTAAAGACCTGCCATCAGACCACCTCGGCCGCCGCCGCCTGGCCGGGCGCACGCTGCAAATTTAATATTCGATTCTCATTGGTTGCTTGCAGCATTCTAAATTCAATCAATTTTTTTTTTAGTTTTGTTTTATTTAAAAACAAACTATTTCCGATGAGCAACCCTGTTGTTTTTAAGAAGAGAGTTAATGGGCACCTTCTGGGTGTCTACCCAGAAGATGCCCATTAATTAACCATTAACTCTTTTCATTCATCTCTTCACTCCATCGTAGACCTCATTCTTGCCTGTGTAAGATTCGAGGTCAAGAGCCGACCCATTCATCATAAAAAAGTACACTTTTTCTCAAATAAGATAATAATTTATGTTCTATTATGTATTATTGAGAAGCATTTTCCTGTATGGTCTTTCTTCTGTCCTAATCATATTACCACGTCATTATATTTAGTTTTTGCTTTTAGTGTAAGTAACTACGCGTTAGTAAGCGATCATATTGCAAAATACTTTTAATCTGATTTTGAGTCGCTCCGCTCATCGCTCCGCTAATCGCTCCGCCTCACCCAGCCCACAGCCTGGTAGTTACGGTTTACTGTACGAATACACTAACTCAGTTATTTTGTTGCGTAAACTTTATGACCTGAAATGACGCTGTTCGTTAAGTGGTTTTAGTGGAACCTTAAGGGAGTCATAATTAGATATTCCTACGTTTATAACCGGTATTTCTTTGTACGACTTTGTTATATTGCTTTGTTTTACATAGAGCTTTACATAATGATATTTTACTACAAATACGTTCAGAGAAACTGACGTAAATCCGGTCGTGAAACATCATTGACTTTAAAAAAGTTATGTTCTTTGTTTGTTAGGCGCTGTCTCCACGAGCGAGAGAATCGGGACGAGTCCGCCCTGATATCGTCGGATAATCTCCACGAACGAGCGATAATTTCGCCGCGTATCGTAACGGAATCGCAGCGTTTCCGCGGCGACTCGTAACGGTATCGCCGCGTTTCCTTGACGAAATGTCCTTGCTTGACGAGAGGCAACGCTGAAATGAAGCTGCGTTTGACAGCGCGCCCGCTGCTAGTCGCGACGGGCTAGCGACGATGTAACGACGTTTCGCGCGCTCGTAGCCACTCGTCGCATCGCGGCGATAATATCGCCGTGTGGAGACGGCTTCTAGAGAGTGTATGGAAATACGTGGCACGACGATAATATCGCCGCGATTCTCTCGCTCTTGGAGACAGCGCCTTAGGGATAATCGGTAAAGGTGGTCACACAGTCCTTTCTGTCAATTCAATACAGGAAACGCTGCTGACGTCCGGAGCGAGCCGCATATTTTGAAGTCATCCGCATTTTTCCGCGCGTACGGCGCGGACAAGTGCGATCATCATCATCATCATCATCCGCAGCCTGACTTCACCCACTGCTGGGTACAGGCCTCCCTAAGTTTGTGCCATCCACCACGATCCCGCGCTAATAGGACCCAGTGACGGCCCGCGACGTGTACAATATCGTCTGCCCATCTGGCCGCCGGACAAATGGGACAAGTGCGATCAGGTAAAAGTACTGTTCTGGTGACGAAGTCTTCCAAGGTCTCCGTTATGGCTCATAGAATACACAGGGTGAGTTTTTTTCAGGGCCACTGAGGGTAATTCTGAATCCGTGAGAGCTATCGAAAAGTCATGTTAGGAGTTACGTGCTCGATTTTGATAAAATTTAGAACTGAATTTAAAAAAAATCAGAGTTGCCCTCAGTGGCCCTCAAAAAAACTCACCCTGTATAGCCGGGACGCATGAAAGCGCTTCAATAAGCTATAATGAAGCGCTCGTGGTCGTGCTTGCTTAGTCGTTCTTAATAGATCGTCGAAGTTAAGCAACGTTCGAAACGGTCAGTAAGTGGATGGGTGACCGCCAGTGGCATTTTCATCTGAGCGCTTCCGTGCTTTGGAGGGCACGTTAAATTGTCAGTCCCGGCTATTTAAGTCGTTAAGCCACGACGGAGGCCTTAAGGCGGCCTAAAAACTGCGTCACCAGAGTTGGCCACTGACTCATACGAACTTACTTAATAAGCTATCCAATTTTGTGACCGTGCAGAAGATGGCTTCACTTTTGTCAAGAATCTAAAAAGAAATCTGTCAAGAACGAGTGAACAAGCTACCATCAGCTTTTTTTAATACAGCTAGTTTGTTAACTAGCCTGTTCAACCAAGCAGAAATCGATTTTATGTAATATTCGCCCTATGATAAATTCCAATTTTCAATACCGAGTAAAACGTGAGGCGCGCCTAAATAACTTTATTCGGTTGAGTGGAGATGAAAATAAAATTCAGCGTTTGAGAAGAGTGTAATTTATGACTGAAATCGTATACAAGTAGGTTAACCCCCTTGGCGGTTGAACCGCGCCCCCCAATTTTATTTCCATTTGGTGGCGGTTAAATGCGGTTGATAAAATAACGTTGAATAACATTGCCAAGCAGTTGCATACTAAAACTGGAAAAGCGGACTGCCACGTGGCTAGCCGGCCCGCGGTTCAACCGCTAGTTCTTTAGAGCGTTAAGTAGGTATTTTGTGTTACTTTTTGTAAAAGGTACAGAAATGTGTTTGATAGGACAATGTTTTAGATAGGAAAACGAAATCTTGAATGTTTGTTTTTGGTAAATGTATTATGTTTTGTAAAAGTCATAGAACAAAAGTTATTGTTTATGATGATTGTAATACAGCCCTGAGAGGTTACCGGTGTTTTACAAATAACCCTGTATAAATATAGTTGAAATAAAAAAACAACGAAATCTGTGTTTATGTACATTTATTTCATGATAACTACAATGTAATACTAAAACGTATACATTTAAAATTCTCATCGAATTCAATTGTATATTTTCGAATTACATTATTTTTACTAATTTTTGGATCGTTTTGGTTTAATGTAACTTAAATTAACTTTACATAATATAAATAAACCTTAATTATCGTCGGTGAGTTGTATCACATAACCTATTTCAACTAATAGTGGAATATTACCCGTATATTATCAAAACTAATAATACCTACTTTATTATGTTAAACAGTTAGCCTCCTCGCAGACTGCAGACTTTCTATCGGCCGATAGAAAGTCTGTAGTCTGCGAGGGATATTATAGCTACATAAATAAAAATGAAATGATGTAAGTTGATAAAACAATAGCTGATCTGATTCGTCAGAAATGTATTGACATTATTGTTTTCCATAAATTAGGAAATTCAGAAATTTTAACCATTTTCGCTAAGTATATTTTTTGCTAAGAAAAACTGCTTTAAGATTTATATATATGAACTATAAGTAGAGACACAACAACAGCTGACTCTCTTAAACTGAAATATTGATAAAATTATTTTCAAATACTTGCTTAGTAGGATAAATTATCACGTAAATGAACCATCTTTTATAATATACCATCTTAATTTTTATTTTCTTATGTTATGAATATATCTGTACAGATTGGAACTCATAAGGTAACAATTAAATAACTTAAATTATTATACAGGGTGTAAAAAGACGTCTACCGAAGCCGAAAGGGGTAGGTACAGCATCCTAACACACAACCAAATCCAAAAGGGTTTTCCAAAAAAAATCATTATATCCGGAGAAAACATCGTTTGAAGTGTACTGTAGATTGCGGGATTTTGAGTTTTAATAGTTTTTTTCTTTTATAAATGAAATTATTAGGTACCTAGGTATGGTCTTATTATGTTGTACTAGTTGTAATAACCGAAAATATCATAGCATGACGAAGCTAAGTAAAAATTTTTTTTTGCGTTTTTTTTCGCCAAATATGTTTAGAATTATGGTCTGATAGAAACCGCTCAGTTTTCGGTAGCAGTCTTTTTACACACTGTATAGTTTACATAATATTATACAAGATCTAATTAATGTTTTATATCACTAAAAATAATACTGTATCCATTCACATTAAACTCCACCAGAAGGTATTCGCACGACCCATCCATGCCGAACTATTAATGAAAAATGCTGAGACGTCAGAAACTAGCCCCATTTTCTGACGTCATCAGTATTTTTAAGCGTCATCAAAAATGGGTTCTGCGCAACTTCAGAGAGCTAAAGATTGGTTGTGCGTACATATTTGTATCACTTTCATTTAATTGTACACAAAGAGCTTATCACATCAAAGCTGTCATGGTACTTTAGGGGCTAGACAGATGGTCTGAATATAAACTACACAGCTGCAAAATTGCATTTTTGATGCGCTTTTTGGACAGTTGACATAGACGTAGCTTTTTACAGTATCATTGAATCGAGTGCGAGAGTGCTATAACTTCACACATTCTTTATGATTGTGTCAAAACCATATAACACCAAAGATATATATACATATATATTAAAGATATATATATTTTTTTATGTAATGAGAGTGAATGAGGCGAAAGTTGTGTGTCAGGATCGTAGTGACTGGAGAGCCGTGGTCTCTGCCTACCCCTTTGGGAAAGAGGCGTGACTTTATGTATGTATGTATGTAGATAACACCAAGCAGACCACCAGCCAGATGGTGTGATGATATTGTCGCGGTAGCGGGAAGGCAATGGATTCGACTGGCGCAGGATCGGAAAGAGCGGCGTGAAAATGAGGAGGCCTAACTCTGCTGATTAGATAGATAGATAGTGTCAAAACCAATTTAATTATGTACTTGCCTAAGAAACTTAAGTGATGTAAATACTACCACAACACTCATGTTTTTTTTTTAAATTATGAAGAAGTTGGTAAGCTTTAACATACAGTTGGCACGTACAAGCATTTGGAATAGGCAAAGATAATGGAGTAAACTTAGTATAATTTAAATTGTGGTACTACACGACCGAAGCCACGGACAAAACTCGGTACCTTTAAGAATCTAGTTTTATAAATGGCACATTGTAGGTAAGTAGGATTATGTTATTTAATGATCAGTTTGTGTCTCCATGTGGTTCGTCAGTTCAGTCTCTTGGTGCTCGTCTTCGCTTCGACTTGATTCACTGTCACCTGTTGAAAAAAAACTGTTTCAGATAGGAATCACACATTTTGGTTTACAACTTCATCCACCATTTTGGAAAAAAACCTAGTTAAAAAGATTATTTTAATTAATTATCCTTTTTAGTAGGTATCAACGCAACACTGGTGATTGGTGTGAATGTGAAAGAGACTGGTGAAAAGTATAGCCCTAAAGTAATATTTTGAGTAATGCATGAGACATGATTCCCCAATACACGCTAGATATTCTCTGAGGTTGATACAGTCAAGATACTTCCTAGATGATTTTTAGCTTTAAAATTTACTTACCATGAGGTCTGGTATCCAAAGCCAGTACAGCCAGTGGTGATTCATCAAGGACTCCAGACCACCTCGCAGCGAGGACTCGGGAGCCGCGGTGACCTCGCACAACCACCGTGGGCATCACATGCGGAGTCACTGAGCCTCCGTACATAGAGACTCCTACGTTACGCCGGAGAATCGTGCTGAAAGAGACAAACAATACAAATACATTTGAATGTATAAATAGTCTCTCTGCTAACGGGAAGCTATCACGTATAATTTCTAAAGACCAGATAGTTGGACGTTTTGTTATAATGGACTTACACTGGATCAGGGGGATTTTCCCCGTCGCAGTTGTAACCTATTATAACTTCTTTTATAAATTAAATCAGATCAACATTTTTTAATATAAAACTTAGCAGTGACTTCGAATCGCTTAGCAATCATTCCTCCAATTCTTTCATACAAGTAACAAACCTTTGTTCGGGATCCTGTCGAGGCCGGCTCTTTTTCCTGCACATAACAACAAGTGCTACGCACAACGTCGTCAGTATTGTAAGTAGTATCAATGATAATGCTGCTCCTACGAGGAGAGCTACGCTATTGTCACTAGTTGTGGCCGGAGGAGGCATTGGAGTCATTGTTTGAAGAGACCCTGCAATCATTTCGTAAGTTAGCATAATGTGCGTGCAGGATACTATGTCCCGAACTGGTCGATTCTTTTAATATCGTGGTTTTGTAAGTACTCTTTTGTGGGAACAAACCAAGTTGTACAAAACTATTTTAAATTAGTTAGCTCCAAATTTTCACTACGTTTTGCACGACTTTTTAAAAGAAAAAGGCAATAAACACTATACAAATACGATTTAAAACAAGGGTATCACAAGGCTTTAAGCTTGGTCCAATATTGTTTCGTAATTACAAAATTCATAATTTCCTAAATTTTTTACAATTATCCTTTAAAAATACTAACACTGAGTATTCTATTATGTTTGAAACTTACCAGGTCTGTCCAGATCATCTTCACTTCGTATTGAGACACTATGTAATGCGGCTGGCCTGGGTGACCTTCCCATAGGCGTCTCAGCGTAAACCAGCAATGTATATTTCCCAGGTGACAAAGCATCGAGTGAAAATTGAGGCTTGTCATTTCGTACCCTGTAGATTGCTTCTGAGAGACCACGTCCAGAGATACCCTATAATATAATTGATGTGTTTTTAAACATTTTTGTTCAGCTTTATTTAAAATTCAAAGTATGAATATTGTTATTTATGCAATATAAACTTACAAAGATTGTTAGATCCATGCACCCGAATATTTCTAGTAAGTACCTGAAAGTCTATAAATAATTCAACAAGTTTACAAACCTTATCATGCATAGATTACGTGTTACTATAGTTTATTTGGCGCAGCCTGTAGGATCATGCAGAGCGAAATTAGCGCAGCCTGTATCGTGGCATGCGCGCTCACCTGATCGTTCAACGTGGAGATCTCATTGTCCATTGCGCTTTCCCGAGGTCGTACCTCCAGCGCTTCCAACAAGAACTTCTGTGCTAAGCCACCATCGTGACCTGGCTCGCAGCTTAGTAGCTCGTTGTCGATTTCGCAGTTACTTGGTGCCTCGGGTAGAGCTATAAAATATAGAATAGAGACAGTTGTTTTTTTTTATTAGACTTCTGAAAAAAAAAACACAAACTGCCTGAAAAAAATAACTTTGACTACCCCCTTTAACACTCCTTATGCCTAATGAACTGAAATAATGTCCAATAAATTGTTCCCTGTGTGTTGAGGTCACAGTCGTGAACCTGTTTATTTTCATAGCTTGATATATAAGATTTGATGATACCATAGAATGTTGACCTAGAGAGCAGGGGGCCTATTATCTACGTCAGCAAAAAGGGTGCATATCAAATAGGCCATAAACGAAATATCTCTGCTTGTCAATAACATAGATGGTATTGAATGAGTGCCACTCAGTATATTGTATAATTTTCTATTAAAACTTCATACCAGCAGGCAATATCCTGAAGAGGCACGGTTCCCGTTGGTTTCCAACATCGTTGCTGGCCCAGCATGCTAGCCAGCCGAAATCCTCTTCCTCATCAGGTGGTAGACCGTGAATGACTGTGCTGCTGGCGTCCATTACGGTCACGTTTGATGCTGGGATCTGGTGGGCACCATAATAACACTATTTAAATCTAGCTTAACTTAGCTTTTTTACAAGTTTTGTTCCTTGTTTACACCTAAATACATTTTTGTAGGAGTAAATTGTAAGTTTGTCAAAATGTTTTCTTGCGTGAAAAATGGTGTTTTAAAGTTCCAAGGTCAATCCAAGTTACTGATTTTTGTGGCTGTGAGCGTAGGATAAGGAATGCATAGAAACAAATAGAAAAAAAAAATTTGAAAAAAAAATTGAACCGACTTCACATAACACAAATAGACACTAAGAACCTTCTATGTACCTACACTAAAAAGAGAAAAATAAGAATATACACATGCAATTATTACTTACAGTATTCAAATAATAAATTATTATGTTATATTATATTTTGAAGTCGGTGCCAACTACCTATGCATTTACATCTAAGAAGAAATTACGAGTACCTACAATAGAACTTGGGTGCAAAATTGTATGGAGTAGTTAGAGTAGAATAGTTGGCACCGACTTCAAATATAATATAACATAATAATTTATTATTTGAATACTGTAAGTAATAATTGCATGTGTATATTCTTATTTTTCTCTTTTTAGTGTAGTACATAGAAGGTTCTTAGTGTCTATTTGTGTTATGTTAAGTCGGTTCAATTTTTTTTTCAAAAATTTTTATTTTTCAATTTTTAGTGTAAATAATATACCTAGTAGGTTAGGTTAGATATTGGAATAGTCAAGATCAAAGAAGTTAGAGTGAGAATCCCTCAGGAATAAAATTATATGGGATCACCTCGAGCGTATTTAAACATGTCAAACTATTCAATGTTTGACTCAGATTTTGTAGTGAGAATGAAGTTTTTTGAGATTTACAGGAAAACTATCAATCCCTCAGGAAAAAAAAGTATGAGGACCACCTAGATATGTATACCCTTTCAAGCAAAAAAAATAATTTTGGAAATCGGTCCACATTTTTCGAAAAGATCGGTGATTTTTTGAGTATTACGGGAAAACTATCAATCCCTCAGGAGTAAAATTTTTATGGGACCACTATGGTAGCATACCCTTTCAATCAAAAAAAAATTTTGGAAATCGGTTTACAACTGACGGAGATATCGATGAACATACATCCAAAAACAAAAAAAAAAAACATACATACACCCGAACATAGAACCTCCTCCTTTTTTTGAAGTCGGTTAAAAATAAGAAATACATCCATGCAATTCGATTTTAACATAGTGGTAAGAAAATAGTGCGAATACTATCCAAAAAATATTCACACAATCTCATAATTTTAACGAGATATTTACCATGATGATACTTACTGGCAGTACATCTTTTGTTCCATTATAAGTCCAGTAGAACCGGAGCGGGCCAGCGTCATGTGTGGACGGCGCGGTGACGGAGCACCGTGCCCTGACCTCCCCTCCCGGCGCACCAGCTAGTTGCTGGACTACGGAGCCGGCTGAACATTCTGGACGAGCTGTGACGAACAGATTTAGGCATTCTATTTTGGCAGAATTTTTTACAATTTCTAATAGGTTGCCGTGAAAATCAGGAGACAAACCTTCTAATACTGCTATTCACTGAGGAGTATCATTGATGGAACAGCTTTCATTGAGCTAACAAGCTCAAAAACGCATATTTTACTGTTATTTACAGATTAATTGGGGAACAGCTCCTGACTCCATCATCAGATCAGCTTGTTTACTAGGAAAACAATTTGTTGCTGGCTTGGAAGTGCTAGGCCCTTTACGAAGAAGTAGTTTAGAAAATAACGCTTTCGTGCTATTTTTCTATCGTCTTCAGTATTATACTCAACATTTTCACCAGATACCTTAGATAAGAAGTTTAGAAAATAACTCTTGTGCTATTCTTCTATCGTCTTCAGTATTATACTCAACATTTTCTCCAGAATTTCTAATTGTGTACAAACAAATCAATAGCCAAAAAACCAATAAGTACAAAATATATGCATACTCAGCACATTCAGTGTCAGCGGCTCACTCAGAGCACTGCCCTCTGTGTTCCTAGCTCTGCATCTGTACACGGCTGCGTGATGCCTCCTGAGTCCTCGAAGCATCAGCCTATTCCTATCCACCGATATACCGGCGATAGGGTCGTCTCTTATTAAGTGGACCTGTCAGAAAGGGACAGAATGCTAAAAATCATGTGATGTATAAACCTTATTCAAATGGTATGCCAGGTCAAAAGGACTCTAAACCTGATCGCACACTGCCCGCGCCGTACACGCCGCAGTCATTTTTCTATACAAAAAATGCTGATGACGTCAGAAAATGCGGCTCGCCTCTGACGTCAGCAGCATTTTCTCTATTGAATTGACAGTTCGCCGGGTTCGGCTCGGCTAGACTGTGCGACCACCCTCTTTACCGGCGAGCAAGCATGAAGCATGTAATGAGAGTGAATGAAGCGAAAGTTGTGTTAGGATCGTAGCAAGGGGAGATCCGTGGTCTCTGCCTAGCTTTTCGGGTAAGAGGCGTGATTTTATGAATGAATGAATAAAGCATTTCATACATGACAGATCGCAAGCTCTTGCTTTTGCATTTTTCAAAACTAAAAGTTAATGAATGATTCGAATAAATCACACTCGGCCAATACGCCTTTACTTATAGAATCACATATAATTTTCAATTAGCATTTACAAACTAGTTTCTATTTGCATGTTAAGTGCAAATAATTTTACGTAGAAATTAATTAGTACAGTAAGCAGCTAGTAAAACCAATTATACGAAATACGTTTCACAAACCATCCAGACGTTTGAATGTGAAATAGCTTTTTTATGACGCATAATATTATGTTCAAACGTTTTTGTGAATCGAAAATAGACAACAAAGTTTAAGGACCCGTATATAAAAATCACTTCTTCGATCGTTTGTGTCTGTCAAGACTTGCATTTTCTGCAGATATATTGTTTTGTGTTGTTTATTTTTTTACACTTAGAGGCGGTTTTTTTAATAATGCTGGACAATTTCACACAGCATCATCTAGCCCCAAACTAAGCAAAGCTTGTACTATAGGAACCAGATAACTGATATACTACTTATATACTTTTTTTTAAAAACACCCAGACCCGAGATAAATATCTGTAAATCATACAAACATTTGTCCCGCGGCGGTAATCGAAGCCGCCACCTACTGCGTCAAAAGCGGACCTTAGCCCACTGCGCTACAGAGGACAGAGACAAACACTTTAAGTTTCATAAATAGTGTGTTGTTTCTTTATTTACGTAAGAGAGGTTAACGTAACCCTTTTCAATTAAGCCTCCACGCAAGACGTACTCGTAAGTATTATGTAGCGTGATGTACTGACTAATGTGAGTTTAATTACAACTCAATGAAAATTCAATTTATTATAGAAATAACTTCAATTAGGTTGTAGTGTTATGGAAATTAGTTATCGCTGGGTACTATCGATTTTTGAAAAGCTCGACAACATTTTTAATCTATTGGTTACGATGTTAACTTTTAGATTTAGGACACATAAAATTGTGTAGTTTATTATTACTTAGTGTAAACAAGGAAGGGAGGCTTATTATCCAGCCTGATCTTATTATCAGGCTGAAACTATGGTGATGAAGAAGTTATGATACAGGACGGCATTAGACACATTCAATGTTTATCTATTTATGTACTTGTGTAGCTGATGTAGTGGCGGTGTCGCTACACTCTAGTGTCTATGTGTGTACCTTATTTCTTCTGGTCTGTGGGTTGGACACATTGCGAGCGGGCGCGGGCGCAGGCGCGAAGTATCAAACGTTCCTGTCCGCCCGTTCTGGGCACACCATGGGCCGGTGGAAGCCTAGCGTTTCACTATTTGACACTTCGCATCCGCAGTTCGACCAGTGTGGACGACCACCTTAGTTATCGTGTTTTCCAAGCATCAAATCTGACTTACCTCAGCTCCTTTATAAAATGTGAAGTTGACAGCGGGTGGTGACGCGTCAGCAGAGCAGAGGATCTCAGCGTGCTCATCTTCACGGAGGAGACGAGGATCCTTCGGTTCTATCAGCGATATTTGAGGGACTGGTGCATCTACAAAAAAAACATGTATAAAAGCCAAAAAGTCAGCTGTAATCTATACTCTATACTAATAAAATTATAAAGAGGAAAGATTTGTTTGTTTGTATGTTTGTTTGAATTGAATCCGAAACTACTGGACCGATTTGAAAAATTCTTTCACCATAAGAATCCGACATTATCCCTGATTAGGGACCGTGAGTAACACCGCGACGGACAGCTAGTAATCCATAAAAGGTGTATATCAAGCTCCTTTCGTATTGACCGTGTCTTTCAAAGAATCTTTTTACAATGGTCAAAGACAAGCAAGCAATAAGTAGGTACAAAGAGCAAGTACAAGTACAGTAAGAAAAAACCGATTGGGCGGTGGCGAGTCAAGTATTTTGACTAGGCCACCCACTTGTTACAACTGTTGCTGAAGGAAGTCAGCAAGTACAGTAGTATAAGCCGATCGGACAGTGGCAAGTCAATTTTGACTAGGCTACCTCTGTGACTGTACTTGTTACTGTCCTTGACCGATGTCAACCACCCATTACGGATAATTAGACTGATACGGTTAATTAAACTGAGCTTAAGTGCTGATAATTCATCTCAACAATGTCCCAAGGCACAACTGACTACATTGTAAAGTATAGACAGATTACTGGATTTAAAGATTCTGCAGAACCGATTTGTGTATCTGTATCAACAAAATTTTATTTTTTATTTTGTTTTATAAAAGTGTGTTTTAACGGCCACTCTACACATTCGCCGAACTATTTGCCGAACCATTCGTCGAACTATTATTTAAAAAGACGATGACAGGCGAATGACTTAGTTTTACAATGTTAGATTTAGATAACATCACATAAGGCTAGTTCCTTTTATTTACCCGTCTTGTCTGTTATGGCTTTGACTGTTTTTTCAATTCAATTTAATCTATATAAATTAATTTATACATGACAAAACCAAGTGTGCCATGAGCGCTCCTACGGCGAATAAATGAGTATGAGTATGAATACAGGCGGTGAGGCCGAGGCCCTCTACACGTTCATGAATAAGAAAGAAAGAAAGAAAGAAAGAAAAACATTTATTTGGAAACACACACTAGATACGGAAAACAAGAACCTAAGCACGAAGAAAAGACTAAACAGAAGTAGCAGAATGTCAGCATTCGTCTATCATCGGCGATTATATAGATTACATAATGCTCCCAATTGAACACTTTTAAGTTGAAGTTAAACTTCTCAAGCTGTATAACCTAGAACTAGTACAATAAACTCGATCTTACTACGCAATGTGCTATGAAAACGTAGTATTTCCATTTGTTAAATTGAATTGTCTCCATTCTGTTTCCCTTCAAGAGCAGAAACGAGATTGTGACACTATTACGTGACGAAGCCACTGTGACGATGTCTAGAGCAGAGACGAATAGTTTGAAAGAAGAAAAACCGGAAAAAATCCTTGGTTTTATTTTTGCTTATTCGTTCAAAATCCGGTGAAGTTTTTCTTTTAACGAAGCAAGATTTTAAAATTGGAATTTGTAGATATCTAGTATATTTTGTTTTGCGATCGTCTTTTATTTCTAAAAAGATAGAGAACCTTATTATTTCGATTTCGGTCGAGATGACCTGAAGAGTCATTTACTTGTAAATGTTTTATCGTTTGTGTATTTACTAGTGTGGGTACGGTGGGCGAATGCTTGGTATGCTGGATATACGAACTGCAGAAAATAAATTCGCCGAAAACTGCTAGGAGTTGGCTAACGGCGAATCTTTGCAGCAAGGACAGTACGAATATTCATCATTTGTAGCTTATGCGCGCGGCTTCGCCCATATGGTACCAACATTTTGAACATTTTGAAACACAAACGTACAAACATCTAAACAAACTCACAAACTTTCAGCTTTCTTAGTGAGATAATATCCCAGTCTTTTTACCTCCAGTTTTTTTTATACCTACAAATAATTGTTTGTTAATAAAGCCGTGTTAGCCGAATGGGGTTTTACCGCGACTTTCAATCCGAAGGACGTGGGATTGAATCCCGGCCGTGCATCAATGGGTTTGCGTATCCTAAAATTTATAAGCGCTTTATCATGAGCTCTGAACGGTGAAGGAAAACATCGGAGGAAACCAGTTACCTGTCAACCTGTCACGTATGGAATACTAACTTCTGCAAGATGTGGGCATGTATCAAATATGTATTTGGACTTGCCTCTAACCTGGAATATAAAAGATCCGAGAGAATGAATGAATGAATGAATAAACGAACGAGAATGTCTACCGCGCCTTGGGGATACAGTCGTGACCCTGTTTACGTTTAAATAATTGTTTAGGTTAGCTACCGGACAATATCCGGCAACATATTTCGACCACATTTCTCCAACTATGTCCGTCTTTATGTCATTATCTTGTTACCGGCTCGCGTGGACACAGCGGCGGATAGTAAACTAATTTACTATGTTTTGGAATATTACGCCTGTTAGTAACTAACCAAGCTTGTCTGTGGGAACTAACAGATCCAGTTACGGATATGTTCGGAATGAATGAAAATGAAGTGGACGTGTTTTTGACCCTTAAGATATCTTTTACAGGTAAATTCTTTCAGATTAGTCTGAGTTATTTGATCTGAGAGATATTACCGTGCCTTGGGGGAAAACATAGCTGTGATCCTTTTAGTTATCGTGGAAATCCATGGGGTCTCTACCTATGAGAGAGGCTATTAAAGACTGCTTAGATATTTGACGACCTCTGTGGCGCAGTGGGCGAAAATCCGCTTGCGACGCAGAATGTTGCGAATTCGATCCCCGCCGCGGGCCAAATGTTTGTATGTTCTACAGATATTTGTCTCGGGTCTGGGTGTTTCTGTGTATAATATGTACGTATTTTCAAATAAAAAGTATATAAGTCATAGTCAGTTAGTACCCATAACACAAGCTCTGCTTACTTTGGGGCTAGATGATGCTCTGTGAAAAGTCCAGCATTATTATTATATTAACTTCATTTTGGTTTTTGCTCAATATATTAAATTGTAATTACTGATATTATGTTTATAAGGATTATATAAATTAAAAAGATTGTCAACCTTTTAACCCCTGTCAGTCTATCGTGCACCGAATTCGCAAACTGCGGCTGAAGTATTCGAAACTTTGTCGAACTTAATTGTGAATTTATTAGATTGGTTCAGTTTCTGTTTGACTTCATTAGCTGATGAGTTCGTCTGATTGCAACTTTAAAGCCGCCTTTGTAATAGTAATGTTTCAGGTTCAGCTCATTTAAATTTCGGAGTACCTAATGAAGCGACCACTGAGGACTAAACGCAAAGGATTAAAAAGGTCTTTATGTTAGAAATATCAAAAGTTACGAAAGGCCTGACTTCATGATTAGATCAGCTTGATATCCTATCACCAACTAATCGTAGATGTTCCGAAATTCAACAGAATCGAACACCGATTGTTGGGCTGACCAGTGACCATTGGCCAAGAGGGAACAGAAGTTGAATCAACTAGATTTAGATAGATAGACAGAAAATACTTTATTGTACACCACATGGACATTACAAAATACAAGCAAAGATACAAGAAAACATTTAAAGCGAAGTACAATGGGCGGTCTTATCGCTGTGAGCGATTTCTTCCAGACAACCTTAGGATGAACTGGATTAAAGGAAGGCAAAAAGGCTTAAAGGAAAAAGGTTTTAAAGACTATTGTAAGAGATACCAGCAGTGATCCGTAATAGCCTATGTGGTCGCACAGTCCAGCCGATCCGAACGCGCGGAACTGTCAATTTTATAGAGAGGAGCGAGCCGAATTTTCTTTCGTCATCAGCATTTTTTGTATAGACTTTTGTAGATGATCAGAGAGTAGGTAATCAGTGGTTAACCTCCATACATCCAAACTGTTGATTTAACTTTATAATAGGTATTAACATAAGATTATTAAGTGCTCTAATTTATTTATTTATTTTATTTAATTAACACCGTTATTACCAATTACATTATTTAAATACAAAACTAACAATACAAAACAATAGTCACAACTAATAAAGTCTTAGAATGCAAATAAAATATGAAATAAATTAAAATTAATAAACTTGCACAAAATACATAGTAATTAATCATGTCTACCTAAATGTCATGTCGCTCGCACAATAACTGCTTCCATCCATCCGCAAACAAGTCACAATTGGGATGTTCATCCGTGAGGGCGTTGTACTAACATTTTAAGGATCTAGGTTGGTCTGAAATAAACGAATTTTATTTATTTATTTATAAAAATAAAATATAAATAAATACGTGCCTTTAGATAACGAGGTAGCTTAAAACAGCATCCCAAATTCGTTCTTATTTCCACCAGTCGTTTCAATACACACGTGCCAAAACAAAAACATACATAAAATCTCCCATCACCCGTATATTCGACAAACGCGATAACATACGTAACAGCACGAAACATAATTACCCGCTGTAAGCTCCAACTTCTGAGTTTATCTCGTCAAGTTAAAATATTATCGTGCCTGTCAAGCGGGTGTAAAGTTGGTTGCCAGTACTGAGGGTAACTTTGTTATATTAACTTTTTAAAGTTTTTTAAGACACTCGAGTTCTTCAAATAAGAGCGCAGTGAAAGCAAGATGCGAATTATGGAAGAGCAAAAACCCCCCTCCTCTGGACTTTGTTACCCCGGCAGAACGCCTGCCCCCCGACCATAAACTGCTTTGGCCAATCTGGAAGTCGCTCAATAGACTTCGCACACAGGTTGGTCGATGCAAAAGTAACCTAGCCAAATGGGGTATAGGGGATCCTTCCCAAATCCAGTGTGAGTGCGGAGCCCCAACACAAAATATGTCGCATCTCCTTTCCTGCCCTTTGTGCCCAACCAGCTGCACCCAGGAAGACCTTATTGCGGCTTCAGATAGAGCCATAGCGGTGGCTTCATTTTGGAGCAAACAAATCTTATATGTATGAGCACATTGATACTATGAATGAATGAATTAACTTTTTATGATTGCCAGTTTCTGGGAAAGCAAATAGAATGATTTTATAAAAAGTTTGGCGTTTGTATCTGTGTCAGTCTTTGGGATCAAACTTGTAAATATCAAGTGAATGAAATGTGAGTTCTGATATGACGAGTGACAGAGGGAAATGGAAGAAAGAAACATGTTGTGTCGACCCCATTTAGTGGGATAAGGGCAGGAAGAAAATACTATTCGAGTCTCCCTCCAGTACACCAACTATCTGCATTCTATAATCCTCCATCGTTTTACTGTTCTAATATCATTCGAACGCTGACATTGGCAAAATTGTGACACATACCGTCACAAAAGCCAGAGAAAAAGAAGAAGAAGAAGAAGGACAGGAAGAAATAGAAAAACACAATCTCCTTTCTAACTCTTTTCATCTATCACACACCTATCTAGCCTTTATTTTATATCTCAGCACTTTTATCGATCTACATTCAAGCACTCTTATAGCTACACATTTCAGACATTCTTCTCTTCTCATTACTGTCCAATACTGTCTATGCTAGAATGTGTTACTTCAGATAAAATAGTTTATTACATGTCGACAGCTACACCCGCAGTTCTGTTCGTCCTTAAAGTTGTGAGTGTGGCTTGTGCGACCACCGTTGGCGCAGTGGTACGGGTGTTGGCGATATCCCGAACTGAATAACTTTCGTCTCCAAAATTGACAAACCACTTTTGAGTCGTGTAAGCTTAGTACTTTCTCAAGGATGTGAGCTAGGGTTAAGATCAATCGTAATACCTAATAGAAAGGCAAATATTATTTAATCTGGTATTTCCGCTGAGCTACGAGATGTTGTTTTTAAGAAGAGAGTTAATAGGCACCTTCTGGGTAGGCTCGCTCCAACGTAGACCTCATTCTTGCCCGTGTAAGTTTCGAGGTCAAGAGCCGACCCATTAAAAGAAAATCGCATGTGTTTATATTATTTTTCTCGACGTTTCGGCTGTTTTGGTTGTCAGTAAATCGTGGTCACAGATGACTACTAATTTTAACTACCTAAAGAAGATGTGGTCGATCAATGGAATGTTGTAGATCTTGAATTAGTGAAGAGAAAAAAAGCTGATCGCACATTTGTCCGCACCGTACCCACCGAAGGCATCTTTCTATTGATAAAATACTGATAACGTCAGAAAATCCGGCTCACTTCAGGGTGCCTAGTATTAGTTTTTTACGCGTTTATCGACGCCGTAAACACAGATTTGTATGGGAAAAGGCGTCATCTTTTGGTACTCGCTCATTACTAATGAAAACCAGTACAAATCCGCGTTTACGACTTCGGTACGTAACGGTGAAGTCGAACGTGGTGACACTCATACTAAGCCCTCTGATGTCTCAGCATTTCCTCTATTGAATTGACAGTTCTTCGCAGATGGACAGTGCGATGAGCTATAGGAAGTGAATATAAAAGTTTGTAGACTTCCGATTGTCGGTAAAGGATATGGAAAATACAGAATACAATAGGTATTATTTATTGGTACACAAAAGAATAGGAAAACAGAAAAATAAAAAACCTTATCAACCTTACACGCAGCAGATAGAAACCATCTTATTTAGGAAGCTTTCCGTACATTCAAATATTTATCCACCTCCGAAAATATTCGGGCATTTCTCTTCTAAAAATAGATATCACTGAAGACGTAGTTTCTCAATCTCAATAGCTCTGATCCAAAAACAAAAGTTATCTGTATACCCGACCGCTCCTCTCAGCAATAACACTTTACTGATTAAACTTTTTGAAGTTGTTACCGAACTTATATCGCACGGGCGTGTTGGGATGTAAAATAATTTTGCGAGCATGATGCGACCCTTGTGAGGATATGGAGATAGGATGTGGCATAGAATTCTTTTTGTTTTTCAGACAAACATACACATGCACTATTTGTATGTTTAAAATAATATGCAAGTTAATATTTTAACTTGCATATTATTTTAAACATACAAATAGTGCATGTGTTTAACAAATAGGGCAGAGGTTTAAAGTATCATTGTATCTTCAAGGTATGGTAGACATTCTTTCTAAGTTTTTATTATTCCTACATTTCTAATTTCATAATGTGCCCATATTTTGCGTATACTTCTGTATTGTGGAGAAAATAAAATTTTATTTTATTGTTTATTTAAGGATAAAAATGCCTTATCCATAGTAACATCTCCGCTTAGAAATGTTTATTGTGACAACTATACACAAAACTTAGAAGCTTGTACAACTTTGGTGTAAAGTGTTTGGGTGAGCGTTTTGCATGTAAATTGAAAGGGGGAAACCTTTGCTAATTATTTCCGTTATTGTTGCCATGTGTTATACAGTCGTAAAATAAGCCATTTTGTAAACAAAGACTTGAAAGGATACATAAGTAAAAGATTGGAACAGCGATTGCATATCGGATTTGAACCCACGATCTTTGGCGATCCGTGGCGGAGCTTTAACCAACTGAGGCAATCGGCAATCGACGCAATGCCTGGCATGACCCCGACGCAATGCCTGGTATGATCCCTAAATGTAAGGTCAGCAATTGTTTACACAAACGCACCCAAGACCAAACAAATAATCGACTTATCCTAGCTGTTACAGAATTCTGCATTCATCATCATCATCTGCCTATAGCAGTCCACTGCTGGACATAGGCCTCCCCCAATGATCGCCATTGCGCCCTGTCCTCAGCTCGACGCATCCAGCTTCTGCCAGCAGCCAGAGCAGATCGTTACTCCACCTGGCCGTAGGGCATCCTACACTACGTTTGCCGAGTCGCGGTCTCCACTCAACAACTCGTTTACCCCAGCGGTTATCGGTTCTTCGGCAGATATGGCCAGCCCACTGCCACTTTATCTTGCAAATTCTCTGAGCTATGTCGACAACTTTGGTTCTATGTCGGATAGTCTCATTGCCATCTGCATTAACTTACATAAAACATCCAGCATAACGGAGTCTTCCAGGGTATACGCTGGAAACCAGGGGTTTGAGACGCGGCAGACTAGCTGTCTCCCGCTATCTTCACGCCTTACGTGCCATGTCAGGATGCTCTTCGTCACCTCCCCATCCACCTCCACCTGCTCGGGAAAAATGTAATGAACGATTTTCAAAGTATCAAAAAAAATCACGACAGTATCCCAAAGATGTGGTAGAAATTCTAACAGATCTTTCTGTGTTTTCCGGATCCTTTGAATATTTCATAAGAGGATCACGATTCCATTTCATCACGTTTCACGATCTTCATACATGCGAATTCTTTCAGATGCAGTCACTCAACATTCGTTAAAGATAACTAAAGATAGCTTGTGACATATTTATCACATGCTTACATTTTGCAAAGTTCATTCTGCTATTACATTTACAGATATCATTATTGATATACCTATCGTACAATACCCCCATCTAACTAGTACACCAACCAACATTAACTAATGAGAAGTATAAGAATTAAGAATACATTGATATTTCACTATACAACTACCATTATCAGAAAAAATACATTTCCAAAATATCAATGTCAACATGAAGAATATTGCTTACAAAACCCCCTAATATAGGGTGAATAATGATATTTATCCCTGATGCCTATACGCTCCCCCAACAACATACTGACATCTTCTTTTACAAGAATTAATATAAACCGCGGACAACCAAATAAAAGTATCAATCCCTCAGGAATAAAATGTCTATGGAGCCACAAAAGTAACCTCATTCAAACAAAAAAAAACTGTTTTCCGGTCGATCCAGGCAACATTGAGTAATTGGAGAACATACAACATAACATAAGATTCCAGTGAATTGAGTCCATTCATTCTAATTTTAAATAGGGTTACAAATTGACGTGGAACTTACCTGTGTGTTCGAAGAGTCCACCAATTGAGAGTTGAGGAACCAGTCTATGTTTGGTGCTGGCTTGGACCCTCTTGTGGTGCAGACAAACGACCGGTCTCTACCAGCGTGGCTAGCTCCACTGCCCGTCACACGGACAAACTGGGGTTTTACTGAGGAAATAAAAAAAGTAAGTCCAGATCAGGGTAGTCATCTAATACCTGAAAGTTTAGTAGGTGTTAGGGCTTGTACACGAAACTGCGATGCGAATTCGCAACGCAGAAAATTACTAGAGGGATTAGTAGAGGGAGCTCGCAGATTTTTGCGATGCGACGTCGCATCGCAGTTTTGTGTACAAGCCCTTATGTTTAACGTTCTAGCCAGTAGATAGATTTGGATGAAACAAGGAATAGATGAAAATTGTGGATTGGAATATACAGGGTGTAAAAAGACGTCTACCGAAGCCAAAAGGGGTAGGTACAGCATCCCAACACAACCAAATCCAAAAGGATTTTCCGAAATAATCATTATATCCAGAGAAAACAGCGTTTGATGATTACTATTTGCGTTATATATCATTTATTAAATTTAAGTTTAGCCTACTCATTCATTTTAAAATATTCATTGCTTTTTATGTATGCCCCCGTCCTCATCAGTCAATTTTTATCCTGTCCATCCAAAGGTTACCTGGAAGAGATCGCTTTTAGCGATAAGGTCGCCCATTGCTCCACTTAATATTTAAGCGAAATCTGTTTTATTTGTTGTTTTTTTTCTCATGGTGTGCAATAAAGCAATATTCTATTCTATTCTATTCTATGTTCTGGGCGCGTTTTTTTACGTAGATTGCTGGATTTTGAATTTTTCTTTTATAAATGAAATTATTAGGTAGGTATGGTCTTATTATGTTGTGGTAGTAAATAACCGAAAATAACATAAAATGACTAAGCTAAGTAAAAAAACAAATTGCATATTTCTACGCTAAATATGTTGAGAATCATGGTCTGATTGCAACCCCTCAGTTTTCGGTAGTTGTCTTTTTATACCCAGTATAGTCCCACGCAAAGCCACGGACGATTGCTAATTCAATAAAAGAACTTGTACATTATTCTGTCTAATTAGCCTTCATCACACACGATATCCTTAAACTAAATCCATTCTAGACCATGCTACTAATACGCAAAACTTAACCATATTCCATAGATATACTTACAATAAAGCTTCACACTGACATCTCTATACATGGCTTTGATGAGTGGAGGCTCCACCCTACATTGCAGCCTCATGCCAGCCATCTCCCTGGTCAGAGACGGCAGGTGAAGCTGACAGACTGAACCTTCCTTGGTTATGGCCAGGAGCTCTTCACCACGGTACCAGGAGACATCTGGTGGTGGCTTTCCTAAGATAATAAGATTTTTTCCGAAATCTGTCTAAGCAGTACAATTTATTTTAGTTTTGTAAGTAGCATTATCCAGTTATTTTCCGAACCAAAATTACAAAGGTGTAGGCTAGTCAGACTCTAACTCAAGACTCAAGAAAACTTAAAATATCTCCTATCGAAGAACTCAAAACAATATTTTTAAATTGGTAACCTCTAAACCAAACCTCAAAGGACTTTTAATTATGGAGTTGTGTTATGTGTTGAAATTCTCTAACTTTTTCCATTACACTCTATTTGTCCTTTACGCGTTATGAATACAAGGTCCCTCCTCTCCTCCTATGTAAACCTTACCTCCAGCAGCTTGACAAGACAGTAGCACGTTCTGTCCCTCTCTGAATGGCCCGGCGAGAGTTCCAATGATCTCTCTTCCCTCGTAGTCGTAGATCCTTGGAGATTCTGGTGGAACTGGGCAAAAACAGTTCAGTGTTATATGGGTCTAAGAATCGGATCTTTTTATTCAGTTCAGTCGGATTTATTTTATTCAGTGTATATAATGGTAGAAGGAAAGACGATCTGGTAAAGGTTGCTGGGAGCCATTGGGTGCATGCACAAGACCGATTGCTGTGGAAATCGATGGGGGAGGCCTATGTTCAGCAGTGGACGCTAGATGGCTGAGATGATGATGATGATGATATAATGGTAGCAGGTCAGGAACTGTTTTCTTGTGTAACTAAGTACTGAAATATATGTTACCGTGGGACAACATTTTAGGAACATTAACAAAATTGATTTGTGCCCGCCCGTCAATCAGTGAGGATGCGGGCTGTAATTTACTACATGGCCTAATAAGAGATTGCTAAACGACATTTTTATTACGACTGGATATTCAGTATCCTGATTTTTTCTCTTTTTCTTGGTCTCAAAGTCAAAAAGCATTTATTCAGTAGGACCGATGGGATCACTTTGAATTGAACAATTTTCAAATAATGTTGATGATGATGAATTACGTAGGAAGCTTTTTTTCAAGCTAGCATAAAGGATATTTTAGGAGTTTTTAGTGACATCAAAAGTGGCTTAAGCTGAAACCAAAAGACTCCTTTAATCGAAGAATGATTATGATAAGGGGGCGCTTTCGAAGGTGTTTTCTATTCTGCCACCCAAAGCTCCAAAAACACCCACCAGTTTTATAACATGGTAATTTGTAACTTGATTTACCAATCCGGTAGTTCCTAGTCGGACTACTACCGCTGACCCACAGCTTTTGTTTTATAAAAATGCTCGTGGATGTGGTTGGGAACTCATATAATGAAAGTTTTCTGTTCCGAGAACAATGGGTTTGGATGTGGTGGGTATTGGTCGCGAAGGAACAGGAGTACCTAAAATCATCTAGTAAGACGATTCAAAGTGATCCCAGCGGTCCTACTGAATAAATGCTTTTTGACTTTGACTTCGGGAAGTAGCTGTAAAAACTTGTAACTTCCTACCAATAACAGTTAAATTGACCCGGTAGTTCTTAGTCGGTGAGTCGATGTAGTCTATCCGGCAACGGTACAGCCCCTCATCTTGATGCGACGCCTTCTCCACGGCGAGGTGAGCTGATGAAGGATCTGACTCGTTCAGCACGAAGTGGCTTCGGGTGCCGAACTCGCCAGCTACTGCCCAGTGGACTGGCGGGCCATTCCTGAAGTCGACACTGAAACAAGGTTAGAATTAAAGATATTAGAAGCATTCCAAAATTGCACATGTGGGACTTCTGACTGAAACTCGTGACCGTCACTGATCCAGTCTTTGTCTTTTGATCCCGTGATCTTGATTTCTCGCTCCTGATTAGTTATTTGCTCCGATCCCGGGATCAGAGGAGGATAATCTTTTTCTTAGGGTCGGTTCATATCTAACGGAAGATCCGTCGCGTATTATCGGTCGCGGAACGCCAGAACTGACAAATGTATAGAAAAACACTCGACCGTTCACACTCAACCGATGATACGTTAGTCCGTCGAGTGTGAACGGTCGAGTGTTTTTCTATACATTTGTCAGTTCTGGCGTTCCGCGACCGATAATACGCAACGGATCTTCCGTTAGATATGAACCGACCCTTACGCTCTATGAATGTCTTCACAGAATTTCTCCACAGGAAAATTCTGGTGCAAAAATCAAATTGCATCTGCGGCTTAGATGAGTATTTTCCTGCCTTTTTTTAATGCAGAATGGGAATATAAATAAAAATCATTTTTTAATTAACCAATATTCCATTGAAATTCCAGGAAGTGTACTTTCATTGCAAACTTAAAGTGCCCCAAATAAAGTGAAACCGGACACAGTACAATAACACTTTAGAACTACTCATTAACTTTTAGGATAAACGCACAATTAACGTTTTAACTTGAAAAACGTGGTCATTAGCTGGGGCCGGGCATCGAACCTGTGGCTGGCGTGCTGCCAACGCAGCATAGGGGTAGTTGGGAGAATTTATATCTTTACTGCTCACATCCTGCGGTTGGGCTCGGAAAAGTATTTGTTTTATAGTGAAAATGATACAAACGAAAAAACTAGATAAAATAAAACTAGTAATAAGGTGCGTTCGACATTTTTTTAGGTCTGTAAGGAGATCTTGATCTAAAAGGCAGCCAAGGACACGTCGAATAACATCATTGGACACGTCTAAATATACGGTCAGGGCTTAGATTCGCAACTGGATGGAGTCGAGAGTACTTCGGCAGTAAAGACGGCTTAGACCCCTCGCAAACTGCAGACTTTCTATCGTCCGATAGTTGAGACGTAACATACTTCGGCTCGTAATGAGTATGGAGAAGTAGGTATGTTCCGTGTCGACTATCGGCCGATGGAAAGTCTGCAGTGTGCGAGGGGTCTAAGCCGTCTTAAGTAACCCTGCATCTTACGTAGACGACTTGACGCGAACGCGATTGCGAAGCGAAGCGATTATGTGACGTAAGCTATGTAGGACGATTCGCACGCACGTAGGACAGACTCGCCGAGCCGCGCCGCGCCTCATCGAGTCGCGTCTAGATCGCCCACGTAAGACGCAGGGTTAGACCCCTCGCAGACTGCAGACTTTCTATCGGCCGATAGTTGAAACGGAATATACTTCGGTTCGTAATGAGTATGGAGAAGTATAGCCCGTCTCAACTATCGGCCGATAGAATGTCTACATGGTGTAAAAAGACAACTACCGAAAACTGAGGGGTTGCAATCAGACCATGATTCTAAACATATTAAGCGAAAAAAAACGCAAAAAAATCTTTTGACTTAGTCTAGTCATTTTATGTTATTTTCGGTTATTTACTACTATTACAACATAATAATGCCATACCTACCTAATAATTTCATTTATAAAAGAAAAAAGCATTTAAAACTCGAAAATCCAGCAATCTACGTAAAAAAACGCGCCCAAAACATACGCAAACAGTACTTTTCAAACGCTGTTTTCTCCGGATATAATGAATATTTCGGAAAATCCTTTTGGATTTGGTTGTGTGTTGGGATGCTGTACCTACCCCTTTCGGCTTCGGTAGACGTCTTTTTACACCCTGTATAGTCTGCGAGGGGTCTTAGTGTACCGTGTCAACTAACTAACAACAGTGAACGACTGCAGAACTATGTGGTTCTGTGATCAATAAAGCAACAAATAAGCTGTTAAACTAGTAGTCGTTGACTTCCCACTGAAGACATCTTCAGAAGGATCATAAAAACCCTACTGATCTGAGAGAATGATGTGATGATGATGGTGATGTTTTTTTTCACAGTTTAACCATTTCGTTACTCGCCACACAGTTACCAAGCTTGTTGAAACCAAACACTAAAAAAAATAACATCAAATCGAAGCGCTCGTGGTCGTGCTTGCTTAGTCATCGTCAAAGTTAAACAACGTTCGAAACGGTCTGTAAGTGGATGGGTGACCGCCAATGGCATTTTCATCTGAGCGCTTCCGGCGGCCTTAAAACTCCGTCACCAGAGTTGGCCTCTGACTCATACGAGCTTACTTAAATAACATTTGAATGTTACCAATGATCAGATTAGTAGTAGACTCAATATTATATGCATTTATCGTACTCCAAGCTCTGACATTGATATTTTCTTCAGTAAATTATACGAGTTGTTGACAAAATTGACAAAAAACTCAAAAAAGAGAATTGTAATAGCTGGTGACCTAAACATCGACACTCTAATAACAAACCTAAAAACAAGAAAAATTTCAAATACCCTTAAAAATCTACTTACAACGTTTAACTTGCGGCTGCATATCAATGAGCCAACAAGAAAATATACGTGTATTGATCACATTATTAGTAATATCCCCTCTGCTAAAGGAAGTACACACCATCTCGGATTATCTGACCATGACACCGGCCAGATTCTTCAATTCCCCCTGACTCTAAAACACTCAAGAAAATATTGGTTTGATTATAAAAGAGATTACTGCTCATCTAATATCTCAAAATTTATTGAATGTATGTCATCGCTAAGTTTTTCCGAGGTCCTTGAAGAAAAAGACACAAATAAAGCCTATCTCTTATTTTACAATGACTTAAAGCTGTTCATCGATCTATGCTTTCCTAAATTATTTATTAAATTAAAGTCTAAAAACTTTCATAACAAATGGCTAACTAAGAGTATAAAGAAATCTTGCTTAACCAAAAGACGTCTCTACTTCGCTTATCGCTACTCGTCTGCGGATAAACGTTTAAATAAAGATACCTACGTGAAATACTCAAAACTTCTAAGGCGTTGCATTCTGCAATCTCAAAGAATGTGTAGTCTAAATTATATACGGAAAACTAAAAATAAATCACAAGCCATGTGGAATATAATTAAATCAAAAACAAACTCAGTAACTATTAATAATGAAATCAGCAAAATTAATTACAATAATTCAATACTAACTAATCCAACTGACATAGCCTCTGTATTTAACGACCATTTTATATCTATCACTAACGATAACGTGCGAAACATACAACTTGGTGACAATTTTCAAAGTTGCCACAACTCTATATTTCTTAATCCAGTTACCCCAGAAGAAGTAACAAAGATAATAATGTCTCTTAATAACACAAATTCGGTTGGGTATGATGAAATCTTAACAGACAATATAAAAAAAGTATCAAAGCCCTTATCAATACCCCTATCCCACATTATCAACCTTTCTTTTAACCAGGGTATATTTCCAGACAACTTAAAATTTTCTATCATTAAACCATTATTCAAAAAAGGTGAAGCTACTAATATCGATAATTATCGACCAATCGCTTTGATTCCTGTAATCTCGAAGATTTTTGAAAAAGCTATGCTTGCACGACTTAATAGTTTTCTTGACAAATTCAATATAATAAAACAGGAACAAAATGGCTTTTTAAAAAATAAATCAACTACCCTAGCAAATTTTAAATTTGTAAAATCAGTCTCTGAATGTATAGATCTTGGTATACCAGTTGTTTCTTTATTCTTTGACATGAGCAAGGCCTTTGATTTTGTTCATCACAAAAATTTGCTGGCCAAGCTTCATAGATATGGCATCAGAGGTACCGCAAACGACTGGTTCAAAAGCTATCTTAATAATAGATATCAGTGTTCAGAAATCACACGTATTAATAACAAACATATAAAACATAGATATACCTCTGACTTTAAACTGAATAAATATGGCGTACCACAAGGTAGTATTCTCGGACCTCTGCTCTTTTTGTTATATATTAACGATCTACCTGACGCAACCAACAATGAGACTATTTTGTTCGCTGACGATACAACTATAATTGTAAAGTGCACTAATCTTAATACTTTTGAAGATGACATAAATAATTCAGTAACTGACATAATAACTTGGCTTAACAATAATAACTTAAAGATAAATATTGAAAAAACAAAATTAATGCAATTTCATACAACAAAACGTAACCCACCTAAACTCAACATAAATTATAATAATTCACCAATTGAAGAAATAGAATCAATGAGATTTCTGGGTATTAACATTGACAGTAACCTTAACTGGAAAACTCATATTGATAGAGTGTGTAACAAACTCAGTAGATATGCCTACGTACTAAAGCGACTGCGTGAAGTAGCGTCCATAGAAGTAGCTGTAAGTGCATACCATGGCTATGTTGCTTCAGCTATCCAATATGGGCTACTATTGTGGGGTAACAGTGTCGATAAAGATAGAGTATTTAGAGCTCAAAAAAGGTGCGTACGGTCACTATGTGGTGCACATTTTATAGAGCCCTGCAAACCACTTTTCAAAAAATTTAATATTCTGTCCCTTCCGTCTTTATATATCAAACAAGCAGTTGAGTTCGCCAGACAACATTCAGAGCTATTTACTAAAAAACAAGACCAACGAGTTAGAAAACTAAGGGATGTATCTAACAGCAAACTGCACATTCCTAAATATAACTTGACATGCACCCAACGTCAAGCTTATTTTATGGTCATTACGATCTACAATAAACTACCGGAGGATATTAAAAGCTTTAACGGAAATCTATTCTACATTAAACTTAAAAAATGGCTGATCTCAAAATGTTTCTACTCTGTTGATGAATTCCTTAAAATGACTGATTAATTCCCAATCTCTAGCCTATGTAAAATATTTGCATGCCTAAAGTTGGTAGGACATACATTGTACTGTAATATTATTACCACTTAGACCTAATTCCTAAGCACATATGTTCCTGCAAATAAATTGATTTGATTTGATTTGATTTGATTTGATTTGATTTAATGTTACCAAGTCAGCATGTTGTAGCCAAAATTATACTTTTTTAGTGTAATTTTGGCTTCAGCATTGACATGTTAATAAAACTGAGACATTCATATCGTCTAGACATAACTTAATTTAAGGCACCATGCATACATCTTCCGTTTGTCTTCCAACATGGAATACATTTCGTTGGCTTAAGGCCAAGTTTGTATGGGCGGTTAACTTCTCCTAGAGCTGTTTTGATATACTTGGACAGTCGTTTTCAGATTTGATAAAATACCACTGCAAAGCTGTTACTGCGCCTTTACCTGGATTATTTTATATCCTACAAGTCTTGTGTGACTGAGAGAGCGAGACAGTTTGTGAGTATAGTTGGTGTGATCACGCCTCACGGTCGCAGACTGAAATTTGGGGGGCACAATACACAAGATTTTTACTATTAGACGTGTACGATTTTGGGGGGAGTCATGTCCCCTGTGACCCCCGCTTTCGAGGCGAATCCAAGATTTTTTTCTCATCTCAGAACTGCGAAACGCTCACTTCAAAAATTAATTTGGAGGAAATTAGGCGCGGATACAGATATTATGGAATACATAGAATAGTTTTTGTGAAGAGAAGTGTAGTATTCACTTGAGACTGCAGGTAGCACCGTGAAATGCAGCTAGTATTAAACATTAGTTTTTTTTTGATGAATAGGTAGACTCTTGACCGCGAAACTTACATAAATAAATAATAAATAAATAATGCTGGACTTTTCACACAGCATCATCTAGCCCCAAAGTAAGCAGAGCTTGTGTTATGGGTACTAAGATGACTGATATACTACTTATATACTTTTTGTTTGTAAATACATACATATTATACATAGAAACACCTAGACCCGGGACAAATATTTGTAGATCATACAAACATTGGTCCCGTCGCGGGGATCGAACCGGCAACCTTTTGCATCGCAGGCGGGCTATCACCCACTGCGCCACATAGGCAAGAACGAGGTCTACGATGGAGCGAGCCTACCCAGAAGCCTATTAACTCTCTTCTTAAAAACAACAGGGTCGTAGCTCAGCGGAAATACAGACGCGGGAAGCTGATTCCATATTTTTGCAGTGCGCATAATAAAAGAACTTTGAAAGCGCTTAGTTCTAATAAGTGGAAGTTCTGATAGTTAGTCAAAAGTAACTGTGTTTCTTATCCAAGAGCTATTCTAAGCTTTCTTAATGCAACTATCACAAAAACCGTAAAGTAAGTCTGTACTTTATTCATGAGGCGTCGATGCCAAATTCCGGAACTACATTCAGTTGTGTGAGTCACATCTTAAAGGGAAAAGAGTTTAAACAAGCGCAGGGGTTAAGGAACAGTCTCGAGATCAAGAACGTCTAGAAAACCGAGCTGAGTCAAAAAAATGCAATCATAACGCCTTCTCTGAGAAAATGGAGTTAGGTATATTGAGAATTAAACAAAAAAAAATTCACATATGTTTACATGTGTGAATTTTTTTTTGTTTAGGTAAAAGGTTAATTGCCTACGCAACAAATTTTTTTTCGGACGGGACGCTTTTTACCATACAAAGGTACAGAATATACCTAGACGTTAACAATAATTAACTCTGTTCGTTGTGATTGCACAAAACAGGTTTTTATATCTACAAACATTTTGGATTTTTTATGTATTTTTTTAGATTCTTTATGTGTATTTATTTGTAAATTTTGTTTGTTTGTGAGAGAAAATAAATAAATTTATTATTATTATTATTATTGCAGAAGTCATTGGATGTGATTGTAACAAAGCAATTAAATTATCACTATGAGCGCTCGTGTATTGAATTACAAGATTGTAACAAAACAATTAAAATTATAAGTTATAGGATATGATAATGTGATTGAAACAAAGCAATTAAAGAGTGCTCGTGTTTTGAATTACAGGAATGTAACAAAACCATTAAAATTATAAGTTATAATAATGTGATTGTAATAAAGCAATTTTTGAGTGCTCGTGTTTTGAAATACAGGAATGTAACAAAACAATTCGTCGTTTAATTCATTCGTGCCGTATAAAGAAGTAAAGGAATCCGCATTGGAAAAGGAGAGGTGGAGGAAGTTGCATTATTGCACCGACAAGAGCTGAGCTCTTAAATTTGATGATGATGAACAAAACAATTAAAATTATAAGTTATAGGAGTTGATGTCATTGTAACAAAGCAATTATCACTTTAGTGCTCGAGTTTTGAATTACAGAATGGTAACAAAACAATTAAAATTATAAGTGTTCGCGTTCCAAAACCTTGGCTTTACGGGAAGGAAGCAATACTAGGAAATGCCCCGGTCCGGCTTCCTTGGAAGAATTCCAGCAATACTGAATCAAGGGGGAAATATTTGTTTAGAACAGCCCGGCACTGAAGAATCAATAAGATATTACGAGATCCTGTTATTGTTGGTTTTGCTGTTCGTTATGGAACGGTAAATATCAAGTATTTACTGTTCGGGAATGGAGTTCTGAATGATTTCTTTCTTGATATCGTCTGCTGAAAAATATTTTACTCTTTACTATTGTTCGGTAAAAATTACAGAGATTGGATGGTAAGAATAATAGAGAGAAATTAGAAACGTAATTTTAATAATGATTTTTGAATAATAGGAATACAAAAGATACGAACATGGTAATGGAATTAACCCATATTTTTAAAATCAAACAACAGTTGTGATAGTCTGCAGATCTAACCTTGTAGACATAGGTACGCTTTTTTACAGAAAAGTGTCCATCCCTCCAAATTTCGAAGGTACTCACTTGACGGTATAATTTAAAAATCTGCCTACAATATCCGATGAACATTCAATAAAAACTCTCATACAGCCAAAATTGTTTTAAGTTGTTTTAAAAATGTTTGTCTTATTTCAGTATCTTTAGGAACCGTTACCAACAAAACCTCACCCTTCTCAATCGTGAGCTAAAACATGAACATCTAATAATTCAGCCAAATTGCAATTAAGTGGTCCTCTGACTTCGCGTACGAATTTAATTTGGTGCCTTTCGCGTCCGGAGACGGGCTGCGATTAATTCTAAATTTGAAATTGAGTTACTGTGTTATGTGCTCCGTTGATTTACTAAGCTATGGACCTCTACACACTATGGCGCCTACTAATAAACCTGGTATAAAGTTGTTCTTGAGTGTTAACTGTCAAAATGTATGGTTATTCTTGGTTTATTCCGAGAAATAACTTTATGTCACGTTTCATGGTAAGGCTGTATGAGTAGATGTAGACCTTGTTCTTGAAAAAAAAATATTTGAATAAACAAACACTGACTAGCAGCGCTCCCGCGGTGAATAGAATAGATTTCCGTATCCTCCGGTAGTTTACTGTTGATCGTAATGAACATGAAGTAAGCTTGTGATAAGCATTGACATCATAGAAATTCTTGTCTAGACACTGCAAGCTCCACGAAAACTTAGTAAGCGTAAGGGAATAAACGAAGAGCCTTGTAAAATTAAACACACGCCACACCTCTTAACTTAAAGCATGAAGCGGTAGATAAAAGAGCTGATAGAGACTGGATAGAACTACATCATCATCATCGTATCCCTCAGTTATATTAAGTAGTGACGGGATTATTATCAACTAAAAAAAATCAAAAATAGTTTATTTCATTAACCAAGGGTTACAATTTTAAACCAGGGTTGGAACCTTCTTTTAAGTACGAAGTACTTGTGCCAGATGGTTCCGCTCTTGCATATCCATATTATTATTTGTTACTTTTTAAACTAGCATGTATGAATGCTAGACATTATTTTCTTTTGGGAAAACAGATTCTTTGAAAATGATATTAGGTATGATTGTAAGTAGGTATTCAACAGTTAGTAGGTAGTTCAATGCATATTTTTCGAATAAATTATTAAATTCTACTGTCCTTATCTTTCAAATATGTCCTGTCCATCCAAAGGTTGCCTGGAAGAGATCGCTTTTAGCGATAAGGCCGCCCATTGTAATTCATAATTTTTTTTCTGTGCCTATACTTATTTTTTTTTCTTTGTTATTGTTTGTTTTATGTTTTGCAATAAAGATATATTGTATTGTATTGTATTGTATAGGCGATAGTGACTTAGTGAGAGACACTTCTAGATAGGTAAATAGACCATATTTGGTAGATGCTCGTATTTTGTCCTTTGACTTTGATAATTTCTATCTTATTTAAGCGTCTTACCATAGAACGTGACATAAAGTTATTCCGGAGTGTAAACTGTCAAAATGTATGGTTATTCTTGATTTATTCGGTGGAATAACTTTATGTCACGTTCTATGGTAAGACGCTAAGTGTTTATGGTTGATGTTGTCGCTAAGTGACAAAGCCCTATTAAACAAAAGCTAGGTGTTTCGTTGAGCAAGATCTACGCGAGTTTGGTTAGCTTAAGCATGTGCATTTCCCTGGCTGACTCACAAAATATTTTGGAACTCTGAGTATGCCAATATTAAGTGCAATAATATTGGCATCCGAAATGCTAGATCATATAATTAGTGCCAAAAAAACTTAGAATTTATGACTAATAACCTATTTGTAAGCTGGGCAAATGGGTCTCTAGCTAGCACATTTGCTGTGACAAAACGGCTAATCGTACAGGGATCATTTTTGGCTCCAGAATTAGTGCAAAAATAGTTCCAACGGTACTAAAAGAATCAGATCTCCAGGTTTAGCAATTCCAAAGTTATAACGTAAGAAACAAGTTTCACCTTCATTTCCAGCGAAAATGACAGCTCGCAACCCGGTTGCATTTCAACGTAACTCGATTCATGATAGAACGAAAGCCATCTTCACATCGTCCGTGACTGGCAAAAGAGCTCCAGTTTGATGCATCACACGTCCCAGCGCAAATCCGCCGGGAACTTATGGCTGGGGGTGTTGGCGCGTCGCCAGCCTACTGATACCAACTGGCTTTTATGCGGAGTTGCTAGTTTTTCTTAATTACACGGAAGAGGTAATGAAAGTCAAAACAGCTTACGAAGAATGAATGAATGAACACTATGGTATACTAAGAAGAAAATACTAAGAAAAAAAAAGAAGCGTTCGTGGTCGTGCTTGCTTAGTCGTTCTTGATAGATCGTCGATGTTAAGCAACGTTCGAAACGGTCTGTAAGTGGATGGGTGACCGCCAGTGGCATTTTCATCTGAGCGCTTCCTTGCTTCGGAGGGCACGTTAAATTGTCGGTCCCGGCTATTTAAGTCGTTAAACCATGATGGAGGCCTTAAGGCGGCCTAAAAACTCCGTCACCAGAGTTGGCCACTGACTCATACGAACTTACTTACTAAGAAAATAGTAAAACACTACTTATGAATGCCAAGTTCAAATTAGTACAATGATGAACTCTGTGCCGCAGTGGGTGTAAGCCCGCTTGGGACGCAGAAGGTTGCGGGTTCGATCCCCGCCGCGGGATAAATGTTTGTATGATCTGCAAATATTTATCTCGGGTCTGGGGATTTCTATGTAATATTTACGTATTTACAAACATAATGTATTTAAGTAGTATATCAGTTTTCTGGTTCCCATAGTACAAGCTTTGCTTAGTTTGGGGCTAGATTATGCTGTGTGACATGTCCAGCATTATTTATTATTTTTTTATTTAATGGGTGGTGTCTTATCGCTGAAAATGAATTCTTCCTGGTCGCAGGTGACGTAGGTACATGTGTAGCATGAAATAAAAACCGCGACAGAGTGATTGTTGAGTTTGCTTGTTCAATTCAATAGATCGATCGTCGAACTAGTGGGAACTTTATTTTTCAGTAGTTCGACAGTCGAAATAGTGGCAACTTTTTTCTTAGTTCACAAGTACTGACCACATGTGGTAATGGCAAGTGGTGTAAAGCTCTGACCGAGTGGTACACAAGGGGAAGCGCTAGGAGCCGAGGCAGACCAGCAGCCAGATGGGTGGACGACATAGAGGCCATTGAGGGAAAACTTGGATAAGATCAGTACAGGGTCGATTGGAGTGGCGTTTGAGGGAGGAGGCTTATGTCCAGCTGTGGGCTATCATTTAAGATTCCATTTTTTTTTAAATATCCAAACGTCACCAAAACGAGAGGTTTGTCTTCACACTTCTGTACTGGGTGAAAGAATCATGGTCTGCTTTTTTTTACTTGCTAAAATGGTTTTGATACACTCTGTCGAAGACTTGTCATTAAAAACAGTTGGGCCTGAATCGGAGCATTCCTCATTTATCTTCAAAGAGCTGTCATACTCAAATAAGATTAAACTTGAGTTAGGTTTAAGGATTATAATTTAGAAAGCTTTTGAAATATAATTAGCTTGTGACCTAAAACTTTTCGTCGGGTACCTCAAATTTGACCCAAATTTAATGGTCCAGGTGGCTTAGTGTCATTAATGTACCTAAAAGAGCAAAAATACGGCGGCTTAGTTAGATAAAATCCATCATAATTTAAATCCATGATAGGCAATGTTTCAACGACCTCTCATACTGTCATATATCTGTGACGCAGTGGGTGAAAGCCCACTCATTATAAATTATAATGGTTATAATTTTATTTGTACGTTTAGGTATAAGTATGCTATATAAAACAGAGGAATGCGAGCTATTCCTGACGATACATAAACGAATTAATAGACAACCTTACTAATAGGCCTCTTTTGGTTATACAGGGTGTAAAAAGACAACTACTGAAAACTCAGGGGTTGCATTCAGACCATGATTCTAAACATATTTAGCGAAAAAAAAAACAAAAAAAATGTTGACTTAGCGTAGTCGTTTTAGTTATTTTCGGTTATTTACTACTAGTACAACATAATAAGACCATACCTACCTAATAATGTCATTTACAAAAGAAAAAAACAGTCAAAACTCAAAATCCAGCAATCTACGTAAAAAAAACGCGCCCAAAACATACGCAAACAGCACTCTTCAAACGCTGTTTTCTCGGGATATAACGATTTTTTCGGAAAATCCTTTTGAATTTGGTTGTGTGTTAGGATGCTGTACCTACCCCTTTCGGCTTCGGTAGACGTCTTTTTACACCCTGTATAATCTTTTATGTTTTTTACTATTCAAATATCGAAATTATAATTAGGCCAAAGGTCAACTTATTTTCAGAAATGTGATAAATTATCAACGAGGCAGATAATATCCGTCCGTCCTCGCCATTTTTGGTCGTCTGGTCCCATTTCATCTTATTCTAAAAGCAATAAAGTATTCATTGCGACATTATTACTCAGTTTGAGCGGACAGACTTGAATGTTGGATTTTCTAATAAATATTCCTCTATTTGGAGATATAAATCGATGCAAGACTTGCACGGAAAACTGGTACCTATTAGGTATTAGTGCCCAAAAAGTTCGGAAAACTGTAAAACTAGCCTGATCACTATTGGCTAGCCACTGGAACATGACTATCAAGTTTTGAGATGGATCACTTCAAACCAAGCTAGGCCCCAAACCGTTTTTGTTGCCAGGGCAACCAGGGATCTCCACGATATTAGTTGCGAAGGAAGAGGAGTATAATCACCTAGTTTTAAGACTATTGTAAGTGATCTCAGCGGTCATACTGAAAAAAAAACTCTTTTCTGAAGACGTCAAGCTTATTTTATGGTCATTACGATCTACAATAAACTACCGGAGGATATTAAAAGCTTTAACGGAAATCTATTCTACATTAAACTTAAAAAATGGCTGATCTCAAAATGTTTCTACTCTGTTGATGAATTCCTTAAAATGACTGATTAATTCCCAATCTCTAGCCTATGTAAAATATTTGCATGCCTAAAGTTGGTAGGACATACATTGTACTGTAATATTATTACCACTTAGACCTAATTCCTAAGCACATATGTTCCTGCAAATAAATTGATTTGATTTGATTTGATTTGATTTGACAAAGAAAGTAATAATAAAAAAAATACTACACAAATCTGAAACCTGGGTAAAACTGTAAAGAGAAAAAAAATTGTGTAAATAAAAAAATTGGGTATTATTAGTTGGAAACCTACGCCTTTCACCTACCAACGAAAAATATGAATCAAGTTCGTATTGATATTTTAGCACTTTGCAGATTAACAAACATAGATCCAGAGAGGATTCAAATACTGTATACATCCATGGTTAGAAAATTGTTGCGGTTGATACTAGTTCACCCGATATTCACCCGATATATATTGTGGAACTCATTGCCGGGCTCTGTATTTCCCGAAAAGTACAATAAAGGAGTCTTCAAATCAAGAGTAAATAGGTTCCTTCTAGGTAAACATGCTCCATCTTAGACCTCTTTCCTGGAAGTATATTTGGTTGGGACATACCCAGAGATGACCTTGCAGTTTTGTTAATGTAATCTATCTAATCTGCCCCTAGCCATGTTACAAATTGCAATAGAATAGAAATCGAATTGACAGATAATGACTCCACCTGCGTCTTACGGCATTAATTGTCAAAACTGCATACTTTATATAAAAATGTCTCTATGTAAATCGTCAGTTTGACATTATGCCAAGAACCTACGTGCCGTGACACTTGAAATAAAATGTATGCAGTTTTTGCAATTAATGCCACTAGGCGCAGGTATAGTCTCAGCGTTATCTGTCTATTAGATTTCTATTCCATTTCTATTTGTAACATGGCTAGGAGGGCTGCTCGGTTGCACCCACTGCTGGGTATAGGCCTCCTCTTTATAACGCCACTCTGTTCGGTCCTGCGCAGTCTTTTCCCACGCTTTCGCAGCCACATTGACAATGTCATATGACCATCGGGCGGGTGGTCTGCCTCGTGTTTTGTTTTTTTTTTGACAAAAAGTGAGCACTAGAATATTATACTTTGAATATAGTTTAAATATCAATATTAAAATCTTCCTTCTCAACTTCTATGTCATCATCCTTTTAGTAAAACAAAAATCACCACCTAAGCTGTATTTAAAATGCTTTGCAAGCAGCTTCAATGCTTTCGATGACAACAGACTTGATCCCATGGAAATCACTTACAAAGTAACGCCAATGACTGTAAGACCACCTGGATTACACGCTCGTACCTTTTACGTCACAGAGAATTGAGAACGGTCATGGTTCCCATATTTGATAATTTGTGAAACAATGCGAAACAATAAATAACTTGGGTTTTTCATTATGAGTTCTAATGGGCGGAGATAAGAGTCCCAAGTCTCCAAAGATGAGAAGCAACAGGCTGGCATGGTATAGGCATATAATGATAAGGGAATAATGTCATGTAACTAAGAGAGTACTTGGTATGAATGTCGATGAATTTACGAGTAGAGGTAGGCCAAAGAAAAGATGGATGGGTTGTGTGAAGGATGACATGAGTAAGACAGGAGTGACTGTAAGTGATGGCTGATAGAGGAGAATGGAAGAACACATGTTGTGCCGACCCCACATAATGTGGGGAAAGGGCAGGAAGATGATGAAGAGTCCCAAGTCTTCAAGTTCTCACGACGGAATCATAGTATGGTATCGAAATTAATTTAAAAGTGATTGATGGTTGTTGTATAACTGTTAATCGACATGGTACATTGTACCATGTAAGTATACTTGTCTTATCTGCGCTTACAGACCTTTAGAACTCCCCGTACTATTCAAATTTTAAAAAGTTTTTTAGAATATCAATTTTAACTAGCTTCCGCTTGCGGCTTCACTCACGTGATATCAACATTTTGACTAGTCACTGCAACATTACGAGTATATTCCAAGTTTCATCAAAATCAGTGGTTGATATGCTGATAGAAATATTCAGGCGTGATTCAAACCCAAGTAGGCTACGTTCAAAGTGATATAGCTAAATAAACTCTAAGCTACGTCATCCTAATACCTACTAAGTGTATGTGGGCCGTACGAAAGTTAGTCCCTCATAATCCCTTCTGGGCCCGGCCTTTGCCAACTTTTCTGGAGTTTAGTTTATCTTGGACCTTTGTAATTGATTGGTTGACGTTTCGAAAGTGACATTTCTGGATTATTATACTTGGATAATATAATGTTTTCCAATCATATGGAATTCGATAAAAGTTCTTCATGTAAGTGATAATAATAATTCATATTTTATTTTTCTTGAAACATGTGGAGGAGAGAGAGGAGAGTGCTTGGTATAAATGTTGATGGATTCACGAGTAGAGGTAGGTCAAAGAAAAGATGGATGGGGTGGGTGAAGGATGACATGAGTAAGAAAGGAGTGAGTGTTAAGATGACGGCTGATAGAGGAGAATGGAAGAAAAATACATGTTGTGCCACATAGTGTGGGAGAGGGGCAGGAAGATGATGATGTGGAATCTCACTCCTTTTCAGTTCTAGTATATCTAAGTCCTCGCAAAAGGATTTAGACATTTTATGAAACTCGATTGTGAATATCAGGGATAACTTTTGTTGTTTTTGCTAAACAAAGACTTCAAATCGTAAGCACAACCTTGGTATTATGCTCACCCATAAAATACCTACCGCAACGTATCGCCCATCATATTTTAGTATGAAGATACGCTCAGTTCACATGCAAGCCATGTCGTATTTCCGGAGGTTGTTTTAGGCATTAGCATTCAATTATGAAATAGAATAACAGCGTTAGCTAGAAGTTCTGCTTCAAGACCACCTCAACTCGCCTTGTAAACTAATCCTCTCAGCTCCAATGCCTTATCTGAAACTAGATAGCGACACAATCTTCTTGTTGGGTCCAGGTGGATCCACCTGGATTTCTTGTCGGTTAGAATCAGTGAGGTGAAAGGAGTAGTGCGCCAAAGAGGCTAAAACAAATGGTCTCGCTATCTATGTATTGCACTAGTTAGTTGGAGTTTTATTTTTACAAAACTTTTGCATTTGTAATAATAGTAGGATTAGGAAGATGGCATACGTGTGGAGTATCTAAACTGCGGGTTTACTCACGATGTTTCAATTTACTGTTTTGAGCGCGTGATTTTTTAATTTTCACTTATATTTTGTTTGCTGAGATACGTTTTTTTATAATGAATGGGTCGCTCTTGACCTCGAAACTTACACAGGCAAGAATGAGGTCTACGATGGAGCGAGCCTACCCAGAATTTTCAGTCATTTTTATCACGAATCTTTGGATAAGTGTAGGCATCACCATTCAGTCAATGAAGCGGTCGTGGTCGTGCTTGCTTAGTTGTTCTTTATAGATCGTCGTTAAGCAACGTTCGAAAGGGTCTGGAAGTGGCATTTTCATCTGAGCGCTTCCGTGCTTCGGAGGGCACGTTAAATTGTCGGTCCCGGCTATTTAAGTCGTTAAGCCATGACGGAGGCCTTATGGCGGCCTAAAAACTCCGTCACCCGAGTTGGCCACTGACTCATACGAACTTACCATTCAGTCATTAGCTCAAATAATTAAAGTCATTTGCTACGATCTTGAAAGACACTATCCTAAACTAGACATAAGCATCTCTCAATATAGCATAGACTGCATAAATGTCTTCTGTCTCTTAAACGATTCACCTTCATAACTCTCTATACAGACTCAATGCAAGCAGTCCACCCGTATTCGCAGTTATTTTACGTACGAAACATAAAAATTACTTTATGTATGAAATGAAAACACAAATACACTTTTCCCCACTGTCGTTTAGCGAGGAGTTTTGTTATAAAAATTGCAATGTTTTCGTGGACGTGACGGGAATGAACGAAGCGGTAATTTTCGTGGTATTTACTAGAGACGCGTCTTTGAACAAAACTAGTCTTGTGGCTAAAAAAACCTAGTAAACTAGTCTTGTATAGAGAAAGACTAAAAAAGACTATAATTAGAAAATAATCCTTTAAATGAACCGTGATGGTAGAGCGAAATAGTTCTAAGACCCCTCGCAGACTGCAGACTTTCTATCGGCTTCGGCTTACTTTTCCATACTCTGCAGTCTGCGAGGGGTCATATAGGTTCGTAAATTGAGGGATCATATGCATCAATGATAGATTTAAAAAAGCTGAAAATTAGTGTATTACACTTTTGGTACGAGGACTTCCCTTCATTTTTAAATCAATTTTATTTTTATACAGAGTAAGTTAAAAAAAGACAGTCCCATTGAGCTGGTTACGATAACCAATTAACATGGACAGCGAAGAATTAGTAATTGCCCAGATAATATAATAGAATAATATGGTCCCGTTTCCTTCGGGTTCAAATCCTTTAAAAAGGATAATATTGTTTGATAAATCTGTGTTTCCGTCCCCTCTCTAGCATGTGTGTACGTTTTTGCAAAGGCTCCTTTAGTTAGGTCGCCCTTTGACAAATATTGGAAGGTATGGACAGAGTGCGTGACGCAATTTTAGATATTTTTTCAGAGAAGCTTTAGACCCGTTAATGTTTTTAAATAAACGCCATTTCATTGCCTACTAGGGACACACATTACTCTTTGACTCAAATGTGTAAAAAATCAATAGTGAATAGCATCCACATTAGAGATAAATACTTCAGTAGAGGTAGAGAAAATATGTCGTTTCTTTTCCCAAGTATTACCTGCGTACTTCAGAACAAGAAATCTACGGTTCTGCTTAGATTTCTACTATGATCCGGACCGAATTTTGTCTTATTTACTCTTTCTGTAAGCCTCCTCGTAGACTGCAGACTTTCTATCGGCCGATAGTTGAGAAGGGCTATACTTGTCCATACTCATTACGAGCCGAAGTATATTCCGTCTCAACTATCGGCCGATAGAAAGTCTGCAGTCTGCGAGGAGGTTAAATGTTTATAGTGTAACAAGCTGCGCTCCCGCGGTGTGACCCGTGGTTCCCCGGGATTTTTCGGGATAAAAAGTAACCTATGTTCCCTGGGATAAAAACATTATCCATGCCAATTATCAGCCCTATCTGTTCAGCGGTTTGGGCATGAAAAGGTAACAAACAGACAGACACATATATGCTTTCACATTTATAATATTGTATGGATAACGTTTTTTCTAACCCAAGTAAAACGAAACGATCTTCATAACCTTGAAAAGCCTGGAGTAATTTCCCAGCAATTATCAGCAGAATCTATTGGTCAATTGATCACGAACTCAATCAGAAGTAACTTTGCCGTTATAATCCCGGACAGACAGAAGTTAGTAAGTTCATCGTGTCGAATTATCGTCCTACTGGTTCGGGGTGGCTTGAAGAATATATCCATGGACCACAAAATTTCATAATTTTGTCTTCCATGGATATATTCTTCTATCATGCTGGAATACACAGGTATGAATAAAATGTTGTCTAGGTAGTGTAAATTTTGTCATAATATTCCTGATATTCGTATAGATAATTTCCAATTTACATTTTATCTCGTCACGTGGTCTGTTTTTAACCGACTTCAAAAAAAGGAAGAGGTTCTCAATTCTCCTGTATGTTTTTTTTTTGTATCTTGTTACGCTATTACTTCGCCAATTGTGGACCGTTTTTCAAAATTATTTTTTTGTTTGAAAGGGTATGCTCCAGAGGTGGTCCCATATAAATTTTATTCCTGAGGGTTTGATAGTTTTCCCGTAAAACTCTAAAAACCTTCCCTCCTAGCCATTGTAAATCGAATCGACAGATGTCTTAATTAAGACTCTTTATGCATTATGTCAAATTGACGCTTTACTAATGCCAGGAACTCACGTGCCGCGAAACTTGACATAAAATGTATGCAGTTTTGGTAATTAATGCCCTTCGACGCCGGTGGAGCCTAAGCATTATCTGTCGATTTGATTTCTTTTTAACCGACTTCAAAAAAAGGAGGAAGTTCTCAATTCGCCTGTATGTTTTTTTTTTTTTTTTTTTTTTTTTTTTTTTTTGTATCTTGTTACGCGATTACTCCGCCAATTGTGGACCGATTTTCAAAATTATTTTTTTGTTTGAAAGGGTATGCTCCAGAGGTGGTCCCATATAAATTTTATTCCTGAGGGTTTGATAGTTTTCCCGTAAAACTCTAAAAACCTTCCCTCCTAGCCATTGTAAATCGAATCGACAGATAAGTCTAAGACTCTCTATGCATTATGTCAAACTGACGTTATAGACACGCCGCGTGTAGAGTCGAACATTGAAGTCGGTTTTTCTTTTAGTTTTAAAACGTAATTATTCTTATTTAGATTTTTATGTATGGCTTATTGATTCCCTGAGTCACGCCGTGTGTAGAGTCGAACATTGAAGTCGGTTTTGCTTTTAGTTTTAAAACATAATTATTTGTTTCTGCATTTTCATTAGAATCTCAAAAGTTCGAAAACGTGTCATGTCAAGTGCACGAAATTAGTATGAATAAAACTACAAATTGATCAGTATAGTGTCGCATTATGTTATCCAAAGGTGTAACCTCTAAGCAGGGTGCGATAAGTTTGACCTAATTTTGATGTGGAAGGAACAGGGTCCCGAGTAGCTTTTCGAGATAAAGGTTTTATGGGAAAAGTGAGGTACTTTCAAACAGAAAATCCAGAATGGAAGATTAATTTGTGAAAACATGGTAAGTTCGTGACTAAGTTGTGACAGAGTTTTTAGGCCGTTTAAAGACCTTAGGAAGAAAGCCTTAGGACTTTAGACCTGGTTTTGACGATGATTATTATTGACAGTGAGTGGATGAGCTCAGTGTCACCCTATTAGACGATAAGAAACAAACTTTCTAACAAAATGATCTCAGATCAAGTTAAAAACCTGAAGCGGCGCGTGATCCGAGAGCTGGCGCATTTGGAAAAGATCAGCATTGCCAGTCAGCCTAATAATGCTGCTAGTGTTTGGGAACGCTTCCGACTGGCAGTAACCTGATCAGTTGAGCTAGCTATACAGGGTGTAAAAAGACTGCTACCGAAAACTGAGGGGTTGTAATCAGACCATGATTCTAAACATATTTAGCGGAAAAAAAACGCAATTTGTTTTGGAACGAAGTTCCTTATCGCGCGTTGTGAATGGGGGTAGACGGAAAAAATTCATACGAAAAGTTGTAACGACACTTTTTGCTATAAATATAAATATATAAAAATCATACTTACACATCTGAATGTTGTTGTTGTTGTTGTTGTTGTTGTTGTTGTTAAGTAAGTAAGTAAGTAAGTAAGTAAGTAATTGTTGTTGTTGTTGTTGTTGTTATTTTTATTTTAAATTATTACAATTCCTTCACTAAAAAGGAACTTCGTTCCATCCGGGTGTCCCTTGACACCTCTCATGTTTTTTTATTTAGCTTCGTCATACTATTTTAGTTTCGGATATTTTATTTGCGACATAATAAGACCATACCTACCTAATAATTTCTTTTTTTAAAAAAAGAAATAAACAATTAAAACTCAAAATCCAGCAAAAAAAACGTGCCCAGAACATACGCAAACAGTACTCTTCAAACGCTGTTTTCTCCGGATCTAATGATTTTTTCGGAAAATCCTTTTGGATTTGGTTGTGTGTTGGGATGATGTACCTACCCCTTTCGGCTTCGGTAGACGTCTTTTTACACCCTGTTTTATAGCTCCTTGCCTGCTTGACTGTTTCTAAAGTTGAAAACAAATACAAACATGCAAACTCCTCATTGGTCAAAGGATCTTGAATATCTCAGAACCTGAGCATCAGTCTCTGAACAAACACTACAGTAGTGATCTTTCAAAGACATCCATTCCAATATCGAAGCTACAGTTGAGTGCGTTGCCAAGTCCAACACGTTTTGTTTGAACTACCCTTAGATATGGCGTCTGCTGCTCCATGATAGTGTTTATTGATATTGGAGAGTTATTGAAGACGGAAATTGAAATGAGCAAATGGCAAAATCAAAGTTCATTAACCTTCCTAGCACGCTACTTTAGATAGATTAACACTTTATTGTACACAAGAACATAATACACGGAAAACATGAAAATAAAGACATTATACAATGGGCGGCCATATCGCTAAAAGCGATTTCTTCCTGGCAACCAATGCAGGATAGGCAGGCAAAGGATAGTCGAAACAGATACAGCGGTGTTCAAAAATTAATCTCAGAAGAGAACAGTGATAAACTAAGTACCTACCTATACACACACAACACAGCACACACAGATTATACATAGAGCACTGGAAAATAATAAACCTACAATTAAACACTATGCAGTAACCAGACATGGAAAGATGGTGTTCACAGACACTGGATTTAAAAATATGTAGATTAAGCCCCCTCGCAGACTGCAGACTTTCTATCGGCCGATAGTAAACGGAAATACTTCGACTCGTAATGAGTATGGAGAAGTATAGCCCGTCTCAATTATCGGCCGATAGAAAGTCTGCAGTCTGCGAGGGGGCTTAGACAATCGAATAGAGACAAGTAAAGAGTTCCATAGCTATACAGTGAAAGAGTCACCATACATAGTGATGCTATGGACGGGAGTTGCAAGCTGGAGAGAGTTTGAAGACCGAAGATTCCGGTCATTTGCCTAATGAAGGAACTTACTTTAGCTGGGAGAGTGTCACGATCGATATGGTCGCGGGTTTAAGACCCGCAAGGATTACCTTTTTGGGATGCATTTTCAAATCTCTATTATCAGACTTTTCATGTGCTAGATATTTATAATTATAAAGTACCTACCTACTTAATCCATAGTGATATCTAGGATTAGGGAATCCTAGATATCACAGGGGACCGTAACACAGGGGTGTTACGGTTATCGAAACTAAAATTACTGGTACACCCAGACCCATTAAAACTAACCAAAATTACTATTTTGTGTACACGTCGAAACAATATAAAATCGTACCCAATAACAAAGTTTAATTTAAATACAGCCACGTTCATGAAAACAAGTATGTCGTAAAGATCTTATTTGTGAAGTGAGCATGAGCAAGCTAAGTTTTACAATCTCACGTATAAACTGTAAATTCTTGTTATTTACTCTAGTCTAGTGTTACGCCCCTGAACTCGTTCTTTTGGGACTATTTTCTTAGTGCAATCATTTTAAGTCGTTTCAAATATAAAAGGAGAATAAACAATCCTGTAGAACAACATCATTTTAAGTCGTTTGAAGTATTATGGAGAATACAATACTGAAGAACAACATTAAGAAACAATAACTATGTTTTATTTGTCTAATTTATTTGTCAATCCTCTAACGAAAATGTAAACAACGTCGAAATCGACCTTTTTTTCTAATAGTTTCTACAGCTTTAGAAAATATTTAATCATTTGTACAGTCAAATAATTTGTTATGAATTCTTTTCACCTACTTTTTATTTTGTTGTTGATTTCATTGTTTTTGAACATAATGTTTGTAGGTATAATCAATTTATTTTTTCAATCTAATTTTATTTAATAGGTATATTATTATTATAATTTTTTCGGTAAAAAAATGTAAAAAGTATTCTATTTTTAATTAATTTAATTTTTTTTAATGCATGTGGTTTGCGCCTATAATTGAGGTAGCACTTAGTTTTTTTCTTTTATTGATTTCTAGTGCTTGTGTTGGTGTTCACTTTGTTGGTGCAACTAAATAAATAAATAATTATTCTTTATTTGGTTTACGAGCTGTACCTAATTGGCTTAGTCAGGTAGTCCGAAGGTAGTGTATTAATTTTCAATCGGGTCGGTCTTGGATGGTCTAGAACACAATTTGACTACATTTGATATTTGCCTAGAGCTAAAATTGACTATTACTAATGGGTCGCTCTCAAATCTCCTAAGAATAGACCAATGCCGTAAAGATCTGGAACGTCATTTTGCCTACTGTTGTCTTTTGTTTTTGAATATACAGAAGCCCTAAAAATGCTGGTATCTATTCTAATAAGCAGCGAGGTGTTTGCAACCGGTCACGTATGGAATGTTATTGATCTGCATCGACACAATCACAGTTGTCACGTTAAAACCAGTTTATTTGAAAACCTGAAGATTTGGAGAACCTAAATTATATCTACCTTGCCCTAGCGATTGATTTTGCGACACCACGGATCGGTAAAAGTTGCGCGTTCAAGTTTCGCTAAAGGAACTGTCAATTCAATAGAGGAATTGCTGCTGACGTCAGAAGCGAGCCGCATTTTCTGATGTCATCAGCATTTTTGTTAGAAAAATTACTGCGGCGCGTTCGGCGCGGACCAGTGTGCGATCAGGTTAAGTAGGTGTAATTTTGGGAGATGTATAAAATCATCTATGCTTAGTTTGGGGCTAGATGATGCTGTGTGAAATTGTCCAGCATTATTTATTATTTGTCTGTGACACACATTTTGAGGTTATCTTCGACAGATAGCATAACCAGTGCTCACAGAATTCCTCCGCATTATTAATTCGCAAACAAAACGTAATTAATGAACGCATGCCCCCGACGTTTGACGAGCTGATGAATCGCTGCCAAGTGGAACAGTCAGTGCTCATTTATCTTTAAACTAATACTAAGTGGGTGCTTAGTAAATTACTTAAGACTGTTTGCTAAGAATGTACAGACGTTAAATGGCGAAGCAATTCACGACTTGACTGGGTACATACTACAACTTAGTCATCTTCGGATCGTAACTTTTTTGACTGAATACAGACTATACAACAAAGTTTTTAATTAGTTTGTTCGGATATAGATACATCGCCAGTTTCACCATTTGCTGATAAAGGTGTGTGATAGCCTCTCCACAACTTTTCCGAGAAATAGCGCTTTATGTCTCACATTTTTTTTAATATTTATCCGGGATACCTATTAAACTTTTAATTACCAAAAAAATTTTAAACATGGTCTCGGTGTCTGTTACTGATCACAAGTTTTAAATACATACGTAGTTAAAACTTAAAAAAATAAGAAAAAATTATAACCTCAAAAGGAGACGAGCGAGTCAGACATGGATTTATGATAGCTACTACGGTTTTATTGACTGGAGATGATACGAGAGCACAGTTAGAATGAGAGTCTGTACGCGATTGTTGTCTATAGTACTTATTTGTACAGTTTTAATAAATTTTGTTCTGTTTTGGCTGTCCGCAATCCTCGATAACTTTGTGGTAGTTTAATAAATAAAGTTCCGACCATGCCATTATCATTTTCTGCATCTGCTGCAACTGTCCTTAAATTTTTTTTGGTAGTCATAAAATAGCGGTGTATAGCTAGTTATGAATCAGCCACTTTTAGTAAGATTGGCCTCAAGAAACAAAAATAAGAAAACAGTAGGTTTATTCAAGTCGATACTAATAGTTCGAACGCTATACAATGTACAACTGTCTTTCAGTCTGCACGTGATCTTGTCTCCGCACACCCGGAACATTATTAATCGTCTCCAAACTCTAGGACAAAGATCAACATTTGACTACCCAGTGTCCTACAGGGTGATTCAATGTTAGTCACTATCCGAATTTAGAAGTACACATTTCTTGATAGGGTCACACAACATAGCGAATGCGTTTTAGTTTTTTTACATTTTTTCTCCACTAAGTTATGGTAATTTTTTTTTTAAATTAAATAGGTCAGCATTTGACCTCACTCTGCCTGATGTTAAGCAGTAGTGAGGTCTAAGATGGAGCATGCTTACCTACAAGGAACCTATTTACTCTTGATTTGAAAACCCTTATATTGTACTTTTCGGGAAATACAGAGCCCGGCAATGAGTTCCACAATTTAACGGTGCGTATGAAAAATGTAGTCAAAACGCTTAATGGTAATCTCTCGCCATCTCTCGGATGGCCTCTGCAAGAATCAGGTAAAAAAAACTGGTAGGTCATGGGTAAAAAAATGTGTGTGATTTTGCTTAGCGGCCATTTTAGCCGAAATACTCAAATTGATCCTGAACCTATCTATACATTGTACATGCTGTACATCGAGATTTTGTTTGATGGATTGCCCGGCGCTCCCTCGGGTGACAGTTGCTCGTTTGGTACTGAGTAGTACTAAATTATTGACACTTGGGGATTCTGTTCGACACACGCATGTTTTGATTTATAGAGAGCGCTGAAATATTCTACGGGAACATCGAAACTCAATTCTACTTTGATAGAATCTTCCGTGATACGAAAATAGACTTTTTTTTACTATTGAGTGGAACATTGGTCATTATTATATCTAAAAATGCTAGACAAAATGATTAGTAATAGATAAAAAACGCAAAACTTCAAAGTCAATAGTTTTATAGAGACAGGTCCATAAAATACGACCGAAGACCTCTGTGGCGGAGTGGGTGAAATTCTGCTTGTGACGCAAAAGTTTGCGGGTTTGATCCCAACCGCGGGATAAATGTTTGTATAATCTACAAATATTTATCTCGGGTCTGGGTGTTACTATGTATAATTTGTATGTACAAACAAAAAGTATATAAGGTATGTCAGTTATCTGGTTCCCATAGTACAAGCTATGCTTAGTTTGGGGCTAGATGATGCTGTGTGAAAACGTCCAGCATTTTTTATTTATTTATTTAATTCGATTTCGTTCGAAGTAGAAGCCGAAAAGGAATTGAAAAGCATTGCATTAATTGATCATTGTTTCACCAGCTATCAAATTACCATCCCGCTGATTCAATATTGAAAATGAATCACAAAGAAAATTAAACAAAATTATGAAAAAGTAATATCCATTCTGATAATGATGAATTGACGGATGCTGGGCCGATGGAGTCCAGTCGATAATTGCTCGTTCATTATAAATTTATTGCTACCGTAATCTCTTTACGCCAACACTTCCAACCCAGCACCCGCCAAAGCGGAATATGGTTATTTAAAATAATGTTCCTGAGAACCATTTGTCTGGGCTATCGATAAAGATCATGGGTTCGAATCCCGACTCGGCACTGAATTAAAAGTGGGTATCGGAGAAAAATTTTTTGGACAGCAAAATCTATTGTGTTTCCTCTGATTCCAATAACTAAGTTTGTGTCTAAATGGTGCTAATTAAAAATGTCCTCTATCTCTAGTATGTATTTATTTACTATTTACTAGCGTTACATCCAAATCGGTTGGTGGTAGTTGTCGGAGAGTAGAAGAAAACAATCTGTGACAACCAAAGTGCAGGGAAATGATGATCCAAATCGGCTCACTGGTTGAGGCGTGATGATATAAAGTCGATTTATTACAATGATTTATAAGTAGGATGACTTACGTGTAAATAGGCATTCTGTCTCCATCTTTGAACCAGAGCATCATGGCGACGTCCCGAGTCGGCGCCGCCAGGTCGCAAGGCAGCCGCGTCTCGCCGCCGGGGGCTGACCACACCTGGATCACATCTGGAAAAGAATATAGAGTTTTTTTTTAGTACTATCTTTTTTATGATGAGGTCGGCTCTTGACCTCGAAACTGATGTTAGTTTCAGAAGTTAGTTTCAGGCAAGAATGAACTCTACGATGGAGCGAGCCTACCCAGAAGGTGCCTATTAACTCTCTTCTTTAATTAAATATGGAAAAATGGAGGGAGGCCTTGCCCTGCAGTGGGACAATTTTAACTAAAATAAAATAATAGCTTACGCTCATAGCTTCACCAAAATGTTTACATACCATCCAGACATTTTGAGAATCTGACGATTTGAATAGATCTATCTATCTATCTAATCAGCCCGGTTGCACCCACTGCTGGGTATAGGCCTCCTCTTTATTACGCCACTCTGTTCGGTCCTGCGCAGTCCTTTCCCAAACCTTCCCAGCCACATTGACAATGTCATTTGACCATCGGGCGGGTGGTCTACCTCGTGGTCTTTGAGCATCTCTGGGCCACCATCCCGTAATCACTGTATTCCATCTTCCGTCTTTCCGTCTAGCCAGGTGCCCTGCCCATCTCCACTTGAGACTTGCGATGCGCATACCTACGTCAACGACCTTGGTTCGACGTCGTATTTCCACGTTGGGTATGTGATCGAGGAGAGAGATGCCGAGCATGGCGCGCTCCATGGCCCGCTGTGCTACTCGTATTTTGTGCATAGATTCCTTTGTAAGCGGCCATGTCTCGGATCCATATGTTAATATGGGCAGTACACACTGGTTATACGCCTTGGTCTTCAGGCTTTGTGGTATACTAGACTTGAAGATGTCCTCCAGCTTTCCGAAGGCGGCCCACCCAAGCTGTACTTTGAATAGATATTATAGACTATATATATAGACGATCCTAGGACGCTATATATAGATTTTGCATTGAAAATTAGTTGACGCGTTTCTTTTTTGATTTATTTTCGACAAGGATTTGAACCCACAATCCAAAGATCGAAAGTCAAGGCTCTTTCTTACTTGGCCAATATGACTCCATGTCTATTGATTTATTTACTTTAATTAACACGGAAGACCCAATTACATTAATTAAAGAGAACAGATAGAAAATATTGAAAAATAATCATAACATTGCTTAAATAAATCAGAATTAAAATAAATGAAAGTCACTTCAGTATCATATAAAACACGCACAATTTAAGGTAATTATCATAATTAATTAAGAAAGACACTCCCAGAAATACAAATATGCAATCAATATTATGCAATAAATTATTATTGCATAATATTGATTGAATTTACATTAGTAAATAAATAGATAGCAACAAATTTAACAGCATCTCAAGTTAAAAGCCCATAAGTTCATTTGAATAACAGAGTTAGAGACTTAAGCACGTACAGACAAAACGGAATGCCGCAGTTTATGTAGTAAACAGAATCAAACTAGGCTTCAGATAGAGAATATCTCATAACACTGGGTATAAAATAGACACTCCTCCCCCCGCACCAATTCAAACACCCTGCCGCTCGAGTTCTAGCCTTTATTCTACTGCTTTACAAAACAATTGAGATAAGTTACTAAACTAATTATTCTCTACACTTTTCACTTTACTATACCTACCTATTTTATTAAGTATTGTTTAGTGTTCTCTTTCACTCATATCCACTCATCATATCCGTGTCTTACTCATTATCATCTTTCATATAATCCATCCTTTATTTTTATCATCATATTTTTAATCATTATTGGTGGTCTATGTGTATACTTTTTAAACTCACTATTATTTTCCTAGCCCCCATATGCACTAGCGGTTGAACTGCGCATTTTAGTACAATTTAGTGGCAGTTAGGTGCGTACAAGAGTCTGCATCTGCCGAAGAACCGATAACCGTTGGGGTTAACGAGTTCTTGAGTGGAGACTGCGACTCGGCAAACGTAGTGTAGGACGCCCTCCGGCCAGGTGGAGTGACGATCTGCGATAGGCTGCTGGCAGAAGCTGGATGCGTCGCGGTGAGAACAGGGCGCAATGTCCAACAGTGGACTGTTACAGGCTGATGATGATGATGATGAAGAGTCTGCATACTAAAACTGGAAAGCGGCCCGCCCCGCGGTTCAACCGCTAGTGCGTTTTCTTAGTGTTTGTGTGTAGTTTCATCGAGTGTCCAGAGTGAGCTACAGCTACAAATACTATCAAATCCAGTGATCGCAGACTTCAAACGATTGAGCGCAAATATTGATAAACAGATTCAAGTTTAAAGCCGATACTAGATCAATAAAATAGTTGTTTGATATCTCAAATTGCTTTTTACTGATCCTGGAGATTTCTGAATAGAGCCATAAAATGCTCGTAGTTCGATAAAGCCACGTTTAAGCTATTTGAAACTAGTATACTCAGGCATGCATGAATAATCATACTCTATTTCTATTTATTTATTAAGCGGATCTTTAAAGGATCTGGACTACATCAAAGATCTGAGAGAATGTTTACCGTCCTATGGGAAAACAGCTGTGCCCCTTTTTTTTATTTGAATAGCTGCACTCTCATACTTTTACTACAAAACAGGACATGTTTTGCTGTTTTTGATCCTTTCCAAGTAATGTCCATTTCCGATTCAATTTAGTTTTATGACCTTCCATGGCACAGAGAAATACCAAACGCGAATTTCCCACTTTCGTAAAATTATTGTCAAACATTATGCTGGCTTTACAAATATTATTGAAATTCCAAAGTCCAAAAAACGCCGAGAAAATTCAATACGAAAGCAAAATCCTGCTAATTCTAATACAATGGCTGCAAATTCGCGACGCGCGACAAAAGAGCGCCTCATTATGACGTCACATTGAAAAGATAAAAGATTTTACAAAGGAAATCATCGGGAATCTGGAAATTCAAGTTTTTGTCAAAAAGAATCGCAGTATTGTCCGCGAGTCACATTTATATAGGGATATTACACTGGAGCACAAAAATATGAAGGTTTTTTATTGATACTCCGTACTTTAATTTTTTTCTACTTTGAAAGTGTCCAGAATGGTTCCTACGTACAGAATAGTTAGTTTTTGTACTGGTCTGATCAATACTTTAATCTCTTGTGAAAACAAAGAAAAAGTAAAAATTTTGAATAAAGGCACCGGAATAAAGCTAGAAACATTATCGGACGTGGCTTGCGGACGCGGCTGACAGCCGCGTAGATAGGTACGAGTAGGTATGTCCAGTACAAAAACATTCAGCGCGCCAGATCGTTGGCGGACGTCCGAAAGCTCAAAGACACGTCAGCGAATTACGTCCGATAAAAGATCACTGCGTCCGATAGTTTGCACTGCTCAGTGTACAATCATTATCCAGATCGTGGGTGTCAGCCACGTCCGTAAGCTGCGTCCGATTGTATGTTTCTAGTTAAACCTGCTTTGCTAAAGATTTGTCTCCAAAATAGATTCACAATAATTATCTACAAAAAAGTTTAAGCATTTTTGCGGTTATTGACCGAAAAAAAAGGTTTTTGCTTGAAAATAATATCAGGAAAAGCCCCAATGTGTAACCCCCCATCGCAGGAAACCTTCGACTATAATGACGTAGGCTCGACCCACACTGCCAAACTCGATTCACACGTTCAAGACTTTGATCTCGTCCCTTTGAAGAGTGTAATGTGCCCATGAATAAAAGAATTTGACAGGAAACAGGCGTCTAAATATGGCAGTGCTTAGTCATTATTCGGACCTTTAATAAATAAAATAAATAAATGTTGTAGTAAATAAATAAAACGTTCTAGGTATTTACTACTAGCTGCGCTCCCGCGGTGTGACCCGCAATCTCTCGGGATAAAAAGTAGCCTATGTCCTTCCCGGGGTACAACCTTTATCCTTGCTAATTTTTAGCCTAATCTGTTCAGTGGTTTGGGCGTGAAAAGGTAACAAATAGACAGATAGAGTTACTTTCACATTAATAATATTAAATATGGATGTTTTCTGCGCCATTTCTTAATCGTAAGAGAAACTAAACAGATGACCAATCCCAATTATCTAAATTGGGATAATCCATCGGAATCAGAACCCACGAAAACGATTGAAAGACATTATCCCACTTGGTCAACACACCGAGGAGAGAATGAGACAGTTTGATCTAACACAGTTATACTTTTCGCACGTTTAAAAACGTATCAATCAATTGTTAGTCAGCTAGGTTTAATGTCTCTTCCAATATCACGTTTGTTTTTCTCTCCTTTCTTTTATCTTTTAAGGAACTATCCATTTGCTCATCCTGTCAACCCAGATTGGAAATTACCAAAGTTTTCCGGATCACGTGTTTCTGAGATAAAAATTTTTGAAAAAAAAATTGAACCGACTTCACATAACACAAATAGACACTAAGAACCTTCTATGTACCTACACTAAAAAGAGAAAAATAAGAATATACACATGCAATTATTACTTACAGTATTCAAATAATAAATTATTATGTTATATTATATTTTGAAGTCGGTGCCAACTACCTATGCATTTACATCTAAGAAGAAATTACGAGTACCTACAATAGAACTTGGGTGCAAAATTGTATGGAGTAGTTAGAGTAGAATAGTTGGCACCGACTTCAAATATAATATAACATAATAATTTATTATTTGAATACTGTAAGTAATAATTGCATGTGTATATTCTTATTTTTCTCTTTTTAGTGTAGGTACATAGAAGGTTCTTAGTGTCTATTTGTGTTATGTGAAGTCGGTTCAATTTTTTTTTCAAAAATTTTTATTTTTCAATTTTTAGTGTAAATAATATAATAGGTTAGGTTAGATATTGGAATAGTCAAGATCAAAGAAGTTAGAGTGAGAATCCCTCAGGAATAAAATTATATGGGATCACCTCAAGCATATTTAAACATGTCAAACTATTCAATGTTTGACTCAGATTTTGTAGTGAGAATGAGGTTTTTTGAGATTTACAGGAAAACTATCAATCCCTCAGGAAAAAAAGTATGAGGTCCACCTAGATATGTAATTTTCAATAAAACTCGCTTTCATGGTCAGAGCCAATTTAATCGGCGCAAAATAAACAAAAAACTTGTGTCCCCATTCAGGGAACATTGATTTTCTTGTACAAAAACAAAAGCAATGAATATTCATAGAGCTGTCGCCCAAATGCTTGAAAAAATCCGTATGTAGGTATACACTTTCAAGCAAAAAAAAAAATTTTGGAAATCGGTCCACATTTTTCGAAAAGATCGGTGATTTTTTGAGTATTACGGGAAAACTATCAATCCCTCAGGAGTAAAATTTTTATGGGACCACTATGGTAGCATACCCTTTCAGACAAAAAAAAAATTTTGGAAATCGGTTTACAACTGACGGAGATATCGATGAACATACATCCAAAAAAAAAAAAAAAAAAAAACATACATACACCCGAACATAGAACCTCCTCCTTTTTTTGAAGTCGGTTAAAAAAAGACTTTGTTTCCCAATAATTTAATTCCTCGCATTGTTCTTTTGTCCAACGTCCATTTTGATTGGATTTTTTAACCGACTTCAAAAAAAGGAGGAGGTTCTATGTTCGAGTGTATGTATGTTTTTTTTTTTTTTTTTTTTTTTTTTGGATGTATGTTCATCGATATCTCGGTCAGTTGTAAACCGATTTCCAAAATTTTTTTTTTGTTTGAAAGGGTATGCTACCCTAGTGGTCCCATAAAAATTTTACTCCTGAGGGATTGATAGTTTTCCCGTAATACTCAAAAAATCACCGATCTTTCCGAAAAATGTGGACCGATTTCCAAAATTTTTTTTTTTGCTTGAAAGGCTATCCATATCTAGGTGGTCCTCATACTTTTTTTTCCTGAGGGATTGATAGTTTTCCTGTAAATCTCAAAAAACCTCATTCTCACTACAAAATCTGAGTCAAACATTGAATAGTTTGACATGTTTAAATACGCTAGAGGTGATCCCATATAATTTTATTCCTGAGGGATTCTCACTCTAACTTCTTTAATCTTGACTATTCCAATATCTAACCTAACCTACTATATTATTTACACTAAAAATTTAAAAATAAAAATTTTTGAAAAAAAAATTGAACCGACTTCACATAACACAAATAGACACTAAGAACCTTCTATGTACCTGCACTAAAAAGAGAAAAATAAGAATATACACATGCAATTATTACTTACAGTATTCAAATAATAAATTATTATGTTATATTATATTTGAAGTCGGTGCCAACTATTCTACTCTAACTACTCCATACAATTTTGCACCCAAGTTCTATTGTACTCGTAATTTCTTCTTAGATGTAAATGCATAGGTAGTTGGCATCGACTTCAAATATAATATAACATAATAATTTATTATTTGAATACTGTAAGTAATAATTGCATGTGTATATTCTTATTTTTCTCTTTTTAGTGCAGGTACATAGAAGGTTCTTAGTGTCTATTTGTGTTATGTGAAGTCGGTTCAATTTTTTTTTCAAAAATTTTTATTCAAGCATTTGGGCGACAGCTCTATGAATATTCATTGCTTTTGTTTTTGTACAAGAAAATCAATGTTCCCTGAATGGGGACACAAGTTTTTTGTTTATTTTGCGCCGATTAAATTGGCTCTGACCATGAAAGCGAGTTTTATTGAAAATTACATATTTTTATGTTAAGTTAGACCATTGAGCACCAAAGTAATAAAATAAAGTATATAAAACATAATAATATGATAAAGATTTTCAGAATTGTCTACTGTGCTTTAGAGATAGGGCATGAAAATACTTGTTTTATCATTTTATTCTTAAGTTTGTTTTTTTCTTTGACAGAGCTTTGATTGATGGATGAGATCATGAAATCTTATTGTGCCGACCCCACCTAGTTAGTATAAGGGTAAGAAAATTATATTGACTTCTCAGTCACTATTTCAGTCCAATTCCAATTAACCCCTATAAGTACGTTATTATCTAAAGCAAAGCCATTCCCAAGGCCCCAGAGACAAATTTTCTACGTAAATTCCCATGAAATAGAGCAAATATTTATAAGAAGCACAACTTACGCCATTTTACGCTTGTCTCATACCCTTAATACGACCTAACACAAATTGGTGAGAGCAGCTAATGTTGTTTGGGACAAGTTAAAAGTGTTGTATAGCAGCAAGAAGATTTGTATTAGCAATAGAGTGTTTTTTGATCGTCAACAGGGCGTCATGTTTCTGTGACTTTATAGCTAGGACTTCTCAACAATATCAAATAGTGAAACCAGTTAAATATAATAGAAAGCGATTGATTTGTAACTTGTCATGTATGCTAACAAATTGTGGAACGCGTATCTTCGAATGATAGTGACCAATAGACATCTATATAAGATTATGGGTGACTTTATCTGAGAGAATATCTACCGTGTCTTGGGAAAAATCATGATTCTGTTTATTTTCATTTTACACAGTTCTCAACATCATCAGCCTACTGTAGTCCACTGCTGAACATAGACCCTAATGAGCGCCATTGCGCCCTGTCCTCAGCTCGACGCATCCAGTTTCTGCCAGCAGCCTTTCGCAGATCGTCACTCCACCTGGCCAGAGGGCGTCCTACACTACGTTTGCCGAGTCGCGGTCTCCACTCAAGAACTCATTTACCTCAGCGGTTATCGGTTCTTCGGCAGATATGGCCAGCCCACTGCCACTTCGGTTCGATCCCCGCGGCGGGACCAATGTTTGTATGATCTACAAATATTTGTCTCGGGTCTGGGTGTTTCTATGTATAATATGTATGTATTAACAAACAAAAACTATATAAGTAGTTTATCAGTCATCTTAGTACCCATAACACAAGCTCTGCTTACTTTGGGGCTAGATGATGCTGTGTGAAAAGTCCAGCATTATTTATTTATTTATTAACTTCAGCTTGCAAATTCTCTTAGATCTTACAAATTGGACTGCAAACATAGTAGGTAATAATGTTTATAAGCGGCAAACGTCCCAGGCACACTATCTGATATATAGTGTGGCCTATCGTGTCACGGCGCCGTACAATTATATAGAATTACACTATTTAGCCGATGTATGGACTATGATACTTAAGTTAGTGGAACGGCGGGTGGAATTAACCCATTCGTTTGCTCAAATTGCTGATTAAAGTGATCTGGTTTGTTGGGTTTGTTCAATGCTTTTGATGACCTCTGTAGCGCAGTGGGCGAAGGTCCGCTTAAGACGCAGTAGGTTGCGGGTTCGATCCCCGCTGTGAGACAAATGTTTGTATGATCTACAAGTATGGGTGTTTTCTATCCCACTCATATAATAAAGCTGAAAGTTTGTGAGTTTGTTTAGATGTTTGTATGTTTGTGAATCAATCACGCCTAAACCAGTGAACCGATTTGGATGACCTGGAATAACATATAGGCTCAAAGGAGATAGGAATCAAAATGTTGGTACCACGCGGGCGAAGCTGCGGGCAGAAGCTCGTTAATATTATAAAGAGGAAAGATTTGTTTCTTTGAATTGAATAGGCTCCGAAACTACTGGACCGATTTGAAAATTTCTTTCACCATTAGAATCCTGCATTATCCCTGATAAACATATTTTTGTGTCATAGAAAGGAGTGTATTTTTAAGAAAAATAAACAAAACCACGGTATCTCTAAGACGCAGTAGACAACGTGCATGATAGGAGCCTCAATGAGGCGTGCTTAAATCCTTTTACTACTTTAGTTTTGAACGAACTTGAGTCAAGTCCAGTTGAACTGGTATTTCAAAAATGTTAAAGGGTTGTTTAGTGAGTCAAGCTTCTGATCAACTCAAGTCAACAAGAAAATATAGTATGACGTAAGAGCCTTAAACAATCTTGCTTTAATAAAATTGTACTGCATTGCGTGTGCCAACCCAAAGTGAACACCAATTAAGTTTTAAAGAAGTTATGTGGTCTTAATGATGAAAATTAATGGGAATGCTGGCATGTCTGATTCATGAAGCAAAATAATCTTATACAACTTTTTAGTATACATACATACGCTGTAGCTACTTAGGCTAGTAGTGGGCATACCTAGATGCAGTTCTTGATGTATTTAAAAAAAATTACACAAGCCTCATGTCGGATGCGTTACGGGCGAAAACCACTACAGAGTGGACGCCTCTGAACGGGAAACGACCTAGCGGCAGACCTCGGAGATGGAGGGACGAATTGGATGCCCATTTAAAGGACTGGTCTACGGTAGCCCAAAATAGAGATGAATGGAGAGAGGGAAGGGAGGCCTTTGCCCTACAGGGGGACACTACAGGCTCCAAATAATAATAGTAAATATGCTTTATCCGAAATTATTGCCTGGAAGAGCTCGCTTCTCAGCGATAAGGCCGCCCATTGTGCATTGTATTACGGTTCTCTTTTCCACTGTATTTTGTAGTTATAAGTTGTGCATTGTACAATAAAGTATTTTCATTCATTCATTCATGAATAGTTTCAGGATAGGTGAAACCGGAGCAGTTTAATAATAAACTATGAAAAACATGAATTATTTGGAGAACAAGCAGTTTAGAAAATTAATAAATAATAATAATAAATAATGCTGGACATTTCACACAGCATCATCTAGCCCCAAACTAAGCAAAGCTTGTACTATGGGAACCAGATAACTAATATACTACTTATATACTTTTTGTTTGTAAATACATACATATTATACATAGAAACACCCAGACCCGAAACAATCACTCGTAAATCATACAAATATTTATCCCGCGGCGGGGATCAAACCCGCAACCTTCTGTGTCCCAAGCGGGCTTTCACCCACTGCACCACAGAGATCGTCAATTGTTCAAAAACTTTTCAATCAAAATACCGCAAAACTCAAACGACGAGTTCAATAGAAACAATGTAAAGGTATTGAAACAAATCGAACAAAACTACTACCTAACAAAATAAAACCACTTGTACAACACTCGAGAAGCCTCGTTTTAATCCTTATCGAATCTACAAAACAAACACGATTTGGGTACAGTTGGCGACAAAAAAGTGACTTTTCTATTTAATAGTAGCTGTCGCATTGTCATTGAAGACTCATAAGTATCAAAGTTCAGCTCAATCGGACACCAGGAAGCGGGTCAAATTCAACTAGCAAGTTTTGTCCGGGACAAACATTTTCATGATTTTAAGTTATGATAACCTAAAAACTAAAAACCCATCACCAGAGTTTGCTACTGACTCATACAAACTTACTTTACTTACATATTATTGTTCCTAAAGATAAAAAATAAACAGGGTCACGACTGTATCCCCAAGGCGCGGTAGACATTCTCTCAGATCTTTATATTCCAGATCCTTTGAAGTTGTCTAAGGGGGTAGTCAGAGGCATGTACAAATACATATTTGATACATGCCCACATCTTGCAGAAGTTAGTATTCCATACGTGACAGGTTGCAAGCCCATCGCCGCCTATAAGAATACTAACTGGTTTCCTCACGATGTTTTCCTAAAGAATATAAAAAAAACCCCTTAAAACTTAGTTGTACTTCTGAAGCCAACAGTACACCTGTTTTTCCAAATCGAAATTACTTCCCCGGTCCGTGCCATTTTCATTTGGCCCGACCCGGACGGATCAACAGAAATCTGGACCTTTATTGCAGCCAGGAATCCGGCCACGATTTACATAGCGAGGTAGAACAGGGAGAGTTGCGCACTGCGTCCGATCCGATTCCGATAAACTAGCCGTGTATGTTTTGGTTAAAATTTCAATCCGAATATCGTTGGTCATTCATTCATTCGTCGTGTCAATGTGCTCATACATTTTAAATTTGTTTGCTCCAAAATGAAGCCACAATAAGCTATGGCCTTATCTGAAGCCGCAATAAGGTCTTCCTGGGTGCAGCTGGTTGGGCACAAAGGGCAGGAAAGGGGATGCAACATATTTTGTGTTGGCGCTCCGCACTCACACTAGATTTGGGAAGGATCCCCTATACCCCATTTGGCCATTTGGCTAATATCGTTGGTTAAAATCCCTCAAGATATTCATCAATTCCTCAAGATCTTGGATAGCCAGAGTCACGTCCATAATATACATTTGTTAACGCCCACATTTAGCAGAAGCCTATTATTAAATACGTGAATGATTTTCACACAATCTTTTCGCCATGAGCTCAAAAAATGCAAGTATAAATTTTTCGAATCGTATAATCCATTGATGCAAGGCCGGGATTCAAACGTATCTTGATGTGAAAGTTGAGATACCTTACTCGGCTTACACAATAAAAGGTTTCAGAGAAGTTCTAGATCGGATTGAATCGAATTCGGATCGGACAGTGCACAACAATCACCGGTAACCGGTGAGCTTTCGAAATCGTATAGAAATCAAAGTTTACGTAAAAGGGTAGAGATTTAAGGGTAATTATGGAGGATTAAGAGATACGCTTAATTATGGAAAATTATGAATGTAATAAATTATACTTATCTTGCGTAGGTTGTTGGGGCACAATTATGTCTGGGTTCAACTCACGTAGAAACAGTGTTTTGAGATTAGGCAAAATTGATTCTACGAAACGCGAATATATCAGTTACGTTTAATAAACGAGTATATTGATGAACATGAAAATAGACCGGGAGGCTTATTGTCTACTTGAAATCTATTCCCAGGTATCATCCCAATTGAGCTCAACCAATCACATAACACGAAAATGACAACGGAAGTGCAACACGTCATGGCTGCTGATCACGTCTTCCCAAGGAACGAGACATTCTCTCTGAACAAGTCAGTCTAGATAATAGTGAAAATCAAAATCATTTATTCAGTAGGACCGCTGGGATCAATAGTCTTAAAACTAGGTTATCCTACTCCTGTTCCCTTGCGACATACCGAGAACCAGGGCAACAAACATGTTGGGGCCTAGCTTGCTTTTAGGTGATCCATCTTAAACAGGCGCGGTCCGAGGGGGGAGGTCACAGGGGACATGACCCCCCCCCCCCCCCCCCCCAAAATCGTGCACGTCCAATTGAAACATCTTGCGTCTTACCATAGAACGTGACATAAAGTTATTCCACCGAATAAATCAAGAATAACCATACATTTTGACAGTTTACACTCCGGAATAACTTTATGTCACGTTCTATGGTAAGACGCCTTGGGTATTGTGCAATAATTTTTTTGTAATTTTTATAGTGCTAATCCACACTTGGTATTTCATGAAGAAATGAAAAGTCTTATCAAAATATTTTTTATTTAGGAGGATCGTCTGATCGATGCGGGTTCGGAACCCGTCGGAATCCCACCAAAATTTTGTGCAATAAAGTCTAATTTTAGTGTAGTGATCCCCCCCCCCCTCCCCCAAATTCAGGCTGACCCCCCCAAAATTTCAGGCTGCGACCGCACCTGATCTTAAAACGAAGTAGCAAAGCTCCAATGGGCCAGTGGAAGAAGTGTGGCTTGTCAAAGTAAGATTAGGCTCTATACCTAGTACTAAAAAGTAAGTTCATATGAGTCAGTGGCCAACTTTGGTGACGGAGTTTTAAGGACTTAGTACTAATACCATAATTTATATTTTACTAGTGAATTTCACTATACCATTCAAGTGACCAAGAAAGACCCAGCTAAATAATCAGTTGCAGATTGGTCGGCACTTGCCTATTGAAATCGCAAAAAGCTCGGGCTGAAATATAATTGGCGGTCCGGACAAAACTACGGACCAGCTAATTGTGTCCGTGCGATGAATATGCATGAGAATCGATCCTGCTAACGAGTATCGGGTGCCGTCATATCAACACGATGTGAAAAAGTACTACTTATGGAGTAACTCAGGGTTTACTAGATTAGATTTCAATAAGCTTATTTATTTATAGTAGATCTACTATATATAAATAAGCTAATTATAGAAAAGATGGATGGATTGTGCGAAAAAAGTTATGGGTAGGAAGGGAATGGATACGAAGATGACAAGTGATAGAGGAGAGTGGAAGAAGAGAACATGTTGTGCCGACCCTGCATAAGCGGGACAGGAGCAGGCAAATGATGAGATCTACAATTTTTTAGATATATTTGTTTATGATAACATAGGTTGACAGTGGCATTTATTTATTTATTTGTACTTATTTCGATAAAATGTCCCCAAAACCGACAGTTAGGTACGTAGACTAACAGTAAGTAAATTATTTAATTGTTTTCAAATTTAATCAAACATTTGTAGACTAGGTGGGTATCTATTTTACCTATTCATTCATACATATTATAATACTGGGTGTAAAGAGATCACTCATGAAAAAGAGCATGGTTTTATAAGTTGGTTCTGAATAAAAATCGTTCAATCAAAGCATATATTCATTTCACAATCAAAAGTTTACCTGTTGTATGTAAATTGATGTTTTTGCGTGAGTTATTTTTGTGAAGCTGTTTTTGTGAATTTTTGCAATGAGTCCGACATGAAATAAAGTGCTACAAATGATAAATAATATTGCCCATAAAACAAACAAAATATACTTTTCTCAAAAACAAATGACTTAAAATATTACATTGTGAAAAAAGACCTAATAGCCTCCTCGCAGACTGCAGACTTTTTATCGGCCGATAGTTGAGACAGAATATACTTCGGCTCGTAAGTAGTATGGAGAAGTATAGCCCGTCTCAACTATCGGCCGATAGAAAGTCTGTAGTCTGCGTGTTAAAATAGGTTTTGGTGCTTATAAATCATAGTTTATTGCATGAATATATGAAGCTAAAAATATACTTAAAATACGAATAAATTGATAAATAAAGGTTGTGTGTCAATTCGCATCTATCTGTTGAAACCAAGTTAAAACACGGACATCAAAAGAAATATTTATTTTTGTTTCGAAGTTTCAGTCGTTTGCGGTGGCGAAATATCCGGCAAACGACTTTAACTTACACACAGAGCAGAGAGACAGACGGCACAGAGAAAGATCATATACCACGGGCAATACCGTGGAGCAAAGCTAGTATTTACAAATTATTAGTCGAGGCATTTAGCTGTCGTCAAAAATGTATATCATAAAGATTAAATAACTAACATTATCAATATGAAATGAAAAGTCTTATCAAAATTTTGGATTCCGACGTCACAATCCTCAGCTCATCAGCTCATATTTATCGGTGTTTAACCAATAAGTTCGAGCTTATCAAAAATATGAATTGTGACGACTAAGGGTTCCGTGGCCGAGCGGTAAGGCACTCTGGCTTTAGGATGATCGTCTCATCATTGCGGGTTCGAATCCCGTCGGAATCCAAAATATTGATAAGACTTTTCATTTCGTAATGAAATACCAAGTGTGGATTATCACTATAAAAATTACATAACATTATCAAGATTAAGTTTGAGCTAAGTTTGAGTCTTACAAATTTCGAAGTAGATTTATTACACTCTGTACATCGATAGAGGCATTAGTAATTAGCTATTAGTAAGTTTTGCTGAAACCATGTAACTAATTGTGTCCGTGCGGTGAATATGCATGAGCATAACGATATCGCCTCTCGGAGGAAAAAGTGAAGACTAGCTCTCGTCTGCCAGTTTCTTTGCTTCACTTTTATCGTCTGCTAGTTCTTTTGCTTTAACAAAAAGACTATGTTCGTGACTGTATCCGCAGGCGCGGTAGACATCCTCTCGGATCGTCTTAAAATCCTTTCTCCACACTTGTTCGAAAGAACTGTAAGCAAGCAAGTTCGTATGAGTCAGTGGCCAGCTCTGGTGATGGACTTTTTAGGTCTCCTTAAGGCTTCCGTCATGGCTTAACGACTTCATAGCCGGGACCGAATTTAACGTGCCCTCCGAAGAACGTTGCTTGACTTCGACGATCTTTCAAGAATGACTAAGCAAGCACGACTACGAGCGCTTCGAAAGAACTGATGATACTATAAGAAGATTGAACACACCACATTGAAACATGTGCAAATGTGCATCTCCACGACAATAAAGACCAACCCGCCTTCTTGACATAGACAAGTGCTAATTTACATATTTCTGGAACCATCAGGCATATCTAGGCCACACCAATTAGCAAACCGTAGTTCCACCTGCGAATGGAGACAGCAGGATACACTAATGACCAACTCCTCGGAAACACTGACCGTGACCAAACCTATACCAGATTATTTCAATGTGTAATGTAATTTGAACTTTAAGTGGGTTGCTTTACGATTAAAATCGCATGGATGCAAATTTAGGAACTACTTATTTTATTTTTTTTATATAAAAGAAGATAGGAGTGTTGGGCAACATAATTACGTTTTAAAACTAAAAGAAAAACCGACTTCAATGTTCGACATTACACACGGCGTGACTCAGGGAATCAATAAGTCATCCATAAAAATCTAAATAAGAATAAGTTTTTTTTAAATATCATCAAGTACAAGCTTTTAATGGATTACCGTGATCTGATTGAACTCACCGATGTAAGTACAACATTTCATTTCAATCAACCTATTTTCTGAGGAGTTCCGTTCTCCATCATCGGATCAGCTCGCAGTCATCGTATTTCAAATTAGTAGATGATACTTGACCGATGTAGTGAGTTTCAACTCAATCAACCTATTAATTGAGGAGTTCCATTCTCCATCATCAGATCAGCTCGCTATCACTATATTTTAAAATTTTAGATGATACTTGATCTACAAACCGAGTTTCAACTAAATCGGTCGATTATCTGAGGAGTTCCCTCCATCATCAGATCAGCTCGCTGTCACCATTTTTGAAAATTTTAGATGATATTTAATCTACGAACCGAGTTTCAACTCAATCGGCCTATTGTCTGAGGAGTTCCCTGGAACAGCTCTTGACTCCATCATCAGATAAGCTTGAAAGAAAGAAATAAATAATGCTAAACAGATAATGCTTAGGCTCCACCGGCGTCTAAAGGCAATAATTACCAAAACTGCATACATTTTATGTCAAGTCTCGCGACACGTGAGTTCCTGGCATTAGTATATTGTCAATTTGACATATTGCATAGAGAGTCTTAGACTTATCTGTCGATTCGATTTACAATGGCTAGGAGGGAAGGTTTTTAGAGTTTTACGGGCAAATTATCAAACCCTCAGGAATCAAATTTATATGGGACCACCTCTGGAGTATACCCTTTCAAACATAAAAATAATTTTGTAAATCGGGCCACAATTGGCTGAGTAATCGCGTAACATGATACAAAAAAAAAAAAAAAAAAAAAATAAAAAAAAAAAAAAAAAACATACAGGCGAATTGAGAACCTCCTCCTTTTTTTGAAGTCGGTTAAAAAGGGACGGATGAACAAAAGGTGCACGTGGCTGAGATGCGAATGCTGAGATGGATGTGTGGAGTGACGCGAATGGACAGAGTAAGGAATGAGTACATAAGAGGAAGTGTGAAAGTGATGCCAGTGAATGAAAAGATGAGGAGCAACAGGCTAGCATGGTCATCATCATTGGCATGTAATGAGAAGGGAAGAATGTCATGTAACTAAAAGAGTACTTGGTTTGAATGTTGATGGATTTACGAGTAAAGGCAGGCCAAAGAAAAGATGGACGAATTGTGCAAAAAGGAGTGAGTGTTGAGGTGACGGCTGAAAGAGAAGAATGGTTCTTCCATTTTTCACACAAGAAGAACACATGTTGTGCCAATTGCACATATTTTGGGAAAAGGACAGGAAGATGATGATATATAAAAGGAGATAGGTACGAATTGCAAGTCCAACAATGCTAATTAGAACAATACCTACCGTAAAGAGCGCCAATTATTACGCAACTTTTCATTTATGCATAGCTGGGATTCAAATCACTTTGTATCGAAAGTCCAGTCTCTTGGTACCCCACTCGCAGTTTTATAAGAGACTGATTTGTTGATAACCGAGTATCTTTAGATAGTAAAGTTCCACAAAGTGAAACTTTTGTACAGTCACGGACAATAAGATGTATACACTCCATACTTTTAAAATTAATATCACACTAAAACTAATAGATGTAGGTTAAAAACAAAAAGCGGAAATTGATTTCACATTGAACTAGTGGCGAAATCAATAAAAATGCCAGAACATTGTTGGACATGTTGACCTGTACATAGGTTGAAACATTATGGAGTGTATACATCTTATTGAACGTGACTGTACAATCTTCACTAATATTTGTTCTGCAAGCAACAATTTACTTAATTATGCTTCACGTCTGCTCTGAATAGATTATAAGAGTATTATGTATATAAACTACTTGTAGTCTCGCGATTAGTGAGCCAAATCAACACTGAAGTTAGGAAAATGCTTTGCTATGGATGTCATTGTCATCCTTTTAAAAAATTTTAGGGTATCTGTGTATCTGTAGGCCAATGTCATTCGTTTTTTAGTGCTCAACTCAACACTTTACTTTCTTGTGTTTCTTTCTTCGCAGTGTGCTGGAATGCGTGAAAACATTCCAAAATAGTCTGAGTGTAAATGTTTTGCAGTGCAAAGTATGTGAATGTGAAAAAAGTGTCGATAATTTCTTGAAGTGTGCTGGACGTATCCAACGTCACCTCAACCCGGCTGGACCGACTCTGAAGCCTATTAATGCATTAGGCATATGAAATTATAAAACATGATGTTAATCAGATAATAAGGTTCACTATCGAGTGATTGAATAGCCTCTGTGTCTTGAAGCACCCTACTTCAAAATGTTCGTATTTAAGACTACATTTTATTGAGAGACTGGAAGGTGGGTTTAATACGAGTATTTATGAGTATCATGTATCGACATGTATTGATGAGGTTTCTACAAAGACGTGTTGACGTATGGAAAATCGTGTCCAGGTATTTACCTACATACATTTATGCATGTCTTGATGCAATAAAACAGGTTTGCGTTCCTACCATTGGGGTTTGTAACCATACCTTTCATACCAACATTCTATTTAGAATACTATGTGAATATTCCGCGTAGGTATTTACCTACAATTTTTAATTGCAATCTGAGCTGCCACTGGGGCTGTCTCGAAGCACCGAAGTTACGGTTGGCGTCTTTTTCGTTGGGAACTATGACCTAACCTTTTCAAGTTAACATTATTAGGTACTTCTTGTACCTTATTAAGTAGGTGCATATGAGGCAAATTCGCTAGCCGACTAAACCTACATACCTACCTACGACCGTTACATCGTTACAGAAGAGCCAATGAATTAGGCGAGTTTTGTACTTTCAAAATACCTACCTTCGAAATTTAACCTTTGTAGGTACCTATTATGTCTGATAACAGTATACCCTGCTGTAGGAGACTGCTGTAATGAAATAAATTGAACCGTCAACTATACTTGGAGGAATTGATCAAAATGGCAAATTCGGCCAATAAATGGCTGATTATGACAAGGCCGGTCGGCGCAATAGCCGCGGCGCCGTCTCACCGCGCCGCGCCGCCACCACGCCGCCGCCGCGCCAAGGAACGCGAAGCAACCTGACGCCCTACGCGCCCCGCCCGAAGGACGAAGCGCGCGCACGTACTTCCGCCACTATTCTCGTCGAGCCCACAGGACGTCTTCCTCGCTACTAGCACCTCCAGATGAGTACAGATATTTGCCTCCATATTTTGATCAATGTCAGTATTATGATTTATGTAGTATGTACTGCATCGAACCTATAGTTTGTGCCCGGCTCTGGTGACGGTGTTTTTTGGGCCGCCTTTGTAGCCTCCGTCATGGTTTGACGGTTTGGAGGGCCGGGACTGACGTTTTGACGGGCTCCCCGAAGCGCGAAAGCGCTCAGCTGACAATTTCATTTCATAAATGAAAGTGCCAATGGCGGTCACCCATCCAAATGCTGACGGGCCGGAACGTTGCTTAATTTCGATTAACTCATTGATCGCCACTCTAGAAAGTAACGTCCCCCTCCCCCCATGCCGCCGCCATACATTGGTATTACTGCCGCCATACATGCGAGTCAAAAACTTCATCCCGCCGTTCGGCGGGCCGGCACTAAACGAGTTAAGCAAGCTACACGAGCGCTTCTTATTACGGGAGACAGTACATTCTTTTTTGCATAAGAAATATGTAAAATTACCTACATTTCTTTATAACCGGTGTATTAACACTCTACACCCGATAATCAGTCTTATTCAGATACAGATAAAGTTTGTTTACGACATTATGGAGAAACGTGCTTCTTCCTTAAACCCTTATAATTTTTAATTATAAGTGATTGATAATTTTAAGTTGTATACAACTTAATTAAGTATGTACATGCCTTGACTTCGACATCCGATCGCCAATTCGTCATGCGTCGTTTTATCGTAATTTATTGAAACTATCATCTCATCTTGTTTACATACCTACCTAGGTCACAGAATACAGCCTAGGTTGAGGTTATTATACATAGGTGGAAAAAATATTTAAATGTTTATAATAAGATATACGAATCTTTCCATTTTAGTAAAATGGTGTAAACGAGGGTACCTACCCTCAAAAGTCATGATGTTCGAGAGAGCTCGTAATTATAATAATTAACCGATACAGCAATTTACCTGATTCATATTATAATGCCTTTATTATGAGTTTATGGATAATTTTAACAAACAGCATCATTAAAATTTTACTGACGCTCAACTATGGGGTGTAATCACGGGTGTAATCATGTGTATGGGTAGCGGTCAGTGCATAATCTTAAGGTTCCTTAAAACTTTCAGGCATTCGCATCTATTGACAGCTCCTTGGAATTTTTTTCTACACGAATAGAATGATTGGTATCAAATATATTTATTATACCTAGGTACTTATGCAGGTGGTAGAAGTACTAGGTGTTATTCAATACCTTACCCAAGTACCTATTACGAAACGACCCTTTTGTGGCTTTTCTATTATAGGTATTTAAGTTTAATATCCATTCGTGTAATATTTTTTTTTTTCAACATACTTATTTAAATTATATTTCAATCAGCTAGGATCCAATTTACCAGTCGCGTAAATATGATGTGGACACCTATTAATTCATTTATATGATGACTTCTAGAGGCGTTTGCCATAGATCCATTCAGGGTCATAGATTGTCATAGATCTATCTATTTTTTCTATTATCTCCCTATTTTTTGCCACTAAGTATTTGGAATGATAAATCATTTAGGAAATATAATCGCAGATGAAGCTCGAGGAATCTCGGTTGCTTTGCCGGGGCGGCGCGCACTATGGCCAACAAAACTATCAAGATTAAGCATCCCAATTCTCTTTGAATAATATTTTATTGACACCACTATCAGCCAGTTTAATGAAACAATATGTTATTATTTATGTGTTTAAAGTGGTGAGGTTATTTTGTGAAAGTCTTATTATTATCATTTTTTTAATGGGTACTTACCTACTTAAATGAAAGTCATTTAATTGTGTCCTACAATTAAGGTGCATTCACACGGAATACGCCCTTGACGATTCGTCAAAAGTCATCGTGAATGTTTTATGATTATGACAAACAAAATAGATCGACACGAATCGTAAAAAAAAAAAAAAAAAAAACACGATTCCGTACTCAATGTGAACAAGCTCTAAGATACTTTTTAAGGACTTATTTTAATAGCTTAGGTAACCAACTAAGTACCTCAAATTCGAGTCAATCTCGCATCCTTATAACCTTAGAGTTCTGTCTTAGGGCCAATATTAAATATTTAGGTATTTACCTAATGACTTATATTTTTCATAAAAAATTAAAGTGTGTTTCGTCAAAAATGCAACATTGGAAATAACGATTTTGTATAAGTACTCACTCTCTAAGATACCTTGATATTATATTAAAATCCTGTCTTGGAGCTTTAGCTTTTGTGGTAGGTATTCTATCTAAAATTAAATTTCCTAAGAAAGTCTTGACAGAACGACGAACCTAAATGCTGCTACTACGAGTACTGTACTCGCAAGGGTTATTAGTCCAAACAATACGTTCAGACTTATTTATTTTTAAATAAGATCCGAAATATATAAATATCCGTAATATGTTAAAAAAAAAAAAAAACAACCTATAGGACTTCAATTCAATTTATTACGATTAAATATTGTAAATAATTCACCGCGAGCCCTGCACGGGGCTTGGCCTGTATCGTGGCAGTTCAGTTAAAATAAATAACTTTACCTAGTAAAGTAAAGTTATAAGTACATTTTTAGTTATAAGTACATATTTTTATAGCGTTTTTACCATTATTTATTTATTTTTATATTTATTTTTTTCCGACATTTCGGCTGTGTTATTACATACAACAGCCGTGGTCGCGCGCGTCACGAGTTGCACGCGCTCTCACTCGGCATCACTGTTGGTCGATAGGTACCTAAATCCGTGGGCACCATCCACCAATAGACATTTACTGAAAGCTGGATCGATTGCATCTCCACCTTTGCTCGCCCGTATCATAGACCTTTATCTATTATTCATAGTTTAATAGCTAATAATGTTAATGTATTTACTTACTAATAATCCTACATACTTACATAAGTAGGTATATATAGGTATCCAAAGTTGATTCATAATCAATTTACCAAGTTTATTAAATACTCTGCGTATGTACAACACGTTTTCCTCCTATAATAGTATCATTGAAAACTATTATAAGTAGTATCTATTAATAATTTTTATTAACTGAAAATTGTTATAAAGGTTTGAATTATTGGTAATAATTTATAATTGTGGTCAATCTTGACAATAGAAACTCATTAAATTAAATACACATATTAGATGACGAAGTAAGTTAAGGTATATCCTTATTCCAAGCCTGGTAGGTAGGTATCTACATAACTTATAAATGGTCGAAATATAAACATTGTTATTTCGCAAGACTGGCATGGGTTGAATTCCTCATTGATGTTATTCCCGTAAAAACTCTCAAGGTCTACAAGTAGTTTATATACATAATACTCTTATAATCTATTCAGAGCAGACGTGAAGCATAATTAATGATTAAACGAACTTACCTGTGAGTGAAGTTCTATCATAATTATGCGAACGTCTGGTCTGAATAGATTAGTATCCCGCCCACCCATCGTGGTTGCAACACTCCCAATATAGGTAACATTACGGTAATACTATACTACATCAATGAGGTCCAGGATCTGTTTGCGTATTTTACTACTAACTAAATGACATTGGCCTACAGATACACAGATACCCTAAAATTTTTTAAAAGGATGACAATGACATCCATAGCAAAGCATTTTCCTAACTTCAGTGTTGATTTGGCTCACTAATCGCGAGACTACAAGTAGTTTATATACATAATACTCTTATAATCTATTCAGACCAGACGTTCGCATAATTATGATAGAACTTCACTCACAGGTAAGTTCGTTTAATCATTAATTATACATCCTTGCATCCTCGTGATTTATAATTTAGAATAATTCACCATGTAGTACACTTTTCAATGTACGGGGCAACGAGCACAATCTTCAGAGAATAAAAATGAAAAACAATTGACTTCATAGTGACACTTCCTGCCAGTGTCACTGGTGGCGCACTTCCTGTCGCTAGGTGGCGCGCTGCCTGCAACGAACTCTCATTCACTTTTTGTGTGCGGGCATCGCAGCACCTATTTATTTAAATAAGTAATTCAAATAATAAGTTTTTAAATCTGATATTGTTTCACGTTGTTAAAGGCTATAATATAAGTGCGTAAGTGCTAATTACGTGTAAAAGCAAGTATTTTTAAAAAATCGTAAAAGTTTTACCGACATTGTGAAAGTTCGGATAGGAGTGACACTGGTAAGTGTTTAAATACTCTGTATTTCTTTTAATTGGATTAATCCACACATGCATGACAAATATTTTGTCTTCTATAACTAGAGATAACAAAACAATTTTATTAAATTGTTCGGTCAACTGTTTTTACAGCTACCCTCAGACTATTTTTATAGCGTGAACTGATCCTTGGCAATGTTCAAGATTAAATCGTACCTGATACCTAAATGATTAAACATGTAAATTCTACCCTCAATTTTATAATAATAACACAAAGATTTATTTCTATCGAATTACGCTTTTGTTGGTGAAGGTTAGCGATTTACTTTATTCTTAAATGAATACCAGTCATAATAATGTGCCATTTTTTATCATAAACTACTGTTTATTGGCATACGTGCTTTGGATCTATACATGATGATGCAATCATAATCTTGTTCTAAGAAGACACTATAATGCTGTTGGTAGTAATATTTATTTTGAACCGCATCCGATTTACCTGTTTTCGTAATGAGTTACGTGTGATTTTTTTTATCTTAACTACAGTTTACTGTAATGTAGTCTGAGGACCTTGGAACTATGACGTGATCATAGTTTGCTTCGATTAGGTACTTTACCTAGATGCCTACTAATAGTGCGATTTTATACGCAATAGTTTTGTAGAACTGTGACGCAATTACGGTCAATGTTTTTTCTCATAATGTGTATGTTGTATCATGATGCGATCACGATCCCTGAATCCTAGTACCTATAGGCTTATTGAGTGACTTATTGAGCTCTGCCAACTGATCCTCCTTTTTATTTATTAGATCCTTATGATGTAAGTAATAGTGCTTATAATTACGGACATTTTTCATGAATTACTGTGCACTCATATGAGTACCTTACTAATTCGGGTATCTACTGTTTAAGGAAATGATAATGACCGTTTAGTTTTCATTAGCAAATTAATGCCTTAGAACTATAATGTGATTATAGTCGTGCACTTGGCGTATTATCAAGTAAAGTAAAATCTTATTTCATTTTATCATTGCAATTTTAGTGGTAATACTTCTCTTTTACCGTGAAGTAATAACGATTCTATTTTTATCATAATTTGATGTGCCTTGCTGAAATGTCTTCACGCACTGCTGGGTAGTGGCCCCTCTTTCTTTACAACACTGCTGCTGGCTTTATTGCCTACAAATTATTATATGTACTTGTAGTACAGGGAGAGAAATCCTTTTTACCAATTTAAACCTTAATAAATACCTCATTATTATAATGATCATTCATCATTACCTACATAAATAGCTGTCTACATAATTGCCTTTAGAATTATGATGCGATCATAGTCGTGCATTGAGGAACTACCAATGAAGTTGACTACGTTTTACTGTTACGTGATTGCGGTTATCGTTTCGTTTTCAAATTGTGTCATGATTTACCACCACTATTGACTTCTATTGTCTATATAGCGCCTTGGAACTATGATGCGATCATAGTCGTGCAATGAGGAACTACAATGCAGTTGACTACGTTTTACTGTCACGTGATTGCGGTTATCGTTTCGTTTTCAAATTGTGTCATGATTTACCACCACTATTGGCTTCTATTGTCTATATAGCGCCTTGGAACTATGATGCGATCATAGTCGTGCAATGAGGAACTACAATGCAGTGGACTACGTTATAATGTCCCGACGAAATTGCGGTTATTGTTTCTTTTCCAAATTGTGTCATGATTGACCACCACTATTGGCTTCTATTGCCTATATAGCGCCTTGGAACTATGATGCGATCATAGTCGTGCATTGAGGAACTACAATGCAGTTGACTACGTTATTCTGTCACGATGTGATTGCGGTTATTGTTTTTTTTTATGAATTGTGTCATAATTGACCACCACTATTGACTTCTATTGCCTATATAGCGCCGTGGAACTATGATGCAATCATAGTCGTGCATTGAGGAACTACGATGCAGTTGTAGTCGTTATACTGTGACGTGATTACGGTTATCGTTTCTTTCCAAAATTGTGTCATAATTGACCACCACTATTTGGCTTCTATTGCCTATGTATCGCCTTGGAACTATAATGCAATCATAGTCGTGCATTGAGGAACTACGATGCTGTCGTAGTCGTTATACTGTGACATGATTACGGGTATCGTTGCTTTCCCATGTTGGGTCATGATTGACCACTGACATTGGCTTCTATTACTGATACCAACACTCGACTCCCGAAACAACTTTCAACTCGACAGACCTTTATACAGGCAGCCGGTTGTATCAAATACTGAATGAGGAGCTCACAACCTACCCATTCATATTTTTTCCTTGTATGGAAAGACTCAAAGAAAAACGGAAAGTTTTGGGCTTATTAGTCCTAAAGATCTCTGAACGTTTGGGGGCGTATCTATGTAAAGGGTTAAATAATAACCATAACAATCAGAAAAGATCAGCATTCATCCTGAATTTTTTATACATAGTTGGTGTAAACACCTAAACTGAATCCCGACAAAGCGTCGGTTCTAGTTGAAGAAACTAGGTACCTGTACCTACCCAGAATTATCCAGACACAGGCGTGATAGCCCTTACATCTTCTTGAATCGTATAGGTGATATTTCCTCTTCAGAGGAAAATTCATTTTTAATTGATACTATTTTTGTGGTTGTGTTTACATTTAACTATGTGGTATTGGATGGAACAGTAATACCGTTCAGGTCATGGTAGGTTAGGTACTTACCTATGGAAAATGTATATTTCAATATATACATAGTCTTAAATTGTCAATAAAAGAAAATGTTGTTTAGATACTTACACCATTTCAAAAAAAAAGATGGTTTCAAGACCGCCAATGAGCTTGTGTCCATTGCACTGTCATTGTGTTACATGAAAAAACTAAGAATAGCAATACTTTAAGAATATGTTTTATATATCTTGGTTGATACTCCAAAGTAAATAAAATAAACGTGTGCTAAGTCAGTATCAAATTTTATTCTTTTGGTTTAAACAAAATTCAATTTAAATGTTACTAGGTCTTCCAAGAATTTCTTGACATCTAAGAAAAACATAATATCTAAGTTTTTACTAAAAGTTTAAAGGAATGCGTTTTACTAATAGCCTTATCTTTATCTTTTATATTATGGACCTTGAAAGCAATACAATAGTTAGGAATTTGTAAATATTTTGGAGAAAATTATTACTGATGATCTATTAGTGGTGTTGAGAACCCAATCCTGGACAGTAAATGATATTGACTTATAATAATTGTCAAAAATACTGACAATAATAACGAAGATTGAACATAATATAATAATAAGTAGCGGAAATATTTTCCGATGGTCCGTCATCGAGATAGACTACCTACCTATACAGAGATGTCACATCGATGGGTTTGAATTTTGAAAGGTAGACTTTATAATAATATACTGCATATTTATACCATATATCTGAAATATCCTGTTTGTAAGGTATAAGGTACCTACTGAAATGAACAAGACGTCAATAGAATCGTGACATTCCACTCACCCAGGATAGGTTAACCACTGGAGATTAACATGAATCTATTCGTATCGTTTGCCTTAAGTACATATTAAAAATAGTCAACTAAGGATTATGCAACTGGAATTTTATTATGGTGTAACCATCCTGGACGAACCAACTCGTTGTCCATTACTTTAGTTTCTTGAATGTCAATCCGAATTATCTAAATCCTTAACAAGATTGTATTTCATCCACGATGAAGGAGCTACCCCCTGAGTGAGGGCGATATCAGTATCGCATATGTATCGCAAGTCACCCCAAGGGGTGACATAATTATCACGAACAAGTTCAACAAGACAAGAACTAGAACCAGAAACGATAGATGTCATCTTAATTTCATCTCAGTTTTAGTAAAAATATTAGTAGATTCTATAAATCAATTTTAGGAAGTATACACAGTTTTATTTTAGCATTGCGCTTTTTTAAAACTAGTGCCTATTTTCTCTATCAGACTCTATCTCTATGATCTGATATCGCATTTGATACCTTCTTCAATATTGAGGTTGTTTTCTAACGGGGTTAAATACCACACTGTATAAAATTATTTGGTTAAAATTAATCATAATTATTATCTTTCCAGTCTTTTAGAAATCATATTGTCAGCAAGACGACATTCATCAAAATATAAAAGTTGGTCATTTTAAATTTGGAATGGTAAGTTCTTAGGGACGTCATTAAAACATCTATCTCTGTGTTATTTTGGAATTTGCACTAGTCGACCAAATACACCGTAAGTAAGAGTAAGGGGAACAGAGATACCTAACTCTACACACACACACACACCTATCTTTGCAGCTCAACGCTAAACGGTTTGTCATTATTTAAATATGTACCAGTTGGCCTAACAATAAATGTAGGTACTAGTAAGTATCTAATGGTTAACATTTTGCCAAATCTTATAATCAGTCACTGACATCCAAGGTGAAGAGACCGCCTTTGCAGAAGCGACACAGGCTCTTACCTACTATGATTGTTGGTTATCAATACTATTAATGTAACATTGCCTACTTTTAAAATAAGCATTAAATTATCATTTTTTTATAATTTAAACATAGCTTATTTCTTAGTTACATTTATAATTTTGCAATATACTCTAAACATCCTACATGGTGAATTATTCTAAATTATAAATCACGAGGATGCAAGGATGTATAATTGAAGGTTAAACAAACTTACCAAGTGAAGTTTGACCGTAATTATGCATCCTTGCATCCGAAGTGATTTATAATAATTACCCTACCCTACCCAATTGCTATTTATAGCAATTTTTTGCCCATTATGGCTAACATTGCAAAATTATTTCTCTGAAAAGAATGAGAGTTCGTTGCAGGCAGCGCGCCACCTAGCGACAGGAAGTGCGCCACCAGTGACACTGGCAGGAAGTGTCACTATGAAGTCAATTGTTTTTCATTTTTATTCTCTGAAGATTGTGCTCGTTGCCCCGTACATTGAAAAGTGTACTACATGGTGAATTATTCTAAATTATAAATCACTTCGGATGCAAGGATGCATAATTACGGTCAAACTTCACTTGGTAAGTTTGTTTAACCTTCAAGTATGTCAGGCAAAATTAATATATCATGCGGAATGTCATGTGTCTCTCGGCGTAGGCAGTGGAATGTTCTAGATTACTAAGCACCATGCTCATTAGATCATTTTGTTGCCTCATTATTGAACAAACATTCACAAAAATTCTTCAACTTTGAGAAATGAAAAGTCTTATCAAAATTTGCGATTCCGACGGGATTCGTTTGCGACTTCTAGTGTTTTAGGTTAGGTTAGGGCACTCCGGCTTTAGGACGATCATCTGATCGTCGTGGGTTCGGATCCCGTCGGAATCGAAAATTTTGATAAGACTTTTCATTTCTCAATGTGGTTTTCAAACTAAGTGTGGTTTCAATTTAAATATTTTAATTTTTTTATTAATTCTTGACACATAATACCAATAATTATACATAGTTTCTCGAAACTCGAAAAATAAGGTGCAAAACAAGAAAAAATCGCAACAGAAAGCTAATGTTTTCTAAAATCCATAAAACTACTATGACGGTCGTTATTTTGTTGCCTGATACAGTAATGAAGAGGACAGAATACTACGGAATTCTGAACTATTTTTGTCGTAGCTGTAGGTAGCCCAAATCAAAGCTAGGAGTCAGAAAAGATAACGACTGATTAAGGAAATTAAATAGGAAGACGTATCCCCAAAGGCCCAAAAGACATCTTCTCTGATCCTATTAATAGAACCTTTGAAGATGATCTAAAGAAAAAACCCGTATACGAGCCCCAATGCAAAATAGTTCGTCTAGTGTGAAATTTTCTGTGTGAGATTTTTTCTAACTTCATTATTTTGTATATCTATATAAAATATTAAGCTGTTCTACTATCACATGTCGCGTTACTTATGCCAATTTTTAATTATGAACCAATAATCTATTTTAGCTTTTTAAATTTATACAAATCCTGTTTTAAATTCGAAGAAGTTATAAGCAAAATAGTTCGTCTAATTGTTAATTGATGCAAAAGAATTCGTCTATCGGTGAGTTAAATAAGATTATTCCTTCTTTGTACAATTATGTTGCATAATTTATATTTGTAAAAGTAATTCTGTGTCATTCGTCAAGTGAGACAGTATAAATCTGAAAATTTCAGCTTTTTTCATTAGTTTTTAAATAACAATGGGTCGTGGCAAACCCGTGTGTGAAAAGCTTCGAAAGTGAATAGTTTGTGGGGTCGATGCTGGCAAATCAAGTTACCAAATATCTAAAGACTTGATACTTCCCAGGTCTACAGTTCAATCTATCATTCAGCACTATAAAAAAAATAGAACGACTTCTTGTTTGAAGAAAACTGGTCGACCACGCATCACAAGTGCAGGAGAAAACAGAATTCTGAAGAAAATTATCAAAAATAATCGTCGTGCTTGAGCTGGAGAACTCACGGTGCAATGGAAGGATTCACAAAGACGTCTAAGTTGATACTTGCCAAAGAGTCTTAAAAATAATGGGTTACGGATTTTACACCGCTAAGGAGAAACCACTGTTGACTGCTGTACAAAAGAAAAAGAGGTTGAAGTTTGCTCGTGATCATTTAAATTGGACTTCCGATCAGTGGCGTAGTATCATTTGCAGTGATGAGTCCAAATTTGAAGTGACAGTCGTCGATGAAAGGAAAAAAGGGATTCGGAACAAAAATGAGGCATTTCATACTGATTGTCTCAAACGCAAAGTGAAGTTTCCGGCGTCTCATAAGATATGGGGCTACATGTCTGCACAAGGTGTTGGTGGTATGCAGTTTGTGGATGGTTCTATCAATGCTGCAAGGTATCAAAACCTTTAGGAAGAGAATTGACTGCCCTCTACAACGTCACTTTAGCATCAAGATTCCTTCGTTTATCAACAGGATGGTGCTTCCTGCCATACTGCAAGGACAACAAAGACGTGGCTACTGGCGAAAAGCATCCCTACAATCGAATGGCCATCTAACAGCCCGGACTTGTCGCCGATCAAAACCCTATGGTGGAAAATGAAAAAAGTTCGGCGTAAAAATCCATCAAGATCGAAGAGCGACTTAAAGGCTAAACTCTTGGCTATCTTGGAGTCAATTACGCCTGAGGAGTGTGCAGCGTTGGATGCAACCATGCCTCTTCGCATTAAAGCTGTCATTGAGAGCAAAGGCGACACAACTAAGTAGTAGACGAACTATTTTGCGTGAGTGACAAGGGTAGACGAATACTTTTGCGTTATGTTTTTTAGAATATTTTTGAATTTTTTTTACGTTATGTAAAGTCAAAAAGAATTTCAGTTATGTTAAAATAAACTTTAAAATGTTCCTCAAATTGTGGTTTACTTTTTACTAAACGTTCTTAATTATTTTACCAATATTTACTTTCTATATTTTACGCTTTGCACTGCTTTCCATACTAGACGAAGTATTTTGCATCGGGGCTCGTACATTTGGTCGGCATCATGTCCACATTATGCAAAAGTGAAGGGTGGGATTATAGTCTAAGGTGTAAATAAATCAGAAAGACGTCCAAGATATTTAGTACTAAGTAGTTTGCGTACAAGGTGGGTGGGTGGAATTAACAGAAAAGACGTCAAAAAAGACGGCCGACATAAACGCCCACCGCTTTCAAGAAACACCGCACTCTCAGTAACATAAACACGATATCCAAGTATTTTTCCTGAAAGCCGTCCAGTCTGAGATCAGATTTCCCTTCAACTTTTCCAATTTGCCTCTGCAGCCTTCTCCGAAGTAGAACTAAGTAATAAGAGGAACAGCTAAGTTGTATGAAACTAGGGTTTACAGTTCTTACTGCGAAAGTAGTTACTTTGGTCGGTGATAAGGCTGGATACAAGAACTAGAGGGTGAGTCTTGCGCACCTATGAAATATTAAACGAAAAATCCATTGGCCTGGCTTCGAACCTTCAACCTTCAGATTTAATGTGAAGTTACTAAGGTCAAAAGTACCCTAAACCGACGAGCATGTATGAAGAATGTAATGAGAGTGAATGAGGCGAAAGTTGTGTGTCTGGATCGTAGCGAGTGGAGATGCGCGGTCTCTGCCTACCCCTTTGGGAAAGAGGCGTGACTTAATGTATGTATGTACTAAGGCCAACACAACTCATTAGGAAATTCTCCTAACCCATTCAAACTCTGGATCTCCTAAAAAAAGCTAGGCCCCTAAAGGTATTTGTTTCCTTGGGTCACGGAACGGTCGCGAAAGAATAGGTGTAGATTAAGGTAGTTTTAACTATTACAAGTAATCCCAGTGGACTTTGAAACTTCTCATTGATTTCGTAAACCAGTTTCTATTCTCACAGATTTTGCTGTCAACAAGTTTGTAAAGATTCCAGTTCATCTTCTTAATTTAATTTTACTAACTTTCAGTATAACAAATTCGAAATGAACCACAAACAATGGTGCGGTCCATATTTGTAGTCTAGAATGTTCATTTACGAGATAGCATTCATAGTTGCGCTCTGTCGATATCTTTGTTCGAAATGAGACGTGGCTATGAAAATATAGATAGGACATAATATTGAGTCTTCTTGAATTGCGATGAAATAAATATCGAACACTTTCCCACAGTATTTGGAAACCTTTGTGTGTACTGACAAGAAGTCTAAGCACGTTTGACACATGCCCACTTCTTGTGTCATTCCATGTGATTGGTTGCAAGCACAAAGCCGTTTGATCTACGGATTCAGACTTTCCTGACACCCAGGAAATATCTAAAACTCTATACATGCAACCTGCCATATAATATGGCCTCTCTACACATTCGCTGAACTATTTATTGGATAGACAAAGATCAACGAATACAGGCGAATAGACCCTCTACACGTCTGTGAGCGCGGGTATTCGTCTATCATCACCGAATACGTAGAGGACCCAATAAAATACTAACTTTTTGCAACATGGAGACATGTTTTACGTGTGCTTGACTAGCCCCATACCTACATCTCTCTAAAGGATGAGTGTCTTGATCTGAAAATAAATTTACTATGTCATGGGAATATATTTTTTTTGTGGGATATGTTTATATTTGGGAACGCAACATGATTGTTCTGACCCGATAATTTTGGACAAGAGTAAGAAGATAATGTTACTATGGGAACGCTAGACGCTTCCAGTAGCTACTACCTAGAAGTAGGGCATGTGATACAATTGTTCGGACTACTTTCAAGTGCCGCATTCAATTTGCATTGAGCGTCTGAAACACTCATTTTTACTGCATCGCTCGAAGTGGGCCGGGAAGATACGGTTCCCTATTGTTTAGTGGAGCGATGCTTGTTTTCATTGAAATGTTCAATAATGTTCGATAATGAAGCCTGCATTGTATAGGGAAAGTTTAGCGACGTTCCGTGAGATCTTTGCTATTGTGTTGATAGCAAACTCTGATAAGGTGTTAAATGAAGACAGTCATCATCAATGGTAAGGCCAAAGACCGCTAGGATCACTAGAATCATAAGAACATATTCTAGCTCTAGCTAAATTATGTATTTCCGTTGAGCTACGACCCTGTTGTTTTTAAAAAGAGTTAATAGGCACCTTCTGGGTAGGCTCGCTCCATCGTAGATCTCATTCTTGCCTATGTCACTAATTAGCTTCTGCTAAATATGAAATTATCTACCTACTTATCTATTGTATTTTTGAATGCCTCTGACTATCACTTAAGACGACCTCTGTGGCACAGTGGGTGAAAGCCCGCTTGGGACGCAGAAGGTTGCGGGTTCGATCCCCGCCGCGGGGTAAATGTTTGTATGATCTGCAAATATTTATCTCAGGTCTGGGTGTCTATGTATAATATGTATGTATTTACAAACAAAAAGTATATAAGTAGTATATCAGTGATCTGGTTCCCATAGTACAAGCTATGCTTAGTTTGGGGCTAGATGATGCTGTGTGAAATGTCCAGCATTATTTATTTATTTATCATACGAGTATATCTGGAACAAACTAAAAGATCTGAAAGAAAGTCTGCTGCGATCTCGGGATTAATAGTCGCATTTTTTTTAATTATAAGTCATTCACTCTGTTTAATACAGTCCTATAGATTTTACGTCTTCTGCATACGCACAATAACAAGCAACTGACTGATGATGATTTTGGATGGTTTGGCACTTGGTCAGTTAATTTCTAGCTGATTATACGGTTGATTTAAATGAATGGACGAGCCCTGAATGCAAACTACTCATATTTATTCACAAGGCCGTAGCCATCGCTGAATTACAACAGATGTTATGACTTCAATGACAACTTGTTATGAGATCAAACTACGCGTCAGCAGGGTTTTTTTCAATGGAAGACACGACATTTTGACTTACGATTACAATCAGTACACAAGGGTACACATTAGTTTTACCTAATTGTAACATCAATTTTAGACAGAACTTTTTATGAAGGCAGGTATCGAATACTTACCATCATTCTATATTCTTGTACGCCCACGATGGGTAAACTGTTGATACCTACTATCTTTAACATCTTTGTGAAACACAGTTGGACAATAAATTTTTCTTATTTCATAATTGTAATCGAATACATCCCGATAGATGGGCTAAGATTGTGACGCAGTGGGTGCCTGACGATGGGTGGCGACGCCGAGGCAGGCCTCGAAGACGCTGGCGGGACGATCTCGATGCATTCCGAGCTGACTGGTGGGACGAAACTGGCGACCGCAAGTCTTGGAAAATGATGAGGGAGACCTTTGCCCAGTTGTGGGACAGCATAGGTTAAAAAAATTATAATTGTTTTGAAAACTTTGGAAATCATCCTAATGGTTATTTTAATTTTACTCCATGAAATTGAATAAATTATTTTAAACAGTTGCTGACTTACCAACCTTCGCATCATAGGACCGTCATACCTTACATACCTTCTAAGATAGCAAACAAGCGTACCTAGTAGAAAATGACTACTTAACTGGGATCCCCATATTTTGCATATAGACGCCAGTTACGCCAGTTACAGTTACACTAGAGACGCCAGTTACACTACATTCGCACGTTACTAACCTCTAAATATTTACAACTTAAGCACAGCTATAACATTCTTCTTCTTGTTTCTCTAGTCTCACCAGTGTGGTAGCTATATGTCACACAAAGCTATCACACTAGTTCGATAAGACTCGACTCAATCAGGCGAGATTATCGTACTTTTGAATAAGACTTTATCGTGTCGTACAGTCTATAAACGAAAAGGATTCTCTCAAACCGCTTCTCATTCGCTCCGCCGCATCAGTTTAAGCTTAGTTTTATTTATCTTGGTCCAACTAAGTGGTAGGTGTAGCGCTTAGGGGCGTAACCTCTACTTAAAACCAAAAATCCTTAGCACCCATCTCACAGTACGAACAAAGGCTAGGGTTTCTTAGAAAGCACGGACGTGAAAGTATGAAAATGATTTCCAAATTTTTCAGCATAGGGAGTAAAAAGAACAGCTGGAAGAAGAATACCTGGGAAAACATTCATTGGAGTAAACTGAAGACATTTTGGGTGAAGGATCAAAAGCACCAGACCTTGATTACCCTTACCTATACTTTGATTATGCGCACTGCAAAAATTTGGAATCAGCTTCCAGCGTCTGTATTTCCGCTGAGCTACGACCCGTTGTTTTTCAGAAGAGAGTTCATAGGCACCTTCTGGGTAGGCTTGTTCCATCGTAGACCTCATTCTTGCCTATGTAAGTTTCGAGGTCAAGAGCCGACCCATTCATCACAAAAAAAAACCCACTACCGCTTTTATATTTTAACTTATTTTAAGGCGGCTTATGCCGTCATGGCTTAACGTCTGTAATGATAGTAAACATGCAGTTGTAATTTTACTGTGCCCGCTTTTCAGCAATGTAAAGCTTAACCCGTAGAAACTACAGAACATTCGAGAAAACACTTAATAAAACGCCTGCAAAGCGTGAAATGCTGAGGAAATTGCGCTGACGTCACTATTCTCCCTTAAACCGGAATTAATTCACAACTGGCTGTACTGTACTTGCTGAATTATTTTTAATTAATCCACTGTTCCGAAATACTGCTTTTCGAATTGCTTATGGTAATTAACTTTTTAATATTAATTGTATATTTTATTTAAAGGATGGCAAAAATAATCAAGGTCCCAATCCATGTCAAGAACAGGATTCTAACAGAAGTAGAACCTTTTGGTGATCCTAGAGGTCATACTGAATAATTGCTTGTGAATTAAAGTTCAATCAAATAAGGGCCAGTTTAGTTTTCAGGCTAGTTAGTAGGCTTAGTTTGTAGCTATAAGGGTTGCTCAAAGAGCCATGGAGCGGGCCATGCTAGGTATCCACCTCGTGGACCGTATACCAAACGTCGAGATTCGACGCCGCACAAAGGTCGAGGATGTAGGTATACAGATTGCGAGGCTTAAGTGGAGATGGGCGGGACACTTGGCCAGACGGGACGACAACCGATGGACCAAAGCGGCTACCTAATGGTGGCCAAGAGATATGCGGCGGCCTCGAGGCAGACCACCTGCCCGATGGTCAGACGACATTGTGGGGGCGGTAGGAGAGCAGTGGATCCGGCTGGCACAAAACCGCCAGGAGTGGCGTGAAAGAGAAGAGGCCTATACCCAACAGTGGGTGTTACCGGCTGGATAGATAGATAGATAGAATTAGTTTTCAGACTTTCGAGTCTGAAATATATATTTAGGTGCAGGTACTCCAAACCCTGGGATTCAAAGTCAAAAAGCATTCAGTAGAATCGCTGGGATCAAACGGCTGTAACACAAGAAGAGTTTCTCGCACGCGAGCGGCGAAAAATCGTATGCGATTATTCCTCGGCAAAACTCGCAGAAACTCGTAAAACAGACTACTTTTAGTAGAAAGCTTAGATAGCGAGAATCGTATTCGAGAGGCAAGGCTCGAAGCATTAGTTTACAAGGCGATTGGGATGCGTTTAAAAAAACATTGAGTTGATATTTTTTATTGCATAGTTTTAGGCTAGATTCTCCCCAACATTATTTATTACATTGTTCATTCTCAAAGAGTATGCATCGGGATTCCTGGAGCCCACATCAGCAAACAAATTAAGTCCGAACAAAGCTGTTCGCAAAATAAAAGCTGCCCATATTTTCGTCTCGTTTTTAGCCACAAGACTAAGAGCAATAAAATATGATTGGGCTTTTATGGGCTAATTATCTAAAGGTGATCGCACGACCTAGGTATCCGCGCCGAACTCACCGAACTATCAATTCAATAGAGGAAATGCTGACACGTCAGAAGCGAGCCGCATTTTCTGACGTCATCAGTATTTTTTCTATAGAAAAATTACTGCGGCGTGTACGGACATATGTGCGATCAGCACAAAGCTTCATTACAAAACGATGCATAGACCAATTAGCTATAAGTAATTAATCAGTCAGATCGTAATTTTGAACTTGAAATATCAACTTGGCGTCATTTATTCCCTAATCATCTACATTTAACAGTAAGCCTATAGCTACGATTAGGTACTACTCTTTTAGATATCTAAAAGAGATTCAAGAAAATATTATTATCGACCTTCGATTTTCGCTTTTAAGGGTCTCTAAATAAAAAAATATTAACAAAGAACAAACAAATAATAAAAATAGGTACGTGATAAATACCCGGTTTAAAAATAATAATAAAAAAATATTGTAAGTAAATTCAATAAAATAAAACAACATTGCAATTCCACGAATTGAACCTGTGATACTGAAAACATTGATTGCTTACGTTCACACCAATACTAGCTCCCTTTCGTTATCTTATCACTCTCAGCCACAGAGTAAGTAAAATAGATGGTGTGGCCATTACCGTTTTTCGGGTACGTACTTTATTATACGAGTCTCAAAATTAATTATTCTCAGACGTTGGCTTCGGCTTGTGTATTTAACTTGCCTTTGAGTGGCCTATGAGTTTTTGGGACCACATTTTACAAAAGGACTAAAAGTACATTAACATATTGCATAGCACTGATGAATTACACGTGCATGAAAAGATAGATAATTTCCTTATAATTCATAATTAATTAATTAATTTTTTTAAAGTCAAAAACAGAATTAGTTGAAGAAGAAGAATGGGTTTTTTTGTTTTTGTTCACAGGGTGATCATTATCTAATCGAGGCTAATTTTATTCTTGAAGAAATGATACTTTTCAAAAAAGCTCATCGTCACTAGTAATTTTTGACCTGCATTGAAGTCGGTTTTCTTTTTAGTCGACTGACATTGAGCTTGAGACGATTTTGAGTATTTAAAATATAGGTATACGATTTTGCAAAACTAAAAAAATATTCATTTCTTTTCTAACGTAGAGTCATAGTTTTTTCATAGGTTTTTTCTATACCTATTTCAGGCACCATTCTCTCACAAAACAGGTATTTATAACTATATTTTTATTTTATTTTAAATGTAAGTATTTATTATTTTGGTTGTATAATGTGTATTCATTTATTTTGTTTGTGAGAGATAATAAATTTTATTATTATTAGTAATATAGTTGTCAAGTTAAGCAGGTTATTTTTGAGTTACTAGAGTTGTTAGAGAGTGATTGTCTATGCTACAATGTTTAGTATTGTCTATGGATAAGCGTCTGTCTTGATCTGTCAATAACTGGAAGTAAAGTGTGTGAACGTTGTACAATGGAGTTATTATTTGTTAGAGTCATCAGTCCTTGATTAGATATATTCTAATAGGTTATGGGCCCAGAACCCAGAGTGACGCCCGCCGGTAATGTACAAGTGTAGGAAGTTCTGACAATATTGTTTTCCAAAACATAATTTTTCAGACTTAGTAAAGGCCAAACAAAATGGCGACATCAAGCACCACGACACCGGCAAATTTTCCTCAACTGAAAGCCGAAGCATTTGATAATTGGCTATTTAGGCTTCAATGCCTACTCGAGGAGCGAGGCCTAAAAGAGGTCGCGGAGGCAGATAAGGTAGATGACAAAAACAAAAACTACGACGCAAAAGCAAAAAGTGTAATAGTCCAATGTCTAACTGACAGGCATTTGAATCTTGTGAAGGAATGCAAGAGTGCCAAGGAAATGCTATGTATTCTAAAAAGCACATTCCAGAGAAAAAGCGTGATATCAAAAATCACACTACGAAGAAAATTACTAAATTTAAAACAAAATGGAAGTAAGTTCGAAGATTATTTTGCCAAATTTGATGACATCATACGTGAACTAGAAGTCTCAGGAGAGAAAATAGAAGAAAGTGACAAGGTTTGCTATCTCCTGACAGGCTTAGGAGAAGAATATAATCACATCATAACAGCAATCGAAACCGTGAATAACGAAGTAAAATTAGAATTTGTGAAAATAAAGCTGTTGGACCACGAAGTAAGAAAAGAAAGTTGTCCATCAAACCAAGATGATCCAAATCAGACTTCATTCATGAGTAGTGTAGTATGTTATCGATGTAAGAGAAAAGGACACAAGGCGTATGATTGCCGAGCAAATAGTAGAGGCAGAGGAAGATGGTTTAGAGGTCCAAGAAATAGAGGTGGAGCAGCTCATCCAGCAAAAGAGGAGAGTTCGCCTATGTTCATCGCATCAGAACAAGCATTAGCAGCCGAAAACCTACAAAGCAACCTACTGTCATTTGTAGTTGATTCAGGAGCTACACAGCATTTTGTCCAGGAAAGTTATGAGCAACATATGACTGAGCTCAAAGACCTGTCGCATGAATTAAAGGTAAAAATAGCAAATGGAGAAGTATTGACGGCGAAAAAGAAAGGTATTCTAGAGGCTGTATACAACAATGAAAGGATAAGAATAGAAGCAGTGATTTTACCTGGTCTAAGTACAAACTTGATGTCAGTTAGCAAACTAGTAGAGAGAGGAATGGAAGTGATTTTTAAAAATGAAAAATTACTCATAAAATATCAAAATAAGATGTATCATGGTTTGAAGAAGGGTCAGTTGTATACATTCACAGTAAAATTGAATGCCAAAATAGAAGATGCAAGTTCATGTAATGAGACAAACGAAGATAAGGAAGAAAATGTTAACATATGGCATCAAAGATTGGGACATATGTGCAGAAAGAATTTAGCAATATTAGGATTGCCATATAGCAAAGAAGTATGTGAAGCATGCATGAAAAATAAAGCTACGCGATTGCCGTTTAAAAGAATTCAAAGTCCGAGATCCAGTCAAATAGGTGAATTGATACATACAGATATTTCAGGTCCGTCCAGAGTACCGACCAATGAGGGATACAAATACTTTCAAACTATAATTGATGATTACAGTCATTTCACACATACATATTTATTAAGAAACAAGTCTGAAGCTACAGGAAATGTAATATTATTTATAAAAGAAATGGAAAGACAAATGGATGTAAAAGTCAAAAGAATTAGGTGTGACAATGGTGGTGAGTTTACTGCGAGGTTATTGAAAGATTTTTGCTCAGAAAATGGTATAAAGATTGAGTACAGTCAAAAATATAGTCCACAACAGAATGGAAAGGCAGAGAGAATGAACAGAACAATATATGATAAAGCCCGAACAATGTTGGACGAGTCTGGTCTACCCAGACATTTATGGGGTTATGCTGTTTTAACAGCCACATTTCTGATAAATAGATCACCTTGCTCATCTATAAAAAATAAGGTCCCTGCTAAAGTATTGCAGAAGGAGTTCAATCTAGAAAAGATAAAGATATTTGGATGCAAAGCTTGGGCACATATAATGCCAAAGCAAGATAAACTGTCGAGCAGAGCAACTCCAACAAGAATGGTAGGATATGCCATGAATGGTTATAAATTATGGAACCCGATTACAGAAGAAATAATTACATCTAGAGATGTTAGATTTGATGAAAAAGACATCAAATACTTCAAAGAAAATGTTAATTCACAACCAGAAAAGTACATAGTTGTAGAAAGTTTCCATGATACAACACGAAAAGGTGTAGTTGAAACACAAGATGAAACCCAAAGGGAAACTGAAAGACAATGTGAGAGTCGAACAATAACGAGGAGTGGTAGAGAAGTGAGAAAACCTCAACATTTAGACAATTATGAAATCTATGAAGCATATTGCTTACTGTCAAGTGAAAATGATCCAGCAACTTATAAGCAAGCTATTGAACAAAGTACTGAATGGAAAACAGCAGTAGAGAGTGAGATAAAGTCCCTAGAAGGACAAAACACATGGTTAGAAACAGAGCTACCAAAGGGATGTAAAACAATAGACACAAAATGGATTTTTAAAACCAAGTCAGATGGAACCAAGAAAGCGAGATTAGTAGCAAGAGGTTTCCAGCAAGAAGCTGAGGATTATGTATACGCTCCGGTAGCAAAAATGACTACAATAAGAATGGGATTATCACAAGCAGTAAATAATGATTGGCTAATACAGCAATTGGATATACCTACAGCATTTCTCAATGGAAAATTAGAAACAGAAGTCTACACCAAAGTTCCAGAGGGAGTAATTGTGAAGAATAAAACAAAAGAAACTGTGCTGAGACTAAATAAAGCTTTGTATGGACTTAAGGAGTCGCCAAAGTGCTGGAATAAGACATTCGATTCATTTTGTAAGAAAATAAACATGAAAAGATCAAAGAATGATATTTGCTTATATACAGGCAAAGAGATATGGCTAATACTATTTGTGGATGATATAATGCTATTGGGAAATGAAAAAGAAGTAAATAATGTGATCAAACTATTGCAAGAACAATTCAAAGCAAAACACTTGGGAAGCATAAGTAATTATTTGGGAATAGAGATACAGAGAAATAAAAATACAATAAAGTTATCTCAAAAACAATTTATTAAAAACATACTAGAAAAGTTCAATATGTCTAACTGCAAAGATGCAAAGACACCGATGGAAAACAGCTTCCAAGTACCTGAAAACGAAGAATTAAGTTATTTTCGTGTTAATTTGTTAAATTCGTAGATGTTTATCCTTGTATGATTATTATCTAAGATTTGTTGTTATTGTTTTGTTTGTGACAAATTGAGGTTAGGTAGAAAAGTCATGTTACTAACTGTCATTTTGTCATAACGTAATTATGTTAGTGTCAACTAATGTTATTTTGTGTAAAACTTTATAGAGGCAATTTTAAGTTTTTAGTTAAGTTAAAAAGTTTAATTATTTATAAAGAAACTTGAAATTGAGGGGGAGTGTTAGAGAGTGATTGTCTATGCTACAATGTTTAGTATTGTCTATGGATAAGCGTCTGTCTTGATCTGTCAATAACTGGAAGTAAAGTGTGTGAACGTTGTACAATGGAGTTATTATTTGTTAGAGTCATCAGTCCTTGATTAGATATATTCTAATAATTTCCAAGTCTCATTTACGTTTACCTACTGTATTGTGAGACAGATCCGACTGTTTCGTAATTTCCGCGCAGATCTGGCAGCAGATGGCGCTTGTGCATGACTGCCTCGAGACGATTCTGTACACATCCTGTATAGCACCTTATGCTGAATAGTTAATCTAGTTAAACAATTATAGCTGGTTTATTCTCGGCACCATATTTCCAGACATGTTATTTAATATACTGGGTGTCGCATGGTGTCAGACGGCTCAGATGGAAAATTCTGGAAATTGCTTAAATACAAATCTTTCTACCCTTGAATTACTTGAATTAGTGAGGTCGGCACAACACAGTCAAAGCCAAAAAGCATCTCTATCCATCTATTCAGTAGGACCGCTGGGATCACATAGAATAGTCTTAGAACTAATTTTACTCCTGTTCTTTCGCGACCAATACCGTGAAGAATCAGGGCACGGTTTGGGCCTATCATTCTTTTAAAACGTAAAACGTAAACAGGGCCACGACTGTATCCCCGAGGCGCGGTAGACATTCTCTCAGATCTTTTATATTCCAGATCCTTTGAAGATGTCTAAGTGGGTTGTCAGAGGCATGTACAAATGCATATTTGATACATGCCCACATCTTGCAGAAGTTAGTATTCCATACGTGACAGGTTGCAAGCCCATCGCCGCCTATAAGAATACTAACTGGTTTCCTCACGATGTTTTCCTTCACCGTTCACAGATCGTGTTAAAGCGCATAAAAATTTTACGAAACGCAAAATCCATTGATGCACGGCCGGGATTCGATCCCACGACCTTCGGATTGAAAGACGAGGTACAACCCATCGGCCATTCGGCCAACACGGCTAATATGTGATATCTTTTAGTTGATATCTTAATATGGTATTTTTCTTCCATTTTCCTTAATGAGCAATCATAGGGTATTGGATTCATTAGGTACAACGTAGTGTAGGTATACTTCTTATGCCAGTACCTACTCTTAAATGGTGAAAAAAAAATATAGTGGCAGTCCGAGAGTGAAGTCAGATGTGAAAACTTGAACAGACCCCCAGAAGTTTGTCAATCTTTGCCGAATGATGTCACGAATTCAATGTTTTTATCTCATCTCAAAAATGTCTAACGTGCCAAAAGAAGTTTACACTTTGAAAAAACATCGTGTAGAAACTGGTATTCTTTCAATTGCACTAAAGGAGCCTGTGCACTTAAATAAAACCACTAGTTCAAAAAAACTAGGTAACATGACAAAACGTGAAGATGATTATTATTATATTTTAGTGCTACTTTTCCTTGTATATTTCAGTTTCATCACACAACGTGAATACGCAGTCTTAAGCGCAGTAGACACCAAGCTTGGCAACCGCGATAACATCGGCTAGTTGGTGACTTCACTTCAAACAAGTCGGAATTCTTTGTCGGCGAGATGCCGGCAAGCGCCGAGCCCTTGCAACCCGGCTAATATTGTTTTTTTTAACCGACTTCAAAAAAAGGAGGAGGTTCTCAATTCGCCTGTATGTTTTTTTTTATTATTTTTATTTTTTTGTATCTTGTTACGCGATTATTCCGCCATTTGTGGACCGATTTTGAAAATTATTTTTTTGTTTGAAAGGGTATGCTCCAGAGGTGGTCCCATCTAAATTTTATTCCTCAGGGATTGATAGTTTTTCTGTAAAACTCTAAAAACCTTCCCTCCTAGCCATTGTAAATCGAATCGACAGATAAGTCTAAGACTCTCTATGCATTATGTCAAACTGACGTTATAGACACGCCGCGTGTAGAGTCGAACATTGAAGTCGGTTTTTCTTTTAGTTTTAAAACGTAATTATTATTATTATTTATTAAGGATAACAAACAATTACATTCGCATAACTATAGATTGAATAGCTAGTACTTAGGTTCTATGAATGTAACCAGCCCGTTATCCACAAATAAAGTAGATAACAAAAGAGGCAAACCTTGATATATTATTATTTTCAAAGTCAAGATACCATACGAACTATCAACTGTGTTTCTTTAATATTCTTTTTATGGCAAACAAGGTGCGCTCCCGCGGTATGACCCGTGGTCCCTCGGGATTTTTCGGGATAAAAAGTAGGGTATTCTTCTTCAGGTCGGTATGTTCAGTGGTTTGGACGTGAAAAGGTAACAAACAGACAGACATATAGACAGACAGACAGAGTTACTATATTTTGGGCACCTGGGCAGTGACCTGGATCAGTTGAGGTATCTATAGTTTTTACGACGATCCTTAGATAGCTTGACTGATTCTATTGTATTTTGTAATTTTATGTACATATTGTTGTAGCTTAGTTTCTGTAAATAAATGGTCACATTTATACGAATAGTAAGTATGTTTTTTTTTTGTATTATATTGCAGGCTACCAACGAATAACTTTATCTATACTATTGTATTTATCTGTATCGGTGTTTTTACAGAGTCTACGTTCTTCCATGAGGTCATATATTCTGTCAGTCATCCACACTTGTTTAGAGGAATAGGTTGTTTTGAGGTATTTGTCATTAATGTCCGATACAACACTGACCAGATCAGACCAAATATCCTCTGCAGACTCTGTCAATTTGCGTTTATTATTTATAGCCCACTCATTGATCATATTATATACTTTGGGTCTTATGTCTTTGTCAGTTATGTTTCTAACATTAAGTTTACGAGAAACAGACTTCTTTCTAACTGCCTTCAGTTGGCAAGACAATACTCCGATCACCGGATTATGATCAGTTCTTACATCAGCTCCGGGATACGTTTTTACGCTCTTCAAAGAATTCTTGAAGCGATTGTTGATCATTAAGTAGTCTATTTGGTTTCGAATTATGTGTTCAGGTGTATGTTTGGGTGAAGTCCAAGTATAAAGTCGTCTTGGTGGCAGTTGGAAGTATGTGTTCATTAGAACAAGATCATTATCTTGACAGAATTGGACGAGTGTATCACCTCTTTCATTCCGCTTTCCTAGGCCATGCTTGCCAACGACTCCAGAAACCTCTCCCTTACCCACCTTTGCATTTAGATCCCCCATCACAATATTTACGTCATGATTTTTAGTAAGTTGGAGCAGTTGTTTTACTTCCTTATAAAAGTCCTCAATATCTTGTTGAGTTCCTCCGTCTAGTGTGGGGGCATACAGTTGTATTATATTGATGTTTCTCGGTTTAGCTTGAATTTGAAGCATCATGGTCCTTTTTGATTGTGGTATAAACTCAACTGTAGTTTTGATACTTTTGGTATTAATAATAACTCCTACACCATGCAGGTTGGAAGATTCATCCGAACCAGAGTAGTACAATGTATAATCATCATCCATTTTATAACAACCATTTGTTAGAGAGTGATTGTCTATGCTACAATGTTTAGTATTGTCTATGGATAAGCGTCTGTCTTGATCTGTCAATAACTGGAAGTAAAGTGTGTGAACGTTGTACAATGGAGTTATTATTTGTTAGAGTCATCAGTCCTTGATTAGATATATTCTAATAGGTTATGGGCCCAGAACCCAGAGTGACGCCCGCCGGTAATGTACAAGTGTAGGAAGTTCTGACAATATTGTTTTCCAAAACATAATTTTTCAGACTTAGTAAAGGCCAAACAAAATGGCGACATCAAGCACCACGACACCGGCAAATTTTCCTCAACTGAAAGCCGAAGCATTTGATAATTGGCTATTTAGGCTTCAATGCCTACTCGAGGAGCGAGGCCTAAAAGAGGTCGCGGAGGCAGATAAGGTAGATGACAAAAACAAAAACTACGACGCAAAAGCAAAAAGTGTAATAGTCCAATGTCTAACTGACAGGCATTTGAATCTTGTGAAGGAATGCAAGAGTGCCAAGGAAATGCTATGTATTCTAAAAAGCACATTCCAGAGAAAAAGCGTGATATCAAAAATCACACTACGAAGAAAATTACTAAATTTAAAACAAAATGGAAGTAAGTTCGAAGATTATTTTGCCAAATTTGATGACATCATACGTGAACTAGAAGTCTCAGGAGAGAAAATAGAAGAAAGTGACAAGGTTTGCTATCTCCTGACAGGCTTAGGAGAAGAATATAATCACATCATAACAGCAATCGAAACCGTGAATAACGAAGTAAAATTAGAATTTGTGAAAATAAAGCTGTTGGACCACGAAGTAAGAAAAGAAAGTTGTCCATCAAACCAAGATGATCCAAATCAGACTTCATTCATGAGCAGTGTAGTATGTTATCGATGTAAGAGAAAAGGACACAAGGCGTATGATTGCCGAGCAAATAGTAGAGGCAGAGGAAGATGGTTTAGAGGTCCAAGAAATAGAGGTGGAGCAGCTCATCCAGCAAAAGAGGAGAGTTCGCCTATGTTCATCGCATCAGAACAAGCATTAGCAGCCGAAAACCTACAAAGCAACCTACTGTCATTTGTAGTTGATTCAGGAGCTACACAGCATTTTGTCCAGGAAAGTTATGAGCAACATATGACTGAGCTCAAAGACCTGTCGCATGAATTAAAGGTAAAAATAGCAAATGGAGAAGTATTGACGGCGAAAAAGAAAGGTATTCTAGAGGCTGTATACAACAATGAAAGGATAAGAATAGAAGCAGTGATTTTACCTGGTCTAAGTACAAACTTGATGTCAGTTAGCAAACTAGTAGAGAGAGGAATGGAAGTGATTTTTAAAAATGAAAAATTACTCATAAAATATCAAAATAAGATGTATCATGGTTTGAAGAAGGGTCAGTTGTATACATTCACAGTAAAATTGAATGCCAAAATAGAAGATGCAAGTTCATGTAATGAGACAAACGAAGATAAGGAAGAAAATGTTAACATATGGCATCAAAGATTGGGACATATGTGCAGAAAGAATTTAGCAATATTAGGATTGCCATATAGCAAAGAAGTATGTGAAGCATGCATGAAAAATAAAGCTACGCGATTGCCGTTTAAAAGAATTCAAAGTCCGAGATCCAGTCAAATAGGTGAATTGATACATACAGATATTTCAGGTCCGTCCAGAGTACCGACCAATGAGGGATACAAATACTTTCAAACTATAATTGATGATTACAGTCATTTCACACATACATATTTATTAAGAAACAAGTCTGAAGCTACAGGAAATGTAATATTATTTATAAAAGAAATGGAAAGACAAATGGATGTAAAAGTCAAAAGAATTAGGTGTGACAATGGTGGTGAGTTTACTGCGAGATTATTGAAAGATTTTTGCTCAGAAAATGGTATAAAGATTGAGTACAGTCAAAAATATAGTCCACAACAGAATGGAAAGGCAGAGAGAATGAACAGAACAATATATGATAAAGCCCGAACAATGTTGGACGAGTCTGGTCTACCCAGACATTTATGGGGTCATGCTGTTTTAACAGCCACATTTCTGATAAATAGATCACCTTGCTCATCCATAAAAAATAAGGTCCCTGCTAAAGTATTGCAGAAGGAGTTCAATCTAGAAAAGATAAAGATATTTGGATGCAAAGCTTGGGCACATATAATGCCAAAGCAAGATAAACTGTCGAGCAGAGCAACTCCAACAAGAATGGTAGGATATGCCATGAATGGTTATAAATTATGGAACCCGATTACAGAAGAAATAATTACATCTAGAGATGTTAGATTTGATGAAAAAGACATCAAATACTTCAAAGAAAATGTTAATTCACAACCAGAAAAGTACATAGTTGTAGAAAGTTTCCATGATACAACACGAAAAGGTGTAGTTGAAACACAAGATGAAACCCAAAGGGAAACTGAAAGACAATGTGAGAGTCGAACAATAACGAGGAGTGGTAGAGAAGTGAGAAAACCTCAACATTTAGACAATTATGAAATCTATGAAGCGTATTGCTTACTGTCAAGTGAAAATGATCCAACAACTTATAAGCAAGCTATTGAACAAAGTACTGAATGGAAAACAGCAGTAGAGAGTGAGATAAAGTCCCTAGAAGGACAAAACACATGGTTAGAAACAGAGCTACCAAAGGGATGTAAAACAATAGACACAAAATGGATTTTTAAAACCAAGTCAGATGGAACCAAGAAAGCGAGATTAGTAGCGAGAGGTTTCCAGCAGGAAGCTGAGGATTATGTATACGCTCCGGTAGCAAAAATGACTACAATAAGAATGGGATTATCACAAGCAGTAAATAATGATTGGCTAATACAGCAATTGGATATACCTACAGCATTTCTCAATGGAAAATTAGAAACAGAAGTCTACATCAAAGTTCCAGAGGGAGTAATTGTGAAGAACAAAGCAAAAGAAACTGTGCTGAGACTAAATAAAGCTTTGTATGGACTTAAGGAGTCGCCAAAGTGCTGGAATAAGACATTCGATTCATTTTGTAAGAAAATAAACATGAAAAGATCAAAGAATGATATTTGCTTATATACAGGCAAAGAGATATGGCTAATACTATTTGTGGATGATATAATGCTATTGGGAAATGAAAAAGAAGTAAATAATGTGATCAAACTATTGCAAGAACAATTCAAAGCAAAACACTTGGGAAGCATAAGTAATTATTTGGGAATAGAGATACAGAGAAATAAAAATACAATAAAGTTATCTCAAAAACAATTTATTAAAAACATACTAGAAAAGTTCAATATGTCTAACTGCAAAGATGCAAAGACACCGATGGAAAACAGCTTCCAAGTACCTGAGAACGAAGAAATAATAAGTAACGTTCCATATAGAGAGCTAATAGGATGTCTAAATTACCTAGCTACAATAAGCAGACCAGATATAAGTTTTGCTACTTCATATCTGAGTAGATATCTAGACAAGCCTACGAAAACCTTATGGACTGCAGCAAAGAGAATATTGCACTACTTAAAAGCAACTCAAGAGATAGAGTTATGCTATTACAAACGAGAGAAAACTAATCTTTCTTTAATTTCAGCATTTTCAGATGCAGATTGGGCCGGTGATAAGACTGACAGAAAAAGTGTCAGCGGTATGGTTATTTATCATCAAGGCAATCTGATATCATGGTCTTCCAAGAAACAACAAACTGTGGCATTATCTACAGCTGAGGCTGAATATGTGGCAGCAGCAACGTGTTGCAGTGAGCTGTTGTTCATCCGAGGACTGGCTATAGATTTTCAGGATCAGTGTAGTGCAGAACTAAAAGTGGATAATCAAAGTGCGATTAAAATGATTATGAACAGTGAAAATACCAAGCATTCCAAACATATTGATATCAAATATCATTTTATAAAAGATATTATTTCTAGAGACACTATTACAGTGGAATATGTAAACACAGGTGATAATACTGCGGACATTATGACAAAGCCACTGTGTAACATCAAACATAGTTATTTTCGTGCTAATTTGTTAAATTCGTAGATGTTTATCCTTGTATGATTATTATCTAAGATTTGTTGTTATTGTTTTGTTTGTGACAAATTGAGGTTAGGTAGAAAAGTCATGTTACTAACTGTCATTTTGTCATAACGTAATTATGTTAGTGTCAACTAATGTTATTTTGTGTAAAACTTTATAGAGGCAATTTTAAGTTTTTAGTTAAGTTAAAAAGTTTAATTATTTATAAAGAAACTTGAAATTGAGGGGGAGTGTTAGAGAGTGATTGTCTATGCTACAATGTTTAGTATTGTCTATGGATAAGCGTCTGTCTTGATCTGTCAATAACTGGAAGTAAAGTGTGTGAACGTTGTACAATGGAGTTATTATTTGTTAGAGTCATCAGTCCTTGATTAGATATATTCTAATACCATTTCCCTTCCACCTCACATCACTGAGGCCTAACACATCAACCTTTAGCCTACTCATTTCCTTAGTTATTCGTAGGGAAGTCAGATATGCTAGAAATCAGTGGTACTTAGATAAGTGTCTGCACATAGAAGAACTTTTTCAAAAACACGATGCCTTTAATTTACATAAAGAAATTAAAGCTATGGTCGGTATCGATAGACAGACGAATAAACTTGTGGATGAGAGTGGTCTTCCTGTGTTAGATATCAGTAGGAAAAAAAGTATCTGGAAACAATATATACAAACAATTTTTGTTGATGACACCCGACCATCTTCGATCACAAACGATAACACCATAGAAGGATATTCAATTCTTAAAGATGAGGTATGGAAAGCACTGCTAAGGGCCAAGACTGGTAAATCTGCAGGACCAGACCATATCTACGTAGAGGTACTTAAACTGATCACAGAAAACAACATTGATGCACTGGTTAAGATGATGAATCTTGTGTATGAGACAGGCGAGATACCAAAAGACTGGTTAGTGTCAACCTTCATTACTCTACCTCTAAAGAAAAATGCTAAGAAATGCGAGGAATTCAGAACCATAAGCCTTATGAGCCAAGTACTCAAAATATTTCTTAGCATAATCCACGAACGCATCAAAGCCAAATGTGATGAACAACTTTCGGACAGCCAATTCGGTTTCAGATCTGGAGTGGGCACGAGAGAGGCTCTTTTTGCAGTACAGGTTTTGGTCCAGAAATGCAAAGATATGCAACAAGATGTCTATTTGTGCTTTATTGATTATGAAAAGGCATTCGATAGGGTTCGACATGGGCGTCTTATCCCTATTTTAGAGGATATCGGGCTAGACGATAGAGATATTCGAATTATCCAAAACCTGTACTGGAATCAAACAGCTACTGTCCGAGTGGACGGAGAAGAAACCGAAGAGGTTAAAATAGAGAGAGGAGTGCGACAAGGCTGCATTTTGTCTCCAACTCTTTTTAATATCTATTCAGAAGCCATTATGACGGAAGCATTGGAAGACCTGGATTGTGGTGTCAGGGTTAACGGGCGCCTAATAAACAACCTCAGATACGCTGATGATACGGTTCTCATAGCATCATCAGAACTAGAACTTCAGAGAATAGTGGACAGGGTGGTAAGGTGCAGTGAAAGCGCAGGTCTTAGGTTGAACGTCAAGAAAACGAAGGTCATGGTCATCTCAGCTATCAATCATCCAAACACGTGTATAAAAGTTGATGGGCACGTGCTTGAGGAGGTCAAACAGTACAGATACCTCGGTACTTGGTTGCACAGATCTTGGGATAGTGACCAAGAAATTAAAACGCGTATTGAAATCGCTAGGAGCTCGTTCAACAAAATGAAACGTGTTTTATGCAACCGCAGTTTAAAGCTCACCTTGCGCATTAGAATGCTCCGCTGCTACATCTGGCCTGTCCTTCTTTACGGATGTGAGGCGTGGACTATTAAAGAAGACCTCAGTAAACGTATAGAAGCGTTCGAAATGTGGGCGTACAGGCGGATGCTTTCTATAAGCTGGACTCAAAAGGTTACAAACGAGGAAGTCCTACGAAGAGCACAGCAGAAACGGGAACTTTTGCATACCATCAAGCTAAGAAAAGTCAGGTACTTAGGACATGTCATAAGACACGAGAGATATGACCTTCTTCAACTGATTATGATGGGAAAAGTTGCCGGCAAGAGGCGTGTTGGTCGGAGGAAGAAGTCATGGTTGCGAAACATCAGAGAGTGGACGGGGATAGCGAGTGCTGCGGAACTGTTTCGACTCGCTAAGGACCGGGAACAATACGCCATATTGACTGCCAACCTTCGCTAGTCGGAGAGGCACTAAAAGAAGAAGCAGGCTACCAAGTTTGTGGGTTGATGGACTTAGTATGCCTCACACTTTAAGCCTTTTTCATGCACGATTCTATGTAACGTGGAGCTAATTAGTCATAGGAAACCAACTTCGCAATGAGAGCATCTCATTTGCATGAAATTTAAGTGGAAATGTGAGAAGGTAGATCAAGTGTGTCTATGAATAGATTTATGTCACTAACGAACGCCCTCGGTTTCGTTCGTATCATGTTTCCATATCAATATGGAACGCACATAAATGATAATAAATTATACATAAAAAAATTAAAGTGATCGTTGCGGGTTCGAGTCCCGTTGGAATCCAACATTTTGATAAGACTTTTCATTTTCTTAATGAAATACCAAAATTCAAAAAAAAATATAAAATTCTACATATTGCATTATTACCTATATACTTTTTTAAACAAAATCCTTATACACAAAAAACACTCGGATCCAAATTATATTTTAAAGATCAATCGAGCAGTTTTGTCCCGCAACAAGAATCGAATCCGCAACCTAAGTCAAAGGCTAGCTCGTCATATAATGAAGGCATTACATTGATAAGAAGCCACCAACTCAGTATTGCCCATGCCCAGTCAAGGATTATAAAGCACTCAGATATCGTCTTGGACACCGACAGTGTTGGGTAACGTTTAAGCTGAGTACTCATTACTTACCACTGTCTAGTCACTAGCTAAAATAAAAGGTTGCATTTTTGACGTTTTGTTATCGAGCTGGATAATGTTTGAATTTATTCATACAAGATTAAAAACGGTGTCATGAAATAAAAATTATCTTACAAGTCGTGTTCATGAGTGTTTTAACCTCTGTGGCGCAGTGGGCTAAGGTTCGCCTGCGACGCAAAAGGTTGCGGGTTCGATCCCCGCGGCGGGACCAATGTTTGTATGATCTACAAATATTTGTCTCGGGTCTGGGTGTTTCTATGTATAATATGTATGTATTTAGAAAACAAAAAGTATATGAGTGGAAAGTATCCAAGTGTGGATCAGCACTATAAAACAATTACAGAAATTATAGATTTAGCTGAAGCGACATCTCTTAGTCATTTGATTCTGAATGTAATTTCAGACAATGAGCATGAGTTCACTAGTGAACGTGTAGATGGCGCTAATCGGTGCTCAACCGAAAAATATAAGACTTATCGAAAATTTGGACACCGACAAGTAGGATTTCGTGGCCGAGCGGTTAGGCACTCCGGCTTTAGGAGGATCGTCTGATCGATGCGGGTTCGAATCCCGTCGGAATCCAAAATTTTGATAAGACTTTTCATTTCATAATGAAATACCAAGTGTGGATCAGCACTATAAAACAATTACAGAAATTATAAAAAGTATATAAGTAGTATATCAGTCATGTAGTACCCAAAACACAAGCTCTGCTTACTTTGGGGCTAGATGATGCTGTGTGAAAAAGTCCAGTATTATTTATTTATTATTCCCAAAGAACAATATTCCATGCATCTGGGTGTTTATAGTCAAGCCAAGCCGAATGCGGCGAACTTTCAATTCAATAGAGGAAATGCTGCTGACGTCAGAAGCGAGCCGCATTTTCTGACGTCATAAGAATACTTTGTATAGAAAAATGACTGTGGCGCGTCCGGCGATCAGGTTTAAGTTAATTAAAAAAAAACGCATTAAAATAACACTAGTATTCCAGGAGTGTTGATAGAAGTGAAAAGTTAAACCGACTCGGGGTTGTTTAACTCAGAACCTGAGCTCTTTACACGTCTACAATTCTGACGATACAAAGTGTGACGAAACTAAGGAATAGTGAGAGATGGTGTCGGTATTTTGGTAACAGTCACACGACTCGAGTTTGATGGTTTTTTCCCCATCTCAAAAATGCCCAACGCGTCTTAAAAAGTTTTAACTCCAAAAATTTACTTTTCAATATAATAAAAAATTAGTTTAGATTCTAATAGCAGCCGTAATTCGCAAGTGAGTTCCCTACTTTATCCACTATAGGCATCGACAGGTTGCTAACACCGGATTACTTGGAAACAGGATTGATACCATCAAGTTCCGACGTTGTGTTTATCAGAAGATTTGAAGGAGCTTCGGATTGAACTGATTTCTATTTATTTCCAAGAAAATATTGTATAATAGCCAAGATTTTCTACGAGTTTATGCTGCAAAGCCTGTTTTAAATAACTAAACAGTTAATTGGATAAATAATTCATAAATTGGAAATTATTATTTAAAAATAATTAATAATTAAAACATTCATAATTAGTTAGTGGGTGAAAGCCCGCTTGAGACGCCGTAGGTTGCGGGTTCGATCCCCGCCGCGGGATAAATGTTTGTATGATCTGCAAATATTTATCTCGGGTCTGGGTGTTTTTATGTATAATATGTATGTACCTATTTACAAAGAAAAAAGTATTTATGTAGTATATCAGTTATCTGGATCCCATAGTACAAGCTTTGCTTAGTTTGGGGCTAGATGCTGTGTGAAAATGTCCAGCATTATTTATTTATTTATTTAATTGGGCACATAGCTCGTAGAGATCTGACGGCCGTTGGGGCAGAAAGTTCTCGAGTGGAGGCCACGCACCGGAAATCGCAGTAGAGGACGGCTTCCCACTAGATGGAAAGACGATCTGGTAAAGGTTGCTGGGAGCCGTTGGGTGCAGGCTGCACAAGATCGATCGCTGTGGAAATCGATGGGGGAGGCTTATGTTCAGCAGTGGACGCTAGATGACTGAGATGATGATGATGAATAATTACTAACGTTTATTTATTTGACTCGCACAATGGTTCACATAACATGTTATGTTGTTAGCATAAACAAACACGTATAAAAGTTAGAGCGAATTGTTGAACTGTTTGTGCGAGACTGGTGTCTGAAAATAAAACCTGTAATAACCAAATATTCACCAAATAATATAAAAAGTAAATATGAATAAGATATTACTGTTTTTTATTGAATGAATGAAAATACTTTTCTGCACAGCAATACTTTTTAGTGGACGGCCTTTACTCTAAGATAATATGCTCTCTTCCAGGGAGCGAAACTTTTCAAAAAGTAGGTTTTTTTCTGTGATTCGTACTCATTATTCATGAATTTAAACTCGTGTTGTGGTCAAATTGTACCAGTGTCATGTGTCAGACAAGATAAAAATAAACGAATTCCTAGAACATCTTCATTAGCTATGACTCAAAAATGATTTGTCATCGCTTTTGACCAATTTGTTTTACGAGCGATAATTTTTCATGACAATGCACTTTTGGGCAGCTGATTGTTGATTGGAAGAACTGTATTTTTATTTGCCGAGATGTTCTTAAAAAGCTCATCGCTGTATCCTTTCGCGTCGAGTCAATTTAATAGGGGAATATTGAGTCGTCAGTATAGAAAACTGGTCAAGTGCGAGTCGGACTCGACTCGTGCACGAAGGGTTCCGTACCATTCTACCACCATTCACGATCTATAAAAACGGCAAAAAAATGACGTTTGTTGTATTCCCATACAACAAGCAGTAAAATTAAATATTTATCTTATTCTGTTTTTCAGTATTTGTATAGCGGCAACAGAAAAACCTACATCATTTGTAAAAATTTCAACTGTCTAACTATCAGGGTTCATGAGATACAGCCTGGTGACAGACAGACAGACAGACAACGAAGACTTAGAAATAGGGTTCCCGTTTTACTCTTTGGGTACGGGGCCCTAAAAATGACTGCGGCGCGTACGGCATGGACATATACTTGCGATCAGCTTAAGTGTTGAAGTTTTAGGAGAATATCTGTTGAGATAAAGTCATGAGCTGGCATTTTCCAAATATAGCTTCTAACCTTCAAATATTGTTTTAGGCAACGAAACCTAATATGCTTATCAAATTCGCTTAATATTCGTGTTGGCTAAGTGGGTAGTGACTCAATTTTTGTTCTATCTGTAATAGAAACCCAGGAAAGTGGAGTAAAAAGTTTTATTGAAAACAAACATAGGAGGCTTGAGTCAGGGTTGAACAGACCTTGAATAGGCTCAGAACACTAGTTGGGTGCTGTAGGCCCATGGGGCATGATCAGCCCAAACGACACGAGATGCCCGTGTGGTCCCCGTTGCAGTCTATGTCAGACGTGCTCGTGTGTCCATTTGAGCCCCAACACCTGCACTTTGGGAGATACCATGGCTTGCTCGAGCAACGCTGTGGATATAGCCTCATACTAGTCCAAATGGCTCTGAATAGCGTGATACATCTGGAGAGAAGAAGAAGAACCAGGGTTATCCAGAAGCACTGTAACATAATGTTCCCTTAGGATTCTAAAAGTTTTTTTTCCGAGTCGAAGTAGCACTATCTGCCGTTCTCTCATTTCTTGCCTTCTCTGTCCGTCTGTCACCAGGCGGTATCTATGAACCGTGATAGAACCGTAAGCTGGGTACTCACCTAGCAGTGTATCACGTAACGTATCAGATACGGTATCAACCTGCAAGTGTGTACGGCTCGTCCACAGTCCTCGCGTATCTAGCTACGAGCTGCCGGATCCGCAGTGCTCGCACTGCGAGCCGCCTTTGTGTTCGCAGTGAAACCGCCACTCGGCGGGTCACCGCGAGCTTACAGCGCTCAACGCGCGAACGGCTCGCAGCGGGCTCGTGCCTACGTACTCACTTGATACCGTATCTCGTAGAGAAGAAATTTTCACAGATGATGTATCTCTGTGGCCGCTATAGCAACAAATACAAACACAATTCATCAGGATTTTTATCTTGTTTAAATTGTTTTTTTCTAAAACAAACCACGAAGGTCTAAAAGTTGTATAGACAATCGTTTCCAATCACGCTCCTCAAATTTAAGTCATAGATTTGAAATGGAAAATGGCGCGGCAATATGGCGCCCTTCCTCTCATAGAGCAATTTCCTCTCGCAGATGACGGAGACTGCGTGGAATGTCTTATTTTACGAACTCACTGCGACGTGTGCCGTTTGCATTAAATTATAGTTTTTTGGACTTGACGTTTGATATTTTTTAGTTGAGTTGGCTAAGGATTTTTTAGCTGGCATGTGGACATAAAAAATATGATCATATCAGCTAGAATCAAAGCAAATTAATTTCCAATGGTTTTATGGCGTATTTTAAACACGCTTTAGCGTACCACTTATCTAAAGTTTTTCGCAACAGCTGGTTTCGGTAAGACCCCTCGCAGACTACAGACTTTCTATCAGCCGATAGTTGAGATGGAAGATACGCCGGCTCGTAATGAGTATGGAGAAGTATAACCCGTCTCAACTATGGGCCGATAGAAAGTCTGCAGTCTGCGAGGGGTCTAAAACGGGCTTTTCGCACGGGCGAAACACTGTTTTTTTTCTCCATTCTTTTTTCTCGTTCCCAAATAGGTATTCTGATTTATAATTTAGCACTGCAAACGCAATAAATTCCTTCGTTCCGTTGCTATAGTGCAGAGTTTAATTTCATTTTGACGAGCTGTATTAAGCTGAGTAATAGCACTCATCACGTAATTAGCAATGCAAAATATCCGGCGAGTGACCTCATTACCATTTTCAGGGAGTCGAGTTTTTAATAACTATTATTAAGACTATCCTGGGTACCATTGTATTGCATTTTTTCAAGTCAAATCTTTCAATTTTTGTTTTAACTAGCTGTTGCTCTAAGCTTTTTACGCTTTAGAATATTTATACATATAAGTTACGTATGGATAAATGCAGTTACGCGTGTGGCCACGCAAGGGTCAAAGAATTGCAGGCAGACCATCAGTCAGATGGTCTGATGATCTGGGCGTGGCGAGAAAGCCGACTGGCGCAGGATCGAAAAAAGTGGCGTGAAATTGAAGAGGTATATTATTATCGGAGTACTCATCAGTGGATGGATGTGTGATTTCATTGTCGATGTTTTTCTTCAAAGTGATAAATCCAATTGTACAGCTGTTTACAATTTCAATTAAATTACCGGCATTTTGGAAGACAAAGTAAAATAAATAGGTTACGATACTTATTAATTATAAGCATTCGCCATCTGGGGCCTGAATTTGGCCCTTATGGGCTCTTAATTCGTCTAATATTGTCTGGCATATGCGATAAATTAGGCCAAATGAATTGGCTATTAGATGAATGATATCATTATTTATGCGATGATTAATTGTTGGTTAAACGGTTCATTGGGTATCGCTATGTTAATTATAAGTTGAGAGGTATGTTAGTATATGATTTGCTTTAAGTTATACTAGCTGTTTACACCGGTTTCACCCGGATTCATAGAGTTTGTAGAGTATTATAATGTTCTTTTCTTGCCGAAACATCAGTGAAAAGATATAGCACAGAAGTTGGGTCCGGTTCGGGAGAAATTTTGATCGGTTCTAGTCTGCTTTGTTTTTTCCTGCCTTAATCTATTATATAAAAATAAGTCGGGTTTTCCTTCCTGACGCTATAAATCCAGAACGCACGAACCGATTTCCACTGTTTTGCATTCGTTGGAAAGGTCTCGGGGTCCATGAGGTTTATAGCAAAGAAAATTCAGGAAAAATCTGGTGGCATCTGGTGGCGAGACGGAGTTTGCTGGGTTTGCTAGTCTAGTATATAAAAAAATCTTTAATTTTAAAGCGTTGCGAAAGTATCCTATTGTCTATGGTTAAAAGTGTAGAACACTGCTTGCTAGTGCTACAATTAATTCGTACAAAGCAAAATCATTTGATTAGGTATATGGGAAATATGCACTATGAATTTGAATTTTAACCCATCAACATAAAGCTTGTTTTCATGTATTTTTGAAAGCGGTACCGATACAGGTTGGCAACACTCTCCAAATTGGATAGTAATCGCGTAAACCCAATCGTTCAAACATTGAAAATTGAACTAAAATCCGTGTCAAGTGAATATACCATGAAAATAAGTGCACAATTATTTTCTGTCAATAGACAAATTGATAAAATCGCGAAAACAATAACAATATAGAAAGATATCAATTATATTGAGAAATAAAAAGTCTTATCAAAATTTTCGATTTCGACGGGATTCGAACCCACAAAGATCAGACGATCCTCCTAAAGCTGGAGTGCCTAATTACAAAATTCACCGCAAAAAGAATAGAAGAATATAGGCTTCAAATGTATTTTTCAGCGGAAATTATTATATCGTCATCACTTTTCTAAATAATCTGAATATCAGATTAATATTAAAAGTGGTCAAGTTCAATGCCAGCAAAACACAGGCGTGTTTATTCTCTGCAAAAAGGAGACCTTTCCAGCTGGCTCCTTCTTTTCGAGATGTGTCCGTACCGATAACAGACCGCCTCGAGCTTCTTGGTGTCTCTCTATCATCGTCGCTAAATTTTGGCTCGTATATCGAGTCAAAAGCTCAGATAGCCTCAAAAAAGTTAGGTATCCTCTCAAAGGTGAGGCGTTATTTTACTCCTATGCAGCTGCTCACTTTGTATAAAGCGCAGGTTAGAGCCTGTATGGAGTACTGCTCTCACCTCTGGGATGGCTCTGCCAAGCACCATCTCCAGGCATTAGAGTCGATTGAGAGGCGAGCCAAGAGGCTAATAGGTGATGACACTCTGGTTGAGTCTCGGCTTCAAAGCCTTGAGCATCGCCGTAGAGTCGCGTGTTTGTCGGTCTTTTATCGACTTCATTTCGGAGAGTGTGCACAAGAACTCCATAATTTAGTTCCACCATCCCCATTCTTTTATCGGGCCAACAGGTTCCCGGAAAGACGCCACTTGTACATGGTCGACATTCCCAGAGTTCGTACAAAGCGTTTTGAGTCCACATTTTTCATACGCACCGCCAAATTGTGGAACTCATTGCCGGGCTCTGTATTTCCCGAAAAGTACAATTTAGGGGTCTTCAAATCAAGAGTAAATAGGTTCCTTCTAGGTAAGCATGCTCCATCTTAGACCTCACTACTGCTTAACATCAGGCAGAGTGAGGTCAAATGCTGACCTATTTAATTAATAAAAAAAAAAAAAAAAAAAATATTATTAAGAGCTCGTGGACTGCAGGGAAAAGGTCTCTCTTCTCTCCACTCATCTCTGTTCTGGGCTACTTAATATATAATCTTGTAAGGTCTACCTTACAAGATTATTTTTGAAAAAAGCATGTACCTATCCCGGGGATGCAATGTTTATTCATGTCAAATAATAAAATCTGTTCAGTGGTTATCCATATCCATGAAGATTAACGAAATATGTTCACCAGTTAGCGTGAAAAGGCAATACACAGACAGAGTTACTTTCATATTTATAATTTTAGTATTTTGTTTTCCACATTGGAGCTTGACTTTTTAGTTTTGATGGATCACCTAAAAGAACGCTAGGCCACAAACCGTAATTATTGCCCTGATTCTTCACGGTATTGGTCGCGCAAGAACAGGAGTAAAATTTTTTGTAAGACTATTCTAAGTGATCCCAGCCGTCCTACAGAATAAATGCTTTTTGACTTTGACTTTGGATTAAGTAAAATACAAAACTTTCTTTAACAAACAACCGGTGAATTTGATAACCATGCATTAGCGTCTTGTTGTGGGTCGTGGTAGGCGTTACATCAAAAGTAAAGTGCGGGTTCGTTTCCATTGTCACACTACTTTAAAATTATTTGAGTGACAGGCAACCTTTAAAACCGTAGACGAAGATTTAAAAGCACATTGAACGGTAATTGACATACTTATTTTTTTTTAGAAATATTAGATTTACTACCAGAATACAATGATTTATTATTTAAGTTCAATGACATTATTACGTAAAAATGCCAAAAAATCTGAAACATAGTATAACGCTGGTGTAGGCTAAAACTCTTCGAAGTCTACAAATATAAAGTATTTTTCTAAGTACGATGAAAGTTATAAGGGTATAATTTATATTCATTTTTTTATTACAGTCAGTGACACAATTTTTTTACAATATCATTATATATTTTTTTATGATGAATGGCTCGGCTCTTGACCTCGAATCTTACACAATCAAGAATGAGATCTCGGACGGAACGAGCCTACCCAGAAGGTGCCTATTACCTCTCTTCTTAAAACAACAGGGTCGTAGCTCAGCGGAAATACAGAAACTGATTCCAATTTTGCAGTGCGCATAAAAGAACTTTGAAAGCGCTTAGTTCCAATAAAGTAGCTGTAATGCAATTATCGTATCGTATCCAACAATGGACACACAGAAAGCACTACGCAACGTGTTATTAGATCATTGACGACATGATGCGGTGACACTCCATGTTTTATGTATTCGCTCGCCCCTATTACAACGGATAGTGGGTAGAGGGTAGTGGGTATTGCGAAGACGTCTCGTGTTACCTTAACTGTCACAATCGGGGTCTTGGAAATTGTGAAATGGAAACATGCCGGTTTTATACGAGTATAAACAAAATTGCGTTGGAAATATTGTTGACTAGTACGAGTATTATATTTTTGTTTAAAATTTGCGTAATGTTTCGTTTTGTTTGAAATATTTTAAAATAATGTTTGAGTCATGTTGGCCTAGTGGAATGTATCCTCGACTTCCAATCCGAATGTTGCAAGTTCTAAATATCCATCCATCTCTCTTTGGCCTTCCATTATTAGTATATTCATTTAGTTACACAACTCTCCTAGGTTTTTTCCAAAATTCTCCAAGTTCTGCAAAATCTATCTACGGCTATACAAAGTTTCATCCAAATCGGTTCACTGGTTTAGGCGTGATTGAAACACAAACATACAAACATCCAAACATCTAAACAAACTCACAAACTTTCAGCTTTATTATATGAGTATCACAATATAGACTGAACTTATTCTAAATCGTTATATCTGTATGAAACATACACAAAACATTTATCGTATATAATAGTAATACCTAATTATATAAATAGAATGCCGCACAAAGCATACTGCTAGTAAATACAGCGTCCATGACATATGTATTTAATTTACATTTTGCTCTTCTGGTTTAATTTCTTGCATCGTTTGCTGTGGGATTCACGATTCATTATACAGGCTTTTGCTAGTCTAGATTTCTAGGAAATAGCATTTTCTAGCTTGTGATGTAGCTTTAGAGGTTTGAATCTGAAAGTTGTTTGTTTTTTTGACCTTTGACCACAGAGGTCAATCGCAAAAATAGCAATTTCCGATAAGCATTGTCCGAAGTTACATTCAGAATCAAATGACAAAGAGATGTTGCTTTAGCTAAATCTATAATATTTACTTACTTCACAATAAACAGATTTATAGATCCGTAGATTTTCCACTCGGAAAATCTACGGTCCATATTCCATACGTCCATAACCACGCTGAAAAGCAACGACGATATGAACACAAAATTTATACGTTCAAGCCTAAATTGCCGCAAAATGCAAGCACCATAATCTCAAGCAGTAAGATCAAACATTGGGTTCTCGATACGTGATCGACATTTCAGATTTTCTCATTTTGACGGCCCCTATTTATTATGGGGGTTAAGGCCCCATAGGAGCCCACTTGATATGCATGAGTAACGGTGTTACAAATAAAGGGTTAAATTGGTTATAATTCATTATGGTGTCGCGGTGAAGGTAAACCTTGTTACTGGAATGAACACACACAGAAGTATTCAATAACTGGTTCACTCTTGTATCCCCAAGATATAGAAAATTTTAGGGAAAATCATGGTTCTTTGAAAATGTCTTTGCACGTCCAAATATAATAATAATGCTGGATGCTGGACATTTTGGCACAGCATCATCTAGCCCCAAACTAAGCATAGCTTGTACTATGGGAACCAGATAACTGATATACCTACTACTTATATACTTTTTGTTTGTTAATCTGTATTTCCGCTGAACTATGACCCTGTTGTTTTCAAGAAGAGAGTTAATAGGCACCTTCTAGGTAGGCTCGCTTCATCGTAGACCTCATTCTTGCCTATGGTAGTTTCAAGATCAAGAGCCGACCCAAATAATAAAAAAAAAATACATACAAAAATTTATCCCGCGGCGAGGATCGAACCCGCAACCTTCTGCGTCCCAAGCAGGCTTTCACCCACTGCGCCACAGAGGTCGTCATGATTCTTTGAAAATGTTTTTGCATGTCCAAATTATGGTATAACTTATGGCAGGTGTAGCTCACATTTTTCAGAAGTTAAAAGTTTTAACTTCTGAAAAATGTGAGCTGTTTGCAACCCGTCAAGTATTGCAACCCCATCGCTGATTAGAATATCTGATGGATTCCATCTTTGAATTCGAGAAAATCGTGGAACTACCCCATTCTACTACATATAAATACACAAAAATCTGTAAAAAATCCAAGTGTCTACCGTTTTCGGTTCAAGAGATAGAGACAGGCAGACAGTCTGACTGACATCGGAGGTTACATAGGGTCCCGTTGTCCTTTGGGTACGGGACTCTTAAATCAAGAAGCTGTGTTCCATTCACTTTAGGATATTTTCATACTTGCGCGATATGTTTGACCCGAAAACGCGTGAGCGTCGCGTAATATCAACATTGAACTTTTTTTAAGTGACTTGTCCTTCAGAAGGCTCGCCGTTCAAACCGCTTTATAAGTGCAGTTACAACAAATTGGTGACACCTGGTATTTGTTATGGAGGCAAAAAGTACGCGCATAAGCTCAGTGCCCGAATAGCAACCGAGATGTAGCGATACGCATTGTTGGTTGAAGATTATACGCATTGCGGCGCCCGAGTTGCGCCTGCACTTCCTCCACACTCAGGAAGTTTGATGGTCGACGCGACGCGTGGTCTGTCCAAACGCGATCAGCCCATTACAAACGTCGTTTATGTACGCTCAAGGAAACGTCCCAGAACCTTAAACCTATTTATAGCCCACTCCCCTAACAAAATTGTCCTAAATACAGAATTGCACTCGGCGACAAATATATTTAGGGATCGGCATGTCTTGGATGCGTGCCAAAGATCACTGCGGCAGAATTAGCATCTGCCCTAGCGCCACCTCAAATAAAGCAAAATGTTTACATCGCTCCCATCAGAATATCTCAGCCTGGTATAAATTATTTGCTGAAAAAAATAACTATCATCATTTGTTCTGTCACTAGTTCTTTCGAACCAATGTGGTGGGAGAGTTTTGAGTGCATATCTAACTATCTTGGTACACTTGACACGTTTTCAAACTGTTTAGGTCCAAAAACATGCCGGTTTCCTTAGGGTGTTTTCCTTCGCCGTTTGAAAGAAGTTATGGGCAATTTGATTTTGTCCATATTGATGATCGTTTTGTCTCTTTTGGGATACCAAAGCATTATAGAATTATAATCCACGAGGTAGAACGATGAGATAAGGTCGGTACCTACGAGACGAACCGTATTTAAGAAGAACCCATTAGTGGGTACTGACTGGTTGGTGATGATGATGATAGGTTCTTAAAATAAATAACAAAAATACTATCTTACCCAATTTTTCAAGAGCAGCGGTAAGAAAAGTCTCCAAAACTCAATGCATCGAGCCCGTTGGACGGTCGCCAGGAAAATAATAACGGCTAATATACTCTAAGGAACCACGTGGAGAACGATGACAGACACATAATACAAGAGTAAATAAGAAAACAACTGGAACTATGTTATACTAACTCAGGTCAGAACAAAATAATATCACACTTGCTCTCCTGCCCACAGTGGCCCACTACCTGCACCCTGGAGCAGCTCAACCTAGCAACAGAAGAGACCGTAGAGGTGGCTGAATACTGGTCTAAAGTTATATGAGTACCATTGACTCGAAATAAATGAATGACTTGTGTATCAATCCATAGGTTGTCTGGGAGAAATCATTTCTAATCTATTAGACCAATTATGCATTTATTTATAATGTTTATATGTCATAATTTTTTGAAGATTTGTACGTGTACAACAAAGAATTTTCATTCATTCATTCCCCTAACTCAAAACTGCTCATTCCTCACATGCAACGTGTGACCACGTGTTCCAAGTAATCACGAATGCTTCAGCATCAAAACTGCCTATTTCACACGTGGCGTGCCCTTTGGAAAGTGTGACAGGTGACACGGGCTTAGGTAATTATTGACGACAAGCCATGATCCTTTAACACGTAGCTATTTATGGAAACCCTCGTCAAATTAGACGCATTGATCTTATTTAAAGCTATGGCTATTTCCATTAGGTTTATGTGAAACGCTTCAAACATAATAAGCAGTCATCATAATTTTTGGTTACCATAAATATTTAATAGGTTGCTGGCAGAAGCTGGATGCGTGGAGCCGAGGACAGGGCGAAATGGTGCTCATTAGGGGAGTCCTATGTCCAGCAGTGGACTGATATAGGCCGATGATGATGATGATAAATATTTAAACTCTCGTGGTGTATGTTTGTTTATCCTTGGTCGATTGACAATGCAGATTATAAAAATGTGTGGACGTTCCTCTTAACAACATCATATCAGCTCGTTTGTACCTACTACTTGGTTTAAGTGTTTTGTTTATACTGCTATCGTTTTAGGCATCCTTCTGCGTCTCATCTATCGATCAATCCTTTAAATCCTTAGACTATTATCATCATCATCATCATCATCAACATCATCAGCCTATAGCAGTTCACTGCTGGACATAGGCCTCCCCTAATGAGCGCCATTGCGCCCTCTCCTCAGGTCGACGCATCCAGCTTCTGCCAGCAGCCTTTCGCAGATCGTCACTCCACCTGGCCGGAAGGCATCCTACACTACGTTTAGACTATTACCTTAGACTATGTAGATCTATAAAATATGTCGAAAATATATCCTCCCATGAAGGTACGTTTGTGATTCTGTTTCAATACTCTGTTCAAGAAACCTTATTCTAGAAAAATCCTTTTTAGAAACCCTTTACAAAGCTGCATTCACACCTAAAACTATTTAACTTTGCACGTAACACCTTGACATGCAAATGACGTTGCAAACTCAAAAGGTAAACTAGTACGAAAGCAGGTGCAAGAAAATCTAATTTCGTGTCACAGGTCGTTGACCTACCAGAGAATCTAATAATACTACATGCAGAATGGACACTTCAAAGAAAAGATGGATGAACTGTGAAGAATTATGGGAAGGAAAGGAGTGAGTGTTGGGATGACGGCTGATAGAGCGTAGTGGAAGAGATACTGTTATGCCGACCCCACATAAATTGGAATAAGAGCAGGAAGGAATTATGAAAACGGACACTCCTCGCCTTTCACCAATCTAGACTCCTTACCCTTCGAATTATTGCGTTCTTTTGGACGATGAGAGATTATGATGAAGAAAAACGTGAGGAAATTCGCAGATTAGTCAGCTTCACACGTATTGACGTATTTCCTGTGGGCCAGGCTGATTAAGCTGAGAAGATGGTTTAGGTGATGAGCATAGTCCCAGAAACTTTAGCGTTCCTTGGGCTTAGGCATAAGTTGCTTCCTGAGGCTAGGTTTTGTACAATGAGTGCAAATACTCTGTAGTTTCTGTATCCGTGGGTTCTGCAGCGTTTGAAGTTTTGTCTAGTGTCTAGATCGTCAACACAACTCTTATTTATCTGTGAATTCTAATTGAGAGACTGCCAATTGCTATTTGTCAACTAGTAATCTATTCTAGTAAGCAGATTATTTTCGACTTGTTTAGAACTAGGTTTTGCCAGAGCGGCTGCAATAGGGATTCTAGGAAAATCCCAGAATTGATATCAGATTAGAGTAAGATAAACAATATGATGGAAACGACGGCATGTGCAGTCTAGCACAAATTATAGTAAACGACTTAATCCATGGCCTTGGCCGTTTTAAGACAGACGTCACTGGCTTTCGTTATTCTACCACCGATACATATGTGAAATAGTTCTCCGTTCCTAGTTTCTTAGTACAGCAGTCTTCATCCACGAAGCATGGTAGACATTCTTTTAGATCTATAGGCAGTTCTGGATCCTGTTGAAGATGTCTGAATAGCCCTGACCTAATTCATAGCAATATGATTATGATAGGATAAAATAATTTATTTGATAAAAAAAATTACACTGGACCCCGCACTAAGCAAAGCTTGTGTCGCGGTATGGTTTAAATTGTGTGCCTCTACTGTTCAAAAGCTGGCCAAAGGCGTCCTACACTTTTTAACCGACTTCAAAAAAAGGAGGAGGTTCTCAATTCGCCCATATGTTTTTTTTTGTATCTTGTTACGCGACTCCGCTAATTGTGGACCGATTTTCAAAATATTTTTTTTGTTTGAAAGAGTATACTCCAGAGGTGGTCTCATATAAATTTATTCCTGAGGGTTTGATAATTTTCTGGTAAAACTCTAAAAACCTTCCCTCATAGCCATTGTAAATCAAACTGACGATTTACTAATGCCAGGAACTAACGTGTAGAGTCGAACATTGAAGTCGGTTTTTCTTTTAATTTTAAAACGTAATTATTCCCCATCATTTCAGATCATACCTCTACACGACCACCATACCATAAACTTAATAAAGATCTGCCTCTGAGCCGCCAACTACCGGAATCCAACCAGTCACTATATTATTTAGCCCACTTGTCTGAATGCAAGGGTGACTGAGATCCCTTCTGATATTGTTAGAGATCCCTTCTGATATTGTCTGATATTATGAGAGCTAGACCTTATAAAGTTATCCTGATTCTAATAGCTTGGCCTTATGCACAGTACACAGTGGTTACAGAGTGTCGATAAACAATTTTAATGCGCTAGATAAAGGCGGACCGAATCTACGAGCCGGCGAGGCGCTGCATTCGCACAGAGTAAACAAACCAGTAGGATACATTGTGAGAAAGAGGTATTCTGGAAACAGCTGAACTTAAAAAGCATGCTTATTCTTAAAATCCAGTACATCATGTTTCTAACAATGGGAGTGATAGGTGATTTTTCCTCTGCTCTATCAGTCGTCATCAAATTCAGGTCTTTCTTCTCCATCTTTTTTCAAAGACTATTTCTTTTTTGGTCAACAATCAACTAGACTACGCCGTAGATCAGTGGCCAGGTTACACAACACACATATTGCACATGCTGTGGATAACATAAAGCGAGTACCTATAGGTTATCTGTGGTAGACCTAATAGGGGCTTATATAATAAATCATCATCATCATCATCCAAAACCTGACTTCACCCACTGCTGGTATAAATAATATAATAATAATAATGCTGTACTTTTCACACAGCATCATCCAGCCCCAAAGTGAGCAGAGCTTGTGTTAGGATGTCACGGATGAACTGAGGCACGGCGAGTTAGCTTCTATTATTGAGAGTAGATTGCGTCTACCCTCAATTCGTCTTCAGAATCCAATTATGTCACCAAATCACGAAAGTTTAAAAAGTTTAACATTGGTCCCGCAGCGGGGATCGAACCCGCAACCTTTTGCGTCGCAGGCGGGCCTTCGCCAACTGCGCCATGCAGGTCGGAACGCGTTAATACAGATTTTTTTGAACTGTGGCATAATCCGGCAATAAAATACAACATTTGGCTTAGTTCCGCAGTGGTCGGGGTTTACGTTATTGGTAAGATTATCTGATTTCCCTTCAGAGCTATATAAAGTTTTAACAATATTTCTGCATTTTTATATCGTCTACTTTGTTTTGCTAATCCCAATTTATGGACTGCAGTTTCGAATTTCAGTGTTTTTGATAGTTTGCACTATTTTATTTAACTACTTGAATAGTATTTTGAAATGAAAAGTCTTATCGAAATTTTGGATGACTAGGATTCTGTGGCCGAGCGGTAAGGCACTCCGGCTTTAGGAGGATCGTCTGATCGATGCGGGTTCGAATCCCGTCGGAATCCAAAATTTTGATAAGACTTTTCATTTCTTAATGAAATACCAAGTGTGGATTAGCACTATAAAATTACAAAATTAATGTATTTTGAATGTGTATTAATAAAGTATGTTTTAGTTGTGAAGGATATTCACGTATAAAACTAACTACCTTGCTATGTACAGGCAGTGTTGGTCGAATGGGGTTGTGCCTCGACTTTCAATCCGAAGGTAGTGGGATCCCGGCCGTTCATCAATGGATTTTTCGTTTCGTAAAATTTATATGCACTTTAACACGAGCTCTTAACGGTGAAGGAAAACATCGTGAGGAAACCCGCAGCTTAGTCAGCTCCACACGTATTGACGTTGTCTTTCCTGTTAGTCTGATTAAGCTGAGAGGATGGTTTAGGTGCTGGACAAGCCTATTCCATATAAAATGACATGATACGTAATTTTCGTATTGTGTGATTGGTTGGAATGGGAAATGGGAATGGATTTCCAGTTAGGCAATAAGGCCTAATGTCCCAGGCACTACAGCGTCCCGTTCAGTGTAGGCATGGATTGCTTTCTGACGCCGTATAAATCATCTAATATAGATGTAAAGGCTATGTACAAAATAATATCTAAAATAACTCAGCTTTTAAGCAACATCACTAAAAGCACAGCTAAAACACCCAGACCCGAGCCCAGTATTTGCAGATAAAAACATTTATCCCGCGGCGGGGATCGCACCCGCAACCTTCTGCGTCACAATCAAGCTATCACCCACTGCGCCGCAGAGGTCGTCAAAACTAAAATATAAAACTAGCTAGATGTAGTAAGTAAACCTTGAGTGAACCTTAATGTTTTTCGCAGAAAAAGTTATTCAATTATTATAATATAATGGGCAACGAAACACACTTTATTTTTTATTCTGAAACTCTGATTTTCAGACACGTAAAAGTCTGAACTTATCAGAAATACTTACATTATTGATATCGCGTACCATTTTCAAGTCTAGACGATAGTGTTCCAAATAATAAGATAAGTATTAAGTAAAATCACTGTACTGAGAGCGTAGGTACAGGCAAGGTCAAAAGGTGACCGTCAAAAATAAATAGAATAAATTGGCGAAACACATATAAAACATAAGCTGGATGCGTCAAGCTGAGGACAGAGCGCAATGGCGCTCATTAAGGGTCCATAATACGCCAACATTTTGTAAGCGGGACAGCGAGTGTGATTTGTTCGGCGTGTGAGGAGTACAGCTATGGATGCGCAGTGTTATTTACGGAGCTAAAACACTTTTTAGCAAATTAAAAGTACCTACAAAAACAAAAAAAGATCAAAATTCGGAACAATGGGACCACGTAGTGTACTAAGCTGAGTTTAGATACGAAGTTTTACTAGTCTAGCTAAAGTATTTATTGAGTACTTTTGTTTTTAAGTAAAATTCAGAGGGAAGTTTGTGATTATTTTCTATCGAGAAAATATTTAGTAATCGTGTTTTCACTACAATGGAGCAACAGTTTATATCCTCAACTATAATACCTATATATTTTTTTCAATAATATTGGTTCAATACTTTTATAGATATGATCCAGAGTAGAAGCAGTTTTGAGGTAGTACGCGCCCTTAAGGGAGGCCTATGTCCAGCAGTGGACTGATATAGGCCGATGATGATGATGATGATATAAAACATACTTTATTTAATATTATTTTCAAATAATACATGTGAATTTAAACTGATTAATTTGTTTGACTATTTCGTAAACAATGAGTCGTAATCGCTGAAAAAAGAAGTTCCTTCAGAAACAAGTATTTTACCATCTCCAGCCCATTCCCGAGCTATTTTTTCAGTCATGCTACTGTTCCGTCTTAATGCGTTAAAACGTGACATAATTTGACAGAAATGTTCGCGTCTTAATATGTCAATTAATGCATTAACTAACGCGTTTAGACGCAGGTGGAACATTAAAGTTATTTTGTGCCTTTCCTGCAAATAAGCTCGCGCCCTCTAGGTAAATACTCGGTACTAATATTGAACACTAGAAATGTATAGTTTTAATACAGTGTGATTCTTAGCAGTATCACAACTGTGCAGGTCGCATGAAAGCTCCTATCTATTCCCGAAGTGTCGTACTCCGACCTAATTTCATAGTTTTTGGCGGACGTCCAAATTGCGACGGGTAATATGTTGAGCGCACATACGATTGTGCCATGTGCCCTGTCAATAGGCTTCGTTTAATCTACAGCTTTTAATCGAATTTATGGATGAATTGCGAAAAAAGATTGCAACAATCAACGGTTCTCATATCTGTGACGTTTGAACTGTGTAGAGGTGTTAATGAGTAGTACAACTTTTGTGTTTGTGTTTATTTTATTTGCCTTTAGTGCCATTTTATGTCACGTATGAAGGGCTAAGCTGCTAAATGTGGACATAAGTATGTGAAATGTATGCCATGTTGAAATTATTTTGCTCAAAGACAAAATAGGTCTTAGAAACTCTCAGTCATTTCAATTTCATTTTGTGTAGTGTCTGTAATATTAAGTTTCAAGAGATATTAAAGCGGTAACTTTATTACTTTCATAATATCTGAGAATATGAAACCTCAAACTTTACAAGTAAAACATTAACTTTTTTTAACAATGACGTAAGTTATTTTGAAACCTATCAGTTTTACACACTATTTTTATACACCTACACAATATTTTTGGTTTTCATACTCTACTGCATTCCATTACTTGTTGTATTTTTTAAATTATAGAATATTGTTACATAAAAAAGCCATAGAAAATACTCACGCGAATCTATAATCTCCACACTGGTATCTATCATGTTCAGTAGCACCACTACCAGCACAGTCACCCACACGTTCACATCTCTCGCCATAATAACACGTCCAAACTATCACATCACTTTGTAAGCACTTGTGTTTTCGCCGATACATTGATTCTGAGTTGCACTACTGTATCACACTACACTGTTTACTTCAATCACTGATTCCATTGTTCGAATTTCGAACGCAGTTTTTATCGAGGTTCTAATTTCAAAATTATGTGTCATTCGAACTCATTCGTCAATTATCTATTCCTGAACGAATTCTCTGGACTGGCTCCAAGCTCGCGAAAAATCTAAACAGGAACTGTATCTGCGAAAGAAAAAAGTATTTTTTAATATAAATTGCTTGGTTTAATGAAAAAGTGTTTGCGGTGATAAAAATAGAGATCTAGGAAGCCCACGCTCCGCGAGTTAATTTTAGTTTTTACATCATTTGGATGTTTATTTTACTCTAAAACTCGATTAACTCGTGGTTTGTAACTGCTAGGAATACGTTTGTAGTTTTGATAAATCCAAACATTATGTTGTATTGCGTTGGTGTTGAAACAGTTGAGGATATAAAGTGGGTTATTATCAAGAAAAACAGCGAGTAAAAAACACGTGGGTTCCTAGTAGAACCGTGGAACAAAAGTAAAGGCTTCACACAGCAGCTGTAATGTAAAGAATGAATGAATGAATAGTAGATTGTATCATAAGGGAGCAAAATAATATTTTTACGGCGAGGGCGTTTTTTTGAATCCAGAGCGAAGTGAGGGATTCTAGAGTAGAATCCCGAGCTTAGCGAGGGATTCTTTAGTAGAATCCTGATCATAGCGAGGGATTCAAAGTACTTCGCCCGAGCCAAAAATATATTTTGCGCCCGAGTACACTCTACTTTTCATCACCCTCTATGAGAAAATAAAAGGCAACTAAATTAAAATTAAATCGTATTTAATAATAAAACAACTAAAAACTTATATATATTCATCACATTTCTTGCGTCAGTTCTAATACTTTCAGGAGTTAATTGTATACTTTCACTGTCACTTGAAGAACTCATTCTTCAAAACAAAACCATGAATTTCTAACAATCCGTGAAAATTGACGAAAACGCGGGCTGTAGTTCGCGCGTTTTTTGTTTGATTTTTTTTTATTCAGAAGTCAAGCCAGTCTTTATTCAAAAAAATTGCGTTCGAATTCTTTGGCGCTGAACACTAAGATGTTCCAAATTCAAAAAGTGCGCGGCAAAGATAATTGCGGCGCACTTAAAGAGGAATAAAAACTCATTACTGCCCAAAGTTCTGCTCAAAGTTTCTTATAGAAAACACCACCTTTGGGTGCACATAAAGGCGAACCAAGTCGTCCTTTTCGAATAGATGGGATGAAAAATACTTTATTGCACAATGCACACCTTATAACTACAAAATACAGTAGAAAAGAGAATGAAGATGTACATTATAGCACGATACATCTCATTACATCTTTCCATAGAAATCGTCAGGAGACCACACACGACAGTTATCGTACCTATATTTTTATAAATATGGAATTGTATGGAATGTAATGTACATTAGTATACAATAGCTGCCATAGGCGGATCCAGGGGGGGCGGGGGGGCACGGGGGCACGTGCCCCCCCCAGACGATATTTTTGTGTACCTACTAACCGAAAAATTTATAAATAGTGAAATTTTTGTCAGTTTTTGTTTCTTGTGCCCCCCTCAGAAAAAAATCCTGGATCCGCCCATGATAGCTGCTGCGTGTGAAGCCCTTATGTGCATTTTTATCATCGCTTTTTATGTTCGCATTTGTCTATATAGACAAATGCGAACACGAAAGTGTAGAAAGCCTCATCGCCTGTATTCGCCTGTTATCTTCTATCCAAATAATAGTGTGATAATAGTTCGACGAATGATTCGGCAAATAGTTCAGCGAATAGTTTGGCAAATAGTTCGGTAGCTGGTTGACCAGCTGCACCTAGGAAGACCTTGTTGCCGCTTCAGATAGGGCCATAGCGGTGGCTTCATTTTGGAGCAAGCAAATTTAATATATATGAGCACATTGACACGATGAATGAATGAATGAATAGTTCGGTGAATGTGTAGAGTGGCCGCTAGGTACCGTCAAATAACTTTCAACGTCGTAGGTATATCCAGGTAATAAATAAATTCCACTTAGCATGGGATAAGGGTAGGTGAATAATGATAATGCTGGACATATCACACAGCATCATCTAGCCCCAAACTAAGCATAGGTAGCTTGTACTATGGCAACTAGATAACTGATATAATACTTATATACTTTTTGTTTGTATATATACATATTATACATAGAAACACTCAGACTTGAGATAAATATTTGTAGATCATACAAACATTTATCCCGCGGTGGGGATCGAACCCGCAACCGTGTCTCAAGCGGGCTTTCACCCACTGCGCCACAGAGGTACCAATAATGATGATGATATCCAGGTAATAAATCAAAGCATCAGCCCCAAACTAAATGAAGCCATGTAATGTAACCCATGTCTAAATTCAACAATAACAATAAGCACGTTATTACCGCAGTGCGCGTACAGTCCTCGCCACAAGTGTTCCGTCGCATCTCCGGAACTATGCCAGATATTTAATACTGGTGTGTAGACAAGTGACTTGATTGGTGCGGATTTGGTATGGTTATGCTGTTGATTCGCAACTCTTTTGAACTAAATAAAATGGTCATTTCTCTGGCTGTAGTTAGTATGCATAAATAGTTTGATGTTATGACATGTCTGTGCATTGATTTTACGATTACGATTAAAGATTATTTATTTCCCATAAGATTTACAAACTAAATCACTTACTGAGAAACCTTATATTATACTAAAAAGTATTTACACATTATTAAAATACAGTGAGCGATAAATAAGTTTTTTAAAAGTATTACAATAAACAATAATTTCATTTTACAATATCATAACAAAACAGTAAAATCAAAAATGTGGCGAAATAAATCGGGTAATTTTAACGTCAATAATAAATAGACATTTATTTATTTGCCTGATGATTAAGGCGGCGTCAGTCAGGTTATTTGCCACTCAAGCACACAAAATACACTAACAAAATAAGAAGAAAAAACAAAGAGAATACGACAAAAATAAAAAGCCTGTCATGTATGTGTGCTACAGCAGCAAAGGAGCTTTTACTCTAATTGAAGCGGACCCATTTACATGTTATTTCTTAAAGATTGATGCTCAGAAAAAACCTCTTGCTCGCTGTAGATCAATTTCTACCTAATTAGGTAGTTAAAGTTAAAGTAGTTTTTTAGTTTTTAAAATCTAACTATTAATCAAAGCGTTTTCGTTTTGCGCTTTTGTTCACTTGTCTAAGCATCCTGACCTCTTCATCGCAGACCCCTAGCTAGGCTATCAGGACAGGATGATTCTACTTTTGCATGATTGATACACTTTAGCAATTAATTAGACCTTTTTAGGTATATTTGTGTATGCAGGCCCTTAGATTCTTTATGGCCATTTTGAATTTTAGAATGAGTTGATCGGATAATAGGTAAGTCTACTTTTCCTTGAGGGTAGAGATGAGATTTTTATTTTCTGTTAATATATGTTCAGAAAAGAAAAAAAATGGAGACGAATCATTTGAGAAACAGGATAACAACCTACCTCCGAAAGCACGGTAGAAATGATGTCGGCCATGCCCAATATACACATTGTACTTAAATAAAAAAACAGTGGCATTCCAGGAGTGCCGGCAAAAGTGAAAACTTCAACGGTTCTAAACTTGAAAAATAATCCGGTGTCGGTGAGCAGTCACGCGACTCGCACGTGACCTTTCCGAGGCGAATCCAAGAATTTTTGCTGCCTGCCAAACGCACCTAAAGAAATTATCACTTCAAAAAAAATCCTATTAGAAATACTACAGATTTCTTAAGCATAGGTACCTGAGTAATGGAAATTCTAGTCCATTTTGTTCGTTTATGATTTTGAAGAGGGTTTTTTTTAAAGAAATAGACGGGTTGCCTTAGTGTTATAGACCGGTTTTAGTATTAACAAAATCCATCCTTAATTCAATATGTATCAAAAATGTTTATGTTTCAAAACCCATTAGATTACCCTTCAGAGTACCACTATGACGTCATCAACTTTTTTCACAGTTATGACGTCAGCAAATCCAAATTACTTTGATAGATTACAAATGGCCGCCACATGGTAGATTTGTTTATTATTTCTTATTTTTCACAAGTGCTCATCAACCGAGCTTTTGAAAGCACTTTGGATAAAATGTGTGATTTTTACACAAAACAACGTATACACATTGAAATTATTCTCCTGTTAAAAGACAGAATAACAGATAAAATGGAAGTTTATGAAAATAAAACTGGGAAGAAAAATATCACAAGAAAACCAGTCAATGTTTTACAGGCAGTGATGTGCTTACAAAAAAAAGGTTGCCTGGAAGAGATCACTTTGAGCGATAAGGCCGCCCTTTTTTTCACCGCAATTAGTTTTAAGCTTTTTAAGTTTATAAATAGCACATGCACAAAATATCATTGATCACTTTATGAGTAATTACAGTTTAGATTATGTCAAATTAATATAAATAATGTCAGCAAATAGTTTAGAATTTTTTTTTTATGATACCTACTATTCTGAATTAATATAAACAGTAAATTATTCTAAATTATCACCAACTCTTTCAACAAAATATTTTTACGTCGAGATTTAAATAGGTATGTTTCGTCTATCAATCACTTTTAAATCAGTAGGCAGTGAGTTGAAAAGTGCTACAGACTGATATCGAGACTGCCTTCCATGCCCTGGGGCACTCAGTCGTGACTTCGTTTTATTTTTTAAAACTATTAGCACCTGGTAGCACTGGTAACTCTTACGAGGCTCGCAGGAACTGCCTATTAGGGGGGCTACCAGTTGGTGTGGTGACACAGACCGTACATTAATTTACTTTGTAGGAACTTGGGTATTTTACCAAGTAGGTACTAAGATGACTGAAATATTCATCAAATGATTATAATTCAAGTACCAAAAACTAAAATAACTCCTAAGGCAGTCCAAAGTCATGTTCACAGCCTAAAAAATAACAAAGAATTGTAATAAAAGAAAAAGTTACGAAGTAAACTCACACAAAAGCTGTAAGATTTTGAATAAGCCAAATACGTCCTTTTTAAGATCTGCAGAAACCCTAAAGTCCTAAAACAACATTAACTTCTTATCTTAAAACTGAATATCTTAATAATTGCGAGGTATTTTTCTTGGAGTGGATAAAACACAGTCCTTTCAATATATCTGGTCTTCTCCAACGACCCTAGCCAGTTCTAGCTTAGTAGATCTTTCAAATCAAATCAAATCAAATTGTTTTATTGCGTATTATGGGTACTATGTAACAGGTGTTATTGATACAGTAAAGGTCAGCCATAATCAACGTCTTGCGCATGCAATATTTACATTATATTTCTTTAATTAAATTATATAATAAAAAGGCAAGTACGAATTTCTATGTCCAAATAAAATAAGATTAAATAATGTCAATATTCTTGTCCGATAGATATTTAGGCTTTTTCTTTAGTCTTGCAACTACTGCATTTTGTTCATGCCAATTTAAACCCAAGCTATACTTATCAATGCGGTACTAGGTCACATCTGGTTGTGCACTTATGAATTTTGTGATTAAAATATGCAATACAGTGAAGAGAAAACATCTTGAGAAAATCGGAATGACAAAAAAATATAAACTTGTCAATGCGTGACTCTAGCACACACCTAATGGTACCGTCATTGTCGCCTAAACCTTAAAAACATTTGGTTTGTGATCCAGCTTTTTGATCTATGCTAGCATTATCCTGTCGGTCAGTTTTTTACTAATAAAAAATGTATTTGGCAAAGCCTAATGGATTTTGGTTAATGGTTCGTGTTCATTGCTGAAGATAATCCACTGATTAATGTCATACAAATATTTGTGAAGTGATTACAAAAACATCAGCCAACGTTGGAAATAACTAAAGTGAATAATAGGACCAAGGGAAGAAAGTAGACTTTTATGTCATGAGCGCTGTATTGAATACCGAGCTTAGCGAGGGAGTAAGCTAGGATTGTGAAATTGAGAGGGAGATTCAGCGAAACAATAACTAAGAAGACAGCTTTATCCCCGAGTTGAATACTCAGCTTTTCCCACATACCTACTGCGCTATCTTAGTTTTGGCCTAGACAGGATAATTATCTTTTTTCATCATATAAATGTTTATCCTGAATGGGAATCGAATCCACATGTTGACTTAGATGTTTTGAACTTTAATTGTCACAGACCCTCATGATAAGCATAATAGATATACTGGTTCAGAGAAAGTGTTAGCATTTTGGCAGCCATTTTGAATTTTCTATATTAAATTTTCGAAATTAGAATTACCTGGGGCGTGTCGTACAAGGGATCAGTTTGCCTGTCAACTGCGTCATATCCGCTCCAATAATAAACTTCCCCTAGGTTGCCTTGAGCTTATTAATTAATTCATTGGAATATGTCGAGTTTCAACTCCGCTGGAATTGCATACTTTTGAAAGGTTAGAAATTTTCGGATCAAATTCTATGGTTGTAATTTTGGGAATGAAATGTATGAACCAAATTTTTTGGAAAAGAAAATGTTCAAATTCTAATATTCTTTTATTGTAATGGAAAGCAGATTACCTTTTACGAGTATAAGTACAGATTAAGACTCAATCTGTATAGGTATGTGTCTATACTTAGTATAGACACAAAAAATCGTATGTGTGTCTCTTTTGCTTGTTAGTGCAGGTGCAAGCCATGACGGCGGCCTAAAAACTCCGTCACCAGAGTTACGATCTTACTTACTTTAGTGCAAGTAGTTTAGCAGCCATATTTTACAATCAATGTGATAATGAAGATGAAATGTAGCCTATATCACCAAGACCATAATACCAAATCATTCGACATCTCATTCATCAAAATTGGTTCAGTAAGTGAGACTAATATTACTGATCTGAAATCACATCTGAAGTATAAGCATTTTATAAAAAAAAATCAATTTGTATCATGACTTTATTCCCAAGAAGCGGTAGACACTCTCTCGAATCTGTATTCTAGATCTAGGGTAGTTAGAAGCATGTCCAAATCATCATCATCATCCGAAGTCTGACTTCACCCACTGCTGAGTATAGGCCTCCCTCTGCTTTTGCCATTCTTCCCGGTCCTGTGCCAGCCTTATCCACTGTCGGCCTACGACGTTTATAATATCGTCCGCCCATCTCGCTGCCGGACGTCCGACGCTTCTCTTACCAGTTGTAGGCCACCATTCTGTCATCTTTTTACACCACCTATCGTTACCACGTCTTGCCAGGTGTCCTGCCCAGCTCCACTTGTATAAATACATACTTTTATTTATTAATTTTAAACGCTTGCTCAGAAATCTATAGCAAGCTAGTCTGAAGATTCTTGTGTATGATAAACGTCACGCCATGTGGCTTCTTGGCAGCTTTCAAACAGAAAAACATAACTGCAAATCAAGTGCCCACACAAGAAGATAAAATAAGCCATTTTCAGACGGCGTGCTGTACAATTTGCTAACAAGCCTTTATTGAAGCTCGTATCGTAGCTTGCTTTGAACGTTTTGATAGATTTTTGAAGTTATTCAAAGTTCTACATGCTTAGAACGGGGTTGTAACCACTAATGGTTTGAACAACCGTGTTTCCTTGTTTTGGAAGGCACGATTTACTACTCCTCGGCTTAGATCGATAAGCCATGACGGGCCTCCGTCATGTCCATCGTTTTAAGCTGTCTTCAGTAACTCATGAAAACTTTCATGTCTTCTTCTTGCCCTTGCCTAAGTGGGGTCAGCACAACATGTGTCTCTTTCGTTTCCTATCACTCGTCATATCACTTACTCCTTTCACAAACATATCCGAATTCAGATCTTTTCTTAGGCACTATATCATGAAAAATTGTGTTCGATACCGAAGACTTTTATAGTTTACTAGAAAATATTAGTTTAATATCCATAATGCGTCTAAAGCAACTTTACTTAAAGCTTATCAAAGACCCAAGTCTATAAGTCGAAGCATTTCTGCTTGTAATATTATACCATTCCATTTAACACTGTCATCCCTTGATCCTAATTGCTGTGGCGCCATCGCTGTTTATTTAAATACTGATCCTGATTTCTTAGAATCTACTTAAAAGGCCCAGACTTTCGTTGTTTATTTCACAATTTATTTGAATGTTTCAAGTACAAATATTTGGAAAATAAGAACAAAAAACAATACTAAAACGATAATCATGACTGTATCTCCAAAGCATGGTAGATATTGAGAACTTTAAAGTTATTTTTGGCGCTTTAAAAATAAATAAATAATGCTGGACATTTCACACAGCATCATCTAGCCCCAAAATAAGCAAAGCTTGCACTATGGGAACCAGATAACTGATATACTACTTATATATACTTTTTGTTTTTAATTATGTTATACATAGAAACCCCCAAGATAAATATTTGCAGATCATACAAATATTTATCACGCGGCGGGGATCGAACCCGCAACCTTCTAGGTCACAAGCGGGCTTTCACCCACTGCGCCTCAGAGATCGTCACATGAGATTGCCAGAGAGACAACATCACATGTCTGTCCACTTTACTTGACTGTGTTCAAAGTACAAGCTCACAGTTTCTTTCCTATATTTAAACAACGAGTGCTCGTGTTCGAGCTTGCTTAGTCTTTCTTGATAGATCGTTCGAAACGGTCTGTAAGTGGATGGGTGACCACCAGTGGCATTTTCATCTGGGCGCTTCCGTGCTTCGGAGGGCACGTTAAAATGTCGGTCCCGGCTATTGAAGTCGTTAAGCCATGACGGAATAAAAACTTCGTCACCAGAGTTGGCCACTGACTCATACGAACTTCTCATTTTGGTTTCAATTACTATTGAAATCACACTAAAAAGTGAAATTTTTCTTCTTTTACTAAACGATTCGAAAATGTTTCCGAAGCCACAAAACTCGACTCGATTTCACCATAAATCGAACAGAGGGGGAACCAAAATAGATGCCAAATAAAAAAGCAACATCAAGTGTACAAATACACGTCAAGGGAATTATAAACAACGTATCATTATAAGATATATCACAACTTATATCCAAGTTTGTCGTCGACTTTAAAATAGGCAATACAAATCCTAAGAAAGCTGCAAGCAAAAATGGCCCTTAAGGTGAACATACATAGTATACACACTGTAGTTTCAAGGGAGATACACTTTTCTGGCTCATTATAGGACCGTTTGATGTTAATTCCTTTGAAGTAAGTGACATTTTGTAAACTGTTGAAGATTTGCCTCACTCGGTAGATGTAGCACGCATTGTTAAAATTATTGTTGCACTAATTATAGATGCTAAGATTGATGGTGTGTGAAATGACGAGGATGTCGGAATGCTAGGGGAAGACATAAAAGTTATAAATAAGAAATTTGACAGGGTGGTTATAAATATCGTTGATGGATGTGCAAGTCATGTCATAATGATAGATAACTTTTTAAATGCATGTAAGATAAATAATAAAGGTGTTACATCATGCCCTTTACTGAAATTGTTTGAGTCAGATTTTAAAAGATGAAAGATTATGTTTATGAGTGTAAATGTTTTTACGAAAGCATCTTTATTTATATTGTGCCCTGTGATATTTCCTGCAGTTAAGGTTCAGAGTCAAGGCGTCCCCAGTAGCCAATACTAAGTCTTTGTCCCGTGATCATGACATCAGATTTGATAATCATCATCATCTCAGCCATCTAGCGTCCACTGCTGAACATAAGCCTCCCCCATTGATTTCCATAGCGATCGGTATTGTGCAGCCTGCACCCAACAGCTCCCAGCAACCTTTACTAGATCGTCTTTCCATCTAGTGGGGGGCCGTCCTCTGCTGCGATTTGACATGCGTGGCCTCCACTCGAGAACTTTTCTGTCCCAACGGCCGTCAGTTCTACGAGCTATGGGCCGCGCCCATTGCCACTTCAACTTGCTTATCTTGTGGGCTATGTCGGTGACTTTAGTGCGTCTACGGATCTCTTCATTCCTGATTGATCCTGATTGATCACCGAGCATAGCCCTTTCCATAGCTGGTTGAGCCTTCTTCCCATAGTGAGGGACCACGCCTCAGTTCCATATGTCATTACTTCAGATTTGATACGACCTTGATAACGGTTAGTTTTGTCTCCTGAAAGCAAAGCCAGGGAATGGTCTACCTTCATAACAATATCTTAAATCCCCAGTAGGTAGCTATTATTGAATTTTGAGTCATTAGCTTTACAAAATAAATAACTGCATATCCTTGAACCTAATGTCATGGTATGCAAAATATGCACATCTGCATCTGCATGAATGAAGTATGTTAGATTTTACTATCGCTACCATTCAGGTTTTGTTCTATTTAAATTTTATTAGTTTATTCAGTGGCACAGTGGCTAGAGTAGTCATAAACAGTTTTATTATAAACGAAATCATTTTAACGAGTAAGCATAAGAAGGGAAAAACTCAAAAATCATGTCTGTCATGGATTTTGTTGAGATAATTTTATGCAATACTTACTCTGATAATAAAAAAAATAATGATAACTCTGATAATGGTAGTCTGAAAGTCTGCGACATTGCGGAGAAGCTGCAGGAGAACAGGATGTGATGGTATGGACGTCAAAAGAAGATCACCCGATTACGTTGGCGACCAGATACTGGGACTGTCCATCTCCGGAAACGACCTAGATGGAGACCAAAAACTACCTGGACAGCAGTGTTGGAACGTGATATGACAGGATGAGATGGTATGGACGTCAAAAGAAGATCACCTGATTACGTTGGCAACCAGATACTGGGACTGTCCATCTCCGGAAACGACCTAGATGGAGACCAAAAACTACCTGGACAGCAGTGTTGGAACGTGATATGAAGGCATGCAACGTTTCCCATGATGACGTGGATGATGCGAAGATGCGAAATGGAGGAAGTGTGTCAGGAAGACCCCACCACCATGTGGGATGAATAGTCGGGAAGTGAGAGACTTATTCTGATAATGTCAGTAATTCATAAAACCAGCCAAAGTCGAGTCAAAGACGTAATAAGGTAAGACTATGTAATAAGACTACTTAGTTTTCCCTTATCCTAATCCTAATATCCTAATCCTAATATTCTATCCTAATATCCTTCCTAATAATACATATAATAAATCTGAAAGTTTGTGAGTATGTTTGTATGTTTGTGTAACAATCACGCCTAAACCAGTGAACCGATTTGGATGAAACTTGTGTCCTGAGTCAAACTTCACATTAAAATCATATTATCTAAGTAATCATATTATCTACGTTTTCTGTTGTTTAACTGTGTACATTTTCTTTATACTTACTTTCGTTTTTATTGTTTTTATTTTTAACATTTAGCTTACCTGTATGACATTTTAAGTAACTTGGTATTTAAGTACGCACAAGTGTTTACGTCACAACCAAGATCTGATATGTACCTACCTAGTTTTTATGAATAGTATGTGGTTGTAATGTGTTGTTGTGTGTGAAATAAATAAATAAAAAAAAATAAACTTGGAACAGGCGTAGATAGTGACCTGGAATAGCAGATAGGCTATTCAAAATGTTGGTACCACGCGGGCGAAGCCGCGTGCAGAAGCAAGTAAATAATAAAACTAACAATTAACAATAAAACTCTACACTAGTTCTCATTTTTTGCGCCCGTCGGGTGTTAAAAAACTTTTTAGATAGTTTTCTTAAATAATAATCGTTTGTTGAATATTATTACAAAGAAGGTACTCGTATTTCAAGTAAAATCCCATTTGCGTACTGAATTCACAGCACGAAACCAAGAAAGTATTTAAATAACTTCACTGTAACTGTTCTTCTGCGATGTTCTAAAACTGTCTAACTGACAATTTGAATAATTCAGTTATGGCACTGATTCTCGAATATCGAACGTAGAGTGCTTTTCATAAAATAATTTATGCAGAATTTTGTGGAACGAACGGAATGCAACGAAACAAAATGAGATTTGTATTTTTAGCTGTGAAACAATTAAAAAAATTGAATAGTAAAGACTAGACAATTTGAAGATGTCTAAAAGGATAGTCAGAGGCATGTTGAAATGGCTCATGCCTACATAGGTTCCCTCAATATCATCATTTCCCTGCCCTTATCCCACTTTTGTGTGAGGTCGGCACAACAGGTTTTCCTCTTCCACTCCGCTCTATCAGCCATCATCTCAACACTCAATCCTTTCTTACCCATATCATCCTTCACAAAGTCCATCCATGTTTTCTTTGGTCTGCCTCTTCTGCTACATCCCTCCACATTAAAACCTAACATTCTTCTCGTTAAATGACTCTCTTCCATTCTCATAACATGACCATACCACGACAACCTATTACTCTTCAACATATCCGTCCCTGGCGCAAGTTTCAAACTTTCTTTAATATATTCCTGATTTTGTCCATTCTTGTAACTCCACACATCCATCTCCACATTCGCAATGGTTTCTTCAATATATTTTTCTTCAAATCAAATCAAATCTTCACCGGTATAGGTGCATAGTTCAAACTCTTGCTGATCAATCAAGTTTTTTTTATTAGTAGCTTTAGCGTAAGTTTTGGAAGATTTAGTTAATCAGTTATTTGGTTCCCATGATGATGCTGTGTGAAATGTCCAGCATTATTCTTTTTTTTTATCTCATATCTTGAAAACAGGAATTTCGCACTTAGACAGTTTCTCCACTGCCGCATAAATTAGCATCCCACGGTAGCTAGCAGACTGCTCGCGCTTGACCCATTTAGTTACAATTGGTTAAAGTGGGTAACAGAACTATTTACATTATAAAAGAATTCTTTATTCATGATGGCGGTTTTAAAGTTGAAGATAGCTGTGACCTTTGTTAGCGTGGCTTTTGTGAGGGTATGAATAGTTTGTGAATAATATATTAAGGTTTGTATACTTTATGTTCGGGATTAGTTTTTGATATTCTAGAAATGTTTTAAATGAGTAGACGTAATCCCTTTGATATACCTACCTACATCCTTCATGTCTTCTCTAATAAACTCAAAATCACTGTCCGCCTCTGTTTATTTCTTTGTCTATGTTTTTATGTTTTTGACGACCTCTGTAGCGCAGTGGGCGAAGACCCGCCTGCGACGCAAAAGGTTGCGGGTTCGATCCCCGCGGCGGGACCAATGTTTGTATGAACTACAAATATTTGTCTCGGGTCTGGGTGTTTCTATGTATAATATGTATGTATTTACAAAACAAAAAGTATCCCAGCATCCAGCATTATTTATTTTTATTTTATTTATTTAAACTCTCTCGCTCGAGGCTCTACTAAGATGCTTGGTAAGAATATTTTGTTGTTTTCTAGCTTGTAAGTTTTTTTTTCTAATATTTCAACAAATATATAAAATGCGCCTCTTTTCAAAGTTCTTAGATACCACATAAATAAATAAATATAAGCAACTTTTTGGCACAAAGAATCAGCATTGCCATTCAGCGTGGCAATGCCGCCAGTGTTTTGGGCACGCTTCCGACTGGCAGTGACCTGGATCAGTTGAGCTATCTATAGATCGTTTTTACGACGATCCTTAGATAGCTTGACTGATTCTATTGTATTTTGTAATTTTATGTACATATTGTAGTAGTTTAGTTTCTGTAAATAAAAAGTTTCAAAAAACAAAAAAAAAGCAACATTAACTTTAAATTCAGTTTAAACATTAAACTCAGTTTTATCCAATAGTTACTTTTTAGTATGTATGTAAAATGTAATTATTTCATTGATAAACATTATCTGTGAACACAACCGCACATTATGTTTATATATAATACATGTATATTCGCAATATCCAAGCCAAGCCGTCTGCTAAGGGCCCGCACGTCTAAGTGTGGTTTAATCAGAGGTTTAATTAGCGCAGTGTAAGATAATCCGCAGATGCGAAGCGTCTGTCACTGCGCACATCTCGCATTATAAAATAAACTTTATTTTCAAAGCGATAGAATTCAAAATTGATCTTTTTGAAATACATTGTTTGGTTTAGAAAGTTACTAATTGGTTAGACTGAACTGAGCTTTCACAGTGTAGTTATAAGATTTAAAATTGATTTGAAGATGGTCATGAAAATTAATCTGTGATGAGTGTAAGATAGTGTAAGTGATATTACTATTGTTTCTGATGTTGGATAGCTTGTAATTGACGTAAGCGTAGACATAAGCGAATGTGGTTTCGGATTGCAGACATTATACGACAATAAAAGACGCTTTTCCCTACTATCTCTTGAATGGATAATAGATTAATAACTATCTCTCATTTTTACTAATTGCTAAAAATTGGCCTATCCTAAGCATATTGATAACGTTTAACGTCTGGAAATCGTAGCATTTAAGCTCCACATCAGGGTTATTTTTAAAACACCGGTAACCTCTCAGGACTGTATTACTATCATCATAAACAAAACCTTTTGTTCTATTACTTTTTACAAAACATAATACATATCTAATAAATTTCAGCCCCCGCCGCCCTAACCCCGCTCCCCTCGCTTCTTACCTATCCTATCGCTTTCCTGACTTCGTGACATTTGGAGCGTTGAATTTAGATATTTTATTTTTGTATGAAATTTGATGAAATAATAATGATGAATTTTTAAAAGTCATAGAACAAAAGTTTTTGTTTATAATGATAGTAATACAGTCCTGAGTTACCGGTGTTTTACTAATAACCCTGTATATTTTAAATGACTATATTATTACAGACAGAATGAAACAAGCTGGCTACCCTATCCATCACAAATCATTTCCAAATTCCAGAACGATAAAAACACCCTCATCGTATTAATTAAGTTACCGTACTATTAATAACAATAAGTCGCGTCCACACCGACGGAAACAAATGATAAATGAGCGGTCAATGTTATTGGTGATCCATTTAGACACCTGCTGTTTGGTTTATGATATTATGACCAAGTCTTTATGTATTTGACGACCTCTGTGGTGCAGTGGGTGAAAGCCCGCTTGGGACGCAGAAGGTTGCGGGTTCGATCCCCGCCGCGGGATAGATGTTTGTATGATCTGCATATATTTATCTCGGGTCTGGGTGTTTCTATGTATAATATGTATGTATTTACAAACAAAAAGTATATAAATAGTATATCAGTTATCTGGTTCCCATAGTACAAGCTTTGCTTAGTTTGGGGCTCGATGATGCTGTGTGAAATGTCCAGCATTATTTATTTTATTTATTATTTATTTATCAACGAGTTAACAGCTCTAGTAAAAAAACGAGCCAAGTGCGAGTCGGACTCGCGCACGAAGGGTTCCTAACCATTTTCTATGAAAACGGCAAAAAATTGAATAGAGCGGCAACAGAAATACATCATCTGTGAAAATTTCAACTGTAAGTTTTGACGAGTCGACCCATTCATCATAAAAAAAACTGTCTATAGATAGATAGATAGATAATTCTTATTTGTATACACAAACACACAGCGAAGAAGATATATAAGAAAAAAATACACTTTAGGTAGACAACTGGCGGCCTTATCGCTGAAAGCGATCTCTTCCAGGCAACCATTAAAAAACATTATTTATTTAACACATTTATTTATTTAATTTTAATGCTGATTTTTAATGATAGAATATTGTATGTAAAAAGTATGTGTAATAATCATGTGTTTTATGGATTTATTATGATCTGAAATAAATTAATAATAATAATAAAAAAAGCATTACGGTCTATCACGGTTCATGAGATACAGCGTAGTGACAGACGGACAGAGATACGAACGGACAGCGGAGGAGTCTAATAGATCCCGTTTTACCCGTAGGGTACGGAACCCTAAAAATCAGTGGCACTCTGGGAGTGCCAAGGTGAATACTTAAACGAGGTGTCGGTAATCGTTCTAAACTTAAAAAAATGCAACAAAAATTATATAGCACCCCATAGCACAAGCTCTGCTTACTTTGGGGTTAGATAATGCTGTGTAAAGTCCATATTTATTTAATGTATTAATTTATTTTGGTTTGTTTAGCTAACATCTCAATAGACAAATTACCCAATAGAGACTATCATTTTAAAATACCCAAATTGGTATCAATTCACGCATCACCCGGATCATCCAATTAAATTATCATCATAATAAATTATAATAAAACAATTTAATGTACCATTTCATACAATTTCCCCATGGGACGTTAAACTATTTTGAAAACGGAAGCCGCAGTCAATTATTCTAATTGAATGTAACGGTTTCCGTCCGTGATAAAATTTATTTTGAAATATCTCTTCAATGTCATATTACTGGGGCCTCTGAAATTCAGAAGTGAGGAAGGAAAAAAATGTATAAGGCTCTAACCAAGGTCAAAATACAATAAATCGTGGTCGTGCTTGCTTATCTTGATAGATCGTCGAAGTTAAGCAACGTACGAAACGGTCTGTAACTGGATGGGTGACCGCCAGTGGCATTTTCATCTTAGCGCTTCCGTGCTTCGTAGGGCACGTCTTGACAATTTAAGTCGTTAAACCATGACGGAGGCCTTAAGGCGGCCTAAAAAATCCATCACCCGAGTTGCCCACTGACTCATACGAACTTATTTGAAACAATTCATGGGTAGTTTACATTGGTCAAGTCAGTAACTCCTCTATCTAGGGCTCATTCTCCTCTATCAACTACGAGTACCGAGGCTCAAAGAGAAAAACAAGATATACGCTTGTAGAATGAATTATTATCAGGACAAAAAGTTTTAAAATGTAGGATAGTAGGTAAAATAGGGTGATCCCGGCGGTCCTACTGAATAAATGCTTTTTGACTAAGACTTTAAGTAATGAAAAGTCTTTTCAAAATTTTGGATTCTGACGGGATTCGAACCCTGAGTTTAACGTGTACATGGCGCTAACCGGTGATTAACCGATAAGTATGAGCATAAGAATTTTGAATCTGACGTCAGTGGTTCTGTGACCGAGCGGTCCAGCTTTAGGAGGATCGTGTGATCGTCGCGGGTTCGAACCCCGTCAGAATCGAAAATTTGATAAGACTTTTCATTTCTTAATGAAATACTAAGTGTGGATTAACATTATAAAAATTACAAAAATAAGACTATGACTTTGACTTAGGGTAAGAAAGTATAAGCATATTTATTTCCACATATTATTTATAAATTTATTTTTTACCTATAGCATATTTTATTTCCAGAAACTAATTAAAAAAAGATCTAAAATAGCTCAGCTGATCCGATCACTGCTAGAATTAGGGTCAATGTTAAAAAAGCTACTTAAATCCCTTTCGATCATTATTTTTTGAAAAGAAAAGTGGATGATAAGCCCAGTTATCCATTAGTGGCAGAAAACAAGCCAACTGAAGATTTTGTTATCACATTGACAAATCTCTTGCTTGGATCGCCTTACGTCTTACTATTTTATGCTTGGGCTACACGCGCGGTAAAATATTCAAAATACACCGCTATTATAGGACTACCAAAAAAAATTTAAGGACAGTTGCAGCAGATGTAGAAAATGATATTGGCATGGTCAGAACTTTTTTTTATTGAACTATCACAAAGTTATCGAAGATTGTAGTCAACCAAAACCGAACAAAATTTTATGAAAACTGTACAAATAAGTACTACAGACAACAATCGCGTACAGACTCTCATTCGAACTATGCTCTCGTATCATCCCCAGTCAGTAAAACCGCAGTAACTATCATAAATCCATGTCTGACTCGTCTCGTCTCCTTTTGAGGTTATAATTTTTTTTTTCTTTTTTTGAGTTTTAACTACAGAAATATGATCAGCAACAGACACCGAGACCGTGGTTAATTTTTTTTTGGTAATTATAAAATAGGGGTGTGCACGACAGTTTACTCGCTGAGTGGGTAAAAAATTCTGTCTGAAAGGTGCCGAAAGTGAGGCCTTGGCCTTAGACGGACGGATAATGGAAAGTTCACTTCAGAAAATACACTTAGTATTAATAAGTGTTTAAGTCAGACAGGGTCGAGCGGATTAGGAGCTCGCTCATTTAGTGTCTCGTTTTAGTAAATTTAAATTTAGAAAAACTTAGCTAGAATAAACTAAGTTACAACTTAATTATGCTAAAATAAAGAATGAGAAAGTTGTATAAGATTTAAGATGGAGAGAAAATAAATATTCAAAGCTCAGATTGAAAAACTTTAAAATCCGATTTACAAAATAAATTGTCATCAAGTAACCCCTATGTAGGTGAATTACTGTACCTAATTCATATTTTTTCTAATCATTTTTTTTATCTTTACCTTCGATCAGGTGGCTGATTTTGACTTAAATAAATAAATCTAAAATGGCGGCACATAACATGCTGCTCACTTGCATAATATTAGTGAGTGTACTAGTGTGCAAGCGAGAGCACATTATATATAAGTTGCGACGGTTCTATAATGAACCGGGTTATTCAAACGATCTACGAGTATTCTTAAATGATGATATTCTTGAATAATTTGCAAATTAAAATCCTCACTTCTCTTACATTTTTAGAAGATAGTAATTACCTATTTGAAGGTTAATGTGTCGGTGAATAGAGGTTCAATATTTGCGTAGTTTAGTTTCATCGCATACCACGTCTTAGTAAACTAATAATGTCACAAGATATTGGACATAGTTTGCTTGTTTAGGCTACATTGTTTCTAAATAAAGTGAAATATTTTGCCTAACTTTATGGTTTAATATCAAAACATACATGTGAAAATAATATTTCTTTGCTCTGAAAAAATTCCCTAGATTTTTTCACAAGATCACATTTCACTCACATTTAGGTTAATTTGACAGTATGATTTTTTCGGTACGATTTTATGAATAAAAATTATACCGTTCGAAAATTGAATTTGATAGTTTGATAGATTCAAAAACAGATTACAAACTCATTCGTTCGTCGCTTTGAAAACTTAATTCCAAGTTCAAAAATTATTTATTTTATTGGCTTTTTAAATTTGGAACTATCTTCGTAATTTTCAACCACATTCTACATCACTCAAAATCTGTACAAAGGATAATGAATTCGCATACCTACATGTAATAGGACCCCAATAGATCACACGGTCGGGTGGGGGACCACTTACCTGTCTCAATTCGATACTTCCTCCCGTAGCTAGGTATTCGGTCTAGTACTAGGTCCTGGGTTGAATTTCAAAGGATACAAGCTAATGGGAAGTCGGGACGTCTGTGAACTAATAGGAATTCTGGAAGCGAGTAATAGGAACTAGAGAATGCGCCACATATTGCAATTTCAAGTGCTTTTGAAAGTAATTGAGATCTTAAATGGTTTTTGTTACAAAGCACAAACATTAATAATGAATTAATCGTTAATAGCCAAGTAGGTAACAGATTCATTATTTTCGTAACAAGAGTCTAGGGTCCATTGAGAATCTGAAATAAGAGCTCAAATGGAAATAATGTCTCAACTCAAACAATAGATTCATTACAAAATTTTCTGATTACGTTGTCATAAAGGTGTCTGAATGCGGATTCCGGATGAAAAGTCCACATACCAAATAACTAAAAAAGGTTGCATTTTTAGATCTCATCTTGTTAGATACCCAATGATATTTTTTATTAACTATAGATACGTTAGGGTCGATTCACATCTGACGGAAGATCCGTCGCGGATTATCGGTCGCGGAACGCCAGAACTGACAAATGTATAGAAAAACACTCGACCGTTCACACTCGACGGACTAACGTATCATCCGTCGAGTGTGAACGGTCGAGTGTTTTTCTATACATTTGTCAGTTCTGGCGTTCCGCGACCGATAATCCGCGACGGATCTTCCGTCAGATGTGAATCGACCCTTATGTTCATAGATATCAAAGTTTAAAATCCGGGCTTGGAACATGTGACTGTCACTGACAAAAACGTCGCTCTGTTTGACGCAAACTGAAGTAAAAATTGTGCTTTATGACAATTTTGGTTCTTCTATTTCCACGCGCTTGTAACCTATCTATATTTTTTCATCATTATAGATACCTTCCCCTTTTGCTTACAAGCGTATTCCGAGGTCTAAATAAATTACCCTGTACACACTAGAAGAACGACAGGAAAAAAATTATACTGTATCACATCACTAGCTTATTTTGACGCGGGTCTGTCAATAAATCTCTAACACGCAGTCAATTTGTCAACCTGTCATTATGTTTGACCGTGTTATGATTGTAGCTAACAGTCCTCGAGAATAGTTTATCTATTTTGAAATCATGTCGTATAATTTTTTTGAAATAAGATAAAATTAAATAAATATAAAAGTAAGTTTATCACAGTCAGGATCAGAGCTAGTGAAAATTTCTATTGTCTAAATGAAAAAGGCGTGATTTTATGAAGATACTATTTCAGTGTTGAAACAATTATTTCGAAACCTACCTGTAATGTATAGCTATTGTCTCAAGCGCTTACGTCACGTGGTCACTGTCAACATGGCTGTTGGACAGAACGGGTGTGTGACTGTAAGAGTGATGAAGTGTTGATGAGCCGATTGTTGTTATCAATAAATGATCTCCGAATATACTAAATATCTCGACATTACATGTGGCGACGAGGACAAACGTGAGTACTTGACTAAGTACATATTAGAGATTTGTATGGTTGCAGAAAAAAAACAGGGGGAAGGGAATGACGATGTTTCTCCCTATAAACATGCAATTACTTACCTGCCTGTTTTGAATGCGTGAAACTATAAGACAACCAGATATTTATTTTGTAGATATTTAAGATACCTACAATATCTACATAATTGCATTCCTGCGTGAAGGAAATAATTTACTGATAAATCATTTTGCAAACCTCACAGAGATTTGACCAGGTTGCACGATTTGTATTTTATTATAAATTGGGGTATTGTGGGCTTATACCACAATAGTGTTTGTATTCCTAGCCTAATTGATTATTTACTGAAATACTTAGCTCGTTTTATTTGCTCATACCAGAGATTTTATTGATGTCATATTGCGCAAAAATGGCAAAAGAAACATGTTGTGCCGACCCCACTTAGTAGGATAAGGCCAGGAAGAAGAAGAAGAGATTGCGCAAAAAATAGCGGCAAAAGGAAAATACAATTTATTTTCTTGTTAAAAAAAAAATATTCCAGACCCATAGCAGATAATACGACGAAACGTCTATTTCATTCGTTCTATTTCACTCAATACAGATAAAATAAGCATCCGACCAAAGAGTTCGTAACCTACTTCACAAACCTCAAGAAACGAAGGAGTATTCATTTACACTTTTAACCTACCGTGATTCTACCATTCTACCGGTACTATATTTACTCTGAGATTCTACCCGACGTGACTGATTGTGTTTTATAATGTAAAAAAAAAAAAAAAAAAAAACAGATTTCTGGATAATGTAATAGAGGCTCTCTTTACGAATGCTCAAGTATGTACAGTCATCCACAAAGGTCGATGAACTAAAACTGTTTCTCATTTATCTAATAATTAAATACTTACTCACCTGAGTAGCGAAATATAACTTTTACTTACTTTTTAGAAATTAAGGATACCTATTGCACATGCAAACTACCTATATCATTACCTATGTGTGAAAGCAGGACTTGTCCTGACCATTAAATTGGAATTCATTGTTGGTAAACTGTTAGCTATGTTGTAGCTGATATGAACAGTGGTAGCAGAAAACATCTGAACATTCAATTGGATTATTAAGCAAGTACCTACCTACCTACATTAAGCAGTGGCTATGTATGCCAACTGGTTATGAAATAAATAACTAGCAGATAATTAAATCTGAACATTAAATTGTTGAAAAATGTGGTAGGAAAGGAAATACTACAGCAGATTTATTAAATCTGAATCATTAAATTGATCGCTAGCAGATTATTAAATCTGAATCATTAAATTGATTGTTAGCAGATTATCAAATCTGAATCATTAAATTGATTGTAAGCAGATTATTAAAATCTGAATCATTAAATTGATTATTAGCAGATTATTAAATCTGAATCATTAAATTGATTTTAAGCAGATTATTAAATCTGAATCATTAAATTGATTATTAGCAGATCATTAAATCTGAATCATTAAATTGATTTTAAGCAGATTATTAAATCTGAATCATTAAATTGATTTTAAGCAGATTATTAAATCTGAATCATTAAATTGATTTCAAGCAGATTATTAAATCTGAATCATTAAATTGATTGTTAGCAGATTATTAAATCTGAATCATTAAATTGATTGTTAGCAGATTATCAAATCTGAATCATTAAATTGATTGTAAGCAGATTATTAAAATCTGAATCATTAAATTGATTATTAGCAGATTATTAAATCTGAATCATTAAATTGATTTTAAGCAGATTATTAAATCTGAATCATTAAATTGATTATTAGCAGATCATTAAATCTGAATCATTAAATTGATTTTAAGCAGATTATTAAATCTGAATCATTAAATTGATTTTAAGCAGATTATTAAATCTGAATCATTAAATTGATTGTTAGCAGATTATTAAATCTGAATCATTAAATTGATTGTTAGCAGATTATTAAATCTGAATCATTAAATTGATTGTAAGCAGATTATTAAAATCTGAATCATTAAATTGATTATTAGCAGATTATGAAATCTGAATCATTAAATTGATTATTAGCAGATTATTAAATCTGAATCATTAAATTGATTTTAAGCAGATTATTAAATCTGAATCATTAAATTGATTTTAAGCAGATTATTAAATCTGAATCATTAAATTGATTGTTAGCAGATTATTAAATCTGGATCATTAAATTGGTACGAAATACCTACAGCAGATGTTTTACATCTGAATCATTAAATTGATATGAAATAAAGCAGATTTATTAAGACTAAATCATTAAATTGATTTGAAATACCTAAAGCAGATTTATTTAATCTGAATCATTAAATTGATCGTTTCTGGTCGCCCTAAGAAATATGTGACTAGCAGTATCACTAGACAAGTTTTACTGTGAAGGTGATCCTACTTTAGTAGGAGTAAGGTGGGAGCGATGATGATGGGCCTAAAGGCATCTGATATTGAAAAAATGAAAAGAAAAGAGCAAGCTAATATTATAGTGTAATAACACCGAAGAGTAATAACACTTCGGTGGCATGGAACTACAAGACGTGTTCTATAACATACCTGGAGCAAACGGTACGGTATCAAATGGCAATATCCAAGCTCAACGCATACTGTTCCCCAAAACAAAGTAAAGTATACGAACGACATACATATTTTCAAGCTTCTCAAACAAAAACCTAACGAGAAGTTTGAAATGTTTATTCAGCAAGCTGATAAATGCCAGTTTAAAGACTGCGATGCAAATATTATTGACCAAGTGACAGAAATAAGATAATGAGATGATATAACATTTGATGGAGTTAATTCGTTCGAAGCAGTTTATAAACGACTAGGTGAGTTTGGAAACACCACACCTGAAAATGACGTTCAGGACGTCAATAAGATTGAACGGAAAACGAAAAAGGTGTTAAATGGAAAAACAAATGACTAAGGATGTAGTAGATGTGTTAATCTGGAGCATGCCTCCCACAGTATGGAATGTCCAGCTAGAATCAAAGATTGTTTGAAATGTGAGTTAATAGGACATTTCAGACAGTATTGTCGTACGAGACAAGGAAAAGAAGTTATGCCACTAAATCGAAGGTAAATCAAGTGAGTGATTTTGAAAGTTGCAAAGAGGAGAGAGAAACAGAATAAATAGGCTCATTCGAGGCGAACTTGTATGTTCGCCTCGGGAACTAAACAAAGAAATCCACATTCTATGTCATTATTGGTTTTGTCATTATTACAAGAAACCTTTTGGGAAATGCTACAGCGATGACACTTGGGATACTCAGGATTGGCTTAAACCTGGAGGAAGTCCATCAAGTCGAAATGGGGAACCTTCCCTAAGCTCAAAGGAGTACTGAACAAATTTATAAAACAACAAATTGATTATTAGCCTATCGATGAGTGTGTACCACCCGTGTCGAAACCCTAACAGGTAATACGTAAATAAGAACTGTTATTAATAAATATTTAACTTACTTAATTATTATTCAGTCGTTTTCGTTATTAGAAGATAGCATAATCTATCGCTTCCTTACAATATTATAATATTTAATTTATTGGTATATATTTTTGGGACACCATTGAATCATTGAACCATCAGAAGATGACGTAAAACCTCTATATTTCAACGATACAAGGTATTAGATCACCAAATACCATCAGGGAACTACAGGACTTCCTGAGGCTCGTAAACTATGTGAACACATGGATCACCAACTATGCAACAGAACCTTTAAAAAAGCTGCTTCGTAACAAAACCATAACAGATTGTGAACGCCGTTACTGTCAGACAGAGAAAGATGCATTGACTTTGGTGTGGGCTGTAGAACACTTCCATAATATATTTTTATATGGTAAAGAGTTCCAACTTGTCACATACAGCTTACAAGCGTTATATTTGGCATTAAATAATAAATAAATGGAAACCTTGTGTTTGGATAGAAAGATTTGCAGTCGTACAAATACCTATAATGTTATTTATCGACCGGGCAAAAAAAAAAAAAAAAAAAAAAAAGCAGATTCCCTAACGAGGGTATGCGACGGTTTAAAGACTTTGACTACTGAATTATCAGACAGTCATATTTGTCAAATTGTCGAACTTGCTAGACCAGTGGCGTTGTCGCTCAAAGAAAAATAGATTGTTCAAGGGAAGATAAGGAAATAATTTAAGTCAAAGAAGGCGTATTTCAATAACAAATGAGTTGACGGTGTAAAAATGTACAAGATCTTTCAAAGTGAACTGACGTGTTACTACGAAGGTTAATGTTAGGTACTAAGAGAAACTAAAATTGGTATTCCATTCCGACCCAACTACGAGAACGTGTTTTAAAAGCTGCTTATGAAGGACATTCCGGCATAGTTGCAATGAAACCAAGACTAGGAACGAAAGTTGTGACAAAGATGTGGCGGTGTGTGCCCAAAATGTGACAAAGATGCTGAAAATTAAGTCAAGTCGTGCAAAAAGTGCACCTTAGTATCTAGGTACTCCAAATCCACCAACCCCTAAGAACCAAAAGAATTATGGGTTGACATTGCTATTGATCTGATGGGGCCATTACCAAGCGGAGATTACCTATTTGTGGTTGTTTACCGGTTGATAACTACAGTAGTTATAAAGAAATTAAGATAATGCCGAAGAATTACTGATGATTAATGATAAGAGATATCTCCCAAGGACCAGTGACACATACAGAGGTGAAAGACAGAGATCAAAACATGAAACAAAAAGGGAAAAGAATATGCTGACAGAAAGAGGAAATCTGAAGACTGTGACTTAATGCCAGGAGATAAAATGTTAACAATATGAAAAAGGAAAATAAACTAAGCTTTAACTATGATACAACAACACACAGTACAGAAAAATACTGTTGGAGGTGTACAAGTACGAAACGACGCGACGAGACTGTCCAAACACATAGAAGGAAAAATGTGGTAGATAGATAGATAGGAAAGTACTTTATTGTATACCACATGGACATTTCAAAATCTGCGGTACCTACTTAGATCTAAAAGAAGATTCAAAGCGAATGGAAAGTGTGAACAGCTAATGAAGAAACAACAAAAAGTTGTCTAAAATAAATATGTATGTACCTACCTACTTATCTACCTAAGTACCTACATCAGAACAACATGTTGGTAAGTTTGGTAAGTAAGTCTTCTTCTTTTATCGAGTCGATGTATCACGATATTCAGAGCCAGCTACCAGTAGGAGGCCACATCCACAGCGTTGCTCGAGCAAGCCATGATATCTCCCAAAGTGCATGTGTAAGTGCAGGTAAGTAAGATGACTAGAATAAACAACTGATTGAAAATTAAAGTTTACTTAAACTACAAAGTTTTATTACTAAGTATATAACCAAATAGGTAACCAGTGTTAAGGGTCTATTACGTACCTATTTAATTAAAATTATAATTAAAACAAAAAAGGGATGTAATGTATAGCTATTGTCTCAAGCGCTTACGTCACGTGGTCACTGTCAACATGGCTGTTGGACAGAACGGGTGTGTGACTGTAAGAGTGATGAAGTGTTGATGAGCCGATTGTTGTTATCAATAAATGATCTCCGAATATACTAAATATCTCGACATTACACTACCTACAATTATTTCGTTCATAGATTAGGCATACCTAACAATTTATTTGTGTTTTTATCTACTATTAGTACGAATATTGCTTTTCTTTTCTAATAATAGGTCCAAAAAAATAGATTACCTTTTCTGTAAATAAAAATCCATCAATCCCATCACTACACAATCCGCATTCAAAAATGGAACTAAAACAGTTTGTTTAAAATTTGAATTCCGAACACGATACTTTTTAATCTTTGAAAACTATATCAGCCAGTGTTCTGAAAATCGAACAACACATTTCGAAAATCGAACTGTCATTTTGACATTGCAAGCGCGTGCGCTGTCCTCCGGGCTTCGGAATCGACTAATTTACGCCATACGGCTTAGCGCAGGAGTCGGCTTAGTTATAAATATCACGCTGGCTACTGTCTCCAGCTGACGGATATGTCATTGTGTAGCAAACCATGGATTATGAAGATGAGAAATAAAGAATGTGAAAAAACACCATAAAGTTTTCTGTTGCAAAATTTTGATTGATGAATTTTTGTTACGGTCAATACTTTTTTGGTTATTTTTGTAAATAGGTTAGAAACATTTTGTAGTGTCCAATATACATTTTGATTTGTAAAGGATAGGTAATTATTATTCTAGAAATTATAAAATGTATACCTATGTGCAATATTGGTGCAATTATGTAGAGTATCTGGTAGATAACGATTATGCAAAGAGCAAGCTTGCCTACGTCATAAACTGTCCTACTAGTAGTAGCCCATAGTACCTTTATTAAATCCTATATAAATATTATAAAGGCGAAAGTTTGTAAGTATGGATGTATGGATGTATGGATGTTTGTTACTCTTTCACGCAAAAACGGCTGGACCGATTTGGTTGAAATTTGGTATGTAGATAGGTGATACCCTGGATTAACACATAGGCTACTTTTTATCCCGATATTCCCGCGGGAACGGGACTTACGCGGGTGAAACCGCGGGGCGCAGCTAGTAGGTACTAAGCCTTAGGAAGCTGCACTCACAATTTAATATAATGAATAATGCTGGACTTTTCACACAGCATCATCTATCTCCAAAGTAAGCAGAGCTGGTGTTATGGGTACCTACTGACTGATAGACTATATATATACGAATTATTTGTAAATACATACATTTTATACATAGAAAACACCCAGACCCAAGACAACTATCTGTAAGTAAAACAATAAACATAAACATTTTAACAAACATTTTTGTTGGAGATCGAACCCGCAACCTTTTACGTCGCAGGCAGGCCTTCACCCACTGCGCTACCAGAGGTCGTCATACATAGTCATACATACATAGTCTTGATCTCACATTTATGTGTCGTGGTATCAGAGAAGAATAATAAATATCCAAATACCTCTGACACACATTCTTCATTTACAGAAAAGGTATTTTTAAAAGAAACAATTCTGAATAAAATTTGTTTTAATTTGTTTAAAGTATTGTGAAAATGTCGACCATCGCTCAACACTAGAAAGGTCTTAGAAATGTCATAGTTGACCTAAAATTTACATTTTCATGCAAAAGACCTTGTCATTCATTTTAAAACTGAACCATATCTTGAGCTACATACCACGAATAAATAACTACATAATGCTGGACTTTTCACACAGCATTATCTAGCCACAAAGTAGAGCTTTTGTTATGGGTACATGACTGATATACTTTTGTTCGTAAATACATCATACATATTATACATAAAAAACACCCAGACCCCGAGACAAATATTTGTAGATCATACAAACATTTGCCCCATGACGGGGATCGAAGCCGCAACCTTCTGCCTCTCAAGCGGACCTTCGCCCGAACAAATCGTTCTAAGATGGCGTCGGATTAACCTGATCGCACACTTAGCCGCGCCGTACGCGCCGCGGTCATTTTTCTATGCAAAAAATGCTGATCAGAAAATGCGGCTCGCCTCTGACGTCAGCAGCATTTTCTCTATTGAATTGACAGTTCGCCGCGTTTGGCTCGGCTGCTCTGTGCGAGCACCCTTATACTACTAGCGTCTTACCATAGAACGTGACATAAAGTTATTCCACCGAATAAATCAAGAATAACCATACATTTTGACAGTTTACACTCCGGAATAACTTTATGTCACGTTCTATGGTAAGACGCCTAGCGTCTTACCATAGAACGTGACATAAAGTTATTCCACCGAATAAATCAAGAATAACCATACATTTTGACAGTTTACACTCCGGAATAACTTTATGTCACGTTCTATGGTAAGACGCCTAGCGTCTTACCATAGAACGTGACATAAAGTTATTCCACCGAATAAATCAAGAATAACCATACATTTTGACAGTTTACACTCCGGAATAACTTTATGTCACGTTCTATGGTAAGACGCCTAGCGTCTTACCATAGAACGTGACATAAAGTTATTCCACCGAATAAATCAAGAATAACCATACATTTTGACAGTTTACACTCCGGAATAACTTTATGTCACGTTCTATGGTAAGACGCCTAGCGTCTTACCATAGAACGTCAAATGTATGGTTATTCTTGATTTATTCGGTGGAATAACTTTATATCACGTTCTTTGGTAAGACGCTTTGTCTTTAACCTAACACATTGCATTGCACTAGGCAGAGCATTGCATTTTTTGATGCCCTTTACTAATGTTAATGTAGGTACAAACACAACTTGCGAATAAACACAATTGACTCTGAAGTTGACTTCCTAGAAATCGTATGTAATGATTAAAAATATACGCTAAAAATCTTAAGCTATAAAATAAAGTCATCCAGAAAATTAGTAAGCTCTAAAACTGGACCTCAGACCCAAAAGTCGGAACATAAAGATAAGGGTCGTCTTAAACATAAAGTTTTTATAACCTCCTGTGGAATCGAACTATTAGGTCCTAGTTGTGTCTTTCTATAAACACGTGATCGTAATATTACTGCCGTAAAGGAATATCTAAGTAAGTTTTGTTGAGACTACATAGTGTGACTTGACTGACGCCACCTAAATCATCTTTTTTTCTTACATGGAAAACAGGCCAATGATGACATGGATAGGTGGTTTCTGTGAATTCCTAAGTAAAGTAAGATAATTTTCGCGCTGTAGTACCTATGTCTGAAACGATACAAAATATAATCCTTAAGTAGTAGGATTCATTCGCGAAGAGTGGAAGGGAGGCCTTTGCCCTACAGTGGGACGAAAATGGCTAAATAATAATAAAACTAGGATTCAAATACTTACTTCAATCATTCAATCAATTTTGAATTACTTTCTATTTCTAATCTTCAATACAATTTTACAATCCTTCGATTTATCATCCGATACTTTACTTTATCTCCTTAGATATTGATCTGGATTGGATAATTCAAAGTTTTCTATACTAGCTGTCCGTTGCGGTGTTACTCGCGTTCCCTCTTGAAAACGTCACTTTCCCTGGATAAAATGCAGCATACCTACGTTCATTAGGGATAATGCAGGATTCTAATGGTGAAAGAATTTAGTAGCAGTAGTTTTGGAGCCTATTCAATTCAAACAAACAAAGAAATCTTTGCTCTTGATAATATAAGTGTAGATTCCATTGATTCTATGAACACCTACAATACAAGCAAATGAATTCTCACACCAATCATTTAGTTCCCAAAATGCTGGTCACAGCAAATCAGGAACCCTATTCCAAGCTAAGACGCCGTTTACACGATCCCATTTTGGCATACCATTCTTGCCTCTTGTTTTCTCAAACTCAACGGAGTAAGAGCTATTATTCTGTGGCAAGAGGCAACAATGGTACCGTGGAAACAGCTCTTAATAGTAAAGTTGACCACACTCGTAAATAATTCTTTTAACGGTGTCATTCGCATCGCTCAGGTAAAAACGCTACGGTTTTTCCGCCATAAAATATTATAAAATAATTCACTTCAATTTTCGGATTTAACAAAATGAGATAAAGTTTTTCTTAAATCATTTTACATTAAAATATAAAGAGTTCTGGGCAAAATCACTCCAGCTTCAACCTATTAAAAATAAAAAAATGACTAGGTTTCCTTCATATCAGTTTATTTAAAAATAAAGTTTTGGACCAAAAATTTTTCAGTTTCGAGGAAACAAAATTTTTTTATTTATTTATTTATTTATTTATAATCTTTTCGACATAATACAGAACCCCATAGAACAGCTAAAATATTAGAAGCATTGCTTGCAAGCCCAAAACTCGAAATTTATGTGAATTTTATGCGTCAGTGTCAAACTATGGGCAGAAATCATTAAACTGACATGAGGGTGTATAAGGGACTGCGTAGTTATACTTTATTAGGATGACCATAAATGCTACGTCAGCAGGATGATGCTAGTGAGGGGCTATGAGACTTGTTTTTAGGTGAATTCTCAGGACTAACGAAATGTTTGCTTAGTTTGGGGCTAGATGATGCAGTGTCAAATGTCCAGCATTATTTATTTTATTAATGTCTATTTCGTTAAGTCCTGAAAAATCAATCTAGAATAAATCTTTATTCTAGATTTATATCTAATATAGATAGATAATATAGATCTATATAGATGTCTAAAAAAACAGCACAGCCAAATAAAGTAACGGTCAAAAACGAATATACCTAGGTGAAAAAGTATCGTTGTCAATTAAAAACTAATAGGTAGGTGTCACTAAAAAAATATTTAAGTACACAAGCAACAAAGTATACTTAGTTTTCCACGTTAAACAAGTTTTTTCTTCAAACTATCAATCAAGAAAAAGTGACACGAAAAGCAATAACAATTTAATCTCTTCTAATTATAAGGCTCAGGATGTCCTTATTACAGCGATTGGCTATTAAAAACAAGCAATTAATTCAATCAACATTCTTATCATTGAGAATGTGTTTGTAGGTATTTTTAAGTCTTTAAATTGAAAATTAAATAAAATAAAATTTATGCGTAAACCAGAATGTTTCAATAAAAATGTATGATTACTAATTAGTACTTAACTCTCATGTGTTATGGGGAAATCAGTCTTGTTTCTCACAATAAAACGAGGACCGCAAAAAGTAATTTTCGCCGTCACTAGCAGAGGGCCGAATCCGCGCTATTGCGAACGGTAAACGATTCATAATAAAACAATAATGTGCCCATCCCACAGTTGCAAGGGTCGCCTGTAATGAATTGCTATTGGGTCTTATGTCTTCATTCGCACTTACAAATGGGGAAAAAACATTAAGATCTTTCTGAGAATCTTAGCTCCTGAGGTCTTAGGTCTGAGGTTTTTTACAGGGTCACGACTGTATCCCCAAGGCGTGGTAGACATTCTCTCGAATCTTTTATATTCCAGATCCTTTGAAGATGTCTAAGGAGTAGTCAGAGGCATGTACAAATACATATTTGATACATGCATCTTGCAGAAGTAAGTATTCCATACGTGACAGGTTGCAAGCCCATCGCCGCCTATAAGAATACTAACTGGTTTCCTCACGATGTTTTCCTTCACCGTTCTGAGCTCATGTTAAAGCGCATATAAATTCTACGAAACGCAAAATCCATTGATGCGCGGCCGGGATTCGATCCCACGACCTTCGGATTGAAAGTCGAGCCATTCGGCCAACACGGCTCTCGGTCTGAGGTAACTTTCTTTATTGTGTTTGAGTGAAATACTATTTCAACCTTCTTCTTGTCTTGTCACTAGTTCATTCGAACCAGAGTGTACTTAAACAATATTGAGCGCGACGTATAGCGACACATCAGCCCAAGGTTTGGATTTCGAGCGCGAAAACGCGACGTAACTTTCGGCTGATGTGTCATAGGGAACTTTAAAAACACTGCGAGTGAATTCAACCGAGCGATCGGTGCCGTACGTTCCTCAGATGAGTTCCTACAGGCGTTCGTGCAATGGACACGTTTTCAAGCTTTTTAAAGTGGTGCACATACATTTTCTTTTTATCTCTAAAGGTCAACCGACATTTGAATAAAGAGATTTTAATTGAAATAACAAAAGAAAACCGCAAAAATCGAAACAAAAGAAGGGAAACAATGGACCCGGCGACGAATCGCGACGCACGAACAAAACTAAACTGCTCATAATGAAAACGAGACGAGGCCGGACAGGGACAGAGCCAAGTAGCGAAGCATACATAACTATACCTAGATACGATCATGTTAAGTGGAAAACATCCAATAGTCACATACATTGTCCTGTCTGCTTACCATGGCCGTCTAGAATCGACTAAAATGTTATTATAATTTAAGGAAAAAGCATTATTTTCATGTAAATAAAATAAAATAAAAAGAGCTTTATTCTCCTTACCACTATTACTACACTATAAGTACTAAACTAATTTAACCCGGTTCAATTGTCCGGTAAGGACTGCCTATGGCAGTGAAAGCCACCTCCAAGTTTTTCATATACCTTTTTTTTTTTTTTTATAACGTCAGAAAATCCATTATGGATACCCGACCGCCGTGGGGACTGCGGAAGGGTTATGTCGGACTTTCACCGACTAAAAACTGACGCATGGCCTGCCTCCATGCATGTCAAGGGGCTCCGGGACCTCCTACGGAACACGCCGGAGTCCCACTCGCATTTTGCCTAAGCACTGTCCCGGGAATGGCACCCACAGCCACGCCCGGCACCCTCGCGGTGCTTACGGCGGCACTCGCCACAGAGCGCCGCCGCCCTCCCGGGGTCCGCATCGTGGACAGTCAAAGTCCCCACTTCAACCACCCGCAGACCCGGAAAGTCCCCTGTTTGGCAGGGGATACCACTCCGCCCCCCTCAACTCGTAATCAAAATCATCTTAACTCAAACGTCATTTTATTATATTCTACTGTAAAGATCCACAATTTTTTTTTTAAATAGGTCAGCATTAACCCCACTTAGCCTGATGATAAGGTGGTAAGAAGGCATATTCTACTCTAGGAAGCTACGGCTTACTACACCCAGACCGCGAAGGCTACCCCGATTTTTTTTTTATTTAGCCATTCTCGTCCCACTGCAGGGCAAAAGCCTTCCCTTCTTCCACTCTTCGCGATCCAACGCTGTAACTGGCCATGTTCTTAGGTGAGAGTCCAAAAAAATTTGAGAACAAATTATAAAAACAAAAATTGCAAAAAAGATTCTAGTCCAAGAGAGTTGTGTTCGTTGATCGGTCATCCAAACACCTTGTGTGTCTGTGTCTACGCAGCATTCGGTCGAAATCACTGTCTCAGTACTTGTTACCATTATTTAATAAATCATTGACCGAGAACAGATCTACACCACACGTTCAAAATTGTTTTCATAAATTCCAACGTATTATTTTTCGCTGAAAACAAACAGTATATTTCTTCAAACGATTGTTTGCTCAGAGGCGCTGTTACATTGAGTCGTTTTCTTTGAATTAATTAGCTGTAAACGTTATGTGGGTGTGCTGATAGCGCGGAAACGTAGAGCTAGCTATGGAATACAGATCTTTGGCCCAATACCTACCTACCTATAAAGGGTCTCTCATTTTGAACTACACAAACTGACAAGGCCTCGTTTTTGGGTTGTAAATAGACGTTTGACCGTATCAATTTAATTTCTAAGCCGATCTAAGGTATCACTTCAAAAATCTTTTATTGATTTTTTAAGACATGTTGCATAATATTTTCAGGGAGAACAGACATTTCACCTATCGCAGCGCAGTTACATCACGCCACACACTTGAATGGACTAAGTTATACAAGAAGCAACAATCAATTGAAATGATAGTCTTTATCGATTTTCTCGGGATTTTCATATCAGAACAAAAAAAATCATGTCATAAATATTTTAAATACCCAGTTCCTGAATTAAGTTAGTTTAAAATAAAAGACCCTCTCTTAATCTCGGCTTGAAAAAATATTTAAAGATCTAAGCATTTTGATGTCTTTTTCTATTCATAGGTTAGTTTCAGGGTCGATATTATTTTTGGCCGTTGTAAGCTAAAATCTCTTGGGCAAATGGGTATATGAAAGACAAATCCTAGACTTTTCCTATACAAATAATTGAGTTTGTTTCCGTTATTGCTATCAATAATTCCATCAGCCTTCGAAATAAACGTCAAATTCTGTTTTTTTTTAACCAAAACCTTGATTCGAAAGAACTAGTGACACAACCAAAAAAATAGAAGCAATTTAAATAATAACTGTATTCTGTTCATACTCTCATCGTTCATACCCTTAGCCTGTAGTAAAAGCACAACTCCAAGCCCAAAACGTAATGTCTAATGTTAATTTGGAATCACGCGCTGCAAAGGGGGTGTGATACTCCATTTAGCTAGGGGTTGATTATATTATAAAAAAACACGATCACAATTGTATCCAAGGCGTTGATATTCTTTCCATTCAAAATTCAAATTCAAAATTATTTATTTATAACAAAGTACATAGAAAACATTGATTACGAGTACAATAGAACTGCAAAAGTTTAATAAACTATGTAGCAGTCTCAACGCCACCTCCTTGACATTATTACAACATAGTTCTGAAGGAAACTTTATGTGGGTATCATATAACACTATAGAGAAATCAACTTTTACAGTGTAAAAAGTATAAACTTTCTGGAGCAAGATTCGAGTCAGTCAGGAGGATCCTGGAAATAATAAATATGTTAATGTGCTCGACGAGGCGAAAAAGGGAAGTCTTTGAGTGAGATCAAGCGTGAACTATCTGTATTCTGTGGTGAAGCTCAAGACCGATCTGGATGGAGAGTCACCGTGGACACCCTTTTCCCCATCGAGAGGACATAGGAACCTGAAGAAGATGTTAAGTTAATCAGTATTCTGGACGTCCATAATACTTTTTTGTGACACATAGATAATGTTAGCTCTGCCTTTCGCGCTGCATGTATGTGCTGCTGCTGTATGTGGGTTTGATTCAAATCCATGATAAGTATTTTAGTATTAACTTAAATTTGAAATAGCACTTAAATTACTACTGATTCAATTGGAAGATGAATATTTGATTTGTTTCAATTTGCTTCGTTTGCTTTGAATAATATAATATTGAAGTACTTAAGTAATCGACCCAGGTAATGTTTGCCAAGGTCATATAGCAAGTGGGAATCCGTGGTCTACCTACCCCTTTGGGAAAGAGGAGTGATTTTATGTATCATAAACATTTTAAAAAATGTTTCCCATTTTCCCGCGTACCAAATTCAATTACAGTGTGCAGTTATGCAACGTTCCGCGGCTTTCAGATTTTTGTGATTTATGACTGCGGTTCTGGTCTTACGTGTATTAGTGCGGAAATGTATGTTCCTTGCGGCCGATAAACGAATTTTAACTGGGCCAAGCAGCTTTCGTTGTCATAATACGGTGTTTAGGAGCGAAATGGAAAGGAAAAGGGGAATATTTGTTTATATAAGTTTTTTCTGTGAGTAAAGTCTGTGGACGATGATGAACCTAATTTGTTATACTGTTAGGTCAGGTCTATCCCATTTCTCTCCAATCGACTCTCTCCTTCGAGACCTCCCACCACTGTCTCTTAAAGAAAAAATACCGTGTTTCAAAACGTCCCCCATTTTTTTTTTACTTTAATCCTATTATGGGGTTTTTCAATTTTAAATTACTTATTAGTATTTTTTTTACCGTAGTGTGTAAAACAATGGCGCATTGGCAAATTGGCACAGGACAGAGGCAAATGGCAGAAAGAAACAGCCAACAGGGGGATGGTAAAGGCTGATGATGATTATGAAAAGCTGAAGAACCAGGATGCATTCTGATCTAAAGTGACGCTCATAATGCAACTATTTGCAGCATCCAATCTAAGGAATACCAAGCAAAGTGTCGCTAGACATGCTCATATTAAATTGTCGTAACTTTAATTAACCAAACTGGATCAACTACGAGCATAAACAGTCCATAGGTAGGTTCACCCTTTGGATTCACTTATAAAAGTATACTTATAAAATCCTTTGCTACAAAAAAGTAACTGTTTAAGAAAAAAACAGTGGCACTCCAGGAGTGCCGGCTGAAGTAAAAACTTGAACGGTTCTAAACTTGATAAATAACCCGGTGTCGGTGAGCAGTAACGTGACTCGTTCGTGACCTTTTCGAGGCGAATCCAAGAATTTTATCTCATCTCTAAACTGCCGAACGCGCCTAAAGAAGTTTTCACTTCAAAATTAGCCCAAGTTGCCTGATTATTTAAGCGTTGGCGGTACGATCTTGACGCTTTTGAGAGAGAGTGGTGGGAGATCTCGAAGGAGAGAGTTGGTTAAAGAGATACGGAGGAGACCTTTGCCCAGTAGTACGATAAAATAGGTAAAAAAAAAGTTACCTGGACTATTTAATATTTATGTACCAACGAATTGATTGACTTCTTATTCAACAAAATTGGTTTAGTTGTATAAAAGCTACTTGTTTATTTATTTTTAAGAACAAAACATTTTGTTTCATTCATTCATTCATTTTGTAAATAGAAACGTTTTTTCGAATTTCCACTTGTTTCTCCATGTTTTATTTCAGACTATACTCGATTAGAATTGCTGACGGGATTTGAATTGCTTTACAACGAGTTATAACAGACAAACCTACCGACTTGCTCAAATTAATGGACACGATTTTATAACCTGATATCTGGATAATCGTTTTAATCGCCCTAGTCAATTTACTCGTAGCTCGCTTATGCAGTTTGCTTCGCTCGCCAATACATTTCTTATTATTCTGATATATTTACCGATTTTGAATGATATTTTAGTGCTTATAGTATCAATGCAAAATAAAATTACAATTTAAGTCGACCATGCACTTTATTTTAACAATTAAATTGTTAAAGTCAATATCAATTTCAATAAAAATAATATTTTTAATCGTTTTAAACAAGCTGCATTTAATAATCCTTTTTTGCGAGTGCTTAAAGTAAGTAGGTATCTTCAAACGAACCTATAGATTACAGAATATCAGTAAGATATGAACCAGTTTCTTTGAAGTGTGTCAGTGTGTTGGCTGTGCTCAATCAGGAACAGTCAGCAAGCAGTTGATTTCAAATACAAAATACAAATACATTTATTGCGCGTAAAAAGAAAGCACACATACAAAAAAAAATACAAAAACAGACAAAAAATAAGATCGTGACGCAGGTTAGAAAGAAAAAAAAAGACATAAAAATATTCAGACATTTGTCGCTTAAAGGAGAATGGGCATCCCCGCCCAAATCAAAAAACTATCGCCCGCAGAGTGGGCGTATGGTGGAATGGGTAGACCTTCAAAAACACTCCATTTCATTGTATGACAGCTAAAAAATCCATCCTACAGAAATCGAGATATTTGCAGTTAAATGTGGTGACTTTTACCATCATGTTTTTTGACTTACAGGCTTCCCGCAGATAAGCCATTATGGGCATTCGATAGAACTTTAGAAGCACTATATTTCATTGTATGACAGCTAAAAAATCCATCCTGCAGAAATCGAGTTATTTGCAGATAAAGGTGGTGACCATCATGTTTGTTGACTTACAGGCTTCCCGCAGATAAGCCACTATAGGCATTCGATAGAACTTTAGAAGCACGACATTTCATTGTATGACAGCTAAAAAATCCATCCTGCAGAAATCGAGATATTTGCAGTTAAAGGTGGTGACTTTTACAATCATATTTATTGACTTACAGGCTTCCCGTAGAAAATCTACTATGGGCATTCGATAGAACTTTAGAAGCACTACATTTCATTGTATAACAGCTAAAAAATCCATCCTCCAGAAGTCGAGATATTTGCAGTTAAATGTGGTGACTTTTACAATCATATTTATTGACTTACAGGCTTCCCGCAGATAAGCCACTATGGGCATTCGATAGAACTTTAGATGCACGACATTTCATTGTATCACAGCTAAAAAATCCATCCTGCAGAAATCGAGATATTTGCAGTTAAATGTGGTGACTTTTACCATCATGTTTTTTGACTAACAGCCTTCCCGCAGATAAGCCACTATGGGCATTCGATAGAACTTTAAAAGCACGACATTTCATTGTATGACAGCAAAAAAATCCATCCTGCAGAAATCGAGTTATTTGCAGTTAAAGGTGGTGACCATCATGTTTTTTGACTTACAGGCTTCCCGCAGATAAGCCACTATAGGCATTCGATAGAACTTTAGAAGCACGACATTTCATTGTATGACAGCAAAAAAATCCATCCTACAGAAATCGAGATATTTGCAGTTAAATGTGGTGACTTTTACCATCATGTTTTTTGACTTACAGCCTTCCCGCAGATAAGCCACTATGGGCATTCGATAGAACTTTAGATGCACGACATTTCATTGTATCACAGCTAAAAAATCCATCCTGCAGAAATCGAGATATTTGCAGTTAAATGTGGTGACTTTTACCATCATGTTTTTTGACTAACAGCCTTCCCGCAGATAAGCCACTATGGGCATTCGATAGAACTTTAAAAGCACGACATTTCATTGTATGACAGCAAAAAAATCCATCCTGCAGAAATCGAGTTATTTGCAGTTAAAGGTGGTGACCATCATGTTTTTTGACTTACAGGCTTCCCGCAGATAAGCCACTATAGGCATTCGATAGAACTTTAGAAGCACGACATTTCATTGTATGACAGCAAAAAAATCCATCCTACAGAAATCGAGATATTTGCAGTTAAATGTGGTGACTTTTACCATCATGTTTTTTGACTTACAGCCTTCCCGCAGATAAGCCACTATGGGCATTCGATAGAACTTAAGAAGCACGACATTTCATTGTATAACAGCTAAAAAATCCATCCTGCAGAAATCGAGATATTTGCAGTTAAATGTGGTGACTTTTACCATCATGTTTTTTAATTTACAGCCTTCCCGCAGATAAGCCACTATAGGCATTCGATAGAACTTTAGAAGCACGACATTTCATTGTATGACAGCTAAAAAATCCATCCTGCAGAAATCGAGATATTTGCAGTTAAATGTGGTGACTTTTACCATCATGTTTTTTGACTTACAGCCATCCCGCAGATAAGCCACTATGGGCTTTCGATAGAACTTAAGAAGCACGACATTTCATTGTATAACAGCTAAAAAATCCATCCTGCAGAAATCGAGATATTTGCAGTTAAATGTGGTGACTTTTACCATCATGTTTTTTAATTTACAGCCTTCCCGCAGATAAGCCACTATGGGCATTCGATAGAACTTTAGAAGCACGACATTTCATTGTATGACAGCAAAAAAATCCATCCTGCAGAAATCGAGATATTTGCAGTTAAATGTCGTGCTTCTAAAGTTCTATCGAATGCCTATAGTGGCTTATCTGCGGGAAGCTTGTAAGTTAAAAAAGATGATGGTAAAAGTCACCACATTTAACTGCAAATATCTCGATTTCTGCAGGATGGATTTTTTAGCTGTCATACAATGAAATGTCGTGCTTCTAAAGTTCTATCGAATGCCTATAGTGGCTTATCTGCGGAAAGCTTTAAGATAAAAAAGATGATGGTCACCACCTTTAACTGCAAATATCTCGATTTCTGCAGGATGGATTTTTTAGCTGTCATACAATGAAATGTCGTGCTTCTAAAGTTCTATCGAATGCCTATAGTGGCTTATCTGCGGGAAGCCTGTAAGTCAAAAAACATGATGGTCACCACCTTTAACTGCAAATAACTCGATTTCTGCGGGATGGATTTTTTAGCTGTCATACAATGAAATGTCGTGCTTCTAAAGTTCTATCGAATGCCCATAGTGGCTTATCTGCGGGAAGCCTGTAAGTTAAAAAAGATGATGGTAAAAGTCACCACCTTTAACTGCAAATAACTCGATTTCTGCAGGATGGATTTTTTAGCTGTCATACAATGAAATGTCGTGCTTCTAAAGTTCTATCGAATGCCCATAGTGGCTTATCTGCGGGAAGCCTGTAAGTTAAAAAAGATGATGGTAAAAGTCACCACCTTTAACTGCAAATATCTCGACTTCTGGAGGATGGATTTTGTAGCTGTCATACAATGAAATGTCGTGCTTCTTAATTTCTATCGAATGCCCATAGTGGCTTATCTGCGGGAAGCTTGTAAGTTAAAAAAGATGATGGTAAAAGTCACCACCTTTAACTGCAAATAACTCGATATCTGCAGGATGGATTTTTTTGCTGTCATACAATGAAATGTCGTGCTTTTAAAGTTCTATCGAATGCCCATAGTGGCTTATCTGCGGGAAGCCTGTAAGTTAAAAAAGATGATGGTAAAAGTCACCACATTTAACTGCAAATATCTCGACTTCTGCAGGATGGATTTTTTAGCTGTTATACAATGAAATGTAGTGCTTCTAAAGTTCTATCGAATGCCCATAGTGGCTTTTCTACGGGAAGCCTGTAAGTCAATAAATATAATTGTAAAAGTCACCACCTTTAACTGCAAATATCTCGATTTCTGTAGGATGGATTTTTTTGCTGTCATACAATCAAATGTAGTGTTTTAGAAGGTCTACCCATTCCACTATACGTCCACTCTGCGGGCGATCGTTTTTTGACTTGGGCGGCGCTTCATACATGCCTGCCCGTTCTCCTAAAAACACTATTCAACTACTTAGAACTTCACTATTTAGAATTCGACTTCTAAAAAAAGTTATTGTCTCTACCATCAGTAATAAGTAATGGATTTCCGTTGCTACTTTGCCTCTTTATGTGAAGGTCTTGTTTGAGCCGTGTTGGCCGAATGGGGTTGTGCCTCGATTTTCAATCCGAAGGTCGTGGGTTCGAATCCCGGCCACGCATCAATGAATTTATCGTATCGTAAAAATATGCACTTTAACACGAACTAGTTCACAAATAGTACCTATTTTTAAAATCGTTGAAGGGCTTGCAGCCTGTCACGTATGCAATACTTACTTCTGCATGATGTGGGCATGGATCAAAAATGTATTTGGATATGCCTCTAACTACCCCCTTAAACATCTTCAAAGGATCTGGCCTAAAAAAGATCTTAGAGAATGTCTACCGCGCCTTGGGGATACAGTAGTGACCCTGTTTACGTTTTTTTACATTACTATCTACATCTAAGTAGGTATATACGTCACAGCAAAGACAATTATGGTCAATTGCTGATTAAACAACCAATCTACATACAAACAAGCGCAGTCAGTTGACACTACTAATAAGGCTGGTATAATTCATTGCGTTTGACTGTTGCTGATTAGGTCATTTTGATTGGCAAATAGGTTCGGATCTTGAAAGGGCATCTTATACCTAATAAGTAATTTTGACGACCTCTGTGGCGCAGTGGGTGAAAGCCCGCTTGGGATGCAGAAGGTTGCGGGTTCGATCCCCGCCGCGGGATAAATGTTTGTATGATCTGCTAATATTTATCTCGGGTCTGGGTGTTTCTGTGTTATCATGTATGTATTTACAAACAAAAAGTATGTAGTATATGAGTCTAGTACCCATAACACAAGCTCTACTTTGGGGCTAGATGATGCTGTGTGAAAAGTCCAGCATTATTTATTATTTATTTATTTATATAAGTCAGGTCCCAACTCTGGTAAATGAGATTTTATGTCCTTCGACGTCAATTCCACGTGCTCTCTGAAGCAAGAACGCGCTCTGTTGATGTTGCCACAGGCGGTCACCCATCCACTTATACTCCGTTTATAACATTGCTTACTTTCGATGATCTATCTAGAACGATTAAGCAAGTATTCACCATGAGCGCTCCAGCATAAAATATACACACGTACTTTATCTAATGTAATTTTTAGGTTACTAAAACGTCTATGTATCTATTTACAATCTGTCCGAAAAAAATCATTTTTCAATCAATAAATATTTTTTTAATGGAGCGATCCGAAGATCAATGTCTAATAACGAGAGCTAGGTGTAGATAATTCTTTAGAAATACCTAAAAACTTAGATAGAAAATTATTAAAGTTTTTCAAAAGATTTTTTGATTTTGATTATCACTCCAGTAAACTCTTTATTTCCAAGCCATAAAAAGTTTAAGCCTCCTCGCAGACTGCAGACTTTCTATCGGCCGATAGATGAGACGGAATGTACGTCGGCTCGTAATTAGTATGGAGAAGTATAGCCCGTCTCAACTATCGGCCGATAGAAAGTCTGCTGCCTGCGAGGGATCTTACAAATGTTAAAATAAACGTTTTCAAAAACGTAAAATACCACCCAGAAATAATCAGAACATTGCCGTACATCGACATAGAAACATCCAAACAAATGTAATCAAATAAAACAGATGCTCACATAAAACGAACTGTAACTGTACATACGAGGTAAGAAGATTACACCAAGTCTACGGTGCTTTTATTAGTAAATACGTTGAATGAGCCTATTTCCACCTACTATGTACTTTAAAATTATATTTATTCACAGAAACTAAGCTACTGCAATATGTACATAAAATTACAAAATACAATAGAATCAATCAATCTAAGGATCGTCTTAAAAACGATCTGTAGATAGCTCAACTGATCCAGGTCACTGCCAGTCGGAAGCGTGCCCAAAATACTAGCGGCATTGCCACGATGAATTGCAATGCTGATTCTCTATCCATTTTGAATTTAAATGCCATACTTACGTAAAAAAATTCAGTGCGATAAGCTATTGTTTTTTAGAAGAGAGCTCATAGGCACCTTCCGGGTAGGCACGCTCCATCGTAGAACTCACTCTTGCCTGTGTACAAAGTTCCGAGGACAAGAGCCGACCCATTCATTCATCATAAAAAAATACATAATATGAACCCATGTGAAAAAAATTATTATAAGGTAGTTTGAGTTTGAATTTTTATAATTTTTAGAGATCTTTATTACAAAAATATACAAATAGTGTACCTGGTCTACAGATTTCTGTAAGTCCATGATCATCATCGTCATTGGCCTGCCCTTATCCTGCTTATGCGGGGTCGGCACAACATGTTCTCCTTCTCCACTCTCCTCTATCACTCGTCATCTCCACATCCACTCCTTTCTTACCCATATCTTCTTTCACACAATCCATCCATCTTTTCTTGGGTCTACCTCTACTTACAGCTCCATCCACATTCATTTCCATCACCCTGATCCTGTAAGTCCATGTTATTAGAATATTTTAGTTTGAAACTATATCGCAGAGAATGAGCCTATCTATCTATTCTTTTCTCTGTAAAACGATCAATAAAAGGCACTGTTTACCTTTCAGGCAGACAGCTGCCTATATTTAGTCGAAGGTCTATGGCATTGTTTGGATTTGTACTTGAACTAGTTTTTCCTACAAACGGTAGTATTGATGTCAGTTTACTGTTACGTGTAAACAGGTAACAGGTTACAGGCGTGACGCTGATTATGGTCGAACTGCATCTGTATTACTTCTTCTTCTTAGTCGTATCACTCTTGACAGAGTGGTCGTGGTCGTCAGGTCGGGAGTTGTGTGGCTCGCTGCACAATTCTGCGCCATTCGTCTCGGATGGTGGTCTTTCTGGAGCACTCATTTAAGGGTCTGTCCAGCGCTGCCTTCACTTGGTCCGTCCATCTCATTGGAGATCTACCTCGTGGCCACCCTCAATCTTCACCCTCAATCTTTCCCTGAACCACAAGACGTTCTGTATTACTAAAAATCTGTTTATTTTATTTTTGAATTTTCGGTAAACTAACAGCTAGGTAAAGGAGAACGGGCAGGCATGTATGAAGCGCCGCCCAAGTCAAAAAACGATCGCCCGCAGAGTGGACGTATAGTGGAATGGGTAGACCTTCTAAAACACTACATTTGATTGTATGACAGCAAAAAAATCCATCCTACAGAAATCGAGATATTTGCAGTTAAAGGTGGTGACTTTTACAATCATATTTATTGACTTACAGGCTTCCCGCAGACAAGCCACTATGGGCATTCGATAGAACTTTAGAAGCACTACATTTTATTGTACGACAGCTAAAAAATCCATCCTGCAGAAATCGAGATATTTGCAGTTAAAGGTGGTAATTTCAACCATCATACGAGTATTTTTTGACTTACAGGCTTCCCGCAGATAAGCCACTATGGGCATTCGATAGAACTTTAGAAGCACTACATTTCATTGTACGACAGCTAAAAAATCCATACTGCAGAAATCGAGATATTTGCAGTTAAAGGTGGTGACCATCATGTTTTTTGACTTACAGGCTTCCCGCAGATAAGCCACTATGGGCATTCGATAGAACTTTAGAAGCACTACATTTCATTGTATAACAGCTAAAAAATCCATCCTGCAGAAGTCGAGATATTTGCAGTTAAAGGTGGTGACTTTTACCACCATACGAGTATTTTTTGACTTACAGGCTTCCCGCAGACAAGCTACTATGGGCATTCGATAGAACTTTAGAAGCACTACATTTGATTGAAAGATATCTCGATTTCTGCACGATGGATTTTTTAGCTGTCATACAATGAAATGTAGTGCTTCTAAAGTTCTATCGAATGCCCATAGTGGCTTATCTGCGGGAAGCCTGTAAGTCAAAAAACATGATGGTCACCACCTTAAACTGCAAATATCTCGATTTCTGCAGGATGGATTTTTTAGTTGTCATACAATGAAATGTAGTGCTTCTAAAGTTCTATCGAATGCTCATAGAGGCTTATCTGCGGGAAGCCTGTAAGTCAAAAAACATGATGGTCACCACCTTTAACTGCAAATAACTCGATTTCTGCAGGATGGATTTTTTAGCTGTCATACAATGAAATGTAGTGCTTTTAAAGTTCTATCGAATTACCATAGTGGCTTATCTGCGGGAAGCCTGTAAGTAAAAAAATACTCGTATGATGGTTAAAGTCACCACCTTTAACTGCAAATAACTCGATTTCTGCAGGATGGATTTTTTAGCTGTAATACAATGAAATGTAGTGCTTTTAAAGTTCTATCGAATGCCCATAGTGGCTTATCTGCGGGAAGCCTGTAAGTCAAAAAACATGATGGTCACCACCTTTAACTGCAAATATCTCGATTTCTGCAGGATGGATTTTTTAGTTGTCATACAATGAAATGTAGTGCTTCTAAAGTTCTATCGAATGCCCATAGTGGCTTATCTGCGGGAAGTCTGTAAGTAAAAAAACATGATGGTAAGAGTCACCACATTTAACTGCAAATATCTCGATTTCTGTAGGATGGATTTTTTAGCTGTCAAACAATGAAATGGAGTATTTTTGAAGGTCTACCCATTCCACCATACGCCCACTCTGCGGGCGATAGTTTTTTGATTTGGGCGGGGATGCCCATTCTCCTTTATAAAACATTAAAATAACACATGTAAGGTAAATACCTACTTACCCTTAGTACACAATAAATGAATGGATTGAATTGAATTGAATTGAATGGTATTTTAAAGATAGATAGTTGTTCTAAATCACGTAGAGGGGTTGGTCTTAATGCACACGCAACAGAAACAGATCTACACACACACAATTAAGACACAACTTGAAAACAAATAGCAAGAAGACTTAAGCACTTAAGCTTAAAAGTTTAAAGCTGGTGAAATATCGAATGACGAACATAAAGACGGAATGTTGAAAGCCATACCTATCGATATCGAAATCAAGGAACACCAGATCGATTGCTCAATTCAATGTTACCTTAGATATTGCGAAGCTGTGGTTACCCTGTTAATTCAAAATAGCTGACACGGCCAAAGTCATAAGCTTGTGTTTTGACGTGGTTTTGACAGAGAACCAGTCCGATTCAAATATAGGAAGGTACCTATACTTAGTAGGTACCTACTTTTTTTTTGCTTTTCATTATTATTATTAAGTACTGTAAAAAACACGTCGACCCGAGAACAATAATATTTGCATTTTATATTTAAAATTACAAAACAAATTAAAGCATACAGCATTGTTCGCCATTCCGCTCAAACGCAACATGCGATTCACTCGTTTGTGGCTGAGCGACACAATTCTATAATGACAGGATTTAAATGTTATTGCAGCTTTTGTCACTATACGTATCACGCACAGTGAATGAATTGGTATATTACTTACAGTAGTAACTAGAGTTCTGTGATCACGCGCTAAAATTGGCACTATAACACGCGCTTGTTGAAAATTGCCAAAAGATGGCGCTGATATAAATTAAATAAAAATGAAACAAATCATAGCATAGAATAAAATAAAATTTATTTTATCCACAATACAGAAGTAGGTAGGTACATGAAATCTGGACAGTAAATAATAATTTAGTTGGCGGAAAATAATGCTTTAATTTTTTTTTTTTTTTTTTTTTAATAATGCAGCATTTGCTGTTGCAAGGCTGCAAGGTCCAAGGTGGAGCGCTGCAAGTTAGTTTACAATCTCAAGTATTCAAATACAAATATTTTTAAGTTTTTATTGAAAAAGAGAGAAAAGAGCCGTGTTGGACGAATGGGGTTGTACCTCGACTTTCAATCCGAAGGTTGTGGGTTCGAATCCCGGCCGTGCTTCAATGGGTTTTGCGTTTTGAAAAATTGATATACGCTTTAACATGGGCTCTAAACGGTGAAGGAAAACATTGTGAGGAAACCAAATAGTATTCTTATAAGCGGCGATGGGCTTGCAACTCGTCACAATATATATTTGGACATGCCTCTGACCAGGCGCGGTCGCAGCCTGAAATTTTGGGGGGGGGTCACTACTGAATTTTTGGAGGGGTTACTATACTAATATTAGACTTTATTGCACAATAAACAAGATTTTACTATTAGACGTATACGATTTTGGGGGGGGTCATGTCCCCTGTGACCACCCCCCTCGGACCGCGCCTGCTTCTGACTACCCCCCTTAGACATCTACAGAGTACCTGGAATACATAAAAAGGTCTGAGAGAATGTCTACCGCGCTTTGGGGATACCAGTCGTGACCCTGTTTACGTTTACGTATTGAAAAAAATCTTAATAGTTGAAAACAGTGTCAAGAAGCCATAAATATTAAGCACAAAAATGACTCTACACTCATACTTCAGTGCCTCGGGCATCATTGAGATGGCGTATATCTAAGGCTGCTGGCAGAAGCTGGATGCGTCGAGCTGAGGACAGGGAGGCCTATGTCCAGCAGTGGACTGCTATAGGCTGATGATGATGATATCTACTTGCCCAACACAAAGCTTACCTTAATATAAAAAACCTCTGACCTCTGTAGCGCAGTGGGCGAAGGCCCGCCTGCGACGCAAAAGGTTGCGGGTTCGATCCCCGCGGCGGGACCAATGTTTGTATGATCTACAAATATCTGTCTCGGGTCTGGGTGTTAATATGTATGTATTTACAAACAAAAAGTATATCAGTCATCTTAGGACCCATAACACAAGCTCTGCTTACTTTGGGGCTAGATGATGCTGGGTGAAAAAGTCCAGCATTAAAAAAAAAAGCAACCGCATATTCCATGGATCGTTTCTTTCAACGTTTAGAGCTCGTTTTAACGCATAAATTAAAATACTTGATAAGAATTTTTGTATTTTAATTAAAGCAAAACCACCTTTCCTTGGAGTTGTATCGCCTACCTATAGCTAAGACGTCCCAAACTTTCGTTAACGAATTCACGCGTTGACTGTGAAAATACCGAAAAATAATTATGTTACCATTTCATTATAATTTCCCGCCAAAAACACAATGGACGGAGAAAATTACAATCTTCAAGATGGAATTTTCTTGATGTTTGCCTTAGAGGGGTAACGAACTGAGTGCAGAACGAAAGGTATTGTAAAAAAAAAATGGTTGTCTGTAAAGTCGGTTTACTGACGATAGTTGAACGTGACAACGTTTGTGCTTCTTTGTCGCTCGCTCCGCGCTCTCGCTTGCACTTCAAGCCTTACATGGAACGCCTCAGAGCGAGGTAACGCCGCATTTTTTCGTGCGTGCAGCCGGCTCTATCGAATTATAAGACGTTGTCACGTCAAAAGTTTTGATGACAAAGAACGCTTGGGACGCAGGAGGTTGCGGATTCGATCCCCGCGGCGGGATAAATGTTTGTATGACCTGCAAATATTTATCTCGGGTCTGGGTGTTTCTATGTATAATATGTATGTAATTACAAACAAAATGTATATATGTAGTATATCAGTTATCTGGTTCCCATTGTACAAGCTTTGTTTAGTTTGGGGCTAGATGATGCTAGATGATGCTAAGAACAATAATTGAATGAACAAACTACAACTGAACTCTACTGTCTGGTAGAGATTTTTCAGCTATAAGACTGCCAATTGCATAGAATTGTTAAGTTTTTTAGTTAGTTTTATATTCTTGTTTTATTTTTTATGTGGAGTGGTGTGGTGAAGCGCTCGTGGTCGTGCTTGCTTAGTCGTTCTTGATAGATCGTCTAAGTTAAGCAACTTTCGAAACGGTCTGTAAGTCGATGGGTGGCCAGTGGCATTTTCATCTGAGTACTTCCGTGCTTCGGAGGGCAAGTTAAATTGTCGGTCCCGGCTATTTAAGTCGTTAAGCCATGACGGAGGCCTTAAGGCGGCCTAAAAACCCCGTCACCAGAGTTGTCCACTGACTCATACGAACTTCTTTTACTTATTGTGGTATGGTATTCAATAAGGTATTTTCTATTCTATTCTGCCAAGTAAAGTTTAACCATAATTAACACATCTTTTAAGAGAGATTTATAAAGTGTAAGACTTTATTATACACTGGAGAGCATTGAATTCGGGTCTCCCGGAATCCGGTAAAGAAACTTATTTTAAGTAGTATTAATTTGTCTATTAAATACAATTTTTTTCATTAAGCTAGCATTCTTCGTTTTTGAGATTTATAGGTTTCTTTACCGGACTTCCAATGACCCGAATTGATTGCTCTCCAGTGTACTATTTTACCTCGTTTCAGTACCTTAGACATCTTTTAAAGATCCCTAATTCTACAATTATAGACTAGTATATCGCGCCTTGTATAATGCCTTGGATACACTCGCGATCTTGTTTTGTTTTTGTCACATAGCTTGCTCATTACGCCTCTGTATTGCTAACTTGCTACAGTTTTATGATTGGCTGACTCTAGGAATTCTTTTGCGATTTCATTTTAAGGTGACGCATTGATAAACAATTATTTGAAACCAGGCGCCACGCCCCCATGAGCTTCCCGCAAGCAGCTCATACCCCCTGCTCATTTTAGGTGGTTTGCATCCGGCGGAGCCGCGCGGTGCGCCGCGCGCCGGCCGCCCGGCTGAGACGAACTCGCTCGCTTTTCGGTGTTGACATAAGACTACATGGAGTCGCCTTACATTTATTTATTTTTGGAAATATTTTCCTTTTTGGACGATACGCATGGTGGCTAGACGAAAAAAAGTGTTAGATTTTGCGTCACGACACCATGTTTAGGTCAAATGGTGTCGGTCACCGTGCAAAGTGCACAGTCGCAAAACAGTCCATAGATTGTTATATTGTTAGTACGCAGTACGCAAGAGCATTTCTAGGATTTCTAGAATTAGTAAAAAAAATTAAAATACAAATCAAGTAGGTACATCGGGACCCCATTGTTTCGCCGAAAAACTATCTTCATAATTTTTCATCCCATAACATGTTTTCATAGTATCAAAACCAATAATATTAGGATATCATAATCCCACTCATAATAGTAAAGCTGAAAGTTTGTGAGTTTGTTAAGTTGTTTGCGTTTCAATCACGCCTAAACCAGTGAACCGATTTGGATGAAACTTGGAATAGGTGTAGATAATGACTTTAGAATAGCTTATAGGCTATTCAAAATGTTGGTACCACGCGGGCGAAGCCACGCGCAGAAGCTAGTGTTCAGTAAATATATCATATTTTTTAGCATAATGATTTTAATTAATAATTTTGTAATACATAATCAATCTTTAGCCTAATTTTAAAGGATATAAATAAACATAAATGTCATAATGATAACAATTAATAATAATAAAAAATCCAAATAAAAGGCTGGCACAAAAAATCGGAACGTCGGCGTCGTGGAACACTCGGTTGGAACGAAGTTTAATCTTGACCTTTGACCTTGACTTTGACGTGGACTGCTATAGGGGGTCCTGTCGATTGACATAATGTTTATAGTCCTAATATAAATACACATAACATACTTAAACTGACATACATAATGTTGTCCTAATATATTAAAAAAAATATATTAAAATTGACATAATAGTCTCAACTTCTAATATATGTCGTCATAATAGTTATTATTACTATTATTAAGTTACATAAACTATTTTGTCCTATTTTGTACCAATTTGTTTGTTGCTTTTGATCGTCCTTATGTTTATTTATCCTAATAAATACTATTTAAGATCTACAAAACTGATATGATGGCCGCCGAAGCGCCAGAAAAGTTCTCTAGAGTCACCTATTCACCCAAATCGAATTCAGTGGTAAGGTTAGGTTTGAGTAGTGATCAGAATAAGTTTAGTGGATTCACTCATTCACCCTAATCGAAGTTATGTTAGTTAATTTTATAAACCTTACAAAGTTGATATAGTTAGGAATCTATTTGGGTATATTCGTTCATAATAAAATTATGTATAGTTTTATATAATATATTTTTTATTATTTATTTAATACTATTATTATAATACTCGATAATATTTTTATTATTTGTTTATTTATAAAAAAAGTAAGTTCACATGAGTCAGTGGCCAACTCTGGCAACGGAGTTTTTAGGCCGCCTTAAGGCCCCCGTCATGGTTTAACGACTTAAATAGCCGAGACCGACAATTTAACGTGCCCTCCGAAGCACGGAAGCGCTCAGATGAAAATGCCACTGGCGGTCACCCATCCACTTACAGACCGTTTCGAACGTTGCTTAACTTCGACGATCTATCAAGAACGACTAAGCAAGCACGACCACGAGCGCTTCTGTATATTTTGTGTCTTTTATAATCGTTATAAAAAAATACCTTGAACCGAAACCAGTATATTCTATTCATAAAAACATTTTGGAATTCACAACCTTCTGTGTCTCAGGCATCTTTAGTGTGGTATTTTTTTAAGGATTAAATGCCATTATGATTTCAATTGTTATTATAATTTCTGTAATTGTTTTATAGTGCTGATCCACACTTGATATTTCATTATGAAATGAAAAGTCTTATCAAAATTTTGGATTCCGACGGGATTCGAACCCGCATCGATCAGACGATCCTCCTAAAGCTGGAGTGCCTTACCGCTTGGCCACAGAATCCCTTGTTTTGATATGAGCTTATCAAAAATTTGGACACCGGCAACAAGGGATTCTGTGGCCGAGCGGTAAGGCACTCCGGCTTTAGGAGGATCGTCTGATCGATGCGGGTTAGAATCCCGTCGGAATCCAAAATTTTGATAAGACTTTTCATTTCATAATTGTTATTATGTTTGATTATTAGGAGTACATATTGTTAGGGCTTATAGCTTTAGGAGTACATATTGTTAAGGCTTATAACTTTAGGATTACCGTATGTTAGGAGATGTGATTTTATGACTATTTCATGTTACCGAAGTAACAAAAAAAGAAATTAAAGATAACTTTAACGAACAATTAAATAACAAGATGGAGACTCTAAACAACACCGTTATTGTGATGGGTGATTTTAACAGCCAAATTGGCGAAAGAAAAAAGAATGAAGACAAAATACTGGGATCCTACACGACCGGTAAAAGGTTGATAAACTACGCGCTAGAGAATAAATAAATAAATAATAAATAATGCTGGACATTTTCACACAGCATCATCTAGCCCCAAACTAAGCAAAGCTTGTACTATGGGAACCAGATAACTGATATACTACTTATATACTTTTTGTTTGTAAATACATACATATTATATATAGAAACTTAAATATTATGAATAGTGTTTATAAAAGAAAACTGAAAAGAAAATGGACGTGGCAATCTCCCAACAAACCAAAGCTTTTCTTAAACGTGGAAGTGCTTAACAACTTTAAATAAAACACTGACCACAGATTACTTCGTGGCCATTTACAAATGATGGAGCCGAAGATTATAAGAAAACAAGTACAAAATACAAAGCTACCAATTACTCAACCTTTACCAACACACGTCTTAGAAACTTTAAAGACCAGGTTAGCGCCAATAAAGGCACTTATAACGGTCCAAGAAAAATACGATAACTTAGAGAAAGAACTAAAAGAAACTAACAAAACACTAGAAAGAAGCAAAACACCAAAAGACAGAATTGGAACAAAAGCAAGAGATTTGATTCAACAAAGAGCCCTTCTATTCCAAACCAGGAAAAACAAAAAAACAAGAGATAACTAAGCTAAGTAAAGAAATAAACTTAGAAATAAGAAAGCACAGACAGAAACTAAGAACATAAACAATACAATTCCACATAGAAAAATCAGGCGGAATCAAAAATGCATGGAAAGAACTTCAAGAAAATACAAATTGGATTATTAATGTAACACATCATAAAAGTAAAAAACATAAATCGAAAAGAAATGACATATGAGAGACAGCCACCGACTTCTATCGTGAACTTTACAAGGATGAACAAAATGTCTTTATGCCTACTTAAATAAGACTCAATAAAAATATTTTGATTTTAATTTTATTTTTTTCTTAAGGTAATAATATTAGGACAACATAAATGTATGTCAGTTTAAGACTACGGGAATTTAACATTATGACTACAGTATTTTAGAACTAGTATGTTATGTGTGTGTATATTAGGACTATTAACATTATGTCAATCAACAGGACCCCGTTTTGTATTTTAAAATCACGATTTTAAATGTAAGGGGAAAAAATATACGAAATATCTAGTATGAGTTTTAAATGTTATGACAAATATATTTATGTTTTTTAGTCATTATGGGTATCAATATTAATAAACAATATTAGAGATTCCAAATTATTCGGCCAAAGGATGATTATGGTACTTATACATTTTTATACCAAGCAAAATTATATGAAGAATATTTTCGAAGATATAATAGAGACCCCGAAAGGTCTTGTAACAAAACTCGACCGATTTTTATGAAATTTTTTGTGTATACTGTATACCTACATAATATTCAGCGGGTCTGAGAATCGTACACATAATATAAGCTATTGTAATTTTTTATGCATACGTGTGTGTAAAATGCGTTCGTGTTCTACCTCGTCCCTTACAAAAATCGGCAGAATTTGTAAAAGAAATTTCGTCAAAACCGCGTCCAAGTCTAGTTAGTCTGAGGTGCTCACTGTCACTGTGCCCGTCACAATGACACCTAAAGTTGGCAAGTCTCATATCCCTGTAGTTTTACTAGAACCCGGAAAAATATTTAACGTTTACTTTTATGTTTTCTTGATCATTTCCTTACATTTTCAATAAACAAAGTTCTCATCTTCATGTAGAAACCATCAACTTTTTTTCCCCATTTTTAATAATAAGTATTTGAGATTTTACTTAGAAAATACGACTATCGATGTTTACTAGAGCGCGGGAGCTCGATTGACACAGGTCCGACGTTGACAATGGTCAGACGCGGACTGAAGGGGGCCGCCTGCATACAAAAAGACGCGAGAGCTAGCTAATTAGTAAAAGTCGTAAGCGCCAAAACAGTAATTCTCGTTTAAAATAAAAACTATTGGTAATTATTTAAAATCAAGTTTGCACTTTGAAAAGGGTGTATAGACTTATCTGTAAATAAAATTTAGAAGCTTAGATCGGTTCCGTTCACCTGTAAAATTAAAATCTATGTTTTTATGGAGCAGTTTTTGGGATTTTTTTTCTGCTGTAATATTTAACAAATCTTGAAAAACCAGCTATCAGTTCGAAGTAAAAAACATGAAATATTCAAAACTTAAAATATCAATTCCGAAGGTTTTTCAATTGCTGAAAAATATTCCAATCCTTGACGCCAATATCCTCAATGCGTCGTCTTAAATGTTTGATTGAAAACATTGAATTCATTTCAGCCTATTGTATTTCTCATTTTCTCTGTTTTTGAACGAAACTAAATCTTTCTTTGAATCTTAAGGTTCATTTACACGATGCGATTTTTCGTACGATTTGCTAAGCTCCGCCCATTGAACGTGCCGACGAGCGTCACGCTATCACAAATAGCATACGATGAGCGTTTAAACTTGAAAAAATTGCCGTGTGATACGATATCGTGTGGGTTGAAATCGTATCGTGTAAATCCTCCTTTAAAATAGGCTAAGGTTGAAATGTATCTACTCGTATACTAGATGGTATTATAGGTAAGCGCTTAGTATCTAATAAGTAATTTTAATTTGTATTTCACACGACATCATCAGTATTTGAGCCATAAAATATAATTTATATCAGAACCTAATACTAAGTTTAAAGTTCGTTTGAGTCAACATAGGGAATTAATTGAATAAAACTACAGTTCTCGGCTTAAACTAAAGCACATTTTAAATTGCTAATATCTTTCGATGGAATTGTCATGTCGGCTAAAATTAGCTGTTTCATTTTAAAATGAATCCTTAATTTCCGCTCACTTTATCGAGTTATTTAAGACTAAATGTTCATGGAAATACAGTTCGTAATAAACTTGGCTAAAAATTGGCACTAAAATGAGGCTGAAAAGGGACCCAGAGGTTTCAATCCATCTCACCAATTGCCTGTCTTTATCGCAGGTTCAGCACAACATGCTCTCTTTTACAACTTTTCAATCCATCAAGGTTTCGTTTCATCTCAATCAATAGGTATCAATCAATGCAATTAGGATGCAACCTCCTTTTTTTTTCTTTATTTTTCTCTTTCGAATGCGGTATCATTTACTTCTGTATACGACTTCATCATTCATTTCGAGTCAATGGTACTCATATAACTTTAGACCAGTATTCATCCACCTCTACGGCCTCTTCTGTTGCTAGGTTGAGCTGTTCCCGGGTACAGGTAGAGGGGCACTGTGGGCAGCAGAGCAAGTGTGACATTGTCTGTGTGGGGGCCCCGCACTGGCACTGGGCTTTGTTGGCGTCGATTATACCCCACTTGGCCAGGTTACTTCTACAGCGACCAACTTGGGTACGTAGTCTATTGAGCGACTTCCATGTCAGCCACTGCAGACCGTGGCCAGTAGGTAGACGTTCTGCTGAAGTGATGAAGTCCAGTGGAGGGGGTGTTTGTGTTTCCACAACTCACATCTTGCTTCTGCTGCATTTTTATCCGTAGGAGATGTAAGTATCAAAAAACTCCCAAGTATACGACTTGACAGCGACCTTCTCTTTCAACTAACAAATGAAATTGATTATAAGCCTTCAACATCCATCTATGAACAGTCCGCAACGAAAATCGATTAACAGTTTTATTGGCTATAACACCATTTCTTTTTGAATTCTAAGCAAAAAAATACTTTAGCTGGAAAGTTATTATATGGCCTGAAACCTAGTCTTGAGAATTTGTCAAAAAGGTAACGATGTTACGGACTTCGGAAATATTAAGATCTGTCATCGCATGTTAATCGACTTACGTTGCTGACCTATTATAGATTAAATTCACAAATTTATTTTTTATTTTTAGCCTGCTTCGTCCCACTGCAGGGCAAAGGCCTCCCTCCCCTTTCTCCACACCTCTCGATCTTGAGCCAAAAATTCACAAATAGGTACGTTAATTGTTAAAATGATGTTATAACGTTTTTTTAGGTGCCACTTCAACGTCCGTTATTTATAAAAGCTTAAATGTATCTGAAATATATTACTTGTCAAGTGCTCGTAATATTTTAAGCTCTAGTACTAACGATGTACTAATTTTTTGAAATTATAATCCTAAATGAACACAAATAACATCAGCTTGTTGTTAAAGTATCTGCTTTAGTACTTATTTTTGAATTGCTGTGAAAAACTTTTTTAGGCGTGTTTGGTAGTTTTGAGCTAGAAAAAAATCTTAGATTCGCCTTGGAAAGGTCACGTGTGAATCCCGTGACTGCTCACCGACGCCAAGTTATTTGTCAAGTTTAGAACCGTTCAAGTTTTCACTTGTGCTGGCACTCCTGGAGTAAGTAAGTTCGTATGAGTCAGTGGCCAACTCTGGTGACGGAGTTTTTAGGCTGCCTTAAGGCCTCCGTCATGGCTTAACGAATTAAATAGCCGGGACCGACAATTTAACGTACCCTCCGAAGCATGGAAGCGCTCAGATGAAAATGCCACTGGCGGTCACCCATCCACTTACAGACCGTTTAGAACGTTGCTTAACTTCGACGATCCATCAAGAACAACTAAGCAAGCACGACCACGAGCGCTTCACTATTGGAGTGAAAAAGAATTTAAGAAATAAAGAATTTAGTCAAGAAGAATTTATTCAGTAGGACCGCTGGGATCACTTAGAATAGTCTTAAAAACTAAAAATCTACCGTGAAGACTCGGGACAACAAACACGGTTTGGGGCCGAATGGGGCCTATCATTCTATTAAGTGATTCATTACAACTTTTAGTGAATTAAATGTGTATGTAGAATTCAGAAATAGTTTTTGTAATTAATTATTTTATCTTACTAAATTATAATTGTGAAATGTGAGGAACTTGCTACTTCTACACAAAAACTTTTAGATGGATTTAGATGAAATTGTGACATTGTACGAAGATATAATAATATAGTCTGGAATGCTACTTATTACCTCGTAAAAGTATCCGAGGGTCTCTCGGATTAGTCCGTAAATGGCTCTCAATTCATTAAAACTCACAAACTTTCCGTAAATGGCTCTCAATTCCCATTTTAAAATTAAAAAAAAATTAGACATTTATTTAGTTTATTTTTAAATTCGCAACAGTATTTATAGATTTGTCTGAAGAATGCTAAGAGATCACATAAATCAATGTGTGCATCCAATATTCTCGAATTCTTTGATGTTAAATCCATAAATCTATCATGACTGTCCTCTCAGTTGTCCTCCTTTGTTGTAGCTTTGCCTTCTGTGGTTCGGGGTTCGATTACTATCTAAAACAGTTTTGTGTTTAGATTTTGAAAATAAACAAATCTAAAGGTGAATTTACACGATGCAATTTTTCGTACGACTTAGGATGCTCGCACAGTGCAACCGAGCCGTACGCGCCGAACTATCAATTTAATAAAGAAAATGCTGCTGACGTCAGAGGCAAGCCGCATTTTCTGACGTCATCAGCATTTTTTGTATAGAAAAATGACTGTGGAGTGCACGGCGCAGACAGTATGCGATCAGGTTTACTTCCCAGACGAATCACATAAGTAAGATGAGCGTTTACACGTGAAAAAATGCTGTGTGATACGATGTCGTACGGGTTGAATCGCATCGTGTAAATGCACCCTTAGTCAATATCACAGATTACTTGCCACTTGGCTACTAGCTCACTTAAGCGGCTGTTACACAAGAAGAGTTTCTCGCACGCGAGCGGCGAAAAATCGTATGCGATTATCTGTCGGCAAAATTCGCCCTTCGAGTCTCGCCTTTTTGGTTTTACGAGTATTATGACAGAAACTCGTATTACTCAAGCGATTTTCGAATGCGAGTATGACAGGCGAGAGGCGAGGCTCGAAGCATTTGTACCTATACAGAGCATTGCCTAGAAGAAACCGCTCGCATGTGAGAAACTCTCCTTGTGTAACAGCTGCTTTAGACCCCTCGCAGACTACAGACTTTCTATCGGCCGATAGTTGAGACGGAATATACTTCGGCTCGTAATGAGTATGGAATAACCCGTCTCAACTATCGACCGATAGAAATTCTGTAGTCTACGAGGGGTAGGGCTTCAACAAAACCTTATAATTTTAATAATGAGATCGTCTTTCAAACAGCCTCCAGACGATGATATGTTTTGCGAAACACGTACAGATTGTTGCAGATATTGTTCAGAGTTTAAACTTAATATTAGATTTAGAGAGCATTATCATAAGGGACAGAATGTACTCTTGTAATTTAGTTTTAACCTTTGTGCTACAGGATCATCATCATCATTAACCTTTTGTATTATTTCAGGTGATCTTTAATGATGGTGATAAAAATAATTAAGTTTCAAAAACATAGAAAAAAAAAAAAAAAAAAAAACATCCATACTACTTACTAATCCATACTATACAGGGTGTAAAAAGACGTCTACCGAAGCCGAAAGGGGTAGGTACAGCATCCCAACACACAACCAAATCCAAAAGGATTTTCCGAAAAAATCATTATATCCGGAGAAAACAGCGTTTGAAGAGTGCTGTTTGCGTATGTTCTGGGCGCGTTGTTTTACGTAGATTGCTGGATTTTGAGTTTTAACTGTTTCTTTCTTTTACAAATGAGATTATTAGATAGGTATGATCTTATTTTGTTGTAATAGTAGTAAATAACCCAAAATAACATAAAATGACTAAGCTAAGTAAAAACAAAATTCGCGTTTTTTTTTCGCTAAATATGTTAAGAATCATGGTCTGATTGCAACCCCTCAGTTTTCGGTAGCAGTCTTTTTACACCCTGTATACTAATATTATTAATGTGAAAGTAACTCTGTCTGTTTGTTATCTTTTCACGCCCTAACCGCTGTTTATGGATAAAGGTTGTAGGTAGGTATACCAGGGAAGGACATACACATACTTTTTATCCCGAAAAAAGGGTCTTGACAGACAGACAGACGGACAACAAAGTGATCCTATAGGGGTTTCGTTTTTTCCTTTTGAGGTACGGAACCCTAAAAATGAAGTTATGCCAAGGGACCGCGGTTTACAAAAAAAAAACGATTTATCTGCAAGTTATTTAAAAAAGATGTAGGTACTAGGTATATCTAAATGCACTTTTGAATGCTTCTGCCTTCAGGATATAGATTATCTATCTAAATTAAATTAAATATTCTAAATCGTGGTAATTTTACTATTCACGAATATTCCATTTTTTTTCCCAAAACAGTAGTTTTTATGACAAAAATACAACTAAATCCGCTGTAGACACTTAAATAACAAGACATGCCTACTATTATAAGCCCTCTGTGAGGACGCTAACACAAACAAGGAGATTTCAGTCGCACCACATAAATACCTGAATAAATAACATTTGAAAACATTTCGTTGTGTCGATGCGGCAACGACTGATTTGTGAACGGCACGTGAGTCTGCTCAAAGAGTATTTAGAACAGAAGAGTCAGTCTGTTTTAGGACATTTTTGTGTTAGCTACTCGGCTTTAGGTATGAAGCTGAATTCAGTTTACAAGCAGTTGGTTCATTGTTAATTTTAAAGTTACTAAAACCCCGAACTTTCTGACGTTACCAGTATTTTATAAAGAAAAATGACTGCGGTGCGTACGGCGCAGACATGGCGATCAGCTTTTGACATACTTCAAAACGAGGAAATTCTGGAACCATATAAAAAATATTGTTATCGTTTGAAACGGTCTACTTTCGATCGAGATAACCTCATTGTGATGCGGGATGGACATTTTTTTTTTTAACTGAGACAACTCCATCCTCGTCTGTAATTTTTTATATATATATATGCGAGACGATCTCGATAGGTTCTCAATAGGTGCTAGGAGATCGCCAGAGATAAGAAAGTGTGGAAAATTTTGGTGGAGACCTTTGCCCAGCGGTGGGACATTATATGTTGATTATTAATGTCAAACACTAAAGCTCTACGTATTTAAAACTAAATAAATAATGCTGGACAATTCACACAGCATCATCTAACCCCAAAACTGAGCAAAGCTTGTAGTATGGGAACCAGATAACTGCTAAACTACTTATATCCTTTTTTGTAAATACACACATAATTTACATAAAAACACTCCCGACCACAGATAAATATTTGCAGATCATACAAACCCCGCGGCGGGGATCGAACCCCCAACTTACTGCGTCTCAAGAGGGCTTTCACCCACTGCGCCACTCGAATTCATTGTTGTACGTTTCATCAGATTGTTGTAGGCTATCTCCACACTAATCTTTGACAAATGCTTACCGTTTATTAATAGTAAGAATGCCTCGCTTGAGTGTCACGCGTCGCGTGTGTAACTGCCCTTGGACTAATGGCTAGTTCCTTAGCCCTAATAGGGAGTACTTTGTTCAACGTACTTGTAACTGGTTTTATATGGGCTATATTCTTTTATTTATTTATTATAACAGTTTTTGATAGAAAGCTTACAGTAACACCAAAGCGCTATCTAGTACATTCTCAAGGTGTTAAAAATAATGTTTGAGCAGTATTTCGTAAGTTTGTATGAATTTGGTCAACTCTGATGACGAAGTTTTTAAGGTGGTCGCACATTCCAGCCGAACGCGCCTAACTGTCAATTCAATAGAGGAAATGCTCTTGACGTCAGGCGAGCCGCATTTTCTGACGTCATCAGCATTTTTTGTATAGAAAAATAACTGCGACGCGTACGGCGCTGACAAGAGTGCGATCAGGTTAAAACCTCTATAATATTTTACTGCACACAAACTGCATGGGAATGACGATGTATGGATGGTGCACGTGTCATGTGAGTGTTTTATTACTGTTTAACATGGTGCAATAACTATTGGCTCTCTTCAGACCGGAAAATGTTGGCGTTTCCTTAAATACCTCAGGATCTGGATGACTTGGAATGCATGATGGGCAAAGCATGCATAGCAATATGTATGTACAGATACAGGGACAGATGGTTTGGGCATGTAGAGAGGATGGATGACAATCGTTTGACAAAGCAAGTGTATGAGGCGAGTGTGTATGGGACAGCTGGAAGGGGAAGACCTAGGCGAACCTTCTTGGATCAAATTGGCGACATTTTGGAGAAGGGCCAGGTCAAAAGTACCCTAAACCGACGAGCATGTATGAAGAATTTAATGAGAGTGAATGAGGCGAAAGTTGTGTGTCAGGATCGTAGCGAGTGGAGATCCGTGGTCTCTGCCTACCCCTTTGGGAAAGAGGCGTGACTTTATGTATGTATGTATGTAGATACAGGGTAGGGCAAATTACATCATACTTTTGTAGTTAGAAGGTTTTTTATTCATAGAAACCAAATGCAGAAAGGTATTAGATTATTAAATTTTTTTGAAAGTTCATTCAAAGTTTACTTTGAATTAAATTATTTATTTTACTTAAGTATTCATAGTACAAGCTATGCTTAGTTTGGGGCTAGATGATGCTGTGTGAAATGTCCAGCATTATTTATTTTTTAATCTGCTGAAAATTTATTTACAGAAACTAAGCTACTACAATATGTACATAAAATTACAAAATACAATAGAATCAGTCAAGCTATCTAAGGGTCGTCGTAAAAACGATCTATAGATAGCTCAACTGATCCAGGTCAGTCGGAAGCGTGCCCAAAACACTGGCGGTATTGCCACGCTGAATGGCAATATACTACTTCTATATAGGCTACTAGGTATTTCTATTGCTTGTCGGTGTTTAAATTACCAAATTTTCAAAAACATTTGAAAAATCTTGTAACTTAATTTAACCACCAGCTTGAATATTCCCCAACAACAGTTAATCTGCCAGTGAACCAAAGGGGTATCCTCTCAATAACAAAAATCCAGGCTGATACCAGCTTTTTCAATGCCCGCACGCCGCTCCCAGTAATCCGATGTAACCCCAGATTGAGGGTGACCATCAATCTGAATATTGTTGGATAAATAATCACCTATCCAAAGAGAGTGATGATTGGCAGGAATCGGGGGAGATCTTTGCCCAGCAGTGAAACAGCAAAGGTTCAAGAAAAAAAAACACTGGTATAAGATAATTTGGAAAGAATGACGTCTATTTCTTACGGAAAAGTAATTTAAACCACAGAACAGGTTAAAATCTTTAGTTGAGACCATAGATTTTGACTTGTTACAGTCTTGATATAGGTACGTACCTACAACTAAATATTATATTTTCTTTCACTCACTCATCACTTTCAGCGATAAGGCCGCCCATTGTAGTAAGAACTTGTAATTGTTTTTTAATGTTTTGTTTTTGTTAATTTCTTGGTGTACAATAAATATTAAGAGAGTTATTACTAAAGTGAGCTTAAACCATTTGTACAAGCTCGGGGTGTTACCCGTTGGACTGTCACTGGGGTTATGTTTTTGTAATAAATACTCAATTAACTTCAATCGTTGCTCTACATCATGTGGTTTAAAATAATTAAAGAAAAAAGCTTTGGCAATTGTAAATCATAGTCACCCTACACACACACCTGTAATCTGATCGTGACTTGTATAAAACAATTTGTTTAGCCCGGTTTTCAATTTGTGTTACAGTTGCAGTGATGGGGTTAAAATAAAACCGGCCAAGTGCGTGTTGGGAAAGCACACGTAGGGTTCCATCATCATACACTGCTTGCTGCGCCCACTGGGATCTAAACCTCTTTTAAAATCTTTTTCTCTTTTTATCCTCACAGGGTCTACGGGGCCTCGCTACCTCGTTGTGACGAGGCATTATGCTGAGTCGAAGCCCTTTTGCTGCTGTAGCACACATAGGTACATGACAGGTTTCTTTTTTGTTTTAGTCTTATTCTTTTTATTACTTTTTTCTTCTCATTTTGTATTTTGTGTGTGCTTGAGTGGCAAATAAATAAATGTCTACAAAGTCAAAGTCAAAGTCAAAGTCAAAAAGCATTTTTTCAGTAGGACCGCTGGGATCACTTTGAAACTTCGTCTATGTCTTTTAAAAATCTCGATTTTTGTAATGTTGGAGTATGTTTCGAAGTATGCTTTGTCAACGCTGTAATGCATGGGACATTGTTTGGATAGAATAGGCGTGGCTCAATGCACACTAAATTGGCAGCAACGAGACGTAACAAAACATTATAAACCTTATGAACAATGTAACAAGATATAGAAACGCTTGTAGAATGAACGACGCGAGACTACTCAAGCCGGTGGGAGGCTTTGCCACACCTCGTTTATTCTATACCTTGTAACATTGTTCATAAGGTTTATAATGTCTTGTTAAATCGCGTCGCGTCGCGGCGTCGGCGTCGCGTCGCTGCCAGTTCACTCAGCTTAATCCACAGGAAAGACAACGTCAATACATGTGGAGCTGACTCACGATGTGTTTATTTAGGATAGCAATAGAGGCTTAGTAATAAGATCACTTTTGATAACTTAAATCATTGACGGAACCCTAAAACATACGATTTTTTGTATCCAACTCGGATTAGAATGGTCTAATGGATAAAAAAGCTTTCCTACATTCGAATGAACCAAAATCTGGAATGGAATTCATATACCTAATGCAATTGAATTGTATTTGATTGGAGACTCGATTAGATTGCATATTTTTGTTCAAAAAGAACTTGTATACAAATAGATCTTTGGTAAATAAATCCATACATAAGGTTAAAAAAAATGTCTTCATTATAAAAATATACAAAATGACCGAAAACACTTTCAACTATGTAGACTATGTACTGACAACGTAACAGCTGTCACATAAAATGTAGCTCTTTATCAAATGAATTCATACAATATAACACAATAATGAGGCATAGTTGTGCATAATTTAGTAATGATAGATAACAAATTGCATTGAAATTGATAGCCTCAATATTGACAGCTTGAAACCCCGCAAACCACAATCATAACCAGCTTATAATTATTTAGGTACTTCAAATGTATAAAATAATCGTTAGTTTTTAGAGTACTGGTAGTCTATGTAGAAGCCTCGCTTTTCGATCCAAAGGTTTATGCACCAATGAGCGTATCTCTACAGAAATGTATGTGCAGTGTACGATGAAGGTAAACACTGTGAAGAAACCGACATGTCGTTGAAACTAAAAATTCGAAAATATTGTCAAGTGCATGAAAAGAGCTTCTTTGATGAGCACTTCAATTCCTTTCACCACACTGCTAGTATGAAGGAACGAGAGACATGGAAGTTTAAAATCATAATTATTGTGAGAACGAATGGTTGTGATCAACAACGAGTGGTAAAACTTTGTATCAGCGTTTTTTTTTACGATGTCTTACAATCATTAGATAATTGATGTTCCAAGAAGGTCACGTAAATGGTGATGGATTGCTTACTATCAAAGAAATGGTTACATTAATGATTGCTCATAGACTACAACTAGTAATTTGTAGCGTTAATTATAAAATTATACAATGCTATCCGATAATTCGAATACTATGGGTACCAGACCAATTGATCGATAACCGATCGATGGTAGAATCGATTGGCCGACATCGATCGATAGTTTCTACCAGATCAATCGATCGATTGTCGATCGGTCGATCTTAGAATAGCTTAGTCGACGTCGTTGAGAATACGTTTCTAAAGAAACTGATGGAATATATCAACATCGACCGATACCATTGACCGGCAATCGATCGATTGGTTAGTCGACCAATTTCCGTCGATCAATTACAGTCCAACCAATCGATCAACGTCGACCGATGTCGATCGATTGGTATGGTAACACCCATGATTTTATAATTTTACTGTCATGAGATTTTGATTTATTTTTGAAGTATTGATGTACAAATCCTCTATTCTTTCTGATATTTTATATATTTATCCATAATACGAGTTCGTCTGAATAACAGCTGAATTGGTATGAATCTGGAGTTATTTGATTTGAGAGAATGTCGACTACGCTTTGAGGTATACTGCTGTGATTCATTCTTATTTCTATATCGAGAATTATTGATCTATTTTATCAGTAAGATCAGTTGGCATCGTATCGTGATCTGTAAAACGACTCTCAGTTTTCCATGGAAACAATTAAAAGTTCTCACAGTTTTTGCTGTTCTCTCAGTTTTTTTGTACAATTACTGGAAATGTTTCTCACTACGGAACTATGTCGTTTGACACGATGTATCATGTTAAAATGATAAAAACAAAAATTGCAGACTTTTTCGAGTTAAAAACTAAATGTTGCTTATTTGACGAGCTCTGTGATGATGTGCCTCTTTGACGTTAGATCACGGGTTTATTTCCCGGCGCTGAACAAAATTTTATGATTTGTATTTATATTTTTGAGCTTGGGATTTTATGTATGAATTTACAAAAAAAGTATATAGTAGTTACAAGTATGTCAGTCATGTGGTTCCCACACAACAGTCCCCCAACCATGATCTCTTTCATACGTAGCCTCGTACCCGAACGATAACAAATACACGTAAATTATTTTATTATGACGTTTTATTTAATAGTTGCGTAAAACTCGATTTTAGGTCCCTAGTAGCAATAATGCCGCTTATTGTACTAAGATCTTGTTATTGTTTTCAATGTTTTGCTTTTATTAATTAAGAAATGAAAAGTCTTATCAAAATTTTCGATTCTGACGGGATTTGAACCCTCGATGATCAGACGATCCTCCTAAAGCCAAAGTGCCATCGATCACTCGGCCACAGAACCACTGACATCAGATTCTAAATTCTTAATTCTCTATTTTATTCTTTTATTTATTTCTTGGTGTAAAATAAAGTGTTCATTCATTCATTCATTCTTGGTATTAATTACGGAACTAATGTGTTTCAAAGTGAGAAAGTGAGGTTTGAACCGTTTCGCAATTACATTTCTTGGTAGACGGGCAAGTCGCTAGTTGTAGGTATATAGACAATAGGTACGCATCAAAGCTCATGATTAGGTAACCATATTAATTCTTCAGCAATGTATACGGGAAGCCTCACAATTTCACATTTCAAGATTTGAACTTGTGACACACCTCTATCGCGGAGTTAAATTGAATAATTGAATTTATAGTAGTTCGCGAATTTCATATGGCATGCACTTGGCTTACCTCCAGGTGCCACTCTGGGCCCAACTTTGTAATTGAAAGTTTGTTTGCGTGATATATTAGTGTTCGGATCAATGGGATTTTATCAGTTTGGATTGCGGAAGATTCTTAACATTTAGTAGAACCTGGAAGTTGTACTTTTAAGATTAGAAATGGTGTTAAATGAAAGACATATAAGTATAGAAAATGACACAATAGCTTTCTCTAGAATAAGTATTATATTGCAGTGCATTATTCAGATTTTAGAATCTAGATTCATGATACTATATTCTGTTCTTTTCATACATAAAATGCATAATAGTGTTACGTGCTGGGGTTCGTCGATTCTGAAGATAAACACTAGGTATAACTTTCGAAACTTTATTACACACTAATTTACTCAAAACACACTTTAAAGTTATGAACAGTCGCACTGAATATCACTGGTCACTATTCACTTTGTTATATCACTAGTTGACTCACTCGTAATTCACAAAGAACTGAACGTGACGCGCAAATCGCCCGTTTATATACCCGAATCAGGACGTCTAGAAAGATCGCCGAAAGAACTCTCTACAAATAAACAGGAAGCTTCTATAAATAAACAACAACACGTGACAAGCGACCTTGAACCTTATACACTTGTAATAAGGTCGCTTGTCAGTAGCGCCAAACAAATATGAACCTTAAGTCTAGGTATTACGATCCAATTGTTAATTCGGTATGTCTAAGCGAGAATGTTCGTGGAATTTATCTTACGCGCGAGTCTTCTAGAACGTTCGAGTGCTTGTACGTTACAATAGTTTGCACGAAAAGCATTGCTTCTAAAAAAGCTACTAGTCTGATGATTAAACTAAATTTTCTATTCAAATCTAGAAGCAACCTAAAATACTTCAAAAGGACTAGGTATGAACTTCACAGAATGATTTACATTATGAACCATTCCGGTACTTTTTGATACATATTTGTAGTAAATTGTCGTTTCTTTTTACTCATAAAGCAGTTCCGAAAACGCCATGTGGGAGCCGCGTGGCTCAATGCTCAGTAAATCATAAGCTTTCTAGGAAACGCCGGCATAATAAAAATTATACGCATTGACTCATTTAGGGCCGGTTGTGGCCTGTCTGCCGGCGGGCGGTCTGCGGTCTTTACCTACATTTTGTATAAAAATTATCAAACAGAGTCGTGGTCGTGACGTGGCCGTTACGACACCATCTCTTGCTATCACCTACCTTCATTTCGTCAGAATCGTCAGAATGGTCGATGCATAAGACTTCCGCCTCCAAGTTCAAATCCCAGTAAGATAGTAACTCTTTGTGGGTTAGTGTTTCAATCATGCCTTTGCCAGTCAAAGTCAAAGTCAAAAAGCATTTATTCAGTAGGACCGCTGGGATCACTTTGAAACGTCTTAAAACTAGGTGATTTTACTCCTGTTGGTACTCCTCAGTTGGTAAGATGTTAATAAATAATGCTGGACATTTGACACAGCATCATCTAGCCCCAAACTAAGCAAAGCTTGTACTATGGGAACCAGATAACTAATATACTACTTATACACTTTTTGTTTGTAAATACATACATATACAGACCCAAGATAAATAATCGCAGATCATACAAACATTTATTCCGCCGCGGGGAACGAACCCGCAACCTTCTGCGTCCCAAGCGGGCGTTCACCCTCTGCGCCACAGAGGTGGTCGATGAAACGGTCGTAATGAAACTGAGAGTAGGGCATATTTTATGTAAAAATACAAGAAATGTATTTACTGAAAGTGAATGAGGCAAAATATTATGCTAGGATCGAGATCAGAAAGTGGAAATAATTTTCAGTTTGAAAACGCGCTCACTGCAGCAATACCCTAAAATATATAAAAGGACGCTCTTTCCCACAGTGTTTTGATTCGGTTTAGACATGGCGGAGCCATTAACATAATTATGACGTTGCTTTTAAGTGCATTTTGATTTTTACAAAAAGTTTCACCTCATTTTGTTTTTATATCCAAACAAAACTAGCATAACATTTTATTACGTCACGGAATGTTCCTAAGAGCTAGTGGCGTCTGGTGATTAAGTTTTAGGCCTTGTATCATGGCATAGTTGTAGTGTTGAGGATCGAGAAAGGTATGTTAAGATGGTTTGGGCATGTAGAGAGGATGGATGACAGTCGTTTGACAAAGCAAGTGTATGAGGCGAGTGTGCATGGGACAGCTGGAAGGGGAAGACCTAGGCGAACCTTCTTGGATCAAATTGGCGACATTTTGGAGAAGGGCCAGGTCAAAAGTACCCTAAACCGACGAGCATGTATGAAGAATGTAATGAGAGTGAATGAAGCGAAAGTTGTGTGTCAGGATCGTAGCGACTGGAGATCCGTGGTCTCTGCCTACCCCACAGGGAAAGAGGCGTGACTTTATGTATGTATGTTTTTAGTTTGTTAATTTTCTTGTAAACCTTTTCTGTACTTAATATTATAAAGAGGAAAGATTTGTTTGTTTGTTTGTATGTTTGTTGGTTTGAAATGAATAGGCTCCGAAACTATTGGACCGATTTGAAAACCGACCGATTTGGAGGGATCGCGGGTAACACCACGGCGGACAGCTAGTTGAACATAAATGTTATATTATCATTATAATAGTTACCGTCTGCCACTGCGTGGTTTCAGTTTGTGGCGTCAGACGGTAACTTTTTAAGAAACAAAACAGGATCACAGTATCCCTAGGCGTGGTAGACATTCTCTCAGACCTTCCGCTTTTATAATATGTGATTTAATATACACACATTTACGATATTCTACGCACTTGGAACATCAAAGAGGCGTGAGATAGCAATACTCCGCGACTCCATGCAAAATTATGATATTCAACATTTTTCACATTTACATAATATATTTCTTTAATTTACATTTTTACGACACTCTTTGATGTTACGTGAATTTAGTTTCATTTATTTCGGGCCAATTTATTTCGTTTGTAAAAACAACGTCAGCTGAGTTTAATGTGTATGTAAAGTGGGTACAGTTTGTGATGTTAATACCTACACATTTATAAAGTTGAACCGCTTTTTATACACGATGTAAAAAGACGTCTACCGAAGCCGAAAGGGTACAGCATCCCGCACAACCAAATCCAAAAGGATTTTCCGAAAAAAACATTATATCCAGAGAAAACAGCGTTTGAAGAGTACTGTTTGTATGTTATTTATGGGCGCGTTGTTTTACATAAATTGTTGGATTTAGAATTTTAACTGTTTTTTCTTCTGTTATAAATGAAATTATTAGGTAGGTATGGTCTTATTATGTTGTACTTGTAGTAAATAACATAAAATGACTGAAAACTGAGTAAATTTTTTTGCGTTTTTTTTTGCTATATGTTAGAATCATGGTTTTACAACCCTTCAGTTTTCGATAGTTGTCTTTTTACAGCCTGTATATCCATGCAAATTGATGTTCATAATACGTTTTGTGATTTTGAAGGGAATCTACAGATGTCTTCAATCTACGGCTGAGACTAATTGGTATTGAGTGTCATGGATCTGCGAGGTTAGTTGGATTTTAAAAAACTTCTACATGTCTGTCATTTGTCATTAAAGCTAGGCCCCAAACCGTGTTTGTTGCCCTGGTTCTTCACGGTATTGGTCTCGAGGGAACAGGAGTAAAATCACCTAGCTTTAAGGGTGATCGCACAGTTTAGCCGAACTCTCAATTCAATAGAGAAAATGTTGCTGACGTCAGAAGCAAGCCGCATTTTCTGACGTCATCAGCATTTTTTGTATAGAAAAATGACTGTGGCGTGTACGGCGTGGGCATGACGATTCAAAATGATCCCAGCGTCGTACTGAATAAATGCTTTTTGAATTTGTTGAATTAGAGAATTCTAGAAAAATAACTTGAATGTTTACTACGTTCAATAACTTGACCATTCCACAGCTTGGATCAACGAAAACTTCACACGATGTTAGCGATACAAGATAAGCTGCTAAACTCAAAATTACAAAGAACAAACTTTGAGCACATAATTGGTTCTGTCGTGGACACAGCAGGCGAAGTAGATAACTTGGCGGGAGTTTAGTGGCTAATGAAAAGCTTTGCCTGAAGTTACCCAATAAATTCTGCTAACAGACGGTATGAACTGCAGCTTGTACGAATTTTAGCACTAGCACTACGAATAACAAGTGTGACAATAGGAAAGTTTTTGAGTTCCTAATAAAGCTAAGTCCTAAAAACGAAAATGACGAAAACTGAGATATACCTAATTTTGTCTATACGAGTAAACTGTTGTGAGTGGTGACAGATTGTGACCCATCACTGCTGCAGGTAGGCAAAGGTCTCCCCCAAAAAGTGTGTACCTACTTTAAACGTGATGTAAACGAGAACGTAGTGTTTAGACAAACCTAATAGGCTTAGAAACACTACTAACTAAAGATTGTTACCTTTTGAGAAATAAATAAATATCTATCTATCTACTATTATGTGTCTTCGCGGTATTGGTTGCGAAGGAACAGGAGTAAAATCACCTAGTTTTAAGACGTTTCAAAGTGATCCCAGCGGTCCTACTGAATAAATGTTTTTTGACTTTTGATATACAATACTATCATAATTAATATCATAGTAAGGCGTGTTGGCCGAATGAGGTTGTACCTGGACTTTCAATCCGAAGGTCATGGGATCGAATCCCGGCCGTGCATCAATGGATTTTGCGTTTCGTATTTAAATGCGCTTTAACACGAGCTCTGAACGGTGAAGGAAAACATCGTGAGAAAACCAGTTAGTACTCTTATAGGCGGCGATGGGCTTGCAACCTGACACGTATGGATTACTAACTTCTGCAAGATGTTGGCATCAAATATGTATTTGGACATGCCTCTGACTACCCCCTTAGACATCTTTAGAGGATCTGGAATATAAAAGATCTGAGAGAATGTCTACCGCGCCTTGGGGATACAGTCGAGACCCTGTTTACATTTTACTATCATATTAAAATGTGACAGCTATTGAGAACAATATCAACTTCCCTTTTCCGGGAAAAAAGCTACGTGTGCCTTTCATGCAAAAGAAATTTCATGCAAATTGTTCTCAGGCCATTTATCGAGGTAACAAACATTCATACAATCTTTCGCATTAAATATATTAGTATGATACTTACACCCCTAATGAGTAAAAGAAAGAGCGTGCACATAAAATTGGTTGGACAACAGTAAAATTTGTTCTTCAGTAAGCAGAGAAAACACAAAATACAAACGACACTGAAATACTTTGTTACTCTGAATTAGCAACAAAATATCGGAAATAAAAAAGTGTTTCAAAAACCAATCTTATTGCATTGAAACAAGGTTCAAAAATTTCGCTGATTGTACACAATCACAACGAAATCCCGGGTCTAATAGGGCATTAAGGCGATGCCGCAGTCCCATACCTTGAAATCTTCAATAAAAACGGACACTACTAAAACCTTATAAGTGGTCATATACTTATACAGGGCGTTCTGTTTAAGTAAATTTGCAAATTTATAAAAAACATGCATTATTAAACCATTGTTTGTGCATTATTTTTATAATTATTAGTTTATTATTTAAATTAAGTTTAAAACAGTGATAAAACATTGCACATGAAAAAATCCATAGGTAAGGTACATAACACTAGTTTGGGTGGGTTTGGATGGGTGAAAATCTCATAAATTTAACAGTTTAAGCAATAAATTTAATTGTTTATAATAACAAGAAATAAAAACTTCATCTTGTTTTCAAATTGTATTTTTCTTTAAAACCAATCTCTTAAACACTTTGTATTGATTTTACACGTTCAACATTACATTCTACAAACGCATGCAAAATTAACTATCACATGAAATACAACACTCTGTATAAGCCAGAGCACACGTGGTGCTCAAGTTATGGGCGCGCAGTGTGCGTTCGGTCTTAGCTTACTTTATTGAGACCCGTTAAATTTTACAGCCGTGCATACGAGCGGTGGATCAACTGTTGGGGGATGCTTCTGATCGGTCCTTTCTTCGGTTCTTCCTTGCATTTCCACGATGCGATTTCAATCCATACGATATCGTATCGCACAACAAATCTACTTTTAGATAAAAAAAAATGTAAGCAATGTACTGGGAAGAGCACTGTATATCTGTAACACAGTTTAAACTTACTACTGGATACCACTGAATGGGTGACCGCCAGTGGCATTTTCATCTGAGCGCTTCCGTGCTTCGGAGGGCACATTAAATTGTCGGTCCCAGCTATTTTAAGTCGTTAAGCCATGACGGAGGCCTTAAGGCGGCCTAAAAACTCCGTCACCAGAGTTGGCCACTGACTCATACGAACTTACTTAGTTTAAACTTAAACTAAAACAGAAAACAGAGTCTCAACTCTACTTTGTAAGCACATTTTATTAAGTAATAAACGATTTTGTATTTGTATTTATTTGTATCGCACGGCAATTTTTGACGTGTAAACACTCATCGTATGCGATTTGTCATAGTTAGCGCTACCCCCGTCGGCACGTTCAATGGCTTAGCAAATCGTGCGAAAAATCGCATCGTGTAAATGCACCCTTAGCTCCTCAATGGCCTTAAAGTAAGTAAGTTCGTATGAGTCAGTGGCCAACTCTGGTGACGGAGTTTTTAGGCCGCCTTAAGGCCTCCGTCATGGCTTAACGACTTAAATAGCCGGGACCGACAATTTTAACGTGCCCTCCGAAGCACGGAAGCGCTCAGATGAAAATGCCTCTGGCGGTCACCCATCCACTTACAGACCGTTTCTAACGTTGCTTAACTTCGACGATCTATCAAGAACGACTAAGCAAGCACGACCACGAGCGCTTCATGGCGTTGATTTTGTTGTTCACTGACTAAACTTAAAAATATAAAGTTCTTATTTCGACGACATCTGTAGCGCAGTGGGCGAAGGTTCGCTTGGGACGCAGAAGGTTGCGGGTTCGATCCCCTGGGATAATGTTTGTATGATCTGCATATATTTATCTCAGGTCTGGATGTTTCTATGTATAATGTGTAAGTACAAACAAAAAAGTATATAAGTAAAATATCAGTTATCTGGTTCCCATAGTACAAGCTTTGCTTAGTTTGGGGCTAGATGATGCTATGTGAAATGTCCAGCATTATTTATTTATTTGTTTATAATAAAGACCAAAATAGAGTGACTAAGGCAGTGATTATAAAACTGTTCACGGTATTAGTTTAGTACAAGATTTTTCGGTACAAGATGGGAACTACTACGAAGGAACCGGAGTAAAATCACCTAGTGTTAAGACAATTCAAAGTGATCCCAGCGGTCCTACTGAATAAATGCTTTTTGACTTGACTGTCTTTAGCACCAATGAGAGTAGTAAAACTCAAAATTGTCTGAATTCAAATGTCATTTTAGGGGAAAGGTGTACAAGTTGATCCCACGGGGTATGTTGATCCCAGGCCGTTTCGGCGAAACTATGAACGCTATCTATTTATTTTATTTAGTAGATTGTAGCCCCCAACCCCCCTTTGCATCAGTCAAATCGTAATGGCGGTGTGAGTGGCGAGTGCGCGTGAAAAGGAAAAAATAAAAATTGTGTGCCTCTGATCTAAGGTAAGGTTGACTTTGAGAGTATGGTACTTTTGTTGTATAAAATCAATTGGAAACATTGTTGTGTTTGTAGCTTTGTATACTGCTCAATTACGGTTTTCGCATGGCACCACAATGGTAGAAGCGTTATAGGTTAAGTAATAAAACAAAGACTAAAAAGTTGTGTTTGGGGTGAGATGATCCGTCGGTGGGTGTACAAGTTGATCCGGCGGATCAACTAGTACCATATAGGGTAAAAACGTAGTTTGTCTAATACCTAGATTGAGAGTTCTGATTTTTGGTTTTAATTTTTATGTGTAAGTAGATAGGCCTACCTTTATTTTCTATTGCAAGCTCATAAATAGGCTAAAGTATGGATGAAATACCATTGTCGAGGTTAATATTTTTTTGTACTTACTAAAGTACCTATAAGATTTTATTTCACTTGATTTTATAAGTGTATGTTGGTATGTTAAAAGCTTTTAATTAACTAGCAATGTTTGTATGTTTGTCCGGGTCAAATCTTGCAAGCTGAATTTGACCCACTTCCTGGTGACCGATTGAACTGAATTTTGGTACACTTATGAGTCCTCGGTGACAATGCAATAATATGGTAACAGCGAGCTGATCTGATGATGGAGTCATGAGCTGTTCAAATTTAAAGACAGTTGCAGCAGATGTAGAAAATGATAATGGCATGGTCAGAACTTTTTTTTATTTAACAATCACAAAGTTATCGAGGATTCTAGTCAACCAAAACCGATCAAAATTTTATGAAAACTGTACAAATAAGTACTATAGACAACAATCGCGTACAGACTCTCATTCCAATTATGTTCTCGTATCATCCCCAGTCAGTAAAACCGCAGTAGCTATCATACATCCATCTCTGACTCGGCTCGTCTCCTTTGAGGTTATAATTTTTTTTTCTCTTTTGAGTTTTAACTACAGGAATATGATCAGTAACAGACACCGTTCAAATCATTTACTTCAAAGTAACTATAGGCCTCATGTAGTTCTTCTTCTTCCTGCCCTTATCCCACTAGGTGGGCTCGGCACCACATGTTTCTTTCTTCCATTTCCATCTATCACTCGTCATATCAGAACTCACTCCTTTCACTAACATATCCGCATTCACACAGTTCATCCATCTTTTCTTAGGCCTACCCCTACCGGTATATCCATCCACCTTCATACTCATCACTCGTCGTGTTATATGACTTTCATCCCTCGTCATGACATGCCCATACCACGCCAACCTTCCAATTCTCAATTTGTCAGTCACTGGCGCTACTTTCAAACTTCCCCTGATGTACTTACTCATTCCTTATCTTGTCCATTCTAGTTACTCCACACATCCATCTCAGCATTCTCATCTCTGTCGCATTCACTCTTCTTTCATCCGTTACTTTGGTTGCCCAACACTCTGATCCATACAATACGACAGGTCTAATGATCGATTTGTATATTTTCCCCTTGAGTTTAAGGGGCATCTTCTGATCACATATAACACCAGAGACCTGTCGCCATTTCATCCATCCCACATTCATTCTATTTTTGAGGCCTCATGTAGTTGGAACACTTAAAAATCCTACATTTTAGTTTGCCTACAATTGCCACGATACATTTTTGATGAAAACGAAAATCATCAATTTTTTTATGCAGTTCATGATTTTATCAAAATCGAGCACGTAAGTCCTAACATGACTTTTCGATAGCTCTCATGGTTTCAGAGTTAACCTCAGTGGGCCTAAAAAAAAAACTCACCTGTATATTGAGTTTTTTTATTGTTTAACTTTTTAATTAATCTCATAACTAATAATGTGACTAATGTCTAAGAAAACTGTGATTTTTAAAGAGCCTGATGTTAAAGACCAAAGTTTAATAAAAAGGTATAAAATAGTGTGCTTTACCCTAGTAAACTTTGAAACTTATCCTTAAATTTTTGTTAATTTGGATTATGTGATCTCATTGCCTTGTTAAAGCTATTTTTATACTTAAATGATTAAATTAAGACCTTGTAGGCACCTCCAGAGTTTATTTTCAATAAAATTATAACAAAACCTATAATTTTCCTTGAAAAGGGGGCGAGATGATCCCCGGATCATCTTGTCCATACCCCAGGGATCATCTTGGACACCGGGGTGTACAAGATGATCCTTTGGTAGGGTTTTAGAAAAAGTGAAATCTAGGTATCAAAACAAATCAAATTAAATATTTTGAGTATGAGGAAAGTTAGCTAGATAAATTTGCTAACTACGTAAGCTTAAACTTTTGAATTAACTTGATCACTCTTCAAATGCGGAGCATTCTCCCTTAAGGGGATCATCTTGTACACCTTTCCCCTACTCAGAACTAGGTAAGTGTAGAGTACCCCTAGGAGGCGGTGCTCTGTGGCGAGCGCCGCCGTAAGCACCGCGAGGGTGCCGGGCGTGGCTGTAGGTGCCATTCCCGGGACAGTGCTTAGGCAAAATGCGATGTGTTCCGTAGGAGATCCCGGAGCCCCTTGACATGCATGGAGGCCGGTCACGCGTCAGTTTTTAGTCGGTGAGAGTCCGACATAATCCTTCCGCTGTCCCCACGGTGGTATCCATAATGGATTTTCTGAAGCAAAAAAAAGGTAGGTGTAGAGTGAGAAGGATTATTGGTACGAAACCATCGTGAGTCCTGCTCAAGCTGACGGTTTTCATGATTACTTTTGTCTAACATCCAGTTTACCAGTTCATCTAAAAACTTCCCCGACCTCGTATGGAGACAAAACTTTCAATGCATTCACAATTCACGTTGTTTTCTAGCGTGTGTCAACGTTTTGTTTGCCGCAGTTTTTTGTCTTTTTTGCTGCAAAGTTGGCAACACTGGCCGTCATGTGTCCCAGTGTTGCTCGCTGGAGTTTAAATTAAATGCGAACGGGAATTGTTTAGGTTATGAAAGTGGGTGAATGAATTTATACCGACGAGCCTTTCTTTGTTAAATGAAGCAAATTAGCTATATACAGGGTGTAAAAAGACTGCTACCGAAAACTGAGTGGTTGTAATCAGACCATGATTCTAAACGTATTTAGCGAAAAAAGAACGCAAAAAAATTTTTTGACTTAGCTTCGTCATGCTATGTTATTTTCGGCTATTTACTACTATTACAACATAATAAGACCATACCTACCTAATAATTTCATTTATAAAAGAAAAAAACATTTAAAACTCAAAATCCTAAAAAAACGCGCCCAAAACATACGCACACAGTACTCTTCAAACGCTGTTTTCTCCGGATTTAGTGCATATTTCGGAAAATCCTTTTGGATTTGGTTGTCTATTGGGATGCTGTACGTACCCCTTTCGGATTCGGTAGACGTCTTTTTACACCCTGTATAAGATTTAAATAAATAAATAAATAACGCTGGACATTTCACACATCGCCAGCGTCATCTAGCCCCAAACTAAGCAAAACTTTTTCTATGGGAACCACCTGATAAGTACGTACTAGGTATGGGGCTATCACCCACTAAGCCACTGAGGTCGTCAGTATTCAATTATTCACAAGATATACCTATTATGGTTTGGTAATAAAGTTATTTTTAAGGTTATTTCTATTACAGATTTATTTAAAATAGGTTTCTTTGCTGCGATGTTTTCCTTCACCGGAGAATATCAAATATTTATATTCAAATATCCAGTCCAAGGACTACGTCCTTTATACAATCGCAGTGGCTCAGCGAGAAACAGTGCAAGCCAAAGCTGAGTAAAATTTAAATAATATAATGATTTAAAATATATGTACAATCGAATCTCCAGGTATTTTAGAATGAATTTGTACTCTGTGGCTTAAGCTTTTCGATTTGTTTCATTTTCATCGTCACAGAACTTCTTCTTTTCGAGTCAACAGCTCTCCAAAAATCAAATTTTATCCGCAAAAACTCAGCCACGGCTATGGCATTATACGTGGCTGCATTCACAGAACTCATGTCACAGAACTGGAATCATAGTTTAAAATGTCTTTGGGCATCGTATAAGATGCCCCTGAATTTTAGTTCTTACAAATTTTTTCTTCTATGACCCTTTGAAAAACCTGGTGACATAAGATTTTTTTTAAATACTGTTTAATTTTTCCTCAATAAATAATAGGGTTCCAGTGGTTTCCAAAAAGCTGATCGCACATCTATTCGCACCGTACGCGCCGCAGTCATTTTTTTATACAAAAAATACTGATGACGTCAGAAAATGCGGCTAGCTTGATGTCTCAGCATTCTCTCTATGAATTGACAGGTGGTCGTACGATCACCTTTATCTACACAAACTGTGTAAACGAAAACGTGAGTAGAGAACTAGTCTAGATGAGCTGAGCTAATGTCGTGGCCTGATTAGTGTTTAACCATAGCCAGATGCCTATAACGATTCTAACCGTGCCTATATTGGCTGCGGCTGATGATGATGTGCCTAGTAATCAAGAACCAAGTATAACTTGGTACACTCAGAGACAGAAGTTCATGAACATGTGATGTGTAAAATCGAAGCTCGACGTAAAATTTAATACCTTGCTGTCTGTCGCCTATAATTATATTAACATTTAACTAGTTTGTAAGAAATAGTGTACCATTTTTGCATGACAAGATGTATATTGTGTTGGTGGCTTTAAATAAATAAAAAAATAAATGTTTTTGAATTTTCAATATCTTCGAAATTCGTTGGATTTTAACTTTACCTTAGATTGGATGCTTTACCTTCCACTATTACTATTTGTGTAAAAAATAGGCAATTCTCCCTAAACAATGATGAAAATTAAGCTTCGAAATCTCCAATGGTTCATGAACTTCTGTCGCCGCCATCCTTGATAGTACAGTGCCACAAACTTACCTGAACCGGTGATAGAGGCACTGTTATCGCATTTTTGGTGTTCTCACAAAAATAAATTTTGCAGTAGAATTCGTTAGTTCCTCTTTTGGCCACCGATCCAGATAAGTTTCTGGCACTGTAGATATTTTTATATTACAATATTTTTATTTGATTACTGGATAGTATCTGTTGTATAGTTGAATGTATTTTTATTATGTACCTACTGTATAAACATCTGGTCAGCTAGTTGCTAAAAACGGTGTAATTTTTAGATCGCGTTCTTGGTGAGCTGCTTACTAAATAACTAAAACCTATGTAATTTCAATAAATGTTCTCTGAAGATGTGCTACGAAATTTTGCAGAATTTAGCATCTCATACTGGCAAGCCCCCGCAAATTATTAAAATAACACTTTATTTTGTAAGAACTTTTTATTTCATAATATTTTATTGCATGACCCAGTTTGACGGACCGTCGCCGGGGAAATTACAGACACACGAGACGTGATCTTATCTCGCACGGAACCGCGGAGGCTATTACCTCGCTGCTCTCACGTAATAGGTGCTTTCAAACGTGGCGATATACGGGTACAATAGAGCTCTTTGATATAATATCGCCTGCAAGCAAAATAGCAGGATGATAATAAGTTTAAAAAAAACAGGATATACAGGGTGTAAAAAGACGTCTACCGAAGCCGAAAGGGGTAGGTACAGCATACCAACACACACCAAAATCCAAAAGGATTTTCCGAAAAATCATTACATCCTGAGAAAACAGCGTTTGAAGAGTACTGTTTGCGTATGTTATGGGCGCGTTTTTTTACGTAGATTGCTGGATTTTGAGTTTTAACTGTTTGTTTCTTTTATAAATGAAATTATTAGGTAGGCATGGTCTTATTATGTCGTACTAGTAGTAAATAAGCGAAAATAACATAACATGACGAAGCTAAGTCAAAAAAATTATTTGTTTTTTTTTCGCTAAATATGTTTAGAGTCATGGTCTGTTTGCAACCCCTCAGTTTTCGGTAGCAGTCTTTTTACACCCTGTATATTGGCTTTGAGAAATGAAAAGTCTTATCAAGAACAATTCGATTGTGACTCAGTGGGTTCTGTGTTCCATTGAAGGCACTCCGGCTTAAGAGGATCGTCTGATCGTCGCGAGCTCCCGTCGGAATCGAAAATTTTGATAAGACTTTTCATTTCTCAATTAAATACCTAAGTGTGGTTTAACACTTTAATAAGGGCTGGTTTCACCAAAAGTCAATCTAAGAGCTGGTTAGTTAATCGCGGTTAGGGAATTTTCCTTCAAACTTCGTTGTTATTTCTGTTGCTATGGATACGGCGCGAACTTTGCAGTGTTTTTGGACGTTGTTGCAACATAAAAAAAAAAAGAAGAAGAACATATTTTAAATTTTCTACGATGTCAACTGTCAGTGAGCTAACCGGCCGCCGACCAGCGATTAGATTTAGCGGCTTGTTAGTGAAGATTTCCTTTGGAAAGAACACAAAACATCGTAACGGTTTGTTAAAATCTTAATCCGTTGTTATTTGTCTTACTAAATTTGAACTAACGCTCTGTTAGCTAAAGTTTGGTGACACCAGCGCTAAAAATTACAAAAATTATAGGATAATTATGTAACCCAAGGAGTGGTAGACAATTATCTATCAAGTCACTCGAGATTTTTGAAGATTACTAAGGTCTCATGCGGGCGTCGCACGTTGCGTTGCGGCACTGAATTCAAACATAACTATTATAGCATTGTGGAGTGGCGTTTATAAATTTATTTTAAAGCTGATCGCACATTTGTCCGTGCCGTAGGCGCCGCAATCATTTGTTCTATACACAAAATACTGATGACGTTAGATAATGCGGCTAGCTTCTGACGTTTTTCCTCTATTGAATTGACAGTTCGGGGCATTCGGATAGATTGTGCGACCACCTTAAAACTGTCTTTCTCAAATATTTTCCAATTACAGACACTGGTTCGTTACTTTTATTATAGTAAATAGATTTTTAACGTGTCGTTTGCAGACAGCCTCAATTCAATCTCACATCTGCAGATGATACCATTTTAACGACTTGCTGTCCATCGTTACTTTGTTGATGATATTGACTCGGTTTTATTGTTGTCCATTTTGCAGTTTAAACTTTATACACAGCATTGTTCCTTGATGTTAGCATTAAAATTAGGGTTCACAGTGCTCTTCACACTGCCAGGAACCAGGCGCGGTCCGAGGGGGGACAGGGGACATGCTTCCACCCCAAAATCTTACACGTCTCATAGTAAAATCTTGTGAATTGTACAATAAAGTCTAATTTTAGTGTAGTGACCCCCCCCCCAAAATTTCAGGCTGTGACTGCGCCAGAAGGAACAGAGGAAGGTGAAATCATCAAGAAGGTGATACCTACGATTCAAGGAGGAGAAGGACGAACTAAGGATCAAGAGAAGAATTATATATTTAGAAAGAAAGAAAAAATATTTTTATTTTGCAACAAATAGTACAAACAGGAAAAAAACGAAGATAAAAGGAACAAAATATAATGTTGCAAAACGGGCCTTAACTCAGCATATTATTACGCTGGGTTGTGAACAACCAGCGCTGGTCTTCCGTAAAGGCCGTTTTGGGACCGAAAAATGTTATATTAGGTAGCGGACTAATAACACAGCAAAATAAACAACACAATAACATAATATAATATTTATCGGCGGTGGTATATTATTCCAGCATTTAGATTAGTTTAAAGGAAATTCATCGCGATAGACTAATATAATAAATATGAACAGCGATCGTGAAAGTTTAAAGAAGACTAGAATGATCTAGCTCGTAAGACTAGGCACTTATTCTAAGTGATCCCAGCGGTCCTGCGAGTCCTGCGACGATAGGTGAAAGGAATGAAATAATATTTAAAACGTTGATGAATTGTTGAAATTAAAAAAGTGTGTTTTAAAAGAAAATAGTAGGTATTAATACAAAAAATATTTTTGAAGTAAATAGTTCTATAACTTAGAACTATCGGACCGACTTGATTTCATAGTCTTAATTCAATTAGCAAGATTAGGTACCCAAGTCTTTTTTAATCAAGTTTATTTTCCATCCCAAATTAACAGGGTATTGTTTTATTTTACTTGAGAAGGACTACATTATCATTAAAAGTAAACTTAGTCTGAGGTCTAGCATTTATTACAAAAAAAAAAGTTGTAAAAGTGTTCGCATGTCTGTGTATGTAGATACTACATAATCAAAGCTTGAATCTTTAGAATGTTTTTTTATGCTTTTCTCACCGTTTAAAGACTTATTAGTTACTGAATTCAAAAAAATGATAGAATGCTACATTATTGTCATAAATAACAATTCCTGGGGAAATCCCACGGAACAGACAACATAAAATTGGAGGGAAAAACCTACAAAGGGAAAAAGCTGCCTAAAACAAACAAACAGAGTCCATTGTTCCACCTCGAATAGAGAAACAGACTGAAAAATACCATCTCGCGACTATCTTTTGATCTATAAAATTAAAGTTGTGCTTTTTGGGTGGCGCAAGGAGAAAGCAGAGCGATTTAAGATTTGTTACACTAATGAGCTGTTCACATTGGACAATAACCGTGATAATAGCACACAATAATACACAGAACATATATGTAGATTGCTGAAAAATAATTTGTAAAATGTGCCACCCGGTCCATAATAACTATAATCCATAGACAACTTTATAATCAAAGTTAACAGAGTAGTACTCGTAGTAAAAATACTTTTTATACCTTAGCGTCTATAACTCTATTTACTTTAAATTGATAATTCTTTTTTAATTTTAATAACGGGACGAGATCGCATCAAGCTGTTAATAATATTAAAATCTTACTACTACATTTCAATCCATGTTATTATAATAGTTTGAATATTATCCAAATACCTCGAACTCGTCTCTTTTGTGCGAGTTTAAATAAGGCAATTTAGTATGTTATATAGACTTTATTTACTGGAACTAAGCTACTAAACTATGTACATAAAATTACAAAATATAATAGAATCAATCAAGCTATCTTAAGATCGTATTAAAAACGATCTATGGACAGCTCAACATCCAGGTCACTGCCAATCGGAAGCGTGATTATATGAACATTATGAAAAAATCAGTACCTACATGGACTAACTTAATAAGTCTCTTGTGAATTACACCAATACACAAAGACCCTCCACAAAAATAGAATTTTTCCCACACGAGTCAGTTGAAACGCAGTCTTTGTGTCGGTACACTGCTGTTCATTTTGACTTGAAAGTACACACAGAAGCTAAACTCATAAAATCAGTAGTTTCTTGAGAGCATGAAATAATAATAGTTACTAGTAGTGACTATTACATATTCTTGCTTAGAAATGAACATACATACATAAAGTCACGCCTCTTTCCCAAAGGGGTAGGCAGACCACGGATCTCCAGTCGCTACGATCCTGACACACAACTTTCGCCTCATTCACTCTCATTACATTCTTTATACATGCTCGTCGGTTTAGGGTACTTTTGACCTGGCCCTTCTCCAAAATGTCGCCAATTTTATCCAAGAAGGTTCGCCTAGGCCTTCCCCTTCCAGCTGTCCCATACACACTCGCCTCATACACTTGCTTTGTCAAACGACTGTCATCCATCCTCTCTACATGCCCAAACCATCTTAACATACCTTTTTCGATTCTCAACACTACATCTTCTTTCACTCCACACTGTTCCCTTATCACACTATTTCTCACTCTATCCTTCAACGTTACCCCACACATACTACGCAACGCTAAATGCGCTAGAAATGAAGTAGGTATTTATTCAAATAATTTCTCAAAAAAAAATCAAATGTGAAAAATATATTTGGAAATGCCTCTGAACGATTTTATTTTTTACAAAACCAGCCCCCCTAGCCATGTCACAAATCGCAATATAATAGAAATCGAATCGACAGATAACGCTGAGACTCCACCTGCGTCTTACGGCAAGTTCAGGTTGCATCGTGGCACGTGAGTACCTGGCTCTATGTACTCGAAAATCGTCAGTTTGACATAATGTCAGGAACTCACGTACCGCGATACTCGACATAAAATGTATGCAGTTTTGACAATTATTGCCATTTGACGCTGGTGGAGTCTCAGCGTTATCTGTCGATTCGATTTATTCTATTTCGATTTGTGACATGGCTAGGGCAGTCATGATGAAGGTGAAATCAGTCATGAAAGTTTGCATGAAGCCCCAAAATAACATCATTCCATACGAATTCATAGGAAACAGCGAGTTAGTAAATATATTTTGCTAAAATCTATTTCCCAGCTAAAGCCTGAGTAGCGCTAGAAAATTCAGTACCTGTGTAAGTTCGTAACTCGCCAACTCGGCCGGAATAGGCGAGCACTCGGAACAACCAGAAATACCTACTGCATACTCTATTATACCTACTCGTAACTTACACACTAAATTTTCAGCCGTTGCTTAGGAAAATTTGGATATTCTTGTTTTATTTGCTTAACAATAATCTAGGGAATCTAGCTATGACGACCTCTGTGGCGCAGTGAGTGAAAGTCCGCTTGGGACGCAGAAGGTTGCGGGTTCGATCCCCGCCGCAGGATAAATGTTTGTATAAACTGTAAATATTTATCTCGGGTCTGAGTGTTTGTATATGAGCTCGTGCATAGGTTGCAAAATGCAGGCACGGTATGACCAAGAATAAATAATAAATAAATAATGCTGGACTTTTCACACAGCATCGTCTAGCCCCAAAGTAAACAGAGCTTGTGTTATGGGTACTAAGATGACTGATGTACTACTTATATACTTTTTGGTTGTAAATACATACATATTATACATAGAAACACCCAGACCAGACACAAATATTAGTAAATCATACAAACATTGGTCCCGCCGCGGGGATCGAACCCGCAACCTTTTGCGTCTCAGGCGGTCCATCGCCGACTGCTACAGAGGTCGTCAGAAATCTACTATGACCCACTGCTATGAAATTCATTGAAAGATCAACATACTCTCTCTCAAAATGTGTTGCCACATCCACACATTTTCCACACACAATCCATGTTGAAATTGATAAACAATTTATAAAGTTAGGTTGGAGCACTAAAATTTCGCAGATATTTATTGAATCCATTTTGAAATATAAAACTTACTGTTGCTTTACACAACGTGGGCGGAAGTGGCTTCACAACTGAAGTGATCAAATAGAGCTTAACACAGCTAACAATCTGAAATACATTTACGGTGTCGGGATGTGCATGAGTTAGAAGTTATGGTATGTTTATGTAATCTACTTTGCAGGTGGAGAAGGCACGATGAGTTACCATAGGTAAGAAAGAAAGAAAAAAATATTTATTTGCAACAACAATACCAAAAACCAGAAAAAACACTCAAAAACTAAATTCAATTCAATTCAATTCAATTTTGTTTATTGCTTCATGTTAGTTACAATGTCTTAATTATAGGTAGGCGTTAGGTTAGGGCTGGTTTCACCAAAAGTCAATCTAACAGCTGGTTAGTTAATCGCGGTTAGGGAATTTTCCATCAAACTTCGTTGTTATTTCTGTTGCTATGGTTACGGCGCGAACTTTGCAATGCTTTTGGACGTTGTTGTGACGTATTTTTAATTTTCTACAATGGCAACTGTCAGTGAGCTAACCGGCCGCCGACCAGCGATTAGATTTAGCGGCTTGTTAATGAAGATTTCCTTTGGAAAGAACACAAAACATCGTAACGGTCTGTTAAAATCTTAATCCGTTGTTATTTGTCGTACTAAAATTGATCTAACGCTCTGTTAGCCAAAGTTTGGTGAAACCAGCCCTAAAGCAAATAAACTTAGAAACAAAAACATAAATCTAAAAAAGATGGAGTGTCTTGAAATCATCCAAGTGTGCTGCTGCAAATTGGTTTCCGACTTACGAAAGTAAAAGACGAAAGTATTTTTTATTACAAAGAGTAATCACTAAACATCATGAGACCCTTTTCAAAATATTCTGATTTACTGCAATATCTCCAGGTGTTTGTGCTCTAATACCTACTGGATCACTCAGTTGCTAAGCGGTTTCTGTGTTCAGGTTTATTGTACAATTTTATAACACAACGTTGGATGTTAGGTACACGACAAAGTCTTAGAATCAAAGTGTTTTATGATGTAGAATATAGTCCAGCGATTGTGATTGCTATTTTTAGTTCTGATCCGACATACACTAAATAATATCATAAAAGGACAAAGGATAGTTAGTGCTAGATGCACGAGCTCGAATATTATTCAATATTTCATGAAAATCTGAGCTGCAGTTCCTAGAAAAGCCACAACTAACAGTAGTTAAGTTTACGTAGCCTACCTAGGGTATATTCATATTTGATAAGTAAAAGTAAAAAGTTAAAAAGTCTTAATTCGCTGACCATCTTAAATAGTTTAACTTAATCTAATTCTAATCTTACTTACTTACTTTCAGCCTATATTGTCCCACTGCAGGGCAAAGGCCTCCCTCCCTTTTTTCCAGTTCTTTCTATCCATGGCTGCAGTGGGCCAATCTGGAAGATGCACATCTAACTCGTCCCGCCATCTCCGTGGTGGTCTGCCGCGTGGACGTCTTGCGTTGGGCACCCATTCAGTTGTGGTCTTTGCCCACAAGTCGTCCGACATGCGACAGACATGGCCGGCCCAATCCCACTTGAGCTGAGCGGCTTTTTTGCCGACGTCGTAAACTTTTGTCTGGGAACGCAGCTCTGAGTTCCGTATTCGGTCTGTTAACCGAACGCCTAGTATGCTGCGTTCCATAGCCCGTTGACATACTTCGAGTTTGTACTTTTGCTGAGCAGTCAAAGACCAAGTTTGAGCACCGTATGTGAGGATGGGGAGAACGAATCTAGTTTACAAAAATAAAATAATCAATAAATTATCTGCAACCAGTTTCTTAGTCAGGTTGTCTTTCGACATAGGCCTCCCATATTTTTTTCCGCTCCTCTTTGTCTCGAGCTAATCTTGATATGACATATTTGATAAGGACCAATACCAAATCTAGAGTTAGAGTTTTTAGGCCATTTGAAAATACCATGGAACCAAATGTAACCGTGCTCTGCGAAGGTTGATAAAGCTGCAATGACTCATAGTTCGTTATCTACTATAAATAAAAAAATTAAAAAAAAAAATTGAACCGACTTCACATAACACAAATAGACACTAAGAACCTTCTATGTACCTACACTAAAAAGAGAAAAATAAGAATATACACATGCAATTATTACTTACAGTATTCAAATAACAAATTATTATGTTATATTATATTTTGAAGTCGGTCCCAACTACCTATGCATTTACATCTAAGAAGAAATTACGAGTACCTACAATAGAACTTGGGTGCAAAATTGTATGGAGTAGTTAGAGTAGAATAGTTGGCACCGACTTCAATTTTGGAAATCGGTTTACAACTGACGGAGATATCGATGAACATACATCCAAAAAAAAAAAAAAAAAACATACATACACCCGAACATAGAACCTCCTCCTTTTTTTGAAGTCGGTAAAAAAATAAGTCGGGTTTTCCTTCCTGACGCTATAACTCCAGAACGCACGAACCGATTTCCACGGTTTTGCATTCGTTGGAAAGGTCTCGGGCTCCGTGAGGTTTATAGCAAAGAAAATTCAGGAAAAATTCAACAGAAAAGCGGGAAAAAAATGCGCAGACGAAGTCGCGCGGGTCAGCTAGTAAGACAATATAGAACGTTTTCGGACTTTGTCCAAATTGTTTGTGATGTGAATAAAAAACTGTTAAGATCGATCGATCTTATAACCGACTTTTCTATATGTATTGATGTGCATTATATACTTTAAAACACACTGAATTGTAACAGTGCCCGTAAAATGACTAACTGCAACAGAGCAGCAATCATTCTCATTTACCTTACACAAAAACAAAACATTGAATATTATGAATTTTCACGAACAATGCACAGAAAACAAAACCGTCATACGTTATTAACAATTCATTTTTCATTTCGCACACGCGAATACCTACTTTATTTCGATGTGATAAGACCTTATCCATAAATTACCCTGTGTCTTCTACGAAATTCCTCGAGCATCCGCCATGGAACACTCGACCGTATGTCTATATCCTTACAGTTCACGAATGCAAATGTAACTGCGCGATTCATCCGGACCAAATCTTTCTACTTCCAGCCAAGCGATTCTGTTCCGTATGTCTATAATTTTAAGGTAGTAAGGATTGTATGTGTGATTGGTATGTTGTGAATAAAGATGAATGGTGGTGTCTCGCAGTAGGTGGTCCTGACAGACAGATGTTCCATTTCTCTCGGTACGGGCATCACGTGCCATTTTTAATTTTAGATTTTAGGGCGGGAAAGGGGTTTTGCGCTGTTTCATTAGGTTTCTGTCCTTTGAAGGAAAGTATAACTGTATTGAAAATGTAGCCATAACTAATTACGCAGTGAAATATCGAATCCTTTTCGTCAAACAGTACTATACTTGTAGGTAATATGGTTGTTGATAAAGATAATTTTATGTTACTTAGCGTAAAACGTAATGATAAAGTGTTCTTGTGTCATAAATGTCGCCATCTCAGCAAATACCTAAAGCCAATTTTACAAACGTGACGTCAGCTATCAGCAGCAGTCATATAATTTAAAAACTACTGAATATAACAGTGTAAGTAACAAATGGAGCCCTTCACGTGTCACTCTCAAACGCTAGTCGAGATAAATTGCTGTTTTTGGACCAGTTCCACCAGTAACTTAACCGATGGTTTGATTTAAGAGTTCAAAAAATTTACTAAGTTCTGAAGTTACCGTTCTAGTGTTCTTCACAATGTGTTTGCCTATTCTGTGATAACCATAGTTACTCATTAAATCGAGTCACATGAATGTGGTAAGTGACTTACTCGTTGCGGCGAAAACTTTCTTCAACCGTATGTGGTGTGGTGGCAGAATGTTGACATACCTCTATAGTAGATGATGAATTGAAATTGACCTATTACCTATCATCATCATCATCAGCCTAAAGCAGTCCACTACTGGACATAGGCCTCCCCTAATGAGCGCCATTGTGCCCTGCCCTTGGCTCGACGCATCCAGCTATATACTACTCTATTATCTGGTCCTATACATAGTATAATAGAAACCAAAAATGCGTTGTCATCGTGGTAGTATTGGCGTTATCGTGCATGTTACCGAAATGCAGGAAGGCTCCTTTGCACCTTATGCAAGAATCATGAATTTCACATTAATAAAACTCAACAAAATCTTGAAATCTGAGGAATAAATAAATAATAATCGGATAAGTCGGACTCGCGCACGAAGGGTTCCGTACCATTATCTGAAAAAAAATATCGGTAAAAAAAATCACGTTTGTTGTATGGGAGTCCCCTTAATTTAGTATTTGTTGTTATAGCGGCAATAGAAATACATAATCTGTGAAAATCAACTGTCTATCACGGTTCATGAGATTCAGCCTGGTAACAGACGGACAGACAGACAGCGGAGTCTTAGTAATAGGGTCCCGTTTTACCCTTTGGGTATGGAACCCTAAAAACTAATAATCGATAAATAGCTTTAGGGTTAAGGCTAAGGCCATGCACACGGCTTAACCATCGATGTCACTGGGACCCTACATACAGTTGTCAACTAAGTAGAGCAGTGTGTGGCCCCATCATTAGAGGAAACTTATCTTCATTAGTATGAAATGGTTCCATCTCGGATGTTTGAGGAATTGAATTAAGACGTTTCTGCTAATTTATAGACCTTTAGAGTGACAAGCTTATTAATTTCGAGCACGAAAATGATACAAGAAATGAAAATCCTTTGTCTATATTTATCGAACCTTTAACGATAGTTCAAGTTCATTTATTCAATAACAATTAATAATCGTGTTTGAAATTGGTACTCACATAATATAAAATCACTTAAATATAGGTAATACAAAATTAGTTGCACAATATAATAAAATCAATAAAAATTACAATGTCACATAAATAAAACAGTCATCTTCAATAAACATAATAACGTTTTAAAACTAAAAGAAAAACCGACTTCAACGTTCGACTCTACACGCGGCGTGTCTATAACGTCAGTTTGACATAATGCATAGAGAGTCTTAGACTTATCTGTCGATTCGATTTACAATGGCTAGGAGGGAAGGTTTTTAGAGTTTTAAGGGAAAACTATCAAACCCTCAGGAATAAAATTTATATGGGACCACCTCTGGAGCATACCCTTTCAAACAAAAAAATAATTTTCAAAATCGGTCCACAATTGGCGGAGTAATCGCGTAACAAGATACAAAAAAAAAAAAAAAAAAAAAACATACAGACGAATTGAGAACCTCCTCCTTTTTTTGAAGTCGGTTAAAAATAGAAAATTCATGAATTCATGTTAATATTATTAATAAAATCATCACATGAGTAGTAACACCCTTTGAACAAAAGCTTTTTCACTTTAATTTTAAATACATTTGGACTATCAAGAGTTTTCATTTCATTAGGGTGCTCGCACAGTGCAGCCGTACTCGCCGAACTTCCAATTCAATAGAGAAAATTCTGCTGACGCTAGAGGCTGCATTTTCTGACGTCATCAGCACTTTTTGTATAGAAAAATGACTGCGGCGCGTACTGCGCTGACAGTGTGCGATTAGGTTTAAATGACTATGCCCGAGGCACACATTATCTAAGTCACTCAAGGTATGAAGATGTCTAAGTGGTAGTCAGACACAATCTCTAACTAAGCAGATTTGCTACAACATTTTGCTTGCAAGCCCATCGCCACCTATCAGAATCTATCTAATTTATCCATTATCTGATTGCCTCAATGTGTTTTCTTAACTATGGCGAGCTGATTTACATTTTCCAACGAAGCGAAAAACATGTTTTTGTTTCCCAAAAGTTTATTTAAGTTTTCACACAAGCGGTTTCAATTCCTCGCGCGTGCTTGATTAAAAAAAACACCCTAGAACATTCCAAAATACAATTTCAAGGTGTTCCCAGTGAGTATCGACTTACCCTACTTTCAGGGAGTTGGGAACACTAGAGTGCGCACCCGGATGCCGCAATATCAATTTCCATCTCCAATATGGCTCTTAAATTACCAACACCTTAACGAAACGCTCGAAAACAGCGAAAAATTATGTATAACACGCCCCCTTCGAAATTTGTTAGGGAATATTGCGAGTATCTCTAGGGTACAGTTAGGGGGAATTGAACGTATATTTTGTGGCTAATATACGAACACTGTATCATACTCACTGGTATTTTTGCGTTGCTTAGTAAAAATGAATTTGATATATTAGATTTAAAATATTTTTTGAAATATTAGGTATGTGGAAGCAAAATTATTTAGAGTTTTTACAGAAACTAAGCTACTACAATATGTACATATTACATAATACAATAGAATCAGTCAAGCTATCTAAGGATCGTCGTAAAAACGATCTATAGATAGCTCAACTGATCCAGGTCACTGCCAGTCGGAAGCGTGTCCAAAATACTGACGCCACGCTGAATTGCAATGCTGATTCTCTCGAATCAAAGGTTTCTTAGAGTTTTTTTAATTTATTGGAAAATAACGATATAGGTAGTATTTTCTAAATAATATCGGTAACATTTCGAGTACGTTTGTAAAACAACCCATGATCAAACCGAAATAAGCAGCGTATGTCAAAAAACTATGAAAATATTTGCGTAGTTACACTTCACACTACACGTTTATTTTTAAAATACTGAATTAAATAATTAAGTTTAGTGTTACGGAATTTTGTACGGGTTTTATATACCGGTTTGAATGCACTCTTTTTCTTCTTGTACCACGCAACAGTCAGCTCACCAAGAAACACAAGCACACTAAGTCCGTACATTAATCCTATGAACATAAAAGCTCCGAGTAAATGTGGTACTCCCAGAGGAACTATCTCGCTGGCTGACTCCGCACTCGTACTGTGAATCAATAGTTCCTCATTCCACTTGTCTATCAAACCATTCTCAGACATGCTCCGTATAATATTGTTGAACCTCTCCAGCATCGGATACCATTTACGAGCGAGCAGAACCACACCGTATTTATACAAATTGTTGCTTTCTGGGAAGCAGTAAATCAAAGGAACTCCCTTTCCCAAATTTTGGTCCTGATAGACAGCCTGTCTTCTAGAAGATACGACGGCGAAATTTCTATCCAAAGCAGACCGCTTAACCCCATCTTTGAACGTTGTAAAGTTATATTTGCGATACAAATAAAATGAACTTGCGTTGTTAGTCTCGAAATAGGAACGGTAAATCTCCCGGCCGCCGAACGGCATCCCGGACTGTATGAGATCAGTTTCGCTACTTATCTGCTTTTCAAATCGCGGGTGCATTAAGAAGCTCCGCAGAAAGGATTCGTACGAGATACCCATGTTTATACTGAAGCAAAGCCAGATGAACATTAAAATGCGGAAAGTTGCGGTTTTTGGCTCGAACGACGCGCCCCAGCCGAGCAGCATGCTAAACGTCAGCAGTAATGAATTCGTTGGCCATTTAGTTACTTTGCCATTGTGCTCTTTGTAATATAAACAGTGAAATATTATGCCCATTGCGACCACGCTCGCGATAGTTGCAACCCATGTGGACCACTGAAATATTATCACCAAATTGTTCCATGTTGAAGCTTGACCCGCTTTTGGTACGCACCATGTCATCTCGTCTTGAGTGTAGCTTACAGTTGGGTGGAACCACTTTCGAATTGTTCTAGTCACTTCGATATTTCCAATAACCAAATCTGCCGAGTCATTTCTAAGCACACTATACGCTCCTGTAGCAGTCCCGTTCCAATAGATATATCCCCAGTTTTCATCAATATCTGTTTTTCTTATAATCAAACTCATGTTTGTGAACTTTGCGATGATTTTGACTAGATTTATTTCTCCTCCTTTTTCAAACTGATATGCATCATCATAAACAGTGTTTGCAAGTTTAGCCACTGGGGGCATAACGTACGGTTCCGAAATAACAGCGTATGTGACCAGCGGGCATCCTTTCAAATCTGCAGGAAACATTTCTCGTAGCACAGCATACTGTGTTATTTCAATATCCTTGCAAATGTCTAAAATATATACAGAACTGCATTTTCCTCCACAATTGACGTCGCTATACGGTTTCCAAGTATACGACACAACTTTGCCGTTGGCCTCGTCAGAAATGAATATAATAGTTCTGAAAAGTTTATACTCTCTCAATACATTAATGAATTCAATAGCTGTTCTTTCTCCGTCCTCGTTTCTCTTAACTTGGTAGAAAACTATAACCTTCGCGAGCGGGTTCCAAGTCGGCAACTTATTCAGCTGCAGTATATTTCTATTTAACTCAGATTTCTCCTCCAAAATCAACATATAATTTTTAGCTTTCTCGGGAAAATGCGACGCGTTTGCATGCGGGTAAAAAGAATCTTTTACCATAACGGAGTACCGGATGCCGCCGTGGATGGTTTGCAATAATAGTCTCTGTGTTGTTGAGACATAAGAGTTGATGTTGATTATCACGATGCTGCCACTTAGCGCTTTTTTCTCCACAAAGTATTTTGTGGATAGCTTTAAAACGCATTCAGCTGTTTTTGCTATTTGACCAGAATTTCCAGTTGTCATTAACAGCGGGTTTTCACTTACGCTTGAAGAAATAAAACGAGCAAGAAATAGTAGCAAAAGTTGTGTGTGCATCTTTGCATCGACTGAAGTGAAATGTTGTAAGGGGTCTGGGGAAATGATTCACGATCAGCGATAACTTTGAACTTTCAAAGTAGTTAGCTGTGATTTAAAGTTATTTTCTTCGTAATTTGTTTTGTGATATTTATCAATGTTTCATAGACAAGGTCGCTTGTTACTATTCTAAGTTCATGGGCAGTTTTAATAAGCTATTCTGCATTTTCTTGGTCATCTTCAATAATTCGAATTCACTTACCTACCATTATAGATTTGATTGCTCTTTGTGAATTTAAATTTGTATGAAATTAACACGCAAACATTTTCATATGCATCACTAGCTATGCGCTTGTGGATTTTTAGGAGGAACTTACTTTTACCCTCAAGTCCATTTTATTAGGTAGGTACTCCTCTTCAGCTGTGCATGTGGCTGAAAACCGGAACAGATGGCGGAACATTGTCCGAGAAAGGATACTTTCGTGACCCCCAGCATTGGGGAAACGACGCAAGGAGGACTCCTCTTCTGCTAACTTTTCTTATTTTTCTATTTCTTGACCTCTCTCACCAGTAACTAAACTAACGTCTATCAAGGATCGTTGCTACTATTGATTACGTTGCCTTAATGAAACAAAGTATGCACTGTAATTTACATTTATATTTATTTTTCAAAACTGTTGCTTTTGTATGAAACAAAACTTGGTCCGACCGAAATCGTATGTTAACAACTTCATTAAAATATTATTATTATAACTCAAATTTTTTATGCTTATTTTGGATTTTACGGGTTCAATCATATACATTTTTTATGATTGAACTACGTACATTCCTCACATAACGCTTATTTTTTTAACGGTACAAATCATTACATACCAGTTAACGTTATCACTAAAATTGACAATAAAACTGTTTTCTAACATTTTTGTGCCTTAAAACGAGTGTGACATACACCGTAATGTACCGCTTACTTACATTATTATAATTGATAACTATTTACAATAAATGCAACTTTAAATACCTAGAACCTGTGCTTTATAACAATCTATATAAATACGTTTTTGTCTTAGTTTTAAAGCTAATTCAAGTTAATCGGAAAGAGGAAATGGGACGGTGGATGTTATACACTCTAGTTTTAATATATAAAGCAGTTTTTTTTATTTGCAACGAGAGAAAATGTATGCATCGTGAGGGGAATAGTTAAATAAATATTATAACAACAAGGAGGAAAGGGAGAGGGCAAAGAAAAGGCCCTTGTGACACACCATTTATTTTGTAAAGAGTACATTCAATAAATTGTTACGAAATGGCACAATAGCCTGATACGTAATTTTCAGCCCACCATTCATTTTCACCATGTAACTTAGATTCTTTAATTTTATGAGGACTCTTTATCCTTCCAGCAAATTACAGTGTATCGAAACCTTGAGCCCATTTCGTGAAAAGATGATTTTATTTAAATATAACATGAACAAGTTATTAGACTTTACAATCAGTTTAGATGAATTTCATCGTTCCGTTTTTATATGAACTTCATTTTTGTTAGGCCTCTTAAGTTTTGTAAAGTTGAAATTGATAGGGTTTGAGCAACATTATTGTAAAATTCAAAGTGAAACCAAAACGTAAATGTAACTCTATCTACCTTTTCATACCAAATCTACAAGCTCGTACATGTTACGCATACTACGATAATGTACAAACTCCAAGCGAATTTAGATCTTAAACCTTCCTCATTATGATATCTTTCTAATTCCACTACTCACCGCGTCTCTAATAAAAATGTTGTATAATTTCTATTAAATATAGGAGAGATTATTGAATTTGTAAAAGTATTGTAGTCTTCAATAGAACGATATGCTTCATTTACTTGATGGCAGCCCGAAATGTATTCAGCAAATTGATCATTATTTAAATTTTGGTAAAGATCAATAATGATAAGACATGAAAATCACACCTTGAACCACAAAGTTCATCAATGTTTCAACTCAACAAAAGCTAAAATCAAAGAATCTAATTTTGATGTCTTATCAATATGTAGAACTATATCCAAGTAACATTAGTATTAGGATAAAACTATCAAAGGCAATGTTATAAGATAGAAAAGTTGCAAATACGAATCATGTAGCAATGTACAAGATCAAGATAGCTTACAAACATAATCATAGCTTTAAAATTAAAAGTTTCACACAATGCAATTCCAGGTTTCATAGTTGTAAGTACTGATCAATCGCACACTTCGATCGCACAAGTGGTTCTATCATCATTACAATTATTAATATTTACAATAATAAACACTTGCGTATCAGTCAGTATTCTTCTCTTACATTATCTTCTTACGCCCTAAAGCAATTTTCCATTGATCGTAACAACAATCATTCATAGTTCCATTTCATCGTATTTAATAGTTGCATCTTTATCGACACTTCTTTTGTCTCTTTCGTAATTTATTATTATGACAAGGATAACATTAATTACACATTGATGTAGCTTAATAGTTTCACAAGGTCTTTGCGAGGGTAGAAGCAACTACGGGATCAGATCATTAACACTCACACCACTTATGTCTTTGATATGCCGAACATCAGCAAAGTGTAGCTGTCTCTTTCTAGGGTGTTCCACTGACACTTTGCACTTATTCACTGTGGAATTGGACTTTGACGGATTTAATACTCTCTATCTTAACCTTGCCAACAGTTACAAGTACCTACATACATTCAATATCAACAAAAAAATTCATAACTAAGTCATTTGACTTGTCATGACTATCATCAAAAATGTTCATGACTAAGTCACTTGACTTGCCATGATTATCTTGTTAATATTAAATCAGTTCAATCAACGTCTTTATCTATTGCATCATTGTTCTTGTCACTACCGCCAAAGTCTAACTCCAGAGCTCACCTCACCGTTATCACTGTTCTTAGTTTGTTCTTTACACGTACCACTCTTTGATACCATCACGTTTCACTGGTTGGGGCGGCAGCGGCGTCAGCGGCGCCGGCGTGCTGCGATGGAGTGGTAAGGGTTGAAGATTGCGGACCGCACCGCCTGCTGTGCCAGTTTGGTAACTGGAATGCGCCTGAAAGAAACACAAATAGTTACATCGTAGTCCAAAGATACAGAGTAGAGCACTATATTACCATCATAGTGCTCTTCATACTATCTCTGTCTAAATTTTGTTTTAGGTGATTATTTTTAGTAATCTCATAAAAAACTAAATAGACAATTCGAACCGGATTCGATTCGATTAAATTATAATATAGCGAGCAGCAGTGATAAACTCAATACCTCCCTACATCATGTATAGATGTATTTTTGTTGATGTTATTATAAACAACCAAAAGTAACAGTTTAAGAAAAAATTCTTCTAAGGACTTGAACAACTTTCTTAGTTCATACCTGGTTACCCAGTAACGCAGCACTGGCTCCTTGCTGATAGTTCTTGTCCTCAGTGACCTTGTACGAGGGGTCGAACTTGAACACTATGTACTTGAGCACTATAATCACTATCAGTATTATTGCTATTAATACTGACGCCACTATGCCTGTAACAAAAAAAAATTAGATACGCAATGTACAATTACATTTTTTACCTAATAAATAAGCAGATATGGTAACTGCAATGTCAATATTTAATGACAACAAAATAGAGTCGGTCAAAAAATTTGGTTTTTAAATGGGACATATTTGTAATAATAATTTTTCGAAAAACACTAAAGATCATGAACTGATTAACCAAGTAATTACTTAGCCATTGGACATTGTTCAAACAATGTCCCAGGCACTACAGCGTCCCATTATTTTAGGCATAGATTGCCTTTTGATGCTGTTTATATCATCTTGTATAGATTTAAAAGGCCCAAGTTTCTAAGCTATACTTAAAGCAAAAAGAGCTTAAACAACTTACCAACAATAGTAGCAAAGAACTCAGATTCAGGCGGCACCACCCTATTATCCGTCGTCTTCGGGTGATACCACTTCGTCGTGATCTCATGCTCGTATCCATTATAATCGGGGTGGACTCTTCCAGGGACCCTTTCATCGATCTCGTATGTTGGAGATTTTGCTTCGATTTCGTTGCCATTGCGGTCTTCGTAGTCCGGTATGTGGTTGTCATCTTCTGTTGTGTGCGGTGTTTCTTCAGTGTGTTTGCCGTTTTGCGTGGGCGTGAAGTGGCCAGTGTGCGTGTGACCTGGAAAATAGACGTGTTCAATCGGTTTAAAATGTTGTTGACATTAAATTTTTTGGTGACTTGTTATACGTATTAACGTCGATAGTATTAGCGTATTAGCATTAGGTACCTACCTATCTGTACAAATTTATCAATGGCTTTGTTTTGCTAAGCTTTATTAGTTTTATTGGCTTTTATTGGAAGCGCTCGTAGTGTAGTTTGTTAGTTCTTTGATAGATCGTCGAAGTTAAGCAACGTTCTGAACGGTCAGTAAGTGGCATTTCAACGGAAAGCTTCTGTGCTTTGGAGGGCACGTTAAATTGCTTGTCTTGGCTATAAAGTCAGCCATAAGGCCTAAAGGCCTAAAAACGTACGTTACCAGAGTCGGCCGACCAACTCATACGAACTTATCAATAAGTTCGTGACCGAGTAAGTATACTTCCTATAGCGGGTTTTCTTACCATCAGTAGGAGTAGTTCTCCTCTCAGGCGTAGTGCCAAGGTCCATGGTACCAGCATGCATATTGTCGTGATCAGGGAGGGTTGTACCATCAGTGACCTCTTTTGTGGTCTCTCCAGAGGTGGTGTGGTCAGTTGACCCGGATTCTGGAGCCTTGATCTTAAAGACGTGTTCTGTTGTTGAAGAAGTGGGAGCTGCCATACTGTGGGTACTACTGGACCCAGCCCTGGAAAAGTTTTTGGGTGTGATTTGAGATTTTACTTGGTGCATTTTGTTACTTATAAAATGTATAATAATAACAAAACATGATCGCGACTTTATACATTCTCTTAGATTTTTATGTATGTATTCAAGATCCTTGAAGATATAGAGCGTAATCAGAGACATTTCCAAATAGGTACATATTTATTACATATGCTTAGTAGTTAGCTTTCTATAAGTGACAGAGGTTGCAAGCCTATCGCCGCCTATATGAATACTAACTGATCTCCCCCGACCGATTTTCTTCACCGTTAAGAGCTCTTGTTAAAACGCATACAAATGCGAAATAAAAAATCCATTGATGCACGGCTAGGATTCGAATGCACCTTCGGATTGAAAGTCGAAGCACAATCCCATTCGGCCAACATGGCTTTAGATTCAACAAGGATCATAATAAAAGCATAAGCTTACGTAGTAGGATGTTCAGGTTCTGTGATTTCTTCAGGATTGGACCCAGATCCTTCGATGCAGTCTTCGTCGTCACAAGGCTTCATTAGCTTTCCACTTACGTCACCCTGTACAAAAAGTAAAATACAAGAATTCATGTTATTCATCTACTTATCTTTTTTCGTAGTACTTAGATTATTAAATGTTATATTGCTATTTGATGATTTGAATGTCCATCTGCCAGACTGGCGAACTATAGCCAATGACAGAAAAGCACAAAAAATGAAGAGGGAGGCTTTTGCCCTGAAGTTGGGCAATATGGGAAAAAATATATTATATAAATAATTAATAAATGTATCATAAATCCACATAAAAGTGTCATAAACATAATCCATAGTTTCAATGTTCTGTCATCTTTTATCAGTTACCTTATGTCCTCCCCTCAAAGGCGGTCGTCTAGTCGATGGAACATACACCGGAGTGATGAGATCATCACCAGATCCAGCATCAGGCAGCACGCAGGCGTCTTCATCATCATCTCTACAGCCGGACCCTGCGCCGGAGTACACCAGCTCGTCCAGTACTCCTGGACCACCGTACCCTGAAGGTGGGGTCTGGAAGAGCAAGAAGTATATTACATGAGGGTCATCATCCCTTGTCTTTTGCATCTAAAACCGTGTTTATTGCCCTAGATTTACGGTAAGTGTTGACCGCAAAGGTTGAAGATAAGGTTGAAATGATTTCAAGTAATCAATTTATTAGTACTGAATAAAATTATATTGAATCTTATCATCTGTACGTAGTAACGTACAGAACAACACTACTCGCTTTGCACCATTCCTTTTCCTCTTGAATTCTTAAATGCGTTCTTTTCTACGCAAAGCACATACGGAATGCGTATACGAAAACTCTTGTTTGTGTGAGGTTAGTATCCTGTGGCTTTTATGGAGTCTGTTTAGTGTAGGTACGTGATTTGCTCACACTGTTCCAAACATTGCCTATTTCCTATACCTGCTGCATCCTATTGATATCTCTGTCTAGCGGTGTGGACGCTCTTCTCGCATCACCCCTCACAGACACAGCAGGGTCTCCGGCAGCTGCCAAGTCCAGGACCCTGACTCCATCCACCACCAGCCCAGCTATGACTCCACTGAAGGTCCTGGCTCCACCGGCACCACCGCCAACGGTGATGGTAGACATGCCATTGAAGACTGTTGATTGCTGGCCTGCTCCTGAAAAGTGATAGTATCACTTCGGAATGCACACTATACAAATTCCTAACAATTCAGTGATCAGGTAAGTACTATCATCATCATTTAGCCCGATAAAAGTCTTTTGGGTATTGGCGACTTTTAGTTCCTATCTAATTTTTTTTCCTTGATCCAGGTTTTGGCAGCGTTTTACAATGTTTTCCTTCACCATTTAGAGTTTGTGTTAGTGAGCGTAAACTACATTTTCTAAAATTAAAAATCCATTGAATCCGTCAGGTGTCAAACTCACAACCAGTTTGAAAGTCGAGGTTAAAAACCGTCACGACCGAAAAAGTCATTTCGATTAGCATAGCCTTAAGCATTACACATTTCACTAGGCCAACACGGCTCTCTTGTCAAAATATCTATCAATAAAAGCTCACCTTGTGGATGTCGTATATTCACAGCATAGTTATCAAGATGCAAGCTAGCCCGGCTTCCATTCCTGGTGAACCTGGCGACGTGGTAGGCTCCGTCGTCCACCTTAGCTGCCTCGTCACCAAGAGGCTGGTCTCCACCACCCACGTTGTATATCATGAAGAGGTTGCCATTTATCTGTGGATTGGCAACGTGACGAAGTTAGATAATGCTCTGAAACTTTCCATCAATAAATTCCCCGTGCAGTTAAAGTACCTATCCCTAATTCTACTGCTCCACCTGCGTCTAGGCACGATAATTGATGTCATTTGACATTACATGCATTCATTTTATGTCAAATATGGCACTAACGCAGTTGGAGCTGTAGCATAAATGTCAGGTTTGTGTTGTTAGACGTTAGTGAAATAGCTTTTTTTAAAACAAGACTATACTTTGTATTGACTCGGGGACTATTATCATTATCAGCTCCCTGTGATGTCATAAGTGCCCTTGTCCCACTTTTATGTGGGCTCGGTACAACAGGTTTTTCTCATAAAGCCGACATCCGACATTCACTCCTTTCTAATCCATAATAATATCATCTTTCACACATTCGTGACGTCGTACGAAATTTTTTACAAAATTACTTACCTACACAAAAAGGGCCTAATTGTGGCTGAAATTGGATATCAAAAACTTTAGCCAGAGCCAAAATTCCCAAAATAATAAGACGATGGGCATAGCCATCTCATTTACACTCACGATTTCCATTTGCATGTAATCCTGGGTATTCGAAGACTCGATCCTGAGGAGTACAGCATCAGCTTTGTTGGTGACGAAGCCGAGAGCTATTTTGTTGGCGTCAGAATCTTCGAGGGCGTTGGGAGCGAAGGTGTAGGTGATGATGCCTCGGCCTGGTCCGAACTCGTATGCTATCGATTCTGTGAAAATCCATACTTGTATTATTAAAACAGAGTTTGAATTTATCAAAATTGTACCTATTTGTGGCGGCTAATTTTCGGAAGTCAATCTCAATGGGATGGCTATCATCGCCAAAAAAATGTAAGTCGTATTGAAACAAGCACTTTGTGCTTTGACACGAGCTCTGTGACGGAAACAGTGATGAAAAACATCGATAAAAATCCGCGACTAAAATGTTTCCATTGTGTTCCTTTGCGTGGATGAAGCCTTTGCTGAAAAACATAAGGTTCATTAAGGTCTACTCCATTTCAACAAAACTCCAAGCACTACAGCTTCTTGGTTATAGGTTGCCTCTGAGTAAGATATCTAGTAATATACAAAGGTTTAACATTACCGTCATAACAAGTAGGTCCAGTGAAGGAAGTCAGGTCACAGTCACAGACGTAGGTGTTCCATTGAGTCACGCAAACCCCTTTGTTGGCGCAGGTATTGTGCGTACATTTAGTTGGGCCTGAAATTCAGAAATGGACAGTATGAAATATTACCAGAATCCAACCAAACCTTTAGGCATGAAGTCAATCAATATTCATTATCACCAGTGGCGTAGGGCTAGCCAGGGGAGCCCCCAAGCAATTTTATCACATGCTGATAGTTCGTGACTGATACCTTCATCCTGCTAAATTTTTTGCAGAAAAAAATGTATTATATATACTATTCTACTAAATGATAAATGATAAATGAATGATAAATGAAATTTATTTGCACGAACACATGTGTTAGAATAAGGTCTTAAAATTAGTCTATTTGTCCATTCTATGTCCTGCCAAATTTGAGGCATGCAAATTTTGAGGTACTTAGTAGTTAGTTCATTGTAATTTAATTTAGTGGGTACTTATGTTAATGTCATTATATAATAATAGTTTTCCAAATTTAGTTAATGTCGATATAATAATAAGTAAAAGAGAAATAATTGAATGTCCCTAACCATTTAAATATTCAGTTACGGAGTAAAAACATTTATCAATAAGCCATTTTTTTAATTTTTTGTTGAACAAATGTCCCTTTAATTCTTTAAGGTCAGTAGGTAACTTATTATAAACCATAATGCACATGTAATAGGCTTGACGTTGAGTAAGTTTTAAATTATATTTAGGAATGTACAGTCTGTTATTGGACGCGTTTCTTAGGACTCTTTCTCGAAAATTTTGATTAGTTTTAAAGTAATTAAGTCATCAGTCATCCAAAATAGTAATTTTTCCAAGAATGTATCGAAAACATATTTCCAGTACCATTTTGCTTCCCGTGTATGATAACAAACCATCAATACCTTCACAACCAGATCCCAACGAAGAACTCGGTACCACTGCATCCTCCATCAAAGACGGTGACTCCCCAGGAAGGTCTAGACTTGCCATGCACCCTTCGAACCCTTGTCGGGACAGCACTCCTACTGGTAGGGATGTGTACATATCTCGCGGGACTCCACCGATGTAGAGGATACTGTCTAGTTCTAACATGAGGTTTGAACCTAGAATAATGATGCCATAGTTAAAAAACAATAGCTTAGTTCGTAAGAACCAGTGGCACGACAAGAAGAAGAAGAATAGTGTTAGAAGAATAGTGAAATAGTGTTCAGATGATCACCAACAACAAGACATTAATTCAAAAGCTTAGGGCTATTAAGGGTTTTCAAAGGAGGAAGACAGTTGGAAAGATATAAGGGAAAACTTTGGCCAGCTGTGAGACAAAAAAAGTATTTTCAGACGTTTAGAGGAGATTAATATTATGCAAAAAATATATAATATGAGTAAACAAAATCATCTATAATTTTATTGACCTTTGATTCAAGTTCAAGTATGTAGGAACTGTGATTACCTACATTGAAATGTGAATAACATAAAACTTACTTGTAGTATGCATCTCCAAATCATCATCAACTTGCAGTGTATGTATTTTAGGGGTCGGTCTTCTCACAGACACTGAATGCCACCTATTGTCATTCAGGAAATTTTGCAGTTTATCCTTCATCGTCACCACACCATCACCAAGATTGAACACACAATGTATGTGGCCATTCACTAGCTCTATAGCTATAAAATCTTGTTTCTTTCCCCCATTGTAGAATAGTAATCCATCCATTTCAGTTGTTCTGAAGTAAAAGTCTAAGTAGGTGTGAGCGTATGCTTTGAGCAGAGGTAGACCAACGTACGTATGCTTAGATTTGAAAGTGACAGACTTGTACACAGACAAAGCATCTTGTTTCACGAATTTTCCAGTGAAAATTATACTTGATGTATCGTAAATATTGTTTGTTTCTTCGGAGCTTCCGACGCTAAGAGTCTTCGCCAGATCTATGTATTTGATTCCGTTGAAGACGAACTTTTGTAGGTGTCCCACAAAGTTTGGTAGAGTTGACGTCATCTGGATTTCTTCCTCCGGATGGTATAGTCCTCCTAAATGTAGGGTGGAAATCTCTAACGTGGAAGCCTTTCCTAAAATAGTTTCGGCTGTAAACACAAGAAATTATTTAGTATATGGATGAAATAAAAATGCAACACCTAGCCACAACATTGACGAAAGAAAAATAAATTAGCAAAGTAACTTGATAGATTTTACTAGCAGCCATTTTGTTATGTACAGTCAAGTAGAGTATCAGAAAGCTGACAGACGACTAGTGTAGTCAACCATTAGCAACTAGAAGAATTCAACCACTTTGCACTATTGTGATGCTCAAGAATGACTAGACAACTAATGCTTTTATCCATGATCTTACTTAACACCATTTTAGTTTTATTTTGAGACCTGTTCTTATCAAACCATGATTATGAACTATATTAAGAAATTACAATCAAATTAATAACAATAATCAATATTATAAAAACAGGTAAATAATCCAATAATAGAAACATTGGTAAACTGGCAGCTGATTCACTGAACGCAAAGTTTTGTAAGACTTATTCATAGAAAATGTATAAAAAACACGTTAAATTTATACAACTGACAGTACCAATTAAGTCTTCAACTACAAGACATTCACAGAGGATTCTACAGAAGAAAGAAATTAAGAAGAAATAAAAGCTTAACGAAAAGGTGGGTACGAAGTGCCAGCTAGAAAACAACTGAAACAAAGCGCTATCTACTCCACTAATAGGACGACTAACATTTATACACTTTGTAAAGTGCTGGAATTTGAATTCACTCGTGTGCAAATTCAAATTTGCTTAATTTTATGTTTGGTTTAGCTTTATTGTCGAGTTATATTATTACATAAAACTTTTAACTCTTATTAATATAGAACTTCAGTGTGTACCTACATGTTGTGTTTGGTACATAAAAAGTAGTGTTAGTATTTGTATTAGTTTAAGTTATGTAATAAATAAATAAATAATGCTGGACATTTCACACAGCATCATCTAGCCCCAAACTAAGCAAAGCTTGTACTATGGGAACCAGATAACTGATATACTACTTATACCTATACTGTTTTAATGACGTTGCTTTTGAAACTGTTTTACTATTGCATAAGTTACCTAGGTTTTAACTTTAATAAATTGATTTTTGAAGACAAAAGGAAGACTAGATTGAGTATTCTTTTTCCTTAGTTAATTATATTACCTATTCTCTTCCGTACACACTCTCTTAATTTCGAAATTGCTTTTCTCTTTCAATTTCATTTCAATAGTCTAATTTTATCAATAGTATTAAATGTATGCTATATTTTGGTAGTGTACTGTAATGCTTAGTTCATCACTTCAAGTACAAGACCGAACAAAACAGCTAAACCAAAACCAACCTTATTTCCACTACTTAGGGTCAAAATAAAATGTGCGGGTGCGTCCCGTGCATACGTACATAACATACCGCGCACTGGCTGGGCCATGTCCACCTGCAGTTTGAGGTTAGAGGCGCGCCGAGAGAAGCGCACTGTGTGCCAGTGGTCGTCGGCAACGTTCGAGCCGGCTAGGAGATTCTGGAAAGAAATAGTTAAAATTCTGGCTATAAGAACCTGATTATCACTTGGGTTATCAAAGGATCTTAAACGCCATACCGATCTAAGAGTATGTCACGGCGTCTTGGGGACACTGTTTCACAACATTTTTTTTTTTTTTAATAATAAAAAGCTTTATTGGAAAAAAACCTTATGATTCTAATAACAATTTCATGTGCACAGTTGATGTGCTAAAACTATACTATAGGTATAATGCAAGGTAAATACCTAACAGAATTTTAATGGTAGTCCTCGAAACTTGGCTCATACAAACATGTTAGGAAGGTGGCATCTTATGGTAGGTACTTTTACAGTCTGTTATTGAGCTTACAGTGCACATGGCTGATCTCAAACTCCCAACTAGGTTGCCCTGTGTTTGGGATATCAGTGATCCTCCTATACAACGTGAAGTCAATAGTTATGTACGCAATTGTGGTTTGCTGCTAGAAAACCAGAAGGCACTTCCTTGTTTTAACTATATTCTTAAGAAGCTGAGGACATTCTTTCAGATCTTTGTGTATTCTAGAATTTCTGGTTAGAGGCACGTCTTATTACATGTACAGTCTCAAAATACCTTTTCTCTATCTCCCAGCCGAACACTAGCCCGGACCCTGCCAGCCGCGACAGCTATCTCGATCCTATCCGCGGAGTGTTCGGACGCCGTCCTCAGGAGTAGACCAGCTCGGTTCGTCTTGAAGCGCAGCATCAGCTCCTCTGTCTGCGTGATGTGCTCCGGGCCGAGGGATGCCGTGAGGTGCTGGCTGCCGTTCAGGAAGATTGTTATAGATTCTGTAAAGAAACAATGGTATATTAAGTTAAGAAGGGTAAACATTAAAGGTTTGGTAGATTTAAAAGATCGGTGAGCCACTGATTGAGCAAGAAATAGTTTCTGTATGAAAGGTTAAAAGGATTTCGAACATGGAAAATATGAATATGAATTTTAGATTTCAAATGATAAAGTTGAACAATGGCCTCTAACTCACACGAACTTTCTTTAGTTGAAGAATAAGATTTATAGTTTTTGAACTGTGGAACATAGGTGGTGAACATAATTTAAGGTGATAAGATGATTAGAGAATAATTGAAGAAACAACAGAATATGATACGCCTCTTTCTGTTTTCCTTAGATATAAATCCCGGAAAACAACTCACCTCGTCCACAAGTAGGTCCACTGTAGTCAGTACTGGAGCAGTCACAGAGCGGCCTGTTCCATCCCTCGTTGCACATGGCTCCGTGCTGACATGGCGAGTTCGTGCATTGTTTCAGCAGCATGTGGCATGCTGGTCGAACTGATGCTGAAATATTCAAAATGCTTATTAAAAAACTGGAAACTCTAGTTTTTATATCTCAGGCTATAAGATCCGACATAAAATAACTGCCTGATGAGTTCACCTGTGGAAAAATTCTCCAAGATTCTCCTATTAAAAACTCACCGGAATCTTGCTGCCTCGCATACGCAGCCAGATCCTGAGGCTTCCCATTTAGCACGAGCTCTCTGACGCAGCCCACGAAGCCCTGCCGAAGCGCCGCCGTCCACACCGCGGGCGGAGTCCTCGACGCAGAGTACTCCGAACCCATGCCACCGATGTACAGGGACCCGTCTAGTTCTAGCTGGTTTGATTCTCCTGGAAATCATAAAAGTCAGAATCAAAAATCAATTATAATGTGAAATAATTTTGGATTGCTTAGAACCTTCTTTTGTACATTTAGACTGCTTGAGAAAAAAATTGTTTTTCTAAATTTAAGTAGAGCAGTGTGATAAAGTTCTAAATAGGACTTTTCTACTTCTCACGATTTCTTTCTCATACAGTTTTCGCAAATCATCATCATTATTTTGAGCCCGTGCTGGGCATAGGCCTCCTCCATTATATGCCATTCGTTCCGATTACGAGCTAGTCTCATCCAGGTCTTGCCCTCTCTCCTCTATCGTATTTCGCAAATAGTAGTAGAAATTGACGATAATTTTAGTTCTTGTAATAGTACATTACGATATTAGTGCGTAAAGATGGTTATAACATGCGAGGCGGAATTTCAGCCCGAGCCGCAGGCGAGGGCGTAATTGAGCCGAGCATGTTATAACCAATACGCACGTATATCGTACGACGTTTTTTAACACATTTGCGAGGAAACGGAAAAAAAAACATTTTAATTATACTCAATCTGTGAATGCACACTGTTGCTTTCCTGCCATTTGAACAGACTGCCTACTGAGTGGCGCCGCGCGGCGATTAGTTCTCCTTTGAATAGCAACAGCGCGCTGCTCACTAGCTGGAGGCACGACTCCAGCTCGGCGGCGATCAGTTCCATATTTGAAATGGCAAATAATGCTGTTATGGAATTTGTATGGACTATAACATAACTATTTGCTTTGATAACACACGCGTTTGTTATGACCCGCTTTACATATTTAAAACCGGTGGAATTACATCAGCTTTACGAGCAAGGGTGTTAAAAAAGTTATTCCTTTATTATGTGAGAGCATGAAACCTTGTGATTACTTATATGTGAGAAAAAAACTTCATTCTATTAATTACCAGGAGTTTTAAACTCTGCATTAGCACCATCGACGGTCACCCTTCCGTCTCTTCCACTCCTCCTCAGCAGGAACTCATGCCAGAGCGAATCATCCACCCGCCTCCTGGTAGCCCTGACCCTCACAGCTCCAGAGCCAAGATCCATGTGGACGTACACGTAGCCATTCAGAATCTCCACAGCAAACATATCGGCCTGCAACGTAGTGGTAGGTTTGTAACTTTAGTTCACGTCTTGCGCTCTGATACTATCTTGAAAAGATTTCAGATGTTTGGGATAACTATGTTGTAAATTTCAACTAGCTCACGAGATATTTCAAAGAATTTATTCACTATTTTACATCATCAAAATGATACTAAACTACAAGCTTCAAAAACTGAAAACGAAACACCAAAACGTAATTTTATTGCATCAATTCGTGTCAATATTTTCAAGGCAGTCGAACACAAAAGAGTAGCTAAAATCAACAAAATCGATAGAAACGTGACAAAGCCCACAAAGTCTACAAAAAACGTTTTGCATTTAATGTATGCAAACTTTCCACAAACTATTTGAATAACATTCGGAGCTAGACATGCAAATTCTATAAATTCGATCTTAAATTAGACGCTATTGACATTCAAACAGTCGCGTCAAAAGTTAGATTAGTTAGAGCTTACATTACAACTAAAGGAATAGATGCTAGTAATACTAGTAATAACATAGTTACTGATGTAAGTGTAGATAAACAAACTGTGGTTGATACTACTCGCAATGGTGCGAATTTGTGTAGGTATTAGATAAAGCCTTCTCTATAAAGCAATGTGCAATACACTGCTTGTGTTCATACAAAAAGGTTACAAGATAAAACGTTTGCTAAGACTTAAAAGCACGATTAGCTCATACGAGTTTATTTGCAACATTATTAATAGTGCTACCTGTTGCAATCATTACTTCAAATATTATCTCATATCCAACAACACATAAATATTCCAAAACTCACATAATACAACAACTTCACAATAAAATATAGCATTACAGCATACAGTGCTGAGTCAACGCTTGTGCCACTAAGGTGCGTTTCGAAAACAACATAAATACACTCATTAAAATAGTGGGTGAAACTTTATAAGGTACCGTACACAAATTCCCCTAAACCAGTGTTATTGATTATTTTTTCCTACCATGCAGGAAGCCTGACCGATAACCGTGAAATAAGCAAAATATTTTTAGCCTACAAGAGACAACCTTGCCAAGTTTGTTTATAAAACAGGATATCTACAACAGGGTTACCTACTGGGTCCCTACTGACTATCACAATCATCCTAGTTTAAGGAGTGAAAATAATGTAAAATTTTGCTATTCATCAAAATTTACATTTAGGTATATTTCACCAATCATCATTTTAAGGGCTTTAACGGCAAATTGGCAAATTTAAATTCGGTTATCCGTCAAGTCCTTACTGGGAAATGCAATTAAGAGTCGATTAGAAGATCTTTGGTTCGTATAATTTGCACTAAAATTTCTGATTCTACTAAATTTTTGACTAAAATTCTGATATTCTGATTGAAAATAAAATAATAAAGCTTTCATTAGGGTTGTACTTATTATAATGTTAATGTAACTTACAGAAATGTATCTTTTTTTAAAACTTATGTGATTTGGTCATTTAACAAAAAACAGGAAAATGGATTTTTGCATTTCCCAGTAACAAAGCATTGAACGCCAATGATTCTGATAGTGTCAATGATAATGATTTCAATGATAATTTCTTTAATCATACTGGTTTACCCCCAAAAGCTCCACCCCTTACCGTGCAACCTACCCTTGGTGGTTTGGCGCCCATGTTGAACATTAGCAAACCGTTAGGTTCGTTCGTTCGAAACTTAAAGGATAACGTGCCAGTCTTCACAGCTTCCCATTTCGGTAGAATCTGAAATAAAAATCTAATTCATGATACATGCATAAATATCTAAGAAGATAAACAATAGCTTAGATTGTAGGCTGGTTATAAGATAGACACACATGCTAGGAAGGTTTAGCTATTAGCAGAAGATACGACATTCATAATTAAACAAACTAAAGTTTCATACAATAATAAGAACATACAATTTGTCCTCGAATTCGCAGCGTCACATACTCGGTGCTATGGGAGGCAAAATCTAAAACGTAATTATTCATAACTTAGGTCTATAATAAAACTAAAAACTTTATTTAGTTTTGTGACATTAAGAATTCCGTGGCCGAGCGGTAAGGCACTCCGACTTTAGGAGGATCGTCTGATTGTTGTTGGTTCGAATCCCACAACGAAATTGATAAGACTCCTTTCATTTCTCAATTATTTGGTTTTGTTCTCTTTTACAATCTTATTAAACTTAAGGAGCATTTACACGATGCGATTTTTCGTACGATTTGCTAAGCTCCGCCCATTGAACGTGCCGACGAGCGTCGCGCTGACTATGAGAAATCGCATACGATGAGCGTTTACACGTGAAAAATTGCCGTGCGATACGATATCGTATGGGTTGAAATCGCAACGTGTAAATGCACCTTTAGCACTAAGCCTAATTTGGATTAATCTGGTTAGCGACAAAGAGGATGTTTTAGGTTAGGTTAGTAAGCTTAAATTCAACTCAACAATATCTCAGGCACTACAGCGTCCCAATTAGTACAGGCACATGTTACATTCTGACCCTGTATTAATATCTAGCAAAGATATTATTATATAAAAGCCTGTTCTTGTGTCTTAAGCAGCATTTACATGATGCGATTTTTCATACGATTTGCTAAGGCCCGTCCATTGCATGTGCAATTGGAGACTATTCGCATACAATCAGAGTTTACACACGAAAAATTGCCGTGTGATACGTATAGGTTGAATTCGCATCGTGTAAATGTCCTTTTTCTCTTCTACCATTTAATAAAATCTAGGTATACTCGAATTGTATCGAAATATACGGTACCATAGTTAGTTTCACAATAATTACTTGGAATTGATACATCATAATTAAAAAATCATCATACAATAGTAGAATTATGTTCTGTACACTATCTAATTGTTCAGTAGCACATGTTTCCTTTTCCAATAAAGGTAAAATCGATAAAACTATTACTAATACAAAGAAAACGAGTAATTCCCAACTCGTACCACAAAATCTGGTACCAAATGGTACGAGTTGGGAAATCTAAAAATATGATTATTTTCGTTCCCAACTCGTACCACTTTTACAAAATTGTGATTAGTACAGTCAACGACAAATAATGGAGTACCTAATTCCCAACTCGTACCACAAAATCTTGTACTAAATGGTACGAGTTGGGAAATTAGAAAATATGATTATTTTCGTTCCCAACTCGTACCACTTTTAGATTTTTATTGAATTCATTCATTAAGTACTCAACTTAATAATTAGTCTTAGTCCTATTATGTTTTTCTCGGTAAAATCTAAGGAAAGTGTTTACAAAGGGTTTGCTTTTAACTTAGTAACTTTGCAGGTGGCATGTCCCCTTTTCACAAACCTGATTTTGTATATGTATATTTATTAAGTATTCATATATATTTTTGTATATATTTATAGGAGTATTGTATATAGGTAGACAGTATTAGTTGTGATTAAGTTACATTATTTATTAATTTATTTATTTTTCCCTAAGCTAGCCGTCGACATCTTTAAATCTGTCCTGTCCATCCAAAGGTTGCCTGGAAGAAATCGCTTTCAGCGATAAGGCCGCCCATTGTTATACCTAAGTTTTATATTTTCTGTTCTTCTTTATTTCTCTTTGTCTATTGTTATTATTAGGTATTTTTCAATAAAGATATATTCTATTCTATTCTATTCTATTCTGATTTCAACAGTTTTTTATTTGCGGATTTAGCGAACGTTCATAGAATTATAATTTTTGCAAGTCATCATTTCCCTGCCCTTATCCCACTTTCATGTGGGGTCGGCACAACAGGTTTTCTTCTTCCACTCCGCTCTATCAGCCGTCATCTCAACACACTCCTTTCTTACCCATATCATCCTTCACACAGTCCATCCATCTTTTCTTTGGTCTGCCTCTTCTGCTACATCCCTCCACATTCAAACCTAACATTAACATTCTTCTCGTTACATGACTCTCTTCCCTCCTCATAACATGCCCATACCACGACAACCTATTACTCCTCAACTTATCCGTCACTGGAGCAACTTTCAAACTTCCTCTAATATACTCGTTCCTGATTTTGTCCATTCTTGTAACTCCACACATTCATCTCAACATTCGCATTTCCGCAACATGCACTCTTCTTTCATCCGTCTCTTTGGTTGCCCAACACTCTGATCCATACAATACGACAGGTCTAAGAGTGTGAAAACTTTATTGACAAATACAAACTATTCAGTTCTATGTGATGGGGCTTTTAAATTTTGCGTCAAGCCCTTCTATCAATTGTATACGCTGCATAATATTAATAATATTGTGTTTAGTTGATATATGTTACAGTTTTTCTTGATGTTATGAAAATTCTATGTAGTATTACTTTTAACTTATTAGTTGCATTATTTGTCGTTGACTGTACTAATCACAATTTTGTAAAAGTGGTACGAGTTGGGAACGAAAATAATCATATTTTTAGATTTCCCAACTCGTACCATTTGGTACAAGATTTTGTGGTACGAGTTGGGAATTACTCAAGAAAACACATTACGAACTGAATAATACATCAAGGTGAAACATTCGTTTTAATTTATACACTATTGAACTTCCAAAAGGTCAAGGTTGTGGAAAAGTTTGCAAAGATTCATTCACCACACTAGTGAACTAATGATACGACAAGAAAATAGAAGTTGAAAACTTTAAGTTTCAAACTAATAAGAAAAGCAACTTTAATGTTGTCCAAAAATATCAATCCACTTAGGAATAAAATTCAATGGAACCACCTTGACACCCTTTCAAACCAACATTTTTGAAAAAATGACTTTAGAACCTATTCCTTCTTTGAAGTCGGTTAAAAAGTATGTACAGTGCCACAAACTTATCTGGATCGGTGGCCAAAAGAGGAACTAATGAATTTTACTGTAAAAATTATTTTTCTGCCAACACCAAATGCAATAGCAGCGCCATTCTCATCGGTTTAGATAAGTTGTGGATTCAAAATAACAATCATAATCCTGTCATTGTCTAGTCTATTGCAGTCGTAACACGTAAGGGGTCAACGTGATCTTAAATCAGTCCATTTGATTCATAGTCGCATTTCTAGAACGCAAATAACCCTGCTGACCTTGAGGTCACTCGCGCGACCGTCAGGGTCAACATACCTAGATCTGATAAAGATTGTTGTTATTGGAGCTATTAAGTAGGATTGATTTGGGTAGAAATGGCTTATTTCTTGACTTTGATTTCGAATGATTTTTGTTTTGTTACAGAATTGCAACAAGATTTAAAAATGAATCTACTATGTACATAATACCGACTATATTATTTTATTAGTAATAGAACTAACATACAATGTTTACGATTGCGTATTACAATGTATGTATGTACAAAACTAAAGCTTAAATAATGCGGCTTTATTTTACATTACATCAAGTACCAACTTATATAGACGACCTCTGTGGCGCAGTGGGTGAAAGCCCGTTTGGGAAGCAGAAGGTTGCGGGTTCGATCCCCGCGCTGGGTAAATGTTTGTATGATCTGCAAATATTTATCTCGAGTCTGGGCGTTTCTATGTATAATATGTATGTATTTACAAACAAAAAAAGTATATAAGTAGTATATCAGTTATCTGGTTCCCATAGTACAAGCTTTGCTTAGTTTGGGGCTAGATGATGCTGTGTGAAATGTCCAGCATTATTTATTATTTATTTATATAAGAACGATCAACTACACTGTCTTCAGAATTGGCGTCAAGATTAATCCATGAACAAAATCCTTGCCAAAATAATGTTTTCTTTCCATATAATATTCTGCAAAAATCCTTTTTTCCGTAATAATCTCATTACACCTTAAAAATATTAGTCTATTGTTCCCGAAACTTAGGAATCCAGACCTTTTTCCTTTAAGCTCCGGAGCGGTGTTCACCAGGGAGATGTTTAGCGTCGTAACGGTGCTAAAGCCCTAATAAATGGCAGTGAGCTACACGTTAGCCTAGATAAGAGGATAGTGTAAATCTTTAGCTAAAGCGTGTGTCGGCTTACTCGATGAGACGCTTATTGTTACTGTTTTGAGAATACTGAGACTAGAATCAGACTAATAAAGTAGTTAAAGAATAGAATCACGTATCCCCTAGGCAAGGTAAATGTTATTTCAGACAACGCCTATATAAGGGCTAGATCCTTGAAAATAATCTATATTCAATATTTGTTCATATTCAAAACTTTCCGCATTTGTGTATTTATTCATATGCTTTGTTTTATCTATCTATTCAGCCTGCTTGCACCCACTGCTGAGTGTAGGCCTCCTCTCTATCACACCACTCTTTTCGGTCCTGTGCAATCCTTTCCCACGCTTTCCCAGCTACATGGACGATGTCATCCGACCATCGACATTTGCTTTATGAGTTGATGCTATTTCAAATTTTATAAACTAAGCCCTTAATATTATACAAAATGGTAACAAGAATCACTTGACCTGCTAAATTGGTGGATTACGGCGACAGCCATAACTTTCCCATGAAACTAAGACATCAAACCTTATCCTCGTTTTATAATGAAATAGCAACTACCTTGTTACAACTACTTGGCATTTATGATGAACTAGTAAAATTATATGGGACCTATGAATATTTTGCTCAAAGCTTGAATGCACCCTGGACACTCCAACAAACATAAAAACTTGACTTGAGGAAACATGACAATTTGAATTTAGTATCAGAAAAGATGCATGAAGTCGCTAAGAAAGGAATGAATACAGAGATGATGAGTGATAAGGAAGAGCTCAAGAAGATAATAATATATTGTGCTGACCCCACATTATCGTAGATGGTATAAGGGCATGTGAATGAAACGTGGAAAATTTTATTACACACGCATTTCTGTGTGTGATGTGCTCCTCGTTAGTAAGAACGCCATTCAAAACTCAAGGAGCTGAAAGTCTCAATAGGTCTTGTCCGAAGAGTGTCTACACGAAGTATTATCAGCTATTCTCTGTTTTTAGGATGGCCAAAGGATATATTTTATGTAATCGGAATGCGGAATGATTCATAAATAATTTCTTGCGACAATTTTGTCTTTGATACACTTGGGAGTGGTAGATCAAAGCATAGCTTCACTGTCAAAGCTATTTAGATGTTATGATTATGTTTATCACAAGCTTTATTATGCGAATAATACAGGAAATGTTAATGGGATAGTTACAATATCCTATTTTTGTGTCAAAATGTGAGTAAACATCATCGTTTGCCTGTCTGAATCCTATACATTTTTGTATTATTATTGGAGTAATACGTATTACAAAAAGAAATTCACATACTAAATAAATCCTTTGTTGACCGTCCAAGCGACATAACTACTTTTGAACTTGGTTAACCTACTAGCTTAGTATTAAGCTATTCAAAAGGTCAATTCAAAATCTTATTCAACATTTCAAAGGTCACATGAAATTGCAACGGTCAACGATAACGAACTAAAAGGTGAAACTTTAAATGATTTCAACAAAGCGCTTAGACTGAACTAATGAATAAATAATGAGTCTGATACTAAGAAACCTACAAACAAGTTGGCAGTGATACTTGGAAGTGACTTTGATTTATAATATTTCACAAGTTTCTTTGAAAATTTTGCTGAATAGTAACTTCGAATTTTGATAGAAAGATCATGAAATTCTTTGAAAATTATTATGTTAGTGTTCATGTTATCAAAGTCACTACTTATTGAGAGGTTCTGATAAATTATCTTCGTGGTAGAAGCAGTAAATACTCAATTCCCAAAAACTCTGAACTAGCAAAAAAAGCGAATTAAAACTAAATCACTGCAAAACCAAAAACTTCAGCAATCTAGTTGCAAAATTGCAATATAGAAACAAAATGACACAAAGTAGGCCATGCATCAAACCACATTGAGCACACAGTGAAATAGAAAACTTCATTGTCTTCAAACTCCACTTCTCGTAGAATTGACCTAAAATTACATCACTCCAACCGTGAGTAGTGCCCTGAACGAATCACCACTAACTCAATCCTATCCCGTCTCAATCAAGGTCCGAGTGCTCGGACAAATTCAAGAGTCCGGAATTGAAAGAGCCCTCGAACGAACTCTTAACATCTTTAACATGTCGGCTTTTAGGGACGATTTTTGCGAGTGGTTGCTCCATTGTTTTTAATTGGTGCTTAGTTTTTGTGTGCTACGTTTTGGCGTAATGAATTGTGTGTGAGTGACCCTTTTCCACAGAATTCTGTATAAAATTTCGTTCTCTTTTTCTTTTGATACCTCGAGAAAACCAAAAGGGAAAAAATGTTATTTTGTTTATCATCGACTCAAAGTTCAATTGTTGAATTGAAAATCGACGCATTTTGTAATTGCATTTATTCGTAATTGATACGTAAACATGAGAGATTAACATTGGAACTGTAATTGATATTGATTATAATAATGAGAGTAATCGAAATACTATGTCTACAATAACAATATACTCATTCGAGTTCAGTTACATTTATCAAGTACAATCATACGTTATGAGAGTTTAAGTGATTAAAAATGTCGAGTTTTGCAAATATTCAGCTGTTTTGGCATCAATAATTGGAGCTGTAGTGTTTTAGGAGAGTAAATGTTTATCGGATGCTTGCTTTGCCGTCATCATTCGACGCTTAGCACTGCGAGCTCGAGCAGCACTTAAAGCAGCCTCCTTTTTAATTTCGAAAGCGATTCTAGCTGCCTCATCTGCTTTCTCTCTTTCTACGCGGAACAATTCATCCATTTTCTCAGGGCTCAAATAACTAACAGTATAGTTGGTTGCAACAATTTTCATGACCACACTTGTATCTATCTCGCCTTTTTTTCTAGTCTTTGGTTTTGCGTGATCTGAATCAGTTTTTGTATCATTTACATTTTTTGTGTCATTTATATTCGTTGCAAGAGTTGGAACGGGATCTTTGAAAGTCACCGGAATCGATATTTTTATTGCTCGCCGTAGAATGTAGTCATCTAATTCTTGTTCGTCACGATGGTGATGCCTTACTGGAGGATATGTATTTTTTGAGTCAGTATTTCTAAAGTTACCAGTTGCTTTATTATTAGAATAAACCCTGCGAGCTGTGTTACTTGATACCCTATGCCTTGTAGCAAAATAACCATTATGTCTGTCATTTACCCTATTTTTATGAGTTCTATTATTCCCTGAAGTATAGATCCGTGTGTGATTTTGTATCTCGTATGGATATGTACTCGTGGAGTTAAGTGGTCCAAAGGTCACTGGGATATTGATCACAACCAATTTTAGCGGCAGTTTAACTTTTTCATCGATCTTCGGAGTAACAGGATTCACTAGTCTTGAATTAAGATGATTTCTGAACCTCGAGTGATGATTTCCATATCTATGGTGGTTCCCAAGTCTTGATCCATCTGAAACGATCCTGAAACCTATGTAGGCTCTATACTGTCTTTTAACTGGGTTGGCTGTTGTGTAAGCTTTGGGTGAGTGGTGCACCTGTGTGGGAATTAAACCTTAAGCATTATCAGTAAGGTTTTTGTAACGTTGTGTCCAAATCAGCAGAGGCTTAGAGAATAAATAAACTGCATGATCAAATTTAGCCAAAATCTCGTCAACCTCGGCTGTTTCGTCAGCAACTAAGCAGTCGTTTTGGACAGGACTCACCAAATGGGCATCCCGAGTAGCGAAGGTCACGGGATCAGCGTGGTCAACAGCAGTGCAGGCATAGTCAAGTCTTCCAGTTACTGTGATCAGCTTGCTGCCGGTGCGAGCCAGGTCTATCAGGTTTAGACGAAGAGTATCAGCCGAAAACTCCACCTGTACAAGAAGTTTACAATTTACTCATGGTGCATTCGTATTCTTGGTCAACCACACCATTATTACAACTTATTTATCCTATTTTAAAGACTAAATCTTAAATTTCCAAATAAAAAAGTTACATCACAATATCATTAACATTTTGGATTCCACCGCCGCAGAAAATGGGAATGCTGGTGTGGGTGGTACGACTTCCTCCCGAGCAGAGAATGACAATGAAAACATCTATCTTCTCAATCTTACCTTTTTCAAACAGCCAATAAAGTTATTGTGCACTCTAGCTCCAGGTAAAGCCCTGGCGTTCAGTGATCCACCCACGTGAGCGCGGGAGCTGGCCAGCATGGTGAAGGTACCAGCCACGTGAGAATGCTCCATGTACACGTCGTCTACTATTGCTGAGACCTGAGGAAGTTGATAGTTTTTTTTAACTTGCGAAAATTGCAATCTTCTGATAGAAACTACCTTGCCAATCCGTGGCGCTCTTATAATAAGTGTAGTTGAAATTTTGTTGGTGTGTTTGATTTCAAATTGAGTATCACACGCATCTATAACTTCCAAACTAACCAAAAAGTAGCCGAAAATAATTCATCGAAATAAAAAGTTTTTCAAACTTTATTAAAAACAAGTTGCCTTCGCAAACTGTCTAGACGACTAGAGCTATCTTGTTTTAGTTTAAATAAAAAAATCAGCCTCAATTTGCAGCACGGCTTGCATTGACTTCATTTCCTTCTTTCAAGACAAAAAGTGTAATTAACCCCTTCGTGTGGCATAAGCCGGTAGAAAATTAGCCGAACACGCTTCAGCAAAATTAATTTGCATCCACAAACTATCGGAGCACCTGCTCCAAAGCAAAGAAACAAAGTTGCTGCAACTTGTATGAACCAACTTCGAAACTAGATAGGTTTCTACTTTCTATTCTACAAATAGTCTGAAACTTTTTTCATATACAACGTTTAATTTTGTTTCCTTTCAAGTTATTGCCCGCAAATGGACGTTGAGTGTTGCAAAGTCGAACAGATGGTGGAAAGTTTTGTTTTCTAATAATACGATGCTTGAAAATAATATTAAACTTTTGGTGGCTTTGTTACGCTTATTATGCGACATAATTTCATAATTTCCAGACTTAAAGCCAGAAAGATTTCATTATTGGACTTTTATAAAACGAGGACATAATTTCAACCAAATAATTGGACTGGATTTTATTAAAGACTACATTTCTGTAATTTTATTATGATTTGTTTTGTGCTGCGCCGTTCGGTTCCGTCTTTTTCTTTAAATTCCCGTATCAATCCAGAATACTGCTGATTTCAAAACAATTTTCATCCTTATTCACATTTAACCGTTGAACATAGACAATATCACCAATACTAGTTGAACAGATGACAATATATCACCGTAAGTACTTATTATACCAACAAAATAGGTTACCAATCTGTTTGAATAATTAATAAGCGCTAGTCACATTCCCAAGTCCATAATAGGGAGGGCGGTTGAATTGACAACTGACAATGGACTCCAGTACAATACCGTGGAAGTGAAAATAGAAATTAATAATGGATCACGGCATGCCGGGGGCAAACGGAAAATAGTAAACAGGAAGGGAACGAAGTTTTAAAAGGTATTATGCAGGTTTTATAAGCAGAAAGGTATTGATTTTTAAACTGGAAAAGTCATTCAGCAAAATAATCAGACCTATTATGATATACCTAGTATAAGAAATTAATATGGGGTCAGCGGCACACCCAAATTAAAAAAAAATCATAAAAAAGCCATACAAGAATAGGAACATGGATTCGTATTAGTTTGTCCGGATCGTAGCAAGTAAATTCGTGATCTCTTCCTACCGTTTAGGCGTTACTTTTTTGTAATTTATGAGAATTTGAACTTACTCTGCCGAGCCTCAATTTTCTTTGACTGGCTCCCCACTGGAGCTTGACTTTTAGTTTTAAGATGGATCACCTAAAAGAATAGGCCCCAAACCGTGTTTGTTGCCCTGATTCTTCACGGTATTGGTCGCGAAAGAACAGGAGTAAAATAAGTTTTAAGACTATTCTAAGTGATCCCAGCGGTCCTACTGAATAAATGCTTGTAGCGACTCCATTACCTATTTATTTATGTATATTAATTATCTATTTTATACACCATCACACATAGTTTTACATAAATATACTATTATTATATCATATAAAAATTATGTACGTAATATTATAAAACACTACACAGCACACAATTTAATAACGTCCGTCAAATGACGGCGCACGGAACATTAGCTACGCTTCGGAGGTTTGCTTACTGCACAATTCTTTTGTTCTAAACGCGATGCGCTGGAGCCGATCCGCGCGAGCTTCAGTCGTTGGTAAAGCTCCGACGTGAGAACTGTGTCGCTCGCCGCTATCATATTCGCTTGCTCGCTCGCTCTTTTCTGTATTCGTGTGAACTTTTGTTAACTATTACATTTCTATCTTCTATCTACTCCTTCTGACTTTCTATTGCTGTGTGTATGTGCCTGTGTATGACGCTTTCTTCCTATCGTGCGTGAATAAACTGTGTGTTGTATATTGGACTTGTTTTGCTACCAACTATACCTACCGCAAGAAGACCCAAGGTACAGGACCTACATCGCTTCATGCTTTTTGACTTTGACTAACCTTACGGAAAAGAGAAATATAATATATATTCAATTCACTTACCCTGCAAAAGCTCATAGCTCCAGATGACACCTGAAAAAAAAAGTTTGGTGATTTATTAAATGAAACTTGACTAAGCGCAGGTTCTTAGGATTTTGAATTTATGTGTCAGGCTTTGTAGCTCCTAAACAGATAAAAAAATAAAATCAAAATCGGATTTAGTTTTTTTTTTTTCATTTTCATTGGAAAATGATACGGTGTTTCTTTGTAGAAAGATCTACTCTCTACGGATGAATGCTAAAACTCAAGTTGAAAATGCCTCTTCTCCACTAGTTATTTGTTTTATGCTAGAATTTGTCCAATTTATGTCCCGCAAACGCCCACATAGCGAACGCCCGTTTAAATGAATTAAACGCGCTAGTTCACAAAACAACATAAATAGCGCCCTTTAGTCAGGAATGCCCAGGGACTGGAGGGATTTGCCTAAATAAACTATGTCCCCGGCTTTATACCAACTGTATACTAACTATATTGTTTAGAATAAATAAAATTATAAGTTCTTAAAATAAACCTTCATTATAGTTGTTAGCAAAAGGGACGAAATCGTCTATCTATAATTTACTTATACACGAATATTTACGTTGAATCTCCAAGGCGCGGTAGATATTCTATCAGTTTTTTGTCATGTATTCCAGATCCTTTGAAGATGTATAAGAGGGTAATCAGAGGCATGTCCAAACAAATGAAGTACATAGTAACAAAAAACTAGCCATGCCTCTATAGACAATATCAAATAGGATGATATTATTACAGCCACTCTACACCTTCGCCGAACTATTTGCCGAACTATTCGCCAAACTATTATTTGGATGGAAGATGACAGGCATAATACATGAATACAGGCGATGAGTACGCGTTCGTGACCGTCGGCATTCGTCTATCATCGGCGAATATGTAGAGGGCCCATTAGGCAATGGCAAGGTTTTAGTGAACGTCACCTAATTTCGCCTTTTAAAAAAAATATTATTCATTTTGACTATGTAATAAAGGCCAGTAATCGACGCTTTATTTTAAAGTACCTAAATCTTTGTTTAGTAAAAGGCTTAGAAAGGAGAATGGGCATCCCCGCCTAAATCAAAAAACTATCGCCCGCAGAGTGGGCGTATGGTGGAATGGGTAGACCTTCAAAAACACTCCATTTCATTGTATGACAGCTAAAAAATCCATCCTACAGAAATCGAGATATTTGCAGTTAAATGTGGTGACTCTTATGCCGGGGCTACATTAGCGAGCGAAGATTCGTATGGTGTTGGCGCGACAAAAACATCGTGTTCGGGTATGGGCGATGTTCTTGTCTACATTAAGGCGGGCGAAGATTCGTGTCGAGTTGACGCGATGCATCGTGTCTTGTGCTGTTCAGTTTGTTGTGCGGAGACGTGGGCGGTAAATTAAAAATGGAGGAAATAGTGGCTTTGCATTATATGGAAATATGGCTTTGCATGTGGGCTCTGTAGTATGCCATCAATGAATCTTTTTTCTTCTTCATTTCTTCTACTGTGGTAGGCCAACTGAGCATATTTTTAATTCGAATCCACGCATCATGTACCATGTGTTTCTTTTTTATGGTCGGGGTTACTAGGATTCCATATAATACTCTCAGTTTCATAAAATTGAATGAATTCTAACACTTTTTCGTTACTCCACTCCATAGTGTAAAAAATTAAATGCACGTCCGTCTCGCTTCAAAGTCTGGACGACACTGAATTGACGTAGATGTAGCCACCTAAGCGAATATTGGCGCGACAAATCCCTTTGATTCGCGCCAGTTTACCGACAGCTCCGCGATACTACATCGTCTTCGCCCGAATACTACGCGATGACACGATGAACCCGGCCACATTCATCGCGTTAACACGAATATTCGCCATAGCCCGCTAATGTAGCCCCAGCATTACCATCATGTTTTTTTACTTACAGGCTTCCCGCAGATAAGCCACTATAAGCATTCGATAGAACTTTAGAAGCACTATATTTCATTGTATCACAGCTAAAAAATCCATCCTGCAGAAATCGAGTTATTTGCAGTTAAAGGTGGTGACCATCATGTTTTTTGACTTACAGGCTTCCCGCAGATAAGCTACTATGGGCATTCGATAGAACTTTAAAAGCACTACATTTGATTGTATGACAACTAAAAAATCCACGAAATGTCGTGCTTCTAAAGTTCTATCGAATGTCCATAGTGGCTTATCTGCGGGAAGCCCGTAAGTTAAAAAACATGATAGTAAAAGTCACCACTTTTAACTGCAAATATCTCGATTTCTGCAGGATGGATTTTTTAGTTGTCATACAATCAAATGTAGTGCTTTTAAAGTTCTATCGAATGCCCATAGTAGCTTATCTGCGGGAATACTGCAAGTTAAAAAAGATGATGGTAAAAGTCACCACCTTTAACTGCAAATATCTCGACTTCTGCTCGATGGATTTTTTAGCTGTGATAGAATGAAATGTAGTGCTTCTAAAGTTCTATCGAATGCCCATAGTGGCTTGTCTGCGGGAAGCCTGTAAGTCAAAAAATACTCGTATGATGGTTAAAGTCACCACCTTTAACTGCAAATATCTCGATTTCTGCAGGATGGATTTTTTAGTTGTCATACAATCAAATGTAGTGCTTTTAAAGTTCTATCGAATGCCTATAGTGGCTTATCTGCGGGAAGCCTGTAAGTTAAAAAAGATGATGGTAAAAGTCACCACCTTTAACTGCAAATAACTCGATTTCTGCAGGATGGATTTTTTAGCTGTCATACAATGAAATATAGTGCTTCTAAAGTTCTATCGAATGCCCATAGTGGCTTATCTGCGGAAAGGCTGTAAGTCAAAAAACATGATGGTAAATGTCACCACATTTAACTGCAAATATCTCGGCTTCTGCGGGATGGATTTTTTAGCTGTCATACAATCAAATGTAGTGCTTTTAAAGTTCTATCGAATGCCCATAGTGGCTTATCTGCGGGAAGCCTGTAAGTTAAAAAAGATGATGGTAAAAGTCACCACCTTTAACTGCAAATATCTCGACTTCTGCTGGATGGATTTTTTAGCTGTCATAGAATGAAATGTAGTGCTTCTAAAGTTCTATCGAATGCCCATAGTGGCTTGTCTGCGGGAAGCCTGTAAGTTAAAAAAGATGATGGTAAAAGTCACCACTTTTAACTGCAAATATCTCGATTTCTGTAGGATGGATTTTTTTGCTGTCATACAATCAAATGTAGTGTTTTAGGAGGTCTACCCATTCCACTATACGTCCACTCTGCGGGCGATCGTTTTTTGACTTGGGCGGCGCTTCATACATGCCTGCCCATTCTCCTTTCCAACAACAACACAACAATGAAGTAAACTTGTATCAATTCGAAGAATTTACGGAATTATCTGGACTCGACGTTACCCGCAAATACTCCACAAATTATTCGACCCAGAGTAGAGAATACCGTTTAGTACAATGCTTGGAATGGACACTCTTCGTTCCGTTTCAATTAACATTCTCCTGATGCCCCTTGAGTTCCCGATTGTGTTTTTAAGGGACAAGAAGTAAATTATATTTTGCCAACACATTATGTAAGTATTATAATCATCATTATAATCATCATCATCATCAGCCTATAGCAGTCCACTGCTGGACAGGCCTCCCCTAATGAGCGCCATTGCGCCCTGTCATCAGCTTGAAGCATCCAGCTTCTGCCAGCAGCCTTTCGCAGATCGTCACTCTGAAGGTATTGTAGGAATTCGTACAAATATATTAATTGCTAGACATTTCCCATAGAAATATCTGCCTCCAAAGTAAGTACAGCTTGTGTTATGGAAACCACATACCTATATCGGTTATGTATGTGGTTCCTATGACACAAATGTTAACTAAAAAAACACTCATCACCCAGACACGTGAATATTTCCAGATCATACAAACATTTATCTCGCGGCGGGAATCTATCCCTGAACCTTCCGCGTTGAAAACTGACCTTTGCTACAGAGATCATCAAAAATATACACCCCTATTTTTTAATTACCAAAAAAATTTTAAACATGGTCTTGGTGTCTGTTACTGATCACATTAGTTAAAACTCAAAAAAAGAGAAAAAAAATTAAAACCTCAAAAGGAGACAAGACGAGTCAGACATGGGTTTATGATAGCTACTGCGGTTTTACTGACTGGGGATGATGCGAGAACATAGTTCGAATGAGAGTCTGTACGCGATTGTTGTTTATAGTACTTATTTGTACAGTTTTCATAAAATTTTGTTAGGTTTTGGTTGACTACAATCCTCGATAACTTTGTGATAGTTAAATAAAATAAAAAGTTCTGACCATGCCATTATCATTTTCTGCATCTGCTGCAACTGTCCTTAAATTTTTTTTGGTAGTCATAAAATAGCGGTGTATAGTAGTTTCCGGTAGTTAGGTACATCGGTGTTTGTATAGTTTATTCGAGTGTCTGGGGTGAGCTTAGAGTGCGAGAAATGGCCCAATTCCACCTCACGATTTATCGCCACCAAATTGGTTCTATTAGGCCCATACGAAAAACATCGATCAGCATGACTAATTACAGGGCCGTGGGTGTTTGGTTGCGTAGGTGTTCCCAACTATTCTATTATCTAGTTATTGGTCGATTTCAAAGGTGCAAAATGAGTGCAAAAAGTGTTGACAGTAGCTATGGAATGGAAACGAATCTATGTCAAGTCAAATCTATAATGTCATCTTGGCTAGCACCCTTTGGGGAAACAAAAATAGCACCCCTGAGATAACTTAAACCGCTTTCTTTAGTTGGACTTTCATCTTCATTTTGAAGTTTTTTTTGAAACAATTTGGTAAAGGCGAAACAATTGTCTCAATTCATCATTACATAGTATACAACAACGTCGCTTTCTCTGTCCCTATATCCCTATGTATCTTAAATCTTTAAAACTACACAACGGATTTTGATGCGGTTTTTTTCTATAGATTGAGTGATTCAAGAGGAAGGTTTATATAATACATGCATAATATAGTAGAGGAACACTGATAATTTTAGAGGTATCTAATGTGATGTCGTGAATTACTAATAATTTTTTTGCGCTTACATTGCAAACACTAGCTAAACCCTAATATTTAGCACCAGTATTACACCCGTGCGAAGCCGGGGCGGGTCGCTAGTAATTTATAATAATAATGTTGTTGCACACAGCCGAAACGTCGGAAAGGTGAAAACGCGATAAATCTTGTAATAAATATATTTCTAAATAAGGCAAAACAGTGTAGTAAATAGATTTTAATTGATCCGCAAATAGGATCATTTTGTGCATTAGATTCGCTTTTTTTAGGCTTTACGGCATGTCAGTTTTCTCGTGATTTTCAGTTTAGTAATGGTAAGCTGCAATTTGGACAGAAAATCTCATTGGTGTACGACAGATTCCAACACACAACCTTAGGTTTGGAAGGTGGGGCCACATCCACTAGACTACCGATGCTCAAGCATCAATGCAATCAATGAGCTTATCAAGAATTTCGCATTCGACGTATGTGGTTCTGTGACCGAGCGGTCGAAGGCACTCTGGCTTTAGGAGGATCGTCTGATCATCGCGGGTTCAAATACCGTCGGAATCGAAAATTTTGATAAGACTTTTCATTTCTTAATGAAATACCGATGCTCATTCATTATCTTTACAAGCCCAAATCATCTCAACATGCCTTTCTCAATCTTTGTTACATCTTTTTTATGAAGAATAAAATCACTTTATTCATATTACCAGAAGAAAACACTTTACCAAGTTTCTATCCTTGACTTCGTTTTGAAATAAACTCCGTGGAAGTTCTTAAAATAGTTAATTAGTTTCACCCACTTCAGTCATAAATATAGAAGTTATTGAAGAAGCACTAGAAATTATGAATTACGTAATGTCTGATGATGATGAACTTGTTTTATATAAGGTTTCAGACAGTATGAGTCCACAAAATGTTAGTACAAAATGTTACACAATCGGGGTTAGTACTTAATAACTAAAATAGATTTTGTCCTGAGAGAGCTTTCAATCGAGAGGACACGCTTAATGAAAGATCCCAAAAATTTAAGATACTTTGTTCTTGGAAGTATTCTAAACGGACCAATCTTATTTTGGATCTCCTGTAAAACGGAATTTTGTCTCTAACACCCCTCGCAGACTACAGACTTTCTATCGGCCGATGGTTGAGACGGAACATACTTCGGCTCGTTATGAGTATGGAGAAGTATGTTCCGTCTCAACTATCGGCCAATAGAAAGTCTGCAGTCTGCGATGAGGCTAACGCTAATTGATACTTCCGGTAGCGATAATTATACAGGTGCGGTCGCAGCCTGAAATTTTGGGGTGGGGGGGTCACTACAATAAAATTAGACTTTATTGCACAATACACAAGATGTTTCAATTGGACGTGTACGATTTTGGGGTCATATCCCCTGTGACCCTCCCCCCCCAAAACCTCCCAAAGACCGCGCCTATAATTATATGAAATTTTCTTTCTTGTCTTGACGTAATTGTGCAATCTCCCCGTGTCTACAGTCGGTGCAACCCGTTCGAAACGTCGAGGAAAGATATTATCTACAACATAACAATGAATTGAAATCGTGTGAGTAAAACGTGAATTCTCTGAAGATCTTAGAAAATGTCTATCGAGCTTTATGTTTGGGGGTCCATCCTGTTTGGTTCCTTTTCTATCTTCTTCTTTTGCCAACTGTACACTGTGTTTAGTATTCTTCGAATCGATCGATAGCTTTATGAAGTTCTAGCGTGCACGCCTTCATCAAATACCCATTAATTACTTAAAAACTAAAAACGATCCGTATCTGAGCAGACTGGTTACTTTTCCAATGAACTACCAGTTATTCTAAGTGCCGTTTCAATAGCCAACTTTTGATAGTTTGGATCAATGATATTTTAAATGTTTGGACTAAACAGTTAAGCCATGTATTCACTGAGAAACATGTTTCAGATACAACGTTTCTGACACACACCTCAGTTGTTTCACAGGGATCGTGAGTTGCGCAATCCCTGAGCGACTTCTATTTTGAAATAATCTATAATTTAAATATGACGTTGACATTCCAAACTACCTCCATGTTGTTTATAAACAACTGAAACACACGTCCACACTTGTATACAGCTGTTGGGAAACAGATTTGTTTCTGTGCTCTCCACTGCCATCGGGGAGCACCGAAACATTTTAGAAACACGTAGTATTTACCTCAACAATTTAAAAATTGTCTGAGACAATTTAACTTGTTTCAGAATCACGTAGATTTTGAAGAAACCGTGTTTATAAACAAATGTTTCTCAGTGAATACATGGCTTACGGAAAAGTCCTTATTGCTTTTTCCTTAAATTTTTATCTACGAGAATTTGCCGTTTAAAAAGCTTGTGACTAATATGACTGTAAAAGATTGTAAGAAAATTTGGGTTCCACGTTATGCTTTTGAACTTGTAATTTGTTTATATATTCTTACAACGCACGTTTAAGATAAGCAGTGATATTGATCTCTCTTTAGACAATATGACTTCCGGAAGTACTCTTTAATAAATGCCACTTATAAGATAAGGATCGGTAGAATTCCTGAGAAAATTGGGAAAATCTTGGAAACTAGATTTACAAAAAAGAAAAAGGATTCCATTTACTAAACAAAGTAGTGGGAGGCACAATTTTCCTCGTTAGGGCCTCGTAAGTGTCTATCAGTGACAGTCAATGGCATTAGCTGCCCGATGACTAAAACCTGGGCAACTCAAGGGGAGGCTTGTCCCAGAAATAGAACAGTATAAAAAACCACAACAACAAGGCCTCGTAAGACTTATAAGTGTCTATCAGTGACAGTCAATGGCATTAGCTGTCCGATGACTAAAACCTGGATAGCTCGAGGGGAGGCTTGTCCCAGAAGTGGAACAGTGTAGAAAACCATCATCAAGGCCTCGTAAAGCTTACCTCTTGAATTTTCCGATGCACAGTAAGCTTGTGCCATTGATGGTCATCAAAGCGAGTTCTCGGTGGTTTGATGTGGATCTCCTGCTTGCCGTTACCAAGCCCCATGGTGAGGGACACTCCTCCGTCGCGGACTGCCAAGTTCAGGTAGTCTGCTTCGTGACCTAGGGGTAATGGAAATGCTAGATGAGTAATTCAAAGGACGAATTGCGAATTTTGATTTTTTTTTAATTAAATAGGACAGCATTTGACCTCACTCTGCCTGATGTTAAGCAGTAGTGAGGTCTAAGATGGAGCATGCTTACCTAGAAGGAATCTATTTACTCTTGATTTGAAGACCCCTATTATGTACTTTTCGGGAAATACAAAGCCCGGCAATGATTATTCTAAATATAATTGAAACAATAAATATATTTCAACAATATCATAAGGTGTGCTTCTTCTTCTTCTTGCTACACTGACAGAGTTATTTCTGAACGAAAAATCAAACTTTTTAATTCTCTACGGTTTCCAAACGATGCTTTTCTGCTAAGTACTGTAGTACGTGCACATAAGTACACACATTCAAGGATATAAATTCAAAACCGAGTTCGAACTTGCCCTTAGAATCAGAGAGGCTGCCAGTGTCCACTGGACCACCAGTGCTCAAAAAGCATTTACACGGAAGAATTTCAACCGATACGATATATCGATATTGCATCGTGTAAATGCTCTTTCACGATATTCTTACCAGTATAGAACAGCAGTCCATTTGGTTGCCTGGTCTTGAAGTACAGCGAGATGGCATCCTGGGTGCTGACTATAGGCTCCCCTCCGGTCTGCGTCAGGTCATAGGAGAGGAACTCTGCTCCACGGAATGTTGCTTCTGACGGAGCTTTGTCTGTAACAAATATAAAGAAATATAAATGCTGAATGACGTTGCAGAAGACCGCAGACGAGGTAGGGGGATGCGCGTAGTCTTCCACACCGAATGAGGGGGAGAGATAACACGAGGGGGAGAGATGAATGGAGGGGGTGGGGCGTTGCCCAGTAACGGGGCATTGAGAGCTCATTATAATAATGCTGGACGTTTCATCCATCATCAAACTCCAAAGTAAGCAGAGCTTGTGACACTTGTGATAAGGGGACCACATCACTAATACGAGTAAACTTCTTTATTTGTTGGAGTATTTGTAACTAGGACCCTTCAAACTTCGCACTGCCTCATAAATTATTTTCATTGTATTTTTCTCAATGTTTAACTATATTTAATTCCGGGGCCCATCGCGTCTTCAAAATTCTTTCAGGGCGTCTGGTCGAAGCGTCGCGTGATTCGAGAGCTGGCGATTTTTTGGCACAAAGAATCAGCATTGCCATTCAGCGTGGCAATGCCGCCAGTATTTTGGGCACGCTTCCGACTGGCAGTGGCCTGGATCAGTTGAGCTATCTATAGATCGTTTTTACGACGATCTTTAGATAGTTTGACAGATTCTATTGTATTTTGTAATTTTATGTACATATTGCAGTAGCTTAGTTTCTGTAAATAAATAAATACTATATTTGATACATGCCCAAATGCCACATCATGTACGTGAAAGGTTGCAAAGATCTGGAATACATAAAAGATCAGAGAATGTCTACTGCGCCTCAGTTATGATCCTATTTTTAAACTATTATCTGGAGACAAGATTCTATGTAAAACTAGCAAACCCCGCGAACTCCGTTTCGCCACCAGAAATTTTCTTTGCTATAAACTTCACGGAGCCCGAGACCTTTCCAACGAATGCAAAACCGTGGAAATCAGTTCGTGCGTTCTGGAGTTATAGCGTCAGGAAGGAAAATCCGACTTATTTTTATATAGTAGATATGTAAGGTAAAGTAAGGTAATAATTAAACAACGTATTTTAAACAATAATTAAATATATGTATGTATTTACAAACAAAAAGTATATAAGTAGTATATCAGTTATTATCTGGTTCCCATAGTACAAGCTTTGCTTAGTTTGGGGCTAGATAATGCTGTGTGAAATGTCCAGCATTATTTATTTATTTAAATCCAACAAATGAAATTTCTATCATAAAAATTGGTCTAGCCGTTCGTCAGTTGTAACTAACCCTACTTCATTAAAAAAAACTTCACTGGTAGTTAGATAGGTACCCTACTCTCATTGTTTATGACAACAATGTGTTTGAATAATCTTATTGTATGAAGATACTCAGGTGGGAGCTCAAATAATATTATTCAGCAACATGATAAACCTGAATATAATCTGACAGTTAATTTATCTAAACTATCGGGTAACAAACTATTATTACAAGCGTATTACATTTGCCCGACGTTTCGAGATAACCTCGAATTTATAGCATATTCCCAAGACGGTAAGGGTCACTTCGCACTAAGCTAGTTGCTAAAATATTGGGCAGTGGACAGTTAGGTCTAGTGGTGACGGACTTTCGACTCTATAGCCGTGGTTTCGATTCCGGTCAAATATCAATGAATTTTTATGTGTCAAAATAAATTGTTTTGTAATATTTAATTATTGTTAAAATTTATTTACAGAAACTAAGCTACTACAATATGTAGGTACATAAAATTACAAAATACAATAGAATTATTATTGTTTAAAATACGTTGTTTAATTATTACCCTGATGCATTTTCGTCCATTCAAAATAATTTATTTTGCTACAGTGTGTACCTATACGTACTACTAGGTAAGATACAGTAAAATTAACTGTTAATATATTATAATAATTAATATTAAATAAATTATTATGAAAGCTTGAGTGATTAATTATGATGACTATGTAACAATTAATTCAACTAAATTTATATCATTAATGCATTTTGACATCATTTAAAAATAAATAAGTTTGTCTTCACCAAAAAAAGTTTATTAAGGTATGTGTGTTTTATGTTTTTTTGTGTAATATATGGAAATTGTATGTGAAATAAAATGTCCTCTCTGATTATACTAATCATACTATCATCAGTGTTTTGGGCACGCTTCCGACTGGCAGTGACCTGGATCAGTTGAGCTATCTATAGATCGTTTTTACGACGATCCTTCGATAGCTTGACTGATTCTATTGTATTTTGTAATTTTATGTACATACATATTGTAGTAGCTTAGTTTCTGTAAATAAAGTAAAAATCATACTTATATTATAAAGAGGAAAGATTTGTTTGTTTGTTTGAATTGAATAGGCGCCGAAACTACTGGACCGATTTGAAAAAATCTTTCACCATTAGAATCCTACATCATCCCCGATGAACATTGGTTATATTTCATAAATTAAACCAACGTCCATGAAAGTGAAGTTTTCCCGAGGGACCGCGGGTAATACCGCGACGGACAGCTAGTCTATAATGAAAAGCCGCTTCAAATTGTTAAACCTATCAAACTTAGATTATTTGGTCGTATGAAGTCGAGTTGCAAGCCTAACACTTAAGAGACTTGACCAATGATTGGTTAATTTTGAAGATAATTTGCGTTCGAGGAACCGTCCGTAAGTCATCATAAAATCCTCATCTACATACAATTATAACAGAACTTAATACTCAGAAACTGTGATATTACTCTCAAAATGATATTGGTTTCTCTGTGACAAGTTTAGTTTGTACACAGCGTATAGAGAATATTTGTATTCGAAACAAATTCTAACTAAATACTAATGTAAAATGTTTCTGAACTCTGCAATAATTATAACTAGTTCCATCTCGAAGTTTCACTAACTTTAAGCGTTTAACCGACTTCAAAATAAACGAGGTTCTGTGTTGGATCTGTGATCGTGATGTTTTTATTTACTGTTCACCGAAATGAGCTGATTTAAAAAAAACTTTAAATAAATAAATAAATAAATAATGCTGGACTATTCACACAGCATCATCTAGCCCCAAAGTAAGCAGAGCTTGTGTTATGGGTACTAAGATGACTGATATATTACTTATATACTTTTTTGTTTGTAAATACATACATATTATACATAGAAACACCCAGACCCGACTCAGACTTTGTTTAGAATAGTTGAAGACCCTTATCCTACTATCGTACTTCCCACTATAATATAATAAAGCTGAAAGTTAGCGAGTTTGTTTAGATGTTTGTATGTTTGTGTTTCAATCACGCCTAAACCAGTGAACCGATTTGGATGAAACTTGGAAGAGGCGTAGATAGTGACCTGGAATAGCATACACCTGTGCATATTTCTGTTTCGACTATCCTGTCCATGCAAATGGTTGCCAGGAAGAAATCGCCGATCGATATGGCCGCCCATTGTACAATGTTTTTTTTTATGTTTTCCGTGTATGTCCAATGTTTTTCTTGTGTACAACAAAGAGTTTAAATCTATCTATCTACACCAACATTTTGAATAGAAATTCAAAATGTTGGTACCACGCAGGCGAAGTCATGGTCGGAAGCTAGTTTAGAAGTATCTAACAGGACCTACCTAATCCTCCTTACAGCATTGTTTTCGAAGATAAGATTTCAACTGGATTTAGGTACACAATTAAATTTTATCCTAAGTGCTGGATAAGCACACCTGTGCTTCGAATGTTGCCTGGAAGACGCTAAAATGTAACGGTTACTGTCACATTAATGGCCGTACAGAATCTTTCAGTGTGGCTGCTGCTGTGGCACAATAGAGATAGAAAAATAATATAAACGTATATATAATAATAGGAACGTATTGGCTTAGTGGGTATGTTACCAATTTCAAACAGAAGGTTGCAAATTCAAATCCGGCATTGAAAAATTTATTTTCGTTCTGAAAATGTATTTATGCGCAATACAAAAGCTAAAGATCTAAACGGTGAAGGAAAACATCGTGAGGAAACCAGTTAATATTCATAGGCCGCGATGGGCTTGCAACCCGTATGGAATACTAACTTCTGCAAGATGTAGGCATGTATTAAATGTATTTGGACATGCCTCTGACTATCCCCATAGACATTTTAAAAAGGATCTGGAATATAAATCTGAGAGAATGTCTACCGCGCCTTGGTGAAACAGCCGTGACCCTGTTTACGTTTTTTTTACAAAAACTAAATCTGTTTGTTTTTTAATAGGTGGCAATGGGCTTGCAACCTGTCACGTATGGCACTCCATACTGAAAAAGGTGTAATCAAGATATCGCCTTCTGTAACTTTTTATGACAGACCGAGAGTTTCAAGAACACTCAAAGTGCTGATAAAAGTTAAGAACTACATTTTTCTCAACTCGTAAGCATAATAAACAAAACGTAACAAGACAAGTTTCTTTCAGTTAAAATACAACTTTTAACGTAAGAAAAGTTTTATTTAATAAAGCTAAGACTAGATTGGCGCGTGTTGAAGAAGGAAAAAAACATTCTATCACACTGTAAGCAATTAAGTACCCGTGAAAAGTTTGTGAGTATGTAGATATTTTTTGATGCTTAACTTTAACAATAAAATCAAATAAATAAGTTTATATAATGCTGGACTTTTCACATAGCATCATCTAGCCCCAAACCAAGCATAGCTTGTACTATGGGAACCAGATACCTGATATACTACTTATATACTTTTTGTTTCTAAATACAAACATATTATACATAGAAACACCCAGACCCGAGACAAATATTTGTAGATGATACAAACATTGGTCCCGCCGCGGGGATCGAACCCGTAACCTTTTGCGTTTTGGTCTTCACCCACTGCGCTACAGAGGTCGTCAATTAACAATGGGAAAGTTTGTGTACTTATGTTTGTGTTTCAATGACGGTTTTAAAACTTAAAACGGAAGAAGTAGGCTCTCTTGCTAATGCCTGTATTGCCTGTGTTTTCTTTAACAATTAGATTAGATCTAAATAAATTAAAACGCTGACATTTTATTGATTATTTTTGAGAAATTCTTTTAGCTATTCGAGTTTTCGCGTTGGTGTGGAAATAGCTTAAACGTCAGAAGTTGTGACGTCATTTACAAGTGGCCCCGCGGGAGAAATACGACTTTAAATTATGAGACAGACATTCGTTTGAATGAGTGACAATTTTTGTCCACTTGAACTGAAATGAAAAACAGCGATTCAGGAGATGTACTACTACTATAGTCCTTTTCACGTAGGAACGGTTCCGTTAAGGCGCTTTTATGTTCATATCTGAAATAATTAAAAAGGAAAGAGAAAAAATTCTTTTTTATTGAAGTTGTATCGTATAGTATACTATCACTAGATTTCATTTTTTTTCAAAATTTATCATTATTGTACAGCGTAAAACGTAAAAGTTATATGTGTCAGGGATACGTTCCTACGTGAAAAATACTATAGGTAATAAAATCTCCTGTATTGCCGTTAGTACCTACCTAGTACTAAATACAAGGTTGTAGATAATAGAAATATGGCTAATTACATTGTCCAGTATGAGATTGAACGCGTTGACTAAACGCATTATTTGTATTGGCTTTCATAAGTAAAGCCGGCGCCAGACTTGCTTTAAATGTTTGAACAAACATTTGAACAAATTTTTGAACACATGGTGTGGCACGAAAGTTTGTAGTCAAAGTCCCGTGCCACACATAAATAAATAATGCTGGACAATTTCACACAGCATCATCTAGCCCCAAACCAAGCATAGCTTGTACTATGGGAACCAGATACCTGATATACTACTTATATACTTTTTGTTTGTAAATACATAAATATTATACATAGAAACACCCAGACCCGAGATAAATATTTGCAGATTATACAAACATTTATCCGCGGCGGGGATCGAACCCGCAACCTTCTGCGTCTCAAGCGGGCTTTCACCCACTGCGCCACAGAGGTCGTCTAAAATGTGTTCAAACATTTGAAGCTAGGTCTGGCACCGGCGTTATGAAGGAATATCAATAGATGGCGCTGCTATTTACCCATACGTTAAAACTCGTACTCAGTACTCAGTTAATTTTCATGTGAGCCAAGATATACACGCCTTATACCATCAGCCCTGTAGAACCTACGACAATGAGTGTAACTTGAATAAAAACATTTTATGATCCTCGACAATGTCCCATACCTTCAGTTCCCATTCCTATAAAAGTTCTCATAAAACATATAGCTGAACTTGGCCGAATTTTTATGGGATTTACTTGGGAAGTTTTCCGTGGTTTTATGTGGGAATATCGCATACAATGCTACTGAAAATCTAGTCTATCTATCTAATCAGCCCATGTCCTGCTGAGGCCTCCTCATTTTCACAACACTTTTTCCGATCCTGCGCCAGTCGAATCCATTGCCTTCCCACTACCGCCACAATATCATCATACCATCTGGCTGGTGGTCTGCCTGGTGATCAATGGCCCTAGTGTGGCCACTAATCAATACTGTTTCAAAATATTCCACGTGGCTAATGTTTTGTTTGTTCATTTGTATGTAGCAGATACCTAATCTCCGAAACTGCTTAATAGATTACGAAAATCTTTCACAAATAGTTAGAAAGAGGTTTAATAATAATAATAATCTAGCCCCAAACTAAGCAAAGCTTGTACTATGGGAACCAGATAACTGATATACTACTTATATACTTTTTTGTTTGTAAAATATAATAGGTACATAGAAACACCCAGACCCGAGATAAATATTTGCTGATCATACAAACATTTACCCGCGGCGGGGATCGAACCCGCAACCTTCTGCGTCCCAGGCGGGCTTTCACCCACTGCGCCACAGAGGTCGTCAGAGGTTTACTTATCATATTAAAATAACCGAACAGTGTTTGGTGCATTGGTTCTTCACGGTATGTAGTTTTAAGACTACTCCCAGTCAAGTGGTCCTAGTGATGCTAGAATAAATTATTTTTGACTTTAACTATTTTCAAAGCAGCCGAAAGGTATGAGATACTGTGAGTGAAACCGCGGACGGGTCTTAAGTTTATAAAACGTTTTATGAAACCCAGTCACGGTGTTATGGAATGTCGCAAAAACTCCGCCATAACTTTTCTGCTCCACAAGGCTTGCGAAGTTTGGTCTCTTGTGGTTTCAAATATGAAAATATTTTAAGTCCTGCGGCCGTTTTGTATGAGATAGTATTAATGTTTGTCCTTTGTTTATGCTTAAAGCTCTTATGTACAGTAGTATATTTCATCTGGGTGTACAGTCAGCGTCACCAACTACCCCCGTGCACGGGCACGCCAATACAAACCAGCTTATCAGGGGGCTACAAATTGGTGAAACTTTTTGTATAATGTGTAATGGTCGCTAATGTTTTGGACCAAAAGTTCTCAGCCGAGCTATACTGGCTATACGTTTATATTCATTCTTCTCACTTCTAACTTCAGCTTAGTAGCTCTGCCTTCCACGTGACTGTGAGTTCGATTCCCACCCAGGACAAGTTTATCTGTAATGAATATACTCGTAGATTTATGTTGTGTTTGGGTGTTATTTTTGTCAAAAAAGTTATTTTTTAGTACGTAGCAGTACGCAGGTCCATCGCCTTCCTGCATTCAGAGCCTTGAATTAAAGTGGCTATACATTATACCGAAAGTACCCTTACGTCACGAACTGAAATTGGTTTCCTAGCTATTTCCTTTAGTGTGGAATCCTCATTCACTATTTTTTCTATAGTTAATACTTTATCACTTTGTCTACTGAAGAAACTATTGATACACGTCCAGGATTCAAATCCACAACCTCCGAATCCCGTTATACATGTAAAGAACCCTTTGATTTTTCTTCATTTTTTCAGAAGCTGGGATTTGAACCCAAAACCTCCAGATTGAAGTCAAGGTTTCATTCTGCCCAGATGGTTATATTACAGTCATACTATTCTCTCATTCAATTTACAGCCTAGGGTTTTACAACAAATAAGGGTAATTAAATTCAAGTAAACAAGCCTAATTTGCTTCTGAGAGTACCTAAACTTTTTAATTTGCGGTTTGGTGCCACCAAATCTAGAACATTCCTTCCCCTTCCAAACATTATGAAGCTTAAGCCCTTCTTCTAAAAATAATGAGAATTAAAAATGGTAGTTTGAGACGAGTACAGTGACAAGAAATAATAAAAAATAAGTATGAGTGCCGAGCACGAGTTTTTAATTACTCGATCACGTCGATGTGACCGTATAAGTATTTTAAATTTGATTAGTTATGAACGAATACCAACAGTTCAATTCAAGGATTACGCGCTCGTGGTGGTGCTTGCTTAGTCGATCTTGATGCAACGTTCGAGACGGCCAGTGGCACTTTTGTAGGTCACCGAATGACATGCGCGTACTACCTCAAAACTACTTCGACTCTGGATCATATCTATAAAAGTATTGAATCAATATTATTGAAAAAAATATATATTATAGTTGAGGATATAAACTGAGTCCCCGTTGTAGTGAAAACACGATTACTAAATATTTTCTCGATAGAAAATAATCACAAACTTCCCTCTGAATTTTACTTAAAAACAAAAGTACTCAATAAATACCTTAGCTAGACTAGTAAAACTTTGTATCTAAACTCAGCTTAGTACACTACGTGGTCCCGTTGTTCCGAATTTTGATCTTTTTTTGTTTTTGTACTTTTAATTAGCTAAAAAGTGTTTTAGCGCCGTAAATAACGTTGCGAATCCATAGCTCTGTACTCCTCACACGCCGAACAAATCACACTTGCTGTCTCGCTTACAAAACGGCGGCGTATTATAGGCTCTTAAGTGGCTCTCAACTCAAAAACTAAGTTTGATCTAGTGAGTAATGTTATTCAATGCCCTTACAACCTAACATCATAAAATGTACCTACTGACCCCAAACTTTATTGAGTAAGTACCCTACTTGATAAAAAATATCGCCCTTCGTCATGTTTTCATGAAACTTGTCAAAGATGGCTGCAGAACCGATCAATTGACATGAATCCATAGTCCACTGTCGGCTTTGTACAATTAATGTAAATTACACATTTTGCATCTTTGCATGCGATGCATTTTTGTATTTTGTAATTGTAGAAAAAGCAATCAGTACGCGTTCGACCGCCGTCTCGTGTATTCAATAAATCAATCAAATATCATTTTGTTTCTCCATCAAATATCATCTTTTAGCATATCAATTAAAGTTGTAGGAAACTCTTACAGGCTTAGTTTGCAAAAATATTAAACAATCACATTATTTACAACATAATCGCACATACGATACTGCCCCTCCTAGCCATGATACAAATCGCAATATAATAGAAATCGAATCGACAGATAACGCTGAGACTCCAACTGCGCCTTACGGCATTAATTTCCAAAGATTCACGTGAACAAGGCACGTGAGTACCTGGCTCTATGTAAATTGTCAGTTTGACATAATGCCAGGAACACACGTACCGCGAGACTCGACATAAAATGTATGCAGTTTTGACAATTATTGCCATTTGACGCTGGTGGTCAGCGCTATCTGTCAATTTGATTTCTATTCTTAAGTAACTCGTGTTAGCCGGGGGGCTGACACGATTTCCTGTAGATGAAAAAAATTGAATTTTAAAAGGCTGCGATGGGCTCGCAACCTGTCACTAACAGGGCTTGCAATTTGTCACGTATAGAATTCTAAATTGTTGGCATATTGGCATATAAAATATATGCCAAAAAATTAGCATTCCTTTCATAGGTATATGTGTCTTAAGACCTACTTAGGCATTATTAAAAAAAAACTTGAACTCCCTCAAAGATCTGAAAGAAAGTCGTTAAAAGTTCGTTCCAGGGTTGTCTGGTCTGCTTCTTCTCCAATATAACCCAGGAGAGTATACAATACGTGAAAAGGTGTAAAATAAATGTATTGACCTAAGCTTTAATGTGTCCATTAGTAAAGTAGCCCACGTCATACGTCATGCTTTCATGAAACATGTCATATAGGGTCAAGTGGGCTCAATGCCGATCTATTGACATGCATAATCCATTAGGTGGTGAGATTACGAGTATTAGTTGATGACGGTGACTTTGTTTGCAAATTACTGACTTTATAAACTTTGCTTCGATACTTTTTTATTTAACTTATTTTTTTTTGTCGCTGATGAGAAAAAAGTTTCAATTTTAGTGCTACACTTTTTTATGATTCTATGTCGAAATATAGATACCTACGTGATATTCAATAAAAAATATTTAACAGGGTCACGACTGTATCCCCAAGGCGCGGTAGACATTCTCTTAGATCTTTAAATTCCAGATCCTTTGAAGAAGTCTAAGGGGGTAGTCAGAGGCATGTACAAATACGAGTACATATTTGATACATGCCCACATCTTGCAGAAAAAATATTTGAATAAATAAATAATGCTGGACATTTTCACACAGCATCATCTAGCCCCAAACTAAGCATAGCTTGTACTATGGGAACCAGATAACTGATATACTACTTATATACTTTTTGTTTGTAAATACATACATATTATACATAGAAACACCCAGACCCGAGATAAATATTTGCAGATCATACAAACATTTATCCCGTTGTAACGTTATGGCGTTTGGATATGCCTATGGAATGAAGTTATACGAGTAGTACAATTTCACAATGACGTCTTGCTTACTTTACTTTGTAATAAACATTATACACGTACGTGAAACGGATTGCACAAAGTGCTTGGAATAAAACCATCAAAATTCACGCTTAAACACATCCAAACTAAATTATGGCGCGCAGCAAAACTGCAGCGGCCGCAGTTAAACAGAAAAGTTTTAGGGAGCATTATTTTGAAGTATATTGTGCAACCATGTTGTTTAACGAGGGATTTACACGATATTTTTCGAACTTAAAACAGTACCACGAGTTTTTTTAACCTACCTCGACCATTTTCATATTTCTCTTGGTTTTCATTAGTTGCAAACGAGTACCATAAGATAGCGATGCTATTTCCCGATATAAATAGAAGTTTACGCTAACGTGATCGAGTAAGTAACAGTAAAATACTTGTACTATGCTTGGATGGAGTTTCGGTAAGTACGTAATCATAAAAAAGACAACGGAAAAAGACTTGAAATATTTTATGTTTGTGTATGTATGGCATCTCGAATTATAAAGTTATATATCCAGTTTAAACCGGATGAAATCCTGTGCACAGCGGATGATTACGGCCGTAGACCGCCATATTGGTTTTGCCATGGGAACTCAATTTGGGCGCAACGTAGGCGGCACCTCTATGCAAATTTCTACGCGGTTTATTCTAATTTCACTACGGCTAACAATCGAGCCAGCCAATTTTCGACCTTACTGCTCAGAAGATAACGCTGTTTGGGAGCTGCGGTGCGCGTGAGAATTTCCAAAGTGGATTTTCTTTCTGTCGCCGTTTTAATGTGTTTGGGGTAAATAGGGTTGGGTAATTGGCTTTTATTTTAGGAATCAATACATAAATTTTGAATTCAATATCCATTTATTTGGGTAATGTGCTCTGTTTGTAGTACTTAGGCAAAATAACAGTAAAGTATGTTCGTATGAATTAGCAGCTTAAAAGCCTCTATGATGCGCATATAAAGCTACGCTCAAACTGGTTCGAAAAAACTAGTGACACGTTAAGAAAAAGACGTGTCCAACTTCGGAGGAGTTTCAAGGCATTTTTCTCTAATTAAATAGGTCAGCATTTGACCTCACTCTGCCTGATTTAGAGCAGTAGGTCTAAGATGGAGCATGCTTACCTAGAAGGAACCTATTTACTCTTGATTTGAAGACCCCTAAGGTCTAAGATGGAGCATGCTTACCTAGAAGGAACCTATTCACTTCTAATTTGAAGACCCCTATTATTGATCTTTTCGGGAACATCAGGCAAGTGAGGTGAATGCTGACCTAATTAAATTTAAAAAAAATCTGTCAAAGATGATGACGTCTAAGAGGATAGCCCAATGATGTTGTATACTATAAGTACTGTAAGTAGTATGCCATTTCTCTGGGATAGCCAGAGGCACAAACTGGCAGATTATTTTTTAAATCGTTCTAATATTTTTCGGCTTCACTGTGCGTACGCGTACATACAAGCGATGTATTATTTCCTTCTATCAAAGCTCTCTCGAACGTGAAATAGGATTTCTGCTATACTTAGATCAAAGGACGTAAATTAAAAAGCTCTTTAACATGAAAGGTATTACATTATTTCACAATTCAATACTCATAATAATTTTTTTTAAACGAATTTGTTTATTTTCGGAAATTTTGAAGCTTGATAGCTTTTTGATAAATCGTAAAAGTTATAGAGTCCACAAAATGAATGGGTGACCGCTAGCGATGATAATAACCGGAGTCTAGGCAGTCAGTAGTAAAGATGAAGTTTTTTGAGTTTTACGAAAAAATTATCCCTCAAGCATACTCGTTACAGCCAAACATAAAAGAGTTGAAATGTTCTCTTTTAAAATATTTTTAATATAATATGATATGGTAGGTATACTAAATAAATAAACATAGAATCTCCTCCTTTGAATTCGTTTAAAAAATAACATCGAGAATATTATATTTCTCGATGGACCACGATTCACACTGCGTGACGTTACTAGTATCTCCATTATACGAGTCAACGCTGTAGAAAAGGCTCAAATACAGCGCAATATCAAAGTGGTTTGAGTTGCGTAGCTTATTACTGATGGGGCTTAAGGGAATAAAGTCGAGAACAAAAGGGAGCATTGCGAACTTTGGCCCGATGTCACTCTGCGTGTTAATTTATCTGTATTTACAATGAGAGCTACATTTTAGACATGATACCGGTAGCTATGTCTATATCAGTTCGATGGTCATGGGTTTGAATTAAGGTCAAAAACACGTAAAAACATGATAAATGACCATCAGGTGGTAAGTCGCTTGAGACAAAGTACCTAATTGCACAGAATTCTAGTCATGTAGTATACCAATTCACTACCCCATTGTAAATCATATAACGTCATATTTGTAAATAACGTCAAATTCAAAAAGCAGTTATTCAAAAGGAAACAGAAACCACTTTTATCCTTGTTTCACCATCACTGTAAATATCAAAATGCTTTGAAAGTGATTTTTTAAGTCCTACATGAATATGAAAAAGCTATATTGAAAAGCGCCGTTGTTGACCTCTCTGCCACGTAGGATTTTATTGTATGCATTTTAATGCTGACATCATTTTACAAATAATTGTGAATACCTACGCAATGAAGCGCTCGTGGTCGTGCTTGCTTAGTCGTTCTTGATAGATCGTCGAAGTTAAGCAACGTTCGAAACGGTCTGTAAGTGGATGGGTGACCGCCAGTGGCATTTTCATCTGAGCGCTTCCGTGCTTCGGAGGGCACGTTAAATTGTCGGTCCCGGCTATTTAAGTCGTTAAGCCACGACGGAGGCCTTAAGGCGGCCTAAAAACTCCGTCACCAGAGTTGGCCACTGACTCATACGTACTTACTTACTTACGCAATCTACGGAATCCACAAAAGGTAGGAGACAATTTCTACCGCACCTAGGGGACACAGTCGTAATCAAAGTCAGTCAATTTTTGTAGGAGACCGGTGGGGAACGAATTTTTCACTTCCCAGATTTATTTTAGTTGGCTAGTTTTTAAATGATTTAGGATTAAATAATAATTTATTTAAAACATTCATTATATGGAGATAATAGTAGCCGTGTGACGGACGGGCAGACAGCAGAGGAGTAAATAAGGTTCCAATGGACGAATGGAACCCAAAGAGGCACAATTCCTTATCGTCACCAAATATTGACTTTGACTCGATACTCCAATCATTGTTAGTGACGAATAATAGGCACTGTCCTGATTTGATAGGGGTGGAGTGCTGCTCAATAACAATGAACCGTGATGGCCGCTGACAGAGGTTGAAATATTACCAGATAATATTTTGGATAATATTGAATACTAGCTGCGCTTCCGCGGTGTAACCCGCGGTCCCTAGCTTCATTTTTTTTGGGATAAAAGGTAGCCTATGTTCTTCCCTGGTATACAACCATTATCTATACCATTATCTATATAAATTTTAGCTTAATCTGTTCGGTGGTTAGGGAGTGAAAAGGTAACAAATAGACAGACAGACAGAAAGACAGACAGACAGAGTTACTTTCACATTTACTAATATTTAGTATGGATTGAGTTATCACTCAATATAATGAAGCATATTGGCGAAAGAATTTTCAAAATTGGTCATGTATTTTTTGCGTTTAATACAAATAAGACCCCTCAACTACAGACTTTCTATCGGCCGATAGTTGAGACGGGCTATACTTCTCCATACTCATTACGAGCCGAAATATATTCTGTCTCAACTATCGGCCGATAGAAGTAGTCTGCGGGGTCTTAAACATAAATTAAAATCATTGTCTTTATTATTCCTGGACAAAACATAAGTAAAATAATTCCACATTCATTTAAGACTAGTTTCTGGTACTTCACTAGCTGTAGAACTAGAAGTACCAAGCTACAAGGTGCCTACGGATCATCAATTTCGTAGCAACGTAGCACTTCGTAGAGCTTTGGAACTCGATCACTGTTTATTTTAGATCCAATAACAAAAACTGATAAAATCTGTTATTTTTCTCAGAATAAAAAACTTTTCATTGTATCAGGAACACTCAATCTAAAATATTATTTATTTTATTGAGTGCTCGCTTGATTTTACTCTTGAAGTTGGGTCGCCGCCATCAGATTTTTGTGATTCGTCTAATGGTCCCTCTACATATTCAGCGAAGATAGACGAATGCCGACGGTGACGAACGTGTAGAGGGTATATTCGCCTATCAACGCTTGTCATCTTCTATCCAAATAATAGTTCGGCAAATAGTTCGGCGAATGTGTAGAGTGGCCGTGAAAACTTTAAACTACCCCAGATAAAATAATACTTACTACGAAATTATTTGCTTGCTTTATTATTTACTACTTTATTTTTTGAAGGTGTGCTTTTTCTTACAGTAATTCTCAAATGATATCTGTATAACCAAATCATTATAATATTGTAGAAGTTACTAGGTAATAAAGTCTCTAGGTGTCACAAAAACCTTGAAAAGAAAAAAGTTTTTATTTCTTCGGCAATTTCATTACGATTTTCCTTGAGAAGAGATTTCTTCTTTTTATTTAGACAATAATGATTCGAAGAGACAAAGTATTATAAAATATAACAAAAAGTTACCTGGTTTTGGGACTTTGTAAAAATAATATTTTTGTTAATCAACCTATCTTGTCCCACTGCTGGGCAAAAATCTCCCATAAAAGGCGGCGTTAGAGGTCGCTCTCAAAACTTACTTTGACGAGCCTCAATTATCTTTGACTGGCTCCCCACTGGAGCTTGATTTTTAGTTTTAAGATGGATCACCTAAAAGAATGATAGGCCCCAATCCGTGTTTGTTGCCCTGATTCTTCACGGTATTGGTCGTGAAAGAACAGGAGTAAAATTAGTTCTAAGACTATTCTAAATGATCCCAGCGGTCCTACTAAATAAATGCTTTTTGAATAAATGCTTTGACTTTGAAAACGTTGGCGAGATGACATCGATGCTTTTGAAGACGATTGGAGGAACGTGGCAGAGGATTGGAGGAATTTATAAATATTGAGAGAAATTAACATTAATTTTTATTACTTTGAAATATGAATCCCATTCGAACCATTCCATGATTGTATAAAGCTAGTACTCTTCAGCTGGCGTAAAGCCTCACTCCGTCATTGACTTCAGGACTGAGGGCTGAGGTTCTATCCCACTCAGCCAGCAGCTTTGTCATTTTAAAACGACACAGTGCACATGACTAAAATGAATGGCGACAGAAAGAGGCCTATACAGAGCAGTGAAATATTAATGGCGAACAGAAACAGATGTCAACTATAGCTCGACAATAAAAACCAGATATCAAGTATCATAAACAATATGGTTCTACACTATAATTCCTATCATCACATTTAACCCTTCGGAGTTTTGGTTTAATTATAGACTTTAGAGGGTATTCGCACAGTAACTGATCCGAAACCGATAAAATTGATTTTATTTTCAGTTGCAGAGATTTTGGATTACTAAGGTATTTTAAGGTCCGTATCCGCAAGTTGGTCTGAGTTAGTGGTTAAGGACGGTCAATTAGCACAGCTTGCAGAGTTGTTTTGAGATCTGATTCCGTTCTACCAATAATAGCTACAAATGTTTGCTAGTCAGCCATTCTTAGCGATGATGAATATACTTCTTCTAGATCCCTCTTTTAGTTTAGTTGAGTCCATATTCTAGTGCATGCTGTGGCGTCCTATAACTGGGGAAACACTAGATATAAGCAGTAGTTTAGTTAAGAAATTGATAATAATTTTGTGATTTTTCCGTTGGATGTCCTTAAATATAATAAAATAAATAAATAAATAATGCTGGACATTTCACACAGCATCATCTAGCCCCAAACTAAGTCTTATAACTCGTACTATGTACTCGTATGTAAATAAATAAATAGTTTTCTAATTACTTCTTCAACTTCTCGTCGTATGCCTAGGTTTTTCAAACTAGAGTATGGTGTATGGATTTTAGGTGCACATCACTCTTTTAATCATCGCATTATGGTATTGAGTAATCTCTTGAGATTGATCAACATCAACATCTTGATGTTGAAACACACTCTTCGAATTGTTACAAATCTTTATTCTATTAAACCTTTAATAAATCTTAAAGAACCTATTACGAACGATTGAAAAAGGACTATTCTAAATCTCTCTATTTTCGGATTTGGATCAAACAGTGTACAATATCCCGTTTCTATTCCAGAACAATTGAGTGGGCTCTCATAACTCGTGTTACGGCTTCAAAAGCATTAACATGCAGATTGGTAGGATACCTCGATACACGCCTAATTCAGTACGAATTGACGGATTTCTCTAGGAATAGAAATTCGCTTTGATTTCATTGTCAATAGGTCTGATATTAATATGAGAATCAGACAGAACGTTTGTAGAGAGATGTACTGTAAATTGACATATTTTGTCGATGTTTCTTTAATAAATAAAATTAAATTTGTTTATTTCAGACTACAAAATGGTCCATAGTTTGTAAGTAGGTACAGATAATAAAAAGCTTATTGTTTAAGGTTAGTAAAACATTTAAACAACAGAAAAAGACAGAATAACACAGCCGTATGCCGAGAGGGTAATCCTTATTTGATCAATCTCCGCACAAGGCACTTCCAGAAAGGAGAGGTATCTTAGCTGTCTGCAACAATGTTCAGGATGCTGTTGTCACTACCTCAGATTAATGCCTTGGCTTTTGGATTTTTGGTTTCGAAAAAATGTATGTGCATATAACCACCATCCAAAATGTATTTACACGTGTGTCGTCTACCACCTTAGACAAAGGATCTTCAAAGGATATTGCGTGATTTCATGAGAAAATGTCCATCCTTTTTATTCATAATACTACTACTAGCAGCGATATAAAAGGTGCAAAATTATCAAAAGAGTATGTACACCAAGCGAACAAATTACTTCCCCAAAGGTATATTCTAGGACCGTAAGCTGTTTTGTATAGAAAATGCTTTGCTTTCACAGAGCCTGTCAGGTCAGGATTAGGATGTTAATATATTATTGCAAGGTTGTTATGAAGAAATTCTCCTATAATAGGTAATATGTTTAGAATTCCCGCCACATAAAAAATATTATAGGAAACAAAATACTTATAATTATGGATAACGTATGTATATACCCCACTACTAGACTTTATGCGGAATGTGAGCAAGTGTCAATATGTATTTTGACATGCCTCTGACTACCTCTGTCATTTTGTGTGAGTTAAACCCGGAGCGGCGGCATTCGATAATCTAAGCTTAAACCCAATGATGTTTTATACTATAACTGTAAGTAGTATCCCATTTCTCTGGTTAAACCTCTTCAAAGGATCTGAAATACAAAAAAAAAACTAGAAAGAATGTCTACCACGCTTTGGGAATACAGTCGTGACCATGTGTGATTGACATCGTCATGAATAATCATCAAATCTAAGCCACAGTCTGTTCACAAAATCTATACAAACTACACGATAAACTGTGGCACGTCACTGACCAATAGCAATGCAGCTCAAATAATTGGAAATTCAATTTTGGAATGGATTGTGATACCGAACTATGTCAGACGATGAATCCTCAAATTGTTATTGTTTGTTTCCGGGTATTTTATTTTCGTTTTGGGGATTTGTTTGTCGGATATCGAAGGATTACTTTTGTAAATGGAGTTATTAGAAAAAAGTAAGTAGGACCACAACGGTAGACATTTTCTTAGATAAAGTTATTCAAGATATCACAGCATGCAAAGGTTTGTATACAACGCAGAAGCACGTATCTTTCACAAATACGTGGGTATTGCCGGTTCGATTCTCGATAGCACACTGGCCTCAAAGTAAGCTATACCTACATTTTTATGATGATTTAACGATCCCATTTCGTTATAAAAATCATATAAGTACTGTTAAATCAGCCTCACGAACTTGTGACCATTGGGATCACAAATTCGTGACGCAAAAGCGGTTTGATATTGAAAGCTTGGAAGGATGCCATTTGCCCAGATCATACACGAATATACCTAATTATTAGTAAGTGGTTGACTGTACACTTATTCTATACAATTCTAGTATAGTAGTTGCACCCTAATTTCCCCGATGGGTGCGCACTGCGCGCCCTGTAATCGACGTGCGCCCGAATCTGCATACTTGGCGTTTGCTATCTGCAACACCTAGCGATGTGGAAACAGTACCGTACCTCTAGCACCACTTTCATACCTAACTGCACTAGTGAGCAAAGTCAAAGTTAAAAAGCATTTAATTTAGTACAGCTGGGACAACTTAGAATAGTATTAAAATTAGGTGTTTCTACTCCTGTTTCTTCGCGATCAATACCAGGGCAACAAACACAATTTAGGGCATAGCATACTTTTAGACCCTCGTAGACTTTCTATCGGCCGATAGTTGAGACGGAATATACTTCGGCTCGTAATGAGTATGGAGAAGTATAGCCCGTCTCAACTATCGGCCGAAAGAAAGTCTGTAGTCTGCGAGGGGTCTTAGGTCATCATCATCATCAGCCTATAGCAGTCCACTGCTGGACATAGGCCTCCCCTAATAAGCACCATTGCGCCCTGTCCTCAGCTCGACGCATAGGTAAATAGTTAGCTTAGTTAGCTGAGGGACCCATCAGACAGAGAGTGGTCACGCGGCTAAGCGTTCTGCGTTCGAGACGTTGCTCTGAGTTGAGAGAAAAAACTGACCGCTTGAACGCTTGACCGCGTGAACGTTCCCTGTTTGATAGGTCCCTCAGTAATGTAGCTTGCTTAGACGTTCTTCGAAGTCAAACAATGTTCTGAACGGACAGCAGTGCCGACCCTAGAGGCATTATCAACTGACCACTCCCGTGCTTCGGAGATCCCAGCTATTAAGTCACTAAGCCATGACGGAGGCTATAAGGCGGCATAAAAATCCCCAGCCATCACTAGTGAGCTCTTAACCCAGAACAATATGCAGTTTTGCGTAGGTCAAGAACAATTGGACGAACTATACTAAGACCGAACGCTCAAGAAACTGATGCTATGGGTATTGGTTTATGAGTGTTGTATGCAAATGCATGTCTTTGTTGTGCAAACTTCGATAGATTTTTAAAGGTTTTGCATATGTCTGGAAAGCGGTTTTAATAAACTGTCAGTTTTGTTTCAGCACCAAAAAAGCAGTGGCATTCCAGGAATGCCGATAGAAGTGGAAACTTGAACGAGGTTTCGGTAACGTTTCTAAACTTATAAAAAAAAATTGGTTGTCTGTAAAGTCGGTTTACTGACGATAGTTGAACGTGACAACGTTTGTGCTTCTTTGTCGCTCGTTCCGCGTTCTCGCTTGCACTTCAAGCCTTACATGGAACGCCTCAGAGCGAGGTAACGCCGCATTTTTTCGTGCGTGCAGCCGGCTCTATCGAATTATAAGACGTTGTCACGTCAAAAAAACAAGTTCAAAAATCAGTCTTACTGGGATTTGAACTCGCGGTTGTCTCACTCTAAACCAGAGCCCTATCGCTTCGACCATTCTGACGATACAATGTGTGACGGAATTAAGGTATATTGAGAGATGGTGTCGGTAACAGTCATGTGACTCGCGACTCGAGTTTGATAATTTTTTCCCATCTCAAAAATGCCCAACGCGCCTAAAGTTTACACTTCAATAATGTTGTAAATAGTAAAATATAAAATACAAAGCAAAGATACAAGTCGACTCCCAACGCCTACTTATTAATTATAAATACAAAAGTTAGAACATTATTTAAATGTTTCAGTCCCACTCTGAAGAGCACGAATAATAAATAGCCTTCTAAAGAGAATAATAAAGGCTAAACTACTATTTAGTGTCAATCATTATGATATGTCCCATACATGTCATTATCTGTGAAAACAAGGAGTAATGAGCGAATTTTAACAATAATTTATCGAACCTTTTATAAAAACAACTATCTATCAAACAAGAAAACCCACAATCTTTGTATTAAAAGATCATAATACATACATAAAATCACGCCTCTTTCCCAAAGGGGTAAGCAGAGACCACGGATCTCCACTCGCTACGATCCTGACACACAACTTTCGCCTCATTCACTCTCATTACATTCTTCATACATGCTCGTCGGTTTAGGGTACTTTTGACCTGGCCCTTCTCCAAAATGTCGCCAATTTGATCCAAGAAGGTTCGCCTAGGCCTTCCCCTTCCAGCTGTCCCATACAAACTCGTCTCATACACTTGCATTACATAAAATATTATAATATCTTTCTAAAATGAAAAACACAATTACTTTCAATATTGTGTGAAAGATGACATAAGATAAGTGAGTGCTGAGATGACGGCTAATAGAGGAAAATGTAAGAACAATACATGTTGTACAAGGGAGGACAAGGGCAGGAAAATAATAATTTTGCAGCCGTATTTTTAAAAAGCCTTATCTTCCTTTAACTCTTCGAAATCTTACCCTATAACAGGGCAAGTTCTAAGGTCAGAGTGCAGCTCGTCCCACCTTCTCATCCTGGATCTGAAGCGCTTGTGGTCGTGCTTGCTTAGTCGTTCTTGAAGATTTGTTTGTTTGAATTGAATAGGCTCCGAAACTACTAGACTTATTTGAAGAATTCTTTCACCATTAGAATCCCACATCATCCCTGATGAGCATAGGCTATATTTTATCCCGGGAAAGTGAAGTTTTCCCGAGGGACCGCGGGTAACACTGCGACGGACAGCTAGTAGCTAAAAATTTTGATAAATCTAATTTAGGCCTTTGCCCAGCAGTGGGACATGAAGGGCTAATATAATAATAATAATTTAGTTGTAAGGTAAGAGAACTTTATATTGTGAAGGATCGCATGTATAAAAGCTTCCTAAATTATAAAATAAGCGATAAAAAGCCTTATACGCCATAAAAGGCGGTTTTAGGAAATTTCAGAATACATAATTATAAAGATTTCACAATCTGCCCACAGATATAAAATTAACACAGGACCGTAATAAAATAATAATGAGCTTGCGTTCATAATTTACGGATATGAAATTGTTTCATTACAAGTGAAGTTTACGAGGCTAACCTCCGGGTTAGCCCATCTTAGCTACGACGCTGATAAGGGATGACCTTCAGAAACATGCATATTTCAGAGATGAAAAGTGCCTAAGGGCCTACAAATAACATACCCGAACACTACACGAAATAATATCTATAACATTTTATTTACAGACTAGCTGTCCGCCGCGGTGTTACCCGCGATCCCTCGGGAAAACTTCAATTCCCCGGGATAAAATATAGCCTATGTTCATCGGGGATAATGTAGGATTCTAATGGTGAAAGAATTTTTCAAATCGGTCCAGTAGTTTCGGAGCCTATTCATTTCAAACAAACAAACAAACAAATCTTCCTCTTTATAATATTAGTATAGACACTTTGCTACTACATTACAATATAATAAAATCAGTCAAGCCATCTAAGGATCGATAAAAACGATCTACAAATACAGCTCAACTAAGGAAAACCACTGGAGCATGACTTTTAGTTTTAAGATGGATCATCTAAAATAATGATAGGCCCCAAACCGTGTTTGTTGCCCTGATTCTTCACGGTATTGGTCGCGAAAGAACAGGAGTAAAATTAGTTCTAAGACTATTCTAAGTGATCCCAGCGGTCTTACTGAATAAATGCTTTTTGACTTCGAAAAGGTCTCTGCTCACTGCCAAAAATTCTATCCCCACTCTTTAGTGGTTAAGTTGTAAGGATCTCCACCTTCGTTTGTTATGTCTACTCGCTTTAACTAGAAAACATGGTATCCAAGATAAACTAGACTATTCCGAAAGTAAAACAAGTTTTAACAAAACGAAAAACATTTTCAATATTCGCTCTTTCTGTGCGAGAACAGATCCTAAGCTGGATCCACATCTACATAATCCCGGGAGAGGCATCCTGAATGCTATTGTGTGGCGACTATGGTTTTACATCGATCGATTGCATTGGAAGGAAAAAATGTTTACTTTTGTGAAACAAGCGAGACATTTAGCTGGCGGCTCGCTACTTTGCACAGAAAACAAAAAAAAAACACTGGGAGAAATGAAAACTTGAGCGGTTCTAAACTTGACAAATAACCTGTCTGTGAGCAGTCACATGACTCGCACGTGACCCTTTCGAGGTGAATCCAAGAATTTTTTCTCATCTCAGAACTGCCAAACGCGCCTAAAGAAGTTTTCACTTCAAAAATGCAATGAAAAATATGAGTTCAGATACAATAATTTTATGTTAAAATTGCATGCAATGGAAATTATAGCTTTCGTTTGCTGATATTGGTTTTACAAATACTACTAATATTTTATAAAATTTGTAGTTAAATGTTTGTGCAAGTATTTTAACACAAAATACTCTAATATGACGTAAAACGTAACGCCTTTTATGAAGGATCATAACAACAGTTTAGCTATTTCATTTAGGTAATTCATATTCTAACAATATTCTTTTGCACTTAGTCTGTCGTTTGTTTTTTTTTCACATCAAAACAAGGTGGTAAAAAAATAAATACATACATGATATGTATTTGTCAGTTTTTAGTATAGATATATATAGTGTACAGTGTCCTGACTGTAGTGTGTTATGTCAACATACCGACATCAAATGTCACTACTTCTAACGAACACACCGAAGCCAGACATCACTCAGGAAATAACAAGCTCTCACTTCTCAAATAGTCTGCTGCCTACGCTGTGACTCTTGGCACATGCTTCCGGGTCCGTCATCGTGCCCATTTCCGGTGACGGCCATTATCCAGCCGTTGGGCGGCGGAAACGCCCGAGCGAGCCCGAACGCGCTCGGAAATTTGAATTGGGAATAGTATCGGAGCGTGCGATTGGCTTGGTTTTGTTCCATTTTTAAATGTTTCGTGTTTTTTGTTCCTGGCGTTTCAATAACGTGCTTCAATTAAAATTATAGTTGATGGACTCGAGGTCAAAGTCAAAATACATATTAATTATTGAATAGGCTCTGGACTTGCTTTTCCATTAATAACTGACTTATTTGTTCTTTATCTAATTTGTATCTACTATTATTTTTAATGCTGGTAAATAGGTCTTACTATCCGTTTTTGATTCATATTTAATTTGTTTTCGTTTTAATTTGTGTCCTTGGATACAACGCCCCATTATATGATATGTGGTAGGTACTTATCAAGTTTAATAATAGGTATTCTGAGGAGTATTACAAAGCCGAAGGTAATTTTAAGACCAGCAGTTGGACAAAAGGTTAACAAAAATAGTATTCTGATTATGAAAAATAATAAACCTGTAAAAAATGTTTACACCTGTCTCATTTTCTATTTCATAGAAAACAAAAGTAAAATTCTAATAAACTGCCAGAAATAAAACTTTCCTTGTCTGAGACGATAAAAGGAAGCTTTATCAAACTAATACTGAGACTCGTGTTTTACGAAACGCCTCAACTTTATGAAATCACTGTTTTCCAAGTGTTATTGAGTTTGGCGTGAAAACAGATGCTTATTCAAAAAGTTTCAATCACCGTGCTATTTGTTCTAAGAACTCATTATTATTTTGTGTCCTAACTAGAGATATGGTTTAGGTGCTGGACAAGCCCATTCCATCTCAAACAACATCCTCCACCACAGCATTGAGGTATGATAATTTCACTCGTATTATAAATGCGCGCGGCTTCGCCCGCGTAGTACCAACATTTTGAATAGCCTATATGCTATTTCAGGTCACTATCTACGCATATACCAAGTTTCATCCAAATCGATTCACTGGTTTAGGGGTGATTGATACACAAACATACAAACATCTAAACAAACTCACAAACTTTCAGCTTTATTATATGAGTGGGATCATCTAGCTAAAATGTATGTTTAGAGGCAAACATATCAAACTTATATATGGCTTCTTATCTTATCTTTTTACATACACAAAGTATATAAGTAGTATATCAGTTATCTAGTTTCCATAGTACAAGCTTTGCTTAGTTTGGGGCTAGATGATGCTGTGTGAAATAGTCCATCATTTTTTGATTTTATAATGACGCACAACAAACTCGGGCATAGCAACCAATTCACGAAATATAACAATCTTATCTTCATAAAAGCTCATTATTCCAAAAACAATATAAAAGAATTTTTATTACATAGTAAAATTGTTTATAACACAACAAAGTCGCAATTAAACAAATCATACGACAATTTTATTCGAAAACGCGTTTTCTTACTTTATAGTCTCACGTGATTATAAAAATGTCACAAGAGGTTTTAGTTGAGCTATAAAACAGCTAATATGGACTTTAATGATAGGGGATAAGAATGATAATGATCTGGCAAGTTTGGAGGTCAAAGGTGAAAGTTCAAGGGCAAGTTCATTCATAATTCGTGACTGTTGTTGGTTTTCAGACTTTAGTTTTCAGTGTTAGCTTATGCATTAGGATGAACTAATAGGGTTATTTTAGTACCTAATCCATAGTTTAAAATTACTATAAACTAGGTATCAGTAGGTACATAAACCACATATTTTTGAAGTCTTCTTATATAAATAATGCTGGACTTTTCACACAGCATCATCTAAAGTAAGCAGAGCTTGTGTTATGGGTACAACATGACTGATATACTACATACTTTTTTGTTTGTAAATAAATACATTATACATAGAAACACCCAGACCCGAGACAAATATTTGTAGATCATACAAACATTGGTCCCGCCCCGGAGATCGAACCCGCAACCTTTTTGCGTCGCAGGCGGGTGTTCGCCCACTGCGCTACAGAGGTCGCCATGGTTCATGTTTAACCTAAATTAAGAAAGGAGAATGGGCATTCCCGCCCAAATCAAAAAACTATCGCCCGCAGAGTAGGCGTATGGTGGAATGGGTAGACCTTCAACAACACTCCATTTCATTGTATGACAGCTAAAAAATCCATCCTACAGAAATCGAGATATTTGCAGTTAAAGGTGGTGACTCTTACCATCATGTTTTTTGACTTACAGGCTTCCCGCAGATAAGCCACTATGGGTAATCGATAGAACTTTAAAAGCATTACATTTCATTGTATGAAAGCAAAAAAATCCATCCTGCAGAAATCGAGATATTTGCATTTAAAGGTGGTGACTTTTACCATCATGTTTTTTGACTTACAGCCTTCCCGCAGACAAGCCACTATGGGCATTCGATAGAACTTTAAAAGCACTACATTTCATTGTATGACAGCAAAAAAATCCATCCCGCAGAAATGAAATGAAATGAAAATGAAAAAATATTTATTACTGCAAAACAGAGTATCTTGGACATTCTTAGGTAACTTACAATCTAAAATAATAGGAGATACATAGAACATCAGAACACTCTTATTCTGCAGAGAACTTATTCTGATTCGAAGCCATATTATTGGTTCCCTCACTAGGCAAGGCCTGTATCGAGGGAGCCTGTGTCGCAGTTTAAAAATACACAGTATAAGCGCACGGCAGACATATTGTGCTAGTACAGGCATTAAATAAACAATAGGTTTTTTATATGTTAAATAATGTATAACAATACTTACACTAAAATTAAATATTTTATATAACTAACAAAATAAAAGCTATATAATAAACATCATGTAAATATTAATTCTAAATATTACTAAGTTGCGATACTGAGTAAGTTTTCTGTGTCGTCATATGTTAATGAGGAAAGCCATAATGATATAATGAATTTTGCTTCTCTAACTGATTTATTTCGAATATCACAGAATTTGACAACTTCGTTATAAAAATGTATTTTATGGAAGATACCGAGACGTTGGGCAAAACTTGATTTAACTAAAGGAGTAACTAATTTATACACTCTTTTACTAGCTACCAATTGAAACTCATCAGGCTGGATTTTTAATGACTTGTGGACCAAGAGGGCGGATTTAAGTATGTAGAGCTGACGGACACTCAGAACCCCAGCGTCCGCGTAGAGGCTTGTGGTTGGGTACCTGTATGGCTTTCGGAGCATAACTTTTAGGACTGATCGTTGTGCTCTCTCAGCCCGAATCATATGGGATTTAGCGGCGCCACCCCAGCACGTTATGCAAACGTAAATCGAGATATTTGCATTTAAAGGTGGTGACTTTTACCATCATGTTTTTTGACTTACAGCCTTCCCGCATACAAGCCACTATGGGCATTCGATAGAACTTTAGAAGCACTACATTTCATTGTATGACAGCGAAAAAATCCATCCTGCAGAAATCGAGATATTTGCAGTTAAAGGTGGTGACTTTTACCATCATCTTTTTTAACTTACAGCCTTCCCGCAGATAAGCCACTATAGGCATTCCATATAACTTTAAAAGCACTACATTTCATTGTATGACAGCTAAAAAATCCATCCTGCAGAAATCGAGATTTTTGCAGTTAAAGGTGGTGACTTTTACCATCATGTTTTTTTACTTACAGGCTTCCCGCAGACAAGCCACTATGGGCATTCGAAAGAACTTTAGAAGCACTACATTTCATTGTATGACAGCTGAAAAATCCATCCTGCAGAAATCGAGATATTTGCAGATAAAAGTGGTGACTTTTACCATCATCTTTTTTAACTTACAGCCTTCCCGCAGATAAGCCATTATAGGCAATCGATAGAACTTTAGAAGCACTACATTTCATTGTATGACAGCTAAAAAATTCATCCTGCAGAAATCTAATAATAATTATAATAATAATCTAATCTAACCGTATCTTATTCTGTAATTATTTAAGTATTTATGAACTAACAGCTCTTCTTTTTAATTATCTTTTTTTTAATAACGTGATGTCACCCAACTAGGAGCAGTCTGTAAACCAGCGTTGCTCTGTACCTCCCCGGTGTAGAGCAACACAAAGCTGAGATTGTTCCTTTTTGGACTGCACCAACACAGACGTCCTTCTTTATTTTCTTTTTGTTTTCTTTTATACTTTTCTGTCTTTGTTTCTAGTCGATCTATTATATACATTTTTTTTGCTGTGTCACTTTTTTGTACCTAGTTATATTCGTCTGTGTGTGTGTTTTCCCAAATAATTTTTTTATCTATCTATCTTATATCTCGATTTCTGCAGGATGGATTTTTTAGCTGTCATATATTGAAATGTAGTGCTTCAAAGTTCTATCGATTGCCCATAGTGGCTAGTCTGCGGGAAGCCTGTAATAGTGTGTGTATGTGTGTAGTTACCACCTTAACTGCAAATATCTCGATTTCTGCAGGATGGATTTTTTAGCTGTCATACAATGAAATGTAGTGCTTCTAAAGTTCTATCGAATGCCCATAGTGGCTTATCTGCGGGAAGCCTGTAATAGCCTAAGAGCCAGCGACCGGCAGACCATCGTCATTTTATAAAGGCTGAGAGTTTGTCTGTGTGTAGTCCCAGTATGGTTATGTACGATCCCCAAATATGAAGTTTGGGTCCGGGTGGCTTTGGGAGATATGAGGCTGAATTTGATATATAGGGAGCTATAAAAAGAGGTTTCCCAAGCGGGCAGACACCTGCGATGGTTCCTTCATCATGTCAGTCAGCCTCAAAGTATGGAAAATTACGAGTCAACTTTCGTCATTTTACCAAGGCTGAATTTTATATTTTAGTTTGTTTTGTACTTGTTGCATACATGTTTGAGACTTTTTGCCTACATGTTTGATACTTGTTGCATACATGTTTGATACTTGTTGCATACATGTTTTATACTTGTTGCATACATGTTTTATACTTGTTGCATACTTATTTGATACATGTTGCATACTTGTTTGATACATGTTGCATACTTGCATGTTTTATACTTTTTGCATACTTATTTGATACATGTTGCATACATGTTTTATAATTGTTGCATACATGTTTGATACTTGTTGCATACATGTTTTATACTTGTTGCATACATGTTTTATACTTGTTGCATACATGTTTGATACTTGTTGCATACATGTTTGATACTTGTTGCCTACATGTTTGATACTTGTTGCCTACATGTTTTATACTTGTTGCATACATGTTTTAAACATGTTTTATACTTGTTGCATACATGTTTTATACATGTTGCATACTTGTTTGATACATGTTGCATACATGTTTTATACCGGTTGCATACTTGTTTGATACATGTTGCATACTTATTTGATACATGTTGCATACATGTTTTATACTTGTTGCATACATGTTTGATACTTGTTGCATACATGTTTGATACTTGTTGCATACATGTTGCATACTTGTTTGATTCATGTTGCATACATGTTTTATACTCGTTGCATACATGTTTTATACTTGTTGCATACATGTTTGATACATGTTGCTTACATGTTTTATACTTGTTGCATACATGTTTTATACTTGTTGCATACATGTTTGATACATGTTGCATACATGTTTTATACTTGTTGCATACATGATTGATACTTTTTGCATACATGTTTTATACTCGTTGCATACATGTTTTATACATGTTGCAAACATGTTTTATACTTGTTGCATACATGTTTGATACATGTTGCATACATGTTTTATACTTGTTGCATACATGTTTTATACTTGTTGCATACATGTTTTATACTTGTTTTGTATAAAACAAGTACATATGTGCCGTATGGCAGACTTTGAGGCTGACCGACATGATGAAGGAACCACCGCAGGTGTCTGCCTGCTTGGCAAACATCTTTTTATAGCTCCTCAAGTAACATACACAAAGTTCAGGTTTTATACTACTACGAAAGCATACTTACAATTACTTTTGTTTAAGGGTGACTTTCAGGGGGTTGGAACTGTACTAGGGATCTGACAAAGGACGACGTGATATAAAATTCAGCCTTGGTAAAATGACGAATCTTGGGCACCTTTGATGCCTCATATCTCCCAAAGCCACCCGGACCCAAACTTCATATTTGGGGATCGTACATAACCATACTGGGACTACACACAGACAAAGTCTCAGCCTTTATAAAATGATGAAGGTCTGCCGGTCGCTGGCTCTCACCCTATAAGTCAAAAAACATGATGGTTAAAGTCACCACCTTTAACTGCAAATATCTCGATTTCTGCAGGATAGATTTTTTAGCTGTCATACAATGAAATGTAGTGCTTCTAAAGTTCTATCAAATGCTCATAGTGGCTTGTCTGCGGGAAGGCTATAAGTCAAAAAACATTGATGGTAAAAGTCACCTCATTTAACTGCAAATATCTTGATTTCTGCAGGATGGATTTTTTTGCTGTCATACAATGAAATGTAGTGCTTCTAAAGTTCTATCGAATGCCCATAGTGGCTTGTCTGCGGGAAGCCTGTAAGTCAAAAAACATGATGGTAAAAGTCACCACCTTTAACTGCAAATATCTCGACTTCTGCAGGATGGATTTTTTAGCTGTGATACAATGAAATGTAGTGCTTCTAAAGTTCTATCGAATGCCCATAGTGGCTTGTCTGCGGGAAGCCTGTAAGTCAAAAAACATGATGGTAAAAGTCACCACCTTTAACTGCAAATATCTTGACTTCTGCAGGATGGATTTTTTAGCTGTCATACAATGAAATGTAGTGCTTCTAAAGTTCTATCGAATGCCTATAGTGGCTTGTCTGCGGGAAGCCTGTAAGTCGAAAAAAGATGATGGTAAAAGTCACCACCTTTAACTGCAAATATCTCGATTTCTGCAGGATGGATTTTTTCGCTGTCATACAATGAAATGTAGTGCTTCTAAAGTTCTATCGAATGCTCATAGTGGCTTATCGGCGGGAAGCCTGTAAGTCAAAAAACATGATGGTCACCACCTTTAACTGCAAATATCTCGATTTCTGCAGGATGGATTTTTTAGCTGTCATACAATGAAATGTAGTGCTTCTAAAGTTCTATCGAATGCCCATAGTGGCTTGTCTGCGGGAAGCCTGTTAGTCAAAAAACATGATGGTAAAAGTCACCACCTTTAACTGCAAATATCTCGATTTCAGTAGGATGGATTTTTTTGCTGTCATACAATCAAATGTAGTGTTTTAGAAGGTCTACCCATTCCACTATACGTCCACTCTGCGGGCGATCGTTTTTTGACTTGGGCGGCGCTTCATACATGCCTGCCCGTTCTCCTTTAAGTATATCAGGAAAATTAGGAAAATATTTCCATGTACGGAAGTTTCGTAAACAGCTTGCAATAACTCTTGAAAAATGTACTGCAATATGTTGGGATATTAGGCAAATTACCCAAACAGAAGGTTTAGGTATTATATTTTTTGTTGCCAAGCTTTAATAATAATAGGTACATATTTTTTAATGACGACCTCTATGGTAAGTAAGTAAGTTCGTATGAGTCAGTGGCCAACTCTGGTGACGGAGTTTTTAGGCCTTAAGGCCTCCGTCATGGCTTAAAGACTTAAATAGCAATTTAACGTGCCCTCCGAAGCACGGAAGCGCTCAGATGAAATGCCACTAGCGGTCACCGTACTACAGACCGTTTCGAACGTTGCTTAACTTCGACGATCTATCAAGAGCGACTAAGCAAGCACGACCACGAGCGCTTATGGTGCAGTGGGCGACAACAAGAGCGAGTTTGATTACCAGCACATAATGTTGTATGATTTGTTTCTGGTCTAGATGTTTTCCTAAGTATGTATTTAAAAAAAAGTAGAAAAGTAGGGTCAGGTCACACTAAACACAAGTCCAATTATCCAAGACCGGGACCGGGGGGGATCTTACTTTGGAACCAGATAATGGTGTGTTAAATGTAGAGATTTATATTTATTTATTTCAATATCAGAAAGGAAAGGAAACACCAATTGATTGATCAATTATGCCTTTGAACAGCAACAGACGCCAAAACAACTTTTCGATTGTTTATCTGTTTTTAAGTTTTCAATTTCAATTTTCAATTTCTTTATTCACAAAACTTACAGTGTATCTAAAAATAGAGGAATTATGTACTAATTACAAAGATAAAATATAATTATGTTGATTAAAGTGAGGGTATGTAACCAGATAGGTACGCCATGAGGAGCGGTGCCATGAGTTCCGGACAAGAACTATCTGTTTCCCTATATGTTTATTTTAAAAGTAAGTAAGTAACTTAGTAGTTTAAAATAAACATAAAGTAAGTAAGTAAGTTACTTACTTACTTTATGTTTATTTAAAACTATATGTTTGTACTTACATACATACATAAATCACGCCTCTTTCCCAAAGGGGTAGGCAGAGACCACAGATCTCCCCATGCATCACTAACCTACATAGAATTGAATGCAGTTTTCACCAAAGTAGATAGATAGATGGATATAACTTTATTTGACAACACACAGACACAGGTATGAATGTGAAGTTGGTTTTGTTATGCGTGTAGCTTAAAATAAATCTCAATTTAACTGCAGGAAAATATTTTTAGGAATATATTTTTTTGTTAACCTATACAATCACACTGCTGGGCAAAGGTCTCCCCCATATCCCTCCAACCATCTCTCTCCTTAGAAATCTCCCACCACTCTCTCTCGAAGGAGTCGAGGTCGTCCCGCCAACGCTTCCTCGGCCGACCGCGACCACGTCTCCCATCGGGCTGCCAAGACGTTGAGGTATTCGCCCATTTGTCGGGATTTGTCTTTAGTATATAAAGTATTTAAAAACATCGTGCGCGAAGCCCCGGGCGCCAGTTACACAATATTGGACAATTAAAACTACACATAACATAAAGGTTCTGCCTCACGCATTACAAGTTGCACTAAACCAACTTTACATGACCGCGATTTGTACTAGTTCCGCCTTTTTGAATAGGGTTGCAGCAAGCTTTTGTTGTGGAACGGAATTGAGTTTACAGAGGATGTATGAAAGAACAGAAGTGTATTTTGTTATACAAAAGTTAATGTTTAATGCTGGGACATTGTGTGCTTGTACTCTACACATTCGCCGAACTATTTGCCGAACTATTATATTATTTGGAAGGACGATGACAGGCAAATACAGGCGATGAGGCGTACACGAACGTGAACGTCGGCATTCGTCTATCATCGGCGAATATGTAGAGGCCCATAACGTCAAAAATAGCGTTATTTATAAACTAAACTGTAAAAGTTTGTAGGATTTTGCCTCCACATGATCTCCACATGATCTTTATCTCTAAACGGTGAAGAATTACATCGTAAGTAAATAAAAATTTTTGAAAAAAAAATTGAACCGACTTCACATAACACATACAGACACTAAGAACTTTCTATGTACCTACACTAAAAAGAGAAAAATAAGAATATACACTTGCAAGTATTATTTACAGTATTCAATTAATAAATTATTATGTTATATTATATTTGAAGTCGGTGCCAACTATGCATTTACATCTAAGAAGAAATTACGAGTACAATAGAACTTGGGTGCAAAATTGTATCGAGTAGTTAGAGTAGAATAGTTGGCACCGACTTCAAATACATAATATAACATAATAATTTATTAATTGAATACTGTAAATAATACTTGCAAGTGTATATTCTTATTTTTCTCTTTTTAGTGTAGGTACATAGAAAGTTCTTAGTGTCTGTATGTGTTATGTGAAGTCGGTTCAATTTTTTTTTCAAAAATTTTTATTTTTCAATTTTTTGTGTAAATAAACACTGTGTGTAGTGTAAATAAAGTGTAAGTGTAAATAATATAGTAGGTTAGGTTAGATATTGGAATAGTCAAGATTAAAGAAGTTAGAGTGAGAATGAGGTTTTTTTATTTTACGGGAAAACTATCAATCCCTCGGGAATAAAATTTATATGGGACCACCTCGAGAGTATAAACATGTCAAACTATTCAACGTTTGACTCAGATTGTGTAGTGAGAATGAGGTTTTTTGAGTTTTACAGGAAAAATATCAATCCCTCAGGAAAAAAAAGTATGAGGACCACCTCGAGATATAGATACCCTTTCAAGCAAAAAAAAATTTTGGAAATCGGTCCACATTTTTCAGAAAGATCGGTGATTTTTTTTGATTTACGGGAAAACTATCAATCCCTCAGGAGTAAAATTTTTATGGGACCACTATGGTAACATACCCTTTCAAACAAAAAAATAATTTTGGAAATCGGTTCACAACTGACGGAGATATCGGTGAACATACATAAAAAAAAAAAAAAAAAAAAAAAAAAAAAAAAAAAAAAAACATACATACACCCGAACATAGAACCTCCTCCTTTTTTTGAAGTCGGTTAAATAGGCGACGATAAGATTATTATTTTGTTATTTTTATACATAATCAATAGTATTTGGACATGGCACTGATTAACTCCAGAGGTTTTGAACGATTAGATCACAGAGAATGTTAGTTCGATGTTTTTATTTAAAATCTTCTCGTATCTTTGCTGCCCCTCCCAGTGAGAACCCTATAACAACTAGCTACAAGCCTAGCCATAATTAATTACAACTCGAGTCCTGGCTTGGGCTTTATTGTTATAACGTGCACAATAATGTGCCTTCAACGCACACACTCTCCATAATATGAACGCTTCTCGGAAAGCGCTCTTTGGAATGTGGATGACATAGGTAAGTACATAACTAAATACATAAAATCATGCTTCTATCGTAAAGGTAAAAGCTTTTTATTAAAACTAGCGGTATACCCGCGGTTTCACTCACGTAATAATTATGTAGGTACTAAAAAGTACAACTGGTAGTACATATGACACCTTTGTATCTCTATGGCGAAAGCATTATCTATAAGACCCCTCGCAGACTACAGACTTTCTATCGGCCGATAGTTGAGACGGAATATACTTCGGCTCGTAATGAGTATGGAGACGTATAGCCCGTCTCAACTATCGGCCGATAGAAAATCTGTAGTCTGCGAGGGGTCTAAGAGAGGCTTCGGCACAATCAATGTCATAGTGAAGGAAGTTTGCTAAGTCATTTTATTAATACTTAGATCGTCGATCGTCACAAACTAGTTGGGTGACCGCAAGTAGTTGTATCAACTGAGCGCTTCCGTGCCGAGGGCACCACGTTAAGTTGTACTTTTTGCACCCGTGTAAGAGTAGAAAAAATTATGGAAAATTTTTGGCTGCATGTACCTACGATTTCTTTTTCAAAATCCATTCTATGACGTGAAAGTAACTCTGTCTGTCTGTCTGTTCGTTACCTTTCTACGCCCAAACTACTGAACAGATTAGGCTGAAAATTAGCACGGACAAAGGGTGTATCTCAGGGAAGGACATAGGCTACTTTTTATCCCGAGGAACCGCGGGTCACACCGCGGGAGCGCAGCTAGTAATATTTATATTTTAACGACACAATAAATAAAATAAAGTATCTTTTTACTAAGGTTGTCAGTGTCACCAAAAAGTCTTCCCAACTCAAGTGGGACTGGGCAGGCCATGTCTGCCGCATGTCTGACGACTTATGGGCAAAAACCGTTACTGAATGGGTGCCCGACGGAAGACGTCCGCGCGGCAGACCACTACGGAGATGGCGGGACGATTTGGATGTGCATCTACCAGACTGGCCAACTATAGCTAAAGACAGAAAAGCCTGGAAAATGAGGAGGGAGGCCTTTGCCCTGCAGTGGGACAATGTGAGCTGAAAATAAAATAAAAATAAAATCTTTTTACTCATTAAATATTATGCAAAAAAACAGCATTGGACATTTCTGTAAACAACGAAAGCAAAATAATAAAAAAAACTACGACTTTTGATGAGATAAAACACGAGATATATTTTAATATAAGCTCAGCATAAACATTAAACATCCTTTGCAAAAACATCTCGTACTAAACTCGGCGAAGTGTGAACCTTGAATCCTGAACTTCCCGGATGCCGGAGTTCCAGGAATTCTTCGCGGAAGGATGGATATTTACTGTGACACGGTTCTAAAAGTTCCAAGCGTCATATAGCGTCCGTATTAATCTGAAATATTCATCCCGCACTTTGATGAAGATTCATCTCTTGCATTAGTACCGTCATAATAGTGTGTGAGTGAGAGAAAAGTGCCGTCATTTCAGATTCGTCAGATACTGTATTTTTTTTCTCTATGTAATGCTACATTGGATTTGTCTATGTAAAATGTATATGCGCATTAACACGAGCTCTAAACTCTGAAGAGGAAAATCTATCTAATTAGACTAGTAGCACCCACTGCTGGGTATAGGCTCCTCTTTTCAAAGCCACTCTATTCGGTCCTACGTTTCTTCTACGCTAGAGAAACATTTTCAGGTAAATTTTGACGCATCGGAGATTCTCATGCAATTGACACCGTGTATTTTAGAAATAAGTATTTAAACTAAGCGATGTGTCTAAGATCTTCCAGAGAGCCATTAGTAGAGCAGCTTTTAAGCTGCAAGTAATAGCTTGTTGACACGAATAGATTAGAGTGTACTCCATCGAGTAGGGCATCGCTTTGTTGCACGAACTATGTAATTCCTTGGGAGGAGGTGTAGCGGAAACCCATCTTGCAATCCTAAGGTTCTGAATTCAAAATCAGTTTGGCGGTAGGTGGAAAACTTATGGCAAACAGGGAGATCTCACCTCACTAAGATTGACCCAACTGATCCACTTACCTTAGGGCCTTTCGGCCGACAGTTGAGTCAGATAGTTCTATATAAGTAGGCTAATTGCCGAGAATAATGTTAGTAGCGCGATCTAGGATCTAGTGCAAATAGCGTCTAATGTATGGGATTTTACTTAGCTGTGATCCCAACGCCATCTAGTGGTACAAGCTCTGAAGTAGGTACTCTTTATATGTAGTTTGTGGTGATATCGGATAGAGGTTACACCGGTGCACCAATTGAACAAATTTTTTTTTTTTTTTTTACTTAACCTATCATGTCCCACTGCTGGGCAAAGGTCTCCCCCTTCAACTTCCACTCCTTGCGCTCCAAGGCCACGGTTTGCCAGTCTGGCTCGAATGCATCCAGATCGTCTCGCCACCTCTTCCTGGGTCTGCCGCGTCGTCTTCGACTGTCTTGGGGCATCCACTGAGTGACGAGCTTCGCCCAACGTTCTGGGTGCATTCGAGTCACATGTCCTGCCCAGTCCCACTTCAAACGAGCAGTCCTCGTACCTACATCCGCTATGCCAGTCTCCGATCGGATTTCAATATTTCGGACTCTGTCTGTTTTTTTGTCGCCGCATTGAGAACGCATGGAGGAGCTACTGGGCCATGAAGCAGCATATGAAGGGCAACCTTCCTATATCCCTAAAGCGCAAACTCATCGACACCTGTATCTTGCCCATACTGACCTACGGTGCTCAGACATGGTCTTTGACTGAATCACAAAAATCGGACCTCAAGATCTGCCAGAGAGCTATGGAGCGCAGTGTTTTGAACATCAAAAAAAAATTGAACAAATAAAAATTAAAAATTTCATGTTCAGTTCCTTGAGACCTGGTGAATGAATGAATTTTGCGATAGTGCACATTCTTTGGGCGGAAAATTCATTCATTCAGCAACGATTTCAAACAATAAAGGAAAATATGCTCAGGTAAAAACACACACACAATAAAGATGTCGCCGATAAGTGCCTCAGCCATTTTGATTTGTCAGCACTTTTAAGTTTAGGTACGGCTATGCATTTTAAAATGCAAAGTAATTATTTTAAATAGCGCTAATAAAACTGTTTTACTACAATAATAATTTCCTGAAAATCGTCTTAATGGAGGCACTACACAATTTTATGAGCATCCGGAAAATGTTTATAGAGGCACGACTTGCTGTTCATATTGAAGTGTTGCTGCTAGTCTAAGACAAAATAGAATGGACGAGTTATTGACTGAATTCCTCTTTCAACATTTTCTGCCGGATATTGCGGAGGACGAGGTAGCACACGAACGCATTTTACGCACACTTTTTTTTTCAAAATCTGTGAACGTAATTCAAAATATCTCAAAAAGTTAGGAAAGGTCTCCTAAGAGCGTTTTCCTGTAACTACAACGGTTAAGGTCCCTCCGTGGTCCATCTCAAAAATCCAGTCTTTATTTGGTGTCAAAACGTCACTGACCTCTCTCACAGAAGGCGCCCTCATAGTCTCCGTCCCGGCACTCGCAGACCGGTCCATCATCAGTGCTGATGCAGACTCCGCCATGCTGGCACGGGTCCCGCCTCTCGCACGCGTCTCCACTCGCGTTGGTTATACGGGATGTCTGCAACAACGGACAATAATTTAAACACATGACACATCGTATGATAATGTGGGTAGTTTGTACAAATGTAGGTACATGTACATAAACAAAGTATTGGTCGGGAAGGAAGAGGAGTAGAATAACCTAGTTTTAAGACTATTCTACGTGATCCCAGCGGTTCTACTGAATGCTTTTAAGGGCTCAACTGTAACTTGGCTGGGGGGGGGGGGACGGTAGAGGTGAATAGCAAAACCGAACAGAAGCCTAACCTAAGTTAATAGTGGAGAGGCTGATGAAATGATGATGATGACACCTTCAAAGGATTCGAAACCCCTTAATGCAAGACAATCATTTATAAGTAACTTTCTACAACTTACTCTCTTTTAATCCCAAAGTATTGGAGAGCACTATCGATCGTGGAGAACCGTTAAACGGTCCGTTATCGTTAACTGAGTCGTTAATCTCGAGTCGCTGGCGTTTAACGGTAATCTGATAACGGTGACACCCGGTCGCTTAGTGCTTTTAGGATATTTCATAGATAAATGGTACATCGATTTGGTTTTTATTTACGATAAGTTTTCTCATTCTATTTTTAGTGACACTACGGAGAAATTAATTGATGCATAAGTTTACGGTTGCATCTTAGTTTAAGTGTAGGCTCTCATATACTAGACAACATATACAGGGTGTAAAAAGACGTCTACCGAAGCCGAAAGGAGTAGGTCCAGCATCCCAACACTCAATCAAATCGAAAAGGATTTTCCAAAAAAAAAATAATGTCCGGAGAAAACAGCGTATGAAGATTTTCATGTATTTCTTCAGCCAGCAAGGAGACAACATATGCCTCCACTTAAGAGGATGCTGTAGTACCTAAGACATTTTATTAAGATGGAACAGGCCGCCGTATCAATGTGTTAATATCGAGAAACCAGAAAAACTAATAAAAAGCTTCAATGATACCAAGTTCTAAGCAAGCTACGTAACACAAGCGCTAGAATGTCAGTTAAGTCAGATCAAAATCTTTGATCAATGTTGATAATTCGTTCTTCTCTACCAGTAATAGAGATAGATTAGTAAAGTGGCTGTTACACAAGGAGAGTTTCTCCCATGCGAGAAAATATGTTAGCCTAGTGTAAACAAATGCTTCGAGCCTCGCCTCTCGCATTCGAGAATCCCTTGAATAATACGAGTTTCTGTCAAAATGTAAACAGTCTCTCGAGTTTCTCGCCAGACGCAGACAGACGCTTAAGGATATGTGGAACTGGCGATTAAAAAAAGTGCGAAAATACCCATTGAATTGTTGAACTCAGGATTCGAAAATGGAATACTTTCATAGAAAAGTGTCACTTTGACAGCTTTCAAGCTCGTAGCGGGCTTGTAGCAATTGAAGTCACCAGCGAACTCTTACTGCATAGCGTTTCGATGAAATTCGTGCATAGCTAACGTGCATCAGTTTGTATTCTTGAAGTTAAAACTTCAAGCGCGTTGGGCCTTTTTGAGATGGAAAAAATCTATTGAACTCAGACTGACAGTGTTACCGACACCACTGTCAGCGCCATCTTGTTTTGATCTCCGTAACGCACTGTAAAGAACCTTTATCACGCCGGTTCCCGCCGCACGACGATTCTAAAAATACACACGTAAGTGTTTAAGGTTTTACTTGCCAGTGTCACTGTTTTTTTTTTATTTTGTTGTGTCATGCATGACATCCACAATGTAAAGATAACTTGAAGCCAAGGTTGCCAGTGTCACTGTTTTATTTGTTTTATTTTGTTGTGTCATGCATGCCATCCACAATGTAAAGATAACTTGAAGCATCAAAGTCTCAAGATAAGAAAACACCATTGTCCAAGTTGGTCAAGCTCACGCTACTGTCTATCAGACAAGTCTGGGTGAAAAAACTTTCTGGGCGGTCCATGTAATCAAAGTTGTGGCAGCTCATGTTTATTTCTAAGTTTGTCTCATAAAACTTTTGATTTTTTCAACATTGACTTGTATATTTGACACATATGTAGGTCGAATGAATTATAATCGTTATCACTACACCAAATATCTTCTTCATTTGAAACTAACTTTATTCAGGAATCTGATTCAATAAATAAATTAAAAAATATTTATATTAAGATTTTTTTTGTTTTGTTATGAAAATTCCGAGAAAATCGATAAAGACTATCCTTTCAACTGATTGTTGCTTGTTGTATAACTTAGTCCAATCGAGCGTGTGACATGATGTAGCTGCACTGTGATTGGTGAATATCTGTTCTCCTTGAAAATAATATGCAACATGAAATGAAAAGTCTTATCAAAATTTTGGATTCCGACGGGATTCGAACCCGCATCGATCAGACGATCCTCCTAAAGCCGGAGTGCCTAACCGCTCGGCCACGAAATCCTACTTGCCGGTGTCCAAATTTGTGTCCGTCGGAATCCAAAAATTTTGATAAGACTTTTCATTTCATGTTGCATGTTGCATTTCATAATGAAATACCAAGTGTGGATCAGCACTATAAAACAATTACAGAAAATATGCAACATGTCCTAAAAAATCAATAAAAGATAATATTGAAGTGAAAGCTTAAATCGGCTTAGGAATTAAATTGATAAGTTAAACGTATATTTGCAACCCAAAAATAAGGTCTTGTCAGTTTGTGTAGTTTAAAATGAAAAACCCGGTATATCCCGCATTCCTCCATGAGCAAAATAGGTACTCAAAATTACAAAGAATTCTATCCTTACTCTCTCCTACCTGTTAACCAAATCCTGCCTTATTATATTAGTAGTCCAAAAACAAACATATATTACATCTTTATATTAATGATTATCTATATAGTTAAAGTAATTAGCCCTATCCGGATAAAGGTAATTCGATGAGACGCATGTACCTAGTATAAGTATACATATTGGAATGGTACCTAGTATACATACATATAAGAATGGTGGTAGGTTAGATATCCTAATTAGTTGTATGTTGCTATTATAACGAATTAGAATAAGTTTGATTTTGTTTGTTTTTTCTTTTTTTTCTTTACATCTTATCGATTGTCTGCTCAATGATGAAATTTTTTTTGTCTGTTTATGGTTTGAAGCATTACCCTGCTGCAACACAATTTCCTTACTAACTCTGTCATTGGTCTATTAATTTTAAGTTCTTATTTAAGTACCTATCTTTAAGCACTATGTAGACATATACTGTGAACAAAATAAACGTTATCGTATCTTATCTTATCTTATTCTTTAAGTTACTCGTGATGCGATAGATATTTTCTTCATAGGTCACTAATGGGCTCACCTATCGACAGACAAGAGGCTATTAGTCCCTATTCTAAAAGTTGACTGACAGGTGCTGAAGTGTCACTGTCAGTCAAGTGATGACACGCATCAACCCTCTGACCTTTATCAGTACCTACCAAAGACTGAAGGTATACTATATAGTTCAGACAATTACATAATGACTATGATACTAGAACAGTCACAGCAAAACGACCTCTGTGGTCCAGTGGGTCAAAAGCCTGCTTGTGACGCAGGTTGCGGGTTCGATCCCCGCCGCGGAATACATGTTTGTATGATCTGCAAACACTTATTTCGGGTCTGGGTGTTACTATGTATAATATATGTATTTACAAACAAAAAGTATATAAGTAGTATATCCTCTCTAGTGTCGCACGCGTTGCAACGCAAACATGCATCAAAGTGTCGCGATGATCGCGATGCGTGCGAAGCGAGCGGCGCGCTTGCCTTGTTCCTAAGATTTCTCAAAATTTTGTTAGATATACTGCCGAACTTTAATTCACGTATTTCATTACAAAATCCATATAAATTAAAGGTAAATTGACTCGGAAATTAACAAACGAGGTACCATCGAGGAAAAAATCAATGAGACGCTTATCGTCCTGTTCAGTTCTCTACGTTTGTCATAATAACTATCGGAATTGAGTTACTGCGAGAATGAATGCTGCACCATTTTCAGCTTTACCAACCTGCTGATTATGTTCAAATTCCAATGTAGTTTCTTTTTAATTTCCAGTCTGAAAATTACAGTTGATTTAACGATACGTGCACGTGATATGATTTATTCAGTGTGTTCGAAACGTTTTTTATTGAAATACGGTAAAAATTAAGGTATATTTGGTAGCGGGTCCGACTGAAGTTATTGAATATGTAAACATTTATTGAGTGCTTTGCTTACAAATTGATCTCAAAGATTTGAATATGAACACTACTTTTTATTACCTGCTAATAATATTATGTTTACATATAATATTTGTTTTGTACATGCCTCTGACATCTTCAAAGGATCTGGAAATAAATATCCGAGAGAATGTCTACCGCGCCTTGGGGATACAGTCGTGACCCTGTTTGTTTGTTTTTGTAAGTTTTGTTATATTTTATTTTATATTTTCTTGTGTGCAATATTAATTTTATTTTTATACATTTTATTACGGATAAATGTAGCGTATTGGTACCAACTGTAATGTTACTTCTAATTCTTATAAAAAAATAAATGGTGAATTAATTAATTCTTTTTTATTTCGCTTATTATGAACTCGAACAATCAACTTATATTCCAAGGTTCAATATTCAACTTATCAAAATACATTCAAGTATTTTACATCTCATCAACGACATAATTCCTAATGTTCCACACATCGACCGGTACCCCCACGTCTCTTGTACGAATAACTTACAAAGCAAGCGATGTACGTGTTGTGAAAACGAAGTCACTCGTAAATCATTTGACCCATTTTTCACCTGAACTCGGAAGTTATGTACTGAGTCACAGTATACATTTATAAGAAGACTTCAGGCTATAGGAACTTGCTTACATATATCGGTTATACGTTGTAAGTAGGTATGATTCTGACTTCAAGGGACGATTTTTCACACGTGCAAACACGGTCCTAACCTAGGACCAAATATCACAAACCAAAAAACTGGCACTCCAAGTTAGAAATCGTGGTGAGAAGCATCCGAACATTCATCAAACGAACGAAAAAAGGAACGCGAATACGGCCCCAGATTCGTTCAATATGCACAATCTTCAAGTTACTTTTATATTATATTCTTCTATTCTACAGATATTTGTCTCGGGTCTGAGTGTTTCTATGTATAATATGTACCTATGTATTTACAAACAAAAAGTATATAAGTAGTATATCAATTATCTGGTTCCCATAGTACAAGCTTTGCTTAGTTTGGGGCTAGATGATGCTGTGTGAAATTGTCCAGCATTATTATTATTATTTTCTATGAAACTATCTAATTCTCGCAAAAAACTTCCATGAAGTTATGAAATCGATGGCAGGTCCAGGTGTAAGCGAAACCGCAGGCAGCTGCTAGTTAACTAAAAACTTAAGAACACCAACGTTTTTTCCTCGACATTACAGGTAATTCTTCATGTATCGCATGTATTAATCTAGGTTATAATAATTATACATTTTTATTTGCAATTTAATTTTTGCCGCAACTTCATCATAGAATGATTTTTAAATGTCATAGAATTTAGTGTCGCATTGCAATTTTTACGTGTAAGCTCTCACCGGATACTAAAAGTTCTACTACATTTATATAAGTTTTCTACAGTAATATTATAGAGAGAAAAGATTTGTTTTTTTGTTTGAATTGAATAAAATCCGAAACAACTGGACCGATTTGAAAAATTCTTTCACCATTAGAATCCTACATTATCCCTGATGAACATAGGCAAGTGTAGTTTTATCCCGGGAAAATAATGCTTTCCCGAGGGACCGCGGCTAACACGAGGGACAGCTATCTATCTATCTATCCAGCCAGTAACACCCACTGTTGGGTATTGGACAGCTAGTTATTTAATAAAAATCTTTACTGAGGAAACGATTTAAATACCTAGCCGTTAGCGTCTCTGAGCACGGACACAAGTCAAATATAGCTCTAAACGACATTACACAGGTGAGTCCCTGGCATTAGGGTCACATCTAAAATTATCACCCAACACGGTTTAATAATATGTTATGTTATGTCACCTCACGTCGGCTGTCATATATACCACGATCCCCAGGAGGCACCGAAATACATATACTTTTGCTTATTAATAAAACAGTGTATTTATGATCATACCTATCTATATACATTACACACAACGTTACAACAGTGGCACTCCACGAGTGCCGACAGAAGTGACTTGAACGAGGTATCGGTAACAGTTCTAAACTTTAAAAAAGTACTAAAAAAAGTGCAAAAAGTTACTGTCCTACTGGGATTTGAACTAGGGTTGTTTCGCTCAGAGGCGGAGCCTTGTCGCTTCGGCTTTGACGACAAAATATGTGACAAAATTAAGGTATAGTAAGGAGATGGTGTTGGTAACAGTCACGTGACTGAGTCGAGTTTGATGGTTTTTTCTCATCTCAAAAATGCCCAACGCGCCTAAAAAAGTTTTCACTTCAATAAAATTTACGGACCAGAGCCTCTAAAAAAATGACTTTTCTACTATCGCTTTCGCCAATTGTTACATTGCCAGGCTCAGGCCCAGAAAATGTTGGCAGGACGTTCTTGTTGCATTTCCGCTACCTAATGTACTATGGTTATTATAATACAGAAAATATTATAATAAATAAATAAATAATAAATAATGCTGGACATTTCACACAGCATCATCTAGCCAATAACTATAATATCAATAACTATCCCTTTTTAATTTACGTTTACATTATACGACATCGACATCTTGCTTACCCCTTTTCGGGAAAGGCCTTCTCCAAGCGTTTCCACTTCTCTATCCCTTGTCGTCCTAATCCACGCTTTCCCTGCCCCTCTGTCTGATATAAATAACCTATTACTAAATGTTATACCCCGTATTCGGACTTTATTTCTACATCCCACGTCCCACGCCTACGTCCAACGTCCTCCCACGCAGTCTTGAAACTCCGAGTCGCTCATTCATTAATCTGTCCTTTGTTTCATCGCAAAACAATATTTTCCAACAGTCGCTATATAAATGCGAAAAGGAAATAGGATTAAGATAAGTTTAAGCTACTTTTTAAGTTTAAGCTTGAATATTCTGCGCAAAGTATAAACATTATGCAATAATTATTACTTATTATTTTATGTTTTATCTTGGAATTCTAAAATAATATTTCACACCTAAAAAAATAATGTCTGGTTACTCAAAGAGAATAAAAACAAAAAGACGCTCTCGACTTTCAACGCATGAAGGAAAACCAGAAAAGTTTTAATTAAAAAACTCCTCTCACATAAATTCGCATCCGCTCTCGCTCATTAAACTGCGTTTTTTGAGGAGATAGGGGCTTGATGTCATACTTCACAAGTATTGGACCGATTCAAATTCTTGTCAATACCAAAAGTCTCGAAGATAATGAAAGACATGCGCAAAGTGAATAGAAACGAAGAAATATCATAAAAATCCTTGTTATGACTACTACCCAATGTACGGTAATCAATCCAAAACAATGAAGTATACCAACAACTAGTTGTTGGTATACTTCATTGTTCGACGGACTAACGTATCATCGGTCGAGTGTGAACGGTCGAGTGTTTTTCTATACATTTGTCAGTTCTGGCGTTCCGCGACCGATAATACGCGACGGATCTTCGGTCAGATGTGAATCGACCCTAAGGCTTTACGCCATGTGATATGACGTCACTAATGGAATGACGTCACAACATGCCAGCGCAATCACTGTCAACCCAATGTGTCTCTGAAAGTTTTAAAATATAAACTGATTTGTTCAAAAATATGAAAAGGAAAATTTATGTTATAGTCACAATTTTATACATTTCACACATAATGCAGTGATGGGCTTTACCTAATGACTATTGGCCTTGCTTCCGACTTCTTTTTAGACATCTTCTAATTTTTTTTATTTTTTATAGTGCTAAACCACAATTAGGTATTTCATTGAGAAATGATAAGTCTTAACAACATTTTCAATTCCGACAGGACTCAAACCCGCGACGATTAAGTAGAATCGTCTGACTTCGCGGGTTCGAATCCCATCGGAATCCAAAAATTTGATAAGATTTTTCATTTCTCAATCTTCAAAATTCTCTAAATGTCTGAAAGGATTTTTACCGTAGCTTGGGGATACAGTCGTGACTCTTTTTCTAATTTACTTGTTTTGGCGTCTTCAAAAAGTAAGTTCTTATGCGTTAGTGGCATTCTCTGGTGACGGTTTTTAGGCCATCTAAAGTCCGTCATGGCTTTACGACTTAACAGTTGGGACCATCCTACCCGAAGCACACAAGCGCTAAGTTGATAATGCCACTAGCCTGAACTCTTCAAATTGTCGCATCACTTTAAATGAGGCAAACGTGTTGGAACAGCTATCTCTAGTATAGTATACATATAATATACATACATATTCGTGCAAGAGCAATAAAGCAATTAGTTGCGACACCCTGCACCCTCCATCAACCATCGCTCGTGACTCGAGAGGCTTGCCATAGTACAATGCAGTAGAATAACTTCGACTTTCGGACTTGACTATAAATAAATTGAAGACAAAAGCAAATTAATTACGTATGGTGCATGTATAGATGAAAATAGAAGAATAAAATGAAAATAAAACGTGATATTAACTTTATTGTTAAATCGTAAACAACAATTTTATTAACACCTCTACAAATAAAAGCGTTTCAAGATTTTAAAATTTTATTTATTATTTTATTTACCTACATAAAGAAGTGTGCAATCACAAAAAAAACATTTAAGAAAAAATTAATGGTGTTAAAAATTTAAAAATAATAATAATAATGCTGGACATTTCACACAGCGTCATCTAGCCCCAAACTAAGCATTGCTTGTTCTAAGGGAACCAGATAACTGATATACTCTTTTTTTGTTTGTAAATACATACATATTATACATAGAAACACCCAGACCCGGGATAAATATTTGCAGATCATATAAACATTGAACCCGCAACCTTCTGCGTCCCAAGCGTGTTTTAACCCACTGCGCCATAGAAATCTTCATTGATTCGTAAAACTTTGATCCATAATACTCATTTATATAATACTCTTAAAAAACATGTCATGAAAATGGAAAATTGGGCTACTGAAAACTATCATCGTATATGGCGTGTGTGAAGTATCCCACTTCATGCTGCAGGTAATGGAGAAAATTAATTATTGAATTGAGTTCCAATCTATTTCGAGAGCAGTCGATACACGGAAATATGCCTGGAACAACTTTGTTTTAAACGCGAATATTTCGGGATTTCATTTATGTATTCTAGTTTGATAAAGTGAACACACACATGAAGAACACATTTTATGCCGACCCCACATAATGTGGGAAAAGGGCAGGGAGATGATGATGAGTTTGTTATAGTGTCCACACAAAACCTACTCGTATACCTAACGGAGCACTTTGTGTTTGTGTTCTATACTAATATTATAATGAGGAAAGATTTGTTTGTTTGTATCTTTGTTTGTTTGAATTGAATAGGCTCCAAAACTACTGGACCGATTTGAAAAATTATTTCTCCATTAGAATGCTGCATTATCCCTGATGAACATAGGCTATATTTTATGCCGGGAAAGTGAAGTTTTCCCGAGGGAACGCGGGTCACACCGCGACGGACAGCTAGTAATAAATAATGATAAAACATTTTACACAGCATTATCAAGCCTCATAGAAAACAGAGCTAGTGTTATAGAAAACACAGACTCTTATATCCTTTTTTGATATATATTATTACTTACAAAGAAAACAACCAGACCACCTGACCCGAGAAAAATATTATCAGATCATACAAACATTTATTTTGTCCCACTAAGGGAATTGAACTATTGCGTAAGCACTCGTTTGCCTACTGGTCAACTATCATACAATGTAACAACTCTCCTCCAAACGACCTCCGTGGCACAGTGGGTGAAAGCGGACAGCGGGACAAATGTTTATATGATCTGCAAATATTTATCTCGGGTCTGGGTATTTCTATGTATATTATGTATGTATTTACAAACAAAAAGTATACACCGCTATTTTATGACTACCAAAAAAAATTTAAGGACAGTTGCAGCAGATGCAGAAAATGATAATGGCATAGTCAGAACTTTTTTTATTTAACTATCACAAAGTTATCGAGGATTGTAGTCAACCAAAACCGAACAAAATTTTATGAAAACTGTACAAATAAGTACTATAGACAACAATCGCGTACAGACTCTCATTCGAACTATGTTCTCGTATCATCACCAGTCAGTAAAACCGCAGTAGCTTTCATAAATCCATGTCTGACTCTTTTCGTCTCCTTTTGAGGTTATAATTTTTTTTATTTCTTTGAGTTTTAACTACATAAATGTGATCAGTAACAGACACCGAAATCATGTTTAAATTTTTTTTGGTAATTACAAAATAGCGGTGTATAAGTAGTACATATATCTGTTATCTGGTTCACATAGAGCTTTGCTTAGTTTGGGGCTAGAATATGATGATTTGTGAAATGTCCAGCATTATTTATGTATAACGTTTTTACGACGATCCTTAGATAACTTGACTGATTCTATTGTATTTTGTAATTTTATGTACATATTGTAGTAGCTTAGTTTCTGTAAATAAATATATTAATATTATTTATGTATAACTATTATAAGTATCATACAAAGTCAAAGAGCAGGAGCCGTAATATGCCGTACATCGTAAACAATTCAGTTTGGGTGATATCCAGTTTAAGTTCCTAATCTGATTCGCAAAGTTTTCGTACCGTGACCTGTCTTAAGTAGAATTGTTTTATTTGTATCACTTAAGTATTATTGCACAGAGGCCTTCACCCAAATTGGGGTTACTAAAGAAGATTACTTACTTATACATATATTAAAAAAAAATTTAACTAAATTAAAAACAACACTCGAATTAATTAATCTTACTTTACAACTTTAGCATAGATTTTTTTTTGTAAAAAACCAACGGGAAATAAAGGCTTTTTACGACAAGTCTAGTACCTTTTATTATTAGTTAATTTAATAACATACGTCATGGTACGAAATAGCAAAGCAGTTCAGTTTTGGCCCTAAACTGTATCGCTATTACAGCTCATAGTAAGGCCCCAGTACAAAGTTACTTAATTAAACGTAACCGAAGCTGTAAAAGGAAGCTAGTACATTTTTCTTTGTAACTTAAAAGGCTTCGCGCCGAGGACCTAAATACCTTTAGCACTTACTGAGCTAATACAGAAAGGGTTTTAATCAGACTGAAGCCGTGAGAGCTTAATTCACCCTACAATGCGAGAGGCAACGTAAGAAATTGGTGCTACGAACACGAGCCATAAACTTCTGGACTACACGTACCGATACTATTGAAGAGGATTATAGTAACATAGATACTCAAAAAAAATCTTGTTACACTAAAAACATCGTTGTTCCATCAGTATAACTTAGACCCCTCGCAGAACACAGACTTTCTATCGGATAGTTGAGACGGAATATACTTCGGCTCGTAATGAGTATGGAGAAGTATAGCCCGTCTCAACTATCGGCCGATAGAAAGTCTGTAGTCTGCGAGGGGTCTTATAGTTACGCTAAATAGTTGGTACAGCATTTCCTCTTTTTCCTTTCACATGCATCCTACTATCCTATGCAAATTTTAAACCTGAAGATTGAAAGTATTTTTGGATGTTTAAGAATAGATTTAGATGTAGGTTACTTGGAATACTATTTATAATACTTCTGGCGTTTCGACTACGGAGACTTGGCTTAGTATGTACTTTTATGGGCTCGGATGTTTAGCCCGTATGTGGCTAATGTAACCAATTTTGGCGTTGAGGGTCCGATTATACGGAGAGCAAGATATGATGCCCTTTATGTAATTATAATTTATTAGTTGTCCGCCTCGTTGTTACCCGCGATCCCTCGGGAAAACTTCACTTCCCCTAGATAAAATATAACCTATGTTCATCGGGGATAATGTAGGATTCTATTTATGAAAGAATTTTTCAAATCGGTTAAGTAGTTTCGGAGCCTATTCATTTCAAACAAACAAACAAATCTTTCCTCTTTATAATATTATAATAGTATAGATATTGGAAGGCGTACTATAGGTATACGCGAGAGAAACCGCGATCAGAGCCTAATATCATATTTAATCTCTTTTATGACGTCTAGTCGTCTCATTTTCCTTAGAATTATACTATTTCAAAATCATAGTCCAATGGTTACATACCCAGTGTTCAGCCCTTTCCCTGGGGTTCTTACAAAGTGCGCCATAACGTAAAGACTCCGACGCGTACCCTGATATTAATCATTCAGAAGAAATATGTTCTCAAAGCTAATAGAATACTCGGGATGTTTATAACAAAATGATCGAGCCCAAAACATGAATTAATTCAGTCTTCGATGGAATTTATTTCCGAAAACACCAGCCAAAATTCCTTTTTATCCTACAACTAGCTGTCCCTCGCGGTGTTACCCGCGTTCCCTCGGAAAAACTACACTTTCCCTGGATAAAATATAGCCTATGTTCATCAGGGATAATGCAGAATTCTAATGGTGAAAGAAGTTTTCAAATCAGTCCAGTAGTTTCGGAGCCTATTCAATTCAAACAAACAAACAAATCTTACCTCTTTATAATATTAGTGTAGTTATAAATAAGTATTAGAACATTAACAGCAGCAGACCCATAAAAGGGGGCGAGACAATCTGGATGCATTCGAGCCAGACTGGCAAACCGTGACCTTGGACCACAAGGAGTGGAAGCTAAAGGAGAGCTTTGCCCAGCAATGGGACACAATAGGTTAAGAAAAAAAAGTATAGAACTAGCTTCCCCCCTGTAATTGCTTTGCTCGTGTGATATCAATATCTAAAAAGCCTATGCTATTCCAAACCACGTGATCTTTGTCTATTCCGTAGGTAAGTTTCATCTGAATATTGTCTACTAGTTACTTGTTAATGGATTTACTAGTAGAAATCGACGTCGACGACCTCTGTGGCGCAGTGGGTGAAAGCCCGCTTGGGACGCAGAAGGTTGCGGGTTCGATCCCCGGCGGGATAAATGTTTGTATGATCTGCAAATAGTTATCTCGGGTCTGGGTGTTACTATGTATAATATGTATGTATTTACAAAACAAAAAGTATATAAGTAGTATATCAGTTATCTGGTTCCCATAGTACAAGCTTTGCTTAGTTTGGGGTTAGATGATGCTGTGTGAAATGTCCAGCATTATTTATTTATTTAAATAGGCCAAAGGAAAGATGGATGGATTATGTGAAGGATGACATGAGTAAGAAAGGAGTGAGTGTTGAGATGACGGCTGATAGAGGAGAATGGAAGAACACATGTTGTGCCGACCCCACACAATGTGAGAAAAGGGTAGGAAGATGATGATTGTCTACTAGCTAAAACACAAACATCATACTCACTTCACATACACACTCTACAAAGACTGATATATATTGAAAACTGAAACCAAAACTACTCGGAACATCAAGTTCCACCTATTGAGAAAACGCGCATCATTAGGAATCCATTACGTTGCACTCAACATGACTTTAATCTACTGTAGTGACTGTTACTGTGCCTGATGTGCTCGAACATTAGTACCTGAGGTACTTGTTACTTGTAACAAGGGAACATACTTGCAACTAAAGTTTTATACACATTATAGCGGCGGTTACATAAGGTGAGTTTCTCGCATGCGAGCGGCGATTTCTTCTAAGAAATAATAAGCTCGGCTAGTGTAAACAAATGTTTCGAGCCTCGCCTCTCGCCTGTCATACTCGCATTCGAAAATCGCTTGAATAATACGAGTTTTTGTCAAAATGTAAACAACCGCAGGCGAGACTCGAATGGCGAGTTTTGCCGAAGGATAATCGCATACGATTTTTTGCCGCTCGCGTGCGAGAAACTTTCATTGTGTAACAAGCGCTTATGGCTTTATCTTGTGACACTTAGCGCATTTCATCAGAAGCTCGAAAAATAGGTTGTAAACAAAATATACTGTCAGGAATCATTTGAAGAAGTACACGAAGATTGATTGTGCGAGCTAAGTTGTACATACCTATGGAATACTTGGGTGCGCATCAAAAAGACAATTTATGCTTCAAAATCTAGATGAATATCTACCATGACTAGGGGATGAAATCGTGATTTTTTTAAATAAATAAATAATAAAGTTTCGTTTCACTACAGGTAACATTATACGAAATCAGTATTAATTGTAATTTAAATTGGTTCTAACTAAACATTTACAGCTCAGAAAATATCAAAACTCCATAAAACCTTAATAACGTCTGCACTATTATAAAAAAACGGCCATTAAAGTCCCCTCTTGGGGTAAAAGTTAGACAGCATTAGTAAGTTTACCCCTCTTGCGAACCACGTTTACATTTCAGCGACGAAGCGCTGCAGGGGCCGAGATTAAAAAGCTATGTAGCAGCTTACCGATATTTATATCGTAGAAATTGAAGGGAGATCTATAGATATGAAGAGCTCTTTTGACTGGTTTCATCGAGGTCAACGAACTTTGATTTGAAATTCAAATAAAACTGTCTGTTTATAAAACTGATTACTGATTAACAATTATATCAAAATACAACTTACAGCAGCAAATAGACAGACAGATCGAGGATAAGAAAAAAAATTGAAGAAACCACCGTTATTATAAGTCGCGTCACGTAAAAAGAACGCTGGAAAAAAGTAGAGGAGGTATGTTTGCGCATAGGTACACTCGCGCACGAAAGTACTTAACCTACTGTTTTAGTTTAGAACTATTCTTTCGCTTGCGGCTTCGTATATTGGTTATTGGTAGATACATTCAAATATATTAGATAGAGTTATCATTAACTAGAATTAAAACATATTTGATTCCGTAAATAATGTTTAATCGTATTAAAAAACATAAAAGATAATGTTGAAACGCCTTCCACTAAGTCGTAGTGGTATTCCGAATCTTTTGAACCTTTTACAATTTATTCATGTCACTGTAGACTCGGAACGTTTTGTTGCCTTTGTTGTCCGTTTCATACATTGTTTTACAATATCAAAAGCATTATTATCAACCTCTTTTTTCATAGAGCAATATACCTACGTCATAAATATTTTTCTAATTTTTTTTATGTAAAATGATTTCGTAATAAAAAACTTTTGTACGCGATGGTATTTTGAGATCAAAAGTAACGTGGACTCGACGCGGAAGGCAAATGCCAACTGACGAACCAATAGCGCGCAGGCAAGTGTGTGGCGCGCGACCATCCCGCTCCGCGCCTCACCCCGTACCGTCAAATGGACCCATAAATCGTCCATGGCGCAGCTTGACATCCAGCGTTCTTTTTACGTGACGCGAACTATACTAAGAAATGAAAAGTCTTATCAAAATGTTGGATTCGACGGGATTCAAACCCTCAACGATCAGACGATCCTCCTAAAGCCGAAGTGCCTTAGCGCTCGGCCACGGAACCCTTAGTCGTCACAACGCAAATTTTTTATAAGCTCATATTTATCGGTTGAGCAGTTATTACGAAAGAACGTAATTCTTTCGTAATACTTAAGATAATTAATTATTTACCTTTTTCCATATCTCATTTACCGCCCTAATCTAACATTTATGTTCGCCACAGGTAATAAACAGACTTATATCGAGACGTTAAAAATACCGCTCGTTTTATATTAAACCGCTTCATCGTAAAATGTTATTATTTACGGGAGACAGAGATTAAAATTGCAAATATTTTATAGCTAGAAAACATGGCGAAGATAATGACGAAATGGTGGCCAAGAGACGCATATTTCGTACAGAATCCTACTATCCTATTCTACAAATTAATGCTTAAGTATGTTTGTGTTTCAATCACGCCTCAAACAGTGCTCAATGGTGGACAAAATGGTTTAGACTCCTTAAAAACTTGGTAATATATAAGCAAAACCGCGGGCTGAAGACTGTTTTAGAATAATGTATTGCTATGCTATTTTGAATTGAATAAAATTTCCTATTACATAGAAAGACATTTCGAAATGAACAAAGTAATTTTATTATTTGATATTTTAATGAATATGGAAATAAATCTGGAATCATTTTAATCTGAAAACTCATTTCAATAATAGAAGCTGAAAATATTGAAATATAGAATTTCCACTACAAAAACACCGATCAAATTCATGCTTAAATAAAATATTATGATCCAAAAATGATAGGAGAGAAAATAAAACTATTATTTTACAGAAAAGAACGTTGGATGAAGCATCATTGGACCGTCCTCAAAAAACAAATGATATTCAACTCCCAGCCCAATTTCCATTATTCGGACTGTGAAAGCCTTCAACTAAAATATTCTGTAAAGTGACGCCCACGGGACGAGAATCACGCTTGACACATAAATCGTTAGGACTCGAGAAATCGCTTTCAAATGCATCGCAGTTCAAAAGCAATTTTAAACAACATCTTTTAAACATGAACCTGTTGTGATTCAGTCACAGTGTGTTTGTTTTACACTCAAATGTCTTTGTACACTGCGATCCGCGTTACCAGCGATACCGCGGGAATACTTCACATTTCCGGGATTCCTCAAAGCTATTCCTGTCTTTAATATCTGTGCCTTTCATCCAAATCTATTACTTAGTAGGTTTTGCATGAAAAACTGCTCATCTTCACAAACACTGTTATGTACTCTGCATGCATCTTCATTAACTTTTGCAGAATTGTATGTGTGTATTTTCGTATTTTAACCAAGCTTGTATAATAATGGTGGTAAATTAGAAAATATTTTCTTAGTACCCAAATTAAATGAACACAACAATAAACTTAAATAGCATCCCTAACTATGATTAACACAATCAACAGTTTCCATAATTGATGATTTGCCAAAAACCACGGATGTCCTGATAAATAAAATTTTATTACGTTAAGTTGTCCAACTTACGCTATAAGAAATTGGTTCATTACCATCCGTGGGCTCTTGCTCCACAAGCGGATCACGTGCCGACAATAAATTGAAGCAGACGACATGCTCCCAGTATACTTCATGCAAAATTCATATTCTCAGAGGTAATGATTTAATTTTATTCGTTCTTTTAACAAAATTATGAAAGATATTTTCACAAATAGGCTTAGTCGAAGCGAGTTTGGTTCTCGACGAGAATTCTAGAGAGAATTAAAAACAAATATTTCTCTCTGGTGACGGAGTTATCAGGCCGTCTTTTTTTTTTTTCTTTAGGACCTCCTTCATGGCTTATATACATAATAGCCGGCATCGAAAACATCACGTGCACTCCGAAGCATGGAAGCGTTGAGTTGATAATGCCATTAGTGATTACCCACCGCGACAGGACAGAACGTTGCTTAACTTCGACGATCTATCAAGAACGACTAATCAAGCTACACCATAGGCGCATCAGGTTCAGAAAATTTCATTATTTAGGTACAAAATGAAAACTTTTATACATTACCTATGTAGCTTCATTAAGTACCTTATTATTTTAACCTTTATAGAGAGGAAAGTTACCTCAATGTTCAAGCTACGAGTATATCTTAATTCGAGCTTATATAACGAGTTAAGGAACGATTCAAACGTCGAGGGTCGGCGTGGGGCCGAGATCTGACCTTCCACCTATATTTACATCAAGGCTTAAGGTTTTAAATGCTGAAATTATTGTAGCTTAATTAATGTCAGGGTTCAAAAGCTAGTTATATAATAAATAAATAAATAATGCTGGACTTTTTCACACAGCATCATCTAGCCCCAAAGTAAGCAGAGCTTGTGTTATGGGTACTAAGATGACTGATATACTACTTATATACTTTTGTTTGTAAATACATACATATTATACATAGAAACACCCAGTTTAATCTTTAGATTAAAAACAAACTGAAAAAATCGTTTGACACTACGAGTATATTAATCATCATCATCATCTCCCTGCCCTTCTCCCACATTATGTAAACATTACGAGTATATTAATACCTCGATTAAAAAAAAGTATCAATTCATTGTTTTTAATAACGGGACGAGATCGCGTATAGGTTTTTAGATAATATTGCACCGATCGTGATCACGAGATGTTCATGTTCCCTCGTGATCACGATCGCTGCAACCCGCACGAATAGTCGAGGTAAAGTTCGAATAATATCTAAAAACCTATAGGTACGCGAACTCATCCCGTTATTAAAACAATGAATTTTAATCGTGTGATTTTATAAAGTGAAGTATCGATTCATTTATGACAGATTTTTAAATACGAGTAGTAAACAAAAAAATTACAAGGTACTTCTTTTGCCATTTTTGGAAGAACTAGTAGCTTTGCTATTTTATTGCGTTTTCTTTTATTTTACTAGGTTTTATTAAGTAATTTTGGTGGCATTTTACGTAACAGAAGATTTGGCAAATAGAATGGGAGTGTTCAAGAAGATGTCTCATTTGACGAAAGATTTCCATTGGAGTTTTGAAGAGACAAGCCGCCATGTTTCTTCGAAACCAAATTGACAGGACTGACTAACTGACATATGAATATAAATTCATTAAAACTTGACATTGGCAGAATTATACTTGAAATTGTGTAGTCGCCATTTGATAAAAGAAAAAGAAAAAAAATAAAACTAAATTGAGAAGTTTCTCCTTAAAATATTAAAAATGGTAAGGAAATATATAGTAACAATCCGCTAATCTATTCTCAAACAAAGGTTTCTTAAAACTAGTACTCACCCTAAAGCCACCCAACCACCCACTAACCTCTGCCAAGCCTCCTACAACTTAGGCTCGGCAATCTGGAACCGTGAGCAGCACCGGGGCGAAAAGACGTCTTTTCGTTCGGCGCTCGTAGCGACAAGACGTCTGCGTTTGCACGGAAGTAGTCAAGTTTATTCCTGAGGATGCCCCGTGGAGGGGCGAAACACGTGTCGAAATCAAATGAAGGTGTTCTTTTGCTTGCGCCCCGGTGCTGCTCACGGTTCCAGATTGCCGAGCCTAAGTTGTAGGAGGCTTGGCAGAGGTTAGTGGGTGGTTGGGTGGCTTTAGGTGGCCTGAATCAATTCAATAAGTTTCTCCTTTTTGAAGTCGGTGAATAAAAATCAAAGTTATGCTGTAGTTGTTGAAATGTTACCAGAAAGCAATTGATATTCAATTTAACAATGAAAACAACTGAATAAATTCATTGTCTATTGCAATTCCATTTTAGTTCTGTATTTTATTGGATACTGATATTGTTTAGCATTTTGCTGATCTTATTTTATCAACCTACAGTTCAGAATAAATAATGAAAATGAAATAAGATCACGATCGTATTCCCAAGGCACGGTACACCTACTATGGTACCTATCTATTCATTTGATATGTCAGGGTAATCAGCCACGTCTAAATTTTATTATTACAATGTATTTGATTTGACAAAACGAAAAACCCATGGATACATAGCCGGAATTCGAAGCTACGACCTGCAGATTGAAAGTCGAGCCACGTTAGTTCCTACCATTGCTTTTGTCAAACGATTTACTAATGCCAGGAACTCACGTGTCGTGATACTTGACACAAAATGTAGGTATGCAGTTTTGGTAATGGCCTCACTTGACGCCCTGAGTCACGCCGCGTCCCGAGTCAAACATTGAAGCCAGTTTTCTTTTTAGTTAAAGAAAAACATTATTATTAGCATTCCATACGTGAATTTCACGATGTTTTCCATCACCGTTTGATCTCGTAGAATCCATCATAAGTAGAGGTCACATACAACTCAATTATAAATCTGCCGACACAACAAAAACTTATTACGAAAATTAATCTTTATTCAGCTTCCTTCTTCGGAGTCAGCTCGTTAAATCGAAGCTTTGTCAACTTCCGTGACTCTCTTCTTTCCGGAAGATTGATGATGCACTGATTTTTGTAGGCATTTCCAAATTTTAAACGCTTTGTTTGCCAAGAACAGTCAAACTTATATTATGGAGTAAGTATCATATGAGTCAGTGGCCAACTCTGGAGTAAAGCCTAGTTTCTGTAAATACAGACACTACGGTTTTTCATTAAGAAATGAAAACTACGGTTTTTATTCCCACTTCGCTCTATCAGCTGTCATCTCAACATTAAACTTCTTTGACCATAAAGCATTTAAATTATGAAAATACTAGCTGCGCTTCCGCGGTATAACCCTCGGTCCCTCGGGATTTTTTCGGGATAAAAAGTAGCCTAATGTCCTTCCCTGGGATACAACCTTTATCCATGCCAATTTTCAGCCTAATCTGTTCAGTGGTTTGGGCGTGAAAAGGTAACAAACAGACAGACATACAGAGTTACTTTATAATATTAAGTATGGGTACAAGATTTAAGTTAGAAATATGTAGTTAGTCAAGTCAACAAAACATAATGATTAAGGTCAAAATGTCTGCTGCTCTTGGAAATACAGTCGTAATCCAATTACATTACTTTTTTGGTCGATGTAAAAACAGTGAAAAACTTAACCTATTACTTAAGGCACATCAACCATACATTAAGCATTACCTTAAAACCTTGAAACTTCAAGACAAGTAATATATCAAACCACCCCACCTTAAGGTATTTCCACACCGTCGATTTTTTTCTAAATTTATGTGCACACGAGTCTGAGATTCGCTCCTAGCCGCCGCTTAATGTCTTGGAAACAATTTGCGGGCCTTGTATGGTAAGATCTGCGAACGACGTGATGAACACTTCGTAAAGCTTTGGTTTTTAAAACGATTCAAAAGACAGTAGTTTTAAAATAAATGTTTTCGTATTGAAAAAGTAGTGGAGGAATTATAATTCTCAATCGACTTTGTTTTACGTAAAATCCTATTGTATTGTAAAACAAAGCTCATATTTTTTTCATAAACTTCATTAATTAATCCAGTTTTTGGATGTTTTTAAGGTGGTAAACCTCCTTAAAAACGTTTCAACGTTCCAGCTAGGGTTTATACCCGGGAATTCTCGACTCGAGGAATCCCGGGAAATTTTTAGGTCTCAAGAACTCGAGAAATTATAACAGAGCTTTTTGCATAAAAAAGTATAACATTTTCAATTATTATGTACTTCGTCTTACGTTTCATTTCAGCGAGGAACAAGCATTTTCATATGATATAGACTGTACTGTACAACATTTTTTGCATCTAAATAAATCAAAAACACCTTTTGCAGGGTATTAGTTGTATGAAACTAGTCATCTGAACCAGTGAACCTAAAGTGACGCAGTGGGTGGAAGGACGGCCGATATAAACATGGCAAGTGCGAGTGGCTACACAAATATCGATAATTTTTGAGAGAGATATTCAGCTTTACTTGAGAAAGATAAAGCTTCGCAAACTTGTGTTCTGAGGAATTGTTTGGACTGATTCCAGCCGCTGAATTCCGCCATCGTATGCAACGACAGCAATACCTATACCATCCATATCATGTGGATGGTTGGCAGTCCACAACTGTGCGGTTTTCACGCCAATTCCTGCCTCGCACATCAGACTTGTGGAATCAGCTGTCGCCAGAGGTGTTTCCAGACCGATACGACTTAGGCGCCTTCAAGAAAAGAGCCTATTCCTACCTCAAAGGCCGGCAACGCATCTGCAGTGCCTCTTGATGCTGCAGTTGTCTGTGGGCGGTGGCAATCACTTACCATCAGGTGTGCCACCTGCTCGTTTGCCCCCTCTTCCATAACAAAAAAAAAAAAAAAACTTTGATGAAGGAATTTTTATAACTCGCATTCAAATATATCGATAAAAAAAATTAAAAGTCTTATCAAAATTTTCAATTCTGACGGGATTCGAACCCGCAATGATCAGACGATCCTCCTAAAGCCGGAGTGCAACGTGTAGATGGCGCTAACCGGTGCCCGATCAATATAAGCTTATCAAGAATTTCGAATCTGACGTGAGTGGTTCTGTGGCCGAGCGGTCGAAGGCACTCCGGCTTTAGGAGGATCATCTGATCATCGCGGGTTCGAATCCCGTCAGAATCGAAAATTTTGATAAGACTTTTCATTTCTTAATAAAATACCAAGTGTGGATTAATACAATATAAAAAAATTACAAAAAATTATAGATATTTAAATAAAAGTGTTATTGGACACAACATTACACAAACACAAAATAACCAGAAGGAAGCATTTACAAAACAAATGAAACAGAACAAAAAAAAATTCGTTTCAATCTCTACTCAATATAAAAAATCTGATAAATATTCTTCTTGAATATATTAAAGGCTAAAAAATTCTAAAAATGATGACTTCTTAAAATGCAAATGCTTTCCCCTAATTAATGTCTGCTATCATCACAACATAATCCCCATCATCCCCTATCTTGGCTCGAAAGCCCTGTAAACAGCCCGCCATGATAAAACCATTTTTCATTACAAAAATTAAAAAACAACTCTTGGAATTTAACATAACACCGTCAAAATTTAATTTTGTCTGTTGATATTTTTATGATCTCTTGGCGTCAACAACAAAAGGGATGTTGCCGTTTTAAAATAGATAGATAGATAAACGCTATATATAATTATAGTATCTCAAAAAAAAAGTCCAGCAATAGTTATTTATTTATTTGCGTTAGGATAAATGGTAATGTCCGACACTATCTATCACATTGTTTCTTCTTCATCATCATCATCATCTTCAGCCTATAGCAGCCATTGCGCCCTGTCCTCAGCTCGACGCGTTTAGTTTCTGCCAGGAGCCTTTCACAGATCGTCCCTGGCCGGTGGGCGTCCTACACTACGTTTGCCGAGTCGCGGTCTCCACTCAAGAACTCGTTTACCCCAACGGTTATCGGTTCTTCGGCAGATATGGCCAGCCCACTGCCACTTCAGCTTGCTAATTCTCTAAGCTATGTCGACAACTTTGGTTCTATGTCGGATAGTCTCATTGCGGATTCTATCCTTCAGAGAAACTCCGAGCATTGTTTCTTATCTACATGGAATTAAGGGCAATTTATTTCATTTACTTTGTTATAACATGGTTAGAGCGTTTAGACTTGATTCGGTTCCCATCCCCTCTATTATATCCCATACTTGAATTCTCTATGTGACCTCCGTCAGAAAATTCGAGTATTTATATAAACACCCAGTGTTGAAAAATACCTATCTGTAGATTATGCAAATATTTGTCCTATCACGAAATTTGAACTCTCTTGCGTCTCAGCCCCGCTCTCTCTATGCCAATGCGAAGTTGATATAACAATTCATATTTAGTATCGGATTATGGTATTACATAAAGGTCATTTTAGTCGCACAGATCCCAGCTTAGTGCGTATGTCATTCTAGCTAAGATGTGGGTGGGGTTTATGTCCATCCTATCAGGGATCCACTTTGTCTGATTGCTTTGGTTTATATCAATCACTATGTCCGGATCATACATTCCCAATTCTTACATTTTTGTGATACAAATACTTACGTTGAATGATTTAGTTGGTTAATCTTAACCACCTACTTTGCCTCCTTCAAAACATTTCCAATGGGTTTTAAATTCACAATAATATGAACGGCTATTGTTTGATATAAAAATAAACTTTAAAATATATATAACAAATCTTATCGTGTCCGGATAAAAACGTCTCCCCAATCGAAATCTCAACTGCCAACAGCCAAAACCAATTACATACTTCACGAATAGCCTCCAAACTCCAGAAATTTCTATTTATATGCAACCTTTCTGACAGGAAGGCGCACTTTCTTCATCATGCTATATTCGGCCTAAAGCTTTCAGTTGTAGAGTCTAAATCAGGTTGCGAGGAATCAGGCCTAAATCTGGACCGCACCAGACAGGTTAATTCGTCTAAATTATTGACCTTTGGGTGGCCTTGACCTCTCTAATGTAATGATGAGGGTTTACTTCAACTGTCAAATTTAAGAAAAATTTGATCAGAATTTACTGCTAGAAAATTGGAATTGACGAACAATATTTTTGTATCTGAAGCACAAAAATATTATTTTTATTAGCTATCCGAAATAATTCATGTTGAATAATAAATAACCTAATCTATAAAATAAGTAAACTGTACCTAAGGTCCTAGAATACCATGAGTAGAGTAATCATTTATGTAGTTTTTGTAAATAAATATTCTATAACTTATAGGAATCACTATTTGATAGTTAACTAGCTGTCCGTCGTGGTGTTACCCACGATCCCTTGGGAAAATTTTACTTTTCCGGGATAAAATATAGCCTATGTTCATCAGAGATAATAGAGGATTCTAATAGTAAAAGAATTTTTCAAATCGATTCAGTAGTTTGGGAGCCTATTCAATTCAAATAAACAAACAAATATTTCCTCTTTATATTATAGTATTAGTGATATTAGTCTATACTATCTATACTAATATTATAAAGAGGAAAGATTTGTTTGTTTGTTTGATGAATGAATGAAATATTTAAAAAAATCTTTCACCAATAGAATCCTACATTATCCCCGATGAATATAGGCTATATTTTACCCCGGGAAAGTGAAGTTTTCCCGAGGGATCGCGGGTAACACCGCGGCGGACATCTAGTAGTTAATAAACCAGCCAGCCAATAATCGGTCATTATTTATGTACAAAAACTTGTATTCAGACCGTAATCTATCATAGATTGTATCGCTAAATATCACTCTTTACCCAGAAACCACCGTATGCATTCAGAATTTTCAATATACGTTCCTTGAAATGACTGTTTACTAGAATTTTCTACGAATTGTGTGGTTTGTAATTTGTATGCCGGTTACTTTGTGTGTTTATGACGATATCAGAATTAGGGTCAATTCAGACACAGTAATCGTTGAAATTGTTCAGACAGAAAAGGATATAAAAAAAATGCGATGGCCAAGTGGGTTTTTATTAGTGCCTTTAGATCCATAGGTCATGGGATCTAATCCCGGCCAAAGATAAATGCGCATTGACACAAGCTGTAAACGGTGCAAAATATCGTGAGCAAAATATCAATACCTACAACAAACGGTTAGTAAACTTGCTTTCTTTTCAATGATTCTTCCCAAGCGCCGTCGGAGTACCGAACAGAGTGAATAAGGTAGACAAGTAGGTTATGACATTTGAATAAATTGAAAATGATAGCCAAAGAACGACGCTCCAAGCGATCTTCAACCAATCTTAATCGCCAATCTAAGCCCATACAATCTACCTACAAAAGAGTCATTTTCTTCGTCAATGTGACATTCGATATAATTTTGATCTCTATGCGTACTACAATAAGGCTCAGTTTAACCGCATTCAACTCGATGTTTTTGGTTGAGTCGGCATTATCTCGTATTTATGATTTGTATACCAACACAAGTATTTTCAATAAAAGCTTTTATCGAATTTTCCCAATAGATAGATATACTTAGGTAAAAAATACTGGTACGAGTACTACAGTTTGATTTAGATATACCTAGAGGAAAATATCGTTATGAAACTTACGATTCGTTGACTCAAATTCGTATTTCTTAGCCTCTGGCGATACTCACAGCCCAAAAGGTAAACGATAAACTGAAATAGTTCCCAATAAGGCTTAATCCACTACCTACAGGATAAATTGGTTTACCCTGCATAATACTAAAACACTAATATTTCACATTATTTAATTTATTATAAAGCTATGTTAGCCGAATGGGGCTGTACCTGGACTTTCAATCCGAAGGACGTCGGATCGAATCCCGACCGTGCATCAATGGATTTTGCGTTTCGTAACATTTATATGCGCTTTAACACGAGCTCTGAACGGTTAATGAAAACATCGTGAGGAAACCAGTAGTATTCTTATAGGCGGCGATGGGCTTGCAACCTGTCACGTATGGAATACTAACTTCTGCAAGATGTGGGCATGTATCAAATATGTATTTGGACATGCCTCTGACCACCCCCTTAGACATCTTCAAAGGATCTGGAATATAAAAGATGTCATGACTCTGTTTACGTTTACGTTTTTTATTTAATTTATCTGACAATTTTTTTATTCTTGGTGACTATTCTCACTCACTATTCTATCTGGTGATATTCACAGCCGAAAAGGCATAACGAGAAGCTGAAAATGTCCTTTTACGCGTATAATAACTTGAAAAACTGAAAATGTCCAAAAATGTCCAATAATAAGTCATCCAATCCACCTTCTGAAATAACAACTGACATTTACATACACGGGTCAGACCTGGGACTCCATAACATAAAAATGTCGGAGTGGGCGTTTATTTATTCAATAACTCAAGTTAATTTATCTGGCGCTTTCTTGAGATAATATTACCATAACGAAATGAGTTCAAGTTGAATTTATTCATAAGTTCCACTACCCACTAGCGCACAATGGAGCTTGTATTCCCGTTTTCGATCAACTTCATTGTTAAACGAAAAATAAGGTTGTATGAAAAACAAGAGTTTAATTCGAAAAATAAGTTAGGAAAGTTGGTAGTTTTGCATTAGCACGTAAACACTTGGAAACAAGCAATTTGTTGTTTTCGTGTTAGATCGATCTAAAACTTTTGGATAATGGTCTCTTATTTTTCCAATTTATATTCCTAGGAGGTAATAGGTAAAATTTGATGTTGTAGAGCATCTACGGTAAACCGTAGACCCTCTACGATGATCTTATGCTACGCAACTACAATCGAAGACGTATAGTGAAGTGCTACGAGAAAAGTAAATGAGTTCATGAATAAGGGTCGCACAGTCTAGCCGAGCCAAACGAGCCGAACTGTCAATTCAATAGAGAAAATGCTGCTGACGTCAGAAACGAGCCGTATTTTCTGACGTCATCAGCATTTTTTGTATAGAAAAATGACTGCGGCGCGTACGGCGCGGACAAGTGAGCGATCAGGTTAAGCAAGACCTTTTAGGGTAAAAATCAATGAATACAGAAAACTGCTCTCCTTAAATCTGTATTGGACCGAATCCAATTCCACACGACCGATGTGACCCCACAAACCTTAATAATGAAGCGATATAATATATTTTGGAGAAATTGTAGGTTCCTAACCTCCAAGTACACAAAGGCTCGCTCATAACGTTGGAATGAATTCCACTTACCTTCAAATCCCTGGAATGCCTGAGCTCCTGCCTCCTCGGCGGCTGTCCTGGCAGGTCGGAGTACACCAGGTTCCGAACAGAGCCTCTGAACTTCGGCTCGAAGATCACGGACGGAAGAGTCAACGTTGTCAGCTTGGAGTTGTACCTAGAACAATGAGATGTTCGTCGATAATCGTATTTAGGTAATGGCCAAATTTTACATAAATAAATAAGAACTTTATTGAGGACACCTTTTACATTTACTTATAAACTTAGGTGCTAGGTTTAGATAATGTAATGTCCTACAATCGGCGGTCTTATCGCTCGAGGCGATGTCTTCCAGACAACCGTTTAACGATGGTAAACTAAAACTAGGTAAAATGTAAAACAACAGACAACGGAGTTCCGCACTTTCCCTGAACTAGTTAAGAAACTGTATAATAAATAAGGTTGCAAACCTACAAAATATACGATTGGTAACTTAATTGCCATCAAACGCTTTTTTAAAACGTTTATTTATTGTCTGTGATATAAATGTTAGACATAAGTCGCTACACACGTAGCTTTACTTAAAACATTGACGTTCTTATCGAAAACTAATCATCATTATGAAAAAAGCTTGTAAATTAGTTTTAACGATGAAAATTGAGTCATTATTACTTAGGTAAATAAATAACATTTTCTATGAAGAAAAAATATTTGCTAGAGGAAAAATAAAGCCGCCGTGTTTTAATAGATGATGTATCCATCTATGTATCTCTCTCATTTAAAAACAATTTAAATTTACCTAAGCTCCTTTTATAGATTAAAATACTGTGTAAGGAAAATAAAAGTTTTTTATTTATTTTATTATCCATCTCTGACAATCACTAAATTGTTAAAATTCCGAATTGCTGCTATAATTAAGCAAATGTTATACCTACCTAATATGAAATGTTATACCTACCTAACATGAAATGAAATGAAAATGTTTATTCAAAGAAAAAAGGTATATACAGGGTGTAAAAAGACTGCTACCGAAAACTGAGGGGATGCAATCTAAACATATTTAGCGAAAAAAAACGCAAAAAAAAAATCATGCTATGTTATTTTCGTTTATTTACTACTATTGCAACCTAATAAGACCATACCTACCTAATAATTTCATTTATAATAGAAAAAAACAGTTAAAACTCAAAATCCAGCAATTTACGTAAAACAACGCGCCCAGAACATACGCAAACAGTAGGTACTCTTCAAACGCTGTTTTCTCCGGATATAATGATTTTTTCGGAAAATCCTTTTGGATTTGGTTGTGTGTTGGGATGTTGTACCTACCCCTTTCGGCTTCGGTAGACGTCTTTTCACACCCTGTATACATATATCCTACTCAGAATAATTGTTTTTTTTTTATTCAAGCTCAAAGCTAATAAATGATCAAAAATAATAAAGTTGTCAAAGCTGTTGACGTTCTATAAATAAATAAATAATTTCGTTTCAAGGTTTCTTTCATCAATTTACAAGTTTCAAGAAAACTTTCCTCACAGAGACTAATAAAAGCACGTTCCTTGAGTAACAAGCATCCATCTCGAGTGACAAGGACATAATACCATTTATCTCCCATCCTTTTCTATTAGTCCCGCGGGCTGAGTACGGCTGAAGAATATGCAATACTCGTATATGAATGTATAGTAAGTAAATTCTGCATCAAGAATAATTTTGTCAAAATGGCGTTTTGAAAAAATCTTTTAACAAAATTTGAATCATTAAATCTAGGTACATTTTTTTTTGTGAAAAATTTCACACAGCATCACTCACATATTACATAGAAACACCCAGACCTGAGATTAATATTTGCAGATCGTACAACATTTATCCCGCGGGGACCGAACCCACAACCTTCTGCGTCTCAAGCGGGCTTTCACCCAGTACACCACAGAGGTCGTCATCAATCATCAATCGATCACAAATCAGTGTCAAATAGTTGTAAAAATTGATGAATTACAATGAAATGCCGACCACGGGGCGATTTATTTTAACCTATGTCCCACTGCTGGGCAAAGGCTCCCCATTATTTTCAAAGATTTGCAGTCGCCAGCTTCGTCCCACCAATCAGCCCGGAATGCATCGAGATCATCACACCTCCTCCTCCTTGAGTATTCCTCAGTGCTGAGGGTCGTGACCTCCTTTCGATATCAATTTCTCCCTTATTATGTTTCTCCATCTTCCTCTGTCCCCGGCAGTATGAAGAGCATTGTGAATCGTGGTGTCGAGAGTGGTGCGAATTTGGTCAGACCAGCGCATCGGACTTCGCCCACGAGGTCTTATTCCTTCTATCAGCTTTTCTAGGTTTTCCCCATCTTTCCTTGCAATGTGACCGACATACTCGAGGACTTTACGCAGACACTCGGATGATAGTACTTTGGTGATCTTGAGCTCCCGCAGTATGAATATGTTGGTCCGAGGCTGTCCATGGAATGCGAAGCATTTTTCTCCGTCACCCCTATACATTTACAAATATTGTAAGACCTAGTGCCACAGCGTTCCACGACGGGTCATATTTCAAGCCCGTTGACGCATACTTCACGGAGCTGCATTTTAAAATTGCTTTTCAAAGACGGCTGCATGACACGAATATTAAAATAAAATGCACGTTTTCAATTTGTGTGAATAAACGAATCGTTTAATGTGATTGGCTGTAAATAAATAGTCGCCTCTAGGTCATAACGATTTACAAACTTGCTTTTATTGAAATTCTATTTTCAAATGTAAAATAATAATTGCGCGCCATTGCGCCAGTGACGGATAAGTTGAGGAGTAATAGGTTGTCGTGGTATGGGCATGTTATGAGGAGGGAAGAGGGTCATGTAACGAGACGAATATCAGGTTTGAATGTGGAGGGATGTAGCAGAAGAGGCAGACCAAAGAAACGATGGATGGACTGTGTGAAGGTTGATATGGGTAAGAAAGTAGTGAGTGTTGAGATGACGGCTGATAGAGCGGAGTGGAAGAGGAAAACCTGTTGTGCCGACCCCACATAAAAGTGGGATAAGGGCAGGGAAATGATGATGTAAAATAACAAAATAATTACGCCTCGTTCATGGATATGCAGATTATTTCAGACAGGTTTTAGGTTTTACAATTGCTAAGCTAGACCGAGGACGAGTAAATTTTTTTATTTCAATAGTCAAAGATCGCAAAAAGGGTCAGAGAAGATGCCTTTTTCCTGCAGTGGGAAACATCATTATCATCATCTTGCTGCTCTTTTCCCACATTATGTGGGGTCGGAAATGTGTTCTTCTTCCATTCTCCTCTATCAGACGTCATCTCAACAGTGCGAAACATGGAAACATGCGCATGTGTGAAACTTAAAACACGCCAACAGAATATTTGGTTTATAGAAGTTAAAATAAAAAATTGATATTCCACACATTACCTTTGGAAACCGGCCATTAGTCCGCACGTGAAAATGACGCTTAAATTCTCAAATTACAGATACATTTAGTTTTCCTATTGCTTAGGGTACTGGGGTAATACCTAATTAGTTTAAGTTTAACTTTGTATTGTAATAACTCTCTCGGTTAATTTGGAACTTGATCCTCTCTTGTCTGAAGAGCGCTGACTCTGCAACTTAGTTTTTTTAACCTTTGCGGCATGAGAGTAAAAATACAATAAGGAAATGTTGACTACATTTCCTTATTGTATTTTTACTCTCATGTGTTTTTGTTCCACATAAATATTTTGAATTTGAAAACATTGCGCGATTGTGCACTCTCAAGTTTAAAGTTAAGAGTTAGAATCAGGGTCAGCCTGCTTATCTCGTTGTCATTTTTTGTCAATAATGCGCCAACTTTGAGGGCTCTGACTTTACATAATGCATTTTTGTATAAGGTTGAACATGTTGACCTTTTTAATGACATTCCTTCGACTATCACAGATCATAAAATGTATAAGTTTGTACGATATGGTGAATAAATAACATATTTATTTACAGAAACTTAGCTACTACAATATGTACATAAAATTACAAAATACAATAGAATCAGTCTAAGGATCGTCGTAAAAACGATCTATAGATAGCTCAACTGATCCAGGTCACTGCCAGTCGGAAGCGTGCCCAAAACACTGGCGGCGTGGCCACGCTGAATTAAATTTTAACTCCTAGTTTTAGTCTTAAAACCAAAACGCTAACAGATAGTTAACCGTAAGCTTTCTATCATAACTGTTTAAATAAATAAGTTTTAATATCTCCAGTAGAATAGAATAATATGACAGGAGTTTTAGACGATTTTGACCCAGACGAGGTATATCGTAGTTGTAGAAAAAATGCCTTTGCAACTCAAATGCTACGCCCAATTTCAATAGTGCCTTCTGGAATATTCTATCTGCATTTAAACGAGTTTTGCAGGAGACAAAATAACATTCTTAATTTTGCAAGGTGTGTAAATTTTGTATTTGCATCTATTTGGTATGGCTGAATAATACTATTCAGTCCTAAACAAAATTCTCCGAAACGTCCATCCGCTTTGGACTTTGCAAAAACTATAATTTTCTACAATAATAATTAGCAAACACTGAACAAAGACGAATAAAACTATCTCAAGACATTTATTGCGTGCCAAGTGAAGCACTGTTCTACGTGCTATCGTACTGAGCGAGCAATAGAACGACTAAAAGAGGAGCATTTAGATACCATTGCTCGCTTAGTACCAAAATGTTCTATAAAACGCCGTTTCGAGCGAGCATTGGAACAGCGCAAGAAACAGAACGTCTAACCATTGCGCGCTTAGTAGCGCAATGCTCTACGTAATGCCGTACCAAACGAGCAATGGAAGAGCAAACGGGAGCAACGAGCAAAGCTGGAATTTAATTAGCTTAATGTGGTCCCGGCGGAGTGAAACTCAAATTATTTCTGAGTAGAGATGAGACAATGAGTGAAAAATCGCGTCTGGACAAGACTCGTATCGAATCAAACGTCATCTTTACGAAGTTCTAATAATTTGCTTTTAGGGAAAAAAGAAAATCGAATAGAGTATAAAACATAACATTAAGAAGAAGCATAAAAATAGAAGAGATTACACTCGTAATAAAGAAATTAAAATGGAGATGGACAGGCATACAGTAAGGGGAAAGGAGAAATGGAGTCAAACAGTGATAGATTGGTTCCCGAAATACAATAAACGAAAGAGACAGTTTAAAAGATGGGAGGACGAGTTGAGGGAGCTAGCAGGGAAATCGTGGATTAGGACGGCAAGAGATAGAGAGAAGTGGAAATGCTTGCCAGCTTGGAAATGCTTGCTTGTGGTTATGCTTGGAGGAGGCCTTTGCCAAAAAGGGGTAAGCAGATGACGTCGATGTCGTATAATGCAAACGTAAATTTAACGAAGTGTTAGTTAAGATAATATCTTCTGTATTTTAATAAGGCTTATAAATAAAAAATAATTTGCTTTTGTTATTATTTTCACATCAAAGTGGCTCTATACACTTCCAATTTTTGTGACACGACGAATTGTAGCAGGAGTATGTGAGAGACAGCTAAAACATGTAATGAGCACTATTTTAAAATTCGAACTCATCTCGTAAACGATAAACTTCCTTGGCAAACTTGATTCTTTTTAAGTCAGTTTAAAACCACTTGGAAATTCTAATTGAGGCACAACTCTAGTCTTGGCTTTAGCTCTGGAACATCAAGTTTTCTAACGACTATTGAGAATTGTCGGAGTGTATTATGATTGGATGATTGCGACTAATAGTCTTTGGGGATGACTTTAAAATAAACTAAATAATCAAAGTCAAGTCAAAGTCGAAAAGCATTTATTCGGTAGGACCGCTGGGATCACTTTGAATTGCCTAGCTACTTTCACCATTTTTGGTAAATCTAGTAGCTATTTTAGCTTACCTAAGCTTTTTTATCATTTTATCATCTTTTTCTCGTGTTTTACTAGGTTTTATTATGTAATTTCGGTGGCATTTTACTAATGAAGGCTTGTATGAGATTTGGCAAATGGAATGGGGGAGTATTGAAGATCAGAAGTGAATCGTCAGAAAGCAACCAATGCAGGGGGATTCTCACGGGATGTTAAAGTGCCTGTCCAATCAACCATCTCATACAAGTTCCTAAGCATCTTCTCAGCTTAATCGACTTATCTACCTGATAAGACGTCAAAGCGTGGAGACTTTACGGATTCCTGATGTTTTCCTACACCATTTTTATGAAACGCAAAATTTATGCAAGTTAAAACATCCAGGTTTCCCCCATAGTAGTAATAGTTGGAAAAAATAAATCTTCCCTAGGGTAGGGATATGTAGAACTGGCGGATCTGGAATCAAACTTGCAATCTTCAGTCGCTGCTGCCTACGCACACTGGCGTCACGGAAGACCAGCGTTACAGTAGCTTCGGCTGCCGTAACATTTTGCTGAGTGACGACCGATTTTGCGGTCACTTATAGTTATTTAAGTTAAGAGTGTAGGTACTAATCAGATTATGTCTAAATTATTTTAATTCAATAATATTACAATGTACCTGCATTATAATATTCTTCTGTCTGTGGCACAAAATAAAAGTTTCTTTCTTTCTTCTTTCAATCTTCGGATTAGCGCTGCTAGTTTAGGGATAAACTACTGAGCGTTTGGAAGACCGATCAGTTTGTATTTTACGGATTATCACAGACAGTATGATGGAATAGCTACCCTTATTATGATTTAGCAGTCTTACAAGTAAATATTAGATGATTTATCTTATCATACATCTTAGGAAATCCACGTCTACACTTAGACCCCTCGCTACAGACTTTCTATCGGCCGATAGTTGAAACGGAATAACTTCGGCTCGTAATGAGTATGGAGAAGTATAGCCCGTCTCAACTATCGGGCGATAGAAAGTCTGTAGTCTGCGAGGGGTCTTAACCATACTCTGTGGTGCGTGGGATAATGTTTAAGCGTAGTTTGCGCTCAACACTAGTAACATCACCTCAACATCCACAGATGTTCGTCACCGTAGACATTCGTCTATCATCGGCGAATATGTAGAAAGCCCATAATATTCGTAAAATCACGTAGAATCTAGAAAACCTAAGAATAGAAACGGCAATGAATGCCGAGAAAAATCAGTCAATAAACACGGTTTGGGGCCTTGCTTTCTGAGGTGTCCTTTATAAATCAAAATACATAGTTAAGCTCCACTAATAAGCCAATCAAACAGTCAGACTTTACAAAGTAAATTAACGATTGACCTCCCACTAAGCCAATAGAACTTAATTTAATAATTATCAGAAAAATCAATAGACACTGTATAGACAGACCGTAAATTTAAGTCGCAATACGAAGAGACAGTTGTATTAACTATTCATTGGTCGTGCGAAGTTCTATCATCGAGTTTGTGAGCGAATTTTAAGACATTGGAAGTCTTAGTTATAAATAACTAGCTGATTGGATGATCAATAATTTCGAGTCTGACGTCAGGGTTCCGTGGCCGAGCGGTTGAAGGGGCTTTAGGAGGATCGTCTGATCGTCGCGGGTTCGAATCCCGTCGGAACCGAAAAAGATAAGACTTTTCATTTCTTAATAATATACCAAGTGTGGATTAACACTTACAGGCTTACCATAGAACGTGACATAAAGTTATTCCGGAGTGTAAACTGTCAAAATGTATGGTTATTCTTGATTTATTCGGTGGAATAACTTTATGTCACGTTCTATGGTAAGCCTGTAAGTATAAAGGTTAGAAAATTAAGGTTCAATTTTTTCAAAGTAGAAATTGAACTTATAAACATTTATTTCCAATTTTTCAATTTTCAATTTTTGTTTATTGCTTCATGTTAGTTACAATGTCTTAAATATAGGTAGGCGTTTCATAACATGAACCCCGCTGGGGCACTGCAACATTTGGTAGGTTACTTATAAACTAACTTATGTAGGTAAACTAACTTATGTAGGTATATATTGGCTCAGCCCTTAAAGATATTTAATTTAAATATTTTTGGTTCAAGTACTATTAAATATATATTTAGAATCCGAGTTTACTTTTTATTAAATCTTTTATTGTCATCTAGATAATCTTGAATATTGTAATAACTTTTTTCTATGAGGTAAGATTTTAATTTTTTGTTAAATATTGTATTTTCTTCTAAGTTTTGTAGTTCTTTCCCTACAACAGTTGCACACATTGATGTAAAAGAAATAGTTTCCGTACATAATTGATTTAGGGTTTTCTTTGGGAGTATTAATATTTTCTTGGCTTACCAAATCTAGGTTGAATAGTATAGGCTTGGGCAAGCGTACACAAACGGCACAATAAAACAATATATCTTGGCTAAATCTCTTCGGAGACAGTACAACACAAATGCTCCTACTGTATTTACGAGCTTGTGCCACTTGATGACCTCTTTGCTCTAGTTTTGCTCGTATTTACGTCCTACAAATTTTCGAAAGTCTTATAGAAAGCGATTAAGTTAATTTGTGATAGCTTTAGGAGGATCGTCTGATCATTGCGGGTTCGAATCCCGTCGGAATCGAAAATTTTGATAAGACTTCATTTCTCAATTAGTACCATAAAGTTATCAATACTTATACCTAACCTAAGTAAGTACTCTAAATAGTAGACAGGTGCACTCTTCACAAAGCTAGTTATGAGTGAATATCAGAGATTCATAGTCAATTCGAATTCGTATAAAGTCCAAAAATTCTAATTAACCTGACAATCAAAATTAATTGCGAAACAAGAAGACAAGTGAAGCAGTACGTGCCTCCAGCTCGGTCCGTAACGAGCCAAAACCAGCTGAAACCGGTTCGCGCCGGTCATAACTGGGTCACGCAGGAGTAGTTAACACTTGAAAACTAGTTTTTACCAGAATTTACTGGTGGCCAGAGAAATTCGCGCTGAAAGTGTCGTTTTGTTAAGTAAATAAGAGCTTTTCTGTGCTGCGAAGAAAAATTGTTGGTTTATGAGTGCTGCGCATGTTTGTAGTTTATGGTACAAAGCAGAATAACTGTTACGTGGGAGTGCTTTGCTTTGTAACATTTGTACTCGTATAAGCTAGTGGACAGCTCTGTGAGATTTTTAGGTCGCTTGAGGTACACTTCTGTACTAATATTATAAAGAGGAAAGATTTGTTTGAATTGAATAGGCTCCGTAACTACTGGACCGATTTCAAAAATTCACCATTAGAATGCTGCATTATCCCTGATGAACATAGGCTATATTTTATCCCGGGAAAGAGAAGTTTTCCCGAGGAAACGCGGGTAACATCGCGACGGACAGCTAGTAGACTTATAGAACGTTGAATACATGTATTTCATTTTCGTCTTTATGTTCTTCATATTCAAAAATAAATTTTACCAAATACGATATTATCAAAAAAAAAATACCTAAAGTCTTAATTTATAGGTAATTGTTGTGATTATCGAAAACTTATTAATAAAATCTTGAGTTTCAATAAAACTTAGGAGAGAAATCATCAATGAGCTTAATCTTTCGGTCAGTACAACACGTCACACAGATTTTTGTCTTCCACTCTGCTTTATCAGCCATCATCTCAATATTCACCGTCATCATCATCATCGTCAGCCTATAGCAGTCCACTGCTGGACATAGGCCTCCCCTAATGAGCGCCATTGCACCCTGTCCTCAGCTCACCACCGTATTTCACACCATTCCGTTTCGTTGTTCTTCCTACATCCATCCACATTCTTCTTGTCAAATAACTTCCATCCCTCCTTATTTTGCATCTATCATAGACCATTTTTTTAGTGACGACTGACTAAAAACTCTGTCAGAGTTGGCCAAAAACTCATGCGAACTTACTATTGAATTCTAGGATTACACTATCCCAGCATTTCTTTGTTCAGGTTCATTAATTCTAAAATCATCCAAATCGGTACCTTTTCTATAAACAGCGAGTAATAAAAAAGTAACGATCGAATAACTCGGGATTTCAGTTTCAACTGAAAGGATTATTTCTTTCGTTTACAGTAATTTTACAGCATAATAAAATTGGACGCGGCCCTTAAAGGACTATTTTTGGACACAAAACACAAAGGCTTAGGATGAATTAGGAAGAAACGAAATTTTTGTATTGACATTTCCTGTAGGAACTCATTTCAATTGACTTATCTGCCTAAGGTAAGAAGCCAATGAAAGATAAACAAAATAAATTGCCTTTTATTTGATCAATCTTTTTTAATAACCGCAAATGTAAGATAGGAAGTAGAACTTGTGTTTTATGGAATGATAAAGGTATCTTTTGTTAGCAGAAAGAAATAGAGCCGCGTGTTTTCTATCTATAACTGTCAGGATGTATGGTATGATCTGGAAATCTTTTTCTGACCATACAACACATTCCGCGGTGGGAATCAACCCCCTAATCTTCTGCGTCACAGCCTTTTGCCCACTCAGCCACAAATCGTCAATTATGTACGAGCTCTTTCTTTAGATTACTTTTATTCGTAAGGTTTATTGTACCTTTAAGAATTCTTCATCTCTAAAGTTTGACATTCCCTAACTTCCCGAATGAATGCCGAGGAAGCCGTTCTAAGGAGACTCAATTAAAATTCTCGACTCGTTTCGATCCCACTTTTATTGCACAGCTATTCTCTAAAAAGACAACTGGGACACAGACCGAGGCTGTTGGCTGGCACACTTTAATTTAAAAGTACCTCTATGAATTCATAAGAAATGAAAAGTCTTATCAAATTTTGGATTCCGACGGGATTCGAACTGGCAACGATCAGACGATCCTCCTAAAGCTGGAGTGCCTTACCGCTCGGCCACGGAATCCTAGTCGTCACAATCCAGATTTTTGATTCTTGTTTTTATTGCAGCAATACTGCAATAAGTTATATTATTATTTTGTTGACTATTTCTAAAATAATATCAAAAAATTCGAACACAATATCGTCGATTGTAGGTTCAATTGGCCTAACTGACAAAACACGTAAAATAAGTTGAAAACACATTTATAATTAGCTTTTTGAATGGCATTAGGTTTAGCACATTTCGTTTGGTTTGAGAAAGCATAGTAGAGAACCTGCTTTTCTACTCATTAGGACTGACTACCTATTGTATCTTTGACGGCACATTTTTGTAGGAATGCAGAGTCCCTTACCTAATTACTTGTTTTATTATCCGTGTTAGTAATTAAGCGAATTAACGTCTTTTTAATGGGTAATAAAGTCCATTTTATCAAATTAGCTCATCTGAGAGCTTTCTTTTTCAAAATAGCGTTATATTTTTGTTCTTTATATAAATTTGGGCTCCTTTCACAAGATGGAAATAATGTTGATTAGAAAATAAACGGCAAAATGATTCAGTAATTTAATATAAATAATAATGACAGCAAAATGCTACCCACCCGTTTCGAGACTAGCTTTAGGCCTGTAGCTTTATTTATATTAAGCCCACACATTTTTCTCAGGAATACATGAAAAACATGACCAATTTATTGAAACATTATTATTATTGCTTACTTTTCAATTCTATGCTTTTTCTACACTAATATAATTATAAAGAGGAAAAATTTGTTTGTTTGAATAGGCTCCAAAACTACTGGACTGATTTGAAAAATTCTTTCACCATTAGAATCCTACATTATCCCTGATGAACATAGGCTATATTTTATCCCGGGAAAGTGAAGTTTTCCCAAGGGAACGCGGGTAAAACCGCGACGGACAGCTAATGTATCTATAAAGCTAGACTTTTTCTCCTCAGCAGCCGTTGGAGCTGAAAGCGTGAATGACAGGTTTAATTTATTTTGCTGTACGAAAATAACAAACCCATTTTAAACATCGGACTTGACAAGAAAAAATGCACAACTGAATAACTTACAACTTTTTAGAAAACAGTTACAACTGAGCGCCTGCTGGTATTTATAACTCAACCTACTTTGTTTCGGTTCTGCTTTCCAGTTCGGGGTTGAAGTGGGATAGATTTGAATTAAAATAGAACTGTATAATACTTTCTACTGTGAATTTAGTAGCGTCAAAAGTTTATTAACAGTTATTTTAGTATTTTAAAACTCTCATGTAGAATATCAATTTTATATTGGTTTTATCATTTGTAAACATTATGCACGGGCTTTAAAATAAAGCTATTTTCTTTTAATACCTGTTCAATGCGCTTGGAAAACCAGTAGTACTTACCTAGATGAAGTTTCATAAATCTAAAGTCATAGACGGTCAGTGTGTTTCTATTATAAATCAGACATAAATACTGAATCACCCGGTTCACCATTAGCATAGGTGCAGCTCGTACAAACTTGTCCGCAATGGTATAGGATGCCATTCGAGTCACCGCACGTCAATCGATTGCCAATACCGGTACACCCCAAATGTCGTAATTCTCAATTCGCTAAACTCTCACCAATACAGTCACGGAACAGGCAATATTTCCCGCTCGGTTGATTCCGAAACCCTGTATAAATATTAATGGTCGCTTAGACGCTTACATATTTATGAATGTCTGCGGCTCCGTCCTTCTTAATTCAATTATGTGTGCACTCGGTTACGGTCAGCGTTTTCTTTGCTATATTCCCGCGGGTTTTGCGAGTTTGTGAGTTGGCACGTTTTGTAGGACGCTGTGCGAATTTTATTTTAATGAATTGCTTTTCAAGGCAATCTTACTTTTATAAAATGCGAGAGTTTGTACGAATGGATATAGATAAATTGACGTTTGTTAGTTCTTTAAGACCCTTCGCAGACTACAAACTTTCTATCGGCCGATAGTTGAGACGGAATATACTTCGGCTCGTAATGAGTATGGAGAAGTATAGCCCGTCGCAACTTTCGGCTGATAGAAAGTCTGTAGTCTGCGAGGGGTCTAAGCTAAAGTAAAAATAGTTTTCTTCAAGCTGAACAGATATTAATGTTTGTGGAGGTAGCCATAACCTGGATAATGGCATGGATTTTTTACCCCTTAAAAGTCAAGTATTCCCGAGGAACAGCAGGTAAAATTATAGCACTAAGCTAATTTCAACTGGTCGATTATATTGATGCAAATAGATCATGAGGCAGGTTCGATTACGGATGTTACAATAACTATTTGACGTCGACTCACTAATGAATCAATTTGAAATTACCTGCAATTAATCACTGAAACAACAATGAGCAATAGACCGTGAAAGTAAATTATTAATGTTGCTTTTATGACGTTAGCAAGAGTTTTGGACCCATGCGACTCAAACGAAAATTATTTACAAAAAAATAAAATAATTTATTTATGAGTCTGATGTTTTTCTCGTATAGGATGTGGTATAAGATATGGGCATGTGTCAAATAGTATTTAGTAAGAGATGAGAGAATATCTACCGTGCCCTGGGGGGGGGGGGTCAATAAAATAATACAATACGCAAATAAAGCTTTTTTTCATTTTTTTTTTTTTTTTTTTTATGGAAGAGGGGGCAAACGAGCAGGTGGCACACCTGATGGTAAGTGATTGCCACCGCCCACAGACAACCGCAGCATCAAGAGGCACTGCAGATGCGTTGCCGGCCTTTGAGGTAGGAATAGGCTCTTTTCTTGAAGGCGCCTAAGTCGTATCGGTCTGGAAACACCTCTTCACTTTGAATGATATGATACATGACATGCAGTTCTGCTGTTCTGTTTGCTCTTACATTGGCGAACCAATCATTATCTTCCTGCTCTTATCTCACTTTTATGTGTGTTTCTGCGACCTCTGTGGCGCAATGGGTGAAAGTCCGCTTGGGACGCATAAGATTGGTTCGATCCCCGCCCCGGGATAAATATTTGTGTGATCTGCAAATATTTATCTCGGTTCTGGGTGTTTCTATGTATAATATTTATGTATTTACAAACAAAAAGTATATAAGTAGTATATCAGTTATCTGGTTCCCATAGTACAAGCTTTGCTTAGTTCGGGGTTAGATGATGCTGTGTAAAATGTCCAGCATTATTTATTTATTTTTGTGTTGAATTGGCATACACTCTGCTCTATCAGCCGTCATCTCAAAATTCATTTCCTTCCGTTATAATTTTATGCTAAGCGATTAGAAACAGTTTCTGTTGCTGAGTGATTTTGCATAAAACTAGTGCTAATGTTACTGATTATGAATTCCACCACAAACTCAAACCCAACTATTGGTGAAATGCAAACCAATTCCACTGAAATTCAGACATTAAACTGTTATAATACAATATTAGCTAATGGATATGATATATGTGTGGTTAGCTATCTAAAAGGAATAAGACTTTCAATAAAGATAATTAATTATATGCAAAAAAAGAGCAGTAGAGTCGGTCGGTATGATTGATTGGTTGATGACTAGTAGCCAGATGTTGGAGTTTTAAGGCCGCCTGAAGGCCTCCGTCATGGCTAAACGACTTTAAAAAGCCGCGACCGACAACTTAATGAATGAATAACTCTTCATTGTACACAATAATTAGGTACACAACTTAAGAACTAATGAAACCCAATGAGATAATGTAAAATGGGCGATCTTATCGCTCAGAAGCGATTTCTTTTAGACAACCTTTGGATGGAAAGAAACGAGCATATTGAAGGTATTGCAGGGGGTGTCCAATATTTATAGGGATAAAAATATATATTTATTTTTTTTGATGAATGGGTCGACTCTTGACCTCGAAACTTACATAGGCAAAAATGAGGTCTACGATGGAGCGAGCCTACCCAGAAGGTGCCTATTAACTCTATTCTTAAAAACAACAGGGTCATAGCTCAGCGGAAATATAGACGCGGGAAGCTGATTCCACATTTTCGCATAATAATTTGCCTTATAATTAATTTCGCTTATTAGTACATTTTTATACAGTTAAGTACTAGTTTTCTTTCTTACAAATAAAAGTTATAAAAATTATAATACACTGCTAACTTGGCCCCCAACAATGGTATACAGCAGCAGGAGGCAACGCCTACTCAACGGCAGGCTGTAGTCTCGTAGCTAAGACGTACACAGTCTGAACAAAGGTGTAGCCAGTGACTTTTACAGCGAAGTAAGAATAAAAGCTAAAAGCTATGAAAGAGCCTGCGACACCCCTTCCAAGGTTCATCTGTCTGGAGGTCATTGCGCCTGTACCTTGCCCCCGTATTTTCAACCTTCATGCATTTATAATTGGGTTTTGTTTCGCGTGATTTTACTGCGTAAGGTAAGTGAAAATAATTTAAAAAGTCACAGGAGAGTGTATTACATAAACACTCTCCTGTAACTTTTTAAATTATATCGCTGAAATTCATACTTAGATCAAACAAACTCGTATTTAATGCTTAGCGTTGATAAGGGAAAGGGAATGATGATGTATTGAATGCTTATGAAAAATATGGGCATGTATCATAATGTAACTTAGACATCTTCAAAATTATCAGGAATACCAAAAAATCTACCTAGTTAAGTAGTAATTATATAAAACATGAGAACAAAATTAAAAAGAACGAGAATACTCCTTCAAACAAAAGAATACTCTGAAATATATAAAAACAGTTATTACTTCTGTTGCTGACTGTACTGGATAGTACGGACGAGATTAAAGGAAAACAGATATCGCCAAGAGAGCAATAGTACATACTATCACTGTTATTGATCTGTGCTGCGTTTAGACCAGGCTAGTAGCTCGTATCCGTATCGCAATTATGTAGGTTTTACTTAGATCGCTATTACTTAGATAATGTTTCTCAGGCAGTTACCAATAATTGTACTTGTAAATGGTTAAATAAGTCCTCAGCCTATAAATTAATTACTGGTCTGTAAGTGGATGACCGCCAGTGGCATTTCATCTGAGCGCTTCCGTGCTTCCGAGGGCACGTTAAATCCGGGACCGACACCCGACTATTTTAGTCGCTAAGCCATGCCGGAGGCCTAAAACTCTGTCACCAGACCTAATAAATAAAATAAGGTAGGATAAAATAAGGTACGCGATAAATTCCGTTTAGTTAATACCTAATTCTGTCACCAGAGTTGGCCACTGACTCATACGAACTAACCAAGTTAATTACAGGATACTGTCCTCTGACTACTACCCTAAATATTTTACAAAGAATCTTGAAATAAATAACAATACCATAACAAACAAAACACAGCTACTTTTAGTAATGACCAGTTTCCCATCGGTTAATCCGATAAAATAACTAAAACACAACAAAGTAGAGAACGCTAACTTCAGCAATCATAAAGGCGAGTAGATAAAATCTAAATTGTCGACTGGCGCTAGTAATTAAAACAATGTAAAGCAACACAACAATGAAGATTCTAGGGCACTAGGACAGTTAGTAGTTCAAGCTTGAGATGAGTCCAATAGGATATAAACTTTATGGTTTTTATTAAGTAATGAAAAATTTTAATGTAAAATTAAATAAATTATGCTGGACTTCTTACAGCATCATCTGGCACCAAAATAATGAAAAGTATCTTCGATTCCGACGAGATTCGAACCCGCAACGATCAGACGATCCTCCTAAAGGCCGAGTGCCATGCCGCGCGGCCACGGAATCCTTAACGTCACAATCGACCTTTTTGATAAGCTCATGTTTATCGGTTAATTTCATTTCATAAAGAACCTACCATAGAGTTGACCAAACGTGCCCGACCATATGGTCAGGAAACGCTAATAAGATTAGGTATATACCTTTTTTTTTTTGAATGGCACTCATTCCAAAATGTATTTATTTAAGATTTTCACGAAACAATAAACATAAGAATACGTATATTATACCTATATACATATATACCTACCTAATCTTATTTTGTTTTTTTATAAAAACACGACCATAATATAGAATACTAGACTAAGCTACATACATATAAAATATTACTGTAAGATTCAGCTTCAGCTATATACCAATCATAGCTTCAATGTATTCCATCGACCGAGTTCACCTACATAAAGGTGACTTCAAACAGTTTGCTAAGTAGTTATAAAACGTAGCATGTAGCAGAGAGATATGTGCCAGCAGCTTTAACAGTTCTATCAAATCCCACTCATATAATAAAGCTGAGAGTTTGTGAGTTTGTTTAGATGTTTGGATGTTTAGATATTTGGATGTTTGTATGTTTGTGTAACAATTACGCCTAAACCAGTGAACCGATTTGGATAAAACTTGGAATAGGCGTAGATAGTGACCTGGAATAGCATATAGGCTATTCAAAATGTTGGTACCACGCGGGCGAAGCCGCGCGCAGAAGCTAGTAACCAATAAATACTTGACAAGGTTGTTATCCTCTGAATAAGTAACAGATTATGTTGAAATTGAACCTTAATCTAATAAAGAGCGTTAAAAAAGATTTTTACAAGCTTATTTATCGCGATCTTCTCTTTCATTTGTCTCATGGAATTGATTCTAGGCCTGCCTCTTCCTCGTCTTCCTTCCACTTTTCCTTCTAATATGTTCATAATGCTGTCATGTCGTATAGAAGTAAAGCTATCCGCATTGGAAAGGGAGAGGTAAAGGAAATTGCATCTGCACCGACTAGAGCTGAGCTCTTTTTGATGATTTATATGGCATGGCAAGCCATATAAATCACATACGTACTATCGCCAGTTCCACATATCCCTACTGGTAGGGAAGAATGGTTTTTTTAACCGACTTCAAAACAAGGACGTTTTTTTTTGTATCTTGTTACGCGATTACTCCGCCAATTGTGGACCGATTTTCAAAATTATTTTTTTGTTTGAAAGGGTATACTCCAGAGGTCCCATATAAATTTTATTCCTGTGGGTTTGATAGTTTTTCCGTAAAACTCTAATAACCTTCCCTCCTAGCCATTGTAAATCGAATCGACAGATAAGTGACTCTTTATGCATTATGTCAAATTTACTAATGCCAGGAACTCACGTGCCGCAAAACTTGACATAAAATGTATGGCACTATCTGTCGATTTGATTTCTTTTTCTTATTTCGATTTTTATGGATGGCTTATTGATTCCCTGAGTCACGCCGTGTAGAGTCGAACATTGAAGTCGGTTTTTCTTTTAGTTTTAAAAAGTAATTATTTCCACCTATTATCCATTTATCGTAGCTGAAAGTGTGACGGCAGCTTTACGCTCTCGATATCAATAATGGTGGGTCGTGGATCTCCCGCGCGCGGCCACTTGAGCGAACCACTGGGGATGCGATACTGTATCTATGCATATATACAGGCTAAATGTACTGTTGTACTGTTTGTAGAACACCACTTCTGTATATTGTAAAGATTATGTATTAATTTAATATTTTTAGTTAGAGTCGTCACCTCGTAGATCATTAAAAGTTTGAAAATATCTCTTAATATCTTAACATGCAAGAAAGGAGCCTTTTATGGGTGCACTTACAATTCTTTCGCTACACTGGTTCGAAAGAGCTAGTGATGCGAAAAGAGAGACGCACAATAATGTCCTAATTAAAGTACAAAATCAAGACTATCTTTTATTTTTGCAGCACTAAATAATAAAAAAAAATCTCTGAAATAATTTAAATATTCGCACGCATAATATTTCACAATTCACTTTGATATTCCATCCCAAAGTGTGGCAACACGCGAGTTTGCCAGCATAGTAAGCAAACCTAAAGAAAAAGTTCTACTTTGTCACGTCGTTGGGCCCTAAAACGGAACGCAGCGTGTGCGAAACGAGACAGATGGCTTACGGCCCATTTTTTGTTTGCTTGGCATCGATTGTTGTTGCCTATTACTAGCTCGCTATAAAAAGGACAATGTTTGTTTTGGTTGATGTAATATTTTTATTGATTACTTAGATCCAGCAGCTTTCTTACAGTTTTTCAAACTTACATTCTTCTTCAACGCGAAACATGGATATTTTTTTTTCTCATTCTCGCTGAATCGGTTAATCGGTTTTGAATGAAACTTGTTGTGAAGGTGGCTTACACCCTGGATCGACATATTTTTATACCGGATTTTTCCCCGGGGTGCAGCTGTTGCAAAATAAAATTTGACGACCTCTGTAACGCAGTGGGCGAAGGTCCGCTTGTGACGCAGAAGGTTGAGGGTTCGATCCCCGCCGCGGGACAAATGTTCGTATGATTTACAAATCTGTCTCGCGTCTGAGTTTTTATCAGTTATCTGGTTCCCATAGTACAAGCTTTGCTTAGTTTGGGGCTAGATGATGCTGTGTGAAATGTCCAGCATTATTGACGTGACAACGTCTTATAATTCGATAGAGCCGGCTGCACGCACGAAAAAATGCGGCGTTACCTCGCTCTGAGGCGTTCCATTTAAGGCTTGAAGTGCAAGCGAGAGCGCGGAACGAGCGACAAAGAAGCACAAACGTTGTCACGTTCAACTATCGTCAGTAAACCGACTTTACAGACAACCAATTTTTTTATTTATTTCTATGTATAATATGTATGTATTTACAAACAAAAAGTATATAAGTAGTATATCAGTTATCTGGTTCCCATAGTAAAAGCTTTGCTTAGTTTGGGGCTAGATGATGCTGTGTGAAATGTCCAGCATTCATTATTAATGTATAATTTTGCAATTTTATAGTGCTAATCCACACTTGGTATTTCATAAGAAATGAAAAGTCTTATCAAAATGAAATCCCGTCGGAATCCAAAATTTTGATAAGACTTTTTATTTCTTATCAGTAATGTAGTACCCAGCACACAAGCTCTCTTTACTTTGGGGCTAGATGATGCTGTGTGCAAAGTCCAGCATTATTATTATTATTATTAAAATGTTTACCGTGTTAGAAACACTTAGGCCTTCGATCTATGATGATGCCAGCGTCAGGAGGCAACTTATGCTCAATCACAACGGGGTTTTTACTAATCTTCCTCATTTTAAATCCATCTGAAACAGATTACCTAAACAACATATTACTTTACGTCCGTATATAGCCCGTGTTTACATATGAATGTAAACAACATAAATCTAACGAATGCGACTTAAATTTTAATTTTTAACGTGTATTTTTCGTACATTGTCTTTGTTTCGACAAAAGCGAATGAAAGTTAAATTCATAAATAATTACCTTTGAAAGTATAATGACCTACGTATTTAAAGTTAGCTTTGTATTACTGTAATCCTTTCACATGTCTTGGACAGACTTGTAATCACTGTCTAATTGTCTGATATAAATAAATAAATAAATATTAACATAAAGACATAGTAAAAATGAATTGAATTAAGTAAGTATATAAATTAAGTAAATTAAAAATTCTACAATGAAGCGCTCGTGGTCGTGCTTGCTTAGTCGTTCTTGATATCGTCAAAGTTAAGCAACGTTCGAAATGGTCTGTAAGTGGATGGGTGACCGCCAGTGGCATTTTCATCTGAGCGCTTCCGACGTCAAATCGTCGGTCTCGGCTATTTAAGTCGTTAAGCCATTACGGAGGCCTTAAGGCGGCCTAAAAACTCCGTCACCAGAGTTGGTCACAGACTCATACGAACTTACTTACTTTCTTATTGTCTACTAAAAATTACATTCCTATTTTTAAAAGAAAGTTATCGAACTATCTATGCGAATTCCTATTTCAAAATGGCGGGTAAATCAAGCATTTTAGGGCTGCGGTCGCTCTAAATGCGTTCCAGAACTTTTATTTGACATCAGCAATGTCCAGGATTTGTGGCTATCGACGCGCAATCCATTGCTCTTAGCACTAATTTCTAACAGAACCAAAATCTAGTGAATGAATGAATGAATAAACGTTTATGAATGAGTCCATAGTGAGTTCGTCATAATATAGATGTTTAGAAAGGCTTTACAGCTCCAATGAAGTAGGTATCTTGGCTGCATTCATTATCTTGGTCCGTATTTCGGTATTTTCCTTTAACATTAGTGTAACAAGAATTAATTTAATTAATTTAATAACAATTAATGTAATGAGAAGGGAAGAATGTCATGTAACTAGAAGAGTACTTGGTATGAATGTTGATGGATTTACGAGTAGAGGTAGGCCAAAGAAAAGATGGATGGATTGTGTGAAGGATGACATGAGTAAGAAAGGAGTGAGTGTTGAGATGACGGCTGATAGAGGAGAATGGAAGATGAACACATGTTGTGCCAACCTCACATAATGTGGGAAAAGGGCAGGAAGATGATGATGATTAGTGTAACAAGAAAGAACAAACTAAAGGTGCACGCAGTCTTATCCGCGCCGAACTGTCAATTCAAAAGAAGAAATGGTGGATGTCAGAAGCGAGCCGCATTTTCTGACGTCATCCGCATTTTTTATAGAAAAATGACTACGGCGCGGACAAAATGTGCGATCAGGTTGAAGCTCACTTGAAATACAGGGTGTAAAAAGACAACTACCGAAACCTGAGGGGTTGCAATCAGACCATGATTCTAAACATATTAAGCGAAAAAATAACAAAAAAAAATGTTGACTTAGCTTAGTCATTTTATGTTATTTTCGGTTATTTAACCGAAAATAACATAAAATTAATTTATCTTATTATGTTGCAATAGTAGTAAATAATACTATTGCAACATAATAAGACCATACCTACCTAATAATTTCATTTATAAAAGAATAAAACATTTAAAACTCAAAATCCAGCAATCTACGTAAAAAAAACGCGCCCAAAACATTTGCAAACAGTACTCTTCAAACGCTGTTTTCTCCGGTTATAATGCATATATCGGGAAATCCTTTTGGATTTGGTTGTGTGTTGGGATGCTGTACCTACCCCTTTCGGCTTCGGTAGACGTCTTTTTACACCCTGTATAATTATCTACATGAAAAAAGTACGCAGGTATAGGTAATCTACATAACCAACTACAAATTCTAAGTGCACTAATACTAGTATGCTACGTATCGGATTTCAAAACTTATTCGCTATCTTGCTTACTCGTAGAAGGATCGATTTCATATTCAAATGAACTAAAAGTTTTGCGGACTCGGAGCAATTTATAAATATTAAACCAGTGCTAAGGGAACGGGGACAATTTATTGCGTTTTAATGTGTATTTGGAAAGAGGAAAGTGGATTTTAATTCGTCGAGCTTTTCCTGTAAACTTTTAGTGCAAAATAAAGTTAAATGAGTGTGTATAGCTGGAAGAGGAAGGTCTAGCCAATATATTGGCCCGAATTGTAAAGATGAGAAGGGCTTGGCTAAAAAAACTGAAGCTCCAATATAGTCAATTTATTGGAAGTTGACTGAACTACATATTCATTTTCAATCTCGGTTCAAGGAGATGAAAATAAATACCTAATATTAACACATAATAAATAAGTGTTTTTTTATAGAGCACAGTTGAGTAGAGCACAATCCCACTCATATAATAAAGCTGAAAGTTTGTGAGTTTGTTTAGACGTTTGGATGTTTGTATGTTTGTGTATCAATCACGCCTAAACCAATGAACCGATTTGGATGAAACTTGGTAAGGGCGTAGATAGTGATCTGGAATAGCATATAGGCTATTCAAAATGTTGGTACCACGCGGGCGAAGCCGCGTGCAGAAGCTAGTGATTATATATTTTTGGAAAAACTTACGGGTGCGTCTCCAGGGGCCGTATTCACGTACCCTTTTTCGATAAATATATGGTGGGAAGCACGATTGTTGACTACAAGGGCCAATTTTTTGGTTTGGAATTTTTGGTCCTAGGATAGGACCGTGTTTTAACGTTTGAAAAATTGACCCTTGAAGTCAGAAATCGTGGTGGGAAGCATCCGAATATTCATCAAACGAACGAAAAAAAGGAACGCGAATGCGGCCAGAGCTGCAGCCTTATTGTCTAACTTGAAATCCATTTCCATTTATCATCCAACCAATTTTAACACGAAAATGACAAAACACGTCTTATTGTGTGATCGTATTTTGAGGGATGTTGCTGGGGACCGAGATGCCTGGAGGGAGTGGGGGGAGGCCTTTGCCCAGCAGTGGGACACTAACGGCTGTTAAAAAGAAAAAAAAAAAAAAAAAATTGTGTGATTGGTTGAGCTCAATTGGGATGATAAATGGGAATAGATTTCAAGTTAGACAATAGGCCTACTGGCCAATAATTCGAACTTATGAAAACATGATTTGCCTCTAGCTGAGGCAGATTGAAAATCATGTTTTTATAACCTAAATCATTCTAAATTTAATCCTTTTTCATTTATAACCGACTTCAAAAAAAGGAGGAGGTTCTCAATTCGCCTGTATGTTTTTTTTTATTATTTTTTTTGTTTTTTTTTTGTATCTTATTACGCGATTACTCCGCCAATTGTGGACCGATTTTCAAAATTATTTTTTTGTTTGAAAGGGTATGCTCCAGAGGTGGTCCCATATACATTTTATTCCTGAGGGTTTGATAGTTTTCCCGTAAAACTCTAAAAACCTTCCCTCCTAGCCATTGTAAATCGAATCGACATGCATTATGTCAAATTGACGCTTTACTAATGCCAGGAACTCACGTGCCGCGAAACTTGACATAAAATGTATGCAGTTTTGGTAATTAATGCCCTTCGACGCCGGTGGAGCCTAAGCATTATCTGTCGATTTGATTTCTTTTTCTTATTTAGATTTTTATGTATGGTTTATTGATTCCCTGAGTCACGCCGTGTGTAGAGTCGAACATTGAAGTCGGTTTTTCTTTTAGTTTTAAAACGTAATTATGTAAAGCACAATAAGTACTACCATTGAAAAACTTCCTCAAACTCAAAGTAAGGGATTCTAAAATGTAACTTGATTAAGCAAAGTGTGATTCAAATCACCTAATTAGGCGTGACCCGAAAAAAGTCCGCAATGATTTACGTAGCGCAATACCCGATAATATCAACACACTGCCATCGGAAACTGAACCCTATTCCTAACGCCATAGTGCATAGCATCGGCAAACGTATCCTGGTTTATGTGTAAAGTTTAAATGAAAATTGAACCTTATGGGTTAGAAGTTAAGGTATAAAGATCGCGTGGAGGGTCGATCGATTCGAGGCGTAGTGATTAATGTGCTAAGTTAATGTGAGTGATAATTACCTCAGTTAACTCTTTAAGTTTCTCTATTTGAGTTTTAGCGCTGTGTAATACCTTATTACCGCGTGCAGTATTTTCTTTCATCGCAGAAACAGTCTAATTTTTTTTTATAAACATGGTTAGAGCTTTTGGCAATTAAGCTATTAGCACAAAATATAAGGAAAGACTCAAAAAGCACACTAACGTGTTGGCTAAATATCTACTGAAAGACCAAAGCATAATAAAACGCCTTAAGAGATGGGATATCCTCTCGCTTGACCAGAGGAACTGAAAAGTTCATACACAGTTATTAGGGGAACTCAATGGAACTGCTCCTAAATCCTTACACATCTGATTATGGCTGACGAGCTGATGGCAGATAGAGAGAGATAATAATAATAAACATAATTCTAAAATACATGAATTGAATACATTCTGCAAGATGTGGGCATGTATCAAATATGTATTTGTACATGCCTCTGACTACCCCCTTAGACATCTTCAAAGGATCTGGAATATAAAAAGATCTGAGAGAATGTCTACCGCGCCTCGGGGATACAGTCGTGACCCCTGTTTTTCTAAAATACATGCAATTTATAACCAAAGTATGGAGTCACTAGCTGCGCTCCTGCGGTGTGACCGGCGTCGCTTGGGATTTTTTGGGATAAAAAGTAGCCTTTATCCTTCCCTGGGATTATCCATGCCATTTTCAGCCTAATCTGTTTAATGGTTTGGGCGTGAAAAAGGTAACAGAGTTACTTTTATGAGCCCTCTACATATTCGACGAAGACAGACAAATGCCGACGTCACGCACGTGTAGAGGGGCTATTCGCCTTTATTCGCCTGTCATCTTCTAACCAAAAAATAGTTCGGCGAATGTGTAGAGTGGCCGTTACATTATAACACACTCGTTTCCGCTGGGTAATAAAAAGTAACTTCAAGAATTAGTAAAGCTATCCGAAGATTGTTGAAAACGATCTCTCAACTGATTCAGGTCACTCCCAATAGGAAGCGTTTTAAGTATAACTTTTTATAATGCAAATCAGCTATTAAGTAGGCATAGATTAAAAACTTTGTGTGGGAGTGTGTTTTTTTACGTGTTGTTTTCATAAAAATATGAAATGGCTTGAACCACGCGAACAAATTCCGCGTTCCAAGGATTCCTACTTAAAATGCGCTAGAATGTTTAAAATAGAAACAAATGTTGGTAAAATATCAGACAAAGCAGATGGATACATCTGCCACTCGTCGATTGGATATATCATTTGACTCTTTTTAGGGTTCCCCTCAAAAATCAAACTCTTAGACCCCTCGCAGACTACAGACATTCTATCGGCCGATAGTTGAGACGGAATATACTTCGGCTCGTAATGAGTATGGAGAAGTATAGCCCGTCTCAACTATCGGCCGATAGAAAGTCTGTAGTCTGCGAGGGGTCTTATAGGATCACTGTGTTGTCCGCCTGTCTGTTTTATGGAAGAGGGGGCAAACGAACATGTGGCTAACCTGATGGTAAGTGATTACCATCGTACACGGACAACTGCAGCATCATAAGAGAAATTGCAATTCCGGCCTTGGGTCATGGTATTTGTAAAAAATACAACTATTCTACAGAGCATGAAAATGAAACTTTAAAGTCAACTGTTCAATTATGTCGCTAAATGTACCATGGTATCCTAGTATCACTAGGTCAATTTCATGAACAGGGTATGCCCTACACACACACACACACACACACACACACACACACCACACACACACACACAGAGTACAGGGTATGATCATCATCATCAGCCTGTAGCAGTCCACTGCTAGACATAGGCCTCCCCTAATGAGCGCCATTGCGCCCTGTCCTCTGCTCGACGCATCCAGCTTCTGCCAGTAGCCTTTCGCAGATCGTCACTCCACCTGGCCGGAGGTATTATTATGATGACGTTGCATAAATCTAGAATTGCCTAAGTTACGTCTGCCGTAAAAATACTAGGTCATTTTGTATTCAAAACATTACTATTACAAAATTACCGCTAAGTAAATCGCGGCGTTTGCGTGACTTACTCGCGTGACGTGTACATTTTTATCGACACAAAAGGCCTAGGCCGCACTAGGACTGTAGCCATCACTAGTTTATAGGCTATCAAACAATTTATTGTGAACTGCCACGCAGTTGAACAGCTTCACGTTGTCCAGAACAGACAGTCTATGTGACTTTCAGACAAGATGTAAGGAAAATATTTAAGACAAAGCCAAACACAACGAGAACGAGCTTAATTTTTTTTCAATATAGTTACGTACTGGTGTCATTGTTTGAACATTTTTTTGAGTATCAATCAAATCATAATTCAAATGGAATTATTTTTATGGAACTTCTATTCAAATCATGTAAAATGCCGATCTGAGAGAAAGTTATCCGCGCTAGGGATTGATAGTTTTTCTTCATGATCCTTGAACTTAGCTACGATATAATCTTTAAAGAGTCACCTGGTTATAAGACTATTCTCCCAGCGGTACTACTGAATAAGTGTTTTTTTTCGCCACTGACTCATACGTAACGTGATTTTCGACTTTGACTTTGGAAGCCGCTGGAGCTTGGACTGTGTTGCTGTGTACTGCGTAGTCTAGCCATAAAGTTATACAACAAGTTATGTAAAACTGGTAAAACACCTGAATGTAACACGGCATTGCTTTTAGCTAAACAACGGCTTCCGATCGGAGGCCGTGACCTCATGCTCTTACGAATTTAAGTAGTTCCATACAGAAATACTCTGACATCTTCAAACGATCTGGAATACCTAAAAGTACCTCTGTAAGAACTCTGTAAGAAGAGTGTATCTCTGAACTTCGACAGTGAGAAGAGAATGTGTACCGTGCCTCAAAGAATCCTGTTTTTTTTTGCATTAGTACTTTTTTTTTATGATGAATGGGTCGACTCTTGACCTTGAAACTTACATAGGCAAGAATGAGGTCTACGATGGAGCGAGCCTACCCAGAAGGTGCCTATTAACTCTCTTCTTAAAAACATCAGGGTCGTAGCTCAGCGGAAATACAGACGCGGGAAGCTGATTCCACATTTTTTTTTTTTAGTACAGAAAGAATCAAAGCTTAATTAGTTTTTCGGATATTTCGATTACTGTTCAACATTGATAGATTTTAACACAGTGTTTAATATTATAAAGAGGATAGATTTGATTGTATCTTTGTTTGAATTGAATAGGCTCCGTAACTACTGGACCGATTTGAAAAATTCTTTCACTATTAGATTCCTGCATTATCCCTGATAAAAAGAGGCTATTTTATTCCGGGAAAGTGAAGTTTTCCCGAGGGAGTGCGGGTAACACCGCGACGGACAGCTATATTTGATAAATGAAACAGGAATCAATCAACAGGACGATGGGTGCCTGGGATATTGTTTTTAAATTAAATAAACTTTTCGGCCTAATCCAAATACTTTTTTGTTCCATGTAGAAACTGATAACTAATATAAAGTTGCGTACTGACTACGCGTTCCAGGCTACGCGCTCCCCTTACAAGGATTTATGTTTTAAAGCCCCAAAGTAAACAACTCGTCTGTTGGTGTAAACAATATTATTTCATCACACCCACCCAGACAGAATAAGTCTCGGAACAAAGATCTTGCTTCAACCAATCTTAGAACAAAAGGCTCATTATACTTGCACTGCATTTTGCTGAGCATGCATCTTACATCCGCCGCTTGCCTGTAATTTGATTGAACAATACCTATGCTGCATAATAGAGTTACCGGCAGCAAGCATAGCGCTCTTTTATCATTATCCGACTCTGTTCCATTCACTTTGAGTACGGGAGTTAAAACTCACGGGTTGCACACCTTCACATTCAAATCTGTTTCACTCACGTGCTCAAGTACCGGGTTGCACAATTTTGGGGTCAAAGCAAATGTAGGTACCTACTTATAAATAAAATTAACAAGTTATCTCGCTAGCGCGAAGTGATCTGTATTGTTTTCTTTCCTTAATTAAATTGATATTTTTCTTCTTTCATTTACTTGTTTCGCCGTGTCTCTGCCCCTTTGATATCTTCAAACAATCTTGAATACATCTGAGCCATGATAATGCTACGAACAAGTTTGTATATAACCTGGCATACCTCTGTCCGCCATTTTGGAAAATCTTTATTGGCGGCCAGTGATCAAAAATGTCTTAATCGATAGAAAAAATGATTACAAACAAAAATAATTCATTGACATGCTTACACTTTGTGCCCAAAATGTTGGAATCCTATATAAGTTGTAATAAAATCCCAGGCAACTAATTAAATTGTCAAACCTCACGTTCACAAATTAAACAAACGTACTGTGCCAAATTCATAAGCTTTAATCCTTGGGGAAGGCAGGTTAAGTGGAATTTTATCGTTCTGCCAACCCTCGAAAGGCCAAATAGACTCTTAATTTAATTTGAGTCGGAGTTTCGACTGACAATTTGTTCGAGTATCGATGCTATGAACTATGAACTGTACGTTTGCTTCCGAATAGTTCGATAGTTACGACCGTGGTTATTCAGTAGGACTATCCGCATTTATAACAATAAATACCTACTGATAAGAACACTCATGTCAACTACATAAAATCAGAGCAAACAACACGGGCCTAGCTTTCTTTTCTAAGATCAATCCAAAGGTAGTCTGGAAGAAATCGCTTCTAAGCGACAAGACCGCCCATTGTACATTGTCTCGTTGGGTTCTATTGGTTCATATGTGTATGTTTTGTAATTATTGTGTACAATAAAGAGTTTTTCATTCATTCATCAATCTAGGCCTAAGTAAATTAATTACAGAGCTTTACAATATTCATGGCCGATATGTCGCTTATTGCCGAATAAGCCGCGTTTCCATCTACAAGAAAACTTCCAAAGGATAGTCGATAGATGCAGATGATGTCACGACAGGCCTTCCTTGCTACGGAGTTTACACGTGCAAGTTGCTGTCGGACATACTGATGGACATTTCTCGAAGTCTATAATTTTTGTAATTTTTAAAGTGTTAATCCACACTTAAGTATTTCATTGAGAAATGATCGGTGCTCAACCGAAAAATATGAGCCATAAAAAAAACAATTCTGACGTCAGTGGGTTCCGTGGCCGAGCGGTTGAAGGCAATCCAGCTTTAGGAGGATCGTCTGATCGATTCTGATAAAAATTTTGATAAAACCACAATAAGACTATAATTTTTTTTTTTTTTTTTTTTTTTTAATTAAATAGGTCAGCATTTGACCTCACTCTGCCTGATGTTAAGCAGTAGTGAGGTCTAAGATGGAGCATGCTTACCTAGAAGGAACCTATTTACTCTTGATTTGAAGACCCCTAAATTGTACTTTTCGGGAAATACAGAGCCCGGCAATGAGTTCCACAATTTGGCGGTGCGTATGAAAAATGTGGACTCAAAACGCTTTGTACGAACTCTGGGAATGTCGACCATGTACAAGTGGCGTCTTTCCGGGAATCTGTTGTAACCTGTTGTTTTGTAATTGTTTTAAGCCGGAGTGCCTTACCGCTCGGCCACAGAATCCCTGTTGCCAGTATCCAAATTTTCGATAAGCTCATATTTTTCGGTTGAGCACCGATTAGCGCCATCTACACGTTCACTAGTGAACTCATGCTCATTGTCTGAAATTACATTCAGAATCAAATGTCTTTTGATTCTGAAAGTAATTTCAGGGATTCTGTGGCCGAGCGGTAAAGCACTCCGGCTTTAGGAGCATCGTCTGATCGATGCGGGTTCGAATCCCGTCGGAATCCAAAATTTTGATAAAACTTTTCATTTCTCAATTTCTCGAAGTTTCTTGCAGGTGGAAACCCTGCCTTAAGTTCAACTCGTAAGTGTCGGCCATTAGGAAACAGTTGGAATAACTTGCAGTTCCTCCAAACGAGGCAGAAACTAACTTCAATGTACAATATCAGCGATTTAGGGCTAGCGAACCAAACCGCTAAACTATTGTGAACAGACCATATTTTGTTTTTTATACAGGGTGTAAAAAGACGTCTACCGAAGCCGAAAGAGGTAGGTACAGCATCCCAACACACAACCAAATCCAAAAGGATTTTCCGAAATATTCATTATATCCGGAGAAAACAGTGTTTGAAGATTACTGTTTGCGTATGTTTTGATCGCGTATTTTTACGTAGATTGCTGGATATTGAGTTTTAAATGTTTTTTTCTTTTATAAATGAAATTATTAGGTAGGTATGGTCTTATTATGTTGTAATAGTAGTAAATAACCGAAAATAACATAAAATGACTAAGTTACGTTTTTTTTTCGCTTAAAATGTTTAGAATCATGGTCTGATCAGTTCAGATCCGAACCCCTCAGTTTTCGGTAGTTGTCTTTTTACACCCTGTATAGTGTTAAATTTTTTGTTCCTCGTCTCCTCTGTTAACTATGCTTATGTATGTGTGTTGTCTTTATTGCTTGTAACCGTGTTGCGTGTGTCAAATAAAAATATTGTTATTCTTATTTGGAGTTATTTGTAAAAGTTCATCATCATTCACAGCCTGACTTCATTCACTGTTGGGTAGGTAGATTTTCTAAGCTTTTATGCACCACGATCTAGTGCTAATCTGAATCATTGTAAAAGTTATCACACCAAAAACATTCCATGTATATACCAAGACTACAAGTTCGTATTGCTTTCACTGTAAAAAAGTTATGGTATCTCTAATAGTAGACCCAAGCCTCTAGTCTGCGCATCTAGTGACACAACAAGCAGGATTACAGTGCCACAAACTTATCTGAACCGGTAAGAGGGGCGCTGTTATCGCATTTGTTGGCAGAAAAATAAATTTTCGTTAGTTGCTCTTTTGGCCAGATAACTTTGTGGCACTCTAAAAGGATCTGACAGCGAAGCTGAAACTGTATAGTAGAGGGCAATTTTTCAAACTTTAAAACACGGTTGTAGCCTAGGACCAAATATTCCAAACCGAAAAATTGGCCCTTGAAGAAATCGGGGTAGGAAGCATCCGAATATTCATCAAACGAACGAAAAAAGGAACGCGAATACGGCCCCAGAGTTATAATCATGTTAAGTAAATTTTTACGATTTCCTTTGAACAAGCAAAATTTTACAAATCACTTGACCTTTTACATTGTTTGGCGCACAAAAGCAAAAGACGTTGAGAGGGCAAAAGAAGTCGCACCTCGGAATTCAAAGTTTCAAGTTTGGGAATGTTGAGTTGCTTCGGGCCGCGTACATATTTTGATCAACTGATTTTAAGCTGTGAATGGCGTAAACAGGAAGGCTTACATGTGGCTTACTGTGTGTTGGCAAATAAAGCTTTCTATCTATCTATCTATCTACATGCACTCAGCAGTAGGATATTATTACTTACCTACTAAACTATTAGTTCGACTGTACAAAAGCTATTGTTTTAGCTGTGGTATGAAACAGAAACATTATGGGTCGAAACGGAAAAATATATTATTTAATTTTGTAGCGGGTTAAGTAAGTAAGTTCGTATGAGTCAGTGACCAACTCTGGTGACGGAGTTTTTAGGCCACCTTAAGGCCTCCGCCATGGCTTAACGACTTAAATAGCCGGGACCGACAATTTAACGTGCCCTCCGAAGCACGGAAGCGCTCAGATGAAAATGCCATTGGCGGTCACCCATCCACTTACAGACCGTTTAGAACGTTGCTTAACTTCGACGATCTATCAAGAACGACTAAGCAAGCTCGACCACGAGCGCTTCATTTACACATTTTGGTACGAAACAGAAATAAAATATCTTCGGGTGGAACCTATGGGTTGAAAAAGAAATACACCATTAGTATGAGTGGCCAAACTTGGTGACAGGGTTTTTAAGCCACCTTAATCTTATCTCCGTCGCGACTCTCAACTCGATCACCAAAGCTTACCATCTCATACGAATTCACCTTTGTCGGTTCAAAGAATTTATCGATATCACGAAGATACTTAGACTAGCAGACCGACCTCTCACCGAACATCTCTTACCTACAATAGGTATACTATATCAACTTGTAAGTAGTATCGGTGCACCAAGAAGCTGAAATCCTAGAATCGAATATATTCTTATCAAGAAAACAGGTCGGGGTGAATGTCCCCGTTATTGAAACTCGCTGGCAGCTATTTGTAAATACGCGCGGATTTGGGAATATATCGACTCTTGGGACACGGACGCAAATGGCTGGGAAATGGTATTGAACGCGGTTTTGGTGTCATTTAGTAGCTACTGTTTACACGAAAGCTAGATAACTGTATGACACTCAACAAATATTTAGTGAGTGAAGAAAATTGGAACTATAACAACTCCCCCATGAGACCCCGTTTCAATAATAAACGTTTATTGTATCAAATGTGGTCATGTAGTATTTGGTATTTTGTATTTTGACTTGCTATGACTACCCCCTTAGACATCTTCAAAGGATCTTGAACTGTCTATATAGATCTGGGAAGGCTATTGTGTTTTTGGGATACAGTACATGTTCATAATAATATATCAATAGTTGATTGTTTACTGCTCTAGCTGAATCTACAAAAAAATCAACAATCACACGTGAATAGTACGATTAGTATGAGGATTTTTAGTATGACGACCTCTGTAGTGCAGTGGGCGAAGGTCCGCTTGCGACGCAGGTTTGCGGGTTCGATCCCCGCCGCGGGACAAATGTTTGTATAATGTTTGTATACTCTCTCGGGTGTATAGTATAGTATGTTTTTTCAAACAAAAGTATATGTATAAGTAGTCATAAATTACCCATAACTCTGCTTACTTTGGGACTAGATGATGCTGTGTGAAAAGTCCAGCATTATTTATTTATTTTCTTATTTATGGCACAACGTCCATTTTCCACATCCATTACATGCTAGGACTGCATTGCCCAATAAAAGAAATAACATTTAGGCCTGTAATAAAATTGTAAGTATTAAACTTTAGTCACGAATAAAAGGCTATTAACCAGACCTTTGTAGTTCTAGACTGTAATTACAATAGCGTTTCTGCAATAAACCGAAATCAGTTCACAAAATACAAGGAGCAGCGTGCTTCTTACGATGTACAGTCAGCCACAGATGGATGTGCCTGTGTGCGTAATAGGTACTAATTAAGCGTGTTCATAAATTATATCAGAGAACTCTAGTGTCAAGTAAAACCTAACATAGGATTTAAGACACTACTAACCAGAACAAATGTAATCTTTTTAACAATAAACACTATCTATCTATGTAGGTGCCTATACATGTTTATTGAAGTAAAAACTTCTTTTCGCGTTTGACAGTTTTGAAATGAGAAAAAATTATTTGATTCTCGAAAAGGTCACGTGCGAGTCACGTGACTGCTCACCGACACCGGGTTATTTTTTAAGTTTAGAACCGTCAAGTTTTCACTTCTGCTGGCACTCCTGGAGTGCCACTGTTTTTTTTATTTCAGTCTTAATAAGATAAATTACAATAACTATAAAAAAAATGAAATGCGTTATAATCGCGAAGTTTCAAAGAATGAAATTAATTGATTAGTTGAAGTGATTGGATTGAATAGTATCTGTTAGCTTTTCCAGTACTTTACATCGTGTAATTCCTAAGCAATCAATATCCTTTATTAAATACATAAATAATGCTGGACATTTCACACAGCATCATCTAGCCCCAAACTAAGCCAAGCTTGTACTATGGGAACCAGATAACTGATATACCTACTACTTATATACTTTTTGTTTGTAAATACATACATATTATACATAGATAGAAACACCCAGACCCGAGATAAATATTTGCAGATCATACAAACATTTATCCCGCCGCGACCACAAGATAATAAAGATTCTAGTTTTTTATGTAACTGATTTGAATCTTTAGTGGGTGACTGTACCTAGTGAATAATGCGGCAATCGTGTCCAGACGCCATACGAGCTGCTAAACTCACTTCAGATTCAATAAACCCTAACTCAATAGGACAGAGTCCAAAATCGAACCACCAAATGTTTCCGGGCAAAATCGCGATCCAAAAATGTTTTCCACTCGTTTCACAAGCGCTCTTATTACTCTGATATAGAGTCGAGAACTAAACGTCTACCTGATTCATAATATTGAGCTTTACCCCATTGTGATAAAGACGACATTGGAATAGAAAAGGTGGGTTATTCAGATCGCGAAAACGACATGTGTTTTCCCGTTGGATGAGATTAATCGGAATATTAATATTGCGAGATGGGATTTCTTTTTGTTGGAAAGATATTAATCTGTTTAATATTGTAATCATAAGAGCCTTCGGGCATCTAATATTGATATCAATCTACCTGCCGTTGTTCAAAGATTATGTTTATTTGATTGGCTAGCACGAGTTTGCTTAAACAAGATCTATGAGACCCATGTTCGCCTCGAGACACAACTCTAGATTCCATCTAATATTTTTTGCTTCAAATTCAGGCATCAATTAAATTTTGCACTAAGCACAGATAGGTTTATCATCATCGACACAACACAAAAAAACCTAAGCAAAAAAACCAACATAATAGTTATAAAATCCGAGAGATTCAAACATTTTGGACGAAGCCAAACATACAAAAAATCGTCACAATAAAAAAGAGACAACAAAATAAACAGGCGCGCACTTAAATCAAATATTTGTTTTCTGTACCTGTCACAATCCGCTCGTAAACAAAATGGAGCGCAAAATAACGTTGAAGGTACAACTCGCCTATTTCTTTTATGTTCTCTATAAAAAGCCACTGCGTCCTAGAAAGACAATGACATATTACTTGTCCACCGAACATTACGTTTGTACGGTCAAAAGATAATCAGTGTTTCTTAAGCTTTTGCGATCACAGCAAGATTGTTGACTATTGCGTTATTTCTGATACTGATAATAATTATTTCCAATGTTAACAAATGCAGAAGCTAACATTTCCTAGACGAATAATCAGTTACATGTCCAATAAATCAGATTTTTTTTAATTATTTTCAAATATTTTGAGTTGTGTCGTTCTTGTGGCAGGAACTTTTTTTCAATATTTTTTGAATTGTGACAAAAATAATGTAAATAATAATTGAAAATCTTACTTACTAAAGCGGCTGTTACACAAGAAGAGTTTTTCGCACGCGAGCGGCGAAAAATCGTATGCGATTATCCCTCGGCAAAACTCGCCATTCGAGTCTCGCCTGCGGTTGTTTACATTTTGACAGAAACTCGTAAAAAAGACTACTTTTAGTAGAAAGCTTAAATAGCGAGAATCGTATTATTTATATACACTAGGCGACCATATTATTGCCTAGAAGAAATCGCCCCTCGCATGCGAGAAACTCTCCTTGTGTAACAGCCGCTTTACCTACCTAATAAACAATTTATGACATGCAAGAAGCATGTTTATGTATTATGTCGGTCATATAACTTACGCTAACAGTACCTAATTCAATATAGTGCGTTATTGACAGTTATAATGTAATCGCATCACATTTCATATTTCATTATGACAGTTATTGAGCTAATTTAATCAGCAAAGCCTTGCTGAATATTGTGAATTTAGCGTTATGGACTTAGTACCTGAAATTCCTGATAATAATTATTTATTTATCTATACAATACCTAAAACCCGGTATTTTGTAACTACTAAAAAATATTTAAGGGCAGTTGCAGCAGATGCAGAAAATAATAATGGATGGTCCGATTTTTTTGTTTCCTATTACAAAGTTGTCGAGGATTGTTGTCAACAAAAACCTAACAAATTTTATGAAAACTGCACAAATAAGTGCTACATACAACACTCGCGTACGCACTCTCATTTTAACTATGCTCTCGTATCATCCCCAGTCAGTAAAACCGCATCAGCATAAATAAATCCATGTCTGACTCGTCTCGTCTCCTTTTTAGGTTATAATTTTTTTTCTCTTTTTTTTTATTTTAACTACATAAATGTCATCAGTAACAGACACCGAGACCATGTTCAAGTTTTGGTAATTAAAAAATTGGGGTTGATTAGATAGATAGAAACGACTCCATATCTACATATACAATACAATAGTATTATTAATTAATAATACTAAGTTGTGTTTTAAGATTTGTTTTTGTTTGATGTTTAAACATTTTTTTTTGTAGATTAAAATGAACTAATTAAACCAGTAGGGATCGTTGAAAACAATCTACAGCTATATGTACATTAGTTTTGGGTTTAAAAATATATACATCCAAAGCTTACAGGATGCTGCCGAGTATATCTACAAAGGCATCATCTTCACGGTGGCTTTAGTCCATTACGTCATGCAACAAATTTGGCCTCGATCCCATAGTCTTCGAGCTTACCCGCTTATCTAGCTAACCATCATCCGTAATTTGAGTCTTGGATCTAGTAAATCATGATTCCTTCAAGGAAATTAAATATGCATTGATATAAAATCAAGCAACTCTCACATGACTACGTCACTTATTTGCCAACATTTGCGTAGGTATATATATATATTTTTATGATGAATGGGTCAGCTCTTGACCTCGAAACTTACATAGGCAAGAATGGGGTCTACGATGGAACGAGCCTATCCAGAAGGTGCCTATTAACTCTCTTCTTAAAAACAACAGGGTCATAGCACAGGACGCTGGAAGCTATAGGAAAGTCCTAGGCGAACATACTCAAGAAGACCAAGGTCATCAGTACCAATGACATTTTCTACATCATTGCTCAATACTCCAGTGTTTTATTCCGAAATAAATAAAGTTTTTTGTAATAATTTTTGTTTTACGACAATCACACGGAGTTCAAATCTATTATATTTCCTAGGAATATACCTAGATGCTGTTTGCGTTGAGTTTCCCAGCGATAGAATTCCATTTTCAATTGAAATTCACTCTTGGAACACAGTTTAATAATAATTAGGTACGATTGTGGTCTGTGAGCTGCATTCCTAGAACACAATGTCTACACACATAGAAATCATCCGAAACGAATCTTGCCAAGTTCCGAAATAGTCCACATTGTTGATCTATGATTTGTGATCTTTCGCCAAGCGTGATTGTGCCACGCACTCTGAGCGGGAACCATTGTCTCTGTTTTATGATTTCCTGGTACTTTGTGGAAAATTGGACATAATAACAAAAACAGCTGACTAACTGTCCTTCCTTGAAAGTAAGATTTTACCCGACTAACAGACAGCACAAGGGATAGTTGCAAAATTTTAGAAGTGTGTACTAGCTCACTTTTTTAATGGTAGAGACATGTACGGGAGTTTCAGTCGGCAGTATAGAGCAACTAACCTTGGTCTCATCAATCTAGCCGGGTCCAAGATTTGCCTCCTGATCGCACTGAGAAATCACCGTAACTTAGGTCCATAGGGTGCTGTCACTGCAGGTTCTGAGATTGTGTGTCTTTGTATGAAGGTTCAAAAGGAGATCTTAAGAGTTTGGGATCACTAACACGGCACTTGTGCGGAGACACGAATAATTGCGCGCGCGTGTAGTCCGTAAGACGTCGAACCAGACTGGCTACTTGTCGCCGTTTTCGAAATCAAAAACTAGGCGTCACTCATATAGCAGCCAATAGAATTGAAAAAAGATAGGTTTGACCTACCCTCAAGATTGTGTTTTCTGTATTATGCCACCCACATTAGAAAATGAAAGAAGAAATTTTAACGAAAACATTATAACTCTGTTCCGCTATGGAACATGCCGCTCACCTTAAAAGAACGTGGTTGCTTTTAACATACTACATAATATAAACGAGTTGTAAACTGCAATTACACTATATCTACTTATTGAAAATTCTAACAACTTATTTTTAAACACTTATCTACTATTTACAACAAAATAACAAAGTTACATTGTATTTAATTTAAAGGAATGGGGCAGATTTTCACTACCGGTCTCTTAGTAAAAGAGTTACCCATTCGCAGAGTTACAGTACGAGTTATATTATCCGTACCTGGATGCAACGCATGCACCCGTGCCAATTTCCATTGTAAAACGGGTATATTATCATCGCGCACCACAACAATCATGCCTTCACTGATCGGAGGTCCGCGATTATGAAACCATTTATGAGTTTGTTGAATCTCGTGTAAATATTCACGACTCCACCTTTTCCAAAAATGTTGAGTGCATTGTTGCACCCACTGCCAACGATTTAGCCTATCAGTATTGAAGTCAGTCAATGAAATATCTGGTAGGGCCGTGAGCGGTCCTCCCACTAAAAAATGCGCCGGAGTCAACGGTTGTGGATCCGATGCATCCGAGCTTAGAACGCATAGAGGGCGCGAGTTCAAAACTGCCTCGATTTGACACAGCAAAGTGTGCATTTCATCGTACGTTTGAGTACGAGTACCAATTACGCGATGTAAATGATGCTTAAAGCTTTTAACGCCTGCTTCCACTAACCCACAGAAATGTGACCCGGTAACAGGTTGAAAATGGAATGTCAGGTTTTGCTTTAGAACTTGTTCATGTAATGACCTTTGAACTGCGTCCGAGTTTAAGAATGCATACAACTCCCTGAGGTAATTATTACAACCTACAAAGTTCTTTCCATTGTCGGAATAAATATCGGTACATAAACCTCTGCGAGACGTGAATCGTCGTAAAGCCGCGAGGAAAGATTCTGTTGTAAGATCAGAAACTAATTCAAGATGTATCGCTTTAACACTCATGCAAACAAATACTGCAACGTATGATTTTATAATTTTAGCATTTCGAACCTTATTCGCACGAACGTAAAATGGACCGGCATAGTCAACAGCTGTTTTTATGAAAGGACGCGTTGACTGTGTGCGTACGCTCGGCAGCGGAGCCATACGCGGCTGTGTGTGTGTGGGTCTCGCGCGAAAACACGGAACACACTTATGTATTCGCTGTCTAACTATATCCCGCCCGGATAAAATCCAATATTTTTGTAGTAACAAATATTGCGTGGACTGCGGACCTGCATGCAGGTGTGTGACATGAGCATCATCGATTATTAACGTAGTTAAGTGATGTTTCTTCGGAAGTATCAATTGATGTTTTGATTCGAATGAAAGCAATGATTTATGCAAACGTCCACCCACACGCAACAAATTATCCTTATCTAGAAATGGTGATAAGCGCTTTAATTGATTGCTCGGCGATTTACCATTTGAAATGTTTTTAATATCGTCTACGAAAATAGACCTCTGGACTATACCTATAATCTTTTTTAAAGTTGAATTATACTCGAGCACCGATATGTGTCGAGGGAAGGCAACCTGTGATTTTTTACATTTGTTGTAGAAACGAAAAATGTAGGTTACTACACGAATGAGTTTTCCTAGCGATGAAAATTTTGAAATAAATTCCGGTTCTTCAACGACTCTTTCTATTGAAGACGGATGCGCAAGAAGAGGAAGACTGCGCTTTTCTTCATCAGTATTGATTTTTTTATTGAGTACCGGCCAAGTATTTGGCTCGGTCTGTAGCCAGCTAGGGCCCTGAAACCACAAAGTATGTTCAACAAATACCGCGGGCAACATCCCGCGGGAAGCCGAATCAGCAGGGTTGTCGAACGACGGAACATGCCGCCAACAACTGGAGGGTACCCGTGTCAGTATGTCACTAGTACGATTGGACACAAAAGTTTTCCATTCATGTGGTGATGAGCGTAGCCATGCTAACACAATCGTGGAGTCGGACCATGCGTATACATGATCGAAGTGAATTCGGTCGCCGTAGGCGAGCATGACCTTACTTATCAACTTAGAGAGAAGCACCGCTGCCATGAGTTCTAATCGCGGGATGGACAATCGTTTTAGAGGTGCAACCCTTGTTTTTGCCAAAACAAGGGAGACCCGAGTTTGATTGTCGTTACATTTACACCGAATGTACACACACCCGGCATAAGCTCGTTCAGACGCGTCAGCAAAACCATGCAATTCAATAGATATTGTTTTAGAAAAGATATGACGCGGAAAAACACACTGCGATAAGAGTGGAAGTTGCTTGATAAAGCTCATCCACGCGTTAACGATGTCAACAGGCGGTGATTCATCCCATCCAGTACCTGCGATCCAAAGTAGTTGCATTAAATGCTTAGCGTACAATATTACCGGAGATAAGAAACCTACCGGATCGTAGATTTTTGCAATTTCAGACAACATCACGCGTTTTGTACAGTTTGAGTTGGATGTTTTAACTGTAAAGGAAAAACTATCCGAACTAGGGTTCCATTGTAGGCCGAGAACCTTAATCGATGGATCTTTTTCTACTTCCGCAAAAGATAAGGCTTCAGGCCGCTCACCATGAAAATCCGAGGGCACCGCGGCGAGTATCGCCGGCGAGTTACTATGCCACTTGCGCAGCTCAAATCCTGCGCTCGCACAAATACCGATCAGCTGTTGCAGCAAATTGAGCGCTTTCACCTCACTATCCTCCCCTGAAACAATGTCGTCGACAAAAACATCTCGCATCAGAACTGCGGCCGCCAGAGGGAACCTTTTAGCTTCATCATGTGCGAGTTGACGTATCACACGTAACGCTGTGTGTGGAGATGAACTGATGCCGAACACGACGACGCGCAATCTATAATCTCGAATAGGTAAGTCAGGAGATGGCCGCCAAACTATCCTCTGATAATCCCAATCTGATTTACGAACTGCAATGTTGCGATACATATGTTTTATATCAGCTGTAAAAACTATTTTGTGAACACGAAAATTAAGTAAGATGTCCACTATGTCAGAGTGCAACTTTGGACCCGTGAGCAAAAGATCATTTAATGATTTCCCGTTAGTGGTTTTACAAGCGGCGTCGAATACCACCCTCAACTTAGTGGTTTCACTAGATTCTTTGACCACGCAGTGGTGCGGAATATAGTAGTGTGAGTTTTCGTCGTAAGACGGAGGATCACAAAGTTCCATTTGATTTAAATCGACATACTCCTGAAGACACGCGTGATAGTCCTTTTTAAGGGACGGATTGCGTTCTAAGCGATATTCTAACTTGCGAAAGCGAGCGAGAGCAATGTCGCGTGATTGACCTAGTATAGGTGCATTTTTAAATGGAAGCGCCACGACATATCGACCTTGATCATCACGTAAATGAGTATTTTCGAAGATCGATTCACATTGACGTTCGTCGGGGGTGAGAGTTTTCTCCTCGGGAACTGCCTCCAGCTCCCAAAAACGTTGGAGGTCGCTGTCCTCGAAAAAGGAGCTATGACACACCTGGAGTGGAGACGGAGTAGGACTAACATCGAAAAATGCTTTTCCCATCAATAAATATCCGAAAATGCTATTCATAGCAATCGGCGCATCAGGACGACCCTTAACAATATTTCCCAGCAAAACATGGGAAAGTACATCGGCACCTAACAACATTTCAACAGGCTGAGCATTATTCGCGTTGAAATAGGGGTCGGCTAAATTTAAATTTTGAATGTGAGGCCACGCTTCAATAGGTAGAGGAATTTTTGGAAATTGCGAAAACAATTTCGGCAAGATTAGAGCTTCGACCGCGACGGCTGGGTGCTCCGAACCACGCGGAGTAACGACACACGAAACTATTCCTTTCGGTTGAATCGGCTTCTCCTCCCCAATCCCAAACACAGGAATACCAACATACCTAGAAGTTAAACCTAGGCGCTTCGAACATGCCTCCGTCATAAAACTCGCCTGACTACCAGTATCAATCAAACAACGAACCGAATGACTTGTTGAACCAACGCATACATTGACGATTGCCGTAGATAGCATAACTGTATATTTCCTAACTAACGGCGCAATGGACGACTCGCCACTCTCGCGCATCGCATGATTCACGTTAGTCGGTTGCATTGGCATGGCGGTGCGGTCGGGATCGACCGGAGTCGTAGGTTCCTCCGTAGGAGGGAAAGAGACGGGGCATGCTGAATTCGAATTCATCGGTTTAATTTCAAAATGCAGCAATGAATGATGTCGTTTATTGCACGTTTGACATGAATAGTTCGACCTACAAACTCTTAAGTCGTGACCTACATGTAAACAATTGTAGCACACATTTTTATTTTTTACAAATTTCTGTCTGTCATTTGGAGACATATTTAAAAACTTTGAGCATTTTGTTAAGATGTGCGAATCGTTACACAAAATGCAACGCTTGTCATTTTGAACATCGGAACATTCTGTAACGGCAAACGTCTGTCTCGGTACAAAACCGTTTGCTTTCGAGAAACCCGAACTACCGCCGCCAGGGGCGCCACCGCCGCTGCTGGCCCGGTATGAATTCGCGCTGGTTGCGCGGAACCTACCCTCAACACTTTTTGAATCGTTACTCGACATAATTTCGAATGTAGAAATCTCCTGTTCCAAGAACGTTATAAGTACATCTACGGAAGGTATATCCGATGATTTAGTGAGCGATAACTCGAAGCGCTTACGAACTGTATGTGGTATCTTACGTAGTAAGATGTTCAACAAAATGAAACTCCATTCTTGGACAGGAAAGTTCATCATTTCGAGTGCTTTAATATTTTCCATGTAAACATTCACTAGTTTACGTAAACTCAAATTCGACTCGTTAGCACACTTTTCGATATCAAGAATGCGATCTAAATGCTTCGAAGCAATGATCCTACGGTTCTCGTACCTATTCGTAAGTATGTCTAACGCGACACTATAATTTTCATCTGTGATTGGAATTGATTTTATTAAATTATGAGGTTCATTTTTTAATGTTAACAATAAATACCTAAACTTTTCTGCTGATGTGTAGGCATCATTGTTGTGGATAACGGCACGATACAAATCGTAATATGAGGGCCAATCGGTAGATTCCCCACTAAAAGTTGGCAATGGCAACGTGGGCAATTTGTTGAGGCAATGATTTTGCGCATGAGGTAACGATTGAGTAGGGATCCGACTCATACGTCTCCCTTCCTGATCAGCTTCTTTGAATTTATTTACATGCACAAGAATTGCGTAATAACAATCGCTAAAATCATTACGAATTTTTAACTGTTCTTCTTTGTTAAAAGTTTTTAACTTCATTAAAGCCTTTTCAATTTTAGCTTGAAGTTTACCAAACTTCCTTTGTTGAGAAATAAGATCGGATGATCGTGATTTAAATTGTAAAATATCAGTAGTAGAAAAAAGCAACGTTCTCTTAAGATCTTCCAAGATAATATCGCGTTCGAAAATATCTTGTTCGATAGCCGAATCGTCCGCCATTTTGCGTTACAAAGATGGCAATGGAAAATTCCTAAAAAAAGTACGTACACGTAGTGTAGCAAGGGGCAATAAAGACGACACAATCTGGAGGAATCAAATCCGTGATCGAAGGATCAAAACTATGTACGGGAGTTTCAGTCGGCAGTATAGAGCAACTAACCTTGGTCTCATCAATCTAGCCGGGTCCAAGATTTGCCTCCTGATCGCACTGAGAAATCACCGTAACTTAGGTCCATAGGGTGCTGTCACTGCAGGTTCTGAGATTGTGTGTCTTTGTATGAAGGTTCAAAAGGAGATCTTAAGAGTTTGGGATCACTAACACGGCACTTGTGCGGAGACACGAATAATTGCGCGCGCGTGTAGTCCGTAAGACGTCGAACCAGACTGGCTACTTGTCGCCGTTTTCGAAATCAAAAACTAGGCGTCACTCATATAGCAGCCAATAGAATTGAAAAAAGATAGGTTTGACCTACCCTCAAGATTGTGTTTTCTGTATTATGCCACCCACATTAGAAAATGAAAGAAGAAATTTTAACGAAAACATTATAACTCTGTTCCGCTATGGAACAAGACATATCAAAATCATTTGTTGCATTAGACCCCTCGCAAACTATAGACTTTCTATCGGCCGATGGTTGAGACGGAATATACTTCGGCTCGTAATGTATGGAGAAGTATCCGTCTCAACTATCGGCCGGTAGAAAGTCTGTAGTCTGCGGAGGGTCTAACTGTTGTAGATTTTACATTCCTTTCCTTCGAAATTATGAAGCTTGCACAGCAAAAATGAAAACTTACACAAAAAAGAACATTCGGGAACCTGTAAACCTGAGTATCACTAGAATGTAGTTAGTTTCAATGAAATAACTTGACAAGTCTCAGGCATTCTAGTTGAAATGAGAGTGGACCAACTCGAATTATGTGGACGAGATTGTTATTCTGTGGAGAGAGCCGCACAACTACAATTATTTGGATTGTCTACCGCAGAGCTAGTTTTGGTTACGTCACTGGTTTATTCCATTATTTAGATCCGCTGGCGTTAAAGCTTCCCTTTAACAATGTCTACAAGTAGAAAAATAAATACAGCTGAAGCAAGGCAGACATCAAAAGAAAAGACTCATTTGACTTTTTTTATTATTAAATACTAGCTGTCCGTCGCGGTCACTCGAGACAACTTCACTTTCCCGGGATAAAATATAGCCTATGTTCATCAGGGATAATGCAGGAAGTGGTAAAATAACTTTTCAAATCGGTCCAGTCGTTTCGGAGCCTATTCATTTCAAACAAACAAACAAATCCTCTTTATAATATTAGTGAAGACTAAATAAGGTTCGCTCTCCCCTGGTACCGGGATCAGATTTCATTTGCCTCTGATCCCGAATAGTTTTGTGTTGTAATCTCGGGATGATGAAATATTTTTTTCTCTGATCACGGTATTACTTTTATTCTGTGATCCCGGTATCACAGAAGATTATTTATTAAATTAAATGAGATGAATCCCTTGCACCCTTGCTTATGCTTCTACTCAATTGACCACTTTTTGGCTAACAGATATCAGTTTATTGTAATTCATATTTTTTTTTTTATGTGCCTATACTTATTTTTTTTCTTTGTTATTGTTTGTTTTATGTTTTACAATAAAGATATATTGTATTGTATTGTATTGTTTATTATTTTTATTTTATTCAATTGTGTTTAGAATTGTTTTGTTTTAATATGCCTGTCATACGATTAAATGAATAAATTCAATTGTGTTATTTTGATTTGAAGTTAGAATTTTATTTTTAATGATAATTTATTTTTATTTTTAATGTATGTATTTTAATTTAATTTTGTAATGAAATGTGTGATTGTACCTCAATTAAGCGAAGTTCAAACACAATTATGTATTGTTATTGAATAAATTACATAAATGAAATATATTATTTCAGCAGTTCGAGTTTGTTCCTACTTTCTGTGTTCATTCTAGTGTGAAACGACAGAGGTCTAACTAAAATTGTATTCTGAAAGTACGAACTATTATACCGATTGCCGAATTGTTTGACCGCGATGTTGACGTTCGTTCCGGGATTATGCAAATGGACGTTGTAATTCTGCTTTGGTATTTTAAATGCCGCTATCTGTCGGAAAATAAAATAAACTTCGTGGCGCTTGGAATAGTTTTCGGTTCGGACATTGTTTAAAAACTAGTTGACGACCTCCGTGTCGCAGTGGGTGAAAGCCCGCTTGGGTCGCAGAAGGTTGCGGGTTCGATCCCTGCGGGATAAATATTTGTATGATCTGCAAATATTTATCTCGGGTCCGGGTGTTTCTATGTATAATATGTATGTATTTACAAAACAAAAGTATATAAGTAGTATATCAATTATCTGGTTCCCATAGTACAAGCTTTGCTTAGTTTGTTTGTTTGGGGCTAGATGATGCTGTGTGAAATGTCCAGCATATTTATTTATTTATGCCCAGCAGTGGGCTAGATCAGGCTGTGCATGATGATGATGCCAAATATGAACACGTGCCTCTAAAAACCCACCTCAAACAATAAAATAAATAATGCTGGACATTTCACACAGCATCATCTAACCCCGAACTTAGCAAAGCTTGTACTATGGGAACCAGATAACTGATATACTACTTACATGTACTTACTATTACTTATTACTACTTGGATCGCTTGGGGATACAACAATGTTTTGTATATATTTATTCCTTTATCTCACAGATAATACAAAGAGCAATAAGCCATTGTTCAAAGCTCATGAACAATGATTCAAATGAAACATTCTTCCATTTATAACAATTATTACCACAGTACAGAACTTTAGGAAGCAATAATGTCTTCACGGTGCTGCGGACTGTAGGAAATAATACCTGGTGTATAGAAGCGTTACTGCATTTATCTAATTATGTTAACAATTACAATAATGAAAATGAAAAAATATTTATTTCAGCAAACATACACAGTGTACAAAAAAACATTCAGGCACACGGCACAGGGTTTGGTGTTGCCGTAGCTTAAAATGTATTATTCAGTTCTATATCAACGGTCTTCACACTACGCAATCTTTATCGTGAAAACCAGGTCGGTAGCTGCCGCACACCGGGAACCGACGTAATGTTACGAATCCTGACCATGTATTTTTAATTTCGGCAAAATTTAAGCATTTTATTCGCACTTAGAGCTCTTAGATGTGAAGGAAAATGTTGTGAGGAAATTAAATATGATTTCAATTAACTTGCAATGGTAAATTCCGCAAAATCTTGGCATGTGTGGCATGTGCTCAATACACATAAAAGATTTTCTGTCTACACAACTAGACAACATAGGATCCCGTTTCATTTCCTATGAGCTTGGATTATCTTAGGAACCTTTGTAAAATCGTTGAGTTTCACATCTACTGCAGAATAATCACCTCACAGTGCTACGGTCTGTAGTTACGGTTTAGCTAAGTGGCTGCTACACTGCTACGCCGTAGCTAAGTGCTACGGAATGGCTACGAACCCTGAGAATATAAAATTATCACTTTTGTCGGAAATAATTATCTCTCTTTCTCACTAGATCAGGTTATTATTTATTTTATTTTAGTTTTAGTCTTAAGAAAAACAACATTCTAAGAAATGGTTATTTTTTTGTGGACATGCTATTATTATTGTTATTGTACTTACTACAGTAATTATTATTTTACTAGCTGCACTCCCGTGGATAAAAAATTGCTTATGTCCTACCCTGGGGCACAATCTTTAACCATGCCACAGCCTAATCTGTTCAGCGGATTGGGCGTTAAAGGGTAACAAACAGACAGACAGAGTTACTTTCACATTCATAATAGTATATTAAGCATGGAAGTATGTATTTGGTCGTGTTTCTGATTACCTACCTCCATATACACTTCAAACAGATCTTGACAGATTGATCTGAGAGAAAGTCTACGATGCTTTGAGGATGCGTTCCTGTACGTTTATGTTTTATTAAAGAGAGCTACTTTTTGCCTTTTCTATGTATACCTTGGATGAGATGAAACAGTGTTTTTCACTTCGTAATAAAATAGCCAATCGGGGTCAGATCGTTCGTGTATCGAAGCCTTGAGCGCTGGCCTCAATCTGGGAGCAATGGAACCGATCCAGGACGTCCTGGTTGCCCTTTGTACAGAATACAAAATGGAACGTGTAGCCTTGCTTATTGACGAAGTTTATAAAACTTGTTCTAAAACCTAGTCCGGCGTTCCCCGCCGCGGGATAAATGTTTGTATGATCTGCAAATATTTATCCCGGGTCTGGGTGTTTTTATGTATAATATGTATTTATTTACAAACAAAAAGTATATGAGTATCAGTTACTGGTTCCCATAGCTTAGTTTAAGTTTATAAGATTTAAGGTTTAAGCCATTGACACGAGAGAAGAAGATAGCTTAGTTAGTGATACTGTGTGAAATGTCCAGCATTATTATATAAAAATAAATAAATAAACTGTCAAAATGTATGATTATTCTTGGTCTACTCCGAGAAATAACTTTATGTCACGTTTTATGGTACGGCTGTTACCGCCTTATTAATTAGAAAACCCTAATTCTAGCTAAATCCGAGACTGCTCTCAGAACTGTTACTTCTTGGAGTAACATGATCCCTGTTATTAATAAACACGAACTTGGTTGGGATTAGAGCTAATCCAAAGCATAAGGCAGTAGTAGGTCAAATCTGTATTAATAAATAAAGACCAAGGAGGAAATAAGCTAATCCGACGCTGCTCTCGGAGCAAGAGTTACGCCTAGGTGCAACCTAGTATAGAGATGGAGTAAGCATACTCTATCATGAATTTTGACATTTTACTTCATAATATTCATGTCATATCCAAAAAAAGGTTGTGCAAATAGGATGGATATGTTGATGGTTTGAGGAAAAATTTAATGAGGTTGGATGGATACCAATTACGATAAATGGGGCGAGTGAAAATTTACAATATTCGTACAATTTCATTTTATGATCTCGAAGAAACTGAATTTAAAATCCAAGTAAGTATAGATTTTGAGGTAAAACATCATTTAGCATAAGCAAGAAACAAAAAAACAGTTAAAAATGACTAAACACAGTAAATACTTTTTTTATGACTAAAAACTTTTTGGTCAATATTCACGTGACCAAAAATTTGGAGAAGAATAAAACCTCTAACCTCTTTGAATAAAACAGATTATCAAATACAAATTATTGTCTATCTCTGTCATTCATATAATTAGAGACAGAGACAGACAATATTTTGAATGATAATAATATTCGTTCATTCACTCGTTTATATTTTAAAATTTATGGGTTGCCATAACGCGCGCGCTAGTCCCGATGCAAGAAATGTATTACTGATTCGAGATAACTTCCGATTTATTAATAACCTTAAACTCATCATGTTACTCCAAGAAGTAACAGTTCTGAGAGCAGTCTCGGATTTAGCTAGAATTAGGGTTTTCTAATTAATAAGGCGGGATGAGTTTAAGGTTATTAATAAATCGGTAGTTATCTCGAATCAGTAATACATTTCTTGCATCGGGACTAGCGCGTGCGTTATGGCAACCCATAAAATTTAAAATAAAAACGAGTGAATGAACGAATATTATTATCATTCAAAATATTGTCTGTCTCTGTCACTAATTATATGAATGACAGAGATAGACAATAATTTGTATTTGATAATCGGTTTTATTCTTCTCAAAATTTTTGGTCAAGTGAATATTGACCAAAAAGTTTTTAGTCATAAAAAAAGTATTTACTGTGTTTAGTCATTTTTAACTGTTTTTTTGTTTCTTGCTAATGCTACATGATTTTTTACCTCAAAATCTATACTTACTTGGATTTTAAATTCAGTTTCTTCGAGATCATAAAATGAAATTGTACGAATATTGTAAATTTTCACTCGCCCCATTTATCGTAATTGGTATCCATCCAACCTCATTAAATTTTTCCTCAAACCATCAACATATCCATCCTATTTGCACAACCTTTTTTTGGATATGACATGAATATTATGAAGTAAAATGTCAAAATTCATGATAGAGTATGCTTACTCCATCTCTATACTAGGTTGCACCTAGGCGTAACTCTTGCTCCGAGGGCAGCGTCGGATTAGCTTATTTCCTCCTTGGTCTTTCTTTATTAATACAGATTTGACCTACTACTGCCTTATGCTTTGGTAATCCAAACCAAGCTCCATGCTCTAATCCCAACCAAGTTCGTGTTTATTAATAACAGGGTTAGTGTTTAACCCTAGACACCTGATTCAAGATTTGTATCATCCACTACGGCCCTAAGACTCGAAAAAAAATAATTCTGTGTGTTAAATAATATTATCATTATTATTGATATGTATATTATACGAGATATGTAAGAACTTATTCAACAGGAAAATAGAGGCTGACAAAACACGTGTCTACTAATAAGGGCGACCTGTACGAAGCGATATCAATAAAAATGTTTTCCCCAACAATTGTGACAAACCGCCGGGTTTCTCGGTCAAGGATATTATTTCATGATTGAGCATTCGTCGTTTAAGCTTATAGAGAACACATGGTTTCTTCCCACTAAAAAAAAGTACCTAAGTTCATATCAATTAGTGGCCAGCTGGGGTGACGAAGTTTTTAGACCACTTTAAGATTGGGCGCACAGTCCAGCCGTGCCAAACTCGCCAAACCGAGAGAAAACTGCTGACGTCAGAAGCGAGAGGCATTTTCTGACGTCATCAGCATATTATCTACAGCTGGGTACACACCTAGCAGTGTATCACGTAACGTATCAGATACGGTATCAACCTGCAAGTGTGTACGTCTCGTCCACAGTCCTCGCGTATCTAGCTACGAGCTGCCGGATCCGCAGTGCTCGCGACGACGTCACGCCGCGTTCATATTCAGTTCGTTTGAAGCTCGCGCGTACGTACTCACTACACAAGCGGTCGTGACGCCGTCCACGAGCACACGGCGAGCCGCCGCCTGTGTTCGCAGTGAAATCGCCACTCGGCGGGTCACCGCGAGCTTACAGCGCTCCTCGCGCGAGCGGCTCGCAGCGGCTCGTGCCTACGTACTCACTTGATACCGTATCTGATACGTTACGTGCTACACTGCTAAGTGAGTACCCGGCTTATTATATAAAAATAAGTCGGGTTTTCCTTCCTGACGCTATAACTCCAGAACGCACGAACCGATTTCCACGGTTTTGCATTCGTTGGAAAGGTCTCGGGCTCCGTGAGGTTTATAGCAAAGAAAATTCAGGAAAAATTTCTGGTGGCGAAACGGAGTTCGCTAGGTTTTAGCTAGTAGTTTGGAACGGAGTTAGCGGTCAGCCATCCTGATCGTGTAGAACGTTGCTTAACTCCTGTGATCTATGAAGAAGCACGAGCGCTTTGCAATCAACTAATCACATGTATGTAAATATATTTTCTGTACCTATCTCTATACTATAATATTATAATGAGGACAGATTTGTTTGTTTGTTTGTATGTTTGTTTGTTTGAAATGAATAGGCTCCGAAACTACTGGACCGATTTGAAAAATTCTTTCACAAATAGAATGCTACATTATACCCGGTGAACATAGGCTATATTTTATCCCGGGGAAGTGAATTTTTCACGACGGATCGCGGGTAACACCGCGGCGGACAGCTAGTTTTATATAATTATAATTTTATACGGTAAAAACAGACCCAAGTCTTATTATCTTTAAAAAATAATATGGTCGAAAAAACCGCAGATTATTACAGAAATTAAACATTCATTGGTAATCCAATATTTGGTATCGGCTAATAGCCTCTGACGCACCAATTATCAGAATAACTACAGCCTTCGAAAAACCCGCATTGGAATTCAGACTTTATCCTAAATTGGATAAAGTGGAATTTGCATGTAAATATGGTGTAGCACGACACAGCATGGTCGTGCCGCATCGAGAAAAACGATTACGACGACCTCGGAGTGTGACTTTAGCGCTAGTTTTTCTTAATTTGATTTCTGAATTCGTTTTGGTGTACGGACACCTAGAGGACCTACCGGAGAGACCTACCGGAGTCTAAGATTAACAGGAAGAGAGTGCTTAGTAAACGGCAAGAACTAAATCGAAAGATCTATTTCTTGTCTTTTCTTGTTTTGTGTATTGCTTGTAGATTGCATGTAGGTGAGTAGGGATAGGCACAGAGGTTCCTAACTTCATAGCTCTGTCACCTACTTACCTCATACCTACTTTTGTATTTTTCTTTTTTGTACCTGTTCTCTGTATGTGTAATGTACCTGTGTCTGTGTGTTGGCAAATAAAGCTTCTATCTATCTATCTATCTATTTTCGAAATTTTCGTTCGGTAACCGTTAAATCAACTTAACCGATAAATATGAGCAAAAATGTGTGACGACTAGGGTTCCGTGGCCGAACGATAAGGCACTCCGGCTTTAGGAGGATCGTCTGATCGTTGCGGGTTCGAATCCCGTCGGAATCGAAAGTTAATAAGATTTTTCATTTCTCAAAGTTAATGTAACTTAGTAATGGCGTTATACTGTAAAAGATCGTATCGAAATGAAAACGAGCTTTTTTCCTAAACAGGTTAATCTGCCTTTGGGCTGCATTAGCCTACCTAATCTATAAATCCGCCGTTAAAAGCCTGCGGCTGAAAGAACCTCAATTCGGCCTTAATTTAGCCGAAAACTTGCTAAAAGCCAACGTCCTACTTTTACACGAATAAAACCGAGCATATAAATTCTGAAACAAGATAAAAATTGCATTTGGAATTCTAATTATAAACCATTTTAACCATTTCCCCAGCTTACACATAGTTTATTATTAATAACTAAGTTTTTTCTAAGTTTTTTTAGCTCTAATTATTTGATCTAGCATTTCGGATGGCTCTATTATTGCACTAAATATTGGCATACTCAGAGTTCCAAAATATTTTGTGAGTCAGCCAGGGAAATGCACATAAATCCATTGATGGAGATCAAAAGACATCATAGCTACACGACGCTTTATCTTGGGTATGGATGCATTATATGACGTCATCAGCATAATATCTACCGCATTTTATAAAATACGGCGCGTACGATGTGGGTTCAAATGTGGGAACATTCATTGTGATACGATTAATTCTAAATACGACGTTGGATGTGGGTTTAAATACGAGTTTTCATGTGACGAATTCAAAATATGCTTGCGATGCTGACAATGTGGTTGCACCTTGGATGGTTGCACAGTCCAGCCGAGCCGAACGCCGAACTGTCAATTCAATAGAGAAAATGCTGCTGACGTCAGAAGCGAGCCGCATTTTCTGACGTCATCAGCATTTTTTGTATAGAAAAATTACTGCGGCGCGTACGGCGCGGACAAGAAAAAAATACAAAATAGTTTATTTACCAAAATAATAATTACAACATTAAGAAAATGTACATGGGTAGTTACTTATGGTCCCCGCACTAGGCAAGCCTGTGTCGCGGGAGACCGGGAACAAAGAGTTTGACAATAAGTTAATTTATACCATTGTGACAGGACAAACAAATAAAAAGAAAATTAATTGAACAAAGCAGAAACAAAAAACAATGAACAAACAAAAATCAGTTACCTATAATAAAAAAAAAAAAAAAAAAAAAAAAAAAGAGTGCGATAGTTTAAGAATGGAACTCTAGAACTAACGCACTCTTGTCCGCGCCCTAGTAAACTACTGTAACTGTAATTTTTAGTGAATTGACGCTTGAATAACTTTACTTGTTTTAATTACTTATTTGCTCAGACTTAATCGAATGAGCAATCAAAGCACCATCACAACTTAAGTTAGCTTGTTTTGACTACCTAACGTACCTCGTCGTGACCGCACTCACAAGATGTTTAAATGAAAAGAAATATAATTATTTATGACTAGCTGCGCTCCCGCGGTATGATCCGCGATCCCGCGGGATTTTTCGAGATAAAAAGTAGCCTATGTCCTTGCCTGGGATACAACCTTTATCCATGCCAATTTTCAGCCTAATCTGATCAGTGGTTTTGGCGTGAAATGGTAACAAACAGACAGACAGATTTATAATATTAGTATGGATTTAGTTCGAATCTCAGACGTGCAACAATTTTTATTTGCGAAAATGTATTGTATTTGTACTCGTCTCTGACGCCTTAGACGTTTCAAAGAATCTTGAGAAGGAAGTACAGGTTAGTCAGAATCTGAGAGAATGTCTACCGAGCCTTGGGGATACACCATGATCCAGTTTTGTTTTGTTTATAAATAATAAATAAATAAATAATGCTGGACATTTCACACAGCATCATCTAGCCCCAAACTAAGCAAAGCTTGTACTATGGGAACCAGATACTAACTGATATACTGCTTAATTAATTTTTTTTGTTTGTAAATACATACATATCATACATAGAAACATCATATTATAAATAAGGTTAACCGCGAGCTCAACTAGTAAGTGTTTGTCACCTTCGCTGTCTCAGTGCGGCCGCAGCCTAAGATTGATTAGGGGTTTAAAGCGACAAAGTTACACACAAGTTTTGGGGACTTAAAATTAGTTAATAAAATACCCGAGTTAGTGTGAACACAATTAATCTACGCACACCTACTTGTAATATGTACAGTTGTATTGGTAAGGTCAGCGTCAAAAAGTTCATGAGCATTTGGTGTTTTTGAATTTTTATTCATTGGGTAGGTATCGAAATCCCCTTCGACCTTGTTTAAAAAACCCCTGCCTCACTCGGATGAGATGCTCAGGGGAATTTTACACAAAAAAGGTCTAAAAATCCCCTGAATCTATACTAATATTATAAAGAGGAAAGATTTGTTTGTTTGTTTGAATTGATTCCAAAACTACTGGACCGATTTGAAAAATTCTTTCACCATTACAATCCTACATTCAGCGTGGCAATGCCGCCAGTGTTTTGGGCACGCTTCCGACAGGCAGTGACCTGGATCAGTTGAGCTATCTATAGATCGTGTTTACGACGATCCTTAGATAGCTTGACTGATTCAATTGTATTTTGTAATTTTATGTACACTTAAATCAACTAGTTAATCTGGTATTATAAGAGTTATTTTCTAACAGGTTTTCATTAAAATCCTACACTATCCCTGATGAACATAGGCTATATTTTATCCCATTCCAATATCAAAATAGGATATTACAATTTTCATAGCAATTTTGAGGTTGCCATACTTAAATTTGACGCCCTTTTCCAGTGCCTTTCATGAGACAGATGCTATTACATCTCAACGCACTTCAGAACAATCTTGAATTGTGAGATCCTTCAGCCACTACCGGGTCAAGGCTTTGCGTTATATTACATTATGTAAATGACGACCCAAAGCACAGAATATATAATAGAAGACTCGCGGTCATAGAATACAGAGAACTAAACTTCAATTGTAATGTTGTATAACTTTCGAGATTTGCTAACAGGGTTGAAACTAATATCATTGTAAAGGCTTTATAGACGATCAGTCAAAGTAAGTTTTGCATGGATGCTCTATTAACTGCTGAAACATACCCTTGGCGTGGTCTAGATTAATATTATTATGACTGATAAAAGTGTACAAGATGCGACTTCAACCCATACGAAATCGTATCGCAGGGCAATTTTTCACGTGTAAAGGCTCATTGTATGCGATTGATTAGTTAAATCTTACGTAAATTCGCATCGTATAAATGCTTCTTTAATGTTGGGTAAAAGCTGACAATTACATATTAGTTATTTTCTCTTCCATTGCCTAACTCACTTAAGTTGGAACAGTACCTATATTTTCTATGTTGTTTTCTCGATCACGTAAAAGTTATAATTTTTTCTTTAAATAGGTACACTCTTAGCTTGAAACCTAGCTTAATCCCAAAATCTTTCCCTCGATTGACGTCATTTTGTTTCGAGGTTGATCGTTTGAAAAGCCCTAACGAGACAATAAGCCTCGACAACCAACAAAATACTGTCTCGAGATTACTGGGAGGAACTAGACGATTTAATTACTCGGAACTTATTAAACCCTAAAGGTGTCTCTGTAGACTTCGTATTTAATTAGCTAAGAGTCCGTTTCTAGTTAATAAAACGTTTATTATTGAGCAATAATTTTAAACTAAAATGATAACTGACTTCAATGTAGGTCTAAGAAGAAAATAACAAGCGATTAGGGCCCTTACTAACTTGACATAAAGTTATGTCATGCATAACCTATGAATACCCATATGTATAATCTATGCATCACATAACTTTCCCTCCTCCTCGAGTCGTATTCCTCAATGCTGAGGGTCGTAGCCTCCTTTGGGTATCACCTTCCCCTGATGATGTCTCTCCATCTTCCTCTGTCCCCGGGAGTGTGAAGAGCATTGTGTACCGTGGTGTCGAGTGTGATATAACTTTATGTCAAGTTTATTAGTTAGGGCCTTAGTTAAATTTTTTAAACTTTCGTGATTTGGTGACATAATTATTATTTTTAAAACCGGGTACTTATCACGTACCTATGACATAATACACGGTACAATAGGTACGTGATAAATACCCGGTTTTAAAAATAATAATTATATAGTGCCTTAGTTTTAAAGTTTTACGGGGAAGTGAATCTTTTAGGATACTAATTTAAATGGGATCATATCGGCAAGTCGTAGAATTTGGAAATTTCGAAAACATGACATGTGAAGCTTCACGTTTCACCACACGGTATATAGCACAAGACAAAGTTGCCTGCAAGAAATCGCTCTTAGCGATAAGTCCGTCCATTTTTTATGTTTAGTTTCCTAGTGTACAGTAAAGTGTTCATTCATTCAATGCTGGTCTTCACGATACAGGCTTGCCTAGTGTGAAGACCGCTGAAATGGAATTAGTCAATGAATTTTGTGCTGCGGCAACACCATACCTTCTGCCTAACTGTCTGTTGTAAGCTGTGTTTGCTGAAATAAATATTTTTTCATTTCATTCAAGAAGTAAAGTACTCACGATGGTGGTATCCCGCCGACGAAGACATCGGAGTTGCCGTTGAACTTGCCGAAGGAAAACTCCTTCCCTCGAGAAGTCTTGCTTTGTGTGTCGCCGTCTACTGTCAACGAGGTGTGTTCATCTCGGCGAGCGACCTGGGGATTTCAACTTTATTGTAAGGACTGTAAGGTTTGATTTGGATGAATTAGTGGTGAAGGGGGCGCAAGGTACAGGAATTAAGCAATGGTAGAAATCACGGATTTAACTTCTGGTCTGTGGTTGAAATAATACAATTATACCTCGCGTCTGTTCCGAATAGATTATAAGAGTATTATGTATATAAACTACTTGTAGTCTCGCGATTAGTGAGCCAAATCAACACTGAAGTTAGGAAAGAGCTTTGCTATGGATGTCATTGTCATCCTTTTAAAAATTTTTAGGGTATCTGTGAATCTGTAGGCCAATGTCATTCGTTTTTTAGTGCTCAACTCAACACTTTACTTTCTTGTGTTTCTTTCTTCGCAGTGTGCTGGAATGCGTGAAAACATTCCAAAATAGTCTTAGTGGAAAGGTTTTGCAGTGCAAAGTATTTGAATGTGAAAAAAGTGTCGATAATTTCTTGAAGTGTGCTGGACATATCCAACGTCACCTCATCCCGGCTGGACCGACTCTAACCCCTATTAATGCATTAGGCATATGAAATTATAAAACATGATGTTAAACAGATAATAAGGTTCACTATCGAGTGATTGAATAGCCTCTGTGTCTTGAAGCACCCTACTTCAAAATGTTCGTATTTAAGACTACATTTTATTGAGAGACTTGAAGGTGGGTTTAATATTTATTTACATGTATCGATGAGGTTTCTACAAAGACGTGTTGACGTATGGAAAATCGTGTCCAGGTATTTACCTACACACATTTTATGCATGTCTTGATGCAATAAAACAGGTTTGCGTTCCTACCATTGGGGTCTGTAACCTAACCTTTCATACCATCATTCTATTTAGAATACTATGTGAATATTCCGCGTAGGTATTTACCTACAATTTTAATTGCAACCTGAGCTGCCACTGGGGCTGTCTCGAAGCACCGAAGTTACGGTTGGCGTCTTTTTCATTGGGAACTATGACCTAACCTTTTCAAGTTAACATTATTAGGTACTTCTTGTACCTTATTAGGTAGGTGCATAAGCAGCAAATTCGCTAGCCGACTAAACCTACATACCTACCTACGACCATTACATCGTTACAGAAGAGCCAATGAATTAGGCGAGTTTTGTACTTCTTTTAAAATACCTACCTTCGAAATTTAACCTTTTTGGTTATTATTTATGATAACAGCATACCCTACTGTAGGAGAGTGCTGTAATGATATAAATTGAACCGTCAACTATACTTGGAGGAATTGATCAAAAGGGCAAATTCGGCCAATAAATGGCTGATCAACAAGGCCGGTCGGCGCAAAAGCCGCGGCGCCGGCTCACCGCGCCGCGCCGCCACCACGCCGCCGCCGCGCCAAGGAACGCGAAGCAACCCGACGCCCTACGCGCCCCGCGCGAAGGACGAAGCGCGCGCACGTACTTCCGCCACTATTCTCGTCGAGCCCACAGGAAGTCTTCCTCGCTACTAGCACCTCCAGATGAGTACAGATATTTGCCTCCATATTTTGATCAATGTCAGTATTATGATTTATGTAGTATGTACTGCATCGAACCTATAGTTTGTGCCCGGCTCTGGCGATGTTTTTTGGGCCACCTTTCTAGCCTCCGTCATGGCTTGACGGTTTTGAGGGCGGGACCGACGTTTTGACGGGCCCCCCGAAGCGCGGAAGCGCTCAGCTGACAATCTCATTTCATAAATGGAAGTGCCAATGGCGGTCACCCATCCAAATGCTGACGGGCTGGAACGTTGCTTAATTTTGATTAAGCAAGCCACACGAGCGCTTCTTATTACGGGAGACAGTACCTAGTACGCTTGTTCCTGCCTACATTCTTTTTTGAATAAGAAAGATATAAAATTACGTACATTTCTTTATAACCGGTGTATTAACACTCTACACCCGATAATCAGTCTTATTCAGATACAGATAAAGTTTGTTTACGATAATATGGAGAAACGTGCTTCTTCCCTAAACCCTTATAATATTTAATTATAAGTGATTGATAATTTTAAGTTGTATACAACTTAAATAAGTATCTACATGCCTTAACTTCGACATTCGATCGTCAATTCGTCATGCGTCGTTTTCTCGTAATTTATTTAAACTATCATCTCATCTCGTTTACATACCTACCTAGGTCACAGAATACAGCCTAGGTTGGGGTTATTGTACATAGGTGGAAAAAATATTTAAATGTTTATAATATGATATACAAATCTTTCCATTTTAGTAAAATGGTGTGAAACGAGGGTACCTACCCTCAAAAATCACGATGTTCGAGAGCTCGTATTTATAATAATTAACCGATACAGCAATTTACCTGATTCATATAATGCCTTTGTTATGAGTTTATGGATAATTTTAACATACAGCATCATTAAAATTTTGCTGACGCTCAACTATGGGGTGTAATCATGTGTATGGGTAGCGGTCAGTGGTCAATCCTTTACAACATTAGAAATCCTAACATAATTTTAAGGTTCTTTAAAACTTTCAGGCATTCGCATCTATTGACAGCTCCTCGGATTTTTTTCTACACGAATAAAATGATTGGTATCAAATATATTTATTATACCTAGGTACATATAAGCAGGTGGTAGAAGTACTAGGTGTTATTCAATACCTTACCCAAGTACCTATTATGAAACGACCCTTTTGTGGCTTTTCTATTATAGGTATTTAAGTTTATTATCCATTCGTGTAATATTTTTTCAACATATTTATTTACATTATATTTCAATCAGCTAGGACCCAATTTACCAGTCGCGTAAATATGATTTGGACACTTATTAAGTCATTTATATGTATAATGACTTCCAGAGGCGTTTGCCATAGATCCATTCAGGGTCATAGATTGCCATAGATCTATCTATTTTTCTATTACCAACCTTTTTTTTTTGCCACTAAGTATTTTGAATGATAAATCATTAAGGAAATATAATCGCAGGTTAAGCTCGAGGAATCTCGGTTGGTTTGCCGGGGCGGCGCGCCCTATGGCCAACAAAACTATCAAGATTAAGCATCCTAATTCTCTTTGAATAATATTTTATTGACACCACTATCAGCCAGTTCAATGAAACAATATGTTATTATTTATATATTAAAGTGGTGGGTTTATTTTGTGAAAGTCTTATTATTACTATTTTTGAAGTAGGTACTTACCTACTTAAATAAAAGTCATATAATTGTGTCCTACAATTAAGGTGCATTCACACGGGATACGCCCTTGACGATTCGTCAAAAGTCATCGTAAATGTTTTATGATTATGACAAATAAAATAGATCGACACGAATCGTAAAAAACACGATTCCGTATTCAATGTGAACAAGCTCTAAGATACTTTAAATGGACGTATTTTAATAGCTTAGGTAGCCAACTACCTCAAATTCGAGTCAATCTCGCATCCTTATAACATTAGAGTTCTGTCTTAGGGCCAATATTAAATATTTAGGTATTTACCTAATGGCTAGTATTTTCATATAAAATTAAAGTGTGTTTCGTCAAAAATGCAACATTCGAAATATATACGATTTTGTATAAGTACTCACTCTCTAAGATACCTTGATATTATATTATAATCCTGTCTTGCAGCTTTAGCCTTTGTAGGTATTCTATCTAAAATTAAATTTCCTAAGAAAGTCTTGCTTCACAGAACGACGAACCTTAATGCTACTACTACTCGCAGTTTTTAGTCCAAACAATACGTTCAGATTTATTTATTTTAAAATAAGATCCGAAATAAATGTTAAAAAATTAAGCTTTTTATTCAAGAACCAAGCTTTACTCAAACCTTGATTATTAAATCTTGATTATAACTACGTCAAAAGAACCAACCTATAGGACTTTAATTCAATTTATTACGATTAAATATTATAAATAATTCACCGCGAGCCCTGCACGGGGCTGGGCCTGTATCGAGGCAGTTCAGTTAAAATTAATAACTTTACCTAATAAAGTAAAGTTACCTATTCATTTTTAGTTATAAGTACAGAATTTTTATGGCGTTTTTACCATTTTTTTTTTTTTTTTTTTTTTTTTTTCCGACATTTCGTCTGTGTTAGTACATAGAACAGCCGTGGTCGCGCGCGTCACGAGTTGCACGCGCACTCACTCGGCATCACTGTCGGTCGATAGGTACCTAAATCCGTGGGTACCTACCATCCACCAATAGACATTTACTGAAGGCTGGATCGACTGCTTCTCCACCTTTGCTCGCCCGTATCATAGACCTTTATCTATTACTCATTGGGACGTGTTAGTTTAATGGCTAATAATGTTATTTATTTACTTACTAATAATCCTACATACTTACATAGTAGGTACATATAGGTATCTAAATTTGATTCATAATCAATTTACCAAGTTTATTAAATACTCTGCGTATCTACGACACGTTATCCTCCTTTAATAGTATCATTGAAAACTATTATAAGTAGTATCTATTAATAATTTTTATTAGCTGAAAATTATTATAAACGTTTGAATTATTGATAATAATTTGTTATTGTGGTCAATCTTGACAATAGAAACTCATTAAATTAAATACACATATAAGATGACGCAGTATGTATATAGTTAAGGTATATCCTTATTCCAAACTTGGTAGGTAGGTATCTACATAACTTATAAATGGTCGAAATATAAACATTGTTATTTCGCAAGGCTGCATGGGTTGAATTCCTCATTGATGTTATTCCCGTAAAAACTCTCAAGGTCTACAAGTAGTTTATATACATAATACTCTTATAATCTATTCGGAACAGACGCGAGGTATAATTAATGATTAAACGAACTTACCTGTGAGTGAAGTTCTATCATAATTATACGAGCGTCTGGTCCGAATAGATTAGTATCCCGCCCACCCATCGTGGTTGCAACACTCCCAATATAGGTAACATTACGGTAATACTATACTACATCAATGAGGTCCAGGATCTGTTTGCGTATTTTACTACTAACTAAATGACATTGGCCTACAGATTCACAGATACCCTAAAAATTTTTAAAAGGATGACAATGACATCCATAGCAAAGCTCTTTCCTAACTTCAGTGTTGATTTGGCTCACTAATCGCGAGACTACAAGTAGTTTATATACATAATACTCTTATAATCTATTCGGACCAGACGCTCGTATAATTATGATAGAACTTCACTCACAGGTAAGTTCGTTTAATCATTAAGAATGTATGTCCCCGTACGTACAATGACGTTAGGTACGTACAATGACAAGCGATTGCATACTACTGGAAAAAGCAGCCCGCAACGCGGCTAGCCGCCTCGCGGTTCAACCGCTAGTGCATAAGAGCGCTAAGTCCAAGATGTTAAGAGATATAAGTAAAAAAGGACCTTGTAGCTCTCCAAATCACTAGAAATCCTCTGTTATCTAGGTCACTAGGTCTCTTGTAGTGGTCATCCATCCATTTTATATACGTACAGAAGCCAACTTAGCATTGACGAACAAGAACATTAAAATAAGAGGTTCCAATTTACATTCGAGGAAACTGCCTTGTTTAATTTTAAGATTGGGGTATTTATTTACCCAAATATTGTAACTACACAACACAAGATGTCTGTCTATCCGACAGCTCGTCAAAAAGGTCGATGAAACCCATTTGTTTGTTCTCAGTGTATTTAAACAAAGATGAAGTTTAGGGATACATGAAGAATGTGAGATCCAGTTACGAAGGGAAACTTCTAAAGAATGTGCGAAGTTTTAGAGTGAAGTATGTTCACTGATTCCTTGTCCTTGGGAGCTTTTTGTCAGTTAATTTTGCAAAGAATTCCAAAGACAGAGTTCCCGCGCACTTCTCGAATGAGCGTAAATATCGACTTCATCGTTGTCTACCAAATTGTTACACGTTATGAAATGAAAATTCTTATCAAAATTTTGGATTTCGACGGGATTCGAACCCGCAACGACCAGACGATCCTCCTAAAGCCGGAGTGCCTCACCGCTCGGCCAGAGAACCCTAGTCGTCGCAATCCAAATTTTTGATAAGTTCATATTTATTGGTTAAGCACTGGTAAGATTTTGATAAGACTTTTCATTTCTTAATGAAATATGTGGATTAGTACTAGAAAATTACAAAATTATAAATTGTGACACAATATTAAAATATAAGATTTTTATTTTTCTCTTTTTAGCCAGCAGGAATAAGATTTTCCATTCTTTATCGCCGGTACTCAAAGTTCTTGCATCTCCGATAAATCCGAAAGTTTACGAGAATGTTTGTGGTCCAATCACACCATAACAGCTGAACAGATTTCGATAAAGTTGAATACACATTGAAATCTGCTGAGATGTAAAGTTTGTGAGCTCGGAAGGATCTCAACGGATGGATAATGCATTATTTTTTAGGTTTATTTGACATACCTACACAGGGATATCAACCTGTAAAGGTATGTGAGTTAAACAACTATGTTGAGTGAAACAACGAGAAAACCAGTAGCAATATAGAAGTGCTACGCAAAAAGAAAGCAGAGTTGCATTTACACTATGCGATATCAACCCATACGATATTACCCTCGTCGGCACGTTCAATGGACGGGGCTTAGCAAATCCTAGGAAAAATGGCAGTGTGTAAATGCACCTTTAGTAAGCTTTAATTGCTATTCAAACTAACCTGAACTTTATGCCAATGTCCATCATTCAAATTACTGCCAACAGTTATAATCTGCGCGCCTCCTCCCAAGTTATACCTCAACCTCAACTGTCCATTCACGAGCTTCAGTTCAAAAAAGTCGTAAGTCCCGCCATCATCTGTATACAATAACAGCCCGTTCTGCTGGTCAGTTTTGAACTCAAGTTCGATCGTGCCGTTCAGGCCTGCGTTCCATTTCCTGAATTGTGAGTAGGGGTTTTGTTTGTCAAGCACGAATGCTAGGGCTTGGTTGAGGGAGATGGAGAGGAGGAAGAGGAGAGCGCAGCGCATCGTAGCAGCCTGCATGCTGGAGAACGTCAGGCGACGCCGGAGGAACAGCGTTTGCGTTTCATGTCTTGGGATCCTGGAACAAAGAAAATTTTGTTTACAACTCAAATACTTTTTAATTTTACACACAGTTCGGTGTTGAAACAGGGATACGACGGTATCCTCAAAACATGGCAGAAACTTATCTCAATTTTGTAGACATCAAAAACTTCAAAATGTCAAAAACTTCAAAATTTTTATGCATAACGTGGGCATCTGGATCTGCTAATTTTGGACGTGCCTCTGACTATAAATCATCATAATCATCTTCCTGTCCTTGTCCCACTTTACGTAGGTTTGCCAATACTAGATATATTCATACTAGATATATTTTGCAGTTAGGTAAAAGCAACTTTGAGAGGGAGGCCAGGAGGAGGATTCAGCTGGGTTGGGCAGCATTTGGAAAACTACGTCGCGTCTTCTCGTCACCCATACCGCAATGTCTGAAAACGAAAGTTTTCAATCAGTGCGTCCTACCTGTCATGACCTACGGTGCCGAAACGTGGACACTCACAATACGGCTAGTCCACCAGTTTAAAGTCGCTCAGCGAGCTATGGAACGAGCTATGCTCGGAGTTTCTCTGAAGGATAGAATCCGAAATGAGACTATCCGACATAGAACCAAAGTTGTCGACATAGCTCAGAGAATTGGCAAGCTGAAGTGGCAGTGGGCTGGCCATATCTGCCGAAGAACCGATAACCGCTGGGGTAAACGAGTTCTTGAGTGGAGACCGCGACTCGGCAAACGTAGTGTGGGACGCCCTCCGGCCAGGTGGAGTGACGATCTGCGAAAGGCTGCTGGCAGAAGCTGGATGCGTCGAGCTCGGCTCGACGCATCCACAGGGCGCACACTCGACAGGGCGCAATGGCGCTCATTAGGGGAGGCCTATGTCCAGCAGTGGACTATTAAAGGCTGATGATGATGATATATTCAAAGGACTTTGAGTAACTTGGTAAGAGAGAATATGGGGGATACATTTTTTATTTTCGATGATTTTTCTATTCACTTACAAGCAAAGACTACAATCAATATAAACAAACCATAAATATAAAGATTTACTTCCACTCTGTTGCAACATGTACCTAACTGATCGTAATTAACAAGGCATGTTACCTTTTCTCTCCAAATCGGGTAAATAGGGTGACCCGTCTACACGTGACCACTTATGAGAATGGAACCTGTGATCCCTTCGAACCTTTTGTTAATGGATCCTTATTTGATCTAATTTACTATTTTAACTCCGTTCGATTAAAAAGAGACAAATAAAAAATAATGAACGAATCTACTAAACTGTAGTTTTTCTAACCTAAAACTAAGCAAGAAAACTTCAGCGAGATATGTCCGTAGCAACTTGCAAAGTTGTAGTACATTGTTTATTCGTGCTATAATATTTTTTTATGTAGGCGGCTTGTTACGATAAAAAATCATAATAAGTTCTGAGTAACTAAAAAATCCCTAACCTCCAAACTTCGCCTAAACTCACAATATAAAACGAAATCCCAACAAATCAAAACTTTAGTCAAACCATTAAAATAACCGGTAAAATCTTCCGTGAACCAGTAAAAACCGGTTCGGGCCGGTTGCCAAGAAGCTGTTCGGAGTGACTGGGCACTTTTCGGCTGAAATCAACCTCTAAGTAGATAAGCTTTGGATGAGGCGTAGAATTTATGGCATTATTGGATTACCCACTAATGTTCGGGAGATTTAATGGTTGTGATCCCCGAGATGTGTGTAAAGGCATAATTTCAAATTACACCGAAACCGAAGAGAGTAATGAAGCTCTAGTACCTAAAACTTGGGCTCTTAGTAGTCTGGGTAATGTACAGTGCTGTAGAATATGTACTTCTTGATAGATCGTTGAAGTTAACACATTCTACGCAGTCACTACGCCAGTAGCTGTGTTTGTTGCCCTGGTTTTTCACGGTATTGGTCGCAAGGGAACAAAAGTAGAATCATCTAACTCATTAGATTATCGTGATCTCGGCGGCCCTACTGAATAAATGCCGTTCTTTGACAATAACGACCTCTGTAGCGCAGTGGGCGAACGTCCGCTTGCGACTCAGAGGGATGCGGGTTCAATCCACGGGACATATGTTTGTATGATCTACAGATATTTGTCTCGGGTCTGGGTGTTTTCTATGTATAATATGTACACATACATACATACATAAAGTCACGCCTCTTTCCCAAAGGGGTAGGCAGAGACCACGGATCTCCAGTCGCTACGATCCTGACACACAACTTTCGCCTCATTCACTCTCATTACATTCTTCATACATGCTCGTCGGTTTAGGGTACTTTTGACCTGGCACTTCTCCAAAATGTCGCCATGTGTGTATAATATGTATCTATATATTTACGAACAAAAAGTATATAAGTACCATATCAGTCATGTCGTACCCATAACACAAGCTCTGCTTACTTTGGGGCTAGATGATGCTGTGTGAAAAGTCCAGCATTATTTATTTATTAAAATAGCGCTTCCGTGCTTGGGATATGGTTAGAGTCGGTCATACAAACTTAATTCTTGTCATGCCTCTAAAAATACATGAATACCTATGATGAACTAGTGCGTTGAAATGCAGAATCAGTGAGTTCTAGAATACAGATGAACAGCAATTTCGACACAAAATAAAGTCTTCATGCGTAAAATTTCTCGACTATAAAACAAAAGCGGGCTCCGAAAGCGGCACATCTCGCGGCCTAGTTTCCCGCCTTTTGTACATCGAGTGGCTTTTACCTGCAGATGGATGCTCTTCTTTAGATACCAAATACTTAGATCGCTTTTCAATGTGAAAGGTATAAAAACTTTAAATTGAAAATTGTTCGGAGCCGTGGCAGCATTATGAACTTGTATAGGCGGCAAAATTTTTTTATGGGATACTTTTGGCACAGAATACATAGAGCTTTTGGTGGGAATACTGTATTCGGGGAAGCGCTCGTGGTCGTGATTGCTTAGTCGTTCTTGATAGATCGTCGAAGGTAAGCAACGATACGGTCTGTAAGTGGATGAGTGACTGCCAGTGGCATTTTCATCTGAGCGCTTCTGTGCTTCGGATTGTACGTTAAATTGTCGGTCCCGGCTTTTTAGGTCGTTAAGCCGGAGGCCTTAAGGCGGCCTAAAAACTCCGTCACCAGAGTTGGTCACTGACTCATATGAACTTACCTTGTGGGATATGGGCAGGAAGATGACTAAATCAAATAGGTGGACTCAGATAAAGCATTGAAGATAATCTTGAAGACGACTAGTCATGTTTTATCCTTAGATGCACAATTTATTATTTTATCATTCAATTTCGAATATACTCATATTGTGCAAATATCTTTGAATCTTTAAACAGCGATTGCTTGAATTGAGACACGATTTAGGATGCTTGAGCTTGTATTGTGTTTTCTAGATAGCAGAAATGTATCGCTTTATATACACATTACACACTAAATACTTTACGCATGTTGTGTAGGTACCTATGGGAACACTAGGGTTAAGATAAGACACTTTGTTTTTCTTAGGAATCTGAAATGTACCTACATCCGTGTTTGGATGTCATTTTTAAATAAAATAAATAAATACTTACAAAGGAGAAATTTGAAAAAACTGCATTACCTATAAATATTCCAAAAATATTTTATCATCATCATTACAGACCATTTGCATTACACCCACTGGATGCCTCTTCTGTATAACGCCATTATTTTAAGTCCTTTTTATTTTATCTGCCACCCAAGCTAAGGGCCCATCGCCACTTAAAATCATTTCAACGAGATTTCGACGAGTCAACGGTTTTCAGACTACGAGTACCTACCTACACCATCCCAATAAAATTAGATTCATTCGCCATCATCATCATTTTTTTTTTTTTTTATTATTCTTTTCTAAACTTATTAAGTAACACATTTTTTGTATAATAAGTAATTAATTAATAAGTAACTTCATTATATATCAAAAAAACAAATCATGTTTGTTGTAAAACCAGAACTTTTGACATAGGTTAAGGAGTCGGGCGCTGAGGCTGCTACACAGTTTCATAACTTTTGCAGTCTCTTCGTTATATTTTTGTAAACACACTGTAATAAGTTCTGAATAAATATATTTTTATCTATATTTATCTTTTATCATCATCATCAGCCTATAGCAGTCCTCTGCTGGACATAGGCCTCCCCTAATGAGCGCCATTGCGCCCTGTCATCAGCTCGACGCATCCAGCTTCTGCCAGCAGCCTTTCGCAGATCGTCACTCCACCTGGCCGGAGATTCATTAAAAGCTATTTATTTTTATTTGAAGTCTGAACTATTCCACAAAATTATGATGTTTTTATTACAAAGGGGCAAAAGCCTGCCTATCCCCTTCCAAAATAAGATTTCTAAATAATACCTTGAAGACAAATACTTATAGGTACTTTACTTACCTACAGACAAGCTCTTATCCAAATAATCTAAGTAGATAGGTTTTCTCTTTCTTCTCTTTTCTTTCACTCTCACAATAAACAAAGCATGAATCTTATAAAATGCCAATTACAACAGTAAAATGTATCAGCCGTGGAAACTTGTCAATTACAAGCACCTGGAGGGCCTGAATTATAGCTGAACCTTCGACACAGGGAAGGGAGTCCAGCTTGTAGACTTTAGCGCTACCCTTTTATTTTATTTACACCAACACACAACACAACCTTAGGGATACAGTCGTGACCCTGTAATTTTTTGAAGTGAAAACTTCTTTAGGCACGTTGCGCAGTTTTGAAATGAGAATACATTCTTGGATTCGCCTCGAAAAGGTCACGCGCGAGTCACGTGACTGCTCACCGACCGACACCTACCAGTAACGCCATCTAGTTCTGTACTCGGTAAACTTTTACGGCAATATTTTTACATTAAGCTTATTTTATAACTAAACGGGTGAAGTCATTATCTTTTAATATTTTTCGATTTCCTGACGATTCAAAAAATACTAGGCACCTAATTGTTCAAGTTTTCACTTCTCTCGGCACTCCCCGTGTGCCATGGTATTTTTTACGTTATTACTTTTTACTAACACACAAAGAGCTTTGTCGCTGAGCGACCACGTCGCCCAAGGGAAACATGAAAGTAATCTACAAACTCTGTAGCGCAGGGCGAAAGCCCTCCTGTGACGCAAAGGGTGCTTGTATGACCTGAAAATATTTTTCGGGGCAGGGTGTCTTCTTTATAAAATACTAGCTGTCCGTCGTGGTGTTACCCGCGCTCTCTCGGGAAAACTACTTTTCCTTTAATATATTTTCAAATTGTTCCAGTAGTTTCGGAGCCTAAAGAGCGAAGTTGAGGAGTAATAGGTAGTCGTGGTATGGGCATGTTATGAGGAGGGAAGAGAGTCATGTAACGAGAAGAATGTTAGGTTTGAGTGTGGAGGGATGTAGCAGAAGAGGCAGACCAAAGAAAAGATGGATGGACAGTGTGAAGGATGATATGGGTAAGAAAGGAGTGAGTGTTGAGATGACGGCTGATAGAGCGGAGTGGAAGAGGAAAACCTGTTGTGCCGACCCCACATGAAAGTGGGATAAGGGCAGGGAAATGATGAGTTTCGGAGCCTAAACAAACGTACAAACAAATCTTTCCTCTTTATAATATTAGTATAGATTGTTATCATGTGGTTTCCATAAAATACATTTTTAACTAGGTACAGTTAGCAACGAAAGTCGATTACAATTTGATATGTCACAGTCACAAATCTGAATATTTACCTACGAAATCCATATCATCGTGACGAGGAATCCGACAAATATTTGAAGATTACTTTTTGTTAGAAATAAAAAATAAATGGCGTCTTAAAAAACCAAACTGTTAATCGACTTTTGTTGCTGACATTACAACTTATAACATACCTAGATGTGCAGTACCTAAGTACCTACTGTAGGTATGTATAAGTAGTACCTAATCGTGAAAATCGAAGAAGTATTTTTAACTTTCGTCTGCTGTTGTCTCAAGAAGTATCGGAGAAACAAAAGATACATGCTTCCCGAATCGTGATGGATTTTCGTTCAATTCAATTCAATTCAAATTAGTTTATTGCTTCATGTGAGTCATATCGATTGAAAGGAAAGCGCAAGTATCAAGGTGTACCAGCTAACTACTTCTTGTTCTACGTATCGGACCAACGACCTGGAAGTAATGGCCTCATGGATGATTAATTCACACAGAGATAGGTTTTCATAGATCACAGACAGGAGCTTACTTCTGAGATATTTAAGTAGGTTTAGATAGGTATATCAATATTGCCATTTAAATGAATATGTATAGCAGAATTTTCTTTTTCTTAAATAACACATTTGCGCATTTTTGCGCCCACTTTGCGCCTATAGTGCGCAAAACTTTGCAAAATGCATACTTATCGGTGGCAACCTCCTTATAAACTCTCCGTTATAAACTTACTAGCAAACCCAGCGAACTCCGTTTCGCCACCAGATGCCACCAGATTTTTCCTGAATTTTCTTCGCTATAAACCTCACGGAGCCCGAGACCTTTCCAACGAATGCAAAACCGTGGAAATCGGTTCGTGCGTTCTGGAGTTATAGCGTCAGGAAGGAAAACCCGACTTATTTTTATATAGTAGATTAGCTGGGATCGCTCTTTTAACCATGGAAACACTCAAATATTAATCCCACTAGCGGTCACCCATCTATTCTGTAATTGGTGGGTGTCCGGGCCATAGGTATGTACTGGAGTTACCAGCGCAGACTTACATGCAAGCTAAATAAAAGCCTAAAAATATAAAATAGAATGGTAAGATAAGGTACGTTCGATTGAACACAATGGAATCCCGAACATTACAACAGCACTAAGAATGGACTCAAAGCCATCAGCGGAGGAAGCCTATACAAATGGATTTGAAGCCGACGACCACTTACGTCGACTTTCAAACGAAAATGAACTCTATTCTGTTCAATTTAGACTGTTTATGGAAAATGCTCAAAAGTAAAAGGAAATACTTACATTCATAAAGTCGAAATGAAATATTTTTGAATATTGAATGAAATATTTTTTTGAAAATAATTTTCAGTAAAATATTGCAAAGTAAACTAAGCTAATCTTATAATAGAAATAATTCCACTCATATAATAAAGCTGAAAGTTTATGAGTTTGTTTAGATGTTTGGATATTTGGATGTTTGTATGTTTGAGCATGTATGAAGAATGTAATGAGAGTGAATGAGGCGAAAGTTGTGTGTCAGGATCGTAGCGACTGGAGATCCGTGGTCTCTGCCTACCCCTTTGGGAAAGAGGCGTGACTTTATGTATGTATGTATGTATGTATGTTTGTGTATCAATCACGCCTAAACCAGAGAACCGATTTGGATGAAACTTCGTATAGGCAAAATGTTGGTACCACGCGGGCGAAGTAGAGCGCAGCAGCAAGTACTAAATATTCCTATTTCAAAAAGGTACACTAGAAATACTACAATAGAAAGTTTTCTGAAGAAGGAACACAACACAAAGGTGTGTGTGAGTGAACTCTTAATAAAAAGATTCGAAATTTAAACTATTTGAATTTACATTACTTACCTTCATACTGGCCAAGAACAATTTCTATTCAGCCAGTACATTATCCATGTTCAAAGGTAACAAGTACTGAGTGACTTTGTGCCTTACACGCTGTACATAAGGTTGATTTTAAAATTTCACAAGAAAATGCACGACTGTTGGAGGGTTTCTTCTTACCTAGAATTACGAATACTTTGCTACGTTTATTGAACCCTTGTCGATACTCATTAATTTTCTTTCTATTGAAATTTGAAATTCGATCTTTTGACTTGTTTAATGAGTTACTCAATAATTATTTTCAAGACAGAAATAAAAGAATGAGAAAAAGATTTGGTAGTTATTTTTCAAAACTGTACTTATGAACATAATACTTCTTTTCTTTAGTACTGGAGTGCAGTTTGGCACAATTGGCACAAGGTTTTATAGTGGGCCTCAAGAGGCTTTTTTGGTGGGCTCAGGTTTTTAGTACTTGCCTATAGCACCACGTTTTCGAAATTTTTAGCCTAGGTGTTCTCTCTTGTATAGGTTAGGGGTCTTGTAGGTTTTCTTCGATATTTTCTTTCGCCTTTTGAGAGGTTAACCATCTCAAATGAATAATAATTTCAGATAAAAACATAACCCTTAAACACTATATTTTAAAATGTTAATTGCTAAAATTGTTATTGCATGCTATTAAATAAATAGGAACTTTAAAAAAAAAATTGTACACCAACCTAAATTGGTAACATAGAGACCCACAGCACTACATCGACCTATTTTATAAGATCTATATATTCCACTTAAGTTTAACAATAAATAAATGATTGATTGATTGATTGACAGTCGTGTAAAAATAATAGACCCAATTGGAACTGGCAAAATCACAACTAAGTTCACCTACATAGGTAATGAGTACGCTTTGTCGGGGACAACATAACGAGTGGGATTTACAACAGTTTCCGTCAGGTCATACCGTCGCAATATCTTGTAATATAGCGGAGCGCGCGTGCATACGAATCGCCTGAGATGGCACACGTTATTCACTGCCAGCGCACCAGCACTAGTTACTCCTTATTGAACTTCCTAGCCGATTTTACCGTTCCTGCCCTATTAACCCCCTGTTTCTATATTCAACGCGCTCGTGGTCGTGCTTGCTTAGTCGTTCTTGATAGATTGTCGAAGTTAAGCAACGTTCGAAACGGTCTGTAAGTGGATGGGTGACCGCCAGTGGCATTTGCATCTGAGCGCTTCCGTGCTTCGGAGGGCACGTTAAATTGTCGGTCCCGGCTATTTAAGTCGTTAAGCCATGACGGAGGCCTTAGGGCGGCCTAAAAACTCCGTCACCAGAGTTGGCCACTGACTCATACGAACTTACTTTTTTATATTCAACGGACAGTCGTAGGTAAGAGCTACGACTCGTTTCCACAAACCAAAGTTTGACAGCTAACAGTTAGGTGTCAAAATTTTGTATGTGGAACCATGGATTTAGCATTGAACCTTTTTGGTACACCTTTGTGTGGAACCGAGTCGTACTCTGGTTGTTTTTCGCCATTTTAGGAAGAAGCACTGCTCTGCTATTTTATTTTCTTTTTCTTGTGTTTTACTACGAAATTACATAATAAAACATTATGTAATTTCGGGCATTTTATTAATGAAGCCTTGGATTTGAAACAGGAGATCTGGAAAATGGAATGGGGGAGTATTGAAGAAGATTTCTCGTATGACGAAAAATGTTCGTTAGAGTTTTGAAGAAAACAAGCCGCCGTGTTTTGTTCAAACCATCGACAGGACTTGACTGACTGACATGACTATAAATCTATATTTACATGTCGCAGTTTACAACCGATTCTAAAATTGGCAATTGTTCCTTGATTTATGAAAAAAAATTACTTAGTGTGTGTCATGTCCTTCAAAATATAAACTTCGATCATCTATTTGTAATTTACATCTCATTTGTAGGAATGTATAGCGAGCCGCCACTTAGCCGATATTCAGGTGTGCCCACAACTTTTTTGAGGACTAGATCCGCGCTTGAGAGCTACGCTGTAAAGCTAGCCAAACTAGTGCTAAGGGTGGCGTTCCCCGTGCGTATATGTCCGTTGGAACAGGTATTTCTTGGAACGGGGTCAAATGGGACTTTAAGCACGTTGACAGATGGTGGCAGTTCAATTTAAACTAAAATCTCATTTGTGCTGCAAATGCTTGAAAATAGGTGACAAAAGAAAAACAGTGGCTCTCCAGGAGTGCTGACAGAAGTGAAAACTTGAACGAGGTGTCGGTAACGGTGTCACGAGCAGAAACCTACTCTTTAGTTTTCATGTCCCACTGCAAAGGTTCCCTTCAACTTCCACTCCTTGCGCTCCAAGGCCGCGGTTTGCCAGTATAACTCGAATGCATCCAGATCGTCTCGCCACCACTTCCTGGGTCTGCCGCGTCGTCTTCGACTGTCTTCGGGCACCCACCGAGTGACGAGCTTCGCCCAACGTTCTGAGTTACTCTTTAGTTAAACCTATTATTATCTGGGATTAAACTAAAGAACTTAAAGAGACCGCAAAAGCATTCGTGCGATATCACCAAAAAACAACTGGAGACAAATGGATGTTAATTGCACAATACCGTAAAGCTGCGTACGGACTACGCGTTCACGCGTTCCACCATCGGAAGTTGATGGAAAATGTTAAAAAGGTATACTTACCTACAATGTTGAAAGTATTTTAACTCTTAGTCAGTACCAGGCCTACGATGAAAGGCCCAAACTATGAAGGAAGCCTTCATTCACACGAAGGATAGAAACTAAAGTAACATTTTCCGTAAAAGTTTATTCATTGAATACCAAAAGATCTTGAATACTAAGTATTCGACATCCTTTGAAGATGTCCACAGACGTAGACACACATCCAAACTACAAATCTTTGATCTCGAAAAATAGACATTTGATATGTTACAATGTCAATGTCCCTGCGTCTTACGTGGGCGATCGCGAAGCGGCGCGGACCGGTGCGGAAGCAAAAAACAGTCGATTTACTATAGAAGCGCTCGTTTGTCGTGCTTAGTCGTTCTTGATAGATCTTCGATGTTAAGCAGCGTTCGAAACGGTCAGCAATTAATTGTATGGGTGACCGCCAGTGGCATTTTCATCAGAGCGCTTCCGTGCTTCGGAGGGCACGTTAAATTGTCGGTCCCGGCTATTTAAGTCGTTAAGCCATGACGGAGGCCTTAAGGCGGCCTAAAAACTCCGTCACCAGAGTTGGCCCCTGACTCATACGAACTTACTTACTATTGAAGTGTCAATACGCGCCGCGCCGCGCCGCTACGCAAGTACATTTCACACAGAAAAATTTTGTCTGTGACACTTGAATAGTACCTAAATCAACTGTTTGTTGTTTCCCGCACCGCGCCGCTTCGCGTCAGATCGCCCACGTAAGACGCAGCGTTAGACTGTTCGTTAGTGTTGTAATGTAGACCTTTTCTTTTATTCAGTGTTCTTTCTTGACGGGAAACTATACTTACAGTATGTAAGCTTGGCCAGACACGCACTTGACGAGTTCATATACAAATGAATACGCCTTATAACTTTTGCTTTTAAATCAAAGAATGTGTGTCTTCCAAAAATACATCAACAAAACTAAAACATAATTAACAAGAATAGTTTAAACGAATCCCGGAAAACAGTGGACTTATCGTGAATAAACACCCACAAACGGACTCGTCAGGGCTGCCTCAGTTTGACGCTAGTTAAAATCAATTAGATTGCATTAAGCTACCAGTAAATACAGGGTGTAAAAGGACAACTACCGAAAACTGAGGGGTTGCAATCAGGTCATGATTCTAAACATATTTTAGGGAAAAAAAAACGCCAAAAAAATATTTTTGACTTAGCTTAGTCATTTTACGTTATTTTCGGTTATACTTGGGCTTGCTACCGAAGGAACAGGAGTAAAATCACCTAGCTTTAAGACGATTCAAAGTGATCCCAGCGGTCCTTAGATCATTTTGTCTGAGCAGCGGTCCTACTGAATAAATGCTTTTTGACTATTTGACAAAGTCAAAACTTTGAATGGCTACGAGCTTGCTTTCTTGCGAACAAATTGTGTTTTGATTGTTCCATATTCAAATAACATTATTGATCTACGCAGCGGGAATTAAATAATGAATTCAACAAATTCAGTAGGTAAGGTACCCTACTTAAGACATTTGCCTGCCTCCATTAGGCATTTACTTATACTTAGGCACAACTTAGGTTAGATTTGCATACCATTATTGCAGCCGGGGCGTGAATAAAATTTTAACATGAAATTAACCAAGATAATAATTTTCCCGTTTAAAAAGTTATTATGTTGGCAACCCTAAACATTCCACAGATGATTCCAACGACTTACGAGATTATAACACAGACCGGGATTCGAATAGATGAAGTAAAAAATAGCCGGGACTTTTAGGGTCCACCCTACATCGTTCATCGCTTGATTTACGCACGTCAATTACGTAGATTGGGCAAACGGTTACGCGGTACGTCAAGTGCTTACTACCTGTGCTCGCGACTTCGCGTAGGCTTGGATTTTTGAATCCAGTTAAATTCCGGTAAAAGTAGCCTAAGTTGCCCCACGATTCCCTCTATCCAGTGAGAATTCCATTAAAGTAAATAAGTTCGTATGAGTCAGTGGCCAACTCTGGTGACGGAGTTTTTAGGCCGCCTTAAGGCCTCCGTCATGGCTTAACGACTTAAATAGCCGGGACCGACAATTTAACGTGCCCTCCGAAGCACGGAAGCGCTCAGATGAAAATGCCACTGGCGGTCACCCATCCACTTACAGACCGTTTCGAACGTTGCTTAACGTCGACGATCTATCAAGAACGACTAAGCAAGCACGACCACGAGCGCTTCCATTAAAATCGGTTCAGAAGTTAGCCCGGACAAACAGATATATTTTTGATTTATTTTATTTTATTTATTAGAAAGCTATTTTTAAAAAAGTTTATGTTTCGTGTAAAATTAAAACGCAGTTATTTCGAAATCATAGACAAACTTGCCATTAGTAAAATTTTGATCCTCAACTCAACAGGTTTTTAATCAACGAATTAAAAGTGAAACGAAATTTTTTTTTTCTATCTCGGGTGGAAAACTACAATATCTCCAGTGGAGTTTTTGTAAAACACCTACAGCTTGATTTACGCGCGTCAATTAGGTATATACGTAGATTGGGCCCCTTCCTAATCTACGTACCTATACAGGGCGTCCCAAACTTATGGGACATGTTCCTTTCTTTTAAAATACAATGTTACCTAAGCAGAGTTATTATTTTTTAGCTATTCTTTCGATTGGCATCATAAAAGTAGGGTGATTTTTTTTTTGACATTTGAGTCGGTTCGATTCCCAGACGAAGCAAGTAATTTTTAGAAAATCTATGAATGCGGAATTACTAAGTTTTAAAAATAACATAAAGTCTTCTTTAAGCAAAATACACTATCTACGATATTTAAGGTACTTCCCCTTCATGTCCCATAAGTTTGGGACGCCCTGTATACCTAATTGACGCGCGGTTACGCGGTAGGCACATCGAGTGTTTCATCTATGCTTTTAAAATTTAGAGCTTTTTAATAAAAGAAAAAATATCACCTATTTTACGCGGTATACCTAGTCTGATCCTCCAACTCACTAAGCTCTACCAGACTACTAGGTCGGTAGTGAACGCGTTAAAACATTCACAAAATAAACACGGTTCTAGAAAATGTTTGAGCGTAACAAAATACCTACCATTTCTATTAAAACGGCAACATTTTTCCTGAGTAAGTACAATAATAAACCTTTCTTATAATGGACCTCTTATTTCAGCCCCTTATCTGTCCAGGCGTGCCCTCGGAACCTAAAGCCACAGACAAATTACTATCATACTATGGAATTTCCACTGAATCACTCTGTAACTAGCGGTCCGCCCCGACTTCGCCCACAGCTTTTCAAGGGATTCTGTACAGAGAAAATCTCACCACTTGCCGATAAAGAGAATGATGTAAAAACCAGCCAAGTGCAAGGACGACTCGCGCACGATAAACCTGGTATAAAGTTATTCCTGAGTGTAAACTGTCAAAATGTATGGTTATACTTGGTTTATTCCAAGAAATAACTTATGTCACGTTTTATGGTAAGGCTATAAGTGTGTGTACGACAGAAATACATAATCTGTGACAACTGTCTAACTAACACGGTTCATGAGATACAGCCTGGTGAAAGATGGACAGACGGACGGACAATGGAGTTTTAGTAGGGTCCCGTTTTACCCTTTTGGTACCTACGGAACCCTAAAATCAAGTTATTATCATCAAGTCTAGAATTTTAAACATCTGTCTGAAAACTTTAAACTCAAAATCAGATTGTTTACCAAACTGCTAGATAGCCTTCTCTTGGGTTCCGAATTTCCAGAAACAGATCAGTACCTAGTAGGTACGTAATGAGTTTTATAATACCTACACAAACCCTCTTGATAGGTATTCGCCTCGGACAAATTCTAAGGTATTCGCATAGATCTGAATTGCGGTTTCAAGCTAAATTGAATTTAAAACCAGCTCAGCAAAGTTCCTTTCGCAATAACAGCAGCCGGAGAGACGAGCCAGAAACGCGGGAAATTATGAATAAAATTCGCGCCGAAACTAATTAGTCACGTACAATGTACCCTGTTTGTTTTCTTTGTGAAAAAACACTCTTGACGTCGGGACAATTTTAAGGTGACTTTTTATCGATCTGGTTCCTATTGTGGGAGAATTAATGGCCAAACTGCTGTTTTACAAGAATGTAAGATGATTTTAATTAATGCTTGTCCAATGGCAGCCGTGACAGCGTGTAATGTCATTATTATGACCACTCAGAACGTTGCTACACGACTTCTTTCGCCATTTTTGGAGAAGCTAGTGATTCTACTTACTATTTTATTTCCGTTTTCTCGTGTTTTACTAGATTTTATTAGGTAATTTCGGTGGCGTTTTACTAATGAATGAATACGCAACAGGAGATTTGACAAATGGAATTCAAGAATTTGAAGAGGGTATTCAAGAATATTTTTCTTATTTGACAAAAGATTTCCGTTGGAGTTTAAAGTGACAAGCCGCCATGTTTTCTTCTAAACCAAATTGACAGGACTGACTGACATGATATAAATTTTTAAACATTAAAACTTGACATTGGCAGAACTATTACTGATACTGAGTTGCCATTTAATAAAAAAAGAAGAAGAACGTTGCTTCACTTCTATCAAGCAAGAATTACAACCTACAACACGAGCACTTCATTTTTGCCATCAAGGAATTTTCTCTTCCTTTCTTAATAAAGAGTCTAGTATCTATTGATAGTTCCGTCGTTTGCGAAGTTCGCTTAGTTCATCGCTTATCAGCAACTACCCTCAACTTCTTTCAGAACTCTTATACAATGACTTCAGAACGTGCCGGTAGAGACCCTATCGCCACTTGGTCTTAAATGAAAGTTTTATCATTATAGGTAGTCTCAAAGTTCCAAGAAGTGATTTTACTCAAAAATCATATTTTATACTTAATTAAATGAATACGGAACCCTAAAAAAGTAAAGATTTGCTTGGGGACAAGCAAAATATGCATGTCTAGGTACCTACTTAGGTATATCTACCGACTTAGAGGTGCATTGTCGTTGTACAGCATTCCTTTTCGTTATCTAAGAAAAAATAAACTTTGCTTGGGAAATTATTATGGACTGAGAGTTAATCATCAGCTATTTGTCAAAATTCTGGTCATGATGTTCCGGATTTCGGAAATATTTCGATGAAACTTCAAAATGTTAATCAACTTTTGATGCAGACTGTTCATAAAACGGCTTTAGACTCTATATCATAGAGGCTTATGCCGTTTTTGCCTTGTAGAGTCTATAAAGTGTAACAAATAAGTATAACCCTTTTGTAAACTAAATGATAGCATAAAGCTCAACGCAGTTAGAGCGGCCTCGGTGCGGCCTTGCTGCAAGGACGCTAGGCCGCGTGCTTTCAATGCAATTTTGTGGAATTGACATCGATAAGGATTTGAATTTAAAACAGATCGGAAACTATGGCTTCTATTAAACTAACCTTGGGTATGGAGGCTATAAAAATAAAAAGGTAGAAAACTAGTTTTAGGTATAATGCCTACTAGGTAGGTTTTGTTTGTGATTTGCTTGTAGGTAAGTAAGCAGGGTTATTTTTAAAACACCGGTAACCTCTCAGGACTTTGTTACTAACATAATCAACAACTTTTGTTCTATGACTTTTTAAAATTCATCATTATTTTAGTTCATCAGATTTTCAAACATAAATAAAAATATTTAAATTGAACGCTCTTAATGCTACGAAGTCTATGCGAAGCAAAAGAAAGCGATAGTACAATAGCCAAGGGAGCGGGGTTAGGGCGGCGGGGGCTGAAATGTGTTAGATAGGACAATGTGTTAGGTAGGACAACGAAATCTTGACGGTTTGTTTTTGGTAAATGTATTATGTTTTGTAAAAAGTCATAGAACAAAAGTTGTTGTTTATGATTAAAGTAATACAGTCCTGAGAGGTTAGGTACCTGTGTTTTACAAATAACCCTGTAGGTATACTACCTACCCTACCTACTTAGTAAGCCTAGCAGCGGCGGCGTAAGGTGGGTTGGTACCCGGGGCGGTTTTCAATTGAGCACCCCCCCCCCCCGCCTCCAAACAAAAAACCTCAATCTTTTTTCCAGAAAACTTAGATTTACAAATCGTACGGTACCCCCTAATCGCAATTTTCTAGTGAAGTGAGTATCTGAATGGGCGAGCGAAGCGAGCCCAATTTTTTTTCAGACAATTAGTTCATCTAGTTCTTGACGATAATAAGGCCGTTTTAAGCGAGCGAATTTTTTTTTTTAAATAACTCAACACGATACATTAGGTCTTCACGATAGTACCTAGGTACTTCTAGCGAAGTGAGCATCTTAAAGGGCGAGAGAAGCAAGCCGATTTTTTTTTAGAAAAAATGAATACGATACATCTATTTCTTGACGATAGTATTAGGTACTTACCTACTTCTAGCGAAGTGAGCATCTTAATAGGCGAGCGAAGCGAGCCGATTTTTTTTAGTAAAAAACAACACTATACATACCTTCATCTAGTTCTTGACGTTTAAGGTACTTACCTACTTCGGTTTTGAATACCAATTACCTACCGTACCTAAGTCAATCACAGATCTTGCAATGCCGCGAACTCGGCAAGTGTTCATAGTTTTGGTAATATGGTATTTCATGGGCGAGCGAAGCGAGCCTAATTTTTTTAGAAGAAATCGACAGTATAAAACACTATAAGTCTACATTATTAACACTATAAACGGGATATTTAATGATTTTTGTGTTAATAATGTTGATAACCATGATAGTTGATAGGGCCATGATAGGGGCGCCCAGCTTACTACCATTTCCTTTGCCTGCTCTGGAGGTGCCTGAGGCCGCCGAATGTAAAGGGGCGCCCGGCTTACTACCATTTCCTTTGCCTACTCTGGGGGTGCCTGAGGCCGTCGAATGTAAAGGGGCGCCCGGCATACTATCATTACCTTTGCCTGCTGCGGCGGTGCACCCCCTGGAGGCTGGTACCCGGGGCGGACCGCCCCCCCCCCCCCCCTTACGCCGCCACTGAAGCCTAGACAGAGGTATTTTGATATCGTTTTTGAAACTCATGGTTACGAATATAAATAAACACTTAACAACGGGATGTTTCTCCCGTTAGTTCGTATGAGTCAGTGGCGAACTCTGGTGATGGAGTTTTTAGGCCGCCTTAAGGCCTCCGTCATGGCTTAACTACTTAAATAGCCGGGACCGACAATTTAACGTGCCCTCCGAAGTTGGAAGCGCTCAGATGAAAATGCCACACACATTGAAAGTCCCGTAATCATGGCGCATGCAACTGTGCCGAAATATTAGGAAACCACAAATCTCAAAAATCATGGTAGTATACGTAGGTACCTAACTACCTATTAGGTATGGTTTAGAATCTCTGCCTCAAAATACCTCAAAGGTATACCTACTTACGCACCCTTTATTTTACCTAGACCGCTAAGTAATTTAATTACTAGCTACCTAGGTATATAAAATCTAAATTGGTGCTTTAGCAAAGTAAAGCTTTACGGCTTTACAAAGTTTAGAAACTTAATTTACCACAAAAAGCAGCCATCTACATTCTACATACACCCACGGACTGAAATTCGTACATAGGTAACTTGCCGTTACTTGAGCGTAACTTGAGTGAAACTTGGGTAGGCGCAAGTTGTGAACCTATTACATAATCTGCGAGAAACTTTGCACCAAAGTAGGAACAAAGTGCCTATTGAATTTGTAAACTGCCTCGATTAATTTGTGCTAAATGAATCGAGAAATGCATTTTGAATTTCGAATCAATTTGAAAATGGAACACCTGTAGTTTAGGCTCCAGCTTTCAAAAGAAAGCTTGATAGAAATTGTCACGAAGGAAGCTATTGTAAATGGCTGTTTCATTTACCTCAGAACTTCAAAAGGTTGCCTGGGAGAGATCGCTTCTTAGCGATAAGGGCGCCCATTGTACATTTTTATGTGATTTTTTCTTTTGTTTTTTTGTATTTATTAATGGTGTGCAATAGAGAAATTTCATTCATTCATTCATTCAAACCAATCAGTCGAGATTCAGTCACCAAATTTACACGTAAAAGTAAAAGTATTAAAATTTACTCAAGAAAAATTTCATCGACCCCTGTGAGAATGGCACCCGCACCTCTTGGGTCTTACTTATCAAAGCACTTACCCACCAGCAGAGGTTCATTTGATGGTGGGATGTTTATGAGTACCTAGTTGTTTAAGCTAGAAGTTGGTTTATAAATAAAGGTCGATAGAAACTAAGCCCAAGGGACATCTAGCACAAGGAAAACCCGAAATATTTACCTCGGGGAAACGTCGATCAACCAATTCCATCAATGTTGGCAGGTGTGGTAACAATCTTCGAGCAACACATCAGACAACAATAGAACAAATTGAGATGCTCGATACCATGGAACCCCAATGAGGAAAGTGAATACACGCAAGCGAACTTGAATGAATTACAGTGTGAATTGAGACGAGTGAGTGGATAACGAACAAAGACGATACTGGCTGGTAGGTGACTTCGTTATGCTTTACTAACACGTTATGGTGAGTAGTCTTGAAAACCGAAGAAGGTACTTAGTTTCATCAATCACCTAGGTCCTATTACTAAGTATTGATCTCAACAGTTCTACTGAATAAATGCTTCCCACTCTACTAATAAAGCTAAAAGTTTGCGAGTTTTTTTAGATGTTTGTATGTTTGTGTTTCAATCACGCCTAAACCAGTAAACCGATTTGGATGAAACTTGGAATAGGCGTAGATAGTGACTTGGAATAGCATATAGGCTATTAAAAATGTTGGTACCACGCGAACGAAGCGGTGCGCAGAAGCTAGTTTTGATCTAAATTTATATGACATGTGCCCATCAAGATACCTACGCTACGCATTTCCAAATACCTGCTTATTACCTACGTAGGTACCTTTATGTTATCATATTTAGTGAATCATAAAATAACACATAGGTATGAAGAAAATAAATAAAGCCTATTCACAAAAATTACAACGCATCATGACATACCTCATAACGAGGCAGTTTATTACAGGCTTTGCGATCCGATCCTTGAAATGAGTTCCCAACTCGTAAGTACCTAAAAACCTACCAAGTGAAACGAGTACGGTTTAAATTGTTGTAATGTAATAGTAACATAGAAACTTCTTAGAAATGAAACATCCAATTTAATCAGTCGTAATGCGGGTTTATGGTTGCTTTAATAAATACGGCGCTGAGAAAGGCTGGCCGCTAATATCAGTTAACTGGCCACAACCTTCATCAAACTCGACAATGCGGGTAGGCGCTAACAGCCGTATCACCTTGCCTGAACATGAATGAAATACTACATAGATTTTAAATACCTATACTTAATTTAATTATATAACCTCATAGTAAATTACAAATAAAAAATGCTGCAAATAAAAATGACAAAGCCCTTGAATCGAGACTGTATGCAAAGTAGTTGTACAAAAGCATAGAGAAAAACATATACCTAACTCATTGGCCATTGCCAATATTCTTCAATTCACAATACGATACGACTTACGCGCCTTCAAGAAAAGAGCCTATTCCTACCTCAAAGGCGGGCAACGCATCTGCAGTGCCTCTTGATGCTGCCGTTGTCTGTGGGCAGTGGTAATCACTTCCCATCAGGTGTGCCACAAGACATGCTCGTTTTCCCCCTCCACAAAAAAAATCACAAGACTTCAAATTGTCATTGGGATGACAATTGATTTCAAGTTATGTAATATGCCGGTGTCGTAACAGGTCAATCTAAAGTTTTTTATCTATCTCAAAAATGCCCATTTAACGCGCCTATAGTAGTTTTCACTTTAAAAATGGTGCAAATTAAAATGTCCGCTTAGAGGTATAACCGACCATTTTTTATAGTCACTAGAATAGAATGCACTTGACTTCCTTTGCTTCTCATCCTGAAAAAAAACTAGCAATGGTAGACTGCATCGCATCACTAGTGTAGTGATGCGATGCCATTTTTACACATCAGTGCACGCTACCATTAGGCATTTTATTATTTAGCACGCTATGAATTATTTTATTATTCATTTGCGTTTTTTGTAGGGAGTAGTGGAAGAAATGAATTGAGGCCTTGCCCTGCAGTGGAACTTCACAGTTTCTTTATTAATAGTAATACTTAATTAGCGTTAAGTTGTAGGACTTCTAAGTTCATCTCAGACTCTACCTACACACCAACGAAGATGTTAAGACGGTATTGTAGATAGGTTCTTACCAATTTCTCAATACTTCCATGAATAGATTTTTAGTAGGTAATCAAGTACCTAGGTAGGTACCTAGACACCTTCGTGACATCAACACGTTCACTGTCAGTTCCTATTTATAAGACTAAATACAGGTAGTTAATTTAAATACTAAATGATATTCATAAAGTTTGGAGTTATTACATGAATGAAACACGCTTACCGCTTGTATGCAAATTATTTCATGATGTTTGCCGTAGCTGCCTTGTTCACATAGCCAAAACGGTCAATTAGATACCTACATATTATGTAGTAGCTAGCGTTAGGTAACGTATGTTATGGTCATTAAAATATAGGTACGTAGGTACTTACCTGGTAGTTCCTACATTATAATATAGGCGGTAGTTTACCTACATAAGTGCGTTACCTATTTATACCCAAGAAGAAATTATTATTCGTATTCCATTGACGACATATTCTTTAGGTACAGGTACCTACTTAACTAAAGTAATAAGTACATAACTACAAATGTAATGATATATGACTTAATCGTAGGGTTCTAAGTAAATTGAGTAACTTTTAATAAATTGGTAAAAAGTATATTTTAGTCTTACACAAGTTGTTTGAGTGTTATAGCCGCGTGAAACAAAACAAGCCAGCCTGCAGGATCGATAATGAAACCTCTAGTCTACGATCTAACTCAAATATTTGTGATGACACAACTTTACGAGCGTGTTATTCAATGAAACTCCACTTCATTGTACAACATTACTATTCCACGTCTTTCTTTGTAGTAAAACCTGTGTTTTGCAAGGAACATAAAGAAAAAAACGGTAGTAAAAAGCTGAATACTTAAACTTACCCGAATTGTAAATTTTCCGATTTCCACAGTTCACTGAAAATGCACCCACTGTGGTATAGTCTTTGTTTTTTTTTATTTAGTCTGGCACAGGTCACTTGTATTGTCCGGTAGAATACTTGTAATTATGTAATGATGGGTTGGTTGCATGGAGCGGGTATGGCGCGCGGGTGCCGACTGCAGATGGAAATGGCCGACGGGTGCGCGCGCCGCCCGCCCTACGGTTAAGCCGCTGTTTACGTGATTGATGGAAAAGTGCGCGACTTTCAGCTTGCTTCAATGACGCTTTAAATGTGCCTAGAAAGGGGTTCGAGCAGGATTGTACCTACTTAGATAGGATATGTATTCATAATTTTCATAAGTACCTACCTACACCTAACATTTAAGGTTAGTACCTAGGTAGGTTTTATCTGGAATCGAATAGGTACTTCATAAAATAAATTCTAAGTTTTAATCAGAGATGAAGAAGGTAGGTTAACCTACCTTTTTACCTACTTAAGTAGATGTTTTTAAAAAAGTGGGCAGTACCTACTTACCACATTTGGAGTTAGGGGAAATCGCATCCCTGAAACCGTTCTCTTATCTAGACAAAAGGCTCACACTTTGTAACGTTCAGCGCTACGATCTCTTCTATCAAAAACTATTTCATTCTCCCGCGTTCATTGCTGCTTGCAGTCTCAATACTAAAACCAGCTGCCTAAGAAAACGCGCAATGGTCCTAATGTATAATGATCGTAACTCGTAGTATTTCGATTTATGTACGAGAAGGCAACGGCTGAAAAAAAAATGTTGATTTACTCGCGTAAAATCTCTTGGCAAGGAATGCAGTCAGATTTTATATTGAACAGAATTGTAGATGTCTACCTAAATGCAAGTAACTAAAAAGGATGTACCTACTTACCAAATAAAATTATAAGTTCATCACTTACCTACTTACCTAGCTATTTTTAACCTACTTAAAAAGAAGGAGGCTATTAAATTCACATTATTAGGCGACCTTAAAACAAAAGATAGGTAAGGTACCTACCTAATACCGAATATGTACACCTACTATCTTCCGTTCTCTAGGAATTAAAGTTTGATTCCTAAAAGGCCTGATACTTTTACATAAAAATCATAAACCTCATCCTGTTCTCTGTTGATGTAATGTGCCTGTGTTTGTGTGTTGTCAAATAAAGTTATATCTATCTATCTATCATCCTATTTTTTTCCAAGTAGGTACCTAGCGCAACGTCGAAGGCGTATTTATTTTCATCCGTAAAACCTTCAATAAAGAAATAAATGAACGCGGATAAATTTTTATCAGGGTAAGTTCTAACGACTTGTAACAACTAGAGCTCCTACTATTACAGTTAAGAAAACTGAGAAATTCGCGTTCTTTGATCAATTTCTTACGTCAAATCATGACAGATACAATTCAATAAGTCAAACATCAGTGTCATCTGTGGTGTGTCAATCTATCTAACCTCAAAATTAGGTACTATTTGTTGTGCTCGTTCGTATTTTAATTTTTCATCAATTTCATCAAATAAATCCAAAATAAAATAGTGATATGAAAGTAGAGCGAAGATAATGACTTCTCAATATAAGAAATTCACGAAATTAATTGCTAAGTGGCCTGTAGATACTACTAAAGGTGAAAGGTGAGTAATTCAGATACCGATGATAAGTGGTCATGATTTACTTGAATATCATGCAATAAATCGATGTTTCTGGTTACAGAGACCTTGGAAGATTCATAAGGAATAAAGTTAAGGCTGCTTTCGAGTCAACAGAGCGACAGAATTTGGATTCTGAGCTTTGTACCCGACAATACAACTCGCTCAATAAATTGGCTGATAATCACTACAAAAACAAATATAAACGAACTCTCACCAGCACTTCCACAGGCTTGAGTACCGAAGAGTGTAACTTGATCCTCTCCAACGAAGTCCTTGAATACTTGAAGGAGGAAAATAAAGGTATTGTCAGTAAAATATTTAACAAAGATTCAAAATGATTCTTAGACACTTCCGACGATTCACCCCGACTTCTATATGTCGAAAACTATCAACAGAGTACGTGCGATACAGAGACCACACACCTGTTATGCTGAATGAAGTGGTAAAACATCTGAATCCTCAAAACAATGAGTTGTACATTGATATGACGTTCGGAGCGGGTGGCCATTCAAGAAAAATTCTGGAATCTGCTGACTGTAAGCTCATTACATTAGATAGAGATCCTATAGCTTATGAAAGAGCTAAGAAGTTTGCTGAAGAGTTTCCAAATAGAGTTACACCACTGCTCGGAAGATTTAGTGAGCTCCCATCTCTCTTGAAAGAGAAAGGTATCTTGCAATCATCTATTGATGGAATTCTTTTTGATTTCGGCTGCTCCTCCATGCAGTTAGATACAGGAGAAAGAGGCTTTTCCATCAGTAAAAATGGGCTTTTAGATATGAGAATGGATGCAGGAAGAGACCCTGATCAGATCACAGCTCGGGAAGTCCTAGCTACTGCAAATGAGAATGAACTCTACAAGATTTTCAAAGTTTATGGAGAAGAGAAGAAAGCAGCAAAAATAGCTCAAACAATCATCCAAGCTAGATACATGATCAAAAATATAGACACAACACATGAATTGGTTGATGTCGTCAACTCATGCTGTCCAGATGAGGTTCGACTAGACAAGTTGCAAAGACCGCAATCAAATGCCACTAAAGTATTCCAAGCATTACGCATCTTCGTCAACAATGAACTCAATGAAATGAACTATGGCATGTTATTAGCTCGATATTACCTCAAAATCTATGGAAAACTAGTCACAATCTGCTTTCACTCTTTAGAAGACACGATAATCAAGCGACATATAGCTGGAAACACTATCAATGAGGTGGCTAATCCTGTTCCGTTAAAGTATCTGAGCCCGATGTTAGTGCAAGATCAGGACACAATTAACCAGTTCCTAGATACATCATGGAAGGCGATCAATAAGCATGTAGAAGTACCTACTGATGAGGAGGTGGAGAGAAACCCAAGAAGCAGAAGTGCAAGATTACGAGCAGCGATAAGAATAAAGTAATGTGCATATCTTTTCGAATAGTGTAGTGATGAAATAAATATGCAAGTTTAGAACCTAAGTTTATCCTCTTAAAAACCATACTAACCACATATTCTACTATTACTATTCTTATGGCACTTAGGCTCAATGCAGACTGAATAAGCAGCGACGCGACGAAAACAAAACATTATACATAGACCTTATGAACAGTGTTACAAGATATAGAAATGCTTGATAGCTCGCGACCGCGCGAGACTGCTCGAGCCGGCGCGAGGCGTCGCCACACCTCTTTCATTCTATATCTTGTTACATTGTTCTTAAGGTTTATAATGTCTCGTTACATCGCATCGCTGCCAATTCAGTCTGCATTGAGCTTTAATCGCGTCAGATTAAGGTTGTGATTGGATCATCATTCATGAACGATGAGAGATAGAACTTGGACTTTAAAAGAAAAAGCAAATATTGTTCATAGCATTCATTTTATTGATACTTATTGAATGTGGTAACTAATACTAATTTACATTACACATCTCTAAACGTCTCCCATCTACACCTTACATAAAATATCTATCCACAAACATTTATATATAACAGACATCCTGTTAGATGCATTTTATAAATCTAATATACTCCCAACTTTCAAAATTAATTATTTACTAGAATATTAGGTACTAAGTGGACCTAAAATGCAATATTAGTAGCCAGCTCAGACAAATGAATATCAAAAATGAAAAACGCCTGGACAGAAAACTCCAAAAGTTTTTCTAGATTCTTCACATTCATCCTGATATTCATTTCTACTAAAGCTAGCTAATGCGGTGGCATCGTTGCATCTAAAGTCATTGGAACCCTAAAACATCTGTCTCTTTTTGTATTGCCACGCCAATGAAAGAGAGATGCTAAGAACCAACTGACTTGAGACACTATCAGTGTGAAATCAGCTCATTGATGCTTTTTTTTAACTTCAGACAGCAGTGCTTTTTGATATGTTTCTACACAAAGATGTACATCGTTATTAACTAATGGTATTCCCGGCCTGTCTCTCTAATAATATACAACTGCTTTTACACAGCTGCGTGCTTACTGCGTATACAACTGGTACTCATCGAAATATCAAAGTCTGCGCGCAGCGCTTTTCCGCCGTTTTTGACGTTTGAAAGGAAATACAGATTTGTCAACATCTAGAACAATTCATCTCTGTGAATCAATTACGCTAGTTTTCGAAAACGCTAACCTAACGAATGGCCGTTTGTCTCGGCCGCACTGCGATTAATTTGTAATTTTAGGACATTATTATTAGGAAGAAAGTGACTTACTTACCTACTTTTTTTATTATTTGGAAATCTGGAGAAACTGGATTTATAAGACTACGTAAGTAAGTTTTACATCTAAGATAATTTTGATAAGATTAAAAATAAGATTGATTCTCTAAAATTTCCTACCTTATTTACACTTCTCCGAATATAATCGTGACTTGTACAGATCTATGCTTTTACAAGTCAAATAAAGACATACAATTTTAGAAGAATCTGAAATCAAATAGACACATCAATTCAATTATACTTTCATAAATACTTATACATAATCATCAATATACATTAAAACAGGCTCATAAATAATTTTCAGTACTTATAGCAGCAAAAGGAATAGCACACATTGAGCCCACAAGTTGGAATGTGGTATAACTTTGCATTGGAACATTAAGGCAGTGCAAAACAAAAATTATAATAAAATTATTCAATTCAAACATTATTTCAACTGAGTATGCATTTAACATAATATTTACAACATGATTATAACATTGAACACTTCAGCTTGTTGATAAGCGAGAGTCAAAAATATGCAGACATCTGAAAGTATTAAATATTTAGGAAGACGAAAGAAATGGGATGAATTTATATACCTATCAAAGAAATATTTACAGTCTGGCTCGGTATATTAGCGAGATTAAAAGCCACAACACATGTCTATAGTGATGTGTATTTTAGCTCTATTAAGAGTTAAATAGATGTTAAATGTACATGAAGAACCTTAATGTTACGTTCTGTTAATTGAGGAGAGCAGGTTCTGCTTAGCAAATAGTAGTTTTGATTGTTTAGGTATGTAATTTCAAACTGTTTGACATATGAATAGAGATTGTAATAAAAATTATACACCGTCATAGAGATTAAAGTACAGTTCACCCATTCTCAGGTGATATCAGGCGCATGTTACGTCCTGTTAACAGAGAAAAGGTTACATGGTAACATTTCTTGACTTTGTGAAATATTGATACTTAGTTGAAGATAATCCATAAAACTTGAAGTTTATACACTCGGGTATTTATCCTCAGGCGTATGTTACGTCCCATTAACAGACGACAGTACGTTCCGTTTAGCGCGGTCGGTGGCAGCAGCGGCCGCGTTGCGCATCTCTGTGCGAAGTTATGCTTTATTATTATAAATTATGCATATTATCTGTTTGAAATATTGATAGAAGATGATCCTTCAAGTCCATAGGGGTTGAAATACAGTCCACAGTGTTACTAATCCTCAGACGTCTATGTTACGTCCTGTTAACGAACATGTTAGCATGTCATATATTTTCTTCTGATTGAAATATTGATAGATGATCCATATAGTTCATAAACCTTCTATAGTGTTTGAAGTATAGTCCATACACAGTGTTACTAATCGTCAGGCGTATGTTACGTCCTGTTAACAGAGGACAGTACATTCCGTTTAGCGCGGTCGGTGGCGGCGGCGGCCGCGTCACGCATCTCTTTGAGTGTGTGCGTGACGGGAGTGGGCGCGGGGGGGGAGGCGCGGGGGAACATCGCGCTTAGCACGTGGTTGAAGCCGTTCACCTGGAAGTTATTAAAAAAAATATGTTTTAATGGGTTCGATGAATGGTGTGAGAGTAAAGATGACGGCTGATAGAGCGGAGTGGAAGAGAATAACCTGTTGTGCCCACATAAAAGTGGGATTAGAGCAGGGAGATGATGAGGTTCTACCGATCGGTTTCAAATGAGCATAAAATATATATTTAAGTTAGTCACTGATAAGTTCCATTCAACAGCTCTCGACTCTTTCAACTGATCAGCTCCCTGGCATATTATTGCAAGCTGAAACGTGCGCCATACTGCAATTGAACGCCAGGAAGTGGGTCAAATTCAACTACAATATTTGACCTGGGCACATATTAATTAGGTGACAAGTCCATCCTTCTATAATCATGTCCCGCAGCTGGGCAAAGGCTCTTTGATCCACATATCGCAGTACAAATATTGTCAGTAAAATCCTCACCATCTGCGAAGCATTCTTCTTGAAGCGATCGACTCCGAATGCTCGGATGGCTCGCGAGAAGCCGAACACTTGCGAGTCGATCCACGCGGAGCGCTTCGCCAACGTCTGTCCGGGCGCCCCTGGCACGTACTCCACCCTTTCCACTACACTCTGGAATAACAAACTCTTAAGATATTCCCTCTATTAACACTTCTTCTTCTTCTTATCGTGTCGATGCCCACTCCGGTAAATTGATTTTGAGTAAAAGGTGGCCACCTCAACTGCGTTAACATTATAAAAATATAATCTGTAGGTAGTCTCTGACTACGGCATAGAGATTATAATAATAATGCTGGGCAATTTCACACAGCATCATCTAGCCCCAAACTAAGCATAGCTTGTACTATGGGAACCAGATAACTGATATGTGGTTAAAGATGTTTATTTCTCAAAGAACATAGGTAGTTCACTTAGAGAGAAACTAAATTTTTAGTTATGCTAGTACATAATTGTACTGGTTGAAGAGCAGCAATATAATATATAACGTATCTACTTTCTACAATTTTTTAAACTATATCAATATTCTTTAGAACATAATCCTTTAATCTTTTTTTAAAAACCACCATACTTGTTTCTTCTTTAACATTCTTAGGCAGGAAACCAGATAACTGATATACTACTTATATGTATACTTTTTTTTGTAAATAAATACATATTATACTCGTACATAGAAACACCCAGACCCGAGATAAATATTTTCAGATCGTAGAAACATTTATCCCGCGGCGGGGATCGAACCCGCAACCTTCTGCGTCCCAAGCGGGATTTCACCCACTGCGCCACAGAGGTCGAGATGTGATTTTATCTTTTGTATGTAAAACTTTAACGAATTCTTACCATGACTTTTGTGTATCCCAGATTCCTGGTATATGTGACGAGGGTTTTGTTCTTAGGGTCCAGGACACTCTCTTCAATTATTTTCACTGATTTTGCGCTAAAAAACCTGAAACCAATATAAATCATACACTATTAATGTATCTCAGCTTAGTTGGTAGTGTCGTGTGGAAGTGAGCTGTTGTCCATGGTTTGATTCCCATCCAGGACAAAATACATTTGTGTGGTGTACGAAAGTATTAAATACTAGCTTCTGCGCGCGGCTTCGCCCGCGTGGTAGCAACATTTTGAAGAGCCTATATGCTATTCCAAGTCACTATCTACGCCTATTCCAAATTTAATCCAAATCGGTTCACTGGTTTAGGCGTGATTGAAACACAAACATACAAACATCTAAAAGTTCCAATATCCTCGTAGTCATACCAGTATGACCACGAGGAAACAGACGAATTGGGGAGGGCCTACCAATCGAGTTTATTACTATGATTATCCTTTATCAGCAAGACAAAGTATTGATACGTTTCTATAAAAAGTGAGTTTAGATGCGTAAGTATCAAAAATCTACAATAATAGGTACCTAAGATAAGATATTTATTTTGATATCATAAACGTCATTGTATTATTGAAAAAATATCTCGTTATCAGAATGTGATTAAATAATATTACGGAGGCCTACCGCGTGTTAAGACACGAGGTGAGTGAAGACAGAGAGACAGAGTGAGTGATATATATTTTCACAGATACCTACTATAGTATTGATTATACTTCTTTTAATTTAAGAGTTCGACCACAAAGACCTCTGTGACGACCTCTGTGGCGCAGTGGGTGACGCAGAAGGTTGCGGGTTCGATCCCCGCCGCGGGATAAATGTTTGTATGATCTGCAAATATTTATTTTGGGTCTGGGTGTTTCTATGTATGATATGTATGTATTTACAAACAAAAAGTATATCAGTTTCCCATAGTACAAGCTTTGCTTAGTTTGGGGCTGGATGATGCTGTGCGAAATTTCAAAAAGAGACCCACTTAAGGATAGCCAAACTTAGCATCTAAGCCGTAATCTAAGTCAGATGAAAAACGTTGTAGTCGAAGTCAAAAACTTTTTGAACTTGGATCACTTTTGTTTAAAATTGTTCGGTTTTTTAGACAGTTTTGTATAATTTATAGTGTGCATCTTAATTGAATCGAAATTAAAAAGTCCCACTAGGCTAGCAAGATGTTTACCTGTACTATCTTGTACTTATCTATTACGTAACCCAGTTTAATCCTCTTACAAAAGCAATGTCACCAATAAGAAGGACAATGATATCAACAATAAGTGGCGTAAGTGGGAGGAAAAATATAGAGACCGCGATAGTAATTTTAATTTATCAATGTTGATGCTCCAATCTTTCATTCTCAGTGACCTAAGAGAAGGGCTGGTGGCTTGTTCAATCGTTCTTGATTGATGAAAATAAACGACATTCCGAATGATCAATAAATGCATGGATGCTAGTTAGCGAAAACGCAGATTTGTATGCAGCATCTGATCGAAGTATGCAGCAGAACAAAATGCTTGTATGATCATCTACAAATATTTTTTCATCCCATCTATTCGAAAAGGACGACTTGGTTCGCCTTTATGTGCACCCAAAGGTGGTGTTTTCTATAAGAAACTTTGAGCGGGCAGTAATGAGTTTTTATTCCTCTTTAAGTGCGCGGCAAAGATAATTGCGGCGCACTTATTTTTGGAACGAAGTTCCTTATCGCGCGTTGTGAAAGGGGGCTAGACGGAAAAAATTCTTACGAAAAGTTGTAACGACACTTTTTGCTATTGTTTGTTGTTGTTGTTGTTTTTTTTTATTTTAAATTATTACAATTCCTTCACTAAAAAGGAACTTCGTTCCATCCGGGTGTCCTTGACACCTCTCAAGTTTTTTTGAATTTGGAACATCTTAGTGTTCAGCGCCAAAGAATTCGAACGCAATTTTTTTGAATAAAGACAAAAAACGCGCGAACTACAGCCCGCGTTTTCGTCAATTTTCACGGATTGTTAGAAATTCATGGTTTTAAATATAAGTTTTTAGTTGTTTTATTATTAAATACGATTTAATTTTAATTTAGTTGCCTTTTATTTTCTCACTAGCTGCGCCCCGCGGTTTCACCCGCGTAAGTCCCGTTCCCGCGGGAATATCGGGATAAAAAGTAGCCTATGTGTTAATCCAGGGTATCACCTATCTACATACCAAATTTCAACCAAATCGGTCCAGCCGTTTTTGCGTGAAAGAGTAACAAACATCCATACATCCATACATCCATACTTACAAACTTTCGCCTTTATAATATTTATAGGATAGAGGGTGATGAAAAGTAGAGTGTATCACTCGGGCGCAAAATATATTTTTGGCTCGGGCGAAGTACTTTGATACCCTCGCTATGTTCAGGATTCTACGAAAGAATCTACTCTAGAATCCCTCACTTCGCTCTGGATTAAAAAAAACGCCCTCGCCGTAAAAATATTATTTTGCTCCCTTGTGATACAATCTAATTCTTGGGTGATTATACTCATGTGGTGCCTTAGGCAAGTGCCTGTGTGCCTTATTTCAGGGCTAGATAATGATGTGTGAAATGTCCAGCTTTATTTGTTTTCATTGGCTATGAACTAAAACCAATTTATACAATACCAACTAAACTAATAAAAAAAGTAAGTTCGTATACCACGGCTTAAATAGCCGGGACCGACAATTTAACGTGCCCTCCGAAGCACGGAAGCGCTCAGATGAAAATGCTACTGGCGTTCACCCATCCACTAACAGACCGTTTCAAACGTTGCTTGACTTCGACAATCTATCAAGAATGACTAAGCAAGCAACTAAAATAATGATACCTACAAAACATTAAGTGACAGAAAACACATAAAAGTGTAATCTTGTTTACAAATAAAGAGGTTGGTAACTTTGACAGATACTCAACATAATTATAATATTGTTCTGATCTAACGTGCTGTAAAAATATATTATCAAGGTAATCAATTAGCAAATAAATAACAATCTTAAATAAGTTCAAATAATCTTTTTTTTTAATCTATTTTAATTTAGTGACTGAATCATCAGCCTGAGCGTCTTTTGGTAATCGTGATAGCTGCATCAGATGGCTGAGCAACCAACAAGCTCCAAAACAGATCTAAATTAAGGATTTAAATTCCATAAATAATTTATCATACTCGTAGAAACATACCTTTCTCCCCATTTTGGTACTCTGTTTGTTTTAGTGAGAACTCTCTTTGTGTATAGACAGCCATCCTTCCCCACTTGTCTGCTCCAAGTGTCCTCGGATAAGACATGGGTGCTGAAAGAAAAATAAATAATTTTTTTTATGAAACAATACCTACTTATAATCTACGAGCTGTCCGTTGTGGTGTTACCCACATTCCCTCAGGAAAAATTCACTTTTCCGGGATACAATATAGCCTATCTTCATCAGGGATAATGCAGGATTCTAATGGTGAAAGATTTTCTCAAATTGGTATAGTAGATTCAGAGCCTATTCAATTCAAACAAAAAAACAAATTTTTCCTCTATATAATATTAGTATAGATAAGCATGTTTCAAGAGTCACAAGTGCTCAATGAATTTTAATTGACTTATTAATAGTGATTAGATGAAGGCCTTGGTATTCAATTCATTTTGAATTCAATGGTGAAAAACAGTATAATTTAGTATTTCTTAAACTTTCAACTTTCACATGGACCCCGAGGTACAACACAAAAAGAAAGAGAGGTAGGCAGCGGAAAAGATGGTTGGACGACATCAAGGAGGTTGCGGGACCACTCTGGCTACGAATAACAAGGAGCAGATCGGAGTGGAAGCGGTTGGAGGAGGCCTATGTGTCCACAGGACACGCTGAGGACTGGTGTGCATAATATAATTAAGAAAAATGTAAACTCAATGTAATAAAGGCTTTGAAATTGAAATTGAAATTGAAACTTTCACGATCATTATTCATAATCATGTTTTATTTAACCAGGATTTATCACATACAATTACCTTATTTTATCCCAATGTTTCGCATAACCTATCACGTATTGAGTACTAACGTCTGCAAGATGTGGGCATGTAACAAATATGTATTTGTAGGTACATGCCTCTGACTACCCCCTTAGACATCTTCAAAGGATCTGGAATATAAAAGATCTGAGAGAATGTCTACCGCGCCTTGGGGATACAGTCGTGACCCTGTTTACGTTTACGTTTTGCATAAGTTTCAAGAGGTGTGGTCGCAACCAAGTCCACAACCAGGTAATTATATGAGATAAATCCCATTAAAGTAAAACTTAGGTATAACTTAGCTAATAAATAAAATGTAGGTATAATTTAGGTAAGTTTTTAATTAAGTGCCTGGTACTTTTAGGATACTCTATAATAAGAATTTTAGACCATGTGCACCATCTGATAAGGCTAAAATAAACAAAATACAGGCTTACCTCAAAGGATTAGGGTATCTTTTCCAATAACCGCACGCAACTTGGTCCCAATTGTAGTTGAAGGTTGATGTGTTTTCAAAGTACCTTGCCATTTTTAGTTTTTTTGTTATTCTATTTTTTTAGTTCCTCCCACCTAGGCTTGTTGAACAAAGGACCGGTCAGACCACCATTATTCTAAAATCACAACACATGTTTATGTAAATACCTACTGTAAGTTGAGTAGGTGTAGTAGGTATTATGTTACATAAACATTAATATCTAAGTAGGTCAAGATTGATAGAAAAAAATTGAAATTTTGGAAGTAGCTACTACAAGTTCAGTTTATAAACTAAAGACCGACAGCTGACTCGCACAAAGCCTTTGTGATTGTCGTCACGTAGCTCGAAAGGTGCGACGGTAAACATCGTTCGGTCTTGCTTAGTCGATAGGGACAAATTCTAATCACATGTAAGGTTTAATATTTAACAAATTATAACCTAATACTTGTCAAGTTATGTATCTAGAAGAATTGAAAAGCATTAACACGCTCTCTAACCCAAATGAAATGGACTAAGAAATCAAAAATAAAGTATAAAACTTGATTTACCACTTCGCCGCGTCCGAGCCACCTTACGGAATATTTATTTCCAGGTTCAACCTTCGTTTAGTTAGGAACCTCGTTGCGTACACTGTCTTTTTAAGTTATTTCAATAAAGAAGTGCACGATACAACCACTAAACTCATGATATCATTCATATTTTCAGGTGTTTTTGATAAAATTTAGAGATAGGAGATTACTGTAGTACTGACGGAATTCTCCAGATTTCACTGACTGTGACTGACCGTTGACGTGAGCGTGACTTGACGCGAGTAGTCTGACATTGACTGTAACACCCTTTTGTCATAAACATTGACTGTAACACCCTTTTGACAGAATGAACAGTTTTAACGGAAACCGTTCTAAATGTTCTTATCATTTATTTACTCCTCAGAGTAACTATAGACTATTTACTCATAGAGTCATGCTGATAAATTAACTTCAGCAAACAAATAAAATTTTATGTTTTTTTTTACATTCATGGCTTAGAACCAAAGAGCACTATTTCTCTAAACTTAGAAATACGTAGTACCCCTACCCTACATCATTGAATAACTAATTATTATGATACTTTGGTCTTTATTTGCTAACAAAATAAATGTGATCAAATCAGCAAGGGCCAGCTGTATTTTGTGCTTAGTCACTACTTAATCAATGGCAGTTATGAGCCCAAGATGTTCCCTTTATTAAAACAAAATTACCATTTTAAAAGGTTTAATATTTCAATAATTACGTCCATAGTTTGATCATCTTCCAAAACAATATCGAAATTATTTAAATACTCTGTTAGACGGCTCAGTCTTTTCGTACTAAGATATCCTATTTTAATAACGGCATGACAATCATCGGAGTCATTAACCATATCTGCATCTCCTATAGAATCGCCCATCAAAATAACATTGCTTCTATCTTTAATCTTCTCATAGTAATCGTTTTCTCTGGCACTAGCTTCGTTTTTGTTGAAGCTATGAATAGGACTGCCTTTCATGGCAATGATGATATCTTCAGAGTTAATTTCTAAGAAATTGGATATAACCTGTAGAGATAAATACAAATTTAGTAACCATAATTGAATTGATAAGTTTGTAGGTATAAGTATCTAAGTAACTACTACTAAACTCACTTTAATATGTGGTGAAGTCAAGTTAGCTGCTTCAAGTGCATCCACTACACCCTCTCCGAGCCCTGATGATAAAACTGTCATAGGTACTTCTTTAGCATTGATCCACGATATCAGGTCATGAACTCTATCCCTGGAACAGACAAAAACATCAGTTTACTTTTAATGTCTCAATTATTCGATTCTAAGGTTCTCGGATCCTGGCTTTAAGTATAGAGTAGGTATTTATTAGCTGTTAGCTATCTTAAATGTCTTGAAGAAAGTAATTTAATAAGTGGATGTCTAACGTCCTCGGGTGAGTAAGTTCGTGAGCTTCTATGTAGGTGAGTATAGCTTAATAGCTGTGGTATAGCCAACTTTTTAACAATAAGTTGGATCCATCATCTGGGATGAGAACAGTAATAGGACCTTGCCGAGAACATAACGAGGCATGTTAATTACCCAGTACTGGTCTTTGGTAGGTTATGTACCTACTAGTTAGGATGAAGTCAGGCTACATTTTGAAATGAAATTCTTTATTTGCAAGAAATATGGTTAACAAGTTGATAAGGTTTACATTTTAGGATCACATATTTCACCAAGAACTGGTATGCAAATTTTAATGTCAGGGCAATGTAGTTGATGAAAATGATAGTAAAAAAACAGAAACTACCTGCCTACTTACCTGAAACTACTAGTCATATTGCGAGCTATGTCCATAAGCTCTTGTCTGGGAAATTTCAAGCCTCTGTAACAAGTAAGACATGCGTGTACAATTTAGTTGCCTAAGTAGGTAAGTATATTATTACCTTATTACCTAGGTACAGATTCCGAATCAGTTATAAAATAAAAAAGTATACTTACTTCATTAAGTCGTAGGCTGCTCTGTACCATTCAAGCATGTGTTGAGATTTTTCTTCAATGCTCATATGAGGATCTTTTTCAATCGGTCCATATTTGAGATATAATTTGTATTCTTCATCTTTGTACGATTGCGGAATAGATGGGCATTTCCGCAACATCTCTGAAACAGCAAAATCGTTATAAAGTACAATTTCTTTTTGTTTTTATTCTGAAAAAAAAGTCGAAATTTAGACAATTTAAGGTTGGTACGTATAGGTAAACTTGCTTACCGAAACTGTTAAGAACTGGTTTTCCGTCAACTCCATTATCAGCAGTTAATGTATTATCAAAATCAGTTACGATGTGCATGCGATTGTATCCTTCATCTAATATTTTATTTAATTTTCTTAGGAGATCTTGTTCATTTTTTATATGAGTGCTAGATTTTATTAGTGCTGGAACCTCTTGTATGGACATGAGTTCTTTCATTGCAGCTGTAAGTGTAAATACTGCAGTTAGGGACACAAGTATCCCTAACCAAGCAATAATGTAAAATTATAGAACGCGTAAAATTTTGTAATTATCATTAGAGCCAAAATTATAAAACAAACAGCTGAAACTAGAAAGGTAATTTAGAAGTGCAACGAAACATATATTAGGTTCCACTCACAAAAACAAACAATTACCTCATAAAATTGTATAAAATTAATTAATTACTTAAGTAATAATTACGCTATAAGCATTATTGGCTATAACCAAAATACAGTTACCTGTTGTTGTTATAAATACCCAGAATAAGAATATCTTCTTCATTTTCACGAACCTACCTACTTTAGGAATAATAATGCACAGTAAAAAATTGGATCTACATCAAGGTCAATGCTAATAAACAATGAAATTGCTAACTAACTTTATGTTAACAGTGACAAAATTCATAATAACTTTGAGAACACAAATTGAGAACAATTAACCGGAAGTTACTTTGTCAATGTCACAATGATTACGTGTTTTCGATTTACTTCATTCGCTATCATTCTATTCATTCACTAAACATGGCGCCGTGGCGGTCAAATTGAAAAGTACGTAGGGTAATTTGTTTGAGTCATAGAAACAGAAACGCGACACTTTAAATATATTTTTCAATCATGGATGTATACAAGGATTTTATACAACAGTTGAGAAAAATGACCTTTGATGAAGTTCATATTTTGCTATGCAACATAACACCAAAACTAACGGAATACGTTTATCTAATAACCCAAGTAAAGTTCCAAGATGGTTCGTACCACACATTTTACGGAGAAGTGAAGAAAATCATCAGTAGCTTTCTAATTTACTTCAGCCAGACTGTCGATAATACGATAAAAGAAGCAGATAAATACAGCAATGAAGTTACTAAAAACGAACTGATGGCGTTGATAGAACAAACGATTTCTATCCATGAGTCTAATCAATCAGAGTTCTCAAACGATTTTCTGCCAATAACATCTATCTCTGAAAAAATAATATTTGAAGATATAGAGAAGCAGTATAATGATTACATGAAAAAACTATGCGAACTGAGGGATAAGATAGACAATATACATAAGCAGGATAAGGTGCTAGAATTCGTGAAGGACCATTTTGAAATTGCTGTGAAGAAGACCAGTGAAATGCTAGACTTTGCCAACACGTATTTGGCACTGATGCTCGCTGATTCTGTAAGTTTTTCTAAGTCTATAGCCTACTAATCGCTGCACACTCTGAACTTCTTGGTCTTTCAAGGTAGGAAGGTATCTAGTAAGAAAAATAATAATCTAGGTACCTATCCTACAAATAATGCCAAATTATTGCGTTCGCGATGATGGTGATGGCGAAGGTGTAGGTAGTGAAGCAATTTTATCATTCCCGTAGCACTGGCGTAGACCGTCCCACCTCGTAGCGATCCGTAGCTGCACTGTAGATGATAATGTCATGATATTTATGATAGGTTCAAGTTCAATTCAAATCCCATAATTCAGGTTATTTTAAATACCTACTGGCCAACCAGTAGGTAGGTATTTTAAATGATCTAAGTACGAAGGGACATTTTTGAAGTGAAAACTCATTTTATTTAGTGGCGTTGGGCATTTTTAAATGAGGAAAATTGATAAAAGCTGAAAGTTTGTGAGTTTGTTTGGATATTTGAATGTTTGTGTTTCAATCACGCTTATACCAGTGAACCGATTTGGATGAAACTTGGTAGATAGTGACCTGGAATAGCATATTATAGGCTATTGAAAATGTAGGTACCGCGCGGGCGAAGCCGCGAGCAGAAGACATAACTTGAAATTGATTGTCATCCCAATAGAGCTCAACGAATCGCCCAATACGAAAATGGCAATTTTGGTTTTATTTGGTCTATTTGTAAAAGCTCTTAAGCTTTCGAAAGGACTACTTTACACTAGATGCAATACATATTCCAGTTGAACAAAACCCGTACTAGTCTTGAGGAGATTCTGCTCCGAATGAGCAACAATTTGCAGAAAGTACAGGACGAATGTGAAGAAACGCTGAACAATATGATGCACCAACTATACGATAAGAATAAAGAGAGCCTGACTGTGTGCAGGTCTGAACGGAGACTGTCAAGCGATATTGCAGAGGTATTATTGCACTGATGAAAAATAAATATTAGGTACCATGTAGGTACTATGGGGTACTTACCAATGATATCTGTTATGGTTATGGCACAGCTTATTACACGTAAGTTTTTTTCGATAACAGCTTTACCTTCTGCAACCACGACCACGAGCTAATTCTAAAATGAACTATTATTCTACTGTAAATCATAGAACAGTGCTAGCTCGAGACTGTTATCAAATAAACTCACAGTCGCCATAACACTATTGTCTTAAAAGTTTGTTGCAATTTCAAATGATCCCCTATCCACGCTGTAACATTCCGTAAAACTAGGTGAACCGCGGCATCCAAATTATCAGGAACAAGATAGAGACCTACGATCCTGAACTCCCACTGGCCAAACTGGAAGACGAAGTGGCATACTGGCAAGAGAGACTGAGAGAGTTCAATGAGGTTGCCGTCAATATTGTCAAAATAAAGGAGGAACAGGAACATATTGCTAAGCAGGAGCAGATTTATAATACAATGAGGTGGTTTTTGGTAGTTTACGTATCTTAGTAGGTAGGTACCTTACCTACCTACATATTTCGAAGCGTACATAGTGTAGCCTACTTAGGTACCTAGTTGTTGATATGTCCCGATCTAGGCTAGATTGACTGTTATTATCTGTTGCTCGCAAATATTTAATCGCTCTATATTTTCCGAAGTACCTTATCTTATCCCAGTTAGCGTTGGGTTGACATATTTCGCTAAAATTCTAACAGCCTTATTAACAATCGTGATGTATAGTTACGACGGGTGTAATTTAGGAGTACCTAACCATAAAATTTTTAGGTTTAAACCTGTCGTAGGTAACTTTAAACCACGTTTATTAATAAGGCCTTTTTATTGTCTAAAAATTATCCATGTTCCAATTGCTAGGTCGACTGAGCTTCCTGGCTCAAAACGCCAATGCTGGGAAAATATGGGAGAGACTTTCAGAAAACGAAATGTTTATCTGAAACAGAAACTAATAGAGGTCTCCAAGCTTATGATCACATTCTTCGCTTGTAAAGGTAGACAATTATTTTTTGCTTTCTCATACTTAATTCATCGAAGAGATGGATGGATTGTGTGCAAGATGATATGAGTGAGAAGGGAGTGAGTGCTGAGATGACGGCTGATAGAGGGAAATGGAAGAGGAATACATAAAATAGAGCGCAGTTTTTACTGAATTTCACAGGTATTTGAATACAATTTCAGGCACAGATCGCATTCTGTACACGGATAACTTAGGTTCGTACTACGTAGACGAGTTCAACCATCAAGTCTACGTGTTTGATTACGGCCTGGGAATCTACCACGTCAACTGCGAAGGAGCTTTGAGACAGGTAGAGTCATTAATTGAAATATTTAGATGGTTGTATGAACTACTCAATGCATAAATGTTTTGTTTGGGATGTATTTTTTGTGTACCAGATCGCCGAAAATGTTTACTACTACGACAAATACGGTCGCTATATAATTCAAGATGGTAAAAAAGTGTACCAGTGCGCACCTTGCACCAGTCTCTACAATATTGAGGAAAATAACTTGCTGACCAAAAAAGAGGATAAAGCCCATGCCAGAATGGCTGATCTCGTTACCGAGGATCTGCAATGTAGGAGACAGATCAAGGATCCTAATGATGTTACAATTTTACCGGACTTTGACTTCAAAGATATTACTGGTTAGTAAATACTACAAAACCTCGTCGCCAATAATACGAAGTTACATTTCAATTGGTTCGGCCATTACTTAGAATAAAGATATTATACGAAGCGCTTGTGGTCGTGCTTGCTTAGTAGTTCTTGATAATCGTCGAGATTATGCAACGTTCTAAAACGGTCCATAAGTGGATGTTTGCCAGTCGCAATTTCATCTGAGCGCTTCCGTGCTTCGGAGCCGGAAGGCGCGTTAAATTGTCGGTCCCGGCTGTTTAAGTCATTAGGCCAAGACCGAGGCCTTAAGGCGGCTTAAAACTCCGTCACCAGAGTTGACCACTGACTCATACGAACTAACTAACCTAATTATGATAAACCAAACAAGACGTGAAATTAATTTACAGGCACACTGGATCACGAAACAGTGAAATATATCTGGGACAGCTTTGGCAGTATTTTGCCTGATGCGTTACATGACGTCGGATTGGCCAAGTCGAAGAATCCTATTCATTACCTGGCACATAAACTTCTTTACCATAAGTTAGTAACTACGAAACTTCCATGGGTTAGTTGGATAATAAAATAGGATTCTATGATTATTTTGTTGTGTATTTTAAGGTATAATAGAACTTTGAAAGAGCTGCGTCAGAAGAAAACAGAAGCTGAAGAATACAGGGCGAACATAATGAAAGAACGGAAGGAGGTACGGTCAAATCAGGATCATTTTAACCCACGAATTTTCATAATTAAACAGCATGATTAGCATGAAATCGTTAAGCCATGAATGCCACGATATGGGCTTCAAGTCGACTTAAAATACTATCTAGATAATCCATATGAAACTTAAATAATAAGCAAAGCCCACATTTTTGTAATGAATCCTAAAAATTGCACCCTATACAAAACTGTGGACGTACAATTAATATCCATTTATTTCGATGGTTCCAGAAAGCAATTGCGACAAGCAAGGCATGGAAGGCTAAACAGGTGAAACGCCGCAAGCCGGAGGAATCAGACGATACGCAGGAGAGAGCGGTGTACGACGCGCAAATAGCACAATATGACTTCATCAACTCCTTGAACTTTTATTCATAAATGATTAGTCGTATATTTTTATGCACTTATTTTTGACGATAAATTTACCTCATACACATGACTGGGCTCTTATTACTTAAATTCCAAGGGTTATTCAAGGCTTGTGCATAAAATACTCATATTAAAAAGCTTGTCGCAAAACGTGGTAAAAGCTTTGAAAAATAAACATTGTTATAAAGGTACAGGTATTTATTGTTCAAGCGTCTACAAGATAGTACGAGACAGTACGACATCATTGCGCTAAGGCAACATCATAGAAAACAATCAGACATAAAACTATTAGCTGATCATTAATGTTTTTAAACCCACTGTCGATATTGGTCTATGAAAACAAACGAAATAGCACTACATAAAACAACCAAAATAAATAAAATATTTTACCGACAGTTAAAATCGTAAAAAAAAACCTAAAGGGATTACAAAACGTACTTGAATTTTAAAGTAGCCTAAAAAAACATTGCGCAGTGAAAATAAGCTTTAAGATGGAAGTTCTATCGAAATTCTTAATCGTATTGGCAGTTTCTACCATCCTCTGTACTGCCCTCTGCATTCGCATATTGCCGCATGAAAACAATAGGTAAGTTTAATCGCAATCAAACTGACATGACAAAATCAATAAATTGATGGTCATTTGAACGTTTTTGTTAGGTCATACGTAGGCCGAAATCTGTTTCAGAACCATGCGTTTATCTCTATCTACATTGTGTTGAACAGGTACATAATGTTTTACGATTACACTATGACATATAAGAACGCTATCTCCATATAATTTGGTTACAATATTGTAATTTGTATGTTAAAGGTCCTCAATTTTGTACGGTCAAGTATAAACTACGTCAGAAATAATTGTATCATTATTTTATTAGTTATTTTTCTAAGTACGAAGCAATTCAAAAACATACCAAAATTAAGAAACTAATAAAAATTAAATTTAGAAAACAATGATTAAATCTATAATACATTGAATTTAAGAAAAAGGCAAAAAATTTGAATCATAACAAACAAAATCTAATAAATCCCATATTTTATCGTATAACCATAGTTTCAATAAGATAAATACATGAAAATGAAATTATTGATGATAATATATTTGACATTTTGGATAATGACTATGTAGTTTTAATAGATATAAAGATATGTACAAAAAGAAATCGAGTAGGTAGTAATATAAATTGAAAACTAATATTTTTACCAATAAGTACGTCATTTTAGGCTAGAATTCACCAACTCAGAGGCTGCTAGACAACTTTCCATCTTGGCATTAAAAATACTTGACAGATGAGTAAGTTATAATTATCTTAACCATAGCCAGTATAACCGCCTGATTATGCATTGATAGAACGCAGACCTAAGACGAATAAACATTGTTTAAAATAATAGTTTAAATTAAACCACACTGCTCACAGTGGCCGCTGTGAACAATCTAACGTCACAAATAAAGATGGGTGCGGTTGATAAGACTTTATTATAATTTTATATTTAGTAGAATCTATATTACACATCTAATATTATGACATTTAAGAATGGCCAATGTTAACACAAAACTTAAAAAGAAAACTACTAAACATAAAAATGTTAAGATGACCGAATAAAGTGTACTCTATACACGGTGACTCGAACTATGTAAAAATCTTGGGTATAGTCTACAAGGATTTGTGCCACATTTACAATTTTGACATATTTCCTGTAAAACATCGCCATGAAAAGGAAATTAAAGGTACACATATAATCTACGCCACAGGAAGCTTCTATAAGTAACTGTGTTTCTATGAAATGACGTTAAGATACCAATCTTAAAGTCATTTCATAGAAACACGGTGGTCTAACACTCCTTCTAAAAATGACAGTGTTTCCACTTCCTCTGCGTTTAACACGATGTTTAAAACTATTTCAAGGTCACACTTTAGCAGTATTTTTTTACAAAGCTCCTAACGTACGACAATCAACATAGATCGAGTGTAGTTAGACAGTCAGATAAAATTACAATTACATTACCGTTCCATGTCTGTATGTACAAAAGTATAACACAAAACGATGTTGCCAACATTAAAAACGCATAATATAAATATAATTCATCTGACTTGTTCTAAACTGGTATTCAGCTAAAGGACACGAACATACACTTTGTATAATATTAATCACATGGGTGGATTTTGTATCTTTGGTAATAGGGGTTGTCAAAACACTCGCCTGTCATTTAAACGACCAATATTATTTAAAGTCTCTTCAAATTTTACTGACAACCCTACATTATAAAATTGAGAAACCATCTGAAACTAAGGTTTGAACTAAGGTGAACAAGGCCCAGAGAAAAGTAATTTTAGAGGTCAGGGTAAGTGGCTCAAGCTATCCCTTACGCGGGTAAGTCTAGCTTACGCCTCCTACAATCCAAGGATGGAAGATAACTCACATCTATCGCGGATTCACAAAGTGTATGTCCCTGCCTAGTTCTGCTTAGTTCCCGAAAGCATCTGCCATGTCCGCCTGACAGTCGAACGTGTCCGAGCTGTCGGCGTGCTCCGGGTAGAACTCTCTGTACACTTTGTCCAACAGCCCTTGCCTGGAAAGAGAACGGCCTTGTTATTATAGCCTATGACATGGGCATAGTCTTGTAATTGTTAGCATTATTGGTTATTAACTGAGTAACAGTTAAGGTGTTATTGGGAATGATAGTGTAGAATGATTTAAAGGTGTGTGTTAGCTGACTAACACACACCTTTAAATCATGAATAATAATGTAGGAGAAGTTACTATAAATGACTGATCATTTATAGTAACTTCTCCTACATTATTCATTTGTTATTACAGTACGTCCAACGAATCTAGGCATTCGTGAAGTTAGCCGTTTGTCGGAAGCGAAGTTGCGCTTTTTCATACAAAATCGTATAGGTACTACGCATCAAAACGGCACCTCACAATTGCTTACACCGGCTGAACATGCTGTGCTTGCGTCGACGTAAACCCACTCGTAATAATATGTCAACGAATATCATTCTAATTAAACTTTCGTGATTTGGGGACATAATTATTATTTTTAACCGGGTATTTACCTATTGTTACTATCTGGCCTTATCGGATTCTGAAGACGAATTGAGGGTAGACGCAATCTACTCTCAATAATAGAAGCTAACTCGCCGTGCCTCAGTTCATCCGTGACCACGGGCGCTGCAATGCGTCCGAAACGTCGGAAAAAAGAAATAGTAAGTAACAATAGGTACGTGATAAATACCCGGTTAAAAATAATAATGAATATCATTCTTACAACGATAAAATATTATATATTGAACATCTTTTTCAATGTCCATTCATATTCATAGTTTTTTTACTCTAGATTTTAAATGACAGCATGTGTACTGCAGAACATTACCGAGATTCAGCAAACTGTGACAGCTGCTGTAGAGACGCAAAACTATATTCGCCGAGTATATTGGCCAACATCATCTATGAAATGACTTTTGTTAGTGGTCATTTAGGCAAATTTGGACCTTACTGCCTTATGATAAGTACTCACTTGGCAGCAATTCCGCCGCCGGGCGGCAGGCCTGCGACGTTCTCTTGATCGAGTAGCTTCACAAAGCGGGACAGAGGTGGCACTCGTCTATACCATCAAACGAACCATTTCATTTATGGGCAATATTTGAGACAATCATAGCCATGGGACAGAACTAAGCGAACATAGACCTTATCTCAATTACTCACGGTTGCTTTTGAAAGATGTTTCAGGAACTTCACATGCTCAAGCTAAAATGTACCTTAGAGCACCGATAACAGAGTAGGTACTTCTCAATCCCAGGGGTCAGAAAGCTCCTGGTCTTCACAAACCATGCCAAGCCAAATGACGCCGTAGCATGCTGAAAAGAAGGCTGATACTCACTTGGCTGCGAGCCCGCCACCCGGCGGTAAGTTGGGTATGTTCTCTTGGACCAGTTGTTTCAGGACGCGAGAGAAGTGGCATTCAGAGTCTTCGCGTTCTTCCGCGCCCGCCCCAGCGCTTTGCTCGATCAAAGCTGAAAAAAACACATTAGAATATTAGACTAGTACATTTGTGGTTTTAAGTTATAAGTATTCCTACTCTTGTATGCTGGATACGCAATGAAAAGTGTAGTTATTTAGTCGTGAAGACGGAGGTGTGAACAGGTCGGAAGGACCAATAATCGAATAAGTTTCGTTCGAGCATTAGTTCCGAATTCTTATCATCTACGTTTTCATTGTATCTAAGTGTGAAAACTTGACGAGATACTGATGAATGCAATAAGGGAAATATGCACAAGCTAATCAGGAAAATTATTACTATTGGTGCTCAAACGAGTGCGAAAAATATCAAAAGCTCTGGCTCTGACATCGTTATATCATCTGGGCAAATTTACTAAATTTTCTACATTCCCAGACGATAAGGTATCCTCATATACAAGTCTTATCAATGGTAGCGAATGGTCACAAAAAACTGTTTATATTTGAACGTAAACTGCAAGGTCTTGATTGATTAATCATTATTCTCAGTAAGTAAGTATACGTTCTGATGAATAATATAATTATGTGCCAAATCGTCTTAATTTTAATCTTTTCAGTTTGACCCAAGCATGTGAAGTTCTCAAACACCTATCACTATGCAAAGCTGTCTCGAATTTGTTCCAATTTTAACCCGACACATAAACCTGTCTCTTTGGAACACGCTATCCACATAATACTATGCAGAATATCCGTCTACATTTTATTTTCCTTCAAATATTCGTAGGGTTTCTGATAGGTGCCGCTCACGCGACTTACCGCCGCTTTGACATTGACAAGTGCCCTTGACCTGTCAAAGGTCAACTAAGATTTCTACAATTCAACTATGGCTTTGGGTTTCTTAATAAACTACTGTTTGATTCTTATTAAGCAAGTCTGTGATTGAATCATTTCATTCAATGCCAAGTATGTCATCCTTATAAGCATATTAAAAGTCATATCCCCTATGAACTCAACAAGATTACAAGCCTCCTTTGTATGGCTTCAGTCGGTCACTCGTCCATCGCATTGCGTGTGAACAGCCCGTTGAATGCAGTATGTTCATTGCTTTAACCCTTGAGGAATTTACTTTTAAATTAATATAAAATAAAATATCCAGGGTTAGGACCAAAGCAATGAAACCACTGTATAGTTCACAAATACTTTAATACGAGCAATCAGGGTAACATTTCCGTGATTTAGATACAAGTTATCAAGAGCAAGAAAATTGTAAATATCATATTTTTAAAATGCGTAAAAATTTAGTTAAAATGTAGTTATTTATCATTATAATTTTAATTTCATCAAAAGGTAGATAATTTTGACATTTTAAAATGTAAATTTGAGTTCGATATCATAATAAATAGATTTTTAGTACAATACTTGTATAAAAATACGATATTATTTTATAATAATCAAATTAAATTTTAGCTTGAGAATTAAGATATTTAAACCGATATTTTATAATTATTATAACGTTTGCATTGGCGCGACTAGTAGATTACACAATATTATTTACTTAATATCTAAATTATATATTATTTTTATAGCATCAAGCGTCAAATATGTAGAAATATAATATAGAAAATTCCTATAACTACAAATTGTAGATTAATGCATAATTAAATTACATAATTTATTTAAAATCTATCAAACATAACAAAATATAAATTAACAATAACAATAATTTGACACTCAATTATTGCAAGTTAGGAGCTAAGAAAAACTATTTTGTTTACGTAAGTACCTATTTAAATTAATACTAGTATTGTCTAATTAATTATTATCAAAATTAATCAAATTTTGAGTTTTAATATAGGTAGGTAAGTACTATTTTGTACTAGGTACACAAAATTACGTTTAGGTTAAGTACACTAAAGACACTATTATTTAAAGGCAAGTAAAACTGTTTTTTAATTGATATTAATGAGAAAGTGAATGAATAATTCTTAATGAGAAAAATAAAGTCCATATTATTTGGCTCAATTCTATTAAATTCAACACCACACAAATTTAGGAGTTTCTTATGAGAGTTAAAATCACACAAATCTTAATAACTAACTCTTACGAAACACCATTTGGCTTATAGGTATAAAAAGCTTTATCAAAGAGACTTGGCAAAGGAGTTACCTGTTGGTAGTAAAAAATAAATTTACTGTGTAGAAATTGGTAAGCGATGGTAAGCCTTACTCGGCTAAAAATAGAGTCAAAAGTGAATTTTACGACCATTGATCTCAAAGTGTTGCATAGGTGGGGCTATTAATATTCTTAACGAGATGGGCGGGCTGTCTGTCCATGATGGATATTTAGCATTCGTCATGGTGCCTAGGCGCGTGCAAAACTAATGCAGACACAATGATATGGACAAACTAACTGTTTCATGTTATCTTGTAGACATTACGGCTTCAAAAGCCACTGTATTTTTTTATCCACTGTAAAATTTCATATTATTGAGTAAGTGCACGAAAGGAGCCACTACGAGGAGAACTTATTAAAACCTTCCTGACTTGTCTTGTTCGAAATAAGTAGAGCCTGGTTCAACTCTGGTGACGGGAGTTTTTAAGCCGTCTGAGCGTCTCCGTCACGGCTTAACGACTTTAAAGCCGGGACCGATAATTTAAGAGTTGTTTCTATTCTATAAAATACTAGTACGTAACATTTAGTACGTAAACTCGATTCTACAATCATGAATTTCCGTGGGATACGTAACACATAATCTTAGCATGCAAGTATAGTTACGTATTACTGATTCAATTGGAAACTACAGCAAATGCTTTAGTTTTTGAATGTTTCTATTTTAACTTTTGTACTATGAATGGAGTTCGCGATGGAAAGAAAATCGTATCTATGCAAATCGTTTACGACACCGACCCAATAGCGTATTTCGGGAGACATCTACGTTAAGAACTAGACTGTATTAAGTAGAATTAAAAAGGCTCTAACATATTTCTAAAGTCTAATAAATTCAATATTCATTTCAAATACACAAAACATTTCAATTCCATATAACCCCAGGAGACCAAGATGGTCAGTGAATTAACTATCTATCAATTATAGAAGATCTATTGTTTTCTATGTTACTATTTTATTACGATACTGCGCACGATCGTAAACATAACTTGGAACCATAAAGTACATACATAATGTTATGGTTAAAATTATGTACAACATAAAGCTGTCTGTATATATTTATATTCAAATCGTGTTGTCAGACTCCGATTTTAGCTGGACGTCCAGATTAAATGTACCGCGTATGTACGTACGGCCCGTAGTGTAAACAGAAATTGTAATGTAGTAATATTTGCGAAGTTATTATGCGAAGTTATCATTTCTCTTGACATTCCTTTTATATAATTTGCCAAGTATCTTCCCAATTCTTCATTGGCAATAAAGAAAACGCGTTAAGTAGTAGAAAAATCAATTAAAATTTTTAAACAATTCATAGCTGAGATACGAGTCATATTTTTGTTTCATAGATTACTTATCAATGCCTAAAAAATGAATGCTGTACTTAAAATCATAAACGAATTAACTTTAAAATCACATTACTTATAAAAACTTAGCTGTAAGTATGACCTCAACTAATTCGTGAATATGTTTGTGTATCAAGAAAATATTTTGTGAATTCAATCGCTTTTAGGTATTTAAAGTTAATATGAACGTCATTGTATCATTACTATTAATGGATCAGATAGCCTTAGTTTACACAAGTGCTTAAAATGGCCTTAGTTTATGTTGAATGAAATATTTAAAGATTTTTCGTATTGCATAGTTACAATGCGAAAATTCAACAGGTTTTTTCGTGGTTTTTTCCTACTTAGATTTTTTATTATTATTATAAAATACGCCAAACTCCACTGAACACATCTTGATTAAATTTATACAAAAACTATGTAAGTGCCTATCGCATTGCCTAATTTTAAAATCCATTTTCAAAATAAGCTAATACAAGAATGCTTTTCAAAATACGTTTTAGTATAATTTAAAGTTTTGTAAATGAATATTTTTTTAATCATCAATTACTCACTAAGCTCTTATATGATACAAAATGTCTTCTAGACATAACTAACTATATAAATTGACCTACTCTCAAGCATTCAAAATACTTGGTCTTTTACAATGTGACTAGCACTTGAAAATCATATCACATTTATTCTAAATATCAAATTATTATAATGACCTAGGACCTAGGTTGGCATTTGTACCTATAAAATGCCTTTTGTATCATTGGATGCGTGACTGTTTTCTTGTCCTTGTTAAAATGCACATAGAACTGATAATGATCTAACCATTGGTCATTAAGATGACCCAACATGTTATATGTCATATTGTGTCACAAATACTATCCACTTGATCATTTGTATCACAACATGCAAAACTTTTAAGATAGGTCTTAATGACCTAGGCCATTTTGGGTATGTAATAGAGTATAGCTCTGAATTTTTTTTGGCATAGAACCCAAAAACCCAAAGCACAAAGTGATCTTCGATCAAAATCTATGCCTTAGCGTCACTCGAGCTGCCAGTAGACAAAGTCTGTGTCTGACTGTTGTATGCAATACTGTCAGTCTGTCTGTCCCTGTGTCTGTGTGAGCATGCATGCAGTAGTGAGTGATAACAACCTGTAAGCCTCTGTCGCAGGTTCTCGTCGAGCTCTCGGTCGGCCTTCTGAGCCTCGGGACTGGGTTTTGGTGCAGCTGGGAAGGTCACAAGGACAATAGACATATTGTCCTTTGAACCCTGCAAAAGATTATGTGCTGTAATGTATAAAGTCTAAATATTGCAACAGGTTGAATATCAAGAAAAAACGTAAGTACATCTTAATCAGCATTTCTTGTTTTTCTCAAAGATGGAAATGGATTAAAGCAAAAAATTCCAAGAATATTTATGGGGCTAGACGATGCTGTGTGTAAAGTTCAGCATTATTTATTTGTATATTTGTTTTGTTGTTTGTTTGTTGTATCTAAAATACTTGGAATAAAGATTTTTCAACAACTTTAAAAAATACACATAATTTCACTGTCTTATTATTAGAAAACAATAAAACAGTGATAAAGATGACCTATTTTATCCATGTAAATGAAAACTCTGCAGCAGACATTGTACTAAAAGGAGGTCAGTTCTATTGTGAGAATGCTGAATTGCTGACCAGTTTTGTAAGCATATTTTTTAATTGGCTGCAAATCTTCAACACAACAAAATTTTGACAGTTTCACCCCATTTTATTTATAGTGACTAAGCTCCAAACAATTTTGCCAATCTTGGGCAAAATGTTGATTATTGATTATTATTTTATACATTATTTTTAATGAACTAAATGGCTTCTTGGAACTCAAACAGCAGATAAATTAAGTTGCTGAAAGAGATTGACATAAAAATCATACTTTATAAAATTAAATGTATTCATGTAAAGAGTGAAAATAAATAATGGGGTTAATCACCATCACTTTTCACAGTTAATTGAACAAAGCAAACTAATAAAATTTGCATTTGTTGTGTATGCCTGTTGATGCATTTTTTTAACAGCTGGAAAATATATTATGAGATAAAGCACCATTTATCTACTGGATATTAATAGCTTATTAAGCTAATGCTTGCACTGACTTTGCACAAGGATAATGAATTATGATGTCTTCTAAAATCATGTTGCAACAGGTACAAAGCTCCACTACCCTTTCAAACCGGTGAATAAATTAGTTACAGAATTTGTATAATAGAAGTTCAAGAATAGATGAAATAGGATAAAGAAGGTTATGTACAACAGGAATGTAATAAAAAAATTAATTTGATATTATTAATATGAAAATATGATGAATCGTTTTTTTGCTGCCTAAGTCAGACCTTAATTTAATAAAACAATAACAAAATGATGTGCTCACCTTATACAAACAAGTGTCAATGACCTGGTTAGTGATAGCAACAAGGTCATCAGTCAGCAGAAGCAGCGAGTGCACGTAGGCACACAGCGCTTCATTGCTCATCACATCCCAGACTCCATCGCAGGCCAGAACCAAGAACTCATCATCTCCTTCCGATCTCTCATGGGTAGAAACCTCTGGCTCAGGTGAAACCAGCTGCTCACAAGGACCACGGTCGAGCACCTTCTTATACTCATAATCCCCCAGTGCCCTTGAGACTGCTAAGCTCCCGTTCACACGCTGGATCATCACGGAGCCTCCAGCATTGATGATACGCGATTTCTCAGTCGGCAGTTCAGGCTTGTGGTCCTTGGTAGCGAAGATCGGTATTCCATTCCGAGCGAGCACGGCGCGCGAGTCACCGCAATTGGCTATGTATATTTGCTTCGGCGAAACAAACGCGCAGACAGCGGTAGACCCCGACTTCTCCTCCCCATTGCAGAGCTCCGGGAGCTCTCGCATTTTCTTGTCCAAATCGAGGAAGCCGACGCGGATAGCCTCTACAATGTCATCCCGCCGGAACTCCTCCGTCTGCAGGATGCAGTCGAGGAGATTCTTCGCGCAGTGCGCGGATACACGCGCCCCCGCGTGTCCGTCGAACACGGCGAAGTACGACCAGTCGGACAGAGTCCCGTTCAGAGTCAACTGCGCGCGGTGAGCATCCTCCATCTCCACGCGCCAGCCCTGCATCGACGCCACGCCATAGCGAAGACCATTTCCTTCCCCATTCTCGTTGTACTTCTTCGTCTCGGGCTTGTTCAAAAACGCCCCCATGCTGAGTCCTAGGTTTTGTTGTCGTTATTCGCACATAGTTTCCACACCATCAGGCACTCGAACGCACGTCGCAACCGATAACGTAAAAGGAGAGCATCACAGGAAGATACGATCTCACAAGTATGATCACGTCAGACGGCGGTTAAGGTGAACAGGTGTCGGCGGAGCCTTGGTACAGGGTTTACACTGTTTGGGAAGCCCCTTCAGAGGTTAATTAATTACGCGATGGTGTTGCGTAGATCTCGATGACAAATCGTGGTCGTAGGAAAACGAAAAAGCAACTCAAAAAGAATGAATGGCGGACATAAATAGTATTTTATTTGTCTATGAATTTGACTTTTATTAGTCAGTCAGGGAAATAGTTGTCTATGGCTAATGGTAAAAACTCAGGTAAAAACGGTAAAAAACGCTAGGGATTTAGTCATTGATTAGATCATTGTTCCTCCTGGTAGTAGAATTTATGTAATTGTTTGTCCTTTCAGGTACAGTGGTTTCGATCCTAGTTAATCGAAATATTTTTTTTCAGTGTGGAATTTTAGTCACTTGAATGTTAGGGCAAAAAGAACCAATTAAAAGCCATTTAACGTTGTGTGTCAGTGTCACTTTCAAAGAATTGAAAAAGTCATTTAACAATCAATCAAACCAAACGTCATTCACATTTTTGAGGTTATGTTGTTTTTCGAATACGAAGAACAAAAAATAACAAAATGTATTAAATCTGATGATTTCCTTCTATTATCTTCATTCCAAAACACCAACCGTATTCTCTTAATTGCTTCAATCCATATGCCTTTTAGTCTGAGCTTACAGAATCAGTTCCAATGTAGCATAACCTCTATGATTCATTTTTAGTATTTATCTCATTAATTAGCTATAACTGTGGTCCTGCTTTGTGATTTAAGCTGGCTTTTTAAAAGCAGAATGTACAGGAGTTTAATGTTTAGATGGTAAGTAACGTACAATAAAAATTATAACTGCTTACAATTTCAACTGTTTTACATAACTCGATCTATGGAAGATTACAAGCTACAGTCCCAAGTTTCACTATCAGGATTCTGTGTATTTTCCCATATAAAATAAAACCTACAGGAATGATACAGTAACACAAGCAGTGCCGCTTTCTTTTAGTTAGTGTTAGTGGGCCGGGAAGAATGGCAAAAGCAGAGGGAGGTCCAGCAGTGGGTGGAGTCGGGCTGCGGATGATGATGATGTTAGCGGATGATTGGTTTCACAACCTGTTACAACAAACTGTATGTTTCAAATAAAACTTAATTTAAAACAATTTCAGGCTCGCCCTTAAGTCAGCAAGAACAGAAATTTTGCAAGCTTCTGCCAAAGAACCTTTGGACGTATTTCATAGAACAAGACATTTGTCCTTATCAGCAGTGTACTATAAGAAAAGAAGATCAGAGGAAGAAAAGGTATAATTCTTTAGTAATAGTCTATGGTGTGCTTTATATTATTTTTATTTTGCAAATAAGTTCGGTACCTATTGAATAAAAATAAATGTATTGGCTGAGTAGCTACCTCAACTTGTTTACGAACGATCTAACTTATACTCGACCTATGTTCGCATGTAAGTGACTTATTTATCTTATTGAGAATAAATTTATTAAACCTAAACCACACTTAGGTATTTCACTGCGAAATACTATTTACTACTATTCTTTTTTATTGAGAAATGAAGTGCCTGCATAAAAAAATCTATTTTATCATAATTTGCAGCTTTATTTCATTCAATGCTAGGCATAGGCATCTATTTGTGACATCTTATTCATCCTGGGCCAATGTTGTTGCAAAAGGTTGCCTGGAAGAAATCGCTTTCAGCGATAAGGCCGCCCATTGTACTAATGAACTTGTAAATGTTTCTAATGTATTGTTTTCGTTGTTGTTTTGTACAATAAAGTGTTCATTCATTCATTCATTCTTGTCCACCATTTACTTATTTTATTTATTTATTTATTTTATCGCGTATGTAGGATTTTATCGTGTAACACAGCCAAAACGTCGTCGGGAATAAATAAAAGGTATATTTAATGGGATAAAATCCTGTATATTTTATTTTATTTATTTATTTATAAGCCTTAAATACAAAAGATACTATCTTAACTAACACAAATATACGTTTAAATTATGCGACATTGGCATCTTCTGCTTGCCCCTTTTTGGCAAAGGCCTCCTCCAAGCATTTCCACTCCCCTCTGGAATGGCAATCCTGTATATACCTACACATAAAAATGAATCGTGATCCCGAAAGTTTAAGAAAGACTAATTCTTTCAGTCATCTCAAAGCAAGTCAAACCTTTCTATAAAAAACATGATAAATTCTTAATTGTTTTGTTTAGGTTGCAGAGAATAAAGGCAGACCCTCAATCAGGTACTCACCTAAAGCAGGGTCGGAGGTGGTCGGGATATGGAGGAACATGACAGTACAGGATGTGGCCGCGGTCCTGAGGAAAGATGTGGGTATGTTGTTTACACTGCTACATTATCTAAAACAAAACAGTATGTATTCACAGAAGTTAGCATACTTTATGACAGATGGCAAGCTCATCTACCCAGTAGAATCTCAGACAAAAAGTAGGGACATGCTATTGACGGAATTCCTGTTACAAAATTTTCTGCCGATTTTTGCGGGGGACGAGGAACGCATTTTACACACTTATGCATAAAAACTGACAATACACCCTCATTTTTACGCACACTTGCAAATTTTATATATGATGTATGTAAGGTATAACTCGCGTCACGTAAAAAGAACGCTGGAAAAAAGTGGTGGGGGTATGTTAGCGCATGGGTACACTCGCGCATGAAAGTACTCAACCTACTGTTTTATTTTTGAACTAGCCTTTCGCTTGCGGCTTCGTATATTGGTTATTGGTAGGTACATTCAAATATATTAGATAGAGTTATCATTAAATAGAATTAAAAACATATTTAATTCCGTATATAATGTTTAATCGTAATAAAAAACATTAAAGATAATGTTGAAACTCCTTTCACTAAGTCGTAGTGGTATTCCGAATCTTTTGAACCTTTTACAATTTTATTCGTCTCACTGTAGACTCGGAACGTTTTATTGCCTTTGTTGTCCGTTTCATACATTGTTTTACAATATCAAATGCATTATTATCAACCTCTCTTTTCATAGAGCAATATACCTACCTACGTCATTAATATTTTTCTAATTTTTTTATGTAAAACGATTCTTCTTTAGAATCCTATGTCCCCTCGATGGGGCAAAGGGCGTCCACAGTGACTCTCCATCTCGATCGGTCTTGGGCTTGACGCTTGATTTCGCTCCAGGACTTCCCGATCTTCCTCGCCTCGTCGAGCACCGTCCGCCGCCAGGTTTGTTTGGGCCGACCACGTTTTCGCTTTCCTTGGGGGTTCCAATCCATAGCCTGTTTTGGTATATGGTCGGGACCCCTTCGGAGCGTGTGGCCGATCCAATTCCACTTACGGCGCTTGATTTGTTGGTCGATCGGGGTTTCATTGCAGCGGAGATGTAGGTCTTCGTTGGAAACTTTCTCGTACCAATAAATCGAGAGGATTTTGCGAAGACATCGGTTAACGAACACCTGGAGCTGATGTGAGATGGTTTTTGTCACCTTCCACGTTTCGCAACCGTATAGCAGCATGGATTGTGACGGATGTAAAACGATTACGTAATTAAAAACTTTTGTGCGCGATGGTATTTTGAGAGTAAAAGTAACGTGAACACTACCCGGAAGGCAAATGCCAACTGACGAACCAATAGCGCGCTGGCAAGTGTGTGGCGCGCGACCATCCCGCCCCGCGCCTCACCCCGTACCGTCAAATGGACTCATAAAGCGTGCATGGCGCAGCTTGACAGCCAGTGTTCTTTTTACGTGACGCGAACTATACTTATCTGAATAATTAAAAATATTTTATGAAATACTGCTAAACCAATCAAAATGTAGCTTGCTTTGTTAATCTTGGTAGATGGTCAAAGTTAAGCAACATCTGCGCATTCATAAAGTGGATGGGTGACAGCTAGCCACCAACATTGGCCACTACCTCATGCAAACTTTTCTTTCAGACCACGTTTTCAAAGCCCTAGAGTTCGCCGACAAAGATTCAGACGTACAGTACAAAGAAAACACTGTGATACACAACCCTCAAATCATCAGAGACGTGGTTAAGATCACCGGCTACAGGTTCAAGTTGGTGCCACGACCTGACCAGGAAGTTGAGGAAGAGGAGGTATTTAATAAAATAGATAATCCAAGTGTGGCTATCCAACTATCTATGCTATTACAAAATAGATATATAAATAGGTAGATAGCCGCACTATAAGTGGTATGGGTGGATTGTGTGAGAGGATAATAAATAATGCTGGACATTTCACACAGCATCATCTAGCCCCAAACTAAGCAAAGCTTGTATGGGAACCAGATAACTGATATACTACTTTATATACTTTTTGTTTGTAAATACATACATATTATACATAGAAACACCCAGACCCGAGATAAATATTTGCAGATCATACAAACATTTATCCCGCGGCGGGGATCGAACCCGCAACCTTCTGCGTTCCAAGCGAGCTTTCACCCACTGCGCTACAGAGGTCGTCGTGGATATAAATGTGAAAGGAATGGATGAACAGTTGACGAGTGAATGGAGGAAGAATACAATGATGTGTCTACTCCACTTAGCGCGGGATAAAGGCAAGGGAATGATGATGGAAGTTAAAACTGTCACTAGAACCACCAACTCTTAACTTACTATTTCTTGTATAGAACAAAGACGCGGTACCTTCCGGCCCGGCGCCACCCGAGGCGCTTCGCCCTCGGCCTCCCGTGGCGTGTGTGATGGGTCACGTGGACCATGGGAAGACAACGCTATTGGACTCATTAAGGGACTCTGCGGTCGTTGATACCGAGTTTGGAGGCATCACGCAGCATATCGGGGCATTTATAGGTATGTATTTTGTTGACTAGATAAAATTTGATAGTCAATAAGTTGCGCTATGTGAGGTGAGTCCAACAATTTGGATTTCGATGTTGTTATGTTTTGCGCTAATGGTCGACGTGAATGAGTGACATCCCCGAGTTCGAATCCTAGTGGGACAGTAACTTTTTGCACATTTTTTTTAAGTTTAGAACCACGGATTTATTTTATAAATCCGTGTTTAGAACCGTTTAAGCTATTGTTTTAATCACGGATTTATAAAATGGAGGTTTTAATAATACCTACATATTCACTAATATTCATAAATTCACTCTGAACTCACACGATTTAAATTCAGTTTTTAAAATGAACATTCACTTTTCGCAAAATTCAATGTAGATGTTGTTTTAGCCGGACTTTGATTTGAAGAGTGGGCTCAAATCAAGGCATACCATATTTTATTTCTCTAATCGTTACTATTCTAATAGACAACGATAGACATTCCATTTCTCGTGCCTGAGCTTTCTCGCCTTGACACTCATGTCTGATTGCTGAACAAATTCCTCCCTTCCCAGTGAAGCTCCCATCAGGAGAGCAGGTAACGTTCCTGGACACTCCGGGGCACGCGGCGTTCGGCGCGATGCGAGCCCGCGGCGCCTCCGCCACGGATGTAGTGGTGCTGGTGGTGGCCGCAGATGACGGGGTGATGGAGCAGACTAAGGAGAGCATCCGCATGGCTAAGGAGGCTGCTGGTGAGTGGAACTGATTATTTTTATTTGTTTCATGGAAAATTATATTAATCGTCTCTGATGAGTGAGGCAAAATTATACATACACTAGCTTCTGCGCGCGGTTTGGCCCGCGTGGTACCAACATTTTGAATAGCCTTTAAGCTATTCCAGGTCACTATCTATGCCTATTCCAAGTTTCATCCAAATCGGTTCACTGGTTTAGGCGTGACCGTGAAACACAAACATACAAACATCCAAACATGTAAAGAAACTCATAAACTTTCAGCTTTATTATATGAGTGGGATATTAATCATGGACTTATCATTGGATCTCCATACTAGCCTCTGTATACCGAGGCGCGGCAGACTTTCTCTCAGATGTTGTATGTATTCCAGATATCTAAGGGGGGTAGTCAGAGGCATGTCCAAATATACTGGTGTGGCAAAACTTTACCGCATTAAAATTTTCCTTTTCTATTGATGTTAGTAAATTTTGCTTCTAATTCCAATTTACCTCATCATCATTGGCCTGCTCTTATCCCGCTCATGCGGGGTCGGCACAACATGTTAATAATAATTCCAATTTACCTATTTCCTAAAATTGTTTAGCGTACTTACAAGGAGTAGAGTAGACACGTACAGAATTTAAGGTATCTTCTCTTTTGTCCGCAGTTCCCATTCTAGTGGCGATCAACAAAATCGACAAGCCAGGTGTGAACATTGTAGGTATGCCTCAATTTCTTATCTATGTTTGTACTGCAATTAAATATAAAACTATTTCGAAAACTGTTATTGCCATTCTATCATCAAATCTAGGGGAAGGCCTAGGCGAACCTTCTTGGATCAAATTGGCGACATTTTGGAGAAGGGCCAGGTCAAAAGTACCCTAAACCGACGAGCATGTATGAAGAATGTAATGAGAGTGAATGAGGCGAAAGTTGTGTGTCAGGATCGTAGCGACTGGAGATCCGTGGTCTCTGCCTACCCCTTTGGGAAAGAGGCGTGACTATATGTATGTATGTATCATCAAATCTATATTTACAAAGATGGACAACAGGATCACGACTGTATTCTCAAGGCGCGGTAGACATTTTCTCAGATTTTTTAGAGAAGACAAAGATATTTAGGCCTGTAACCGTATTTGCTGTTCGTAAATGTTTAGGGGTTAGTTAAGAGGTATATCCAAAATTTGACCCCACTTTTTTGGCAGTTTTGCCCTAGGAGGGTCTTGTAGTCCAGGTTTAAATTATTTTCTATATAAGGGAATGAGCATCTAAACTTTGAAGAGCCTCAATTGTTGACTGGCTCCCCACCGGAGCTTGACTTTTAGTTTTAAGATGGATCACCTAAAAGAATGATGCCCCAAACCATGTTTGTTGCCCTTATTCTTCACGGTATTGGTCGCAGAACAGGAGTAAAATTAGTTCTAAGACTATTCTAAGTGATCCCAGCGGTCATACTGAATAAATGCCTTTGACTTTGACTATATATTTAAGAGATATAATCATCCTAGGACCGCACACTGCGCTCGCTCGCCCAACACGGCGTTGTCTGTGAATCACTCGGTGGAGACGTTCAAGCCATTCCTGTATCAGCACTGAAACGTACCAACCTCGACACTCTGGTGGAAGCATTGACCCTGCAAGCACAGCTTATGGAACTCAAGGCCGACCCGGGGGGGTATGTCGAGGGTACGGTTATTGAGGCTCAGATGGACCCTAAAACGGGGTAAGTCTAATGATATTAAAAAAACTCGTAGATTACGAAATAATCCCATCACATCTAGGAATAAATTGTGTGATGTTTTGATTATCGTAAAATGATTGTCAAAGTGTGGCGGCAGCTCGTTAGTGGGCTCAGTAGTGCGTTGGCACTCGAGCGGGACGGACGACCCAAAGTACCTGACAGTGTACTTACATTGATAAGTGGTTTTAATTGTAGCAACAAATTGGTCATTTATTTCTCTTAAACTCTCGAGTACTTCTTTCGATAAAAAATTATTTAATAGTATAGATTCATCTATTTTAAGAACTCAGACATACACAGTACACAGTCGACGTGTCAAACTTACTACTGCTCCTTTTTCTACAAAGAAAATCAAGACCAATCAACATCCTTTTCCAAAATAAACAACTTACGTTCCTTTCCCTTCTTACTGCTTACGATGACATATTTTTATGTATTGACAGAAAGCAGGCAACAGTTTTGGTGCAACGCGGAACGTTACGAAGAGGCTCGGTTATCGTCGCAGGGACTGGCTGGGCGAAGGTGAACATTTTGCATTAATAACCAAGTAATGTAGACTCCACACAATCCCGCTGTGTGAATGTGGATATGTACAAATACAAAATACAAAATTCTTTATTCATTAAAAACAAGTTGTACAATCAATTGGGTTGGGAACTCTTCTTTTAAGTTATAATAACCTGTGATAGAAGAGACCCCTCTTTTCTGTGGTCTTAGGGAGCACTTGTGTTTAAATCAGAAGTAGGTAGCCTTAACTTAATTTATACTAGTATAAAGTACTTGGGTACATATAGATTAGGGGAACATATTATGTATATCCAAATAGGTATTCAAATAAATAAGTAGGTACATAGATCGCTTAGTAGGTATCAGTAGTATACGGTATCAGGTAGATTATAATTTTTTATTTTTTTTATTTTTTTTATAAGTAAATAAACTAGTAATAGGTATATAAAATAGTGATATCATGTAGGCAGGTAGGTAATCCAAAGGTGAGTAGGTATGAAATATATTATGTAGGTAGCATTAGGTAGGTAGGCAGTTATGTAGGTAAGTAGCCAGAACGGTATTAAATCGTTTGATAGGATCAGTTTAGGTGGGTACTGTTTATCTGATAGTGTGAATCCGAATAGTGTGCTGCGATAGTAGCCTTACATAAAATAGTTATTATGTTATCAATGCATTCCATCGTACACTCGAGACAAAAGACTTGCAATCGAGATCCTTTGTTTAGTTGCACCGGACCTTATTCGTCACAACTTGAATAGCTGTGTGCACGCATAAATGACCCGTATTTGTATTAGGCAGGAGTTAATAGTTTGGCAAACACAGTTTTTGACAAGCACGGAAGATAAGTGCGTACCTACTTACCGTCATTTGCCGTTTTGTTGACTTTTTTAACCAAACCGTTCCAGATTCATGTCATTTTTATTTTTTAAACAATTATAATAGGGAAGATTTTAGTTATCTCTATTAATAAAGTAGGTAGGTACTAGACAATTTTTTATTTTATTATGGTTAGTTATAATATATATTTTAATTTTTATATGTGTGGGGATATAGAGAATTCTGTGATCAAAGAGTGAGAGAAGAGAGTTTGAAAGAGTCCATAAACAATTTGAGAGTTTTAAGTTTCTTTTTAGATAAAAGTAAGTAAGTTCGTATGAGTCAGTGGCCAACTCTGGTGACGGAGTTTTTAGGCCGCCTTAAGGCCTCCACTACTACTATTTAAGTCGTTAAACCATAACGACTTAAATAGTAGTAGTGTCGGTCCCGGCGACAATTTTACGTGCCCTGCGAAGCACGGAAGCGCTCAGATGAAAATGCCACTGGCGGTCACCCATCCACTTGCAGACCGTTTCGAACGTTGCTTAACCTCGACGATCTATCAAGAACGACTAAGCAAGCACGACCTCGAGCGCTTTTTTAGATCAAAAGCTCGATCTTTTGATCTAAAAAAGCGCTCGTGGACGTCTGGAAGGAGTGGGGAGAGGCCTTTGCCCAGCAGTGAGACAACAATGGCTAATAATAATAAGTTCCTTTTTACCATGCTATATGGGAGAATAGTATGTTTATTAAAAAAATACGGTTGATACAGTGTATATCATTGACTAAATTGACAACTGCACTCCGACTGCAAATGTCCAGTTAAATTGCACTATGACTGCAATAAAACTGCAAACCAACCGTGCAGCCCGATTGCAGTCTGTGCGCAGTTGTCGTTGGAACTGCACACCGACTGCAATTGGGCATTTAAACTGCAGCAGTTGAAGTGCAGTCGAAATTTCATCCGTCAAGAATCTAACCCCAGTCTTTGTTATCCCAGGTACGAGTATTGAACTCAGCAGATGGCTCCGTAGTTCAGGAAGCTCCTCCATCCACTCCCGTGTTAGTGCTGGGGTGGAGGGAACTGCCCTCAGCTGGAGATCAGGTCTTGGAGGTCAGCTCGGAGGTACGAACCATAGAATAAGCAATCAATTAATATGAAGAGTGTTCACAAATGTTTAGGAAAGACCATAGAGTTGGCTAGAGATCATCAACATTTGCTTTCATTTGTGTTATGTCTTAATTGTTGTAAAAACCTATTCTAAAATCTACAAATTTTCAATCAACTAGTGCGGGGTCCATATTAAATTATTTGCTCTGTTACCTTGTATTTGCCCTCTTTTATATGAATGTGTTTACCCGCGGTCCCTCGGGATTTTTTTTATATTTTCGGGATATAAAGTAGCGTATGTCCTTCCCTGGGAAACAACCTTTATCCTTGCCGATTTTTAGCCTAATCTGTTCAGTGGGCGTGAAAAGGTAACAAACAGACAGACAGAGTTACTTTCACATTTATGAGATTAGTATGGATGTATATTGAAATAAATTGATTTGAACTACCCTCAGAAACGCGCCGCAGAGGTAATGAAATGGCGCAACAACCTCCGAATGAAGGAAAAGCAAGCTTCAGACTCGGAGGTGATTGCCCAAAAGGAGGCCGAACACAGGAATGAATACAAGGCGATGTTGGCCAAGAAACGGGCTATGGGACGATTTAAGATGAGGAGGACTGGACCGAGGGAGAAGATGATACGGGAGGACACGCATCCCACCCTCAACGTGCTCGTTAAAGGTAACCCTCGATACGCTCGGATTTAGGACTCTAAAATTGCATTGCAAGATGTTATACAAATAAATTAAAAATGTTGGCCAGGAAAAAAACGCATCCCACTTTCAATGTGGTAATCAAAGGTAAGAATTTATTCAGCTCTTGTTTGTGTAGCGATTCCTGAAGTTGTAAGCAAGATTCTAGATAATTATTATTCTTGTCATTATTATAAATGGAGTGCCCGGGAGAACGCTAGAATAGGCATGATGACAGTAATCAAGTTTCAATTCAAATAGGATTCCAGGATTGAGAAAAATGCATTTATTGTCCTAATAATGTCAAGATTATTAAATTATTTAATAAAATAAATCTACAAAATACAACAATCCGCCATGATAGCCGTACGCCAATCAGAGCGCGTGACGTCAATACTCATTATATTAGACCAAAACTGCGCCTTTTGTTTCCTTTCAGCTTTAGATAAGCACCTAATTTTTGCTTTGCAGTGGTGAGCTGTGACGTCAAAACAGCCGCCATGACACCAACGAGCGTTTTGGCGTGAATTTCAAATTTGATTTTTATGTTTAAAAACCTTTATTTTCTACTGAAATATGATATTTTTTTCACATAACAAATCATTTTGAACAACATAGAACAGATTTTGAAAAATAGTCATCATGCCTATTGTTCTATCAGGTGTTTGGTAACCACAATAGAAGATTCTTTTAGTTTGGGTAGCTTGGGGCTGTGTAAATGTAATCAGCCCATCACACTATTGTGTAAAATGTCCTACATTATTTATTTTTCAAGCCGTGTTGGCCGAATGGGGTTGTACCTCGACTTTCAATTCGAAGGACGTGGGCTCGAATCCCGGCCGTGCATCAATGTATTTTGCGTTTCGTAAAATTTATATGCGCTTTAACACGAGCTCTGAACGGTGAAGGAAAATATCGTGAGGAAACCAGATAGTATTTTTATAGGCGGCGATGGGCTTACAACCTGTGACGTATAAAATACTAACTTCTGCAAGATGTGGGCATGTATCTAATATGTATTTGTACATGCCTCTGACATCCCTTAGACATCTTCAAAGGATCTGGAATATGAAAGATCTGTGAGAATGTCTACCGCGCCTTGGGGATACAGTCGTGATCCTGTTTACGTTTTTATTTATTCTTCTTATTTTCAGGTGATGTGGACGGCTCTGTGGAAGCAATATTGGACATCCTGGAAACATACGATGAGCATGACACCGTGAGGTTGGATCTGGTACATTTTGGAGTTGGCCCTGTCACACCTAATGATTTGGAGGTAAAACTATGACATTCATTCAGAGCTTTCAATTCGTGTTTGACTTGTTAATGTAATGTATGTACTTTAGAAGGTTCAATTCGAGAAGAAAACGAGTTTTGCTGTGCTGGTTTCCTCACGATTTTTACGGCGTTTAGATCTCGTGGTTACGTACATTTACTAAAATGAAAAATCCATCAGCTGGAACTCGTATTTCCGTCATTACGTCTCTTCTCTAACATACGATTTTACGACTAATTTGTCGGTTCGAAATACTTGAGAGTTCATAGGTGCACCTCATAGACAGAATAAAATGATATAACTTTTTAAACTATTATGGTTATCGATACTTTTAACACAAATAACGAAATATTTACCATGTTTCCGACTGTAATATTTCGAAATTCAGAAATATCTGGAAATTCAAAAAACAGTTTTTGAGTTTCCCGATATTTCGGCGCAGTTGTGTAGGGCATACGCCATAATCACGGAAGAACTTGCCAGAGGGTTTATTGGCAGATGAAACGATCTACCCTCTTAAGTCAAAAATATCGGGAAAATAAAAACATTTTTTTGGTAAATATAAAGCTAGTCGTAGAAAACGCCCGAAAATTCAGCCAAAATTTCTTTTAGAAATATATTTTTTCATACTAGCTGTCCGTCGCGGTGTTACCCGCGGTCCCTCGGGATAACTATACTTTCCCGGGATAAAATATAGTCTATGTTCATCAGGAATAATGTAGAATTCTAATGGTGAAAGAATTTTTCAAATCGGTCCAGTAGTTTCGGAGCCTATTCAATTCAAACAAACAAACATACAAACAAAGAAATCTTTCCTCTTTATAATATTATATAGTATAGATATCCCGTTATTTATGTTAAAATAATAAAATGAAGCGAGTCGTAGAAAAGTCGCAAAAAAATTGAGCCGAAATATCGGATTAACACTTTAAAGTAAATAAGTAAGTAAATAAATAAGTAATGCTGGACATTTCACACAGCATCATCTAGCCCCAAACTAAGCAAAACTTGTACTATGGGAACCAGATAACTGTTATACTACTTTATATACTTTTTGTTTGTAAATACATACATATTATACATAGAAACACCCAGACCCGAGATAAATATTTGCAGATCATACAAACATTTATCCCGCGGCGGGGATCGAACCCGCAACCTTCTGCGTCCCAAGCGAGCTTTCAGCCACTGCGCCGCAGAGGTCGTCAAATACATAGATATTTTAAATGAAACATTTCAGATAGCAGAAGCATTCAAGGCAGTTATCTACGCGTTCAACGTGGAAGTTCCGTCGCCATTGGCCGCGGAGGCCAAACGCAAGTCCATCGCGGTGAAGCCCTACAACGTCATCTACAGACTCGTTGATGATGTCAAAGAGGAAATCAGTCTGAGGATACCGGAGAGGCAGGAGGAGGAAGTTTTAGGTAATCACTACATATAAAACAAAGCTTCCCGCTGTCTGTCCATATTATGCTTAGATCTTTAAAACTATGCAACGGATTTTGATGGGGTTTTTTTTATAGATAGAGTGTCATACACACCTTGTGTATGTATAATATATGCTTAATATAGTAGAGAAACACTGATAATTTAGAGATTTCTAATGTGATGTCGTAAATAAACACATTTTTTGCGCTATAATAATATTTAGTACTAGCTGTCCGTCGCGGTGTTACCCGCGTTCCCTCGGGAAAACTTCGCTTTCCCGGGATAAAATATAGCCTATGTTCATCAGGGATAGTGTAGAATTCAGAATTTGTCTCTTGTATTGACACGGAATCTATATCTTTTGTTCGAAAATAGTTGATCGCTTAAAACCTGATTACACCTACCGAGTAGAGTGGCGTGGCGAGACAGTGCGCTCAGTATTTGTAAACACATAGATAGGCGAGTGCCGAGCGAGTCACTCGGACCCCCCGCTTCTCCGCTCTGTCTCGCTCGCTCGTACACGGTACTTTTTCATGCGAATTTTTGATCGCACGTGTAGTAAAAAATGTCTTGGAAATGGGATTTTGACACCACAATGAAAAAATTTGTGTTTGTAGCAACTAACTGAGGTCTTAAAATCCATGGTCTCGTCCATGCGGGATTTTTCTGCCAATAATTCTGTTAGTTCTTCTATCGAGAGATAAAGTAATTTTATAAATTTTCTAATCATTTTTTTCCAATCCTTATTCAGCGTTTTAACTTGTGCCTAGTACCGGGTATAAATTAAACTGACTGACTGTCTCGCCGCCGTTATTTTAAAAATATGTGTAAACACTCACTCGGCCACAGCACTGTCTCGGCCCACTGAAATTTTGCTATCTCGCCACTACTCGGTAGGTGTAATCAGGCTATTACCGCTCATTCGCTTGCGGTCGGACAAGTGCCTTAGAAACAATTATTGTAACAATGTTTTAATAATTTGTCAGGTGAAGCGAACGTCCTCCAACAATTCCTTGTGACGGAGGGCAAGAAGAAGGTCCCCGTGGCGGGCTGTCGCTGTGTACGCGGCACGCTCGCCCGCGCCCAGGGGTACCGGCTGGTGAGGGGGGGGGAGGTGGTGTACGAAGGTAGGTACTGTGTCCGCGGGGGTACCGGCTGGTGAGGGGGGGGGAGGTGGTGTACGAAGGTAGGTACTGTGTCCGCGGGGCACCGGCTGGTGAGGGGGGGGGAGGTGGTGTACGAAGGTAGGTACTGTGTCCGCGGGGTACCGGCTGGTGAGGGGGGGGGAGGTGGTGTACGAAGGTAGGTACTGTGTCCGCGGGGCACCGGCTGGTGAGGGGGGGGGAGGTGGTGTACGAAGGTAGGTACTGTGTCCGCGGGGGTACCGGCTGGTGAGGGGGGGGGGGAGGTGGTGTACGAAGGTAGGTACTGTGTCCGCGGGGGTACCGGCTGGTGAGGGGGGGGGAGGTGGTGTACGAAGGTAGGTACTGTGTCCGCGGGGCACCGGCTGGTGAGGGGGGGGGAGGTGGTGTACGAAGGTAGGTACTGTGTCCGCGGGGCACCGGCTGGTGAGGGGGGGGGAGGTGGTGTACGAAGGTAGGTACTGTGTCCGCGGGGGTACCGGCTGGTGTGGGGGGGGGAGGTGGTGTACGAAGGTAGGTACTGTGTCCGCGGGGGTACCGGCTGGTGAGGGGGGGGGAGGTGGTGTACGAAGGTAGGTACTGTGTCCGCGGGGCACCGGCTGGTGAGGGGGGGGGAGGTGGTGTACGAAGGTAGGTACTGTGTCCGCGGGGGTACCGGCTGGTGAGGGGGGGGGGAGGTGGTGTACGAAGGTAGGTACTGTGTCCGCGGGGCACCGGCTGGTGAGGGGGGGGGAGGTGGTGTACGAAGGTAGGTACTGTGTCCGCGGGGCACCGGCTGGTGAGGGGGGGGAGGTGGTGTACGAAGGTAGGTACTGTGTCCGCGGGGGTACCGGCTGGTGAGGGGGGGGGGAGGTGGTGTACGAAGGTAGGTACTGTGTCCGCGGGGTACCGGCTGGTGAGGGGGGGGGGAGGTGGTGTACGAAGGTAGGTACTGTGTCCGCGGGGGTACCGGCTGGTGAGGGGGGGGGAGGTGGTGTACGAAGGTAGGTACTGTGTCCGCGGGGCACCGGCTGGTGAGGGGGGGGGGAGGTGGTGTACGAAGGTAGGTACTGTGTCCGCGGGGGTACCGGCTGGTGAGGGGGGGGGAGGTGGTGTACGAAGGTAGGTACTGTGTCCGCGGGGCACCGGCTGGTGAGGGGGGGGGGGAGGTGGTGTACGAAGGTAGGTACTGTGTCCGCGGGGGTACCGGCTGGTGAGGGGGGGGGGGAGGTGGTGTACGAAGGTAGGTACTGTGTCCGCGGGGTACCGGCTGGTGAGGGGGGGGGGAGGTGGTGTACGAAGGTAGGTACTGTGTCCGCGGGGCACCGGCTGGTGAGGGGGGGGGAGGTGGTGTACGAAGGTAGGTACTGTGTCCGCGGGGGTACCGGCTGGTGAGGGGGGGGGGAGGTGGTGTACGAAGGTAGGTACTGTGTCCGCGGGGCACCGGCTGGTGAGGGGGGGGGAGGTGGTGTACGAAGGTAGGTACTGTGTCCGCGGGGCACCGGCTGGTGAGGGGGGGGGAGGTGGTGTACGAAGGTAGGTACTGTGTCCGCGGGGGTACCGGCTGGTGAGGGGGGGGGAGGTGGTGTACGAAGGTAGGTACTGTGTCCGCGGGGCACCGGCTGGTGAGGGGGGGGGAGGTGGTGTACGAAGGTAGGTACTGTGTCCGCGGGGGTACCGGCTGGTGAGGGGGGGGGGGAGGTGGTGTACGAAGGTAGGTACTGTGTCCGCGGGGCACCGGCTGGTGAGGGGGGGGGAGGTGGTGTACGAAGGTAGGTACTGTGTCCGCGGGGGTACCGGCTGGTGAGGGGGGGGGAGGTGGTGTACGAAGGTAGGTACTGTGTCCGCGGGGGTACCGGCTGGTGAGGGGGGGGGGGAGGTGGTGTACGAAGGTAGGTACTGTGTCCGCGGGGGTACCGGCTGGTGAGGGGGGGGGGAGGTGGTGTACGAAGGTAGGTACTGTGTCCGCGGGGTACCGGCTGGTGAGGGGGGGGGAGGTGGTGTACGAAGGTAGGTACTGTGTCCGCGGGGCACCGGCTGGTGAGGGGGGGGGAGGTGGTGTACGAAGGTAGGTACTGTGTCCGCGGGGGTACCGGCTGGTGAGGGGGGGGGAGGTGGTGTACGAAGGTAGGTACTGTGTCCGCGGGGGTACCGGCTGGTGAGGGGGGGGGAGGTGGTGTACGAAGGTAGGTACTGTGTCCGCGGGGGTACCGGCTGGTGAGGGGGGGGGAGGTGGTGTACGAAGGTAGGTACTGTGTCCGCGGGGTACCGGCTGGTGAGGGGGGGGAGGTGGTGTACGAAGGTAGGTACTGTGTCCGCGGGGGTACCGGCTGGTGAGGGGGGGGGAGGTGGTGTACGAAGGTAGGTACTGTGTCCGCGGGGGTACCGGCTGGTGAGGGGGGGGGAGGTGGTGTACGAAGGTAGGTACTGTGTCCGCGGGGGTACCGGCTGGTGAGGGGGGGGGAGGTGGTGTACGAAGGTAGGTACTGTGTCCGCGGGGTACCGGCTGGTGAGGGGGGGGGAGGTGGTGTACGAAGGTAGGTACTGTGTCCGCGGGGTACCGGCTGGTGAGGGGGGGGGAGGTGGTGTACGAAGGTAGGTACTGTGTCCGCGGGGGTACCGGCTGGTGAGGGGGGGGGAGGTGGTGTACGAAGGTAGGTACTGTGTCCGCGGGGGTACCGGCTGGTGAGGGGGGGGAGGTGGTGTACGAAGGTAGGTACTGTGTCCGCGGGGGTACCGGCTGGTGAGGGGGGGGAGGTGGTGTACGAAGGTAGGTACTGTGTCCGCGGGGGTACCGGCTGGTGAGGGGGGGGGGAGGTGGTGTACGAAGGTAGGTACTGTGTCCGCGGGGGTACCGGCTGGTGAGGGGGGGGAGGTGGTGTACGAAGGTAGGTACTGTGTCCGCGGGGTACGAAGGTAGGTCTAGGTACCTAGTATCTCACGAAGGCCCAACTGGTGACGTAAGTTTTTAGGCGTCCGCCATGGCTTAACGACTTATGCCCGGTTTCTATATTCAACGGACAGTCGTAGGTAAGAGCTACGATTCGTTTTCACATACAAATTTTGACAGCTAACTTACCGCCGGTTTCTAGCTGTCAAACTTTTGTACGTGGAAACGAGTCGTAGCTCTTACCTACGACTGTCCGTTGAATATAGAAACCGGGGGTTACATAGCCTGGACCGACTACGTTAAGTCGGTCCCGGCTATGTAAGTCGTTAAGGCTCAATGCACATTGAATTGGCAAGCGACGCTTCAATTAGTTTAATAGCAAGCCATTATAAACCTTATGAACAATAGTACAAGTTATAGAAACGCTTGTAGAATGAACCCGCACGAAAGTGCTCGAGCCAGCGGGGCCCGCCAGACCTCATTCATTATAATAAGGTTCATAAGGTATTTAATGGTGCGCTATTAAACTAATTGACGCGTCGCTAGCCAATTCAATGTGCATTGAGCCTTTGTCCCTCCGATGCACTCCTCCACTCAAATGAAAATGCCACTGGCGGTCACCCTCCACTTACAGATCGTATAGAACGTTGCTTAACTTCGACGATCTATTAAGAACGACTAAGCACGACCACGAGCGGCTATACTTGAAAACAGTGCTCTTGCTGCGATGCAATTCAAAATTCAGCGCGCTTACCGCCTTATTAATTAGAAAACCCTAATTCTAGCTAAATCCGAGACTGCTCTCAGAACTGTTACTTCTTGGAGTAACATGATGAGTTTAAGGTTATTAATAAATCGGTAGTTATCTCGAATCAGTAATACATTTCTTGCACCGGGACTAGCGCGTGCGTTATGGCAACCCATAAAATTTAAAATAAAAACGAGTGAGTGAACGAATATTATTATCATTCAAAATATTGTCTGCCTCTGTCACTAATTATATGAATGACAGAGATAGACAATAATTTGTATTTGATAATCTGTTTTATTCAAAGAGGTTAGAGGTTTTATTCTTCTCAAAATTTTTGGTCAAGTGAATATTGACCAAAAAGTTTTTAGTCATAAAAAAAGTATTTACTGTGTTTAGTCATTTTTAACTATTTTTTTGTTTCTTGCTAATGCTAAATGATTTTTCAACTCAAAATCTATACTTACTTGGATTTTAAATTCAGTTTCTTCGAGATCATAAAATGAAATTGTACGAATATTGTAAATTTTCACTCGCCTCATTTATCGTAATTGGTATCCATCCAACCTCATTAAATTTTTCCTCAAACCATCAACATATCCATCCTATTTGCACAACCTTTTTTTGGATATGACATGAATATTATGAAGTAAAATGTCAAAATTCATGATAGAGTATGCTTACTCCATCTCTATACTAGGTTGCACCTAGGCGTAACTCTTGCTCCGAGAGCAGCGTCGGATTAGCTTATTTCCTCCTTGGTCTTTCTTTATTAATACAGATTTGACCTACTACTGCCTTATGCTTTCGATTAGCTCTAATCCTAACCAAGTTCGTGTTTATTAATAACAGGGTTATAGTATAAGATTAGGCATAACAATCTATACTAACCGTCTTACCATAGAACGTGACATAAAGTTATTCCACCGAATAAATCAAGAATAACCATACATTTTGACAGTTTACACTCCGGAATAACTTTATGTCACGTTCTATGGTAAGACGCTAATATTATAAAGAGGAAAGATTGTTTGTTTGAAATGAATAGGCTCCGAAACTGCTGGACCGATTTGAAAAATTCTTTCACCAATAGAATCCTACATTATCCCCGATGAACATAGGCTATATTTTATCCCGGGGAAGTGAAGTTTTCCCGAGGGATCACGGGTAACGCCGCGGCGGACAGCTAGTTGTTAATAAACTCATTGTCACTTTTGTGTTTAGGTAAATTGGCTTCGATGAAACATTTGAAGGATGAAGTGGCCACCATCAAACGCGACATGGAATGCGGCTTGCGATTCGAAGACACCACAATCGAGGTACTTACTACTTACCTCTCATTTCTACAATCATACTTTACCTAAAAATGTATGGATGGGCCCATATTTTGTTTGCCAACATAAGTACATTACTAACTAAATGTCAAGGAGGTGGCGTTGAGACTGCTACACAGTTTATAAAACTTTTGCAGTTCTCATCATTCCATTGTAATCAATGTTTTCTTTGTACTTTGTTCTGAATAAATAATTTTGATTTGATTTGATTAACTTCTGTATTTGAAACCTCCTCTGACTAACTCTTAGACATTTTCCAAGGATACCAAACCAGTGAGGAATGGCCCGTTTCTACATTAATTTTATTGAAAACTTTTTTTCTACAGGTGAAACCGGGTGATACAATAGTATGTTACAAGATGGTGGACGCATCTGATCGCACAGCTTGGGATCCCGGATTTTAGGACATTTCTATAAATACTTATCATGTAGATAATCATACAGTTGTTTTATTTTTCAAACAAATCCCTATTTTAAGACGACTTAAGTTTTGTGGAAAAGGACATTTGAGCGTTCATATCTTTCCACCAAATATTCTAGAGGCCTGTAAACGGGCTACAAAAATTGCATCTTACCGGCAATTTTTATTGACCAATATAGCTCAGTATATTTGATAGGGGATAGTGGAAGAGAACATGTTGTGCCGACCCCGCATGAGCGGGATAAGGGCAGGACAATGATGATGATTTGCAACTCGGGATAAATCATTTGCAATCTAGCCGGCTAGACATTGAAAATTTGCAAAGAAATATCATGACAATATCGCCGGGCTACACAGCAATATTGCAGCAATTATTACACTGTGTTACAAGATATAATAAGGGCTCCTTTCAAAAATGTCGGGTGTGCATGGAAATCAGAGGCGAAAATTCTCACTGTAAAAAAAATTGGTTAATTGAATAAAACAATATTTATCAAGAGAATTATCTATTCATATAACTTGATAGGCTTGTGTCTCACTAGTTTAACAAACTTTAATAACTTAAAATTACATTTGCCTGTACGGTGTCTTAAAGCCTTGCAGTCATTTTAAAATACTTTATTTTGCATACAGATAATGGTCAAATGTATCTTTGTAACAGAAATAACTACACAACTATCGTGGCATAAACATCTTGACACTTGAAAACATACACTTCAATTTAAAAAGTGATAGTCCTGCTTTGGTTGGTTTAATGTTGTCTTATAGAGCTTCCACAAAAAAAACTAAAGCAATTGCAGGAAACCGTAGATTTCGACACATTTAAATTATTTCTTTAGTCATTTCCCGAGCGTTCGGACACTATTGAGCAAGTCAATGCTTGATCAGGCATCGAATAGAAATATATTATATACTTTGTAATACTTCTTACTGTATTTAAATAGGTCAATAAATTATTCGTAACCGGTTTCTTGCGAGCCTACGCTGTGCTTTAATACATTGTTATGGTACAATTTACACTTACGGGCACAACCTATTATAATTATAACTGAACATCTCATGTTAAGAAAGCTGCCAGAGTGTAAAGCAAAAATTAATTTGATGATAAAATAACAAATTGTGAATTTGGCAATGATAACCAATCTTACACCGAAAACAAAATCCTACGGCAGTGTGTTTGGATTTGAATAAGCAGTTAATTTAAGTTACAAACATAGTAAAGCTATTGTTATAGTTTAGTTTCCTGAGTTTAGGACAATGTGTAATTCTACACATATCGAAAACCTTGGTGAAACTCACTTGGGAAACTTGATTTTTTTCGAGCGCAAACACAGCTCTGTATAAACATGATATTTTATTCACCAATAGTAATAATATTTTTAGTTGATGAAACTGATACAACAACATACTTAAGAAATTGAACATTCATAACATTTATAAGGCCACGAAAAAATAAATAATTTACACATTATAGAGTTAAATCTTACATATAAGGACGTGATTGAAACATGCAACATTAATTACAAATGGAGGTCGCATTATTTAACAAAACGACAACCACGAAAAGGAGCTGATCAGAAGCACATCAGAAGTAGGTTTACATTACAACTCACGTCACTTAAGAAACTTTGCATGTTTTCACAGTATTTGTGAAGAAGTTTTTTACTATATGCGTGCAATTAAAACTAAGGAGATGCTCAGTTATTAAAGTTCTTGGATGGAATTGACTTGTAAACCTACTTTTTGTTTAGAAGACAATCATAGTGGGAATTAATTAATTACATGCTCTATTAAAGTACAAAGATAACATTTTGAAAATGAAAGTACTATTTATTATGTCAAAAGAAGTTAAATATAATCTATAGGCCGCGTTTTCAGTGTCTTTTTTTCTGTCTACACATTACAATTTACAATGAAGTAACAATTTAAAACGAATCAATATTCCATTTCTAATTACATCGACTCAGTAATACTTTTTAGAACATAATAAGAGAGATCTTATAATATAAATGTTTAGGTAATGTGTAGATCAAAACAAGCGCCGCCGCCTAAAGACAAAACTTTAGAATGTCTTTTTCATGCTAAAACCGACTAATGTCAGTCCAAACCGGTACAAACACACAACTTTCAACAATTTTCCATTTAAACAAACGTTAAACGCTATACACATAAATAATAATGACTATAAAAGATTAATAATAACAAATAATTTAGGCGATTATAGAAAATACCGTGGTTCTTGTTAATTTATTTACTATACATAACTATTATTTTACATGTAATATGTATTGCATTGTAAATCTTAAGTCTTTTCGCCACAACGCACCTGTAACCGGTTTCAGTAACAGTTTTAGTTAAGGAATAACGTTATATACAGCGAGCGTGAAAAAGCTCAGTAATCAATTGATTAATTTACGCTATAAAACATAGAACCGATAATATTGATCGATAATTTATTATTTATATATAAAGAATAAATTCACTAATACCCTAAACTAGAGCCAATAACTTCAAGTTGCGCATACACACTCGGTAGCTCTTGGTAGTTCAAATCAAACTGTGGAAACTATAGTTCCATCAGTTCCCTGTGAAACATAATTGTAACTTTTTTACTAGTTACTCTAGTTCAAGACCTACATCAATTACAGAGCTAGTCAGCCATTCGTTAAAAATCTCAGTAGTTTACACCTCTAATAAATTAAGATTGAACTAGTAAGAAAGTTCACTTGAAACTACCAAAGATCTCTGAAAGTCTTAGACATTCGTCCCAGAACAAAATAAATAATTATAAAAAGCGCAAGGATGCGTTTGCATTTACACAAAGCGATTAGATCGCTACCTACATCTATATTTACACGCGGGCCGTAACCAACCCTTAAATAGAATGTACAATGTCTATTATTATACATAGAATGAATCTCGAAACTACTGCTATTTCATGCCTGATACTAATAAACTATACCAATTGAAACGCAAAAGATATAGAAAAACTTCCAAATAGTTGAAGCAAGAGAGGAAACCAGGGTGAAAGATGGCGACATAATAAATGGACAAGAATAAGTCAATTATCACTTTGTATAGGAATTTTTGACACATTGATTGCGCAGTTATTTTTAATAACTTAATCAAAAATTACTGCGCAATGAATGCGCAAAAATTAGCAATGAGAATGAGCACCCCTTAAGTTTTTCTCTTTTAAGTTTGAATTCATAGCTTACTAGAAACAGACACTTATTAATTTTAACTTATAATCTAGAAATGCTTATCGGAACTTCGTCCACTGGAGCTTTACCATCAAACAATGAGATTTCCTTTACAGATTTAACTACAGTATTTAAGTTACGGTTCAAAAATAGTTACCAATAAACTGAACAAAAGTAGCTTAACACTATTTTGACACACTTGCAAACAAATCAGTTTCACTACTTTTCAACTCTAAAGCTCCAGTGAAAAACGGAATAAAACCGCATTTTTGTAACTTACATTATAAATCTCGTTCGTTTTAGGTAAAAATACAAATACCACCGAATACCTTCACTATTGCACAAAACGCACCACGAGTCTAGGAGGAATTATAAACTTCGGTCCAATTTTTAGTCAATTTTTTGAGCTGTTTATACTGATTGGACAAGCCAATGGATTCGTTCATTGTATTGTACTATTGTACCTATTAAATATTTTTAGCACTGATACGTACGAAAAACAATTAACTCTTAAAAATGTATTGATAAATCAGAAGTTAATTTAGAACTTTCCCTGTCTATCAACCGTACTCAATACTAAATTTCTTTATAGAGATTTACAAACTTCTAACTATAAGGACTAGAGTTATTAACTCTGCGTAAAGATATCTTCGCCTCACTAGAGTGCATTTTTCTATCCGACTTAACTATAAGAGTTAAATCTCTCAGAGTTCTGGCGAACTCTTCCTCACTTCACACTTCTACAAGTCACCGAACTCTAGTCACAAACTCGATTCACGAACTCTCCCGAGTCCCACCGAACAGTCACCGAACTATCGAAGTCAGGGCACAATGGATAACACCCGCGATCGTGCGTCGTACCGCAGGTGTACCGTGCACTAGTCGACGCGATGGATGGAGTCGGGCGGCGGGCGGCGTGCCCCCCCGCCTCCCCCGCCTCCCCCGCGCGGCTCCCCGCCGCCCCGCGGGCGCGCCCACGTGTGCACGCAGCCGTCGGCGCACGCCGTGACGAAGTAGTCCGCGCGGAACTGCAGCGCGGTCAGCCGCTCGTGCGCGATGCGCTTGCACACCAGCGGCTCCAGCACGGGGCACTCGTCGAACCGGGGACAGGCCGAGGTGCCCATCAGCCTCAGAGCGTCGCAGCTGTCCCCGGCCCCCGCCGCGCCGGGTTTCCGCAGCGCGACCGAGTTCGTCGCGGAGCCTTTCGTCTCCGCCGGCTTGCTCAGGCTGAAGTTCCGTCGGTGGTCCGATCTCCGCTCGCCGAACGAGAAGCCGGCGAGGCGTTGCGTTATCGAATTGACCCCCAGAGATCCGGCGGTCTCCTCCTTCTTCTCTTTCCCGCCGACGCTGATGTTGAGCGTTTTCGCTCTGGTGCCGGACGGCTCGCCGGAGGCCGCGCCGCTGAGTTCGGCGTGTTTGTGTCCGATCTTGTTGGTTTTGGCGGCTTTAGCGGGCGGTTTGACCCCCGGGACTCCGTTCGGGAAGGTCTGCCCGTTCGGCGACAGGTGGGCGGACGCCCTCGCCCGCACCGGCGGCTTCAGCACGTCCTCCGTCAGATCCCACAGACAGAGCTGAGTATCCTGCGACACGCTGCCGAGTCTGTAGCACTGCACGTTCTCCCCCTTCCGTTTCTCATCGCCATCTTCCGAATTAGGGTCGCCGAAGTCGACCACGTAGGGGTCGAATGCGACGACCGACACCCAGGACTTGTGGCCTTGGCACCTCGCGGCGACGCGTCTCTCTCCGAACGACCACACCGTCACCAGATCGTCCTCTCCGCCGACGACGACGTATTTCCCGTCGGGCGACCAGCAGACGCACAGGAACCCTCCGAAGTAGGATCTCGCTTTGCCGATCAGCTCCATCGTGTTGTAGTGGAACACTCGGAGGAATCCGTCCTGGGAGACGGTGGCGATGTTAGATCCGCACGGGGAGAAGGCGAACTCGTTGATGCAGCTTGGTTCGGAGCCGACCAGCCACCGGTAGAGAGGGTTCCGTGTAGACTTGGTGCGACATGTATGCACGGAGTATCCGTCGCCTTGTTTGAAGAGCTGGTAGTGCGGCGCCGCCGAGCCGCACGTCAGCTCCTCGTTGTACACGTAGAGCTGGCCGGACGCGTGTGACGTCACGAACAGGTTGCTGGAGCCCGGCACCCATCGGATGCATGTCACCCGCGTTTTGTCGATCAGTCTCTGTAAGTGAGAAACAATATCAATCGTTAAATGTTTTGGGCATTTTTACGAGTGGCAGTGACTTGGTTCAGTTGTCTATCTACACAACGATAATGAAAAAAATATAATTTTATTTTTTTATTGTCTCTGTAATACTGCCACTAACATTTGACAAAATCAGTACTATTGAGATCATTCTTGCAAGCCTCATTGATAAACAAATGGAAGAGGAAACTGCAGCTGTTGAAAACCAATGATAATGACATTAGGTAGACTGACCTAACAATGTTTGAAGAGAGCCTAAAAATCAAAAATCTCAGCAAAAGTAAAAAGTGATTTATTGACATATAAAAGTTTGTTACATAATGTGACTCCATAGGCTCCCGAACTAGTTATAAACTGTGTTTCAGGAGCCAGTGGCTTCCCCTTATTGGTACTAACACTTTATTTAATTATGTCTAGCGCATACATTAGACATGGTGGCCTTGATTACTGTCCATAACAAAAAAAGTCTTGAAACTCACCTCTTCATTGTATAATTTACTTAATTCCTTCTTAATAGGATCTATAAGTTGTATTTGGCCGGTAGAAAATCCTATAACTAATGAGACGCTATCCGCAGTCATGGTCACTGTGTTGAAGTCGTGGCATGTTGGGTTTGTTCCTTTATACATCTTCTTGTCTACTGGCTTCGTTAGATCTGCTGCCTGTGGGACAATATTGAAAGTTTAATAAAAATGCCAACGCTGCATAGTATGTACTCCCACAAATTCCAACCATCGCGTCAACTGCCCATTATTATTATTGGCTAAGATGGATCTCTATCCATCCAGTGTTACCACAGATTGAGGTTGCAGATTCAAGACCTGTATGGGTACAATTTGTGGGATACATTTTCAGCCTGCACTCGGAAGGGCTCATAACATGTTACTAGAAGAGTACTTGGTATGAATGTTTAATTCTGGCCTTTGATACGTATGTATCCCACAGCTGGGCAAAGGCTTTGAGGAGACAATTATTTACATTTATTACAATGAATTGCCTAGTTCTTAGTTCTTAAACTTGCAAAACTATCAGCTAAGTAATTTAGGTTTCAGTGCTTCCTACTACATAACTTATCATAGTCCTGCATATTACATAAAACAACAAAAGATAAGATGTGACCCAGTGCATCATTGAATAACCTATATACCTACACAAATAAAAGTGTATTATTGATGTGATCCACTTGATAATGGGTGCTAGGGAATAACTTCCTTGAATCTTGCAATATTGAAAATATGCAGGATAATTTGTGTTCTGTCTATTTTAGTACTGAGAAGTGAATTTCTTAGAAGAAAATTACCTTTTTGATGCCTCTGTAAACATAAACAAAGAGCTCCTTGCCGTGGTTGAAGCATATCCGGTCCTCGGGCTGCGAGGCGGGGCTCTCGGCAGGCGGCTCCACGACCGCGGGCGGCAGCGTCACCAGCGACACTCGCACCTGCGCTGAACCCGGCCCCCCGGTGTACCCCACTCGATTAGGCCGAGAATACTCCGACAAAGTCATCAATCGATAGGTCCCTTCCCGGGTCGCGAACTGAGTCTTCACCTCGTCCTTCCCTCCGGAGTCGGACTGGACGGCCATGCTAGCATATTATCCTGTTAGTATTCATGGAGACCGCCGCCAGAGAAGCCCCGATTAGACGTGACGGTACACACGCACTTCCGCACGAATTTGGATAGAGTTCACACTGATTTCACTAGACCCGGCAGCTCAGGTGGGAACTTAATTTATCAGTTTATCGTCCGATCAGCATTAAAATGCAAGTTTTCAATTAAAAATCGTCAAATTAGATAAAATTCTGGATGCAGCCAAAAAGTCAGGTGTCATGTCAGACGAGCAAGACAACATGACATGACGGATGACGGCTCGACCGACCGACACTCGTGCATTGTCTATGGATAACTTTTTTTTAAGATTAAAAATGATAAAAAAAACTCTAGAAAAATCAAGCAAGTGGTGTAAAATACCCAAAAAGTACTTAACTCGACGAGTCGAGCTAATTATTGACTTAACATCTTAATGTGATCAAGTCTCCATAGATGCTAACATAACAGGTACATTTTGGGAGCACCACAAAACCTACAAACTTACCTCCTGGGTCTCACTATCTATCTCAGTCTCTCGATCAAATATTTCTTAATCGAAGATCTGTCTGATGGGCTTTGCTGATGGGCATGACATACAAGGGTATTGAGTGAATTAACTGATCATAATTAAAAAATTCAAACATCGGGTTCACTTTTGATTTATTTAAAACATACAAATACAAACAGTATTCTTAACTATAATTAAGTTTTATCACATTCAGCAGATGTTTCTGCGATTTCTGAAGCTGTTGAAACAATGTTGACTTCATCTTTTTTAGTTACGGAGGTCGCATTATTAGCTACTGTTTCAGTGTCCATTGATTCAACAGTAACTTTTTCAGTTGACTCATCATTGTTTGGATCCTTTGCATCAGTTTTATCCTTCCCTTTTGATTCTTCCTCCTCCTTCCCTTCCAAAAACTTATCCCATTTGTCTACTCTCTTGTTGAGATCTGCATCAGTTTCAGCGATCCTGTACTTAGTCCTACCATCCCAGATTTCAGCAGTTATCTGCCTTTTACCAAACCACCTTCCATTGATAAGGGCTACTGCTGCATCAGCTTGTTCAGGTTCCTTCATGGTAATCTGAGCGACTCCTTCAGGGTGTCGATCATAGATCACCACCTTCCTCACCTCTCCGCTCTTCCCACATTCCTCTCTAAGATCCTGCTGGTAGTCCAGAAGGAGCTGCACCTCATTATCAAAGTCTGAAGGATGGAACAGGTTTTTGACTATGACAACCCTTTCATGTTTGGACCGTTCTCCAATAAACTTCTCTGGTCGCCAATCAAACAGCTTCTGCTGCATTTTCTTTAACTTTTCTAACTCTTTTTTCCTCTTTTTCTTGGGTTTAAGGGCAGGGTTGTACTCGCCTTTTAACTGGAAATGTGCTCTTTCCACTTTTACTTTATTGCCTTTAAAGTCGCAACCATCTAGTATTTTCAATGCCAAGTCTACAGACTCTATTTTGATATAAGTACATAAAGCATCTCCTTTGAAACAGTTCTGGTCCTTATCCATGTACAGCTTCACTTTCATCTTCTGGTTGCTAGGATCTCGCTCAACAAGTCCACATTTCTGCATGAAATTAACAAATTCCTCCTCATTTATGTCTAAAGGTAAGTTTGATACATAGACTTTGGTGTTTTTTTCTTCCGAGGGTTCAAACCACGTTGGTTCTACTTTCCTTTTGAGAGTCGGAGGATTCTCTGACTTTTTTTGTACCTCTTTAGGTTTCTCTTCCTTTTTGTCTTCCTCCTTGTTTTCTACAAAACCGTATGACATTTGGTAGAAGGCGAGAAAATCATCATCTACTTTAGGAAGCCAAGCTTTCTTTTGTTCATCCCAGAAACACTTTGAGCCGTCTGAGTCAGTGTATACATGGGTGTCGTTTTCGTAGCTGTACACTCTACTGGTATCCTCATTTTTACTTGTCCATGAGTTAGTTTCCTGTTTCCATGTATACCTTTGCTTTGTTGAAGGGTCAGTGTAAATGGCTTCTTCCCCCTCATACGTGATATAAGGCGCGTAATCACCCCATTCCGGATTACTGGCATCAGAATTGTCTTTTTCAGAGTCTTTGCTGTCGTCCTTATCCTGTATGGAAGTTACATTATCTGTTTTTACACATTCTCCTATGTCTGTAACCTCTAAACTTTTATTTTGTTTTTCTTCTGGCTTCGATTCTATCACATTTGTTTCTTTATCTTGAGTGTTGCTGTCGTTGTGAACGATAGGAGTCTCAGCCTTAGTTTTAGCTAGCTGTTCCTCTTCAGCTAGTTTTTGTGCAGTTTCGTTGGATAGTTTGATCACAAACCCTGACCTTGGTTTCCCCGGGTTAGCCATGCTTCAGCGAGTTTATTTACTGGAACATAGCTCACATTTTTAGTAAGCAGCCAATTGTACTATTATATACAATTTATGTACGCAATAGAAGCAAAACAGACAGATTGTTTTTCGAGAGATCATCCGACGCGGAGGAGTCGGAGGGACGGAGGCATCTTCTTCTTCTTTTTTATTTAGTGGCAACGAACACAACCATTATGTCATGTTAACGTCAACGTCTACAAGTCACCTCTGTCAAGTCAACCAATCTGTCAAGAAAATAAGAAAAAACCATAGATTTAGCATGGTACCTTTTTTATTTTCGATAGAGACCTAGAAAACTCTCAGAGGAATGATAATACGCCCGTCGCACAGAGTAAGTAATCGCCTGTCGCGATTACTTACTCTATTATTACGCTATTTTAAAGTTGAGTTACACAATAGGGTCCCAGACTCAGAGTAACTATAGACTAGCCCCAGTTCAGCCACAATTTCACATCAAGTCCACAGAGCTTCGAGTCCGAGCCACAGAGTAAGTATAGCGTCAAGTCTGAAATTACGTCTGACGTCAGTCAGTCAGAGTCAGTCAGTTGTCAAAAAAGCTGGTGGCTGGAAGTGTTCGGCGGAGCTGTATTTTAACTTTTTTTATTTCGGCCCAATAAAATACGTAAACTATATTATGGAGGATCTAACGGACGTGTTTATAAGCCCTCTTCCTGACTCTCCTTACGTCAAGCCGTTCCGTTTCAACTACACGCAGAACGGGAAGCAGAAAACCTGGGATCTCCTGGAGGTCCACGACAGCGTTGCGATTGTAGTCTTCAATATTACCAGGAAAAAGATGATTTTTGTGAAACAATTCCGTCCTGGTGAGTAATTTGATTTCATATTTTACTTTACGTTTTCCTTTTTAAGTTATATCATGCATAAAATAATCTAATCTAAAGCTGCTACAAATCTTCTAAAGCAGTGGATTATATTATGTACTTACCTCCATTTATTATATTGCTTCTTCCGTTATCCCTGATCCAATTCTCTGGTCTACCAATTTATGTGATGCATGTAAAAAAAGCTCGTTCATTTTTGCCAAACTAACAAACAATGTTCAAAGTTAATATAATTTCTACTTTGAATAGCAATCTACTACAACTGCATTGACCCAGAAGACCGCCATAAGCCTATTGATACAGAGAAGTACCCAGCATCTCTGGGTATTGCCCTGGAGATGTGCGCAGGTATTATTGACAAAGATAAGAACATTGATGTGATCGCTCAAGAGGAAGTGCTGGAGGAGTGCGGATACAATGTGCCTTTGAAGAGTTTACAGAGAATCATTTCATATAGGTAAATGGTATAATAATTTTCACAAAATTGTATAAAAAAATTGCCATTATTCGACTTAAATGGTGTGGGGGTTGCAACAAAGGCACATACAAATCTCCTCAGTGAATCGCCTTTTACGCGAGCCCTAATCACAATCAATAACCTTTGTGTGACAAAGATGATGACATATTCATTATTAGCGTGACGAAATTCACAAACTGTATTAGATTTTTTATGTAAAAGAAATAAATAAATAAATAATGTATTGCTTAAAAACTTTGCCCTACATCAAGATAGTTTTAAAAAGATTTTTGTATTGAAAAAAATCTATTTGCAGATCGGGAGTTGGTGTACAAGGTTCCTTGCAGACATTTTTCTACTGTGAAGTGACTGATGATATGAAAACTGAAGAAGGTAAATACCTCGTAAACCTTTACCATTTACATTTTTTAGTATTGTAATGTTTAAATTAAGTTTTCAAACTGGGAAATAACAAAAAAAATATCTTCTAGGTGGCGGAGTGGATGATGAGATCATAGATGTAATTGAGATGTCGATACCCCAGATAGAGAAGATGCTGGAGTCTCCAGGTCCGCTGGCCAGTCCACCAAGCTGTCTGTTCGCGCTCATGTGGTTCCTGAAACACAAGGCTGACAAATTCAGGAAGTAGGTTGATTTATAAAGCATGGAGCGTGTTGCATAATTATTTAGGTGATATTAGAATAATTTGCTCAGAAAATATCTGAACAGCCGGTTGAATCCCGCTGGCCATAGTTTTTAGTCCTTTCTTTCATTCCCCTGCATTACTGTTTACATATAAATTAATTTTGATAAACTGTATTATGCAATTTAAACAAGATAGGTATGTTGACCTATCTTGTTTAAATTGCATAATACATGAAATCTGCAGGTCGTGGGTAAGGATAGAGAGAAATGGCAAAAGCGAAGAGAGGCCTATAACCAGCAGTCGAATGAGAAAGGCTGATGATGATTATGCAATGCTCCTATCCTATTTTTACCTGGCCAATAAGATAAAGTGACCAAAAAATGAAATATTCCACCAATATAAGCTGAACCACAACATTGGTTGCGATTATTGTTTTTAGTTAAGCGCTCGTGGTCATACTTGTTTAGTAGTTCTTAATAGATCGTCGCAGTTAAGCAACATTCTAAACCGTCCGTAAGTGGTGACCGCCAGTGGCATTTTCATCGGAGCGCTTCCGTGGTTAAATTAAATTGTCGGTCCTGGCTATTTAAGTCATTAAGCCGGCTTAAAAACTCCAGAGTTGGCTGCTGACTCATACAAACTTATTGTTTTTAGTTTCCAGAGTGAGAAGGTTAGGGTGTACCTATCCAAAATATTCCTATTATTTTTAGAGTTACTTTAAACCTGATTGTACAGCACCAATAACCCCCTTATAGTCGGTCCAACTTAATAGGCCACATTTGACGTTTGTCAGTTTGAGCTTTCTAGTGAGGTGACCTTCTTAAAAACTTCGATTATGTTCGAAGTCCGTATCGATTCATTCACATGAATCAAAATTGCCAGGTAAACCGTAAACTAAGAGTAGGTAAGATCAGTTAAAAAAAACCGGGTCTGAAAAAAATAGCACACCAAGAACGCAAAGTCAATTTGCACAAAGATCAAGACTGCGTCACAACCCCATTACTTATTTTGATAAAAAATTTTCAAAAGTTTATAGTTGTCATGTCAAACAGAGAAAAAAAAGTTTTTATGCGATATTCCCGTTGTCCTTTTACACAAGTACTTTTTGGTATTTAGTAACGTTTTTCGGGATAAATAAGTTTATTTAAAAAAAAACAATAAGTATTTAATGTGCCATCATCATCATTAAAGGTGAAATATTCCCTTACGAGAAATCATTTCATTCGATTCTAACTCACAAATTTCGATTATTTTGGGTAACATACCTAGTGTCAAAAGAGAACAAGGGTTTACTGACGCAACATTGTAACAACGTTCAGTTCTCTCGAAAACAGAAATTGTTGTGAAACATAATATGTTTGGATGGTGTAATAAGGAAATAAATCATAAAATTACCTTCTTTTGTCGTTAAGACAATAAATTATTTAACCGCAATTGAAAAAAGTTAAGCAATTGTGCAGTACTAACTTCGATAAAATAGTAGTATTTTATGCCCGCCGGTACAAAGTTACGTTGTTAAATTTTGATGAAATGTCAAATGTGGCTTATTAAAATGGACCGACTATAGTACCTTAGTTTGACGACCTCTGTGGCGCAGTGGGTGAAAGCCCGCTTGGGACGCAGAAGGTTGCGGGTTCGATCCCCGCGGCGGGATAAATGTTTGTATGATCTGCAAATATTTATCTCGGGTCTGTGTGTTTCTATGTATAATATGTATGTATTTACAAACAAAAAGTATATAAGTAGTATATCAGTTATCTGGTTCCCATAGTACAAGCTTTGCTTAGTTTGGGGCTAGATGATGCTGTGTGAAATGTCCAGCATTATTTATTTATTTTATTTATAGTAAGGCAGTTTGTACTGCGGGGGGGTTACCAGTTGGTGATGACCGATGAACTAGTACATGTATTTTGTAAGCACAATTATGTTGAGCAAGAACAGAATTCTCTTTTTGTCTCAAAATAATTATTTTTAACCTTTCTCACAGGTCTTTTGAAAGAACTTGTGCTGATTGCAAAGAATCCGAATTGGCATTAAACAAATATTAAAGCGCAAGTATGTACAATTTTCAGCTTCGTTCTATTTAGTCCTTTGATAAGAACATAATAGGTTCATGACTAGTATATTCGTGAGTATTCAATGAAAGCCATAAAAGTAGCATCAGTGGAGTCGTTGATAGTGGAAATTAAGTATGCATCACAGCTGATAACATTCCATACAAACATTACAAGTGAAAACCTAATCTATTGCTTCATTACATAAATATTTTAGCCTTTTCCAACCAAGCTATTGAACAGAAACAATGATTCCTAATCAAATTGCTAATTAATTACCATTTTAAGTATTTTTAGTTGGTATAAACACGGAGTGGATCTAAATAAATAATGATAAATGTAAATAGGTTAATTCTAGGTAAGCATGCTCCATCTTAGACCTCGCTACTGTTCAGCATCAGGCAGCGCGAGGTCAAATGCTGACCTATTTAATAAAAAAAAATCTAGACATTTTGTTTATGATGAATGGGTTGACTCTTGACCTCGAAACTTACATAGGCAAGAATGAGGTCTACGATGGAGCGAGCCTACCCAGAAGGTGCCTATTAACATTTGTGGAGTCAGCCGTTTGTTTTACCAGTAACTGCTTATCAAAATGGCTTCTTTCACGGATGCCTCAGTAGATCCATCGGCTGTTGTCTAGTTTTCTATTCTTGCAGTAGAAAGAAATTGTGTTCAATTTCTGTTAGTTTGGTATCTTATACACGTAATTTATTACCTTTTCACAATCATGCTTCTAATTTCAATACGGAGTAAACTAAACTAAGTACTGTGGTACTGATAAAATTATTTATGTAATTTATTCACGTTGATTAGCCGCGTACTGACTGAGCGAGCAGCCTCACGTGGCAAACGCCCGCGGCAAATCCTCGGTCGATCAGGATGTCTCGCCCGCAAACGCACGCTCTGCCTTGCGGTAAACGTTGCGAGGCAAATGCCGCTCAGTCAGTACGCGGCTATAGATTAGTTAAAGTTTATCGACCAAGTTCAATGTAATATGGTGGTTAGATGACTTACAGGTCAAATCAGAATTTGTAATGGCACGGCAAATTCGTGAAACTGATTACTGTGAAGGAGTGTGGCAAATATTCATGTTTGCTGATTGTACTATATATGTATTGATGAAAATTTATTCTGAATCGACCTGTAGGTAATAAATAATTTTTCAGACCTATGATAACTTATTTCCTTTTATGTTTTTGTTTGGTTAAGCCGCTCTTATGGTTATAAATATAAAAAACTGTGATTGTTATGCCTTTCTGTGATTAAATCATAGAATTTATACAACCATGAATTTGTTTTATTTTTTAATCTGAACATACACATTCAAATATTAAACAAAATATCGATTCTGTTGTATCTACTCACCTAAGCTTATCTTTAGTTTATAAGGCCTAAAATGTTGTCAATTTGTCATCCCTTTCATTTACAATGGATGCCAAGTACATTAAAGTTGCCAAAAAATAGTTAGTCAAAAGAAAACAGTTTTTAAAAGTATCACTCTTTAAATAATGAAAATAAAATAACAAAATGGAGACTTACTAAATATTATTTATTTAATTAACCGATAAAAATAACAATAGATATAAGTACTTATTTAGTGTATCCTTGTGAGATCTTCTACAATTTTGATGATATCGTCAACAGTAGCGTCCCGCGTCATTCCGCTGCCATCGTTGATCTGGGGAAGACATGCTTATCTGTACTTATTGACGTGACTACGTCTTATAATTCGATGGAGCCGCAAACAATAGAAATATAAAGAAGCGAGCAATAGAAAGAATACAAAAACTATCTGTAAATCTTAAATTACCTTTAAATGGTTACATGTCTCCTCCTGCATTTCGCGGCTGAGGTCTAAGAAGCTCTCGATCAGATCGCCGTCAATGAATCCTTCAGCCGGCTCCGTCTTCAGATCCGTGTTGAATGAACGCCAGAAGTGGTGCGGGATCTTTCCAACTGACTTGATGGTGTGGTTCAAACGCTCTTCTAGCTGGTTTAGGAACTCGTACAGTTCTTGCGATAGTTGGACCACGAGACCTGAGAAAATGTACTGTTTATATCTAGCGAAATTTAAGACGCGACGTTATGTTCATCTAGTAAAGTGCTAGAATGAGGCTGTGAGTGACATTCCCGGGACTAATGCTTTTAGCAAAATGCGAAGGACTTTAGGAGCTCCTTGACATGCAAGGAGGTAGATTTTAGTCGTTTGTTGAGTGTCATTTAGCCGGACCAATGTGCGATGACCTTACAATCCTCTTTGGTATGTTTGACGTACAGACGGCGCCACTGGGTCGCGCGGTGGGTGCCGAGCGCCGCAAACAGCGAGCATCACGCGACGAGTTACGTACAGATGGCGCGACGCATAGTTACAGTACGTTTTCTAGCCGTTTATCTGCGCAGTGAAGTGACCGCTTTTTCAGACAAAATTGTGGCTAAGTTCACGAAATGCCGAGATCCGTACTGTTATAGTTAGGTATAGTTACGTACAGATGGCGCCACTGACGGTGGCCAGCAGCACGGGGCGCGCGGTGGGCGCGTGCGTGTCGGCGTGTTGCGCGCAGAGGGCGCCACGTCGCATCACGTTGCAGAGGTCGCCGAGGTGCACCTGCCCCATGTAGCCCATCTGTTGCCGCTCCTCGTCCGTGGTGGCCGCGCTGGGGGGAGGAAACGTGTTCAGATGGGTGACGTCATCGGCCGAGTGCTCGGTATGTGTGAACAGGTCACCGAGCGTACACTGCTTTCCCTACCTACTCAAATAAAGCGATATAGTACGACATATTTGATTGAAATTAGTTGCAGGAATTGTTGCTGGCTTGATTTCTGGACACAGTTTTAAATGAACTAGAGATTTTTAGATAAATAAGTTTAATTTTAATCAGCTACGCTCACATAGAACATTTTCAACGCTACAACTAAAAAATTATGTCAGATAGTTGACCGACCTGTCTTTCTGGCAGACATACAAGTTGAAGCTGTTCTCTGCGCCGAGGAAGGTGTCGTCATCGAGTATTTCGACCGCCGTCATCCAGTTCGGACTGTAGTCTCGCGCTATCTCCTCGAAACTGCCTTCCATCTGTGTCACAAATATTAAAATTATAATTTTATCATGTCATTTCATCAGGCAAATATACGATGAGCGTGCAACCCTTGCAAATATCATGGATGGAATGGTATTGCTAAAATGACTTGATGTCTTCGAAGAATGACGACCTCTGTGGCGCAATGGGTGAAAGCCCGCTTGTGACGCAGAAGGTTGCGGGTTCGATCCCCGCGGTGGGATAAATGTTTGTATGATCAGCAAATATTCAATTCAATTTATTCATAAAACTTACATAAATCTTTCTTTATTAATCTTTTTTTAAATACTACAATTATTATAAATAATTTACCACTATAGTCGGTTCAACTTGTAATTGGCTTTCTGTTTATATAAATTTACCCAATTAAGTTATTTTAAGCTGTTGGTTTTCCTTATAAATAAATAAATAAATAAATAAACTTAATAGGCCACATTTGACGTTTGTCAGTTTGAGCTTTCTAGTGAGGTGACCTTCTTAAAAACTTCGATTATGTTCGAAGTCCGTATCGATTCATTCACATGAATTAAAATTGCCAGGTACACCGGAAACTAAGAGTAGGTAAGATCAGTTAAAAAAAAACCGGGTCTGAAAAAATAGCACACCAAGAACGCAAAGTCAATTTGCACAACGATCAAGACTGCGTCACAACCCCATTACTTATTTATTTTGATAAAATTTTTTAAAAAGATTATAGTTGTCATGTCAAACAGAGAAAAAAAGTTTTTATGCGATATTCCCGTTGTCCTTTTACATAAGTACTTTTTGGTATTTAGTAACGTTTTTCGGGATAAATAAGTTTATTTAAAAAAAAAACAATAAGTATTTAATGTGCCATCATCATCATTAAAGGTGAAATATTCCCTTACGAGAAATCATTTCATTCGATTCTAACTCACAAATTTCGATTATTTTGGGTAACATACCTAGTGTCAAAAGAGAACAAGGGTTTACTGACGCAACATTGTAACAACGTTCAGTTCTCTCGAAAACAGAAATTGTTGTGAAACATAATATGTTTGGGTGGTGTAATAAGGAAATAAATCATAAAATTACCTTCTTTTGTCGTTAAGACAATAAATTATTTAACCGCAATTGAAAAAAGTTAAGCAATTGTGCAGTACTAACTTCGATAAAATAGTAGTATTTTATGCCCGCCGGTACAAAGTGACGTTGTTAAATTTTGATGAAATGTCAAATGTGGCTTATTAAAATGGACCGACTATAACTTATATTTATCTCGGGTCTGGGCGTTTCTATGTATAATAAATATGTATTTACAAACAAAAAGTATATAAGTAGTATATCAAGTATCTGGTTCCCATAGTACAAGCTTTGCTTAGTTTGGGGCTAGATGATGCTGAGTGAAATGTCCAGCATTATTTATTTATATTTAAGAATCTTAAGTGAAAATTTATATGCGCTTTAACACGAGCTCTAAACCGTGAAGGAAAACATCGTGAGGAAACCAGTTAGTATTCTTATAGACGGCGATGGGCTTACAACCTGTCACGTATGGAATACTAACTTCTGCAAGATGTGGGCATGTATCAAATATGTATTTGTACATGCCTTTGACTACCCCTTTAAAACATCTTCAAAGGCTCTGTAATATAAAAGATCTGAGAGAATTTCTACCGCGCCTTGGAGATACAGTCGTGAACTGCTGTGTGTGAAGAAATGTATTTATTACTGAAAAATCAACAGCTTTTAAAAGGATTCTATAAGTATTCGCTTAGCATTGAAATAGTTATAATGTGTACCTGTTTATACTGCAGTAGTGACATAGACCGCATGAGATCCCCGACGAGAATGAAATCTCCCTTGACCTTCAGATATAGAGCTACAATGTTGTTAAAGTGACTACATTCCAAACGGAGTTCCTTCTCTGATGTCCATTCGAATAGTCGCACCTGGAACACAGACAACAAAGTAAAATAGAAGTTTGTTGAAGTCATTTTTGAGATGGGAAAAATCTATTGAACTCAGACTGACAGTGTTACAGACACCACCGTCAGCGCCATCTAGTTTTGAACTCCGTAACTAAAAAGAAACTTAAGTTCAATGTGTCAGGAATAAGTTCCGGCGTGATAAAGACTATAGTGATTATGATTATGTTTTTTGCGTTCACTTGTTTTATGCTATACTCACAGTACTGTTGATAGATGCAAGCAGTTTCCCGTTGAACTCGACGAGGGCGTAGCAAGCGCCTTTGATCTCCTTCTCTGCGGTCTGAGTCAGTTTGCCTTCCGACCAGTGGAACAGCAGTATCCGACCCTGAAGATTATCGAAGGATGTAAAGATTAAAACGTAATGCTTCCTTTAAAATAAAAGTTTGTCACTTGGATTCGGAAACAATGATTATAAAGTATAGATTGACACTTTGCTTACAAAAAAGGATAAGATACTTAAATATCATAATTATAATAATTAATAAAGCGTTTATTTCAGGCAACAATAGTTTTACACAGTTGTACAAATATCCTAAATAAACAATTTGATTTGATTTGATTTGAATATTAATGTATTTTCCTTTTTTTTACATACAACGTTGTTGCCATAAAATATTTGATCTACTATCATACAATTACAAGTTTCTAAGCCAAAGAAATAATTCTTCTCACATTAAGAAGATTCTCACTTTACACTTGAGTTTGAACTCGCAATATTTGTATCAAAAGAATGTTACAGTACGCCGTGAAGTTATCATTTTCTAAGCGCAGACGCTTTTTCAAACAAAAGTGCCTCCTGCACTGTGAAACGCCCAACTTGACGAATGCCTAAATTCATTGGCCGTACAGAGGGGGTATATTTATATATTAAAACAACTTTTTCAAGTTTTGTAATTGAATATTACCTGTTTAGGCTCAGATTCCTCCGGGTTGAGTATAGCTGTACCGACTGCGTAGTAGTGGTTTGGATCATCGCCCAACTTGCAAGATACGAGGGACATCGCGAACTCGTTGGCCATTAGCTGATGCGCGTGTAATACTGCAAATATTTATAGTTTCAAAAAAATATATTTTGTGATTAAATTGTTTCTTACATCGACGGTAGGTAAGCTGTGTTACCTCGACAGTGACGCTAGGTGAGCTGGGGTACCTCGACAGTGACGCTAGGTGAGCTGGGGTACCTCGACAGTGTCGCTAGGTGAGCTGGGGTACCTCGACAGTGACGCTAGATGAGCTGGGGTACCTCGACAGTGACGCTAGGTGAGCTGGGGTACCTCGACAGTGACGCTAGGTGAGCTGGGGTACCTCGACAGTGACGCTAGGTGAGCTGGGGTACCTCGACAGTGTCGCTAGGTGAGCTGGGGTACCTCGACAGTGACGCTAGGTGAGCTGGGGTACCTCGACAGTGACGCTAGATGAGCTGGGGTACCTCGACAGTGACGCTAGGTGAGCTGGGGTACCTCGACAGTGTCGCTAGGTGAGCTGGGGTACCTCGACAGTGACGCTAGATGAGCTGGGGTACCTCGACAGTGACGCTAGGTGAGCTGGGGTACCTCGACAGTGTCGCTAGGTGAGCTGGGGTACCTCGACAGTGACGCTAGATGAGCTGGGGTACCTCGACAGTGTCGCTAGGTGAGCTGGGGTACCTCGACAGTGTCGCTAGGTGAGCTGAGGTACCTCGACAGTGTCGCTAGGTGAGCTGGGGTACCTCGACAGTGTCGCTAGGTGAGCTGGGGTACCTCGACAGTGTCGCTAGGTGAGCTGGGGTACCTCGACAGTGTCGCTAGGTGAGCTGGGGTACCTCGACAGTGTCGCTAGGTGAGCTGGGGTACCTCGACAGTGTCGCTAGGTGAGCTGGGGTACCTCGACAGTGTCGCTAGGTGAGCTGGGGTACCTCGACAGTGTCGCTAGGTGAGCTGGGGTACCTCGACAGTGTCGCTAGGTGAGCTGGGGTACCTCGACAGTGTCGCTAGGTGAGCTGGGGTACCTCGACAGTGTCGCTAGGTGAGCTGGGGTACCTCGACAGTGTCGCTAGGTGAGCTGGGGTACCTCGACAGTGTCGCTAGGTGAGCTGGGGTACCTCGACAGTGTCGCTAGGTGAGCTGGGGTACCTCGACAGTGTCGCTAGGTGAGCTGGGGTACCTCGACAGTGTCGCTAGGTGAGCTGGGGTACCTCGACAGTGTCGCTAGGTGAGCTGGGGTACCTCGACAGTGTCGCTAGGTGAGCTGGGGTACCTCGACAGTGTCGCTAGGTGAGCTGGCGTACCTTCGAAGGTGTGATGGTCGAGCAGCAGCAGGTTGTGTATCTCCAGCTCGGCCGCGTTGGGCGCGTGCTTGGCCTGCTGCGGCGCGGCCCCGGAGCTGGCCGCGGCGCCGGTGGAGGCGGAGGCGCGCGGCAAGCCGCCTTCAACGCGTTCTACGCGCATTGTGATCACGCCGAATGACTGCGAATACAAGACAGATTGGAAAACCTTTTTTGTGGTACCGTTTTAGAAACAATTTCGGTCTGAAACGCGTTGGAAATCTGTAACCGGACATTCACATAGATAGAAGGAACATGGTTAGATTGTGTCGTTACAAGCACGGTGGTCTCCATGCTTGTCAAGGGATTCCATAATCTCTTACGGGACACACAAGCAGGTGCCCCTAACGCATTTTACAAAACAAAAATTCCTGAAATCAGCAACGCAAATAATGGAAGGTGATCCAAAGATGAAATAACATTTTGTCATTATTTTAAAAATTTATCAACATTGCGATACCTATCAGTTCTTCCGTTATCATGCCGTACCTATACAACGTAGAATTATCGGGAACAACCATGTTAAATAACATGTTCTTAAAGTATTTTTTAGAACAAAAATAGTTTAAAAAGTAATAACATACCTGTGAGGCCTCCTGATAAGCGATCCTCCGAGGAGTTTCTCCAAGTGGCACCGTCCGGATATGCAGTTTCTGTATCTCATCGATGGTGCCAATCGTCACTGTGCTATCCGTCGCCAGCGCTAAACTGTACCACAATTAAACTTTAGCTATGTTTATTTAAAAGCTTCGAGAATTGATCAGCTAGTTTTGATAGTGGCTGCTTGCAGATTCGCTGTGGTCCGTTATAAGATTACTAACCCCCCCTCTTTTGAACAAAGTTATAAAACATGTATTCTCATTTATACACTTTTTCCTTCTTTGTTCACACCTGCAAGCACCTGCGTATTTCTGTTAAAAAAACTTATTAAAAAGTATGCTTTCATGAAATACGTATCTAATATGGGTTTTTCAACTTGTTGAAGTTTTTTTTTTTTGCATATAAGTTATTATGTAGACTTATTAGTTTTAGTACAAACCTCGGTGGTTTTCTTAGAACCAATTCAATTGTTTTGTATGTAAGATTTTTTATATGATAAAAAAAACTTGTTGGTTGTTGGTGTGAACGAAGAGTTAGAACGGCCACAGAGTATTTAAGAATAGTAGACAGAAAAATCAGAGTTAATATCACGTTTTCGATCAAACTTTGTCAATGTTTAACAATTTTGAGAACCTATTAAAACATACATTATTTAAAACAACCAAACTAACCTGTCGGGATATGCAGCGGCGTTAAGCGAGCACATATGAGTGACCTCCTTTAGATTAACGTTGGAGAAGACCAGCTTGTGGTTTGAAGAGAATATCACTGTGGGCCGGTCCGAGCATGCGAATATATTCGTCGTCGATAGAGATCTGCAAATAAATAAACAAACATAACAATATTCACAGGAGTAAAGTGGTTTTGTTTTGAATCACTGCCGGGTTAAGTGTGTATTGACAAAGTTTTTTAAGATGAATAGGCCGGCTCTTGACCTCGAAACTTACATAGGCAATGAGGTCTACGATGGGGCGAGCCTACCCAGAAGATGCCTATTAACTCTCTTCTTATAAACAACAGCGGATATACAGACGCTGGAAGCTGATGTTTTTTTGTTGGTAATATTAAGTTTGATATCTTGAAATAAACACTGTAATTCATTCATACTAATTTATTTCGTATGACACGACACTAGCTAAGACACGAGCGCAAGGAAAAAGCGGGGAAAGGGAAGGGAGATGCGTTCACAGATACTACATTAAGCAAAACATGCCATGAAAAGGGACAATAGACACGGACATGCAAATAAAATAAATAAATAAATAATGCTGGACTTTTCACACAGCATCATCTAGCCCCAAAGTAAGCAGAGCTTGTGTTATGGGTACTAAGATGACTGATATACTACTTATATACTTTTTGTTTGTAAATACATACATATTATACATAGAAACACCCAGACCCGAGACAAATATTTGTAGATCATACAAACATTGGTCCCACCGCGGGGATCGAACCCGCAACCTTTTGCGTCGCAGGCGAGCCTTCGCCCACTGCGCTACAGAGGTCGGCAAAGGAATGAGGATTGTGTTAAAGACGATAATTTGAGTAAGGATAAGGTTTTTGATAAGCGTTGACGGCTGATAGAGCGGAGGGGAAGAGAAAAACGTTTTGTGACAACGCAACATAAAAGTTTGATAAGGGCAGGTAGACGATTGTTATCGTGTCAAGTGCACGACAGTTTGGTTCGAAAGACACGACAAGAGGAAGAAGGTAGATGATCCTATAAAATACCTGAAGCTCCTTAGCACAGTAGGCTGAGTGCCGAGCGTGACTTTCTTCTTATTAGACAGCACGCCAGTCGCCGGGTCCACAGTAAAGTAGAACATGGATCCGTCTCCCAAAGCACACAGCAGGTAACACACGCCCTCTAACACGCAGATCAACAGCGAACGGGGTATCATTTCTGTAACAATCATTCAGTTTATCATCGAGTCTAAAGGGCGGCTAACACGTCTTACTTTTCATACAAACGCTCGTACGTGATTATGGCGTTATAACAGATCTTTAAACCTAAACCGACGAGCATGTATGAAGAATGTAATGAGTGTGAATAAGGCGAAAGTTGTGTGTCAGGATCGTAGCGACTGGAGATCCGTGGTCTCTGCCTACCCCTTTGGGAAAGAGGCGTGTCTTTATGTATGTATGTAACAGATCTTTCTTTGAAACTTTTCAACTAATAGGTATCTTGTGTCCTATATCTAGGTTTCTATCAAAACTCAAAATTTGACGAAGACTTTCAGGCGGCCTAAAAACTCCGTCACCAGATTTGGCCACTGATTCGTACGAACTTACTAGTTTATGCTTCTGGACTCAGTAAAATGAGTCAATATTATCACACCAAGAATGACTTACGACATTATGTGGTAATGGGAATGTGGGGGTGATTGGAACGTAATTTATGGATTGCCCCTTGTCGACTCTCCTCGCGCAGATGAAAATGCCACTACCGGTCACCCATCCACTTATAGACCATGTTGAAGCGCTGACTGGGTGACAACCCTTTACTCCTCTCTGCTGTTCCAGAACTCACCTCCGGACAGTTTCTCCGTGTGTAGAGGCTGCATATCCGGCAGTCGCAGCACTCGCACGGATATATCAGTCCAGAGCCCCACGCCCAGTAATGCAGACTCTCCCCCCGGACCCAGGTCTAAGCAGGCTACCTCCTCCTCCATACACACCGAGCTGGAACAAAATTGAAGTTAAAAAGTATTCAATAGGACTGGGATCACTCAGGATATTATTATCCTGTAGTATAATCACCTAGCTCATTAAAACTAGTTTTCTTGTCCTAGTCGCAATTTATTTCAATAGTGTTTGTGCACATGTTTATGTTTAACTTAAGAAATTCGTATACAGAGTGGTCCAAGGACACTCAGGGGTGGGAGGATTTTTTTTTCTTTTGACTTCTCTGTTTTTTTATGGAAGAGGGGGCAAACGAGCCAGTGGCACCCCTGATGGTAAGTGATTGCCACCACCCAGACAGCTGCAGCATCAAGAGGCACTGCAGATGCGTTGCCGGCCTTTGAGGTAGGAATAGGCTCTTTTCTTAAAGGCGCTTAAGTCGTATCAGTCTGGAAATAATGGCGACAGCTGATTCCATAAGTCTGATTCTGTTTGTACCATCCTGTACAATGTGTAAATATGAGTCTGACTTCATTCGTCATTCGTTTGCTTCACTAAGCAAATTATTTTGGATTGGGCACGTCTAGTTTCGTGTCTAGGCCGAAGCTTAAAACAATAGTACTCACTTGAGCGACTCCAGCTTCCCATCTAATATAGCGACGAGATGCAGTCTCGGTCCGGCTGCGCACACGGCCCTGGTGTCTCCACAAGCCACCACGGACAAGCCTCGGGCTCCGTCCACACGCCACTCGTCTGCGAGCTCCCAGCCCTTTTCTGAACGGACTATTAGGCGGATGCCTTCGTCTGTTATCTGTAGAGTTCATTTATTATTATAAAAATACTGAATATTGAACCTGAATAACGGGATATTATCATTATTTTAGCATACCATTGGCCCACTGCAAGACAAAGGCTCTTTTTCCAGTTTATTAAATCAAACTAGTCAAACTAGAAGATGCACTTGGTGGCATACGAGTTTGTATGTGTGATGTTTTGATTAAAATGATTGTCAAAGTGTGGTGTCAGTTCGTCAGTTGACTCAGTCGTGCGCTGGCACTCGAGCGGGACGGACGTCCATAAGCACCTGACAGTGTACATTGATAAGTGGTTTTCATTGTAGCTTTATACTGTTAATAGCCCTGAAAGCGCTCGTGGCCGTGCTTGCTTAGTCGTTCTTGATAGATCGTCGAAGTTAAGCAACGTTCGAAACGGTCTGTAAGTGGATGGGTGACCGCCAGTGGCATTTTCATCTGAGCGCTTCCGTGCTTCGGAGGGCACGTTAAATTGTCGGTCCCAGCTATTTAAGTCGTTAAGCCATGACGGAGGCCTTAAGGCGGCCTAAAAACTCCGTCACCAGAGTTGGCCACTGACTCACACGAACTTACTTTTTTTTTAGCCCTGAATACCAGGACGCAACAGTATGAACTGTTAATTCAAGAAGGGGGTCCTTGAAATAAGAACTGTCTGTAACCCTGAAGCAGAAATTAGAATTCCTATCATAGGCAAATAACTAGCATTATGGATTTGAAAGTTTGATAATTGAGAGTATGTTTGAATGTTTCACGTCTTAGCCGATTATTTTGCATGAAATTTTGTATCTGGAAAGCTGCAGGCGGAAGCTTATACTAAGGTATAGCTCGCGTCACGTAAAAAGAACGCTGGAAAAAAGTGGAGGGGGTATGTTTGCGCATGGGTACACTCGCGCACGAAAGTACTCAACCTAATGTGTTATTTTTGAACTAGCCTTTCGCTTGCGGATTCGTATATTGGTAGGTACATTCAAATATATTTGATAGAGTAATCATTAAATAGAATTAAAAACATATTTAATTCCGTACAGAATGTTTAATCGTATTAAAATCATTAAAGATAATGTTAATGTTGAAACTCCTTCCACTAAGTCGTAGTGGTATTCCGAATCTTTTGAACCTTTTACAATTTTATTCGTCTTACTGTAGACACGGAATGTTCTGTTGCCTTTGTTGTCCGTTTCATACTTTGTTTTACAATATCAAATGCATTATTATCAACCCCTATTTTCATACAGCAATATACCTACCTACGCCATAAATATTTTTCTAATTTTTTTTTTATGTTAAACGATTTCGTAATTAAAAACTTTTGTGCGCGATGGTATTTTGAGAGAAAAAGTAACGTGAGCACAGCGCGAAAGGCAAATGCCAACTGCCTCCGCAATAGCGCGCTGGCCGCGCGTGTGGCGCGCGACCATCCCGCCCCGCGCCTCACCCCGTACCGTCAAATGGACCCATATAGCGTCCATGGCGCAGCTTGACAGCCAGCGTTCTTTTTACGTGACGCGATTTATACACAGAAACAAATACTGGTCAAAGTAAAACTAACCTGTACTAGTTGACCGTGGCACACATTCCCAGTAAAGAACGTCTGCCTATCTGATACGAATCCTTGGATCTCTGTCTCTTCTACTTCTTCGCCGTTCAGTGTCAATACCCTGTACAAATCAATATTTTAATAGTGACTCAGGCAACTTCAAGATTAAACCAACATGGGAGCAATTTTTAAAACGAAAGTGAGAGGCCATAATATGTTTTGTACTTTATGAGCATCTAAATTTATTTAACGAGCCTCATTTATAGTGTTAAGATGGATTCTCTGTATTTCTGTCATCTAAAAGAGTGATAGGCCCCAAACCATGTTTGTTGCCCTGATTCTTCACGGTATTGGTCGCGCAAGAACAGGAGTAAAATTCGTTTCTAAGTGATCCCAGCAGTCCTACACTTATCCTTACTTTTTGACTTTGATTTTGATCACCCACTGCGCCACAGAGGTCGTCAGTTATCGTTCTTAATATGTTGGGGCTATACACAGAGAAACTTTCAGCCTTTATAAAATAACGAAGTTCTGCCGCTTACAGGCTCTTACTTATTGCCTAATTTGTCTATCCAAAACCAGGGTTTTCTAGCAACACTCACCTGGTCTGTCCAACAAACGCCAGCACCAATGTGTCATGTTTGAGCTCGTTAGGTGCCAGTGTGAGTGGCCACATGCCTTTGATGCCGGGCAGGTCAATGGAGGCCTGCTCTTGGATGCCGATACCGTTGCGGATTATACGAAGCGAGCCCATCTTGAATGCACCTGGTGTAAAAAGCTTATATTGACTTGGCTTAGCGACTTATAGATATGTAGATGTAATTGAATTTTCAATTCAATACTTTGTCCGGAAATCGCAGTAGAGGACGGCCCCCCACTAGATGGAAAGACGATCAAAGGTTGCTGGGAACCGTTGGGTGCAGGCTGCACAAGATCAATCGCTGTGAAAATCAATGGAGGAGGCCTATGTTCAGCGGTGGACGCTGGATGGCTGAGATGATGATGATGATGACTTTGTCTGGTTAACAAGCCAGATTTAAATTAACCACTGGGTTTAGCTCTCCTTTTGCTCATGAAAAACGTCTTGTTTTTTGCGTTTCAGATCCTTCTATCCGCGTTATTTTCAATTAACCTAACTAAAAACCAAGTGGAATCATTTAATATACCTGAGCAGGTGATAAGCTGGTTCTGCCCCTGCCTCTCCAGATCCACGACACACATATCGACAATGGGCGCGAGACTCGTGAAACTCTCCATCGGCTGCACATACTGGCTCCCTTCTTCACGTGACGCAGACAAACGAACCAGCGCCGAGTCTCCGAGACGTGAGCCGATGAAAACTACGCCGTTGTCAAGGTATGTCATGCACTCTGGGATGGGTATTTCACCTGGAAAAGATCCCACTATAATAAAATAAAGCTGAAAGTTTGTGAGTATGTTCTGATGTTTGGATGTTTGTGTTTCAATCACGCTTAAACCAGACCGATTTGGATGAAACTTGGAATAGGCGTAGATAGTGACCTGTAATAGCTTATACGCTATTCAAAATGTTGCCGCGCGGGCAAAGTTGCGCGCAGAAGTTTAGAAGTTGTTCAGAAGATTAACGATCGGAGACTTGTTTTATTTTTTCATTTTTCTATATAAATATTTGTATAAACATAAATTACTCGTTCAGTCAGCAACATAATTCAATGATTGAAGACTTCAAGTTTCATCATTGTGGGACGTAACCAGTATCACGACTATCTTTTTGTAGATCTTTTTGTACGTATTCCATATCCTTTGAAGATGGTAGGTCCGCGCATACACGACAGTTTGCAAGCACATCGCGGCTATCATTTTGCTATGTGGGAAAATAACATCTTTTTAAGAAATGGAAATGGTGCAGACACAACGAAAATGTTGTTTACTATTCATACGAAGATAATATAGTACAAACAAAAATGTCAAATGATAATAATTTTTTGCTGTCGCATATCCCGCGGTTGAAATCTTAAAAACTAAATACCCTACATCAACTATCAAGTAAAATAACTCGTACTCACCAAGCAATTCCACCTTCAAGTCTTTAACAGCCTGCGTGCCATCCATCTTCTCTTGTAGTTCCAGTAGAAGCATGAACAGTCTGCCCGCGATATCTCCCAGTAGGTAGCGTAGACCTTTACCATCGACACGGCAGTAGCAACTTATTGGAGTCAGCTGGAACAATTAAAAATAAATATCCCATGAAGAAAATACTACCATGACTCGCGGTCGATATTCTCTCAGATCTTTTTTTGTGTATTCCAGATCCTTTGAAGATGTCTAAGGGGTTAAAGGTATTGTGCAAATACATACACTCAGGGACTGATTTAAGCCATATCTCCTGCGACAAAAAATAACAAAACATTCTAACAAAACACGTTTTCCGTCCACCTTGGATAACATTTTACATTCAAAAAATTTAGGCCATGCCCATATGTTTGATGTTAGGTGTTAGAAAACACAAAAACAGTGTCGCAGGAGACCCAGCTAGAGGAACATTAAATTAAGTATATTACTTATTTCAATATGTTTAATGCGTTTTTATTATTTGTGAGCTAAGTTATAGCACTACTAACTTGTTTCAGACTTATTTTTACGTGGATTTTGTAAAATAACATTATTTAGGCTTTTATTACAAATCTCATTTAATTTAAGAAATTTCTTACTTTAAGTTTCAAATATTTTGTTACATTCCTCAGAATCAGTACATGGGTGTATTTGGAACATGCCTACGTTTGCAGAAGTTCAACTCAGTGGCAGGTTGCAAGCCTATCGCCACCTATTAGAATACTATGTAATTGGTTTGCTCACAATGTTCATTTTCATCTTTTTTTGGAATTAAAGACATTACCTTGATCTGTGGTGGGGCGACAGCAACATAGCTTTGCCCATCATGATATACAATTGACTCCTGACCAATCACAATAGCTCCACCTGGAAAAAAGTATTTTTTTCTTAGGAATTAGGTTAGTTTTTAGATTAATTTCAGGAACATACAGATTTTCAAAGCACTGTACACATTCTATCCCAAATTACAGCACAGCTGTCTTACCAAGAGGGCTAGGAACTGGTATCAGTATGGAAGCCTCAGTCTCCACATTGTCTTGTTTCCATGGTATTTTGATAAACTCTTTATCGCGAAGATGAATTTCATGTGTCTATAAAAACATAAAAAAAAAAAAATATTATTTATCTGAAATCTTCCCAAATTGTTTTTATTTTATAGGAATTGTATATAACTTACTTTAATATGTCTTCCATTGAGATCTTGGTGAATTAAAATTAAAGTAGGATTGGCACAGCCGTGTAGAAACTCTACATCATATACATTCAGTTCTTCCAATCTGTAACAATATTTATAAATGTTGTTAACATACAGGGTGTAAAAAGACAACTACCGAAAGCTGAGGGGTTGCAATCAGACCATGATTCTAAACATATTTAACGAAAAAAATGTTTTGGGGCCCTTTCGGCTACGGTAGACGTCTTTTTACACCCTGTATAAAGACTTAATAAACAAAAGCTTGGGCCTTATTTATAGTGTAACCAGGCATGCTGTTTAGTATAGACATCGGTTGCTTCCAGGCAGAAGGCCTATATAGCTCTCTAAATACTGTTTTAGGAGTACAACCAAATTTAAAAAAAAGTAAGTTCGTATGAGTCAGTGGCCAACTCTGGCGTCGGAGTTTTTAGGCCGCCTTAAGGCATCCGTCATGGCTTAACAATTTAAATAGCCGGGACCGACAATTTGACGTGCCCTCCGAAGCTCGATTGCCGCCACCGCCAGTGGCATGTTGATGGTGGCAAAATGGACTGGCGGTCACCCATCCACTTACAGACTGTTTCAAATGTTGCTTAACTTCGACGATCTAACAAGAACGACTAAGCCAGCACGACCACGAGCGCTTCCGAATAATTACCTTAAACTTGACGCCTTCAGTTCTGTAGAGTCCTTTTCCAGGGGGATAATTTTGAACAGTCCATCATACAGCCTCAGACCAATCACCCTCGCCTGGGGGTCGATCACAGCCAGGATCCCGTTCTCGGAAGGCTTGCCTATGCGATCTGACACATTGCCGTGAGCTCTGGTGACCACCTCCAAATCCCCGTTGGGATTGGTCCTCCATTCCAATATCATGGCATTATAGCGGGCAGTGAGGATAAACACCAGATCCTTCTTTTCATACTGAAAGTAGAGTGTGTGTTATGTCATATGTTTAGCTATGTATTACTTTATTGAGGTCAATATTCAGTTGTTGCATATTGATTCTACATAACTCCCTAGTAGAATATGCAGTACCTCACACACACAATCTTCAAGAATCATTCAAGAGTTTGTTTTTTAGTGCACCTCTGTAGGAAGGTACCAATTATGTGTCTATTTAGGCATTGTGCATTGATTGATTATATACCTGTCAATGTAAAGTTTCAAGTCAGACTTGCTTGAGTCCAATACGTTGGAGTTGTTTGATTTCAAATTTATAGCATGTTTGAATGAGTTGAGTATTGCATCTTAAATCCCACTCATATAATAAAGCTGAAAGTTTGTGAGTTTGTTTAGATGTTTGTGTTTCAATCACAAGTTTTAAAACTAATTTTACTCCTGTTCTTTTGCTACCAATACCGTGTAGAATCAGGGCAACAAACACGGTATCCCACTCATATAATAAAGCTGAAAGTTTGTGAGTTTGTTTAGATGTTTGTGTTTCAATCATGCCTAAACCAGTGAACCGATTTGGATGAAACTTGGAATAGGCGTAGATAGTGACCTGGAATAGCTTAGAGGCTATTCAAATATTGGTACCACGCGGAGCAGCGCGCGGAAGCTAGTTACAAAATAATTGTAATAATAATTATAATGAAATAGTTGATATACTCACTGGTGGTCTAAACAGCTTCATCTTGGCTACTTTGCCATACAACCCTACTTCCTTCATGGGCCGCAGTCCCTCTGGTGTCACCAGGTACATTTCCAGACGGTTCACCTTCGCAACGAGAAGGTTTAGATCCGTAGGCGACGTAAAATTTCCTAAAAATATGTCAGTTACAATCAGACAGCATGAGTGCATATCACTGTCTTGTTAGAATTTCAAGGCATACTTTTACAAAACTAACATTGTAACCAATTTCAGCAAAAATACATTGTGTAAATAAATAACAGAGAAGATTCACCGCAAAGATATACCGATCATCAAAATAGATTATTCCGTAAGCATGTGTAAATGCCACTTTATTTTAGGATAAATTCATTTGCCTTTTATTCTACGATTCGGCCACATTTTACAAAGGAATACATCCCTCTAGCAAAACATCTTATTTAGCGATCAGTACAATACTAAATCACTATGAAAAAGGTCAATATAAATAGAAATTCTGTTGTTTTGAGGTAACCTCAATGGTTTGAAAACAATATAATAGTAATTTTACCGGTCACACATGCTGTTACGGCTGTAGGCTTTTGCGCCGTCACTACATAGTGAAAAGCCATGATTATTTTTCACAAATCACTTTATTCACTATATTTTTGTATATTCAATTCAAACAACACAAATTCGCCGGACTCTAGGCTTGTGTAGTTCCTGAACTAAGTACTAATAGGAATTCATTCCCACAAGTGTACTAGTTGAACTAGTTCACATAACTCGGTCCTAATAGGACTATTAGTACACTAGTACACTAGTTCATTCGATCGTTTCGTTAAGGAAATTATCATAACTGCGCCTTCCTGCACTGTAATAGGGGTCAAATCGGCATGCGTATTATTGCGTATCTACCCTTGTACTAGGACGGAATGAAAAGAACTACACGATCCTATTAGGACTCTAGTTCATTCGATCGTTCGGAAAAAGAACTGTTAGCTAATGTCCATGTCAGTGTCTGATTGGTTTGTCAAGCGCAGACAGAGATAGACTCATTAGGCGAGTAAGCGGTAATAAAAGAGACAGAGATATCACGGTGGCGGGCGTTTCATTCGATCTTTAGTTTAGTACGAAACGAACATCGTTCATGTCCTACAAAACCACAGAGTAACTATAACTATAGAGGAAATATAATTGCTTGTCAAGTGTGGCACTCCTTGCATGTGTGAGCCTTATTGCACGGCTAAATTTGAAAGATATATAGATGTCTCGTTTTAGCGCGTTTACTCTGTATTGCTATCTCTATCGCGCAGTGTCATCCCTACTTGATAGGATACTCTATGTTTTGGATAGATTTCGCGTTTTCGGTCCCAAACAAAGTCGTGCCAGAGTGCTTTATTTACAAATTCATGTATTATTTACTATTTTGAATTAATACAGGCAAATAAGCTACACTAGACTAAGCCAGAGCATGTTTGTCATGGTTTGTGCAGTGATTTCAAACAAAGGAACAGCAAAAACGGATAATATTCGTGAAATCATTTGCGTTCATTGGTGAGTTCAGTGTTTTGCTACTTTTTTCATTAAAATGTGGACTAAATACATCGTCATCATAATATTTTCAATCGCTGATCATGCTGCTACGCCTACAGTATGATAATTTTGCGTTTTAGATAGTTTTTATTTGATTTTGTATTGAATAGGTTATTTTCAACTAGTGTTGTACCTAAGGTATCGATATTTTTTGTACAATAGGTTTTTGTACAACAAAATTTGTGTTAAAAAGTTCGTTGTTCGTGAGGCGGGCATCTTTTATTACGATGACTGTTGATAGATTGATGTATTTAGTCAGTAATTTATCAGTTGAAAGTAGCAAAACACATAAAATCTGTTAAAATAGCACACTTAAAGATTTGTGAAATGACCACACTTAACTCTTTCAGCTCGCCTGTGGCGCCAGCATTGTCAGGATAATCTCCGGAACGGCTGAATATTTTAATGGGACTTTCACTGGAAGATAGAGGAGGTTGTCGTTCAACACAGGTATAGTACTGTATCCCGGAAAAAAATACTCATAATAAAATGTAAATGCAAGTAGATCGACGTTCTACGGTGCCGAGACATGGACGCTCACGCAGGAGGCTGTGTACAAGATGAGGGTTGCACAGAGAGCCATGGAGCGTGCCATGCTCGGCATCAAACTTTTAGACCGAGTTCCCAATACTGAGATCCGGAGACGAACAAAAGTCATGGACGCAGGTATGCGGGTAATGGAACTCAAGTGGAGCTGGGCAGGACACCTGGCAAGACGTGGTGACGATAGGTGGTGTAAAAGGATGACAGAATGGTGGCCTAGAACTGGCAAAAGAAGTGTCGGACGTCCGGCAGCGAGATGGGCGGACGACATTATTAACGTCGTAGGCCGACAGTGGCTCAGGCTGGCACAGGACCGGGAAGAATGGCAAAAGCAGAGGGAGGCCTATACCCAGCAGTGGGTGAAGTCGGGCTGCGGATGATGATGATGATGATGATGATGCAAGTAGATCGTTTTATTTTAAAAATAGCACCCTCTTTAATAAAATCCTACTACCAAATAATGTACATATTATTTTTATGTAGATAGATAGAAAGTACTTTATTGTACACCACATTACACCACATTACAATATACAAACAAAGATACAAGAAAATATTTAAAGCGAAGATACCTACTTATAAACTTGCATTCCATTTAATAATAACTTACGTGGCCAAGGTAACTAGTGAATATTGCCTAAACAATACATAGGACTTCTATCTACCTACCTATTCTATTTTCTATTTGACTCAAATATTTGAATTTAACAAAACATTCGTACTCTATTCAAGTTTATAATAAATTTTATAAAATAAGATATGCAGCAGTTATTACCAAGCCCGCTAATCATAGTAATTATCGACATCATACTATCGATATGACCCCACAATAGCTTTGCACTCCAAACTCATGTACAGTGTACGTGCATGTGTGTGTAAAATTGAACGTTCCCACAAATCTGTGATTGTTCTTCTCCTTCTAGCGCCCTAAACACTACATTTGCCAAATAAAGACAGCTAAGTGGTGAGTTCTATACCGGCACCCTTGTACAAAACACAAAGCTAGTACGTAGTTCAGGACCGACCGACCGACCGAGCGACTCATTATAGAACCGAAGATCTACTGTACTAGATGTACTAATAGTACTAGAAGTCCGATCTAGTTCTTCACAACGATTGTACTAGTACGGAGCGCTCTCTGTACTGACCGAGCAAGCACAAGCCTACCGGACTCGCGACGAATCCTCTCCTCGATCATCACATTTGATCACATCAGTCAAGCAAAAGCAACTCAAGCAAGTCAGTCAATTCGTTTTTTTTTTCAGTTGTATAGTGATGTGATGAACTGAATTCAACGTAAGTTAATAACGCTCTCCCTAATCGAACAATTAATCGAGTTATTTTAAGATGCTTTGCATAACTTGCTGCTGTAATAGTACATTACGATATTAGTGCGTAAAGATGGTTATAACATGCGAGGCGGAATTTCAGCCCGAGCCGCAGGCGAGGGCGTAATTGAGCCGAGCATGTTATAACCAATACGCACGTATATCGTACGACGTTTTTTAACACGCTTGCGAGGAAACAGAAAAAAAAACATTAAAATAAACTCTATCTGTGAATGCACACTGTTGCTTTCCCGCCATTTTAACAGCGCGCTAGCGCTGCTTACTGACTGGCGCCGCGCGGCGACTAGTTCGAAATTTGAATAGCAACAGCGCGCTGCTCACTAGCTGGAGGCACGACTCCAGCTCGGCGGCGATCAGTTCCATATTTGAAAGGGCAAATAATGCTGTTATGGAATTTGTATGGACTATAACATAACTATTTGCTTTGATAACACACGCGTTTGTTATGACCCGCTTTACATATCTAAAACCGGTGGAATTACATCAGCTTTACGAGCAAGGGTGTTAAAAATTATTTTGTTAAATTTTGAAATTAAAAATGCCTTTCAAAATATTATTTAGGTCTGCTATTTTCTTTAAAATGTTTAAAGATCATGATTTTATATTGTTGATAATAATGGCGAGGGACTTCCATCACATTCGCACCAATACTCACGTTGATTCATACTTTATACATACATACTCAAGAAAATGCTACTCTACAAAATGTGTCCCTAGCTACAAACGAAAAAGTGTTCGTGCAATGAACTAAAAAGAAGACTCGAATTGCGTATTCCTATTCGATGCACCTACATAAAAATCGAATGGTTCTTTTCGAAACATTCGACCACATCACTATTAGAAACATTAGAAATAATTGATTGCCATTCTAATAAAATAATGAAGAGTTGCCATTTATTATTTTGTTTTAGACCTCAGAGTAAAGCTACCTAGTTTGGACCAAAGAGTACTTATTAGAACTACTCTATCTCTGTATTCTGTGCTACTACAGACAGTTATCATAAGAGCGCTATTATTATGGCTATAGACCGCTCCGGAAAGATCTTTTTCGTGGGGCGTGGACACGTACTCACTCATTTTACTATGTAGCCTTTCTAGCTCTCAGATTTATGGTTTATCTCTAATTTCCTGTACCTCTAAAGGAGAGGGTTGCAGCATTGTCTGCACCTGCACATGTATGCTGGGCATTAAGCTGAGATAGTACCTACCTACATAGTACACAATCTCAGCTGGGGACATAACCCCCCGTACATGGACGAATTAAACTGTCTATCCACCCATGCCTTAGTATCCTACCTACTGCTCTGTATTCTGTGCTACAGCTAGGAGCATAGTAGTCCTATCTTGGAACTGCATAAGACATCTTTTGAATTACTTGACATGCTCGTAATCCGTGGCGTTACCTACCTACCTAAACCCCTCATCAATATTAAACACAAATGGATGGCACATCGTCAGTAGAAATACTTTATTGATCATTTCTTTTTGTCCTTAAATTATTTACAGATATTATAAAGAAATTCAGTCTTCATGGCTTGGCGGGACGCTCTGGAATAGAATCTGCGTCAGGAATGTAATTTTTTCTGAAAATAAACAAAAACCAACTTTAACAAAACTACAAAAAGATTGTGATTATCAAACTCGATGAATCCCACTCATATAATAAAGCCGAAAGTTTGTGAGTTTGTTTATATGTTTGTTTTTCAATCATGCATAAACCAGTGAACCGATATAAGTAGATGAAACTGGAATAGGCGTAGATAGTGACCTGGAATAGCATAAAGGCTATTCAAAATGTTGGTACCACGCGGGCGAAGCCGCGCGCAGAAGCTAGTATGTAATATATTGCGTTCAAATAATTATACAAGGTACTTGAAAGTACTCAGAAAGGTACAAAATAATGAGCTTGCCAAAGTATTTTGGACATGTTTCTATAAGTTCCTTTCTTTTATCTCCAAAGATCTTGAGTGACTTGATCTGACTGAGAAAATGTCTGCCGTGTTTAATGTCTTTTTATCCGAAATAAAATTGCATTAATAATGTAGACACCATACAACAACTTACCTAACAAAGCAGTAGGAGTCTTCTTATAATATACGAAAACCGTATAAACAGCGACGCCCATCACTATAAACCCAATCGCCATTAGATATTTAATCGATGGATCGTGCACAATCGGCAGTATCGATAGAAATATCGCCACCAGGAGAACAAAGCACGGGACGGGGGTAGGCACTCTGTACGGACGTGGTTTATCTGCCTGAGTCTTTCGGAGGACTAACAAAGCTACCATTGCCAGCCCGTAGAAGAACCATAGGAACCAACTCGCGAATTCTATGAGAGTTCGGATGTTGCCGACTGATATAAACACGGCGGTTAGGAGACACTGAAAGGAAGAGAAAAATATGCTTTAGTATTGCAATTTTGTAAATTAATAGGAAGTTGCGCAAAAATACGTTTATATCGCGAAAATCAATAAAAAAAAAATCGTAAACATGGTCACAACTGTATCCCCAAGGCGCGGTAGACATTCTCTCAAATCTTTTATGTATTCCAGTATTTCCAGATCCTTAAGTATTGGGCATATATTTCCTATGGATAAGGCTGATTGACTTAAGCTAAGTAAGAAGATGGTTTAGGTGCTAGGCAAGCCTATTTCATCTTAATATCCTAGGCACTATCTACAGTTTAGTGTAGTCATAGTTTGGCTCTTCACTCTAGAAATCATCTACTACAGAAGGGCCTATATTTATGAAGATAATTCTGATAGAAGCAGTTTAATTCTCACTTGAAAAGCGACAGCCGGCGCCGGAGTGAGTCTCTTCACGTTGACATACGAGAACATCTCCAACATGTGACCCCCTCTCGCTGCTGTGTAGCACACCCTGTAACAAAATTTAATAAAAATTGAAGAGCTTGTGAATTTTATCACATTTTTTTTTCTATCAGTCTTTAGAAACCATTTAAAAAGTGACTTTTTAATATAAAAATAAATCGTTTAAGTAATCAACTTTCGTTGATGACTGTATTCTGTATACTGTATTCAACAAGAGTCCTCATTTTAGTCCAAGACAGCTAATAAAAACAGTTTATGGCCCTTACTAATAAACTTGACATAAATCTATATCATGCATAACTTATGAATAGTAACCATAATTGTTTTTGTTTATGCATGATATAACTTTATCTCAAGTTATTAGTAAGGGCCTTTATGTCTAAAGAATTAGCGTAGATAAGTACTAAATTTTTTACTGTTCAAATAAACCACAAAACAAAGCCATTACCTACGGCCTTTCAATTTATTGTCTTCCAAACCTTCTAAGCTAAGCGGCGATGGGCTTGCAACCTGTCACGTATGGAATACTAACTTCTGCAAGATGTGGGCATGTATCAAATATGTATTTGTACATGCCTCTGACTACCCCCTTAGACATCTTCAAAGGATCTGGAATATAAAGATCTGAGAGAATGTCTACAGCGCCTTGGGGATACAGTCGTGACCCTGTTTACGTTACGTTTACAAACCTTCTAAGCTAGAGAGAAGATCTTATATTTTATAGATCTTCTCTCTAGCTTCAAAGGTTTGCTGAAAGAAAACTCTTTAAGTGTCCCGTAGGACACAATAGAAACCTCACCTGGTAACACCAAACTGCACACTCATAGCACATCCGAACGTTGCGACGGCAACCCCAGTGGGTATAAGAAAGCTGGCAGGTCCCAGCACACGACTGCCAAACGCCACTGCCACCGCCGGCACAGAGACCATCTCTCCATAGCTCAGCACTGTCATATACGCTACGTTCATGAACACGTACAGCGCTGTGATTAGAGGGACAGCGATGGATATGCTGAGGGGTACGTTGCTGTGGAGGCAAAGTCAGTATTAAGAAACAATTACCTATAAGCACTGTATCAGCGGCAAAGCGTTACCTTGCTGTGGAGGTAAGGTCAAGTTTTCTCAGCCTAAAAAAGTGTATATTTGTACTCACACAGCAGGATTAATAATCTCCTCAGTGACGACCGTCACACTGTTCCAACCATCATAGGCCCAGAGGCCGGAGTACAGCGCTAGGGCGATGCTACCCGGGCTCGTGGTGCTGCCTTCGAAACCCTTGTTCAGATGCTCTGTGTTTCCTGAAAGCAGGTTGAAGTTTGAGCCAGTGGCCATGGTCGTCGAAGCAAGGTTTTGCTATGCGGTCACAAAATTAGTGACATTATTAATGGCGCGCTTCCGTGCTTTGGTGTAACGTAGGTACGTTAAATTGTTGATCCCATTGCAGCTATTAAATCGTTAAGCCATGACGGAGGCCTAAAGCAGCCCAAAAACTCTGTCGCCAGGGTTTCTAGTCTACATGACAGTAATGGCTTTTAGTTAGTCAGTCTGTCAGCTAAAATGAACTTTGCTTGATTTTTTCCTTCAGTATTATTATTATTTCCTTCAGGCCGAGTTGCTTTATTTTTTATGTGAATAAAGTGTACCCATCATAGGCGGATCCAGGGGGGGGGGGCACGGGGGCCCCCACCCAGACGATATTTTTGTGTACCTACTAACTACGAAAAATTAATAAATTGTGAAATTTTTGTCAGTTTTTGTTTCTTGTGCCCCTCCCAGAAAAAAATCCTGGATCCGCCCATGTACCCATTCGTATTTTAGGTTTCGTCAACACTCCACTTACGCAGTAATTGTAAGTACACATTCGGAAGTCGAAATACGATACCAAATTGCGTAGAACGGACGTCTAATTTGGCCTAATTCGTTGAGTCGTAGCTGTGAAGATGTTTTATAGACTTCCACAGAAAAAATCACACAATCTACAGATGGTAGAATAGATTATGTGAACTATGATGAACTGTCATGGTAAACGTGGCAGATGGCTTAAAATACCACTTAAAATAGGATAGATACCTACCTACATTTATATGGAGGTAGTTAGGTACTTATACCTATGTATAGTTTTTTCAATTGGTGAGTAACTGCCGGTGAAAATTGGCGTGTCCGAACGTAATTAACTAATGACATGGCTATTCCCCCAATAGCTTGATTACCGTGGCCTATAAACTAACATCTATTCTAGATAATAGGTAACACAGTTTCAGAATGGAATATACTTAGTTGTTACACAGGAAACACATCAGAAATATACAAAACTAGCTGTTACCCGCGTTCCCTCAGAAAAACTTCACTTTCCCGGGATAAAATATAGCCTATGTTCATTAGGGATAAAGATAATGCAGGATTCTAATGGTGAAAGAATTTTTTAAATCGGTCCAGTAGTTTCGGAGCCAATTCAAACAAACAAATCTATCCTCTTTATAATGAGTGTAGATAACGTATTATTTAGTAAATAAGGTAGGTAGCCTTATCGTTAAAAGTCATCATCTCTTCCAGACAACTTATGGGTGGATTATGACTATATTAGTTGTTTATAATGCGGTGATAAGCTTGGTTCTATCTAACTACTCAACAAACAGCATTTACCTTTCGCAATTTCGTAGATCCCTCCTCCAATGACGACAAGGCACGCAAAAACTTTGAACACGCCAAATATGTTCTGCACTTTCACAAATAGCTTCACACTTGTTATGTTGATGTACGTCATAACAACTGAAAAATACATTGACAATGCACAAAAATATTTAAATAACACAACTAAATAATCTTTTAAAAAATGTAGATAAATATTATTATTATTATAGGAATAAAAGCATTAAAGCGTAAAAGAGAGAATGCAGGTTATTTAAATATGCAAGCTAATAATTGTCTAAGACATACGGTGCAAATTAGATTCTTGCAAAGATAATAAAATGCAATAATATGGCATTGCAATGACAAGGACTCAATGGACGACAATAAATACACACATTTTAATGTCTAAACAATTTATTACACTATCTAATATCAAATATTAAACCTATTTAGTAGTATGTGAGTTTCACTTCCATATTATTGTAGGGATTAGGCGTCACTATATTCATATCTTTGAGTAGCTCTATCAGTTTGTAATTCTCTGCACTTATTGCTATGTATCCGTTAGGGTTGTCTGTCAGCTTTGCCGTCATAAGTTCCTGAAAAAATATGGTCATTTTAAGAATAAATGGAAGTTACCCCGTTAGATGTTCCATGAACAAAGAGAGACATATGGAAATTATATGGTTATGCAGTGTGACCTGCGGTCCGTCATGATTTTTTCAGGATAAAAAGTAGCCTATGTCCTTCTTAGGATACAACCTTTATCCATGCCAATTTTCAGCCTAGTCTGTTCAATGGTTTGGGCGTGAAAAGGTAAGAAACAGACAGAGTTACTTTCACATTTATCATATTAGTATACATATCGAAATCGATGAGGAGGACTATGGATAACTTACACCCAAAAGCTGAACAATAGCTTCATTGCAATTTGGGAACTGTGATTCGATGAGCCCTCGCAGAGTATTCTTCATGAGCTGGAACCTTTCCTTAGCTTTTTGTAAATGTTCCGGCTGCACATCCACTTTTGCTGTTTTTGGTTTTGATTTGGCTTCTTTAGCAATATCAATCAGTGATTGTATTCTGGAAAATAAAACTGAGGTTTGAGTTAGTGGAGGCAATTAATTTAATGCATTAGTAGGGTAAACGGGTAGGGTTATCTCTCTGTGCTTATCCTACTTTTATGTAGGATCGACACAATAGGTTGTCCTCTTTTACTTTATCTGTTTTTGTTAACCGATAGATATGTAATGTACCTGTTTATTTCTGCATTCATGTCATGTATATTCCCTTTAGTAAACGCCACCATTTCTTCAAGTTCTTCATTCTTTTTCTTCATTTCGGTCAAAAACTGGCTTGTAAGAAGGTTTTCATCGGTAGAGAAGAGTGTATTGGAATTATGAACTTCAGTACGTAGTCCTTCTATGTAATTGTTTATTCTCGTCGTTGTTATTTCGTCAGAGGCGACAAAGGAGGCATCTGGCGGCGCATTTTCAATAATTTGACAAGTGTTCACACAGTTCGCTTGAATGGACTTTATTTCTCTCTTGAGCGCCTCTTGTGTCTCGTTGTCACGATCGGAAGACATCCTTAAAAGTAAATCAAATTGTGAACTATAGATAGAAGCGAATGAATATGTACAAAATAAACAACGTAGCTGAAGAAAGAAAATACTCACTTCAGAGTTTCAAATCTGATCGTTCGTTATGCAGTTGAACACAAAACTGGTATTTTATCGCACTCTGTACTCTCATATAAGTACAACTGAACAACAATTTTAAATAAACAATCAATAATTTCGTGTAGAAAAACAAATCATCCACAACACAATCACAACAAAGAACAAAACAAACGACGTCGGTTTATTTATTTTTTTGAATTTCCAATCCAATCCAACCCGGCTGTCACTGTCACTCAGTCAGTCAACCTGACTGACAGATGAAGGGATGTGCGGGCGTCGAATACAAGTCGATATTTTAACGATTATTAGTTTCGATAATCATTTATTAAATTATAAAGATAATTATAGAAAAGTCATATTTTTTACTTGATGATGCTATTATTTAGGGTACTTACATAAAGCTGACAGAGATGCTAGTTTTATTGCTGTAGCTTTGTAATCAGGATCTAAGTCTGAAGTGAACGGTTGAATTGCATATTCCGCAAAAGTCATGACTACGATAGCAACTTCTGCAGGTCGTAGTATTACCACGTATATCCAGGCACAAATGAACGAAGGTAGTGGTCCCCAATATCTGTGCGTTTTACCGAAAGCTTCTTCGAAATATGAATATTCTGCTCCTGATTTGCCAACCACTGTGCCCAGTTCAGCAAAAGATAGAGCTCCTGAAAATTAAACAATATCGGTACATTAAACAATAGGTGCCTACGCACGCACCTCTTCAGATAATTATCAAGGCGGGGCGGCGGCATCGGCAGTTATCTGGTTCCCATAGTACAAGCTTTGCTTAGTTTGGGGCTAGATGATGCTGTGTGAAATGTCCAGCATTATTTATTTATATATTGAGAATTAACCAGCTGAGAATGTTAAATGGGTGTATATGAATTAAGTACCAATAAATCGTTTTTCAGACCATTTGTGTAGGTAGGTAGGTACCTAGATATAATGTGACGAACATTTATCCTTTTGCAATTAATTATTTAATAAATCTTACCTACACCCACCTAGTAAGGAAATTACTCCCGATAATGTCCATATTACTAAACACAAGCCGACTGACCCTGAGTGCTCTAGCGCCGCAGCGGGCGATACAAATATTCCCGAGCCAATCATAACACCTAGGATTAAATTGACAGCTGAGAATAATCCCAGCTCTCTTTTGAGCTTGACGGTGCTTCCATTAGCACTCGGTATATTGCCATTTTCAGCTTCATACTTTTCAGTGGAACCTGCCACTTTTGCAGGCATTTTTGAAATCTGTAACATAACAAAAATTATAAAGGCACAGTAACGTAGGTACAAATAATAACTGCCTAGCAGAGAAAAAAAACTTCATTAACAAGCTTTCTGAATTTGTAGGTGTAGGTAGGTAGTTAAGTGTCTCTGTTAATATTAAAATTGTTGTGTTGAGTAACGTCGCTAGACAATTATCGGTCGATGTAGCTCAGAATCCTTACGGACGTAAATAAATTGTTAAGAAAGCGGCAACTAATTTTTCCTGTTACTCTGAAGTCGATGAAAAGATTCGAAAGATTATAATAGGTATTACTATAAGCCCCTCCCCAATAAAAGCAAGAAAACCGAGACGTAGAAATTCCATCATATTAAAGACTACCGGTGCCGTAGGGTCAATCCAGTTAACGGTGAATGAACTTCAGCGTCACGTGAGCTCTTAGAAAGGATAATAGGAGGACATGGGAACGATATTGACCTTCCTGTCAAATCGGATTTTATTGACCTACAAAGCATTTTATAGGTTCTTATTATTTTTTAGATCAAGATCAATTATTTTCAGTTGGGTCCCTCAGACAACACAATACAAAAATAATTGAGTTACAATGGCATTTCTTTATAAGCACAGATACCTACCGCGTAGGTAGGTACTCCTCAAATCAAGAAGTAAGATTTATTCCAATCACAACATCCAAAAATATTCAACCACAGTAGATTTTTCAATTAAAGTCAAGGCTTTCTAAAATGTTTAATTGACACAATTTGGACGCTTTCAGGATTTAGGTAACGTTGGAAAAGCTTTTTTCTGAGCTGTGGGAATATCATATTTATAAAAATTAGTTAGCCACAATGATATTAAATAAACTAGCCAGGATAATTATTAAAAAGCATATTTAATATATTTATTTATTATTATTATTTATTTATTATTATTTATAAGCTAGCAGTTCAAGTACCTACTCATGCACCTTATCAAGATTAGTTTGAAAATGATATTAACTATTGATCGGTTTTTTATCTAAGTTCGTTTCTAATATTGAATAGGTAAAATAGTGGATAAGTACGAGTAGATAAAATAACATGGGATAGAAATTATTATTATGGTACCTACATAAATACAACCTGCTTTAAAAGATAAAATTGTTATTAGTGTCCTATCTAGCCGCTCTTATTTATTCAGTTGTTTTGGTTGTATGTACTTTACTACCTATACTTTACACAGGTCAATCAATACGAAGCCCAACGTGTGACCTAACTTTACTCTAATGTCAACACACAGTAGATAATTTACTTATTATGACTTAAGATAATACAATAAAATAAGGAAACACAAAGCTACTAGACATCATTAGAGACTTAGAGAGCATCTTAGCTAACATGAGGCCGAGGGAGCTTATCTCAATTTATTTCAATGTTGGTAGGTAGGTACTTATAATAATGATACTTAAGTTATATACCGGGTACCGGCTATATGCATGATATGATACCTTCATGCATATAGCCGATACCCAGGTTAGTAGGTAGGTTTAATGTTGTTTAGTAGGTGATCTATCTATTCATACTTACATAAAACCACAAGCAAAGTAAATTAGTTATTAATCGGTTTAGGCACCTACTTAAAGCTATTAACTGTAAAAGATGATTAAAACCATGTTTAACAAAATGTATAGGTACTTAGGTAGGCAGGTAGGAACTTACCTAACGCAAAATAAATGATTTCATTTGAATCGAATAGAGTCAGTATTAGTCAATAAAGAAACGTTTTGCATGAGAAGCGTGAATGTTGAATTAGGATTGTTATTTGTTAGTACCACTGTAGTACCACTAGCAGATACGTCCTACTCTCAATACCATTAGGTTATTGACAAGGCTGAGTACGAGTATTAGATCAGGTATAAGGTAGGTACTAATTACTTAATTGCCTTCTAAGATAATGTGACTGAAATTTATGAACAAAAACAATCTTTGTATTACTTATACCTAGTAGTTTTACAATACCTAAATAAGCACGAGTAGGTACGTATTGCATTTCATTACGCTTGGGTGCATTTGTTTTTGAATAATTGAAAGTAAGATGACTCAGTTCTTACGTTTAGATTTATTTATTTAGTATTTACCTACCTACAACAATCTATTCCATTGTCCTACCGTCCTAAATTAAACATAAAACTGAAAATGTAATAAATTATTATATTATTACTTAGTACGATAGGTACCTAACCTACCTTAACCTACTCTCTTGATTAGATTTAGCATCTTACAACCTACTAAAATGTTGCATTTTATCAGTGAATATTATAAAAAGGTCACGTGTTCCAGAGATTACCTATAAATACTTATAGAAAAAAAATTATCTCTCCATAATTAAAAATTAAAGATAGTAGGTACGTATAAGTACCAATGCTGATAATATTTTTTTAATTTGACTGTTAGGTACCTATACCAATAACACCGACTCATTCAATAAAATTACCAGCACTAATTGACCAGACTTACTTTGTTGCAGTATAGGTAGGTATTTTATTGTTTCATTATTTTATCATTTTATATACCTACTAAACATGAATGAAACCTACCTCTGGTAGTAGGTATGTATATGACAAACAGTGTTCGTTTAGTGGTATTGCATGCAATTACGCAGAGCTAGTCAGCTAACACGCCCTACACAAATGTTAATTATGTAGGTACATAGGTGTAAGTATTTACGAGCTTTGTGTGCTTATTTTATATACCTTCTCGTATCATGCCAAAACGTGTAGAAAGTATAAAAAAAACAGCCTGTGATTTTCACAATATCAATCAACATTTTTTATTTAAAGAAATTGCGACTAAACCAAAATAATATGTAGGAAATAAGTAGTAAATTGTGAAACAATGCAGTTTGTGGTAGGTAATCTGAATCTATTGGGTAGAGTTGGCGATTAAATGCACATTCATAACAAAGAGGTGACGTAAAAGGTAACTGTGTCGAATATTTTGCGATAACACAAATTTTGAATAAAATTGAAGCAGAAAAAAATGTGATAAGTCGGTATTCTTACGTAGGTATCTAATAATAAACTACGTTCATGTGAACTTACTTACCTACCACTACTACTATCAGCTTACTAAACTTAAGATTTCAAGCATGGCATCACTATAATTTTAATAAAATAATATAAAACAGCAAAACTAGTGGTCTAAAAATTGCCCCACCTGTTACAAAAATGACTCGCCTACTGTTGGAAAGGAGTTTGACCTATTACCTAGACCCCAAGATAAAACTTTAGACCAATCATGGAACAAAGAGAACATACAAACATTAGGTACCTACCTACCTATCATAATATTGATTCATAAAATGGGAGAGTTGAACTCGGAGCATTTTGGATTCTCGGTCAAGGATAACGCATGTGGTGGATCGCGCAAATGCACGAAAATACAGAACAAGTTCCTAAAATAAAACGTGAAAGTCACAAATGGGAATAAACTGAATCTCGGGCGATGCACGTGGCTTTGTGCGTTTAAACTAAAAAGGCATTACTAAAAAGTGATATTATTATATTCATCAGTAGGTAGTCATTGCACCCAGCGCATCCTGCTTGATGCATACCGTAGTATCTCTACCTAATCTGTGATGCATACGAAACAAATGTGTGATGTTTTGTGCAAACCTGTAGGTATCCAACGACAATGTTGGTCTTTGTTTGCGTTTTTGTATGATAAAAACTGTTCATTTTTTATTCAAGCTTTACAACCTTTACAAAACATAATTATTCGTGAGCACAATGCATATTTATTATGGTTGAACATTTTTGTAAATGACACCTCACAATGTGCATGCGGCCAAAATAAAATAATAAGTTTTCTGCGAATGTAATTTTGTGTGCTTGCATGTAGCAGTTTCTTATTTGAAATTACTTTAAACTGGTTTCAAGTGCGGAGCTGAGATTCTCCGAAAATGAATATCAATCATGTTTCCTTTTTGGAAGATTTAATTTCTCAGAAGACGTAGGTACACGCAAGTTCACGCAACCTTAAATTATTTTTCACAAGACGCAGAAAGAACTTTTTATCAGAACAATGCAGACGATTCCTTGTTTGTTTATGAGACATTTAAAAGATAATTTTTATGACTTCAAAAAATTTTGTAAAATTATCAAAAACGTCCTTGTAGATGTAATTCACAGATTAATTAGGTGCTCTCAGATAATTACTATTTCGTCTGTTACTAAGTAATGCGGTGTGATTAGATAATGAACAAGCATTTTCATCAAAATGAGTGGTCCGCATGTGCGTAATTGCTAAAAGCTACCATTTTTAGATTTTAACTAGTTAGCTCTCTCAGTTATATTTTAGACCATTTGATCCATAAATCAACAATTGAAGTTTTGTTGAATTAATTGCAGCGAGTAGCATTATAAAACCAAACATTTTTATATTGCTTATCATCTTCAATCACAGCACAGCCCAACTTTGTTTTCAGCTATGCATACCTAATAATTATGTTATGCCTCCCCCGGTGCTATCCAATATCTACAGATAGATTACCTTAAATCACTAATTATAATTAAATTTAGTTACCTACTCACTTTTTTGTCACAAAATACTTATTAATGTATTTTGTAAAAAAAAGTGAGTAGGTTCAAAATTATGCTGATTAGTTTCCAACTGTTTTGAATTTCTTAAAAAAATATGAAGCACTAAGTGCCCACTTAAAGAATGCAAAAGTTTTTTGACATTTTTACTTCTCTACCTAAATAGGTAGAGTAGGTAGGTACTTGAATTGAAACCATATAAAAATTTTAGTGGCAGATCTTTGTCCCTTATACATTCGACGAAATATTATTATCATAGTAGTATTTAACTCACCTTGCTTGCTTTCGGTACTAGCAAGTGTGAATTATAAACTGTCAAGGATTCATTTGCAAATAGGAGATCAAGTCACGAATTGTCACGAAATAATCACAATAGGTACCTACAATCAAAATAAACGTGCTTCCGTGGCCACCACTAAGCAAATACTACGCTCCCACTGACCAAGCTATCACGCAGGGCTAGTGATAAGATGGGTGCTTTTATCACTAATGTGTTGATAACGGAATCTATTTCAATCAAACGTGACTTCTGTATTGTCTTGAACTCTAACGAGCTAATTATTAATCACCGAAATCACCAAAGAAAATATTTATATTCGGAAGGATTAAGTGGTTTTCGGTCTTCTCTGTCTATGTAAATAATTTGGTTAAAATAGATTTTTCTTCTTAGATAAATTTTGAACAGCAGTTTTTGCACAAACAATGTTCAAAGACGAAAAACCTGCTAGGTGCATATTTTTAAACTTACATAGGTACTTAAGTAAGTACATGATTTATCGACATACTTACATGCTAATGATGATACTCAATTAAATGACCTAATTAAAATTACCTGCATTAAATATCTATCCAGCTACCTACTTAAGATTTTTCATTTACATTTGTATATTTAAGAACAAATCCCAAAATTTAAAGGCACTACTTATAAGTTATCAACAATTAAGTATCAAGATTTGTAATACTTATCTACAATTATTATGAGTGCCAATAACTCTGTGTTATTGACCTCCTTTCGGTTGAAACAAGTGTTTCGAATAAACAAAATGTGAAGGGAAGAATTCCTTCCAAAATTATATATTTTATTTATTTGTTGTACATTAAAAATATGTAGATAGATATATAGATATAGCAACTTTATTACATACCGCATAAAAAGTTAAACAAAATTATAAATCAAAACAAAAAAAACTTAACCATGATCAATCGGCGGTCTTATCGCTAAAGGTACCAGACAACCTGTATATAAATTCTATGTATTTATAAAGCTGCCTACCTACCTATGCAGATTCAGTAGAGTCATTTCAAGACTAAAATAATTTAATAACATTGTATGTAAGCTATAATACGATGTAAGTACGTTACCTATGGATACTAATGAATAATAATATAGTGTGCAGATGCGTCCTGTGTTCAGATATCGTGCAAAACATCATGTTTACTTACTTGTATGTCTTCACTTGAAACCTAACATTCAGGCGATAGGTACACCACGATCGATCTCCTTCACACTAGTTCCCGCCAACTTGTGCTCGGTATGAACGTGCTTCTGTGTTGCTTTTGAATCGTAAACTGAGACCGAATCAGGATTACTGCACTGAGGCATGCATGCTGTGGCTTTATTATGTCCAAACCATTTGAATTTTACTTTACGTTTTGTAAATTCTTGAACCTTCGTACCTACTACTTGTAAAGTTATAGTAAGTAATACGTTTTTATTCTGATTGGCGTTACCTACTGGCAGGTTCCATCTAATAATAATTCTACTAAAGAGCCATTTTACTATTCCTAGTCTAGATCTGGTTCTGTACTAGTTTGATATACTTAATTACATACATTACTAGCTTCTGTGTGTACCAACATTTTTAATAGTCTTTATGCTATTCGAAGTCACTAGAATATCTACACCTATTCCAAGTTTCATCCAAATCGTTCCCTGGTTTAGGCGTGATTGCAACACCAACATACAATCATCCAAACATCTAAACTACAAGCCTTCAGATTTAGGTATTATCTAATAGGATTAAGCACTAACTAAACATAGTTTAGTACTTAAAAGTTTTAGTTTTCATTGACATTGAACCTAGTAGAATTAAAATTGTACACTTCATAAATAAATAAGTAGTCACTTTATTAATAAGTTTTAGATAAATATTCAAATACAATACAATACTTAACTTTCACATTTTGCACGTCATAATAATTTATGTGGACAAAGGTAATAAAAAACTTACAAGGTAACAGGTAGGAGACAAAATCTTTGGTACCTACTAGTTCTATTAATCGAGTTAGGAAGTCTGCAGTAAGAATCGATCGATTGAAACACCAATGATTAGCGCATCACTAATCGTGAAAAAATTGCCATTGCAAAATAGTTGTGTAATGACTTATACAAATTTTAACCTAGTCGGTCGACGGGTCGACCACATTCGACCATGATTATTGTGATTTTACAAATTTCGACGGTACTTTAATTTTTTGGTCTGAAATATTTTCAACATTTTTTCTCAAAATTACAAAGAAGTTTTGCTTGTCAAATTCATATTGATTTACTTTACTGGCAACCCTGTAATGTTCTTTCAATCAAATTTTCTGAAAAAGGCTCGTTGTTCTCGGAGAACAATTTCGAGCATTTTAACCGAAAAACATAGAATTTGTGATATTTAGTTTTGTAATTCATTAGTTTAGTGCCTAGGAATAGTTTGTAAGTTAGGAAACCAGTGTTTTCTACCGAAATTTGTTAGTTGCGTAGAAAACCTGACAGATCGATTCGGCGTTCCCTGGTTTCAGGTTATACCAAAAAATATTTCTTTTTGTTCGGTAATTTACTATTGAAATGGAAAGCATGGATGTTGCACAAGAAGGAACTTCGGCAGCGTCGACGCCCGTTGTCGAAAATGGTAAGTTGATGTACTTTCAATAGAATGCCGGGTGCTCGTTTGTAGGAAACGTGTTTGGTGTTTTTGAAGAATCCGCGTAAATGTGATCGATTGCTGCTATTTCTTGCATTTTGAAGTTTGGAATTGCTGAATTCCATATTAAACTAGTATATTCAACTGTTTTTTTTAATGATATTGATACATTTTGTTGTAACAAAAGCACATTGAGAAGGCTTTTCTCACATGCAAGTACATATCGCCATTTGCTTGGCTTACTAAAATGACTCTCAGTTTTCTTACCAGTTTTATGCATTTCGTTTTCATATGTTTTCACATTCTCTTTTCATGCAAATAGTCATAATACTTGCATCAGTATGATAGTTATATTTGTGTTAAACAAATAATGCTAATATTTATGGCTATTATTCATAATAGTGATGGAATTTGGAGTTTCTCATAAAATGTTTATATTTGACCATCAATTTGATAATGTTTTGTACATATGGTCCGGTCTAAAGCGATTTGAATATTGTTGAAATAAGTCTATTGACTTCGCATTCTATCTATACAGCTTTATTAAAGAAAAAACTGGTGTTTATCATTACAGTAATACAAAAACGTGTTTATTATCTAGCTAGATAAAATCCATTAACCCTTTATAACTCAATAACATAGTATTTAATTAAAAATTGATTTTTGGGTAGCAATTACAAGTTAAAAAAACACGTATTTTTTAATTTTCTTAATTTTTATTTAGTTACTTCACAAAATCAAAAAAAGGGGAGTGTGCCATAACGGGTACATTGCAGCAATGTGTTCCTCTACGAAGTATGGAATGCTTTGAAACAATTATTTTGTTTGTTGTTGCATAAAGCAACTCCACACTTTTCACAAATGGTCTGTGATTTGCCGGAGCATTTAGGGAGCTTGCAACGGATTCGTTTTTCGACCCATACTGGCCAGTGGCCGACTTGATCCTGGCGCACAGCTGCTGGAGGCACGAATTGAGCTGGACCTGACGACGACATTGGCTGCAGCACCCAGGTTCGGCTCATTAGGCGCAACTACGTTCTCTGCTCCTGTTTCTGGCTCAAACTTGTATGCAAACCCGCTTACGCCGCTCAGGACGTAGATTTTGTAACCCCATTTATGTGGCTTCTTAGGATTGTACCTCTTCAAGGTGTTTCTTGCTTTTGTCGAACAAATCTGCTCATCCACGCAGAGATACTTTTCGAATGGGACGTTTAGGTAAGTTTTATTTAGTTTTGTTACAACTGGCCTTATTTTGAAGTGGCGGTCGTGATCGGCGTGCTCGCGAGGGACCATTTTTGAATTGTCGTTGAAGTGAATAAATCGTCTTATTTTTTCAAACTTATTTACCGGCATTGTGTCTTTGACTAGAGGTGTTCCTAAGCCACCACTCCAATGTTTCGTTACTCTTGGAAGATGTACCAACGACATGATGAAAACCAGGCCAATAAATTGCTGGATATCGGTCTCTGTGACCCGGAATGGCGTGTTCGTATCTTTCTGCACGATATAAAGATTCGTTTGACTGGCGATTTCTTCAAAAAGCTCCTTGGGAAATATTTTGAAGAAGAACTGCATTGGACTATCGAGTTCAAGGAACTCTGCTGGCAAGTTTTCGCCACCTGTAAAGCATAGTTGCTGCTCATTTAGCTCAAAGTTCTTTTTTTTCCAACGAAGATTCAATTTCTGCCTAGGTTGACTGTGCCCTGATGTTCCAGGCCTAGATGATGGTCCTGGTTGAAGTGGGGTTTCAGAAGTACTAGCTAATTATTGGGAAGTACCACTAGAATTCTCTATATTTTCAATAATGGTGTCGACATCCACACCATCAACCTCGTCTAAATCCTCGACTTCCATTGGCACCTCTAAATCCGGAACAAAATCAGGATCTGCGACGCTGTCGTCGTCACCGTCAAATCCATCTTCACTCTCTGCATAATCGAAGAGAAACTGCTCTATTTCCTCTTCTCCTAAACTTCTAGAAGCCATCCTGTCACAACATAATAAGAGTGGTCAATGTATGACAAAAGATACCTTTAGTAATGCAATGTACCAGAACAGGTACAAACACAAAACGGCAATTATTTTCCAAAATGACTGAAAATTATCAATAACTACAATAAATAATAATCAAACATACACTTACCTAATAGATTCACACCATAAACAGACTGTTTTTACACTATAAATGATTTTCGAAAATTTTTAAAATTTACAAACAAACGACGATCACGAAACCGCGAAAAGTTTGATGCAACTTCGTCTGTGCCGAAAAAGCGCCATCTCTGGAGTGCAGCCTGTACTAAAAATGGAAGCGAGATATGTTCCGGAGCGGGCACTTTGTTTAAAAACGGAAGAAACCGTTTGTTTTAGATTTTATAAGAAAAATTTTGGTATGTGCCTGTACTGTCCCACAGCGATATAAAGGGTTAAAGTCAACTTATCTAGCCTAGCATGTAAATGATTATTGTGATCACAACAAGACAAAAGATATATCATTAAATGGATACCATAGTAAAAGATAGACTAAAAGAATGAAGTGAAGAATGAAGTACTTACCATGGTACTCAATCAACACTAGTACCACAAGGTTGTCTAACTTCAAGTACTCGGCAACAAAAGTCAATTAACATTTGATCTCTCAAAAAACAATATTTCTGAAATCTGTAACATCTTCAAATTTTGATAATTTCTGAAAATCGGGATCTGAGAGGGCTCAGTCCAAAATAATTTCACTAAAAAAGTTAATTTTTTCATAGAAATCCAAAATGAATTACGTTATAAGTTGTTATGTTGTTAATCGAGTTTTGTTGCAGACTGTACCATGATCCCAAAAAAGCCAGAACCTGGCAAATGTCAGCAATTGACATTTCTCTGTCTGACAATTCGACCCTCCTTTAGTTCTCAGCCAACACTCCACACCAGAACATCGAATCCATTACATTAAACGGTCTGTAAGTGGATGGGTAACCGCCAGTGGCATTTTCATCAGAGCGCTTCCGTGCTTCGGAGGGCATATTAAGTTGTCGGGTCCCGGCTATATAAGTCCACAATGATGGAGGCCTTAGGGTGGCCTAAACACGTTACCAGAGTTGGCCACTGACTCATACCAACTTTTTATTACATTACTTTTACCCCTAAGGGGGCCACCTAGCATAGAACATAGCTTAGAAGGAAACATAACAAGTATTTTTTGTATTTATAAGAATTATGTAGGTTAAGTGGAAAAATAAAGCTATAATTACATTACAAACTTGTAAATTGTTCCCAAACAAAAACAGAAACCTCAACTTCAAGTAATTCGCCAGGGCCGGACAAGAATGTCACTGCCGAGGAGATGACGTCACGGGACTACTACTTCGACTCGTACGCCCACTTCGGTATCCACGAGGAAATGCTGAAGGACGAGGTCCGAACCCTCACTTACAGGAATGCTATGTATCATAACAAGCATTTGTTCAAGGGAAAGGTAAGTCTGAGTAACATCTAACTAGATAAAACTATGTCATCACACCATTTCGACGGCCTCCGTGGCGCAGTGGGCGAAGGCCCGCCTGCGACGCAAAAGGTTGCGGGTTCAAATGTTTGTACTGATAGATATTTGGCTCGAGTCTGAGTGTTTCTATGTATAATATGTATGAATTTACAAATAAAAAGTATATCAGTCAGGTAGTATTCATAACACGAGCTCTGCTTACTTTAGGGCTAGATGATGCTGTGTGAAAAGTCCAGCATTCAGATAATATTATTACTGGGGACGAGAAATAATATGCTATTCAGGCATAGTCTTTAGGCGATAATCGCATTCACATGTTCACATTTCACAAAGAAACAAAAACTCATGTCCATGTTTGATTATGTATTGGTTACGTATTGTTTGGTTCACAAGATTTTTTTTACTTTACGTTGATCGTAATTTTTTGATAAGAAACTCCATGTAAAGGGCACCTTGTTCACGGAAATGACATGGTTTTTGTAACTTAAAGCTCTCTAGAATGCAGCTTTCTTTATGATACTAAGACAAATAATTTGATTCGATTCATACATTTTTCACCTCTTACTACATCAAATCGGGTTGCTTTTAATAGCTAATAGCTTTTAATAGTTGCATTGTTTCTGTGTGCGTAAGCGTCTAATGAGCCATGAGACTAATGAGCGCTCAGTATCGATTACGCACACAGAAACAAATCTACACACAAGACTGGGTTGGTACAAGTCTCCAGTTTATTCAATTGATATCGTTCAGACGGTGCTGGACATTGGCTGCGGCACCGGCATCCTATCCATGTTCGCCGCGAAGGCCGGAGCCGCCAAGGTCATCGCGATCGAGTGCTCCAACATCGTCGACTACGCTCGCAAGATCGTCGAGGCCAATCGCCTCAATGACGTCATCGAGATTATCAAGGGCAAGGTTAGTTTAGAATATTAGATTTTAGGTCAGTTTTGATAAAGTTGGATTTTGTGGTTGTCCAACTATTGTTACAGATCGCCTGGCGAGGTATTTTAATTCTTTGGAAAGGCTGGCGAATTCATGGGAAACTATAAACTACCCACCCAACGAATTGCAGTGCTAGTTTCCAGCATCATCTATGATGGTCCCTGATGACTTCCTGACGAATCAAAATATTCCCCTGAAAGCTTACTGTCTCAGATTCTTGTCATGTTTGAATAGTAAGCTAGATCTGAAAATACAAAACTAAGACAAAAATTAGTACTGGAAGTTAAGTACTTACTTAAAAAAAAGATGCACAGCCAGCACCCATACTACAGCTTTCTAGCTGCCTGTAGATGTCGCTATTCCTTCTAGTTTTAGTATGGTGTTGAGAAATATCTTACCATCCTCAACTCAAACTGGTGTTTATCTCCAGGTGGAAGAAGTAGAGCTGCCAGTGGAGAAGGTGGACATCATCATATCAGAGTGGATGGGATACTGCCTGTTCTACGAGAGTATGCTGGACACTGTCCTCTATGCCAGGGACAAGTGGCTGGCTGAAGATGGAATGCTGTTCCCCGACAGGTATTACCGAATGAGCATTATCATGGTTATCAACACTTTTAACACTAACAATCATACTAAATATCATGACGACCTCTGTGGCGCAGTGGGTGAAAGCCCGCTTGGTACGCAGAAGGTTGCGGGTTCGATCCCCGCCGCGGGATAAATGTTTGTATGATCTGCATATATTTATTTCGAGTCTGGGTGTTTCTATGTTAATATGTACTTATGTATTTACAAACAAATATAGATAAACGTGTTCAGGTTGATGCCGCCTATACAGATTTTAAAAAGGCCTTTGACAAGGTGGACCACGAAATTTTGTTAAATAAGATTGCGTTCAATGGCATTCGTGGAAACCTCTTACGTTGGTTTTCATCATATGTTACCAATAGAACCCAAAAAGTGGTCATAAATGGGTATCAATCTGTTAATGTACAGGTTACATCTGGGGTTCCTCAAGGGTCTATTCTGGGACCACTCCTTTTTACACTTTTTATCAATGACATTGGCCAATGCTTTCATAACACAAAATTCTTGTTGTACGCGGATGATCTTAAAGTCTTCAAGCCTATTTTATCCATTGCTGACTGCACTCACTTTCAAGAAGACCTAAATAGACTTACAACATATTGCAATATTAACAAACTACATCTCAGTCTTCCGAAATGCAATGTTATTAGCTTTACTAAAAATATCAATATAATCAACTATCCTTACCACCTTATAGATGTTCCTTTGAAAAAAGTTAAAGAGTTGAAAGACTTAGGAATCTTACTTGATAGCCACCTTAATTTCAACTTACACGTAGAGAGCGTCATCAACAAGGCTTTTCAAATGTATGGTTTCATTATGAGGTCATCCGCTGAATTTAAACGTCCCTTAACATACCTCTATCTCTATAAAACCTTGGTTCGTTCGCAGCTTGAATATGCGGTACCGATTTGGAATCCATTTTATAAAAAAAACATTGAGGCGATTGAAAGTGTTCAAAGGAAATATCTTCGTTCAATGACATTCAAATGTTACCGCTACTATAACTCTTATCCTAATCTGCTATCTAAGTATAAATTACTCACTTTAGAATCTAGACGCAAATATTTGGAAGCTCTTACTCTCTATAACATAGTTAATAACAAATTTGATTGTATCGACCTGGTCACTAAATTGTGCTACTTGGTTCCGAGAACGTGCACACCGCGCGCAACTCGCTCTCTTCCTCTGTTTGCGCTGAGCACATGCCGCACCAACTCGGGACTGCGGGCCCCTTTTCATCGCATGTTTGAGTCCTATAACGTTCACTTTATTACCATAGACATATTTTATTGTAATCTGTATAAATTTAAGAAACTTGTTTTTACCACACTTTGCAGTTCAGACCATGCGTAATGCATGGTCTGTACTGCAAAGTCTACCCTAGTTACTATTCTAGTTTTAAGTTCCTACCTACCTTGTTTACGTTGTACCAAGTTTTCATAACAAATAAGTTTATCGAGTATAACATAAACAATAGGATCTTGGCTTTAGCCTTCTTTATTATATTCTACTCTCTAGCAGCATTAATTACTTAAATCTGTCTTACAACAAAATGTGGAAAATGTCGTTGACTGCATTATTATTATTCGTTGCATTTTTCTGTAAATGTAAGCTAAGTTAATGTGTTGGCCCCTTTCGCGACCAACGTTCCTATTCGTTAGCTAGATGTAAATAGGGTAATGGAATGAAACTTGTACTCACACTAGATCACCTTTATTTCATACACACGGTAGCACAACATAACACAGTCAGTTTTTTCTACTCGTTACAGTAGGTATCTTTAGAGTCGAAGAGTAGACAACTTATTCCCTCAAAAATCAGATTAAGACTGCCACACTCCGAAGCCGGTAGTGCCCAAAACCTCCCTCAACCATAAACGGCGACAATGGCGCCGGCTATGGTTTTTTCCAAGCAACTTTTATCAATTCATGTCTTTCGAGTCAAAACACGGCTTTTTATATGAAAAGCAGTGTTTTGATATTAATAAAATAAATATTGATCAAATATAATTACGATTAACACAATACTTTCTTATAGCACTAGGTATTTACAAAATAATAATTGTAGTTATTTACGTGAATAATAATTGATTACAACAGTCGGCCATCCCATCATTTAAGTATGACCTCGTACTTTTACTTACTGTATAGTAATAAATAAAAAAAAATAGTGATTGATACAGGTATTGAAAAATAGTGGCATATAATAGTAATATGATTTAAAACAGAGTAGGTACATTGATTTACAGATAAATAATTATTACGACATAAAGGTTACAATATTAAGTTAATTTTCTTAGAATTGACTGTAGTGCCAACGCTGTTTAGTCACAGGTACAGTTTTGTATAAATACCAACGCCGGACAATGTCCAGAGGGTATTTGATAAGATAATACCAACGCCAGAACAAGTCCAGAGGGTATAAAGTAAGAGAATACCAACGCCAGAACAAGTCCAGAGGGTATAGATAGGAGTATACCAACGCCAGAACAAGTCCAGAGGGTATTTGATTCGATAATACCAACGCCAGAACAAGTCCAGAGGGTAAGAGGTAAGAGAATACCAACGCCAGAATAAGTCCAGAGGGTATATGATTCGATAATACCAACGCCAGAACAAGTCCAGAGGGTATTTGATTCGATAATACCAACGCCAGAACAAGTCCAGAGGGTATAGGTAGGAGTATACCAACGCCAGAACAAGTCCAGAGGGTATACATATATAATGTATTGTATATACAAATATTTTATTAATAATTACTTAATATAATAAATCCAAAATGAATTTACAAACAAAAAAGTATATAAGTAGCATAACAGCTATCTGGTTCCCAAAGCACAAGCTTTGATTAGTTTGGGGCTAGATGATGCTGTGTGAAATTGTCCAGCATTATTATTATTATATTATTATACTCACCATCACCATAAGAATCATGCAACTTTTTAAAATTAAGCCATGGTTTTATTTTGTCTACAGCAACAACTGTGAAATATAGTCTGTTGCCTTTTTTTTTTTGTAAGTGGTGTGTTCTAGCGATGGGCGATTGCTTCAAAAAAAACAATCGAATGAATCGAAAATTGTGCTAGTGCGCATTCGATTGTCGATTCAGTAGTTCCTCACCATGATTATTCGAATAACAATCGACAAACTACTAACTACTATACGCACGCACACTTGCATTGCAAGTGTGCGTTGCGTGCGTGAACTGCGGAAGGCCGCGCGGGGCGGTGCGTGCTTGCGGGGGCGGGACGGTGTTGCGTCGATTGTTTCTATGTGTAGCGCAGCGGACGCCCGACGCAACATCTTTTGTAGTAATACGTACGAATAAAGTACTAAGTGCGTTGCGCGGCAAGTAGTTAGAGTTGGTGACAGTCATTGTCGCCCGCCGTACGCACCGTCAGTTGATAACAATCGACTAATTTCGATTGTTATCGACTTTTATCGACTGAACCGAACAATCGACTGATTCGATAAAATAAAGTAATAATCGCCCATCGCTAGTGTGTTCTCGATAATATGATACCTGTATAAGTCATATACTTTGTTATCCTGATATTTCGGAATAAGTTTTCTACTACTACCTGTAGCAGGAATATTGTTGAATTATATCCAAATAATCGACTATTATGCTAATTACTTGTGATCTTTAAGGACGATGTTATCATTGTCTTTGATTGATAACATCGTCCTATAAACTAAGTAAAATAAATGTCAGTTCTCAATTTAAAACACAAAGTGTCAACTCGTTTTATTATAGGTTATGGGCCCAGTAAAATAAATGTATTTCTCGCGATAAAACTTGCAAATTAGTGCTGTATAAGTTTACGCAGACTGAGAATACGCTGTGCCTAAGTTGAAAGGACGGGAGAACTACCAGGAGTGGCATTTGCCGCAGAGAATTTTCTGGTGCTGGAGGGAACTTCGAAATTGGAACTTCGAATGGAGAGAAATTGTTTCAAAGTTACGTACTCAGCCGAAGCTTCAGCAGATGCGAAAACTAGAGTGAAGTTGGTCTTGACCATCGACTCGTCGCTATACGTACACATTAGAGAAGTGAAAAGTTCTACTCGTCTGGCTCCGACGTAAGATCAGCGCTGCGTTATAATTTAACTAACGCAGTATTATGCTGAGTCGGTCACCATTCTATGACATCTTTTACTGTACGTACGGCTTGGAGATGCTTTTTACGATTTATGTGTTCTTAGTTTTTAGTTTCTAGTTCCGAAGTGTCTATTACGATGGATGTCATAAATAAACGTTTTTTCTTTCTTTCTTTCGAAGGAACTATGAGATAAACTAAAGCAGCTATTCGATGACTCAGGGTTCGCCTGGAGAATCAGCTTGCTAAGAACCCTAATCTCAATACGTCTCGAAATTCTACATCTATGACGTCGTACGAGACTCAAATTATTGAAACAAGTCAAAAACTAAGTGGAATGGGTTTCACATTAATGACGAGTGGATAGGATCTTTGTTTTTGGCCGGATTATCTGAAAAATATTCGCCAATGATAGTGGCCATCGAACACTCTGGCATCAAAATTTCAGCAGACGCCATAAAACTAAGTTGATGGATTTGGAAGAAGACAGTGGCGACGTCAGCGGAGCGTTTGCGAGTTGCCGCAGAAATAAAGACGGGAACACAGGCGGTGGGACCAGAGACAATACGTCAAACTTGTCAAAATTCAAACAGAAAGCTATCAAATGTTACAAATGTAAACAAAGCGGACATTATTGTAATCAGTGCCCGAATTTTGATAAAGACTCATTAAATACCAAATCAAAGGAACACAAACAAACTAACGCGTTCAGTGCCTTGTTCTTGAATGGTGATTTTTCTAAGAATGACTGGTGACTCTGGAGCGAGTGCCCATCTAACGCCAACGAACATTGGATGGAAAATGTTTCGTTAGAGCATTCGATAAAGGAAATAGTAGTTGCAAACAAAGCAAGAGTGGCTGTAAAATGCTCAGGTGATGTGCAAATTACAACATTGACAGAGAAATGTGAATATAATGTTGTTGTCGAAGGAGTATTATTGACTACGAATTTGATATCGGTGGGTCAACTGATTACTAAAGGCAACAAAGTGGTGTTTGAAGAAGATTGCTGTCAAATCTTCAACAGGGCTGATGAGCTGGTTGCCACCGCTTACTTGATAAACGGAATTTATAAACTAAATACGCCTACATGTTATTTTGACTCCACAACAGCAGCGTTGTGGAGTCTCCAGAGCTTTGGCAACGCAGATTGGGACATGTCAACAGCTACAACATGAATAAAATGCAGAATGCTGTAGAAGGAGTGGTGTTCGACAAAAGGGCTGATATTACCAAGATGAATTGTGTTGAAAGCAATAAAGCAAAAAGCTAGGAGCCAGGGAAAGCAAAGTAGTTTGCCTTTTGCTCATGAAGGCAACAGGAGTACTGAGCTGCTGAAGGTACACTGTGACATCTGTGGGTCCATGGAAAAAGTATCTCTCGGAGGATCCAGGTACTTTCTTTTATTAGTTGATGATTGCAGTCGCACGACATATGTTTATTTCCTCAAGAATAAAGCGAGGCTTTTGAACGTTTCAAAGAATATAAATCTACAGTTGAAAACATAACTTCAAATAAAATTAAGATTCTGAGTAGTGATAATGGCATGGAGTTTTGCAACAGTAATTTCGATAACTATCTAAAGAAAATGGGGATAGTTCATCCACGAACTAACCCATACACGCCTGAACAAAATCGGCTTTGTGAGCGTATGAATCGGACAATCATAAAGAAAGTCAGATGTCTTTTGTTTGAGGCCAAACTTGGCAAAGAGTTTTGGGCAGAGGCCGTTAATACTGCTGCAGTAATAGCGCGTTAATAGTGCTGTATTTACAGAACCGGATTGTGAAAACTGGTCTGAATAACCGTACACCCTTTGAGCTATGGACAGGAACAAAGCCAGATATAAGTCACTTGAGAATTTTTGGGAGTGTTGTAATGATGCATATATCGAAAGAGAAGCGACTTAAGTGGGATAAAAAGGCGGTAAAAGGCATTCTAGTTGGATACTTAGATCATGTAAAAGAGTATCGCGTTTACAATCCAGACACAAAGGACATTACAACGAGCCGTGATGTGATCATAATATAAGAATCAAAACCAGCTGGAAGTGCAGTTCAGATCGAGGAAACTCCACAGTTTCAGTGAGGGATGCTTTAGATGATTCAGGAAGTGAATATTATGATGGTGATTAAACTTATCATCCAGAAGAAGATTCTTCTGTGAGTAGTGTGGAAAGTGTTATGAACATTGACACAGAGTATAGTTCCGGTAGAGTGAGAAAGCAACCAGCCAGGTATGGTTTTTCTAATATGTGTGGTAGTGTCGACAATGAATGTGAACTTTCAATGATGGAGGAATAGACCGAGACGTCAAAAATAGAATGAATGCGGGATGGATGAAATGGCGATAGGTCTCGGGAACAACTTGTGACCCTTGTACGCCCCTCAAACTTAAGGGGAAATCTACAAGACGGTCATTAGACCTGTCGTGCTGTATGGATCCGAGTGCTGGGTTACGAAAGCGACGGATGAAAGAGTGCATGCGACAGAGATGCGAGTGTTGAGATGGATGTGCGAAGTGGATGTGTAGAGGTATACCAAAGAAAAGATGGATGGATTGTGTGAAAGAAGATATGGATAAGAAACTTATTCTATGTTTTTTTTTTTTTTCACCATTATACCGATACTTGTACCTAGCTATTATAAATAAATAGATAATAAATAGTACAAAGATGAGTGATATGGGAGAGTGGAAGAAGAGAACATGTTGTACCGACCTAATGCGATGCTGTGCGGGATAAGGGCAGGCAAATGATGAGGCGCTGCGTAGATGTTCCCTGCGGCGTGGATGTGGGCTCCGTGATCGGTGAACGCTTGCTTGTGTGTTGGCTCGCCGATCCAAACGCCTGCTGTCAGCGCGCTGACTCGCTCGGCCGCTGCTGTCACGGCTGCTGGCACGCTGATCCGTGCGCCAGCTGTCACGTTCATCCACGCGAAGGCCGGTGCAGCTGTTGGCGCGCGGAGCTACGCACGAGCCGTCGCATTCATCCACGCGAAGGCCGGTGCAGCTGTTGGCGCGCGGAGCCACGCACGAGCCGTCGCGTTCATCCACGCGAAGGCCGGTGCAGCTGTTGGCGCGCGGAGCCACGCACGAGCCGTCGCGTTCATCCACGCGAAGGCCGGTGCAGCTGCTGGCGCGCGGAGCCACGCGCGAGCCGTCGCGTTCATCCACGCGAAGGCCGGTGCAGCTGTTGGCGCGCGGAGCCACGTGCTAGCCGTCGTGTTCATCCACGCGAAGGCCGGTGCAGCTGTTGGCGCGCGGAGCTACGCACGAGCCGTCGCGTTCATCCACGCGAAGGCCGGTGCAGCTGTTGGCGCGCGGAGCCACGTGCTAGCCGTCGTGTTCATCCACGCGAAGGCCGGTGCAGCTGTTGGCGCGCGGAGCTACGCACGAGCCGTCGCGTTCATCCACGCGAAGGCCGGTGCAGCTGTTGGCGCGCGGAGCCACGCACGAGCCGTCGCGTTCATCCACGCGAAGGCCGGTGCAGCTGTTGGCGCGCGGAGCCACGCACGAGCCGTCGCGTTCATCCACGCGAAGGCCGGTGCAGCTGTTGGCGCGCGGAGCCACGCACGAGCCGTCGCGTTCATCCACGCGAAGGCCGGTGCAGCTGTTGGCGCGCGGAGCCACGTGCTAGCCGTCGCGTTCATCCACGCGAAGGCCGGTGCAGCTGCTGGCGCGCGGAGCCGCGCGCGAGCCGTCGCGTTCATCCACGCGAAGGCCGGTGCAGCTGCTGGCGCGCGGAGCCGCGCGCGAGCCGTCGCGTTCATCCACGCGAAGGCCGGTGCAGCTGTTGGCGCGCGGAGCCACGTGCTAGCCGGCGCGTTCATCCACGCGAAGGCCGGTGCAGCTGTTGGCGCGCGGAGCCACGTGCTAGCCGTCGCGTTCATCCACGCGAAGGCCGGTGCAGCTGTTGGCGCGCGGAGCCGCGCGCGAGCCGTCGCGTTCATCCACGCGAAGGCCGGTGCAGCTGTTGGCGCCAGGAGCCGCGCGCGAGCCGTCGTGTTCATCCACGCGAAGGCCGGTGCGACTGCTGGCGCGCGGAGCCGCGCGCGAGCCGTCGTCGCGTTTGTCAAAATAACATATAACTATCCATTAGAACTGATAACTCAGATAACTCTACCGAGCATGAAATGGAAGGAGTGTCATATAATGGAAGAAGTGTTAAGAATCGAACTTGCACTTCTACCCTTTGAAGCATGAAAAATACATAAAGAATACCAAAAGCTATGGATATTTTGTGTCAATATTACAGATAAACCGTCACGTTCATCCACGCGAAGGCCGTTGCGGCTGCTGGCGCGCAAAGCCGCGCGCGAGCCGACGCGTTTGTCAGAATAACATAATATAACTATCCATTAGAACTGATAACTCAGATAACTCTACCGAGCATGGAATGGAAGGAGTGTCATAGAATGGAAGGAGTGTTAAGAATCGAACTTGCACTTCTACCCTTTGCAGCATGAAAAATACATAAAGAATACCAAAATCTATGGATATTTTGTGTCAATATTACAGATATACCGTCGCGTTCATCCACGCGAAGGCTGGTGCAGCAGCTGGCGCGCGGAGCCGCGCGCGAGCCGTCGCGTTCATCCACGCGAAGGCCGGTGCGGTTGCTGGCGCGCGGACCCGCGCGCGAGCCGTCGCGTTCCTCCATGCAAAGGCCGGTGCAGCTGTTGGCGCGCGGAGCCGCGCATGAGCCGTCGCGTTCATCTACGCGAAGGCCGGTGCAGCTGTTGGCGCGCGGAGCCGCGCACGAGCCGTCGCATTCATCCACGCGAAGGCCGGTGCAGCTGTTGGCGCGCGGAGCCGCGCATGAGCCGTCGCGTTCATCTACGCGAAGGCCGGTGCAGCTGTTGGCGCGCGGAGCCGCGCACGAGCCGTCGCATTCATCCACGCGAAGGCCGGTGCAGCTGATGGCGCGCGGAGCCGCGCACGAGCCGTCGCGTTCATCCACGCGAAGGCCGGTGCAGTTGATGGCGCGCGGAGCCGCGCACGAGCCGTCGCGTTCCTCAACGCGAAGGCCGGGGCGGCTGCCATAAGCCGGACTCCGTGTGACGCTGCGAGATGTACGTTGGGAAGCACTTGCACCCGTGGGACTCCTTGGAGGCGTGTTTACCACATGTCCCCGTGCATTGTTTGCATTTTCCTTTATGATGTTCTGAAAAAACAATTAAAAACAAACAACAAAGTATCTTTTTTTTATTATAACAATAGTGTTATATAAAATCTTCATTTTAAAATGTATGTACTTTGCTTATAATCTATACTTAGATAGGTAAACCAACAATAGAGTAATTTTAGCAAAAGACTTGAGCTAGTTACTCAGTACTTCTTTAATATTCGAAAATGTATTCTTATTGAGGGTAGATTAGATAGTTCATGCGTTTGATTTTTTTTAAAATATAATGCAGTAATGGTCACCTTTTAATATGAGCCTATATCTAGCTAACGTAGGTAAAGCATGAGAATAATGTGGTAGGTATGTACAAAAAAAATAGTATATCAATGTGATAGGAAAGAGAGAAAAAGATAAAAGAAAAAAAAGAAAAGGAAAAAAATGCCTTTATTATATCTATAAGGATTCCATTCTTTGTTCGTATCGCACTTCTGAAATGTTGGCCCCTTTCGCGACCAACGTTCCTATTCGTTAGCTAGATGTAAATAGGGTAATGGAATGAAACTTGTACTCACACTAGATCACCTTTATTTCATACACACGGTAGCACAACATAACACAGTCAGTTTTTTCTACTCGTTACAGTAGGTATCTTTAGAGTCGAAGAGTAGACAACTTATTCCCTCAAAAATCAGATTAAGACTGCCACACTCCGAAGCCGGTAGTGCCCAAAACCTCCCTCAACCATAAACGGCGACAATGGCGCCGGCTATGGTTTTTTCCAAGCAACTTTTATCAATTCATGTCTTTCGAGTCAAAACACGGCTTTTTATATGAAAAGCAGTGTTTTGATATTAATAAAATAAATATTGATCAAATATAATTACGATTAACACAATACTTTCTTATAGCACTAGGTATTTACAAAATAATAATTGTAGTTATTTACGTGAATAATAATTGATTACAACAAATGTAAGTATATATTTATAATGTAGTTGTTTGTTTTCCCGAAATAAATAAATAAATAAATAAATAAACAAAAAGTATATAAGTAGTATATCACTAGAGGTGTGCGCCGATCGGCGCGGCGTACGCCGCCGACGATTTTGTCCACGCCGCCGCCGCCGACGATTGTATCGGCGTAAAATCGGCGCCAATATTGTGTATGTACAAAATTCCTAAAGTCTATTCCACAAAGCATGGGTGCTGACATATTTCCCATTTGTTGTTTTTTTTTTAGATTATAGGGCAAAAATCTTTTGATTATTTTACTTGTAAAATAATCGATTTTCTCCGTGGACGCATCAGGCGAACTGTAAGCGGATAACTGTTTGCCTCTAGTTCGCTTCATATCCAATATCCATCCAGACGTTTTGCTTGCCAACTCAGTCAGCGGCTGAGTCGCAGCGAACGATTCTAGCGGTCGGTGGCTCAGTTGACTCACTACGCCCGCGCCGTTACGCGTTCAGTCAGTACGAGCGAACAGTCAGCCGCTCATCATCATCAGCCTATAGCTGTCCACTTCTGGATATAGGCCTCCCCTAATGAGGGCCATTGCACCCTGTCCTTAGCTCAACGCATCCAGCTTCTACCAGCAGCTTTTCGCAGATCGTCACACCACCTGGCCGGAGGGCGTCCTACACTACGTTTGCCGAGTCACGGTCTCCACTCAAGAACTCGTTTACCCCAACGGTTATCGGTTCTTCGGCAGATATGGCCAGCCCACTGCCAATTCAGCTTGCTAATTCTCTGAGTTATTTCGACCATTTTAGTTCTATGTCAGATAGTCTCGTCTCTCGTGGCGGATTCTATCCTTCAGAGAACCTCCAAGCATAGCTCGTTCGTTCCATAGCTCGCTGAGCGGTTTTAAACTGGTGGACTAGTCGTACTGTGAGTGTCCACGTTTCGGCTCCGTATGTCATGACAGGTAGGACGCACTGATTGAAAACTTTCGTTTTAAGACATGCGGTATGGGTGACTAGAAAACTGGACGTAGTTTTCCAAATGCTGCCCAACCCAGCTGAATCCTCCTCAAAGTTGTCTCTCATCATCAATTGGCAGCTCAAATAATAGCCTACTGCTGGACATAAGCCTCCTCCCTCAAACGCCACTCTAATCGGCCCTTTGCTGATCTCATCCATGTCTTTCCCACAATGGCCTCAATATCATCCACCCACCTGGCTGCTGGTCTGCCTCGGCTTCTAGCACTTCTCCTTGGGTACCATTCGGCCAGAGCCTTACACCACCTGCCATCACCAAATCTGGCCAAGTGCAACACGGTCTGCAATACGGTCTACGATTTCTGCTACTTTTGTCCTCATACGAATATCCGTATTGCGGACTCTGTCTAGCAATGATATGCCGAGCATGGCATTCTCCATGGCCCGTTGTGTGACCTTCATTTTGTGCACAGTTTCCTTAGTGGGCGGGCGGGCGTCTATGCTTCGGTGCCGTATGTCATTGTGGGCAAGCAAGACACATTGGTTAAAAAGCTTGGTTTTCAGGCATTGTGGCATTTTGCGGTCCCTGAAAATCTCTTGTTGTTGGACGCAATCAGAGATCAGAATGGAAGTATAGTGAAAGGTGAAGAGTGTATATTAAAGAGGTGGAAGGAGTATTTTGAGAGTTTGTTTGAGAGAGAAGATACGCCGGCACCTACCTCAACGAGTTCGTGTGAAGAAGTGAGCAGTGACGGTGGTATCGGAATGGATGAAATTGTGAATGCATTAAAGAGTATGAAATCTGGAAAGGCTGCTGGGTATGATAGGATTACAGCCGAGATGCTAAAGGCTGGACATGGCATTGTAGCTAGTCAGATGTACCGTCTGTTTAATTTGTGCTGGAGCTCTGGCAGAGTACCGAGTGATTGGTGCAAGGCGGTTATAGTTCCCCTTTATAAGGCAAAAGGCTCGCACCAAGACTGCAAAAACTATCGAGGCATTAGCCTTCTCAGCATCGTCGGCAAACTGTATGCAAAGATTTTGATTGAAAGGGTTGTGAAAGAAACCGACAAGAGAATATGGGATGCACAAGCGGGTTTTCGAAAGGGAATGGGATGTACGGATCAGGTCTTTTCCTTGCGAAGCATAGCCGAAAAGTTTTTGGCCAAAGGTCAAAAAGTCTATTGCGCATTCGTGGATTTGGAAAAGGCTTATGATAAAGTGATGAGGAATGAACTTTGGTCGGTACTGTCGATGTATGGAGTGAACAGCAACCTCGTTCGAGCTCTGAAATCTCTCTATGAGGATTCTAGTGCTTGCGTGAGGATACATGGGTCATACACTGAATGGTTTAACATCCAAAAGGGCGTTAGGCAGGGATGTGTAGCGTCACCATGGCTGTTTAATCTATTCATGGACAGTTGCTTGAAAGATTTGAAAGATAGTGCAAATGGTTTGAGAATGAATGAGTTACTCGTCAAATGTCTTCTCTATGCCGATGACCAGGTGATACTTGCGTCGTCGGAGAATGAGTTGCAGGAGATGGTAACAGTTATGCATGAAGCTTTTAAGCGAAAGGGAATGAAAGTAAATGTGTGCAAGACGAAAGTGATGGTTTTTGAAAAAGATGAATGTATGACAGCATGCAATATTCTGATAGGTGATGAAAGAGTGGAACAAGTGAAAGAGTTTGTGTATCTGGGGACATTGTTTACAAGAGATGGGAAGTACGATGAGGATATCGAAAGGAGAGTGAATGCTGGAAACCGAGTGAATGGGGCACTCCACGATTTTATGAGCAGTCGGAAAGTGTCCAACAAGGCACGACTGGCAGTTCATAGAGGAGTGTTGGTACCGACATTGATGTATGGAAGTGAAAGTTGGGTGTGGCAGAAAAAACATCAGAGTAGAGTGAATGCTGTTGAAATGAGAGCGTTGCGTAGTATGTGTGGGGTAACGTTGAAGGATAGAGTGAGAAATAGTGTGATAAGGGAACAGTGTGGAGTGAAAGAAGATGTAGTGTTGAGGATCGAAAAAGGTATGTTAAGATGGTTTGGGCATGTAGAGAGGATGGATGACAGTCGTTTGACAAAGCAAGTGTATGAGGCGAGTGTGTATGGGACAGCTGGAAGGGGAAGGCCTAGGCGAACCTTCTTGGATCAAATTGGCGACATTTTGGAGAAGGGCCAGGTAAAAAGTACCCTAAACCGACGAGCATGTATGAAGAATGTAATGAGAGTGAATGAGGCGAAAGTTGTGTGTCAGGATCGTAGCGAGTGGAGATCCGTGGTCTCTGCCTACCCCTTTGGGAAAGAGGCGTGATTTTATGTATGTATGTATGAAAATCTCTTCCAGCTTACCAAACGCTACCCATCCTAGCTGTTTGTGACTCATGATCTCCTTGGTTCTATGCACTGGACACTGTTTTTTATCTTTCAGCGGAGACGCTGAAAGATAAAAAACAGTGTCCAAGATAGATGTAGTGGTCTACCATCTCCAGGGTCACACCGCCAATGGCAATGCTTGTCTGATTGCCGGAGATGTTAGACATGATCTGCGTCTTAGACATGTTCATCCTTAAGCCTACCTTCAAAGAAGCATCGTAAAGGTCTTTAATCGGAGATCTTGCAGGTGATCGCTAAACAGAATGAGATTATCTGCAAAACGGAGGTGCGACAAGTTCCCATTGCATCAATTTTAAAATGTCCTCCAAAACTGCAGTGAAGAGCGCCTTGTCTTGAGCCTTTCGCGCTCCCCTTTTCAGAGGAATCTCGTTAGTGAGTGCGTGAGTAATCGATGTCACATCGTACAAATTCCGTAGGAAAGTTGTCTCTACCTAACTGCAAAATCTGCCCGAGGTATGTGGTGTACTAAATGTAAAAACTTCAATAAGGTGACCATTTACAGCGACAGGTCTCGGATCGATTCGGTCATTGACCATGACTTTGGTCTTATCCAAATTCATGCCGAGACTCATCGCTCACGAGGCTGATGCTAGGCCGTCCAGCATTCCATGTAGCACCTCCAGCGACTTCGCCAGTAAAAATAAGTCATCTGTGAATCGTAAGTGTGAAATGTGCTCGCCGTTTATGATTATGCCCATACCTTTCCAGTCCAGTGTCTTAAAAATATGTTTTTGAATAGTTTCGGAGATATGACATCTCCTTGTCTCACTCCTCTGCGCAGTTGGATGGGCTTAGACTGCTGGTCTTGTACTCGGATACTCATGGTGGCGACTTCATACAGACATCTCAAAACTTCGATATAACGATAGTCTATTTGGTGTCGCTGTAAGGGCTGTTTTGGAAGAAAACAGCCCAGGGGCCGACAGAGTCAAAGGCTTTCTCATAGTCCACAAAAGCCTGATTCAGGTGCTAATTACACTCTTCGGACTTCTGTATAATCTGAATCACTGTGTGAAGCGGTCTATGGTCAGCGAAACCCAGTCTGTTCCGGCGGCTGGAACTCGTCGCATCTTCTGGCGAGACGATTCGTAATAACCCGAGAGAACAGTTTATAAACGTGACTCAGGAGCTAGATGGGCCTGTAATTTTTAAGAAGAGTCTTATTTCCCTTCTTAAAAAACAGAACCACCAAGCTCTCGTTCCACGCCTTTGGAGTTCTCCCTTAATTATACTGTCCACGCCGATTACGCCGATTACGCCGCCGCCGCCGACTGATTTAAAGCCGGCGTCCGCCGCCGGTCAAGCAGGCATCGGCGCACACCTCTAATCAGGATAGCGATTCTAGAGTTCACCGGAATGCTTTCGGTTCGGAATAGGTCAGCCAACCGCAACCAATCACAGAGCAGAAACAGTTTTGGATGAATTCCTGCACTGTGATGGTTGCGGTCGGTTGAACAGCCTGTATATAAACCAGAGTTTGATAACTTCAAAGTTTTATTACAGTTTTGCTCAAATCCATTCAATTTGAGGTTATAAAAGCACAAAATATACAAAATAAATATTTCTTAATCATATGTTTCACAAAACTAAAAAATGACGTCAGTGATTCCGTGGCCGAGCGGTAAGGCACTCCGGCTTTAGTAGGGTCGTCTGATCGTCGCGGGTTCGAATCCCGTCGGAATCGATAATTTTGATAAGACTTTTCATTTCTCAATGAATTACCTAAATGTGGTTTAAAACTTTAGAAATTAAAAAAAAATATTGTAATTCCAGATGCACTCTGTTCATCTGCGGCATCGAAGACCGACAGTACAAAGATGAGAAAATCAACTGGTGGGATGATGTGTACGGTTTCGACATGTCTTCCATCAGGAAGGTGGCCATCTCCGAGCCTCTTGTGGACGTAGTGGATGCTAAGCAGGTCAGTGATTGAGTAAAGCAGTAAAGCTAATGAACTACTGTTATAAATTGTGGGACAGCATTTTCCTGAGAGATGTGTTGATAGAGAAAGAGGTGACATTTTTTATGGACAGTCAGATTGACTGAAAAGAATTTACAAAAACAAATCAACTAGAACAGTCATCAGTATACTGTTCTACTTGACTTGTTTTTGTCAGATACTACTTGGTTCAGCATATTTTGATGTGAACCTGTCAGTATACTGTTCTACTTGAGTACAGTCTATGTTCTATGTTGAGGAGTTGCTTTTGTTAAATCTGTTGTGTTTGCTGTCTATCCAGGTGGTGACCAACTCCTGCTTACTGTCGGAGGTTGACTTGTACACGGTCAAGAAAGAGGATCTCAACTTTGAATCTAAATTCCACCTGCAGGTATGTCACTAAATATTTGGTGAGTGCGGTTTTTCGTCTTCCATCGCCGCGAAAATGACGCCGTGCGTATCTTACGTTCTAAGAGAGTATTGAAATATGTGTCGTGATGATAATATCGCCACGATTTTCTCGTTCGTGGAGAGCCAACTGCCCTGCTAGGCCCTACCTAGACTCTGCCCTAAATTGTATCCTAGACATTGAAGTTCAATTTCAATTCCTTATTTTTACTGAGAATTTTACAATTTGCTTAATTCTATTTTTGCACACCAGTCCGGCTATTCCTCAGCGTGTCCTGTCGACACATAGGCCTCCTCCAACCGCTTCCACTTTGACTTTGAAGTAATCATGTTTTAAAAGTAAACTTCATTGCTTAGGTCCGTCGCAACGACTTCATCCAAGCGCTAGTGACGTTCTTCAACGTGGAGTTCACGAAGTCTCACAAGCGGCTCGGGTTCAGCACGGCGCCTGAAGCCCCCTATACGCACTGGAAGCAGACCGTCTTCTACTTCGATGACTACATGACTGTGAGTATACTTATCACCTTGTTAAAAAAAAGATATTACGTTTATGCAGACTTCATAAAAAACTCACGTTTAACGGATTCCTTCGGCAAATAAGTTGATTGAGTTGAAATTCGGCACATTGGTTAAATTCCTTCAACGATTTGAAAATGTGGTCACAACATCCTGACCTGATGATGGAATCAGGAGCATTTCAATAAAAATCATCTGAGAATAACAGTAAAATATATTATTACCGTATTTTTATTTATGTACGGGAATTAATTACACAATTTTTTTATACTACGTAATTAGTAGTACGTTTGGGCTCTTTTCCATTAGCACGTTAACCCAAAGCGCTCGTGGTCGTGCTTGCTTCGGTCTGTAAGTGGATGGGTGACCGCCAGTGGCATTTAGGCGGCCTAAAAACTCCCGTCACCAGAGTTGGCCACTGACTCATACGAACTTACTTAGCCGAAAGTTCTTTCAAAAAACTTATTTAATGTATATTTAATTTCCCCAGGTGAAGAAGTTCGAAGAGATCACGGGCACGTTCTCGATGCGTCAGAACGCGCGCAACAACCGCGACCTCGACTTCGAGATCGAGATCGACTTCAAGGGCGAGCTCTGCCAGGTGAAGGAGAAAAACCACTATCGGATGCGTTGATGTCAGCTCATCTCGATCTGCCGCCCCTTTGATATCATTAACCCCACTTCTACGTACTTACTCTGTATTTACGTCGCTCTGACCATTTTTTATGACAGAATTTCTTTTAGTTAACAGAGCAACAATTGTAACAGTTGATTATTCTGTGAAAAACCTTATTACCTTCCCTGTCGTATGTCATAGTTAAATTTTAAAACTTAGGTTTTTATTATTAATTGTATCTCGAAATTTTTGCTAATGAATAGTTGCTTTTTTATAATATTTTAGTTTCTGCACCTTTGGGTGTTTGAAGTGTTAAGGTTTGGCTTTTCAGATAATGTATGATACGACAAAATTGCTTTTATGATTATGGTTTTTATGTCACGTTCGTAAACAGTAGGAACCGCTAGTATTCGCTATGGTAATATAAAGAATACTAAATAATGGATATTTTGTGAAACAATGCCGATAAACGAAGAATTTTTGTGATTAGTTAACCAAATTCTTTGTAAAACCTTTTGTAAATGCTGCTGGCAGCTTTTATCCGAAACTGACTAACATTGTATATTTTCATCTTGTTTTAGTTTATAATTTGTTCCTCTCATTCATGTTTAAACGTTTTCCTACTAGGGAGTTTTCGTTTAAGTCGCGTTCACACGATCAGAGTCAGACCGAGTGTACAATACCTCGTACGCAACTTCTATTCTGGTAACCCATCATCTGAGCGCACTCGGGAAGCGTCCCGTCAGTGTTGGACTCTGACCGTGTTCTCGACCGTAGCTCGTATACGAATAGGGAAACAAAATGGCGTCTATTTACTACCAAACAACATAATCCGAGTCAATCCAAGAGCAAAGAAAATGATTGAACTATGATTCTATCAAAAGCTATCCTAGTATTCTTAAGAAGCTTACTCCTTAGCTTATTATATTAGAACTCTTAGTATCAAAACCTAATTTAGGATTTAAGACACTACTAACCAGAAAAAATGTTGTTTTCAACGATAAACGCTATCTATCTATCTATCCAAGTCCACTCGGTCCGAGCAGACTGATCGTGTCAACGCGGATTTATAGGTCTAGTTAATGGTCATGCCATATAAACTACATCTAAATCTGTGTATTCTAGAGCTAAGTAAGATCGAATGGTTTTCTTTTGCAAGAAAACACAGGTTTATCATTTTGGTAGGCTGGTCTGTAACGAATTTTATACATCTTGCATTCAAAGGTCGCTATGCTAATTGTATTCTTATGTAGGTGACGTCTGAGCTCATTTTAAGGTGAAATTAATTCATCATACCATTTAATTCTTACAAGCTACTGCGCGCGGCTTCGCCCGCGTGGTTCCAACATTTTGAATAGCCTGTATGCTATTTCAGGTCTTCCAAATCGGTTTACTGGTTTAGGCGTGATTGAAACACAAACATACTCAAAAACTTTCGGCTTTATTAGTAGGATCGTTTTTTTTTTCAATTGTATAACAGTTCTAGTATAACAAGTCCTACAATAAGCCTCGCATTTCTTGTGTCTCGCCCATAACGCCACTGATTTCTCACAGTAGCCGACTGAACTGTGGAATTCCATCCATTGTATGTTTTTATACTAAAAATAATACTTATTTGTAAAATATGCATATTTTGACTAAAAGCCAATACATCAGTATTTCCTCTAAAGTAATGCCTGAATTTCATAAAATGGGTGAAATTAAATGAGCTCAGATGTGTATGACAATGTTTACATTACGATAAAAGGTCATTTGTATGTCTGATACTACCGCCTAAACAGTCCCTACGGCACGGGATAGTATGTTATTATGAACCTTATCGTGTTGAATGACGGTATACAGTTCAGTGGCAATTTTGTAAAAACCTAAGTTCGCTAAGGTTACATAAAATAGTATTAGCCCCAATGCTCAAGATCTGTCTAAATAAAAATTGTTGAGTGAATGACTGGAAATCGGTAACATTTTACTGGAGTTTTGTTGAATTTTTTCTATAAAATTGCCACTGAACCCTAAAGTAAGTAATCAAGAGATTTTGACTCTTTTAACAATAGGAATAACGTATAGTTTCAATAGTTGTCCAAATTGTCGGCTCAGTTTTGTATGAGTAGCGAGTGTATGGTGTAAAATATAAGTATTGTGGTGCATAAATGTGTACCTTTAAGCCAAGTTATTTGTTTTATTTTAACACCCAAAGTCACGAACCATAGACTAAGTACACAGCGCCTCTAGCGGTAAATAGACTGAATTAAATGTTATCTTTTTTTTTTGACCGCGGAAGTATATCTAGTTTTTTATCTGAAGTTCAGTGTTTCGGAAAGGTAATCTTTGTATCGTATGTAAGTAATAAAACAGAATGTAAAATAGGTTTTTATTCGTACAATAATTTAGGGAGATGTTGATCTTAAACAGTAGGAGTAGGTACTTGCATCTCCTATGTTAATCAAATTCATGTTAATCAAATTCATTCAAAAGGTTTACAATCTGAGTTCCTACCTCAGTTTAGAGCTCTTAAAAATATAATAATTATATTATATTCTTCTCTTTGCCAGTAGAGTTACGAGAAATAAAAGGGCTATTAATAATTACTCCATATTACTAACTAAAACTAGTCTTAAAACTAAAATATAGCACACTTGTGTGATTGTTACTTAAGTCTTTATCGGTCGGTTTCCATCTTCCAGTCCACAAGTATTTTGAGCAAAGTGAATACATAATATTAACACTTCAAGTGCAGATCTTAGACATCAACAGTCAAAGTGTTAAGTTGAAATGAGATTCTTTTGGTGTTAATATTTAACTTAAAACGTAAGACGAAACATACTCGGACGAAAAACGCGATAAAGTTTTTCGCATCTCCGTCGTCTTTTGTATGTTTCAGCCTGCTTACCACAATTTGTACGGTAGATTAGAATAAAATGTTATTTGAGTATCTAACTATAGACAAAGGTGATTTGTAGATCTACAAATCGCTAGTATTTTATACAGAACACTTTAATCTACACTCAAATTTAACTTTAGGCGCAAGCTCACTGGCGTCTGACGCGGACATGGCGCGGGCGGCGTCTTCCTATTCCATTCTAAATGCATGGAATTTGTGCTTTTTTTCCATGCATTTAGTATGACATTTGAATGGAATTGGAAATCGCCAGCGCACGACGCCATTTAGATTGTGGCCTGCGCCTTAGGTACAGTGCCACAAACTTATCTACCGGTGAGAGAGGCACTGTTATCGCATTTGGTGTTAGTCCCTCTTTTGGCCACCGGTCCAGATAAGTTTGTGGCACTATACTCTGTTCTAACGTAGACCGTAGACGTTTAACGCTAAGCAGTGTTTTTATCTACACTCTAATGACATTTAACTCTATTCTCCGTAGTCGATCATGGTAAGCAGGCATAAGAATCGGGCTGTAGATAATCTCTAAGCTATAGGCGAAGCTATGACGGGCTTGGCGGCGGCACTCTTGACGTCAACGCAGCAGCAACTGGAGATCAGGTTGAACTCCTCGCAAGTGTTGGCGTAGAGGAAGCTGCAGTCGGCGTTGCGGCATCCGTAACCATCTGGAATCATGCAAGTAGTTATTATTACCCATTTAATTCTCACGAGATTTTCTTCTTAAAATAGATCTGACCTAGCAATGACAATAACATACCTATCGTTATTATCCGATTTATCAATCTTCAAAGAAATATCAATGATGCTTATTATAATTGATCTGAGAGCATGTCACGGTAGACAGTCTACCGTGCCTTGGGGATGCAGTTGTGTTTTTTTTTTATTCAGATGTTATATTTTTCCTGTAATATCAAAAGATCTGAGAGAATGTCTACCGCGCCTTGGGGATACAGTCATGACTCGGTTTACGCTTATTGATTCTTTTGGACGAAAGAGACTGAAGCTTGAAGGTAACAATATTATTTTATGCCGACTTATAGATTACTAGCTGTCCGTCGCGGTGTTACCCGCGATCCAACGGGAAAACTTCACTTTCCCGGGATAAAATATAGCCTATGTTCATCAGGGATAATGTAGGATTCTAATGGTGAAAGAATTTTTCAAATCGGTCCAGTAGTTTCGGAGCCTATTCAATTCAAACAAACAAATCTTTCCTCTCTAGATTGGTAAAATAAAACCCCAAGAAATGTACACTATAGTACATGCCCAACTTCTATTTACACCCTATCTAATAAACGTTACATAAAGTTATGTCATGAATAACCATACAAATTTTTAGTTTATGCATTACATAACTTTATGCACCGTTTATTAGTAGGTGTTAACTTACAAGAGCCACTGCAACAGCATGCATCATGAGACTCCTTATGTGAACAGTAGCTGTAGACCGAGGAGTCACACAGTGGGCAGCCAGCGTGGGCCCCGGGCGGTCCAGGGGGGCCATGATGTCCCCCACCTGGGTAATACCCCGGCCCACTGGGGTAGTGACCTCCTGATCCACTGGGGTAGTGGCCTCCGGGGTAGTATCCGTGGCCGCCACCTATGATATAGTTCAGGACATCCCTTATTCCGAAACCTGTTGGTGAAGTTTAGTGATGAGATGGAATGGTGGTTAGGTGGTTGGTGTAAAGCATGGTGAGGCTTTGACGATAGTGAAAGTGAGTGAAAGTTGTAAACTGGGCAGATATGAAATGATGTCTTTTATGCCGGCCACCCACGATCAAGTTTACCGTCCAGTCTGCAGCGGACTGGATGCGCCAGCCAGTAAACTTGACGGATTGGTATGGGTGTGCATGACAAGCGAAAAAGAACTTCGTTCTGCCGACTTGATCAAGTTTGCAGCGCTGAAAACTGGACGGTAGGCTGGATCGTGGGTGGCCGGCATTAGATGCAATCATTTCAGATGGTAGATTTGTTTAACCTATCAATCTGGCTTATTATTGTAATTTCGTCATCCTAATAATTCATTTTTTTCACAGATTTTTTAATCTGAAAGCCAAAATCCGTATCTGGCCTAAGCAATGGGAACTTGGGAACGATTCCATGAATACTAAACATTTGATAAATACATGTATAAGCGAACTATACCAGTCTCGTTAATTATAGCCACAAAACTTGTGATGCGTTCACAAAATGAGAAAAAGATCGAAATCTCAGTCGTTAAGTTAATAATGTTGTGTCTTAGTTAATTATCTCGGTTAGACTTTAGGGTACCTAATTAGAATACAAGGCAGCGTCCACATTGAGCAAGATGCTTAGGAAAAACAAAAAATTCTTCCACCTGGAAACCTAAAACGTAAATACCTACTGCTGAGATCTTCAGGCTCCTGCGAAGATCTACATTTTACTCCCGTTTTATGTGTCTAAATTGATCACTCAATCAAATTCCCTGGTTCTAAAATAACGCATTAATCCTATCAGCTATTGGTAACCAGAATCTAGTACTTATTGAATCCACTGAAGGTTATCGAAAGATCTATCTCCCTTTTGTTCCACAGTTTATTTTGATTCATGGTTCATGTCGCCATCTTCGTATGGAAACTTAGTAGGTAATACCTACATATGACGATTCAATGTGATCCCAGCGGTCCTACTGAATAAATGCTTTGTGATTTTGACTTTGAATCCAATTTTTGTGCTTTAGAATCAGCCCTTAGAGGTTTTCAGTGAGCATTAACATTGACCTCGGCTCAATGTTTCCGCGGCAGTAATTAAGGCTTTTTATAGGATTTGTAACAATTATGTAGATGCTGAAGGTTCAATTTCTTTTAGATGAGAACCTATTTATTTAACGACTTAGGTACGTAGGTAATTAACTGTTTTATGGGCTACGTTTTCGTGACGAATGTTTATTTTTAACGGAAATGTAAAAAAAGCGTAGCAAGAAAACAAATGTCAGAAAAAATATTTTTTTAATTAAGAAAATTTTGAGGTTTTATCTAGGTTTTAACCTAAAATCTCTGACTGTACCTACTACCTAAGCGTCTTACCATAGAACGTGACATAAAGTTATTCCGGAGTGTAAACTGTCAAAATGTATGGTTATTCTTGATTTATTCGGTGGAATAACTTTATGTCACGTTCTATGGTAAGACGCGACTTTTAGGTACAGTCAGAGTCACCAACTTGTAGGTACATAGCTCCAGTAACAAGCCGGTTTGAACCTGCGTGCCTAGTGCAGGGCGGTTACCAGCAAATACAAAATCTTTGTCGAATAAGTTTTTCATAAGTGTCTAGATATTATTGGTAGCTAAGGATATGATGGTCATGTAGTCGTGTAAAAAAGCAAATGAAAATATGATTTTCGTTGAGCGATATGACATGTGAGATGAATGAGACGAGGCGGATGCATCACTCACCACCGAGCTTGTTTCTGCTTATCTCATAGTTCGACACATCGATACCTATTGAATCAAGCACAGTTAGTCTTCATAGGTATTTTATAATATCTGGAAGATTGTATTGTAGGTATGTTTGTGTTTCAATCACGCGTACACTAAGTAGCAGGCCGTGCTGAGGCCCTATCATACGGAAAGTACAGTCACCAACGGAAGTCGATCAAAATTGATGTTTATTTATTTTACAAATTTTTGGAAAAGTTACAGCTAGGCAAAACAAAGTAGGTAAGTACTAAGATTAACAACATCCCCACTCGAAGTAGATAGGAACACGTTCACTTAAACCCAAAATAAAAAGTCCAGTTTCCATCTATTGATATCATAACAAATCTGATTGTCCGAAATTCGTAACATCATGACAAAATTTTGGACAAATATTGTCTTAGTACAATAATTTCGCGCAATTATTGCATTTTGAAAAATCAAACTGTTGATAGACTTTATCGCCTATCCGTACCTACCTATAGGTACGATGCAGGCCTTGTTGCGGTACCTACCGCTTCTACAAGTAGTTACACCGGCGCGGCATCAAGCTTTCTTTCACGGGTCGACCTACTAGAAAGCAGCTAGGTATGACATGTAGATATTGATGGAAAATAAACTCGCCGGTGGCGTGCGCAAGACGCAAGAGGTGCAAGTTCGATTCTGCTCACAGGACAAATGTTTTTTGTTTGCTGGTATTTTTTTTAGACCTAAATCTAAACTTTCTCCACTTTTGGAAAATTCGCTCCCCACTGTTGGGCTAAATAAATCCGTGGCTTAAACCTTCGGGAAGCTTACCTACAACACAGAATTCAATGATATTTATTATCCTGAAGGGTGTCAAGAATGACTGTTAAGCGGCAAGACTGCAGAGATACACCTTGGGCTATCCAAATTACCTACCCCATAATAAGTATTCCTAGCATTAATAAATTAGTTAACTCACCGCTAGAAACAGCAATGCAAGCAGCTAGAATAACCAAAGTAATTTTATCCATCTTCCGAAACACCAATAATCTAACAAACTGCAAAGATGTGCTACAGACGCCGGTCAACAACTAAATGATATGTTTATTAAAAGCCTCTTATGGCTTAGCTGGATATACCGGTACATTCACGTGCTGAAGTGCATGCTGATATTTTTTGCTTATGTTTTTTTGTCCAAGCTACGGTTTTAGTTCACTCATTCAAATCATTACACGGCAGTAGCCTAGAGATCATGCACTGTATTTAAATAGAGTGACTAACTGATACTAGTTAGCAAGTAATAAGGAAAAATGCCAACGACAAGATTAGATGTCTCATGCTATCAAGTTTATTTACCTTTCCTACCTACGTCTAACCTCTCTTGATGCTGCAGTTGTCTGTGGGCTGTGGCAATCACTTACCATCAGGTGTGCCACTTGCTCGTTTGCCCCCTCTTCCATAAAAAAAACCTACCTAATCAGTGCCCCCTTAGAATTTGCTTACGTTTGGATTCTTTTTTTCAATGAATAAACTAATTCTGACTTTGACTTTAGAAGATAAAAAAATGTCACGAAAAAGTTCAAAAACTTTATTTTTTTGTAAAGTATTTCACGTGACTGTACTTCAAGTGCATCTAGATGAAGGGCAATGGCAGTTGTCCTTAGCTTTTTAATGAATCTAGGAGCCATTCTAAACCTATTACCTACCTAGGGCCGGATAGGCTTTATTGGTCAAAGATTTCTTGGAAACCATTATGAATTCGATTTTTATGCTTACTTTGATCAGCTAACATGAATCTTGGTCATGGGAAACATTCTATTAGGCTAGAGTGGGCCTAAATCACTATGCAACTCCAATAATACCTAAGAAGGTAGAATTTATGATTTTTAAACCTAATCCGTATTCTGTGCCTACACGTTCATTTTTTTGCATTATTGTTCGGTTAAGGTTCATTGCACAGAGTAGGGAGGAAACAGGTCCTCTAGGTAGGTACCTATACTCTGTGCAAGCCTGTTTGTTCCTTCGCGACCGATCATACGATCATTTATGTACCTATGTAGGTATCCTACTTAATTAATTCACACGAACTCCTAAGCATTCTTATACCAAGCTACTTATAACTATAGACTTCTTCTTCTTCTTCTTCCTGCCCTTATCCCACTAAGTGGGGTCGGCACAACATGTTTCTTTCTTCCATTTCCTATCACTCGTCATATCAGAACTCGCTCCTTTCACTAACATATCCGCATTCACACAGTTCATCCATCTTTTCTTAGGCCTACCCCTACCGGTATATCCATCCACCTTCATACTCATCGCTCGTCGTGTTATATGACTTTCATCCCTCCTCATGACATGCCCATACCACGCCAACCTTCCACTTCTCAATTTGTCAGTCACTGGCGCTACTTTCAAAGTTATAACTATAGACATGCTATAGGTAAAAGCGAAAAGTCTTGTTCACAAAAACAAGAGCTAAACAAACTAGGACAGGCCTTCTATTCTTAATTAGGCAGTAATGTCAGGGTCTGAAGGTAGACGACCGGAGCCGTTGAACCGCGGTCCCGTTCGCAAACCGGCTTGGATATGCCGATGAAGGCTTTAGGGGTCATATTAGCAAGTAAAGTTCATGAAGATATCTGTGGGCGAAGGCCCTGTGAGGGGCGAGTTCGATTCTCGTAGAGATGTGCAAATATTTGTCTTGGGTTTGGGTGTTTTCTATTTACTTATTACAAAAATAAGAGATATAAAGGAAAATAAATGATGTGAGTGAGTTTTACCTAGGTACACGAGATGCGAGACAAAGGGTTGCACCAACTTCGCATCTAAGTAGATAATTTTATTTATAAGTTGATTGAAACCACGGATATCATGATTGAAACCTTTAGGTAAACCTAGGTATAGGTGCCTAGTATGTTATTATAGTGGCTAGGTAGGTACATTGAATATCAGCTCAGAAGCAGTCTGGACCACATTGAACTGATCGATTGAGAGTAGACCGTTAGATCTGATTGACGTTAATCAAAGCGGAAATTGATAAGTAGGTTAAGACGTAAACTAACTATGTTGGTAACTGTTAAAAATGGCCATGGAAAATAAAACAAACTATGATCTAGATTAAAATATCTTAATGTCAATCATGTAGTAGTAATTATCCTAAGTATTTGAGTTAGGACATAAGACGAAGTAAAATCGAATCTTATGATTTAATCCTAACCTTGCTCTACTTACCTATATTTATTTGCTTAATTACTTACGTACTTTTGTGAATAGGTAATTATTTTATTTTATTAAAGTATAAAAGTAGTATTTCTAGAACATTATATTGTCCTGAGACGTCTGCCACGCACCAGAGATCAGAGATCAATGCTCAAAAATGGCCGTCATTGAAGTTTTTATAGACTATACTTCTATGGCGGCCATTTTTGACCATTGAAATGGTTTAAAAGAATTTTCAAGATGTCTTGTCCATGGCAGCATCATTGTCCATATTCCTGTATCAACAGTTGAATATAAGCCTAACCTAGCTTAATATAAAGTTCAAAGTTAAGTTTCAAAATATCCATAGCATCATTGTCCATCCCTGTATCAACAGTGGAAAATAAACCTAACCCAGTTTGATATAAGGTTCTAGTTTCATCGCGCGCATGATGTCTCCCGTGACGGAGCAGCGTCCGGCCTGCATGATGACCCTGGCCTCTTCGCGTCCAAACACCAGCTGTTTGAAGTAATGCTCGTTGAGGGTGAACGTCACGTCTGGGTCCTCAGGAGGCTCGCCTTCGTACACTCTCACTGTGTTCAGATCCATCGCTGGAACGAATTCATCCTGATTATCATCAAAGGCAAAGTAAAATGATGATCATGACTGTGTATACCTAGACGCGCAGATATTTTCCCAGATCTTTATGTTTTACAGATGTTTTAAAAGGGGGTAGTCAGAGGCATGCTCAAATACATAAGGTAAGCAAATGCCAACATTATGCAGAAGTTAGCATTCCATACATGACAAGTTGCAAGCCTATCTCCTTCTATTATAATACTGTTTTCCTCATGATGTTTTCCTTCACCGTTTAGAGGTCGCATTGGTCACAGGCTCTTCATTCAAAAAGTCTACTTACTCCAAGAATACACAGTGGTTCCCTTGATGATATTGAAGAGGAAAACTCCTCCCAACTTCTTCGCTTCAACAGGATCCGCAGACTCAACCCTCGCCTTGATCCTGCTGACCAGGTCAGCCTTGTTGGAGCTCGAGGAGTCACTCTGATTAGCACCCTGGAAAAGTAATTACAAAAACAGAGTTAGCACTGGATTCCCAGGGTACAGTAAACATTTTTTCACACAGATTTTTTAGGTATCACCAATCACCTTTGATCCGGAGAGTGTAGTCTGAAGCTCGTCCAAATACTTATCATGTCACCAGAAGTTAGTATTGTATACCTAACGACGACCTCTGTAGCGCAGTGGGCGAAGGCCCGCCTGCGACGCAAAAGGTTGCGGGTTCGATCCCCGCGGCGGGACCAATATTTGTATGATCTACAAATATTTGTCAGACCCAAGACAAATATTTATAGATCATACAAATATTGGGGTGTTACTATACAGGGTGTAAAAAGACTACTACCGAAAACTGAGGGGTTGCATTCAGACCATGATTCTAAACAAATTTATCGAAAAAAAAACGCAAAAAAAAATTTCACTTAGCTACGTAATTTTATGTCATTTTCCAGTTATTTACTACAAGTACAACATAATAAGACCATGCCTACCTAATAATTTCATTTATAAAAGAAAAAAACAATTAAAACTCAAAATACAGCAATCTAAGTAAAACAACGCGCCTTAGTACAACCGCGCGCCCAGCTGCGCGAGGTCAGCGCACGCGCGCGCGGCCGACGACCGCCATAACATACAGAATACGTACTACGGGCCGGGCGGTCGGCCATCGCAGCCGCGCGGGCGCGCGCTCGCCCCACTCTCGCGTATTTGTCTACTAAACCTATGTCAGCCTATGCCTAAGTTCTACAGTGCTATAAACAAAATCTTAGTTACGTAAACTAGAAAAATTAAACATTTTAACTCGCTTTTGGCTGGCTTTATTTCAGCGTTATTACATAAAAATGTTTCATTATTATGTTCTTAAACAAAATCGTGAGTAAGGAAAACTTGAACGAATTTTCGGTAATGGTTTTAAACTAAAAAAAAAATAAAAGTACAAAAAAACAAAAATTTAAAGTATACGAACATACGCTGGGTTTTGAACTCGGCCCTCTCGCATGGCAGTCAATGTTTGATTCTCCTAGGCTACCATGACTTTACAAAAGTTTGCGAAATTAAGGTTCACTTCAAAAAAAAAATTACTGAGATACAAAACTCGACCGTATTTCAATGGCATTGAAAACTATTACGCTTTGTAATAGCCATCCAACCTCGTCACGTGTCGGCGGCTAAGTTCTATCAAAATACTCTAATCTGATTGAAATAAGGTTCCAATTTCTATTTCGCTAAGACTAAGACTGAATCCTTTGAAATACCGCTTGTCTAAAGCTGCATTTACATTGTTTGCGAATTAAGACTGAGTTCTCAAGGTATACTACACCGCGAGGACGCTTCAAGTTCCTTTAACTTTTGAATCTTTAACTTCGATCGGGAATTCGGAATACACATTAATTATGTCAAAGTTTACACTAACAACACTAGGTACTAGATCAACTGTTCACTACATAAACAAATAATAAGTACCTAAGTAAACAAATAATAAGATCAATGGTTGATACGATCATCAGTTTATTGTATCAAATATCACTACAATAATGTACAGTGCCACAAACTTATCTGGACCGGTGGCCAAAAGAGGAACTAACGAATTTTACTGAAAAAAATATTTTTCTGCCAACAAGAAATGCGACAGTAGCGCCTCTCTCACCGGTTCAGATAAGTAAGTAGTATAAGTAAGTTTGTGGCACTGTAGTCAGACTACATCATCAGTTTTCAAACACGATTTCAACCTCTCGAGTAGTGTGAAACATGCTTAGCAAAGTTGCACATCGGCGGCATTTGTCAAAGAGAATTAATCACTATTAAGAAATAGTCTTCTAAATTAATTACAATAAGGTTCAAATTTCTATTTCGCTACATTTTCTTTCTAATTTCTCGACTCGTTTTGTTTGATTTTATTTATTAGTTGAAGTTCAATATTCGACCGTAAAGTACGTATTGGACACTCGCGCAGCATACAAATTGCGTTACCGTATTACTGTCGCGAATGAGTTTCTAGTGTGTTTTGTAAATAAAATTAAAGTGTAAGGTATTTTTTAGAGAAGTACATACCTACCTATGCTACCTGACTGTTTGTTTAGTGCGAGTGTGTTCAGTAAAAAATGCTTATTATTGTGATCGTGAAAATGCGTTTAATGTTATGGTCCTCGCGCATAAATGCGATGTTACCGAACCAACACCAACCCTTCGATGAGCATAACGGCTGCCTAACAGCGAGAGAGACTCGTCCCATAGTCTCAAGAGCTCTGGAGGCTTTGATCAGCGGGTAGAAGAGCAGGTCTTGGTTCTCTGTGGGAGAACCTTGGGTACCTACCTTACCTACAGCCAGGCAAGCTCAGCTGTGCTTGTTGAACGAGCATATGCTTAGTTTGAGGTTACAGCGGAATTAGGTAAGTACGTAGGTATATCAATAATCAAATTGCTACGCACGTAGATAGTAGGTAGGCACTGCCGAAGCTATCGCGTGCGATGCGTACATTGCTGGCTGACGAAATAAATGAAAATCTTCAAACACTATTTTCTCCGGATATAATTTATTTTTTGGAAAATCCTTTTGGATTTGGTTGAGTGTTGGGATGCTGTACCTACCCCTTTCGGCTTCGGTAGACGTCTTTTTACACCCTGTATATAATATGTATGTATTTACTAAAAAAAAGTAGTATATCAGTCATCTTAGTACCCATAACACAAGCTCTGCTTACTTTGGGCCTAGATGATGCTGTGTGAAAAGTCCAGCATTATTTATTATTATTACCTAAGTGACAGGTAGACCATCGACGCAGTAATGTAATAAATGAAACAAAAACAGAAACAAATCACGACTGTATCCCCGACGAGGCACGGTAGACAATCCCTCAAATCTTTTCAGGGAATTTAAGATTTTTTGAAAATGATCTACCGTCGATACCTATCCCTGACTCTAGCATGTCTCTGACTACCCCCTTAGACATATTCAAAGGATCCTATAAGCAACTTGATCTGAGAGAATTTCTTGGGGATTTGGGGATGCCTTAGGGATACATTCTAGGTCCTATTATCTTATTTTTTTTGTTTCAGTAATGTGGTCCTTATAGCTTGCATTCAATGATGGTCTATGACAGTATGAGTTATGGCACTACGTAACCGTTGCACAATGCGACAACACAAAACGTTTGTTGGTCTGCAGATATTTGTTCCGGGTCTTGGACCTATTTACGGCAACATGGTAGGTATTAGAGTAAGTAATTATTAAGTAGTAGTAGGTAACTTATTTTTTTTTTCTTTGATAAACAGAATTTGGATTCAATAAGATTCAAGATGCTTTGAAGATGTCTAGGTATTTAGAGGAAGAACCAACGTTAAAATCCAATTTCCTATTCGGCACATGCCCACAATGTTTAAATTAAAATAATTGACAAATTAGAGAAAATGTGGACCGTTGGCAAAGTTTGGGGGATACTTTTTCTCAGAAATGGGACGAGATAATTGAATTAAGAAAACAGATAGGTAGGTAAGTAAACCAAAAATATAATCTCTTTTTCGATAAAAGACCAGTAAACCACACTGATGACACTTAGTAAGGCTACTCTACACATTCGCCGAACTATTCGCCGAACTATGTTTTGGATTGACGATGACGGCAAATACCGGCGATGAGGTCCCCTACACGTTTGTCGGCATTCGTCTATCATCGGCAAATATCTGGAGGGCACATGCACAGAAGCACCGCTATTACCGAGTATAACCTAACTTTCTTTTACTATCTGCATGAGTCTGCATGCCTATAATTTAAATACAAAAAAAGTATCAAGTGTCAAAGGTTCCACTTACCATATCGTGTGGCGAGGTCCGTTATCCGACACACTGTGCTTCTCAGTACAGAGATCAGGTACCAACGTAACGATACTAACTCTTCTCTATTCTGCGGCGATTGGAGGAGGCATTCTATACTAACTGCTTATTATTCTTTGAATCTGGACAATGTTCGAAATAACTGATAGATATTCTGTGGTGAGCTGGACAATACTAACTACTAAGTATTCTGTGGTTGGAGGCTGTTGCGTCAGGCTTTCACTCTTTGATTGTTGCAAATGTGTGTTTATTATAACTTGATGTGTGAAAGTTACGTATTGTTTTGGAAGTAGGTAGATACCTAAGTAATTTGTTTGTAGGTCTAATAAGCCTATGTCTTTCCTCTCTTATGGACTTATGATTTAGCAATTAATGTTAATTGATTCATATAAATTACAGCCAAATAATTAGACCTATCTGGAATATAAAAAGATCTGAGAGAATGTCTACCGCGCCTCGGGGATACAGTCGTGACCCTGTTTTGTAGTTGTTTTAACGTTTATGTTTACAATGGTTGGTTTTAAAAGCAGAACAAAGCACTGCAGGCATTATTAACAAAAAAAAGTAAACCGAATTGTCAATAAGTAGAGTCTAAGGAACATTTACAGACCTATAACCTCAGACACTCATAACCTCCGTTATTTGGACAGTAGGTACCTAGGTTAAGCGCTGTCGAGTTAAATTTTGTTATTTTCACTTTTAAGGGCACTATTTTTTTATAAAGAATGGGTCGGTCTGTTCTTGACTTCGTTACGTACACAGGCAAGAATTAGGTCTACGAAGGAGCGAGCCTACCCAGAAGATGCTAAGTACCTAAGTATTTTATTTCCTTCGCGGTTTAGCCACAGGTTTAGCTTAGCCTTTGTGAATTAAAGCTTGCAATGCAAATGCAATTAGCTGAATTTGGTCCACTTCCTTGTGTCCGATTGAACTGAATTTTGGCAATTTTGTAGTCTTCGGTGACAACCTCAGACAAAAAAAAATTGGATTCGCTAATTGCCGGAATTCCTCTCACAGATTTTTCTGCCGATTTTTGCGGGGGACGAGGTAGCACACGAACGCATTTTACACACAATCATGCATAAAAACTGACAATACACCCTCATTTTCACGCACACTCTTGTAAATTTCATGTAGTACGTAATAAGTATAAGACGCACATGATTCGGAATTAAATGTAAATTTTGGCAGAGGAGAAATTACATGATCCGCTGATCCGATGGAGTCATCGCTGTTCAATAGAATTCCTCTTTAAATACCAAAATAGCTCTACCTAGTTGTAGAACATGTTAACTTGCGAGGGCAGTGTATTGGATACCAATAAGCCGTTAGTTTTTATCATCCCAGTAAATTCACATATTAACCGTCAAGTATCGACTAACTATTAAAACTCGCGTTACATTTTGAGCTATTGGATCAGCGAACTGAGCTTTTGGATAAAACAAATTAGCCATAACAAATTAATATGATACAATATTTTATTGACGACCTCTCTGTGGGCAGTGGGCGAAGGCCCACGCCTGCGACGCAAAAGGTAGCGGGTTCGATCCCCGCGGCGGGACCAATGTTTGTATGATCTACAAATATTTGTCTCGGGTCTGGGTGTTTCTATGTATAATATGTATGTATTTACAAAAAAAAGTATGTAAGTAGTATATCGGTCATCTTTTTCCCATGGTACAAGCTTTGCTTAGTTTGGGACTAGATGATGCTGTGTGAAAAGTGCAGCATTATTTATTTATTATCTGATCGCACTGACAATATAGCATTTAGATGATAACTGTGACTGTTTTAGTACGTGAGCCGTGTTAGCCCAATGGGGTTGTGCCTCGGCTTCCAATTCGAAGGTCGGGGGTTAGAATCCCGGCCGTGCAAGGTGCACATAAGTAAATAGGAAAACATTGTGAGGAAACCCGGAGCTTAGCTTTAGCTTACTAAGCTTCACACGCATTGAAAGTTGACCTTTCCTTTCTTTGGATAAAGCCGATTAGGCTGAGCTCTGGACAAGCCTATTCCCTCTCAAAATAATGTCTAAGGCTCTACAGCATCACGCTGAGTGTAGGGTTAGTAGCATACCTCCATGACGCTGTACAGATGGGCCTAAGTTTTCAGCTTTTTAAGCACGTAAAAACCGTTTATATCGCCATCTTAACGAACAATCTCGCTACACAAACACATCAGGTTTCTTGGTTGTTCGTTGGGTACCTTTTGTTCCATCTTATTCAAAGAGATGGCGCTGTATCAGTGTGTTTTAAAATAAGAATTAAGTTTTGGAAGGGTTTTGCCTCAGAAGTCAGAAACTACAACGTAGAGTTGAGGAATTTTTTGAGTGAACCCGTGCTTCACTAGACCTAGGTTCTCCATCTTGGTGAACCAACTAATGATTAATATGTACAGAAAAATAAATAATTCATTAATAAATCAATAAAGTAAGTTTATTTTAACACATAATTTATACCAAGATTTTTGGAAATGTCAGCATTATGGAATGTCGATCGGACTTTAATGTTCTAGGTCTAAAGAACAAATTGTGTCTTAAAGTCTTAAGATGGCTTTTACAATTTCAAATTACCTAAAGGTATTTCTATAATTGCACTAATTAAGGCTCGGCGAAGCAATAACCCTTTAAATTCAATCGGCTAAAATATCGTAAATGTGTTGATTCAATTAAGTCTTGTATTAAGTTAATTAATTACTCAAATAATTATTTATACCTACATAAACAAGCATGATATGGCCGAGTGACTAGTAGACTTTCGATCGCAGGGTCGTAGGTTTAAACCCCAACTTGTGAACAATTTCTAAAGTCGTAGTAACTTATTCAGTAGGACCGCTAGGATCATTAGAATAGTCTAAAGTGTGATTCTTCTCCGATCAATAACTTGACCAGCAACCAACACAGTTTGGTTCTGATTCTTCACAATATTGATTACTCTTGGACTTGAATTTAAGAATCGCGAAAGATAGGTAAATAGAATCATCTACTTCTTGCTTTTTACACGATTTTAAGATGAAACTGATCCTGCTGAATGTTCTTTTTTTATGATGAATGGGTCGGCTCTTGACCCCGAAACTAACATAGGCAAGAATGAGTTCTACGATGGAGCGAGCCTACCCAGAAGGTGCCTATTAACTCTCTTCTTGAAAACAACAGGGTCATAGCTCAGCGGGAATACAGACGCGGGAAGCTGATTCCAAACAGTGCGCATAATAAAAGATCTTTGAAATGTTCATACAAAACAGGTTACAAGATTGTATTAATAGGTAACTACTAAGTACCTAAATGATCTAGTTATAAGTAGGTGGCTAAACATATCTAAGCACATCACATGTCATTATAATCGTCTTACGGAAATCTGCATCGATCAGCGATTTAGTGGTAGTTAATCTAGGATAATAGAAACATACTGCTATAATAAATGATATATTACTCCTTAACTATAAGTACAATGAGATGTAATGACCAGTTATATCGACAATAATATTCAACGTGATGAAATCAAATGGTATGTTATGGCGGGGTTGTATTTTGTATGATGTGTGACGCGTAGAAACAAACCTAAGACTGCGTCGGTATATGTTTGTCCGTGTCAAATCTTGCAAGCTGAATTTGACCCACTTTTCGGCATCCGAGATTGAGCTGAATTTTAGTACTACACTTGTCTTATGAGTCTTCGGTGCCAATGCAATGATTATGGTGACAGCGAGCTGATCTGATGATGGAGTCAGGAGCTGTTCCACAAAACTCACCAGGAAATAGGCCAATCGAGTTGAAACTCGGTTCATTGATCAACAACTTAAAAATATTGCAGACCTAGCTAAGTCTAGAATCTAGTTATTTTGTGCTGTTTAAAAGGTAAAATAACGGCCGTCATTTGGCGGCCGTTATTTTAACGTGGCTATTTCTAACAAACAGAAACGCTCGCCATAAAAACAAGGCTAAAACCACATGGTTGATATGAGAAAACATTTTTCAATATTCTGATTACGAAGCTCACTGAATATTTGATGGCGCTGCACGTCTCATTCATGAATTTATGAATCTTATAATGTGGATTTCATTAAAATATGTATTTTTTATTCCATTATAATATTGCGTTGTGGTTTAATTTGTGTATTTTGCTGGCGAACCGATGCCGATGGCTAGATAGAGTCAACTTTCAAAGCTATCATTTTACGGCGGACACAGCACAATTTTACTGTGGTCGCCGCGCGGTTTCTGATTTCTGCTGGATTTTAATTTATTTATTTTAATTTATCGATGACACGGAGGTTGTGGAAAAACTGATAACGTGATAACAAAGTGACAAAGATGTCAGAGAATCAGCATACTCGTAGAACGTCTATTTTAGGTCGGTTAAAAATAAGTAGTCAAAAATAAATAAAAATAAGTAGTTATGTACCTTATGTTCGTCTGTGTGTGTAAATTATCTATCTATATTTAAATCATCATCATCATCATCATCAGCCTTTAATAGTCCACTGCTGGACATAGGCCTCCCCTAATGAGCGCCATTGCGCCCTGTCCTCGGCTCGACGCATCCAGCTTCTGCCAGCAGCCTTTCGCAGATCGTCACTCCACCTGGCCGGAGGGCGTCCCACACTACGTTTGCCGAGTCGCGGTCTCCACTCAAGAACTCGTTTACCCCAGCGGTTATCGGTTCTTCGGCAGATATGGCCAGCCCACTGCCACTTCAGCTTGCTAATTCTCTGAGCTATGTCGACAACTTTGGTTCTATGTCGGATAGTCTCATTTCGGATTCTATCCTTCAGAGAAACTCCGAGCATAGCTCGTTCCATAGCTCGCTGAGCGACTTTAAACTGGTGGACTAGCCGTATTGTGAGTGTCCACGTTTCGGCACCGTAGGTCATGACAAGTAGGATGCACTGATTGAAAACTTTCGTTTTCAGACATTGCGGTATGGGTGACGAGAAGACTCGACGTAGTTTTCCAAATGCTGCCCAACCCAGCTGAATCCTGGCCTCCTTCTCAAAGTTGCTTTTACCTAACTGCAAAATCTGCCCGAGGTATGTGTATTGCGAAACAACTTCAAGAAGGTGACCATTTATAGCGACAGGTCTCGGATCAACCTGGCCATTGACCATGACTTTGGTCTTGTCCAAATTCATGCCGAGACCTATCGCTCGCGAGGCTGATGCTAGGCCGTCCAGCATCCGTTGTAGCTCCTCAAGCGACTCCGCCAGTAAGACTATGTCATCTGCGAATCGTAAGTGTGAGATGTGCTCGCCGTTTATGTTTATGCCCATACCTTTCCAATCCAGAGTCTTAAACATATCCTCCAACGCGCTTGTGAATTATTAGTGTGTATATTTAAATAATGCTGGACTTTTTACACAGCATCATCTAGCCCCAAAGTAAGCTAAGCTTGTGTTATGGGTACCTACTACATGACTGATATATTATACTACTTATATACTTTTTGTTTGTAAATACATACATATTATACATAGAAACACCCAGACACAAGACAAATATCTGTAGATCATACAAACATTTGTCCCGCGGCGGGGATCGAACCCGCAACCTTTAGCGTCGCAGGCGGGCTTTCGCCCACTGCGCCACAGAGGTCGTCAAATCTATTCATGGTTCTACTTTGAACCTGTCTTGAACTTAACTATCTTTAGTAATTGCTTTTCAATAAAACCATACGAATGATTGTGAGTAAAAAGCCTAGAAATAAAAAGCAAAACATATATTTAGATTTTAAGAAACTTAAATAAAATCTTGCAAGAATGTTCGTAAGTACAATTAGGTACATAATTTCTTTTTGATCTCATTGAATTCCCAGACAATAGACTTAAGTACACTCAGCATTAATTATTTAAATATTTTTACGATCGTCTTCCCAAATTATAGTTTAGAGTGTCCAATAAAGCATCACAATTTAGATTTAAATTAGATAAAACGTAAAACGTAATCAGGGTCACGACTGTATCCCCAAGGCGCGGTAGACATTCTCTCAGATCTTTAAATTCCAGATCCTTTGAAGACATCTCAGGGGGTAGTCAGAGGCATGTTGATACATGCCCACATCTTGCAGAAGTTAGTATTCCATACGTGACAGGTTGCAAGCCCATCGCCGTCTCTAAGAATACTAACTGGTTAGATGTCTCACCAAAAATAACTTGCTAGCCATAGGTCTTCAGGCGGCCTAATAACTCTGTCACCAGAGTTGGCCACTAATTTATTCAACCACACGGCATTCCCAGGGTTTTTTTTACAAATTACTAAAATATCTCATATGTTTGATTAACTAAATCTATGCCTTTTATATTTAAATTTGTCTTTTTATTATTGGAACTGTACTCGCCAAGTTCTCGTACAATAAATATTTAAAGAATCAGATATTTTCATTTCAATTATATGTTTTTGCTTACTTTAAAAGTTATTACTCTTTTAGACTGGCTGCAGAGGTCACAAGAGGCGGCCCATAAACTTGTTAAATTAATTTTTACAACTGTAAAAGTTTAGATTGGACGCAGTTAATAATATAAAGCTAGTTCACTGAAGCGAATATCGAATCTATCTATAGAAGAGATTTGAACTCTTCTATACAACTCACACTGTAAGTAGTATACCGATTCACCGATACAACTATCTATAAATTCGATTGTTTACAAGATGATGTTTACAGTAAGCTTCACATTGTGTATGACTAGAAACACACGTATTGACTATGTCTTTTCTAGAACTTATTATAAAGCTGCGTACAGGTGCGTTCCAGGCTACGCATTCACGCGTTCCAAGGTTCGCGCGAGTCGATGTAAAATGACAAAATGTATACGATTTTGACGACTCGCACTAGGCTGGAATACGTATCCTGAAACGCGAAAACCGTACAAGGCTTAAAGGGTTATTATTCCAATATTATTGGTATTATTCCAAAATTCACCACATTTATTAGGGTCTTTCAACTGCCCATTGGGTTGACGAGATTCAAAAAGTCCATAAATGGACGCGTTAGGCACAGGACTGGAATGGCGTGGAAAGAGGTTTTTTTTATGATGAATGGGTCGGCTCTTGACCTCGAAAGTAACCTAGGCAAGAATGAGGTCTACGATGGAGCGAGCCAACCCAGAAGGTGCCTGTTAACTCTCTTCTTAAAAACAACAGGGTCGTAGGTCGTAAAAACAACAGAGATGCTTAGACTCAGCAGCGGGATATTCTTGGCTGCAGATGCCGATGAAAAGGATTTTGTAATGAGTGCACTAGCCGCTGAAAATGTCAGCTGTAACATCTAGTGTACTTAGTCACCAAAAATGTTGATTACTGTTTACGTAACATTTTCACTTAAAACAGGTTTTAGATGACTAGATTTTCTTTACCGTCAGCTTTGAAAATATGAAAGCTGAAGTTTTCATACATATATTTTTTAATTTGAAATAACTTGTGAGTAATAAATAGTTTAAAGTTTATCTAAGGAAAAAGTAGATCTTGCCATCAGTCAGATTCACCAACTTGTAACCCATGGCAATGTAGTAACCAGTAGATGACGCTGACTAGATCACCGATGTATTCCTTTTCAAGGGATACCTCGGTAGGTTAGGTATCCCTTGAAACGGATCCTGGAATACCTCGGTAGGTATCCCTAGAAACAGAATACATCCGTACAAAATTATTGTGCCTGTTTACGTCTTTTATGTGTTGAGAAGGGTGAAAAGCTGAAATTAATGAGTGAGTGCAGTGAGTCTTCTCCTGAGACGACCTCTGTGGCGCAGTGGGTGAAAGCTCGCTTGGGACGCAGAAGGTTGCGGGTTCGATCCCCGCCGCGGGATAAATGTTTGTATGATCTGCAAATATTTATCTCGGGTCTGGGTGTTTCTATGTATAATATGTATGTATTAACAGACAAAAAGTATATAAGTAGTATATCAGTTATCTGGTTCCCATAGTACAAGCTAAGCTTATTTAGTTTGGGGCTAGATGATGCTGTGTGAAAAAAAAGTCTTTGTTGTTTTCACAAAATTGAATCCGAAGTTGATAGTTTCCTTTACCTGCTTTCTACCGAACTGTGATAAACTGAATTGTTTCTTTAATGAACCAGCTGTTTGAAGTAAACACAAGTTTTCTTTTAATTTGTTTTATGTACCTAATTGGAGCTGCGCTTTTATTTGTGAGTTCACGTTCCACTTGAACCTGAAAACTTTAGAATTCTTAAACAATTATCGCTGAGAAGCGATCTCTTCTAGGCAACCTCTGGATGGAGAGGAATGTAAATGCATGTAAGAACGGGTGCCAAAAATTCAAGAAGCTTAGTAAGAGTTGCCTAATCTATTATCTAATAAAAAATATACAATAAATAAACTAAACAATAATGTAATACATAATATTAAATACCTATAAAATAACAATATTATGTACGTTCTTAGATTATCATCATCATTTACTATACTTCACCCACTGCTAGATAGATAATAACGCGGTGGCGTGGTGGCGTGGTGGGTGAAAGCTCCTGAGACGCAAGTTGGAAGTTCGATTCTCACACCGGACCTAATGTTTGCATAATTTGCAGATATTTGCCTAAAGCTGTATGAAGCTTTGTCATAGATTTCTGTTCTTTTAGTGGAAAAAACAACTGTTTTATCCATAAACAGATGATGACACCTTTCTGCGCATGATACATGAAACCAGTGATTACGAAGACAAAAATTGTATGCTTACATGTCATTGTGTTTATTATGTGCATGTAAATAGTCAACTGATATTTCAAATGCATACTCGCGCCGGTACACAGAAAATAACAGTAGTCTTAGCACTAGTTTTGAAATGAATATTGAATACCTACAAAGAAATTAAAAAAAATATTAAGTACCTACCTTAATTAACTTTCATTGCTACCAATTTAATTGACGACCTCTGTGGCGCAGTGGGTGAAAGCCCGCTTGTGACGCAGATGGTTGCGGGTTCGATCCCCGCGGCGGGATAAATGTTTGTATGATCTGCAAATATTTATCTCGGGTCTGGGTGTTTCTTTGTATAATATGTAAGTATGTATTTACAAACAAAAAGTATATAAGTAGTACAGTACGGCCGGCGGATCTAGACCGGTGTTAAGTTCGTCGCAACGCTGCGCAGTAGTCACTTTTAGGGTCGAATAGGTGGTAAGACGCGGGGTAACCTGCGCACAGCGCAACTTCAGACCGGTCTAGATCCGCCGACCGTGCTGTATATCAGTTATCTGGTTCCCATAGTACAAGCTTTGCTTAGTTTGGGGCTAGATGATGCTGTGTGAAATGTCCAGCATTATTTATTTATTTATTGCTATGGGAAGCATAAAAGACTGATACATCTATTGCTGATTTTTATTCGACTGCAAAATTGATTTTCTGAAAGACTTTTTTCAAGTTCTCAATTCGAACCAATTTCGATGTTAAAGTAAGTAAGTTCGTATGAGTCAGTGGCCAACTCTGGTGACGGAGTTTTTAGGCCGCTTTAAGGCCTCCGTCATGGCTTAACGACTTAAATAGCCAGGACCGACAATTTAACATGCCCTCCGAAGCACGGAAGCGCTCAGATGAAAATGCCACTGGCGGTCACCCATCCACTTACAGACCGTTTCGAACGAAACGAAAAAATTTCGATGATTAGTTTTTTGTACGAAAAAACCAGTACCATAGAACCAAAGTACCAAAAATTTATATTTTTTTTTTGTTTTGGTTTTTATTGCAATCCACGGTATTATATAATTTTAAATACAAGTTTATAATAGCCTTATCCCCTCTATAATACCTACAGACTCGCTTCATAGCCGATGATGTCCGAAACTGTCGCAGAATTTTTGGTCACGACTAAATAATAAAATCTGCGACCTGTGTTGTTGGTAAATAGAATGCGTGTAGGTAGTGTGTTTAGACGTTCGAGTCACTGGTCCATTTCAATTAGGACGAGGCACACTTACCGGCTTTTATTATGTGGTAGGTAGGTATTATCAGACATTCTCTGCATCTAATTTTACAATTATCTTATTATTTGTTCTTGTAAGTTGAGTTTATTTTTTCTTTCTTTTTTTAGAACTAGTAATGCTTAGGTATGTATTTCACTTGTATAATGTAGTGGTGATTTGAATAAATGCTTTTTCTTTCTTTCTTTCTTACGTAGAGTTTTGAGACAGAAGTCCGGCTAAAAAATACTGCAAGGGCTTTGCTTTACTGTGTGCATGGTTTAAAATGGTGCATATAATACGACAATAGTCACTGAATTGAAACCTCCACTTTTATGACGTTGGTAAAAACGTATCAAAAGAATACAACTTTTAATATTCTTGGATAAAAAGTTAAACCTTAGACCTGTAAAGTGAGTTCGTATTGAATAATCGGTTAACTCTGGTGACAATCCCGTTCGTAATGAACTTATAGCCTTCCAATAGATTATTACCATAATCTTCATTGAGCAGAGCCTAACAAATCTACAAAATCTTGTTAAATTTACAAGTGATCTAGTCGGTAATTTATTAATTTATTTCAAGCCTTGCTTGATAGTTAAATGAGACATTTTACCCTTGATACTAGTAGACTTAGGGCCGATTTTTCAATCCTCAGATAAACAGTTAGATAGTACTTATTAGACAGATACCAAAATATTGCATTTTTCAATCGTCAGATAGGCTCTATCTGGTCATTATCTGCCCTATTTGACGAATAAATCTATCTGCCTCTTTGAGGGCCAGATAAACGTCTATTCAATGAATAGATAGGTTACAACTAGACGTTTAGTTTGAGGTTATTTCTTCTTTTCCAAAGTAATATCAAAATTATGGAAATTTTCGATACTGTTGACGATCAGGCAATTGAAGAAGAGGCTATAATGTATGAATATCTAAATACTGAAAGGAAACAAAGAGTAATCAGACCAAGGCCCGACCAGTTTGCTAATGTGGGATTCAAAAGAATTTCATTGCTGTTTCAGACTTATAAAAGAATCTGTACTATATTTGCTTCCCCTGATAAGTGATAAAATTAAGCAAGAAACACAAAGGTAAGTTCCAGCTAGTTTTTACAATAATTAATAGTGATCTAGGTATACTTCAGCCAAATTCGATGTGGAATTTTTGTAGGTACAAACGTAACCTAAAACATACATTTCTTTAAATATACATAAAATAATTCTTAAAAAATAATTAGGTAAAGTAACTCAATTTTGCATACCATACATTTTAAAATAAAGAGGTTATTTAAACGTCAAATAAACAAATGTCAAAACATTTGCTATCCTCTTCTAACACACATTACACTGTATGCGTGTTTCTCGCTCCCACAATATAACAGTTTGTTTGTTTACTACAAATTATTTAATTATAAGTTACCTACCTAAGTAAATTTTTTATGTTACAAGTGTAGCTATAAGACCACAGAATAGAGGGGATTCTTCTAACACAGGTTGTAAAACTTAAAAGAAGAATCCCAACCCAACAAGTTATTATAATGTAACTAAATAAACAGATTTTTGATTTTGATTTTGATTTTGAACAGTGAAGTTGGCAACTAAAATCCACAGACAACTATTCGCTTGCTATCTGGCCATTGAAAAATGCAACAACTTTATTTGTCCTTTTATCAGTCAAATAAACGAATTCGCTAGATAGTTATTTGTTCAGTTATTTGTTGTTATTGATTGAACAATCGGCCCTTAACCAACTAAAACAAAAATCACTGGCATCGTCCAAAGGCGCATCAAAAAGGATTTGGTCACAGGGGAAATTACCCCGGTCCACTCGGCCCACCCTGCTATAATATGTCCTTGTCTACGGAGGCTTTTACCTGTCGTCATGCCGTGACGGCTACGACAGGCTGCGGCGCTACGGTGCTACGACGCTACGTCGCTACGAAATAAGAAATAGCTTGCAGTCTCGACATGTAGTGCATTTTGATAAAACGAGTTTTATTTTAGTAGAATTATATTATGTTTTTCAGAACAAGAGTTGGAATGGTAAAATGGTCCGCTGGGATCACCAATAGTCTTAGAACTAATTTCACTCCTGTTCTTTCGCGACCAATACCGTGAAGAATCAGGGCAACAAACACGGTTTGGGGCCTATCATTCTTTTAGTGATCCATCTTAAAACTAAAAGTCAAGCTCCAGTGGGGAGCCAGTCAAAGAGAATGAGGCTCGTCAAAGTAAAAACTAACACTTCAACAAAGTACTTTGCCTGGCATCACACGCTACACTTGACTAACTTAAGTGGTACTAAATTTGTTTTTTTTATATTACCATTGATAATCGTGTAGAACTATGAATTATCGTGCTAACTTTATAGTAGAGATATTATTGAACCGATAAAGTACAATAATCTTAATTATAACGAGACACGTCCTAAACATTACTTTCACTGTTCACCCCGGGGTTATTCCCAATTCTATTGTAAACTGGAGCTAGTGTTGTTTTGTATAACGGAGTGTTCCTTCAAAGTATAGTTTGTGATGAGTGAGTTTTAGAGTCGAAGTTTTTATAATGTTCTTATTTATAAAAGGTAGGTACAAGAATCGGTATAATAGTGTTTAAAAACTTAGAATAAGTTTGCCTAAACACTAGGTTCTCGAAGTTATGAGCGTGTTGGTCGAATGGGGTTGTGCCTCGACTTTTAATCCGAAGGTCATGGGTTCAAATCCCGGCCGTGCATCAATGGATTTTTCGCTTCGTAAAGTTTAAATGCACTTTAACACAGCTCTTAACGGTGAAGGAAAACATCGTGAGGAAACCCGCAGCTTAGTCAGCTCCACACGTATGGACCAGGCTGATTAAGCTGAGAGGATGGTTTAGGTGCTGGGCAAGCCTATCCCATATATCCATCTCAAACTATGTCCCAGGCACTACAGCGTCCCGTTAAGTGTAGACATGGATTGCCTCCTGACCCTGTATAAATCTAATATAGATGTAAAGGCATAATTAGAGTTAGTGTCCAACTCTGGTGACGGAGTTTTTAGGCCGTCTAAAGGCCTCCTCCGTGGCTTAGCCCTTAATAGCTGGTACCGACAATTTAATGTGCCCTTCTAGTAAGCGCAGATGATGATGCCACTAGCGGTCGCCCATCGCTTTGTGACCAGCGACTCAACGTTGCTTCACTTCGACAATCTATTAAAAACTTGTTACATGAAAACTATAATTTATAATTTTAGTTTAGATATTGTAGAGTATAACCTCGCTGTATCTAGGTAACAAATCGCCAAAGGTCGTGGGTTCAAATCCCAGGGGCTTGTAAAATACAGCGTCTGACCCGAACGTCCCGCTTGGGGCAGAATTTTATGAGATGGACACAATTATTAGTTCGGGCCCAACAAAAGAAAGGTTTTGTTTTAAATATTTTTTGTTGGGACGATAACTGGGACTGTAAAAATCAGTTATCATGCAATTCTTGGATAAAAAGTAAGTTCGCACGAGTTAGTCACCACTTTTTCGGACGGTAGGCCTTAATTCTTGGATAAATGTTATTGGGAAGATTAATCAGTTAGATTCTTAAAATTAATCTCAAAAATTGTGTACCTATGCGGGAGATGAACTCACGACCTCGCTAATCCTTGAATAGCTGAGCATTGAGAATAATGATCTTTACTAGCTTGAACGTTGTCAGAAATAATAACTATAAAAGAAGTGTCCTAGATGAGAATCAAACCCTGAACTTGTGCAGTTTCTACAAAAAACCAACTGAATACGGCACTCAAAGCTCCGATAAAAACAATACAATTCAAATTCATATTTTTCTTTATATTTTCTTTTTCAATGAGAAATCTGAATTTATCAAGTAACGCCGACTTGACGTCTGATCTAATAAAGCTCCAATCAAATTCACATCTGAACGGATAAGCTTATTGAAAAACAAAATAGCTTTTCATAACAATTGATAAACTTCCACACTTGAAGCGATCTGATAAACCTTTATTATCTTCTCAATTATCTGTAGGTACAGTCGACTCAACAAATGTGTTTGATGTCTACAAAAACATTGTGTTTTGAATGGATGAACAGTTGACGAGTGATAGGAGTGAATGGAGGAAGAATACATGCTGTGCCGACCCCACTTTAGCGTTGGATAAGGGAAAGGGAATGATGATGATAATGTCTACGTTTTGGTGCAATAAATAATAATCTTCTAAGCTTAGTAGAGAACAGCATAAACAATAAACTAACTTCTGCCAGCAGATTCGCGTACGTTGTGTCAAAATTATAAGTAGCATAAGTGCTATTATATGCATTCAAAGTCGTGGTTGAAACACAAACAAACAAACGTCCGAACATACAAACTTTCAGAGTACTTTACTAGTTCTTTCGAACCAGTGTGGTGAAAGAATTGTAAGTGCGCCTCAGTGAGGAAATATTGTTGTGTGTCAGGGTCGTAGCAAGTGAATCTGAATGAGTTCCCTTTGTATTTAAAACGTTATTTATAGTATTTCTAAAAGCACAAACAACTTTGGAGCAAAATATTTCGCCGCACTGATAAAATTCCTAGATTAGGTGTCACTACGCGAGGGTCAAAAGTTTGCTTCGCCCGGGGGCATGTAGACGTCATAAACATGGCACATGAGTGGGCTGTAGCCTTATCGTGGACATGCCCAAGCTCTATTATTTTATTGTGATTTAGTTAAAAGAAATCTTAAGCTGATACGAAATGGACTTCAAGGCTAATAAAGAAAATCAAAAATACCCAAAGGCTCATTGCACATTGAATTGGGAAGCGACGCGTCAACTCGTTTTATAGCAAGCCATTATAAACCTTATGAACAAGATATGTACCTAAACGCTTGTAGAATTAACGAGATCTGGCGAAGCCATCTAGCGGGAGGCGCTGGCTCGAGCGGTTTATTCTAAAAACCTTTCTATATCTTGTACCATTATTCATAAGGTTTATAAAGTCTTGCTATAAAACTAATTGACGCGCGCTTGGCAATTCAATGTGGCTTGAGCCTAAAGAAATAATTCATAAGCACTTACAATAATTACTTATTTATATAATAAATAAAATTTGGCATGTTACAAATTGCCTAATAGGTACTACTAGACGAAAAAATATAGAAATACTTTCACTGTTATGATTCACTAAAGCATTTAAATAAACTTGACTTTTTCCAGCAAATCTAGCGCACAAGGTGAGACGAGGTGAAAATGTTATTTATTTATCAAAGCACTTAAATCTATGCATTAATGGTTCAACTTAATACGATTTGAAAGTATTTGCAATTGGCACAAATTATTTTTGTACATAATTCATGAGATATCTAATGTTTAAATCGTTTAGTGCTGTGAGCATCTGAACTTTAGCTTTAGCTTAGCCTCGTACCAGAAGACGCTGTTTTTAGGTTTTTATTAGTCTTTTTTAGTATAAACTTTTTCCTTACTAGACACAGCAGGCAGTACAGCAGGCAAACATTTTCCTAACGGAAGATCAAAAATGAGCTGAGATCAGAAATTGGGCTGAGAACAGCCCGATTGCCGAATATTTTTATGTCTGTTTTTGTTAATTTCTGTATGTGTGCTTTTTTTCTTTTTCTCTGCTTTTTTTTCTATACAATAAATGTATTTGTATTTATTTATTTGTAAATGGGACTATCGCCGCGTTTCCATACTATATTTTCCTTCACCGCTTGTTAATGCGAGTATTTTGATGCACGCCTGGGATTCGAACGTCAATGCAGCACGGCTTGTTTTCATTGAAAACATACAGTACGGTAAGCGGTAGATTCTTCTTTGATCTAAATCATTTAAGAATGCCTCTCAAGATTTTATTATTACGTTTAATACCATCTTCTAGTAGAAGAAAAAGCTAGGTTATAAATTAGATCGATTACGCGCGCTTGTACAACCTTTGGGGTAATAAAAAACTCTTACGAGTGGATTTTTTGGAGCCACTTAAGTTTTTCTTCTAGAAATTGAGTACGCACACGTACAGATGGTACACTATCAACTGTCATGGTCTGTGACGCTCAGAGTTGTTCAAACCAATCACAGCCACAAAGAAGAAGCGTAGTGTAGTGACCTCTCTATTTCTAAAATAGAGGGATAGAATGATAGAATCAAGTGAAATTGAGTTTGAGAGCGTTTTCACAATATCCGATCCAATATCGGTAGCGGACGCCTATACGTTAGAGGGGGCAATTAAAATGTATATCGGATCGGATAATGTGAAGGATCTCTGAGGAAGTTCAGACGATTTCGAGTTTTATCGTAGTTATAGAAAAGATGTTTTTGCTTAAACTTTTTACCGTAGAGATATGTAGATAGGTGTTATGATCAAATAGTAACGAGAGTCCATAGGCACTTCAAAGTCCCAAGATCTTCGACTTTGATAAAATAAACAATTACGTAAACGGTCTCGGTAATAAATCAAACATTATTATATTCAGACCATTATTAATACAGATTCATTTTATACAGGCGAACCATTTGACGAAAGGATCAATTTAATTTACGTGTTGTGGAGCACGCAGCACCCTGCGGGTGTTTTATCAATCTTTTAAATCTCCATTTACAAATTCAGAGCACGGATCTTATTTTTTCTCAATGTCACTTCGTAGGTCGTCGCTGCAAAGTTCATACAGGTAGACTAATCCAATCATCCAAGTTAGGTTTGCTCAGCAAGCGTGCATCAAAATACGCTTGCATTTTGTGTAAAAGCTTGACTCAACTACTTTAGCAGTGTTGTGTTTTCTGATACCTAATTAAGTGCTTCAAAGTATCGGTGTATTTCTTACGGTACTATATAAACGAAGCCGTGAGCGAAAGCTACTCTGTTTCAAGTTGACAAATAATTGTACTTAAAATTCAACAAGCGCAAGATCGCGGTGGATGGCACAAACTTAGGGAGGCCTATACCCAGCAGTGGGCGAAGTCAGGCCGTGGGTGATGATGATGATAAAAATTCAACAAATCAACAACTAGCAGCTGTTTGGGGAATGGATGCAAACTAACCCGTAGAGGTAGATATCATGGGCATAGAGTTAGGTATGGACCTGTAGGAGACAGTATTAACTATCAACTAGTTAGTGGGGCAACGAGCGTTTTTTCGTGATCCCATTAATGGGACCACGAGGGAAAAAAAAGATAGAAGCTTGGTGGAAAGAATGATGTGGCGCATCGGCTGCCGCTGCTACGGCACACTACGCTCGCTCGCCCCGCGCGTAGTTTTTTACTGTCGCGAAGTGTGAGAAGATCGCTGTCATGTCGTATAAAGAAGTAAAGGAATCCGCATTGGAAAGGGAGAGGTGGAGGAAGTTGCATCATTGCACCGACAAGAGCTGAGCTCTTAAGTTTGATGATGAACATAACCTAACCAACTGACTTTGATTAAGATATTATCTTCTTCCATAACCGCACATACTCATGGGACTACGAGAAACAGATCTTCATCGAGGTCCCATTAAAGGGACCATGAGAAAACAGCTGGGGCGACTCAGTCATCAGAGTTCTATGAAGCACTAAAACTTGTACTGTGTCTGACCAGTTCAAGAAGCAACAGTTTGTTATGTGCCTACTATGTTTGTGATGATATACATACCAAAAATAAGAAAGCTTATTATTAAAAAATACAACGATAAAATAACGTCTTTATTTATTTCTGAAATTTCATTTTTTTTACTTTGTTTTGTGACGTTGATCACCAGCTAAATTTTAAGCGTTTTTACTTCTTTGGTTTTGTTTGGAAATTAGGATAATTTTAAAAGTTCCAAGTAAAAACCACTTGTATGTTTTTCGCGATAGAAATCAGCATCACGTGTTTAAGACTTGACAACAACCACACCTTGTGAGCCGTCAAGAGCAGAAGAGTTCTTGCTGCGCAGGGATTTCTTTGATGGTGTCTTTGCTGCTGTAAAAAATAAGAGACTTAAAAAAACATCAGCATATGGCTAGGAGCGGTATTTACTTGGTGCGAAGCTGTTGTGTCTGGAACAAGCAATTAATGAAAATTATTTGAGTGCAAGTAGAGCATTCCTTTTGTCACTAAATTATTGTTTTTATTCGATTTAGCCCCTCGCAGACTGCAGACTTTCTATCGGCCGATAGATGAGACGGAATATACTTCGGCTCGTAATGAGTATGGAGAAGTATAGCTAATCAACTTAGCTAAACAAATCATCATACCGGTATGTTCCGATACCCCGCACACGTTAGAAGCGGGTACTTCAGTAAGGGTGGTCAGTATCTCAGCAGGTGGTACCGGCACCGGTTCCGCGCACGTGTTCAGCACAGACGCATGGCATGTTGGTGGGCAGGCTGGCCGTTCATGTTCGGACATTAACAACTGCTCTTGTGCTACCATCTCCGCCAGCTGGACTCGGCGATGCTCCACTGCAAAAAAAATGCTGGACATTTCACAGAGCATGATCTGTACTTAAAGTAAGCAGAGCTTGGGTTACCCCCCTCGCAGACTACAGACTACAGAAATTATGTAGTCTGCCAGGGGTCTAATGGTACCATACCAATCACTATATAATACTTTCTACTGTTTTTTTCAATACATAGGTGCATAGAAAATACCCAGACCCGAGACAAATATTGCAGATTATACAAACATTTCTCCCGTGGCGAGGATCGGACCCGCTACCTTCTTTTTTACAGGCCGACCTTCGCTCACTGCGCTTTATAGGTACATATTATTATCAAGATTAGTTTTATATTTAGTGATTACAGTCTATAAGCTAAGTCAAGGTAACATACGTACTGAATTGGTGCCAAGCCGTCTCGATCTTATCCTCGAAGATAGTGCCCACCAGGAGGAACATGATGATGGCCAGGACCACAGGGCCCAGGTACCACCATTCCATAGGAATTGATGGGGTTCACTTTTATTGCATTGTTGTTTTGTAATCCATGGCGGGATTTCATGAATGGACGTTTGATGACAGCAAACTTTTCTCAATGACAGTTATGACAATTGTCGGTGATAAAAAGTTTTGAATCGCCGCAAAAAGGTCAAAGTTTATAAAGGTTGTAGAATTGTCCTTGAAAAGGATTTGATCCAAAGAACCAAAAAGTTTCTCATTTTATGGAATGGTTGATCGCGTTTTTACTTATAGCTTTTTTATTTCCATTTTCACACTTGAAAAATGTTACATAAGTAATAAGTATTAACGTAAAATTATTATTGTACATTTCCTAGAGTTTAGAGCTCTTAACGACAAAACACTGCACACGACACTACATACATGTAAACATGCTTGTCTTAAAATAGAGCCATGCTGAGATTGCACCTGCCATACACAGAACTATATAGTTTTGTGCTGCCCTAGCTAGCTACCTTACCCATAAAACCAAAACCAATAGAATTCCTTTCATCAAATACTAAGTAGCTCCTGAAAGATATTCAATTTCTACTGAAAAGGATTCTCAATTCTGAGATTATTTTTATTCATCGATTTGGAGTCCGTATTGACCCGGATCTTGAAGCTTAGCAGCGAGTGAAATATCCGCTCCTGGGGTTGTGCTCTATGTAAATGGAAGAAAGTGATTATAAGGATTTATATATTGAGAAAGGTGTCTACAAGAATATTCTTACTTGTTTTATTTACTATTATTTTATAGGTATTTGTAGTATCTAGGTATGTATTATATTTTTATTTAGTTTATTTATTACATATTCATCTATATATATACACCGCTATTTTGTAATTACCAAAAAAATTTTAAACATGATCTCGGTGTCTGTTACTGATCACATTTATGTAGTTAAAATTCAAAAAAAGAGGAAAAAAAATTTTAACCTCAAAAGGAGACGAGACGAGTCAGACATGGATTTATGATAGCTGCTGCGGTTTTACTGACTGGTGATGATACGAGAATATAGTTCGAATGAGAGTCTGTACACGATTGTTGTCTATAGAACTTATTTGTACAGTTTTCATAAAATTTTGTTCGGTTTTGGTCGACTACAATCCTCGATAACTTTGTGATAGTTAAATAAAAAAAAGTTCTGGCCATGCCATTATCATTTTCTGCATCTGCTGCAACTGTCCTTAAATTTTTTTTGGTAGTCATAAAATAGCGGTGTATATATATTATTAGCTAATAGATTAGGCAACTCTTAAGATCCTTTAATTTTTTGCACCCGATCAATCTTCCATGCATTTACACTCCTCTCAATCCAAAGGTTGCCTGGAAGAGATCGCTTCTCAGCGATAAGGCCGCCCATTGTGCATTGTATTATGGTTCTCTTTTCCACTGTTTTTTGTAGTTATAAGGTGTGCATTGTACAATAAAGTATTTTCATTCATTCATTCTTTAAAAAGGGCTAGAGAAATTACTTAGTATTTGGATGTCAATTCTTCTTCTTCTTATCGTGTCGGTGCCTACTCATTTAAATAAATTTTGAATAATAGGTGGCCACCTCAGCTGCGCTATCTGTGGCTGCGTTGAGGTCATCCTGTGTGCAGGTGTTAGGGCACAAGGGGCACACCAGTAGGTGCAGCATGGATTGTTCTGGAGCACCGCATGCACACTGTACCAAGCCGGGGTCTCTGAACCCCCATGCACACATGTTCGCTCTGCAGCGGCCAACTTGGGTGCGAAGTCGATTTAAAGAGTATTTGGATGTCAATTGTAAGTAAAAATTGAAATGCAGGCTGCTTAGATCATTTAGTTAGACGGTATGAGTAATTTTCCCTCTGCCAAAATGTACATGATTCCGAATCATGTGCGTCTTGTAATATTACGTACGTAATATTACGAGAGGTTAGAAAGAGTGAGATGAGAGGTTAGAATGGTTGCAAGAGTGTGCGTGTGTTTGTCAGTTTTTATGCATGAGTGTGTGTAAAATGCGTTCGTGTGCTACCTCGTCCCCCGCAAAAATCGGCAGAAATTTTTGTAAAAGGAATTCCGTCAATAGCGAGTCCTTACTTTTTTTGTCTGAGGTATAAAATCGCATTGATCTCTTTTTGATAAAAAAAGTTTTTGAATGCACGGTAGCTGATGTGGTCAGTCGAGAAAAAAACTGAAAATGGAGCCTGAAGCCGGATTGAATTTGTTTGTTTGACTTTTATGAAAAAAATACCTGAAATGAAGATGATTTCAAACAAGGCATACCTACCTGTACCTACAAGAAGAGTTCCTACTTTAAGCTTACCTACTTTAGAATCAGGTTAATTTGAAAGCTCTCCAGTTTTAAACAGCTAAACACTTTTAATAAAACTAGCTCTTAATTATTCGCGCTACAAACATTGCAAATTCAACTTTAATGTAGTGCCGTAAAGCTTTTATTCTTAAAGCGTGTGCTGAATTTAGTCTACATCTAATTTTTATAAAAACTTTAAAAAGCTTTTGAAAACTTTAAAGAAAGTCTTGGCAGAGTATGTACCACCTAAGTGCTGTAATACACATAAATATTACATTACATCTGTACTATTTTCTCTTATTGAACTAAATTAAAAATACTGAAACTTCATAAATTCCAGGCATCTAAGTAAAAGAATCTCACACCTAGAAAAGATAGATAGATAGATAGAAAATACTTTATTGCACACCACATAATAAAAATAAACGAAAATGGAAAACTAAACAAAAAACACAATGACATACAATCGGCGGTCTTATCGCTAAATAGCGATCTCTACCAAAAACCAAATACCAAATAGACCAAATAGCGATTTAAAAGTATCAAAATATCTCTTTTAAGTTTATAAAAGTAGGTAAGTATTGAAATCATTATTTATTACAGCTTGCTCCATAAAATTGGTATGTAAAACCAGAAACGACTTGTCGATGGTGATGATGAATAGAGAGTGGCTAGCAATTACGATTTTTAGACTTATAGACCTAAAAAAAATTCGTTTCTCCTACGTTTATGATTAGACTAATAAGTTACTATGTGGAATAATGATTATTATACAATTCACCAAAGAGAGACTGGTAGAGATCGCTTTTTATCGATAAGACCGCCGATTGTATATCATAGTTAAGTTTTTTTTTAGTTTTATATGTTTGTTGTACCGAGTGGCGCCCCGACCCAGCGAGAAGGCGACGCGGCAGACCAAAACGGAGATGGCGAGACGAGCTGCAGCAGTTTTTGGTGGAATGGAGGGATGTTGCTGATGACCGGGATGTCTGGAGGGAGTGGGGGGAGGCCTTTGTCCAGCAGTGGGACACTGATAGCTGAAATAATATTATTTTTGTTTTACTTTTTATGCGGTGTGCAATAAAGTATTTTCTTTTCTTTCTATCAAAGAGAGGAAATACTCTATACAGGGTGTAAAAAGACAACTTCCGAAAACTGAGGGGTTGCAATCAGACCATGATTCTTAACATATAAAGCGAAAAAAAACGCAAAAAATATTTTGACTTAGCTTAGTCATTTTATGTTATTTTCGGTTATTTACTACTAGTACAACATAATAATACCATACCTTCCTAATAATTTCATTTAAAAAACAAAAAAACAGTTAAAACTCAAAATCCAGCAATCTACGTTAAACAAAGCGCTCAGAACATACGCAAACAGCACTCTTCAAACGCTGTTTTCTCCGGATATATTGATTTTTTCGGAAAATCCTTTTGGATTTGGTTGTGTGTTGGGATGCTGTACCTACCCCTTTCGATTTCGGCAGACGTCTTTTTACACCCTGTAGATCTGGAATAATTCATCCTTGCAATTCACGATAAAAGTGAAATAGGCAATAATCTGTCCATCCCTATCTAGAAGTAATAAAACAGTGCTACGCTTCGAACTAGGTGAACTATCGTCCGTATCGGCGCGCCATAAAAACCGCGACTCCCGCAAAAAACCGACAATATTGTATAACACCCGGCTTTCAATGACTGACACAATCGTTTGGGCCCTCCGTAATTTTCCTGCCATGTTTTATCTACGGTGAGAACAATGGCAACTCATTTTGGGGGCACAATGAATTTCATTTCGGACGCAATCCGCCAAAATACGCCCCGCCATTAAAATCCTTTAGGGTAAACGCCGATCGGCGTGAGACGAGCGTTAGGCTTATGGGTTTATCGTGGAGCTTGAACATTTTCCTGGCTGCGATTTTCTGATTCAATTTGAGTTACGTATTAATTTAACGGAATTTATCGCGTACCTTATTTTATTGTAATGATGTATTATATATTTATTGTAATTATAGTGATCGCGAAAGTTTAAGAAAGTCAATTTGAGTTGTCTTTCAACACAATCAATCGTGACCTAGGTTTACATAATTATTATTTTTAAACCGGGTATTTATCACGTACCTATTGTTATTATTTCTTTTTTCCGACGTTTCGGACGCATTGCAGCGCCCGTGGTCACGGATGAACTGACCACGGGCGCTGCAATGCGTCCGAAACGTCGGAAAAAAGAAATAATAACAATAGGTACGTGATAAATACCCGGTTTAAAAATAATAATTATGTCACCAAATCACGAAAGTTTAAAAAGTTTAGGTTTACATACTTTGCATTCTAACTAACATGCAAAGAGTACGCATATGCTTACTACTAACATGTCATATACATTAGCCAGTAATTTATTAAGCCATGATGGACATTTTTAGATGACCTAAAACTTCGTCATCAAGCATGCGTTGTCGTACTGGCACTAAAACTCAAACTGTGTTCGTACATTAAAATGTCGTTTAATTTTTAACGACGTGAATCTTTTATTTTCCACACTGAGTAATGACAGATGCTGGATTTTATAGCCTCAAGCAGAATATAAAATACTACAAATAAAATGGACACTCTCACTCCGCAACAATTTTGCGAACGATTGCGTTATTTCGTACATAGGTCGCGTTGCACACTGATGATATTGTATAGTGTCAGTCTAAGTAGGTTTACTAGGAGTTTGGATGATGTTGTTGTTGCGTGTCCGGAGTGTATCTCAAGCATCGTGCCACTGTAGTGGGCGTCGACATTAACTCCAAATGGCGGGCTTTGTTGCGAAATTCGCGGTAAAACTAGCCGTTATCATAACGCAGATATTGTTCTTTATAAATACATGCATTAGTGTGGAATCTAGACAATTAGCTGGTCGTTGGCACGTTTAGTTGGATTGGACCCTGTCCTAATGGGGAATGCGACAATTGTTTTAAATAGGTTTCTTGTTTGCGCTTAAAATGTATTAGCAAAGATGTAGTGTGTAAGCTGGTTAGAATGCTGTTCTTCTATTCTTCCTCAATTGTATTTCCCTCACATCAATTCCAAAAGGAACCATGCTAAATCTATGGATTCCAAGCATTGGACTGTTTCTTGTCAGCGAAGTAATATCCCTCAGATTAACTATTAATATCTATAGAAATGATTTCAAAGTCAAAGTCACATCAGATCCTGTTGAATTACTTCAATTAACAGTCTTAAAAGGGGGTTGTTTTTCGCCATTTTAGGAAGAAGCACTGCTCTGCTATTTTATTTTCTTTTTCTTGTGTTTTACTAAGTTTTATTATGTAATTTCGGTGGCATTTTACTAATGAAGCCTTGGATTTGAAACAGGATCTGGAAAATGGAATGGGGGAGTATTGAAGCAGATTTCTCATTTGACGAAAAATTTCCGTTAGTTTGAAGAAAACAAGCCGCCATGTTTTGTTCAAACCATCGACATGACTTGACTGACTGACATGACGTTCAATGCTAAATCCATGGACATGACTATAAATCAATATTTAAAACTTGACATTGGCAGAATTACACCTAGTTGTGTAGATTGCCACTAAATAAAAAAGAAGAAGAAGTAGTCATAAAAGCTTTGTGTTTCTGATTCTTATCATATTTTTCTGTGTCATAAAAATCTACGTGTATCTTTTTACATTTACTCGACTGTCCGCAACCTTTGAAACATTTCTTCCGTTGCAAAGACCGTGCGGAAAAATAAAGTTCAGCTACATGACGTTCACAGAGCATGGGTTAACTCTAGCCTAAGATAATCCAGTGTCTATCACTCGCCGAAATCCCGCACGGTATTTGAGGCCACAAAGCTTTGGAACCCTTAGCACCAGCATATCACACTATGTCACTTAGGATACTAGCTTCTCCGCAAAGCTTCACCTGGATTTGTCAAATGTAAACAAGCATGATTCTACAAGTATACTATGGGGGGGGGGGTCACTACACTAATACTAGACTTTATTGCACAAAACACAAGATTTTACTATGAGACATGTACGATTTTGGGGGGTGAGACATGTACCCTGTGACCTCCCCCCTCGGACCGCGCCTGTATACTACTATAGGACTTGAAGTTGGATCACAATCTTTATATTTACTTTTGCACTTTTTTTGTTTAATTTTTGTACTTTTTTTTTAAGTTTAGATCCGTTACCGACACCTCGTTCAAGTTTTCACTTCTGTCGGCACTCGCGGCGAGCCGCTGTTTTTTTCTATTTACATGTAACTATTGGTTGTAGTTGGAGTCACCTGGAAGGTGGCGCTGAATATATGATCCAGATTTACTTTCATATTAGTCCCTCTTTTTAGCAGGACTCTTTGACGTGTCCACAAAGTCCTGTGGAATTTAAAAGTACTAAACAAAACGCTATTCAATTTATCATCTAAAGTAGATAGTAGTGCGACTTCAAAAACACTTCTGTCGCGAACTCTTTAAGTGATTAGTTCACGCCTTCGATTCAATAACACGAAGACTAGTGCTCTGATGATAAACTAACCCGTGGACCGGAAGTGAACTTGTCCCGCCAAGAATCAATCCGGAAACGGGCGATTAGCTGGCGTAGTGCCAAATTGCTGGTGTAGCATGGCTTATAATGCCCGCTTCGGAACCAATTAAAGTTTGCTAAGTATTATAGAGATACGTTGCGCAATATTGATATGATCGCCAGATGCCGCCTTTGGCGCCCTGTTACATCGTTTCAGTCATCATATGCATATCATATATTTCCTTACACATAGATCATCACATAGATTGATTTTACCAATTATTTACAAATTCGAAAGTTAGACGGACGAATGTGTGTGAGCATCAAATTGAAACCTTTGAAATAGCATAAATAGAATAGAATAGAATAGAAAAACACTTTATTGTACACAAAAGAAACACATGACAGGAAATACACAAAGACAAGTAAGTAGGTACAATGGGCGGCCTTATCGCTAAAAGCGATCTCTTCCAGACAACCTTTGGATGGACTGGAAAAGTACGACAGAATAACGGCGATGTACAAAAAGTGTAAAAATAGAAAAAACAATAACAATAGAAACACCCTAAAAGAATAATTATGAGTAAGTATAGATACTTTTAATAAATAATGAGATTATAGTACTTACGCATACATATTATATATTACATGTAAATATATACATACATATAAATAAACCACAACATACAAAATAAGGACACGGTCATGTCAGCATTGTACTGACGAGGACAAAAAGTGTTCATGGACTTTAGATTTAAAAATTTTAAGGGATTTTGATGAACGAATGGAAGACGGCAGTGAGTTCCAAAGAGATACCGCTTGTACCGTAAAGGACTCGCCATACATGGCGGTAGTATGTACAGGGGTAGCCAGCTGCAGAGTATCAGAAGATCGCAAATTACGATCATTTGCCTGATGCAGGTACTCAAAACGCTCTTTAAGATAGGGAGGAGAGGAAGAAAGAAAAAGAATGTTATAAAGAAGGGCCAAGATATGAGCATTCCGGCGCAGACGAATGGGAAGCCACTTGAGCTTTGCACGGAATTCAGACACGTGGTCAAACTTACGTAGGCCAAATATAAACCTGATGCAAAGGTTTTGAAGGCGCTCAAGTTTATTGAGCTGTACTTCTGTAAGATCCAGATAGCTGGCATCGGCATAGTCTAGTATGGGAAGGAGAAGAGATTGAGCCAGCGTAACCTTGGTAGCGGTTGGCAGAAAATTACGTAGTCTCCGAAGAGACGCTGATGATGCAAACATTTTGCGACTAATTTCACTGACCCAAGGATCCCAGGAGAGTTTGGAGTCCATAATGATGCCCAAGTTTTTAACTGAATGACTAATTGGCACTCGAGTTCCATCAAAAACAATAGGAGGTAGAAATGAAAAATCTAATTTAGCAATTTGTCTCGAGCTACCAATTATAATGGCCTGTGTTTTATTGGGATTAATCTTAAGTCCGAATGATTTACTCCAGTCGCAAATCTGAACCAAGTCAGAGTTTAGGAGGCTTATGGCACCATCAATGTTATCCGGTGTAGTTTGACAGTTATGCCACATGTTGTCTCGTCTTCGATGATGATGATGATAGAACACTTTGTAGTCCGGCCGATTCACTCTCTGACGTCTACATTAGTTTAATAAAACAAAAAACGGAACGCATTCTGCTTCCGTGGCGCCCTCTCCTGGAACTAACTTCATTCGGTTTTTTGTACTCGAACGGCGTCTCACACAAAAAATTTAAAAAATTGTTCCAAAGCGTAATAAAGTGTTTAGTGAGTGGTTATGAATAACAAAAGGAAAAATGGAGATAAGGAGCATTTGCTCAGGAAGATTAGAAAGTTGGAGAAAAAGATACAAAAACTTGTATCGGACGATGAAGGTAAAAGTCGTTGAATGACGCCATCTTTTCAAACTGCAAAGTGAAAAAATACTTTCATTTGATATGTAAGGCAGGTATTTCTTACCAGTAACCTGGAATGGTACAATACAATAACGATCTAGGGCCGTCCTGCGGGGGCGTACGTGATCAATCATGACTTTCATATCGGCAAACCTTTTGGGTTTTGCACCGAAAGTTCAAGATGTTATTGTTCCCAACGTACCTCTTTGGTTTTACAACCAAACAAAATGATCGAGGGCCGTCCTGCGGGGGCGTACAAAGATCTAAACAAACAAAACGATCTAGGGCCGTCCTGCGGGGGCGTACATGATCGATTAATGTAACTTTTATCGGCAAACCTACAGGGTTCTGCACCAAAAGTTACTCATTCATACCTAGAAAGTGTTTGCAGCGAGATTAATACAGAAGAGGAGTGCGAGGCTTTGCCTCTATCAACACCTCCATGTGAATTAGAGGAGGAACTAGAGGAATCACTCCCTATAGATGACCCTCTAGATGAATCAATATTAGAAATATTAGGGGCCGTAGAAACAAAGCAAAAAGGCACCAATCTTCATAAAGAGATTGTTAGCCGATGGATTGAGGTGATTGAAAATGGTCTTAAGAAAGAAGAGAAAGATGAAATTATAAAGACCCACCTACCATTTGAAAACTGTCCCCAGATGTGCACTCCAAAGTTAAATCCAGAAGTGAAAGCTGCTCTTCCGGAAGCTGCAAGAAAACGAGATCAAATAATTGAGACCCGACAGAAACAAGTTTCAACGGTCCTATCCTGCCTAGGCATGGCCTTGCAGGGCTGCATAAATGGAGCTGATCACAAAGAGATCTTAGAAAAGATAATGAATGCATCAAAGTTATTGTGTGATACCTTACACTTAGATTCCAAAGGTCGTAGATCTTTGATACTGTTTTGTATAAACAAGGACATGAAAGAGTCACTGCTGCAGACAAAACCACAGGAGTACCTGTTTGGTAAGGACCTTTCAGAGCAGATCAAAACAGCAAAGTCTGTTCAAAAGTCAGTTCAAGACCTGAAGGTTCCTCAAAAGAAGCCCAACGTTGTGATCCGCAATGTGCATACTCCAGTGAAGACCAATGCACGAGCTTTAAACTGGCGGGGCCCTCCTCGTCAAGGTGTGAGAACACAGAAACCAGGGGGGCCATCCTACAGAGGCAGAGCACAGACGAGGAAGAAGGAGGAAGGACATCACGAGCGTCAACCACATCGCAACACCAGGAGATAATCGAGGTAGGCAGATTGCAACTCTTCTATGACAGCTGGAAACTTATAACAGATGATTGCACAATTCTTGAATGGGTAAAAGGTTATAAAATTCCTTTGGACAGGATACCTTTTCAATCATCTATTCCTCAAAATAGTAATTTCTCTGATCCTGAACTTTGCCAGATTAGATTAGAAATTACTAAATTACTAAAGAAACAGGCTATTGAAATATGTCAACCTGAAGAAGATCAGTTTTGTTCTTCAATTTTCCTTGTTAAAAAGCCTAATGGTACTTACAGGTTTATACTGAACCTCAAAAAATTGAACAAGTTCATTGATACTAGTCATTTCAAATTAGAAGACTACAGGACAGCTTGCAAACTTATACAACAGAATGATTTCTTAATATCCTTAGATCTTAAAGATGCATATTATATGATAAATATACATTCAGATAGTAAAAGATACCTTAGGTTCTTTTTTGAAGGAAAATATTTCCAATTTCGAGTGCTAGCCTTTGGTTTAAATACAGCACCTCTAACCTTCACAAAAATTATGAAACCTGTGGTAGCTCACCTGAGGAAACAAGGATTTGTCTCAGTTCTATACCTCGATGATTTTCTTTGCATAGGCAACTCTTCCATTGAATGTAAAGAAAATATGAATGCAACCATTCAATTACTTTCAAAATTAGGTTTTTTAATAAATAAAGATAAATGCAACTTTGTACCTTCACAAACTTGTAAGTTTTTAGGGTTCATATTTAATTCTATCAATATGACCATCAGTATATCCAAAGAAAAGAGACAGAAATGCTACCAACTGGTGATAGATTTATTAGATAAAAAGAAAGTACAAATCAGAACTCTGGCCCAGACAGTAGGTACTCTAATATCTGTCTGCCCGGCCATAAAGTATGGAATCCTTTACACCAAAAATCTTGAAAGATTAAAGTTCTTAGCTCTTAAATATAATAATGATAATTATAATTTATACACAACATTAAATAATGACTGTATAAAAGATCTCAAATGGTGGTTAAGGAATATAAAAACATCTTGTTCTCCTATTAGAAAGAACCATTATGAAATGGAAATCTTTACAGATGCTTCATCCAAGGGGTGGGGAGTGTCTTGTGGATCAGAAACAGCTGCAGGTTTATGGACAAAGGAGGAAGCAAAGCTTCACATAAATTCTTTAGAGTTATTAGCAGCTTTCTTTGGCTTAAGATGTTTTGTAAAAGATGTAAATAACTGCAACATTCTGTTACATATTGATAACACCACGGCCATATCATACATCAATAGACTAGGAGGTGTTCAATACCCTCACCTACACAACATTGCAAAACAGATCTGGCAATGGTGTGAAGAGAAAAATATTTGGATATTTGCTACTTATATTAACACAAAAGATAATGTTATAGCAGATTTTGAATCTAGGAAAGAGTTAGGTCATACAGAGTGGGCACTAGGAAATAGTTATTTCGAACAAATTGTTTCAATTTTTGGAAAACCATCCATAGATCTATTTGCTTCCAGAACTAACTCAAAATGTCAGGTCTATGTAGCTTGGCATCCAGATCCTTTTGCACTGACAGTAGATGCATTTACTATAAATTGGTCAGAATATTTTTACTATGCTTTTCCGCCTTTCTCAATGATTTTAAAAACATTAGAAAAAATAATTAGTGACAAATCTGAAGGTATTGTGATTGTACCTGTATGGACAACACAACCATGGTTTCCTTTGTATAAAAAACTCTTAAGAAGTAAGCCTATCGTTTTTGAGCCTAATGAAAAACTGCTAACTTTACATAATTCCAGAATGTCACATCCTCTTCACCGGAGCCTGTCATTAATGGCAGGAATATTATCAGGCAAGCCTTCCTGAGTTCTGGAATTAATGACCAAGCGGCAGAGGTCATGCTCTCCTCAATTTCTAGTAATACATTAAAACAATATTTACCAAGCATTGTTGGATGGGCGAAATATTGTCATTCTAAAAAACTAGCCCTAACTCAGCCCAACATTTCTGACATTATAATTTATTTAACAAGTAAGTTCCATGAAGGTCTCTCTTATGGTAGCTTAAATTCTCTACGCTCAGCTTTATCCCTGATCATACCTAATTTAGGAGATAATGAAAAAATAAAAAGATTGTTTAGAGGTTTTTTCAAATTGAGACCTTCTACTCCAAAATATAACCATACTTGGGATGTTTCAATTGTTCTGAATTTTATAGAAAATAATTTAAAAGATAATCTTAATTTAGAAATAAATACTAAGAAGACTGCCATGTTACTTGCCCTGGCCACAGGTCAGAGAGCTCAAACGATTTCATTGATAGAAATCAGCAATATTGTGATTAGTGATAATTGTATAAGTGTTAAAATTGATAAGTTAATTAAAACCTCTGCACCTAATAGGTGCCAGCCTTTTCTAACTCTACCCTTTTTCAATGAAAGGGTAGACATATGCCCTGCTAGAGCTGTGATTAATTACTTAAAAATTACAAAAAATATTAGATCTACTAATTATTTGTTTATATCTTTAAGGAAGCCACACAAAAGCGTGTCAGCCAGTACAATCAGCCGTTGGATCAAAAGAACCATGCAAGATAGTGGAATAGATGTAACCATTTTTTCAGCACACAGTACTCGTCATGCTTCCACCTCCGCAGCTTATGCTAGAGGTGTGAATATTGACGACATCAGACGAACGGCTGGTTGGACTGGTGAGTCTTCTTCCTTTGCTAGGCATTATAACAGACCTATTGTAAACAATGAGCACTTTGCCAGTGCCCTTTTTATAGATTAATAATAGAGAGGTGCTTATTAATAATTATAATAAGTTACAATAATTTTATTAAAGTGTTACCAAGGTTCCTAATAGTTGATTAAGGATGTTGATTTTAACAATTTTTTCTAGAAATAAAGATTCTTTTGATTTTACAAAGGGCTTTTAACATCTACAAAGTGTTCTATCATCATCATCATCGAAGACGAGACAACATGTGGCATAATTGAATAGTCAAACAAACTTACCCAGTAAGTGATGTTCGACTGGAATTATGCTAATGTTGTCTCGTCGAGATGATGATTCCCACCCATCCCAAGTTATCTAATTAATAGGGATAATTAGATGTACCCAGTAAAATCAATAGGCTTTATTTCATTTTCTGTAAACTGAATGAAGTTAGTTCCAGGAGAGGGCGCCACGGAAGCAGAATGCGTTCCGTTTTTTGTTTTATTAAACTAATGTAGACGTCAGAGAGTGAATCGGCCGGACTACAAAGTGTTCTATCATCATCATCATCTCGACGAGACAACATTAGCATAATTCCAGTCGAACATCACTTACTGGGTAAGTTTGTTTGACTATTCAATAGATTTGGAAGTCATCTGCATACAGGTGGTAGGAAGATGTAAGATTTTTGGAAATTGATTGAATAATTATGGCAAACAGAAGACAAACAAAAAAAAAAAAAAAATAGTGTGACATAAACAAATAAATAAATAATAACTGGACATTTCACACAGCATCATCTAGCCCCAGACTTAGCAAAGCCTATGGGAACCAGATAACTGATATACAACATAGTATATACTTTTTGTTTGTAAATACATACATATTATATATAGAAACACCCAGACCCGAGATAAATGAAGTGAAGCTAGTACAACCATAGATTTTGAACAGGTTGAGTCTAGTTAGATGTTTTTGGTACGAACTTAAAGGCATCGCAGGTAGCTCACAAAGACAAAGCGATTGTATTAAGGTAGCAATAGGAGAAACCATTCCCACAGTAAGCAGTTAACTTACATCGCCTATTAATTGAGTCCTCATTCCAGCCACGTAGCAATTAGTAGCTGTTAGTATAATCTGGACACTGCCGTAACCGGTTCTCGGAACATTTTGCCGGATTTGTTTGGTGTCGATTGTTTTCGTTTGGTGGGACGTGGCCAGAATCTTAAGTGCAGTGGTCGATACTGCGGGTAACAGGAAGTATTCCTGAGGTATTGTTGGAGAAAAGGATCGGAACTCTTAAAATAATCTGTAAAATATTTCTTGATATTTCTAATAATTCCTTTAAAAATTTGTCGTAAGAAATCACACAACACAGCCAAGTCACCGGATTGAATATAGTAACATAAAAACCCGTTGAATTTGGTAGAAAATTCCGAGCGAAGATAAGCTATTTTTAGGTTTTACGGGAAAAGTATAAATCTTTTTTAAATCTAAAAGAAAATAAAACAAAAAATAATTCTTAAAATCGGTAGAAAACTGATGAAGACATCGGTGAAGGTTATACGAAGCCAAACAGAAATTTCATTTTTGTTCTTTCTCTATGTAATACATTTCATTTTATTTGTAGACACAGCTACCTAGTTATTTGACGACCTCTGTGGCGCAGTGGGTGTAAGCTCGCTTGTGACGCAGAAGGTTGCGAGTTCGATCCCCGCCGCGGTGAATGTTTGTAAGATCAGCAAATATTTATCTCGGGTTTGGATGTTTCTATGTATATTATGTATTTACAAACAAAAAGTATATAGTATATCAATTATCTGGTTCCCATAGTACAAGCTTTGCTTAGTTTGGGGCTCGATGATGCTGTGTGAAATGTCCAGCATTATTTATTTGCATAAAAAAATACTATAGAATCAGTAAAGCTATCTACGGATCGTTAAAAACGATCGCTCAACTGATCCAGGTCACTGGAAGCGTTCTGAAGTTGCTTTATAAACTAAGCTAAGTCTAAACAGCCATTCAGTGCACATACGAATTAATTCGTCTGATATTAGCATGCAAAGTTCAGCCTGGCAACTTGCTCCAATTCCAGCAACTTTGCCGTTGGAGCTACTTCAGCTAGTACCTGAATATGACCCAAGATTGAAGAGCGTGGGGTCAATTTGTGTGGCAGAACATACTACAGTTTGTAGTTTGTAAGTGATTAAATCACTATCGTTAGACATGTTTCTTTATCAAGGTTTAGAGGAGTTGAATGGTCGATGGTTTGATTTGGGTTTTTAGTTTTATGTCGTTGTAAGACCCCTCGCAGACTACAGACTGTCTATCGGCCGATTGTTGAGACGGAATATACTTCGAATCGTAAATGAGTATGGAGAAGTATAGCCCGTCTGTCTGCGAGGGGTCTAAAAAATCTTTTTGCCTGCAAGCTGAAGGCTGACAATGCAAAATATCTAAAAAGCTGTTATATAACGGCCACTCTACACATTCGCCGAACTATTATTTGAATAGAACTGAATATAATTCAGGCCACTAGTTGAACAGCGCTGTTTAATGAAATGGCTAGGCGTTTTATTGAACGGCTGATTAAACCAGTACAAGGATTTTGGTTAGGGTACTTACACCCTGATCATTCCTCTAGGTTTGTAGGACACGAAGAACAAATGTAGAAAAGGTGACGGTAAGGCTTTTTAATGATTAGACACATTTAGCACATCTCCATGGAACAAATCCTTTATAGTCCTTTTCACGTAGGAACGGTTCCGTGACAAGGCGCTTTTATGTTAATATCTGAAATAATTAAAAAGGAAATAGACAAAATCCTTTTTTAATTGAAGTTGTATCTTTTAGTATTATCACTAGATTTCATTTATTTGAAAATTTTTCATTGTTGTACAGCGTAAAACGTAAAAGTTATATGTGTCAGGGATACGTTCCTACGTGAAAAATTCTATAATAAAAGATTTAAAAAAAAATCTCATAAAGAAAATAGTCTTCAAGGACCCGGAAAGTTTAAAAACATTACGTCGGCCATTTTATACTAACTTGTTCAAGTGGAAGTTGGTAGTAAAAATCTGAATATTGCAATGCAACTATTGGAAGTTGCAACAGCAATAAACGTTCTAGCTTTCTGCGAGGCTCGCAATAATAACTTAGAAACTTCGCCGTAGATAGGCAGATTCTAAGATATTACATCAAAGTGCAGTAAACAGAGTTTTATTAAGAAAGTTAGGGAGCACTTGCGATAGTTTTAAACTGTCGATATTCTGCGAGTTGGAACTTTGTCTGGTACTTGTTGAATGGCAACATTCGGAGTTTGCTATCTATTGTTTTTGTTTGTTGTGAAACCAGTTTTTTGGAATGAAAGTTTTATTTTCGGGCCACATCTTGAGCGTTCGACACAGAAAAAATAAATGTGATTTTTTCTGTGTCGAACAATAAATGTGATTGCGCATTGCCTAAGACGCTAAGACTATCGCGGTGTCCGCATCTTCTGTGATCGCCAAAGCCCATAAACGCTGATACAGGCTTCGTAGATCAACAACGATCTTTAATGTTAGATCAACATTAGATAGCTAGGTACGTCTGAAAAAACTTACAGATCAGCATTGCCACGGGGAGGAGATGGGCACACTTCCTATCACTACTTGTCGGAAGTGTGCCCGTCTCATAGGATCACCCCTAAATGGTTCTACAGTATCTATTAAGTTTTGCTATGTAAATCATAGTTTCTCAAATGAATGAGTTTATTAAAAGACCCTGCCAACCAATTGTTACAGAGTTACCTTTATTCAAAGACGTCTTTACACCAGGGTTGAGCGGCCCTTTGTCTGAACTTTGCCCCAAGGAAGTGCGTCATCACTACACATTAGCACTGCACATAGATCATTTATCCTAATATCCTCAATGCACGCTACGAGGTGCGTCTTGTGAGTTAATTATACGAGACTAGCTGTGACCCGTGTAATTGCATGGATTTTGAAAGAAAACGGAAAATGGAGGATCATCAATTTTGTTTGTTATGAACTGTTTGTTTGTCTGACGATAACTTCATTTTTTAGCGTTGTTTGTAAACCATATTTATGCTGAGCTTATATTACTGTGTCAACGCTACATCATTCAGATTCGAACTCATTTTTCTATCTCGACACAATTCGAAAAACATATTTCTTCCGACTCCAATATTTGCAATGGAGTAATTGATGGATGTGGAGTGGTCAAGTGACAAATTGCTGACTGTACGGACCCATGTCACGGCCGTGACTCGAATCCCAACCCTGACGGCACTTTCTTTGGAAATCTTCGCATAAGTTTAGATTCGATGACTATTAGAAAAAACTGCTGGACATTTTACACACCCTGTGGCTTCAGTCGCGTGATCCGTTTTTGTTTCGATCATTTATTTTACACAATAAGGGCATAAAACCAAAGTGGTGTGGCGAGGGACTGCTCAGTTGAAACGCAAGGGGTACAAGTTTGGTTCTCGAGGGCAAATAAGTGCCTACTTATTTGCTTGTCCTGCAGACTTTTGTTCCAGGTCACAACATGTGGAATCCTAGGTGCGGTGTCAACTAGGGATATGATTGCTAGGGTCCTAAAAGCTTATTCAGCTTTTCGAATTTAACAATTAGAATTCATTGTATTGTACATTGTATGCAATAATGTTGATTATTGAGGCTGCTATGCCGACGAATCTGCTGGACATCGGCATATACTCAGAGTATTCAACAAGTGACCTACTTAAATTCAATATGCGGTACTAAGGGCGCGTTTCTATGGTGGAGCTGAGCTAGCTTAGGCCTCAGTTTTTATGGACGTTTGGTATTGAGGTAGGACTCTCTAGGGACTTTTTTAAGCTTTTTTCACACCGTAAAATGCTCCGTCAGTTCATAAAAAATTAAGAACGGAGTAGGATTTGACGTGTGTGGCTTTCTGTAACGAAGCGCTCAGTCACATTTTGCAGTAGTGAATGAAAATTGGACTAGGTACATTTTTCTGTAGCAGCTGTTTAAAATCTCTTTTGGAATAAAAATGATGAGATCCTCTTTTGATTGGTAACGCACCCTTACTTGCCCACTCGAGCATCTCACAGAAATTAATATAATTTCAGCAAAACAAATTCATGAATTATAATCGATTTGAGAGCTCAGCGTTCTCTTTATCCAACGAGGCGTGGTTATCGAATTTTGTGCGATATTTTGAAAGAATCCGCGGATAATACGATTGAATGACCACGTTTGTTTTACAATCAGAAAATAAGAATGTAGTAACAAAAATATTCCTTTGTGTAACACTCATAGGGGTACACTTAATGATGCTGTAGTGCCTAGGACATTACTGAAATAGTAGACTTCTCTATCTTTGATATTCTATCAGCTGACGACTTCTGTAGCGCAGTAGCCGCCCGCCTGCGACGCAAAAGGTTGCGGGTTCGATCCCCGCGGCGGGTGTAGTATATCAGTCATCTTATAGAATCCATAACACAAGCTCTGCTTACTTTGAGGCTAGATGATGCTGTGTGGAAAAGTCCAGCATTATTTATTATTATTATTTATCAGCGGAATTGTCCTTATCCACGGGAAAGACAACGTCAATAGGTGTAGGGACTAATTGCGTTCCCCGCTATATTTCTTTCTTCGTATGGTAACAGTATTTCAAATTATCATGTCCAAGAAGATGATGAATATTTATAATTCGTTTGTAAAAAAATTGCTATGTTTATTCAACGAGAAAACATCTACACGAAATATATATTATATAAAATGTGGATAATATTTTTCACGCACGACCAACCCGTGTCCGTTTAGGCTTTTAGAAATTTATAGCTTCTCTGTAATATACTGAGTGTAAAGCTTACGGTTGCTAAGAAGCGGACGCCGTCATATGCGATCTCCACAAATATACAGTCAGCAACGGCTTTTTTTATAATTGTGATGTTTCCATACTCAATTTTACAATTTTTATGTATATTTTCTACATCCAAAGGTTGTCTGGAAGAAATCGCTTCTAAGCGATAAGACCGCCCATTGTACATTGTCTCGTTGGGTTCTATTGATTCATTTGTGAATGTTTTGTAATTATTGTGTACAATAAAGAGTTTTTCATTCATTCATTCATCAGTAGTCTTTACCACATCGTAATAATTGCAACTGCCCTCGGGCCAGGCGTAGTGACGATCTGCCTTGGCTGCTGGTAGAAGCTGGATGCGTCGAGCTGAGGACAGGGCGCAATTATATTAGGGGAAGCCTATTTCTAGCAGTGGACTGCTATAAGCTGATGATGACGTCTAATTGCAACTGCTCCCGGAGCTTTCTTTCAGGTGGAATCGCAAACTAAGCTATTCTCGTAGTATGTGCCTGAGTCTATTCGATAGCTTTTCTCAAAGAACATCCTCCGATCTGTATGGATTTTCACAGTTTGTAGGTTTATACAGTAGTGAGAGTTATAAAGCGGTCGCCGGTTTTTGAGAGACAATAATAGCTGAAGTGAAATTTAAGAGCTAAGTTTTGTCGGCTTGTTCTAGAAGCAGCTTATGACCTGGCCTCCGTCGTTTATGATTAATGCGCAGTGTGTTGAATAGAGAGCGATATTCTAACTAATATAATTTTTTTTTTAATTAAATAGGTCAGCATTTGACCTCACTCTGCCTGATGTTAAGCAGTAGTGAGGTCTAAGATGGAGCATGCTTACCTAGAAGGAACCTCTTGATTTGAAGACCCCTAAATTGTACTTTTCGGGAAATACAGAGCCCGGCAATGAGTTCCACAATTTGGCGGTGCGTATGAAAAATGTGGACTCAAAACGCTTTGTACGAACTCTGGGAATGTCGACCATGTACAAGTGGCGCCCGTATAATACACATAGTTATTAAAAAATCGGTGTTGGAAGTGCGCCGTCACTACGAATTCCGATGCGATTTTCGGGATCCATTCAACGATCAGAGCACTGATGGTTTAGTGGTCTCGGCCCACCTTCCGATCAGGTCGAGGAGTTTCAATCCAGTTGTGTACCGATGAATGATTTAGGTACCTGCCATAAAAAATAAACATTTCGTCTTTCTTATGAAAATTAATCCAGAGATTTTGTCAACTATTTATAATGTTTTATGAAATACTAGCTGTCCGTCGCAGTGTTACCCGCGTTCCCTCGGGAAAACTTCACTTTCCCGGGATAAATATAGTCTATGATCATCAGGGATAATGCAGGATTCTAAGGTGAACGAATTCTTCGAATCGGTCCAGTAGTTTCGGAGCCTATTCAATTCAAACAAACAAATCTTTCCTCTTTTTAATATTAGTGTAGAAGTGTAGATACCAAAGTCCTACGTACTATTTAAATTTTTATACGAGTTTTAATTGCGTATATTTTAATAACTTATTTATTTACCTCGGCGTTTCAATAGTATTACATTTGTTGATATTTTCACAGGAATCATTTAAAATGTCAACTATACCTACCTTTTATGAGATAGACGTTATTGTATCTAGTTCGGTAGACCTAAATATCTTTTAACACGTAATCCTAGTAAGTTATCGTGGGCACTCGCAGCGCCTAAGCCAGTGGGCACTGTTGATCCCAGGCTAAGCCGCCTCTGCGGCCACAATGTACTATTTACTCCGTTCCCTTGTAACAATGTTATAAATTGAATCACTGTTTGTTTGGCGTGTTTGGCTCACTGTACTGACAATAGTAGTTACAGTAGGTTGTAGTATCTTACTTTATTGAGTAAAACATCGGGCATCATATGTTCGGGTTTGACCAACTCTGGTGACCGAGTTTTAGAGGATGGAGTTTATTCATTTCTTTAACAGAAATAATAATAATGCTGGACATTTCACACAGCATCATCTAGCCCCAAACTAAGCAAAGCTTGTACTATGGGAACCAAATACCTGATATACTACTTATTTGTTTGCAAATACATACATCATAATAAGCACTCATAAGTAGTCATTCTTATGATTTTTGTGTCCATTTCTGTCTAGATACTTATTGAAATTTTTCTGTTTTTGACATGTACCAATCGTATGAAATAAATGAATCTTGAATCTTAAATTATCTCGATTACTTTTCATGATCTATTTGCGTTAAATTACCTTTCTTTCCCGATGTTTTGTCTATTATATGCTTCAACAAGCGTGGGGCGTGATCCATAGGATGGGAACAAAATTTTGGAAATGTAATATGAATAAGCACTCAAAAGAAATAACAAGCCTAAAATTTAATTTCATAATTTGTATTCTACAGAATTGACACCATCGAGGTACACTGTGACCCGATTTAGTTTTTAACATTTGTGGTTCCAAACTTTATCTCAGCAGCGCCACCTATCGGCGCAGAGGAACTTTACCGTGTAAATCAACGAGTCCACCTCCACCTGGCTGATGACAAACATTTTCCAACTAAACAAGTGCCATTAATCCGAAAACACTTTCCAGTACAACGCAGCGCGCTAAAATGCCGTCGCTGAGTCAATATTGACTTAGCACTGTGGTGTAGAATGACTGACTTCCCAAGGACGTGGGTTCGTGAAAACTATAGTGCACTAAATGAGCTTTACTGTGCATATGCACACACATTATGCTACTCTCAAATGGCGAAGGAAAATATCGTGTGGAATTTAGGATGTCGTAAAATCTAGAAAATATTGTTTCCGACGATTTTGGAGCCTTGGACCGTTTTACACTCAAACAGGTCCCACTATTTGTGTGTGCGTTAGTTAATTAATTTACAGACGCTTTGAAGTCTTTAAAGCTATGGTGCCGTAAGTGCCTGGAAATAAAAGTTCTTATTCTTCATTGCTTAACATGAATTCTTATTTCCTGGCAGTTTTCGAAATGTCAATTTAGAATAACCCAGTTCATTACAGAAACGTCGCAACTTATCATGTTCTCTCGCTTGCACACTAGTACAGTCGATTAATGTGCAAGCGAGAGAGCATGATAAGCGCCCCCATTTCTTTGTTTCTTAAGTCAAAACTAAAAGTTCATGCTAAGCCATGACGTAAATGATCTCCAGCCCATCGAATCCAATGCAACATTTTAAAGGCCTCCCACTCCCCATGAGGCTAAAACCCTGCTTTCAGAACGGGTAAAAGACACTTGCGAGGATTGAATTCTTCAAAAGAGTATTTTTGGAACAAGTGCACTGGACGTTTCATTAATGGTACCGCGCTCTGAAAGAAACGATTTATATTTTGAACGTTCGACCTTTCAACTTTCTAGTAGGAAAGCCTTTTTTACAACTTCTTTGTATTTGTGAGTGGTGTTGTTGAAAATGGCGGTATTTTTGGCGAATTTATTTAGCTTTTTGGGTCTATATACATTTAAGTGGGATGATAGTTGTAAGTTTTTTGAATGGCATGAATGTTGGCAATATGGTTAGAGGAGATAAAAACGAAAGAGAAAACCAGTTTAATGACATAAAGGTAGGCTAAAGGCTGAGATGATGGTGTTATAGTAGATTATTCACCTAGGGAATAAAACAGTGTATTATGTCACGGGCGCCATATTGAATCCCAAGCGTTTTTTGGAGGGAGAATTGACTGACTTTGACATAAGATTGTGGGACAAAAAAGTAAGCTTTTCAAGCAGGTGTTGTGAAAAATACGTTTTCTACGAGTATAACAATTTAGCTGGCACTGACTTGCAGTATGCAGGCCAAATTCTTACCTAGATCAGCTGAGCTATCTATCAAACATCTTCAAAGGATCTGGAATAAATAAAATATTTGAGAGAATGTCTACCGTGCCTTGGGGTAACAGCCGTGAACCTATTATTTTATATAAAATCTAGTGTATTTATTTAGTAAGTATAGCAGCCAAAATCGATAGAAATTTAAGGCTTGCCACATACTACTGAACCAATAAGATCCCTCGAATCCAAGTGCTAATAAGCAAAATGACCTCTCATCTCGAACGATCGCATTTCCATACAATTTCCATACGTTCCAGGCGTGTTGCCGTGAGAGCGAAACCTGAATATAATACGTAAAAAGGTTAAGTGAAACGGGAATCATCCCGTAGACGCCGCAATTTATGGCCACTTAATATCCGGACTTCGTTTACACCGAAACGAACAAATAAACAAACAAACAGGACATTTGCTAACTGATGTGTCCCAAGGTGCTCAATGAATGCGTTTCGTATAATGAATCAACACTTTATGAATGAATATGAATAATAAAACACAGCATAAATATAACACGTTAGAATTAGCACAATGGGCGACCTTATCGTTGAAAGTGATTTATTCCAGGCAACCTTTGGATGGAAAATAAACTAAAGAAGAGTGCACAGAACTATCATTTAGTAGAAAACAAAGTTACAAAATACAAAAAAAAATACAAAAATTCTTTATTCATTAAAAACAAGTTGTACAAGCAATTGGGTTGGGAACTCTTCTTTTAAGTTATAATAACCTGTGATAGAAGAGACCCCTCTTTTCTGTGGTCTTAGGGAGCACTTGTGTTTAAATCAGAAGTAGGTAGCCTTAACTTAATTTATACTAGTATAAGTACTTGGGTACATATAGATTAGGGGAACATATTATGTATATCCAAATAGGTATCCAAATAAATAAGTAGGTACATAGATCGCTTAGTTATTATACGGTGTCAGGTAGATTATAATTAAAGATTTTTTTTGTTTTTTTTATAAGTAAACTAGCTGACCCGCGCAACTTCGTCTGCGCATTATTAGGAACAAAGTGGAGGAGTTTTGAGTGAATCGAGAGTACAAAATATAAAACTCCGTCGCATGATATAACATTTTTTTTTATATACAGGGTGTAAAAAGACGTCTACCGAAGCCGAAAGGGGTAGGTACAGCATCCCAATAGACAACCAAATCCAAAAGGATTTTCCGAAATATGCACTAAATCCGAAGAAAACAGCGTTTGAAGAGTACTGTTTGCGTATGTTTTGGGCGCGTTTTTTTACGTAGATTGCTGGATTTTGAGTTTTAAATGTTCTTTTCTTTTATAAATGAAATGATTCGGTAGGTATGGTCTTCTTATGTTGTAATAGTAGTAAATAGCCGAAAATAACATAGCATGACGAAGCTAAGTCACAATTTTTTTTTGCGTTTTTTTTTCGCTAAATATGTTTAGAATCATGGTCTGATTACAATTCCTCAGTTTTCGGTAGCAGTCTTTTTACACCCTGTATGTTTCTCTCAAGAATTATTTAATAGATAAAGGTAGGAAAAGTCTTACCCAGATCTTGCAATGTTAAGAACAACACGATAGCGGCAACTGGTGTCAGATTTGCCGAAGCGAGCGGCAATACCTACCCGCGACTTCGTCAGCAATATAAAATATCGAAAACTCTAAGCATAAATCTCCATTAACTTTTCGGAACTCAAAATGATCGATCTCCGCTGTGCCTCAGCTATAGTAGAAACGCCACCTAGGAGAAAAAGTATAAAGTAGGTTTGACCTCGGTGATGTAGATGGCGTTCTAACTATAGCCAAGGAAAAATATATTAATATCAAAAAATCATAACTTCGGAGTTCGGTTATATTGATGGGTGGGAACACACATGTTACATGTTTATCATTAATTTTAAAATAATTTATTATGCAAAATACAAAAAAAAACGAAAAAATTTAGAGTGCAAAAAGTGGCTCCGGGCGGTCACCCATCCTTATTATGACCGCGTCCAGGGTTGCTTAACTTTTTTCCCCATACAAACTTCCAACCCTTATTTTCCAGCCCCCTTATGGTAATTGACAAAAAAAAGTAGCCTATGTCCATCCCTGGGGTATACTCTTTATCCATGCCAAATTTCAGCTTAATTTATAATTTATAATTTATAATTTATAATTTATAATTTATAATTTATAATTTATAATTTATAATTTATAATTTATAATTTATAATTTATAATTTATAATTTATAATTTATAATTTATAATTTATAATTTATAATTTATAATTTATAATTTATAATTTATAATTTATAATTTATAATTTATAATTTATAATTTATAATTTATAATTTATAATTTATAATTTATAATTTATAATTTATAATTTATAATTTATAATTTATAATTTATAATTTATAATTTATAATTTATAATTTATAATTTATAATTTATAATTTATAATTTATAATTTATAATTTATAATTTATAATTTATAATTTATAATTTATAATTTATAATTTATAATTTATAATTTATAATTTATAATTTATAATATTATATATATAATAGTAAGTAAATAAACTAGTAATAGGTATATAAAATAGTGATATCATGTAGGCAGGTAGGTAATCCAAAGGTGAGTAGGTATGAAATATATTATGTAGGTAGCATTAGGTAGGTAGGCAGTTGAAAAAGTATTTAAATAATCCTAATATGTACGCAATGGAAAGGACTGAAAAATACAGGACTGAACAGATACCTGCTGGGTATATTTCTCATCTGGGTGTAAAGGAGCTGATTACATAGATAATTTATACATACGTGCATTATACTATGAGCTCATAACGGTGAAGGAAACCATCGCGAGGAAATCCACAGCCTAGTCAGTTTCACACGTATCGACTATTCTTTTGTGAACAGCTGTTAGTAGTCTGCTGGTTTGTCTGTCTTTCCTGTGGATAAGGCCAATACAGCTGAGAGGACTATTAGACCCCTCGCAGACTGCAGACTTTCTATCGGAACATACTTCGGCTTACTTCTCCATACTCATTACGAGCCGAAGTATGTTCCGTCTCAACTATCGGCCGATAGAAAGTCTGCAGTCTGGGAGGGGTCTTAAGGTACCTACTAGGCATCTTGCATCGCAAATAATGTCCCAGGCAGTATAGCGTTCGGGCTGCCTTCTGACGCTGTCACCAGTAATATCTAGATGGGCTTAATTGATGATGATTGATGGCTTTGTTGCCCTGTTCTTCACGGTATTGGTCGCGAAAGAACAGGAGTAAAATTAGTTCTAAGTGATCCCAGCGGTCCTACTGAATAAACCTCAAAAAATTTGATAATATTGTAAATGTAGTGAGTAATGATAGTTTATACGTGCAAGTTTGTAACAGTAGCTCCCAAACTGATATACCTATATATGAAAACCTGTCTTTAAATGAGGCGTCTCTATCTGAACAAACCTCATCTTGTGCTCCGACTGAAGCACAAGAAGCAAATGTCTCACAGTCTTCGGTTAGACAGCAACAAGTCTGTCAGCAGACCCGGAAGACTGTCATTTTCTCAGACCAAATAGGCGAGGGTTTAGGGCGGCTACTTGGTGGTCAACTGAGGCAAAATGTAATTAATAATTGTTTCCCGAATGCCCCCATTGACCACTTCACTAAAATCATCAAGAGAGATTCATCACTTGACAGCAATACCACTTTGATATTGCACTTAGGCGAAAGTAGTAGTGTCAAGCGCTTGGACATAATCAACCTTGTTGAGACTTTATTGGAGAAGCTAGATCTAGGGTTAGGAAAATTAATTTTGTGTGCTTTTCCTTACTCTCAGTTCTCAACTGAAAAGGAGAACCAGAGAGTTCATAAAGCTAATTTATTATTTTATAATTTGACATGTCGTCATAGTGACGTTTTATATTTAGATACTAATAATTTTATTAGTGATTTTATTTTGACAAAAGGTACAATGTACCATAGTAGGAATAGTAAATTGATAATTGCTAAATTGTTAGCATATAATATTTTTGATGGTGTTATAAGTAGTATAACACAATTAACTGACGAGCCGGGGGTTAGTAATATTACTAATCAGGGTATTCAAAAAATAGGGACTGTGGGTCAACATTTAAACTGACCACTTCGACAATGGGTAAGACAGGCACCTTTCATGTTGTACATCAGAACATGCAAGGTCTCCCCAGCAAAAAATTAGAATTAGAGTTGTTTTTAAATAAATTCAATGCAGATGTTATGTGTGTCACAGAACACTGGATTATAGAAAATGAGTTGCTCCCTTATCTTAACCATTACAATGTAATAAGCGCCATAAGAGGCGGCTCTCTAATTATTATTAAAAATAACTTGAAATGCAAGGAACGTAAAGATATTGTTAACCTCTCTATGGAGAGGACTATTGAGCTGTCGTGCGTTGAGCTAGAGCGACATATCGTTGTAAGTATCTACCGTCCCCCCAGTGCTGATCATAGGATATATGAGTCCACTATGGAAGAAGTTTTACTTAAAATTTTTGAATGTAACAAAAACCTAATAATCTGCGGCGATTTTAATATTGATATATTGGTAGACACTGACAGGTTAACTAATTTATTTAAATGTTTTAATTTAAAACATCTCTTTTATGAGCCAACTAGGGTGACATCAGAAACGGCCACATGTCTGGACAATGTCTTCTGTAACTGTTTACCGATTAGTAAATCTTTAGTAAAAAATTTTGAGTCCGATCACTATGGTCAAAGTGTCGTTTTTCCTAATTTCACATTAAATGAACCTGTAAAGTTCTCATATCGGCCCATCACAGTGAGTCGTATTATAAAGTTTCAAAGAAATATAGAACTCAAAATGTCACTTTTACCTTGTGTAGAAAACCCAAATGACCTATTTGCCAGTTTGTCAAATCTTATTATTGAGGAGCATACGGAAATATTTAAATTAAAGACCTGCTTAACTAAAGCTTGTGTGAGCTTTGTAGACTGGGCAACGCCAGGTATTTATCGAAGTAGGAATAGACTGTATGATCTTTATGCTACTAGAGAACTAATGCTTCACAACCCATCACATATCTTATACATTAAGAACTATTCTAAAATATTTAAAAAAGTATGTCAAGCAGCTAAATCAATGCATTTGAGAAATAAAATAGAATCTTCTTCGAATAAAATTAAAGCCACTTGGAAATTAATAAATAATGAATCAGGTAAATCAAAACATGGTTTTAAACAGATAAATTTAAAAGTTAATGATACTCTTTTAACCAATAACACTGAAATAGCTAACGCGTTTGATAGTTTTTTCTCTAATGTAGCCCAGGTTGCGACCCGGTCACTCAATTCCTCAGCTTCTAGCGCACTCGCCTATCTAGAAACTGGTGTTACTCAGATTAACAGTGAGTTTGAGTTCAGTTATGTGAGCGCAGATCATATTGTCAAAACATTTAAGACTTTGAATATCAAAAATACTGAGGATTTATGGGGAATATCAACGAAGATACTAGCTACTATTGTCATTGATATTGCACCATGTCTAGCTTATGTCTTTAACAGATGTGTTGACGAGGGTGTTTTTCCTGACCTTATGAAGTTTAGCAAACTTATTCCTTTATTCAAATCTGGCAATGAAAGCGACCCTGCTAACTATAGACCAATTTCGATTCTGCCTGCATTAAGTAAAATATTTGAAAAAGTTATTTTGAATCAATTGCTAGCTCATTTTAATCTCCATGGACTACTGCATAATTATCAATTTGGATTCACCAAAGGTCGTTCAACAACTGACGCGGGTACTTTGCTTCTAAAGCACATCTATGAAGCCTTTGAAAACTCACAAGATGTGATCGGAGTATTCTGTGATCTGTCCAAAGCATTCGATTGTGTATGTCACGAGACTCTGATTTCTAAGTTAAAACATTATGGCGTTCAAAATAAAGCTATAGACCTTGTCCAATCATATCTCTCCAATAGAGTCCTTAAGGTCGATGTAGGTGGCGAAAGGTCTTCAGGGTCAATTATTGACATGGGTGTACCACAAGGCTCGATATTGGGTCCGTTCTTGTTTCTAGTGTATATAAATGACCTCCCTTCTTTTGTAAAAGACATGTGTGACATTGTTCTGTTTGCTGATGATACCTCTTTGGTTTTTAAAGTTGATAGATATAAAGAAGAGTACGATGATGTTAATGCGTCTCTGTCTCTAATTTTAAACTGGTTTACGGCTAATAATCTCTTACTTAATGCCAAGAAAACTAAATGTATTAAATTTACTTTGCCTAACGTGGTTCACAAAGCAACAAAAATTGAATTAAATGGGGAAGCACTCAATCTGGTCGATACCGCTATTTTCTTGGGGCTAACTGTTGATTCCAATTTGCAGTGGGGGGCTCACATTGAAAGACTTGCAGGTAGACTGAGCTCCGCCGCATATGCAGTTCGTACGATTAGGAGATTGGCTGACGAAGAGACAGCTAAGATAGTATATTATAGTTACTTCCATAGTGTGATGTCATACGGTATATTTCTCTGGGGTAAAGCAGCCGATATTCAAGATATATTTGTTTTGCAAAAGCGAGCTGTCCGTGCGATTTACAAATTGAAACCACGGGACTCACTGAGACAACGTTTTAAAGAAATAAATATTCTAACAGTTTTTTCCCAGTACATTTATGAAAACATTTTGTATACTCATAAAAATATCAATAACTTTAGGAAAAAAAGTGATGTGCATAGCATTAACACAAGAAATAAGAATAAACTTTATTTGCCTAAATTTAGATTAGAAAAAGTAAAAGGTTCTTTTATGGGAAATACGATACTTTTTTATAATAAACTTCCTGAAAACGCGACTAAACTGCCTATTCGAAGATTTAAAACTTACATAAAAAATACTCTTATAAAAAAAGCTTATTATTCACTTAAGGATTATATTAATGATAAATTCGCGTGGCCTGATGTCGCTCTGCCCCTCGACGGCTGATGTGTCCTCAATGTCTGCTATCTTGTATTATATAATTTAAGCAATTGGTAGGTAGGTACCACCTAAGTTATCATAAGTTTAGATTTAAGATGGATCACCTAAAAGAAAGCTAGGCCCCAAACCGTGTTTGTTGCCCTGATTCTTCACGGTATTGGTCGCGAAGGAACAGGAGTAAAATCACCTAGTTTTAAGACGTTTCAAAGTGATCCCAGCGGTCCTACTGAATAAATGCTTTTTGACTTTGACTTTTGACTTTGAAATGCTTTTTGACTTTGACTTTGACGGTTTTTTAACGTTACAAAGTTCGAATTTGTATAACTTTCCGAAGATCCAGGTAAAATGTACAGCATTTCAACAAATGTTAAAATATGCCCAATATTATTTTATACAGTTTCGAAGGGAATGTCTTAACGAATATTTAATATCGTCGTTGTACGATTTACGACCGGCCAAATGTATTGTGTCTTTTGCTTTATGAGACTTCCGACGGTAAGTATTTTTACCGTTTTTGTCGAAGGGCCTTTATTTATAGATAGGCTTGGAAACGAAAGCGGAAATGATATAGATAAGTTTGAAAATAAAACTGGGAATGTGTCTTACTAGACTTGGTAGGGGATTATGGAATGTCATAAACGAGTATAGGGTTTTTATAAGTTTCAAAGTCAATTCACAGTTTAGTCAGATTCATACCTTATTGTACGTACATTACATGTTTGTTTCGAATGTAATTGTAATAAAAAAACAGTGGCACTCCAGGAGTGCCAACAGAAGTGAAAACTTGAACGAGGTTTCAGTAACTTAAGAAAAAGAACAAAAAAAATAACTTGTCTCACTCATGGGCGAGCTCTGTCACTTCGACCAAATAAGACGATTCAATGTGTGACGAATTTAAGGTATAGTGAGAGATGGTGTCGGTAACAGTCACGTGACTTGCAACTCGAGTTTGATGTTTTTTTCCCCATCTCAAAAATACCCAAATGTTTCTATTAGGTTAAGTCTGAACCATGATATATACTAATATCATGAAGTTTATATTATTATGTTGTTTTGGTAGTAAACTATCGAATACTTGTTACTACATGTTGTTCATATCATGAAATTATAACGACGAAATGACAATTATTTACTAAGGCCATGACCGCACTAGCAAGGCGACAGCGGTTTTATTTATACAAATTAGTATAAAAAGAAGATTAAAAAAATAAAAAACAATAGGATCAATGTACAGAAAACTTTCTAGAAATTATAGTAGTTTGACGACCTCTGTGGCGCAGTGGGTGAAAGCCTGCTTGTGACGCCGAAGGTTGCGGGTTCGATCCCCGCCGCGGGATAAATGTTTGTATGATCTGCAAATATATATCTCGGGTCTGGGTGTTTCTTTGTACAAAATGTATGTATTTACAAACAAAAAGTATATAAGTAGTATCTATAACAGTTATCTTGTTCCCATAGTACAAGCTATGCTTAGTTTGGGGCTAGATGATGCTGTGTGAAAATGTCCAGCATTATTTATTATTTATTTATTTAATAGTAAAGATTAATAGATTATTATTATTTTTAGTATATGTACTGCCGAAACAAGAGATCCAAAAGAGTGGAAAAACTTAGACGAGGCTTTCACTGCCATAGGCCTTAGGCAGTCCTTACCGGACAACTGAACCGGAAATGTAATAAAGTAGTCTAAATATTTGTATAACATTATGTATATTTAGCCGGTAAGGTATAATAAAGCTCTTTTTATTATTATTTTTAAAGCCTCTTCATTTAATGTGACAGCTTACAGTATTAAAATATTTAAAAAAGTACGTCTATGAATACGGTTGTATAGCTTAACGACTTTGATACTTTAGATTTACAACTGGATTGGGGGGAGGGGAGGGCTAGGGGGGGGGGATCGTTTCTTACTTTGTGAATGCTTACAATGACCTACCATTAGGCCCCCCGCGCACTAGGCAGCCTGGCTGCGCAGCTTTGCGCAGCCAGTTATAGCAATAATTTCAATTTCCCGAATAAATTTCTCTGTATCGAAAGTCATCTTATCAAACTTCGGAACGCAAAATACGTCTGGCTGCTACAACTAGTGCGCGGAGACTGATCGCAGCCACATACATTCGCCTACACACGTTCTGGCTGCGCGCAGCCAGCTGGCTGCCGTGCAAACAGGCGCGTTTCATTGGCTGCCGCAGCCGAGATTTCGTGGCTGCTTAGTGCGCGGGTTCCCATACAACGTTATATGTTTGACTGGCTGCCGCAGCCTGGCTGCGCAGCCATGGCTGCCTAGTGCGCGGGGGCCCTAACTCTGATTTTATGAATAAACTGGATTTGTTCATGTCTTTACAGATTTTAATATAAAAAAAAGCTTTGATTGCAAGCTCAGCCTTTTCAAACTGATTTACTTTTAAAACATTGGTTGTCAAGTCAGGGTTAAGATCGATTAGAGATATGCTCGTTACTCAAAACGAACTCAAGAAAGAGATTTATTTTATACTAAGAAAAATTCAGTTGACAAATTGTTTTTTATTAATCTATGAATACTTGAGTCACTCAGAGTTGGCATAAGAATTTACTTACTCAGAGTAAGAAATAAGCAAGTGCTAAGGACTAATGAAAGAGGGAAATTAAAGAAGAATAAAAATCCTCAAGTCTACATAATATGAGAAAAGGGTCGGAAGATAATAGTTACTCAGTCTGTTATTATACAACACAATAAAATATTCAGATTCTGAAACTTCAGTAAAGTGTAAAGTTTAGACCATAGGCACGTACCTAGGCTCAGCATAAATTTGTATACATTCTAGCTATCAAATTACACCCAACAGTTACAATCTAGTTTGACCTTTGGTCATCTGAAACTTTAAGGTCTCGATGGAACTTGGCGCCTTAATTTGGGAGTTTATTAGTTTGTAACATCGAGTCAGATTATTGTTTGGTGAGTCTCGTTTTTTTTTGGTCACTCTTACTGTGTCTTCAGGATCAACGACCCAATATTCAAGTGTCAAATTATATTCTTTTTTAAATTTATTTATTATTGCATCTTGCATTTACTCTACATGCAAGATAAATATTAAATCAATATGCTGGATATGGTCTTTTCGATTTTTCTTTATGGCTCAGAGTCTTGGACTATCCGGGCAATAGATCGAAAGAAGATAGACGCCTTCGAGATGTGGTGTTGGAGAAGGATGCTTCGAATACCTTGGACCGCCAAGCGAACAAATAAATCCATCATTGAGCAGCTTCGGATTAAAATCAGACTCTCGACTTCGTGCTACCAGAGAATCCTCGGGTATTTTGGTCACATTGCCCGCCGCCAACCAGATAATCTGGATAAGTTGGTTGTGGTAGGCAAAGTAGATGGGAAAAGACCCCGAGGTCGATCACCAAGTCGTTGGTGTGACCAGGTTACCGCCCTTACTGGTCTCCCTGTTGTTACTGCTCTAAGAGAAGCCGAAAACCGGACTAAGTGGAAGCAGCTTATCCACAAGGCTACGAAAACCTTTCAGGGACCCGACCTTCAGCAATGAAGAACACGACCAGGAAGAAGAAGAAGATGCTGGATATTGGACACAGCATCATTTAGCCCCAAACTAAGCAAAGCTTGTACTATGGGAACCAGATAACTGATTTACTACTTATAATTTGAAGTCTCCAAAAGTTTAGGTACTTTGAACGAGTAGTAAATGCTGAGTGAAGAGCAAAGGAAGATAATTATCTAAAACGTGACAGAGAAACGAGGGAAAAATTATAAAACATTTGAGCAATGCCTTTTCTAACAACCTAGCAACATCATCTCCTCACAACCCACCTTTATACAACCTACTCTTATTATAAATTATGTTTATTTGTTTGTAATTGGTTATCTCTGGAACTGCAGATCCGATTCTGAAAATTCTTTGATTTCTAGGAAGCTACGTTATCCCTGGGACCGTATTTGCGTTTCTTTTTTCGTTCGTTTGATGAATATTCGGATGCTTCCTACCACGATTTCTGATTAAATAAAATACGACCAAATATTCTAAACAAAAAAAACAAAAAATGGATCCTGCATTCCGATGATCCTGGATCGATGGATTCCGAATCAAAAAAGGAACGCAAATACGGCCCCTGCTAAGCATTTTATCTAGGTAGATTAAAGCCTCGGTCAGTATATAACGGTAGCTATCTACTGTAGTATAACGTAGGTGAAAAGCAAGTGAGTTAAGAGGCGAGACACGTTGATGCATAGTTGTAGAATGCCAGTCGGCCTTTGCCGTGAGTTAGTTAAGCTTGCGGGCGCATGTTTTGATAGAGTATGCGGAGAATTAAGCTTTGCCTTCCAAATAAACGGTCAACGATATTAGAAAGTCAGAATTATGTAAGCGCTTGTGGTGAAATGTTTCGTTCTTGACAGATCGTTGAAGTGAAGCATTCATTCAACATTCTGTGTGCTATCATAGCGTAAGACGCCCTACGGCCAGGTGGAGTGACGATCTGCGAAAGGCTGCTGGCAGAAGCTGCTGGCGAGCTGAGGACAGGACGCAAAGGCGCGCATTAGGGAGGACTATGACCAGCAGTGGACTGCTATAGGCTGATAATGAAGATGAACACTTTTATCTCTGTGCGGTCATAAAATGGGTGACCGCTAGTGTGATTATCAACGAGCGCTTCTGTGCTTCGGAAGGCCTTAAATTGTTAGTTTTGGTTATAAGGTCGTTTATGACATAGGCCGTCATGATTAAGCAATGGTTTAACTATTGAAGTAGTGATCGCCGTATCTCAGAGAACCAAGGACTAAGCGTGGTTGGTGTAAATTGCTTGAACATAGCCCAGCTCGCCTTGATAAATGGTCACAACTAGCTGTTGTCTCCAAGTACTTAGACAAAAACTATACGTGCGTAAGACGTTCTATAAATGAGAATATGATAATTTGGTACAAGTCCACATCAAAATAACTTATGAGCTTTTAGACCCCTCTCAGACTACAGACTTTCTATCGGCCGATAGCTGAGATGGAATATACTTCGGCTCGTAATGAGTATGGAGAAGTATTAGCCCGTCTCAACTATCGGCCGATAGAAAGTCTTAGGTAGTGAAATGAAATGAAATATTTATTTAACATCAAATAGTTTACAGTGTAAATTAAGACTAAAGAAAAATTATGATTACACTCAAATTACACTGTATCATTTGGTGCCCTAAGTTTCGGACAAGATTTTCTGTTTTCCGATCTTCAGTGCCCGCCCCCGAAAAAACAAAACCATACTCGTATCAGTAGGTATGTGTATATCTACATGAACAAAAATCTAAATACTAACTATATACGTAACTAAAAAAAATAACTAAAAATTACCTACTTACTTGACACCCAACAACAAATACAATTACATAAAAAGAATTGGAAGTGTGCAGTTTTAATGAAAACTGTGAATCAGAATTAAGGGCAACATCATGAAACAAAGTATTTAGGTTAATTCTGAAAAGTATTTATCAGGAACGTTAAGATCATAGAAATGACAGTGAGCTTACCGCATTTTACAGCCAACATCATACAATTAGGACGTCATTATCAAGCCCAAATGGACCTCTAGTCACGCAACAGTACCTACCTAATAGTTAGTAAAGTTCCACCCGGATTAGTAGTCCCATCGGCAAGGTTGATAAAACCGTACTCCCGAATGAAAAACAATGAAAAGTCATCGTATTTATTCAGTAGGACCACTGTCACGTAAAAATAAGAGCTAGGTGATTACTCCTGTTTCTTTGCGACCACTACCAGAGCTAGAGTTCAGACAAAAGAAAACAATCGGAGGAAATAGCATGATAAAGTACATAATCTATTTTCATATTATTTTATAATAATGGTGAAAAACAAAATATTCTCATTTGCTAGTTAGAAAATGTACAGTCGGTTACGGATGGACAATGTAATACAGCACAACCAATGTTTAGCTCTATGAAGTAGCTGCACAGAATCCATTTTTCATGGCGCCTAAAAGACGAAGACAGCGTTGTAACTGCCTCGCTTACTCGCTTAGTTTGTTGCATCGTGCTATCTCGCTTACTCTACTAAACCTGCGCAATCGTTTAGTGCACCTAATTTCAGAGAGACAAAGATCGGTTGTGCGTTCTAAGTTCGTTGGTGTTGAATGTTTTTTATAACGCCGCAGCTGCTCATACAGTTTGTGCAGGGGCGTAGCTAGGTACCAAGGGGCCTGGTGCAAAATAAACTGGGGCCCTAACTGAACGGTTTAGGTTTTATCAAGTCAAAAGTGTGGCAAAATGTAAACGTATTTTGATTTTTTGTAAAAACTTACGATCGTGATATTCTGGTCTGATGTAAATACATTTTTTTTAATCTAAAAATGCCGTTTGTTTTTATTTTAAAAATAATTATACCTATAGTTTCCTAAGAAAAAACCTTCCGGACTCTCGGGCTTTGACTCAGAATCCGAGGGCCCCTTGAGCTTGGGGGCCCCAGTGCACTGCACTGCCTAGCCCTCCGGTAGTCACTGAGTTTGTGTCGATGCAACTTCTCATGTACGTCGATCTATCCCTAGCTAATAGCTAGTACCAGTTAGTTTCTAATTTACGTAATCATGGTCGAGTTTCGTCGGTTGCGTGTGGTTTTCGCGAGGGGCTTGAAATGTTGCGAATGAGTTTGAAATGTTTACACTGTGATAGCTGCATAGTTGACTCCAATGCATCGTTTGCTTGCTTTGCATAGAAACGATACATAAATGCGAACATGGATTTCATAATGTCAGTGGTACAAGACCTATGAATTATCCAACTTCTGTCAAAATAGAGCTGGGTGGGACATAGACGCGGTGGTGACAGGTGGAGTAGAGCGATGACTGAATAGTGGCCTAGATCTGGGTACAGGAACGTAGGACGTCCGGCGGCCAGATGGGTAGACGATATTGAACAAGTCGTGGGCCGTCAATGGGTCCGATTAGCGCAGGATCGTGGTGGATGTCACCAACTTAGGGAGGCCTATACCCAGCAGTGGGTGAAGTCGGGCTGTGGATGATGATGATGAACAAATAGTCAGACTACCTACAGTCTTAACACAATAATATCTTTTTTGTTGTAAAAAGTATATTTTTCTAAACATGGTTTTCATGAGCTGATTCAAAACGAGCTGAAATACGGGTATTTCAGATTCACTGCTATTAATTTCATGGAATAGCTCTTGACTCCTCAGTTCTGGAATAGCTCTTGCCTCGTCAGTTCAGCTGATTATATCGGAACTGGACAGATAAGCCGAATTTCAATCAGCTTATTTGTCAATTTCTCTTGAACAGCTAGCTTTTCATTTTAGAGAATATTTTTATGCGCACATTTTTATCAAAACGTATAGACACATTTTCCACTTCAAAGCCTGCTTTGAAAAATTATTACACCGGTATTCACAAACTATGACATTTCACAGTGCGCGTGGACGCACAGGGTCCCAAAATCAGTAGGTTTTTGGGACCCTGTGCGTCCGCGTGCACTGTGAAGCCTCATAGTAATGTTAGTGAATACCGGCTTCAAGCATTTGAATTGAATTCGAACGATTGACGCCTAAGAGGCAATTATGTTACTTTATCCTGTAAATATGCTATTTATAAAGCTATTATAAAGTTATAGCTCCTATAAATAGCTTTATAGCCATAACCCCGCATTTCGCTATCGCAAACGTCTAAACAGACCTTAGTTTAAGCTTCTGCTTACTTGTAATTTCGTTTAACCCGTGAATTTCACGTTGAATCACCGATTACTTAGGCTCAGGTATTTTAGCCTCTTTATCTAAATTGCTTGCGTGTGGAGCCGAGATTAGCAGGTAGCGAATCGGGAATTGGCAGGCGAGGAACAAAATATTTTCTGGGCTTTCATGCAACAATGGCAGATTTTTTGGGAATAAATTGGTTTGATGGATTAAAAGGATATTCTCAGTTTTTTTCTGATAAATGTGAGCATATGCCGAATACGTATTTGGTCGTGCATCCAAAGGATTTATTCTACGATCATAGATCCTTAAAAAGATCTGAGATCACAATGTCCTGAGGAATACAAACGGTGATCCTGTTTGTTTGTTTCATGGAAGTAGAGCTTTTTTGAACTAAACTTGTAGCTCCCAAAAACTACTTTTTAAAACAATTCCTTGTCCTGCCTTACTAAAACCTTCATAATAAAACCACTTTCATTTTCACTTGTAGACCTTAACTTTCCAAGGAATGGATACTCCTGATTTATTATTGCTAGAAAGTTCTGGTAGCCAGTATAAAGTACGGTATTCATAATTGAATTTTTAATTAAGAGTTACTTTGATAATGTAAGTTATTTCTGAACTCTGGTTGATTAAATATGAATACACTTTAAGCTTTGGAAATACAGAGACAGCGAACTGTAAGACGCCTTACACGATGCCTGGCATACCATTCTTGCCTTTCTTAAATTCAACGAAGCAAGAGCTAATATTCTGTGACAAGAGCCAAGAATAGTATCGTGTAAACGTATAAGATATGATCTGAACTAAAAACCTGTGGCTTAATTAGATTCCTTTTAGAATTAAGGATTACTACGTTTCTAAAGTAGAGTGCATAAAGTACGGGTTCAAAGTGAAAGATGATGTTTTTGTCTTTGTAAGCATTTTAGTGCAACTCAGGCCTTCACATCTTTATGAGCTTTATACAGCATCAGGGATGTAAACTACACTTAATGGGACGCTGTAGTGCCTGGGACATTGTTTGAGATGGAATAGACTTGCCCAGCACCTAACCATCCTCTCAGCTTAATCGGCCTTGTCTTGAGGAAAGACGTTTACGTGTCGACGTTAACCTTGGCTATGCTTCGATATTCCACCACTTCTTAAAGGCGTCAAGATTGTTCTTGCAACATTTTTTTCGCCGGCTAAAGTAAGTTCGTATGAGTCAGTGGCCAACTCTAGTGATGGAGTTTTTAGGCCGCTTAAGGCCTATGTCATGGGTTAAATAGCCGGCACTGACAATTTCTCGCGCCCTATAAAGCTTGGAAGCGCTCAGATGAAAATGCCACCGGCGGTCACCCATCCACTTATAGACCGTTTCGAACGTTGCTTATCTTCGTTGACCTATCAAGAACGACTAAGCAAGCACGACCACGAGCGCTTCAGGCCAGCTAAGATCTTGTGCCACCCAGCTACTAAAATGTTCAGTATCAACCAATTTATCCTTATTTCAGGCTGGTATCATCTACTGCTAGGTATACCCTTCCATGGTTCCTGTCAAACTTTTTATTCCTGTACGTCCCTGATCCAAGTTTTGCCCGCGACTTTTCCGAATTAATCGACAATGTTCGGTTATCATACGAGGCTGAAAGTCTCTCTGCAACCATTATTCTCACCGTGATGCTTAAAGTTATAAAAAGTAAGAGCCAGCGCGTGAAATATCAGTAGCGACTTAACCTCATTCTGAACGGTTTTCCCATCAACTAAATTTTTACGAGCCGTCACTGTTAGCGCTAAAATTAACTTTACGGATATTTATCATTGTAATTTTGAGCCACGTTTTTATAGTTACCAAATATTTTCTCTCTCGAATTAGTCTTTAAGCTTTATTACAATGGACGTACATAAAATTACCATTTTAGAGTTCCCTAGCGCTTTAAACGAGAGAAGGAAACGCTGCTTAGTTACCTCAGAATTGCTTTAACCTATTTTGATAGTGGACTAGCATGTTAATGTAAACGCTACAACTAGTGTGTGGTGTTTTTAAGAGAATAAACGTAAAATTATTCACCTTCCAACTTGGGTGAAGTTTTGGGCCGCCTCTATCCTTGACATACATTAGATTTTAGAACATATTCTACTGGAGAGCAAAGGCCTCTCATTTTCCCTTGGAGAATACAGAAACGCTTATTTTTCCTTTGACGCAAAAAGGTGATCAAGTAGGTTCATGAACAAATAAACATTAATGTATGTAGAAGACAAAATAACCAACATAACCATGAATATATTGCTTATTTTGTATGTATGAAGTACGTGAATTTGAAAGAGCACCGATTCGACTAGTGATTGGCCGGAAAGTGCTCTACAGGGAGGCACTATTCATGCCATTCAATACTGCATTGGTCAGTGAATGCAAAATTATGAATATCTGCTTTATGTATTAGTTCTAACTCTAAATTGACCTCACAACTTAGTAAGATATTTTATGTAAGGGATTTACGCAATAAAATAGTAAGACATTTGACATCAAAATTTACGCAAATTAGCTGTGAATAGATTAGTTTGAGACTAGCTGCGCTCCCGCGGTGTAACCCGCGGTCCCTCGGGATTTTTTCGGGATAAAAAGTAGCCTATGTCCTTCCCTGGGATACAACCTTTATCCATACCAATTTTCAGCCTAATCTGTTCAGTGGTTTGGGCGTGAAAAGGTAACAAACAGACAGACAGACAGACAGATATACAGACAGACAGACAGAGTTACTTTCACATTTATAATATTAGTATGGAAGTATGGATAGTATGGATTAGTAAACTCCAGTGAAAAACTAACCTACTCAAAGTTCGTCTCTCTTCTTTCAATCAAAACAGATGGATGAGAACAGAGGAATAATAATTTTACTAGTTTCTCTTCTTCTTCTTCCTGCCCTTATCCCACTAAGTGGGGTCGGCACAACATGTTTCTTTCTTCCATTTCCCTCTATCACTCGTCATATCAGAACTCACTCCTTTCACTAACATAGGTATCCGCATTCACACAGTTCATCCATCTTTTCTTAGGTCTACCCCTACCGGTATATCCATCCACCTTCTTACTCATCACTCGTCGTGTTATATGACTTTCATCCCTCCTCATGACATGCCCATTGCCCATACCACGCCAATAATTTTACTAGTTTCAAAGCTAATTAATTTATGTATTGTATCTACTTAAAAATAATTTTATCACTATAATTTTTGTAATTTTATAGTGCTAATCCACACTTGGTACTTCATTAAGAAATGAAAATTTGGATACCGGCAAGTAGGATTTCGTGGCCGAGCGGTAAGGCACTCCGGCTTTAGGAGGATCGTCTAATCGACGCGGGTTCGAATCCCGTCGGAATCCAAAATTTGATAAGACTTTTCATTTCTTAATTTTATCACTAGTTTGAATAGCTTTTTAGCTAATCAAACTAGTACGACAGAAAGAAAATGCTTTAATGTTTATTACATACCCACCCGTATTGTGATATCCAGCCTCATTCCACATTTAGATGCCGAGATTATAAAACTCATCAACGTGCCAATCTCCACGGATATAAAATATTCGCATTATTTTTTATCGTTCGGAACCCGTAATAATTATCCAGCGACACGCTTCGACAGTTTTGTACAGGCAGCGATTTAAAAGCAACTGATTTAGCTGCTGATTTATGTATAATAAGGAGCACTTTTAATTTCGTTAAGGCGGGTGGGTAAGCTATTTGTTTGCGAAACGTTATAAAGCTGTCCGGTCGAATTTATTGTTTTGAACGTGACTGTACGGCAGGTATATTTCGCCATGAATTAGATAAAATGGGAGGGTATGAGAGGTTGAATAGCCACTTTGCCTTTGACGGGAAACTCGAGGGCATTTAAAAGGCAATAATCGGAGCTTTCTGGATAAAGTCAAAAGCTAAAGCATTTATTTTATACTGCTGGGATCAAAAAAGTCTTACCTTAGAGCTTAGACTCTTCTCTTTAAACGTAAAAATGAGAATAATCCAGGCGCGGTCCGAGGGGGGTGGTCACGGGGGACATGACCCCCCCCCCAAAATCGTACACGTCCAATAGTAAAATCCTGTTTATAGTGCAATAAAGTCTATTATAAGTGTAGTGACCCCCCCAAAATTTCAATAGTGACCCCCTCCAAAATTTCAGGCTGCGACCGCGCCTGGAATAATCTCTACCAATGACTACACTATCAAGTGTCTTGGTAGAGTAGTAAACGCTCAAAGTTGTCAAAGAGTAATTGTCGTCACTGAGGGAATATCAAATTGTTGGAGAAAGCTATACATATTAAGCCATGGCGCAGGCATTTTATCACCAAAAGCCATCTCATACAAACTTACTCTTTTATCGAGTGAGGCACAACCCCAATATTTGTACATCAAGTCATTGAAGCGCTCGTGGTCGTGCTTGTTTAGTACCTGATAGATCGAAGTTAAGCAACGTTCGAAACGGTCTGTAAGTGGATGGGTGACCGCCAGTGGCATTTTCATTTGAGCGCTTCCGTGCTTCGGAGGGCGCGTTAAATTGTCGGTCCCGGCTATTTAATTCGTTAAGCCATGACGGAGGCCTAATTGTTATTTAAGTCGTTAAGCCATGACAGAGGCCTTAAGGCGGCTTAAAAACTCCATCACCAGAGTTGGCCACTGACTCATATGAACTTACTTACTTTGTGCAATAGTCAAACACGCTAAAAGCAGAACAATACCGAGTTCCACCTGAGCAACGCAATATAATTTCCGTTGTATATTTAATTTCGTCTGAAATATAATATTATTTGGAAACCTCAGCGCGGTTCGCGGAAAACAACTCTTATATGAAATTCCTTCCAAATTATTCTGTAAGTGGGATTTACCTCCTCTAATACGATGAAAGCATATCTGGAACAGATAGATCAACCTTTGAGGCATACCCAAAATCCATTCACCACACTGGTTCAAAAGAACAGGGAAAGATCACGTCTTAAAAATACTTTGACCCTGTTGTTTTTAAGAAGAGAGTTAATAGGCACCTTCTGGGTAGGCTCGCTCCATCGTAAACCTCATTTTTGCCTATGTAAATTATTATTATAAGGAGTCTGTAGTGTCCCACTGCAAGGCAAAGGCCTCTCTACCCTCTCTCCATCCTATGTATATAATATATAAATTAAATAAATAATGCTGGACTTTTCACACAGTATCATCTAGTAAGCAGAGCTACATGACTGATATACTAATTATTTACTACTTAATACATACAATTATACATAGAAAACACCCAAACCCGATACAAATATCTGTAGATCATACAAACATTTGTCCCGAGGCATTCGAACCCACAACCTTCTGCGTCGCAAGCGGACCTTCGCCCACTGCGCTACAGAGGTCAGTTGTAAGTGATGTAAGTTTCGAGGTCAAGAGCCGACCCATTCATCGTAAAAAAAGACCAAGCGACCGAAGCTACTGACCGTACCTATTTATTTCTGTAGTGAGCTAGCTGACCCCTACGCTTTGATATGCCAGTATATTGAGCTCCTACATTTCGTTGTTGAGAAGCCGTTTAACCTCGAAGGGAATGGCGAGATGAATGGCACAATTTGTACTGTATGTGTCAAATTTGGGCAAAATGGCCAATTAGAACATTCACACAGCTCTTACGTGTACCTGAAATTGGACAACTCCGGGTGAAACTAGAGGAGGTTCCTTTTGTTCGCGTGTTTTGATAATCAGTTTCACTCGTTCAGTTGTCATTTTTTTCTCTGAAGCGAAGAAACTTTGTAAATGTCTATAATAAATAAATAAATAAAAACTTTATTGAGCGAAACACTGTTCACACACACAGCGAAACACAGAGGTATACCCTCGTACCTAATTCGAGCCTTATTATTTTAGCATTCTGACACAAACTTACCTAAGTCCTTAGGGCCTAGTCAGAGGTACTAAATAAATACTTTGAACGCTCGCATTTTTTCCCACATCATCACACTTTATTGGGATAGGGGCAGGGTGATGATGACGATGAGTCCCTTTTATAGGTATTTCAAATTAGAAAATAGAACTTTTGAGTAGGTATTTTAAAACGCGATATAATAGCACGATCTGATATGTGCCTCGTAATTTAATGAAACAGTTTATAACCTTATTTATTTTATATTATTTCATCATCATCATCATCCGCAGCCTGACTTCACCCACTGCTGGGTATACCCAGTGGGTAACAAAACCAAATGTGGGAGGAATGGTAAAAGCAGAGGGAGGCCTGCCTCCCTCTGCTTTTGCCATTCCTCCCAGTCCTGTACCAGCCCAATCCACTGTCGGCCTAAGACGTTAAAAATATCGTCCGCCCATCTCGCTACCGGACGTCCAACGCTTTTCTTGCCAGATCTAGTAGTATTTCAGTATAATCAGTTCTTATATTATTTATCTTAATATTAAATCCTACTAGAATTTAACAAACAAGTACCTACTAAAGTATTCCACAGAACAAAGAACACGTCCATTATCCGCTGCAGCCCTCAATAATCTAGAAATACAGCGTTCGCAAACAAATTATTGACCAGCGTGCATTTTGTATGAGCTAAGTGCTGGGGCACCTAGGTACAGTCGCACTAAGTCATATCTAAAAAATCACTAAGATATCTAAAATGACGACTGTTTTCCTAGACGCGGTAGACAGATCGCAGATTATGTTTGTATTCTAGATCCTTAGACCCCTCGCATACTACAGATTTTCTATCGGCCGATAGTTGAGACGGTATATACTTCGGCTCGTAATGAGTATGGAGAAGTATAGCCCGTCTCAACTATCGGCTCAACGTCTTATTGTGATGAAATTACTTGTATAAAAAATCACAAGTGGAATGCACGCACGTGGCTGCGATCACAAAGTACCAACAGGCCCCCTTTTCTAACCCTTAACCTTTCCCCTTTATAAGAGCAATATCTTCTTCAAGTTTTATATTCCTAAGTTATATTTGATATTGCCTCTGGCTACCCTTAGATATTTTCAAAGGATCTTTAATATCTAGGGATCCTTACCAAATCCAGTGTGAGTGCGGAGCCCCAACACAAAATATGTCGCATCTCCTTTCCTGCCCTTTGTGCCCAACCAGCTGCACCCAGGAGGACCTTGTTGCGGCTTCAGATAGGGCCAGGTGGCTTCATTATGGAGCAATTCAATATGAGCACATTGACACGACGAATGAATAAATATCTGAGAGAATATCTACCGCGCTCTGGAATACAGATTTGATTCCGTTAATTTTTTGTTCATCCACTTTGGTAGCTGAGTGTACACTGTACAAGCCGTCACTTCTTACTCTATGGATATTACTTGGTAAATGGTAAAACTGGGATACTGTACAATGTGAAAAGAGTTTTCTTTTAGAAATGTTAAAAGAACGAAACATAGCTGCATCTTCCAGGAATTTGAATCGGTAAATCCGTAAATAATTCGGGAATTGGAACTTGCAGGAATAGGATAACAGGAGTCGGTGGAAATCTAAGCTGTTATATCAAATGAAAAAATGAAAATATTTGTTCAAAAAAAGGTCTTATATGGTAAAAGTGTTAACAATGTTTTAGCTTCCTATTTATAAGTTTGGGTAGTGTAATACAAATAGGCACTGAAAGTAGCCTCAACCTACCGCAATCTTTTTTGAGAAAAAAAACCTAGAAATTGAAAATTGATATGCATGTTAAGTTTTCTGACCTAAATTAGTTTCTGCATTGAGTTCCTCGTTCTAAGTAGAGACTTGTATGTAGATACGAGGGATTCTTATTTCGACCAAAATAAGGAGCTTACTCACTACACTCATCTTATGCATAAAAAGTTAATTTCAAGATTGACATGGGCGTTATATTGATCGTTTTGATCATAGGTAGCTTTGGGATTTTAATTAACAATTTAAAGTAAGTATTTATAAGTCTAATTAAATACTTTAAATGGTTCAATTTGTCATGTAATAATTAATTAACAATGCATTGATTAATTAGTGTTTTTTATTACCTGCAAGCTTTAGGATAAATCCGCTGATTATGCGTACTTCAATTAGATTTTGGAAACAAGGCCATTATCGAAAAAAGAGATAATTACTCTTAGCCCACTCGCATACTTTCTATCGGCCGATAGTTGAGACGAGCTGTACTTCTCCATACTAATAACGAGCCGAAGTATATTCCGTCTCAACTATCGGCCGATAGAAAGTCTGCAGTCTGCGAGGGGGCTTATTCTTCGTACTGTACTCACACTTTGTTAAATTGGATGACGTCATGGCACCCTATTTTTGGCAGCGTAGCATTTTCGTAGTAATTCACAGCACTTTCGTAGCACCTGCGTAGCATCTGTAGCAGTTCACTTCAATAAGACAGCGGACACACCCCAGACACCTGCATTGTACATTAATCTTCTTTGAAAAAACAACGTGGCTTTAAAGTCAGGGAAATTTCCTTGAAGAGAAATATTAACGACGTGACTGGAAGAATAATCAGGAAGTTTCACTGCAATTCAGATGAGACAAATTCGTACCGCGTTTTATAGATGGTACATTGTAGGAGAGAGACGGTTGGAAGGAGTTGATCTGCCCACTAATTAGGACAGCATATTAGGTTGAACAAAAAATTTTTGGTGGTGGAATTCCTTATATTGGCGCGAAACATATTATCTTATGTGGCGACCTCTATCTACGATCGCCTGAACTACAAGGGCATCGTAATAGAGTTGCCAATACAGAGACTAGCTACTTCACCGCTTCACCGCTAGATGGCGCTGGCGCGCTACCAACTGCCGCGATTTGAATTCTAGAACGCGCAAGCAACATTATACTTGGCATTTAGCCTTTAGAGAACTATCCGACATAAACTGTCGGCTGAAAGGCCCTAAGATAATATGTGGACCAGATGGTGTCGACCTTAGCGAGGTTAGTACTACCTCTTTGCCATAAATTGGGAGAAATACAAACTACCCCCAAACTTACCTTGATATTTTCTCTTTCTCTTCTTAGGCACTAGCGCTTGGCAGTACTACGAGTAGTAGAGTGAAGGGAAATTTTACTTTCCCGTGCCATAACTATTCTTGTTGGCTCATGAGACGTTTATTATGATCTCCCGTGGATTTCCTCATTACCAATGGCACTACTGATACTAATAGAGAGATCCCGGGATCCCAGGATCGAGATCCCGTTTGTATTTTAGTCCCATAATTTTCAGGATTTAAAACAAATCTCTGGATTTTGGCGTTTGCTATTTTCTTTGAATAAGTAAGTCTTACGTGAAACGTATGCATTATTATTTCCATTCCTTTTTCGTGGTTCCATTATTCTCGGGGATAATACTATGGCAGTATTGATAAAAAAAACTACTCGCACTAATACTGGTTCAAATCCCGGACAAGAATATCATCACAGGCTCAAGACTATCCTCTTAAAGGATAAGGTCAACTAGGTTAGAATACAGCCTTCACCAACATTGCCCCAGGCACGACTGTTCCCGTTAAATGTAGCAACAGCTCTGGATAAATCATTGAGATCAAGCCTTGCATATATTAGATTTGAGCTTTAATGTCATGCAATAAAGTATGGTTTCCTCTGATACTAGATACGGAGAGACAGCATCTGACTTGGATTCACAGGGATTATGTAAGCGGATTTGTCATCTTTACTCGTGGATTTGTGACGGCAATGTTTTGTAGTTGTTTAAGAATGTCCTTGTTTTGATTTGGTAGTATTTATGAGTTTTGTCCGACCTTGAAATTAAGTTATCCGTTGAGGGGTTTAAAACTGATTAACTCTTGTTTCCTTTTAAGAATATTTTATAATGTAAATAAAACAATAGTCAAAAACACAAAGTCACAGATTTGTAATATTTACCTAAGTATTTCATTTAGGTACGGCATATGCAATAATGTATTTAGGTAGGCCTCTGACTCGTAGATTTCAAAAGATCTTTCAACTTAGAGAAATCCACCGCGCTTTGGGGTACCCACCGCGGTTTCACTGAGAAACATGTTTCAGATCAATGATCTTCTATAACTAAGATTATTGTTTCAGATACAAAGTCTCTGAAACAAAACGTAGATGTTGACAACAACTACATGACTTCAGTTCAACTATACAGCTCGCAGTTTCGCCTACACACCATACATTTTAACTGAACAGTTCAAACATTGTCGCTATAGTTCGGATTTCTGATAAGTACATCGTTTGAGATGATACCATCTCAAATGATGCCTATACAGGCATGAATTACGTTTAAAAAACTAAGAGAAAAACAGAATTCAATGTTGGACTCAGGTCAATAATTACAAGTGATCAGGTTTTTTGAAGCTCACGGAAAAAGTATCTTCCTCTCAGGAAAAAAAATATAGGATCACTGAAAAGTCTGGTTTACAAATAGAGAAAGTCTTCGAGACTACATAAAAAAATAATCTGGCGAATTGAGAACTTTTTTGAGGTCGGGTAAAAACAAACAACAGATTACAAAAACAAATGTAATAAGAACAATAACAGCAACCCAAGGGCAACGTGCTTTCGAAACGCTTCGTTGCAGAACTTGCCTTCACAGACGCACACGTGGTAGCGCACGTACAGTGAGATCGAGCGGCTGAAGGGAGTCAGCGAGGCGTGCGAGCACATCACGCAGGCATTCTTTTCTCCCTTTAGGAGATACTCTAGTTTTTTGAAACGGTGGCTTGCGTACCCACCGCCTCGCCGTGGCGGCATGCTACGGCATCCACGCGAAGTGTATACCTGTAAGCATTGATACATCAAATCAAACCACAAAGCACTCGGCAAGTCAGTTTCATTATTTTGCTCAAGATACGAACCCACGATGCTAAACATGCCCGTAGCTGCTACGAAAAATCCCCCGCTACTACTAGAAAAATTCGACATAAGTACATAAGACATAAGTCAGATCGCCTCATCAACTATTAAAGAGCTGATGATCTTCAAACATCTGATCAGGTCATGGTTATACTTTCAATATCATTGAAGTAACACGGTACCAAATTTCGAATCGATAGGACATATAGAAGGAATCGGTTCATCCGTTTGGGAGCTACGATACCACAGACACGTTATTTTACTGATGAAGTCGCGGGTACCAGCTAGTTTATTTATACTTTAAAGCAATTGTTCTTAAAAGTACCCATGTAAGTGACATTGTAATTTTTGTCTTGATTAAGATGTAATGATTTTTTCGGAAAATCATTTTGGATTTGGTTGTGTGTTGGGATGCTGTACCTACCCCTTTCGGCTTCGGTAGCAGTCTTTTTACACCCTGTATAAACCATAAAACCTTTTCATCTAAGGGCATTTCGGGAAGTAGGAGAGAAGATTCAATGTGCATCAATAGAACATGTTAAAATTAAATTAGGTTAGAGAGAAAGCAGTACCGGTCCATGGTCCAGAAACCTCTTGTAACAGCCGCCGATGTAAGGTCCGTAGTAACCTCGGTATAGGCCACGGTCATCTTCATGAAGACGATTGTTACGTTTTTTTTTCTCAATTTTATAGTCCCAGTGGCAATAATTCTGATAACAGTGGGCGCGGAAGTAGCGAGCCAAGGTTGTCGCGCGCCCGTCGCGGGAGTCGAACGCGTCGTGACACGCGGGGCTAACTGGAATACCTTTACTACTGTGTACGTTGCACACGTAGCAAGTGCCCACTTTTGGTCCTCTCCAGTGCCGACAAAACAAAGAGCGACGCGCGTCGCTTGAATTAGTGGCGTTGGCGTCGGGTGGTAGCGTTCCCATGGCGCGAGCGAAATCGCTCGCGTTCCAAACATTACGCGCATTGGAGATCCTGGCATCGAAGGTCGAGTTGTCATAATCAGCGCTGTTCATCATGAAGTCGTACTCATCGTTCTGATGGAAATCTTTCTTTAGGTATGGGAGAAGAGGTCTTCCTTCAGGCTTCCCTCCTTCAGGGCTTAACTCACCGCTTAGTTCCTCCAATAGATTTTCATACATAGCTGGATCCATCTCGTCCGGGTCCGGCTCCACTGGTGCAGTGAACTCGTACGGATTTCGGAATCTGGATAGTAGAGAGTTGTCACTCTTGTGTAAAGCTAGCAGTAAAAATAACGCAGCGAAACGTGCAGGCATCGCTTAGTTGACGTACTTGATAAAAGGTTTATCAAATGTTGAAGAAAATAAATATGAAAATGTTTATTTATGTACTTGATTCGTAAATATTTGAATGTTTTACGAAGCTTTGACAGTTTCTGCCTCAGTTTCAGCTATTCTTTATCTATGGTTTTTCTGAAAAAGGATCTGAGGAAAAAGGACAAGTTGGGCCGACGCTCACTGCCGGCACGGCATGGCATGTTAGTCTTCACATAATACTCAATGATATTAAATAAACTAAATAAACCATTTCTCGTTTCTATTTTTTACCAGGCATTAATTTTGTAATTACATTGGTTACATTCATTATTTTCTAAGTATCCAGATGCACATGCACCCACTGTTACAACCCCATCTCTCTCTCTCCCATAAGGTTTGCTGTAAGAGAACTCTTTTAGGGTTAAGCTCGCCTTTGCCATTACTTCTCTTGATTAAGTGTTTATGTATATCATTTCTTTGTGCAATAAAAATAAATAAATAAAGTTTTTTCCAAATCGGTGCTGGCATTTTTGATTTATCACGCAACATACAAATAAAGATTTCAACGACTGGAGACCCTTATTTTTTATGTCGGGTTAAATAAAACAACAAATTATAAAAACAAATGTATTATGAACAACGACAGCAAGCCATAGGTAACGTGCATAGGAGATGCTTCGTTGCAGAACTTGCCTTCACAGACGCACACATGGTAGCGCACGTACAGTGAGATCGAGCGGCTGAAGGGAGTCAGCGAGGCGTGCGAGCTCATCACGCAGGCATTCTTCTCTCCCTTTAGGAGATACTCCAGCTTTCGGTAGCGGTGGTCTGCGTACCCGCCACCTTTCCGTGGCGGCATGCTACGGCATCCACGCGACGTGTATACCTTAAACATTTGTTTGTAACATCAAATCAAACCACAAAGCACTCGCCGAACCAGTTTTACTAATTACCTAAGAGGAAACAATAGTATCTATACAGGGTGTAAAAAGACGTCTACCGAAGCCGAAAGGGGTAGGTACAGCATCCCAATAGATAACCAAATCCAAAAGGATTTTCCGAAATATGCACTAAATCCGGAGAAAACAGCGTTTGAAGAGTACTGTTTGCGTATGTTTTGGGCGCGTTTTTTTACGTAGATTGCTGGATTTTGAGTTTTAAATGGTTTTTTCTTTTTAAATGAAATTATTAGGTAGGTATGGTCTTATTATGTTGTAATAGTAGTAAATAGCCGAAAATAACATAGCCTGACGAAGCTAAGTCAATAAAAAATTTTGCGTTTTTTTTTCGCTAAATATGTTTCGAATCATAGTCTGATTACAACCCCTCAGTTTTCGGTAGCAGTCTTTTTACACCCTGTATACTTAACAAACCACCTTCAAATATTAATTGACGCGAATAAATATTGTATCTCAGGGAAGGGCATAAGATACTTTTTTTTTTAATCCTGGAGGGGTTTAAAATCAGGGTTGCAAGTTTGTATGGGGTTTGTATAAGTTCAGTGGAGATGGCGCTATTATTGCGTGTTGAAAAGTTTGTGGAGGTTCTTGTTTAGAGTTTTCGACTCTATTTAAAGGATACCAAGTACCTATGCTATTTTATTGATAAAGTCGGCGGATATCAGCTAGTTTATTTATACTTTGTAACAACATTATATATTATTTATGTAGGTGTATTTAGGTACTTATGTAAGTATTTATAGAGTAAGTATTATTTTTATGTAAGTAGGTATATTTACTTTTAATACTGTTACATTATTTTTTATTTTATTGTATTAGTTAAATTATTTTTATTCCTATAAATATTTGTACACCCCCTGCCATACCTTTAATATGTTCGTTTCTTTCCATCCAAAGGTTGTCTGGAAGAAATCGCTTCTAAGCGATAAGACCGCCCATTGTACATTGTCTCGTTGGGTTTTATTGATTGTGTATGTTTTGTAATATTGTGTACAATAAAGAGTTTTTCATTCATTCATTCATTCATTCATTCATTGTTTTCATATGTAGGTTTAAGTGAAATTGTAAGTTTTTTGAGAATATTTTTTTCATAAAATCTTTCCATTACTGGGCATTTTGGAAACAAATTAACGATCCAACAAACAAACGAGCATGTAAAGAGGAGGAATGAGAGAAGATTCAAAGAGCATCAACGGACCATGTCAAAATAAAATTAGGTAAGAGAGAAGTTAACAAAACACCTGTCCAACGTCCAGGAATCTCTTGAAACAGCCGCCGATGTAAGCTCCGTAGTAACCTCTGTATAGGCCACGGCCATCTTTGTAATGGGCTTGGTATTTCGTCTTTGTCTCAATTCTAGAGTCCCAGTGCCATTTTTTATAACAGTGGCCACGGAAGTAGCGAGCCAAGGTTGTCGCGCGCCCGTCGCGGGAGTTGAACGCATCGTGACACATGGGGTTGTTTGGAATATCATTATTAGTGTGTATGTTGCAGACGTAGCAAGTGGCTGTCAGTGTTGCATTCCAGTACCACCAGTCCCAGTTCCTTTGCGTCCAGAGATAAAAGGGTTAAAAGGGCAGCTTGGCTTTAGAATGGTTTTACAGGAGTTGAGGGTTAAAAAGGTTAAAAACCGGTAGGTTTGCTTCCCGATTATTTATTTACCACTCATAACTTATGGCAATGCATCGTTTTCGAGAAAATTAATAAAAAATATTTCTTATCTCAAATCAGATTACGAGTATAAGCGAAATGTAACGCTATTGAGAACCAAATCTGTTTTAAATATTGTCTGTGGTATAAAATTTCGTGCAAAATTGATGCAAACGGAACGTAAAAAGTACAATGTGTGTGTATGTCAGTGTAATTGTATTAATTTGTGTCGGCATGTCGTTGCCGCTCGTCTCTATCTCCCGCGACCCAACGGTGGCGCACCGTAGGATGAGTTGGCGGCGGGGCTGCAGTGGAAGAGAAATGTCGGTGTTTCGTTGCCGCTCTCCCTGTCCTCTGCGGCCGCTTGCCCGCCGTGAGGGTGGGGATCTGGGACTGGATGAAAAGGCTCTGACGGTTTCCCGGACCCTCTCCATTCCAGGCGACACCGGAAAGGCGCTGGGACGTTTAGTGGGTATACCGGGAGTCCCACATAGCCCTCTCGCCCCCCGGCGGCAAAAATCCCCTGCTCTCATTCGTCTCCCTGCCCAAAGTCAATAAATAGTATTTACCATTTTGTTTGTTTGAGATTAGGTTACATTAATTGATTTTTCACAAGAACGGTGCATTGCCCTATAGTATAAAAGATCATTGGCATTGCCATATAACGCAAGTGGTATCAGATGGGAAGAGGAACCCCTTCACCCCTTCTCACAACCCCTTCTCCTTCAACTCCTGTTAAACGATTCTAAAGTTATACCAGCTCTTCCAACGACGCGTGTCGCTTGAATTTGTGGCGTTGGCGTCGGGTGGTAGCGTTCCCATGGCGCGAGCGGAATGGCTCGCGTTCCAAACAGTACGCGCATTGGGGATCTTGGCATCGAAGGTGGAGTTGTCATAATCGGCGCTGTTCATCATGAAGTCGTACTCATCGCTCTGATGGAAATCTTTCTTAAGGTATGGGAGAAAAGGGCCTCCTTCAGGCTTCCCTCTTTGATGGATTAACTCTCCGCGCAGTTCTGGTAGTTCCTCCAATAGATTTTCATACATATCTGCATCCATCTCGTTAGGGTCCGGCTCCACTGGTGCAGTGAACTCGTACGGATTTCGGAATCTGGATAGTAGAGAGTTGTCGCTCTTGTGTAAAGCTAGCAGTAAAAATAACGCAGCGAAACGTGCAGGCATCGCTCAGTTGACGTACTTAAGAAGAAGATTTATCAAAAGAAAATAATTATGAAAATATTTGTAGATAAATACTTGATCCATGAAAATTATCGTAATAGGTATATTTTGAAGTTAGACAGAGCTTTGACAGCTCTCTGCTTTTCTGAAAAAGGACAAGTTTGGATACATTTATGGCGGCCCGTACACACATCAATCTCGATCGCGATCCGCTCTCAAAATCAATGATTGCGATCCAGATTGATCGTGTACGAAGTGGAGTGATGGATTGATGCATCGGATTACAAAATATCTAGATATTTTGAAATCCAGATCGCGATCCGCGATCGTGATCGTGATTGAACGTGTAGGCGCAGGACGCATCAGTCTCGCTGTGAGCTTCAGAGAAAATTATGAAAATTATGGAGTTACCATTTGTACTCATCGTAAAATTTTTCCCCCATCCTGAAGTAGTTTTTATAATCGTCAGTTTCAGCAGTTAGTTTAAATTCTTTTAGTAGATTTAAGTGAGTATACATTTCCTTCTTGAGTAACCACTGTTTCACCCACTGCCTTTTTTGAACCCTTTTTTTCAAAGTAAGGGCCATAACCAGGGATACTACAGTTTTAACTTCATGTAAATACATGACCACAGAGTACCAAGACAAGTTAACGCGGCGGCTACGCTACACGGACTGATGAAATCAAGATTGAACGTGTAATGTTGTGGCGCTATCCCGAGATCCATGATCGCGATTGAAACTGACGGATCGCGATCGAGATTGATACGTGTACGGGCCGCCTATGAAATGAGTAGGTACCACTTCACTTTCAAGTTCGTCCATTCGCGAAAATGAAACATCGGGGAGGCTGAACGCATAAACTTTGCATAAAAATGTACATAAAGCTCATTGGCAAGGTCACTGGCGTCGTGTTATCGTGGATCCTTCCTGTTTACACAAACCTTACCCTTTGGCTTGCACTGGGGTTCTTAAACTTTCTGAAGCTAAATTATTCGAATTGTTTTCTCGGTTTTGGTGTTTTTTTATACAAGTAACGGTGGTCGCACAGTCTTGCCGAGCCGACCGCGCCAAACTGTCAATTTAATAGAGAAAATGCTCGGAGGTGCTAGTTTGATTCTCACGATGGGACAAGTATTTGCATGATCTGCAATTTGTTCCAGATATCTTAGAATGTTTTTTTAGGAATAACCTAATGAACCTAAAAAATTTAATTGTAAAAATAAAATTAGCGCCATCTAGCGAGCCAGATAAACTATAAAATTCCTAATTCAAAATGAAAGGACATTGTTATACTTTGTTTCATAGCTGTATAAACTTTGAGAACCAGCCACCTATCGCCGTCACGGGGCAACCGACAGCCATCCCATTGTTCAAAGCAACGCGCCCGTAGTTGATACACCCTGTATACGCCGTAGATAAGGCTATTGTGCACACCCTGTATCGTCTGAGACAGCCAATTTACATACTGCCCTTAATTGAATTGGTTAGCGAGGTAGGCTTGAGTTGTTTATAGGATTATTTAAAGGACCATTGGTTTGAAATATCTAGCCATGAAGGTTGAACAATGAAGTTGTTGTACCTATGAGCTAGTTTGGTTAGTTTTATAAATCCCTGACAAAAGACGAGTTGGAAACCGATACCCAGTGATTTTTATACTAGTAGCCGATACCTTAGAAAGGAGGGGGGGAGAGTTGTGGCTCTCTCTTGTGTCATCAGAATTAGAAAACTCATTTTGAATGTGGCACAAACACAAATGTATGAAACAAGTATGAAACCGAATAAATTAAGCGGGTCATTTTACAAGCCTCATAACTTAGAACTATAAACGTTCCGCTTTTTTCCTTTTGAGGTACGGAACCCTAAAAATCACACAATTAGCAATCATTATCTAAGTTTGTGATTCCGACTTTGCTTGAGAAAAAAAACGTTTTAAAAAAAAATTCTATTAAAGATATTAAAGATTAGGGTAGCAATTTGAACAGATCTAGATTCGTAATCAAAATATATCAACATTGTGTGAACACAAAAGAGTTAGTGTTGCAAGAATAAAAACTAAAATTACCCTAAAAAATAGAGCTTGAGTGCAGAAAAACTTTATACACCCCTATTTTTTAATTACCAAAAAAATTTTGAACATGGTCTCGGTGTCTGTTACTGATCACATTTCTGTAGTTAAAACTCAAAAAAAGAGATAAAAAAATTATAACCTCAAAAGGAGACGAGACGAGTCGAACATGGATTTATGATAGCTACTGCGGTTTTACTGACTGGGGATGATGCGAGAGCATAGTTGCAATGAAAGTCTGTACGCGATTGTTGTCTGTAGTACTTATTTGTACAGTTTTCATAAAATTTTGTTCGGTTTTGGTTAACTACAATCCTCGATAACTTTGCGATAGTTAATTAAAAAAAAGTTCTGACCATCCTATTATCATTTTCTGCACCTGCTGCAACTGTCCTTAAATTTTTTTTGGTAGTCATAAAATAGCGGTGTATATTTCAAAAATTATTCAATTACAGAATTCTATGGATACATCTCTTCAACCTGCCTTCATCTTCTTCTTCTTCCTGCCCTTATCCCACTAAGTGGCGTCGGCACAACATGTTTCTTTCTTCCATTTCCCTCTATCACTCGTCATATCAGAACTCACTCCTTTCACTAACATATCCGCATTCAACCTGCCTTCATATGAGTCAAAAACATCAAAATAATGTTTGTACCCCAATCCTTGAATAAGCAATTTAATAGAAGCTTGAAGCAGTAATATGCATCAGACCTCCGACTTTCAGCTTTAGAATGTCGTTTCACCTTTCAACTTCAACGGGTTCATATCCCAAAAAAGTGCAATGTTTCCAAACGGTGGTGACGCAATTAAAAACTTCATACAGCTAGCGTGTGTGCTTGTTTGATGGCACTCATGGTGATGTCGGTGCATTACGCTCTAGGCCGTTAAATTATAGACAAGGTTTATAAACTGTTTAATCAAATTAATTGTTTACTAGTCCAAGCGTAAAACGTTAACAAGAGCTCCACAAAATTGACGTTGTCTTTCCTGTGGATAAGGCTGAGAGGATGGTTTATGGGCTTGTTTCATCTCAAACAATGTCCCAGGCACAACAGCGTCCCATTGAGTGTAAGCATAAGTTGCCTACATGTAATCATCTAGTATAGATGTAAAGAGAAGTTTAAATCCACCCACGAGTTTATTTGCGAGATACTAAGAGGAACTGAATCGGGCAGTCTTGCGTAAACGACGGTGTAGTCGTAATGTTATCTGGTCTTATTGCGAACTGGACCAAACGCGATCTAGTCCAAATGCGATGTAGTCATATCGAGATTTGGTCTTATAGCGAACTGGTCAAATTGCGATGTGGTCTAAACGCTCCTAACCCAAACTTAGTATCATTATTGTTTTAGTCACTACAACTTAGTATCATTCTAGCAACATTCTAGCATTAATACGCCAAGCAAAAGTACCTAAGTATAATGTGTTGTTCACGAAGCATTGGAGCGTCGAACTCAGCATCATTGCCTTGCAGTCGGCGCAGACAGTGTTCATCCAAAACAACGGAGCATTACCGCACAGAGCACATGCTCCTCACCCGCACCATGAAAAATTCATAACTGAAGCCAAAGATAAACTCACAGATATGACAAAAAAAGTTTGTATGAATTAAGCTCCCAATCAAACTCCCAAAAATGTAGAGTTGTTATAGTCGTTCTCACTCTTTCTCTAACCATAGTGTGTTGTGTGTTCTAAATAAATGTTTTTATCCTTATTTCTTTCAGTAGATAGGTCAGAAGCATGTCCAAATAAATATTAGGCACATCTTCGAACGCATCCGGGACTAAATCGTTACGTGGAGTTACAGCGAAACATGTTTTTGTCACGGATGCGTTCCGCTGAAGTTTGAATCGCTATGCTGGAATAGCATAGGCCATAAAAAGTGGTACCAAGCAAGTGGAGAACAGGATCAACAATATTATTACATTTTTGAATGTCTGTCTCATCTGTGCCATCTCATTGACGTATCCCCAGTAATAATAATGTGGGTGCAGCCACGTCGTATATAAAACAGTGTTCGGGGTAAATGTGGATTTACCGCGGCACTCGGAATCCGTTGTGACAACAAATCTAGACGTACTCGTGATATTGAAACCATAGCTCGTTGTCTTCAAGATGTGCTCTGAAGGAATATTGGAACTAACGGTGTTGTTAATCCATGGAGTGTGTTAGTGTAAGCCTGAGTAATAAACTGATAACGTTGTAAAAACTTAAAAGAAAATCGACTTTGAATGTGTGCAAAAATGGATTTGTATAAAAGATAGAAATACATTTAATTTGGGAGCTATCCAGACTTTGTACCCCGGAAAAACATTACGGGCCACAGCCAGTGATGATTATGAACGATGGGCGTATTTGTTAAAATAGCTATGTCATCAAATGAAGAAAGTAGTGACTGAAAGAAAGGCACACATTTGTGACATTTTGTATGGTGCAGTGGGTGAAAGCCCGCTTGGAACGCAGACGGTGGCGGGTTCGATCCCCGCCGCGGGATAAATGTTTGTATGATCTGCAAATATTTATCACGCGTCTGGGTGTTGCTATGTGTGTATTTACAAACAAAAAGTAAATAAAGTAGTGTATCAGTTATCTGGATCCCATAGTACAAGCATTGCTTAATTTGGGGCTAGATAATGCTGCGTGAAATGTCCAGCATTATTTATTTATTTAGTTACTTCTCGAACACTTTGTGTCATTTGTTCAGCAATAAGCTTAGATCTTCAAAATAGTGTTATATTAAAATGCAAGGTTCAAAATGGAGCAAGCTAATGAGCTGTACGCTGGGAGATGTGCTGACGTACCCTGGTGAGTTACAGTAGCTCGCCTGGAATTGACCTATATAAAGCGCTCGGCGCTCGTGGTCGTGCTTGCTTAGTCGTTCTTTATAGATCGTCGAAGTTAAGCAACGTTTTAAACGGCCCGTAAGTGGCGTAAGTGGACGGGTGACCATCAGTGGCATTTTCGTTTCAGTGCCTCGGAAGGTACGATACATTGTCGGTCTCGGCTATTTATGTCGTTAAGCCATGACGGAGGTCATGCGGCCTAAAAACTCCGCCTCTGGAGCTGGCCACTTACTCATACAAACTTACTGTTGTAGTACTGGGATTATTATTAAGTGTTTGTTTCAGAATTCGTTCACAAAAAAAATGGTTCATTCTAGTCTAGGAGACTACAAACTACGATGGAGTGCGGTACAGTATGGGCCGACGCTTCAATAGCGATAATTCCGCTGAGTCTCTGCGGTTTGTCTTCGAAGCGTCTGTACTGCAGGCTAAAGCGCTATTGTAGAGAATTATTAGATTGCTTTACGAGCAAAAGTCAAAAGACCTTGACATCAGAAGACATGACAGATCTCCGAAGTTTGCAGCCGCGAACTAACTGAGTGAATAGCCTCAGTTAGTTCCTCCTCAGTTTGCCTCGCAACGTTTACCACAACGCAGCGCGTGCGTTTGCGGGCGAGACACGATATCCTGACCGACCGAGAATTAGCCGCGTGCAACTGCCTCACGAAACTGCTCAGTCAGATTATCATCATCATCATCATCATCAGCCTATAACAGTCCACTGCTGGACATAGGCCTCCCCTAATGAGCGCTATTGCGCCCTGTCCTCAGCTCGACGCATCCAGCTTTTGCCAGCAGCCTTTCGCAGATCGTCACTCCACCTGCCTGGAGGGCGTCCTACACTACCTAATCAGATATCGACGAAAGTATATCGCGGTCGCTACATGGCTGACCGCTATTCAGCTGTATTGAGCGGTTTACATTCGTCAAGCATAGTGGCAAGTAACAAGTAGAAGTACAATGGCAAGGTCAATGACCTAAGAAAATTTCTTTACTAATTGAGCAAGTGCGCACACACATTGACAAAAAGGTGGCTTGCCACTGTTTGGTTTATATTTCTGTACTCACTGTTTGCTCACGTGCTTTTTACTTGCTACTCTCCTTGACCAATGAAATGGCCACTATTATTTGGATGGAAGATGACAGGACCATGCACATGTGAGACCGCAAAACCGTTGGTACGATGACATCAAAAGAACAGCTGGAGGCAAATGGATAGAGATTGCACAAGACCACAAGAAATGGCTACACTCAAAGGGTTGAAAGTAAAATTGTAAATTGTAAATTGTAAATTGTTTATTTGAGCACCTTAGATAATTAGTTTACATTAGTAGTTAAACATAAATTTCTTAGCCTAAGGAAGTTATAAGTTTAACAATGTGATACAACTGATACCTAAACTAAGATTAGAAAAATCCTGTGTGATAGGTATCAGCGCCCACCCTCGTATAAAGGTGTTTTAAGCTAGATAGTTTGAGTACCTACCTACATACATTACGCATTAAGGGCCATGACAATTATAAATAGTTTTACAAAAAATTTGTAGTAGGCAGGCACTCATGTACATAAGTACGGTATACAACAGGTAAGGTAGTGAATTCACTCGTTTTATACAAACAAAGCAAATAAAAGAGAAACATAAGGACAAAGTTTAGATAATAACTAAATAAAAAATAATCAAAATACAAGTGTGATTAGTCTTTGATGAATATACTACTATGTAGGCAAGTATGTGCGTACACAACAATAGCTACTTCTAAGGACACCAGTCTCATAGGAGTCTGAGTATCGACAGACGCAAAGTGTGTGCAAGATAATGTGTGTGTGTGTGAGAGTGTTGAGTGTGTGTGCGAGTGTTGAGTGTGTGTGCGTGTGTGTGTGTGTGTGTGTGTGTGTGTGTATGTGTGTGTGTGTGTGTGTGTGAGTGTGTGTGTGGGTGTGTGAGTGTATGCATGTGAGTGTGTGTTTGGGTCGAAATACTTCCTAATTATTATGATAAAGTTATAGGTAAATATAAATTATAAGTTCTTCACATTAAGATATAATTGTAAATAAGTCTTCAGTAGCATCGTAAGTTAAAGACAATAGCCACATTGTAACAGTTTGTTTGCATGTTCGTTTGTTCATGGATACAATTTGAAGCTCTTTGTTAATTTTGTTGTAAAGCCAAGCGCCAAGAAAGTATGAGAATCTTTGTGCAAATTTAGTACGGCATTTTATAACGGTAGAATTTTGTAGTTTCGCCTAGTTTCAAGACGTAAGGTGTTAGCATTATCCTGGACTATTGTAGAATGCTGTTTTAGGATAGTGTTAAGAGTAAAGAGTTGGCGGACTGTGAGTACTTCACATTCTTTATATAGTTGGGTTGTATGAAAGAGCTTAGGCTTGAAGTAAATTACTTTTAATAAGATTCGTTGAGCTCTTTCAACACATATTAGATTAGACTTAGCTGCACCTCCCCAACAAGTTAGGCAGTAAGAAAGAACAGACTGACATAGTGACGTATAAATGATTTTCATAATACTATTGCCTGCAGAGTGACGTAATTGTTTACAAATATATATAAGTTTACGTACTCTATTTGAAATATATTTAATATGATTTATAAAGTTTAGGTTGTTGTCAATGATAATTCCAAGATATTTAAACGTTGTGGCAGTGGATAAAACCGGGCAATTACAGTTCTGAGAGATGAGGTTACAAGTATGTGCTATTATGTTGTATGTTTTAGATGCTGGATTCGGAAGATTATAAATAGAGAAAGGCATGTACTTAGTTTTTTCAGGGTTTAGTGAGAGGTAGTTAGAAGCAAGCCACTGAGTTACTGTATTAAATCCAATTTGGGCATGTTTATACACGTCATCCCAAGATCTTCCAAAGAATGTCAAGGTAGTATCATCTGCATAGGATATGATTTTACAGTTCTCTATTTTCAATTTTACAAGGTCATTAATGTAAACTAGAAACAGCGTTGGTCCTAAAATACTACCTTGAGGAACGCCGAAGGTGATGGGCAAGTTATCACTAGTAACATTATCAATCTTTAGTCTTTGCGTTCTACCAGTCAAATAATCCCTAAAAAGATCCAGTTGAATGCCTCGTATGCCGAGGTTATTCAATTTCTGTATGAGGCTTGGGATAGAGACCGTGTCAAAAGCTTTAGCAAGATCTAAAAAGATCGAAAGACATTTGCTTTTGCCATCAATTTTCCTAACTACAAATTCTGTAAACTCACTTACTGCCTCCTCAGTTGATTTTCCTTGGCGAAAACCAAACTGCCCATCCGAAATGAAGTTGTTTTGTTGTAAATATTTTACAAGTCTGTTGTTAATTATTTTTTCAAAAATTTTAGACAGTGTGTTTAATATTGAGATAGGTCGATAGTTTGTGACTTGGCCTCTATCCCCAGCCTTAAATATAGGACGGACTATAGACCCCTTAAAAGACTTAGGAAAAACTCCCTTGCTCAGAGCGAGATTTAGGATATATGTAAGGGGGCTCCGAATCGAAGCTCTAATGGCCTTTAGTACATTTGAGGAAATACCATCATCCCCAGGTGAACATTGGTTTTTCAGGCCTGTTATAAGTTTGTCAATTTCTTCCTCATCGGTGTTATAAAGAACAAATGAGTTCAAAGGTGGAATAATTACATAATTAGATGAAACTGCAACAGGAAGATTTATTTTGCTAGCAAGCTTTTCACCAATGGTAGCAAAAAAATTATTTGCGCTATTTATTGCAATTTCAGGAGTAGGTGCAGTTGATAAAAGCTCATATGCGTGTTCTTTTTTGGCGTTCCTACTTGTGATCGAGTTTATAGCTTTCCAAATCTTCTGTGGCTAAATAGAAAGGCGAAGAAGAAATAGATTCTATCCCTGCAGTCCTACTGAAGAAATGCTTTTGAGTGGCCGTTATAATTTTCCAAAAGTTTCAAGTTCCGTTCGAAAGGTGAACAAAATGATCGTAACTGATAGACTCGGAGACACGTAAATCAATAAGAAGTTTCAAACTTTATATTATTTAAAGGTTTACCGGGACAAGCAATCTCAAACTTTCCGCTTAAAAACCTTTAAAACCTCGGTAATATCTGAGATAACAGCGGACGTTTTTCATGAATCCCCTTTTTAATTTACGAGTAATTTATGTCGTCGGGAGTTTCATTTGCGAGCTAAGATTAATATAAGGTAGATGCGGTATGTTGATGCGATGGGAAGAGAACTTGAACCTTTTCGTATAAGACTAGCTCCCGCGACTTTGTTTGTGTGGTTCCAACAATGCCTATGCCACTCAAAGGGTGGAAGGACGGTGTTTGTTCTCCTGATTCACGGTATTGGTCGCAAAAGAACAGGAAAATCACCTAGTTTTAAGACGATCGAGGACGACGAGGAAAGTGATCCCAGCGGTCCTACTGAATAAATGCTTTTTGACTTTGACTTAGACTTCCATAATGACATATTTTGTGGAAATCAATGATTTTGGTCGAAAAAGTGCAGTTATGAGTAGCATAATTATGAACGCGAGTGAAGCCACCAGTGGAAATAAACATTTTGTTTGGAAAAATTACATGTCGATTGAATGAACATGTTATTTGATCACAACTTCCGTTTTATCTATATTTTTTACTTTGAATCTCAGCGGGTCCAAATTACTTTAACGATTTAGGCTAACTCGACCAGCCACGAAATTAACTGAGGTACTAGGAAATTTACGCGGTCGTTTGTAAAAGAAATTTACTTTTTTGTTAATTGTTGAGACGTGACGAGATATTTTGCAAAGCGGACAATGGGTTAAATTGTAATTTGACAAAGGTTCCACAGATTTTGTTTGAAAGTCACTGGAAAGTTTAGGTCACGTCGTGCTAACGAATTTGAATATAGCAATCGAGATAGCCAGATGGGTGGACGACATAGAGGCCATAGAGGGAAAGAGTTGGATGAGATCAGCGCAGGGCCGATTGGAGTGGCGTCTGAGGGAGGAGGCTTATGTCCAGCAGTGAGCTATCATTTGAGCTGCTAATGATGATGATGATGATGAATCGAGATAGAGCCATTTCAAATATCCGTGTTGGCATAGTCTCATCGCGAGTTCGAATCTTGGCTGTGATGAATTTTCCTATGCGTAAAGTGTAGTGTGCAATAAACACGAGGATGATAGAATAGCATAGAAAAACACTTTATTTTACACAAAAGAAACACATAACAGGAAATACACAAAGACAAGTAAGTAGGTATAATGCCTTATCGCCAAAAGCGATCTCTTCCAGATAACCTTTGGATGGACTGGAAAAGTACGACAGTATAACGGCGATGTACAAAAAGTGTAAAGATATAAAAAAAAGTAGAAAAAACAATAGCCGGATAGGATGATAGCCTATTCTATCTAAACAAGGCCAGGAGCCGTATTCGCAAACGAACGAAAAAAGTAAAAAGGCGCCAGGGGGGGGGGGTTCACAGGGGACATGACCTCCCCCAAAATCGTCCACGTCAAATAGTAAAATCATGTGTATTGTGCAATAAAGTCTAATATTAGTGTAGTGACCCCCCCTCCCCAAATTCAGTAGTCACCCCCCCCCCCCCCAAATTTCAGGCTGCGACCGCGCCTGCATACGGCCCCTGTTCTTTCTGGTAGTTTCTGACATGTTTTGTTATAAAATAAATAAATGTTTTCTAGTGTAACTAGAATCATAATTCCAATTACTAATCAAATCAATCCGTCATCTCACATGTCTTGTCCATGATTATACATCGGCCGATAACAAGCAAACATAATTATTCCCCGAGGTTGCAAGCTCGGGTTACCTTGGGCTATTAGAGCTGACATCCTAGTAATATTTTATATGGGAAGGTTTGTGAGGATGTATGGATGTTTGTTATTTTCAAAACACTACTAAATTGATTTGGATGTTTGGTAGGTAAGTACGTGGAAATTTTATCCCGGAAAATAGAAATATTCCCGAGGAACCGCGGTTAACACCGCAGAGCCAAGAGCGTGTTTAATATATAAGAGACTAAGACTGAATGAAAGACGGAGTCTTTGTATATTTTATGTCATAGTCTAAAAAAAATCTCAAAAAATCTAAAACTATTAAACAAATAATGCTGGACATTTCACACAGCATCATCTAGCCCAAAACTAAGCAAAGCTTGTACTATGGGAACCAGATAACTGATATACTACTTATATACTTTTTGTAATATAAAATAAAACCAATAGGGTCTGGGTGTTTCTAGTCAATAGACTAGACATAAGTTGCCCTGTACAAATCACGTGTTCAACCTTATCATCATCATCATCATCATCATCATCCACAAAACACAGCCTGACTTTACCCACTACTGGGTATAGGCATCCCTAAACTTGTGCCATCCACCATGATCCTGCGTTAATCAGACCCATTGACGGCCCACGACGTTCAAGTTTATAATAAAACGATAAAACTAATCTATTACAAATCATTTTCAGAATTTACATTGGATACTTTTTCCAGTTCTTTTTCTAAAAAACTTATGACTATATAAAACAACCTAGCCTTCTTTAAAGTACAGAATACAGATAATTTGGATTGATTGGGGAAGCCAGTATATTTCAACTTTTTTTTTTTATGATTAATGGGTCGGCTCTTGACCTCGAAACTAACATGAGCAAGAATGAGGAATGAGGGTGAGGAGGATTGACTATAACTAACGGGTTTTTAGTTACATAGAAACAAAGTCGCAGGCATTCCACTAGTTTGTCCAATCGAAGCTTCATCTGTCTATATTATTGCAAGATCTGTCCATATTACTGTCCGATCGTCTGTAACACGTATGAATTATAGAGCATTGAATTCAGGGGTATTACAGTTCATCGGAAATGTCTTCGGATGTATTCGATATTGTAAACAAACCGATAGCATACGTCGGCTATTGGTCTCTTTGACGAGCCTCAATTCTCTTTGACTGGCTTTCCACTCGAGCTTGACATTTAGTTATAAAATGGATCACCTAAAAGAATGATAGGCCCCAAACCAAGTTTTTGTTGCCCTGATTCTTCACGGTATTGGGCGCGAAAAAACAGGAGTAAAATTAGTTGTAAGACTATAAGTGATCCCAGAGGTCCTAATGAATAAATGCTTTTTGACTTTGACTTTGGTCAGTTTATCAAGAATAGACGATGAATTATTTTTAAAAAACATGTAACGTAATTTAAACCGAATCAACTCAAGATGTAACAAGTTACAACAGTTACATCCGAATCTTAAGAATTTCCGAGAGCTTCCTGGCATACTATGTCGATAATTCGCAATCGCTTTGCCCAAAAAACCCCATTAACAATTAACATATCCCTATTTGGTGATTGGTGATTGGCACTTCATTCAAATTCGTTGACTGGCTTCTTCAAAAAGAGACATTTATTTTCTTAAACGTCTGTTTTCGAAGAGGTTCTTCGGATGTATCCGAATATAGTGTGAATCGTCATGCAAGGGATCGGATGGGTATGCATTCGGATGTTGGCATTCAAGCAGCTGCGGTCATCATGTAACTTGAGTTGCTTAGCTTTGGTTCAAATTCTTGACGTCATCGTCGGATGCGTATCGGTTGTCCTACCTATATCCTATCGGTAATTACTAATGTGTGCTTGAATTTACGTGTGATCCACGGTGAAAGAATAGAACAAGTTATTCTTGGTATCAATCAGACGCAAAATCTATCGCTAGTGATAGTACAGATCGTGCGCTTCAAAAAAATAATCTCGCGCGATCGTGAAATGATTTTTTATCGCGGCTCGCGGCTCGCGGCTCGCGGCATGCGGCTTACCCGGCATGCAATCGTGCGGGTAAGCCGCATGCCGAGGTTGTCTTTATATTTGAAAAAAAAACTAACTAGTAATCGCGCGCGAAAGAACGCGTAGCTTTAAGCTTCAAAAATATGCTCGCGCGCGATAGCGTGTACAGGATTTCCGGCAAACAATCCTGTACGCGCGATCCTGCGTGATAGATTGTGCGTGTGAAGGCCGCTATTAGCTCTACAAATTCCAATTTTATCCGCCAAAAATATGCATGGCATTGTAACTGTTCGTATTTAGCGGCAAGGACTAAAGGCATCGGTTTAGCAAATTGACTCAAAAATTGCATCGTATTATTGCTCTTTAAGACACCATTTACACGATTCTATTATTGCTTCTTGCTTTCTCAAACTCAACGAACCAAGAACGCACGAACGACCAAAAGAGCTAATTCCATAGCAAGAAGCAAGCGAGAATGGTATCATGTAAATGCGAGTTGGAAAAGTCAACTCCCTGGTGACCGCTAATTAGTGTTTAGTCGGACGAACTGGCTCGCATTAATTAAACAATGGCGGCTATGCGCTTGATTTCAATTACTAGTGATCCAGGTGTGACCGCCGACCGCTTTGTAAGCACACTATGTAGCGCAAAAACCTGTTATGTTGGATAGATTAATAATAATAATAAATAATGCTGGACATTTCACACAGCATCTATCCCCAAACTAAGCAAAGCTTACTATTGGAAGCCTGTAGGTATTTTCAACCCAACATTGTTTTTGAAATGTTCATGGAACTGCATTTAACTGTATTCCAGAAATTCTATTCAAATCCGCGTTCTATTCATATCACTGTTACTATATTCTATTATTATATATTTGTGGTTTTACTAAGTATGTAAAACCACAATGTAATGTATTAATTTATTTACAGAAACTAAGCTACATACAAAATACTCTAGAATCAGTCAAACTATCTAAGGATCGTTGTCAAAAAGATCTATAGATAGCTCAACTGATCCGGGTCACTACCAGTTGGAAGCTTGCCCAAAATACTGGCGGCTTTAATTTTAATTTGTGCATAATCATCATATCGGTTCTCGTCGATATAGGTACTTACTCGTAGAAACCGCTCTATAATGGTCTATTTCTGACATAGAAACATAGGAAACCATTATTTTGAATACTTGACAAGTTCACAACTTTTTTATTATAATTTTCGATTTTCCACAAACAGTCTCCGCAACCCAATTAAATCAGCACCTTTTTCTGGGCCCTGAGATAGGTTACAGCGGAAGGCCGCAATAATTAAACCCTCGCTTAAAAGGCAAATATTTAAATAACAAATTTGTGCAATTTCTATTGTTGGATTCAGCCATTCCGTTCTCAGGGTTTGTTGTATTATGATTATGAATATTCTGCTGCATCCGGCTGCTTTGTGATGGTTGCTTTGACTGCCGGCGTGGCTGCACTGTCCGCGGTGGAGGGAACAACGAGCGGATTATGTTAAGAGAAGTGGAAAAGATGACATCGAGAACCTAAAAATATTTGGAGGCCTTATTGTGTAACTTGAAATGAAATCCCTTCCCATTTCCCATTCCAACCAATCACACAATACGAAAATGACGCTATACTTCTCCATACTAATTACGAGCTGAAGTATATTCCGTCTCAACTATCGGCCGATAGAAAGTCTGCAGTCTGCGAGGAGGCTTAGATCATTGGTCTAATTATTAACACATTTCTGGACCACAGATTTACACTTGCTCTGGCCCTTATACACGTTTTTGCCTCTTTCACTCTCATTAGTCTCGAGTTTAACGAAAGACGTAAACAGGATCACGACTTTATACCAAGGCGCGGTAGTTTAATGTATACCGTTTATAATAATTATCAGATTATATTCCAGATCATTTGAAGATGTCTAAGGGGGTGACCAGAGGCTATTCAAGCCTAGCAAGCGTTATGAGCTTTTTTTAAAAATGTACACTTGTTGTTTTAAGCACCCGCTTGCACTTCAGCCACTTACACTAATTGTGTTTCGGCTGTTTAACACAACTCGTGATGAAATAGTTTAACACTACGATTATTCCGACCGTTCCAGTCTAATTGTTTTATTGTTAGATATCGTTCTACCCTCCTGAACACCACTAATGTTCAGGCGCGGACAGTTCGGATTTACACGATCTGGCATTTTTGCCTCTTGCGACGAATATTTTGCTCTTGCTCCGTTAAGTTTGAGAAAGCACGAGGTATGAATGGTATTGTGTAAATGGCGTTTAAAAACTTATCAATTGAGCCAAATATGCATTTTGATTAGACGTGGCTCAAGTGACATCTTCAAAAAATCTGAGAGAATAACGTCGCGGGCCGTCAATGGATCAGATGGGATCACGATTTACAGGATCGTGGTGGATGGCACAAGCTTATAGAGGCCTGATACCCAGTAGTGGGTGAAGTCAGGCTGTGGATGATGATGATGATGATAGAATGTCTACCTCACCTTAATGTCGTGATCAGCAAACTTTAACAACTAAACTTTTAGAAAGCTTCGTATGTCGTTCGTCATCCTTTTATTTTCACGATCTCTGTAGCGCAGTGGGCGAAGGTCCCCTTGCGATGCAGAAGGTGGCGGGTTCAAACCCCGCCGCGGAATAAATGTTTGTAGGATCTGCAATATTTACACATTTTAAACTTTCGCGACTCGAAGACATTTTAAATTTTATAACGGGACTTAATCGCAATTAAAATTGCGATTAAGTGTGTTAATTGAATTGTGCGTGAAGCAGTTGAAATAAAGAAACACAAGAATTTCAACCGGGAATGCGGCTACAAACTGTCATCAACGTGGGATCCAGTGATAAAAAAGTGTTCGGGTCGTGTAAGAACGTCTAGTACTAACTTGGATGTTGTCAGTGTAGTGTGTCGCGACCCTAATGTTATTTTGTGTTGACCGAATGAGGGTAGTTTCTCATCGGTCGAAGAGGCGAACGAGTACCGGCGGGCAGTCTTCTCGTGACCACGGTAGCTGTAACGCTACTGAAACGTCGAGGTAAATAAACAAATGTTATGCCTACGCGATTAAGTCCCGTTATAAAATTTAAAATGTCTGCAATATTTATCTCGGGTCTGGGTGTTAAAGTATTATTATTTATTTATTTTATTTTATATATTTACTTATAAAAGGTAGGTACAATTCTCGGTATAATAGTGTTTAAAAACTTAGTTTATATAAGTAGTATATCAGTTATCTGGTTCTCATAGTACAAGCTTTGCTTAGTTTGGGGCTAGATGAGGCTGTGTGACACTCCAGCATTATTTATTTATCACAAAGCCACAAAATCGAGTATAATTTCGTAGATGTGACATGTTTATGCGAAATCGCGTTATTACATCCATTGTACAAAATACAAATAGTCTATTGCGCTATTATCTGATCGGGTGTCTGTTACACAGGGCTGTCGTATCTGGATTAAGGCTGCTTATTCAAAGTGATCCTAGCGGTCCTACTGAATAAATACTTTTTGACTTAGACTTTTCCACCAGAGATGTGCCAAAATAACTTCGTATGAGTGGCCAACACAAGTACAAACAAAAAATTATGTATGTAGAATATCAGTTATCTGGTTCCCATCATCATTTCCCTGCCCTTATCCCACTTTCATGGGGTCGGCACAACAGGTTTTTCTCTTCCACTCCGCTCTATCAGCCGTCATCTCAACACTCACTCCTTTCTTACCCATATCATCCTTCACACAGTCCATCCATCTATTCTTTGGTCTGCCTCTTCTGCTACATCCTTCCACATTCAAACCTAACATTCTTCTCGTTACATGACTCTCTTCCCTCCTCATAACATGCCCATACCACGACAACAATACGACAGGTCTTATGATCGTCTTGTAAATTTTATGGCATATGTGGATCGCACGTTGTTCCTGTGACCTGTCGCCATTTCATCCATCCCGCATTTATTCTGTTTTTTACGTCCCGGTCAATATTGCCATCGTTCTGGATTAATGAACCAAGGTACCGGAAGTCGGAGCAGACTGGCAGGGATACACCGTCTAAGGCAATAGGGGAGAAACTTTCCCATATTAACCCATATTATTGGGGCAGATGATGCTGTGTGAAATTTGAATGTCTAGCATTATTTCAGACCGCTGTCAGACCGCGTGCGGAACAGTATACTGCGCTCCAAAACCAAAATTGTTGACGTTGGTGACAAAGCCGCCAGCCTGAAGTGGAACTGGGCCGGACACGTCTGCCGCATGTCAGACGATTTGTGGGCAAAACGAGCCACACAGTGGACCCCACAAAATATGAAGCGTAGACGTGGAAGACCCAGGGCGAGATTGCGGGACGAGCTGGACTCCCACCTGCGAAATTAGCCTGTTGCGGCGTTAAATCGCGAAGAGTGGAAGAAGGGAAGGGAGGCCTTTGCCCTGCAGTGGGACGAAAACGGCTAAAATAATTAATAATTATTTTCTTAATGAAATACCAAGTGTTGATTAGCACTATAAAAATTACAAAAAAATAATTATTATTTATTTATATGTATTTTTTTTTCTTATTTAGAAGAAATAAGAAAAATAACAAAATTTGAAGACATAAACACGAAATGCAAAGAATTGAAGTGGAGATGGACTGGTCACATGATGAGAGAGAGGACACGGAAATGGACAAGGATCGTGACAGAGTGGACCCCGAGGTACAACACAAAAAGAAAGAGAGGTAGGCAGCGGAAAAGATGGTCGGACGACATCAAGGAGGTTGCGGGACCACTCTGGCTGCGAATAACAAGGAGCAGATCGGAGTGGAAGCGGTTGGAGGAGGCCTATGTGTCCACAGGACACGCTGAGTAGGACTGGTGTGCATAATATAATTAAGAAAAATGTAAACTCAGTGTAATAAAGGCTTTGAATTTGAATTTGATATATGTATATTGAAAGCATAACCCTCTTTACGTAGTTGGATAAAACCAAGTTCGACATAGCCCTGTTTCAAACGTAAGGTAACAAATAAAATATATCTCGATGGCTCTCTCAGAGGTCAGTCGTTTATTATTTATCTTCAAAAGTTTCTCAATAAAATACATTAGACTCGAGTTCTATTTATTTATTCAATGGCCCCTCGTTTCTCGCTCGAACATACCTGTGCATGCATAATTAATGATTGGAATCTTGAATTTCAGAGTTAATTAACGAATGTAGATTTCGCTTGAGATATAAAAATTTAGAACCAGCAGTCTTAGCGTCTTACCATAGAACGTGACATAAAGTTATTCCGGAGTGTAAACTGTCAAAATGTATGGTTATTCTTGATTTATTCGGTGGAATAACTTTATGTCACGTTCTATGGTAAGACGCTTATTGTCTAATTTGAAATCCATTCCCAGTTGTCATTGAGCTCAACCAATCACACAATACTAAAATGACAACTGAAGCCCAGGCTAGGTTTCAAATGTCAAAATGAAGCCATGTCCATTCCCAGTTGAGATACACAATAGGGTTGCAGGAGAGCTTAGATAGCGAGAATTATATTCGAGAGGCGAGCCTCGAAGCATTTGTTTACACTAGGCGACCATATTATTGCCAGAAGAAATTGCCGCTCGCATGCGAGAAACTCTCCTTGTATTACAGCCACTTCAATGGATAATTTTGTGTAAAGAAAAGAAATGAGCTATCAATAAATCTCTGATATACCTAAGCACATGAAGACACAAACGTATATAATAACATAATATATTGAAATGTTCAAAGAATCTTGAATGACTTGCTCAGAGGTAATACCACGATTTATTAAATGTTTTATTAATCAAGGGCAGAACTAAAGTATATTGATAAACACGTACCAAATAAATCTTAAATCAAGTATCACACTTTAAAAGATATAATAAGTTTGAAACATGTCGTAGACCATCTACGAGCTACGCTAAGAACTTCGTAGATAACAGTCAATATCGTTAGTCAATACTAGATAGGTAGAAAGTGGAACAGACATTGATACTCAGTTATTAATAGTGATTCACGCGCTAATCTGATTTAGATGACGCAGTCGGTCTGTCTGCTGGATTAATATTCATGATCGACGTTGCAAGTATTTGGCCTACAAAATTTGTATCGTTTTAACGAGCTTATTAGTGTCCTAAGGTACCTGGACTATAGATAGGCCTACGCCCTACAGCCTTCAATATCGTTATAACGAACTTGGCTAAGTAGCCTAAAATGACTAATTTGCATAAAATATGACAAATAATTTGCATAAAATATGACAACACAAAATACGCCGATTAATGGGTTTCTTTTCCATCAATATAACATTCATTTATGAAAAAAATGACCAAAAATATTTTTGTGTTGTTTCAGACCTCGTTCGCACGAGCGTAATTTTATCGGACGTAAAATTTACGTCCAAATATAACAAATGCATTTCCGTATCTGTTCGCACAAGAGCGTAATTTTTACGCGACGTAATTTTATCGCGCAGTGCTCTATTCTCAACGCCTGGTTTTACCGCGACGTAATTTTTACGTCCATGCGAACGGGCTCTCAGGCAGCGATTTCTTTATTTGAGTTCCTCAGACCAATCATTACATAATTACGAGTTAATCCTTATATCATCAAAACCATCACTGATCCTATTTATTCCCGAATGAATCTGCAAAATAATTCCATGGGAATTATCGCAGGTTGCGTTGAAAGGAGCCCCCTAAGGGGTCCGGTCCAAAGGGGTCCAGTAACGGGATGAAATTATAAATCATCTGGACGAGCCTAAATACATTCGCGACAAAAAGGGTGAATACAGGAAATTTATGGGCGTTAGGGTAAGCTGTGTACACGAGGTTTGTAAGGCTTAACATGCTTTTAGAAGCGTGTGCGAGACAATTTAAGGAGGTTGACCTCTTAATGGAACTGAAGGCACTATACTCTCGTCCAGGTTTATTTTAACCAAAGTTGATTACGATCTGGAATAACTCCTATGCTATGTAGCTTCCGCCTACGGCTTCACTCACGAGGTTATGTAACTTCGTAACTTACTCTTGATACCCTGTTATTACTCTAAAAAGCGGTGATGGGATTCCAGCCTTTCCCATAGATACCTACATACAACAAGTTCAATTCAATCTTGTGTACTTTGAAAACCTTTCCAAGTTTCTGATCAAATTAAATCAATGAGTTAAAAAAAAAATGATCTTATTACAAGAGTTATTTATTTTTATTTTTTATTTTCAGTCCACATTGTCCCACTGCAGGGCAAAGGCCTCCCTCCTCATTGGCCAACTATAGCTAAAGACAAGAGTTATGTTTATCAAAAAAAAAAAAAAAAACTGTTTATTTTGTTAAATTACAATAACTTGTTGGGTTGGGATTCCTCTTTTAAGTTTTACAACCTGTGTTAGAAGAAGTTTAAGTATATCCGTTATTGGCTGTCGGATCAACGGCTGTTACACAAGGTGAGTTTCTCGTATGCGAGCGGCGATTTCTTCTAGGCAATAATATGCTCGCCCAGTGTAAATGAATGCTTCAAGCCTCGCCTCTGGAATACGATTCTCGCTATCTAAGCTTTCTACTAAAAGTAGCATTCTACAAGTTTCTGTCAAAATGTAAACAACCGCAGGCGAGTTTTGCCGAGGGATAAACGCATACGATTTTTCGCCGCTCGCGTGCGAGAAAATCTTCTTGTGTAACAGTGTATTACACTATATTAAGCTATACTTCTCTATACTCATTACGAGTCGAAGTATATTCCGTCTCAACTATCGGCCGATAGAAAGTCTGTATAAACTTTCGTGATTTGGTGACATAATTATTATTTTAAAACCGGGTATTTATCACGTACCTTATTAACGTCGGAACAAACAAATAATAAAAATAGGTACGTGATAAATACCCGGTTTTAAAATAATAATTATGTCACCAAATCACGAAAGTTTAAAAAGTTTAATTACTAACCGGTACGGGCCGGAAGTTGTATACAAAGTTCGACACCTAGAATTCCTGCGACATAGAAGTGCGAGACTGATAACGTCACTGACATTTTTAAGAAAATGTCGTGATTGGGACTTGTTACCACGGTGCGTTCATATCAAGCCGCGTTTTGATATTGAACATTCGAGCAGAATTCTAAGAAACGCGAGTGTCCGTCTGTTAAAACAATTGATAAGAAATGACCAGTGTTATTTGGACAGAGTGCAATGTGAGTTGTATGCGTTACATTTGGAATGCAGTGCTGTGTTATCTAGTGATGATTTTAAATTGTGTGATAGAGTAACGTACGCACAAGCCTACCGCACATTTGAATTGAGTACTCAAAGACATGACAAGAAATTTCAAAAATTACTTGATCGGAATAAGGTCGCTCAATCTCAAGTACAGTCACCGCAAAAAGATACTGTAATCAATTTATCGGACGCATTACTGGATGAAGCTACACAGAGTGTACTGGCCAAAGGTTTGAATTTTGCGACGACTCCAAAACGAATCCCATTTGAAGACATTGTCAGTAGCATAGAGGAGACTATTATTCGTAACAAATTACCGTCTAATGACGCCGAAACGCTGAGACAGGATGTTGCAATAATTTTACGCAAGTCGAAGCTACCAAAGTCAAACGTCACTTCAGAGGAACGGCAAGCATTAAGAAACTTGCGGGCTAATGCCGATATTCTTGTGCTTAAAGCCGACAAAGGTAATGCGACTGTCGTGATGAACAGCAATGAATATGACGAGAAAATGAAAGTTTTGTTGAGCGATAAACAAGTTTACAAGCCAGTGACATACAACCCAACTGCGAGAGTGACTAAACGCATCAGATCACTTATTTCAGATCTCAAGGATATGTTTACAGAAGAGCAATACGACCGTCTTTATAAGCCAAGTATAGTGCAGCCGCCGAAGCTATATGGTTTACCAAAGGTACATAAGAATAATGTACCTTTGCGCCCGATAGTGAGTCAGATTGATTCACCCACTTACAACCTGGCGAAACATGTAGCTTCAATACTACAACCCATGGTGGGTAAGACGTTTTCGTTTGTGAAGGACTCCCGTCATTTCATCGACATTATTAAGACCTTGAAACTGGAATCTAATGACATCATGGTGAGTTTTGATGTGGAGTCACTTTTTACCAATGTACCACTACGTGACTGCCTTGAAGTTGTGAAGGAAAGGCTAAAGGATTACGAGCTACCTGAGCAGTATATTGTTTTACTTGAAAACTGTTTAAATGGAAATTTCTTTTTATACCGAGGGCAACATTACCTCCAGATTGATGGAGTGGCCATGGGCAGCCCAGTGGCGCCGGTCTTGGCCAATCTCTGGATGGAACATTTTGAGAACCAATTGGACTTAGCAGCCAGCGGTGTAAAGATATGGAAACGATATGTGGACGATGTTTTCTGTATCATGAAAGGTGGTGAACAGGAAGTGAAACAATTTACACAGACATTGAACTCCATACATCCGAAGATCAGGTTTACTCATGAAATGGAGCAGAACAGGACTTTAGCTTTTCTGGACGTGAAAGTTATGGTAAAGGCGGAGGGTTCTCTAATGCACACTGTCTATAGAAAGCCTACACACACGGACAGATACTTGAATGCCTTATCCCATCATCATCCTCGTCATTTACAATCTGTGGTGTCTTCTCTCATCAACAGAGCACATGATCTATGTGACCCTGAACACTTAGAGAGCGAACTCAAATATGTTCAGGAGGTACTTAAATCCAATGGATATTTGAGTAGAAGACCACAAAGACGGAGGAATTGTAAAACGCCAGAGGCGAGCAGACAGCCTATCTTTCTGCCCTATGTGAAAGGCGTGACAGATAAAATTGGAAACTTAATGAAGAAGTTTTCAATAAAGTCAGTTTTCATACCTCTCACAAAAGTGGCACAGCAATTGAGAACACCGAAAGATACTGTACCACTGCAAATGCCAGGCGTCTACAAGATTGACTGCAGCTGTGGCCGTTCTTACATCGGGCAAACAAAACGTACAATAGCCGAACGAGTCAGAGAGCACATTTCAGCAGTCAAAAATAGGCAGATCAACAAGTCGGCGATAGCAGAACACCTATTAGAATCAGGAACGAACCATTGGATTGAGCTCCATGATCCTAAGGTTCTCTCCAGGGAACGCCATTATTATAAACGGATGGTCCGAGAAGCGATTGAAATCAGAAAACACCCGAATTTCAACCGTGAAGATGGTTTTCGACTCTCGGCCTCGTGGAATCCTGTTATTAATAAGTGTGTGAGTGGTGGTTCGTGTTTGCCGCAAGTTGATACAATCAGTGTCGTGTGTCGCGGTGTGAATCTGGCCTTATCGGATTCTGAAGACGAATTGAGGGTAGACGCAATCTACTCTCAATAATAGAAGCTAACTCGCCGTGCCTCAGTTCATCCGTGACCACGGGCGCTGCAATGCGTCCGAAACGTCGGAACAAACAAATAATAAAAATAGGTACGTGATAAATACCCGGTTTTAAAATAATAATTAAGAAAGTCTGTAGTCTGCGAGGGGTCTTAAGAGCTGTGGATTTTGTGTAATAAATAAATAAAGAGTTTGAAACATGAGTTCAGAATTATTTTATCTACTCGTAGTTTATTCCGACATTTTAGTGAAACTGTTTGAACATGCGTCGGTCAGTGCTTGGTTAAATTAATGACCTCCATATTGATGAAACATAAAAAACGGTAAATAAATAACCGGTTCGTTTTATTTGTATCAGTTTTTGTGCAATTGAATGTTCGGAAAATAACAACCATTTGAATACATTGCATGTGATGTATTTTAATTTTTATTGTCTAGATTGGTTTATATAAAAATAAAACAAGTAGTAATAGTAGGGTAGTACGGGTTGGTAGGAATCCTACTAAGCCTCCTCGCAGACTGCAGACTTTCTATCGGCCGATAGTTGAGACGGAACTTATTTCTTTATACTCATTACGAGCCGAAGTATGCTCCGTCTCAACTATCGGCCGATAGAAAGTCTGCAGTCTGCGAGGGGTCTTATATGAAATGAAAGTTTGTAAGAAAAATTATAATTATTATAAATTAAAATTATAATAAAAAATTATAGTGCTGGACTTTACACACAGCATCATCTAGCCCCAAAGTAAGCAGAGCCTGTGTTATGGGTACTACATGACTGTTAAACTACTTTTTGTTTGAAAATACATACATATCATACATAAAAAACACCCAGACCCGAGACAAATATTTGTAGATCATAAAAACGTCCCGTGGCGGGAATCGAACCCGCAGCCTTCTGCGTCGCAAGCGGATCTTCACCCTTTGCGCTACAGAGGTCGTCATGTTTGAATGTTTGTGTTTCAATAGCGCTTTAAAACTTAATGTTACAGTTTTGAGCTGTTCCTTTACTTAATGTAGTATCTTTAATATATAGAATCACGTTTTTTTCCATAATTGTAAACAAAGCAAAGACCCTGACACACGTCTTTCACCCCATAAGTCTAATAATATTCTTCAGCTTCAAAGTCAAAGAGCATTTATTCAGTAGGACCGCTGGGATCACTTTGAATCGTCCTACAACTAGGTGATCCTCCTGTTCCTTCGCGACCAATACCGTGAAGAATCAGGACAACAAACACGGTTTGGGGCCGAGCTTTCTTTTAGGTGATCCATCTTAAATCTAAACTTAGGGGCATAGAATAGCCTTTTGCTCATTCATCCAATCGGTCTAAGTTATGATATGTTCGTTTAGGTTATCCCTTTCTAACTTCGCCGTTACTTGTGCCCTTAACTCTGGGTTCTTGCAATGCTTTTTGACTTTTATATTGACTATACACCACAGGAGCGATTGGAGAGAAGACTTCGGCAGTCGCTAATAGAAAAAAATAACTAAAAGTTTGTTTCCCAATTGTTTCCCCTACCTAAAACTCTTCCAATAAAACCGAATTCGCCCAATAAATATGAAAAAAGCAAAATTTTAACGTGTACCTGTAGATTTATGGACCGAATTTTTGAAGCTTTTGTTTGGTTAATTTGTGTGATAAATAAATTCGAAAGTAATGGATGGTTTTTTCCAATATAATGCTACTTTTTGTTTAGTTATGTTTGTTATGAGTACGAGAATCAAAGGAACGACATCACGACGTTATCTCAAAACCTATCTCAGACCTATATGCATTCAGGATACTATTAAGAAAGGATAGATCTAGTCTTGTGACCACGACCGATGCAACAAAATCGAAACGACTTTGTATGATATAATAGTGCGAATAATAAACTTTAAGACCCCTCGCAGACTACAGACTTGCTATCGGCCGATAGTTGAGACGAAATATACTTTGGCTCGTAATGAGGATGGAGAAGAATAGCCCGTCTCAACTATCGGCCGATAGAAAGTCAGGTATTTTTCTATAGAAAAATCACTGCGGCGCGTACGGCGTGGACATATATGCGATCAGCTTAAAGTCGTGATCCTGTTTTTTGCAATATTTGCCATGAGGTGGAGTATTTCAGTAAATAGTAAATATACAGAAAGGTCTAGATAACTTAGAATTAATTATTTCTCAACCCATATTTTCACTATAAATTTTCATCCTTTAATTATTCCTAAAACTGTGTAAGAGTAGCTCTAACCCTTTACCTAAACAACAGAATTCTAACGCAACTTAATGCCCCACTTGAGAGTAATTATAGCTGAGAGGCTTAGCAAAATACGCAAATCAGAAATTCCTCAGTAACAAACGTCTCTTTGTGCTCGTAGTTTGTCATATTTCAAAGCAAAAAACGCACCAAATTGTTATACAAATCCAAAGAACCCTTCATTCAAAGGAAATCGGGTACTATTGTATCTATTAGATTGAAGCTGAAGCTAAACCAGCGTTACTTTTGAGTTGCGAGTCGCGTGAAATGAATTGTCTATGTACGGTCAGAGTTTCACTAAAGGGGTTACCAATTGTGACGCTGACTGTACCTAATACAGAATCCAGTAAAAGACGTGATTTGATATGTGCATGTTTTATTGAAAGCTAATTGATCGACTTTTAATTAACGAAAACTATTGACCGATTTCTCCGATCGATGTCACATTTCAATAGAAACTGGGCCGTATTTGCGTTCTTTTTTCGTTCGTTTGATGAACATTCGAATGCTCCATTTATTTGTCTTTCTTTGTGTATGTTTTTTTATGAAATGAAATGAAATGATTTATTGAAAATAGATAGAAGCTTACAGAAAAATCCAAAGCGCTTAACTACCTTAAATTAACATAACTTAAATATACTCTTAAATTTTTATATATGGAGCATAGACTGTCGATTTTAGTTGATTTGTGCTCGTTATCTATGTATCTATGTAGAATATTTTAAGTGGCTTACAAACGTTTTGGCCTAGGCTGTTAGGTTGTAAGTATTTAATAAATAAATGCTTCCTACCACGATTTTTGACTTCAAGGGCTAATTTTTCAAACGTTAAAACACGGTCCTTACAAAAAAAAGCGTTGTGGGAAGCATCCGAGTATTCATCAAACGATCGAAAAAAGGAACGCGAATACGGAACTAATTTTGCGTCGTCGTGTGTTACAAAGAGAACTTTGAATGAAACAATATGCAGCATAAATTACGCGTCTTTTTTACGCGACTCACAACTTAAAAGAAATCTCGTTTGGCCTTACCCTAAAGGGGAAACAGCATCAAAGCGAGTCACAAATCTTTGCAAGATAATGGTGGCACGTGACAAACTACATGTTATTTTATTTATATTGTTTTCTGTGGACCCTATGGCCTACTTTATGTGTTGATAACAGGGGCTATTGATTTTACATACATACAGTTTGCTCCGGGTTTTAAATAGAATAGAATAGAATAAATATTACTTTATTGTAAACCAAAAAGAAAGAAACACAATAGTAACAAAAACAGTTGTTAATTAATGTGCAACAATGGGCGACCTTATCGCTGAAAGCGATTTCTTCCAGGTAACCTTTGGATGGATAGGATAGAAAATTACATACAAAGGACGGTGGCATACAAACATGCTCAATTTATTTATTTTTTTAATACCAGGGTTGGTTCTACAATTTTGTAGGCCGAAGAAGAGATGGATGGATTGTGTCAAAGATGATATGAGTAAGAAAAGGAGTGAGTGCTGAGATGGCAGCTGATAGAAGGAAATGTAAGAGGAATATATGTTGTGCCGACCCCACATAGAGTGGGACAAGGACAGGAGGATGATGATGGCTCTACAAAATGCATGTGTCTAAGCCTCCTCGCAGACTGCAGACTTTACTTATCAGAATATACTTCGGCTCGTAATTAGTAAGGAGAAGTATAGCCCGTCTCAACTATCGGCCGATAGAAAGTCTGTAGTCTGCGAGGGGTCTAATACGGACTTGGGCCTGCTTCTGCTATTCTGTGTGTAATGTCATATGATTCCTGTATGAGTTCTGGTGGTGTAATAGAATTTTTGGATGTGTTTATTAGTTGGTGTCTAAATGAATAGATTGTGAGACACATTGTTGATCTTACAATGATTTTTATTAGTACGTATGCCAGTTTACACTACAAAAGGTACTTCATACCTATCTCAGAAAATTCTCTGTGCAAACTCCAAACCCCAAGGAAAAGATCGCACTACCTTCAGGTAAAATAAAAGCACAAATACGACCCACACCCTAGGAAGTCCCTTTACGACGGATCCATAGAGTTTTAGTTCATCGGCAACTCCCTTTATATTTCTAAACCCTTACTATCTTTATTCCTGTGACTATTCACTCAGCGGTAGGCCCACCTTCCTGAGCAGTCCGGTAAACAGTAAAACAGTGTCACAGTAACTTTACTAACAGTATTTTCACAAAAAAATATGCAAAAGTATGGAGAAAATAGTTAATAGGAAAAAAATTACTAGGCGAACCGGACGCATTACGAATTTAATCCCAAAGCACAGAACAGGATGAAAAAAAATGTGTTGAAGTTGAAGAGGAAGAGAGTGTTGCATGCTAATGATATTTTTCATGCGTGTGAGTCACTAAGTCGAAGACAAGCTCAAGAGTCGAGTTCATTTCGTGATCTGCTATTTTCTTCAACTATCTCGATACAAAGTATGTTTACTGTTTATGTCAGCTACCGTGGCATACCGTGGCGTCAAGGGCCAATAAACCAGTTTACACTGAAAAAAATTTGTTAACTGAACAGTTTAGCTACTTCAATATTTACTATATGATAGCTAATTATTACTAAAGTTCAGCTCTGTTTCCTAAATCTATTTAGCTGTGGATGCATGTATTTTTTTGTTAAAACCTGTTGAGCTAACAAGAACTGAAGCATTTGATAACTAATTACTAAAGTGTTCGTGTTTACTAAACTGCTTAGCTATTATTAGCTTTATTTATTTTAATTAGCTATTAGTTACTAAATCCGGTTAGTAGGTATTAACAACACAGTTTGGCTGGCCTCACACACATACACAGCTTAGTTGGTAGTAGCTCTGCCTTCCATGCTGTAGGTTGTTCGTGGGTTCGATTCTCAACCAGGACAACATTATTTTGAGATTTTGATGAACTGATGAAAATTGATGTTTGTCATGTGTTTGGGTGTTATATTGTATCAGGTAGGTAAGTATTTACAAGTTATCAATTATTTTACCGATTAAATTGAAGAATTGAGTAGGTAAGTAGGTAGTACCTACATAGAAAATGAGCTGTAGGTACAAAATTATCAAACGCAAATCTTCAAAAATTATAGCTAAGAACACTAATTATGTAGGTAGGTATACGTCAGCTTTCAAACAAAAAAAACGCAATTAGCAGATAGGCAGATATAGGTACCTACTACCCCAGTACTACATAGATAATGTATACCTACTTAGATCGCCTCGATCAACGAAGATAGTTGATCTAAGATAGATCGACAGATACCTACTACCTACTAAGTACACAGGCACGTCAAACTCATAGCATCCCTCTCTCTTGTCGTGGGATAAAATGATTTAAGTAGGTATAAGTGGTATAAGTACCTATTCTATCAGGTATCTAGTACCCATAGTAGGTAGGAATCTGTCTAGCGTGCGTAGGTATGTGTCTGCGATAGGTACTGCACCATGTCTCAGACGAGTAGGTAGGTAGGCACCTACAGGATATTGGGCAGAACAATCGCCATACCTATACCTGTATCTGGTGCATAACACCCTGTTTCGGAGTTTGCCCAAAGCAGCCATAGCACAGCTATGATAGGAGTCTGCTGTTCGCCTGATCAAGGTCGCCTTTGGCTGTTAAGGATTGGATGGGCTGTGGTTTGGGCTCGATAGCGCTGTTATTTTTTATTTACCGACTTAGAATAACAAAATAAACTGAGTGTACCTACGTACCTACTACCTAATGAGATTCCGTTCCACAAATAATTGTCTTTGTTTGTCGAACTCCGTAGGTAAGTAGCTACCTACCTACTTAAATTTTGCTAAAGGGGCAGTCAACCTGTAAGGCCTCCTTCGGGATTAACCTATAATGCCAACTCTCAAATATTGTAGGGACAATCTGTATTGTTTTTAGGGTTCCGTACCTCAAAAGGAAAAAACGGAACCCTTATAGGATCACCGTACTCGAAGAGTTCCTACTAGTTACCTAATGATGTTAGCGATACACCCGATAGACAGTGATGCGGGGCACATAACCTATTTTCTACTACGGTCACTAAATGTTACCATAGTATTCAGATATTTTTGCACTCTTATGTTTGCTAACAAATTGATATTCGGGAAAAATTACCCTTGGTGGCAATGTTGGCGTATTTCACGGTACCTACCTGCTTAGTCCTTGGTACGGAACCCTCGGTGGGCGAGTCCGACTCGCACTTGTCCGATTTTTTTTATGTATTGATGTGAATGCACGCAGTGCATAAACGAATGTCTATGTCTTACTTACCTAGGTATGTGTATCCTATGTCTTAGATCATTTAGATGGGATGCGCCTCACCTTGTAATTTCCCCTCTGCCAAATGTACCTACATGATTCCGAATCATGTGCGTCTTTTATTATTACGTAGGTACGTCATATTATTTTTGTGTGCGTAAGAATGAGGGTGTTTTGTCAGTTTTTATGCATAAGTGTGTGTAAAATGCGTTGGTATGCTACCTCGTCCCCCGCAAAAATAGGCAAAAAGAGGAATTCCGTCAATAGCGAGTCCCTACTTTTTTGTCTGAGACCTACGCAGGTACTACTTAGTTTTTTTTTTACCTACCTCGTTTACATCATGGTAAAATGTACATTAGATCGCTTCCGTGCTTCGGAGGAAAGAGGAGGGCACGTTAAATAGTCGGCCCCGGCTATTTAAGTCGTTAAGTCATGCAAGACGGTGGCCTTAAGGCGGCCTAAAAACTCCGTCACCAGAGTTGGCCACTGACTCTCATACGAACTTACTTTTATCATGGCAAACCTAGACAAAGCCCAAAACTTGGTAGGTGTTATTATAACCAACGTAGCCATTTACCTTCCTTACCACGTTCGTGGTGGATCAGTCTGTCTGTTTTATAAAGGTGTGTGTGACATTATAATTTATTTCTATTGTATTGTGTAGGTATCGTTATTTTATATAATGTGTAGTAGGTAGTTGGTAGGTAGGGTAAAGGCCCCAGTAGTCGGCCCCTCTCCAGTAGTCGGCCTTTACTGGCTTTTATTTTGAATAAATAGCAAATTAATCCAGATTTCCGCGCCAAATTAATGCTACTATAAATTCTGATTTGTCGATGCAAGACGATTCCTTGTCATTAGGTTGGTAGGATTGGCAGTAAATTCAGTCCATTCCGCCAGTGTCTGCAAGAGAAGCGTCAAGTGCGTTGCGTGCTATTTTTTTTGTTAACAAACGGCGCCTGGAAAACAGGTAAGTTTATCATTTATTCTCAAGTTTTTTGAAATAAATTGCCTTTCATGTACATTATTATGAATTTTTACGTATTATTTAACAAAAAAACTGTGTTTTGATATTAATTTTCTATATTTTTGAGACGGCCGACTACTGGATTTTGTTGATTTTTATGAATTGAGTTTAATTATAGATTGTCTTTAGTACTTTAAGTTAATGGTACCAAGTCATACGAAATTGTTTGAAAACCCCAGTAGTCGGCCGCCTTTAAAGTTTGCTGACATGGGCGGCCGACTAACCCAGAGCCTGAACGTAACCCAGTACTCGGCCGCTTAAGAATGAATGATCAAATAATTATTATTATAAACAGATAGTGCCCGCGGCTTCACACGTGGCACCAATGTTTTATATAACCTATAGGCTTTTCTACATATGTTTTTAGACTTTTATCAAATTCGGCTCATTGGTTTACGCGAAATATAATCACAATTATTGAAAGACAGAAGGAAATAAATTAGGTAGGCAAAGTTGTTAGGATTTCAATAAGAATCAATAACCAGAACCTAAATAAATAAACATAATCCGTGTTTAGTAAAGGATAAGTGTATTCAAAATTGTTATGGCCGACTACTGGATCGCAGAGGCTGACTACTGGCTTTTTGTGACTGGGGAAAAGTGCCATTTTTCATTTAAACTCATTTTTTATATGTTTAGCAACGATTATAACAATTATTAGTATACATATTTTTTTAAAGTAGTTGAAATTATCTCTCTAACAGACTCTTTTGTTTCATTCATACTATTAAGGGCTATTCGTAATCGAAGTTGGAATTTGAAAATCTCACTAAGAGGCCGACTACTGGGGCGGGGGGGGGCCTTTACCCTACCTACTGCCCTATAATGTGGCGTTTACACGTCGGCCGAAAACGTATCCAAAGTGAGCGCGGCCTTATGCGGCGTTTACACGTCGGCCGACCTACACAGACTGATCCGGATTGGACTCCTGCTGTCTTGCTTGCACACCATGATGTGCAAGAAAGACAGCAGGACTCAGATCCGACTCGGTCTGTGTAGGTCGGCCGACGTGTAAACGCCGCTTATGGCCGCGCTCACTTTGGATACGTTTTCGTACGAATTTCATTCGTGCAGACACGTACGAACACACACGAACATTCCCGCCCGACCTTCTGAGTACTATGAAAGCGCTCACACTGCGAGTCGTACGTATACGTACGTGTAAGTACGACGTCCGAAATCAATCCGAACTTGTTGGGATTTTATTACGCGTTCGTACGTTCATCATCAATAATGGATGTAGAAAAGTTAATTAAATTGGTTCACGGGCATAAATCTTTGTGAGATTTATGCCCGGATTGCCGGGATTTATTTATTATTAGATGATTATCCAAAAGATAAAGATTATTCATCGCAGCAAAGATTACTTCACGTATGCGCTAACACCGGTACTCTGTCTATTTGACGGAGAAAAACGTATTCAGTGTGCGCACTCAATTCGTACGAACAGTGTTCGTACGTTTACGCACGATAGAATTCGTATCCAATGTGAGCGCGGCCTAATGGCTTTATTTACGCGTCGCTTACCAATACAATGTGCATTGAGCCTTAGGTAGGTAGGTATACCTACTACTACGAGAAGTACCTAGGTACCTAGGTGGTTTAGCTACCACAACCAAACTCCTTAGCTGTAGTAGCTAAAGCAATATAGCTAAATATTTGCAGACAGTAACTAAATTTGTTAAATTCAACTAATGTTTAGTAGCTATGTACTGTACTGTTTAGCTATTTGTCACAAAACCACTTTAGAAATGTCTATCCAAAATTTAGCTGCAATTTAACTAATGTTTAGTAGTTCGGTACCGTAGTGTTCAGCAATTTGTTGCTGAACACTCCAGTAATTTGTAACTAATGTTTTGGTATTTTTTACTAAAGAAATTGCGAAAGAAATTGCATGGAGAATATTTTATATTCTATAGCTCATTCCATTTTCAAATTAGTAAGAGGTCGGACGCGTTCTGGAATTCTGGATCATGTAATTTTTTATTTATTATTGCATTATTAAATGAATTTATTGAACGAACCGAGGAGTGAGGTGAAGCATTTTTTGCTCTGTGGCATAGACCCTCTAGCTAGACCGCGTGCATGCAAATTGCAAAATCATTTGTCTGAGATCGCGTTTGTTTGTTGTGTGTGTGTGCTGACTTCTGTGCTTCGGCTACCGCTACCGCGTGCTACCGACCGCGACCCGACTGTCGCAGGAGTAGATAATTAAGTCTATCTATATCCTTTATCTACAGTTCGCCCACGGATCTAGGCATTCGTGAAGTTAGCCGTTTGTCTGCACAGTGACCGGTTTTTCATACAAAATTGTGTTCTGCGCAGACAAACGGCTAACTTCACGAATGCCTAGATCCGTTGGAAGACCTGTAGAGGTATCTAGTAATTAGGTGGACTGAAAGTACCTAAGTACCTACTTAGTATTATTTAAATGACCGCGTGCAAATTATTTTTATACCATTCAATTTAATTTGAATCGCCTTGTTCCCAGCCCAGCAAATCAAACGGAGTGTTGGTGTGTTTGTGTTGTGACCACGGGTTGTGACTGAGTGCAAGCAAAGCGTGTGAACTGTGATGGCCGATAAATCTGTCGAAGACCATCTGGATTCTTGGGGTCTTTCAAAATACAAAGAGAAGTTTAAAGGTTAGTAACTTGCATAAATAATCGTATGTAAGTAGGTACATAGGTAGATATTTAGATTTTTGTATTTAAACATAACCTCGACGACTGTAGTAAAAAATTAATAGAGGTAAAAAAAAGCTTTATTTTCACGAGTTCTTTGTGAATTAATAAGTGTGGATTTTTTTTAATCCTACACACCCTTTTGTACACCTCGACCGAAGTTCATCTAGGTACCTACCTATTTCTCTTTTATTTCAGAGGAAGGCATAACGTTGGATGCGCTGCTTGTATTATCCAAAGAACACATGCATGCTCTTGTTTATGCCATAGGAGATCGTGCTTTACTCGAAGCACATATTCAAGGGTTGAAAGATGGAATAAACAAAAAAACGCTCCTAACATATGTAAGTTTCAAGTTGTGACTAGAGTGTTCACTGAGAAGGCTTACTTTTAGGGTTCCGTACCTCAAAAGGAAAAAACGGAACCTTTATAGGAAGGATCACTTTGCTGTCCGTCTGTCTGTCAAGACTCTTTATCTCGTCTACGGTCCCTTTAAGTCGTGAAAAATCAAACTTATATGGTGTATGAAAAATGATGAGGTTGGATGAAAAATTAAAAAAAAATCCTTTCTTATGTTTACCTAGGTACCTAATAACTTGACTTTGACTTTGCCGTTGGCTGGCCACTTGGCCGTTTTTTTTGTTACTTTAGGTAGGTACCTATAATGTAACATAGGTAGTAGTTCACCTGGCATATTTACAAAATATACCTAAAAATAGAATATTTTTTTTCTTCCAGGATTTAGTTGAGAATATTGAAGACCTTACCTTCTCAGGCCTGTTAAATGATTCAAACGTCATCACTTTACCAGTAGCATCAACTTGTACAGATATAAGAGTAAACAGTTGTGAAACACCAAAGACGAGAAAGGTTGAGGTGGAGGAGAAAATCGAAAATGAACAAGCATGTAATGAAGAAAATGATGACCAGAGCCTACGTGACTACCTCTCGTCTACAAATGAAGGAAAAGCTCTTCTTATGAATTATGAGAAGAGTGGACTGTTAGACAATACAGCAAGACGAAGACTCTGCAATATTATAATAAACCGTGAATTACAAAAAGACCCAGATGCAAAAATCACAAGTAAACAATTCTATCAGTTTGCATATGATATTGTAAAAATATTTAAAAAGGAGAGTGCCCCGGTCTATTTCTCACCATACATTTCCATCAGTCCAGCTCACAAAATAGCAGCAAAGGGAAAATTACTTGACACATTTAGGCAACGGCGTAGAGAATTTTCTAAAGCTGGCCTGATCACTACAAGAAAACGGAAATCATCAAGTTCATCATGTTACAGTAATCCAACATCACCATATTCTGCCTCAAGAATTGAAGATGCAACAAAAAGTTTAACTGAGCCCATAAGTGAAGAGACGGAAGAGAATCTTATATGGCTGAGAAACTCATGTGACCCATGGATGACAGTTGAATTATACTGGAGTCAGACAAGAAGGGCGCGCTTGCAAAAATATGCTGAATCTAATATGCAAATTGCAGATTACTTCAATGAGTTTAGAGCACTGGGACAGCCCAAAGGTCTATACTTGGTATGTATGTTTAATGTGAATTGATTTCCAATGCCATGCTAGTTGTGGTCCCAGTGTATCGGCCCTTTCAACTCACTGGTGATTTTGGTAAAACTCCAGTTTTTTATTGGACGTTATCAGGTTGATGATGGTGCTAATCCATTGTCTTTAAATTTTAATGAACTCCTTCTTTTGAAACATTAACTTTCAATTTAATACAAATTTTATTGTTTTAATTTAACATAATTTTTTATAGTTGCTGAGCGACTTCAACCACCTGTATTTTGAGAACGCTGACAAACTGTTCCAAAACTGGCCACTATATCGTGAAAACGTACTTGAAGCTGCGAAGAAGAGAAATGATCCTGTGCTAAAAGAAATATTATCCTGCCTTGATGGTGAAGGTAATCAAATGCCTCTATAATTTTTATTACAATATACGTACGGTCAGCAGCAAAAGTTCATGATCATTTGATGTTTTAGAATCTTAGAATATCTCTTGGGCACTTGTTGTGATTAAGTACCATCAAAAACAACAATTTATGTTTGGTTCTTGTTTTGAAATATTAGGCATAATTTTTTTTGTGGCTTGTTTTCCTAGTGTTATTCTATTTTGGAATCTTAGTTAGTTGCGTCAATTTAAAAAAACTGTAGTGTCCATACTTTTTCTTTCACCACGATGCGTTAAAGTGTACTGAAAGATAAAAATCTTTAAAGTTTTTAGGGGAAATAATAAATATGATCGAGTTTTGCGTAAAAACTACAAGCATTCTGGGATTTTTGGGGAATTTGGTGGATAGCAGTAGCAGTGCTACTTAGGTTGCCAATACAAAAAAAAGTTTGAAATATTTAAAAAAATTGGGGTCATGGTAGTTTTAAATAGCTTAAGGGGTGTATATTTTTTTGAAGAATTTTATATTTTTTCTTTAACATCCCTATGTAGTTCTCCACATTTATTCAACAATTATGTACTATAATATATTACTGTCATAATAACATTATTGTTATCTCGACAGCTAAAAGTTTAATTTTTCAAGTTTCAGTTATTTTTTTGTAATCTAAATTAGTAACAACTCTTTGGTTTAAGGTATCATAGTAAAAAAAAATATTAGTAACATGCTTAAACATTATGTATATTATTATAATATTTTTTTTTTGTGCAAATAAAGTTATGTCCTTTGTAATTTAAAGAAGAATCCATACCATATACCTACACACTCTTAATACATAATTATATAATTTTATTTTTAACACAAATTTATATTTGTTAACAGCTGTGGACAATGATACAATCAACACTGCTGCATTCATGTCGCTGGCGTTTTTGATGACAACCAGTACTATTCGCAAGCCAAAAGCGAAAAAACAGTGGAGACCATCGAAGTTGGAAATCTTACAAGGATTTATAACTCACATCAAATCGCCGCCGGATCTAGAAGCCACCATTACTCTTAGGAAGGAAAAAATGGCAAGTTTAGGATATACTGTTCAGCCGTACATTATAATCATTGGCACTTCAATCGCGGACATTCACACAAGATACATAGTTATCAATAATGTTAAATACTCGTCAACGTCAAACATTCGTTACGAATCTGCTTCCATAATCCATGCTGTGGATGCTTGTTTCAAAATCCTATTTGCATTAAATGCAGAGTATCCCGCAGAAAGCTCAAACGTCTGGTATTTTATTCAAAAAGGACTGTACAAGCTCACAACAAAATATGACAAGGTATACACATCAGTTAATTCCCTCATGACTGACCTGGGCATTTCTACTTAAATTCGCTTATTTTGACGTCTTAAATTTGTATTATAAAATGCCGACGTGTTTTATTTGTGCTGCAGTAACGGCTGATGTTTCGAGCTTGTTTAAGCACTTTACTTATTTTCATGGTAACCACACATTTTCTGAATATTATTGTGTTGATGATGGGTGTTCTAGAGCATTTCACTTAGTAAACACATTTCGTAAACATCTTAACAGTCAGCATGGTTGTCGAAGCGCACATAGTAGCTCAAGTAGTTTCATTCCTGAAGTAGCCATTACATCTAACTCGCCTGATCAAATTTTAGTTCAACCTTCCCTCAATAGTCCAGAAATACCTTCAAAAAGTTTGATAGGATCTGAGTTGCCTAATTTTTTTGCAGCATTGTATGCAAATCCACTACTGCCAAAAAATGCAGTGCAGTCTGTCGTTGAAGGGATGATCTCTTATATGCGCGAGGGATTATCTCAAAACATTATAAATATTTTTGACGAAATGTTGAACTCGTTACAGAACGGTCAGGATATAACAGTTTATAAAAATACATTTTTATCAGCTGTGCAGTCTCCTTTAGACTCCTTTAAAACCGAACACTTGCGGATGAAACACTTTGTGTCTATGGGTTCTTATGTACCGCCGAAACAAATAATAATAGGCGAAAGAATGTCTACAGTAAGACAGCGCGGTGTGATGAATGTCAAGTCGACTGATTGTACATTACAATTTATTCCACTTCGAGATACATTACAAAAGTTTTTTTCTCTTGATGGGGTTCTGGCTGAAACACTAAATTACATAGAATTATTATCACGTCGATCGAGCAATGGCTTAGTAGAGAACTTTATTCAAGGAACCTATTGGGTTAAACGAATGGAAAATAATGAAGGTAAACATGTATTTCCATTGTTTATGTTCTTTGATGATTATGAGAGTGGAAATGTTCTGGGAAGTCATTCCGGTATTCATAAATTAGGAGCAGTTTACGTTTCAGTTGGTTGCATTCCACCACACAGAGCTTCTTCTTTGACTAATATTTTTCTTGCATTGCTATTTCATTCCTCTGATAGAGTTACATTTGGTAATGGTGTTATTTTTCAACCTATTATTGAAGAGTTCAACTTCTTGTCAGAAAATGGCGTAGAAATAGACATAACCTGTTTTAAAGGTAAACTGTATTTTGAACTTGCCCTTATTCTTGGAGATAATTTAGGAATACATTCTATTACAGGATTTAATGAGTCATTCTCTTCAAATTTTCCTTGTCGTATTTGCACTGTGCCAAAAGAAACATTAAAAAATCTATGTTATGAAAATGTTGATCTCCTTCGCAATCAGGCTCAGTATGACATTCAGTTGGCCGAAGATAACAGTTCCAATACTGGTATAAAAGAGAAATGTGTATGGCTTAATGTTAAAGGATTTAGTTTATTTGAACAGGTTGGGGTTGATGTAATGCACGATATACTTGAAGGTGTTGCCAAATATATAATGTGTTTTATGATATCAAAGTATGTAACAGATTTAAAATATTTTTCAATTCAAGTCTTAAATGATAAAATTTCTTGCTTTGATTATGGTCCCGATAGTAGTAGCAAGCCATGTCTCTTGAGTTTGGAACATATTTCAAATCGCAATATGAGGCTCTCAGCTTCTGAGATGTTAACAATGGTTCGGTATTTTGGTTTGCTCATCGGTGAGTATGTGCCATCCAATGACCAATACTGGTTATTGTATACTACCCTAAAAAAGGTGATTGATCTAGTATTATGTCTGAAAGTTAATGTTGATACCAGTGAGTTGTTAAAATGTTTGGTTGGGGAACTTAATGAATTGTACTTGACCTTAACAAACGATCATCTCAAGCCAAAATTTCACTTTCTCACTCATTATCCATCATTTATAGTTAAATACGGACCTATTGTTAACTTTTGGTCAATGCGATTTGAAGCAAAACATAGGTTGTCTAAAATTGCCGCTCGTGCTTCATGTAACAGGCGCAATATTACATTGACACTTGCAAATAAACATCAGATGCAGCTCAATGAATTTTTTCTAAAAGGTCACTTGAATGAAACAATTAAGTTTGGGCCGGGTAGAGATATCTCAATAGAAAAATGCAGTGAGATTAAGACAGCACTAAATCTTAGCTCTGAAGATACTCTAAAGCGCGTTGCATGGGTTAAAGTTAACGGTACAGAATATAAACCTAAAACAATAATTACTGAGGATATAGATGATTTAGGAGAGTTTAGTTTCATGACCATAAAACACGTTTATATAAACAGTACAAAAAAAGCTATTTTCGAATGTGCTATGTTTAATACATTGGAGTATGATGATCATTTTAACTGCTACGAAGTTGATATTCCCAGAAATGAAAAAACGAAATATATTTTTCATGATTATCTTGCATGTCATGTGCCAAATAATATTACAATAACGTCTAGCGGGCAGAGATTTGTAACAGTTCGATCACAATTATAGAAGTTACAAATAAGATTGTAAATATTTAATTAAATGAAAAAGAATTACATTAAATAATTAACCTTTTTATGTATAGGTCATACGAATTAAATCTTTTCTAGAATACGTTATTCGACTAATTGTTTATTGAGTATTTTTTTAAGAATAAGGGATTTTGTCTACAATACCAAATATTAATGTAGGTAAGTAATTTTGTAATGTATGTGGGATTCAAATAATCAAACGTGTAAATAATAATTTGTATTATGTGTGTTATTGTTCTCATAAAAAAACTTAATCATCAGATACAGGGTGTGGCAAAATTTTACAACATTCAGGGCAGCTACCTTTTCTTTTGTAATTAGAAGGTTTTGTTCTTAGAAAGCTATTGGTATATTTTAAAGAAAAGAACAACTACATTTTTGGATTTTTTTAAAAAAATACAGACAGCCTAGAAATGTCATATTATGTCAAAAAAAAAGTTGGTCTCGATCGACGTCATTTCCTTTTTTTTTTTTTTTGCAAAAATTTACGATTTTATTTTGCTTGTTACTTTGAGAAAAGTGTTCATGATGGGAAATTGCATGACAATGTAATTTCTAGGCTGTCTGTAATTTTTTTCAAAAATCCAAAAATGCAGTTATTTTTATTTTCAAAATAAACTTCTAGATTCCTAAGAACAAAACCTTCTGACTACAAAAGAAAAGGTAAACTGTCCTCAATGTTGTAAAATTTTGCCACAACCTGTACTTACAATATAATTTGGAAGAATATAATAGTTTAGTTCCCTAAGATTGTCAAAATAAATTAAAATTAAGTTATGTTATTTAACCACAATATTGTCTTTGGTCAAATAATAAATATTATTATTATGTTATAAAATATTTTCTTTTATTTCAGTCTCTTCAACTAAATCAACAATACATCTTGTGAGAAAAAGCAACAAACGAACTTACATGAGTTGAACGCGACTATAGATAGATTGCAAATTGTAGCAGCAACCTACAGATTAGGTGCTAGTTACTCACCTTTTCTCACAAGACGTATATTGTTGGTTTTAGCTATTTAGCAGAGCTATGGTTACGACTGAGCTACATAAATATGTAGCTCGGTCGTATTCATAGCTCTGTTAAATAGCTAAAACATTTTAGGTACCTTTTACCAAACAATTTAGGTACTTTTAACCAAACTATTCTAGTAATATCTTACTAAACAGTTTAGCTATATCATACCAAACAGTTCAGCTGTCATTAACCTAACTGTTATGTTATATCTTACTAAACAATTTAGCTATCTCATACCAAACAGTTCAGCAGTCGTTAACCTAACTGTTATGTTATATTTTACTAAACAGTTAAGCTATATCATACCAAACAGTTCAGCAGTCGTTAACCTAACTGTTATGTTATATCTTACTAAACAGTTTAGCTATCTCATACCAAACAGTTCAGCAGTCGTTAACCTAACTGTTATGTTATATCTTACTAAACAGTTTAGCTATCTCATACCAAACAGTTCAGCTGTCGTTAACCTAACTGTTATGTTATATCTTACTAAACAGTTTAGCTATCTCATACCAAACAGTTCAGCTGTTGTTAACCTAACTGTTATGTTATATCTTACTAAACAGTTTAGCTATCTCATACCAAACAGTTCAGCTGTCGTTAACCTAACTGTTATGTTATATCTTACTAAACAGTTTAGCTGTCGTTAACCTAACTGTTATGTTATATCTTACTAAACAGTTTAGCTATCTCATACCAAACAGTTCAGCAGTCGTTAACCTAACTGTTATGTTATATCTTACTAAACAGTTTAGCTATCTCATACCAAACAGTTCAGCAGTCGTTAACCTAACTGTTATGTTATATCTTACTAAACAGTTTAGCTATCTCATACCAAACAGTTCAGCAGTCGTTAACCTAACTGTTATGTTATATCTTACTAAACAGTTTAGCTATCTCATACCAAACAGTTCAGCTGTCGTTAACCTAACTGTTATGTTATATCTTACTAAACAGTTTAGCTATCTCATACCAAACAGTTCAGCTGTTGTTAACCTAACTGTTATGTTATATCTTACTAAACAGTTTAGCTATCTCATACCAAACAGTTCAGCTGTCGTTAACCTAACTGTTATGTTATATCTTACTAAACAGTTTAGCTGTCGTTAACCTAACTGTTATGTTATATCTTACTAAACAGTTAAGCTATATCATACCAAACAGTTCAGCAGTCGTTAACCTAACTGTTATGTTATATCTTACTAAACAGTTTAGCTATCTCATACCAAACAGTTCAGCAGTCGTTAACCCAACTGTTATATTATATCTTACTAAACAGTTTAGCTATCTCATACCAAACTGCTTAGTACGAAAAAACTGAACGGTTTGGTTCCTTTACCTCTATTGTTTGGCTACTTTTACTAAACAGTTTTGTACTGAGATCTAAATTAAGTAACTAAATTTGTTTTGTTACTGTACCTAAACGTTTGGCAGTCACCACAGCAACTAAACAGTTGTGTAATTATTTACTGAAAATTCGGTAACTAGAAACCAAGTAGTTTTTTCAGTGTACGGCCACAAAGGGCAGGCGCAGATAAAGTTTATTGTGTATGGACGTCGCGGATTATTGATGGCTAATGGCTATCTGTGCCGAGACCCGTTTATAACCCGCTGAAAGCTTTTTAAATTATTATGGGCACTTCGTCAATGGATTCAAAGGGTTTATGTTTACTTAAATTGAAATTATTGTTCGAAACGGGTGAAGAGTGTACGGCGAAATCCATGAACAATTTGAGAATTAGTGAGTTGTGTTTTACTTGTATTTGTTCTATCGAAACAAATAATGCCGTAGCCATAAAATAATCTCCCGTACAAGTCTTGTGTAGTCATACTCGTAAAAACTTCTAACAAAAGTTCGAAGCTTCACAATCTTATAGCGGAAGATAATAAAGAATCCAAACCGAACGAGCAAATATTTTAAAAATCAATTGAACGCGTGCCCGTTGTCGTAGATCTTGGAATAAACCGGGTTCCCCAGATACGGCTACCGTAGTTTATCAACGACACGACAAAAGCCATATTGACTTGTGAAGCTTGATACTTTCAAAAGTTGTTGGTTTATTCCTTTTTGATACATTTCACGTAAATCTTAGAAAATCTGATCCTCGTTTATTTTCGTAGAAGTCCAACATTGAAGTCGGTTTTCTTTTAGTATTAAAGCTGCGTTTGCACTAGACATGTTGTAGTGACATGTCACCCAACATTGACGTGGTCTGTGCGACTTTGCGGGACAATATCGCTCGACATCTTGTTCATAATACTCAGTGGTGAATAGTACGCCCGAGGGTGATATGACGTGCTCCGATTCTTAAGAAAGCAAAGTAAGCAATGCGGTGAGTCAACCGACTGCAAGTTATCGTTCTACGGAATAGCGGATCTGATATTTCACACATTGGACAAGCTTACGGTTATTTTAAACAAGGTACTGGGGTTGTTTTCTTAGGACTTTGATCCTTTGTTTTGTCATGTTTTTATGTTTCTGGATTTAGACCGCGTTTTCACTTGCAAGAAAACTTCTGCGAGAAGATATTATAATTACTGAAGCGCTCGTGGTCGTGCTTGCTTAGTCGTTCTTGATAGATCGTCGAAGTTAAGCAACGTTCGAAACGGTCTGTAAGTGGATGGGTGACCGCCAGTGGCATTTTAATCTGAGCGCTTCCGTGCTTCGGAGGGCACGTTAAATTGTCGGTCCCGGCTATTTAAGTCGTTAAGCCATGACGGAGGCCTTAAGGCGGCCTAAAAACTCCGTCACCAGAGTTGGCCACTGACTCATACGAACTTACTTACTTACTTTTACTAATCATTACTATACTAAACCCTACAGATGCGAATGTTTGGATGGATCTAGAATCTAGGCTGAATGGATGAGGATGAAATTTGGAATAGATGGTATGTAGATCGCATATCAGATCTTACAAAATTACCTATAAATAATCAAGCTAAGTGACTCCATGCTTGTCTTCGGTCTGTGTGCGACAGACGGAAATTAAAAAAGTTCAAACTTCGAAGTTTCAGTCATTTCCGTGATTTAGCCATTCGAGGACTTTTAGGGACCAGATCCATAAGGTCGTAACAGCTTGTTAAAAACTTGTTTTAGTTTTAATTTTCTAACTAATTTATTAATTACCTCGACTGTTATCACAGCTCGTTTGACGACCTCTGTGGCGCAGTGGGTGAAAGCCCGCTTGGGACGCAGAAGGTAGCGGTTGAGCACGGTTAGAGTACGGGACCCGTACATGGCCCCGTGCTCCACTCAGGTGGAAAACCTAGGTGGAGCACGGGTCCGTCTGATTTTATTACGTTACCTTTTCATCCTTATGCTGTAGTACTTATCTTTGTAAATATGACAATTATTCCTAAACAAAATGTAATAATCTGAGGATCCATTCCATCCATTGTCGGGATTCCAACTCACTTTCGCATCAAACGTATGATGAATTCTATGAAGTTATTCCTTCTCCAACATATGAGAGGTCCCTCTCAAAATTCCACATTTAAAATATTAGTAGATCTTACTCCCTTTGTCGTGCTTGTGGCGCAATAAATAAAACATTTCGTATACCCACATCGTATGTTACATGTTTGTAAAACGTCTGTTCTTGAAACGTTTTTGTACGTGGACGTTGATTAACGGCCGTCAACGGACGGACGTAGTCCTTTAGATAGAAAATACTGTATTGCACACCACATAAAAAGTTTAACAAAAAAATAAAACTAAGCAAAAAAAAAAAAACTAAACTATGAACTACTAGCTGCGCTCCCGCGGTATAACCCTCGGTCCCTCGGTATTTTTTTGGGATAAAAAGTAGCCTATGTCCTTCCCTAGGGTACAACCTTTTCCCATGCCAATTTTTAGCCTAGTTTGTTCAATGGCTTAGGCGTGAAAAGGTAACAAACAGACAGACAGATAGACAGACAGACAGAGTTACTTTCACATTTATAATATTAGTATATACCTATAGTATATATATGGATGAAAAGAAAAACTATACCATCGGCGGTCTTATCGCTAAAAAGCGATCTCTCCCAGACTTTACAGGTCCTTTACTGGTAAAGTACATAAGGCCATTGTTTTAACTAGATACAACGTCAGGAAAACTATGCTTACACTCAACGGGACGTTGTAGTAGTTGTATGCAACTCAATTTAAATATGACTCTTCTTTGATACATTATCACTCCTGGTTTTGAAGCCATGAGGAAGGTCTACAGCAGGCAGCTTAAAACTCCATCGCTAGAGTTAGCCACTATAATTCGTTTACTTTCTACTTAGACAGTATTTACTAAGAAATGAAAAGCCTTCGCAAAATTTTCGATTCCAACAGGATTTGAACCCGTAACGATCAGACGATCTTCCTAAAGCCGGAGTGCCTTACCGTTCGGCCATGGAACCCTAATCGTCGCAATCGAAATTTTTGATAAACTCATATTTATTGGTAAGCGCTGTTTAAACGATTCACTCAGTGAACTCAGTATGAACTAAGCCTATAAAATGAAATATCTTTGGTGAGATAATTTTAAGACCAGCCCTTCATGGTTTAACGACTTGACGTCCAGGGCCTTAAGTGTCCTACAAAACAGGGAAGCGCTCAGAAGTGAACGCAAATAGTAGCCCTTAAGGCATTATTTTGTTTCGAGTCACCCATAAATTGAATGGCTGCTCCGTGGTGTGGATTGCTTAGTCGTTCTTGATAGATCATCATCATAGTTCAGTGCGGTTTGCAAGTAAAAAAGTAAGTTCGTATGAGTCAGTGGCCAACTCTGGTGGCGGAGTTTTTAGGCCGCCTTAAGACCTCCGTCATGGCTTAACGACTTAAATAGCCGGGACCGACAATTTAACGTGCCCTCCGAAGCACGGAAGCGCTCAGATGAAAATGCCACTTGCGGTCACCCATCCTCTTACGTTTCGAACGTTGCTTAACTTTGACGATCTATCAAGAACGACTAAGCAAGGATGGGTTGACTGCTAGCAGTATCAATGCTACCTAGCTGATGGTTTCATCTTGTATTATACCTTCCTACCTTTTTTTCTGTCTTTCTTCTCTGTCTTTGTTATGTACTCGTATTAGTCTTAAGTATTTTATAGTCTATTTCAAGTGTGTTTTTTTTCTTCCATTGTAATAATGTAGGCTCGTCTGTGTGTGTGTTTTTCCAAATAAATAATCTATCTATTTATCAACAGAGCGTTTCTACGCTCGTTCTACGGTCTGTAAATGGAGGGACCGCTAGTAGCATAACTGAGTGCTTCTATGCTTCGAAGGGCACGTTATATTTTCGGTTTCAGCTATTAAGACCTCTCTCAGACTACAGACTTTCTATCGGCCGATAATTGAACGAACTTACTATTATATGTATTACTAGCTGACCCGGCAAACGTTGTTTTGCCATATAAATAATTTCCTAAATGACGATTGATCAGTTTTCGACCGGAGAGGAAAAATGATTAAATTACTAAAATGGCTATTAAAAAATAAGGGTGGATCGTAGAAGGGTGAAAATTGAGGATTGTATGTATTTTTGTATGTTGTATCATACAAAAATTGAAATTAAAAATTTTGTCTAAAAAATAACAAATTAAATTTAGGGGTGGACTACCCCTAACATTTAGGGGGATGAAAAATAGATGTTGGCCGATTCTCATAGATACCGGATAAGCACAAAAAATTTCATCAAAATCGGTCAAGCCGTTTCGGAGGAGTATGGCAACAAAAACTGTGACACGAGAATTTTATATATTAGATTTAAACGATTAAATTCAATTATTACGATTAAATTACTTAGTAGTTTGCTGACGGGCTTGGCTACATACGAAATTGTGTTTATCTGACGGCCGTTTGCTGACGGGCGCCATGGAAGCCGAAAAGCTACAACTCTGAAATATTCCAATCTGAAAGTTTTGGAGCAATAGTATCTGCTTCGAGTTTCAAATGCTACTTCAAATGTAAAGTTTATTTATATTGGAAAACTAACGTTGTGGCTATCCCGATTGTAGGGATTATTCCTCGCAATAAACTATTTGAAAACATGAATTTGTTGATATGATGTTCAGTTGTGTTTAGATAATTACGTTTTAAAAATTAAAAAGACAGCCAAATTAAGTTTTAGATAATTAGAATAGAATAGAAAATTTATTGTACACCATTTATAAAGTAAATCAAAAATATATAAACTGAACAAATAACTCAACTATGATATAGGTACAATAATAGTACAATTGGCGGTCTTATCGCTAAAAAACGATCTCTACCAGACAGGTAATATTTTGAAAAACAGTAACTGTACAGGATTTTATCTTTTTAAATCTTGTATAAGTATATAATATATACCTATACACCGCTATTTTATGACTACCAAAAAAAATTTAAGGACAGTTGCAGCAGATGCAGAAAATGATAATGGCATGGTCAGAACTTTTTTTTATGTGACTATCACAAAGCTATCGAGGATTGTAGTGAACCAAAACCGAACAAAATGTTATGAAAACTGTACAAATAAGTACTATAGACAACAATCACGTACAGACTCTCATTCGAACTGTATTCTCGTATCATCCCCAGTCAGTGAAACCGCAGTAGCTATCATAAATCCATGTCTGACTCGTCTGAGTTTTGAGGTTATAATTTTTTTTCTCTTTTTTTGAGTTTTAACTACATAAATGTGATCAGTAACAGACACTGAGACCATGTTTAAAATTTTTTTGGTAATTAAAAAATAGGGGTGTATACTGGGTGTAAAAAGACTGCTACCGAAAACTGAGGGGTTGTAATCAGACCATGATTCTAAACATATTTAGCGAAAAAAAAACGCAATAATTTTTTTTGACTTAGCTTCGTCATGCTGTTATTTTCGGCTATTTACTACTATTACAACATAATAAGACCATACCTACCTAATAATTTCATTTATAAAAGAAAAAAACATTTAAAACTCAAAATCCAGCAATCTACGTAAAAAAACGCGCCCAAAACATACGGAAACAGTACTCTTCAAACGCTGTTTTCTCCGGATTTAGTGCATATTTCGGAAAATCCTTTTGGATTTGGTTGTCTATTGGGATGCTGTACCTATCCCTTTCGGCTTCGGTAGACGTCTTTTTACACCCTGTATTATGTTTTTCAAAATATGAGTTGTGATCGCGAAAGTTTATGGAAGGACCAAGTCTCTCTTGGTCAGCTTTATTTTGTAGGTTTTAATGTTTTATTCTTGATTATTTAGCAAAACTAGAGTAAATAACATGTTTTAGATTAGTTTCTGTAAATAAATACCTTTAAGTTTGAGTCAAGTTCGTAACTGCAATCATAAAATCAGACTTCTGTAATGAACGAAGAGTTTTTACGGATTCCAACAAAATAAAGCTAGAGATAAGTAGGTACTTAAATAGAAAATTCTTTCACATTCAACGTCTAGGTAATCAAGGTACTAAATCTAAAGAAATTTTAATTAAACAGCAAAGTAAAAAACTAACATTAATGAAATGAAAACACGAAGGGAGAACAAAGACTGTATTGAGAATTTTATACAAAAATATTCAGATTTCTTAAAATAATTAGAATACAATAATGTTTTAAAATAGCTGTGATGGCCGAGTGGGAAAAGTATTTAGTTTTTCGATACAACGATCGTGGGTTTGAATGCCAGCTGAGCATCAGGAAAAAACAGGCACATTTGAAAATTTCTTTTAAAAATTTGGATATTTCAGTTTTGATATCGAAGTTCAAGGCACTATCCTGTTTAGCTGACATGATTTCTTATATTACTCAAATTGATAATTTAAAGATGATTTAAATTCAATTACATCGAATTGATAAACTTGAGCAACAAAAAAAATCTAGTCAAAAAACAGTAAAACCTCGCCCGAATTTAGTTTGTTGTTGCTTTTACAGTTTGGAGTTCAGGAGCTTTTAAAAATGCAGGTATTTGCATTGAAGAGTGCAAAAATGGCGATGGAAATCATTGCGAGGTGACCTGCATGTTTCTCATTTTTAATTTTACAATTTTCAAGTGTATATTTAAAAACTGCATTCGGTTATTTCGTTTAAATATTGGAAAACTGTTTTAAGATTTGGTGACGTAAAATCAAATTACTAATCCTTAACGCATCCGGTCCGAAAAAGAGAGGTGCGCTTTTTTGAGAAAAACATGGGGTATTTTTTTCAAATACCTCACGAATGCAAAGATTTTTTGTTTTGGACATCGCTTTTTCAACCACCCTGTACATAGATTACTTTTTATCTAAAAACGAGGCATCTGTCATCCCTCAATCCGTGCTACATTTTGTCAGTAATACAACGTGGACTGGTTCAAACTACAACACGGCCTGATTCTGTGAAAAACTTATTCGATGCTGAAACGATTCTGAAGAATGCTTCGTGAATTTTATAATTTTATTCAATTAACCGTTCAATAGCTCTCGTGGGAAAGGGGCATCTGCAAGTGAGTTCTATAGCTGGTTTTAACGAGTTTACACTTTTAAATGTAGCTAGTGCAGGTGACAATTCTACAGATCCCTCATTACTCTATAAAATTACCTTTTCTTATTAATCCGTGTCACTTATTCTTTTGAACCAGTATGGTGAAAGCATTTACCTTGTAGGAGATGGTGACGGAGTTTAAGGCTGGCTGAAAGCATCCGTCTTGGCCTAGCAAATTCTAGCCAGGACCCAGGATATAACTACAAGTCCACGTGATTTTCGAAGCACAGAAGCGCTCAGATCGAAATAGCTGCTTACGGACTGTGCGAGCAGCCTCGGGCATTTGCCTCGCAACGCTTACCGCAAGGCAGAGCGTGCGTTTACCAGTGGGCAAGACATGTCCTGACTGACCGAGGATATGCCGCGCACGGCTGCCTCGTGAGGCTGCTCGCTTAGTCAGTACGCGGCTATTGACATCGACAGCGTCTCAACTTAAGTAAATAAATAAACAATGCTGGACTTTTCACACTTAGCCCCAAAGTAAGCAGAGCTTGTGTTATGGGTACTACATGACTGATATACTACTTTTATACTTTTTGTTCGTAAATACATACATATTATACATAGAAAACACCCAGACCCGAGACAAATATTTGTAGATCATACAAACATTTGTCCCGCGGCGGGGATCGAACCCGCAAGCTTCTGCGTCGCAAGCGGACCTTCGCCACTGCGCTACGGAGGTCGTCAACACCAAAAAGCGTTCAAAATGCACTTTTTAATGCCACTTAAACTAACAGCTTGAGTCAAAACGTACCCAAAGAACTAAGAACGTAAAAACAATCGAGAATCATAAGAAATTGTTTGCAAGCAACTAAAACCAGAATCAGGCGTACATTGTGTTGGCACGGCCCCGTCTCGACCGGCCATCGGTCAGCTGCTGACGGCATCCATCACGATTAGTCGGATTGAAGGCTTTCAAGAGCATGCCAGCTGATTTTTAATAAAGTGATACGTTCGAGTACGCTTGGTTTATCTCAAACACAGTTTTTTTAATGTTATAAGACTTGAGAATCTGGAACGTGTATCGTGTTGGAAAAAACAGTTTTAGAATTTGTATTTACTGAATAGCTTCTCAAAAAATTAATGAATAAGTAAATGAATAAAAATTCTTTATTGCACACCAAAAATATTGACGTTTGAAACAATTTGCTCAATATCGGCCGTGGATTTAAGTCCCGATCGTGTATTTATATGAAATTTTCATTTGGGAAATTTTAAATGAGCTTCAATTCAACACGCTTTATATGGTAAAGGAAAACATAGTGAGGAAACTGGTGTTACCAAAATCCATACCAATTCGAGTCGGGTGCACGAAAACTCTTCGAGGCTCTTAAAATCCATTCACAGAAAGAATCTATGTGGTATCTGGGTGTTTCTATGTATAATATGTGTGTATTTACGAACAAAAAGTATATAAGTAGTATATCAGTCATCTTAGTACCCATAACACAAGCTCTGCTTACTTTGGGGCTAGATGATGCTGTGTGAATAGTCCAGCATTATTTATTTATTTTTAATTTATTTAATTAGTGACAAATAAAAAGAAGAATAATCAAACCGGTATTTGAGACCATAACTAGAATAATCCAGATCGAACCGGTATCAGCCAACAAAGCAAGACGTGTATCCCGACATACTAATTAACGGAGACAGACAACTGACTCTAGGGATCTGTCGTGGGGTTACTATTCACTTGCTAACTAGGTTGGATTGTTTATCTATTCGACGTCTTACTGGTGTTACACATGTTAACAGTAATGTATTAAAAACGGTATAAATAACAATAATAAAATAATAAATAATGCTGGACTTTAGACACAGCATCATCTAGCCCCAAAGTAAGCAGAGCTTGTGTTATGGGTACTAAGATGACTGATATACTACTTACATACTTTTTGTTTGTAACTGGGTTATTACCCAGTGTTACTCCAATTTTAAATGGACCTAACTTTTTTATTTGTAAACTACTTACTTTTTGTAACTGGCTGTCCGTCGCGATGTTACCCGCGGTCCCTCGGAAAAACATCACTTTCCCGGGATAAAATAAAGCCTATGTTCATCAAGGATAATGTAGGATTCTAATGGTGAAAGAATTTTTCAAATCGGTCCAATAGTTTCGGAGCCTATTCAATTCAAAGAAACAAACAAACAAATATACAAACAAACAAATCTTTCCTCTTTATAATATAAGTGTAGATGATTCCAGCGGTCCTACTGAATAAATGCTGTTTAACTTCATTTATGCTCCTGTTTTTCTTAAATATTCAATTACAGATCGATATGTTAGATATTTTAGTATAGATATAGGTAGATATCTGCCGACGCATTATGCAAGTAGTTCTAAGAGGTATATCACGTGGTTAATTGGTCCGGCGATGGACAGAGCACTCTGGGGGCGCAATCAATCCTTGTAAAGCCTCAGTCTTAACAAAACTACTGCTGTTCAAACTCGTTCACCAAGCAACAATATACAGGGTGTAAAAAGACTGCTACCGAAAACTGAGGGGTTGCAATCAGACCATGATCCTAAACATATTTAGCGAAAAAAAAACGCAAAATACATTTTTGACTTAGCTTCGTCATGCTATGGTCCTCCTTGCGTCGTTTCCCCAATGCTGGGGGTCGTGACCCATCACGAAAGTATCCTTTCTCGGACGATGTTCCGCCATCTGATCCGGTTCTCAGCCACATGCACAGCTTCCGGCATGCTGAGATCGAGTGTGCTGCGGATCTGGTCTGACCAACGCATCGGGCTTCTACCTCTTGACCGCTTTCCCTCGACTTTACCCGTGACGATGAGTTTCTGGAGATTGTCTCCGGGTTTGCGGGCTATATGGCCAAAGAACTCAAGGATCCTGCGAAGGCACACGGATGATAGGCGTGGCTTTTTATCCAACTTGAGTTCCTTGAGCACCGATAGGTTGGTTCTGTGCGCAGTCCAAGGGATGCGCAACATTTTTCTCCAGCACCACATCTCGAAAGCATCCACACGTTGGCGGTCTCTTGCTTTCAGCGTCCACGTCTCAGCTCCGTATAGGAATATGGAGAAGACTAGCGTGTTGACTAGAGTGGTTTTTGTCTTATTGCTTATGTAACGATCCTTCCATATTCTTTCTAGCCGAGTCATGCTATGGTATTTTCGGTTATTTACTACTAGTACGACATAATAAGACCATACCTACCTAATAATTTCATTTATAAAAGAAAAAAACAGTTAAAACTCAAAATCCAGCGATCTACGTAAAATAACGCGCCCAGAACACACGCAAACAGTACTCTTCAAACGCTGTTATCTCCGGATATACTGATTTTTTCGGAAAAAATCTTTTGGATTTGGTTGTGTGTTGGGATGCTGTATCTATCCCTTTCGGCTTCGGTAGACGTCTTTTTACACCCTGTATGCTACATGTTTTTTCTTTCTACGTTCACACACATTTTTACTGGAACTTTAGTGGCTCTTCTAATTTATCATCGATTGCTCTAGATGGTGTAACCCTACCAGTCTGCTCCGATTTTAAGTATCTTGGTTCGCTTCTCCAAAACGACGGCAATATTGACCAGGGCGTAAATAATAGGATGAATGCGGGATGGATGAAGTGGCGACAGGTATCAGGGACGATATGTGACCCGCGAATGCCCCTGAAGCTAAAGGGAAAGGTCTACAAAACGGTCATCAGACCTGTCGTGATGTATGGATCTGAGTGCTGGGCCACGAAAGCGACAGATGAGAGAAGAGTGCATGCGACAGAGATGCGAATGCTGAGATGGATGTGTGGAGTGACGCGAATGGATAAGGTGAGGAATGAATGTATTCGGGGAAGTCTGAAAGTAGCGCCAGTAACTGATAAGTTGAGGAGCAATATGTAAGCGAGGTATGGGTATGTAATGCGGAGGGATGAAAGTCATGTAACTAAAAGGGTGATGGAAATGAATGTGAATGGATATGTGAGAAGAGGTGGATGGATAAGAAGAAGAAAAGATGGATGGATTGTGTGAAAGAAGATATGGAAAAGAAAGGAGTTGATACAGAGATGACGAGTGATAGGGGAGAGTGGAAGAGAACATGTTGTGCCGACCCCGCATGAGCGGGATAAGGGCAGGCCAATGGTGATGATGCCCACATGTCGCAGAGGTTAGTATTCCATACGTGACAGGTTGCAAGCCCATCGCCGCCTACAATTCCTCACAATATTTTTCTTCACCGTATAGAGCACGTGTTAAAGCTTATACAAGTTTTACGAAACGCAAAATCCATTGATGCACGGCCGGGATTCGAACCCACGACCTTCGGATTAAAAGTAGAACCCCATTCGGCTGACACGGCTCTTTTTGATAATCATATTAGCCACATATATAATTTGGATCACGCTTCGTCAGGAATCACCTTGGGCGAATTGTGAGCCCGACTACTTTATTTTTCAAGTCATGTTTTTTCAAGCTTTATGTTCTATTACGTTCGTGAAATGCCGGTGTCCGTTTTGCGGTAAAGCAAAGCGGATACGGAGCGGGGAAGTGCTGACCTCATCAACTATCGATACGTACCACTGTTTGTAGTCACACCGGTCACTTCTCAGAGGAATTTAGTAGTTTACATTTTTGGATTATGACACATTTTAGGAATAAGATAAAAATGTCGGTCATATTCAAACATGTTGTTTTTAAGAAGACAGTTAATAGGCACCTTCTGGGTAGGCTCGCTCCATCGTAGACCTCATTCTTGCCTGTGTAAGTTTCGTGGTCAAGATTCGACCTTTTCATCATAAAAAAAACATGCTTTTAAAGTAAGTTCGTACAACAACAAGTTTTAATAAGGCTTTGATTATGCCTTAAAGTTAAATAGACGAACCTAATTAATAAGTAACGAGCTTATCAAAAATTTCGATTCAGTAGATTCCGTGGCCGAGCGGTTCAAGGCACTCCTGCTTCAGGGGGATCGTCTGATCGTCGCGGGTTCGAATCCCATTGGAATCGAAAATTTTAATAAGACTTTTCATTTCTCAACCTATTATGTGAAAAATAATAAACTCTTAATGACGGTTAGAAGTTAAAAATCCTTTGAAGATTTGAAAGAGGTGGGAGCACGATCAAATGCATCCATACTATATAGAATAGAATATAATGTAATATTCTATTCTATTCTATTCTATTCTATTCTATTCTATATACTATATACTATACTATATTATACTATACTATACTATAATATTATAAATGTGAAAGTAACTCTGTCTGTCTGTCTGTTTGTTACCTTTTCACGCCCAAACCACTGAACAGATTAGGCTGAAAATTGGCATGGATAAAGGTTGTATCCCAGGGACGGACATAGGCTACTTTTTATCCCCAAAAAATCCCGAGGGACCGCGGGTCACACCGCGGGAGCGCAGCTAGTAAGAGAAAGCATTCCATACAGGACAAGCTTTTAACGCCTTTAACCTACTAACGATATTATGCAGGTGCAGAATAACTGCAAAAATAAACATCACTTTTTAGTAGAAAGAGCCATTAGCAATCTTAATTAACTTTTATTAGACAAAAATCCACTTAACAACGCCCCACATCTAAAAGCGGCGAAATTTTAATGGCGTTGGAAAAACAATTTAATTGCTCACAATTTAATCATCTGTACAGGCATTAGTGGGTGCATTAGTAATGAATTATAGATATGCAACTCGCAGATTATACCCAAAATACCGAATAATAAAGTTACCTATCTTATAGATAAAGATTTGACTATTTACTTTACTTTATCTTTGGAAGAGATCGCTTTTAGCGATAAGGCCGCCCATTGTACCTACTTACTTGTCTTTGTGTATTTCCTGTCATGTGTTTCTTTTGTGTACAATAAAGTGTTTTTCTATTCTATTCTACTTTATGTATGAAGCGCTCGCGGTCGTGCTTGCTTAGTCGTTCTTGATAGATCGTCGAAGTTAAGCAACGTTCGAAACGGTCTGTAAGTGGATGGGTGACCGCCAGTGGCATTTCCATCTGAGCGCTTCCGTGTTTCGGAGGGCACGTTAAATTGTCGGTCCCGGCTATTTAAGTCGTTAAGCCATGACGGAGGCCTTAAAGCGGCCTAAAAACTCCGTCAACACTCCGTGGCCACTGACTCATACGAACTTACTTACTTACTTTATGTATGTATGTAGTTTATAATGTAAATTGTAAAAAAAACAGTGGCATTCCAGGAGTGCCGACAGAAGTGAAAACTTGAACGAGGTAACTAAAAAAAAGTAAAAAAAAAATAAGTGCAAAAAGTTATTCCCTACTTTAGGATTTGAACCCGTAGCTGTCTCACTCAGAGGTGAAATCTGTTTCGCCTCGACTAATAAGACGATACAATGTGCGACGATATTATGGTATGTATAGTAAGAAAAGGTTGTAACAGTCACGTGACTGAGTTTGATATTTTTCTCCCATCTCAAAAATGCCTATAGAAGTTATCACTTCAAAAAACATTTTTTTTTCATTTTCATTTACAGTGAACAAATGCATAACTAATTTTTTTGGGTAACAGATGTTACCGGTTCCTGAAATTCACTATTAAACTCATACACTCGGGTAAATTCACTTCTAAATCACATTAGCTTTTGGCATAACACAAGCAAAAAGTGAAAAATAATAACAAACTCACGCCCTCTGGCGGCAGGAAATGAAAGTCGCGCTGTGTGAGAAATTCGACGCTACCAAACACTCTCCTAGGACTGCGGGTGTACACTAAAGTGCATCCCGATGCTCGATTATTCAAAGCAAAAGATATACCTAACGCATCCCTACTGGTTCCCAGTTTCCCTAAAGCTCATTACACATTTTTCCTTTGCCGCTTCTAAGCGGTTCAAGCTTCATGCTAACATATTTGTCGAACAACTGTACGGTTTCCACGCCAATTCCTGTCTCGTACATCAGACTAGTGGAGTCAGGTGTCGCCAGAGGTGTTTCCAGACCGATACGACTTAGGCGCCTTCAAGAAAAGAGCCTATTCCCACCTCAAATGCCGGCAACGCATCTGCAGTGCCTCTTGATGCTGCAGCTGTCTGGGCGGTGGCAATCACTTACCATCAGGTGTGCCACTTGCTCGTTTGCCCCCTCTTCCATAAAAAAGTATGGTCATGCATTTCGTATTCTCTACGAAACTCTTCCCTCTCGGTTTTGGTGGCTCTGTTCCTAAGTTAAAGTTAGCGAAAACAATTGTGATTAGAGGTCACGGGTGAAACGGTGTGGCGGACAGAAAATAAGGCTGTTATTTACTACGATCTTAAAACACATTTTTTCCTCATTCACCTGATATAAGGAAGAAGATACGTTTAGTCTTAAGCCCGTCACAGACTTAGCTATAATATATATTAATATTTTTATTGCTAGGCTATTACTATATATTTTCTATACTAATTTTCGCGTGACCGCACACTCAGCTATAATATATATTACGTAGTTAGTTAGTTTAGTAAAAAACGTAAACGTAAACAGGGTCACGACTGTATCCCCAAGGCGCGGTAGACATTCTCTCAGATCTTTATATTCCAGATCCTTTGAAGATGTCTAAGGGGGTAGTCAGAGGCATGTACAAATACATATTTGATACATGCCCACATCTTGCAGAAGTTAGTATTCCATACGTGACAGGTTGCAAGCCCATCGCCGCCTGTAAGAATACTAACTGGTTTCCTCACGATGTTTTCCTTCACCGTTCAGAGCTCGTGTTAAAGCGCATATAAATTTTACGAAACGCAAAATCCATTGATGCACGGCCGGGATTCGATCCCACGACCTTCGGATTGAAAGTCGAGGTACAACCCCATTCGGCCAACACGGCAAGTTAGTTTAGTACGGTATATTAATATAATATTATAGCTAAGTCTGTGACGGGCTTTACGCGTATCAGACGTGAGACTCTCTGATAATTGAATGAGTTCGCCCTGGTGCCCCCAAACAAGTTTGTAGAAGTTTTGTAAAAATAATAGAGAATTTTGGCACATCAAATAATAAATGGAGTGGTTAACACCCGCAGTTCTGATGAACCTCAAGGAAGTACTTACTTTGGCTTAATCCAGCCGTGCTGAGTCAGAGACATTCGAAATTAGTAGGTTTCTGAAAATTAATCACTCATACTATAATGTGAAAGTTTGTCTGTTAGTTTATACCTAAATAGCTTCTGCGTGAGGCTTCAACATTTTGTATAGCCTATAAGCTATTCCAGGTGGAATAGCTTAGTAAAAAATATAATATAATACATATATGCGGGATAAATGTTTGTATGATCTGCAAATATTTGTCTCGGGTCTGGGTGTTTCTATGTATAATATGTATGTATTTACAAACAAAAAGCATCTTCACAGTGATAAACAAGATATATTTATTTACAGAAACTAAGCTACTACAATATGTAACAAAAAGTATATAAGTAGAGAGGTCAAATGAGGTCAAAGGTCAGGCAGAGTGAGGTCAAATGCTGACCTATTTAATAAAAAAAAAAAAAAAAAAAGTAGTATATCATTTATCTGGTTCCCATAGTACAAGCTTTGCTTAGTTTGGGGCTAGATGATGCTGTGTGAAAAGTCCAGCATTATTTATTTATTTAGTGACTAAATGTTTGACTGATTAATGACTAGTTTAGTGACTACCTAAATAGTATGTCCTTCCCTGGGATAAAACCTTTATCCATGCCAATTTTCAGCCCGATTTGTTCAAACAGAAAGACAGATAGACAGACAGAGTTACATTCACATTTATAATATTAATAAGTATGGATTGAACATATTATTATGTATGTTTACATTTTACGTACGGTTCTTAAACATGGGCTTGCAACCTGTCACGTATGGACGTGACAGGTTGCAAGCCCATGTTCTACTGTACGCTCTTATCTTGACCAGTACTGTGCTGTGGCCAGATCTTATTCCTTGAGCTCATAAACGAAAGAAACCGGAACTCTTGAGAAATAAATCTCGAAATTATTCCGAAGAAATTGAGATTTAGAGACCTGCGCTCCGTCATCGCGATATATATAATTTAACAGTTAAGCTTTCATTTTTCAAAGATTTGAAACCGTAAAATGTTATGATAAACAGACCTTAACTATAAATGAAAAGTTTTATTAAAAACTTTGGATTCCGACGGGATTCGAACCCGCAACGATTAGACGATCCTCCTAAAGCCGGAGTGCCGCTCGGCCATTACGTTATTTTTTGGCTTCGCACTATTTGCGCATGTGCCATTTTCAATATCACATTACGTTCTTTATTTAAATTCAAAATCAGAATCCAAATTCAAACTTCAGAAAGATGGCGTAAAGCGCCCCCATCGGTCTCAACGTAAACTTAGATACACAGACCAAGTTTACCTCAAAACATTACTAACCAGCGAATATTTCTTAAACTCAAGGCAAAACTGAAACTTGAAAATCTTCAAAGAGGAGAGTCGGGTAAAGTGTCCACATCAGTCTTTAAGTAAGCCGTAGGATGAGTGCTCGCCGTTGACTATTCAGCAAATAAAAGTACTTTTCTTGCCTCCGACAGGGTAATGGAAAACAGAGGGGAGACTACAGTTACTTTGAACTACGATCAAAGAGATTTAATGAATGTATGAATGAATAATAATCTTCTTCTTCTTCTTCTTCCTGCCCTTATCCCACTAAGTGGGGTCGGCACAACATGAATGAATAATAATATTGTATTATTTATGTATATTTTAAAATAATTCTATGAAATCCATACTATATACTATACTATTTACTATTAATATTATAAATGTGAAAGTAACTCTGTCTGTCTGTCTGTCTATCTGTCTGTCTGTCTGTTTGTTACCTTTTCACGCCCAAACCACTGAACAGAATAGGCTGAAAATTGGAATGGATAAAGGTTGTATCCCAGGGACGGACATAGGCTACTTTTTATCCCGAAAAATTCCCTAGGGACCGCGGGTTACACCGCGGGAGCGCAGCTAGTTTTAAAATAAAGTAACTAAAGATAAATTTAATTGAATTAGTAACGTTTGAGCACGTAAAACGCACTAAAATCGTCTTAAAAATAAGTTGATTCCACTGCAGTTCACTTTCAATAGCTACCGTGAAAAACAGGCAACAACATGGTTTGGGAATGAATGATATGAATGAATGAATGCAATTGCTCTGCCATCTGAATAAAATTAATAAATAAATAATGCTGGACATTTTCACACAGCATCATCTATTTGTCGGTCCCGGCTATTTAAGTCGTTAAGCCATGACGGAGGCCTTAAGGCGGACTAAAAAACTCCGTCATCAGAGTTGGCCACTGACTCATACGAACTTACTTACTTACTTATCATCTATCTACAATAAAAATAGCATTTGCCAGCCACTCGCAAGTGCAAAAGGATGAAGTTCAAAGTTTAAGTGCGCGCACGTCCTGTTCGAGTGTTCGGTCGAGATAAATGTGGTTAGACGTATAATTTGTACTATTTATCCAGCAGTTAACAATTACTCGGTCAGACGCGTCCATTTATTCATGCTCAACTAAAATCTGAATATTTATCGAGTCCGTGCGGGGTTTTTAAAAACGTTTGAGTTTATTCATTTTTAAATTAATTGTGAAAATTTCAAAGCTATTTTTAATAATTTACGTCATTTTTGCATCATTGAATTTTTAGTTTCGGGAATGAATATTGATAGCTGGGATAACACGAGCTCTAAATGCAGAAGGAAAAACTAGATAGTATTTAGACCCCTCGCAGACTACAGACTTTCTATCGGCCGATAGACGGAATATACTTCGGCTCGTAATGAGTATGGAGAAGTATAGCCCGTCTCAACTATCGGCCTATAGAAAGTCTGTAGTCTGCGAGGGGTCTTTTTCTAAAAAAAAGCAAGATTTTATACAATCGCTCCTCTCTCATCCCAAGATTTGTCATCCGAATAGGTAGAGTTATTATCTTAACTTCAACACATAAATTATTATTGACAAAATGTTTGCAAGATCTGCTGAGATTTTTTCCGGGAGCTGGGATCCAGGGACTATGTCGTAAAACCTCCGTCACCAGAGTTGACCTGATCGCACACTTGTCCGTGCCGTACGCGCCGCAGTCATTTTTCTAAACAAAAATGCTGATGACGTCAGAAAATGCGGCTCGCTTCTGACGTCAGCAGCATTTTCTCTATTGAATTGACATTTAGCGCGTTTGGCTAGATCGACTACTACGAACTTACTCTATCTTATGGTCGAAATTAGCGCAGTAAAAGTGGCCCATGATGATTAAAGTATAGCCGTCAAGAATCCAATCATAAATAAATAAATAATGCTGGACATTTTCACACAGCATCATCTAGCCCCAAACTAAGCATAGCTTGTACTATGGGAACCAGATAACTGATATACTACTTATATACTTTTTGTTTGTAAATACATACATATTATACATAGAAACACCCAGACCCGAGATAAATATTTGCAGATTATACAAACATTTATCCCGCAGCGGGGATCGAACCCGCAACCTTCCGCGTCTCAAGCGGGCTATCACCCACTGCGCCACAGAGGTCGTTGAATCATAGCCTGGAGGTCTGGTGAGTACCCGCCCTCAGCCTTGAGAGGGCTTGAGGACCTCTCACGGTACTCCAGAAGTAGGTACTCTATATGTATCTGTGGTAAGTTTTCACTGAATATTAACTGGAAACTGATTCTATTGTAATTGGAAATGTAAGAGCTTAGTTACTTTGATTTGGTAACAAAGTCCGACAAAAATGTGAAGTTCCTTTTTCTTTCATATTTGGAATATCTTAGAAATAGTACATTTTAATACGTAGTACTATTGAAACATGGTATTTTAGTATTGAAACATTGCAATGCTCAATCACGAAGCGCTCGTGGTCGTGCTTAGTCGTTCCTGATAGATCGTCGAAGTTAAGCAACGTTCGAAACGGCCTGTAAGTGGATGGGTGACCGCCAGTGGCATTTTCTCTTTCGTACTTCGAAGGGCACGTTAAATTATGGGTCCCGGCTATTTAAGTCGTTAAGTCATGTCCATTGAAACATTTCAATGCTCATAAAACTTGAAACTCTGGCAACATTTTTTTTAGTTGCCAATTTATAAATAATCAATCCCAACTGTGCCGATTCAAGTCAACTTATGCAAATAAAAAAAAGATTTATGAGTGTGGGCAGCCAAAACTTGACCCACGATTATAGTAACTTAAATTATTTTTAAATGATTCTATAAAATAATATCTTAACATATCGATAAAGTAGAGACCACGCACCGGAAATCGCAGCAGAGGACGGCCCCCCAATAGATGGAAAGACGATCTGGTAAAGGTTGCTGGGAGCCGTTGGGAGGCTGCACAAGATCGATCGCTCTGGAAATCGATGGGGAAGGCCTATGATCAGCAGTGGACGTCTATAGGCTGATGATGATGATGATAGATAGAACAAGGTAAAAACAGCAAAATTTTAATATTCCTAGTTAAGCCTGTTCCTGTTTAAGCCCTGATAAAAAAGGGTTATTTAGGTGACTTTGAACCGTCTAATTAATGCTGGCTTAATTGGACCTCATTATTTTATAATCGCGTGTAGATATAAACTTAATTAAATAAGGTCATTAATTATAAAAAAAGTATTATAATCTGGATTATAGCTTGACTTTATATAAGTTCAATAACTTAATAAGACGACCTGACAAAGATATTCGATAAATTTTTTAACCTTAATTTAATTCAGGCAACTATTAGTTATAAAGATGTAAAATACTAATCTAAAGCTGCGTAGTCAGGCATTTGCCTCAGGCGTTTGCCTCGCAACGTTTACCGCAAGGCAGAGCGTGAGTCTTCAGCGGGCAAGTCACGTCCTGACCGACCGAGGATTTGCCTCGCGCGTCTGCCTCGCGATACTGCTCGCTCAAGTTAGTACGCGGCTATGTTCGTTTGACCTTCAAACGAACGTAGGACGTCCGGCGGCCAGATGGGTAGACGATATTGTAGACGTCGCGGGCCGTCAATGGGTCCGATTAGCGCAGGATCGTGGTGGATTGTACAAGCCTATACCAAGCAGTGGGTGAAGTCAGGCTGTGGATGATGATGATGATGACCTTCAAATCGTTTAGAATTTAACCATTTCTTCGTCATCGTCTTATCCGCTGCAAAAAAAGCGGAGCTACGCTATTAGTTCATTGGTTAGGAGAAAGGCCGAAAGCCAAAAGGCTAAAACTAAAAACTTGAAATATAAATAAATAAATAAAGCTGGACTTTTTGATTTTGATTTTTGACACAGCGTTAGCTAGCCCCAAACTAAATATTGTTTCTATGAGTTTTTTCTATATTTTAGAGTCTGTCCTCGGGCTTAGATTATATTTTAGGATTATACTAATTAAAAACTTAAGTAAAATGTGTAAAGATATTCCTAAAATCTTATTTTGAGCCATCTCTACAGATCCTTTTATAAAAGAAGAGATTAATTTGAAATATTTTCAAATTAGTTTTGAGCAAGTGACTGGCTTTTTTTTATGTTTACCCGTGCCAACATAAAATTCATTTAATAAAATTAACCTTAGGTTGGTCAAGTGGTTTCGCTACATTATTATAGACCGATTTAACTAAATAGTAGAGACAAGGTGAGGCTAAGCGAGCGTAATTTTTTGAGTTGTAAGTTGCGTAAATTACTCTACATTCAGTTTGATACAAAAGTTATGTTGCATCACGGCATGTGTTTGTCTGTAAAACTTAAAGTTGCAATTACACGATGCTATTTTAACCCACACGATATCGTATCGCATGGCAATTTTTCACGCACATCGTATGTGATTTGTTACCGCGACACTTGTCGGCTTATTCAATGGGCGGGGCTTTGTAAATCGTACGCAAAAATCGCATCGTGTAAATGCACCTTAAATAACGCGACTCACAAAAAATACCTTTTATTTGGCTTCATCTTTACCCCTATTATTATCCCTAACTTATAAAGTTTTTATTCTTATTATACAACTTTAGCGTTCTATACTAATGGGTAATTCTACTATTACCATAATGAGACTATGGCGTTTTATCAACAAACAGTACATTAAAAGCCTAGACTAAGTCTATAGCGTTAAAATATAACAATACTATGTACATACCATCATTACACCAGGCCCCTCAGTGTCGAGATCAGAGAATAATACGTTTAAATTCCGTATAGAAATGAAAATCACACTCTAAAATTTTACATTAGACAAATACTTATTAATAGAGCCACAAGACACAATTTTGATGCCCTATATCTTTAATTTAAACTTTCAGTTTTGCGATTTCCATAAGTATCTAAATTTTTTATCAATAACAAAATCTCCGTTGTCAGTCTGTCTAATTGCTCATCCGTCTGCCTGTCCGTATATTACACTAAAAATGCAGTCTAAACCTGATCGCACACTCATCCGCGCCGTACGCGTCGCAATCATTTTCTGTGCAAAAAATGCTGATGACGTCAGAAAAGCGGCTCGCTTCTGACGTCAGCAGCATTTTCTCTATTGAATTGACAGATCGGCCACGTCGGCTCGGCTTGACTGTGTGACTGTGTGACCATCCTACCGTTTTCGGCATGTAATTTTGCTGGTGTGAAACTATTCATGTATGCACATTTTAAACTTTCGCGACTTGCAGACATTGCAGACATTTTTTTTTTAATTCTTGTACGAACCTGGTTAGTTTTTGATATTTTTATGCATGATTGACAAAACTACCCGAATTATTTCATTTTAATTTTGCTACTTAATCTGATTTTGCCATGTTGTTATGCTTATGTAAAATGTAATTAATGTTTATTGTAATAATTTTAATACTTGTTTATCGCTCACTGTATTCAAAATGTGTAAATACTTTGTAGTATGATAAGGTTTCTCAGTAAGTGATTTATTTGTAAATCTTATGTAAATCTTATGAGAAATAAATAATCTTTAATCGTAATCGTAACCATACAGTGTGACTCCAACTCATACGATCTTAGTTTTGCTTCTATGTTCGTAGGAATATCAATGGTCTTACGTTGGAATGTGAAGTACTTGTTGGCCCCCAGAGTAACATTTAATTTCACTTCTATGTAATTGTTTTGCGGAACACCTAGTCAGCACAACTCTTGATTAGCCGTGCCAAAAATGCCGCGTTTTATTTTGCCTAATTAGACAACCCGCTTGCTCGAGCTTTTTAGGGAAGCTTTTTCAAAAGCATTATTTTACTTACGGGGAAAAAATTGCTTGTGTAACACAGGGATTGAGTTTGTTTGAACCGAGTTTAAATGAATATGGCTTTATTTATCAAATCCAAGCCATGACAATAAATAAAATTAAATATATTAGTACATCAAACAGTCGCACATATGCAGGTGTATTTTTTATTTTTACTTTCAGAATTTTTGTCGCTGACTGTACACACTCACATTTATGTACCTACATTACAAACTCACACTAAGTAGAGTGTTTTTATAATTTATAAGTTTAATTTAAGCTTTTTGGTATATTATTGTAGTAAATATCTATGTATCTTCTTTTTTTTTTTAGCTTAAGTTGGTCATCTATACTAATATTATAAAGAGGAAAGATTTTTTTGTTTGTTTGTTTGTTTGAAATGAATAGGCTCAGAAACTACTATAGTCTAAGGAGGTGGCGTTGGTGTCTGCGACACAGTTTTAATAACTACTGCAGATATCACAGTTATTTCCCAGTCATACTACATTTTGTCCTTTGTTCTGAATAAATAAATAAACTTCCAAAAAAAAACATCAAAAATCAAAATATTACATATAAGTTCAAAATATCTCAAAAAGTTAGGGAAGGTCTCCTAAGAGCGTTTTCCTGTAGCTACAATGGTTAAGGTACCTGCCCTCCATGGCCTATCTCAAAAATCCGGTATAGGTACATGACCCCACACTAGAATAAGAATTAAGATGCACATGCACACGGTTTCTGTGTGCGTCAAGCGTCGGAACGCGCTGACGCACACATAAACAAAGCTACACACACAATTATGACCACGTCACAAATGATGAAATGCTGAAAACAATTACGTGCTACAGAGGAGAGGCATCGTTCATTCAAAATATACCCGACTATGCATCGAATTCAATCTGATTCGTCCATCAACTCCACTAGATGTTATACATTATATTAAGAGCTACATGCCCAGCCACTTCTAGAAGCCGTAAAAATCTATGGCCTTTTGTTTGTTTCCAAAAGCTCAACATTCGTTGGTGAAAAGAGGGTTAATTTTTTTGTATTGGGATTTACTCGACTGTTTGTTCGAACGTGTTAGTAGCTAAATCTGAGAGCGGAGTTGTAAAGCCGCTTGAGTTGGAATGATTCAGATTGAAATATAATAGCATTTATTTATTTATTTCATACATAAATAATTTACAACGGACCCCGCCCTAGGCCAAGCCTGTATCGCGGTAGACCGAGTAAAAAGATTTTTATAAAAATACACGGTATTAACAAATATAATAAAAAATATTTAGACTTGTATCGACACCCCTTATTTAGACTTGTATCCCCACCCTGGTATCCAGTCCACTATCACGCTCAAAGTCCATAGTTTTCCAATATCTGTAGTTTTGCAAAAACTGGAGCATGTTTCTGGATGCATTTTTAAGTGTTACAAGGATAGTAACTGGTAGTATCTTCTTCAAATAAGATTCAAATTGTCAAAACATGAGGCTGTGTACCGAATGCGAGTAGCATAGAAAGCCATGAAGCGTGCCATGCTCGGTATCAGGCTTAGAGACCGTGTTCCCAACGTCGAGATCCGAAATCAAACAAAGGTCAACGACGTAGGGGATCGTATCGTGGAACTAAAATGGCAGGGCAGGACACCTGGCCAGGTGAGGTGACGACAGGTGTAATCAAGCGGTAACTGAATGGCGTCCAAGAGCCGGTTACAGAAACGTTGGTCGTCCGGCAGAAAGATGGGCAGACGATTTGGTATGCGTCGCGGGCCGCACCTGGATGAGGCTAACACGAGACCGTAAAAAGTGGCATAAAGAAGAGGCCTATAATCAGCAGTGGGCAAAGTCAGGCTGTGGATGATAATGATGATGATGTCCAAAACATGTGAGTGTTGTTTTTGGTTACATGCTTGTCAATAGTCCGACTCCCGACTCCATTATCTCAAGATGTTTAACTTTGACCAACAAAATCCTTCTTTTATTAATTCTCAAGCTACTTGCCACGCCAGTAACTGTCCCAATCTAAACACAGCATTAGATTAACCAACCGTGCTTCTCGAACGCTAAGTAAAAATACACATTAGTGGTTATTATCGCAAATAGTATTGAATGTAATGTCGAATAGAGTGGTATTATACGCGAATTACGGAACCGAAAAGAAAGCCCATTGTTCCGTGAATCTGTGTGGTAGAGATCGCTTTTTAGCGATAAAACCGCTGATTGCATATCATATTTAAGTTTTTTTTTAATATTTTTGTTTTTATATTTGAAGTATTTTCTATCTTCTATCTATCTCATAAAAGTCTAAATTCAGTTTGATTGCTGGTAGATAGAAATAGAATCATAGGCCCTAAACCGTGTTTGTTGCTCTGATTCTTCACGGTATTGGTCGAGAAAGAACAGGAGTAAAATTAAGACTATTCTAAGTGATCCCAGTGGTCCTAATTTTGACTTTGATAGAAACTACCAGACCTGGCTACTTATATGAAAGTGGCCTATCATTGGGCTAGTAGAAAATATTTATTCCATATTCGTTCCGAATTTTCGGACCACATTCATTATCGTGCGGGGCGAATACTTAAACTTTCTAAGGGCCGAAAATTTGGGACGAATAAGGAATTGACCTTAGAAAACTACCGCTATGCAGATTGTGTTGGACTCAATGTCGACATACGACAGTTTCGGTGACAGAAAAGATTATTCTATTATCTATACTAATATTTTAAAGAGGAAAGATTTGTTTGTATGTTTGTTTGTTTGAGTTGAATAGACTCCAAAACAACTGGACCGATTCGAAAAATTATTTCACCATTAGAATCTTACATTATCCCTAATCAACATAGGCTATGTTTTTATCCCGGGAAAGTGAAGTTTTCCCGAGTGACGTCGGGTAACACCGCGACGGAGCAAAAAAACTTCCATAAGAAATGATATAAATGACTAGCTAGTCATTTATATTTTTTCGGATATTTATAAGTTTTTTTGACAGATTAAATGAGGATTATCTTGTTACTGTTTTTAATAAGGGTAAGGGTTTTATAAGGGTGTAGTGGTAGAGATCGCTATTTAGCGATAAGACCGCCGATTGTATGTCATTGTGTTTTTTTGTTTCGTTTTCCATTTCGTGTTTATTTTTATTATGTGGTGTGCAATACTTTATTGCATACAATCGGCGGTCTTATCGCTAAATAGTTTCTATCTATCTTCATCCTATCTAAGGGACGGAATTGCGTATTTAATAGGCCAAGTGCACGTACTATTGGGCATAATCTATCATCTACAACGCCACTCTGTCCGTTCTGGTGCTTTTCACACGTCCAAATTCTTCAAAAATAACATCCGTGATGCGAAAAATAATGAAAATCCAAACAGTGCAATAGAAAATAATCGATCGTACTATTAACTAGATTTCTACTTCTTCCCGTTAAATTCCCGATGAAAATTATATTAACATCAACAATTGAAAACTAATTAAAGTTAAACAGACTCGTGCACTGCGAAATCTGGACAGCTTCGGAAATATTATTTACTGGACAGAACAACACATGCTTCGTAAACAACTTGATAAATACATAAAAATAATAGTTAATACTGGGTGTGATAAAGCTACTTCCAAAAACTGAAACGTGAGTTGCATTTTATCTTGCTATATTTTTTATATCTTGTAGATGATTGTTTTAGAATGTGCTAAGTTACTCAAAGTTGTTTTCATTTCATTAATTTACCTAGATTTTTTTAATTTCCATGGATCTTAAGCAACTAAAAATCCGATAGTCTGAGTAGCTACAATATTCACCGTTTTGTTTACAGTCTAAAAGTATTGTATGCAACTATAATATTATAGTTATATAATTCTTTATTGTTACACCATATTAATTACAAAATTAAAAATTAAAAGAAACCTAAGTCTAAGTGTGGTGGCACAATGGACAGCCTTATCACTCAGAGTGATCTCTTCCAGGCGAAATATATATACTGCGAAATAAATATTCATTTTGACTCTAACAACCAGTATCATGGCCCTAGTGCTAGTAAGTCGACCTTGCCTTTAGAGCCTACTGAGGCCTTCAAAAAACTCCGTCACTTTATTTAAACAAGTCATTTTTTTAAACAAAATAGGTAAGCACTTGACCTCACTCTACCTACCTATCTACGTTAAGCAACATTCAGGCCTAAAATAAAGCATGCCTACCTAGAAGGGACCTATTTTTCAGATCTTGCTCATATGAGCTAGAGGCAAGTTTATATGAACTTACGTATAGAATTACCGTCGGCTTCTTTTTCCAGGAGTACTTTTATTACAAGCAGTACACAGAGGCAGATATCTGTTGGTTAGGATGACGGCTCCATTCAAGCCGAACAAAAGATGCTGTGCCGTGCTAATAGAAATATAGGCGGCAAGAACGAGTGTTTACTATGAAGCGGAGTTCTGTACACTTTAAAATATAGTTTTGAGAGGGGTTACTGCAGAACACTGAGTTCATCATTTTATATTTATATAAATGAAAGACCTGCCGATCCCCGCGGCGGGACCAATGTTTGTATGATCTACAAATATTTGTCTCGGGTCTGGGTGTTTCTATGTATAATATGTATGTATTTACAAACAAAAAGTATATAAGTCGTATATCAGTCATCTTTAGTACCCATAACACAAGCTCTGCTTACTTTGGGGCTTTATGATGCTGTGTGAAAAGTCCAGCATTATATAAACTTATATATGACAGATGAAAGTAGTATTCGTATCAGAAGCCAAGACTTGGTAGCTGCGCCTAAGGAGTAGGAGAAAATGAATGGCAATGTAGTCGGGAGTCACTGGAGACTCACAAGAGCCGGAAATAATGGCGATATAGAAAGGAGGTGGGGGCAAACCAGCTGAGATGATTGAAGTGCGTGACGTATCATTTTTTAAATTTAATACTATGTTTTTGGTTTTTGAGAGAGTAAAAATAATGTCTATGTCTTTGAAAATGTAATCTATTTTAGCCTTTTTATTTAATATAAAAATACTGGTATATCAGCAACTGTTTATATCAAAAATATATTGTGATACATTATTTCCATGTGATGTGTGTGTGTGTGTGTGTTTGTGTGTGTGTGTGTGTGTGTGCGTGTGTGTGTGTGTTTATGTCCATGTGGTGTACAATAAAGTATTTTCTATCTTCTATCTATTTAAATTATGTAAAAGGTTGTTACAAAAATAGATTCAAACCATAGCCTCCTAAATCAGCCTGTCAAAGAAAACAATCAAGAAATTAAGAAGGGTCGTTGTATAACACACTTTAATCTAAGGGCTCGATAGTTTACCCACGGACCCCTAACAAGCCCTTGTTATTATTGGAAAGTGAGCCCAAACTTTTGTTGGCGTAATTAAGTGTAGGAAAAAATTGGGAAACGCAAGTCAGACGTTTTTGCCGCTAGGGGGCGCATGCGTGCCGCTGAGATGATGGTGATTGGTACAAGTTATAAACTATTAGCTAAAGTATAAGCTTATTTACGGGAAGAGATAATATACTACATTATTTTACGTGACTATCCTTGAAAGTCTGATAAAGCTGACAGAGTGCCTCAGAGGTCAATGACCATTAACATTGTGATCAACGGGATAATAATCATGATTTTTGATATTTGTTGTTTCCCGATATTTGTTGTTTGTCTCGTGATCATGGCACATACAACTGTGCTGAAATATCGAGAAACAACAAATTTCAAAAATCATGGTAATAATCCCGTTGATAACAGTGTTTGATGTCCATTACGCCTTTCTATGTTTTATGTTAATAAAACAAAAGTTAAAACTAACTTACAAAATACAAAATTGTTTATTACAATAAAATGTGTTTACAAAGTGTAGTTGAGACTCTGTTTTAGTTTTAGTATAAACTGTATTACAGATACACAGTGCTCGTCCCAGTAAATTGCTTACATTTTTTATCTAAAAGTAGATTTGTTAGAAAACTTAACTAAAGAATAAAATAAAAAAAACACAAAAAAAACTTAAAGTTTATAGTAATAGTTTTTTATGCGTAAAAGGAGTTTTTACCCTGGTAAAAATGAGTAATCAAAATCAAATCACATTGAAAAATAAAGCAATTAATAAACAGTTATTTTGGTTAGTATTCAAGATCTTTCACACTTTTGTAGATGTTGAGATTCCACGTGTGATTTACTTTCAAATGTGTCAAAAAAAATTACAGCTAGGACCGACAATTTTAAATACTTATTATAAAAAAAAAGTTGTACTTAACGATATGCAAATATTCACTTGGAAAAACTTATACTAGTTCAGTTCGTAACTTGCACCAAACCTCTAAAGTGATTGGAGTATGCGAGCTTGAAGCGAGAGAGGGACAAAGATATTTATAGTTATTTTAATATATACCGAATAATTATCGTCAAAAGTATGTAGGTCAAAACTTTAAGCGTCTTACGATAGAACGTGACATAAAGTTATTCCGGAGTGTAAACTGACAAAATGTATGGTTATTCTTGATTTATTCGGTGGAATAACTTTATGTCACGTTCTATGGTAAGACGCTAAAAGTATTTTTTATTCAGATTAATGAAATCATCATCATCATCATAACCTTTGTGCCAGCACCCATTTTTTTTGTTTTGTTCTTTGCACACTTTTAATTACCTTAGAAGCATTTTAAAAGAATTATTGTTTGTATTTATCGTAGCTGACAAATGTTGATGTTATTCTGATATTCATCAATCTAAAACTTCTTTTGACATCGATAATGATGCTAGTACATCAAAGAGAAACTCAAGCAAAAAAGTAAAGTCTACCAAATTGAGATCTGAATTTTAAGATATTCAAATATTTAAGTTAAGAATTCAATTGAAGAGAAATCTATCAAACATCAAGACTTCACAGTTTAACATAAATTCATAGCAAAATCCTACTCATTCAAAACGAAATTCAAAGAAACAAATAAAATACTGGAGACGTTCACGCGGGGTGGGGAGGGGTGCTACGTTAGTCGTAGCCCGAGCGTAGCCCGTAGCGCACGCTACGCCGTAGCACAACCGGGATTTTTTATCCATCGAATGTTTTTTGTGATTTATTTGTGACAGATTTTTTGTGTGACTGTGATGTGAGTGCAGTGATGAAGTGAGGATTTGCAAGGTAAATAAGTGGTTTATATTTCTAAGGATTGTACCTACTAGGCGTAAATTTATGGTGTTTTAGTTGTAAAGGAGCCGAATATCTGTAGGTATATTCAGATTCGCTAAATTCGCGTTTTATGTATATAGGGCTTGGAGCGGAGTTATTGTTAATTGTGCTTGATTATGTTACACTGTTCGTAATCAGTGTTTTTGTAGGAAATGGGGTCAAGCGCGAAATTATGATAATCTTATTAAACTAATATTAACGTTCTCTAGACTAAATTCTACGGGAAAATATGACATAAATCCTATTAGGTTAATATGGCGTGTTGACTTCTGGGATACACATAATAATTTATCTCATTTACAGAATTATTTAAACAAACAAACAAAAATTAGACATAGACATAGACATTCGTTTATTTACTGCATAAGCACACATACACAAAAATACACAGAAAAAAACAATACAGCAATCAATAATAAATTAACGTATTTATGGCTGTGTCCTTAAGGCGTGGTAGACACAGAATCAAGCAACCAGACAGAACCTAAGGCTTAGGCTTATTTAAGGGTTAGTCAGAGGTCACGTCCAAAATGAATTTTATTTCAAAAGTGTTGTAAAAAGAGTAAGTATTTAAAAAGTGAATAGTTTTTAGAGATCTTATTGAATATACTTCTTGACTTTGAATTAGATAAATAAATAAATAAATAATGCTGGACATTTTCACACAGTATCATCAAGCCCCAAACTAAGCATAGCTTGTACTATGGGAACCAGAACTCCATTCATCATTCCAGTAAATGGCATTTTATACTTTCTTGAAATACAAGTTATTTGTATTCAATCTAACGAAGTGATCGGATGTTTATATTATATTTTTGTATAATATTATAGATTATATTATCGCTGACTTAAATATAAATAAAAAATATCTAGCTAGTAGCTGATCTATATTTAACATCATTGTAAAGACGCGAAAGGCTATTGATGGTTCATTCGTTCGTTTCGTATGAGTCAGTGGCCAACTTTGTTGACGGAGATTTTAGGCCGCCTTAAGGCCTCCGTCGTGGCTTAACAACCTCAATAGCCGGGACCGAAAATTTAACGTGCCCTCCGAAGCACGGAAGCGCTCAAATGAAAATGCCACTGGCGGTCACCCATCCACTTCCAGACCGTTTAGAACGTTGCTTAACTTCGACGATCTATCAAGAACGACTAAGCAAGCACAACCACGAGCGCTTCTGATGAGCGCGCTAATGATGGTGAAATATTGTCTTATGGATCCTCTACATATTCGCCGATGATAGACGACTGAAGAAGTTCACGACTCATCGCCTGTATTCGCCTGATATCATCTATCCAAATAATAGTTCGGCGAATGTGTGAAACTCAATAATAATGGGTTGTAACTCGACTTTCAATCCGAAGGTCGTGGGATCGAATCCCGGCCGTGCATCAATGGATTTTGCGTTTCGTATCATAATGTATATGCGCTCTAACACGAGCTCTGAACGGTGAAGGAAAACATCGTGAGGAAACCAGTTAGTTATTCTTATAGGCGGCGATGGGCTTGCAACCTGTCACGTATGGAATACTAACTTCTGCAAGATGTGGGCATGTATCAAATATGTATTTGTACATGCCTCTGACTACCCCCTTAGACATCTTCAAAGGATCTGGAATATAAAGATCTGAGAGAATGTCTACCGCGCCTCGGGGATACAGTCGTGACCCTGTTTATTTTGTGTTATTTTTTGTCAAAATCAACAAAGCAAACAGTTAATCTGTAACTGAAAACAGCATTTTGATTACATTGTATTTGAGTAGTTTCTAGGCGTTTGATTGCCCCTTTTCATTCTGGACCATTAATCCAGCCTCGCTGAGGCTGTGGCTTTCTTTGTGAGTTCGTGTTCGACCTAGTTTCCGAACGCTATGATTTCTGTGAACATCTCAGTTACCTTTAAAACCAGATTTACAGAAGTTTGCTACAAAAGATGACAACTGTATAAGGCACGGTAGAAATTTTCTGAGTTCTATAAGCAGTTTAGGAAGCTTTTGAAGGGTAACCTATCTGTCTTCCGAAAAACGTAATACAGAATTTTGAAATCCAGATAACGTTTGATAGATATTCAAAATCCAGATAGTACGTTTTACATCGTTTTATTATTCCGACATTACACAAAGCAGATGTTTCATTTGACAGATACACTAAAGAAAGATTATCATTTAGTTTTTTTTTTCATTTGACAGAAGTACAAAATTTCGTGCAAATCAAACCTAGGCTGACAGTCCTGTAGCATAGGTTGCGAGGAGCGAAGCGACGAGCAGTTAGTTGCATAGTGATAAACCACGCCAGAACCGACTTGCTCCTATTGTACCTTAGCTTTATTACATAGGTAGCTGTGGTACAAAATTGGATTTTAAAACATCTGTCAAACGTTTGAGTGTATTTTAATACATCTGTTATGTGAAAAAAATACTAAATGAATATCTGGATTTCGTTTATCTGTATTACGAAAAGAAGGTTAATCAAAAATCTGTCAAACGTTATCTGGATTTCAAAATTCTGGATTACATTTTTCGGCAGATAGTAAGGTAACCTTTTGAAGATGTGATGGCCGAATGGGGTTGTACCTCGACTTTCAATCCAAAGGTCGTGGGATCGAATCCGGCCGTGCATCAATGTATTTTGCGTTTCGTAAAATTGATATGCGCTTTAACACGAGCTCTGAACGGTGAAGGAAAACATGGTGAAGAAACCAGTTAGTATTCTTATAGGCGGCGATGGGCTTGCAACTTATCACGTATGGAATACTAACTTCTGCAAGATGTGGCCATGTATCAAATATGTATTTGGACATGCCTCTGACTACCCTCTTAGACATCTTCAAAGGATCTGGAGTATAAAAGATCTGAGAGAATGTCTGCCGCGCCTTGGGGATACAGTCGTGACCCTGTTTTTTTGAAGATGTCTGGCACATGCCCACATTTTGCAGAAGTAAGCATGATTAAATCATCATCATCCACAGCCTGACGACACCCACTGCTGGGTATAGGCCTCCCTAAGCTTGTGCCATCCACCACGATCCGGTTTACATCAATTGACAAAATACGATAGATTCAGTTGTAACATCTAAGAGTTGTCAAAACGATCTATAGATAGCTCAAATTATCCAGGTCGGTACCCAAAACTGAATGCCACGCTGAATGGCAATGATGATTAGTGTTTCAATCACGTCTTGACCAAAGCAGTGGACCGATTTGGAAAGGAATAGATGAAGATCGTAGCCTGGGGTGATTTCCGTTCTTTTTCGTTCGTTTGATGAATATTCGGATGTGTGACTTCAAGGGTCAATTTTTCGGTTTGTAATATTTGGTCCTAGGTTAGAACCGTGTCCTAACGTTGATCTTATCGGCCGAATACAATGTAGCTCATAGTATTCATCCGAACATTAAATAAATAAATAAATAATGCTGGACATTTTACACATCATCATCTGATCGTAGTGTTTAGACAAACCTAATATAGGCTTAGAAACACTACTAACTAAAGAATGTTGTCTTTTGAGAAATAAATATATCTATCTATCTATCTAGCCCCCAAGCAAAGCTTGTACTATGGGAACCAGTTATCTGATATATATATCTTTTTGTTTGTAAATAAATACTAACCCACGAAAAAATGAACGGGAATAGCCCCCCTGGAGTATATAGACTAGAGTAGGAAAGTTGCGCGCGGAAGCTAGTTAGGAAATATAAATATCCAAGAAAACTAGAAAGCTAGACTAGACTATTCCCTTGGCACTAATTTTGTCGAGATTCCGAGACAAATAAGAACACTTTATCCTGAGATTATCCACTTACTTCACTTAGATTTAGTTTCAGAGTAAATTGTTAGATGTTTGTTTTAGACAGGGTGAGGAAAATCTATTTAGGAATTTAAATTGATTTATCTTAGGCCTAGTCTTATCGTTGTATCACTTAGTATTCCAATAATTTGATCAATTTGATTAAGCTAATGGGGATAGTATCCATTTCAAAAACCTTTGATAATCTGTGGCGCAGTGGGTGAAAGCCCGCTTGGGACGCAGAAGGTTGCTGGTTCGATCAAAACCGCGGGATAAATGTTTGTATGATCTGCAAATATTTATCTCGGGTCTGGGTGTTTCTTTATATAATATTTATAGTATTTACAAGCAAAAAGTATATAAGCAGTAACAGTTATCTGGTTCCCACTGTACAAGCTTTGCTTAGTTTGGGGCTAGATGATGCTGTGTGAAATGTCCAGCATTATTTATTTATTAGACTCCAACTTTTTTTGACAAAAATATTCATTTACATAATCTAGATATAAAATATATTTTTTTTTTATTGTTTTAATTATCATTTATTTACAGAAACTAAACTACTACAAAAAAAAAAAATATAATTGAATTACCGGAGATCTTTAAAATATACCTATAGATAGCTTGAATTATCTAGGTAACAGCTTGTACTGAATTTCGATTGTGATAATACGATTAAAAAGATTCAATGACCATTTCTCTATGTATCAATAGAAGAACTATACTCTATGCGAGCTTATAAGGGCGAGTCACTTAGTTCTACTGAATTATAGATGCCGGCCCTGATACTATCCACTCCGTCCCGGGAGCATTCCTTAGCATAATCTGAACACGCCTCTGGTATTTACTGAGAAAAGGAAATTACATGTTTTCACACAAAAAAAAGTTCTCAGTAACTAGGCGCGGTAGACAGCTATTTTTGTTATTCTGGATCCTTTGTAAGGGAGTAGTCAGAGACAAGTCATAATACATTTAAGGCTCGTGACCATATTTTGCAAAAGTACAATGAGTTTTAAACAGAGTTTTCTAGAAGGTCCTTCAAGCTTTCTGTATAATGTTCTCTGCTTTTACAAAAATGCTTTTAAATAAAATCCAAAACGAAAACTAAAATAATAAGTTTTTTTTTAAGATTTACATAATTTAAGACCCCTCGCAGACAACAGACTTTCTATCGGCCGATAGTTGAGAAGGGCTTTACTTCTCCATACTCATTACGAGCCGAAGTATATTCCGTCTCAACTATCGCCCGATAGAAAGTCTGTAGTCTGCGAGGGGTCTAAAAAGTATTGAACTAAAATTGTGAAAACCTAAAACAAAACCTCAACTTTTTATTTATTTAACAGCACTCTAGAAACGTTTCTCTTCATTGTATTCTTCACGAGATTTTTATAACTTTCGAAATTGATTTCATCAATCTGCATTCAAGATTCGATGCAAAATCGGCAATCGCACGTAAAATAGATAGAATGTGCATAAAATAGAAAGAAAAACCGTAAAATAGAAAGAATGTATAAAATAAAATGCATAAACAGCATCTCAAGTCGTAAAGAAGGGAAAGAGCTCTCAACCTGCGCTACACAGAGGTCTTTGAACCCGTAACTGTGAAGTACCTTTTGTACTGAAGAATTTATTTGATGGTTATAATCTAGTACTTTTAATAAGTTCGTATGAGTCAGTGGCCAACTCTGGTGACGGGGTTTTTAGACTGCTTAGCGGTCTGTCATGGCTCAACGACTTAAATAGCCGGGACCGACAAATTAACGTGCCCTCCGAAGCACGGAAGCGCTCAGATGAAAATGCTACTGGCGGTACGATGAATCATCGTATGTTTATGATAATGTTTTGAGGATTTGTTACTTTATGACTTGGTGAGCAGGGTGTAATTCGGTTAAACTTAAATCTTTTTTGTCACACGGATATAATTTAGCTTTGATTTTGTACGTCAAGCTATATCCCACTCATATAATCAAGCTGAAAGTTTGTGAGTTTGTTTAGATGTTTGTATGTTTGTGTATCAATCACGCCTAAACCAGTGAACCGATTTGGATGAAACTTGGAATTGGCGTAGATAGTGACCTGGAATAGAAGATAGGCTATTCAAAATCTTGGTACCACGCGGGCGAAGCCGCGCGCAGAAGCTAGTCTATAATATTGTTGATCGAAGGTTACATACCCCAGCCAGGTAGGATACGTTTTATCAGACAAATACTTATCTACTCATTAGCGTGACACACATTTTGTGTCTCATTCACGGTCATTATTATCATAGAGCAAAATACGTTTTAAGTTAAAAAAAAAACTCTTAGCTCGTAAAGTTGTACAACAAGTTTTGAACATGAAAACTAACCGAAACAAATTCCTAAGAAATTAAATTATTTCCTAGGAAATATAAAGATCTTTAATCTTTATATTTCCATAACAATAACAGAACAAAATTTCAAGCATTTTTCGCATTGCGTTGCTAAAGCTCTGGCTTTCAATCTAGCGGTGACCGTAATTTATATGTCAAAAGTCAAAAGGCATTTATTCAGTAGGACTGCTGGGATCACTTAGAATAGTCTTCGAACTAATTTTACTCCTGTTCTTTCGAGACTAATATGATTAAGACCCGGTAGCGAAGGAACAGGAGTAAAATCCCCTAGATTTAAGGTAGAGTAAAGTGATCCTAGCGGTCCTACTGAATAAATGCTTTCTGAGTTCTGACTATGACTTTAGTGATTAATAGTATCTTAAACAAAAATACAAAAATATACTACGAGTAGTAGGTACAATAGCCTGGCGCTGTTTTATGTATCTAAAATACATTTTATTCGGTTTACTTTAGAGCATGATTCATGGGGGATGGGTGTTTCTATGTATAATTTGTATGTACTTACAAACAAAAAGTATATAAGTAGTATATCAGTCATCTTAGTACCCATAACACAAGCTCTGCTTACTTTGGGGCTAGATGATGCTGTGTGAAAAAGTCCAGCATTATTTATTTATTTATTCACTTGCACACAAAATTAGTACTGACAAGTAGGGAACCATTGCCATGGTTTGATTTTCACTGTACGCCCGTCTTAAAGCGGTTATCGTATCATGAGAAACAAGGCTCGGCTTAATATTCCGTGGCCCGAATGTACGCAAACATTTTCATCGGTATTCTCTAGAGACTATTCTAATTCGGACGTAAATATTATTTTTTAATTTAGGAAATTGGTCGAAGCTCAGATTTTCCTCAAGTTAATAAGTATTCGTGATTCGTTTAGATAAGTTTTTGGTCATTGAAATATTTTCAAAATTGATTCATTCTTATGAAAAACGTAAAGCTTACTCACCACTGATATAACGTGTGATATGACAACTTCTGTAGCGTAGTGGGCGAAGGTCCACTTGCGACGCAGATGGTTGCGGGTCCGATCCAAATGTTTGTATGATCTACATTATTGGTCACGGTTCTGAGTGTTTTCTACGTTTATATGTATGTTTTTACAAACAAAAAGTATATAAGTAGTATATGAGTCATGTAGTACTCATGACACAAGCTCTAGATGATGCTGTGAAAAGTCCAGCTTATTTATTACTAGCTGACCCGCGCAACTTCGTCTGCGCATAATTAGGAACAAAGTAGAGGAGTTTTGAGTGAATCGAGAGTAGGTAAGTATACAAAATATAAAACTCCGTCGCTTGATATAATAATAATATTTTTTTTACATTTATGTTTCTCTCAAGAATCCCATAATAGATAGAGGTAGGGAAAATCTTACCCAGATCTTGCAATGCTAAGAACAAAACGAATACGGTAATTTGTATAGAATCGCTGAAGCGAGCGGCAATTTTTTTGAAGAAATTGACTCGAAACGTAATTTTTTTTGAATAGCAAGTATTGTATGGTTTTGAATTTCGAAATAAAACGATTAACTACTAGTATCTACCCACGACTTCGTCAGCAATATAAAAATATCGAAATCTCTAAGCAAAAATCTCCATTAACTTTTCAAAACTCAAAATCAAAGAAAATTATACTCGATCGTATAGTTCCGTAGATCGTATAGTCTCCGCTATAGTAGAAACGCCACCTAGGAGAAAAAGTATAAAGTTGTTTTGAATTCGGTGATATAGATGGCGTTCTAAGTTAGAACGCCATCTATATCACCGAATGTTCTAACTATAGCCAAGGAAAAAATATTTTAATATCAAAAAATCATAACTTCGGAGTTCGGATATATTGATGGGTGGGAATACACATGTTACATGTTTATCATTAATTTTAAAATAATTTATTATGCAAAATACAAAAAAAAAAAACTAGAGTGCAAAAAGTGGCTCCGGCGGTCACCCATCCTTTTTATGACCGCGCCCAGGGTTGCTTAACTTTTTTCCCCATACAAACTTCCAACCCTTATTTTCACGCCCCCTTATGGAAATCGACAAAAAAAAGTAGCCTATGTCCATCCCTGGGTGGGTTATCTTTATCCATGCCAAATTTCAGCTTAATCGGTTCAGCGGTTTGGGCGTGAAAAGGTAACAAACAGACAGACAGACAGACAGAGTTACTTTCACATTTATAATATTATATAGTAAGTATGGATGGATATTATTTAGTGATATTTTTTAAAATGTATTCCTTCTTAATAAACAATAGCTTAGTGACTCAACTAAATCTACATTATTTGGGTTACTTTGAAAACTATTATTCGGCATATTCATTATTTGTACAGTGGCCCATCTTTGCTCTGTAATACATTAGGCCTATGTACATACATAAGTAATATTATTGTACATTACTCGTTACAGACTATCCTCGTTCTCTGAATCTTTCAAGCATTGTTCTTAGTTTTAAATTGTCCTCAAATATCAATACAATTCATCATCATCATCATCATCTCAGCCATCCAGCGTCCACTGCTGAACATAGGCCTCCCCCATCGATTTCCACAGCGATCGATCCTGTGCAGCCTGCACCCAACGGCTCCCAGCAACCTTTACAATATCGTCTTTCCATCTAGTCGGGGGCCGTCCTCTGCTGCGATTTCCGGTGCGTGGTCTCCACTCGAGAACTTGTCTGAATAAAATAATTATGCTGTTATTAATGAAAATATTTGAACTGGAGATGACGGTAAAATACAAAAACTAATAAAAAATACTAATTACTTCTTTAAAACCATTGCTTAAACGCAGAACAAATGCAAAACAAAAGCAACGACTGGCCTTACCTAGCCTTTGAGCCAAATCTCAAATCCTTATGTCTTATCTACCTGTCAGATAAAGCTAAGTTCCTACCTAATTTGTCTGGGCTTATCCTGGAATCACGGACTACCTAGGGCGTTGAATTCTCCAACAATGGCTAAGCTAGACTACTTTGAAAAACGGAGACATTCATATTACTGCCGCTAATTGATTTTTAAAGATTTTTTTTCTACAGTTTTTCTAAAAATTTTTTTACAACGGTTGTTTTTTTTTGTCTCAAGATCTCCCCCACTACTGGTAGTAATGGCATTCAATAAAATTCTTATTGTTGTGTCATCATCGTCATCAGCCTATAGCCGTCCACTGCTGGACATAAGCCTCCCTTAATGAGCGCCATTGCGCCCTGTCCTCAGCTCGACGCATCCAGCTTTTACCAGCAGCCTTTCACAGAATGTCACTCCACCTGGCCGGAGGGCATCCTACACTACGTTGAATGAGTCGCGATTATTATTGTGTGATTGTTGGAATTATTTTCTATATTATGATAACGACAATTAATGTGTAAGCGAGAACAAAAGCTTTTTGAAACAAGCTAAGTATATAAAACTAAAAAAATTAAGCCTACATCTATTTTAGATGATATACAGCATCAGGAGCCAACGCAATAGCACAGAAAAGAAATGGTCAATACGTGTGGTGCTGACTAAGCTGCGGGTTTCCACATGTTTTCCTTCACTGTTAAGAGCTCGTGTTGAAGTGCATAAATTTTACGAAACTAAAAATCTATTGGCGATGGGCTTGCAACCTGTCACGTATGGAATACTAACTTCTGCAAGATGTGGGCATGTATCAAATATGTATTTGTACATGCCTCTGACTACCCCCTTAGACATCTTCAAAGGATCTGGAATATAAAGATCTGAGAGAATGTCTACCGCGCCTTGGGGATACAGTCGTGACCCTGTCTGTTTTTTTTTTGTTTTTGTTTTTTTAAAAATCTATTGATGCACGGCAGAGATTCAAACCTACAACCGGGTTGAAAGTCGAGGCACAACCCAATTCGGCCAACAAGGCTCAACAAACAAGTTATATAGCGTTCACAAATTCATGGAATTTGGTGCTAAGCAATGCTCAGTGTTTTCGCTATTTTGACTACATTTCGCGGCTAATGCCCTCGTGCAACTGACATGAGATATCGTGCTGTCTCGCTGAGGCATCGTTATCAAAGGGCTTATTGTAAAACGGTTACAATCTGACATAAATTACTTATAGTTATCCTTATATGAGTTCTATGAGTTTAGTTGTGTAAGTTTATGTTTGAGTTTATAATTTTTAACCGACTTCAAAAAAAGGAGGAGGTTACGCGATTACTCCGCCAATTGTGGACCGATTTTGAAAATTATTTTTTTGTTTGAAAGGATATGCTCCAGAGGTGGTCCCATATAAATTTTATTCCTGAGGGTTTGATAGTTTTCCCTTAAAACTCTAAAAACCTTCCCTTGTAAATCGAATCGACAGATAAGTCTAAGACTCTCAAACATGTCAAACTGACGTTATAGACACGCCGCGTGTAGAGTCGAACATTGAAGTCGGTTTTTCTTTTAGTTTTAAAACATAATTATTACTTATAATTTTGGTAAAGTGAAGCTTGCCGGATTTACACAGGGTCACGACTGTAACCCCAAGGCGCAGTAGACATTCTCTCAGATATTTTATGTATTCCAGATCCTTTGAAGATGTCTATAGGGTAGTCAGAGGCATGTCCAAATACATATTTGATACATGCCCACATCTTGCCGGTTTTATTGATATATGGATGTGCTATTTACACCAATAATTTCTAATTTAACAGATCCATTGACTTGAGAATCATAATTTAAACTTATTAATTAGGACTGCTACCAGTTCTCGTGCCGTGATCAAAGGTTTGACAGTGCATTATTCTGAGGCAGTCCATTAACAGATTGCGCCAGCCGTCATCGAGGCTTTTTCAATCCGTACACAGCACATGCAGGAAGAACAGCTAGGTAACTCCACAAGAACAGTAAAATGATATACCTAATAAAGGATGCATTTTTGTTGCAATGCTGTTTGCTATGTTTCATTGATTTTATTAGTGAGTAATCATTTTTTTAACCTAACTCGTTCCACTGCTGGGCAAAGGTCTCCCCCAAACTCCTCCAATGGTCACGCCATGGATGCCAGAAGGACGGTGGCGTAGAGGTCGCCCTCGGAAACGTTGGCGAGATGATATCGATGCTTTGAGGAGGATTGGTGGAACGTGGGAGAGGATAGAGTAATCATAATAAAAAAAAATGCTGATAAAGTGACCATCTTATTTATTTGGTAATAAAAATCTAAAAAATTTAACTTCTTTGCACTAAAAAAAGCTTGTTTCTTAGTTAATTCACGAAGAAGGCTTTGCAGCTTTCTTGCAGCGGGCTAAAATCTCCGTCAGCAGAGTTAAATAAATAAATAAATATAAATAATGCTGGACATTTCACACAGCATCATCTAGCCCCAAACTAAGCAATGCTTGTACTATGGGAACCAGATAACTGATATACTACTTATATACTTTTTGTTTGTAAATACATACAGTTGGCAACAAAACGAAGGTAAACTTCAAAAAAAACTTTTAAAAAAAACCACTTACGCCCACTGACTTAGCTAGAACCAGCTAGCTATGTCTTCAGATAGAGTTCACATCAAAGGGAAACGGCACGCTAGGTATAAATATTTAGTAGGAATTCGGAACGTTTTGCTCAAGATTTAGATGCCGTGTTTGAGTTACAACTTGCTTACTTCAAAGTAAAGTGTATTCTGAAATATCCTCCTCAGCTTGATAGCAGTTTATCTATTTGTTTCAAATTCAATGTCAAATCCATCCATCCATCCTAGGGCCTTTCATTTTAAACTACACAAACTGGCAGGTTTTCATTTTTGGGTTGTAAATAGACGTTAGCCGTATCGATTTAATTAGTTTTCACTTCAAAATTTATCTTTAATTGATTTTTTAGGACATGTTGCATAATGATTTTCAAGGAGAACAGACATTCCACCAATGGCCAACCCTGGCTACATCCGAGCGCACGAATACACGCCCGAATGGACTAAGTTATACAGGAAGCAACAATGAATTGAAAGGATAGTCATTATCGATTTTCTCGGGATTTTCATAACAAAACAAAAAAAACATTACAAAAATATTTATAAAATTTTTTGAGCCCAATTCCTGAATTTAGTTAGTTTAAAATGAAAGACCCTATGAAGACCCTAGAAATGTAAAAGTTTTGAGTATATTCCGTATCCCACAGAGGCAATTGACACACATTGAAATTTATCCCACATGACCGTTACCGACACCTCATTCGAGTTTTCACTTCTGTCGGCACTGCGGGAGTGCCACTGTTTCCTCGTATTTCGTTAAGTGAAGGTTTTCCATAATTTATTTTATTATCAATGGAGTACACTTAACGGGACGCTATGACATGTTTTTTTCATTTTAAACATATCCCAGTCAATAAAGAGCATCTTGGTACCCCAACACCTTATACCTAACTAAATCGGCCTCATCCACAATAACCCAGTTCTTATTGATATTAAATAGGTTTTGATATAGCAATAGAGCAAATACTCAATACAATAACACAAGAAAGGCCTAGAGCCTACTCCAAATCTGACAATGACAGCCTCATATTGTACCGTATCGTCCCGTACAGAGTTGGGATATATTTTTCCCTTGAACGTTTCATCAATAGAATAAAACTTGTTTTTGCGTTAAAAGCTTATTTATTATAATAAGCTTATATCTATTCGAAAGCAATGGAAATTTTCTTATTGCGACGATGGAAATATACACGACTAATTCTCAAGTATCTATCGATACATGGAAAGAAAAATAAGGTCTATTTCTTTATTGGTTTACAACAATCTTTATTATTATTATGTTTATTTTGTTATTGTTGTTATCAATCTTGCTATGCTTTAAAAAACTTCCTGTTTATCATGAAAAATAGGAGTATAGGTAAGTAGGCTTGTTGTGTTTGCCTGGGATTGATCTCTCAGTCATGTCACAAATCGCAATAGAATAGAAATCGAATCGACAGAAAACGCTGAGACTACACCTGCGTCAAATGGCATTAATTGTCAAAACTGCATATAGTCCCACAAGGATATCTGTTCCGGTGAGGGAGGCGCTGCTATCGCATTCGGCATAGAGAAAGTAAATGTCTATGGCATTTGGTGTTGCCAAAAAAAATATTCACAGTAAAGTGGGTAAGCAAGGGACCAAATCACCAAACGAAAAAAAACACTTCGAGCAAACAAGCGATGGCGGATATGGCAACTGGAAACGAATGTCAGACAGATTGACATTTCAAAATGGCGTCGTTAGTTCCTCTTTTGGCCACCGATCCAGATCTGGTCCAGATCTTTGTAGCGCTATACATTTTATGTCGATCGCGGCACGTGAGTTCCTGGCATTATATCAAACTGACGATTTATATAGAGCCAAGTACCAAGTACCTACTCAATTTTTGAAGTTTCAGCTTTATCTGTTCTTCGATTTCTGTTCTATTTCGGTTTGTGTCAATGCTAGGGGGGCTGAGACCTCACCTTTCATCAAAATCTATTTCGTTGGCTTACAATATTTCTAACAAAAACAGTTAGAATTAAAATATGTGTTAAACATATGTGAGAAGGTACTCTAAGGCTCAATTTGTAAAGCACACATTTATTCTACATGACGTACTCTAATAGCTAAGTAATTCTAGCGTGTCTCATAAAATATTTACTTTTTGCCAAAGCAATTCTATTAATTCTTAAATATAGCTATGTTTATTTTTGTTTGGAATATTTATTTTGTTTTATTTATCATCGTCAACATGTTGATATATATATAATGTAACAGAAATATAAATTGAATTGTAAAAGTTTCTTAGAGGCATGTTTGCTTCGTTGATAGCTTCAATAATATTAAAAATGTATGAGTAGAATTTAGAGTCGATTTTTATTTTAAATTGAATAAATCAGACCTATTTATCAACCGACTTTAAAATATACATAAAAATGAATACGTTCTTTTATGTAACCCATTTGTTTTTGAACAAAATTGTGTTTTTTTGTTTGAACTGTTTTTTTTGTACCATATTAGTTGTATTCCTGAGGGGTTGATACTTTTTCCGTAAGTAAGTAAAAAAAAAGTAAAGTAAGTAAAAGTTTTTAAAACGTAATAATTGTATTGGTAACCAGTGAGATACGAGTACATATTATTATATTCAACATTATTATTAAAAGCCCGTGATATCCCGCTGCAGGGCAAATACCTCTCTTCCTTTCTTCTACTCCTCGCTATTGTAATATTAGAAGCGCTCGTGGTCGTGCTTGCTTAGTCGTTCTTGATAGGTCATCGAAGTTAAGCAATGTTCTAAACAATCCATAAGTGAATGGGTGACCGCCAGTGGCATTTTAATCTAAGCGCTTCCATGCTTCGGAGGGCACGTTAAATTTTCGATCCCGGCTATTTAAGTCGTTAAGCCATGACGGAGGCTTTAAGGCGGCCTAAAACTCCGTCACCAGAGTTGGTCAATGACTCATACGAACTTACTTACTCAGGTTATTCATGTCTCCGTGTACTTCATTACAGCTAATGATATTAAAGCAAATAATTAAAAATATTAATAACATTCACATTTTTGTATAATTGCTTGCGTGCAGCCGACAAGTGGCTCATATCCATGACATTTTTGGCGTGCTCAGTATTCGTGACTAAACGCCGTTTTAGAAATAATCACGCAAAAATATGTTTAAAATGTTCCATACATTATGTAAAATCACAGCGATAAACTATCAATGTAGCTCATTAGTTTTTCTAACATATTAAAAAATATACTACATTTGATATCTTCCATACTATTGAAATAGGAGAGATTTTTTGTAAAAATAATGATGATATTTTTCTCACGACTTGTCTCTAACTTTCGTCGGACTTAGACCCCTCGCAGACTACAGACTTTCTATCGGCTGATAGTTGAGACGGACGGTTCGGCTCGTATTGAGTACGGAGAAGTATAGCCCGTCTCAACTATGGGCCGATAGAAAGTCTGTAGTCTGCGAGGGGTCTTAGCCATCACCGCCCATCTCAAAAAACCACCCTGTATACAATTGGGAGAATTGTATTTGATCAAATAACTGTAAATTTTAAAGTAAATATCTGTTAATAAAGCCCATTTTGGTATCGTTATAGCATTGAATGGCCTACATAAAGCTGTCGGGGAGTAATTGACGGCCATTGATGCTTAATTAATGAGGAACAAGATTCCAAGACGGCTAATTATCTTGAGTTACAATGTTACAAGGTAAGGCACATAACATTGCGTATGTTATTTTACTGACATTGACGAGAAATTGTAATTATACAATATGTTTGTCTCTTTCTGACCGTGCGTTGATCAAAACGAAAATGATGTTTAAAACTTGGTCTTGGCCGTTGACCCTATACTTATAACTAGATAAGATTCAGGTTAACCTTACAACTATGATATAATACTGCTGTACTTATGGCAAAATAAGATCAAAGATTTTTTTTAATTAATCTGTATTTTCCCACTGCTGGGCAAAGGTCTAACCCAGTTGCTTCCATCTGTCACGGTCCTCTGCCACGTCCCACCAGTCCTCTTAAAAGGCATCTTGGACGTCACGCCAACGCTTTCTTGGCCTGCCCCGGCTTCTTCGCCCATCTGCAGGCACCCATGGCGTGACAATCCCTCCCCACATATTGTCATCCATACGACTCACGTGCCTCGCCTACCTCCATTTTAAGTTTGCAGTTTTTTCTCCGACGTCTGCAATCCCGCCCGAAGAGTAAACCTGAAGTCGGTTCACATATCGATGAGTTTTCAGAATACACATATCGATGAGTTTTCGCTTAAGGCACAGTGGAAGGTTTCCCTTCATTAGCGTTTTCATGGACGAAGCTCCTCCAGGCGTTTTGGACGCGACGGTCTATATCTTTGTCCTGCCTGTTATTGAAGGATCTGGCTCAGATAGATATACTCATCAACATATCGTAATTCTTGCCCATCCACCTCGATGTTATATTTCGTGCTGTTAGTCCATCTGACGTTATTTTTATAAAAAAAATATTTCTACAGTAGGCTATTTTATTAACTCGTAAAGCCATAACGGAGTCATTGAGACGGTCTAATAAAACTCTATCACTAGAGGTTGGTGAAACTCATAAAATCTTACATACTTTTAGATTTTTCGATTTCTTTTATCACTTAAACTGTGTACTCTTAGCGCAAATAAGAACGCCACCATTAAACCTTCAAAGGCTTTATAGCTTAACTTATAGCTCGACTCCACACAATGCTATTGACAATACGTAACCCGCAACTTTGCAAACAATTTAAATCGCTCCTCTTGTCTCATAAACCGTTGTAATCTAAAACTACTCGAACGCGTTAATCCTACGTTTCGCCTCAAAGAGAATTCCTACCGTTTAATTTGCGAAGACGAACGTGGAACAGTGTTTATGTGCTATAACGCTTCATAGTACGTATGCGCTCATGTTACCGCTGTTGTGGTGTGTGTCATTGTCTCACCCCCCCGTTCACACCAAGCTACAAAACACGTAGTCTACATGTATAAAATCACGCCTCTTTCCCAAAGGGGTAAGCAAAGACCACGGATCTTCACTCGCTACGATCCTGACACACAACTTTCGCCTCATTCACTCTGATTACATTCTTCATACATGCTCGTCGGTTTAGGGTACTTTTGACCTGGCCCTTCTCCAAAATGTCGCCAATTTGATCCAAGAAGGTTCGCCTAGGCCTTCCCCTTCCAGCTGTCCCATACACACTCGCCTCATACACTTGCTTTGTCAAACGACTGTCATCCATCCTCTCTACATGCCCAAACCATCTTAACATACCTTTTTCGATCCTCAACACTACATCTTCTTTCACTCCACACTGTTCCCTTATCACACTTAAGCACCTGTATTATTAGCATTTTGTTTGTCAATGTTTAAAAAAATGCGTAAATTACACAACCTTCTAACTAACCTCTAAATATCTTCAAAGGATCTGGAATATAAAAAATCTGAGAAAATGTCTACTGTGCTATGTAATACAGTCGCGATCCTGTTTCTTTTCTTTCGTTCAAAAAGTAGTTATTTTTAACGCTATCTCTCACATATTGTGGCACGAGAAACATTAGTCCGCGTTACAACAGTCCCCGTCACGATCACAGCTTGTTACCGTCACGTCTCGTGTCGGATCCGTGTCGTGCCTCGTCCTTATTTTATTACAGTAATTTAATGTACTGTGGGTTTATAAATAAAATATCCAGAGTAACTTGCAAGGATCTCGCTTTTGTAGCACATAACTTAAGAATTACATGCTTGCAAAATGAATTATACAGTGTCTGGAAGCAACATAATGCACGCTTGAACATCGTGAGGAAACCAGTTATTCGTATAGGTGGTGATGGGTATGAAACTTGTCACGTATGGAATGCTAACTTAGGATATAGGCTACACAGAACGGGCGGGACTCAATGGGACGACGTAGCATAGGCATCGGATATCAATTAGTGTTCATCATCATCATCATTAGCAGCTCAAATGATAGCCCACAGCTGGACATAAGCCTCCTCCCTCACGTCACTCCAATCGGCCCTGTGCTGATCTTATCCAAGTCTTTCCCTCTATGGCCTCTATGTCGTCCACCCATCTGGCTGCTGGTCTGCCCTGGCTCTTAGCGCTTCCCCTTGGGTACCACTTGGTCAGAGCTTTACACCACCTGCCATCACCAAATCTGGCCAATTATCCTGCCCAGCGCCACGTAAGTCTTTTATAGTGTTAACCTCATATAAAAGAAAACCAGGCTCCCAACTATGCTTGTTGCCTTGGTTCTTCATGGTATTGGTCGCGAATGAACAGGAGTACCACCTAGTCTTAAGACTACTTATTCTAAGTGATCCCATTGGTCCTACTGAATAAATGATTTTTGACTTTGACTTCGAGAGATCTTGAAGGCTTTGAACCCATGACCCCAGCGATCAGTCATACTAAGTTGGAGAGGCAAGGCATGTGAACCAAGATACAAGAAAAACCACTCAGGTGGTGTAGTGAGCAACTCAACGGTCAACGTTGTGGGTTCGATTCATGCGGTTATCCGTGGTGACGCTCTTCCAACTAGGCCAATAGGTAGCATACGCGATGTTATAAATTATAGTGGGATTAGGTACATACATGCGTCGGGCTGAGGACAGGGCGCAATAGTGCTCATTAAGGGAGGCCTATGTCCAGCTGTGGACTTCTATAGGCTGATGATGATGATGATGACTTATACTTTCCGCTAAAAATTGCTCTTAATCAGAGTTTGCGAACAACATTAAAACCGGATATCCAAAATGAAAGCGAACAGTTTCGCCTTAAAACCGCTTTTTAACTCCTTTATCCTGCAACACAGATATTTTAACTTTATGAAAACATGCTTAAAATTATTAGGGTATGCGCTGCGGTCCATTTTTGGCTGAAAGTTTCAGGAGCTTCGGCAGGGGCGATATATGGGCGGGTCGTGTGCGTAAATTCTCGCAGTCCCTGGTGTGAACTACCCACCACAATACGGCTAAAAGTAGCGTCAATTGTGACTGAAGCAGCGGTTTCTGGCGACATCAAGCGAGTCTGAAATGTCAAGATATATGGCGATAAAAAAAAACCAAAGTGATTCAATTTCGCTTCTTTCATGAGACCTTAAATACCTGCTACGATTTTCATGCCAGTATCTTTTGCTCAGTTTCATTACATCCTACTAATAGTATAACTAAAAATATTGAATCATTTAAGAAAAAAAGCGATAATCATGATGTAAACACGATCCTTATTTCTAAATAAGGATAAACTCGCTGTTCCCACTACTAGATTAGATAAAATTATGAAATCATTTAAAGGGCAATGTGTAAGCTTCTATAACAAAGTCCCAAGCGAATTGCAAAATTTATCAATCACTAAATTTAAAAATACAATTAAACGTCATCTCTGTAAAAAAGCCTAATATAAGATATCAGATTATTTGGATGACAAAAAAGCTTGGGACTTGCTCCAACTCAATGGATCCATGGATCACCTAAAAAAATGATAGGCCCCAGACCGTGTTTGTTGCCCTGATTCTTCACGGTATTGGTCGCGAAAGAACAGGAGTAAAATTAGTTTTAAGACTATTCTAAGTGATCCCTGTGGTCCTACTGAATAAATGATTTTTGATTTTGATTTTGATTTTGACTAATAGTAACCCAGTGGCCTATTACTGATGGGGAGGCTAGGTGGTCGTTGGGAATTTTGACACGAGCAGTGGGTTCGTTGGGACGTTTTATTCCCAACTACCCCACTAGTGGGGAGGTTAGTGGGGTCGTTGGGAATAAATCCCTATTACCCAGCTGTGGCCAGTGGGTGAAGTCAGGGGTGAAGTCAGGCAGTGGATAATGATGATGAAGACTTGTAGCTAGATGGTCTTCTCGTCTGTGGTAGTAACTGATGCTGACAGTAAATACGAATGCCAACTGCAGAAAAAAGAAAATGATAAATGGATTGCAGAAGTTTTTTATTTTGCCAGTTTGTAAGTTTGTTGATTGAAGTTCAGAGATCGCGAGAGATGCTTTTTTTTAGTGACCTACTGCGATCTACCTCGACTACCTATTTTTATAATAGAATATTATTATGTTAAACTTTGTTTGTACGACTGTGTTTATGACTTTGGGATTACTCGTAAATAATGCCTGTGAATTGAAGTATTATAACAACATCTGTAGCGCAGTGGGCGAAGGTCCACTTGCGACGCAGAAGGTCGCGGGCTCGATCCCCGCCGCGGGATGTTCGTATGATCTACAACTTCTACAAGTATTTGTCTCGGGTCTGGGTGTTTTCTTTGTATAATATGTATGTATTTACAAAAACAAAAAGTATATAAGTAGTATATTAGTCATGTAGTACCCATAACACAATCTCTAGTTACTTTGGGGCTAGATGATGCTGTGTGAAAAGTCCAGCATTATTTATTTATTTTTGAAGTGAAAATTTCTTTAGGTGCGTTCAGCATTTTTGAGATGGGAAAATCTATTCAACTCAGACTGACAGTGTTACCAACACCACCGTCAGCGCTATCTAGTTTTGTACTCCGTAACTAAACACAGTAAAGAACCTTTATCTCGGCGGTCCCCGCCGCGCGCCCGGTGACGATTCAAAAATATTTACTGATGGTTCAAAGAATACATACTTAATTGTTCAAGTTTTCACTTCTGTCGTCACTCCCGGAGTCATCATCATCATCATTGGCCTGCCCTTATCCCGCTCATGCGGGGTCGGCACAACATGTTCTTTTTCGCCACTCTCCTCTATCATTCGTCATCTTCGTATCCACTCCTTTCTTACCCATATCTTCTTTCACACTATCCATCCATCTTTTTTTGGGTCTACCTCTACTCACATATCCATCCACATTCATCCACATTCTCTTGGAGTGCCACTGTTTTATTTTATTTAAGTATTTGTATCAAAACGCTGTAAAACATTAAACTTGATTTAAATCTTGAGTTTTTAAGCTTAAAAATGCTAAGTAACAAATAAGTTTGTAACCCGAAACACAAACTTTAAAACATTGTCGAGGTTAAACTTGTCTCTGTAATTACAAAAATTTAGTTGCAACCTTTGTTTAAACTTGTAGTTGGCAAGTTTATGTATTAATCTTGAGGGTAAACCCTCCGAGGGCTTGTGGTGTCCTTGTTATAGTAACAACTTTAAGTTGTCCATTCATTACTGAAGGTTTAGTTTTGTTACGTTGAAGTTTGCGTGACTTTGATGGAATTATACAGAATATACACAATATACATATAAACAGCTGTATCCGCTTAAAAACCTGGATACACATAATCAAAAACACATATAAAACCTGGATCAGAGACCGAAAATACTGGCAAAAACGAAAAGAGGCCTGTACCTAGTAGTGGGTGATACCGGGTTGAAATGTTTTTGCTCCGTTGAGTTTGAGAGCAAGAGTCAAGAATGTACACAATACAAACATACACGAAGCTTTACATACAAATCATAGCAACTTAAGTATCGTAGGCTTTTCTCAAGATATTAGTTTACGGAACCCCAAGAACAAAAGTAAACCGTCAAAGGCTCGGGGCGATCCGTTATCTTTTTCGATATTTTCTTTTGATTATATCGGGTTCCAGATTTTTTTTATTTTTACAAGCATATTGGAAACTATGTATAAAACATATCGGTGCTAAAGAAAAGAAGGTATTTTTTCGGTTTTTTGTTCCGACTCAGTTGTATTAATTAGTGTGAATAAACTAGAAAAGGTCGGAGTTTTTACGGTGCGTACGTACAGATTGTATTAGCACTGAAAATTTTTGAAATTCTATCTTATTTTTGACTTCTTACGTGTATAACAAACTGAAAATAGGAATATATGCTATATTTTTCTAAACTTACTGCTAAACTCTGATATATCTACAACTATTACAGTGTTTCTTGCTGCCCTACCAAAGTTTTAAAAGAGACGTGTCTTGGTAAATATCGGTGATTTATAGGGTACGCATTATTATTATGAGCCGTTCCTGTCACTGCTGGGCAAAGGCCTCACAGTTTAATAATAATATTAACGCACCATAGACATTATACAATCAAAATAAAATTGAAAATCAAATAATGTTGTAAGTTTAAAAACATTTATTTACAGAAACTAAGCTACTACAATATGTACAAAAAATTACAAAACACAATAGAATCAGTCAAGCTATCTAAGGATCGTCGTAAAAACGATCTATAGATAGCTCAACTGATCCGGGTCACTGTCGAAAGCGTGATCAAAATACTGGTGGCATTGCCACGCTGAATTGCAATGCTGATTCTCTGTGGGAAAAAATCGCCAGCTCTCGAAAGAACAATCAACGTGAATAAAATGTATTTCCTGGATCTACCATGTCGTCTTCGACTTTCTTCAGGTCTATATGTATTTTATGGAATTTAAAATATCCCCTATAGATTATGAAGCGGTAACAAACATTTAATATTCTCTTTTTCAAAGCTCCGGTTCCAATAGTTTCTATGTAAAGGATCGTTCCTAATAGGAATAATTCGTTGGGTAGTCGTAACTCTATGAGGTGTGGTTAGACTGACAGCGAGATGGAGAATATCAAGAACAAAGTAATTTACAATAACAGAAACCCACTATAGTTTTAGTTACACCCGATAAAATTCAATTAAGTCTGTATTTCTGCTGAGTTACGACTCTGTTGTTTTTAAGAAGAGAGTTAATAGGCACCTTCTGGGTAGGCTAGGCTCGCTCCATCGTAGACCTCATTCTTGCCTGTGTAAGTTTCGAGGTCAAGAGTCGATCCATTTATCATAAAAAAAACACAGATACTTATCTTTTTAGCGCAATCACTCTTAATTTTACAAACACTGAGAATTTAAAAATAAAAACAGTTTATGTAAGATATTGAATGCTAACTGCTGCAAGTGTTTTTGCTAATTGTGGCCATACGTCAAATATTTGGACGTACTCTGACCCACATTTTGAAAGAATATTGAATTGCCTAAAAAAATCTGAAACTCTATCTTCTTTTCCAGGCATACGCGATACAAAGATCTTGTTGGTTTTGTTTGTAATAAATATAATGCCCGCTACGCTCATCGCTCACGCTTACACTCAGACAAGGCCCTTTGGGCGCTTGGACATTCACGCTCCGATTGGTCGGATAAGGCACAAACTTGTTAGGTTAATGCGCTTTTTCAAAGGACAACTTTGCTAGTTTTAATACTTTGTCTTTGGATTTGCTTCACTGGTTTTTTAAATCAGTCGAGAATCTTTTCTGATCTTATTTATAAAGATAACTGGTCATTGCTCTCTACGCTCGCGTAGCTTCCTTCGTAAATTGATAGTCCAAAAGCGACGCTCTGCTCGGTCAAAATGGATGGGTGGCTGCTCTTGGAATAATAACGGAGTGTTTGTGCTAGAAAAGACTTGAAGAAGACGTTCACCGCATATTTAAAATAATACTTTTTATATCACCAGTTATCTGAGGGCTAACAATAACAACACAAACCGAAGCTCATTAGGGGCTTGGCTGTACTAGTAGAGATTTCAAGACTTTTTACAGGCAAAGCATTATAATTTGAATTATTACCGCCTGCCCCCACCAATTGCCACGTGGTGGCAGACGGTAATACTTATAGCTACTTACTAAATTGGGGCACACAGTAATAAAATATGTAAAAACCGTCTGCGTTGTAGCAATAGATTTTACATAAATGTTTTTCATTCGATATTTTATTTACGAATAATCACGCCTGTTTCGAAAAGCTCTTTGAACTAACTGTTAATTAGCCCATCTCAAAGATATAGTAAAAGCCGTAAACAACGCTATAATTACGCAGGAAAAGTTATAATGTGTACAAATAAATAAGTTGTATCTTTTCCTCGGTTATTTTAGATGGCCCGATGTTGAATGCCTTGGGGATAAAAGCTGGTCGCACTAATGTCCACGCTGTACGCACCGTAATCATTTTTCTATAAAAAAATATTGATGACGTCAGCTTTTCCTCTGTTGAATTGACAGTTCGGCGCGAATGGGTCGTGCGACCACCTAAAATCGTGGTCCTTTTGTTTTTGGATGTTATGAACCGTGTTGGCCTGAGTCTTCGACATTCGATCCAAAGGCCATGAGCCCTTTTCAAAGGGCTCATGGCAGTAGAAGAAAAGCAAGAGTAGAGTATCAAGTGGATATTTATTTACTTACTTCAGTCTACAGCTCTGCTCACTTGGTACAAATATTTTTAATAACCTATTTATGCTATTCCATATCTGTGTCTATTCTAAGTTTCGTGAGTCTACTTGTACAGGCGTGATTTAAACATAAATATGCACACCAACTGTCATATTTATAATATTAGTAGGATTTTTGTAAAGTGTTTTTCTAGAAAGTACCTAAGTTTGGTTCAAATCTAGTCTGTAAAGATAAATTAATATTAATGTGTAGTAGGCAGATTTTGGCATCTTTCAAATTGAATCTCGTTATTTCGGATACCTAAGAGTAAAATTATGCATATCTATCGCAGAATCAGGTTTATAATTTAGTATGTTTTCGTAGGAGGCAGTTTTAGATAATATTGAATTTTATTTTTTGGATACCTAAAATCATGTGAGCGCAGAAATATGCTTACAAAATGTAGGCCACGAAGACACCATCGTGTCGTATGTATAAAACATGTGTACGGCAAATGTTTGCTCATATGTCTCCCCAGTTTGCCGAGCACTTTTCTTATATGAAATTATGTTTCAGTATTTGTTTTTCTTTATTAGTTCGTTCACTTCGTTTGGGAAGTTCCTTCTTTGTTGTAGATAGATTGGTATTTGCATCGAATAATGTGGATCACCTAAGAAACAGCAAACCGGATTTGCCCTGGTTCTTCGCGGTATTGGTCGCGAAGAAATAGGGGTAGAATCACCTAGAAAGTAAGACTATTTTCAGTGATCATAAATAAATGCTTTTTGAATTTGAATTGACTGTCGTAAGAGGAACAAGTCGCGTAAAAAGAGTCGAAAAAGTCTTCGTCATAGCTTATCGACCTAACCGAGACGGTCAAAAGCATTTGGTAGTAAGGTTGATCATCATACGGAGTTCAGCTGTCCCACTAGCACATACCTTAGTACTGCAAAGAATGTTTATACACAATACCATATCAAGAAAACTAAGCAACCAACATACCATCACGAATTTCGTCGCTGTGACTTCCTAATTCAGCGTTCGTGTCCGCATTCACTCGGAATTTTGGTTCATAAAAGTCAACACGTTTGAAAGCACTTTTCGGCTACCAATTTCCATCGCATTTTTACACTGAAAATTACTTTAACGCTAATGAATTTAAGCAATATAGGGGTCGACCCACAACGTCAGCGTTCGTCGGCTTTTAGTCCGAAATCGCCTTTGGGGTTCTCTGTGTAAAAGGAAAATTTAATAAAACGATTTGTAATGATCATTTTTCAAAATTATTGTTGTGATAATACGATGTCGCTTTTAACCGAGCATTTTACTATGACCACAATATTTATACAGTAGAATAAATAGACTGAAATTATATTTGAGTTTAAGCAAAAATACGGTTTGAATCTATGCTACAGGAGCGATAAAGTACCGTCCATTGACTTTAGCAGTGGGTTCGTTGCGACTTTTTATTCCCGACTGCCCCACTAGTTTGGCGGTTAGTGGGGTTGTTGGGAATATATCTTTTCAAATATGGTACATGGCATCAAATGCTGAATTTCAGTCCGGACTAAATCTCAGTTTTACATTTCTAAATCTGTTTCAAATATAATTATTCTCAAATTATTATACTAAAAGTGAGTAAACTTATGTTAATCAGTCATCTCTAATTACCTTCTTAACTGAATTACTTAGTAGTTAATTAGCATTTCAGAATTGCTGGATTAGATTACTATATTAACTGATAAGATTATTATGAAATGTTTGAGTTAATACAGGAGGCTGGTATTTATATGAATAGAGGACCCTCTTTTAAGAGGTGTCGGTGATACCGGGCTGAAATAATAATAAATAATGCTGGACATTTCACACAGCATCATCTATCCCAAACTAAGCAAAGCTTATACTATGGAAACCAGATAACTGATATACTACTTACATACTTTTTGTTTGTAAATACATACATAATATACATAGAACACCCAGACCCGAGATAAATATTTGCAGGTCATATAAACATTTATCCCGCGGCGGGGGACCTTCTGCGTCCCAAACAGGCTTTCACCCACTGCAACACAGAGGTCGTCATATATTGCTGGACATTTCACACAGCATAATGATGATGAACATCAGAGTGTCGAGTCATAAAATAACGAAATCAACCGATAAGTTCGTTAGTGTTCCGTACCAAACATTCTCTTGCTTCGCCGAAAATGTCCGTTTTAGGTTGCAAATGTACATTTTCCGAAATTATATTATTAAAGTCGATGACCACCCGCACCGTGGTACGGTGATGCAATTATGCATCGATATTGCCTGAGGTTCAAATCCATTAGCAGTCATTTCCGACCCTGAGTGGTAGCGTTGCCAAAAAACGTTTTTAAACGCAATAGTTTGGACACGTAAAATTTGAGGAACAATTTTTGGTAACTTAGACCTGTTAGGAAATCACTATGCCTTCACCTAATGCCGGCCACCCACGATCCAGTCTATCGTCCAGTTTGCAGCGCTGCAAACTTGATCAAGTCGGCAGAACGAAGTTCTTTTTCGCTTGTCATGCACACCCATACCAATCCGTCAAGTTTACTGGACGGCGCATCCAGTCCGCTGCAGACTGGACGGTAAACTTGATCGTGGGTGGCCGGCATAACAGAATAAATTGAAATACATACAAAAATACAAAAAAATAAAATACTTAACTGAGCCTTAGAAGAGAGAACTAACTGATTTAGATATCATTTTCCGAAACGAATTAACAATAGCTGGGTGTGCTGGAATTCGAACCCACGAACTTCGAAAAGGCGAGGCTTTTCGAAGTTCCCCCACTTGGCTTTCATCGTGCATTACGAACAACTCATTACATGTATTTTTATAATATTTGAAGTATTCAAATAATATTGTATACCTATCATCCAATATCATTATTGAACTCTGATAAAGAGCAGAAACCGTATCTTTTTACTAAAAGACTAAAGTTTCACAATTAAGTTTAAGAACTCATTGAGGCAAGTTTTTCAATGAATAAAATGACTTTTGTTTAACTGACAGCGGCGGTAAAAGTACGCAAATTATGAGAATTATCAGATTTTCCATCTAATCACTTCCTATTAACTTTACTGCTGTTACATTACAACCCATGGTAGCTTTTGTACCGTTTGCAAAAGTGCATTTATTTTAAGAACCAACCTAACGCAATAGGTAGGGCATCGTAAGCAATGAAGCAAGCGATGATTAAATAAATAAATAATAAATAATGCTGGACATTTCACACAGCCTCGTCTTGCTCCAAACAAATCAAAGCTTGTACTATGGGAACGAGGTAACTGATATACTACTTATATGCTTTTTGTTTATAAATACATACAAACTCCCAGACCCGAGATAAATATTTGCAGATCATTTATCCCGCGGCGGGGATCGAAGCCGCAACCTTCTGCGCCACAAGCAGGCTTTCACCCACTGCGCCACAGAGGTCGTTCTTAGTTTTATTTGATTTTAAAATCGATGAAAATCACGCCTCCTTCCGGTATGTAGCCATGGTTCACAGAGCTTCCTTTTGATCACCAGCTTAGAATACGCTCTTCTCCTGGTTGTAGGCTCAAGAATGTATTACTATTTCTTCCCCTTCCAGCTGTCCTATACATCACACTCTCGCCGACAAATAACTTTCTGCACCACACTTGTACTTGTAGCATTATACCTAAAGTTCTAAGTTTCTTAAAGTCAGAACCATTGTCACTTAAAACAGGATTATGCGTAGCGTGTTTTTGCGAACTGTACCCAGATATTTGTGCATCGGAGGGTGAATTATTCCGACGGTTTTATAGCTCCTAATTGCAGTGGTTTTGACATTACTGCAAGTGTTGCTATCGTTACACTTTAGACTTTCACTTTAAAGGAAAAACACGCTTTGGCCACCTCATGTAGAGCTGAAAGCAGAAGTGCGTTTTATTTTATTCTAGCTAAAAGTAAGTAAGTTCGTATGAGTGGCCAACTCTGGCGATGGAGTTTTTAGGCCGCTTTAAGGCCTCCATCATGGCTTAACGACTTAAATAGACCGAAAATTTTACGTGCCCTCCGAAGCACGGAAGCGCTCAGATATAAATGCCACTGGCGGTCACCCATCCTTATCTTACTTACAGATCGTTACGAACGTTGTTTAACTTCGACGATCTATCAAGAACGACCAAGCAAGCACGACCACGAGCGTTTCTACTTTATTACAGTTATTTGCAATAAAATGTGTTATAAGCTAAAAAATAACAGTTTCACTAATTCGTAGCATAATAAGGCTTGTGCAAGGAGGTTACAAATTGGTAACGCTAAGACCTTTCGCAGACTAGAGACTTTCTATCGGCTGAAAGTTGAGACAGAATATACTTTGGCTCGTAATGAGTATGGAGAAGTATAGCCCGTTTCAACTATCGGCCGATAGAAAGTCTGTAGTCTGCGAGGGGTCTAACTATGAACTTACATCCCCAATCACTAGATTCTCAATAGCTTCTCATACAAGCATGATAAAAAGTTTGTCTGAAAAATATCAAGCTACTCCACAATTAATTATGCTAATACCTAATGCATACTGTATTAGTCTGGTTGATTGGACTCTGTGGAGCGTATCGCCAGTGACAACCAGCCCTATTCAACCTAGATTATGCTATCATAACCAGTAATCGATGTTGGGAAACATTCAGCGATGCACAAAAGTAGGGATAAAATACCCTTTACACAGCTAAAGGGAGCAGTGTACCTGAAAATGACGAATTGAGCTCAAGCTTATAGAAAAAACACGCTGTATATAAAACGCAGATAAAACATCTGTATTTATTTTCGGGTCTGGGTGTTTCTATGTATTATATGTATGTATTTACAAACAAAAAGTATATAAGTAGTCTATCAGTCATGTAGTACCCATAACACAAGCTCTGCTTACTTTGGGGCTAGATGATGCTGTGTGAAAAGTCCAGCATTTTTTATTTATTTTATTTATTTATATGTATGTATTTACATACAAATAAGTTAAATTACATAAGTAGTATATCAGTCATGTTAGTAGGAGCTTGCTTACTTTGGGGCTAGATGATGCTCTGTGAAAAAGTCCAGCATTTATTATTATTATGCCAGATCATACCCAAAAACTTTTTTGATCAAATAAATTATTAACATATTTAGGTTCCTATAAAATTAAATGTGTAAGCGTGGATGTATAAATAAATACACGTCTTCTCCGTTAGAAGTTTCATACTCACACACATTTTTTAATAGTGTGGAGAATTTAATGAGAGTTAAAATGATTACTCTCATTACATTCTCCACACAAACTAATTAACTTTGTAGGAATAGGTTTTTATTTAACTAATGTTTGATATACTTTTAGCAAACAGTTGAGTGCTTAAATAACTTTTAAGACTGTTTTTTTAAACAATTTAGTTTTGACCACACAAAATTAGTTTTTGAAATGTAAGGTGCATTTACACGATGCGAATTTTCGTACGCCTTGCAAAGCCTCGCCCATTGAACGCGCCGACGAGCGTCACGCTAACTATGACACATCGCATACGATGAGCGTTTACACGTGAAAAATTGCCGTGCGATACGATTTCGTTTATGTTGAAATTGCATCGTGTATGCACCTTAAATAATGCTACGAGAAGTAATACAAGAGCATAAAATATTATTTATGAAATTTCTTAAATAAACAAACGTGCATAAAATTATTTCATGAATTTTAGAAATTGCACGACTGCAATGTCAATACCGCTGAAAGCGCCTGAAATATGAAATAGCACAATGGGCACGGAATTAGAACTAACAAATACAAGTTTAGCGTTTTTCAATCAACTGCCACACCTTTGAATAAAATAATCCCAGTAGGCACCATTGCCACGTAATTCTACACCCTGCACGCTGGAAACACAGTTCAGATTAGAATGATAAGTACCAGATTTGTATAACTGTAAAATATTTTTTTATTTCCCGTTGTCAGTTGTTTGAATTATTTTGTATGAATGTTTCGATTTGTTTGTGATCGTTTGATGATCAGGAAATGGGATAATAAAGTTTTTAGAACGTGATAATGTTTGAATATTTGAAATAATTTTGCTCATATATTAAATACTAGCTGGCCGCCGCGGTGTTACCCGCGATCCCTCGGGAAAACTTCACTTCCTTGGGATAAAATATAGCCTACAAGTATGTTCATTGGGAATAATGTAGGATTCTATTGGTGAAAGAATTTTTCAAATCGGTCCAGTAGTTTCGGAGCCTATTCATTTCAAACAAACAAACAAACAAACAAATCTTTCCTCTTTATAATATTAGTATAGATTAGCTGTCCGTCACGGTGTTACCCGCGTTCCTTAGGGAACACTTCACTTTCCCGGGATAAAATATAGCCTATGTTCATCAGGGATTATGCAGGATTCTATTGGTGAAATAATTTTTCAAATCAGTCCAGTAGTTTCGGAGCCTATTCATTTCAAACAAACATACAAACAAATCTTTCCTCCTAATAATATTAGTATAGATGAAAATGCCACTGGGCGGTCACACATCCACGGGCTGTTTAGAATGTTGCTTAGTGGGATGAACTCTCAATTTTCAATTTCAAGGATGCGGTTTGGAATCCCGTCATTGCAGCAATAAACACTTTTCTGAAAATTATAAGTGCAAGAAAACCATAGGAACCTTCAATCTAAAGCGACTGTTACACAAAAAGAGTTTCTCGCACTCTCGTATGCGATTATCCCTTGGCAAAACTCGTCATTCGAGTCTCGCCTGCGGTTGTTTACATTTTGACAGAAACTCGTTAAAAGACTAATTTTAGTAGAAAGCTTAGATAGCGAGAATCATATTCGAGAGGCGAGGCTCGAAGCATTTTTTTACACTAGGGGACCATAATTATTATCTAGAAGACATCACCGCTCGTATGCTAGAAACTCTTCTTGTGTAACAGCCTCTTTAGTCTGTGCATATCTGTGTGAAAGAGGCGTATATGTTTATTTATATGTATATGTTTTACTCAAAAATGTTTGGAAACTCAACCTCACGTAGCTTAAAACCTGTTAAGGAACATTGTTAAAGTCAGGTATTTGCGAAAGTGCTGCGAAACCCGCAATAACAATAAGTGGAAGTTCCTTGAAAGCCTTTGATCCTGTAACGCGACATTTTACGCAGAATGTCACATTTTACACAAAATGCACGAGTTTTATGACGGAAACGTGCTGTGCCGGTAATGGTAACATGGTTATAACGTCAGTAGCGAAATTTCACGTACCTAATCGTCATTTTCAGACAGTTTTCACCCACTGTAGCAACACCTGGTCTCTTAGTTGTTTATTGCTGAGACAGCAGATTCAGGCTACTTTTCACTGTACGAAGCGCTCGTGGTCGTGCTTGCTTAGTCGTTCTTGATCGTCAAAGTTAAGCAACGTTCTCAATGGTCTGTAAGTGGATGACCGCCAGTGGCATTTTCATCTGAGCGCTTCCGTGCTTCGGAGGGCACGTTCAATTGTCGGTCCCGGCTATTTAAATAGTTAAGCCATGACGGAGGCCTTAAATTTATAGTCCGGTAACACTAAAATGGCCTCATAGGCCATTAGTATTTTTTTTATTATTTATTTTTATTTTATTTTTAGCCTGCTTCGTCCCACTGCAGGGCAAAGGCCTCCCTCCCCTTTCTCCACACCTCTCGATCTTGAGCCAAACTGTGCCAGTCATCTGCATGACTGTCGAGATCGTCCCGCCATCTTCTCCGGGGTCTGCCGCGACGCCGCCTGATATTAGGGGCCCAATCTGTTGCTATTTTAGCCCAAAGTTTGTCCGGCATCCGAGCCACATGTCCCGCCCAGTCCCATTTTAGTGTTGCAGCTTTGTGGATGACGTCTGCTATTTTTGTTTTTGAGCGTAGTATCGAGTTTCGTATGTGGTCTACGAGTCGGACTCCTAGGATACTACGCTCCATGGCTCGTTGGCAAACCTCGAGTTGGTATCTCTCTTGAGCTGTCAGGGACCAAGACTGTGCCCCGTACGTGAGGATCGGAAGAATGCACATGTCCATGAGTCTGCGTTTGAGTATTAGGACGTCCGAAAAAAAGGAGGCCTTAAACCCCGTCACCAGAGTTGGCCACTGACTCATACGAACTTACTTACCTACCTACTTTGACTGTCCTGTCACAAGCACTTTCAAATCAGTGTGGTGAATGATTTTAAAAGTGGCACTGGATAGGATGTTTTGTATGTTTATAAGTTATTCAATTATGTCAGTTTTCTCACGATGTTTTCCTTCATCGATTGAGAGTCAAAGTCATACATTTTTTGCCTAGAAAAATTATAAATGGAAGTGGAACCTTGTTCAGTACTTGAACCGAGTTGGTTAAGTAGAGCTGTTTTCCTCAATTTATTTAACAACACAGCAAAATTCAACATCAATAAATTGCTATTTCAAGATCAAAGAGCAAAAGATTGATTAAAATTAAAAATGGACCTGAAAGAGTTCTAACGCAATCGAAAAACACTCATAAAGCAATACGAATAGAACACAATTTAAATTGCAATGCAATCAGATTACGCCTGTTATACATTTTCTCTTTGTGAGACTATTGTGTACGTTTTAAAGGACATAAAAACATGACATCGTTTACAAAGGGTTAAAAAATCGAAAATCAGAGTACGGGTCCTGTTAATTAGATTTTGTTTCGTGACCCGTCTAAATCATGCTTTTATTTAATTAAACGAGGGAATCGAAGTCTCTTTTACTAATTTGTGGTGTTCGCCAGTTGTGTGTTTTTTAGTGTGTAAACGAAATCGGCAACTCATTAAAGTATTACCTTTACCAGTAACAAGAAACTTTATTTATTTTTTATTGCACAAAAAAATATACTTAAGTACATACATTAATTTTAAACTAGAGGCAAAGGTGAGCTTAACCCTAAAAAGAGTTCTCTTCCAGCAAACCCTAGGGGTTGTAACATTACTATCATGCAAGCAATATAGTTTTTTGTTCTACATTAAGGTCTCATCCTGCTCTGATTAGTTTAAAGCCTATAAAATAATTATGTAGGCATATATGACTGACCCCTATCCCCCCCGCCCGTTTCTATTATCAACGCACATTCGTAGGTAAGAGCTACGACTTCAAATTTTTGTATGTGGAAACGAGTCGTAGCTCTTACCTACGACTGTCCGTTGAAATATAGAACCGGGGGATAGACCTCTTCATTTCTGGGATTTGGAAATCTGAAGTAAAACTACCTTTCAATTAAAAGTCAAATAATGTTTTTTTTTTATTCATTTTTTTATGATGAATGGGTCGGTTCTTCACCTCGAAACTAACATAGGCAAGAATGAGGTCTACGATGGAGCGAGCCTACCCAGAAGGTGCCTATTAACGCTCTTCTTGAAAACAACAGGGTCATAGCTCAGCGGAAATACAGACGCGGGTAGCTGATTCCAAATTTTTGCAGTGCGCATAATAAAAGAACTTTGAAAGCGCTTAGTTCTAATAAGTGGAATATCAACCAGGTGTGGATGATAATCAGCTGTGCCTCTGAAGTCACCGGAAAAAAAACGGTGAAGGCGGAATAAGGTCGTGTAGCTCCTGGGCACACTCACCGTAGTGCAATCTGTAGAAGACCGACAAACTCGCTACCAGCTATGTTTCCAGCGTTCCTACAACAAGAATCCATAAACCCTTCTTTTACCACACTGGTTCGAAAGAACACGACAACAAGAAGAGATTACTCTGAATATTAAAACAAAATTGAAAAGTTTTTCTGGATACAGATTTGTTGCTACCAAACAATATTTATAAAGAAATAAATGCTAAAAAACATTTCTCCGAAATTTCAATTTCCATAGGTCAAAACTACCCCCAAAGGTCATAGCAAAAATACCTTTTCTCTCTGCGAAGAGACCTAACCTTCAGACGAAGTAACTCTCGACCTGTTTTCCCGAATTTGTCCTTCATAAAGGTCGTTTAAATGTAGTCTAGTCTACCTGCGGAACTAAATCTAGTACAGATAGAAATCTTTTTTTTTATTTTTTTTTATTTATTTATTGAGGATAACAAACAATTACATTCGCATATTAACAATATTGTATAGCTAGTACTTAGGTTCTATGAATGTAACCAGCCCCGTTATCCACAAATTAAGTAGATAACAAATTGAAAGGGCAAACCTTAAAGCAAAGTATCTAAGTAAATATGTTATAAGTATATCTAGGAAGTACAGTAGCGTATGTAGGTATTAGACAGAAAGTCTCGGATAACAAATAACTTAGCTAAGTAGGTTCTTAAAAAAAACAACAATAAAAAAACAACTGAGTTTGTGCAGAAAAGGAGATAGGTAGGTACACATCCTAATCATGCCGAAGATTCAACATAGGTATATAGGCCATGCACCTCCTTTTTAAACGATGCGGGTGAGGTTGAAAATAATTCAATATTCGAGAAGTGGTCAATATATGAACTCATAATTCGCCGCAAAGGCGCGCGCTCACCAGCATTCGTTTTACAAGGTGCGGGTGCAAACAGATTACGTTTTCGAGTGTCTCGTTGATAAGAGCGAAAGGGTACATGTATGTATATTTGGTTTACAAGTTTAGTGCAATCAAATTTATGGTGACAGATATTAAATAATAACATTTGATCTAGGAGCATTCTTCTCATTTTAAGGGTGGGTAATGAATATTTTTGTAGAAGTACATCGTAGGAGGACTTAGAACGGAAACAGCGATAATGAAATCTAATATTTCTAGAAATCTAATATTTCTGTTACAACCGGTTACAGTAACTTGCAATATCTGGCTTTTAGGATTTTTTTTTGTAAACATGAACAGTCTTGTAGAAAACTGTAAATTGGCAAAATAACGCTACGACTTTCGTTTCAAAGTACTATTTTCATCCAAATCAATAGACTTTTGAGACCCCTCGCAGACTACAGACTTTCTATCGGCCGATAGTTGAGACGGATATACTTCGGCTCGTTATGAGTATGGAAAAGTATAGCCCGTCTCAACTATCGGCCGATAGAAAGTCTGTAGTCTGCGAGGGGTCTAAAACAACCACATTTTGGCGAACGTACACGAGTGGAATTACTAGTAATTTTGTTTTGATTAAGCATAATGACTAATAAGTGCCTCTGGGGTGCTAGCCAAGATGACATTGATTCGATTCCATTCTACTGCTGATTTGGCGACTTTGCACTCAGTTTGCACTTGATTATGCCATAGATTACAAAGAGTATGTATGAAAATAACGCGTCATAATGAACGAAATGGAAAAATTGGTAGCATTGACATGCGCGATAGATACTTTGTTTACATTTTTGGTCGATGACAAGGCGGTCGCAGAAACCCAGTTGTAATCGCCAGTCGCCAGTAGAAACAAAATGGCTTCTTCAGCTTACTTCAAATTGACGTCTTGCCACCAAGAGTTGTATTTTTTATCCGTAATTTCTACATAAAGACCGTTGCTGTGCTCATAATTGGATTTTCATATTTTTGAAATAATCAACTTATTTCAATGAAGTAACTTAAAGCTTTCGCTTAGAACTTGAAACAAATATTACCTAATAGTAATAGGTACACACATGAGTTTCCTATAGGGGTAGACAGACAACACTTATTTATACTTGCTTCAATTCTTACGCACATTTCTCGCCTTGTTCCTCATTACATTTTTCATACAAGCTCGCCTAAGACTTTAGAGTAACTACCTACATTCACCTATCCTTCCCTTAGCATCCTTTCCACACATATTCACCTCATACCTATACTCTGTTTGGTCAAACCACTTTCATTCGTCACCTCTGCATGATCTGCATGATCAAACCATCTTAATTTGCCTTTCTCAATCCTCATCACTGCTATTAAGCACCTAATACCTTCTTTCACTCCACACTTCCCTGAACGCACTGTATCTTACTCTACCATTCAAAGTTACTCTAAAAAACACTCGTTGATATTATGCAATGCTCTTATTTCTACAGCAATCACTCTATCTATTGAAACAAAAATATAATCCACTGATATTCCTTCATACTGTTCATACGCTAGACTATGCCTGCCCTATATATACAAAATATTTATTACTGAATTACAAATACAAAATATTTTTTACTGAATAGGTACAATGAAACAGTTTTATTTGCAACACACAGGAGAAAATAGGTAAATATCCACTCCACGGGTTATGTATTATCCTTATGGTTAGCTCCACCCTACAGAAAGCGCAGGTTCCATTTATATGCTGTGATTGAGCTCTTCAAGTTACTCCGGTTCTGGTGTCAATCGATGACTGAGGGTGGCAGACACTTGCGTGGAAAGCAGGAGAAGGCGCAGTGGTCGTTAAATTATATTGTTGAGGTCCTGTGCGTCTCATCTTTATATTTTACCACGGAAATAGTATCGAAAGCACATTTCATTTTGCAATGCTGCGAGTTCATTTTTGATTCGGGTACTGTTAGATCCGATTGTTCTAGCTAGGTACGGATGCTTGGCGTTGGCTATAAGGTCAAGATATATAAATAAGTGCTAATAATTAATATTTGCAAATTCACACAACAACACAGAAAATGTTGACTTTATTTTGACATCGCAAAGATCGTGGACCTCATTGTTGCTTTGTTACTATATGGTATTCTGTGGTAACTATCTATCCTCGCGGTGTCAATTCGACGTTTGATAATGCCAGGAACTCACCTGCCGCGATATTTGACATAAAATGTAGGCAGTGCTATACAAATCGTGCTAAATAATGTTATTCGCCGCACGTGAGTAATAGTCATTATCTGTCTATTCCACTGTCTATTTCTACTTCCATTATGGTGTTTGGCTAGAGCCCCTGATTACACTTAGATCATTGCAATGATCTAAGTGTAATCAAACATTGTACTAGATTAAAAGAATTTTTAATCTAGTACAATGTTTACCGTATTAAGAGATCGCGATGGTTTTTTATATAAAACCAAAATACAGTTGAACTTGCGGACAAAATAAAGTCTTCAAAATATTACGGATGACCCTGTACCTTTTTGTTATCCTTTAAACCTAGGGTTTAGCGGAGGGTTAAGGGATGATTATTCATTTGCCCGCGCTTTTAATGAGTGTCTTGTACAAAGGAGTATTTATTTGTAAAACGAATCAAATTTTCCATAAATTTTCCATTTTCCATAATCTCGTGTGTTTACATTGAAATGAATCAAAAGCATAATGATGTTAATTTTGTTTCATGAAAAATATTTGGGACTATATTACCTACACGTAAAAGTTATCTTTTAATTTTTCTCGACTTCTAGAAAATGTTCACCAGAAACGACCGGTTTTAAACGGGCCAGGGACCGTTTTCGCGTTCCTTTTTTCGTTCGTTTGATGAATATTCGGATGGTTCTCACCAAGATTTCTGACTTCAAGGGCAAATTTTTCGGGTTGAAATATTTGGTCCTAGGTTAGGCTAGGACCGTGTTTTACCCCCCCGGTGGATTCCGATCTTGTCGCGATGGGGGGGGCTCAGTAACCGTGGTTTGGAGGCCCACGGTGAAGCTAACAGGAATCCCAAGCGGGGACGCTCCGAGTGGGCTTGCGGTTGGGCCCACTCTGGATGCGTCTGAGGCGGGTGCGGAGGACGGAGTAATTTCTGTCCCCCGCAGTCAGGAGGGGTCGCGGGAGAAGAGGCGTGTCGGTGTTTCGTTGCCGTTCGCCCTATCTTCCGCGACCAAACGGTGGCGCACCGTTGTTGCGTTGGCGGTGGGGCCGCAGTGGAAGAGGAGTGTCGGTGTTACGTTGCCGCTCTCCCTGTCCTCTGCGGCCGTTTGGAGGCTTCTCCACGCGCAGCTCTTTAATTAGAGCGCGCAGTGGACGAAGGTAGCGGAGAGCTCTAGTGGTGAGTAGCGGACGCTAGGTGCGGGGGCACCTTCGTCCGCCTTGCACTGCTCACCACGACGCGGGGCCCGCCGTAAGGGCGGGGATCGCCGGAGGGGGACTGGATGTAGAGGCTCTGCCGGTTGCCCGGGCCCCCTCCATTCCAGGCGACGCCGGAAAGGCGCTGGGATGTTTAGTGGGTATACCGGGAGTCCGCGGGAGTCCCACATACCCCTCTCGCCCCCCGGCGGAGGGGATGCGTAACGCATTTTACCCAGCGACAAAAAAAAAAAAAAAAAAAAAAGGACCGTGTTTTAACGTTTGAAAAGTTGACCCTTGAAATCAGAAATCGTGCTGGGAACCATCCGAATACAGGAACGACCGATTTCGATTTAAATAATCTAGATCTGATGTAAAAGTATATTTAATAATTTAGAGCATCCGACAAAGAAATACTTAAATTCAAGGGGATAGGTATCTTAAATCTACTTGTTACTTTGGTGAACAAGTTGAAACAAAGCCTAAGCCGCGATGACATGATGAAAATACGCTTTGACAAAGTGTTTGGTACTAATTTGGCATTAAAGGTTGTCCAGAAGGATAGAAGATTCGATGAAAACATGTTTCCGGACCGACTGAACCAATCTTGATAAGATTAGATAGTTTTAAAATAAATAATGGTGATAATAATTATGCTACTGGCTTTTGGATTTATCGCGTACCTTATTTTATTGTTTCCCCTCTAATATCGTAAAATATACGTTCTAGATCCGAATTAACGCCAATAAGGGTGGTCGCACAGTCCAGCCGCGCCGAACGCGGCGAACTTTCATTTCAATAGAGAAAATGCTGCTGACGTCAGAAGCGAGCCGGATTTTCTGACGTCATCAGCATTTTTTGTATAGAAAAATTACTGCGGCGCGTACGGCGCGGGCAGTGTGCGATCAGGTTAAGTAAATATGGCTCGTATATTAAAGTAGTTCAAGTCCCGCATTGCTGTAATTATTGGAACGCATTTTCGAATCTTTAGCTAAAGAAATGTTTGAAAGCAAGTTAATCTATCGGTTTTATCAGTTTTCTTCGTCACATTAAGCTTTTGATCATAAAAACCAAAAGATGTTCTATGCTCGAACAGGGATTCAAACTTATGATGTTGAAAGGTCAGGTTTACATCAACCAAGTATAATGAAAACACTTCAAAAACATATCATCCGTTAACGCCATTTACACGATGATATTCTGGCATACCATCCTGCTTCTTGCCACAGAATATTAGCTCTTGTTCCGTTGTGTTTAAGAAAGCAATGATATACCAAAATGGTCTGGTGTAAATCGCGTTTTACACACAGGGAGCTATAAATTCTAATCAAATTCAGGATTAATTCTGTCACGCAAGAAGGGTAGAAACGTCGCGGGATAATTTTTCCACCGCCCTAGGGAATATTCTTTACACGTCAGCACGAGTTTTGTTGATCAACTAATTCGGAAACAGGCGCAGGTGATTTATTGGGTGAATATTTTAAGGTTAAACATCTTCAAGGTGAAATTAAATTATAATACATAAAGTATTTTGTTAACATGAGAGCGAAGAAGAATACAAAACATGAGTTGGAATCAATAGTATTTTAACTATGTGACGACTTCGGCGCAGTGGGTGAAAGCCCGCTTGGGACGCAGAAGGTTGCGCGTTTGATCCCCGCCGCGGGATAAATGTTTGTATCATCTGTAAATTTTTATCTCGGGTCTGGGTGTTTCTATGTATATTATATGTATATAATATGTATGTATTTAGAAACAAAAAGTATATAAAGTAGTATATCAGTTACCTGGTTCCCATAGTACAAGCTTTGCTTTTGGGGCTAGATGATGCTGTGTGAGAAGTCCAGCATTTTTTTTTTTTTTTTTTGCTTTTGGGGCTAGCCTTGATATCCAGCATTATTTATTTATTTTAACTGTACCACAGAATTTCGTCAGTTCTTTATTTCGAAACGTCATTTACTTCGAAAAAACATAGTTCGACAAGCTATTATTTCGACAGAACTTCGACAACACACAACTTTGAAAGCTACTGCGACAAGCACTTGTCCGGCAGATAATTATTTCGACATAAACATACCTTCGACATAATACTGCTCTTAAATAAATAATACTTCTTTCTAGTATTGGCTATGTTTTCTTTAAAAGTAATCTTACAACCATTTTAAATAGAACAGCTGAACGGATTAGGGTAAAACTTTAAAAACAGTAGCTTATTAATTTTAGAATCATCTTCATTCCCTTGCCCTTATCCCACGCTAAGTGGGGTCGGCAGAACATGCATTTCTCCATTCACTCCTAGCACTCGTCAACTGTTCATCCACTCCTTTAGCTTTCATATCCTCTCTCACACAATCCAATTCAATTGAAATTGAATTGAACTATACCTTCTTCGGCCTTCCTCTACTTGCATACGTTCCAGCCACACTCATATTCATAACTCTTTTGGTATTCTTCTTTGTCGTGTCGATGGTTCCATTTATCAAATTTTTCGGCCCCAGAAGTTAACCACACTCACTGCAACATCCGTGGCGTCATTCAGGTCGCGCAAAGTGCAGGTGTTGGGGAACTGCGGACAGCACAGCAAATGTTGTATGGTCTGTGGTACAGTCAGCTTCATCAATATGTATCCCCCCCATGCCAACGGAACCTAGTTAGAATCTCTGCGTCCCTGAACTTCTTTTTGTATCAAAAATATAAATGTGTCAACCTTGCTCAGTTACGGATATCTAATTTCACATGACTATCACAGAAGCCGTTGGTTCAGTGGTTTCAATAGTTAACTGTGGTCCAAGAGGTGTCGAGTTCAAATCCACCCGAACTGAATATATCAGTTATGCTTTATTTTGTTTTGCTTCCACAAGAAACTAAGTTTTTATGTTGTAATATATATTATTTGATTTATTTTTGTGACATAAGTTTGAGGGGTCATAAAAAACACAAATATTTTTAGTAAATTTATTTAAACACAATTTGAACCCATTTTGATAAAACAAAATTAAGCAGAATTAACGATTAATTTGTCCAGACTAATAATTATAAATAATTAATAATTTCCATAACATATAATGAGTATTCTAGTATATAACATGAATTTTTTTAAACTTTTTTACGAATTTGCTAAGCACCATTTCTAATAAAAATTCACTCGGAACAAAACAAGTAACAAGACTCAAACATCATTATTTTCACAACTACCTTCAATAGTTAATTCCTTGCACAGAGCCAAACGTAGGCTATCTGTATTTTGTGACGTAGTAAGCTTACATTGAATACTTAATAATGTAACTCAAAAATTCATCGCAACTGCTAACTGCTCTGATGGCTCAGTTGGTTAGAGTGTCAGCTGCGGTTACTTCCGAATGAGCGTGGGTGGCTGGTTCGAATCCTAGTAAAGATATATAAATTTTTGTATAGAATTTTCAATTATTTGAGTCGTTCCGGCTTAAAAATGTAAAATTTTACTTTAAAAGGGGTTACCAGTTGGTGACGCTGACTATACGTGCCGTCTACAAAAATGCCCAACGTGCCCAAAGAAGTTTATCTTTTTAAAGATGTTTAGATAAATTATATGAAATGATAGATAAATAGTAACTTTATTTTTAAAATGATGTTTCATATCTGTACAAGCCCTACAATAAGTTATCCACAAACGAATTTAACTTGTGAGGTTGCTGTCACAAATCTTTCAGAACATGTTATTAGATTAGAACATGTCTTTGAAACTTTGCAGACAATCCATCAAAATTCTTAGACATACAACATCTGTATGTACATAATAATTGTTATTAAACAAATTGTTTGTGTTTGGTACAGAAGATTATTTTGAAGGCATATTTATTTATGACGCAGAAGGTTACGGGTTCGAGACTATCAGGGCATACAAAATCAGGGCAACAAACACGGTTTGGGGCCTATCATTCTTTTAACTCCATCTTGAAACTAAAAAGTCAAGCACCAGTGGAGAGCCGGTCAAACAAAATTGAGGGTCGTTTTCAACAACCGATTACAAAAAAAAAGGTATTTTTTGATCAGATACTTGCTTTATGTGTAAATGAAAGAAAGCAGTACAAAAAGTGGGTGAAAGCCCGCTTGGGACGCAGAAGGTTGCTGGTTCAATCCCCGCGGCGGGATAAATGTTTCTATGATCTGCAAATATTTATCTCGGGTCTGGGTGTTTCTATGTATGTATGTATTTACAAACAAAAAGTATATAAGTAGTATATCAGTTATCTGGTTCCCATAGTACAAGCTTTGCTTAGTTTGGGGCTAGATGATGCTGTGTGAAATGTCCAGCATTATTTATTTATTTATAGAATACATGGTTTTGCAGTACAGCACACGTGTTAAATATATTGTATGTGTATATTTAAATGTTACAAAAATAAGATTTAGTCAGGACTCAGGTGCGCATGACGAACTCACACTGAGTCCTGTTTTTCCTTGCTACAACCTCATCACAACGCCATTCATACATCCGCAATGGCACTGATCCTCCTACTGATAATCCCGTAATCCCGTCATGGCACGCCACCTGCTCATCGCTTAATTAATTTCCGGGACAAGCCACCTGACGTATAGACTATAAGTAGATTATACATGTATACAGTGGTGTTGGTGATAATTGTTGCTGGTTTATGATTTTTAGTGGACTGTATATGAATTTATGATCTGATGCGGTAGCACTTGTAAAGATCCTAGGTAGGATAAAGACTGCTGCAAGAGGATAATATACAGATAATAATTACAACAGCCTTTTTTTTTTCTTTTTATAACGTCAGAAAATCCATTATGGATACCCGACCGCCGGCGCCGTGGGGACAGCGGAAGGGGTCGGACTCTCACCGACTAAAAACTGACGCGTGGCCTGCCTCCATGCATGTCAAGGGGCTCCAGACCTGAATTACAACAGCCTAAGGATGAGGAAAGCATGCACATACCTGTAAAACTCTACGTGTCTGGCGAGGGTGCAGGCAGCGATGCTTTTCTAGAGAAAGGATTACACACACAGTTTGTTCACAAAATAGGTAACTGTTCACTGGAGTTGAAAACAACCGAAAGGGTCCGTTAATACGATGCGACTTCAACCCATACGATATCATATCGCACGGCAATTTTTCACGTGTAGAAGGCCGGCCTTAGGTCCCACGACCTATTCGAGCCGAACGCGCCGAAATGTCAATTCAATAGAGGAAATGCTGAGACGTCAGGAAGCTAGCCGCATTATCCGACGTCATCAGTATTGTTTCTATAGAAAAACTAGCTGACCCGCGCGACTTGGTCTGCGCATTTTTTTCCCGCTTTTCTGTTGAATTTTTTCCTGAATTTTCTTTGTTATAAACCTCACGGAGCCCGAGACCTTTCCAACGAATGCAAAACCGTGGAAATCGGTTCGTGCGTTCTGGAGTTATAGCGTCAGGAAGGAAAACCCGACTTATTTTTATATACTCGTAGTAGATGACAGCGGCGCGTACGACGCGAAGATATGTGTGAGCAGCTTTGGTTCAGTTAGTTAGAACATTCTACGTAATAAAGGTCGTGAATTGAAATCCCTCATAAGTGCAGCCCTGCATAGGCAACATCAAAAACAGTATTATACCGCGCGATAAAATGATGCTTAGTGTTCTGCGTTACGTTTTTAACCGACTTCAAAAAAAAGGAGGAGGTTCTCAATTCGCCTTTTTTTTTGTACCTTGTTACGCGATTAATCCGCCAATTGTGGACCGATTTTCAAAATTATTTAAATTTTTTGTTTGAAAGGGTATGCTCCAGAGGTGGTCCCATATAAATTTTATTCCTGAGGGTTTGATAGTTTTCCCGTAAAACTCTAAAAACCTTCCCTCCTAGCCATTGTAAATCGAATCGATAGATAAGTCTAAGACTCTCTATGCATTATGTCAAACTGACGTTATAGACACGCCGCGTGTAGAGTCGAACATTGAAGTCGGTTTTTCTTTTAGTTTTAAAACGTAATTATCACATTAGCAGGTTACAACAATTATTGGTTTAGTTTGCTAAGTTTTAATGTATGCATTCCATGTTTAAACATTCTAAGACCACATTATCAAAGTTATACTAAGAACCTAACAACATTTTCTCACCTTATAAGCATGTTTGTTGTCAACTAACAAACAATTTTGGGCCTTATGCAAATATGTTGAGGTCTAATTTCGTGGAACATTGTTGTTGGCAATTTAGTTTTGTTACCACGACAAATGGTGCAATTAGGTGGTTTAAGGTTCAATGGCCTAAGGTAAGGTACAGTGACTAAAATTAATTGATAAAATACAATTGTATACTATTCAATTGTGAACGCTTTGAAGTCACTTCATGACCGACTTCAGTTCAAGCAAAGCCGTGAACTCACGTCTTTCGGATTGAATGTCGAATACTCCACCTGTCCAATGCTCTATCCAGTTTAAAGGTGGAGCAAAGCGAATGTACAAGTCACGTAAAAAGAAGCGCATTATTCACGCGACACAACTCAAATAACTTCGTTCATAGCCCCATACCAAGAACGAACTTTAATACACAAGTAAATAATTAAGAAGCATAAAAATAATGAAACTTCTTAAACAAAAGGCTCGTGCCAAACCGTAATAAACTCGCGACTCAAAACCCAACTCCGAAATTAACCGAGAAACCGTAATTAAACCATAAAAGTTTACAAGTAAAGTTAAAAATTCAACATCCCACATCCTTAACTTGGGCAGTAAATTTTCGGAACGGCCTAAGTAGAAACACCTGTACAAGAGTGGGTTAAACTTATACGGATTTATTTGGAAGCCAAGATTTAGCGGATAGTGGAGTTATTTGTCTGCTTAATGGAGAGATAAGTCGCGCTTCCATTTAGTCTTTCGATATATATTTTAAACTGGATTTTGTATTTAGTTTCAGACGATATACAGCCCCCTTAGCCATGTTACAAATCGAAATGGAATAGAAATCGAATCGACAGATAACGCTGAGACTCCTGCGTCAAATGGCATTAATTGTCAAAACTGCATACATTTTATGTCGCTTATTGTGACACGTGGGTTCCTGGCATTATGTCAAACTGACGATTTACATAGAGCCAGGTACTCACGTGCCGCGATACTTGACACAGAATGTATGATTTTTGGAAATTAATGCCGTAAGACGCAAGTGGAGTCTCAGCGTTATCTGTCGATTCGATTTCTATTCTATTGCGATTTGTGACATGGCTAGGGGGGGCTGATACTTCTGACTATAATGGCAGCAAAGGTAAGATGGTTGCGTATCTCCATTGTTTCATACAAACTTAGTAGGCATAATATCTTAGGCGCATGCCACTTCTAAATGTTGTTCGGATCCGATCAACCACATACCGTGTGTCCTAATTTGTGCTTTATTTCCATGCATTTTGTGTGATATTTGAATGAATTATGAAGACGTCCGCGCCATGTCCGCACAGGCGCCGGTTAGGTAGGGCTTGTGCCTTAATTACAGTACAAAATAAAGACTTTCACATGACTTCACTTATTGTAAAACACACCGTAAAAATATTAATTCAGTAAACGCTGGAATCACATAGAATAGTCTTACTAATAGTTTACTAAGTGATTTAAAAGACTTTAGATTGATTTACGATCGTGCATAAACTGACTTTCCTTTGACCTTATTGTTAGGAAAAGACTATACATATAATTCGACAATTGTATACATTGTTAGTAACCAGCAAAAAAATTCTTCCATATTTTTTTCTCAATATCTGAATTATTCCTAACAGTTAATAAGCCTCTCAAGTTTCTAATATTTTGTTTTATTTTTCAGGTAAGCTTCTAACATCAATTGTTAACGTAAGTTAAGAAAATAATAAGGTTCAAGTACTACTTAAGAAAACATTACAAAAAAACTCAAGAATCAGTAGAGTCAAGATCATTCATAAGGATCCATAGAAGCTTAACATAAAAAAAGTATTAATAAAACGCGCTTTTAAGCTTCTCATTAATTTGGCGTTGTTGCTGATGTCGCCGGCAGATCGATGAATTAGCCATTTCATGATTTGCCTAGTCATAACGTTCAACGACGCTATTTCACGATCTGCCTGTACTAACATCCGCCATATCGTTCAATGCGTAACGTAAGGCAACATTTACTTAGATCAATTATACTGGATGGTTAGGTTATGTTAGGTTAGTGAAAAAAATACGCGCGAGGCAAGCGAGCAAAGCGAGCGTGCCGCGGCTTAGGAGAAATGAAATATTCCACTATAAATTGGTTCTATTTCACGATCTGCCTAGGCATATCATGATATGAATGAATGAATGAATGAAAATGAATGAAAATACTTTATTGTACAATGCACACCTTATAACTACAAAATACAGCCTAACCACCAGCCAGTGATATGCCTAAGTATCGCTAGCCAAATCGTCAAACGAACGATACGGCGGGGTGTAAGTTAAGCCGATCTTGAATTGGTGTCGTTGAACGATATGCCTAGGCATATCATGAAATGGTTAATTCATCGATCTGCCTGCGACACATACATCAAAACTAGTCACAACGAGTAGGTTTTTGGGCAGACGCAACGATTTTTGTCTATCTCTTATAACAAGTTGTTGCACTGCTAACAAGATTTAAGTAAGCCGTGGTAGACATTCTCTCAGATCTATTATATTCCAGATCCTTTGAAGATGTCTAAGGGGGTAGTCAGAGCCATATACAAGTACATATTTGATACATGCCCACATCTTGCAGAAGTTAGTATTCCATACGTGACAGGTTGCAAGCCCAACGCCGCCTATCAGAACACTAACTGGTTTCCTCACGATGCTTTCCTTCACCGTTTAGAGTTCGTGTTAAAGCGCATATAAATTTTACTAAACGCAAATCCATTGATGCACGACCGGGATTCGATCCCACGAACATCGGATTGAAAGTCGAGGTACAACCCATTCGGCCAACACGGCTTTTTAAGTTTTAAGTAAAGAATAATAACATCATTTGAGCATCATCATCATTATCCACAGCCCGATCAAGCCCACTGGGTATAGGCCTCCCTTTGTTTGTGCCAACCCACGATCCTGTGCTGGTCCCATTTATCCACGAACGCCAATACCAAGTAATAATTCCAAGACATTTTCCCCAATTCATAAATCAATTGATCAACCAGACCTACCGAGTATTTTCATATAGATGAGAAGAAAAACCCTTAGCACAAACGCTTATCGATTTACGCCCTAATAAATAACAACCAACTTTGATCCGTCCCATAAATTGGGACGCTGTCAAAATCCTTTTACGTTTATCCCCTTATACTACCCTTTATAATTGCGGAATTTTGGGAATATTTCCGTAGATAAGATACTCTAGGTATAAAAGATATCTGAAACATGAATAAAACACCATTTGCACGATTCTGGCATACCATGCTAATTATATATATGTATGTATGCAAGTATTTATTATATTTATAATTATGTATTTATTAGTATGTAAGTTTACTCGTGCGGGGACCTCTAGTAATAGTTTATAACTTGTAATATCTTTTGGAAATAAATTTATTTGTATTTGTATTTATTTTTATAAGTCGTTGTTAGTAAATATATATATCTTAAACCTATTCTTTCGCTAGTCCCTATATATTTTTCAATTTGTCCATTTATCTATTCACAGGTTGTCTGGTAGAGATCGCTATTTAGCGATAAGACCGCCGATTGTATGTCATTGTGTTTTTTTGTTTAGTTTTCCATTTTTGTTTATTTTTATTATGTGGTGTGCAATAAAGTATTTTCTATCTATCTATCATGCTTACCTCTGTGGTGCAGTGGGTGAAAGCCCGCTTGTGACACAGAAGGTTGCGAGACTGATCCCCGCCGCGGAATGAATGTTTGTATGATTTGCAAATATATATCTCGATTCTGGGTGTATCTATGTATATTATTACGTATTTACAAACGAAAAGTATAAAAGTATATCAGTCATCTACTCATAACACAACCTCTGCTTAGTTTGGGGCTAGATGATGCTGTGTGAAAAAGTCCAGCATAATTTATTTATTTATTATTCTGGCATACCATGCAGAATATTAGTTCTTGATCCATTGAGTTTGAGAAAGCAAGAAGCTAGAATGTTTGCCAGAATGGTATTGTGTAAATTGCCTTTAAAGCCCAATTAGATTACACAGTCGTACAGACATGATACGAACAGATCTAAAGTAATGTCTACCGTGCCTTGGATTTACAGTTGTGATTGTGTTTTTTACTAGTGTAGATCGAGTACATGGATACATTCAGAAATTAGTGAGTCGTGACGTCACACAGACTAGGTCTGGTCTGTGTGACGTCACGCCTCACTAATATTTTTCTTACCGTATGAAATGTATAAAGCCTGTCTAAAACTAGTAAGATACATTATCATGCGTCGTAACTCCGTCACCAGTTTGGTTACTAACTCATTTGAACTTTATGTAGTTCTGACCGAATGTATGTGGAAAGGCATCATGTTACAAACTGAAAAAAAATTTTCACACCCGGTACAAGAATACCATACATTTTTTCGTCTCACCTTCTTAACAGAAAGTAAACCATTACTCCCTCCTAAAAAACAAAATGGCCGGCGGGAGGTAAAGTTGTATGGGATTTCATTTCTCCCTCTGAACCTCATGTGAACAGATAAGTAATGAGATTTGAATTTCGAACTTCAACATTTCTATTAAAATTTTTACTATTGAGTCCACACCCAATAGAACTTATACGAAAAAAAAAGAAAAAATGTGGCAACTAATCTTTTTCTTCCGAATTTATTTTTGATGTTTCTATGAAAATGTTTACCATAGAGACCTGCACCAAGTAGAATTTATTCAAATTTAAGGAAAAAGTGTGGCTAATGCCTCCAAACTATAGAGCGATCTAATGTTGTTGCATATTAATGCTAAAATATTTTTTGAGAACGAAAGGACGACCTCAATAAAATATTTTTTGAGAATAAACGGACGACCTCGACTCCTTCGATAGCGGGTGGTGGGAGCTATCAAAGAAGAGAGATGGTTGGAAAGAATTGGGGGAGACCTTGGCCCAGGAGTGGGACAGTGTAGGTTGAATAAAAAAAACGAATAGATTATTATTATTCTACTTATAAAACCTGTTCATTAAACTTGCTTGCTATTTTCTGGGTTCACTATTTTTCTCTCAGTACCTATGTGTGAAAAGCAGAGTATTCACCTCGGGGTTAAAGCTGTCTTAGTCTTGGGCGCTCTTGAATCCCTCGCTGTCTCAGGATTCTAGTCATTAACTCCCTCGTTGCACTCGGGAGTTAACTATAAACCCCCTCGCTATCGCTCGGGAGTTAACTAAAGAATCCTTCGATGCGCTTGGGATTCAATATGGCGCCCGTGACATAATACACTGCTTTATCCCCTTAGTGAATAATCTACTATTTTTTGTTTAGCGAGTTTTGTTTTCCGTAAAGTTTTGTTTTGACGATAAAATGTTATAGCTAACAAATTCTGTTATTTGATTTTAATTTTGGATCGGACTAAAACAGGACTTTCAAAGCCGGATAATACATTTTTATATTGCTTAAATTTTTTCGTATTAAACAAACAAATTGCAAGGTTTAAGTGGAGATGGGCGGGACACTTGGCCAGACGGGACGACAACCGATGGACCAAGGCAGTTACCGAGTGGTGGCCAAGAGATATGCGGTGGTCTTGAGGCAGACCACCTGCCCGATGGTCAGATGACATTGTGGGGCTGACTCAAAACCATCGGGAGTGGCGTGAAAGAGAAGAGGCATATTCCGAACAGTGGGTGTTATCGGCTGGATAGATAGAGAAACAAACAAGATCCGAACATGCAATGTATCGCTTCATCATCCCGCCTTTTTTACGTCCACTGCTGAACATAGGCCTCCCCCATAGATTTCCACAGCGATCGATCTTGTGCAGCCTGCACCCAACTGCAACTGCTGCGATTTCCGGTGCGTGGCCTCCACTCGAGAACTTTTCTGCCCCAACGGCCGTCAGTTCTACGAGCTATGTGCCCCGCCCACTGCCACTTCAACTTGCTAATCCTGTGGGCTATGTCGGCGACTTTAGTGCGTCTACGGATCTCTTCATTTCTGATTCGATCTCGTAGAGAGACACCAAGCATAGCCCTTTCCATAGCTCGTTGAGCGACCTTGAGCCTTCTTATGAGGCCCATAGTGAGGGACCACGTCTCAGTTCCATATGTCATCACTGGTAACACACACTGATCGAAAACCTTCGACTTAAGGCACTGAGGTATTTTGGACGAAAAGACATCTCGCTCTCATGTATCGCTTACGCACACATAAACAAATACACACAATGAAGACCAGCCCGCTTTTGTAAGATAAAACAACTATATCAGTTAACTAGCTGTCCGTCGCGGTGTTACCCGCGATCCCTCAGGAAAACTTTACTTCCCTGGGATAAAATATAGCCTATGTTTATCGGGGATAATGTAAGATTTTAGTGGTGAAAGAATTTTTCAAATCGGTCCAGTAGTTTCGGGGCCTATTCATTTCAAACAAACAAACAAACAAATCTTTCCTCTTTATAATATTAGTATAGATATCAGCAACAGCTTTACGCAAAGAAATATTAAAACAACTCCACAATAAGCCTCACTGAAAACTAATAAATGAAAATAGCGTTCCTCAGCGTTCAATCGACTAAAAACTGTTTACTACTTGCCTTTGAGCGGCTCAAATAAAATTGAAATGCACACGACAAAATCGCTTATAAATTCGAAAAATTTCTGCTACTCTCAAACCGCTCCTATGCCGATGAGTTAAGGTCGAGTTTATGGTGGTTAGTTAGATTATGCATAAGGAATTCTAGACCTTCTTCGGGACGTGATCGGAGCCTGCATTCGACTCAAGATTTGCACGTATAGCCTAAACGTTATGACATTACGTGAGCTGAAATTTGGAATGCAGGTGGGGACGAAATTGTAAAGTGATGTGGGATTTATACATCGGTTTTGCAGCAGTACATTGTAAGCGAATTTCATGCCAACTTTTCTTCAAATTGTCCAGAAATCTCCTATTTTTAACCGACTTCAAAAACCGAGGTTATTTTTGTTTTTGGTGGACTAATAAAAAAATTATCTCACACTAAACTATTCCTGAGGAATTGCTACTTTTCTACAAAAACTCACATAAGCCACGATTGTAATTTTCGACCTGAGTCCAACAGAGTCGGTTTTCTCTTTAGGGCTTATAATGCTGAAACGCTTAAATGAGCAAACCGGTTTTGTTTCAAAACTAAGGTCAATGCTATACTCATGTTTATTTTCTCAAGAAGATAGGATACGAGTACAATTAATAAAGATTGCCGATGCTTCGTGCAATATTCGTAGCCGTCGTAGCTGCTACGGCGTAGCAATTGGAGCGAATCGTAGCACTACGACAGACTATCAAGGTTTTTGTACACTGAAGAACAATATAAAAGTTACACCGATAAAAATTTGTAGGTACTTAATAGAGAAAGATCAAAATCGCCTTCTAGGTAATCTGACATCTGACTGTCTCATTAAGATGAAACAAGTGTTTTTGACAAGTTGAAGCAAAGTTTCATTATCATTTAAGTTTTGGTCAGGTAAATCGTTTGGGCTAAAATGACTGTTATCCAATTCCTTTGTCTGATCCATCATCCATCAATCAAAGTTACTTGACTGGCATTTGAAAAGCCAAATTATGATTCGATTGGACTTTCAAGCTTACAAACATTTACCCCCGGTTTCTATATTCAACGGACATTCGTAGGTAAGAGCTACGACTCGTTTTCACATACAAATTTTGACAGCTAACTTACCGTCGGTTTCTAGCTGTCAAACTTTTGTATGGGGAAACGAGTCGTAGCTATTACCTACGACTGTCCGTTGAATATAGAAACCGGGGGTTAGTCTTTTTAAACATAGATAGATAAATATATTTATTTCTCGAAAGTTAACAATCTTTAGTTAGTAGTGACATTTGCACAAAAAGAGAAATATTTATCAGTACCAATAAGTTTATGCTGCGGTGTCACGTGGAAAACAGTTTTGGAAAATTAATAATAGAAAAAGCTTTTTGTCCATTCAAAATCTTTCAATATTTTCATAACTTTCACGTATTTTATTAATTTCAAAAAAAAAAGTACTTACCCAAATCAAAAAACAGTTGTGTATAACATCCTACGAGGCAAAGATACACATACCTACACATTTATGTTATTCTAGTGTATTTCATACAAAACTATAAATGTAATCGGTAATGTGCAAAAAACAAATTTTATATTTCTTAAAAAAACTATTCTTCTCAACCAAAAAAAACGAATTTATTTTCGGAATATACGTTACTCGTTATGTACGAGTAACAAGCTGTGATTACGTACCTACCTCTTACACCAAGCCGCGAGCGATAGCTAGTAGGAAACATTGTACAAACCGCAAATGAAAAGCTAATATTTCGGCAGGTATGTCCTAATTTATCGGCCGTGACGTAATTGGCATAGCTCGGGAACTTGGCTTTAATTATTTTGATTTATGAATTGAACGTCCACTGGTTCCCTGTTCAGACGATAGATGGCGTTTGAAAGCATTTGAAAATCAGTTTACCAAAGATTCGAAAATCAATGAAATAGTAATAGGACTAATATGAAATTATTATTATTATTATTATTCATTTATTTCAGATCATAATTAATCCATACAACAAATTATTATTACAAAAACTTAAATTTACATAAAATATTCAATCAAAAGAAGAAATGACGGCGACGTTGGAGAAACGAACTTGACTCTTAGGCTGTGTCCCCAGTAGGCAAACTGTTAACGGCCGACTGAGTTTGCGGCGTATCGATTTAGTACGCCCTTCCATATATTTGAAATGGAGTGTCCACAGTTTGCTAGTTTTGCGCTCACTGGTACGCAGTTTGCAGCGTTACGCGCGCCGACTATCTCAGTACTCGGCCGCTAACAGTTTGCCTACTGGGGACACAGCCTTACTCTCCACATTGGACAACATTAGCTTACAATAGAGTTGAGTGGACGAAAGAAAGGGAGGCCTTTGCCCGGCAGTGGGACATCACGGGCTCATAAAAATATCATGAACACAAGTCTGAGCTAGATGATTTTACTCCTTTTTCTACGGCCGTGAAGAAGTAAAGAATGTGGTTTGGGGTCTAGCTTTTAGCTTTGCATACATTGGCATACATTGCGGGGATCGAACCCGCAACCTTCTGCGTCGCAGGCGGGCCGTTGCCCACTGTGCTACAGAGCTTGTCTTTGTTGTTGTTGTTTCTAGCCTATACTGTCCCACTGCTGGGCAAAGGCCTCTCCTCGAGTTTTCCAAGCTTTCCGGTATAAACCGTCCTGTATTGTGAAATATTCAGCATTATTTGTTTATTTTAATTTTTTGAGTATCGGATTACGATTCACGGTTAATTAATTATCAAAAGGTTAAAAGTTAATGTTATTATTCAGTTGTCAATAAACTGATCAGTTCATTACATTGGGAACAGTATCGTTCATAAACAGTACATTTGATTTAAATTAATAGGATTTTTATATTATTTTCAAACTAACAAACTTACGGCTTTAGCTGATCGCACATATGTCCGCGCCTGACGCGCCGCAGTAATTTTTCTATAGAAAAAATACTGATGACGTCAGAAAATGCGACTAGCTTCGACGCCTCAGCATTTCCTCTATTGAATTGACATTTTAGGGCGTTCGGCGCAGATGGGTCGTGACCAACATTAGGCTAGGCGTATGCTGAGACGCAGGCGACGCAGGTCCACGCAGGGCAGAGCAGAGCAGATTTTGTAAAGCATGGAACGTAATGACGTTCCATGCTTTACAAAATCTGCTCTGCTCTGCCCGTTGCGTTGCAGTGTGCGTAGTTCAATGGAATTACGTACGCTGCGGCGCAGGCACATGCGACGCAGACATGTGTCTGTCCTGCTCTGCGTCTCGTTGTAGTGCCGGCACAGAATTCTGCGCGACGCGTGCACGTCGAGACGTTTTATTAACAATATTTTATAAATTTATTGCATTGACAGAATTTGATGCGAATGTCAGTTGCGTCGCAGCATGCGGAGAGGGCACATGTCTGCCTCAACTGCCCTGCCCTGCACTGTGCTGTACTATGCTGTGGTGCGTCGCCTGCTTCTCAGCATACGCCTAGCCTTATTTGGATGAAACTTGGAAGAGGATTGTAGATCAAAATAACATAACATAATAAGCTATGTGATATTCTCGACCCATGCGAGTAAAATCGCGGAAGCTAGTTAAACCTTAAGGTGCATATTTTTCGTAGGATTTGCGAAGCTGCCTATTGAACGAGCCGAAGAGCGTCGCGCTAATCATCATCATTATCACGATATTGTATGGGTTGAAATCGTATCGTGTAAATACACCTAATCAGTAAGGTTGGTCGTGGCAGAATCGGCTGGAGTAGTTTTTTTCTCATTCTATATTTTCCCAGTGCTGGGCAAAGGTCTCCCCCATATCCATCCAACCATCTCTATCCCAGCCCATTTCCCACCACGGAGTAGAAACACAAAGCGTCTTACCATAGAACGTGACATAAAGTTATTCCACCGAATAAATCAAGAATAACCATACATTTTGACAGTTTACACTCCGGAATAACTTTATGTCACGTTCTATGGTAAGACGCCTAGTTTAAAAGACCAGCGAATCTACTGAATAAATTACTTCACTACATAGTATAAAACAAAATTCGCTTTCTCTGTCCCTATGTATCTTTTAATCTACGCAACGGATTTTGATGCGGTTTTTATTAATAGATAGAGTGATTCAAGAGGAAGGTTTATATGTATAATACATGCATAGGTAATAAAGTGAAGAAATTTAGTATCAGCATTGCACCCGTGCGAAGCCGGGGCGGGTCGCTAGTACTGAATAAATGATTTGTCTGTATGTAGTGTTCCTACTGTATATTTGGATACAGTGTGAATAATTTCGATAATTTAATTTCCCATGAAAAGTTTCATTATCTATATTGACGCTCTCGCCGATTGTAATTTCAATTAAGAGAATCAAATGATTGCAATATTAATGTTCCCTTTATATCTCTTTGTTTCCTGTTTATGGCAGCTCATAGGGATAAATATTTTTAATTCAACAAAAAAAACGGTCAAGTGCTTGTTGAACTCGCATGGAATGTTCCGCAGACAAATAAATACACTATATTTTATATATCGTCGGTTGCAGGTTCAATTGGGGTATCTGACAAATGACGTGAAATGAGTTGAGTATACAGTTTTTCTTAGAATTTTCTGCTCTGTCGAATGGCATATTTAAAAAAATTCTAGCTCGAAAAAAATGTCAGATACGCTACACATTTTGGGTGTGAATTTTTCAGATTCCCTTCAAAATTGTGTTGTAACTGATAATGTGATCCAATAACATCAGTCAAATTGGTGTATCTACAAGGTCAAAGGGGTTTAAGATAGAGCAAGTATTTTTTACAAACCTGTATTGCTCTTACACTAATTCATAATAATGAACGAAAAATTAAAACAACAGTTACACCAAAATAAAAATACAAATGTTTCATCTATTGACGTTACACTAATTGATTCGAATAAAGAATAGACTTGTTGTCAGTTACACCAATTTGAGTACACCAAGTTACATGGAATCAGCTCGGAAAAATCCTCGGCCCTACAACGTATACGTCATGGAACACAAAGATTTCATTGATTGGGATCCAGTGACGGAAGAATGTTTCCCCCCTAGCACGAAAAATTTACAAATGTCGAAGATCAGAATTGCCACAATTAAGAAAAAATATGTAAAACTTATCACAACCAAACATTCCATGAAAACGAATGCTACGACCCATAAGGTTATAGCTAAAGATGATTTAGAGAATAGCAAGAAAACTGGAAAAGGAAAGGGAAAGGTAAAGGAAAAGAAAAATTAGAGTCACTTAAAATGAGGGTTTCAGAATTGAAACCACTTTATAAAAACAGACAGGCTTATCTGAAGCGAAGTATAAGGGTTTAAAAAATTATGTGATGATGGTGTTATTCCTCAGAGATTCCACTCAGATTTTTTAAACCTTACTGTTGCCAATGACGTAGAAGACACCCATAACCAAACTGATGAGGAAGACACTGTCGAGGAGTAGCAATTTTTCAATAAAATTAATGATTATGTTCGTAAGGTAGAAAGATAGATAGATAGAAAATACTAATTGCACACCACATAATAAAAATAAACAAAAATGTATGTTGTAAGGCATTTGAAATAATGTCATAAACGTAGATTTTTTCATCTTGAATTTCTTTCATCTTTCTTTTGGTTATTTCTACAGGTGTCCCGTAATGAGTGGATAATCTTTTAACTACGGATAGGAAGCATCATAAGCAACCAGAAAAGCAGAAAACCTGTATGTAGCTCTCTATGGATGCGAAACTTGCGAGAAGTTGGAGGCTTTTGAAATGTGGTGCTGAAGAAGGATGGAGAGGATTACTTGCACGGAGAAGGTTACCAACGAGGAAGTGCTGAGAAGAATTGAGGAGAAAAGGGTTTTGATGAATACCATTCAAAATCAAAGAGGAAAAATGATTGGACATCTTATACAACATGACAGCTTTATTAAGAACATCATAGAAGGTAAAGTGGAAGGAAGATGAGGAAGAGGCAGGTCTAGAATCAATTTCATGAGTCAAATAAAAGAGAAGATCGCTGTCATGTGGTATAAAGAAGTAAAGGAATCCGCATTGGAAAGGGAGAGGTGGAGGAAGTTGCATCATTGCATCGACAAGAGCTGAGCTCTTAAGTTTGATGATGAAGATCATCATGATTCTTATAGTATGGCATTTAAGTTGCGAACCTTTATTAATTAATAAATAAACCTAATCGTTATTACTTTTAAAATAACAGTAAAATGTGCTTAATCGGCATAATTATTTACTTAATTTCTATAAATTTTTAAGGATTTTATTTTACCCTAAAATTAAATCTACCAATAAAGTAGACGTCGTCTCTTACATCAAATAGAAAAGCCTTTACTTATTTTTGAAAAAGTCTTAAACCATTTTGACTTTTAATATTTTACGAATTCTTGACTAAAAAGTAGTGTATCTGACATGAGTATGAAAAAAAATTGGTGTAACTGCAAATTATATCTGAAAATAAGGCTTCTAGGGACAAAAATCATATTTAGTTAGAAACTACATAGAATTCTAAGCTTTTCTGTCGAAACAGATTCAAAAAAGGTCACATAGGAAAAAAGTTATGTTCAATTTAGTGTGAAAAAAAACTTTAAATGGCTCTCCTGAAAAAACGTGTTTTGTCAGATACCCCAATTGAACCTGCAACCGACGATATCTTAGAGCTTTTGAAGTCAAAGTCAAAGTCAAAGTCAAAAAGCATTTATTCAGTAGGACCGCTGGGATCACTTTGAAACGTCTTAAAACTACGTGATTTTACTCCTGTTCCTTCGCGACCAATATATATACCATAATGAAGATATTATGAGCTCATGCCTTATCTCCAAAGGTACCTATTATGATAAAAGAAAATATTTTTGATACAACTCACTTAGAGATATACAGGGTGTAAAGACGTCTACCGAAGCCGAAAGGGGTAGGTACAGCATCCCAACACACAACCAAATCCAAAAGGATTTTCCGAAAAAAACATTATATCCGGAGAAAACAGCCTTTGAAGAGTGCTGTTTGTGTTTTAACTGTTTCTTTCTTTTACAAATGAAATTATTAGGTAGGTATGATCTTATTATTTTGTAATAGTAGTAAATAACCGAATATAAAATAAAATGACTAAGCTAAGTAAAAAAAAAAAATCGAGTTTTTTTTCGCTAAATATGTTTAGAATCATGGTCTGATTGCAACCCCTCAGTTTTCGTTAGTTGTCTTTTTACACCCTGTATAGAAATAGATAGAGGCGAATGGCAAAAGCGAAGAGAGGCCTATACCCAGCAATGGGATGAGATGGGTTGATGATGATGATGACTACTCACTTGGCGTTAGATCGGAAAGCCTGGAAAACTCGAGTGGAGGCCTTTGCCCAGCAGTGGGACAGTACAGGCTAAAACAACAACAACAACAACTAATAGGCCTATGCCATCTATGTTAGATGATTTGTACAGCGTTAGGAGGCAATTCATGCTTACACTTAAGGGCGCGTACTACCTCAAAACTGCTTCGACTCTGGATCATATCTATAAAAGTATTGAACCATTATTATTGAAAAAAATATATATTATAGTCGAGGATATAAACTGTTGCTCCATTGTAGTGAAAACACGATTACTAAATATTTTCTCGATAGAAAATAATCACAAACTTCCCTCTGAATTTTACTTAAAAACAAAAGTACTAAACTCAGCTTAGTACGTGGTCCCGTTGTTCCGAATTTTGATCTTTTTTGTTTTTGTACTTTTAATTAGCTAAAAAGTGTTTTAGCTCCGTAAATAACGCTGCGCATCTATAACTCTGTACTCCTCACACGCCCAACAAATCACACTCGCTGTCCCGTTTACAAAATGTTAGAGTATTATAGGCCCTTAACGGGACGTTGTAGTGCCTAGGACATAATTTGAGATGGAATAGGCTTGATAGGTGGAGTGATCTGTGAAAGGCTGCTGGCAGAAGAGAGCGTCGAGCTGAGGACAGGGCGCAATGGCGCTCATTAGGGGAGGCCTATGTGGACTGCTATAGGCTGATGATGATGATCATAAGGCTTTACTATGCATATGACAACAGTTAAAAAGTATAATGTTTAAGTAACTTTTTGTTTAAGTAACTTTTCTTTTGCTATGTAGTTAGTTCTTTTGTATTTTTATATTCCTGATATTGTGATAACTTTCCTCCCATAGTCATAGGCCTGCCTACAATTTAGTTCTTGTTTTTAAGTATTAGGATGTTGAACCGTGTAGTGAGAGCACTTGATGTCCTGTATTACAGGTTTTTCATAAACCTATCTCAGGCACAAACAGTTCAACAATTTCTTCAACAGTTCAACTTTTATATTACGCTAACAACATGTTATGAACCACTGTGTGAGACAAATAAACGTTATTACAATTATTACAATAATAAAAATTTGTATGAGATACGCTTAAAACTTTCGACTATTATTTTGATCAAAAACAGAACTGCGAAAAAAAGCACGAAACCAAAGTACCTATCAGCATTTCCCAACAATTTCTTTACCTTTATTAAAATCGATCTGTAAAGTAATTCCCGTGCATGTAGTAATTTCCGTATATCAGAGAACGTTTCCGAGTAATTGATTGGATTGCCAATTGCACCGGCCTCCGAATAATATGCCGCGCCCAATCTGTGGATTCGATATCCGATGAGCAGGTGAGAATACTTTTTTGTGCATGTCATTATAAAAATAAATAAATAATGCTGGACTTTTCACACAGCATCATCTAGCCCCAAAGTAAGCAGAGCTTGTGTTATAGGTACTAAGATGACTGTTATACTACTTATATACTCTTTTTTTTGTAAATACATACATATTATACATAGAAACACCCAGACCCGAGACAAATATTTGTAGATCATACAAACATTGAACCCGCCGCGGGGATCGAACCCGCAACCTTTTGCGTCGCAGGCGAGCCTTCGCCCACTGCGCTAGAAATGCTGTAGAATTCTGCATCATCTGACACAGCTCATGCCGAGGGTACATCCTAAAGCATTTTAAGGCTCTTGTTTTTGCTGCTAATTAAAAGTTGGTGGCCGTGTTGGCTGAATGGGGTTGTACCTCAACTTTCAATCCGAAGGTCGTGGAATCGAATCCCGGCCGTGCGTATCGTAAAAGTATGCGCTTTAACACGAGCTCTGAACGGTGAAAGAAAACATCGTGAGGAAACCAGTTAGTAATCTTATAGGCGCCGATGGGTTTGCAACCTGTCACGTATGAAATACTAACTTCTGTAAGATGTGAGTGTGTATCAATTAAGTATTTGGACATGCCTCTGACTACCCCATTAGACATCTTTAAAGGATCTTAGCGAATGTCTACTGCACCTTGGGGATACAGTCGTGACCCTGTTTACGTTTTTTGTAAAAGAAAAAAAACAGTGACACTCCTGGAGTGCCAACAGAAGTAAAAACTTAAACGAGGTGACGGTAACGTTTTAAACGCCGACAGACCCGAAGTTTGTCGATCTTTGTCGAATGATAAGTTACATGCCGAATGGTGTCGCGAATTCAATGTTTTTTTACATCTCAAAAATGCCCAACGCGTCTAAAGAAAGTTTTCACTTCAGAAACACTAAATAAATAAATAATGCTGGACTTTCCACACAGGATCATCTAATCCCAAAGTAAACAATTTATGTGTTGTATTATACTAACGCTCTGCTTGTAATGTTTTTTTCACTTTAACGATCAAGAACTTAGATATCTGATAGGGCAGCATAACGCTGCGTCGAGATCTTTTTGCTGCTGTACCACACAGCACTTTTAGGAAACTTTCCCCGTATTGTTTTTACTGTACCTATATTTATTTTTTACATGTACCTAAAACGTGTCTCTTCCATTTTATTGATTGCTGTATTGTTTTTTTCTGTGTATTGATGTGTATGTGTGCTTATGCAGTAAATAAACAAATGTCGATGTCTATGGTTTACTAAGCAAAAACGACAAGCGCTTCAATAAAACAACAAAACAGAGAACTATCAAAAATCTAAAAACTAACAATAACTTTTGCCCTCAAATCGGGTTCCAATAATTCGTTCCAATTTATAAAAGACCTCGTCATATTCGGGACCATTCCTTTGGAAGTTGATAAATAATTTCATTTCTTTTTCTGAATGCTTTTTAAGGGCGCACTCGCGGCGATATCGGCTTGGGATTGATGGGAATATTTCTGGCGATCAATCGAGCTACATCGGAAACCTTTTGTCTTTTTATCTTTGTTATTTTGTTAGGTACATTTACACAGAAACTATTTTTGCATGCGTGGGCAAAAACTAATACTGAATATGCGCCCGAAGACTGCGCGTCAGAAAACTATGGAGATAGCGTGAGTTTTAAATGTTCATTGAGATCACGAAAGTTGAGAATATTGAGATATCACTTTTGAACATTTTCTTTATTCAAGTTTGAACCCTAAGGCAAGAGTAAGGCAGGTCGCTAACAGCAAAGTCTAGGTGGCGTCGAGGCGAGGTCGGGGCGCGGGCGAAATTGACGTGTGCTAAGCGTCGAGGCGGTGGCGTTTATGTCTTGTTTCTTTCATTCAACATGTCTTATTCGAAAGATGAGTAGAGACAGGTGATTAAGAGTCACGCCCGCGCTGCGACACCGCCTCGAACGCACCTTGACTCTTGACTTTTGTTTTTTTTACTTACTTTTTTCAACGAGATTCACGCCCGCGCCGCGCCCTCGCCTCGACTTTTGTTTCTGTTAGCGACACGCCTAAGATCTCGTATTTGCGTGCTTCGCACCACTAACATAACTATTGACATTGTTTTCCCAGAAATTCAAGATGAGGTAGCGATAAAGTTTTTGGATAATCTTAGCAGTATTACCTCGACGTTTCGATCGTGATGCACCTTAGTCACATGGGGTCTAAACGTCGAGGTAAAATAAATACAATGTGAAAATTATCTACAAACCTTTACGCAATCGCGTTAATAAAAACAATTAATTTAAATAGTGTGAGTTCAAAATTTAATAGCTATTGACATTTCGAAAGCACATGCAACTTTGCACCTCTGAACTGCGCACAATGCAACCTATTCAACCCGAGCAAATTGCAGCTAAATTTTAATGGCCGAACAGCAAATTCACAACATAATTTAACCTTAGTTGTTACTATTGCATAGCATGCTTGGGATATGGGTTACACACACGTAATCACGTGACAGGAAGTATTTTTTAATATTAGCACTTGAGCTAGTTCAAAATTAAAATTAGCTAAACATGAATGAAGAAAATAAACTTTAAATCGGTAATTAATAAGTGGATTGAAAAACATTTTTTTCCAGAAACATTTATCACTTGAAATATGGTCAATTCTACGAAAAGAGTAGGTCAAAAATTCCATTTCCATCAATCAGATCAAACTTTTTTCAAAATTTGAGAAGATTTTTTTATCGCACAGTGTTCATAAGCATACCTGTTTTTATTTAAATATTAGTCATATAGGTATAGGTTATTTACTCTTAATTTGAAGACCCCTATATTGTACTTTTCGGGAAATACAGAGCTCGGCAATGAGGCAGTAAAAATTACAACTTAATCTATTTTCAATGCCCGTATAAATTCGTCTTTAAAAATTGTCATGCATAAACTAAAAAAAATATGATTATTCATAGGTAATGCATGACATAACTTTGTCAAGTTTATTAGTAAGGGCCCAATAGTTTAATATTTCATACCTTGAATATGCGTTATCATATTCCAACGAGCATAACGGGGATGTTCGCAGACGCACGCACTGATGACTTTTATGCGATCATGCGAAAAAAAACGGCGTCCCTGGTGCAGCGGTTGCGTGGCGGCTCCAATGGCTTTCTAGCCATTGTTGCTAAAGACCTGTGCTCGACCTACATGAGACACTGGCTGGCTGTACTCAAGCACTGGCTTGAGTACTTGCTTAACCTAAAAAATAACAATCACATTCACATTCACAATCACAAATAATTATTGAGACACTAAACGAGCCACTGGGCTCGTTTAGTGTCTCAATAATTATTTGTGATTGTGAATGTGAATGTGAATGTGATTGTTATTTTTTAGGTTAAGCAAGTACTAACATAGTTTATAAGAGCCTACTAACAAAATATGGACTAAGTCTGAAATAAACGAATTTATTATTATTATAACACCAGCACGTGGAACCAGGTACACTACCTGCCCCTAATACAATCAAATCGAATATCCAATAGACCGATTAGTGACGATACCAGCCGTCGGAATCGACAATCGATTCCGTTCACTCGATTATTGTACGCTTAGCAAGGTCCGGATGACAATGTAATTGACATTAGATGGTACTGTCAGCATTAGAATACTACAAGAACTAAGCTACGAGTAAAACATTTTAAAATTAATTCACAAACAAGTCTGTTGGACTATCTTACAGACGATTTTTTAAACGCTTGTCAAATCTTCATTCAACTGGCAGACCGACTTTAGTGCTACAAACTTATCTGAACTAGTGAGAGGCGCTGTTATCGCATTTGGTGTTGGCAGAAATTTTAGAGTAAAATTCGTTATAGTCGGTCCAACTTAATAGGCCACATTTGACGTTTGTCAGTTTGAGCTTTCTAGTGAGGTGACCTTCTTAAAAACTTCGATTATGTTCGAAGTCCGTACCGATTCATTCACATGAATTAAAATTGCCAGGTAAACCGTAAACTAAGAGTAGGTAAGATCAGTTAAAAAAAACCGGGTCTGAAAAAAATAGCACACCAAGAACGCAAAGTCAATTTGCACAACGATCAAGACTGCGTCACAACCCCATTACTTATTTATTTTAACATAGGTACCTAGTGTCAAAAGAGAACAAGGGTTTACTGACGCAACATTGTAACAACGTTCAGTTCTCTCGAAAACAGAAATTGTTGTGAAACATAATATGTTTGGATGGTGTAATAAGGAAATAAATCATAAAATTACCTTCTTTTGTCGTTAAGACAATAAATTATTTAACCGCAATTGAAAAAAGTTAAGCAATTGTGCAGTACTAACTTCGATATAATAGTAGTATTTTATGCCCGCCGGTACAAAGTTACGTTGTTAAATTTTGATGAAATGTCAAATGTGGCTTATTAAAATGGACCGACTATAGTTCCTCTTTTGGCCATCGGTACGGATAAGTTTGTGGCACTATAACTTAGATCAAACTTTCAAAATCAAGTCAAATGAAAAAAAAATATTTTACCAATGATAAGTTAATTTTGACAATGATTTGCGTTCGAGAAACCGGCTGTCATCATCATCATCATCGGCCTTTATCAGTCCACTGCTGGACATAGGCCTCCCCTAATGAGCCCTATTGCGCCCTGCCCTCAGCTCAACGCATCCAGCTTCTGCCAGCAACCTTTCGTAGATCGTCACTCCACCTGGCCGGCTGTATGATCATAATATTTTTCTGTGATGTTTGTTTTGAATTATAAAAAAAAAACATTTGTCATAAAAGATCAACATCTTTTTGATATTGACTGTACTGAAGTACTGTCCACTGAAGCGTAGAAAGGATATGCTTAAACGTTGTCAAAGCCAGGCTCTTTGCACTTACGCAATATTGCACAGTTTGAGCTTGAGCGAGTAATTTGAGCACAGTTTTAACTAACAAACGAGCCAGGCCAAATTCAATCGAATACATAGTTATTTGAGGCTCAATTTTGCATGGCATGAACTGGAACAAGTCCAGGGGAAGAGCGCTTGATCATGAATTTAGATTATGTGTGTACTATGTACAATACATTTTCTCTGATACTTTATCAATACTTCAAAGATTAAGTATTAAGATTCCTAAAGTTGTGATCCCCTTAGCATGACCACGCTATCTCCACGGTAGTAGAGTAAAATGACTACATGAGTTTATGCAAAACCATATTTTCTACGACCGCAATAAAACTCAAAATCGTTTAAGCGAAAATGTCATTTTCTCTTATCGACCGTAGAGATGGTCATGGTAAGGGAGCAGAGGTCCCGTTAAATTTATAATTTGGCAATTTTGAAAATGTGCACTGATAAATCGTAGGTACCTCTTTCCCATGGAAGTAGGCAGACGTTTTCACAGATTAGTGTTTTTTTTTGAGAAAAGTACCTAATAGAGATTTTACGTGACAAGTTCTTTCTTATTTGACGACCTTTGTGGCGCAGTGGGTGAACGCCCGCTTGAGACGCAGAAGGTTGCCGGTTCCATCCCCGCCGCGGGATAAATGTTTGTTTGATCTGCAAATCATCATCATCTCCCTGCCCTTTTCCCACATTATGTGGGGTCGGCACAACATGTGTTCTTCTTCTATTCTCCTCTATCAGCCGTTATCTCAACAGTCACCCCTTTCTGACTCATGTCATCCTTCACACAATCCATCCATCTTTTTTTTTGTTTGATCTGCAAATATTTTTTACAAAAAGAGAAATTATTTATTCATAAAACATAAAAATATTTACACAAACAATAAACATGAAAATACGTACGTAATTTAATTAAACTAAAGATAAAAAACAGTGTTCAAGTCACCGACCGCAGGTAACGTGCCCAAAAGGCTGGCGGCATTACCTCGTTGGATGGCTATACTTATCCTCTGTCCGAGGTAAGCACCAGCCCTTTGGTCATTGGTCTCGTCAATCAACCTCTTGGATAATTCTCTGAAAAGGAGCCACGCCTCTGGACCCCATGGACCTAAATTTTCCACTCCAAAAGGCAGAAATATATACCCATCACCGATAGATATGTATTTCCGCCTTTTGTAATTTTCTGCTGATGCCGCCGCCGCACCAGCTGTCCTGGAGGTTGCCGACAGGTGAGAGGCCGCTAGTGTATCGACGCAAGTAGCGTCCCACACTAGAGGCTTACCATGGTTCCAAGGAATCAAAGACATACCGTCGGGCCTTTTGCCATCATCTCGTGCGATACCGTTCGGCTCTAAAATGGCCGGCAAAAAGTATTTATGTAGTATATCAGTTATCTGGTTCCCTCTTCGCTTAGTTTGGGGCTAGATGATGCTGTGTGAAATGTCCAGCATTATTTATTTATTTACCGTACCTTGAGGCCAAACAACAGATAAGCATAACAATCATAATTTTATTGCATAATTTAGTTATTGATACAATTATGTTCAAACGTTACGACGTTATGCCCATTTCGGCAATTAGCAAGTAAACAACAACACTAAAACAGGGCCAATAAATTTGTCCTATCGGCACGAGAATCGTAGCAAATCAGGAAACTTTCGAGCCACAGATAATTCAACAGTTACTACGAGTAATCACCCTTAGAAATCTTAAACGGAAACCTTGGACCCTACTTGATTTGAACCGAAAAAATAAAAAATTGAATCTTAAAAATGTATTGTAAATTTTTACAAAATATGCTACTGCTGAGCAAATGGGCCCGTTTTGCAACATTATCTTTTATTTATCAAATCTACTCGTATGTACTTAGGTACCTACTTTGTTTGTTGCGACATAAAAAAGGGCACTTTTCTTTCTTCCTTCTCTTCAAATGCTTTTATTTATTGTAATCCCTGCTTCGGTTCATAAAACTACTTTTCCGTGTGTATTTTTCATTAAACTACTTTTTATGTGCAAATCATCATCATCAGCCTATAGCAGTCCACTGCTGGACTTAGGCCTTCCTTGAAGTATATTGAATGCCTTCGGCATTATGCTCGCCAATTGTGCAATATTTTGTAAAATAAAGTATTTAAGGAAATAATATTTAGTAGTACCTATTTGTTTTTTTTATTTGGGTGCAATTGAACGAATTTCCCTATTTTGAAAGTACAAAGTACATACACGTAGTTTTGAGGTTTCGCAAATCGTTTTACGTACGAGAACGACAGCGTTTTAAATGCAATTTAACTTTATCGAGTTTGATATTTATTTTAAAGTTTTAATTTGTTCTGTGCTCCGGGGTGGGTTGCCTTTAGGGACTGCAGTTAACATGACTTTTGAATGGATAAAAGTCAAATGTACGATCAAACAAATTAAACTAGCTTGATATATTATATGTGATTACTAGAGATGAGAAGCGCTCATGCTCGTGCTTGCGTCGTTCTTCGAAACGGTCTGTAAGTGGATGGGTGACCGCCAGTGGCATTTTCGTCTCGGCGCTTCCGTGCATCGGAGGGCACGGTAAATTGTCGGTCCCGGCTATAGCCATGACGGAGGCCTTAAGGCGGCCTAAAAACTCCATCACCAGAGTTGCCCACTGCCTCATACAAACTTACTAGCCCAAACAAATTGGTAACATCAAAGCTTTACTTCAAGCCAAGTAATCATAAAGTCCTAGAAATTAGTTTGTATATATCTCTCACTAAAAAAATGATTGGCCCCAGACCGTGTTTGTTGCCCTGATTCTTCACGGTATTGGTCGCGAAAGAACAGGAGTAAAATTAGTTTTAAGACTATTCTAATAAGTGATCCTTGCGGTCCTACTGAATAAATGAATTTTGATTTTGATTTAAACCTTCTTAATTTTGGATTTTATCACAAACAAGTACGGTTCAAAATATTATCGTTGAACCACGACTGATATGTTTTTTTTTACGGAAGAGGGGGCAAACGAGCAAGTGGCACACCTGATGGTAAGTGATTGCCACCGCCCACAGACAACTGCAGCATCAAGAGGCACTGCAGATGCGTTGCCCGCCTTTGAGGTAGGAATAGGCTTTCTTGAAGGCGCCTAAGCCCCCTCGCAGACTGCAGACTTTCTATCGGCCGATACTTGAGACAGAATATACCTACTTCGGCTCGTAATGAGTATGGAGAAGTATAGCCCGTCTCAACTATCGGCCTATAGAAAGTCTGCAGTCTGCAAGGGGGCTAAGGCGTATCAATCTGGAAATACCTCTAGCGATAGCTGATTCCATAAGTCTGATATGTGAGGCAGGAATAGATATATTTTTCTAGACACGTTTCGAAATAAAAAGAGTTGTATCATCTCTCTGTGAATCTTATCAAATAAACCACGTGTTGTAAAAGAAATATTCGCTGCAGTCGCGCTCTTCGTTATATCAACTCTATTCATGCATAACGATACCAATGCTCCACGGCTTTATAAGAAGTTACTTCTGACATTTTATTCACTAAACATAAATCTTAATTTTAAGACATTTTTTTGTTGTTGATGGATGTACGAGTAGATGGAAGCCTAAAAATATGGATAGATCGTATGAAGTATGACATGAAATGAGATGACGGCTGATAGAAGATAATGGAAGATGAACACATGTTGTGCTCACTCCACATAATGTGGGATAAGGGTAGAAAGATGATAATGATCATGAGATATTGAAGTTTAAAATCTTACAATCTAAAAAAAATATGGCAGACAAGATTGTGTAGTAGTAGGCGATGAAATAAGCTGTAGATGATGATGATTACATGTAATATATGTTATTGTTTTTAAGAATACAATTTCTTTTCAAATTGGTTTCACCAAAATATTAAGACAGTTATTGGACATAATAAATTTAGAAAAACAAAACACTAACTATTTGTATGCCGTTTGTCTCCGAAGATTACCAAATGAATCCATAGAGAATATCTAGCATAATCTGTGTTACCATTTTCTTTCTATCAAGTTTCATCATAATGCTGATTCTTCACGGTCGCGAAAGAACAGGAGTAAAATTAGTTTTAAGACTATTCTAAGTGATCCCTGCGGTCTTACTGAATAAATGATTTTTGACTTTGACTTTGCTCGTGTCTTCAAGTAATATGAACATCGCTGGCGAACATGCAATCAAAACTTATAAGCACAATAATTTCGTCAACATGACATCAAAAAGTTCAGAAAAGAGATTTTGCCTAAATAACCGGAGTTTTAACGCACCTGTCAGCATTAACGTTATACAACGTCTATAGTATCATGAACACGATACTGTTGAAATAGCATTATTTTATTGAACTAGCCGCACGCCTGACTTCGCTCGCTGTATTTTACGATGCGACTGTATTGTGCGAGAAATGTATCTTGATTTACTGTTCTTAATATAACGAGTTTTGCAGAAATGAATTGCGGGTTGAAGGAGGTACGCAAATATATTTTACTCTAAGTCTATGCGAAAAAACGATAGTACAAAGCGAGGGGAGCGGGGTTAGGGCGGCGGGGGCGCTTGAACTTGACCTATTTAATTCAGAGTTGTAATAATAATAATGCTAGACATTTCACACAGCATCATCTAGCCCCAAACTAAGCAAAGCTTAATAAATGTGTTAGATAGGACAAAGAAATCTTGAAAGTTTGTTTTTAGTAAATGTATTATGTCAAAAGTTGTTGTTTGTAATGATAGTTGACGACCTCTGTAGCGCAGTGGGCGAAGGCCCGCCTGCGACGCAAGAGGTTGCGGGTTCGATCCCCGCGGCGGGACCAATGTTTGTATGATCTACAAATATTTGTCTCGGGTCTGGGTGTTTCTATGTATAATATGTATGTATTTACAAACAAAAAGTATATAAGTAGTATATCAGTCATCTAGTACCCATAACACAAGCTCTGCTTACTTTGGGGCTAGATGATGCTGTGTGAAAAGTCCAGCATTATTTATTTATTTATTTTTATTTATTTTTATAGTAATATAATACAGTTTACAGAGGTTACCGTCTAGAGAGGTTATCGGTGTTTTACAAATAACCCATATACACTATTCCGTACTCTTCTTACATAAACTAAAGTATATCTTGCATCTCGCTTCGATTCTGGCCCTTACAGCCTTACTAAAAATTGCTTTCAACATCCTCGTAGTCACAATCATCTCGATGCAAACGCACGATACGATCTTTTGCCGTAACATATAAACTGAATCGAATTATTCAAATACGCTTCGTGCGATATACTGCAGATATCAACGAAGATAGAAATGCTATACTACTCTAACTGACTTCAAAAAAAGGAGGAGGTTTTATGTTCGCTGCATGTTTTTACTAGCTGTTGAGTGTGTACGCAAACTTTCACTTTAAATACACTGGAATAACGGAGGTATTGTAATAGTATGCAAAAGTTGTTTCTTTACAACGAATGGGTGTTTTCTTAAGTTTTTACAATCGAAACTCTCACTTTACTACCTAATATTGACACAAGAATTAATAAGGTTTACCTCGATGGCATGGCCAGGCAAGTGCTCGTTTCTAGAAATGCGAATATTATTTATGATTCTCGCAGTAGTGGTTATTATCTGCTATTTGATATTTGTTGTTACTAATAATAGTTACTAATAAATTGTAGGTAATTCTAGTTTCTGATACAACACAGTAAATTCTGCAGGATCAGAATACTTTATGAGATTGTTTGCTATCTCATTGGAAATTCTAGCGCTGTATTTCAACAATCGTTCACACTATCCAATGACACATCTACGCGTAGCCTATTTAACACTAGCCAACAAGCTTTCATTCACGTTACCATCGGATTAGCAATCTACACGATCTACCATCTACCATCATCTATTCTGTGGATGAATACTAACACCGCAATATGGTGTCATCCGATTTGTTGGCGGGACGTGCCCGAAAAATCGATTCGATATCGATAACTAGATATCGTCAGTCGATGTTTGTGGAGTGAATAGTAACGTGTGGCTTTTATAGGTTTAAAGGCTGTAATATTTTTTCAATGATTTTGTATGAAATGTAGTTTGAACAGTTATTTATTTGACAGCATATTGTGTACAGCTGGGCAAAGGATTCAGCTGGGTTGGGCAGCATATAGAAAACTAGGTACGTCGAGTCTTCTCGTCACATACCGCAATGTCTGAAAACGAAAGTTTTCAACCAATGCGTCCTATCTGTAGATCATACAAACATTTGTCCCGCGGCGGGAATCAAACTCATTTAAACATTATTATTATAAACATTTTGAAGAAAAACTAGGTAAACTTTTAGCATGACACAACAAACTTAAACAAGGCACATTGGCGTTCCGTTGAGTGTAGGCACTGTAGGCATTTTTCATTCGCTTGCTATGCCTGCAATGTTAATTATTAATTTCAATTATCTGTGATCTATTGTTATGCTCTTGTCACTGTATTAGTCTAAAGATGTAAATGTCTAAGTTTTGGGGTTCTAACTCACACGTCATCGGCTACCTTCATGCGTCCATCTTGGCGACCGGTTAGACACCGAGTGAGACACAGCCGACCCTGCCACGAGCCAGTCTCCACAAAGCGACCCGTTGGTTATGGAATTGTTTGAATACGTAGCCGGCGACGTCGCCATAGCGTTTCGGTGAGTTATGCCTCTAAACCACACAGTGCCCGCGCTGTACGCGCCGTAGTAATTTTTCTATACAAAAAATGCTGATGACGTCAGAAAATGCGTCTCGCTTCTGACGTCAGCAGCATTTTCTCTATTGAATTGACAGTCCGTCGCGGTCGGCTCGGCTGCACTGTGCGAGCACCCTAAATCATAACTTTATCCAACTATGAAGACAATGCTAATCAAAGTTGTCGACTTATACAAATAAAATATGAGCAGTCAGTCTAACTAGATCAAGTTGACCTTAATCAAAGTTTAAAGGGAACAGTGCTCTGGGAAATCAAGTTAGAACTTATCTGATGCAGGTATGGGTCACACTACACTTTCAGCAAAGAGGTGTCAATAAAAAAGGCCTGTTGAAGGTGACATACATAATAATAATAATAATGCTGGACTTTTCACACAGAATCATCTAGCCCCAAAGTAAGCAGAGCTTGTGTTATGGGTACTAAGATGACTGATTTACTACTTATATACTTTTTTTTGTTTGTAAATACATACATATTATACATAGAAACACCCAGACCCGAGACAAATATTTGTAGATCATACAAACATTGGTCCCGCCGCGGGGATCGACAACGCAACCTTTCGCGTCGCAGACGGGCCTTCGCCCACTGCGCTACGGAGGTTGTCAATACATAATATGGAAAGTTCTGCTAGCAAATTCTGTCGGCGAAAAGTCCGTAGACGAAAGAGTCTGTCGATGAAACGTAAATAATGAAACGTCCTTTTTTTAATTAAATAGATCAGCATTTGATCTTACTCTGCCTGATGTTAAGCAGTAGAGGTCATTGACGAATCTGTCATCTAAGAACGGTTGCAGAATCGTAAAATTGACGAAACAAGACATCGGCACTCGGTAGACGTATCAGATCTTCTTAAGACCATTCTTCTGATTTCAAAATGAAATGAATCGTCATTAATTGTAATTTTTCAGTAGATATAAGCTTGTTGAAGTTAGTGGTCATGGTAGGTAAACTGGCTAAAGTGGAAAAGCTACAGTCCCTTCAAACGCTATCGAGAAATCCAAGGACAAACATTTCGATTCGTGCGCTGCGTACCCATAACATTCTATACGTTATTATAACTTGCTGAGTATATGACACTTAGTGCTGAGGCATTTCATAAGTTGGAGTTCAATCCAAACTTGTCCCATCTAGGCGGTACCTGTTCTTAGAAAATCTTGTGGGTTCTCACTATTTGTTTGAAAGTTTAAAACTGCGCTCAACCATATCGAGCTAGAATATTATTAGATTATATCTAAGTTTTTTTTATGAAAATTGCTACAGAAAAATGAGAGGATTGTGACTTGACTTTAAATTCAAAAGGTAATTTTTTTAAACCACACTTAAGTTTTTAATTTTCGACGGGATTCGAACCCGCAATAATCAGACGATCCTTCTTAAGTGGCTGAAATGATGATGATGATAAAATATATAAAGAAAAATAGACATGTACTTAGCAGTGGGCAGAATCAGTTTGTGGGTGATAAAATGTATATCAAAAAACGTAATGAAACCGGTATAAGAGCCAACGTAGATTTCTCCTACAATCTTACTTATGCAAATGTGTGCATATCAACTATTAAAAGGGAGAGACACTTTTTATAAAAAAATATAAATGACTAGCTACTGCGCGCGGTACCAACATTTTGAATAGCCTATATGCTTTTCGCGTTTAGGCGTGCTTGCTTGAAACACAAACATACACTCATTATAATATACCTGAAAGTTTGCGAGTTTGTTTAGACGCTTGTATGTTTGTGTTTCAATCACGCCTAAACCAGTGAACCGATTTGGATGAAACTTGGTATAGGCGTAGATAGTGACCTGGAATAGCATATATCATATAGGTATTCAAAATGTTAAAATGTTGGTACCACGCGGGCGAAGCCGCGCGCAGAAGCTAGTAATCACATAAACATCAGTAAAAAAAAAGTGCACCCACAAACACACACAACCTCTCATCCCCAAACGCATACTATTATCTCCGTTCTGTAGTTGGGTAAAAAATATTAAAATAATAAAGCCGATATGCAAAACTATAAAAGCAAAATAAATACAACAAAAAAAAACTATAATTTCACAAAGATAAAGCTCAGAGCCACAAACAGCTTTCCATTCGTTCGAGAACAATCGATTTTGTTAAATGGACCGAGAAATACCAACTGACCACTGGGTTTCTTATAACGCGACCACTCGAAAGATATCGCTTGCTTTTTATCAATGTCTTCGGAAACTAAGATAAACTTAGTCATTTTGTTTTATTTTGCTTTAACATTAACATTAAGTCACATTAAGCACATTAGCCCACTGCGCAGTGGGCGAAAGTCCGCCTGCGACGCAGAAGGTTGCGGGTACGTTCCCCGCTGCGGGACAAATGTTCGTATGCTCTACAATTATTTGTCTCGGGTCTGGGTGTTTTCTATGTATAGTATGTATATATTAACAAACAAAAAGTATATAATAAGTATAACAGTCATGTAGCACATATATAACAATAACACAAGCTCTGCTTACTTTGGGGCTAGATGATGTGTGAAAAAAAGTCCAGCATTATAAGTCCAGTCTGTTGGAGACAAAGCAGCGCATCGCCCGCCACCGCGCCCATGAGACGCAGCGAGCGGGGTCCGGGGGACGAGACGCCCCGCCAGACCGCATCGAGCCGCGCACTGCACTACTACACAGATCACGGAACCTACTAGGCGCGCGTCTCAGTCCGATAATATAACCAACTTCCTAAATTACAGTCCACTGTTTTATTTAATCCACTGAGTATCCCCAACAAGTCTAACATTACAGCATTTAAATCTAAGAAATGTATGGTTATTCATAGGTTATGCATGACATAACTTTATGTTATGTTAAATAAGGAATTTGTAACTACTCAAAAACTAATAAAAACTCTAGCGGCAAAAGCAAAGTCGTACTGCTATACAGAATTAATTCCTTTCGGTAAGACAATGAGTTCCTTCATTGGTTACAGGAAGAGATATTTTCATCCCTAACAAATAGTTCGTTTTGAACAGTTTTACTTGAAGCTATGACCCTACTGACTCAGATCGAATCCAAAGTTTTAGGGGTTTTTTCCATTAATAATAGTAATTAATGACTAGCAGTTACTTCTTTTGGCGCGTTTGGCAGTTTCGAGATAAAAATAAATCTTGGACTTGCCTCGAAAAGGTCACATGCGAGTCACGTGACTGCTCATCGACAGCAAGTTCTATGTCAAGCTTAGAACCGTTCAAGTTTTAACTTCTGTCGGCACTACTGGACTGTTTTTTTCCAAACTCTTTCATCTCTTTTTTAAACTTTTACTCTCTCTCTCTCTCTCTCTCTCTCTCTCTCTCTCTAAAGACACTTAAGGGTGCTCGCACAGTCCAGCCATACGGCGCGGATGAGTGTGCGATCAGGTTATATTGCTATCAAAAAGTCAAGTTATAAGAACGTTCATTCCCCTTCATAATTAAGTATATTTCCTCACATTTCCCGATAAAGAGATTACACACTAAACTGACAGACTATCATAGAAGCTATTACCTTTAACTATCGTACAAAATACCTCTTAACGACTCGTCTGACCTTACCCTCATAACTTGTCACATAACACAATAACTGCGCTATAAAGGCTCAATGAGCCTACAACGAAGGAGCTGGTTATAGTGAGAGTGGGAATAAGGTTTGGTCGTAGTGTCGACGATAAAATAATAAATAATGCTGGATATTTCATACAGCATCATCTAGCCCCAAACTAAGCAAAGCTTGTACTATGAAAACAGATACATAGAAACACCCAGACCCGAGATATATATTTGGAGATCATACAAACATTTATCCCGCGGCAGGGATCGAACCCGCAACCTTCTGCGTCCGAAGAATGATCTTTATTTTGTAGACCTCAGACTTTCTATCTGCCGATAGTTGAGACGGAATATGCTTCGGCTCGTAATAAGTATGGAGTCCCCGTCTCAACTATCGGCCGATAGAAAGTCTGTAGTCTGCGAGAGGTCTAATCGGGGGTCATGCAACTTTTGTTAAGAATCTGAGTTATCCAAATTGCTTTTTCAATAACCAGGCCTTTTAATAACCGCTTGCACTACCCCCAAAATAACCGCGTGTAACGTGCAATAGTTTGTCCATTTTCGGCACGTGCGCTAACTGCTTTCCGATTGGGGGAATCACCGGCAAAAACGGGCCTAACGAGTGGGTTTCATATCTCATGAGTGGAAATAAGGGATAGGGTATCTTCATAATCATACTTTGGAAGGGAAAAGAAGTTAAGTTCTTGTCGTCTCACTGGGGCGTGGCGCAGTGGGTGACAGCCCGCTTGGGACGCAGAATATTGCGGGTTCAATCATCGGGATAAATGTTTGTAAGATCTGCAAATATTTTGCCTGCGGTTTTTGGACAGAAAATCGTCTTATTCAAGCGATTTTCGAATGCGATGACAGTCGAGAGGCGAGCCTCGAAGCATTTGTTTACACTTGGCATATTATTGCTAGAAGAAATCGCCGCTCGCATGCGAGAAACTCTCCTTGTGTAACAGCCGTTTTAACCAGAGTGTGGTGCATGGTTAAAAGGTATCGCGGTCACAAATGGGAGAAGCCTTTCGGCTCTATAGTTGGGACCGATAATTAAACGCGCCCTCTGAAGCACGGAAGTGCTTTTGTTAATGCGACTGGTCATCTATTTTCTAAACAGAATATCGCTAAAAAGGCTCGCAGACTGCAGACTTTCTATCGGCCGATAGTTGAGACGGAACATACTGCGGCTTACTGCTCCATACTCAATACGAGCCGAAGTATGTTCCGTCTCAACTATCGGCCGATAGAAAGTCTGCAGTCTGCGAGGAGGCTAAGGATGACTTAGAAGCTACGTCTTGAAAAGTTTCACTGATATCACTTTATGTATGTTCTCGCCTCGTCAAGCACTGGTGCTCGACGGTCGTGGGTTTGAATCTGATGAATGAGTTTTCTGTCCAAAAAAAATGCCACTATCAAACGGTTACAGAAAATATCTCGAGGAAACCGGCATGTCGTAGAACGAGCAAAATAGTCAAGTATACGAAAAGAGGTCTTCAAGGCGCCCTTAAAATCTTCTCATCACACTGGTTCTAGAGAACAAGCGACACAACAAGGTCTCGTCTTAAAATAAGCAAATAAAAGTGGCAATGGAAAAGTATTGCCTGAACCCGAACCCGTTGGGAAATCAGGGTTTCCAATAATCAGAATACATCTTTGTGTCTGATGATCTGTGCCATTTCTATGGATAGTGGACTGATAGTGAGATATATATATAGTGGATAGTGAGACTGGTTAAATTTCACAGAAATTATTTCCCTGAGTAGAATCTCTAGAGCCTCTATTCTAATATCATCATCATCATCATCAGCCTATGGTAGTCCACTGCTGGACATAGGCCTCCCCTAATGAGCGCCATTGCGCCCTGTCTTCGGCTCGACGCATCCAGCTTCTGCCAGCAGCCTTTCACAGATGGTCACTCCACCTGGCCGGAGGGCGTCCCACGCTACGTTTGCCGAGTCGCGGTCTCCACTCAAGAACTCGATACTCTATTCTAATATGACACATCCGAATCTTCGGACCCGACAAATTCTTCTTTCGTGTCAATGTTTCAAACCATTTTTGCCCATTATGAGGCCACCCCAACTGATTTCTCTCTGGCGTAGAGCAGGTCCTCTTGGGTGCAGGTTGTAGGGCACAGAGGACATGAGAGCAAGTATTCCATGTCCTGAACGGGACCCTTACAATCGCACTGGATAAGAGCAGGCAAATAACCGACATATTGTAGTTGACACTACGTAATATGACTTCATAATAGGAAGGGTATACCCACTTATCACAATTGTTCATAGAGATAAACAAAACAAACTTCCACCTTCCACTGTTGCGAAGAACAACAGAGGGATATTTTTCACTCCTAGTTTTCAGTCTGAAAGCACCGGCATGCTTCTTGCATATCGGCGCATGTGATACGCTTAGAGCGTTTTTTGTTTTTGTATTATTGACATTTTTTTATTAATTTTGTAAATTAAAGATAATCATTCACAATCGCTTATTTTATCAATATTGATACGAGTAAGAGGTAATGAGAGGTTCGTGCTGTAAATATTTAAAGTTTATGCACTTAATTTTGTGGTTAGGCAAGCCTTACACTTGTAAGTTTTACGTAAATTTTACTCACGTAAATTTTACTTACGTAACTAACTTTAAAATATACATACAGATACATTTGCAAACGTAAGTCGCCTATACACTTGTAAATTTTACTCAAGACAGGTACGTAAGTAAAACTTACAAGTGTAAGGCTGGCCTTAGAAGCGCTCGTGGTGTAAGCATGACTTGATAGATTGTCAAAGTGAAGCAACGTAATATGCAGTGACCGCAAGTGGTATTAATTATCAACTGAGTACTACCGTACTTCGGAAGGCATGTTGAATAGTCTGTCTAAGCTCAAAGTCACTAAGCCATGACATGCCATGGCTAGGCGGCCTAAAAACTCGTAAAAACTCGTCAACGTCATCATTATCATAGTTGGCCACATATATTATCATTTAGTCATATGAGAGCACACCAACGAAGCTCTTCCGTATAATAACTAGAATCAGTAGCCATAGTCGAAATCGGCTGGAAGACATCATCATCAGTTGGCCATTAACTCATACGAACTCACTTTTTTGGTTAGAGGAAACATAGTTCAAGAATCAAGATTAAAAAGTCAAGTCTCTCATGCCTTGAACCACAAACAGCCGGTAACAAATAACACGTCTGCGTGTCGTTGCGACGTTTCCAATTTAGACGCTTTGTGTATGTGTCGCGTCAAGGCGGCTACTTGGTGTAGTGAGCCAGCTGCTGGCGACGGAGTGAACTATCTGCATGAGAACCTTATTATGGATACCTAACTGTGCTATCGAACACCTTGTTATCGATTACCTACTTATTTCGAGTCTGCATTGAGTAAGAGGGAAGTGAGTGAGATGATAGATCGAAATGCTTTTCGTGAACTGCCTTTCGTGGTAGCTTCAAGTATGCTGCCACGAAATGTTGGAACAACTTACCACCGCCTGTGAAAAATTGCAAATCAATTTATTCTTTTAAAATTTCCCTAAAAAAATATCTGTTACTCTCCCAAACTAGTTCACAATTAGGCAGCCGTTTTGGGTTTTAATTTAGAAGTAGTTATATGTGTTTGATATTAATTTATTTTATAAACTTTATAAACTTGTTAACTTAAAACTTAATACCTCTATACATACTTAAAACTTAATACCTCTATACACTTTTTACTATTTAGCATTTCAATAGAATGTTTATTTTAATTTTCGCTGTGTAGGTATCACAGTCGCTGCTGCCTACGCACACTGGCGTCACGGAAGACCAGCGTTACAGTAGCTTCGGCTGCCGTAACATTTTGCTGAGTGACGACCTATTTTGCGGTCACTTATAGTTATTTAAGTTAAGAGTTTAGGTACTAATCAGATTATGTCTAGCTTATTTTAGTTCAGTAGTGTTACAATGTACCTGCATTATAATATTCTTCTGTCTGTGGCACAAAATAAAAGTTTCTTTCTTTCTTTCGAATGGAAGAGGAATGTTGTGGCAACTCCACATAGAGGCAAACGGCAGGAAGATGATGATGATGAGTTTTGAGTCTCCATTGTTATCTCATCATCATCGTTTATCGACCTCTGCAGCGCAGTGGGCGAAGGCCCGCCTGCGACGCAAAAGGTGGCGGGTTCGATCCCCGCGGCTTGACCAATGTTTGTATGATCTACAAATATTTGTCTCGAGTCTGGGTGTTTCTATGTATAATATGTATTTACAAACAAAAAGTGTATAAGTAGTATATCAGTCATCTTAGTACCCTTAACACAAGCTCTGCTTACTTGGGCCTAGATGATGCTGTGTGAAGTCCAGCATTATTTATTTATTTATCATCATTTAGGTGGGTTTGAAACTAAGGGCCCGATTCCCGCCCTTTGGAAAAATGTTTGTTTGATCTGCAAATGTATTTCTCATCTCAATTATAATACCTACAATTTTTCGACATTTAAATGCTAAGATTAGTATTTACATTTTTTTACTGCGTATGCATATAAATAAGCGTTGATGTTTCCACCGAAACAAAATAAAATACACTAAAAATAAAGAATCAAATTCAGCAAATACAACACTTCCCAAAGTCTCCACTATACACGGCTCACTAGACACAGGAGTTCAAGGTACAGTCCGGAGAGAAAGCTCTTATTTATTGAACTGAACGCTTTTATGTTTCCGCGCAACTTGTGGGGTTCTGTGTATATCCGCTTACGGCGATTGGACAAAGCGATTGATTTATTATTATGACGGCTTTTGAAATGTGAAAGAATCAGCACTGTTAGCTTATTTCTTTTTTTATACTGTATTTGCAAATGAAATTATTTGCATTCACAAATATTTCTGTGGCTTGATTTTTTTAATATCGTAGTAGTTTTAGTTACCTCTCACTAAGATGGCATAGACAACATGCATCGACTTTCTATTTAGTATATTCTGAAACACATACACAAATACAAAAATACAACGTCATTTTCGGAATGCCAGCACCAGCATAATAAGTAGTACAAACAAAAAATACAAAAACTGAGTCCTGTATCTGTGTCAAAAATCATCAAAAAGGGCATAGCCTCAGCATAATACCACTCATTTTAAATTTTATAACGGGACTTAATCGCGTAGGTATAACATTTGTTTATTTACCTCGACGTTTCAGTAGCGTTACAGCTACCGTGGTCACGAGAAGACTCCCAGCTGTAACGCTACTGAAACGTCGAGGAAAATAAACAAATGTTATACCTACGCGATTAAGTCCCGTTATAAAATTTAAAATGTCTTCGAGTCGCGAAAGTTTAAAATGTGTAATACCACTCAGATAGAGATGTACTGGTTTTCCGTCAAAGCCATCAGCTAATTGACCTGTGAATATTTAAGTAGCCGTGTGATACGTATTTCAATATTTGTTTATTGAGAGTAAAGTGAAGTTGAAGCGCTCGTGGTCGTGCTTGCTTAGTCGTTCTTGATAGATCGTCGAAGTTAAGCATCGTTCGAAACGGTCTGTAAGTGGATGGGTGACCGCCAGTGGCATTTTCATCTGAGCGCTTCCGTGCTTCGGAGGGCACGTTAAATTGTCGGTCCCGGCTATTGAAGTCGTTAAGCCATGACGGAGGGCTTAAGGCGGCCTAAAAACTCCGTCACCAGAGTTGGCCACTGACTCATACGAGCTTACTTACTTTAGAGTAAAGTCACACACGACTTCGCGTTGATGAACTCATAAAACTGGCAAGCAACGAGGTCTGTTGATAAAAAACTTTTTTATCTGCATTCAATGGCAAAACAACGATGCCCGCAACTGTACAAGCAGAAAGCTATAAAATACACTCATTCGTATTCGCACGCCCGTCAACGACACACATTCAATTCGAACGTGCTAGTCTATAGTCCATTTGTGCGCAACTGTACGATTCCGATATTGTACGCAAATTGAAATGTCAAACGATTATTGGTTTATTGAAAAGTGGGCTGGCGCTTCATCATCATTGTTACTCAACGCGACTGTACTTTCATCGAATCGTTTTAGACTTTTGGCGATAGGGATGGAGCAAAGCATACCCGATATACAGCTTACGAAAATAAAACTCCTAATTCGGTCTAAAATTCAAAACTGACGTGACTATTTTACTTAAGAACAATTTATTCAAGAAAACTTAGTATTAGCTCGCAGTTTTTGGCAGCATAAAGGACTCTGGCATAGCTGAATGACTGTATAGCGTAAACCGATATAATAAAACAAGCTCTCCGAAGCACAAAATCAACCAGTTGTTGTGGGCACAGCAACCCAAAAAATGGCTAAGGATGAGAGTCGGAGAGTGCACTCGCTCATAAATCAATAAAGTGCATACTTTAGTCTCGGACCGGTTCTGAGTTTCGGTCGATTTGCCGCCGAATCTCAAATAACCGTTTCGACAGACAAACCCATTTTTTGGCCAATTTTGAATCTTCGATCTTCGATAACGGTGGATCCGCGGCTGCGCTAGCGGTCACCTATCCATTTTGAAATAGCGCAAAACGTTGCTATCGACTATAACAAATCACTATCATTATGTAATACGAGTACCCAGGCGCTTTTTTCAGTGTTGCATGAAACAACTTTATGCGTCCCCTTTGGACATCCGTGCGCTCGATCTTTCATGATCGTGTGCGAAAAAGTAAAACAAACGAATAAAATGTATTAAATCAGAGTACTGCACGAAACTGTAGAATTAAATTTCGTGCTAACCCATCCCGCGGGTGTTAGTGCGGCGAGATAAAACACCATGGGTCCACGAACTTCGCATTTTTTCGCGCGCTCTGGTAAACTTCTGTACCACACGTTATTTTAAGTTTGTTATGAAAATAAACAAATATAAAATGTTCATCTGAAACGTATCATAGTAAAATGAGTTCCGTTGTGTAAAATTTATTAATTTTATTCATTTTGTAATTATTTCATCCGCAGAATTAATTAAAGCTGTCTGTTTCGATCTCTTATCCAGATTAAAAGATACAAAAAAAATATAGTAACGATTACTTCGTCGTATCATAAATGTAAACCACAAGTATATTCCTATGTATTTCCTTAAAGTGCATTTTATATACCACTAGCTGCCCGTCGGTGTGTTACCCGCGGTCCCTCGGGAAAACTTCACTTTCCCGGGATAAAATGTAGCCTATGTTAATCAAGGACAATGCAGGATTCTAATGGTGAAAGAATTTTTTAAATCGGTCCACTGGTCCACGGTAGCCCAAAATAGAGATGAATGGAGAGAGGGAAGGGAGGCCTTTGCCCTGCAGTGGGACACTACAGGCTCCTAATAAAACAAACATAATACAATAATTAATAAGTGTTGATTAGTGAAGTGATATATTATTTTAATGATTTTTAGTTCAGTTTGTGCAATGAAATAGCCAAACCTCACTAAGCCACTGCCAATTAAATAGATTGTTGGTTAACCTCAATTCGAATACTAAAGCCTAATTTTATTTTAATATGAACGTTTTGTACTGAAAAATCATTTCAAAATCTGTCAGATCCTATATGTTGCAGAAATCAAGTGTATTTACCGCATTTTGGTACATTACGGTTTGGGTAGGTATCACTAAAACAACAATAAATCGAGACTTCATCTCACCAGACCAAAGGACATCCCGCCTTGTCTTTCGTCTTGATCACAACTCATATTTAAAACAATAGAATCTTGTAAGAATTTGTCAAAAAAAGAATCCAATATAGGTACCATAGAAACTGTATTTGCATTAATGTCGATATACAGCCACATACCATTGCTATGAATAGTCCCAAAGTAAGCAAAGGGCTTTCACATTGACTCTCCATCTAGAGAATGCTTGATCTCACTCCTCACCATAGAGAGCCTTAATTTTACTTTCAATACTTTTTAAAAATCAGACCGCATAGGACCGAAAAGTCTGGCAAAGGCAAAAGGCGGCCTATACCCAACAGTGGGTGATACCCGGCTGAGATAAAGATGATGACTTTGTAAAAACTAATGTTATCCAGCCGCCACCTCACTAAGCTACATCAGTAAGCTTATGAATTCAATCAAAGTCTGCCAATACCGTACCGAATTAGGGACGTCCCAATTTAATTAAGCTAGACAATAGCCTAATTCAGGGTACAGTAACGAACAGTTTGCTATAACCGCAGTGTTTAGAAATTAACTAATCAGAATAAATGGGTGCGGTCAGAAGGGTTCAATTTGCATCTGGATATGTACGTATTCGGATATTTTCAGGTGTTCCGCATGTTGGGTTAACCGATGCAGGAATAAATTGAAGTTGTGTGGAATTGTGTTATCAATACGGCAAATGTATGCGATTTGACATGGGCTTTACGCTAGGCCTAACCGCGGACACATCAGTAACATACTAACAGACGTAACCGTGTTATTTCTACATGCGTTTCTATGTGTAGTGAAGCGTGTCTGATTCATAAATTCAATAACATGTAGAACTAGGTAGAACTAGAAGAGCAGAGTCAAAGTAAAAAAAAAATTATGCAGTGGGACCGCTGGGATCACGTCTTAAAACTAGGTGATTCTACTTGTCCTTTTGCGACTAGGTGCCGTATTCACGTTCCTTTTTTCGTTCGTTTGATGAATATTCGAATGCTTCTCACCACGATTTCCGACTTCAAGGGCCAATTTTTCAAACGTTAAAACACGGTCCTAATCTAGGACCAAATATTCCAAACTGAAAAATTGGCCCTTGAAGTCAGAAATCGTGGTGAGAAACATCATAATATTCATCAAACGAAAGAAAAAAGGAACGCAAATACGGCTCCAAGGAGTTTTGATTGGTGTGGGAAGAGGATAAATAGATAGATAACAACTTTATTGGCACAGATACACAGACACACTTAATAAAACAAAAACATAGATAGGTACTTAAACTAACAAGCATAAAAAAGAGGAGTATCTATTCTATGCTAGTGTCGTGAATAAAACGCCATTTCCACAAAACCATATTGACATAGGTAGGTACCATTCTTGTCCCTTGCCGCAGAATATTAGCTCTTGTTCGGTTGAATTCAAGAAAGCAAGAGGCAAGACTTTATTCCAGAATGGTATCATGTAAATGGCTTTTTATGGAGATATATTTACAGCAGTTCCAAAAACTGAAAAAGAAGTGTCAAATTCAAAGATGCTGGAACGATTCCACATTTGTTTCGAAATAAAGATTTTTTTTAAGCTCTCCGACTAGCTAGCATGGTTTGTATCATTGAAACGCGCCAAACTGTTAATTAGAAATGCTGAGACGTCAGAGCTAGCCGCATTTTCTGACGTCATCAGTATTTTTTCTATAGAAAAATTATTGCGGCGCGTTCCTATGGCGCGGACGCATTGTGCTTATCGGTTTTAAACTCTGCGTGCATGTTTCAATATTCAAAATAAATACACGTTTAAAGTAACCGTTTGTATAAAACCTGCTTTGAGCGTATTCCAAACGCTGGGTAAGCTAAAATGCATTTACAATTTAATAGCTCGTTTGGTACATGAAAGGAAACTTTTTTACAATCCTGTTTAGGAAATGTGTATTGAATTTAATTCGTAATTTTCAACGGAAATTGGTAGTATGTAGTATGTACGGTACGTATAGTATTTGTCGTTTGGATATAAGAAGTAAGTTCGAATGAGTCAGTGGCAATCTCTGGTGACGCTGTTTTTAGGCCGCCTTAAGGCATCCGTCATGGCTTAACGACTTAAACTTTGCTCAGAGTGTTTACACATAATCATTTCGCCTCGCCCATACAGGCTAACCGATCATAGTCAATTCAGACCAGCTTGACAAGATAGCCGAGACTGACAATTTAACGTGCCCTCCGAAGCACGGAAGCGCTCAGATGAAAATGCCACTGGCGTTCACCTTACCAGCTTGCAGACCGTTTCGAACGTTGATTCGACGATCTATCAAGAATGACTACACGACCACGACTAAAAAGTGCTGTATTGACTTGGATAGTAACTTCACTTGGATCCAAATGCCTGTTTGAATCTAAACCATGCATCATTTGATTTGAATAGTCATCGTAAAATCGAAAATAAATTAAAGTTTCAGTATTCCACGCTCGCTGCTCCAATTTTGTAGCATTTTTGATGGACATATTTACAATTTGGCGCACAATTTTCATTATGAATAGGCATCCGATCCATTTCACAATATAATTCCAAGAGCGCACAAAAAAAGTAAATTTGATTTTTACCAAAATTAATGCCTCTCCCTTAGCAATAAGGGTGAAATTGGCGTGTAATCAGTACAGAATCGTCACCATCTGGAAAACGGTTGGAAACGTTCAGAAATTGTATGTTCACGGTTCGTTAGTTAAGAATATTGGTTCATTGTTGGTCGAGCGAGATTCATTACTGTTCCAAATCACTCTACTATTTCGAAAATACGTTCCGTTACGCCGAGTCGGCAACTTTTGATTGGGATTCGAAGCTTCGGTTTTAGTTCGACTGATTCTTATTTCGCATAGACGAAACCGCTCTGGTTATTCCAAATAGTTATTTTGCAACAACTGTTGCGGAATTTTCCTTTGAAAATTATTTCTATTGTTTGGTAAATAGGTAATATAAGATCACTCCGTTCTTAAAAGAGATGGGACTGGGGGATGGATTAATTGAAGCAGTTATCAGTTATTCAATCCATTCAATATCTACAAATCAACTCCAAGCATCTCCATTACTGTATTGTATTCAAACTAAACTTCTTAAAATTTTGACTGAAAAAAAACTGACGCATGCACCCCTATTTTTTTATACCAAAAAAAAGAGAAAAAAAATTATAACCCAAAAAGGAGACGAGACGAGTCAGACGTGGATTTTTGATAGCTTCTGCGAATATACTCCGGCTCGTAATTAGTATGGAGAAGTGTAGCCCGTCTCAACTATCGGCCGATAGAAAGTCTGTAGTCTGCGAGGGGTCTTATTGACTGGGCAGAGATACGAGAGCATAGTTAAAATGAGAGTGCGTACGCGAGTGTTGTCTGGTGACAATTTTCATAAATTGTTAGGTTTTTGTTGAGAACAACCCTTGATAAATTTGTGATAGTTGAATATAAAAAAAAATCTGATCATGTCATTATCATTTTCTGCATCAGCTGCCCTTAAATTTTTTTTGGTAGTTACGAAATAGCGGTGTTTGCATCTCAACTGACTTTTAAGTAAAAAACGTGCACCATGTTTTAGCCCCCTCGTAGACTGCAGACTTTCTATCGGCCGATAGTTGAGACAGAATATACTTCGGCTCGTAATGAGTATGGAGAAGTATAGCCTGTTTAAACTATCGGCTGATAGAAAGTCTGCCGTCTGCGAGGGGGCTTAAAGATACAGTCACTTTCTTTTTCTTACATCCCTTTTAAAGAATTCTGCTGATTTACAGCATGACTTTACGAAGCAAGTCACTACTGTTCCAGTCTTCATAGCAAGGCCCCGCCCCTCTATTTATTTAGCATTCTTCACGAGCCATAAAGAGCTAATGGGGTGTCATAACTAGTGAACGGTGTTAATGAATCACTAAGGTCGGTCGTTATGGCCCACTAAATAATGCCCAGTGAAATAACTCAGGCCTGTTGGCGATGGGGGTTAATTGCGGCTCCTGTTCTTGTTTGCGAGTTTTTTGACTTAACATGGCATCTTTATTCGGCCAATAATAATACGGCATGTATTTACCTAGACATATTTTCTAAAATCACGAGTATTTTTTTCAAGACCGTGATGTATTGACTGGAAAGTGTTTAATTGACCGGTCAAATTAGCTCAAAAAACAGATGTAAGCTGCAATAATTCGCATAAAGCTAAAAATTGGTACGTTGGGAACACCATTATGAATGAAATGTCAAAAGTCCCCAATTATCCCACCTCTGCTAAAAAGTTATTCAAGGTCACAACAATAGGTTTTCTGCATTTTTTAGCTAAACTATAAGTTTTATCAAAAAAATGTAGGTATATGACGAAATTGTAGATCATGCAATTGACGACCTCTTTGGCGCAGAGGGTGAAAGCTCGCTTGGGACGCAGAAGGTTGCGGGTTCGATCCTCGCAGTGGGATAAATGTTTGTATGATCTGCAAATATTTATCTCGGGTCTGGGTGTTTCTATGTATAATATGTATGTATTTACAAACAAAAATGTATAGAAGTAGTCTAACAGTTATCTGGTACCCATAGTACAAGCTTTGCTTAGTTTGGGGCTAGATGATGCTGTGTGAAATGTCCAGCATTATTTATTTATTTATTAATTATCTATAAATATGGTTTGAACACTTTTTTCTTAAGAATCATCATTTCTGAAATATAGCGATTTAAATTGTTAATGGTTCTATGTCCATAAGGTAGGAGAAAAATAAATTATTAATTGACATGTGCATATTTTAAAAAAAACAATATTCAGTGCTGCCTCCAACAACCACCAGTGCTAAAATAAACCCACCATGAAGTATCAGTATTCATAATCATGTGCTTTGATCATAAATGTTTATTTTTATAACCAACCGTAAAACTTAATAATCGCGTTGCATGTCGAATTATGTAAATTATTTTCAATAAATAGTAATTTACCTCACTTATTTACTTTAAAATTGGCGAATTATTAATTAGCATATTATTCTGTCCTGGAAGGCAATTAATAGTCCTGCAAAGTATTTATAGTAATTATTGTAATGTTATTATTTGCACTATCACACGATGACGAAATAACACACGCGATTATACTGAACACAATATGATATTTAAAAAAAACCATACACAATCAAATGACTGAATAGATTTTACTTGAAAAAAAAAACTCGAAACAAAAGAAAACATAAATTAATTATTCTAATTACTAAAATTGTAAAAATGAATCGTGAAAGGCTTTTAAAGCGTTACCTATAAAATATTAATAGAAAATTTCAAAGGACCCAAATATATTTTCCAGTATTTATTGTAGTCGCTAAAACAAAATACCTAATTAGAATCCAGAAATCTTTAAGCACATCATTGAGCCTACTGCCCTCAATTTACTCCCAGCTTAATAACAGTCCGCGAATGCCATTTTCCGTGTAATTTTCCCATTTCGTCCGACAGTAATAATAAAATTCATTTATTTCTTTTGTTTCAGAGTCGGCTCAAACGCAATTGAAAACCCGATATTTTGAATAAAAGTCATGATTCGTTTTACTTGTTATTCACGGACGGTAAGTGTCGATATTAGGCTAAAGTAATTGTATTGAAAAGGGAGGTTTTAAAAAAGGGGTGATATAGGAATGTAAACAGTGAAAAACTGACCAGTGTGTGCGGAAGGGAGTTGCAAATATTTGAAAAGGGGGTATTGCAAAAGTTCCGAAAAGGGGTGGGTGTGAAAGTTGGGTATGTGAAAGTGATGTGAAGTGATGGTGGAGTGACAGTGCCATCATGCTGGCGGCGACTTGTCGGCTGCTGGCCACGGCCGCAGTGCTGGGCGCTACTCTTCTCGCCAGAGCTGCTAAAAATGGTAAGTTTTATAAACTAATGGTTTTAAACTGGAGTATGAAAGATGTCTTATTAAATTCTATAACCAATACAGCCTATACAAAAAAAAATATCATTCTTAACCTTTTGTGTGACGTGGGGCCTCACAGGCCCGATAACATTAACAAATCATTATTTCAACGCCTAAGATGCTCCTACACCACGAATCGGGGTTTTAGTGTCGGCGGAAGCAAATTCGAAATGTTTTGAGGATTTAAAGTTTCACCGAGGCTTTTCTGGCCCCACGTCACCACTTACATTAAATTTTTTGTCTCTATTGTATACTATTATATTATAATCATCCTTATTTAATTCCTTATTCTATTCTATTCATAACTTATAAATTGGTGATAGCCGTGGTGGTTTTCATTCAATGTTACTAACATCAAGGTTTTATAGAGGATACAAAATGTATACTGGTCTAAGAACACCAGAGAACTTTCTGTTTGGTAAAACTGATCTAAACAAATCCCCTAATTTTTATTTAGCCAGGACTTAACAAGAGAGGAAAATAGTCTAAATACGGATACATAACCTAATCTCAATCTTAATAGTTGCAGTTTGATAATGAGTCTGTAATCCTAGACCGGTCTTTGTCTGCTATATTAGTATACAAGTTGCTGCTACAAGTTGCATTGATGTTTGTACCAGCTTATGTGTTGTATGAAAAGCCGGATAATTTAAAACAAAATAATAAGATGTTCTCGACAAATTGGTAGGATATTCGCGAAATTTTATGTAAAAATATAACTACTTTTACTTCTTACAATTTACTCCAACTAGATTTTAAAAGCTTATTTTGAATTATTGATATTGAAGCCATAGATTTTGCAGTGTTTGAAAGTAGTAATACCAGATAACAACACAAAATATAGCTGATCGCACATACGCCGTACGCGCCGCAGTCATTTTTCTATAGAAAAAATACTGATGATATCAGAAAATGCGGTTAGCTTCTGACGTCTCAGCTCCTCTATTGAATTGACAGTTTGGCGCGGACAGATCGTGCGACCACCTTTAAAGCCTCATAACTTCACGACTTTATAGCTGGGAATAATCATTGTCATTATCATATCCCCTCTCTGAAGCACGGAAGCACTCAGTTAATATCGGCACCCATCCACTATGTGACCGCGGAGAACATATCTTAACAGACAGGAACATCTTAAAAAAGCTAAACCATGAGCATTTTCATATAAAAATACCGTAATTTCATGTTGGAAATTGAATGTTTATACAAAGGTCGGATGTCACAACACTACCTCGAATTTCCGAATGCAAATGTAACTATAGCGCTTCCATCGCTAGATAAAAAGGGGATGAGAGGCAACGCTCCCTAGGGCGCTGGACGCTGAAATCAGCGGTAATAGTTGTATGCAAAGCAGCGATTCAAGCGCTCATCGGTGACACGACACCCAAGGGAACAGAGATTTTTTCTCCCGCTTTTTTAAATTAAATTTTTCGAAGGAAGAATACGGAAATGCTCTGTTCCTTTATGCTAACAAGAAGTTATTTTATGTGTCTCGTTTTTATCAAGTGCCTACATACAGATTGCTGTTTTCTAAAAAAATCTTTATATATTCATTTTTGTTAGCATTGGTCTTTTCAACTATGTTGTTTAATGTATCTGACAGTCACATAACATAACCCCACGCTAGTTCTCTGTATCAAAATTAGAAACTATGAGTACCATGGCGCCTCTCTGACCCAAGACAAATACTTATTTGAAGATCGCGAGAACGCTAATATTGAACCTCAGCCAACCATTACGGCCGTCACTCGTCAGTGAACATCAACAACATCAAAAATCTGTGGGTTCAACCAGTTCAACCAGTCGGACTTAAAGCGCACTAACTTGCTGTTATTTATTTTCCTACCCAGTAATGTATTTCATTCTAAATGTAGCACTTGGAATCCCAGCCAGACCCAGTATTACAATACTGGATGGTAAAAAGCCCTGACTATTTAATGATATAACTTTTTCAACTCCTTTAGACTGTTACTTCGAATGAGTCCAAATCGGTTTAATTGTTTCAGCGTGAATGAGCAGACAATCACTTATCAAAGAGTTCCCAATTGAAACCATTCCAGAAAAATCACTAGACCACCACAAAATCCTCAAAAGTAATTAAAAACACAAAAGTTTCAAAACGACAGGAATTCGTGCAGTTTACACTATTTCTGTTTCTACATCCAAATCCAACTACGCCGAAACTGCACCGCAATGTACACTCACTTGCAAATAAAAGTACCCTGGACTCTGTCACTAAATTCCACTTTCAATGTAAAATAGACCGGGTGGAATGCAAGCGATTCAATTTTCGAAAATGGCGTAGTGCCGTCCATATTGTCTAATTTTTTCAAATGAAATTGAGGCCGTGTGGGCCACAGATTCAAAACAGTATTTTTTTGCGAAGGCCACGTCTGCACACATTTAGAGGGCAACTTTTTATCTACGCACGGAATGGTAATGTCTATCTAGTTCAGCCATTAAACATACTAAGCAGATATTATTAGACTCAACTTATTTATCATCGTTGGTTGGATGATAAATAAATTGAATCTTCATGATAAAAAATAATTTGTAAATGCAAAATAAATCCTAGAAATCAAAAGGGTGAAACAGAATGTTTAAGTTTTTATCCAGTTTTTGTACAATTTTTAGTCAATTTCTATAAAATATTTTAGTACTGTACCTACGGAACTCGCAGGAATATTCTAAGCACATAATTTTTCGTAAATTCGATTTCAATTGTTTTAATCTGTTCTTCAGCCTTATCAGCGTTGCCGTCGCGTAACCGCGGCGAATCCGCCGCGCGCCCGCTCCGCTCGTCAACTGCTAGTGTGATAAGTGTACGTAAATCTGTGCCTCCAGTGTACACTGAATTGCAAACAAAAGTGTAGGTAGTAATCTGAGCGTCAACGTCACGAATTCGTCCCAAACGTATCGGTTGAAACTATCGATAGATAGGAAACCGTAGAGCAACGTTAAACCTTGCTCTATCTATATGAAACTTTTAGACGGAGGTCGGAGCGTTGTAAAATAATACTATATAATGAACAGGGATCCTTGTTGCATCATTACTTTTGGAAGATATTGTTCAGTGCAATAGTTTCCCGTTGCTTTGTACACTACGGTTCAGAGGGCGGTGGTGCCTTTCGTGTATATTCTGAGTCGCTTCCAGTAAACAATTTTTCAGCAAATAAGCCAGTGTCTCTGCTCTACATAACAGTTGCTTGGAATAGATAGATAGATAGATAAACACTTTATTGTACACAGAAGAAACATAACAGGAATAGGAAACCTATAACAAATGTGTGGCAACCACGTGGCAACACTCTCCACTATTACATTATGTTATGACACATTCGGATGTGTTATAAATGTTTTAATCGATCATTCGAATGTTCGAGATCAACAAAGACACAAAGCGTCTTACCATAGAACGTGACATAAAGTTATTCCGAAGTGTAAACTGTCTAAATGTATGGTTATTCTTGATTTATTCGGTGGAATAACTTTATGTCACGTTCTATGGTAAGACGCTAAGTAAGTAAGTTCGTATGAGTCAGTGGCCAACTCTAAAAAAGATTAAAAAAAAACAAGAAAAAAACAAGAGACAAAGAAAAAAACATTGCGATTGTCTTACAAAAAGGAAAAGAGACAGAAATACAAGCTGCATTTAAGAATGTAGAAAGAGTAAGGTGTATTCTTCAAGACACTCTATTTTATCTACAATTTTTGGATGCTTCTTCAAACTCCTCGGTTCTTTGAATGAAGTGTCAAAATAATTCAAAGAGATAAACGTATAGCACAAACGTGTGTACGCGACTTTATCGGGAAACTATAAAGCATAAACCGTTCCGTTGCAATGGCCGTTCGTTGTCAGTTCTTGAGTTCGCAAGATCCGTGTTGAGAGCGCTTTTATGCTCTTTTGAGACTTGAGCTCGTCTTTATAAATATTTTCATCATTTTCATTATTAAAGCGTATTTTGAGATCGAAAAGCTTTGAGATTCCCGTGAAATGAGTCAAGATTTTAATTGACTAAGGTATGCCTGGCCATGAATAACTTAAAAGGTTTGTTGTAGTGTCTACGATGTTTTTTCGAATTGTTTATAAAAAGAAATTCGGTCAAAAAAAATAAAATTTCGTAAAACTCGAATGAGACGCAAGATAGACGAGAACAAAAATAAAAGGTTTCTTACGAATCTTAAGAATTTACAAGTTTCAAGGACAAATATTTGCAATTTTGCATTTCTGCAGATACGAGTATTTGTTACGGGGCTGGGTGTTGTGCTACCATGGTTTTGTTGTCCTGGTTCTTCACGGTATTGGTCGCGAAAGAACAGAAGTAAAATTAGTTCTAAGACTATTCTAAGTGATCCCAGCGGTCCTACTGAATAAATGCTTTTTGACTTTGACTTTGGTACCTACTCCTAGCTTTCTATACATATACAAATGACACAGTGAATCCCAGTGTGGACAGGACTATGTGACTATACGCTCAACCTTTATTAGTAGGTATCAAGCTTACTTGATACCTACTAATAAAGGTTGGTATCTTAATACCAGCTCTAAAAACACAAAAATGCCCAAAAACTTAACATATACCGAAAAAAATATATGTGCTTATGTTAAACAAAAATGCAACCGATAAAGGTCTTTCTAAAATATGTAAATCTGTAAAAGTACACGCGACCGCAATGCGACAGTACACTTGGCGTCATTAATAAATGAACAGTTACACCTCGAGTGTCCTACAATGTGCACGCCACTTTAGCGGGCGGGAATTTGTATAATAACTTTATTATTTATACGAAATTGGATTTTGTTGCGTTTTATTTCAGTGTTGCAAGCGCCAATTAGGTTTTTTTAATTTCAACCGGTTTTGTTGGGACGTGTGGAGTTACCTGACTAATGACCATGTTGTTAGTAGATAAGGCAGATTATTCTAAAATGATAGCTTAGCCCCGAACCGGGACGTCGTTTGTATAGGGACTCCTCATTCACAATGGCAGCATCACCAAAAATAGGTGATTCTATTCGTGTTCCTCCACCACGACTATAAGTGATGAAACTGCCCCCCTAGCCATGTTACAAATGCAATAGAATAGAAATCGAATCGACAGATAACGCTGAGACTCCGCCTGCGTCTTACGGCATTTAATTGCCAAAACTGCATATATTTTATAAAAGGTATGGCGGCACGTGAGTTCCTGGCTCTATGTAAATCGTCAGTTTGACATTATGCCAAGAACTCACGTGCCGCGACACTTGACATAAAATGTAGGCAGTTTTTGCAATTAATGCCATTAGGCGCAGGTATGGTCTCAGCGTTATCTGTCGATTTGATTTCTATTCCATTTCTATTTGTAAAATGGCTAAGGGGGCTGGTCCTATAAATCCTTTTTGACTTTGACTTAGAGGTACCTAGGTGCTGGGCAAGTATAATCCATCTCAAGCACTTTAAGTTGGATATTATTTTTATTATAGCTCTTTTTATTATTAGAAACAATATTTATTACTTACACACATCACACTTATACATTTAATACATTAATACACTATGCTGAAGTATCGGAGCGAAGTTCAAGGCAGACTCCAAATGTATGGGGCGTATTATAGAGGAACTATTTCGCGCTTACAAACTTAGTATATTCATCAAAATAATTGAAAACTTATGTCGAAACGAAACAAACTTTACTCTGTGTATAAACTTTTGTAACTTGCAGAACTGTAAAACATCTGTATTCTATGGTAAATTTTAGAACTCCTAATGAATGTCTAGTTACTATCTAACTTCAAACCGTAACGTATGGACATAGAACTGAAAATTGACTAGCAAGTTTAGCGGTTAGGATGTGCTTCAAGCTTAAAGTTTACAAAGTTTTTGATCAACACATATAAACCCCTTTTATTCCTTACTATAAAAGGTTGCGGGTTCGATCCCCGCGGCGGCACCAATGTTTGTATGATCTACAAATATTTGTCTCGGGTCTGGGTGTTTCTATGTATAATATGTATGTATTTACAAACAAAAAGTATATAAGTAATATATCAGTCATCTTAGTACCCATAACACAAGCTCTGCTTACTTTGGGGCTAGATGTTGCTGTGTGAATAGTCCAGCATTATTTATTTATTTTATTTATTTTATAAAAAGAACCGTAGACGCACTAAAGCCACCGATATAGCCCTCAGGATTAGCAAGTTGAAGTGGCAGTGGGCGGGGCACATAGCTCATAGAACTGACGGCCGTTGGGGCAGAAAAGTTCTCGAGTGGAGGCCCCGGAAATCACAGTAGAGGACGGCCTCCCACTAGATGGAAAGACGATCTTGTAAAGGTTGCTGGGACCCGTTGGGTGCATGATGAGCTTTTAGAAATGTAAAAATATTGCCGTAAAAGTTTACCGAGTACAGAACTAGATGGCACTACTGGTAGGTGTCGGTGAACAGTTACGTGACTCGCACGTGACCTTTTCGAGGCGAATCCAAGAATTTAATCTCATCTCAAAAATGCTCAACGCGCCTAAATAAGTTTTCACTTCAAAAAATATTTTATCTCATAATTTTGAGGGTTCTATACAAAGTTACGAGAAAGTGGAAATGTTAACTCTTTATAACCTTCTTCCTTCTGCTCGACAAGGATAACTGAAAACTTTAAGACAGCGCCATCTATCAAACACCTACGCAAATCTCATTCAAAAACTCGCGGGATTTTTTGTCTATGTAAAAGTTAAAGCAGTCAATCTTTCTCGTAAGTTTCTGGCTTGGAAGAAAAATACGATTGGGCTTCAGTGTTATCAGTTGAGACGTTTTCTTTCCAGTTGGTTCTTGATTTATATTAGTTGAAAAGGATAGAGATTTTACAGAGGCAGCGTATTTGTGGTATGTAACCTACATACAAAAAATACGCTGCCTCTGTAAAATAAACAAATAATAGCATTTTAAACACGTATTGACATTGTCTTTCCTGTTGACAAGGCTGACGCTGAGAGGATGGCTTAGGTGCTGATCAAGCCTATTCCATCTCAAACAATGTTCCAGGCACTGCGGCGTCCCGCTGAGTGTAGGCATAGTTGCCTCTTTTTGTGAAGCCGTTCTGGTCCAGAAAGAGGCGGCCGAGCAGGATTGTGAGAGGGCCGGTCCTGCTCGGAGAAGGAGGCGCAGGCGGGGCGCTAACGGCCGTCCCACACCACCTGCCCCCTCATGAGGGGGGCGGAGTGGTATCCCCTGCCAAACTGGGGACTTTCCAGGTTCGCGGGTGATCGAAGTGGGGACTTCGGTTGTCCATGATGCGGACCTCGCGAGCGCGGCGGCGCTTAGTAGCGAGCGCCGTCGTAAGCATCGCGAGTGTGCTGGGCGTGACTGTGGGTGTCATTCCCGGGATAGTGCTTTAGGCAAATGCGAGAGGGGCACCAGTGCGTTCCGTAGGAGATCCCGGAGCCCCTTGACATGCGTGGAGGCCGGCCATAAGTCAGTTTTTAGTTGGTGAGAGTCCGACCCCTTCCGCTGTCCCCACGGCGGCAGGGTATCTATCCATAATGGATTTTCTGACAGTATAAAAAAGAATAGGCATAGTTGCCTCATCAAGCTGGAAATGTTGAAAATGATGTTGGGGTAGAGTTTCTTCTAAAATGTCTTTATTGTTAACGAAATGAAGACCTGATCCTGTTTCATTTCAGTTTTTAATTAATAATAATCTTAGTTTAAAATCATTATCAATCCTAGGGGTCAACAACCTTCTCTGGGTGCGTTCATCCGACAGTAGATTGTCAAGTAAAGAGCGACGGCAAACAATTGCCTTTGCCGTCTCTGAACTTCGATTACAATTAAGTATCTATTATTCAATTTTGTGGGTATCAAGGATTGTTGACCTTAGCTTTGGGTCAGAATTAATTTTGATGAGAATCTGAAGCACTTGTGTATTGCCTTGTGGTTTGTTTATATTGATCCAATGTGAATGGAATGTTTGCCACGTTTAAAGTTTTTCTACATCTAATAAATAATAATAATCAGAAATAATAAAGGCAATGGTTGAGTTCAAAATTTAAACAGGGTCACGACTGTATCCCCAAGGCGCGGTAGACATTCTCTCAGATCTTGTATGTATTCTAGATCCTTTGAAGATGTCTTAGGGGTTGTCAGAGGCATGCCCTAATACATATTGATACATGGCCATTGGCCACTTCTTGCTGAAGTTAGTATTCCATTCTGATAAGTTGCAAGCCCATCTCCGAATATAAGAATAACTAACTAACTGGTTTCCTCAAGATGTTTTCCTTCACCGTTTAGTGCACGTGTTAAAGCGCATATAAATTTTACGATATAAATTGATGCACGGCCGGGATTCGAACCCACGATCTTCGGATTGAAAGCCGAGGTACAACCCCATTTGGCCAACACGGCTCCGGAAAGATGAACGATACGAAATGAAGAAGTTAGTTCTAAAAGAGCTTGCTTTTTTTAAAGCGCAAGCAAGCGTTTTTATTATGTTGTGTGATTGTGGTACATCTGAAACCATAAACAGCCGTGTGAATGTACACAGGGATCAAAGTGAACACATGAGAGACGACAGACAAATGCAAAAGTTCCAGTACTTCAAGCCCTCGGGGTCGGAATCAAGGTTTTCTATTATAGCGGAACCGTAACTCTTCTGTAATAACGAACGTAACGCCTTGAGGAAAGGGTAGTGCCTCACTTAGTCTTGGCGTGGGCACTTCCGTGCACCCAGATATCTAAGGCGGGACAAAAACGTTTGCATGTTTTCTAATAATTGTCTACGTCTGGGTATAATTGTGGTACAGTACCCATAGATTCTGATATCTACAACACAGTCAGTACATCCTAAAATGTACTTCAAAAAGTATTTTTTACACTTTTATCTACTTGTTTTCTTATCTAACTGTGTCTATCCAGTGGCGGATTTACAACGTTTTAAGCTATAGGCTGGGAAGTTTTTGCCGCCCTTGGATCTACAATTCTCATGTCCTCGATTATTTTTACAATCCAAAAATTTCGTTGAAAGTGGACGTAAAGTAATTTTTGGGTTTATTTTTGAACTAATCGAAGCTCAATCATGTACAAATAATAAAGACGGGGTAATGTGTGCTACTTACACAATAATGTACATTTGGTAAACGTGAATAAATAATCTTTATTGCGCTTACAAACAGTTAAAAATAATCGAATCGGTCAAGTTATAAAAGTTCGTTACAATACCTTTTTGCGCGATTTTTTGTTGGCAAAATCATCAATGATATCGTCGTAAGTTATCTTATTCATTAATTCCGACTCTATGCACAAAAGAGCCAAAGCGTTTAATTTTTCTTGACTCAAGGTCGATCTCAGATAATTTTTTACCCTTTTGAGACAAGAAAAGCTTCTCTCACCCGAACAATTTGTCGCTGGTGTGCATAATGCCATACGAAGGGCTATGTCCAAGTTCGGATAAACGTTCTGCAAGCTCTGTTTTCGGAGGAACGAAGATAGACTCCCCAATGACGTAGAATCTGGTTTTGTCAAAATGCTTTGCGAAGATATGTGCCTTGAAAATGTATGCATTCTTGAACTAACTCAGTCTCTAAATCATTGGGATACATTTTCTCTAAGGACAGAGCCTTTTTCGTAAGGGTTGATGATGACAATTCGCCCATTTTGGACAGAAATGAAAATTTTTCATTGAAATTGTCGTACGCTGTTTTCCTTTTTTATAATTCGGATACGAGTCTATCAATGATGACGAGAAATGTATTAACCCTGAACGTATCACTTGCGGTCATACTCATTTCTTCATCGGGTGTTTCATCAGCAATTTTTTTTCTTTTCGGTTGTCTTTTTCCCAGGTCTTTTGTGTACTGCTTCGACGCACTCAATTCCATCGCCATTTCTTCGAAATACTTGAAGTTTTCTCGTTGATCTACGAAAAACTTGCGAAGAGATTCATAAAGATCGGCTACAGTAATCAAATCTACTGTAGAAGCCTGGATTTGAACATTGACTTTGTTTATTCTTTCCAAAAAAACATTCCACACAACAACCATTAACGCCGTTTCCAGTTTTTTTAATTTTGAAAGAATTCCCGCTGCTTCGTTTCGTGTGACAGGCTTTTCGGTGCAATCATTCGCCATTTTTTCTAAAGTGTTTATTGGTGACACTGTAAAGCTTTAAGGACTATGTGCCACGAATCTTTCAAACTTCTGCATTCATCCTCTCTAGCTGACCAACGTGTAAGGTTTACTCTCTTGACAGTTTTGCCTTCTCCCACTTCAGTCATCAATATCTTCCAGCGTTGTGTCGAACTTGAAAAAAAAAACGTAAATTTCTTGGAGCAAAATGAAGAATCGACAAGCTTCTGTGCAAGATTCAGCAGTCGCAGTTGCCACTAAGTTTAAAGAGTGGGCGGAGCAAGGAACGAAAAAAGCCAACGGTGCTTGAGTTTGAATTTTAGCCTGTAAGCCATTATAATATGCCAGACATATTTGCGGCATTATCATACGATTGTCCACGGCAGTCTCCAATATTCAAACCCAAGGTTTTTAGTTCCGAAGTAATGGCAGCAAACATTTCTTCGGCTTTATGTTCCACCCACTGAGGGCAAAAACTTGAGGAATCTTTCACAGGGTTCTCCTGTTTCTACACCATATCGAATCACGAAGGTAAGCTGGTCCACATGTGCGATATCCGGTGTCGAATCGATGATTAAAGAAAAGCATTTCGCCCTTCTTATCTCGTCTCCAATTTGCTTCAAGACTTTATGGCCCATCAAGAGTATAAACTCATCACAAACGGTCTTCGATAAGTAACTAGTACTTCCGGATCCCTGATTCCCAAACCAACGCGTTTTGTACGAACAATTAATAACAATTTTTGTTCAGTAAACTGGGAAATTTGTTGCAGAGTTCTATCTGTAAAACATCGGGAAATCGTGATGCAGAAATCTTTTTGATTTCTATGAGCAAATTCTATGCAGCAAAAAAAAAAAAAAAAATCGATCCCCAAATTTGCCGCCTCAAAAATCTGCCGCCCTAGGCTCCAGCCTACTCAGCCTGCTGGTAAATCCGCCACTGTGTCTATCTGTCTGTTTGTTACCTTTTCACGCCCAAACCACTGAACAGATTAGGCTGAAAATTGGCATAGATAAAGGTTGTATCTCAAGGAATTACATAGGCTACATTTTATCCCAAAAAAATCCTAAAAGACCGCGGGTTACACTGCGGGAGCGCACCTAGTTCCTAATAAATGTTTTTCTTTCGGTCTCTTAAAAGTCTAACTAGGTATTTAGCAGTGTCAAAGTCAGGAAACAATAAACCAGTTTTGGTGACACGTGTTACCTTGTTCACATCTTGTTCCGTCAAATAACGGTCACCGTTTCAAAGAAACAAAAGCTTTTTACAAGTCCCTTTGACTGCATCAAGACATTCCGACTTTGTATTGAAAGTTGTTATTGTTTTATACACTTACCATATTCTATCTTTTGTGTTTATTGTGACACTTGTTTTTTCTTGAATAAAAGATTACAACCGAATAGAAGATTACGGCCGTGCATCAATGGATTTTGCGTTTCGTAAAATTTATATGCGCTTTAACACGAGCTCTGAACGGTGAAGGAAAACATCGTGAGGAAACCAGTTAGTATTCTTACAGGCGGCGATGGGCTTGCAACCTGTCACGTATGGAATACTAACTTCTGCAAGATGTGGGCATGTATCAAATATGTATTTGTACATGCCTCTGACTACCCCCTTAGACATCTTCAAAGGATCTGGAATATAAAGATCTGAGAGAATGTCTACCGCGCCTTGGGGATACAGTCGTGACCCTGTTTAGATTACAAAAGTCAGTCAACAAACATCACTTACTCATACAAACTTACTTACAAACATGATAAAAAAAGCTTGTTAGTAAGCATGTTTGTGTTTCAACTTTAACAATAGCGCAGTTGGTGGGACCGATTCTGATGAAACTTGGAATAGGTGTAGTGATCTTAAATAGCATAGGCTATTCAAAATGCCGGTTGAGGCTTTGGGTGGAAGCTAGTACATCTATACTAATATTATATAGAGGAAAAATTTGTTGTTTGTATGTTTGTTTGAAATGAACAGGCTCCTAAACTACTGGATTAATTTGAAAAATTCTTTCACCAATAGAATCCCCCAGTATCCCCGATGAACATAGGCTATATTTTATCCCGGGGAAGTGAAGTTTTCCCGAGGGATCGCGGGTAACACCGCGGCAGACAGCTAGTAGTAAATAAGTTCGTATGAGTCAGTGGCCAACTGTTGACGGAGTTTTTATGCCACCTGAATCCTCCGGCAGCGATGGGCTTGCAACCTGTCACGTATGGAATACTAAATTCTGCAAGATGTGGGCATGTATCAAATATGTATTTGTACATGACTCTGACTACCCCCTTAGACATCTTCAAAGGATCTGGAATATAAAGATCTGAGAGAATGTCTACCGCGCCTTGGGGATGTATCCCCAAGGCGTGACCCTGTTTTTTCTTAATCCTCCGTCATGGCTTAACGACTTAAATAGCCGGGACCGACAATTTAACGTGCCCTCCGGTAGCGTTCAGATGAAAATGGCACTGGCGATCACCCATTCACTACGGACCGTTGAACGTTGCTTAACTTCGAAGATCTGTCAAGAACGAGCAAGCACTACCACGAACGCTTCTTAAATTATCAATCTACTTACTCGAGTTGAAAATAAGAGACGATGGCAAGATCGAGTCTACTATACGGTAATTCCCCGGCTTTTTATGTTGTGCACTATGGTTTATAAGGGTCGAGCTGACCGGCAATTTATCGTGGCGATGAAAAACAGGGTATGAGTGAGCGGTGAGAATTAAGATTACTTTTGCCCGGAAATAGTGCGAAGTTTTGCTTGAAAGAAATGTTATCTAGAAATGGCTTGTTTTTATGGGAATTTTTGGTACATTTTGAGGATGGCAAAAAGGATTTTTTTGAAGATAGTTTTTTTTACATACATACATAAAATCACGCCTCTTTCCCAAAGAGGTAGGCAGAGACCACGGATCTCCACTCGCTACGATCCACACAACTTTCGCCTCATTCACTCTCATTACATTCTTCATACATGCTCGTCGGTTTAGGGTACTTTTGACCTGGCCTTCTCCAAAATGTCGCCAATTTGATCCAAGAAGGTTCGCCTAGGCCTTCCCCTTCCAGCTGTCCCATACACACTCGCCTCATACACTTGCTTTGTCAAACGACTAAACGATAAAACGAAACGATAGTTTTTTTTATGGGTGAATTATAGGTTTACCTACTTGAGAAGATGATGGGAGAGCGCAAATGATAACTTTCATATTCAGTAACCGATTTATATTTTCCACGAATAAACTACAACATGACTGGACCTAGTGAGAGGGGAGTACCGACTGGCGACGCGCCGTACAAAAGTTACGCTTCAGCTCATATTATGGTACTTGTTGCTAGCCGCCACAATAGTATCTGTTAGGTTTGATGACATAGCGCTCTTACGCACTAGCGGTTGAACCGCGGGGCGACTAGCCACGTGGCGGACTAGTTCCACTTATAGTATGCAACCGTTTGTCATTGTACGCACGTAACCAGCACAAAATTGTACTAAAATTTGAACCGCGGGGCGCGGTTCAACCGCTAGTGCGTAAGGGCTTAGAAGCAAGTGGTCTTAGCAGGTCGTAAAATTCAACAACTTATCTCACAAACTATCATTTTTATTTTTTATTTTATTTTCAATAGAACTTGCACCTTTTGACTTGAAAATTCAGCGCAAAAGATAAAAACAATCGCTTTAAATTGCCATGAACAACTTCGCGGTCAATTCTTAAATACTCCAAAGTGGTTCTGAACCACTTACGGCCATTATGGGATCCTGGCCTTTTGTGCAATTAGCCGCTTAGTGCGGGATCCCCATCTTTACAGCTTTGCAGGCAAATAAACTTCGCTTGTGTGTACTTACTACACACATGCAAATCTTATACGATTGTATACGGAACCTTAATCTAGTAGAGGAGTTGCTTAGCTAAAATGGCCCCTGTTTCTAAGTGCAAACTCATCATCGCAACTAATTTTGCTTATCACTTGGAAAGCTTCTATTTTGTGCTTTCTTTTTTGTGAGGCTTATGTAATATTCCCAACGACCCCACTAACCTTCCCACTTGTGGGGTAGTGGGGAATAAAAAGTCCCAACGGCCCCAATGACATGAGCAGTGGGGCCGAGAATTACCTATAATTTCTTATATATTATATTATACTACCTATTGGTATATCTTTGAATTTTTAGTTATTGTTATATTAACCTAAAAAAACATATTAATAATAAACCGATTTCCGAAGCAATAAGCTAACTTCTTTCCGTAGGATTACAATAAGCCTTTCTTTACAGCTCAATTTCCACCCGTATTTTATAAAGAGCTTTTCTTATAAAAATAAAAGTGTTATTCCCCATACAACGGAACTTTTACCATTACAGTGATAAAACTACATACAGGCATGCTTCAGCAGCTTGACCGATCAAAACTATGTTCTCTTGCATTCGCATTTCGATTCCATCTTTCTCACACAGTTTGGTTAAGAATAAGGATCGTATTGCTGTATCATGATGGTAAGTGTAGCCAGCAAATACCTGACCCTTTCGATAATAATGCTCTTTCATAAGGATTTTATCTCATTTTTATTATTGCAACGCTCTTGAATACAAATATATTCAGTTGATTGTTTTTGTAACAAGAGTAAAAAATTCAATTTCATTTTCGTATTCATAAAAAAAACAGTGGCACTCCAGGAGTGCCACGAGGTTACAGGGGCTCTAGCCAAACACCATAATGGAAGTAGAAATAGACAGTGGAATAGACAGATAATGACTATTACTCACGTGCGGCGAATAACATTATTTAGCACGATTTGTATAGCACTGCCTATGCACTGCATACATTTTATGTCAAATATCGCGGCAGGTGAGTTCCTGGCATTATCAAACGTCGAATTGACACCGCGAGGATAGATAGTTGCCCCAGAATACCATATAGTAACAAAGCAACAATGAGGTCCACGATCTTTGCGATGTCAAAATAAAGTCAACATTTTCTGTGTTGTTGTGTGAATTTGCAAATATTAATTATTAGCACTTATTTATATATCTTGACCTTATAGCCAACGCCAAGCATCCGTACCTAGCTAGAACAATCGGATCTAACAGTACCCGAATCAAAAATGAACTCGCAGCATTGCAAAATGAAATGTGCTTTCGATACTATTTCCGTGGTAAAATATAAAGATGAGACGCACAGGACCTCAACAATATAATTTAACGACCACTGCGCCTTCTCCTGCTTTCCACGCAAGTGTCTGCCACCCTCAGTCATCGATTGACACCAGAACCGGAGTAACTTGAAGAGCTCAATCACAGCATATAAATGGAACCTGCGCTTTCTGTAGGGTGGAGCTAACCATAAGGATAATACATAACCCGTGGAGTGGATATTTACCTATTTTCTCCTGTGTGTTGCAAATAAAACTGTTTCATTGTACCTATTCAGTAATAAATATTTTGTATTTGTAATTCAGTAATAAATATTTTATAAAGGGCAGGCATAGTCTAGCGTATGAACAGTATGAAGGAATATCAATGGATTCTATTTTTGTTTCAATAGAGTGATTGCTGTAGAAATAAGAGCATTGCATAATATCAACGAGTGTTTTTTAGAGTAACTTTGAATGGTAGAGTAAGATACAGTGCGTTCAGGGAAGAGTGGAGTGAAAGAAGGTATTATAGGTGCTTAATAGCAGTGATGAGGATTGAGAAAGGCAAATTAAGATGGTTTGATCATGCAGATCATGCAGAGGTGACGAATGAAAGTGGTTTGACCAAACAGAGTATAGGTATGAGGTGAATATGTGTGGAAAGGATGCTAAGGGAAGGATAGGTGAATGTAGTTACTCTAAAGTCTTAGGCGAGCTTGTATGAAAAATGTAATGAGGAACAAGGCGAGAAATGTGCGTAAGAATTGAAGCAAGTATAAATAAGTGTTGTCTGTCTACCCCTATAGGAAACTCATGTGTGTACCTATTACTTAGGTAATATTTGTTTCAAGTTCTAAGCGAAAGCTTTAAGTTACTTCATTGAAATAAGTTGATTATTTTAAAAATATGAAAATCCAATTATGAGCACAGCAACGCTCTTATGTTGTAAATTACGGATAAAAAATACAACTCTTGGTGGCAAGACGTCAATTTGAAGTAAGCTGAAGAAGCCATTTTGTTTCTACTGGCGACTGGCGATTACAACTGGGTTTCTGCGACCGCCTTGTCATCGACCAAAAATGTTTCTAGCGGAGCGGCCGCGTTTGATCATCTAAGAAAAATGTAAACAAAGTATCTATCGCGCATGTCAATGCTACCAATTTTTCCATTTCATTCATTATGACGCGTTATTTTCATACATACTCTTTGTAATCTATGGCATAATCAAGTGCAAACTGAGTGCAAAGTCGCCAAATCAGCAGTAGAATGGAATCGAATCAATGTCATCTTGGCTAGCACCCCTGTAACGATTCTAAAATAAAAAAAGTACAAAAAAATTAAGTGCAAAATTTCTGTCCTACTGGGATTTGAACTCGCGGTTGTCTGACTCAGAAGCAGAGCTTTACACTTCGGCCATTCTGACAATGAATTGAAATGATCTGAAATCGTGAATTAGTGAGAAATGGTGTCGGTAAAAGTCACGTGACACACCTGCTCTTTGGGAGATCTCATGGCTTGCTCGAGTAACGCTGAATGTGGCCTCCTACTGGTCCAAATGGCTCTGAATAGCGTGATATATCGACTCGAAATCAAAAGACATGACTCGGGACTCAAGTTTGATGGTTTTTTCCTATCTCAAAAATGCCCAACCTTAAGACCCCTCGCAGACTACAGACTTTCCATCGGCCGATAATGCCGGCTCGTAATGAGTATGGAGAAGTATAGCCCGTCTCAACTATCGGCCGATAGAAAGTCTGTAGTCTGTGAGGGGTCTAAAATTTTGTCACTTCAAAAACTATGAGTAAAATAATAAATAGATATTTATACATAGAAAATTATACATAGAAAATAATAAATAGATATTTATTATCTCTTTATCTCTTATCTCTTTATTTTTTTGACGACCTCTGTGGCGCAGTGGGTGAAAGCCCGCTTGAGACGCAGAAGGTTGCGGGTTCGATCCCCGCCGCGGGATAAATGTTTATATGATCTGCAAATATTTATCTCGGGTCTTTGTGTTTCTATGTATAATATGTATGTATTTACAAACAAAAAGTATATAAGTAGTATATCAGTTATCTGGTTCCCATAGTACAAGCTATGCTTAGTTTGGGGCTAGATGATGCTGTGTGAAATGTCCAGCATTATTATTATTATTTATTATTATTATTTGATTCACCAGAATTCTTATTACACACAATTCATACATAATAACTGTTCAACAAAGAAACTCTAACAATACCATACAAGCTACATAATCAGAGTAATCTGCATCAAGCTATGTAATTAGCCTTTACAAATGAATGTTCCTACTCATTACCAAACCGTAAGCTCATTACCTTGCTTCCTGTTCCCTTATCTTCGCAGATTACGAAGACAAAGGCGAATGTTAGCAGTAGACACAGCTCTATTGAAAGTATATGATTTAATGGCCATACACAATGACGTACTCAAAAAAACACGTGCTCCAAAACGGTGAAGGAAAACATAGTGAGGAAACCAGTTAGTATAGGCGGCGATGGACTTGCAACTTATCACGTATGGAATACTAACTTCTGTAAGATGTGGGCATGTATCAAATATGTATTTGGATATGCCTCTGACTACCCTTAGACATCTTCAAAGGATCAGGAATATATAAAATGATCTGAGAGAATGTCAACCGCCTTGGGGATACAGTCGTGACGTTACGTTTTTTTTTATACAAAATGAGACTTTTCTGAACACAAAACTCTTCACATTTCCTGTCACAAGTTCTTTCGAAATATGTTTTTTTTAAATCAACAAGTACAAGCTTTTATTAGGTTACCATGAGTTGATTGAAATCACCGATGTAAGTATTTCATAATAGTGCATTGTCACCGAAGACTCTTAGGTGTTCCAAAATTCAGCTCAACCGGACACCGGGAAGTGTGTCAAATTCAGCTTGCAAGATTTGACCCGGACGAACATACATACAAACATTGCAAGTTAGTTAATAGTACATTACGATATTAGTGCGTAAAGATGGTTATAACATGCGAGGCGGAATTTCAGCCCGAGCCGCAGGCGAGGGCGTAATTGAGCCGAGCATGTTATAACCAATACGCACGTATATCGTACGACGTTTTTTAACACATTTGCGAGGAAACAGAAAAAAAAAACATTTAAATAAACTCAGTCTGTGAATGCACACTGTTGCTTTCCCGCCATTTGAACAGACTGCCTACTGACTGGCGCCGCGCGGCGATTAGTTCGAAATTTGAATAGCAACAGCGCGCTGCTCACTAGCTGGAGGCACGACTCCAGCTCGGCGGCGATCAGTTCCATATTTGAAATGGCAAATAATGCTGTTATGGAATTTGTATGGACTATAACATAACTATTTGCTTTGATAACACACGCGTTTGTTATGGCCCGCTTTACATATCTAAAATCGGTGGAATTACATCAGCTTTACGAGCAAGGGTGTTAAAATAGTACATTACGATATTAGTGCGTAAAGATGGTTATAACATGCGAGGCGGAATTTCAGCCCGAGCCGCAGGCGAGGGCGTAATTGAGCCGAGCATGTTATAACCAATACGCACGTATATCGTACGACGTTTTTTAACACATTTGCGAGGAAACAGAAAAAAAAACATTTAAATAAACTCAATCTGTGAATGCACACTGTTGCTTTCCCGCCATTTTAACAGCGCGCTAGCGCTGCCTACTGACAGGCGCCGCGCGGCGATTAGTTCGAAATTTGAATAGCAACAGCGCGCTGCTCACTAGCTGGAGGCACGACACCAGCTCGGCGGCGATCAGTTCCATATTTGAAATGCCAAATAATGCTGTTATGGAATTTGTATGGACTATAACATAACTATTTGCTTTGATAACACACGCGTTTGTTATGACCCGCTTTACATATCTAAAACCGGTGGAATTACATCAGCTTTACGAGCAAGGGTGTTAAAAAAGCTTTTACTTAACAAATTAAGAATTTAAAGCAACAAGAAGCTCATTTCCTGCAACTTGACAATTACTTTCGAAAGTAGGTTCGACTACATGCTGGGTTCGCCTCGATTGATGTTTAGGCACTGTATAAATTATCAAGAAGTAATGCCGGCCACCCACGATCCAGTCTACCGCCCATTGTGCAGTGCTGCAAACTTGATCAAGTGGGCAGAACGAAGTTCTTTTTCGCTTGTCATGCACACCCATACCAATACACCGTCAAGTTTACTGGACGCCGCATCCAGTCCGCTGCAGACTGGACGGTAAACTTGATCGTGGGTGGCCGGCATAAGTAGCCAATTCTGATGACAGACTTGTTAGGCCACCGTAAGGTCTTCATCATGGCTTCATGATCCCACTTACTGACCAGCCGAAACGTCGCTTAACTTTGACGATCTATCAAGAAACCCTAAGACCCCTCGCAGACTCCAGACTTCTATCAGCCGATAGTTGAGACGGAATATAATTCGGCTCGTAATGAGTATGGAGAAGTATAGCCCGTCTCAACTATCGGCCGATAGAAAGTCTGCAAGGGGTCTAAGCAAGCGCTTGGGCAACAAAAAAATGTGTTTTTCTTTACAAGATAAGGGCAGTAATTCAAATTCATTTATTTATTTCAATCATAAAGGTAATCAATAAATAATGGTAGAACATCTTAATGAGCTCCTCAAGCTGTACCCAGAAACTGATGTATTTGTAGACAGCTACACCAGTTTGGAAAAAGTACTGTAAGTATAGTTATTTTGAAAATATTTAAAATTTTGAAACTAGTTTAAACTTTATGTTTACTTAATTTTTGTTATATTTTCTCTTTTAATTTCTTGTGTGCAATATTAATTTAGATGTAACGTATTGGTACCAACTGTAATGTTACTTCTTATAAATAAATAAATAATGTTCCTACAAACACAGTTGGCTTAGCTAGATAATTAGGCAATAAATCTTGTATATCCGAATAAAACATATCATTGTATCATTGGGGACAAAAACACGGTCATTATTCACATAGATTTCCTACTACGTCTCAAAGGTACTTATTACTGTAAAGCATACTTCACACTTAGGAAACAGACTAAATGAAAGCCATTGTAAGTTTCACTTTTGCTAGGTGTTTTTTCAAGTTAGACAATAAGGCTTTATTGTCTAACTAGTTAAGTAGTTTCAAGTTAGACAATAAAGCCTTATAGGCCCCCAGGTGTTTCCCGCAGTCACTCGGAAATGCTGTACTTTTCAAGGGATATTAGCTTAATGTAATAAATCCAATATAATATTAGTCCGTGCAAAGGTACTAAATGGATAATTTTGAACTAAATGAATGAAAACAGAGGAACTATTGTGTAACTCAACTGACAGTGGACATCGGCTTCATTTTGACATTTGAAACCTAGCCTGGACTTCAATTGTCATTTTTGTATTGTGTGATTGGTTGAACTCTATTGGGATGACAATTGGGCACGGATTTAAGTTAGACAATAAAGCTGCAGGTTGTATTCATTTTATGAATCTCAAATCAAAGGTTTTGCAACGCCATGGTGCACACTGCACGTATATAACGGGCTCCATCGAAACCCATCGCCCATAAAAGTAAGTAAGTAAGTTCGTATGAGTCAGTGGCCAACTCTGGTGACGGAGTTTTTAGGCCGCCTTAAGGCCTCCGTCATGGCTTAACGACTTAAATAGTCGGGACCGACAATTTAACGTGCCCTCCGAAGCACGGAAGCGCTCAGATGAAAATGCCCCTGGCGGTCACCCATCCACTTACTGACCGTTTCGAACGTTGCTTAACTTCGACGATCTATCAAGAACGACTAAGCAAGCACGACCACTTTCTTCGTCGATATAGTCTACATCGCCAAAATACGTAGTCTGAAAGCACCTTTACTAGTAAAAGATTACACTGTTAGATATGACTTATATCAGGCTTGCCCTAATTTCCTGCGTAAGGCGTACAGATTGGCTTTTTACTAAAGTCGGGTAAACCCGAGGAAAAATAGCGTGCATTTAACGTGCGCCCATTATTTTTGTTGACTAACAAAGTACTACAATAAAAAGGTTTAGGGCTGATGAAGTCACGTAGAACTAACGTATCATTTGTGAAACCAGTATCGAATTGGAACTTGGTTTGTCAGCTAAAAATCATATCACAAACATACAGGATTTTTGAGACGGGACAATAAGTATGGTACTTTAAGCGTTGTAGCTACAGAAAAACGTTCTTCAGAGACCTTCCCTAACTTTTTGAGATATTTTCAAATCAAATAAAATTGATTTCAGGCAACATTAGTCAATTAAGAGATGTTAAATTACTTAAAACTACGGCCCTTAATATAACATAATTAAGTACCTTAATCTAACATAATTATATAAAATAATATTATTTTATTTTGAACTGCATTCACAGATTTTGAAAAAATACAGTCAGTAACAAAAATGCTAAAAGTAAAAATAAAAAAATTATACCAATCGATTCAATTTGATGTAGGGATCAAAAGACTTTATGACCTTAAATGGTCCCATTTAAGGTTTGAGTACTAGAAAAGGCAGAAATCGACAAAAACTATTCCCATACATTTTGTGTAAGTAGTAATATCGATAAATGAACTTAAAAATTTTTTTGGTGCCAAACGATCTTAGCGCGAAGTGGGCTCTGGCTTACGCCGCGCACGCCACCCTCCTAGCCCCCTAAGCCGTCTGATGGTGTGCTGGCCGGCCCGCGCACGATTACACTGAACGTTATTTATAAATGTATTTTTTGCTAGAAAATAATACTCCTTTGCAATAAAATAAATCCGTAATCCTCTACCGTATTTATTAGGGAACACATAGACTGCTTTATGATGAAGATTTAGAGGTAACTTTGTGATTTTTTTCTATCGAGTCTAATTAATTCAATCGTGTTTCGACTCCCCCAACTAAAAGACCTAATCTATTATCCTAAACTATTCATTGTCATCCAAAAAATTTAAAAAAAATGTGTTTTTATGCCTTAAAAATGACTTGACGTACAGTCAAAACGTGAGTTTTGCGACCTACATCACCTTAACTTAACACTAGGAAAATAGGCGTGATTTATTAGTATTTACGTGAGAATACAACTAAATATTTTTAATAATGTCTGTTCGACAGTCGAATAATCAAGTAAGTACAATAATTTATTAATGTAATAACAATTAATGTTCGTGTTTATTGCCACTTCACTATCTATAATAATCAGAAATATTCCGTTACGTGCGAGAACTACATGAGTACGTGGTTTGAATAGCAACTAGTATCATTTAAATTGGCCTCAATAGCAACACTGTAAAATAATTTAATATTATACAAAGCTAATGGCAGGAATACACGTACCGAGTGGATAGTAATCTCGGTCGAGTGCTCGACACATGTAGACACATAACGATTAGCTTAAGACCCCTCGCAGACTGCAGACTTTCTATCGGCCGATAGTTGAGACAGAACATTCGGCTTACTACGCCATACTCATTACGAGCCGAAGTATGTTCCGTCTCAACTATCAGCCGATAGAAAGTATGCAGTCTGCGAGGGGGCTCATAAAGAGAGCTAAACGAACGTCCTACGCTGTAACGTATTTTTTTGTCTTGCCTTAGATCTTAAACAACACAGCTTCTAAAGAACATCATAAAAGGAAAAGTGGAAATGTTATGCGGAAAGACCAAGATTTAGACCCCTCGTAGACTACAGACTTTCTATCGGCCGATAGTTGAGACGGAATATACTTCGGCTCGTAATGAGTCATCATCATTGACCTGCCCTTATCCCGCTCATGCGGGGTCGGCACAACATGTTCTACTCTTCCACTCTCCCCTATCCTCCCCCGTCATCTCTGTATCAACTCCTTTCTTTTTTTCTTTTCTTTTTTTTCCTCCTTTTTTTTTCTTTTTTTGTAATGAGTATGGAGAAGTATAGCCCGTCTCAACTATCGGCCGATAGAAAGTCTGGTAGTCCGCGAGGGGTCTGATAGCTTGAAAAAAAGTCGCTGTCAAATATTAAAAGAGCAATGTGGAGAAAATCGCACCATTGCACCAACCAGCTGAGCTCGTTTTATTGAATACAGTCATGGTAAGTAGGCATGAAAGGTGAATAACTTGGTAAGGAAATAATCACGGCGGGAAACGCCGTTATTAAAGATCTTTGCCGTGTTTAGTTACGGAACGAAAAATCTTATCAAAATTTTCGATTCCGACGGGATTCGAACCCGCAACGATAAATATGAACTGATAAATATGAGCTGATCAAAGATTTCGATTGCGACAATTAGGGTTCCGTGGCCGAGCGGTAAGGCACTTCGGCTTAAGGAGGATCGTCTGATCGTTGCGGGTTAATCCCGTCGGAATCGAAAATTTGATAAGACTTTTCATTTTTCACTAAAATACCTAAGTGTGTTTTAACACTTTAAAAATTACAAAATTTTAGTTACGGAGTTCAAAACTAGATGGCGCTGACGGTGGTGTCTGTAACACTGTCAGTCTTGAGGTCAATAGATTTTTCCCATCTCAAAAATACCCAACGTGCCTAAAGTTTTCACTTCAAAATAAAATTACCCAAACGCATACAATTTGGCACATGTAACATATAAAAGTAATTCCAACAATGCACTCACTTACATCCTTCCAAACAAAAGAAAGGAATTTTTAATTTATCTAAAGTTTTTTTATCAGGCAATGTTAAAAATACGTCTTGGCTGAGTACCAACGTACACTGAATGCTGGGAATCGGCATTTCTCAAAGCAATCCTCCCTTTTGTAAGAAGCTTAAATTTAAGGCTTTTGAGAACTTAAAAAATGTTCCAAAGGTTTTTAGGGTTGCTTGATTTCAATTTTGTAAGAAGTTGTACAGAGTAATGGTTTGGATACCATTTTTTTTTTTAATTATTGTAAGCTGATGATATACCTACCGATTGTGATACATACATCCTTACTCGACTTCGATCCCTAGCGTCGGGGGTTTTACTTCACCGTTTAAGAAAAAAAGTTGGTGAAAGGCCGCTTGGGACACAGACGCATGTTTGTATGATCTACAAATATCTCGGGTCTGGGTGTTTCTATGTATTAATATGTATGTAGATCATACAAATCCTGCGGCGGGGATCGAACCCGCAACCTTCTGCGTCCTAAGCGGGCTTTCACCCACTGCGCCACAGAGGTCGTCAAACTAAAACTATAGCTTATATTGGATGCTTTGCTACACACCATTATTATTTGTGAAAAAAATCTTATTATTTGTGAAAAAAAAATCCACAATTTTCACAAATCATGAAGAAAATGAAGCTTTAAAATCTCCAGTTGTTCACGAACTTCTATCCCTGTACAAAGCATAAAATAGTTATACGTTTGTCACCGGCTTGCGTCATTACTTGCTTTATTCCGGTCACGATTCCATTGACCAGGCAGCCTTTCAGTTCAAAGGACAGCGCAGTCTCTGTATGGCGCCTCCGAAATTGAGGGTGACCGAAGTAGTGCTACCAGCTTGTATGTTCTTGAAGATATTGAGCTAAAGAAATCCAATATTAGCCAACGGTGATGGAGTTTTACCATCGCATATTGTTGAACGGATCTTCGATAGGTTTTTTCGTACCTTAAAATACAAAAGTGCTTATTTGATTTGCAGTTGTCTGTGGGCGGTGGCAATCACTTACCATCAGGTGTGCCACTTGCTCGTTTGCTCCCTCTTCCATAAAAAATATACTATCCATACTAATATTATAAAATAGCTATTGCGCGCGGCTTCGCCCGCGTGGTAACAACATTATTGAATAACCTATATGCTATTCCAGGTAGTGACCTCTACGCCTATACCAAGTTTCATCCAAATCTGTTCCCTGGTTTAGACGTGATTGATACAAAAACATACAAACATCCAAATATCTAAACAAACTCACAAACTTTCAGCTTTATTATATGAGTGGGATGTGAAAGTAACTCTGTCTGTCTGTCTTTTTGGTACCTTTTCATGTCCAAACTACTGAACATATTAGACTGAAAATTGCCATTGATAAAGGTTGTATCCCAGGGAATGACATAGACTACTTTTTATCCCGAAAAATCTCTAGAGCCCGTGACCCGGGTCACACCTCGGGAGCGTAGTAGTAAACCATAATTTTAATTCAATGACCTAATCGCTCAAAAAGATCTCTTCCAGGTAGTATGCAAGAAATTTCGCAGTACAACTTGAAATAGTTTATATCCGTGAATAAAACCAGCGAAGCCTACTAACCAATAAAACCAAACATATCTCCCACAAAACCGCAGACATTTGAATAAAGATTCCTGAAACGACACGCATCGCTCTTCGTTACCGACACTCCGCTTTATTGCTTTCAAGAGAGACCTATCACTATTAAAAGAAAAGGCCAAGTGTGAAGCAGCTGATGTTTTTCGAGTTCTGTAATGTTTTTACCAGATTTATAAGTTCTTATGAGTCAGTGGCTAACTGTTGATGGAGTTTTTAGGCCGCCTTGAGGCCTTTTGATCAAATGCTTATAATTTCTTAGATTTTGAGAAAATACGTTAGGTAATGTAACCTATTATTAGTAAGTACTACGTTACAGATTATGTACTCAATTTTTTTTTTAATTTTGTGCTGAATATTTTTAAGATCATTGTTTATGAACTCTTTCGTTTCTAAGTTTCATCAAAACAATAAATAAATAATAAATAATGCTGGACTTTCCACACAGCATCATCTAGCCCCAAAGTAAGCAGAGCTTGTGTTATGGGTAATAAGATGACTGATATACTACTCATATACTTTTTGTTTGTAAATACATACTTTTAGGACCAGGTGTAGGAATTAATTTAAAAAAAACATTTATTTTACAGCTAAACGTAATTTACTCAAGATTCAATTTACAAAATCAACACGTATACAAACAAACAACCATTATCCAAATAAATCCACACAATAAATCATTTAGGTAATTAACAATCGAAAACCAAAGGAATAATTACGACTTACTGCAAATTGCACCGACAACCAACCAACTAGACAACCTCACTGTGCGACGTCCCACGAGCAAATGGCTCGATAACGCCAGCACAGCGCCATTTATACCAATCGGTCGGGTGACGTCACCATTTGCAAAACAACAATGAAAATCACTAATACGGCCTCTCCTGATCGTGCGCCGTCCTCGAGCGCATCTGTAAGGACCCTTGAGGCGAGCGGCTTAAGGGCGAGATGATGGCCCGGACATGTCTCCGTCATTTTCATCGACTGTGCCTGTTGATGAGAGAAAGGTTAAGTCACAAAATCAACAGAAATTGCCTATGCTTCCATCCTTCACTCATACAAGGCCACTTTTCACAGATTCACACTCAGCTACCTATTTTAATCCTCCACAAGTGCTCTTCACATAAACATACATCATCTGTCACGTGACTCAACTCAAAATCATTCATTCTCATACTTGCTGTACGTACAGACAGATCGATCAAACGAACCCCCCACACGTTAGAAACGTGTCTGCAGGACAAAGTCCATACGCGTTAAAAAACGCGTCTGCAAGGCCAAAGGCCCCTATGCATTTCAAAAAAACGCATCTGCAAGGCCAGAGGCCCATATGCATCTCAAAGAAACGCATCTGCAAGGCCAGAGGCCCCTATGCATCTCAAAGAAACGCATCTGCAAGGCCAGAGGCCCCTATGCATCTCAAAGAAACGCATCTGCAAGGCCAGAGGCCCCTATGCATCTCAAAGAAACGCATCTGCAAGGCCAGAGGCCCCTATGCATCTCAAAGAAACGCATCTGCAAGGCCAGAGGCCCCTATGCATTTCAAAGAAACGCATCTGCAAGGCCAGAGGCCCCTATGCATTCCAAAGAAACGCATCTGCAAGGCCAGAGGCCCATATGCATCCCAAAGAAACGCATCTGCAAGGCCAGAGGCCCCTATGCATTCCAAAGAAACGCATCTGCAAGGCCAGAGGCCCCTACGCATTTCCAAAATGCGTCTGCAACGCCAGGGAGACAGCGAGCGCTGCGATTTGCCCGCGTTCGATGCTCGCGCCGCTACGCGAAGCAATACTCTCGCCCCACGTAGATGCACCATCACAATGTCGGGGGTCGGCCACAACGCGCAGGCTGTCACGCCCACGAGCGGTGGCACTGCGCACACGAGCCGTCGCGCCCACTGGCGCACTGCGCACGCGATCCCAATCGCATTCTCTTTAGGCAAGGATTCACTCTGAAAAGTGAACAGACTTGAGATCTTCTACCTAAATGTTGATAGTGTTACAATCTGAAGTCTAGGCATGAGCACAAAGCAACAGCTAGAAGTTATTTATAGGCCACAGGTTATTATGAAAGCAAGCGTGCACTCAAGCTTTCACAAACACCAGCCTTTCAGGGCTAAGGCAATCAATGTGAAGCTACTTCAGTTTGTAACATAAAACAAAGCACAAGAAATTGTATAAGTGGGAAATGCATTGCAAACAACTGAATTTCGAACTTTAATTAGTCGCAAAACATTTTAATAGGATGAAAATAACACGAGAACATGTCTTTTGCGTGACATAACTCACATCGATCATTTACATTTCACAAAACTACCGCAACGTGAAATTGGTGACATGACCTACTAGAATTATTCACACCATAAAACTTACAGTGACCTAGCAGGCTACGCTATTCACGTTCATGACAAAAGAGTGACATAGCATCACACAACACAGCTTGCGCTGGTTACCAGGTGACATGGTGTACGTCAATGATCACATCCATGGGGACCGTGACCGATTGAAACGATGACCATTCACAACGCCTTACTGGCCATTTCCAACGAAAGCCTTGCAAGCGTGCCGTCGCGCCGCCGCGCGCCAGGGAGGTGCGTGCCAAAGCCACCGCACGCGCTGGGCCGGCGCGCTCCACACATGAGCCGCCGCGCCGCCGGAGAGGTGCGTGCCAAGGGCACCGCACGCGCTGGGCCGGCGCGCTCCACACATGAGCCGCCGCGCCGCCGCAGAGGTGCGTGCCAAGGGCACCGCACGCGCTGGGCCGGCGCGCTCCACACATGAGCCGCCGCGCCGCCGCAGAGGTGCGTGCCAAGGGCACCGCACGCGCTGGGCCGGCGCGCTCCACACATGAGCCGCCGCGCCGCCGCAGAGGTGCGTGCCAAGGGCACCGCACGCGCTGGGCCGGCGCGCTCCACACATGAGCCGCCGCGCCGCCGCAGAGGTGCGTGCCAAGGGCACCGCACGCGCTGGGCCGGCGCGCTCCACACATGAGCCGCCGCGCCGCCGCAGAGGTGCGTGCCAAGGGCACTGCACGCGCCGGGCCAGTGGGCCGCGTGCCACGCACGAGCCGCCACCGCGCCGGAGAGGTGCGCGCCATGCGCACCGCACGCGCTGGGCCGGTGGGCCGCGTGCCACGCACGAGCCGCCACCGCGCCGGAGAGGTGCGCGCCATGCGCACCGCACGCGCTGGGCCGGTGGGCCGCGTGCCACGCACGAGCCGCCACCGCGCCGGAGAGGTGCGCGCCATGCGCACCGCACGCGCTGGGCCGGTGGGCCGCGTGCCACGCACGAGCCGCCACCGCGCCGGAGAGGTGCGCGCCATGCGCACCGCACGCGCTGGGCCGGTGGGCCGCGTGCCACGCACGAGCCGCCACCGCGCCGGAGAGGTGCGCGCCATGCGCACCGCACGCGCTGGGCCGGTGGGCCGCGTGCCACGCACGAGCCGCCACCGCGCCGGAGAGGTGCGCGCCATGCGCACCGCACGCGCTGGGCCGGTGGGCCGCGTGCCACGCACGAGCCGCCACCGCGCCGGAGAGGTGCGCGCCATGCGCACCGCACGCGCTGGGCCGGGGGCCGCGTGCCACGCACGAGCCGCCACCGCGCCGGAGAGGTGCGCGCCATGCGCACCGCACGCGCTGGGCCGGTGGGCCGCGTGCCACGCACGAGCCGCCACCGCGCCGGAGAGGTGCGCGCCATGCGCACCGCACGCGCTGGGCCGGTGGGCCGCGTGCCACGCACGAGCCGCCACCGCGCCGGAGAGGTGCGCGCCATGCGCACCGCACGCGCTGGGCCGGTGGGCCGCGTGCCACGCACGAGCCGCCACCGCGCCGGAGAGGTGCGCGCCATGCGCACCGCACGCGCTGGGCCGGTGGGCCGCGTGCCACGCACGAGCCGCCACCGCGCCGGAGAGGTGCGCGCCATGCGCACCGCACGCGCTGGGCCGGTGGGCCGCGTGCCACGCACGAGCCGCCACCGCGCCGGAGAGGTGCGCGCCATGCGCACCGCACGCGCTGGGCCGGTGGGCCGCGTGCCACGCACGAGCCGCCACCGCGCCGGAGAGGTGCGCACCACACGCACACCCGTGCTGTTCAGGACACGGTGATGCTCACGTCCTGCATCTGTAACATGACTCGACAAACGCGTCTGCTGGCGCAGCTGCCAACAAATTGATCCACACGCAAGTTTTCCTTGTAACAGCCGTTCGGCCGTCCTCCTCACACTCACTGTGCAGAGAAGTATACCCTCGCTGCTGACCGTGGGAGCGCCAATACGCCAATGACGCCGTGAACACCGTGAGTGACGCTCACGTGATCCGGATCTCGGCGTCCCATCCATTTCACGTAACTTGATCTATAAGCACGCAAACAGAACACAAACACAAAGAAAAATCACAAAAAGAGGGTATTTCAGAACGTTAGTACTTTGCAGACGTATAACCTCTCAGAAAGTTATCAGAATTGCTGCTATTGCTGAAGCAGATTGGAAAATACCTCTTACAATAATAGCAACTTGCTCGTCCGACAGGTCCGTCACGATGTTACGACGCAGGAAGTACTTTTCCCGCGTACTCCGCATAAGTCGAGAATTTATTCGAGTTCGTGCACAAAACCTCAAACAAAACAGTAGCTATGTCAACATTGTGAGGACAAACTGATCTAAACTCAATTAACCATAAGTTTGCATCGCTACGCAAACATTTACCTATCCGCCAGAGGCATTTACGATCGTTTCGATTGAGAACATCTGTACCGATGATGACGGGTGTACTCATGCAAGAAGAGGGTACAACGATAAAATCAACGTCCAGAGCAACGTTACTAAACTCGATCGTGAGTGTGACATATTCGCGAGAAACAACCTCATTGGCACCAATACGTTTCAACACACAGTGGGTTTGCTTCCGGGGTCCGAAGAAATGTTTTAAAGCCGATGACGAGATTAGAGATACATTAAGGGCGCCACTGTCTATCAGAACGTGTATAGGTATGCCCTGTATCACGGCGGTGATGATGTCACTGTTGCGAGCCGCTTTGGAGGGTGCGTCTCACAAGTTTACCCTACGTTGATCTATTATGCGACCCTCAGATCGAGCTTTGGTAAAACAAACGCTTTCTTTGTGTCCGGTCTTTTTGCAAAACGAACACGTGATCTTTGAAGGATTCTCGGAGGTCTTACGCTTCTTAGGACAATGAACACTTAAATGTCCAGTCCGGTCACAGTTAAAGCACTTGCCACTAGATCTACTCGTATTTAGCAATTCGTTTGTTATTGGCAAAACTAGCTACTGAACGGTTATCAACTTTACTGCGACCAGGCTTGACATATATAGCCAGAAAGAAAACGATGTTTTCCGTTGTTAGATTGGCATTCATCGCTGCCGCTTTAACCTAGCCACAATCGACCCTAGAGCCTGCTGTAGTGATGCATCGCGATCACGAGTATGTGAACTACTCTCACTACGAGAACGCGATCGAGACCAACGGCGGTGTCGGTGCGATTTGCGGCGCTTTGCATTACGACCTGGTGACTTGGTAGGCCTTTCTCGTGAACGAGATGAACGTGGCATCACAGATTTAGAATAGTGGTTGCTTGTTTCCAAATCGAAAATAAATAGACCGAGGTAAATACTACAGGTGTGAGCTATGGGACAATCCCACTTCTGATTTTAGGACCAGGTGTAGGAATTAATTTAAAAAAAACATTTATTTTACAGCTAAACGTAATTTACTCAAGATTCAATTTACAAAATCAACACGTATACAAACAAACAACCATTATCCAAATAAATCCACACAATAAATCATTTAGGTAATTAACAATCGAAAACCAAAGGAATAATTACGACTTACTGCAAATTGCACCGACAACCAACCAACTAGACAACCTCACTGTGCGACGTCCCACGAGCAAATGGCTCGATAACGCCAGCACAGCGCCATTTATACCAATCGGTCGGGTGACGTCACCATTTGCAAAACAACAATGAAAATCACTAATAATACATATTATACATAGAAACACACAGACCCGAGACAAATATTTATAGATCATACAAACATTGGTACCGCCGCGGGGATCGAACCAGCAACCTTATGCGTCGCAGGCGTGCCTTCGCCCACTGCGGTCGTCATGTTTCTTTATTTCTATTGTTGAAACTTTCGTCATCCACTGTAGTCGTCACAAAAAGCCCACGGTCCCCCAAAAGTACGTAACTGTCTGATCTATTTTGTTCAGCGGCCAAAGTTCCCCTGACAGATAGTGGGGTGAGTTCACTAAGTTTACTCGTAAATTCGACGCAACTCCAAAACTGTCACATAGTAGCTTTGAAAAGAATACTTAAGTTTTATCCGCTAGTTGCCATATTTACTCTGTAAGTGCTGGGTTTTAGGCTATATTTAGCTCTATAGTCGCATGTTGAATCAACTTTTGAAGTAAAAACTTTTTCGTTGGGCATTTTTGAGATGGGGAAAAAAACATTGAACTCGCTACACCGTTACCGACACCTCTGCTATTTTGACCTCAACATCATAAGCGACGGTGGCCTATCGGTTCATAGCTCGCCTTACGATGTGGCATGCGGCTAGATCGTATTTAACCGAGGCCATATACTTTTTGCATTTTTTTTTAGTTTAGAATCGTTACAGTTTTCACTTCTGTCGGCACTCTCGGAGTGCCACGTTTTTTTTAACACATGCAGTGCAATAAATAATGTAAATGTTACTGTTATAATGTCTACCGCGCCTTAGTAATAATGTTTTTTTTTAAACACGTCACACGACACAATCATGACTCGGATAGACACAAAAGCAGTCCCCGTAGCCATGTCACAAATCGCAATAGAATAGAAATCGAATCGACAGATAACGCTGAGACTCCACCTAAAACTGCAATTCATTTTATGTCTAGTATCGCGGCACGTAAGTGCCTGGCATTATGTCAAACTGACGATTTACATAGAGCCAGGTACTCACGTTGACATAAAATGTATGAATTTTTGGAAATGAATGACGTAAGACGCAGGTGGAGTCTCAGCGTTATCGATTTCTATTCTATTGCGATTTGTGACTTGGCTAGGGGGGGTGCTTCTTCATACAGGGTGTGAGTAAAACACTCCCGAAAACAACAAGTATCTTGTTTACTAAATGCATCTTTATAAAATCTTTTTGAGATGTTTCTCAGGCATCGTTAGTTATACATATATTACTCCTTTCAGAAAACTAGCCGGTAATATTATTTTTGCGAGCGTTAAATTGGATCAAGTCGGGCAAGCGGGAAATTTGCTCTTTAATACAAAGAGTACCGCTAAATGATTTTACTGGAATCTTGGTCTGATATTCACTTGATAGGTAATTAATGAACCTTATAACTTTGTAATGTTGTAAGCGTGATTTCAAATATTAATGGATTTCTCGACCATAGTAGCGTTGTGGTCGAATGCACAGCTGAGCTGAGATTCTCGTGAATAAATTTTCTTATGACATGAAAATATTTTGAAATATTAAGAGCCGTGTTGGCCGAATGGGGTTGTACCTCGATTTTAAGTCCTTCGGACTAGGGTTCGAGTCCCGGCCGTGCATCAATGGATTTTGCGTTTAGTAAAATTTATATGCGCTTTAACACCAGCTCTAAACTGTGAAGGAAAACATCGTGAGGAAACCAGTTAGTACAAGTAGAGTTGAGTGACAAAATACTAAGTGTGGATTAACTCAATAAAAATTACAAAAAACTTGCAAAAGAAAGTTTGTTCTTAAAATCGCTTCGAAAAATTTATTGTAATATATTTTTAATCAAAACCTAAGTCATCTGTTTTGAGCGATAAAGCAGAGGCGAGTATCAAAAATTCATTTCACCCTCGAATCGGAGAGTAAAATCACGATTTCACTGGCGTTAAGGGTAGATTACATTTTATACTTTACGACTATTGTTTTAAAGTACCATTTCGTTTGATTGCTGCTTACTGAGATATTACATTTTCGTAGGTTGGCCATCAGTAATTAAATTCATCTGTGGATTATTAAAATCTTAGCTTCATTTCACTACATCAAAAATGATTGGGAGATTTTTCTTCTAATAGGATTTCAAAGTTCTGCTATTTTTTTATTTACCAAAAACATGAAATCATTTAAGTAAGTATAAACTAACTTAATTTTACTAAAATATGAAGTAATTGTTTATATTAAGCGGGGTCCACAGCACCGTGTTTTCGTATTTTTAACATGTTACTAACCGAATAGGCGCGTGTCATTGGTGGAAAACAATAATAACATGTTAGAAAACACTAAAACACGGCGCTGTGGAGCAGCTGGTTAGGGAAATTAGAATAAGATATTAAAAATGGTAAGGAAATATATAGTACCAATCCGCTAATCTAAATTAGAATAACAAAAAGACTTTTCTCCAACAGTGGGACACGAAGTTATATACCTATGTCTTCTTTAAATTCAGATTTTCACGAAAAACAACACATTTCTTCCCAAAGCAAAACCTCTTGTAACGAGTTCAATCTACGATATATTCCGCAAATAAATCGTGGTTGGTCAATACCGCCGACTCAACGTACTAAGTCATAGTAATGGCCGCGACTTCGCTCGCAGCGCTCAGAATTGCCACATAACTCAGCAGCGATAGTTACTGTGTAAAGTGGAAAGTCAAAAGTCGGAGAAAGTTGCCGGAACTAGCATTTGTTTAAATAATGTTTCTTGATACCAGGTGTAATGTACACACTTAATGGTAATGGAAGTCAAAACAAGCTTTTTGCAAAAAAAGCTTAGCTTATCGGTGCAATGATTGAATTTTCTCTGTAAATATCTTTCCAATACGGCCCCTTTTACTTCTCTAGGTGGCAAGCGACGCGTCAATTAGTTTTACAGCAAGCTATTATAAACCTTATTATCAATGGTACAAGATATAGAAACGCTTGTAGAATGAACGAGGTCTGGCGAAGCCATCTAGCGGGCCGCCCTGGCTCGAACACTTTCATGCGGTCCATTCTATAAGCGTTTCTATATCTTGTACCATTGTTCATAAGGTTTATAATGGCTTGCTATAAAACTAATTGACGAGTCGCTTGCCCATTCAATGTGCATTAAGCCTAAAACAACCTCTAGGACATTCAATGTATCTTGGATATCGCACTATTACCTAACCTCGACGTTTCGATCGGGTTGCACCGATCGTGTTCACGAGGAAACTCAACCTCCTCGCAACTTTGTGACCACAAACGGTGCAACCCGATCGAATATTATCTAAAACCTTTGCGTGATCTCGTCCCGTTATTAAAACAACAATGTGTATCATGTTTCAGTCGCACTTTGTTCAAATGTACCCAAAAGTAGAAATCCAGTATAAGATTTCGAGTAATTTCCGGCCATAGCCAGTGACGTCACTACCCAGAACGCCGGTCAATGTAGATATCGGCCTTAAACTGTACCAAGTTAAGTGGATTGCACGTTTTTCAAATTTATGTTGACACATAAATATTGCATGGAGCGAAGTTGTAAAAATTTTCAATTTACAGTCACGATGTACTGTAAATTTTCTTTATTTACTGGGACATTAGAATTAAGGGGTATCGCAGTTGGGTCGTTAAGTTTTGGCTTGCATTACTGCAGTTTTCTTATGACAGGACTGTTGATATATTAATTTGTATCATTTCATTACTTGTGTATGTAGATGCACGTGCATCATGTTGTTTCTGTGTGCGTAAGCGTGTATGTGCGAGTTTTCTTGTTATTTCGTCTTGAATTCCTAAATGGCGTACAATGCTGACGAATGTGCTTTCACCTTAAGGGCGCGTACTACCTCAAAACTGTTTCGACTCTGGATCATATCTATAAAAGTATTGAACCAATATTATTGAAAAAAAAATATATTATAGTTGAGGATATAAACTGAGTCCCCGTTGTAGTGAAAACACTATTACTAAATATTTTCTCGATAGAAAATAATCACAAACTTCCCTCTGAATTTAACTTAAAAACAAAAGTACTCAATAAATACTTTAGCTAGACTAGTAAATCTTTGTATCTAAACTCAGCTTAGTACACTACGTGGTCCCGTTGTTCCGAATTTTGATCTTTTTTTGTTTTTGTACTTTTAATTAGCTAAAAAGTGTTTTAGCGCCGTAAATAACGTTGCGCATCCATAGCTCTGTACTCCTCACACGCCGAACAAATCACACTCGCTGTCCCGCTTACAAAATGGCGGTGTATTATAGGCTCTTAAATAATCCATCGTCAAAATGAAGTAGACTGTGCAAATATTCAGCGCAAAAGACTTTCAAACAAAGTGAAATGTGGCAGGTGCAATTTGGCGGGAACTTTGCTCGCAAAACTATGGTGACATCGTGTGAATATTAATACGCTCTGCTAAGTGAAAATGTTCATTAATGAAGCAATAAATAAATAATAACGTTTTGAAAATGAAAAAAAACAGAATTCAATGTTGTAGGTAAGTTCATATGGCCGGGACCGACCATCCAACGTGCCCTCCGAAGCTCAGAAGCGCTCAGAAGAAAATGCCACTGGTCACTCATCGACTTATAGACCGGTTTGAACGTTGCTTAACTTCGACGATCTATCAAGAACTACTAAGCAAGCGCGACCATGAGCTTTTTTATCTAAAAGCGCTCATGGTTCATACTATCATTGCATGAGGCCCGCCTGCGACGCAAAAGGTTGCGGGTTCGATCCCCGCGGCGGGACCAATGTTTGTATGATCTACAAATATTTGTCTCGGGTCTGGGTGTTTCTATGTATAATATGTATGTATTTACAAACAAAAAAGTATATAAGTAATATATCAGTCATCTTAGTACCCATAACACAAGCTCTGCTTACTTTGGGGCTAGATGATGCTGTGTGAATAGTCCAGCATTATTTATTTATGAGGATGAATTCTTTAGCTTGACGGGAAAAATTACAACACTTGCATTTCTCAGAAATTCTTGACCACCACACTAGAGTGTATTTTTGGTGTATTTTTTGTAATGTATGTATACATTTGATACAAAAATCAATTTTGACAATTGGCCCACAATTTATTGAGAATGGAATACAAGATATTAAAAATGGTAAGGAAATCTATAGTAACAATCCGCTAATCTATTCTCAAACAAAGGTTTCTTAAAACTAGTACTCACCCTAAAGCCACCCAACCACCCACTAACCTCTGCCAAGCCTCCTACAACTTAGGCTCGGCAATCTGGAACCGTGAGCAGCACCGGGGCGCAAGCAAAAGAACACCTTCATTTGATTTCGACACGTGTTTCGCCCCTCCACGGGGCATCCTCAGGAATAAACTTGACTACTTCCGTGCAAACGCAGACGTCTTGTCGCTACGAGCGCCGAACGAAAAGTGAGCCAGCTCCCTACCTAACCTCTATTTATATTCGCCTGAAAGTTGCCAGCTCCTACCGTCAACTCGCCATTTTTTGCAAATAATCGTAATAAAGGCGATCTTGGTGTACCAATGTTGATTTCGTTCAGCAAAGTAAATCTATTAGTGTTGTGTTTAGTTATTTCTAAGCATTCTAATACTGACATTCTAAAACCTTTTTCACAAGTGTGTAAAATATTATATGAATGATTGTTATTTAATGTATGACCTGTATCTATTAAATGTTTTGCAAAATGAGACTTTTCTGGATAATTATTTCTGTGTGCTGCCATGTGTTCTTTATATCTTGTTTCAAAATTACGCCCTGTTTGTCCTATATAAACACTACTACATTCATCGCAGACGAGTTTATAAATACCAGATTTTTTATTATTTTCTAATTTATCTTTACTATTACAAATCTGTCTGAGTGAGTGATTTGTCTTGAAAGCCACTCTAATCTCATTCCTAAACAATGTTTTTGAAATTCTCTCACTAATTGAACCTAAATATGTTAAACTACCCACATAATTTCGAGATTGATCTGGAAGTACTGGATACAAGAGTGAACGTACTATAGCACGACGTTTTCCTTTAATTAAACCATCCACCATACTCCAGATTGCCGAGCCTAAGTTGTAGGAGGCTTGGCAGAGGTTAGTGGGTGGTTGGGTGGCTTTAGGGTGAGTACTAGTTTTAAGAAACCTTTGTTTGAGAATAGATTAGCGGATTGTTACTATAGATTTCCTTACCATTTTTAATATCTTACAATGGACTTCCGCAAAGTCACGCCTGAATCAATTCAATAATGGAATACAATTTATCCAAACATTAGATGCTTCCTACCATCATACCATAGACCCGAGATGTGCTATCTGACAAACAAAACGAACGAACTCTTCATACGGCACTCGTTTAGATGTGAGTGCAAGTTAGGCAAGGATTAAAATGAATGAAATCTAAATAAGATTTTAGTTTCAAAATCTTGTTCATTTCAATTGCTGAAGTTAATTTTAATGTATATCTAGATAGTTCTATCATTGTTGCTCAAAGATTCATTCGTACAAAGCAATCGTAATCTCTATAAAACTTTGCTAAATTTATTCAAAAACTTCAACTCTGAAATAAACTTTAGTCAATTGAAATCAAAATTACACTTTTCTCTTTAGTTTAATAGTATCAAAACTTTAATCTATCGTTTATTCTTAATCTTAAGCCTTGAAATCTTTACAATTGATTCATAAAGCGTCACGACTCAGGAGGTATACTCAATAGTGCCTACACTCTACGGGACCCATTAGTTCAGTTGGTTGGAGCAGCGTCGCGGATTGGCAAGTCTTATCAAAATTTTCGATTCGGACGGGATTCGAACCTGCGACGATCAGACGACCCTCCTAAAGCCGGAGTGCTTTCAACCGCTTTTCCACGGAACCCTGACGTCAAACTTCGAAATACTTGATAAGCTCATATTTTATCGGTTGAGCACCAGTTAGCGCCGTCTACACGTTTCACTAGTGAACTCATGCTTATTGTCCGAAGTTACGTAGTCATGGGTTCTTATCTAATCTCGCAAGGGCACACCCTTGCAAAATCACAATTTTCGGGATGCATTTAATTTGTTTAAATCTTTATTTTTCTAAATTAGAATAAACTAATGAATAAATGCAAAAGATGGGCAAACAGTCACAAACTGGAGCGGACCAACTGGAAAAAGAAGAGTAGGAAGACCGTTCGCTCGCTGGTCAGACGAGTTGAAGAACGCATCTGACACCTCAAATTGGACAGATGTGGCAGAAGACAGAGACCAATGGAAAGAGCTGGAGGAGGCCTTTACCCGTAAGGGGTCCTAAATAATAAGTTTATATTACTTTTTTTCACTTTTTAGTATTTCATTTGTAAGTACCTACTTATATTTAAGGAATAAACAGGCTTTTTTATTTTTATTTATTAATGAATAAATGCAAGGCTAAAGTTGACCTAAGTATACGCGTAACTTGCTTCACGCGAAATAAGTTTCATTCACTTCAGCTACTCCTTTTGTGTTTCTAAGTGGCAAATATTTTAGTGGCCCTTCGGCTATAAAAATACTATTTATTTCGTGATGATGAAACAGGATGTTGTGACCTTTTTTTATGGAAGAGGGGCAAACGAGCAAGTGGCACACCTGATGGTACATTGCCACCGCCCACAAACAGCTGCAGCATCAAGAGGCACTGCAAATGCGTTGCCGGCCCTTGACTTTTGTGGTTAGTCGAATCTTTCGAAGAAATGTAGGTAAGGGTTGGTCAGGAGCACGTCCAAATAATATTTGGCGCATTTCATGCTCAATTGCTCACTCACGATTTCTCGTCCCAAAACGTGCTATAAACTCTCTCCATGTAAGCCTTAAATTTACATGGTTTCGTATATTTTTGTACTGTCGAGAAAATAACATTTCTATTCTAGTCTACATGATATTTCTTCTCGTATATTCGTAGCACACTCATGTACACATTTAATGTGGACGCTTGCTTTTGTTTTTTACCCAAAAATGATCTCTCTGAGTCATGATGAATTGTTTATTCCAAGAGTTCTATTTCCCCCATTTCCATCCCGGAACATCGCAACTTCCAAAACTTTGCAACTTTGAATTACTTTCTGCTGAAAGACGTATAATGAATCAGGTCTGCAAAGACATTCGTTACTGCAAAATTCCTAGTAACAGCGAAAGTTCGGCCGACGAATGAAAAGTTCATTGTTTATTTTTTGCTAGTTTTTTATTGGGAGTTTTGTCATTTTCCGCCGACAAAATTGACAAAAGTTTGACGACTGAAAGCGGCCTAGAGTCGCGCACACGAGCTTATCATCTTAAAAATATTAAACCACAAGGCCGTATTTAGTGATATCCTGACGGTCAGTACCGACATCGGTTGTCTGTAGCTATCGCGATGAAAACTATGCGTGTGTTCAGAAAAGCAATAACTGCGTCTGCATACGCAATAATACAAACCATTTTACTACGTACTGCTTGTCAGGATAGCACGAAATAGGGTTGAGTTTGACTCAAAGATGTGAGCTATGAGGTGTGACTCAAACTAGCTCACATCTTCATCTGAGAATTCTAACCCGTTTGAGTTTTCTAATCCTTAACAACTTAGTCCATAAGTCTAAACATTGCATTTGGCAATAGTCCAAATTTTGAACTTAATGTATCTACTATGTCTTCTATATTTTGTTTAACTGACGCCTATTCTGAACTCTTAAACGCCATTTACACGGTACCATTATGGCATACTATTCCTCCGCATGCTACAGAATATTACTTTTCGTGTTTTGCGTTTGAGAAATCAAGAAGCAAGAATGGTATGCCACAATGGTATCGTTGAAATGGCCTTTCAATCTTTTTTCATCGATAAAGAAGATTATATAGCCTATTTCTATTTCCATGGTACGAGTATTTACGGGGTTAGCCACTTTTATATCAAACAACGTATTGTAGAAGAGCTCAGTTTAAATACTTATTGAAACTCCTTCTGTACACTTTGCTCTGCGGAATGAGTTGTGAAACCCGTCTGAAGTAGGTACCTACATAAGGTTCGCTGAACATGGCCTTCTTGAACTGTATTTCTTCACTAGCGTTTGTTATAAATCTGTTAGGTAAATACTGGTAAATAAACAGTGGGTACGTAAGTCATTATTCCTCTCCCAGCTTTACTATGTGACTATTTTATAATACAAACTTTAGATAATAAAAAAATAAATAAACATTTACAACAACGCAAAACATATTTATATAATGATAAAATGCCATTGGCCCATATTTATAGATACCTTACAGACTAAAATACATAAAAATATTAAATTATCAAATCATCGACGCTCCGATGACGCACGCGCGTCAAACTTTAGTGTGGTCAATGTTTGTTGCTCCTTCACGCTAAAAAGACTGAAGAGATTGAGATCAAGTTTGTTATTTATGTAGTTTGTCGCCTGGATTACCGCATAGGTTACTTTTTATCCCAGATAAGAGAAGTATTCCAGACAGTGGGTAGCACATGGTATTCATAATTCCATCCGTTTGTACTACCAACCAATAAACTTTTAAATAAACTTTTAAATTGCATTAGTTAGACTTTTCCAGCACCTAAACCATCCTCTCTGCTTAATCGGCTTTATCCACAGGAAAGACGACGTCAGTACGTGTGGAGCTGATTAAGCTGCGGGTTTCCTCACGATGTTTTCTTTCGCCGTTAAGCTCATGTTCATATCAATTTTACGAAACCTAAAATTCATTGATGCACGGCCTGGATTCGAACCCACGACCTTCGGAAAGTCTAGGTACATTCGGCCAACATGGACCTCCGTTTGTACAACCAAGCAATAAACTCGAAAATTGCATTAGTTCAACATAGTACATTAAACTTGAGATACTCGTACTAAACCAACATTCAAGTACAGTGTACTAAAGTAACCATGTTTGGGTAGTAAAGTAACCATGTTTGCTGTTGTCCCACTGTGTATCGATCACTGTGGAGTACTGATGGAGCTTAGCTACTGTAAACCGCTAATCCGTGAAACCGTAGCTTAAGGAACTTGGTTCAAACTTGAACAAAGATTACTGTTCAGTTCGTTACAAAGGATGATGTACCTTATAATTTAGTGTAATCGGTTGTTAACTACTCGTACTACTTGCTTTGGCTTTGTTTGATTTTACTTTAAAATTTAGATGATTGAAAGTACTGGTAACCATGTTGACGACCTCTGTAGCGCAGTGGGCGAAGGCCCGCTTGCGATTGCTATTTCATCAACAGATCCTTGCTTAATAGATCTTTTACTGCTAAAGACTTGGGAGTATTGTTCGATGACAAGCTCTCTTTCCGTGAACATATTCAGCATATTACATCTAAAGCTAATAAACTCTTAGGATTCGTCTTTAGATCAACCAAAGGCTTTAAGAGATATCGCAGTCTTTTGTACCTTTTTTATGCTTTAGTGAGGTCTGTTCTGGAGTACGGTAGCCCAATATGGTCACCGTACTACAATGTCCACATTAATACGGTTGAGAGAATTCAGCGAAAGTTCCTCAGAATGTTAAGTTACAGGCATCAACCTGGTCGCTCAGATCTAACTTACGCAAGTAGGCTTACCCCCGGTTTCTATATTCAACGGACAGTCGTAGGTAAGAGCTACGACTCGTTTCCACGTACAAAAGTTTGACAGCTAGAAACCGGCGGTAAGTTAGCTGTCAAAATTTGTATGTGGAAACGAGTCGTAGCTCTTACCTACGAATGTCCGTTGAATATAGAAACCGGGCATTAAACAATTTTATGTAACTCCTTTGGAAACAAGACGTACATATTTTGATCTATTATATCTATATAAAATAATGGATTCAATAATTGATTCACCGGTCTTACTCTCATATATCTCTCTCAATATTAAATTCAGCGCCAGAAGATTAAATAAGAGTAACCTTTTTGCCTTACATACATACAAAAACAACATTTCATTTTATAATCCACTTACTAGAATGGCCCGTCTGTATAATGAATTGTCTATAGTTCATCCTGAACTTGATATTTTTAATCCTAGTATTAACAATTTCATTAAAAAACTAAAAGATATCCTCCACTTCAATGATCCTGGTACTCCTGATGCTCTGACAAGAGTATCTGGAGCTGCCAATTATAATTAGCCCTTGCAGATCTACATGTTCTTACTTTAGTATTTAGTACCTACCCCACCTGTCTGGTTATTTACCAACCTATTGTTCTTTATTTTTTTTGTTTACTTTGTTTAATATTTTCGTTTGCTTAGTTCAACATATTGTATAGCTGTGCGCACATATGTTTATGTTGCAACATAGTGTCAAAACTATCATATTTATAATTACTATTTTTTTTTGTGTTGTAATGTAACACAAGTTCTATTTACTTTGGGGCTAGATGATGCTGTGTAAAAAGTCCAGCATTATTTATTTTTATTTACTGTAAAATTTATTGTTCTGCCAACACCAAATGCGATAACAGCGCCTCTCTCACTGGTTCAGAGAAGTTTGTAGCACTATATTCGTGATTCAGTGTGGATCATACATCAAACTATACTGTTTTCCCCACCATAAAAACCTCGGTGCACAAACTATATTTTCCGACAAACTAAATCCAAAACTCAATTAAAATCCCGTATCCAGCGCGTCCGGTCCAATATTTTTCACTATAAAACCTGCACGGACACAGTGAGTAGGAAATAGCTGCTTCACTTTGAACAGTTCAATTTGTGACATGGCCGGTCCAATCGATGTCAATACTTGTTTGCCTATTGAAATGAGAATTTTCAATTTGGTTAGATGAGTGTTGGAATAACGATGCTGTTACAAATCACATCGATATAAATAGTAACTGGTTACAATCTGTTATTGTTGTGAATAAAATTCTTTAACTGTTGTGTTTCAACTGAATTCTAAAAAATATTTTTAAATAAAATTGGTCTCAAAAAAACAATTGGTAAACTGAAATTACATGATAGAGGTATGTATTTTGAACCCGTTTTTATGATTAAGCCTAACCTGGATGCGGGAATGAAAGATTTACTGGTTGACAAAGTAAGTACAGTCAGAGACAGAAGTTCATGAACAATTGGCGATTTTAAATTTATCCCACCAATCATGAAGAAAATGAAGCTTTCATTTTCTTCATGATTGGTGGGAAAATTTTGTTTTTTTTTTGACGACCTCTGTGGCGCAGTGGGTGAAAGCCCGCTTGAGACGCAGGAGGTTGCGGGTTCGATCCCCGCCGCGGGATAAATGTTTGTATGATCTGCAAATATTTATCTCGGGTCTGGGTGTTTCTATGTTTAATATGTATGTATTTACAAACAAGAAGTATTTATGTAGTATATCAGTTCTGGTTCCCATAGTACAAGCTTTGCTTAGTTTGGGGCTAGATGATGCTGTGTGAAAATGTCCAGCATTATATATTTTTATTCATTTTATTTAAATAATAATAGCGTAAGCATTAGCAGCCTAATTATGCTGAAGTTTTAGTTACAACCCATACGAGTTTTGTAGATATAGAAGATTCAAAAACATCAAATGTGATGAACTTCTGTTTTTCACGTGTAAACGCTCATCAGCGATTTGTCATAGTTATCGCAACGCTCATCGGCACGTTGGGCTCTGTATTTCCGCTGAGCTATGACCCTGTTGTTTTCAAGAAGAGAGTTAATGGGCTACGCAAATCATAAGAAAAATGCATCGTGTATCATTTCAGAAAGAACTAGCGATATAACACGAAGATGAATCGTCCGACTGAATTTTTTTTATGATGAATGGGTCGGGTATTGACCTCTAAACTAACATAGGCAAGAATGAGGTCTACGATGAAGCGAGTCTACCGAGAAGGTGCCCATTAACTCTCTTCCTGAAAACAACAGGGTCATAGCTCAGCGGAAATACAGACGCGAGAAGCTGATTCCAAATTTTTGCAGTGCGAATAATAAAAGAACTTGGAAAGCGCTTAATTCTAATAAGTGGAATATCAACTAGGTGAGGATGATGATCAGCTCTGCGCCTGAAGTCCCTATAAAAGAACGGTGAAGGCTGAATAAGGTTGTGCAGCTCCTGGATACACTCACCGTAGTACTATCTGTAGAAGACCGACAAACTCGCTACCTCACGATGGCTCAGACTGTCGAGTTTTGCTTCGGCAAGATAGTCTTCACCTATCAGCCTCTTGGCTCTGCGCTCTGCAGTGTATTAGAGACTAGTCTGTAAGTAGTGTGCAATAGATGTAAATGTGTGTGTGAGGTGGGCTCGCACCTCCCGCTGCCCGCCGCGCACGCAGTGTGGAATAAACCATGTATTGGGAATCAAACGTGAAAACAAGGAAATTCAGAAATGACCGATTTATTAATCGATTTATCACATGTACAAAATGAACACAGAAACAATTTAGACCAATAGTGAACAAAGATACGTCTGCTCAGTACGAAATCCAGCAAAGAAGAGAGAGATCGAGCGCCGCTTGTGGCGTCGCTTTTATAGCTGCCAGACCGTCTTGATTCTCATCGCCGGTAGAAATATCTAACACGGCCTCTCCTGACATCCTGGCGCCCTCGACAGGCTCATCACAGCGTCGGGGAAGTACAGGTTCTGGTCCGTAGATCTCGTTCTCATCGCGCCTTGAACAGGGCCCAGGCAGACCTGCCTCTAGGCTTGGTGAATGCCCTGGATGGACATCATCTGAATCGTTAGGTATCTGAAACATTTTCAACGACGTTACCAACAGAAATGTTTAGCTACCTGACACTAAGCAAGTGCAAGCGTATTCTCAAGTAGGTAAACGCATTAAAAATATGCGGCAGGTTGTTTTACCAATGAAAGAGTTCCGGACCTCAATCATTACCAAAGCGTCTGATTAATCGAAAGAGGTAAGTAGCCATAATCTCGAGGTTACACAAAGCACTGCCATACCACAATGTCGGGGCAAAAGAACCAAAATGTCGAGGTTACAAGCAACAGGCTGCCATTGCCACAATACCGAGGCAAATGGTAACCAAATGGCGCGCAGGAGGAGGCAAGCAGCAGGAGCGCGTCAGGCGCCCCACCAGCGCCGCACGCGCCGGACAGCAGCAGGAGCGCGTCAGGCGCCCCACCAGCGCCGCACGCGCCGGGCAGCAGCAGGAGCGCGTCAGGCGCCCCACCAGCGCCGCACGCGCCGGGCAGCAGCAGGAGCGCGTCAGGCGCCCCACCAGCGCCGCACGCGCCGGGCAGCAGCAGGAGCGCGTCAGGCGCCCCACCAGCGCCGCACGCGCCGGGCAGCAGCAGGAGCGCGTCAGGCGCCCCACCAGCGCCGCACGCGCCGGGCAGCAGCAGGAGCGCGTCAGGCGCCCCACCAGCGCCGCACGCGCCGGGCAGCAGCAGGAGCGCGTCAGGCGCCCCACCAGCGCCGCACGCGCCGGGCAGCAGCAGGAGCGCGTCAGGCGCCCCACCAGCGCCGCACGCGCCGGGCAGCAGCAGGAGCGCGTCAGGCGCCCCACCAGCGCCGCACGCGCCGGGCAGCAGCAGGAGCGCGTCAGGCGCCCCACCAGCGCCGCACGCGCCGGGCAGCAGCAGGAGCGCGTCAGGCGCCCCACCAGCGCCGCACGCGCCGGGCAGCAGCAGGAGCGCGTCAGGCGCCCCACCAGCGCCGCACGCGCCGGGCAGCAGCAGGAGCGCGTCAGGCGCCCCACCAGCGCCGCACGCGCCGGGCAGCAGCAGGAGCGCGTCAGGCGCCCCACCAGCGCCGCACGCGCCGGGCAGCAGCAGGAGCGCGTCAGGCGCCCCACCAGCGCCGCACGCGCCGGGCAGCAGCAGGAGCGCGTCAGGCGCCCCACCAGCGCCGCACGCGCCGGGCAGCAGCAGGAGCGCGTCAGGCGCCCCACCAGCGCCGCACGCGCCGGGCAGCAGCAGGAGCGCGTCAGGCGCCCCACCAGCGCCGCACGCGCCGGGCAGCAGCAGGAGCGCGTCAGGCGCCCCACCAGCGCCGCACGCGCCGGGCAGCAGCAGGAGCGCGTCAGGCGCCCCACCAGCGCCGCACGCGCCGGGCAGCAGCAGGAGCGCGTCAGGCGCCCCACCAGCGCCGCACGCGCCGGGCAGCAGCAGGAGCGCGTCAGGCGCCCCACCAGCGCCGCACGCGCCGGGCAGCAGCAGGAGCGCGTCAGGCGCCCCACCAGCGCCGCACGCGCCGCGCAGCAGCAGGAGCGCGTCAGAGCGCGGTAGGCGCACGCGCACCCGTGCTGTTCAGGTTCAGGGTCAGGAACACGGTGATGTATGACGCGACAAATGCGTCTGCCTGACTATGCGACTAACGCAGACACAGGCAAGTCCGACTATGCGAATAATCGCAGACACGGAAAACCCGACTATGCGACTAACGCAGCACAGGTTATGCCCAACTATACACACAGCGTGTAAACATGCTGACCCACAGCCGTTCGGCCTTCCTCCTGACACTCACTGTGCAGAGAAGTATACCCTCGAGTCGCGACTGACCGCGGGAACGCCAACACCGCGAGCGTCCGCCCGCTGTGCGAACGATGACGCCACGAACACCGTGGTGACGCTCACATGACCCGGATCTCGACGTCCCATCCATTTCACGTAACCTGATCTAAAAACACGCAAACAGAACACGAACACAAAGAAAAATCACAAAATGAGGGTATTTCAGAGCGTAAGTACTTTGCAGACGTAAATTGAATGTGAGCGGGAATCCTTTATCCCACGCCTGATATTGGGAATCAAACGTGAAAACAAGGAAATTCAGAAATGACCGATTTATTAATCGATTTATCACATGTACAAAATGAACACAGAAACAATTTAGACCAATAGTGAACAAAGATACGTCTGCTCAGTACGAAATCCAGCAAAGAAGAGAGAGATCGAGCGCCGCTTGTGGCGTCGCTTTTATAGCTGCCAGACCGTCTTGATTCTCATCGCCGGTAGAAATATCTAACACATGAATAAGAGCATACCTATACGCGTTTCCTTCACTAAATACCTACCGCCATCCAAACAGTTCACGCTCCACCGAGTGAAGCGAATTATTGTAAAACGAAAGTTTCTAAGCTATTGAAGCCCCCACTGTGTGATTACGCTATCACTGTACCGACGTGACCTAGTCAAAAATTCAGGCATCTAGCGAGCACGCGATGTAAAACAGAATCACCCGCGGCACTTTTTACGATCAAGGTACGGTCATCAACAAACGTAGGTAATAAATAAATAATAAAAATAACATCAAATTTTTAAAGCTTACGCTCCGTTGGGTTCGGCATGATGGACATCTCAGGTCTTTTAACTTTTAAGGTTTTATGTCATTAGGTTACTCCACGAATTTTGCTCTCTCTAAACATCTGAAAGAATATCTATTGTTCCTTGAGAAATGTTTTTTCAGCTGGATTTTCTGTTATTTAATTACCTAGTTGAAATTCAAGTATTACATATTTACTAAGAGAGCCGTGTTGGCCGAATGGGGTTGTACCTCGACTTTCAATCCGATGGTCGTGGGATCGAATCCCGGCCTGCATCATCGTGCTATGCTTGCCAAATTTTATGTACTTAAACCTAAAGTGCCTTGGAAATTACTCTTGAGTATTTATAATGCCCTGGCTGAGTCGATTATAACATATGGGTTAAGCAGCTATGGTAGAACGTTTAAGACGTACCTTGACCAAATTTTAGTACTACAGTCACGCCTTCTGAAACTTATTTTACCAAACAACATTAAAAACAAGCTACAGGATATAAATGAGTTCCAGTATTGTAATATAATTCCGGTACATAAGAAAGTAGAATTAATGCTATTAATAGAACAATATCCTAACCTTAACTCATTTTTGCCAATAGAACATAAAACAGTTACGAGAAAAATCACTCATCGCAAGTTATATATACCTAAAATGATAAACTTTTATGGACGCCGTACTATTAAATTTCTCATTCCAACTTTACTTAATACTATTCCTTATTCTTATCAAAGCGAAATAAATAATAAAAATTATAAAATAAAATATAAAAACTTTTATCTAAATAACATATAAAACCCATTAAAGTAATAAAATATTATAGCCGACAACAGTTTAATCTACTCGTAATTACTAATCACACTTTCATTTCATTTAATATTGCTTATTCAAATAAATTCAAATCAAATATAAAAGTGAACATCCCGTATAGCAAATTGTTTACACCATTTCTTTTGTATTGTATGCAGCCAGTGAACGAACTACGCTCGCAGACTCAATATAAAGTCATCTCGCTCACACTGCGTGCACGAGCGCGGAGAGTGGCTGAGACAGTATACCTACACGCGTTGTTTTCGCAGTTTCTGCAGTTCCCTACCGTCATTGCAATAATGCGAGCGTGGTTAGCGAACTTTGCTGTACAGTTTTAGTGATGTGTTGCACAAATTGTTAGCTAAACACCTACCTACCTAAGCCTACCTATTAGTTAAGACGAATGTGAGTGCCTACTCAAACCTATTAAGGTTTTCAGGCACAATATTATGATAAATATGTAGTTACTCAAGTAAATAAATAAAAAAAAAAAAAAAAAAAAAACAATGGATTTTGCGTTTCGTAAAATTTATATGCTTTAACACGAGCTCTGAACGGTGAAGGAAAATATCGTGAGGAAACCAGTTAGTATTCTTAATATTCTTATAGGCGGCGATGGGCTTGCAACCTGTCACGTATGGAATACTAACTTCTGCAAGATGTGGGCATGTATCAAATATGTATTTGTAAATGCCTCTGACTACCCCCTTAGACATCTTCAAAGGATCTGGAATGTAAAGATCTGATAGAATGTCTACCGCGCCTTGGGGATACAGTCGTGACCCTGTTTACGTTTTACGTTTTTTACATATTTAAAATAATTTGATTCTAGGACAGTGTTTATTTATGTACTATGGACATTATCGTACTTTTAAAATTGAAACAAAAGGTTACTAAATCCCAACTACATAATAACGTATCTTGTAAACTAAAACTTAAATTCAGATCGAAAAATCCCGCGGAATCTCTTCAGATTTTTACCGGCTTAATCGCACCATTGCGTGCTTTTAACATCAACTGTGTACTTCGAGAAGACAAACAGCCCTCCAGAGGTACTGTCTTGTTATCTTGCTGAAATTTTACAACCATAAGCAATTTAAGTTTCCTTGAAAAGTGCTTGTTGGTTTTTGTAGGAAGTTTTGTGATTTAGAAACAAAACTAAGCAGTGATGTGTTAGACCCCTCGCAGACTTTCTATCGGCCGATAGTTGAGACGGAATATACTTCGGCTCGTAATGAGTACGACCGATAGAAAGTCTGTAGTCTGCGAGGGGTCTTAGACATTATTTTACGCGTGTGTTACTTACTTGAAGGTACCAAGAAAGCTAGAAAGTGGATACCTACCCAAACAAACTGGGGATGTACCAAAAACATTGCCCAGTATACAGTACATTACCAAAAACATCCCGACACAAGAGTCAAGAACAAAGTCGACAAGAGTCGACCCATTCATCCTAAAAAAATATCAATAAGACCTTGGGCCATATTCGCGTTCCTTTTTTCGTTCGTTTGATGAATATTCAGAAGCTTCCCACCACGATTTCTGACTTCGAGGGCCAATTTTTCGGTTTGAAATATTTGGTCTTAGGTTAGGACTGTGTTTTAACGTTTGAAAAATTGGCTCTTGAAGTCAGAAATCGTGGTGGGAAGCGTCCGAATATTCATCATCATTCTTTTGCCTGCCCTTATCCCACTTTTATGTGGGGTCGGCACAACAGGTTTTCCTCTTCCACTACGCTCTATCAGCCGTCATCTCTACACTCACTCCTTTCTTACCCATATCATCCTTCACACGGTCCATCCATCTTTTCTTTGGTCTGCCTCTTCTGCTACATCCCTCCATGTGGAGGGATGAATGATGTGAGAATGTTAGGTTTGAATGTTCAAACCTAACATTCTTGTTACATGACTCTCTTCCCTCCTCATAAACATGTCCATACCACGACAACCTATTCCTCAACTTATCCGTCACTGGCGCAACTTTCAAACTTCCTTTAATATAATTATTCCTTATTTTGTCCATTCTTGTAACTCCACATACATCTCAACATTCATCAAACGAACTAAAAAAGGAACACGTATGCCGTCATCATCATCATTGGCCTCTTTATCCATCTATTACAGATGATTTAGGCCGTATGCCCTTGATAACTAAGTATAACAAGTTTGAAGATAATCCTTTCAAAAAGATTCCGTATTTAAGCGCATTAAATTACACCTTTGTGAGATTTAAATTTAAAACTTTGCTGATACGTGATATAAAATATAGTCTAGATGTATGTATGCGCGATCAAATGGGCTGTCAAGGTGTAAGGTGTGTTTATTGAGTGCAGACGGACGACAAATATTGACTTAGCTCTTTGCTCTATCGCTTGGAGGGCGCAGGTAGCGACGACCTCTGCAAACGCAAGATAAAATTGCTAGATAAATATTTTAATAAAAACTTATCTAGCGAAAAAAGAAGTAAGTAGGTACTTTTAGGCTCATGCTTCTTTTATGCAGTTAGATTTTTTCACCACATTGTTTCAAAACGAAATAGCTCTGTTTATTTGCAATTTAGTTAAAATAGGTACATGACTGACACGAAAATGAAGAATATTTTTTTTACATGATTTGCTTATAATAAGTAAGACTCAATGCACATTGAATTGGCAGCGACGATATATTACAGACATTAGACATTATAAACCTTATGAACAATGTAACAAGATATAGAAACGCTTGATAGAAACCTCGTTCATTTTATACCTTGTTACTTTGTTCATAAGGTTTATTTTGTTACGTCTCGTTGCGTTGCGTCGCTGCAAATTCAATGTGCATTGATCCTTACTTATTTATAAGCAAATTATTTTAAAAAATATACTTTACTAGCTTCGCTCCCGCGGTGTAACCGACGGTCCCTCGGGATTTTGCCGGGATAAAAAGTAGCCTATGTCCTTCCCTGGGATACAACCTATATCCATGCCTAATCTGTTCAGTGGTTTGGGCGTGAAAAGGTAACAAACAGACAGACAGACAGATAGACAGAGTTACTTTCACATCTAAACTAATATTATAAAGAGGAAAGATGTGTTTGTTTTTTTGTTTGAAATGAACAGGCTCCGAAACTACTGGACTGATTTGAAAAATTATTTCACCAATAGAATCCTACATTATCCCCGATGAACATAGGCTATATTTTATCCCGGGAAAGTGAAGTTTTCCCGAGGGATCGCGGGTAACACCGCGGCGGACAGCTAGTTTATAATATTATTATGGATTTTCTTGTCAGTCGTGTACATATTTTAACTAAATTGCAAATAAACACAGCTATTTCGTTTCGAACCAATGTGGTGAAAAAATCTAAATGCATAAAAGAAGCTCAATTTGTGCAGTTTATTTTATCATTGGTATTGTTATTTTGGTGTAGAAACACGCGTCGAATTGTTTCCAGCGTGGCAAATGCCACACTGTTTCAGGCACGCTCCCGACTGGCAGTGACCTATGATTCGACTAGTTTTGTTTTAAACTAAAATATCATTTTATTTATTCGTTTAAAAAAGGTAATGTACCTTAAAATCCTTCCTGATCAGGAAGTCTAATTTCCAAAATGCCTAGGGCCTAAAATGTAAAATGATTATTATATTATAGGATGTAAAAAGACAACTACCGAAAACTGAGGGGTTGCAATCAGACCCATGATTCTAAACATATTATGCGATCATATGCGTCATTTTATGTTATTTTCGGTTATTTACTACTATTACACCATAATAAGACCATACCTATCTAATAATTTCATTTATAAAAGAAAAATACATTTAAAACTCAAAATCCAGCAATCTACGTAAAAAAACGCGCCCAAAACATACGCAAACAGTACTCAAACCCTGTTTTCTCCGGATATAATGAATATTTCGGAAAATCCTTTTGGATTTGGTTGTGTGTTAGGATGCTGTACCTACCCCTTTCGGCTTCGGTAGACGTCTTTTTACAACCTGTATATATTCTCCATACTAATATTATAAAATGTGAAAGTAACTCTGTCTGTCTGTCTGTCTGTTTGTTACCCTTTCACGACCAAACCATTGAGCAGATTCGGCTGAAAATCGTCATGGATAAAGTTTGTATCCCAGGGAATGACATAGGCACTCATTTTTCATTTCTTTTAATAGGCTACTTTTATCCCAAAAACCGCGGGAACGCAGCTAGTATGTAATATGCATAAAACCTAAAGAAAAATAATATACAATGACTAAAAAACTGTTTAACAAAATAAAACTTAAACGTATAAAGCTTTTAAAAAGCAATCAAGAACTTACTCGCTTGTTGTAAAGGCAAACAACTAAAAATAAACATCAGATAAATCTCGAACTTTCAAAGGTACAGGTTTAATCAAGTTTCAATTACTAAAGCAAAACCATTTATGCGATTTAAATCACCCGAAAGGAAAGAAATGTTCATTAGAGTTTTAACAAATTAGGCATCCGAAATCGTTGCTTTCGGACATGTTTCATTGTTCAGCTAAGTAAGTTTGAATAAGCGCTCGTGGTCGTGCTTGCTTAGTCGTTCTTGATAGATCGTCGAAGTTAAGCAACGTTCGAAACGGTCTGTAAGTGGATGGGTGACCGCCAGTGGCATTTTCATCTGAGCGCTTCTGTGCTTTGGAGGGCACGTTAAATTGTCGGTCCCGGCTATTTAAGTCGTTAAGCCATGACGGAGGCCTTAAGGCGGCCTAAAAACTCCGTCACCAGAGTTGGCCACTGACTCATACGAACTTACTTACTTTTTTTAGTTTGAATAGGGACGTTAGTGACTTCAGGAGGTAAATAAGTTCGAATAGCTAACTTAAGTTAGTGACCGTCACTTAGGTACTAATTCGACACTACTTATTAGGTCACTGTCAGCTGGTCTTACTGAAAGAATAATAATACATTGTACCACAAGAGAGCAAAATTAGTTTTTGTTGCGAGTGCTGAGTTTGAATCCCGAATTCTAAATTAGAATCCTGAGTGTAGTGAGGGATTCAAAAGCACAAGCAAAAAAACTATTTTTCACGCTTTTTAATTTTTTTTGTATCTTGTTACGAGATTACTCCGCCAATTGTGGACCGATTTTCAAAATTATTATTTTTGTTTGAAAGGTACGTACAGATGTACTTCAGAGGTGGTCCCATATAAAATTTATTCCTGAGGGTTTGATAGTTTTCCCCGTAAAACTCTAAAAAACCTTCCCGCCTAGCCATTGTAAATCGAATCGACAGATATGTCTAAGACTCTTTATGCATTATGTCAAATTGTCGATTTACTAATGCCAGGAACTCACGTGCTGCGAAACTTGACATAAAATGTATGCAGTTTTGGTAATTAATGCCCTAAGACGCCGGTGGAGCCTAAGCATTATCTATCGATTTGATTTCTTTTTCTTATTTCGATTTTTATGGATGGCTTATTGATTCCCTGAGTCACGCCGTGCGTAGAGTCAAACATTGAATTCGGTTTTTCTTTTTGTTTTAAAATGTAATTATTTTGTCTTATAGTCTTAAGACAAAGTAAGTCCTTTCTCCCTCCTAAAAAACAAAATGGCCGGTGGGAATAAAGTAATCTCGGGAATCTCATTTTTCCCTGTGAACCTCATGTGAACAGTTATGTAATGAGGTTTGAATTACAGGTCTATTACATTCGCAGGCTAAGGGCTATGCTTGGTGTCTCTCTACGAGATCGAATCAGAAATGAAGAGATCCGTAGACGCACTAAAGTCGCCGACATAGCCCACAGGATTAGCAAGTTGAAGTGGCAGTGGGCGGGGCACATAGCTCGTAGAACTGACGGCCGTTGGGGCAGAAAAGTTCTCGAGTGGAGGCCACGCACCGGAAATCGCAGCAGAGGACGGCCCCCCACGAGATGGAAAGACGATCTTGTAAGGGTTGCTGGGAGCCGTTGGGTGCAGGCTGCACAAGATCGATCGCTGTGGAAATCTATGGGGGAGGCCTATGTTCAGCAGTGGACGTAAAAAAGGCTGAGATGATGATGATGATGATGACATTCGCAGGTATACAACAGTCTTGTCTAAATATCAAATCAATCTAAAAGTTGCCAACTCAATTCGAACGGAAATAAATCATTAGAGTGACACACTCTAAATCTTAACTTGCAACTAAATGTGTCCGAAGTTGTCCGAAGAAAAGTGCTCACGTGTAGCCCAACTTTCCCGTTGAATCGGGCGTACCGAACGAATTGGGCCGGCTCACTTATTCACTAATGCTGCATTCCTGGTATTCATCATCATCATCTCAGCCACCTAGTGTCCACTGCTGAACATAGGCCTCCCCCATAGATTTCCACAGCGATCGATCTTGTGCAGCCTGCACCCAACTATTCCTGGTATTATTCTAATGAAAAGTAAAAATTCCAAATTCAAAATATTTATTTGTAACAAAAACACATAAAAAGTAAAAAAGCATTTCAACAGGGCAAGATCACTTGTTTTAAGAGCTCCATGATTTGATTCTTATGAAACTAAGGGCTGGTTTCACCAAAGTCAATCTAACAGCTGGTTAGTAAATCGTGGTTAGGGAATATTTCCTTCAAACTTCGTTGTTATTTTTGTTGTTATGGTTACGGCGCGAAATTTTAGATGCTTTTGGATGTTGTTGTGACATATTTTTAATTTTCTACGGACTTGACTGACTGACATGACTATAAATCAATATTTAAAACTTGACATTGGCAGAATTACACCTAGTTGTGTAGATTGCCACTAAATAAAAAAAGAAGAAGAAGAAGATGTCAACTGTCAGTGAGCTAACCGGCCGCCGACCAGCGATTAGATTTAGCGGCTTGTTAGTGAAGATTTCCTTTGGAAAGAACACAAAACATCGTAACGGTCTGTTAAAATCTTAATCCGTTGTTATTTGTCTTACTAAATTTGAACTAACGCTCTGTTAGTCTAAGTTTGGTGAAACCAGCCCTAAGGCTTTTATAATATAAGCAAAAAAGACTTCTTCTCTCAGAAAAAAGACTCATCGTGTTGGACAAAATTCTTGTTGGTTCTAATTGGAAACTTTTGATTTTTGACATTAGCCGTGCAAAGTAATTTTATGTTTAGCTATATTTTTTAAATTGAGTTTATTTAGCAAAATCTACTTAAATTTATTATAATTTCTTATACTTTTTTATACTGACTGAATTGAATATCCTTTAAAAAGTATTCTTTCTAAAAAGCGGTTTATTATGTTTAACTTGTAGACTACAGTTCCTTTAGAATTAAAGCTTTGTTGTACTCGTACATAAGAAACGGTAGCTTCCTGAATGAATACTTTGCCCCAACCTGTCCATAGATAATGGAGTATTTGCTTCGCTCCTTACTGAATATGGGGACGAGTGAGTTCCCAATTCGCCCGATCTCTGGTGATTTTCAATAGAGAAGTAATTCAAACTTCACCCGCTACATACGAATTTATTACGTCTTGAGTTTAGGTCAAACTACATATGAATTTATATAAGCCTATACACAGCTGGACTGTAAATCCTCACTCCTTTTCATGGTTACTAAGATAAATTTATACAGTGTCAGGCAATCTATAGGTTTTTGTAATTGTTTTATAGCGCTGATCCACACTTGATATTTCATTAAGAAATGAAAAGTCTTATCAAAATATTGGATTCCGACGGGATTCGAACCCGCATCGATCAGACGATCCTCCTAAAGCCGGAATGCCTTACCGCTCGCCCACTAAAAACCAAAAAAAAAAAAACAAATCGGTGCTCAACCGAAAAATATGAGCTTATCGAAAATTTGGACACCGGCAAGTATGATTCTGTGGCCGAGCGGTAAGGCACTCCGGCTTTAGGAGGATCGTCTGATTGATGCGGGTTCGAATCCCGTCGGAATCCAAAATTTTGCTATGACTTTTCATTTCTTAATCTATAGGTTCTACACATGGAACGCTGTACTGCCATGGCTAATTGTTGAGTTGGCTTAGGCTTGCCCAGAATCTAAACTAGTATGGCTGACCAGCTGGGGCTTCTTTACGATGTTTGTCTTCTGCCTTATTATCTACTAGCTTCTACTCGCGGCTTCGCCCGCGTGTTACCAACATTTTAAATAGCCTATATGCTATTCCAGGTCTACGCCTATACCAAGTTTCATCCAAATCGGTTTACTGGTTGAAACATAAACATCCAAACATCTAAACAAACTCAGAAAATTTCAGCTTTATTATATGAGTGGGATTTCAGCTTTAGTGTGTGAGTGGGATCTATCTATGTGACGACCTCTGTGGCGCAGTGGGTGAAAGTCCGCTTGGTACGCAGAACGTTGGGTTCGATCCCCGCGCCGGGATAAATGTTTGTATGATCTGCAAATATTTATCTCGGGTCTGGGTGTTCTATATGTATAATATGTATGTATTTACAAACAAAAAGTATATAAGTAGTATATCAGTTATATGGTTCCCATAGTACAAGCTTTGCTTAGTTTGGGGCTAGATAAAGCTGTGTGAAATGTCCAGCATTATTTATTTATCTAACCGGTAACACCCACTGTGGGTGTTACCGGCCTCTTCTCTTTCACGCCTGGCGGTCTTGTGCCAGCCGGATCCAGTTCATGCTAATAGGAACGTAAGTATTCTCAATATGCCTTTCGGATACACAAAGGCACTATTCCACTCAGCCAATACGGTTCTTTTAATGTTTATAAATAAAATAAATAAATAAATAATGCTGGACTTTTCACACAGCATCATCTAGCCCCAAAGTAAGCAGAGCTTGTGTTATGGGTACTAGATGACTGATATACTACTTATATACTTTTTGTTTGTAAATACATACATATTATACATAGAAACACCCAGACCCGAGACAAATATTTGTAGATCATACAAACATTGGTCCCGCCGCGGGGATCGAACCCGCAACCTCTTGCGTCGCAGGCGGGCCTTCGCCCACTGCGCTACAGAGGTCGTCGAAATGTTTAACGCGGTTTCCTTCATTCTTCTTTTAATGTGTGTCTACGTGTCGTGTTGTGATATGTAGTTCGACCGTATTTTGGCTGGGACTGTGGAGGATTGTGAGAGGACAAATATGCGCCGAGTTTGGCAAGTTGGCGAAGAATTTTAGACTAATCGGGAGTAGAACTTGGGCTCGAGTGATTGGTTTTGTTGTGCAATGAACAAAACTTAATTTTAAAAATGTTTCCGTAGATTACGTTGGCTTGATTAGCACAAAAGCCAAAATATCAAATCAAGAATACACTAACTATTATTAAATTTATCGGTATAAACTACCAATAACATTAACATCATCATCATTTTAAGATGACTCAAAGAGGGTTCGCGTACTCGACACTAAATCATAGGTTGTAAAAAGTAAGTTCGTATGAGTCAGTGGCAAACTCTGGTGACGGAGTTTTTAGGCCGCCTTAAGGCCTCCGTCATGGCTTAACGACATAAATAGCCGGGACCGACAATTTAACGTGCCCTCCGAAGCACGGAATAGGTTGTACAATACTCAATGGATCCATGGATCACCTAAAAAAATGATAGGCCCCAGACCGTGTTTGTTGCCCTGATTCTTCACGGTATTGGTCGCGAAAGAACAGGAGTAAAATTAGTTTTAAGACTATTCTAAGTGATACCTGCGGTCCTACTGAATAAATGATTTTTGATTTTGATTTTGACTGTTTTTTTTCCGTTTGAGAAAAACTATGCCCATATTTATTGTTCCAAAAAATCTATTGGTTTTGCTCCATCAGATCTTTTATGTGATAAAAAAACATCTGAATCATTTCAAAATAAACAATGCTATAATAGTGTGACAGTGAAAAATCTTTGCGCTTCGCCACACCAGCCCTAAACTTACCTCGACCGAACAGTTATGAATCCTAAAATTTTATATTCCCTAAATAGCGATTAATATTCTGGTCAGTTCAGCTGGATCGTTGCCAGTTCATCCAGTGCTTAGTATCTGTGTTATGTATCATTTGTTCGTGCTTTTAACATTTATTATGTTATTATTTTGGCGATATTTTGGTTATATAGGGCCATTTTTCAACCTACTTCTTCTTTTATTTAATGGTAACTACACAACTAGGTATAATTCTGCCAATGTCAAGTTTTAAATATAGATTCAACACGTCAGTCAGTCCTGTCATTTGGTTTTGAAAAAAACATGGCGGCTTTGTCTCTTCAAAACTGCAACGGAAATTCGTCAAATGAGAAATCTTCTTCAATACTCCCTCATTCCATTTTCCAGATCTCCTGTAACGAATCATGCTTCATTAGTAAAATGCCACTGAAATTACAGTAAAACCTAGTAAAGAATAAGAAAAAGAAAATAAAATAACAGAGCAGTGCTTCTTCCTATTATGGCGAAAAACAACCCCCCTTTTTCAACCTAATCTATTTTATACTTTCTGTGACTATGGGTACCTCAAAGTCACAGAAGGAAACGAGACTGTGACAGACAAATAATAAAGCCGCATTATAGGAACTTGTACTAAAAAAAAATTGGTTGTCTGTAAAGTCGGTTTACTGACGATAGTTGAACGTGACAACGTTTGTGCTTCTTTGTCGCTCGTTCCGCGCTCTCGCTTGCACTTCAAGCCTTACATGGAACGCCTCAGAGCGAGGTAACGCCGCATGAAGTCATGTTTTTTCGTGCGTGCAGCCGGCTCTATCGAATTATAAGACGTTGTCACGTCAAAACTGTGGCTCTCTGGAAGTGCCGACAGAAGTGAAAACTTGAATAATTACTTGTTTATTTTATTAATCGTGAGCGGGCGCGACGGGAAACGCCGTGATAAAGATTCCTTACTGTGTTTATGGAGTTCAAAACTAGATGGCGCTGACGGTGGTGTCGGTACCACAGTCTGAGTTCAATAAATTGTTCCCATCTGAAAAATGCTCAACGCGTCTAAAGCAGTTTTCACTTCAAAAATATTGCATTTACACTTTTTATTTTTGAAAAATTGCGTAGTCAATACGTATGTTGCTTAAATACAAAATACGCAATCGAGAACTCCAGGATCATGGTCAAGGTGTGAGAAGTGGAGAATGTATAATCTGTATGTACTGGCTCCCACTGGAGCTTGACTTTTAGTTGTAAGATGGATCACCTAAAAGAATGATAGGCCCCAAACCGTGTTTGTTGCCCTGATTCTTCACGGTATTGGTCGCGAAAGAACAGGAGTAAAATTAGTTCTAAGACTTCTAAGTGATCCCAGCGGTCCTACTGAATAAATGCTTTTTGATTTTGACTTTGAGTTCGTACTGATATTCTCTTCAGCATGGGCGGATCCAGGATTTTTTTCTGGGAGGGGCACAAGATACAAAAACTGTCAAAAATTTCACAATTTATGAATTTTTCGTAGTTGGTAGGTACACAAAAATATCGTCTGGGAGGGATCCCCCCTGGATCCGCCTATGCTCTTCAGGATCAATACGCCATGATATTAAGCTGTACACACAACATGTGGTTTAATTTTACAGCGTATCTTACACAACCGCTATATTTGCCTCGAACCCCTCATTTTCATAAACTATACTAACGTGCACCAAGCCTTATGTTACGGTTTCAAACATAATTAAAGTTTGTGGAGGCATGAGAAAATTAAAATTAGTTAGTAGCACTTACGAGGAAAATTCTTAGTTCAGTGAGAATAACTAAACTTATTTACTTTTTTACCGACTTCAAAAAAAGGAGGAGGTTCTATGTTCGGGTGTATGTATGTTTTTTTTTTTTTTTTTTTTTTTTTTTTATATTTACTTTAAATCTAAGATATTAGAATAGAATAGAAAAACACTTTCCTGTAGACAAAATAACACATAACAGGAAATACACTAAGACAAGTAAGTAGGTACTATAGGCGGCCTTATCGCTAAAAGCAATCTCTTCCAGACAACCTTTGGATGAACTGGAAAAGTACGACAAATTAACAGCAATGTACAAAAAGTGTGGAAGGAAAAAAAGTAGAAAAAACCACATCAATAGAAACACCCTAAAAGTATAAATATGAGAGATACCTATTAATGATGTAGTCCCCTCGCAGACTGCAGACTTTCTATCGGCCGATAGTAAAAAAAAAATAGTATGTTGAGATGGAACATACTTCGGCTCGTAATGAGTATGGAGAAGTAAGCCGAAGTATCTTCTGTCTCAACTATCGGCCGATAGAAAGTCTGCAGTCTGCGAGGGGTCTTTTGCAGCGTTAGAAGGCAACCTATGCATACACTGCGTGTATTTAAGTTTTAAGATTAGACCTATTTCTATCATTCAACATTCTTGAGTTACTTTAACGGGATGCTGTAGTGCAGGACATTGTTTGAGATGGAATTAGGCTTAAGAGAATAATTTATTTGTTGAATTTGACCATATAAGTAGCCGATAGAATCAAATTTTATTCCAGACAAAACCACTATCGCAAAATATTTATAAATCTCATGCTGTAAGAATAGGTTTAAAATCTTATATCCATCATCTGATTGATGATGATGCTGATCAAAATCATCGGCACAGATTTCATCTTGATATCGCTTAGATTATGAACAAAAACCATTGAAGTAATCTAGAACACTCTTTGAAAACCACACATTTTTGAGTTGAAGAGTTACTGCAATTGTATCCTAAACCCAAGTGCTACAGCTCATTTTAGATTGGAAGTTCCTTGGAGTAATGTCGGTAGTAGGCTGCAATGTCCTACAAAACTGCACTATGTCGGACTAAAAGGCAACTCATGCTTCGAGCCGAGTATTTGGCGCAAGTTGGAAGTACTTGCAGTTTTGCGTTTTTGAGATACGTGAAACACTTGTCTAAGATTACCACTTAGGATTTTGTTCTTTGATAAAACTCTTTTTAACTGTATTACCTTAATTATTTATTTTTATGAGTTGCAGGAGATGGTAACAGTTATGCATGAAGCTTTTAAGCGAAAGGGAATGAAAGTAAATGTGAGCAAGACGAAAATTATGGTTTTTGAAAAAGATGAATGTATGACAGCATGCAATATTCTGATTGACGATGAAATAGTGGAACAAGTGAAAGAGTTTGTGTATCTGGGGACATTGTTTACAAGAGATGGGAAGTACGATGAGGATATCGAAAGGAGAGTGAATGCTGGAAACCGAGTGAATGGGGCACTCCACGATTTTATGAGCAGCCGGAAAGTGTCCAAAAAGGCACGACTGGCAGTTCATAGAGGAGTGTTGGTACCGACATTGATGTATGGAAGTGAAAGTTGGGTGCGGCAGAAAAAACATCAGAGTAGAGTGAATGCTGTTGAAATGAGAGCGTTGCGTAGTTTGTGTGGGGTAACGTTGAATGATAGAGTGAGAAATAGTGTGATAAGGGAACAGTATGGAGTGAAAGAAGATGTAGTGTTGAGGATCGAGAAAGGTATGTTAAGCTGGTTTGGGCATGTAGAGAGGATGGATGACAGTCGTTTGACAAAGCAAGTGTATGAGGCGAGTGTGTATGGGACAGCTGGAAGGGGAAGACTTAGGCGAACCTTATTGGATCAAATTGGCGACATTTTGGAGAAAAGTAATCTAAACCGACGAGCATGTATGAAGAATGTAATGAGAGTGAATGGGGCGAAAGTTGTGTGTCAGGATCGTAGCGACTGGAGATCCGTGGTCTCTGCCTACCCCTTTGGGAAAGAGGCGTGACTTTATGTATGTATGTATGTATCACTAGTAGACACTTGTATTGGATATTAAGACTTAAAAATAACTCGGACGATCTAGATTGGTTTGATTCTCAGACGAAACAAATATTTGAGTGATGATTATAAAATATTTTGTTTGGTATGTTGTTGTTAAAAAAAACTAAATACCTATTAGGTACTTCAAAAAGCAACCATTCAAATCTAAGACCCCTCGCAGACTACATACTTTCTATCGGCTGATAGTTGAGGCGGTCTTCATACTCATTACGACCCGAAGTATATTCCATCTCAACTATCGGCCGATAGAAAGTCTGTAGTCTGAGAGGGGTCTAGGTCATTTATTTATCAAAATCTTGCATAATATTCTTCAAAGTTATAAACTAACTTAAGTAAATAAAGATTGGCTCAGCCCTTATAGATATTTAGTTTAAGCAGTTTAGGTCATCTTCACATCAACGCCGTATTTTCTTTAGTTATTGTAAGAAATTGTCAATATTTTTGTTCAACCGCTCTCGTTTATAACTTGGAACACAGCATCGTATGTAGGTCACAGGGTGTTCTCTAAATGAGCGCTGCCTAATGAACGTGTATCTTCAAGTTCTGGTATTATTAAATAAAAGCATTAGTTTTACAAAACATTCCTAACTAGCGGCTCTTTCCGACTAACCTAGTTTAAACTATAACTATAACTAGTTTTAACTTTAGTTTTTTTTATTTTTTTACTTTTTTTACCTAGTTAAGAAATAAAAAGTTTTATGAGCTTATCAAGAATTTCGAACCTCACGTCAGTGGTTCTGTGGCCGAGTGGTTGAAGGCACTCCGGCTTTAAGGATCGTCTGTCGCGGGATCGAATCCCGTCAGAATCGAATTTTGAGACTTTTCATTTCTTAATGAAATACGAAGTAATGATCACTATAAAAATTACAAAAAATTATAACCTAGTTAATATTATCTAAAGCAATGTACCTTATCACCCCAGAGTCTCATATCAAGATGGAAAATCCTGGTGTCGGATAAACTTAATACAAGGTAGCGATCCTCTGTAATGAGAATTCGACATACGGAGAAATCGCATAGCCCTGATTCTTGAATCATTTACTTATACAAAAACGAACATTTGTTTTGTCGCTATTATATTAATAGCGAATCAAACCCGCACCTCTTGCGTCTCAGCTGATTTGGTCGCCATACCAACGCTATTGACGGTCATTAACCCTCCATATCATGCTCGCTTAGTCGTTCTTGATAGATCGTCGAAGTTAAGCAACGTTTGAAACGGTTTGTAAGTGGATGGGTGACAGCCAGTCGCATTTTCATCTGAGCGCTTCCGTGCTTCAGAGGGCACGTTAAATTGTCGGTCCCGGCTATTTAAGTCGTTAAGCCATGACGGAGGCCTTAAGGCGGCCTGAAAACATCGTCACGAGAGTTGGCTCATACGAACTTAATTACTAACCCTCCATAGAAAAACATACAAAACTGGCTTTGAGATATGACAAAACGGAACCAATCAAAATATAGTTTACTAGCTGTCCGCCGCGGTGTTACCCGCGATCCCTCGGGAAAACTTCACTTCCCCGGGATAAAATATAGCCTACTAGCTGCGCTCCCGCGGTGTAACCCGCGGTCCCTAGGGATTTTTTCGGGATAAAAAGTAGCCTATGTCCGTCCCTGGGATACAACCTTTATCCATGCCAATTTTCAGCCTAATCTGTTCAGTGGTTTGGGCGTGAAAAGGTAACAAACAGACAGACAGACAGACAGACAGATAGACAGACAGACAGACAGACAGACAGACAGAGTTACTTTCACATTTATAATATTAGTATGGATGTTCATCGGGGATAATGTGGGATTCTATTGGTGAAAGAATTTTTCAAATTTGTCCAGTAGTTTCGGATCCTATTCATTTTAAACAAACATACAAACAAACAACCAAATCTTTCCTCATTAGTATTGATTAACACAAAAACTCACAATCCCATTTCTGTATTATCATAAAAGATTTCTTCGTAATAGAATTTCACCAATTTCTTTTAACCTAAAATATGATTGGCACCAAAACCTATCTCCGAATCCTGACTGACATAAAATGTATGATTTAACCTACTTACCAACTTATTATAGCCTAAAAGGTGATTGACACCAAAACCTATCTCCAAATCGTGACCTACGTAAACGCCTACCCCACATGTAGGTCACAGGTCGCCTAATGAACACGAATCTTAGCGTGCAGCGAGTGTGCGGTGAGCCTAATTTGATTGCATTGTAACACTTGCGTGGTTTCCTGGCAATTTGAAGTAAGGCCTTCATTTTACATGTGAACTTTAAATGAAACTGTTCAGTTAATAGTATTTTTGGAACCAGCTTATAACCAAAAAAATCAAACTGGTTGAGACCCACAGTCCCTCCGGAACACGATACTTTTTCGGAACAAAAAGTAGTTTTGCATACATACATACATAAAGTCACGCCTCTTTCCCAAAGGGGTAGGCAGAGACCACGGATCTCCACTCGCTACGATCCTGACACACAACTTTCGCCTCATTCACTCTCATTACATTCTTTTGCTCGTCGGTTTAGGGTACTTTTGAACTGGCCCTTCTCCAAAATGTCGCCAATTTGATTCAAGAAGGTTCGCCTAGGCCTTCCCCTTCCAGCTGTCCCATGCACACAAGTAGTTTTGCTTTTGCGTCAATATGGAGTATTAGAGACATTTATGCCTTGTTCCATCAAAATTCGCATAGCCGTTTCAGCATGTAAGGCTCAATGCAAATCGAATTTTTGAATTGGCAGCGACGAGACGTAACAAGATATTATAAGACCCCTCGCAGACTACAGACTTTCTATCGGCCGATAGTTGAGCCGAAGTATATTCCACGTCGACTCGTAATTAAAGTATATAGGTATGGAGAAGTATAGCCTGTCTCAACTATCGGCCGATAGAAAGTCTGTAGTCTGCGAGGGGTCTAAACCTTATGAACAATGTGTTAAGATATAGAAACGCTTGATAGAATGTAGGTACGACGCGTGACCGCGCGGACTGCTCGCTCATTCTATACCTTGCTACATTGTTCATAAGATATATATTGTCTTGTTACGTCTCGTCGCGTCTTGTAGCCAATTCAACAAATATCCATCTCAACATCCATTTCGGGTTTATTAAGATGTAACTTTCCAAGCTGTTACTGTTTTTCTCGTTTTAAGTATAGTATAGAGGAAATTTAAATTGATTGACTTTAGGTTGATTGACGAGACCAATGACCAAAGGGCTGGTGCTTACCTCGGACAGAGGATAAGTATAGCCATCCAACGAGGTAATGCCGCCAGCCTTCTGGGCACGGTACCTGCGGTCGGTGACTTGAACACTGTTATTTATTTATTTTTATGTTTATTGTTTCGTGTAAATATTTTTATGTTTTTATGAATAAATCTTTTCACAACTTTAAATTATAAAATTGTTCAAAGCCTCATCTCGCTAACTGTACTTAGTAATAATAATCCTATTTTGTAGTGTTACTTTCCTATGTTTCTTAGCAAGAATAAAGTACATCAATAAAATACAATGTAACAACCAATTTAGCGGCGAAATAAAATAACAACAAAGTGATATTACTCCACCCATAGTCGTATAGGGTGTAATAATCTACTGTCGGTAACGCAAACAGCTTTAGACATGCTCACGTTTATTACAATCGCAAAAAGTAAAATAAATTGATTTTATTTTACTTTTATTTATATAATTATTATTTTTTTGTTTTGTTATGAAAATCCCGAGAAAATCGATAAAGACTATTGTTTTAATTGATTGTTGCTTCTTGTATAACTTAGTTCAAACGAGCGTATGGCGTGATGTAACTGCGCTGTGATTGGTGATACAACTGTTCTTGAAAATATTATGCAACTTGTCCTAAAAATACAATAAAATATAAATTTTGAAGTGAAAACTTAGATCAGCTTAGGATTTAAATTGATAAGGTCAAACGTCTATTTACAATGAAAAATGTGAGGCCTTGTCAGTTTGTGTAGTTTAAAACGAAAGACCATGTTACTGAACAAAATATGAACAACAGTTGTACATGGGTCAGACTGGTGAAGAATAGGGAAGGATGGTAAGAGCGACGAGGCCTATGCCCAGCAGTGGGATGAATAAAGATATGTGCCAAACCATCGAAGATAACAAAAAAGGGAAAGCAATGTTCTTTGTAATATTTTTGCCATTGCAAGCTTTAAAATCAATGTCCGAGACAACTTTTGAGCACGATACTTCAAGCAGCTTTAAGAGCCACTGTAAAACAGTTACAGTTATGTCTCGGAACTGGTTTACAGTATCTGAATGTGTTGTTTTAGTTTTTGTAAGCTGTTTTATTACACCTTGTACAGGCTATTTATGGCGATTTAATCACGTAAATAAAATTATATTTAATAATATGTTTTCTATCAATACAATCTTTGAAATAGGTTCCCATTTTATACCAAAATATACTTTTGCTTTTCAATTCATCGCAAAACGATTGATCTCTTGTTACATTGATCTAAGCCTTATTATTACGAAATTATCAATCGGATTACACATTTATAAAAGGAAGGTTGATATATTCAATTGGTTATAATTGTTTATTTCTATAATAATAAATAAATAATAAAATCAATTTATATTTTTAACACGAGCTCTGAACGGTGAAGGAAAACATCGTGAGGAAACCAGTTTGTATTCTTATAGGCGGCGATGGGCTTGCAACCTGTCACGTATGGAATACTAACTTCTGCAAGATGTGGGCATGTATCAAATATGTATTTGTACATGCCTCTGACTACCCCCTTAGACATCTTCAAAGGATCTGGAATATAAAGATCTGAGAGAATGTCTACCGCGCCTTGGGGATACAGTCGTGACCCTGTTTTTTAATAAAATCATTTATTTCAGGCAACATTAGGTAAGTAGTTAAAAGTATAACATGTTAAATATTTGAAACTACGGCCCATATTATAAAATACATAAGTACCTTAATCTAACATAGGTACATAAAATAATCTTATTAACTAGCACGACGACTACGGCGACGACGTGTGACAAACGATATTATGTTTGGGGGTAGGTGGAATTCCCCCAATTTGATCCAAAGAGGTAGAGCTCCCCTCACCAGGTCGGACCATCTGGCTCCACTTACCTGGCTGGCCTTACATTCAACGGTTATTAGTATATAGGTTAGTTGTGCTTGAAAACTTCCTAAGCGCGATTCAGGATTTCTACACATTTAGCGACATTTGTATGGGACTTCGCTTATCTGTGATCTCAGCGCCATCTAGTGATAATGATACTGAAGTACTCTTTTAGCTAGGTGGTAGCTAGTTTATGTGGCGATATCGGATAGAGGTGGCTACGTATTCTACATCCTACATACACTTTTTACAATATACATATACAATATTTTTACTTACCTAACCTTTCATGTCCTTTAACTATTTGCAGTCTAAACTGTAAGCATCATCATCATTCATTTGCCTGCCCTTATCCCTTATGCGAGGTCGGCACAACATGTCCTCTTCTTCAACTCTCCCCTATCACTCGTCATCTTCGTATCCACTCCCTTCTTACCCATTATCTTCTTTCACACAATGCATCCATATTTTCTTTGGTCTACTCACATATCCATCCACATTCATTTCCATCACCCTTATTACGTAAGCATAGCTACATTATAATAATATTTTCCACCGAGTAATATTACACCCGCTTAATGGGTACAAGCTAGCTAATTTAGGTGCTCAGCAATACATTAGGCAACACAGGTGTCCCTACAACCTACAAAGCCTCCTAAACTTATACAAGAACAAAGTAACTAAAACTCAGTTCACACCGCGTCTAAAATCAGTATCGTTCTGCCTACTAACTCTTTATGACAAAAGATAGAAATAAAATATTAAACATAGGCATAATTTCGAATCAAAGGAGTTTGTGCTACATGACCATGACTTGTAGATTGTAGTACATAGGTTACACACTCACACATCGAGTACGTTTTTAATTACAAAAACATACAAATAAAAAAAAGAAAATAGATCATTTATTTGGAAAAACACACACAGACGAACATAACCAGGTACAGTCAGCGTCACCAACTGGTAACTCCTTCGTACACACTTCGCAGGAACAAACTGCCTATTACCTTAATTAAAAAAATTGTAACTACTACAAACAAAGACAGAAAAATGTGAAAAGAAAAAGAAACATTATTCAAAATAGCTTCCCGCGTCTGTATTTCCGCTGAGCTATATGACCCTGTTGTTTTCAAGAAGAGAGTAAAAAAAAAAAAAAAAAAATTAATAGGCACCTTCTGGGTAGGCTCGCTCCATCGTAGACCTCATTCTTGCTTATGTTAGTTTCGAGGTCAAGAGCCGACCCATTAATCATTAAAAAAAAAAAAAGTCAGCAGACCATACAAAAAGATGTCCTGTGGTGAGAATCGAACCCGCTATCTTCAGCGTCACAGGGTCTTCGTTCACCATAGAGATGCGTAAAAAACGGATTATTAGATTGCAAAGCTTGGGTGAACAAACTGTACTGTGTAAAGTTTTGAGTTGTTTGTAAGATAACTCCTCACTGAGGACCTCAAAATAATTGAGATGCTTCTGTAAAGCTAAACTTGTTGGTTTTGGAAAGTTTGACCCACACAGAAAGTTACTCACGTTTGAGTCGTGTTTCAAGATCCAATACTTTTGTTGGAAAAAACGCCAGTCTTTCATACGAAGTCATTTTATACAGAAAAAATATAGAGAGTCAATCAAATACTATTGATTGTTGAGGCTCTACCCCACTTGACCAATGCAAGTATTTCTTAAACTTTCGATCACTGTTCATATTTAAAATGTAAGTTTAACGGGGATTTATCGCGTAAATAGTTAAGTTCCTTTTAAATTTTATTACGGGACTTAATCGCGTAGGTATAACATTTGTTTATTTACCTCGACGTTTCAGTAGTGGTCTTCTCGTGACCACGGTAGCTGTACCGCTACTGAAACAGCTGAAGTATCATTTGTGATTCTACACAAGTATAACTTCTTCAAGGGCCCAAAAGGCAAGAGGCACAGAGGACGACCATGTGCCCGCTGGGAGGACGATATCAGGAACATAGCAGCAGGTGCGGTCCGAGGGGGGTGGTCACGGGGGACATGACCCCCCTCCCCCCCCCCCCGAAATCGTACACGTCCAATAGTAAAATCCTGTTTATTGTGCAATAAAGTCTATTATTAGTGTAGTGACCCCCCAAAATTTCACTAGTGACCCCCCCAAAATTTCAGGCTGCGACCGCGCCTGCATAGCAGGTCCGTATCGGATAGAGCTGGCGAAAAATCGAGAGCATTGGCAATTTCTGGAGGAGGCCTTCACCTTGAAAGGGGTTCTTGAAGAGCACTAACAAAGAAAAAAAATTCCTTTTTCTTTGCTAAGAAGAAGAGAGAGACTATAATTAAAATGAAATGTTAATGTTAATATTTTGCATGAAATTAGTATGAAAGTTAATATAAATAACTATTATGATTTTGAATTGAATTAATTAATTAACGCATTGAATGTTAGATAATGATTGTGAATATTATCCAAGAAATAAAAGGCTTTTTATTTTATTTTTATTATTTATATAGCGTCTTCTTCATAACGTGTCGATGCCCACTCGTACAAGTATAGCTGTAACCATCACTTGGTCGCTTACAAGCAATACAATCATGGATTTATCAAAAAACTCAACCTCATCCAATTCTCAATGAGGCACATCTGTGTAACGCCTACTTCGTACTTTATAGGCAATTTTGGGTTTCCCATCTTCAAATTTAGAATACCCTAAGGCTGCTTTTCCACAAGAGATAATGCAGCAGAGCTAAGCTCAAAACTATGAGACCGTTTTCACTGATGCTTAACTATGTAGAGAAACGAGTAAGATGTGCTATGAAACGCATTTAGCGCGCATCCATCTTTATAATAAACATCGTCATCAGCCTAAGCATTCCACTGCTGGACATAGGCCTCCCCTAATGATCGCCATTGCGCCCTGTCCTCAGCTCGACGCATCCCAGCTTCTGCCAACAGCCTTTCACAAATCGTCACTCCACTACGTTTGCCGAGTCGTGGTCTCCACTCATAAAAAACATAGCTTAGAACCCGTTTTCGAAAAGGCCATGATTTGACCAATGAATTTGATTGGTGGATGTAAAACGCATACTTAGCGACATAGCATAGCATATCTGGTGGAAAAGCAGCCTAAGCCTGGAGCATCTGATTTGACGCAATAAAACCTTGTGCTATTAAAGCCAGTTTACTACGGGCTGCAGATTGACCAGACGATCTGCACCGATAATCACAATAACTTTTCAAACAGTAGAGTAACTTCCTCTGTATCACTAGTTCTTTCGAATTATCATGGTGAAAAGAATACTAAAAAGTGAAGAAGAGGAACTGACGCAGACGCTTTCGAAGTTTTTGGATGTGTGTGGAGGGTTCCAGAACAACTGCTCCTTTATTATTTTTATTTATAAAACTCAGCCAGCTCTCAGAGCTGATGCGTGTATAATAATATCTTAGTCCTCGTCAGTGCGCTTTAAATATTCGTCCAGTCTATTCTTGAAAGAGTTCACTGAGCTGAACCTGTTGTAAGTTACATTTGAGAAATACTAAAAGTATTTCTCAAATGTAACCACGTGCAATATTTTATAGTGTTTGTACACGCACATTTGTGTTTGTGTGTAGAGGGGGCAAGCGGCGAACAGACCGTAATATGCCCCAATCATGTCTCACTGTATAGTGTAGCCTAGTCACAATACATTTTATCTCAGCTACTGTATTTACATTTACTGTGCAAGAATGAACAGACATCAAAATTATGAGTCTTTCGAAGGAAGAGTACCTTGGTACCTTCCGTATTTCTGTCACGTTTTATTAGCGAGATATTCCAAAATTCTGTTTTTCACTTCAAATAATACTTGAAATGGATTATGGCAGTAAAAAATAAAGGAAATGTAGTAAATATTATTTTTGGAGCTTTGTTGCAGCATATACTAACCAACATATTTGAGTACTTGTTCCGCCGCTACTTTTTTCCACCAAAAATTCAATTTACACACACTTTATCATCTTTTTATTAACTTTTTTAGTTTTTTTTTAGGAGTCAATCTTTGGATTTATTTTCAGTGTAGAAAATTGAGACAGAGTTAGTAGTTATTGACAGTAAACTGGTTTATAGTTTAATGGGCTCTCTACATATTCGCCGAAGATAGACGAACGACGGTCACGAACATCATCGCCTGTATTCGCCTGTCATCTTCCATCCAAATTATAGTTCAGCGACTAGTTCGCAAATCGGCGAATGTGTAGAGTAACCGTTAAGTTTAAATGAACTTTTTCGGCCAAACTCATTAAAAAGTAAGTTCGTATGAGTCAGTGGCCAACTCTGGTGACGGAGTTTTTAGGCCGCCTTAAGGCCTCCGTCATGGCTTAACGACTTAAATAGCCGGGACCGACAATTTAACGTGCCCTCTGAAGCACGGAAGCGCTCAGATGAAAATGCCACTGGCGGTCACCCATCCACTTACAGACCGTTTCGAACGTTGCTTAACTTCGCCGATCTATTAAGAACGACTAAGCAAGCACGACCACGAGCGCTTCACCAAACTCATTGAAAAGTGCTTTCTAAAATTATTGACCGATTTATTTCTATACAAGAGTCTGTAATCTACCTATTGTAGATACAGTTTGTATAATCTCTTGTTGGTGAATTGCGGTTTTCCTTAGAATATGCCGAACCCCTCGTAAAAAGCAAATGGATTCAAGAGTCGTGAGTGTTCTTAAATTACTTTTGCCATAAAACAGATGCTTCCTAATGTGTGTCAACCCTAATAATACCTCTGCTGTAAAATGAGCCTTGGAGTGCCGACATAAAACACAAACTAGATTATAAATTTCAGACATGAAAAGTCATATTCAAAATTGAACTTTATCACAATTCGTCAAGGCTTATTAATTTTCGTCTGCGAAATTACTGAACTAATTCAATTTTAGGCTTTATTGCTCTACGTTAGAGTTGATATACTGAAAACTAAGATACGTGTTATTCAATTGTGACCTTTATTTGTTCTGTGAGAGGGTTGGTAAATGTGTAGAGGATAATCTAGCTTCGGTGTTATTCGATTTTGAGCTCTTTTCGGTTGTGTTACGGCGGCAGAGATAAATAGTCCGGTCACGTACGATTTAGGGCTGTCACGTAATGAGCCGCTTCAGGGTATACCCTGCGGGGCGTGGGATAATAGGGCTTTGATTGGCGTTCATTCACTTCCAAATGTGCTACTAACGCTCTATGTGGTTTTGTTTTAAACTATCGTCAGTAAGTTCGTTTGCATAAATCAGAGTACCTATTCGGAATATTAATGTTTTTTTAATGAAACTATAGTTGTTTACGCAGTTGATTGAAAGTGTTTCCATTAAAACTATTTTATTTATAAAATGACGCGTTTGTGATATGCACACGATTTATTGTTTTAGCTTTAACGTGATAATATTGACAATATCGTGAAAAAATATGAAAAACGACGCGGGTATTTTGTTCATAACATATGTACTCATGTAGTAGGTACTCTTAAGGACTAGGTTACTTATACTAAGGAATTAAAATGAAATAGTAATCTGTTGATTGATATATACGACAAAGACGCGCATTTTGGTCTAAAATCAGACAAAATATAACTTCTTGTAACTTTAAGAATCAAAGTCACACCTCTTGCGTCACATCCGAGCACTCATGCCCTCAATAATGCACAAACACGATAGATGATCAATCCAATTAATCTGGCATCTAAAATGTAAATTAATTATTAAATCTGACTAAACTGATAGTAGTTAGTATGGACTAAATAACTAATGGCCCTTTGTCATGATAAAGGTTGACAACCCTATGAATAGGGTCCCATAGGCTGATGTAAAAACCACTAATTGAAGTAGTGATCAAAACGCGAGTGATAGGCATCCGGCCTCTTGGGTTCCGACGCTTATTTTAATTACGTGTCATACGGAGTTTTTGCTGCGGGTTAATTAATTAACGAGGATATTTGCACTTTAAATTACAATTTTCAGTTAAATTTTCATTGCTCCATATATATTATCATCGTTATATCTACACTACACTAATATTATAAAGAGGAAAGATTTGTTTATTTATTTGAATTGAATAGGCTTCGAAACTACTGGACCGATTTGAAAAATTCTTTCACCATTAGAACCCTACATTATCCCTGATGAACATAGGCTATATTTTATCCCTGGCAAGTGAAGTTTTCCCGAGAGAACGCGGGTAACACCGCGACGGACAGCTAGTCATTATAATATTTAGGGATACTACTTACAAGAGACTCATGACGGAGGCCTTATGGCGGCTTAAAAACTCCGTCACCAAAGTTGGCCACTACTCATACACGATTCATACGAACTTACTTATGAGACTCGCAAGTCGCAAGAGAGCGGAAAGAATAGCGTAGAGCAAAGGCTTTTACCTATGTGGATGCAAAAAAGCTGAGATGATGATGATGATGCGTCTTGTAAGAGATTGACAGTAGCCTTAAAATCGATCTAGTAGCTTGCTTGTTGTTCTTGATAGATCGGCATGACGGAGGCTAGGATGATAACTATAGTATTTTTCACGTAGGAACGTATCCATGGCACATATAACTTTTACGTTTTAGGCTGTACCACAATGAAAAATTTTGAAATAAGTGAATTCTAGTGATAATACTAAAAGATGCAACTTCAATTAAAAAGGATTTTGTCTATTTCCTTTTTAATAATTTGAGAAATTAACATAAAAGAGCCTTGTCACGGAACCGTTCCTATGTGAAAAGGACTATAGGTTTTTTTATGTTATTCTTAATCAGTTAGGTTCAGTATTCAGCGTGGCAATGCCGCCAGTGTTTTGGGCACGCTTCCGACTGGCAGTGACCTGGATCAGTTGAGCTATCTATAGATCGTTTTTACGACGATCCTTAGATAGCTTGACTGATTCTATTGTATTTTGTAATTTTATGTACATATTGTAGTAGCTTAGTTTCTGTAAATAAATAACCCATCAGTTATAAGTGTAGTTGATGATGCATTTAATAAATATTTTGTGAATACACGTCTAAATCAACATAACCAGAAAACATCAGCAAATTCTAAAAAATAGTAGCGTTCCAGCGCTTCAGTACTTCAATATTCGAGTCGACAAGGGAAATAGACTAGAGCCCCCAAAATACCTTCCACTCACCAATAGCCAACGATGCTCAATAAACGTGGGCTATCCACTGGATACTCATTCAATTTATGCCCCTATAAAATCTTTAGCCATACAGAACCATCATAAAAAATTCTAAAGCCTTATGGCCACAGCAATTTCGAAAATGGGTTAAAAGGGTTCATAATAGGTTCAGTGCAAAACGGACGCCAGCACTTATGCTTTTATAGGTCAAAAATCGTGTTTTAAACGATTGAAGGTGTTTCTTTTGTCTGTGTTTTTCTATTACCTTTAGGATGGTCGCACAGTCCAGTCGAGCCGAACGTGCCGAAATGTCAATTCAATAGAGAAAATGTCGCAGAACTTGGTTCAAAGTCAAAGTCAAAAAGCATTTATTCAGTAGGACCGCTGGGATCACTTTGAAACGTCTTAAAACTAGGTGATTTTACTCCTGTTCCTTTGTTGATATGTAGAAACTGTCTATAAGTGTATATTTTTTATTCCCGAGATAAAGTATGTAATTTTTGTATACCTTACTTCGTTAAAATTGCGAATTGTTAAATTAAAAGCACACGAAGTAGCGCATTTTTCTGCTCCTGGAGTTATGTTCTATACAGGCTGTGTTGGACGAGTGGATATTGAATTTCAATCCAATTGTCTTGGGTTTGAATAGATTTTTCGTTTTGGAAAATTATTATGAAACGAGCTTTATGCGGTGAAACAAAACATAGTGGAATACTGCATTGCGATAATGTCTGCAAAAGGTGCGCTTGTGAAATATGCCTATTTTTTTACATTAAAAAGTCAGCATTTTAAATGAACCTAGCTATCCCCTTAGACATCTTCAAAGGATCTTGAGTGACTTGATGCTAAATCCTAGACCTCAGTTACTGAGGTCTAGGATTTGTACTGCATAACAGGCAGAGTGAGGTCAAATGCTGACCTATTTAATTTAAAAACAAAAAACACTGTACCATGCAATGGTGTTATACAGCTGTTCTTGTCTCGTTTCACAAGAATAACCGCAGACGGAAACAAGTCTTGAACAAACTTCATTGAAATAGTGCTACAAAAAACCTGTCTCTGAAAATGTTACAATATTCATGCTCATTTTTCATACCCGAAGCAAAAACATGCCGTAAGCAATCACTCAGAATTTTCATATCCAAAATGCGTAAATCTCCAATCCGATACCGTGAAGAATGAAGATGTTCTTACACGGGCAACAAAATTGCTGAACAACTTTATCGCCTTATGTGTTTATTGTGAATCACTCGAAATCAGATTATTTTTTTGCATAGTGTTGCAGACACACCTATGTCTGCGGATGTCACTGTCACAATGAATCCATCGAATCAGGTTCCATCGAAGAAAGAACTTTGTTCTTTCTTACATGGAACTATTTATCTATGCAATCTTTTTATTCTCTATGAATGAACTGTTCCAATGCAAAATTACAAGAAACTTGTACCAAGTCCTCGTTTCATTTCAAATTATCAAGAATCCAACTAAACCTTCAGCTAAAGGAGGAAAGACATAGCACGGTTCAATAATCAAACACTTATCATGTTATCTCGCTCGCACACTGGTGCAGTCACTAGAAGTGTGCAAGTGAGAGAAAATGATTGACGCTACCAGTGTAGTCACCTCTTCCCAGGCCCAGTCTGAAAACCAGCGTTGCTCTGCACCTAGCGATAGGTACAGAGTAACAAAAAAAGCTGAGACTGGTCCTATTTGGCACACCATATCACAGACCTTTAACTGTTTTGTGTTTTTCTTTTTTTATGCTTTAGGTTAGTTATGCAGTTTTATCTTGTGTTAGTTATGCAGTGACAAAACGCAATAATGTACCCGCTGCTCCAGTGCTCACTATGACCGCCTCCTAGTGATGAACCAAAACTACCCACAATAAGTGCAACTTTTTTTCTCTTTGTTTTGTTTTCTATTTTTAATTACCGATCTATTTTTGTACAAATATTTACCTGTTGTTCTTGAAAATTTAATTATTAAGCTATTACCTACTATCTAAGCTACGCTACACAGCATAATTATTACTATATTTAAGTATTTCTCTGTAAGCGAATTGTAAAATTCTTTTGAGAAAATAAACATCTTAAACCGTTAGTTTAAGTACCTGTCTATGTTTTGGTTTTTGTTTGTTTCATTATTAAGTGTGTCTGTGAATCTGTGCCAATAAAGTATCTATCTATCTACCATTTCAGATTTGTTTCTGTGTCAAAATTGACATACAGTTCAAAAACTGACAGGAAATATGAATTCATTTAACCCCACTGATTTGCCGAATAAGTTGCCCAAAGTTGATCGTGTAGTTACACAGAATCGATATTATCAATTGTGTTACTACCTGCGATGGTGCTGAGCGAAACGCGTGGGTTTAAATTCTTCGCTTGATCTCTATGTATCGCAAATAGAATTTTAATAGACTGAATAGATTGGTTTATGGTTTCAATCATAGACACAATTTTCTTTTCGCTAAAGTCTATGGCGCCTACTAATATACCTTTTATAATGTTATTCCCAATGTTATTCCTAAGTGTAAACTGTCAAAATGTATGGTTATTCTTGGTTTGTTCTGAGAAATAACTGAATGTCACGTTTGATGGTAAGGCTACATGATTTTAATACTGTCAGAGGCTAATAAACCTGATCGCACACTGTCCGCGCCGTACGCGCCGCAGTAATTTTTCTATACAAAAAATGCTGATGACGTCAGAAAATGCGGCTCGCTTCTGACGTCAGCAGCATTTTCTGTATTATATTGACAGTTCGATGCGTTCGGCTCGGCTGGACTGTGCGACCACCCTTAATATCAATTAGATTAGTAAGCCGTAGACTCCATACAGCTAAGATGTAGTAAGAATGAGCAAAAGTGACGAAAACAAAAAATATGTTATGGAAAAATGCAGGTGTAGGTAGAGTAAGTACATTGAGATTTGAACCCACACAATCTAAGATTCCACGTGGTAACACAACATCCGTCTAATAAATCGTTCTTGGCAAGGTATCAGATTTATAACTCTAAAATGTACCTATTAACAGTGATAAATCTTTCGAATACAACACCTTACCTTCTAAATCTTTCTCAAAGTACCCCCTTTTCTCTAAATTCACTCCCAGCGCGTGCCTATTAAAATCAGTCGTTATTCCTAAAAATCTCTTTGTTCGTGATGGATGGGGGAACTTCTATTTTTTATCTGTCTTTTCTTTCCCCTGGGATGCCGGACGGGTAGAGTTGTCAAGTCTGTACGAGTCGTTGTCCGGAATTATGATATTTTCATTGGCAACCGGCTTTTACAGAGAGTCCGAGGCTCTTTGGTTTCAGAGCGCCACAAAGAGCTAGCTACAAATCGCTTCGAGTGGAATTGAGCTAGAAATCAGCGTATAATTTGAAAACTGCGGTTTTTTATGTTTTATCTTGTCATTTCAGAACGGCTATAGATATATGAATGACGGCATAGAGTCGTTTGAGAGTCACAGCTAGTAATTTTTAGTTTTAGAATTAGTCAAACTATTCTCAATGTAGTGAGTGATGCTCTCGAGTTACGAGTACGAGTAATGTTGTATGCAAAAAATGGTTTATGGTTTAATAACTTTATTTTTCAATAAAGAATAAATAATTAATGTTAAGATGGATGTGCGGAGTGACGCGAATGGATAAGGTGAGGAATGAATATATTAGGGGAAGTCTGAAAGTAGCGCCGGTGACTGAAAAGTTGAGGAGCAATAGGTTAGCGTGGTATGGGCACGTAATGCAGAGGGATGAAACTCATGTAACTAAAAGGGTGATGGAAATGAATGTGGATGGATATGTGAGTAGAGGTAGACCCAAGAAAAGATGGATGGATTGTGTGAAAGAAGATATGGGTAAGAAAGGAGTGGATGTGATAGAGGAGAGTGGAGAAGAAGAACATGTTGTGCCGACCCCGCATAAGCGGGATTAGGGCAGCCCAATGATGATGAACTTTATTTTTCAAGAATTCACTTGCTGAGAAACAAAAACAAAAAACTTGTCTTTTGTGTCACAAAAATGTATTTTCCGGCTTTTTCTCAGACCTCCCCATCAAAGGTTCCGCTGCGTCCATTTTATGTTACTGTATCAACGTAAATCTTTATACTACAATCCTATCTTTATTTTTCTCTTATATTGAGGGCTACCAAGATTTTGCATAATGTATTTATGGAGCAGATTTATATATTTTTCTGATGTTATTTATGTAGTTTGGATCAGCTTGAAATTGATTCTACTAGCAATCACATCATAACAAGATTAAGGTTCTATTTTTGCTCTTGTGTTTTGTTAGAAAGAATCTTCTCCGATGGTCGACACCTCATGTTAATCATTTTGACTTTGACCTTGAAGTAACCTTTATCCAATAAGCAAAACAAAATTATCTCATTCACAATCTTAGACGTTGTTTTTATGAACACAAATACGACATTTTCTATACTAGACCAGAAACTTACCTCCATTTTGCCCTCATTTAAAACAGAAAACAAAATGATAATCCGTTTACAAAGCAATACTAGGTATTGAGGATTACACTCGAAGCCTTTTCATGGTTACGGCAACAAGCAAAAAGGATTTTAAAAAGAGTTTTTATGACCATACTTCGGTTAGATAATGGACATCTAGAAGCCACGGATTTTCAACAACATAAAACTGTAGTGCTACTGGTATACAGTACAGAACAGTAACTATCACATCTAAGTAGGCTTTAAAACAGTACTTTCATTATGTTGTCGATCAATTTTGAAAGAAAAAAATACTTAAATGAAGTTGTACAGGCAAAAAATGTTGACCTCGAAACTTACATAGGCAAGAATGAGGTCTACGATGGAGCAAGCCTACCCAGAAGGTGCCTATTAACTCTCCCATACAATAGGAAAAATAAAGAACTTTAAGAACAGAGTCTTACAATACATGACCTGATGCTCTCTTGGTTATTAGAGTTATCTTATACCCTTTTCTAAACTGTTTTAAATTAGATAAACAGATATACTTAGCTGTTAGAAATTATGGGCTTGCGTAGTCGTTCTTGATAGGTCGTCGAAGTTAAGTAACGTTCGACTGTAGGTGGATGGGTGACCGCCAGTGGCATTTTCAGCGCTTCCGTGCTTCGGAAGGCACGATAATTGTCGGTTCCGACTATTTATGTCGTTCAGCCATGATGGAGGCCTTAAGGCGGCCTAAAAACTCCGTCACCAGAGTTGGCCACAGACTCATAGAACTTACTTTTACTAATTAGACATTTTGTTTTGTTTCAGGTATGTACAAGCTATTCTTCTCTTTCACATGCCTAATCATTAGCATGGTAAGTTTATTATTGTTATATACTATCTTTACAAGTACAAGTCCATGGACTAAATCGTTTTTTACACCATAATGAAATATTTTTGTCTCTAAAAGCCTTAACGAGCAAACAATTACCAAAGAGAAATAAAGATTTGGGATCTTTAATCAAGTACGACGGTTATCGCTGAGACAAATGGAAATCTGATAATTAGGCTATTAAGGTGACAAATGCTTGTAGGTGTGGCCTTTAGTATAGGTACACAAAGCTCTCCCTAGTTTATGATCATACTTAGCATGACCTAGGAACATTTATGTGGGATAAGATGAAATATGTTCTCGATCCGTTCTAGAAAGTTCGTCAGACTTTCAAAATAACTTTTTTGATAAACAATTTTAATGCTTATAAGCGGCTTACAGTTATTTCTGAAGGTCAATATAATAATACTATGAAACTTTTATTAGCCTTGCTTAATACATCTAAAGGCGTCCGCTACGTTGATTTTGGAGTTTCATATCACTTTCCTATCATTCCGATTCCATATTAAGTAGATTCCTGCAACGTTGAGGATTTTAACGGCACTACAGCTAAGCTTCATCTTTTGAGTATGGTTTCTGTTTGATGTTATAGAGCAGATTATTTTCACCGAAAAGATTGAAATGAATCATGACACAGCAAGACTTATAAACTGTAACTTGTTAACTAGAGTCAATAATTTGCCATTTTCTTAAAGGTCAAAGAATATAAATAACAAATAATACCGGACTTTTCACACAGCAACATCTAGCCCCAAAGTAAGCTAAGCAGGACCTTGTATTATGGGTATTACATGACTAATATACTACTTAAATACTTTGTGTTTGTATTACATACATATTATACATAAAAAACACCCAGACCTGAGACAAATACTTGTACATCATACAAAAATTTGTCCCGCGGCGGGGATTGAACCCGCAACCATCTGCGTCGCAAGTGGACCTTCGCCCACTACAGAGGTTGTCGATAAGTTTAAAAAGGTCTTTAACAAAGTTAGAAATGTACATTTTGAACTAAAACAAACTAGTAAACAAACACTGAAAAGGATCAAGGCTATTGAAAAGCTTTTATCTATAAACCTGCTTACCACTCAGCGTCAACTTAGCTATACGTATGACAGCGCCCTTGCACTGTCCTCTGAGAAAAGAAAACGTGAGGTTGCGACAAATGAAACGGATGGAGTGAGAGGTTTATTGCCTTCCCGCTCTATTGTTGTGGCACAGTAAAGAACTCAGTAGACTCGGTGTACTAGATTATTTGTAGCTGCAGGACTTTTAAAGTTCTATGTGAAAGTTGTATGAACATCATCATCATCATCATCTCCCTGCCCTTTTCCCACATTATGTGGGGTCGGCACAACAATGAACATCGCTGAAAATAAAGTTAAAACATTTTTTGTAGTTTTTTGTTGCCAGTCAGTGTGGTAGTAATTCTGCCGTGTTTGAAACTCTTTTGACTGGCAATTTTGTGACATGATTATGTTGAGTTATATACATATAAAGAGTTAGAATTTGCATGCTGACGATAAGGTAAGAAAGTACCTATTGGAACTACATACTTTCTGGCAAATAAATGATTTGATTTGATTTGATCGTTTAAAACGATACCTAGATGAAATAAATAAATAACGCTGGACTTTTCACACAGCATCATCTTGCCCCAAAGTAAGCAGAGCTTGTGTTATGGGTACTACATGACTGTTAGACTACATACTTTTTGTTTGTAAATACATAAATATTACACACAGAAAACACCCAGACCCGAGACAAATACTTGTAGATCATACGAACATTTGTCCCGCGGCGGGGATCGACCCCGCCACCTTCTGCGTCGCACGCGGAATCTAAGAAGTCGCAACAGGAAGGAACTGGGAATATGAGTAGATGGTAGCGTTTTGATACCACGCACACGAAGCTGCAAACAAAAGCTAGTACTAGCAAGTGTTCTCATAAGGTGGTCGCACAGTCCATCCGAATCGAACGCGCCGAACTGTCAATTCAATAGAGGAAATGCTGCTGACGTCAGAAGTGAGCCGCATTTTCTGACGTCATCAGCATTTAATGTATAAAAAAATAACTGCGGCGCGTACGGCGCGCACAAGTGTGCGATCAGGTTTAAACGTCTAGTTCAATATCATCAACTCATTCACTAAATTATGCAATTTTGTTTCCATTACCGGAACACGAGTCGCTCTTCTGTTTCGCCTTTCTTGTGTTACGTAACTGGTGTGATATAGGTGGTTAATATCTTCCAGTCATGTGACGTGACGTGGGTGGAAGCAATGAGCTTGCTCTCTCTGTTTATGTCTGTCCTGCATTCATTCAATTATTGTACCTTAGGGTTGTGACATAAAAGATTATTAAGGATGGCAATAAAAAAATAATCGTCACTTACAACATAAAACAGGTCGTAAAGGAATTACTGCTACTTTTCTTTGGTGCCAATTTAGGGTGGTCGCACAGTCCAGCTGAGCTGTACGTGTCGAACTGTCAATTCAATAGAGAAAATGCTGCTGACGTCAGAAGCGAGCCGTATTTTCTGACGTCATCAGCATTTTTTGTATAGAAAAATGACTGCGGCGCGTACGGCACGGGCAGTGTGCGATCAGGTATAGTCGAATGTTACTTCAGGATAATGAAGCTTTTGATTTTTTTTTTAAATTTTTTATTTATTTATTGAAAATAATTAGAACGGTTTACAACCAATTACACTTAGTATAAGTAATGTCAATTTAAAATATTAGAAACAAAATACCTAAATAAATAACATTCACCTTAAACTAGACACAATACCTTTTTACAAATTTACTACAATAAAAATATATAAAAATAATAATGAAATAGTTACTTACTTTATGTACCTAAAGTATGAAATTAAGATATTTGTGAAAAATAACCACAAAAATAAGTGTATGTGTGTACAAAAATAGAGGTACGCCAACGAAAATAAGCATTCAGAAAAGTATGATGTGCCTGTTGATCATAACACGAGAATAGGACAAAATATCAGGTTGTTCCCAGAAAATATATATGCTATGTGTGGGCGCATTTTTAATAATATTCCAGAAAGTTTTAAGGAACTGCCTCATAGACAATTTATAAAAAAGTTAAAATTGTGGTTGTATGATAGACGTTTTTATACTGTTTCAGAATTTTTAAATAATTAGTAGAGATTTTAATATGCATAAAATTTAATTATAAGTTAATTTGATAATGTAGAGCTTGACATGAATTTTTATTTCGATACTTATTTACTATTCTGCATGTTGAATTGAAATTGTATTGAGACTTAATGACGATATTTATTTTTTAATGATTTAATAATGATGTAACTTACAAAAAATTTGTATACCGTATTAATACGGTGGAGAATGTGACACTTATCTACAAATTTTAAAACTTATGTAACCATTCTTCGAACAAATAAATTCATTTCATTTCATTTCATTTCATTTCATTTCATTTCAAATATCAATTGTAACACTCAATGGTCTTTATGAATTTATTTTCTTCCTTTTGGGCTACAAAACACATCAAGGTTACACAACGCTTTAAAACGCTTAAAAACTTTTCCGTTACATCAGCCACAGTATTTTAAGTTTACCAACTCAGATGTGACCCAGAAGGCAACATTTCTGTTTGTGACTCTCCTGCGTTCATTCAATTACAACTTCAAAGAATAAAGGCCTTTGTAGGATAATTAAATTAAGAAGGAACTAGCACAACACCGGGCACAATAAGAGCTTGGCTCTGTTGGCTGTCCAAAGACCGTTGGATATTAGTCGGATTGTAATCACGAAACGTAACAGGACCATCCTGTATAACCAAGGAATGTGAACATTCTCTCTGATAGTTTAGGGCTTCAAGAATGAATGAATGAATGAACACTTTATTGTACACCAAAACAACAACGAAAGCGATTTCTTCCAGGCAACATTTGGATGGAAAATAAACTAAAGAAGCAGAAATAGGACGGTAGTGCACAAAAGTTTGAGTTTTTTTTTTTTTTTTTCAAGATGTGTAATGTAAAGAGTGCTTAGTAAAGATTGCTTTATAAATAAGGTTGCTGTTTTTTTACTGCTATATATTTTTTACTGTATTTATTTCGTACCATATTTGTATTTTTTTTGGAGTATTATATATTAAGTATTACCTTAGACCCCTCGCAGACTGCAGACTTTCTATCGGCCGATAGTTGAGACGGAATATACTTCGCCTTGTAATGAGTATGGAGAAGTATATTTCGTCTCAACTATCGGCCGATAGAAAGTCTGCAGTCTGCGAGGAGGCTAAAAGGTGAGCAGAGGCATGTACCTACGTCGTATGTAGATATTTTTTTTGCACAAGTTTACATTTTGCATTCAATACGGTTGCAAACCCGTCGCCAACAATAATTGTATGCAAACTTATTTCTTCGCTTTTTCGTTCTTCACCGATTAGAACTCGTAAATTCTCTTTGGACAATCTATTATTATACCATCCATTGATACCATTTGAACCTACTACTCCGGATTGAAAGTAAGGATATATTCCTACTTCACATATAGCATATGGCACGACACACTTTGCATTCAAGTCAGACAAGAATCCCGCACGAGTGACCTTACTATACGCGAACATTCTCAAACAAATGGATAGATAGTGGATAGATAGAGAATATAAGGTGAATATAAGATCAATAACCTGCAAGTACTTTTCTAAAGCATAATTTATTATTATTATTTATAATGGTTTGGGTATGTAGAGAGGGTGGATGACAGTCGTTTGACAAAGCAAGTGTATCAGGCGAGTGTGCATGGGACAGCTGGAAGGGGAAGGCCTAGGCGAACCTTCTTGGATCTAATTGGCGACATTTTGGAGAAGGGCCAGGTCAAAAGTACCCTAAACCGACGAGCATGTATGAAGAATGTAATGAGAGTGAATGAGGCGAAAGTTGTGTGTCAGGATCGTAGCGACTGGAGATCCGTGGTCTCTGCCTACCCCTTTGGGAAAGAGGCGTGACTTTATGTATGTATGTATGTATTTATAATGAATGAATGAAAGATAAAACAAAAAGAACATACATTTGGCCGAACATAGAACCTCCTCCTTTTTAGAGTAGGACTGACAGTCTGTGATATGGAACAGTATGTTGATTTTTTGTTACTTTTTCTTATTTGTGAAATGTCTTTTTATGTTGAACTTACTTCAACATTTAAAATAGCCATAACATTTTACGCCATTTACAAATATTTCAAGTTTCCTCCAAATCGATCCAATAACTAAGGCGTGATTGAAACACAAACATGCTCACAAACTTTTTGATTTACAAATATATACAGGGTGTAAAAAGACGTCTACCGAAGCCAAAAGGAATAGGTACAGCATCCCAACGCACAATAGAATCCAAAAGGATTTTCCGAAAAAATCTTTATATCCGGAAAAAACAGCGTTTGAAGAGTACGTACTGTTTGCGTAATGTTCTGGGCGCGTTGTTTTACGTAGATGGATTTAGAGTTTTAACTGTTTTTTTCTTTTATAAATGAAATTCTCAGGTAGGTATGGACTTTTTATGTTGTATAGTAGTAAATATAGTAGTAAATAACCGAAAATAACATAAAATGACTAAATTAAGTAAAAAAGAAATCGTTTTTTTTTTCGCTAAATATGTTTAGAATCTAATGGTAATATAATATGGTGGTATAATAGTAAAGGTCTGATTGCAACCCCTCAGTTTTCGATAGTTGTCTTTTTACACACTGTATAAGTAGGGTAATAGAAAGTAAGAAGGATAGTAAGTATAATAATAAAGATAAAAGTTTTTATATAAAGTGTCATGAAGGTAAACAATAACTCTCTGGATTCATTACCTTGATTATTTGTATTTTTTCGTACACAAAGTAAGGATGATAAAGGTGATGAGGCGAGTATGAATGGGACAGCTGGAAGGGGAAAGCTTAGGCGAACCTTCTTGGATCAAATTGGCGACAAGAGAAGAGCCAGGTCAAAAGTACCCAAACCGGCGAGCATGTATGAAGAATATAATGAGAGCGAATGAAGCGAAAGTTGTGTGTCAATATCGTAGCAAAGGGAGATCCGTGGTCTCTGTCTACCCTTTCAGGAAAGAGGCGTGATTTATGTATGTATGTCTTTGTCTTTTTTCTTTTTAGCCACTTTCGACTCCTTGGGTGTAGGCCTGCTTCATAACTTGCCATTTCTTACGGTCTTGTGCAATCTCTATCCATTTGCCTCCAGCTGTTCTTTTAATGTCATCGTACCAACGCATTTGCGGTCTCACATGTGGTCGTTTTTCGCCCCATGGACTCCATTCGGCAAGTCTTTTGCACCACAAGCCTTGTTTACGCGCAACGTGACCAGCCCATTGCCATTTGAGCTTCGCAATGCAATGTATAATAAATAATAATAAATAATGCTGGACATTTCACATAGCATCATCTAGCCCCAAACTAAGCAAAGCTTGTACTATGGGAACCAGATAACTGATATACTACTTAAATACTTTTTGTTTGTAAATACATAGGTACATATTATACATAGAAACACCAGACCCAAAATAAATATTTGCAGATCATACAAACATTTATCCCGCGGCGGGGATCGAACCCGCAACCTTCTGCGTCCCAAGCGGGCTTTCACCCACTGCGCCACAGAGGTCGCATACGTATAACGTCGTATCGTATAACGTCGGCAACTTTCTCTCTCTGAGCCAAACGTTTCTTTTACGGTCCCGTTTTATGTATGTATGTACAAGTATAGGTAAGTAATACCGTTTTGCTTCATTAGAGCTCAATACCATTCAAACAATGCTGTTCAGCCTAGACTATAACTGTGCGCTTCACACATGATCATCACAGAGCAATGACGCTTCGATAGCATCAATAACATTCCACATACATCCTACTATCCGTCTATGTATATACAAAGGAAGTGCCGTTTTCAAGATATATCAAGTAATTAGAACTCCATTGTCCGGTTCAGTACAATTAAGGTCTTGAGTGGATGAGAATTCCATGTGTGTTGTTGTTTATTGTTAGGCTATGAAACAAAGAGTCATATCGGGTCTGGGTGTTTCTATGTATAATATGTATGTATTTACAAACAAAAAAGTATATAAGTAGTGTGTTAGTTATCTGGTTCCCATAATACAAGCTATGCTTAGTTTGGGGCTAGATGATGCTGTGTGAAATTGTCCAGCATTATTTATTTATTTATTTATTTATTTATTTATTTATATCGGTCAAGTGACAACTCTGTAGCACAGTGGGTGAAGGTCCGCTTGCGACGTAGAAGGTTGCGGGTTTGATCCCCGCCGCGGGACAAATGCTGGACTTTCTACACAGCATCATCTAGCCCCAAAGTAAGCAGAGCTTGTGTTTTGCTGCATGACTGATATATTACTACTTTTTGTTTTTAAATACATACATAATTATACATAGAAACATCCAGACCCGAGATAAATATTTGCAAATCATACAACCATTTATCCCGCGGCGGGGATTGAACCCGCAACCTTCTGTGTCACAAGCGGACTTTCACCTACCGCACCACAGAGGTCGTCAATATGAAATTTGAAATTAAACGAAATGAAATTGATTTAGCAGCTTGATTGTACAAACAAGCTACACACACACACACACACACACACACACACACACACACAATTTACAGTGTAGTTGCACAGTGTAGGTTGTTGACTGGGAAGAAGGAGCAAGGTAGTACCAACAGGGTTGAAATAAGATATAGGATAAGAAGCTACTTAAATATGATGATAATCAACATCTGAGCCCTAGTCCTCACACTAGGATAACCTGTGCCGTGAGGTCTAGTTCCCGCCCTTGTGCAGTAGAGATAGTTACCTTAAAATTTAATATTTCATCGACGTTCCAATGACGCAATTTACTAGTAGTTATCCAATACCTATTTATTATTCAAAGTTGACCATTTAAGTCTTTTGTTAGTGACCGTACCGAAAGCATTCAACTTGTATCAGCCAGAAAATACATTTGTTCTGAATAACGATTTAGGTTTACTTGTTAAAATGTAATATTCAAAGGCATTGTGTATGCTCACAGACTATTGTTTTATGAATAATGTAGTTTATTAAACGTATACTACTCTCGTCTGTTGCTTGGCTTACATTGCTCACAACTTTTGGAATGAGAGTCGAAAGGAAATTCAAAAACCATAATAATTAAACTTTTGTTAATTAGTCTGTCGAGCGACACTGTTGAAGCGCTCGTGGTCGTGCTTGCTTGGTTGTTCTTGATAGATCGTCAAAGTTAAGCAACGTTCTGTAAGTGGTTGGGTGACCGCCAGTGGCATTTTCATCGAAGTGATTGCGTGCTTCGAAGGGCACGCTCGGCTATTTAGGCGTTAAGGCGGCCTAAAAACTCCGTCACTAGAGTTGGCCACTGACTCATACGAACTTACTTATTTAATTTTAGCTACACTGCGTCTACATCATCGACGTTCATGAGCCCCATAGTTTTTATCTCTGAATTGTTTCTTTGTTTGCTGAAATAAATTTTTAAACTAACCTATGCTTTCCCACTGCTGGGCAAAGGTCTCAGTTGTTTAAGTATTATTATTCAAAAGTTTAATATTTTGTTAGTGACCTTACTACTCGACCTTTCAACCATCAAGTTAGACTATAGATTTCTCTTTTAAAGATATGAGAATAGAATCTGAATTCGCTGGGAAATTTTCAAGTGGTATGATTCGATCAAACAATTTCGTATATTTTCGATTGAAAGTTGCGACGGAACGAATACTTGATACGCCGAAGAGGCAGGAGACGATGATATGATACATTTCATTCGTTTCTGTCCTTTGCTGTTTTTATGGAAATAGCTTGGGCAATAGTCAGAAAGAGACTTTATTTTATAAATTCAGTACCTACTATATATACTTTTTTGTTTGTAAATACATACATATTATACACTAGCTGTCCACCGCGGTGTTACCCGCGATCCCTCGGGAAAAATTCACTTCTCCGGAATAAATTAGCCTATGTTCATCGGGGATAATGTGGGATTCTATTGGTGAAAGAATTTTTCAAATCGGTCCAGTAGTTTCGGAGCCTATTCATTTCAAACAAACACACAAACAAACAAATCTTTCCTCTTTATAATTTTATTAGTATAGAAGTATAGATAGAAACACCCAGACCCGAGATAAATATTTGCAGATCATACAAACATTTGTCCCGCGGCGGGGATCGAACCCGCAACCTTCTGCGTCTCAAGCGGGCTTTCACCCACTGCGCCACAGAGGTCATCAAACATTACCTTTCAGACTTTTCTTTCCGTTCTTTTATTAGCCCACTCTTCTGCTACACAAGTGTTACACGTACAGAGTTCTGTCTGTTCTACTGGCTAAGTGTAATCAAGCCTAAAAAGAGTCATATAATCAACAAGTTTTTCTAAAAATTTCTGGTAATGTATTGATAAGCTATTTTGAATCTTATTTCAGCCCGGTAAAGTTTACATTGTATTTTTGTTATAGCACACGTAAAGGTTTTCAATCAATTTCAATGTTACGTTCCAGGTATAAATCTCAGAGACATGACGGTGGAGATTGTTCGATGAAATCACCTGTTTTCAGATTCGTCTATATCGTTTTGTTGAAAGAATTTCAATAGATTTTTGAATTGACGCGTGTTGAGTGGCTCAACGGATCAGCTTTGCTATTCAGGGTGGTACTGCCGCCAGTGTTCTGTGTCAGTTGTGCTATCTGTAGATCATTTCAACGATCTTTCTGTGACTCAACTGTTTTTAGTGTAAGTTATACAGGGTGTAAAAAGACTGCTACCGAAAACTGAGGGGTTGCAATCAGACCATGATTCTAAACATATTTTGCGAAAAAAAACGCAAAATAAATTTTTGACTTAGCTTCGTCATGCTATGTTATTTTCGGTTATTTACTACTAAATCGACATAATAAGACCCACCTAATAATTTCATTTAAAAAAAAAAAAACAATTAAAACTCATACTACGTAAATCAACGCGCCCAAAACATACGCAAATAGTAATATTCTAACGCTGTTTTCTCCGGATATAATGATTATTTCGGAAAATCCTTTTGGATTTGGTTGTGTTGGGATGCTGTACCTACCCCTTTCGGCTTCGGTAGACGTCTTTTTACACCCTGTATAATACTTAGTAGCCTAGAGTATGTAAATTAATTTCCGCTTATGCATTCAAGAAGGAAAAGAGAAAATTGCATCATAGCATAAGTCTTCTCTTCTTCATTTTTAAAAAACACTTGCTTTTTACGTTTAAGAACTACATGCAACTGCAAATATTATTGTCCATACTATAAGTTTTATTAATCGTCCGCGTTCATATCCGCTGAAAGTCTTTAAACGCAAAATCCATTGGTCCACGGCCGGAATTCAAACGCGCAACTTTCAGAAGCTGCTCCATACTATCCTATTAGATATTGCCTTCTATTCGCTGAAAGCTTTGCCAGGCAGTTTGCGGCGGCCGGGAACGCAATTATTATTGTGGTTCGTATTTTACAGGCGCGGTGTAAACTTCAGCAATTTTCTCTGCTAATATGGTTGAATGGGTTGTGGATGTAATTGGAAGTTTCATTATTGACTACCACGGTTCGAAATGGATTTCATAAATAGAGAGATTGCTGAGCTTGTGGCCGAGCTTAATATCATTGACGAAATTAAAGCACACAGAATACGCTAGCTCGGTCATGTGTTGCGTATGAGAGGATCGTGCAGCTGGGCGGGCTTTTCATGTGGTGCCAGTCGGCCGTCGACCAGTCGGCCGTCCCAGATATAGGTGGAAGGATGAAATGGAGAAAGACCTTCGTTCACTTCAAATCCTTGCACCGGACTGGGTGAAAGCGGTGCAAGACAGAGACCGATGGCATTCTATTGTGTTGGAGGCCAGGACCCACTTTAGGGTCGATGCGTCAGGATAGTAAGTAAGTATTTATAAATTACAAGAAAACTTACAGTTTTCTTATGCTTTGTACCTGTTTGGCTGGATGGACAAGCTTCTGCCTAGAGGAGTATGGATATTATAGTAGTCAGACGCATGTCCTCTATTTGTGATCTTATACGCATTTTGCAAAACGCATTTCCCATATGCGACAGGTTGCAAGCCTAACGTCACATATTTATCGGTGTTTTTACAAGAAATAAGAACGTATAGTCGTCTCTTTCTCTTTTGTGGAACATGAATAAAAGATCCCTATTTCGATTTTGACTCATCACTAACGAATTCTTACCTCCAAAAAGGCGGTACTTGGCTATAGGCACCGGTCCATATTTCCCAATCGTTTGGACACATAGCAAATTGAACAAACGTATCCGAAGCATTGCAATAAATTGCGCTTCGGTGCAACTCTTTGGAAAAGCGTTTGTTTGGGATCTCGATTGTATAAAGCCTAGGCAACGTCAGACCATTGCGATGAATAAGAAAATATTATGTCAAAATTTTCTCACCTAGGGCTACTAGTTTTCTTAGTTCGTTTTCTAGTAGATTTTTACTATTATTTTTTTAATTTTTTTTCATATTTTTTTAAGGTGAGAAATTAGGTGTAAATTTTTTTAAGAAATTTACACCTACTTTCTGATCCTAAATTCTGATTCAGAGACTGCAATGTTGGACACAGAACGAAAAGTTACAAGTGAGGATGTGATTTTTGAGTTTAAAGTATTAATCTCTAAGAAATAAAATGAATATGCACCTCGAATAACTGTTGATCCATCGGTGGGTTATTATTATTTCTTATAGTTTATTTTTTATTCCAGAAAAGTGAAATATTCTCAAAGCAAACACAGCTAGTAAAATATTATTTCGTACAAAGCACTTTACCACCAATAATCTTCAGTTCTCCGTCTATCGTACAGCCAGCTTGGGTTTCGTTCCGCTCTAAGCCATATTGACAGACTGATGTATGGCGCAAGAACTTGAAAGACGGCTCTTAGCTCTCTGTATTGTTTTAATAGAGATATATTGCTTGCATTTGGTCTAAGTGATTGAAATGTGGGCTGTAGTTTACTAGCGAACAGAGCAAACATTATGCAAACATGTTCGACTAGTTATTTTATCTCTACAGTGTTTTGTACAAACAAAATGCAATAAAGGGGTCCATAAATCAAGAGTAAATAAATAGGTTCCTTCTAGGTAAGCATGCTACATCTTAGACCTCAGAGTAAGGTCAAATTCTGACCTATTTAATCAAAAAAACAATACCTTGTCAATTATTGCATGCTATTTAAAGTACACTGTACAGTGTGCATGTCCTACAGCGAAAATCAAACTTGTACCTCTTCCATTACAGCTACGCATTCACCCGCCACGATACTTGGTTGATACGTAACAGCTTCTTTCTTATATTTTTGTGTTTATTTTGTATTCTGTCAAAGTTTTATTGAGGTGTGTGTGTGTAGAATTAGGTATCCTAAACACAAAGTCAAAAGCAAAGTCAAAGTCAAAGTCAAAAAGCATTTATGCCGGACCGCTATTTTACTCCTGTTCTTGCGCGACCAATACCGTGAAGAATCAGGGCAACGAACACGGTTTAGAGCCTAACATTCTTTTAGGTGATCCATATTAAAACTAAAAGGCTAAGCTCCTGTGGGGAGCCATCACCATCGTTTTAGATTTCAGAAAAACACATGATACATTATAATTCAATAAGGTGATAAGGGAACAGTGTGGAGTGAAAGAAGATGTAGTGTTGAGGATCGAGAAAGGTATGTTAAGATGGTTTGGGCATGTAGAGAGGATGGATGACAATCGTTTGACAAAGCAAGTGTATGAGGCGAGTGTGCATGGGACAGCTGGAAGGGGAAGACCTAGGCGAACCTTCTTGGATCAAATTGGCGACATTTTGGAGAAGGGCCAGGTCAAAAGTACCCTAAACCGACGAGCATGTATGAAGAATGTAATGAGAGTGAATGAGGCGAAAGTTGTGTGTCAGGATCGTAGCGACTGGAGATCCGTGGTCTCTGCCTACCCCTTTGGGAAAGAGGCGTGACTTTATGTATGTATGTATGTATGTACATTATAATTCAATCTCACGTTCTCTGAAGGTCTTTCTTATTCATTGTTCCGTAAGTCCGTCTGTTTGTTTCATTTATCGCGAGACGTTTATTTAGGTCAAGGGTGTTGCTTTGTTAAGGTAAATCAATTCTGCAAATAAAGGCACATTGAAAGATCAGTTGGGTGTGTTTAGTTGGAAAACTGGTAGCCTGCTTACTGGAAATGTTCACGTTTGTACTACTTCAAACGCTGGTCTAACACGTGTTTAACTTAAGTTAAGTTTGTATTAAAAAAAATACTTCTTGACTGAATACCTAGACAGTGGGTAGGTGTTTTCTTGCGGCATTTGCCTGTCTTCCTAAGCGAAAACATAGGTAAATGTTGTAGTTTACACCTGCCTATCTACTACGTTAAATTGTATAAGTACCTACCAGTTAGATAACTATTAGATGTTAAATTATGTGTAAATTACCTACTTTTTTTACTTATCTACTAGCGTAAACTTGCAATAGTGTCAGGACAAACCTTAGTGGTTTTTAGATACTATATTATTTAATTATGAGGCTTATTATTGTGTTTGCACCATTTAATAAACATGAAAAAATGTAACGTAGTTGTTTTTAAGAAGAGAGTTAAAAGGCCTTCTGAGTTGGCTCGCTCCATCGTAGACCTCATGTCCTTGTAAGTTTCGAGGTCAAGAGCCGACCCATTTATCATAAAAAAAAGTACCACAATAACACAAAAATGAATTAAACATTTATAAACCCAAAATAGATATCAGAAATAGGTTACTGCAAATCCATCCATAATACACGCCGAAACCTGTTTTCGTCGCAACCACCCCCCAAAGGGTCTAAGTGATACGGAAGTGACAATGGGATGTATGGGCCTAATCAAATAGAGTTTGTTGTTCGCCGCTGCTATTTTCTCTGATGGAATGTAGCCTTCGAAGTTTAGGGTACAGAAACTATTTCACTTTTGAAAAACCTTCGGAAAAGATGGCCTCGAGATGTTTCGAGTTTTGGACATTACGAGAACTATGACATTATCTTGCGTAACTAAGTTGTACTATTTCGTATGAAACGCTCGTAGTGGTAGCTTGCTAGCGATTTTTTGGCACAGAGAATCAGCATTACAATTCAGCGTGGCAATGCCGCCAGTATTTTGGGCACGCTTCCGACTGGCAGTGACCGGGATGAGTTGAGCTATCTATAGATCGTTTTTACGACGATCCTTAGATAGCTGGACTGATTTTATGTACATATTATAGTAGTTTGCTTAGTCGTTCTTTATAGTGAAGCAACGTTGCTTAACTTTTTTTTAAATAAAATAGGTCAGCATTTGTCCTCACTCTGCCTGATGACTTGGTACGGAGTTCCACATTCTAGCAGTCGGTATGGATTTAGACTTATTATACTTTTTAATTTACCTTTACTTTCCCACTGCTGGACAACGGTCTCCCCCATTGATTCAACCTGTCACGGTTCCCCGCTACGCACCACCAGTCCTCTTGAAAGGCATCCAGTCACGCCAACGTTTTCTCGGCCTGCCCCGTCTTCGTCGCCCATCTGCAGACACCCATGGCGTGACAATCTCTGCTAACCTATCTCTATCCATGCGACTCAATTGCCCCACCCAGTTCTAAAATTTAGACTTATTATTATACTTATAATAAGTCTAAATTTTCTGTACGCATAAAATGTGCAACTACCTACCGGCAGATCTATATTCTCCACAAAGTACAATACTCAGTCTTCAAATTGAGATTCAATAGGTTCCTTCTAAGTAAGCGTGCAGACCTTACTGTTGCTCACCAGGCAGAGTGAAGTCAAATGACATACACTACAGTTAAAAAATATTCTCCAAAGCATAGTAAACTTCACAAATACAATCACTCTAGTCGGTTTAGTGATCAGAATCAGATCAAGTGATGCGCAGTTATTAATTCAACAACAATGTCAATAATCAATTACTAAACGAAAAAAAAAAAAAACATCCTTATTGAATTCTGTTAAAAAAGATGTCTCTTTTACCCAAAAAGGTATCGCCAACAGGTGGATGAATCGACGAAATGTCCTTTTAGCCCGGAATAGGGTACCATTGATCGGTAATCAATCTTCCATCGCGTCTAATTAATTACTTTGTTGATTTGGGGCCTTTCCGATTTTTTTGTTTAGCTGTAGCCTAGCTAGGGGAGCCCTAGAGGGTTCTTGAGTGACAATAGCTAGTTGCGCCTATCGGTTTTTCCCGCAGTCTCGGAATATTTACTTTTCGAAAATGTGGTTCAGGTGTGCTAACACCACATTAGAAGCGCTAGTGGTCGTGTTTGCTTAGTCGTTCTTGATAAATCGTCGACATTAAGCTACAGTGGATGGGTGACCGCCAGTGGCATTTTCATCTGAGCGCTTCCGTGCTTCGCAGGGCACGTTAAATTGTCGGTCCCGGCTATTTAAGTCGTTAAGCCATGACAGAGGCCTTAAGGCGGCCTAAAAACTCCGTCACCAGAGTTGGCCACTGACTTATACGAACTTACTTACTTTTTACCACATTACTCATTTTTTTATGGAAGATTGGGCAAACGAGCAAGTAAGTGGCACACCTGATGGTAAGTAATTACAACCGCCCACAGACAATTGCAGCATCAAGAGGCACTGCAGATGCGGTGCGGTTTGAGGTAGGAGTAGCTCTTTTCTTGAAGGCGCCTAAGTCGTATCGGTCCGGAAATACCTCTGGCGACACCTGATTCAATAAGTCATAATTATTTTATTTATTTTCATTTGTCAAAGCATTGTTTCCAACGCCATTTTTTAACCGACTTCAAAAAAAGGAGGAGTGTCTCAATTCGCCTGTATGTTTTTTTTATTTTTTTTTGTATCTTGTTACGCGATCCGCCAATTGTGGACCGATTTTAAAAATGATTTTTATCCAGAGTACACCAGACCTGTTATTAATCGGCATACGAATGGCGAAGTTTTCCGAGGCTTAATATTTCTGTTTACGGTTTTGGTTTTGTATTAATATTTTATTGTGCTTATAAACATACCGGGTGTTCCGTCTCGTTCTAATTCACGAAGTAATTTGTGCTACCATAAAAATCGCAATAAACACAAGGCAATAAAACCTTAGAGGACATCAAAAAACTTCCAGCGTTTTACGATAGGTAATGATATAAGCTTTCTGAGTACCACCATTCATTGCTTCTTATTACCATCGAAGTAATAGTGTATAGATATGACATTCGTAAAACTTTAATAACCCTGGGCTTCATAAAATTTAATTTGCATATAGATTTGAGTTAATGTCTACACTTTCATTTCTCTATTTTGATTTTAAATGCTCGTGCTGTTTAGCCAGCTGTAGCGTGTAGGTACTACTATAAATACGATTTGCACCGTTTTGTTCAATGAACTACTTAAGAGCTAACTAAATTTATTTGATACAAAATTATCAAATACATGGATTTTTAATGTATTTTTTTTTAGATTCTATAATGTGTATTTATTTGTAAATTTTGTTTGTTTGTGAGAGAAAATAAATAAATTTATTTATTTATTATTATTACATTTTCTAAAACGAAAGTTCTCCTAATTCATGGCCCAGATTGAAAATGTAGTTCCTTCTTTGTAACGGCCTTGTGCGTATCACGTATCACGTTCCACACTAGATTTGTCGAGGCTTGTAAACGACTCCAATGGGGGTCGGTAGTTTCGCTTCTATATACGCTATTTCTTGTCTCTTGGTAACATCACGAGTCAATATTTTCTAAGTGCAGGCACACTTTATCAAATGAGCCTGGATTCATTACTTGAGTGCATCTTTTGATAACATGTTTAAGTCTTGTTCCCGAAGATTTTTTCTGAATATTTATGATTATAATTCAATATAAGCTTGAACTGACGCGACAGCGTTTAGATTTATCTAGAGACAAAGAATGAATGGATATACTTATTTAATAGACGAATAGACGACCTCTGTAGCGCAGTGGGCGAAGGTCCGCTTGCGACGCAGAGGTTTGCGGGTTCCATCCCCGCCGCGGGACAAATATTTGTATGATCTACAAGTATTTTTCTCGACTTTTTGTGTGTATTTACAAACAAAAAGTATTTAAGTAGTTTAACAGTCATGTAGTACCCATGACACAAGCTCTGCTTACTTTGGGGCTAGATGATGCTGTGTAAAAAAGTCCAGCATTATTTAATACATAACTATAGTCTTTTTCACGCCGGAACGTATGTAAGACACTTCGACATAATGTCAAAATCAGTCTAATAGTAATGTCCTAAAGGTTAATCGAGATTATCAAAATCGATTTTTGTTTCACTACTATCAATTCATCTCAATCGATTAAAAGGTTCATTCATAGATAAAATTACTAAACCAACGATTATTTCTTTACTTATCGATTCATCAATTGTTTCGATTTTCATTTTTGCACTCTCTAATAGATTACGTTCCATTTTACTCAGTACTGTTAATTGGCGGAGTTTTTTAGAAAATGTTTATTGTTTATTTATTTATATTTTATGGCTCGTTAATGATAATTTATGAAATAATTAAACAAGAAATAGACAAGAACTTTTTTTTTTGTATTTTTTATCGTTTAATTTTTTTTCTTGACTTTTTTGTTTCAAAATTGTTGTGAGCCACACAACGTGAAATGAAACAAGTTCAATGTGTCTTGCATACGTTCCGGCGTGAAAAAGACTATAGTAAACTTTTCAGAATATTTGTATAGTTAGTACATTTATGAAAAAATCTACAAGGGTTTAGGAGCTAAGCAATGGAATATACGTATATATACGTATATAATATGGATATATACGTATATACTTGGTTTTTTTTTTCCTTGGGGGTCTTGCGGTACCGACATTCCTCTAAACAATAATAGTGATACGGTCTTGACAAGCCTGTTTCATCTCAATGTGCACTACAGCGTCCCGTTGAGTATACGCATATAATAGGTTACTCCCTGAATCCTGATGCTGTGTTAATTAAAAAGTTTAAGTTTTTAGTGCCTGATTAATTGTTCTAGTAAACTTCTCGCCGCCATTATTGTCCTTAGCATAAACCAAGCGAAACTATTTGCTTTTTGTCTTCCAAACTTGCGAAACATTCTGCTCTCATTTAAAACGAACGCCTTCCATTACCACGCCAAAACTTATTTGAGAACCGTAACTCGGAAATACTATAAAGCACTTTAAACTAAACGCGTTAAGGTCTAATTTATGAAATAACGGCCCTCACACGATGCGTGCGAAATGGCTCGGGACGAGAAAGAATATGCGTGCCTCAGTGCTCACTATCTCAAACTCAGCCTTATTTTTTTAGGGTTACGGTCGGATTTGTCATGATAAGCTAAGCGGGGTGGAGGGTGATTCTCTAATCTCCGAGTCAGCATCTCAGAGGCCCACAAACTCCTTAAAGTGCTATCTTTGGGGCTTATAGCTAAATGGAACACAACTTTTTCATCCAGGAAGGCGCGAAAATTGCGAAGAGAGCTTCGTATCCACACTGATTCTCGACGTCGGTTTTCACTGAGTTATAGCCTGTCTATTTTGGTGTGATGAATTGGGATGTTCTCTTGGCATTGAAGGCTCAGGTTTTATGTAGATGAATGGGGAAATCCTTGTATCGCAGCCTTTGTGTGTGGAGTGACGTGGTATAATACTTTTGTGTTGGTGAATGCGAGATTTGACGAGCGCGGGAAGTAGAAAGGCGCTCCGAAGTCGTTCCCGCGCTTTGTAAAGCAAGCATGAGTAGTATAAAATGCAAACATTGACCTCTGAATTGTTGACCTGAATTACAACCTCTTTGCACGTACGCTGCTTTTAAGACGGGTATAGACTGGCCACAAAGAAAAAGAATTTAAAATGTACTCTATTATTTTGAAAACGGAACACAGTTCGTGTAAATCAGCTGTTACCGGAGTCGTCTCCGCTCGGGCGTTTCCGTCGTGGAACCGACGACGTCCGTTTGAATTTCGAACGTTCGGAATCCACAATTTTGTAAAGCAAGTCTTAGGGTTAGCACTAACAATAAAAGCTTACGCAATGTAGGAGCACTACGTAGCAATAAATGTTCTAGAAATGGGAATTTAGTATGAGCGCAGACGGTTTGCAAGCCTCTGGAGAGTGGACTCAGTAAAGTAGGCATTAACTAAATAAACCTGGTTATTGGTTGAGGTTAATGAAATAAAATGTAAGATAAACAACAATTACATACGCTTCTGATTGTTTGTTACACAAATAAAGGCTGAAGTGTAAAGATGTTTTGCTATTCATTATGATATATTTGTCTATAAACCTTTGTGTATATACAACTATTATTATACAACTAAGCAATTTTAGAATAAAACTATACCTCTAACTTAGCAACTTTGGACTAAAACTGCGAAAGTTTATTTATCATTAAACTTAATTACAGTGAATTATTATAAAATCTTATCATAATTTACATAGTATTAATAAAAAAAAATATTAAAAAAGCGCTCCAAATAAAATTTACACTTTGAAGACTTGACTTTCATTGAGGCTAATAAGAGTAGTACTGAAAATAATCGATTTTTTATTGATTTTTGATCAACCCTAGTATCTTAGCATTCGTTTGATGGCATATGGTGATCGGAAACGTGGAGCTACGTGTTTATGTACGTTCCAAATTTGAAATGTTCGAATGCTGTTCTAAACTCGAATGCGAAACAGGTGTGTGAGACGGCACGGAATTGGTTTTGTTTTGAGAATTTCAGAGTTTTTGTTTGAGTTTTCAGGATATTTATATTAAACCTTCTTTTTTAAAAGCCGATCTTTTCAAAGCTCGGAGACAAACGAAGCCTCCAACATATTTTAATAAGATGAGAAAATATAAAAAAAAAATTAAACATATTATAACACACTTCTTGATTCATATGTGTATGTTTTGTAATTATTGTGTACAATAAAGAGTTTTTCATTCATTCATTCATTCTTAACTTTAGATTAACTCGTTTTTCTTTACAAGCGAAGATAACTTTCATCGCTGTCCGTAGATAGTATCCCTACGGCGTAGAGTGTGCCTACGGCGTAGAGTCTGCATCGTAAATTACGTATACAGGCGGAACTATGTTTTTTTGTAAAACGTAAACAGGGTCACGACTGTATCCCCAAGGCGCGGTAGACATTCTCTCAGATCTTTATATTCCAGATCCTTTGAAGATGTCTAAGGGGGTAGTCAGAGGCATGTACAAATACAATGACATATTTGATACATGCCCACATCTTGCAGAAGTTAGTATTCCATACGTGACAGGTTGCAAGTCCATCGCCGCCTATAAGAATACTAACTGGTTTCCTCACGATGTTTTCCTTTACCGTTCAGAGCTCGTGTTCAAGCGCATATAAATTTTACGAAACGCAAAATCCATTGATGCACGGCCGGGATTCGATCCCACGACCTTCGGATTGAAAGTTGAGGTACAACCTCATTCGGCCAACACGGCTTTTTTTGTAGTTAGCGACATATTGAATAAAAGATCTGTCGAATAGACACTTCTGACGTGTAATAAAACGCGGAGCGGCCGCGTTTGATCATCTAAGAATAAAACACACCGTTCGTCTAACTCACTTACTATTCTGTCCTCCAACACAATAGAACGCCAGCGGTTTCTGTCTTGCACCGCTTCCACCAAGTCCGGTGTAAGGATTTGAAGTGACCGAGGGCTATATCAATAAAATAAATAAATAAATAATGCTGGACATTTCACACGGCATCATCTAGCTTGAAACTAAGCAAAGCTTTTATTGTAGGAACCAGATAACTATATTTTTTGTTTGTAAATACATACATACAGGGTGTAAAAAGACAACTACCGAAAACGGAGGGGTTGCAATCAGACCATGATTCTACACATATTAATCGAAAAAAAAACGCAAAAAAATATTTTGACTTAGCTTAGTAATTTATGTTATTTTCGGTTATTTACTACTATTAAAACATAATAAGACCATACCTACCTAATAATTTCAAAAAGAAAAAAAACATTTAAAACTCAAAATCCAGCAATCTACGTAAAAAAACGCGCCCAAAACATACGCAAACAGTACTCTTCAAACGCTGTTTTCTCCGAAAATCCTTTTGGATTTGGTTGTGTGTTGGGATGCTGTACCTAACCCTTTCGGCTTCGGTAGACGCCTTTTTACACCCTGTATAATACATAAAAACACCCAGACCCCAGATAAATATTTGCAGATCATACAAATGTTTGTATGATCTGCAAATATTTATCTCGGCGGCGGGGATCGAACCCGCAACCCGCGTCCCAAGTGAGCTTTCACCCTCTGCGCCACAGAGGTCGTCAAATTATTAAAAAAATTCTTTTAAAAAACATACCTAATAATAATCCAAAAATCCTTAAAACAATCTCACAAAATCCAAATCCCGAGGTGCTGCTCAAAATCTCAATCGAAAATCTCATTGTAAAAAATTGGCGAAGCGAATCTCGCGCCATCTCACGGGTGCGAACGTACACTGCTTAATGAAAAACCTGCCTGTACGAGTGTCCTTTAATATAGCTTAATGGAAGAAGAAAATACAGGGTGATGGAAAACAAATGCCTCCGGCCGGCGGGGCTTGCGCGTGTGGGGCCACGAGGGTAAATAAATAAATAATAACTTTATTGAGGAACCATTTACGACCTCCGTAGCGCAGTGGGCGAAGGCCCGCCTGCGACGCAAAAGGTTGCGTGTTCGATCCCCGCGGCGGGACCAATGTTTGTATGAGTGAGCTACAAATATTTGTCTCGGGTCTGGGTGTTTCTATGTATAATATGTATGTATTTACAAACAAAAAGTATATAAGTAATATATCAGTCATCTTAGTACCCATAACACAAGCTCTGCTTACTTTGGGGCTAGATGATGCTGTGTGAATAGTCCAGCATTATTTATTTATATATTTATTTATTATTTACATACCTTAGCGATAGACTTAGCTAGGTTTAGATAGGGATAGGTCCTGCAATCGGCGGTCTTATCGCTCGAGGCGATATCTTCCAGACAACCGTTTTTGTAAACGAAAACTAGGACTTTAAGCTTCCTCGCAGACTGCAGACTTTCTATCGGCCGATAGTTGAGACGGAACATACTTCGCATAATGAGTATGGAGAAGTAAGCCGAAGTATGTTCCGTCTCAACTATCGGCAGATAGAAAGTCTGCAGTCTGCGAGGGGTTTAACAGTCGGTTTTTTGCTTTTAAAACGATTAAACTTGAATTACTTGGTCAAATGAAGTCGAGTTGTGGGGCGTTTGACATAGATTTGACCAATGATTTGTTAATTTTGATGATTTGCGTTCGAGAAACCAGTCAATCAGGGAAGTACAGATAAGATTTATTGTTGATATATTTATTTACTTCTCTGGTTGAACATTGTATACCTAGATACAAACGAATGTAATAAGTAGTAAGTAAAAAGTAAAACAGCTTTTTGATATTAAATAAAGATTTTTTTTGCAAAAATAAAGAAAAACAAAATCCATTACAGTTTAAATAAATGATAGAATAAACAAATCAAATTATTCTATAGTCCTTTTCACGTAGGAACGGTTCCGTGATAAAGCGCTTTTATGTTGATATCTGAAAAAAAATCAAAAGGAAATAGACAAAATCCTTTTTTATTGAAGTTGTATCTTTTAGTATTATCACTAGATTTCATTTATTTCAAAATTTTTCATTGTTGTGCAGCGTAAAACGTAAAAGTTATATGTGTCAGGGATACGTTCCTACGTGAAAAATACTATAGTGACAGACATTTTCCTAGATATTTTTTGTGTTTCAGGTTCTTTGAATATGCCATAAAGGGTGGTCAGAGGCACACCACTAGCCTACAATATTAGAATTTTCAGATTATAAACTTTACGCTCACTTCGTAGCCCATTCTCAAGTACAATATTATACCCTCGACGCTTCTTGTAACGATCTGTGCTGGAAATATCTCTTTGTGGTGAAAAGCTCGTAGCTTTTGTCTCTGTCATCACACTCTAGTTAGAAAGAGACGGATGGTAGCTGTTTGCAAGCAACGTGGGGTAGTTTACGGTTCGGGCTATTAATAATTTTCTTTGTTCTTTTTTAGTGTTTCTCACTTATGGGCAGCATCTTAATGGACATAGTTTTGACAAAGGTCGATTTTGTTTGAAACTGGTCACTCACACAATCACGACTCTATCCTCAAGATGCGGTAGACATGGCCTAGTGGGCTGTACTTTCGACATTCAATCCGAAGGTAGCGAGTTCAAATCCCGGCATCGTTTATAATGATTTTGCAGGCCATAAAATTTATTTTCGCACTAGCGGCGCTCTCTGGTGCTACTCGAGCTTCCTCAGAAATATTTCACTTATGAAACCAGCTTAGTCACACGTATGTATTTCCTACTATGGTAACTATTCTCTTAAACTAAGAAACATGACTAAGATAGTTTCCTTATAACTCACTCTGTTGTAAACAAACTTTTGCGGTTAATCGCCGGCGCGTGCGTACAGTCGCCTACAATAAAGTGTATGCACTCCATACTTTTCAAAATAATGTCACCTTAAAACTAAAAGACGCAAAGATAAATGATTTATTACAATAGCGAAATCAATAAAAATATCGAAAAACAATCGGATATTTTTACCAGAGTTTAAACATCGTAAGTAAGTTCGTATGAGTCAGTGGGCAACTCTGGTGACGGAGTTTTAGGTCGCCTTAAGGCCTCTGTCATGGCTTAACGACTTAAATAGCCGGGACTGACAATTGAAAGTGCCCTTCGAAGCACGGGGCGGATGGGCGGTCACCCATCCACTTACAGACCGGTTTGAACGTTGCTTAACTTCGACGATCTATCAAGAACGAGTAAGCAAGCACGACCACGAGCACTTCGTACGACCACGAGCGCGAATGTATGTACATCAAGTTTTACATAATTGCAGGCGACTGTACATGATAAACGCAATTTACTGTAAATACGGAACACTCACCTCGCAGGTTCAATTTCTGCTTGTTCGAAGCAATAGACATTAATTTGTTAAAATTACTCAGCGCATTTCAGAGAGGGCTTTTTCATTCGCTTGACATATTTAATAGCATATTGAAATTTTGCAAATATAATAATGTAAAATAATATATTTTCAATGAATGTAAGTATTTTTATTTAACAATATTGAAAAAAATATTGAACTAGCTATGGCGCGCGGCTTCGCCCGCGAGGTACCAACATTTTGACATACATACATAAAGTCACGTCTCTTTCCCAAAGGGGTAGGCAGAGACCACGGATCTCCAGTCGCTACGATCCTGACACACAACTTTCGCCTCATTCACTCTCATTACATTCTTCATACATGCTCGTCGGTTTAGGGTACTTTTGACCTGGCCCTTCTCCAAAATGTCGCCAATTTGATCCAAGAAGGTTCGCCTAGGCCTTCCCCTTCCAGCTGTCCCATACACACTCGCCTCATACACTTGCTTTGTCAAACAACTGTCATCCATCCTCTTTTCCTCCACCAACATTTTGCCTATAAAACTTACCGACCGCGTTAGAAACACGATACTACGCTCCCCAACGCAAATAGCCTATGTAGTTCTGAAAGCTGGAAACCTAAAGTGGGACTGGGCCGGACACGACGGACCCGTTGTGCCGGCCACTCACGATCCAGTCTACCGTCCAGTTTGCAGCGCTGCAAACTTGATCAAGACGGCAGAACGAAGTTCTTTTTCGCTTGTCATGCACACCCATACCAATACACCGTCAAGTTTACTGGACGCTGCATCCAGTCCGCTGCAGACTGGACGGTAAACTTGATCGGGTGTGGCCGGCATTAGCCGCATGCCCGAAAAGACAGCGTCAATACGTGTGGAGCTGATTATGATGCGGTTTTCCTAACGATGTTTTCCTTCACCGTTATGAGCTCGTGTTAAAGCGCATATTTTCACGACACAAAAAATCTATTGATGCACGGCCAGGATTTAAACCCATGACCTTCGGATTGAAAGTCGAGACACAATCCCATTCAACAAACACCGCTCATTATAAACGTCATGGTACAAAATAGCTGTATGAAAAGGGTCTGTAAAATATAAAACAGTTTTGAATAAAATAATGTTCAACAGGAACGTAAAATAATGTTTATGAATGAAATGGGTTTTTATTAGAGAATTTAATTTGTACGGAACACGTTAGCGTTTGTTCTCGTGCTAAGTGCTTACCTGTTTATTTTATGCTTTCGGTTCATACAGGCATTTAAATATTCAAAGTAAATTGTAGAATGGCTTTGTTTTTAAAAGAAATACCACAAAATACTGGTTGTTTTTCGAAAACCATAGACAGCTGACTATGACATGATATGTGTAAAGGAGTGAGTGTTGAGATGACGGCTAATAGAGGAGAATGGAAGAACACATGCTGTGCCGACCTCACATAATGTGGGAAAAGGGCAGGGAGATGATGATAGACAGCTGACTATGCCATGGTCTGACACTCGTTATACTAGTTAGGTGTTATCATTGCGCTATTTTTTTGTAGATATGTTTTTGTAATTTGATGCAGGCAGAAATGAAGATGTTGAGGTGGATGTGCGGCGTAACCAGGCTGGATAAAATCCGGAATGAGTATGTGCGTGGTAGTCTGGGAGTCCGCGACATTGCGGAGAAGCTGCAGGAGAACAGGATGAGATGGTATGGACATGTCAAAAGAAGATCACCCGATTACGTTGGCAACCAGGTACTGGGACTGTCCATCTCCGGTAAAAGATCTAGAGGGAGACCAAAAACAACCTGGACAGCTGTGTTGGAACGAGATATAAAGGCATGCGACGTTTCCCATGATGACGTCATGGATAGGGCGAAGTGGAGGAAGAGTGTTAGGAAGGCTGACCCCACCACCATGTGGGATAAATAGTCGGGAAGAGAGAGAGAGAGAGATGTTTTTGTAATTTGATAGTGTATAAACAAGCAAAGGACAGTGTATAAACTCTATTTTCGTCGCCATTTTGTGAACAACAAAATCCTTTACTGACCTGATATTCGTAGGCTAAAGCTTGCCATAGCAGTTAGCTATTTAGAGCAGTATTAATTGAGGCGGGCTTACCGCCTAGGATTAGGTAGATCGACAAGTATTAGCAGGGGATAAATGAACTAACGGTCTGGTCTAAACGTTTATCACTGGGATATTCTCTGACGCTATACCACGTGAAGAAACGTAGCTACAAATATCATCCGGCCCTAAAGCAGAGCTTGTTGAATAATAAATAATAATAAATAAATAATGCTGGACATTTCACACAGCATCATCTAGCCCCAAACTAAGCAAAGCTTGTATTATGGGAACGAGATAACTGATATATTACTTATATACTTTTTGTTTGTACATGTAAATACATACATATTATACATAGAAACACCCAGACCCGAGATAAATATTTGCAGAGCATACAAACATTTATCCCGCGGCGGGGATCGAACCCGCAACCTTCTGCGTCCCAAGCGGGCTTTCACCCACTGCGCCACAGAGGTCGTCATGGAACACAACTTTTTACAAGTTACACATATAAATATGTGACAAATAATTTGCAGATCATCCAAACATTTGTCTCCGCAAGAATCTGCGTGCACGAGAAAAAAGTTTTTTTTTTTAATTAGTAAGTTCATAGGTTACCGTGAGTTGATTGAACTTACTTAAGTACAAAATTTCATTTCAATCAGCCGATTATTTGAGGAGTTCCGTTCTCCATCATGACATCAGCTTGCTGTCACCACAATGCATTGTCACCGAAGACTCTTAAGTGTACCAAAATTCAGCTCAATCCTCCGGGAAGTGGGTCAAATTCAGTTTGCAAGATTTGACCCGGACAAACATACACACAAACATTGCAAGTTAATTAAAAGCTTTTAAAATAGGTCTCCTTTGAAGGCATCTTTTCAAATAGGACAAGATGATATGCATTTTTACGAATAGTCCAGAACTCAATGCAGGTTTATTTTCAAATAATTTCTTGTTTTTTTCTTGAATACCAAGACATTTTCATGTAATTTATAAAGAATACGCCATAAAACAGTTGATAAGCAATATTATAATTTCTTCAAACATCAAATTTGCCGTCTAAAAAGGCATTCAACTTGTATTCTTATTCAAAATAGTAGGAATCAGCCTAGCTTAAATTTTTAAGGCGCGCTGATAGGGTAATTGAGGTTTTTTGATCCTGCTTTATTCAGCCATGTAAAATTAACAACTGAAAAAAATATTTTTAAAATTGAACATATGCTTGAGAATTGTGTGAGAATAGAAACGTGATTAATAAAAGTTGGCATGATAAAAAAAAAATCATAAAGTTGACACTAAATCGATTTTCAAATCAGGTTCACTACACTTCCATAAATACCAACTTTTATGACTAGAAACTTTTTATTAATATGCTTTTTTTTATTTTTCAGGTAAGTCAGCGAGTGAAACGTCTCAAACAGGTATAGATTTAACATCCAAACGTATACCTACCAGGTACCAGTGCCACAAAATTATCTGAACCGGTGAAAGAGGCGCTGTTATTGCATTTGGTGTTGGCAGAAAAAAAGTTAACAGTCGTTAGTTCTTTTGGCCACCGGTCCAGATAAGTTTGTGGCACTATAATTTGTACTTTCAGTCATATAAAAAAACAACTTATCGAAAATAACTCTCAAAATGTGTTGCGCAATGAATCTAATGAGCGGTTTACATTGATCAAGGACAGTGGCTAGTAAAATTAATGTCTGTATTCTTAAACCACAATGACTGGTGGAAAAACACAGACAGGCATTAAGCAAAAAATTACAAAAAATGATAGACGAATACATTTACACGAACGTGTAGAGGGCATCACCTGTCATCTTCTATCTAAATAAAAGTTCGGCGAATAGTTCGGCGAATTTGTAGAGTGGCCGTAACGAAAGCTTAATCATTTAATGTGACTGACTTCCACCATCCTCAGTTCATACAGAGTTATTTGTAAAACACCGGTAACCTCTCGGGACTGTATTACTATCATCATAAGGAACAACTTTTGTTCTATTACTTTTAAAAATTCATCATTATTTTTTTTCATCTGATTGTTATACAAAAATTTAAATATTGAAATTAAACGCTCTAAATGTTTCGAAGTCTATGCGAAACAAAAAAAAGCGTTAGTAAAAAGCGAAGGGAGCCGGGTTAGAGTGGCGGGGGCTGAATTTTTTTCGATAGGACAATGTTTTAGATAGGAAAACGAAAACTTGAATGTTTGTTTTTGGTAAATGTGTTTTGTAAAAAGTCTTAAAACAAAAGTTGTTGTTTATGATGATAGTAATACAGTCCTGAGAGGTTACCGGTGTTTTACAAATAACCCTGTATAAACAATTAATAAATCAATACAAGCCCAACTCCAAGACTGTCATTAACTTCAATTACTTAACATCCAATCTAAATTGCGTTTCGACTTGATTACAGCTTAATGAAACAGAATTGAGTTTTCCTCTTCCTTTATTAAAATTTGTTGTATGACATCCTTCATTAGTGATTAATACGCAATGGTAATTTCCTTTTGATTGGTTAGCACTGGTTTTAATATGAACTTTTAGCGAATGCGAATGGAGAGTAATTTCAAGACCCGTTTTTTTAAAACAGTCACTGGAATAATCATTTTTTGAAAACAGTCATTCGAATGAATAAAATGTTTTAGGTTATTGACCTTTATTTCAACAACAAGTTATTTTTAAAAATTATTTATTTTGAAACAAAAACTTCGGAGCGACTATATAATATTTTTATGTATGTTAGTCTGTAAGGTATCTTTAAATATGGGCCAATGGCATTTTATCAATGTATGATTTGTTATGTGTGAAATAAATGGTAAAAAAAAAAACAAATGGTACCCACAGACAAAAAACATATAAAAACGATAATGTCCGCATTAGTTAAAAAAATGGACGGATGAAAAAAACGGAGACAGTTTTTGGAGGTGATGGGATTCTACTTCCTTCATTATACTTATTGTTTTTTTTGATCGATTATAAATAAATAATGCTGGACATTTCACACAGCATCATCTAGCCCCAAACTAAGCAAAGCTTGTACTATTATGGGAACCAGATAACTGATATACTATTTATATACTTTCTGTTTGTAAATACATACATATTATACATAGAAACACCCAGACCCGAGATAAATATTTGCAGATCATACAAACATTTATCCCACGGCGGGGATCGAACCCGCAACCTTCTGCGTCCCAAGCGGGCTTTCACCCAATGCGCCACAGAGGTGGTCAAGAGATAAGATTCATATTTACTTCTGTTAAAATGACACTTGGTCCCTACCAACTCATAATGTTTTAATGCTTTGAGTATGTTGAGGCAACTATAGAATTCAAATTTAGAATGCAGCCTTTAAAACGAGCATTACATAGCCATCTGGTTTCCAGTGACACAACCACAGCTAAATAATATGGAACACATGAATTATTCAAGCACACGTAGTGGTGAGGTAAACCACGGGCAGGCGACGCGGCATGCCGTGGTGAAACTTTGTGGGAAACAGCCTCCACTGCGCCTAAACAATTCAAACATGCAAAAAATTTTATACATGAATTTCTAAGATACGGAGTGTTTCTCAGACTATAAATTTTTCCTAAATCAGTGAATGCAGCTCATTCAAGATATCTCAAATAGTCAGAGCGTTTTCCTGTAGCAACATAGGTTAAGGTACCCTGCCTTCCATGGCCCATCTCAAAAATCCACCCGGCAACCATCCAGGTCTGCCATTTTTCATACAAATAAAGTTAGAAGGTATTGTCAGTATAAGTACCAACATATTATAATTGGTTTGAATAACCATCTACATTGTTTGTTGCAACTTGTACTTAATATTATGTTTTCCTACTTAGGTATAACTTTACGCCAAATGTGTGGCAACACGCTGCAACTGTCGACACAAGACAAATCTTGCAATGGTTTAATGTGTCGTGTATGGTAAGATTATAAATAAGTTTTTGATTAATAACAGACACTTTAGGGCGTTCAAAGCAAGTATCATAAGATATACTTTATTTTGTACTAGCTAATGCGCGTGGCTTCGCCCGCGTGGTACCAACATTTTCAATAGCCTATATGCTATTCCAAGTCATTATCTACGCCTATTCCAAGTTTCATCCAAATCGGTTCACTAGTTTAGGCATGATTGTTACACAAAAATACAAAACATTCAAACATAGTCACAAACTTTCCGATTTATTATAGTATTAGGATTAGGATATTAGGAAGGATTAGGATTTTCTTTATTAAGAGTTCACCTAAGCCCTCTGGAGTTGAAAGACAAAAGCTACAAAAAAAAATCTTATATTAAAAATGCACGGCGGCCATTTTAACACCACTTATACAATGTTCTAGTTCATTTTTCATCCAAGTAGGTAATAATTTTAAAGTTTCAACGCTCTTACCAGAAGAATGAGTTAGCAAATTGTAATCCTGAGTCTCAAACAGAAGCCATTTCAAAATAATCCTTAGCGCTTGCAAGAAGACTTTGAGTGATGGTTCTAGAAGAACATTGGACTGCATTATGCAGAATGCTTCAAGTATTTTTTATTTTTCTATCTAATATAGCGAAATAAACAAACTTACTTACAAAGGTACTTATATTATTGGATTTCGAAAGTGAATTTGGTTGCTGTTGCACGTTGAAGAATACAGAGAAAGAGATGAAAGTAATACAGAAAATAACATAGTGTATATAGAAAATACTTTATTGCACACCACATGAATGAATGAATGAATTAAAATGAAAAAAATTAACAAAAATATAAAACTAAACAAAAAAGTTCTTAACTATGAAATGCAATGACGATCTTATCGCTATAAAAAGCGATCTCTACCACCCTTTATTTAAAGGAAAATTGCTGTGTCCAAAGTCGAATTAATTTTGAAAATCTTAATTTACGGGATCCAAGTTATGCAAAAGCTTGTTATTTATTATAACAATGATGGTATTTTTTGTCAGTTTAAAAACACCAAACTCTTAGAGAAAAAACTACCACATTTGATCCAAACAAAACGTCAACAGAAAATCTAAAGACCAATATTTTCAGTTGCTTGCTCTTTGCATAAAGCGGACCAATTGTGCAAGAAAAATGATGTGGTGGCTCATATTCTTATGCTAATGCATCTTCAGCCGTAAGTCGGGGATGCGGGACGTAAACAAGACGTTCGTTGACTAAAAGTCGGTTTCAAAGAATTCTGTTTAGATGCTGTTATTTAGTTGAACTATTTAAAAAGTAAGTACCTAAGTTCGTATGAGTCAGTGGCCAACTCTGGTGACGGAGTTTTTAGGCCGCCTTAAGACGACTAAGATAGCCGGGACCGACAATTTAACGTGCCCTCCGAAGCACGGAAGCGCTCAGATAAAAATGCCACTGGCGGTCACCCATCCACTTACAGACCGTTTCGAACGTTGCTTAACTTTGACGATCTATTACGAACGACTAAGCAAGCACGACCACGAGCGCTTAATTTAAAAAGTTATATTACTCTACTTACTTTTGGTTACTCGCGCCTAGTTTAAGTCTGATTTTTCATGTATTTGGTAGTTTTTTCAATTCTTAACTCGGGGTGTAAGGCACCCCACGCAAGTATTAAAGGGTTTTTCGTGGGTTAATACAACCAGGGATATTTCATAAAAGTCGAGGCGCGATGGGCAGACGATATCAAGGGACAAAATTGGATTTCGATGCGTGAGACAAGCCTCCTTTTGTTTACGTAAACAGAAGGAGGCTTACAACCACCAATTGGATATTATAGGTTGCCGATGATGATGATTTTTTTTTAATTAAGTTGTCAGTGTTCTCACTGACGTGACGGGGTATGATGATGAACTCAGACAAAACAAGTAAGGACTCGCTATTGACTTACAAATTTTTCTGCCGATTTTTGCGGGGGACGAGGTAGCACACGAACGCATTTTACACACACTCATACATAAAAACTGACAATTACACCCTCATTTTTACGCACACTCTTGCAAATTTCGTATAAAACTCACATGATTCGGAATCATGTTCATTTTGGCAGAGGGGAAATTACATAAGGCTCATTCCGTCTAAATGATCTAAGATGATGAAGTATTTTTTAAGAATAGAATTATCAAAACATTAAACGTCTTACCATAGAACGTGACATAAAGTTATTCCGGAGTGTTAACTGTCAAATTGTATGGTTATTCTTGATTTATTCGGTGGAATAACTTTATGTCACGTTCTATGGTAAGACGCTAAGTAGTAGACATTGATAAATAAATTAAGTTACACAGCTCTAATACTCGTATTACGCAAAAGCTTTTAATGAAATACAGAATAGTATGCTTTATTGCGAGGCAATCTTAATTACTGCTTAATGAGTCGAGCAGGGAAATTGCCCAGAAACAATAGTTTCTTATTAATTGATGAAAGATTTGTAAGCTTATTAATCTGTTAATAAAAGGTTTTTCGCGATGGCTAGCAGTTGGATAATTTCGTTACATTTGATAAAGGTAGTTTTTTTTAAACTTATAGGTACACTTAAACTACACAAACTGACAGGGCTTCACTTTTGGGTTGTAAATAGACGTTTGACCGTATCAATTTAATTCCTAAGCCTCTATAAGTTTTCACTTCAAAATTTATCTTTTATCGATTTTTTAAGACATGTTGCATAATGATTTTCAAGGAAAACAGCAGTTCCATCAATCGCTGGCCGGCTACATCCGAGTGCACACACATGCACGCTCGAATGGATTAAGTTATACAGGAAGCAACTATGAATTGAAAGGATAGTCATTATCTATTTTCTCAGGATTTTCATAACAAAATAAAAAAAATCATTAAATTTATTTTTTTATATTTTTTTCGTTGAACCCAATTCCTGAATAAAGTTAGTTTAAAATAAAAGACCCTGTATAGTACCTACATAATATAGCCCCTTTATTAAATACATGAATTAAATTGAATAAAGCAAGATTTTTAAGTAACTTTTTGTCAAAAAATATGGTTATTAAGGTATCGAATTTTTACTATTTCGTTGAGTGTTATCCATAATCAACAGTTTTCATTAAAACCCTTATATGATCTTTAAAATCTTAATCGATTTTTTTGAAAATGTTTATGTTTAACGTAATTATAATTTGAAATACTGAAGAAAGAGAAGCAACTATTGAATTTAACCACATGGAAACAAGTATTAGCTTGGCACAAGTAATAGAAGCACCATTAATCTCAGCCAAAGCGGGTAAGTGCGTTCGAAATCTGTCAGACCCTATTAAACTTGGTACACGACCACTGGATAAGAGGACTTGGCTCAAATTCCCAGTTTCATTCGGAACTAAAAATGCCTCTGTTCTTCCTATCCATAGTATATCAGTAATCTGGTTCCCATAGTACGAGTTTTGCTTAGTTTGGGGCTAGCACAAGTACCTACAAGTATTTATCGGCGTATGCGATTTCTTTCAGCCAAACCATTAATTTATTTATTTATTTATCAACAAAATCCACAGCTCATATTATCTATGCTTAAACTTATTTCTATTCCATACAGCCAATTACGGATTGACACGAATGAACAGAATTAATACCAATGCAAAAAGGCAGCTCTAAGCTACTAGCTCCAAGGTACTGTAGGTATAATATAACATACATTCAGATCTTCAATAAAAAAAACTAATATATTAGAGTTTCGAACTTTGAATAGTTATTTAATTAAACGATGATTCAAAATGGTGTGCACAAATACATGATTTGCAGAGATTTTGTACATTTAGTTAATGTTCAAAGTCGGCGCGGTTCAAGTCCCAAAGTCTGAAGATAGGTCTTCGATTAGTTCTAAACCGTCGTCTCATTGTGTTCCTCATAACCGGGGGAAATGGCGCGGAATTCATTAATAACATCGAGATTGCTTCTAAAAGCGATCAAAACAACGTTGTTTGAACCAATTGTTGAGACAAAATGTTTGTAAAAAACAAAAAACAGTTGTTTGTATGATCTACAAATATTTGTAGAAATATTTAAATAAATAATGCTGGACATTTCACACAGCATCATCTAGCCCTAAACTAAGCAAAGCTTGTACTATGGGAACCAGATAACTGATATACTATTTATATACTTTTTGTTTGTAAATACATACATTTTATACATTTTTTTTTATGATGAATGGGTCGACTCTTGACCTCGAAACTTACATAGGCATGAATGAGGTCTACGATGGAGCGAGCCTACCCAGAAGGTGCCTATTAACTCTCTTCTTAAAAACATCAGGGTCGTAGCTCAGCGGAAATACAGACGCGAGAAGCTGATTCCAAATTTTTGCAGTGCGAATAATAAAAGAACTTTGAAAGCGCTTAATTCTAATAAGTGGAATATCAACTAGGTGAGGATGATGATCAGCTCTGCGCCTGAAGCCCCTATAAAAGAACGGTGAAGGCGGAACAAGGTCGTGTAGCGCCTGGGCACACTCACCGTAGTACAATCTGTAGAAGACCGACAAACTCGCTACCTCACGACGATGGCTCAGACTGTCGAGTTTTGCCTCGGCAAGACAGTCTTCACCAATGAGCCTCTTGGCTCTGCGCTCCACCGAGTCAAGTGCAGCTAGTTGATACTTAGCAGATCCATCCCAAAGGTGGCTGCAATACTCCATACAAGATCGAACTTGAGCTTTATATAAAGTCAAAAGTTGATCAGGTGTGAAATATCGCTTGACCTTATTTATACATATTACATTTATACATAGAATCACCCAGACCCGAGATAAATATTTGCAGATCATGCAAACATGTATCCCGCGGCGGGGATCGAATCCGCAACCTTCTGCGTGACAGGCGGGCTTTCACCCACTGCGCCACAGAGGTCGTCAGATTCAGGAGTCAGGTCGTCTACAGAGCTCGAGATAATTGTGAAGCGCTCATGGTCGCGCTTGCTTAAGGTGCTTTTACACGATGCGATATCAACAGATACGATTTAGCATCACACGGCAATTTTTCTCGTGTAAAGGCTCATCGTATGCGATTTGTCATAGTTAGCGTGACTCTCGTCGGCACGTTCAACGGGCGGGGCTTAGCAAATCGTACGAAAAATCGCATCGTGTAAATGCACCTTTAGTCGTTCTTGATAGATCGTCGAAGTTAAGCAACGTTCGAAACGGTCTGTAAGTGGATGGGGCACGTTTTCGGTCCCGGCTATTTACCTAAGCCATGACGGAGGCCTTAAGGCGGCCTAAAAACTTCATCACCAGAGTTGGCCACTGACTAGAAATGTTTGCCTCGGGTTTCTTTGGGGGTGACATGAACAACAAAACAGAATATATCACCCAAAAAGACTAATTTAAAGTCTTATAATGTCTAAGTAGTCTAAGAAGTCTCTACCTTCTATAAATAAAAAAAATTCTGCGAACAAATACAAAATAAATTAGGGTTTTTTGCTTGCTTTGGTAGATGTTTGAAGCCGAAGAGGCATGTCCAAATACGTATTTATAAGTGATACAGCCTTAGGTCATTGACCCGAGAATATGATAAATAAAGTAACAGTGAATCTATCTTATTTTATCTTATCTTGATGAAATTGCTCGGCTTAAGCATTCGGTTGAGTGTTGAATTGGATACAAAACGTGATGTCTTTACAAGATAAGTATAGTTAAGGAGAAAATCCGAGAGGAGAGCTAATAATAACTTTTAGATAGAATCTAATAAAAAAACATATTATGTTGGTTTGTATAAAACTTTAAGTCTTGTGTATTGGTTGTTATTTAGCAGTATTTTCTGAAATTTGAATCGTAATCGAATCAGAATATCTAATAAATCAGAATACCTTAACGTAAACGTAGCGCAGTAGGCAAAGGCCCGCCTGCGACGCAGTAGGTTGCGGGTTCATCCCTACGCCGAGACCAATTAGATGATGCTGTGTATAAAAAGGCCAACTATAATAAATAAATACATACATACATACATAAAGTCACGCCTCTTTCCCAAAGGGGTAGACAGAGACCACGGATCTCCAGTCGCTACGATCCTGACACACAACTTTCGCCTCATTCACTCTCATTACATTCTTCATACATGCTCGTCGGTTTAGGGTACTTTTGACCTGGCCCTTCTCCAAAATGTCTCCAATTTGATCCAAGAAGGTTCGCCTAGGTCTTCCCCTTCCAGCTGTCCCATGCACACTCGCCTCATACACTTGCTTTGTCAAACGACTGTCATCCATCCTCTCTACATGCCCAAACCATCTTAACATACCTTTCTCGATCCTCAACACTACATCTTCTTTCACTCCACACTGTTCCCTTATCACACTAAAAAATAAATAATTAATAATTTATTACTAATAAATAAATAATTTATTTTAGTTGATATGCAATGCTGATTCTCTGGGCCAAAAAATCGCCAGTTCTCGAATCACGCGACGCTTTGACAATTCGTGGCAATGCCGCCAGTATTTTGGGCACGTTTCTGACTGGACCTGAATCAGTTGAGCTATCTATCTATAGATCGTTTTTACAACGATCCTTAGATATCTTGACTGATTCTATTGTATTTTGTGATTTTATGTACATATTGTAGTAGCTTAGTTTCTGTAAATCAAGATAAGTTAATTTTTTAGTTTTAATATTCAAGAGTCATTGTTATTTTTTTCACATAGAAATAATCTGTTGAAATTGAAAACAAAATATCCGAATTGAAAACCTCCCCTTTTCGTAGTCATGTATAAAGAACAGTCACTTTTCTTCACAATAGTACCTTAATATTCTAGTAGCGAACTCGGAAGTCTAGGCAAAACAGCTACAAAGTTCGGTTCGAACACTTGTCTTTGTACTTATACCCATTTATATCATTGAGCTTTCTAGAATCTTTTTTATCTTTCCTACCTGTGTTTTGAGTTTATGGTAGCTTTAACATGTTGAATGCCAGTGACGTATCTAGATCAAATGGGAATGAAACGAAAAATGCATTAATGTAAGGCCAGGATTCGAACACGCTAACTCCGAATTCAAAAATGGGATACCACGGTTTAAGCGGTGCTTAACCGATAATGAGCTTATCAAAAATTTCGAATCTGACGTCAGTGGTTCCGTGGCCCAGCGGTTGCAGGCACTCCGGCTTTAGGAGGATCACCTGATCCTCACGGGTTCGAATCCCGTCGGAATCGAAAATTTTGATATAAGACTTTTCATTTCTTAATGTAGTATTTTTTTTTAAACCACGGCACTACCTCACTCAGCTAACACGACAATCATTACAAACATTTGCTTGGAAATTGAGCCAATAAAAATTGCCGATGGCAAAACTTTATTACTAACATTAGGGGAGGCCTATATCCAGCAATGGACTGCTATAGGCTGATGATGATGATGAAACTGCTACGGAGCTTTAAGGTGATACACAAAATGTTATCAAATACTGCAATATATTGACATAATGTCGATCCTTATGATTAATTACATCATTTTGTGATCAATGAACAATTAATTTGAACCAACGCCCCGCGCAAGTTCCTGTGTCAGTTGTGATTTTGGGTAAGCCCCCTCGCAGATTGCAGACTTTCTATCGGCGGATAGTTGAGATGGAATATACTTCGGCTCTTATGAGTATGGAGAAGTATATTCCGTCTCAACTATCGGCCGATAGAAAGTCTGCAGTCTACGAGGGGTCTAATTGTACAAATTGCCAAACTATCTCGTTATCGCATTTTAAAAGGCTGTATTATATTATGAGCCATGTTGACCGAATGGGGTACCTCGACTTTCAATCTGAAGGTCGTGTGTTCAAATCCTAGCCGTGCATCAATGGATGGACACGTAAAAACATGCACTTTAACACAAGCTCTTAACGGTGAAGGAAAACTTCGTGGCAGCTTAGTCAGCTCCACACATATTGACGTTGTCTTTCCTGTGGGCCAGGCTGATTAAGCTGAGAGAATTTAGGTGCTGGGCAAGCCTATTCCATCTCAAGCAATGTCCCAGGCAGCGTCCCATTGAGTGTAGACATAGGTTGCCTCCTTACGCTGTATAACTCATCTAGTAAAGATGTAAAGGCCTAAGTTTTTTTATTATTATTATAATAAAAAAACTTAGGACTTTACATCTACTTCACACTACAATTTTGTATGAAATGTCGATAAGATAGTATTTTATTTTTTTATGGAAGAGGGGGCAAACGAGCAAGTGGCACACCTGATGGTAAGTGATTGCCACCGCCCACAACACTGCAGATGTGTTGCCGGCCTTTGAGGTAGGAATATGCTCTTTTCTTGAAGGCACGCAAGTCGTATCGGTCTGGAAATACCTCTGGCGACAGCCGATTCCACAAGTCTGATGTGTGAGGTATTCGATCCGTACCTATTCATTATTAAATTTTATGTTCCTTTATATTTTACCACATAAAAGTCCAAACGTCTCAGCAGATCTCTTAGCTCTCATAATATCCATCATGAAAGCCTTCAGAATTTCCAATCCGTCGCCAGCAAAAAAAACTTTTGGTAAAAGATGCAGTCGAATAATAAATATTGAATTTGTCAGATATCAAATCAAATGGCCAACGAACCGTAATTATTGATTACCATAAAATATTCCTGACAGAAGCTATTGCTGTTCAAAAACATCAACACCGGATAACGATCTGCACAATCCGCGCCGCAGTGTCACAACCGGTTACAATTCCTCCCGCACTCGTCTGTATCTCAACATGGCACCCGCATCCCACACTCCCTGTTTGCGACTGGCCCAAGTCATAACATCACGGAGGTTCAATAAATATTGACATCAGAACCCTGTGGCCAAGCAAGTAGAGACCACAACCAAGTGGATGCTATCCTGCTATCCTGACGTTTAGTGACTCGTAGGTGACGCAACTCAAGATCACATACCACAGAAATATTTACTTGTTTTGTTCAAAACCAAATTGACAGGACTGACTGACTGACATATGAATTTATACATTATTTCTTCTTGACATTGGCAGAATTATACAACTGTAGTAGAATTGCTACAGGTCGTTTTTCGCCATTTTAGGAAGAAGCACTGCTCTGCTATTTTATTTTCTTTTTCTTGTGTTTTACTAAGTTTTATTATGTAATTTCGGTGGCATTTTACTAATGAAGCCTTGGTTTTGAAACAGGAGATCTGGAAAATGGAATGGGGGAGTATTGAAGCAGATTTCTCATTTGACGAAAAATTTCCGTTAGGTTTGAAGAAAACAAGCCGCCATGTTTTGTTCAAACCATCGACATGACTTGACTGACTGACACGACTATAAAACAATATTTAAAACTTGACATTGGCAGAATTACACCTAGTTGTGTAGATTGCCACTAAATAAAAAAGAAGAAGAAGAAGAATTGCTACAGTTGGTTGGCATTTATTAAAAGAAGAAGAAAAAGAAATATTTACAGCGGAAATATTTCGAAATTAATTATAGCTTGATTTAATTGACTACGTAGAACTTTTTTCAGAAAATGCAGAATATTATCGAAGCATTCTCTACACTAACAGGCTTACCATAGAACGTGACATAAAGTTATTCCACCGAATAAATCAAGAATAACCATACATTTTGACAGTTTACACTCCGGAATAACTTTATGTCACGTTCTATGGTAAGCCTGTTACAGAATAAATTGATTTTCATCGTTCATCAAAATCTGCCCCCATCTCTAGCCATGTTTCAAATAGAAATAGAATAGAAGTCGAATCGACAGCGTCACCATCAGTTAACAAAGATTCCTTCAACAGTATGTATATTTGTTGTACTCATACATGAATGCCTGTCTATTATCCAAAAATTTCTTCATAGTCTTATGTTCGTTCAGCTAGTCTCCGAATGTAAGTCGTAAAAGCTCATAAGCTCATAAAAGCCCGCTATAAGCGTATCACTTATCCCACAACATAGTGTGCTTTACTATCAGTGCCACGCAGCCTCCCGGTCAATTTGCTGTATCGTCGTATATTATACGTACTAACCAACGATATAGAAATAGAAATGTTTGCTTTAAACCGCCGAGCAATACCCAACTGTAAACCAACGGATCACGGTTCATTTTAGCGTGAAGTTGAGGATTGCTGAAATCTCTTCATCTGTTTTCGGGAAGACCCTTTCATGTGATTAAACAATAATATAGGCTGATAGCGGTTGACTCGCAATTTCTACCAAAAATAGTCTAGTTTAAACCGATTGCTAACCATCGCTCAAATAACAACTTTATAAATATGGGATAGAAGCTATTGGGGCTTGAATAAAACCCTCTAAAGTCAGTTTGTATGAAAAATAAAGATACTATTGTGTGTCAAACAAAAATAAGTAAATAGTTTGGTATTTCAATAGCTACAATCAAAATTCCATGCATTTACATTCCTCTCCATCCAAAGGTTGCCTGGAAGAGATCGCTTCTCAGCGATAAGGCCGCCCATTGTGCATTGTATTATGGTTCTCTTTTCCACTGTACTCTGTAGTTATAAGGTGTGCATTATGCAATAAAGCATTTTCATTCATTCATTCATTCATACAATAGCTTTCGTGAGGAAACCAGTTAGTACTTTTATAAGCGACGATATGCTTGCGAACTGTCACATATGGAATACTAGCTTCTGCAAGATGTGGGCATGTATCAAATATGTATTTGGGCATGCCTCTGACTTCCCTTAGACATTTTCAAATGATCTGGAATTCATAAAAAGATCTGAGAGAATGTCTACCGCGCCTTGATACAGTCGTGACCCTGTTTACGTTTATTTAGCTACGAACTAAGCTATACACCGCTATTTTATGACTACCAAAAAAAATTTAAGGACAGTTGCAGCAGATGCAGAAAGTGATAATGGCATGGTCAGAACTTTTTTTTATTTAACTATCACAAAGTTATCGAGGATTGTAGTCAACCAAATCCGAACAAAATTTTATGAAAACTGTACAAATAAGTACTATAAGACAACAATGGCGTACAGACTCTCATTGTAACTATGCTCTCGGATGTAACCGCAGTAGCTATCATAAATCCATGTCTGACTCGTCTCGTCTGCTTTTGAGGTTATAATTATTTTTTCTAATTTTTTGAGTTTTAACTACATAAATATGATCAGTAACAGACACAGAGACCATGTTTAAATTTTTTTTGGTAATTACAAAATAGCGGTGTATAAGTTGAATGGTAACGAAATAATAAGAGTACTTATTTAAATCTCTTTTATAATATTCTTTTGCTGCTATTTTCCGAGCCCTTAGTAATTCCCATCGTGATTAAAATATTATTTCAAAGATCCTAAAGCGCGTTGTTTTTCATTAATTATTCATTTTTATTCTCATACCAAATTAATTTCAGACGCATAAAGAAATAAAAAAAACAAATTCAACGTGGATTTCTCTCAAATTAACTATTCTCAATAAAAGCGACGAACATCAAACGAGGTGAAATTCTCCCCGACAATGCTAAAGTAATTTTGAAACGTAATCCTTAAAAGAAACATGATATTTTATTTGAGTTGAGCCTGAAAGGATGGAAGAAAATGAAGTTATTTTTATTCGGGAACAAGTGGAGTGAGTATTTTTTGTGAATTTCACATTGATACCTTTTGTTATATAAGTAAGCAAGAAAATGAAAGTAAGTATAAAGTGTTTTATACACCGGCTCGAAAAAGTTAACACACGCTCTCACAGCTGAATACCTACACCTAATAGTAAACTTACCTACTTTAAGGTTAAATTGAATTGGCAAGCGACGCGTCAATTAGTTTTATAGCAAGCCATTATAAACCTTATGAACAATGGTACAAGATATAGAAACGCTTGTAGAATGAACCACGCGAAAGTGCTCAAGCCAGCGCGGCCCGCTAGATGACTTCGACCTCGTTGATTCTACAAGCGTTTCTATATTTTATACTTACCATTGTTTATAATGGCTTGCTATAAAACTAATTGACGCGTCGCTTGCCAATGCAATGTGCCTTGAGCCTAATAAAGAGTAGTAACAGCTGATGATGATTATGATGCAACACCGTTTTTTATTGCGTTAGAAAGAAACTTTTATTTTTTTATTTGTGCCACAGACAGAAGAATATATAATGCAGGTATATTGTAATATTATTGAATTAAATTAAGTTAGACATAATCTGATTAGTACCTACACTCTTAACTTAAATAACTTAATAAGTGACCGCAAAATAGGTCGTCACTCAGCAAAATGTTACGGCAGCCGAAGCTACTGTAACGCTGGTCTTTCGTTAGCTTGGTGACTTGATGAGTAACTCAAGTGACCACACTTAATTCAATCTCGATACTTTTTCCTGAAAGGGGACAGAACAAAAGACCTATACATACGAACAGAACTAATAGAAACAAAACGAAACCGTGAAGCCAGAAATGTAACAGAAATCATATATTCATATCCATAGTTATGAATTCCCAGCGAACCCTGTCACAAATTGAAAGGCTGAAGCTCCATCATTCATTTTTTCCTCAACATCACTCAACGTCCCTAGTTAATTGACTTCATCATATATCATTCTGTAACATTAGTTTGTATCCATTGTGGGGGTAAGAAAGCCAAGTGATGGATGTATTGACGAACTGTGAGTGTTTTCCGAGTCAAATTACTCATTTGCTTACATGATACATTTTTTATTGTTTACTGAGAACTTCCGAGAATGTAAAACGCCATTTAGACGGTACTCTGGCATACATTCTTGCCTCCTGCTTTCTCAAACTCAATGGAGCTAATATTCTGTGACAAGATGCGAGAATGGTAAGTCAGAGTGGTATCATGTAAATGACGTTAAAGAGTTTATGCGTACGGACTGAACCTTTCGGTCTATTATAGATAGATAGATAATTCTTTATTGTATACACAAACACACAGCGAAGAAGATATATAAGAAAAAAATACACTTAACTTTAGGTAGACAACTGGCGGCCTTATCGCTGAAAGCGATCTCTTCCAGGCAACCATTTACGTGAGAAAAGCATAATAGGCATAAATGGAAGGCGGTTTGCATAATATAACTTTAACTTTTTTTACTTTTATAACTTTACTATGGATGGTAATCAATCGATATCACTTTTAAGAAAATATACGAACTTTAGCCGGCCGTGGCATGTTCAGTTTCATTATTTTCAAAGCACCAACCATTTATAAATAAATAATGCTGGACAATTTCACACAGCATCATCTAGCCCCAAACTAAGCAAAGCTTGTACTATGGGAAACAGATAACTGATCTACTTATATACTTTTTGTTTGTAAATTCATAAATATTATACATAGAAACACCCAGACCCGAGACAAATATTTGTAGATCATACAAACATTTGTTCCACAGCGGGTATCGAACTCGCGACCTAGCTGCGTCGCAAGCGGATCTTCACCCACTGCGCTACAGCGCTACATGTGACATCATACAAAACAACACAAATAAGCAACACTCACTATAACTTAAACGCTGCAATTATTAGCTACTTATAAGTAAGTTCGTATGAGTCAGTGGCCAACTTTGGTGACGGAGTTTTTAGGCCGCCTAAAGGCCTCCATCATGACTTAGGTAGCGGGGACCGTCAATTTAACGTGCCCTCCTAAGCACGGCAGTGCTCAGATGAAAATGCTACTGGCCATCCACTTACAGACCGTTTCGAACGTTGCTTAACTTCGACGATCTATCAAGAACGACTAAGCAAGCACGACCACGAGCGCTTGATAGATGTGCGTGTGTAGAACTGTTATCTCATTACTTAAGTCATCATATTCTTGCCTTTATCCTACTCTGTGTGGTCGGTACATACAACATCCTCTACCATTTCCCTCTATCAGCCGTCATCTCAGCACTCACTCTCTAAAAAGAGAAAGTAAAGAAGTATCTAGATACTTCTTTTATCTTCTCATAATAATAAAATTTAGTTTTCTCTTATCATGAACTGAAGACTTCATTTATCCCGAGTCAAAGAGGCAAAGGCATTGAATACAGTATTGTACTTCTATGGTTGATATTCCACTTATTAGAACTAAGCGCTTTCAAAGTTATTTTATTATGTGCACTGCAAATTTTGGAATCAGCTTCCAGCGTCTGTATTTCCGCTGAGCCACAACCCTGTTGTTTTCAATAAGAGAGTTAATAGGCACCCTCTGAGTAGGCTCGCTCCATCGTAGACCTCATTCTTGCCTATGTAAGTTTGGAGGTCAAGGGCCATTCATCATAAAAAAATTGGTATCCCTTTCTAGTTAAGAAAAATATTTTTGTTTAAAATGCGCTATGCTCACTTACCATTTTATATCTTGTAAAACAGTGCATTTTACTTCAGTAAAATAGCGTCTATTTCTAGATAGCCAGTACCCTGTAGCCACGGTTTTCTGGTAAACTGTAGCCTTCATAACACGCCCGTTTTATCGAAACCACTTTTTCTTTCATCATAGCTTTGTATTTTTTTTCTTTTAATGTAGGTCAATAGTATCTTAAGTGTGAGTGAATCTGTTATCTCTATCTCCGTGGAAAGGTTCGTGTATGCTTTCTTTCAGTCCTGTACGTCTCTGGCCATTTTTTAACCACGCAATTTTCTTACGTGCGTCTTAAACCGTTTGCCGCTTTTCAGAGTAACAAAGAGCCACTCTACATCCAGACCTCGTCTGCCACAATCCTTGCGTAAGCCCGGCCCAGATTCGCTCATTTTACTTTCATAAGGCACAAAATGTCGCGCTTCGAATAAAAGAGTAAACAAAAGTATCGTACAATGTGGGTATGAATTTAATTGAACTTAAAAGGTGGTTACACGACCCATACTTACTACTTACTTACTTTTTTTTTTACGATCCATAAGCGTCGAACGCGCCGAACTATCAATGCAATAGAGGAAATGCTGAGACCTGAAGTTAGCCGCCTTTTCTGACGTCATCAGTATTTTTTCTAAAGAAAAGTGACTGCGGCGCGTCCGAATTTGTTCATTGTCTAAATGCTTTCTGGAAGCATTATTTTAGGATAGCTGGAATCGTTTAGAATAGCATAAGGCTAGATGATTCTACTCCAGTTTTTTCAGACTAACACTGTGAACCAGGTTACGGTTTGGCCCAGCTTTCTTTTAGTTGAGAGATTCATATTTTTTTAATGAAATAGTCAAGCTCCAGTGGTTAGCCAATCGAGTCAAGTGAGGCTAAACTCTCTCAGCCTCCTTGCAGACTGCAGACTTTCTATCGGCCGATAGTTGAGACGGAATATACTTCGGCTCGTAATTAGTATGGAGGAGTATAGCCCGTCTCAACTATCGGCCGATAGAAAGTCTGTAGTCTGCGAGGGGTCTTATTGTACAAAAAAAAGCAAGATTTTATCCAATGGCTCCTCTCTCATCCCAAGATTTGTCATCCCAATAGGTAGAGTTATTATCTTAACTTCAACACATAAATTATTATTGACAAAATGTTTGCAAGATCTGCCGATATTTTTACCGGGAGCTGGGATCCAGGGACTATGTCGTAAAACCTCCGTCACCAGAGTTGACCTGATCGCACACTTGTCTGCGCCGTACGCGCCGTAGTCATTTTTGCTTTAAACTCAAAAAAATATTTTTTATGTATATTATTATTATTTATTCACAGGCAGCTCTAAGAGTTAATGCGTATACACGACAAGAAGATGTATAAGATGTATAATATATTAGTCCTTCTTCTTCTTGTCGTGTCGATGCCCACACTGTTAAATTGATTTTGAGTAAAAGGTGGCCACCTCAACTGCGCTATCTGTGGCTGCGTTGAGGTCTTCCTGTGTGCAGGGCACAAGGGGCACACCAGTAGGTGCGGCATAGGTTGTGCTGGAGCACCGCATTCACATTGTATTAAGCCCATTAAGCATTGTGTCTTAGTCCTTGTCAGTACTCTTTAAACATTGTCCAGTCTATTCTTGAAAGAGTTAACTGAGGGGGCACTTATCACTTGTAACTGGTTCCAGTTGTGCACGACGCGATTTGGCTAATGTGTTCTACATTTATTTTTATCACTCTCACCTTGAAACTTTTAACGCCACCACATAAATCGTTTGAGTCCGCTTCACAAATGTAATTAAATACACACATTTGCATTCTATTGTTAATGTAATTATGAACTTAGGAAATGGCGAATTTATTATGCAAAAATGTACTTTATTGCGCTAGAAACAAAGGCGTTTGTAAACCAGAAATGGTACTTTTGGTTGGACCTAATTTTACGCTTGGTCCTCTCCAACGAAGTTTGTGACGTCAGCGAATCCTAATTTAGATACAAAATCATGTTTAGCACTAGTTGCTGAACCAAGAACCAACCGGCATACAAGAGGCGAGGTGGAAGAATAAAGCTTGTTATCGGAACATCAGAGTATGTATAGGGATAGCGACCGGTCTATTTCGATTTGCTTCTTTTTTCTGTGGTTTCAATATTTCATCATAGGTCAAACTATTAGCCTAGTGTGCCCTTCTTAACCCTTCTTAACAGCGTTGTCGGTCACACAAAGCTGGCTCTTGGGTGTAAATGGTCCTGTGAGACTTCTGTCATGTATGGTCCCGTTTTCCAGCTAGTCAGGACTATAATATGCAACGTTTACTGACAACTTTCGCCAGTTTGAGAGACTGCACAACTCTTTGTGCAGTCTCTCACACTGGCAAAAGTTAAGTTATAAGAGACACCCTTCCTTCAGTCAACCAATTGACTATTTACTGTATTTTATACATACATACATACATATATATATAAAGTCACGCCTCTTTCCCAAAGAGACGACGGATCTCCAGTCGCTACGATCCTGACACACAACTTTCGCCTCATTCACTCTCATTACATTCTTCATACATGCTCGTCGGTTTTTTGACCTGGCCCTTCTCCAAAATGTCGCCAATTTGATCCAAGAAGCCTAGGCCTTCCCCTTCCAGCTGTCCCATGCACACTCGCCTCATACACTTGCTTTGTCAAACGACTGTCATCCATCCTCTCTACATGCCCAAACCATCTTAACATACCTTCTCAATCCTCAACCCTACATCTTCTTATTAGCTTGTATTTTATGTAAGTAGTGTTATTGTTTTTTAATTTAGGATCTTAAGAACTTTATTTTATGTGCAGGATGTGGGAAATAAACGTTTATTTCTATTTTGTTCTTTTCTATACTATTCGTTGTGCTACTCGGAGGGAAGTTTAGGACAAACGTAAGCACATTAGCACTATATACATTAAAAAGTTTGCACAGCCTTGTGCTATGGGTTCTGTATATAAAGTTATAAAGCTGTATCTAAATTAGGCTACGCTGACTGAGTTAGTTTCAAATGGAGATTTATAGTAAGGGGCTAACTAATATTTTACTATGTAGTTATAATGAAAAGTGGACAGACGCGAGTGGATTCACGCTGGTTCTATACAAGCCAGTTCATTTAAATCCTTCGATGTGTTAATTAGTTGGTACTAGCCTAAACATTTTAAGCATCGCAGATTAAACGCACTTAATCCTATCAAAATCGAAACATTGACCTATTTGATCTAACGAACAACCATCATTTCGCAACCAAAATCTGTCCCAAATATTGACTAATTAAAATCACAACTCGTAAGCAAATCTGCTAATAGAGTTAAACAAACATACCCTTGTGTTGTGTATCTTAGAAAATGTATGCATGTATTCGGATTGAATATTCTGTGTGTCTGGGTTTCGCCTTTGACGATCTTTGTGGCGCAGTGGGCGAAGGACATATGACGCAGATGGTTGCATTATCAATCCCTTTCACGGGGCAATAAACAAGATTTGTGATTTGAAGTATAAACTTCTTTAGGCGCGTTGGGCATTTTTGAAATAGGAAAAAAACCATCAAACTCGAGTTGCGAGTCACGTGACTGTCATATCTCACTATACCTCAATTTCGTCACACATTGTATCGTCAGAATGGCCGAAGTGTAAAAAGCCCGGCTCCTCAGTGAGACAACCGCAAGTTCGAATCCCAGTAGGACAGAAACTTTTTGCGCATTATTTTTATTTTATTTTTTGTACTTCTTTTTAAATTTAGAACCGTTACCGAAACTTCTTTCAAGTTTTCACTTCTGTCGGCACTACTGGAGTGTCACTTTTTTTTTTTTTACTGTAAAGGCCTACGCAGATCAAGACGGCATGGCACGTTGTGTTGTATTAAATTCGAGTCAATAATCATGCTCTATTTGTTTCCCCTGAAGGGGCAGGTTTATTATTTCTTTCATGGATGAACAAATTGGACATGAGGTGAAGATAGATAAAGCCGCTAATTTAATAGCAATTAAAATTAATAGCAATTAAACTTTAGAAGAAGTTTAGAAAAATTTCAGCAAATTGGCTTATTGAACAACAAAATCAATTACCAACATAAAATATAATTTGAGAAAGAAATTTCTCGAAAGATGTAACAGATTTCCCTAATAACCTATTGATTCAGATCAAAGGATCTTGTTATGAAATATTCTTTTTGGGAACTGTAGCTCGCGGCTCTCGTTGTGGCACATTTTAGCAAGAAGTGTAAGGTGTAGCTTGCTGAGTCGTTCTTGATAGATCGTTGAAATGAAGCAATGTAATGCGCGGTCCCACAGTGAATGGGTAACTGCTGGTTGCATTATCAACTAAGTACTTCCACGTTCAATTGTCGATCTAAAGTTACGCCATGACGGAGGCCTTAGGGTGATCGCACAGTCCATTGCAGCTGAACGTGCCGAACTGTCAATTCAATAAAGAAAATGCTGCTGAGGTCAAAAGCGAGACGCATTTTCAAACGTCATCAGCATTTTCAAGAAGACGAAGAAGATCACGGCGCGGACAGGTTTAAGGCGCTCAAAAAATTCTGTCACTGGTCACTAGCTCGTACGAACTTACTCAATACTTATTAATAACTTTGACATTACCAGAGTTGGCCTCAAACTCATACAAACTTATTACTGACATCTTACATCATTTATGTCGATTCACTATATTTTGTCCACATGGCCATTAGATCATACGGACCTAAACGATTCACAATATTTTTCTAGTGCCACGCACGCCCGATAACTGTACACCCGAGACCCTCATCGCGTCATTAGGAACAGATGTGTTACATAATTCATTGCTCCCTTGATCTAGGCAATGGAATCCTCTGCCGAATTGATATGTACGACACGGAATTTATTTCAGGTTCTACGTTGGTAAACAGTGTCTAAAAAGGAGCCTTTTTTCAAGGATAGTACAATGAGCAAGACAAGTATTACCTATTACTGATCGGACAGCCACGTATCAACGTTTTAATTTTCAAGACTTAAAAACTTAGCGTCTTACCATAAAACGTGACATAAAGTTATTCCACCGAATAAATCAAGAATAACCATACATTTTGACAGTTTACACTCGGGAATAACTTTATGTCACGTTTTATGGTAAGACTTAAGGCTTTTACATCTATGTTAGATGATTTTGACGACTGCATCGATCCCACTAGATCAGCTATGCCTATTGCGTCCCGAGGTACCCACCACACAGCTCTACGTGTCCCGTATCCACTACACCGTGACAGTTGCTAATGTGGTGGAGTATTTGAAACTAAAGTCCGGTCTCACCATGAGAGTCGAAAAGTTAGAATCCCGCCGTAATGCGAATTTTAATTCCTTTATGGTGAGAGTACCTACTGATCGGCTCTCCACATTCATGGATGGCGCTTTCTGGCCGAAGGGGGTTGTGTTCAGGAAGTTCTTCGGCAGCCTGATACGAGACTTCCCGCTTGCGTCATCGACGACGAAAATTAAGTAGTTTTACTATTTTATTTATTTTAAAACAACATAATATTTATAATAGCAATAGTCCTAAACATTTTAATATTGTACATTTATTTTTATTATAAAAAATTCACATAGACGCCCACGACACAGGCTTTGCCTAGTGTGGGGTCCATTGTAATTTGTTCCTATAATTATACTTAAGTGTCCTATGTTATTTAACAATATTTATGAAATAAATTATCTTAAATTATAAAAAAAAAAAAAAAAAAAAAAAATTATACAGCGTCAGGAGGCAACCTTTGCCTACACTTAACGAGATGCTGTAGTGCCTGGGACATTGTTTGAGATGGAATAGGCTTGCTCAGCACCTAATCCATTCTCTCAACTTAATTGGCCTTAATATCCACAGGAAAGACATGGTCCATGCTGTAGTGGCTGGGTCATTGATTGAGATGGAATGGCTTGGCCAGCACTTAAACCATCCTCTCAGCTTAATAATCGGCCATACAATAAAGACATGGTCAATACGTGTAGAGCTGACTACACTGCGGGTTTCCTCACGATGTTTTCCTTCACCGTTAAGAGCTCGTGTTAAAGTGCATATAAACTTTACGAAACGAAAAATCCTGGACATTTGAACTCACGACCCATATTTAAATTCGAGGCCTTACCCCATTCGTCCAATCATGGCTCTTGCAATCACCAGTTATTATTTATGTTATACGCCTAAATGTTATTCCAGTATTTAAACAATCGATGTTCCAAATTTCATTACCATCGGTTAAGTCGTCACGGAGGTACGTGGCAACAAACATTCGCACACACAGACTTTCGCATTTATAATATTATATTAGTAAGATTAAACGAATAGTACAAGTAGTTCACCAATATGACATTTTTACAGTCGCGCTTATGATCTAAATCGTTTTTGAAATACAAGGAAAAAAATTGTAAAGTGAGCTTCATTTGTTAAAAGTTTCCATATCTCTAAATAAGAAAAGGAAATTTGAGTCACGACGGGCTCAACCAGCCGTGAAACATTTGTCTGGGTGTTCTGTATCTAATTCACAGTTGAAGTGAAAAATAAAGATCAAAGGTTTTGTTTCAAAGTCTGCCCATTTTCTTAAAAAGTATTTTTCTTGAAACGTTTGCGTAAATATTCGCTTTATTTGAATTGTTCACATAAAAACGTTATTCAACTTACGCTATTTGTTCGTAATGAAAAATGTTTGACCTTTAAGAACTTCAATATTCGAAGTTTTGTACAAACAAAGTATTTATTAATTGTGAACAAATATCCTCTGAATTGCAAATCTTATGGAAACTAGCAGGTACAAGTTCTTCATCCAATAGCAATTATAACAATTTAATTGCTTGTTAGAAACTTAAGATGATATGAATTGTTAAATTTTACTATGAATTTTCAAGATAAGAATAAGAATACAGTTCTACAGTACGACAGTATCCACAGGCACTTTATTTTTTCAGATGTTCAAGTTAAAATCAGGTGTGTCCCAAATATTTTTTCACCTTACTAACTCAAAGAAGGCGCTTTTGTCGCGTAAAAACAGTTAGCAAAACTCTAATTGCTCACACTATGTGAGAATCGAATAGCATTACGGGCCGCAAGCCGCAGCCAAGGTCAAGGTGGTCTGGTTTTTTGACTTTAGACTGCCTGAGGGGCAAAAAAAATTGCAGGAATTGGATTTCCTTACATCTTGTATCTTTTCGCTAGTAAGGTGAAAAGTTGTATCAATCACACGAGAGTAAAATTATTTGTTGCATGTGCTTTTGAATCTCTCACAACACTCAATCTTTCGCTTGTTCGGGATTCAAACTCAGCACTCGCAACAAAAACGATTTTTCCTTTCTTGTGATACAATGTACTATGCACTTTTCAACATTTTGGGTAGTCTTCTGTGGTTATGGTTATAAAATACTTTACTCGCGATGTTTTTGTTAGACGTTTCTGTTAAATGTTTATATGCATTTTCTGGAACAAAAAAATCCATTGATACACAGCCAGGTTTCAACCAGCAACCTCCAGACCGAAAGCCGGGATACTACCCACTCGGCAAACACGATTCAATAATATCTATGATCCATAAAACGAGTCAGAGACCACAGATGGTGAAGAAATATAAATGGAAGAGAATAACCGAAAGATTTATAAGCCTAATCACAGTTACGATGATAATAAAGCTCTAACAAGGAAACGAAGTACAGCTTAAAACGTCTGAATTACCATTAAAGAAGAATTACCACTAAATCAAAACTTCCATAAAAATACCAGTAAACAAAAATTACCATTAAAATTACAACTTAATTCACCGCTAAACAAAGCTTGGAACGACTTTTAGCTTATTCATGGTGACACTAAAAGTAGGGTAACAATGAATACAGAATAGAGTGAATAGGGTGACAATGCCAACAGATTAAAAACAAATAGCATAGATAATTCAAAGGCCAATAAAGCTGTCGTAAAAATAATCTTGTTTAGCAATAAGCCGTTCGTGTTCATAAAGAATGAAAGGCGTAAATCCAGCTGAGGGCAATTATCACAGGCTTTTATCGAAAGAGCTCGCCCACAGTCTATGTAAAATAGTTGGTTCACCAAATTTCCGATAAATTTAAGCATTATTTTGCATGAAAGCAGAGTGCAACATGATTTCCAAACTTTATTGTTTAATTAAGGGATCGGTCACCTGTTGCTAATATATTAGCAGCAAAAAAGTTAAGTTAGAGCCGTGTTGGCCAAAAGGGGTTGTACCTCGACTTTCAATTCGAAGGTCGTGGGTTCGAATCCTGGCCGTGCATTTATGGATTTCGCATGTAAAATACCTCCATAGTGGGGCTATGGAGGTATTTTAATAAACGTGGATAAAGATCAACATCTTGGGACTATGGAGTGTCCGACCTTTGATGTGCATGCATAGGGCCGAAGCCAGCGTTCAGTGACCGTTTTTACAATCTCAACTCATACCAGCGACTACCTTATATGAAAATGAAAGGTCAAAGACCGCGTTTCCGCCTGTAAGAAAAAACTTCTGCGGGAAATATCCGTCAATCTGTCTGACAGATGCAGATGCTGTCACGACAGTTTTGTTACAGCAGTTGCTACAGAGCTAAGCTGCTGTCAGACATTTCTCGCGGAAGCTTTCTTGGAGAAGAAGCCACACAGCGGTACATTCAACACTGTGCCGCGTTTTTTCCATAATGATTGTAATAAGGCAGAAGTTATACCACTCGTGTTAGATCAGATTGCTAGCACGCAAAGCTTTATGCCTCTAAATGGAATAAGGTTAAAGTTGAATTTGTTGTAATTGAGGTTAGAGGCATTAGGTGGCGGAAATATTCTGATTTATGGTGATAGCGAAGAGGGCTGCTTAGTTTTAAGGAAACCTCCCACTAATACTTATGCAAGACTAGCTGCGCTCCCGCGGTGTAAACCGCGGTGTCTCGAAATTTTTCAGGATAAAAAGTAGCCTTTGTCCTTCCCTGGGATAAAACCTTTATCCATGCCAATTTTCAGTGGTTTGGATGAGAAAAAGTAACAAACAGATAGATAAACAGACAGACAGAGTTACTTTCACATTTATAATATTAGTAAGGATAGAGAAAATTAATGGAAGCAACTCTATTGCTAGAAAATTACCCAATGCCAACTATGACATGGCATGGCGAAGTAAATATGTCGTGGCCCATGACCAAAACTTAGAGAAAGACGGGGATGGGCAGTTACGTCATCATCATCATCATCCACAACCTGACTTTGCCCACAGCTGGGTATCGGCCTCTCTTTCTTTATGCCACTTCACTTCATTTCCATTCACTTCTTATCCAGGTGCGGCCCGCGACGCATACCAAACGTATCTAGACAGAATTCTCACTTGCAAAATATAGGCTTGTGACCCAAATGTGACAAAAATTTTTGAACATACTCCCATAAACTCATAAAGAGAGAGAAAAGAAAACCAACTACCTCCTACGTGATAATTTATAGACCCTTTAGTGCGTCGTTAAGTATATTGTGCTGGTAAGCACTTATATGATATCATTCTTTTCCTTAGCTAGTTTGGCAAATTAATAAAGGATAGGTCCCACCGGTGGACCCTGAGAGAATCCGTACGATTAACGATACAAAAGAGGTTGTATGTAGGTTAATGTACAAAGGACTTTCATATTCTTAGTCTCTGCCAATCGTGCGTCTTTTGGGGATACCTGGGAAAGCGTGTTCTATCAATGTTCTATGTATTTTTTATTTTAGACTAGCTACTAGTAGTATGCTATTCCAGGTCACTATCTACGCCTATCCCAAGTTTCATCCAAATCGGTTCACTGATTTAGGCGTCATTGAATCACAAACATCTAAACAAACTCACAAACTTTCAGCTTCATTATATTATGATGAATGGGAAGTGGTATTATTCCAAAAGATTTCTGAGTGATTTCATTCTACCATTTAATAAAGCAAATGTTATAATAATGGATATAAGATAGACACGACAACATTGTTAAGATGTTAATGAGTATTTTCTGAGACTCGAAATACAACTCTCGAATCTTTAAGAAATTTTCCGTAACATAAAGAAAATGTATTGCTATTTTGTTATTCAAGTATTAATACGCTTTGTTTACTTATTTCTTTCTCAAAGTCAAAGTCAAAAAGCATTTATTCAGTAGGACCGCTGGGATCAATTTGAATCGTCTTAAAACTAATTTTACTCCTGTTCTTTCGCGACCAATATCGTGAAGAACTAATACACTTAACACTTTGAAATCAAACCTACATAAATATAGTCGTTAGTTCAATGATTTTTTTTTCTACACATTTCATCATCATCGTCATCATCTCAGCAATCTAGTGTCCACTGCTGAACATAGGCCTCCCCCATAGATTTCCACAGCGATCGATCTTGTGCAGCCTGCACCCGACGGCTCCCAGCAACCTTTACAAGATCGTCTTTCCATCTCGTGGGGTTATGTAAACACAAAAATACACTCCCAATAATAAATAACAAACGGAAGACCAAGTGGATATACTACATCACATCAAGAAGCCCATTTTACCCAGCCTACGCACATGCAAGTAAAATTATATTTTTTCTATTCAATATCATGCAAATTCAAAACATTAAACGATATAATATTCTCTTAAGCAGAGAAAGATCTGTTTTAAGTATAATTTAACACAAATTAAGCACACGTATTCATAATTCATGAGTGAATAAGGCTCTACGTGAACACGAAATTCTCAATTCAATATGTAGATTAAAAAGAAACGGGGCCCTAATACGCTGCCTTAAGATACGCCCACCATTTTCCTAATGCTGTTTACTTTCTTTGGAAATTTTCGGCAAATGCTTTATTGGATTTATTTTCCTGTGAAACGGCAATGCGGATGTTACCACAGCGAAGGAAATTTAATGCAAATGTTCCGAAAATATCAATCATGGTTGAAGATGTTTACAAGTTTTAGCTTAGATAAAAGCTTAAAAGACACTGAAATTAAAGGTAACACTAGCTGGTTAGTTTCAATGTCTTTTAAGAGGCATAAGACGAAGTTGTGGGCCGTAGGTAGGTAGACACTGGACAAGAACTGAAGGAATGAATGAATGAATCAACGAACACTTTATTGTACACCAAGAATTAACCAAAACAAAACATTTAAAACAATTACAAGTTCTTAGTACAATGGGCGGTCTTATCGCTGAAAGCGATTTCTTCCAGGCAACCTTTGACAATGTTTGAAGGACTGACTTGTATTTGTGTCTGATCGTGTTAGTTCGTGGCTGACACTAATAACTGAGTTTAGATATTTTTCTAAAATGCAGTAACCAACAAAATAGAATTATAAAACTACCTGAGATGTCTGGAGGGAGTGGGGGAGGCCTTTGCCCAGCAGTGGGACACTAACGGCTGAAAATAATAATAATATAAAACTACAATGTAAAACACATTAGTATTCAAAAACTTTTTATTCAGTATTTACTAAGTAAAATTAGTCCATATTGCATGCCTTCGTTGTTCTGAAAACACAAAATGTTAAACAACTCATTTGAAATGCAAAAATGCTTGATTATTGCCCTGAAAAGTTTAATGTGGACCGTCATGAATTTTATTTATCCGGTCGGGGTCACTGTTTTCAAAAGTTTGTTGAGTCTACTTTCCAAATACTTGTTAAAGTATCCGTTACCGTACGGCTCATAAATGTAATCCCAGATATAAATTAATAAATAATGCTGGAAAAGATGGATGGATTGTGTGAACGATGACATGAGTAAGAAAGGAGTGAGTGTTGAGATGACGGCTGATAGAGGAGAATGGAAGAAGAACACATGTTGTGCCGACCCCACATAATGTGGGAAAAGATCTAGCCCCAAACTAAGCAAAGCTTGTATGGGAACCAGATAACTGATATACTACTTATATACTTTTTGTTTGTAAATACATACATAATATACATAGAGACAAATATCTAGATCATACAAACATTTGTACCGGCGGGGATCAAACCCGCGACCTACTGCGTCGCAAGCGGACCTTCGCCCGCTGCGCTACAGTATGGTAGACATTTTGAAAGAAGTCATTACAGTATCCCCACGAATCACTTTCCTCAGGATGTTCTCCTCCAATTAGAACTCGTGATCAACGTAATAAATAATGCGAAACCATATCCATTAATTCACGACCGGAGTTCCTACCTTTAACTAATTTACTCATTTAAAACTTGAAACAACATCTCACTCAGCCAGCATAAACCTACAAATAATGTTGGTACAAATATAGTGCGCCTCGGCAAACTTTGTGCTTTGTTCGAAAACCGAATTTTTCCGTACACTGCCAATAGTCCGCCGTCCAAATCCCGCTATTCTTGTTGAAAGTGACATGTGCGATCTGATTGTTATTGGAAGGCTTACGAACTAACGGCCCTAACTCATCGAGACACCATGGTGACGTCGTCGGCTACCTTCTGTTGCCCTATGGAGTAGCCAGTGGCTTCAGTGTGCGCTGTGCGGCCGTCTTGGTGACCGGTTGGAAACCGGTGAGGTATCGCAGTCTCGGTGAGGTATGGCGTGGGTATGGCTCTATCATCGCGTTAGTTTGTATTACAGAAGCTAGACTATATTTGTGGTGCCTATACCCGCGACAAAAGTTCATAGAAACTCACAAAATTGTAACCAATATTGCATTATTATATAGAATCATTCAAAATCATCACCATCGCTATAATATTCGTGAAAAAATATCAATCTTTTCTACAAAGCATGGATGTAGCTCTGAAGTCTGCCAAACTGAAGTGGGACTGGGCTGGTCACGTCTGATGCCAAACCAGCTGGCGAAGGTATCGACTAAGTGGCGCCCCGACCCTGTGAGAAGGCGACGCGGCAGACCGAGACAGAGATGACAGGATGAGCTCGACCAATTCTTGCCCGATTGGAGGGATCAGACAGCTCACGATCGTGATGATTGTGTGGAAAAAGTGGGGGGAGGTCTTTGCCCAGCACAAAAGAACAGCACTAATCTATACTAATATTATAAAGAGGAAAGATTTGTTTGTTTATTTGAAATGAATAGGCTCCGAAACTACTGGACCGATTTGAAAAATTCCTTCACCAATAGAATCCTACATTATCCTCGATGAACATAGGCTATATTAAATATAGCCTATGTATGTGTATGTATGTACGTGTATATGCCGGGAAAACTTACTTCCCCGGGATGAAATTTTTATCCCGGGGAAGTGAAGTTTTCCCGAGCGATCGCGGGTAACACCGCGGCGGACAGCTAGTAATAAATAAATCTACAAAGCATGACGAAAATCAAGCTTTTAAAGTCACCAATTGTTTAGGAATTTGTCGCTGACTGTACGTAAGGCGCTATCATATTTTTCTTACGAGTTTTTTCAAGTTCAATCACAATTATCAGTTCAATGTCAGGGGTGTCCTGTATTCGTGTTCCGACGCCAGCATTCCGTCTGTCACGCCTTTTCCTTGTTCCTCGAGCTAATGGACTGATGCGTGAGGGAATTAGAGCTAACTTTCGAGTGGTTCCCAACAAAGCTTGTTTCTGTCATTCTATTCTGTCAATTTGAACTTTATTCCATACAACTAAACTTTTACTTACAAATTGAACTGACTATGATAAATGGCGGCGATAAGCATGGTACCTGTCACGTTTACTTTTACAGTATTTACATATCTATACATTTTTAGCTTGGTACCTGTCACGTTTACTATTACAATATTTACATATCTATACATTTTTGCTCAGTAAAATTGAATATTCTATAAGCAATCTATCTTAATATTCAATGAGGTAGGAAAATTAAAAGATAACAGATTATGTGTTTTTATAAAACGGATTCCTGTTTTTGGATAATTTCGGAACCGAGATTCTAACACACGCCTTTCTTACCTTATTATGCAGGGAATATCAATTCTCTACGGGATTTCCACAAATTCTGGGTGTGATATAGTGTTAGCATAGTATGGACATAGCATTGTAGGTTGGCTTAATATGGACATGACTAAATAAGATGGGAAGAATGTTTATAATCATAATCAATTAAATTGTGTCAAAGAGGTTATAAGTAAGACGTAAGTATTGAGATGACGGTTGATAAGTAGAGGTTTAAGTATTAAGACTGTTGTGACATACAGGCAGATAGAAGGAATTTCAAGGAAATTAAGAATGAGACAGTAATCTAAGTATTTCGTCGTCAAAAGTTTTTATTCCAACATAAATAAGAATATAATAACAATATACAACATAACATAATATAAGAACATAGTTAGTGTAGAATTAAAATTCCACGTATTTTATCAAAGATAAACAAAAATTCGTTGAATCTTTTGAAATGAAAAATTATATCAGTAATAATTGCAGAAAAATAGTTAAATTCCACAGCTTGCATTTTCTTAGACGTGTCCTGAAACAACATAGAGAAATATCAACCTTTCTTGTAGTCTGTAAAGGTTCAAAATTGCCTGTCAGATCTTCGGAACTAGCCTTAAGTCCGTAGTCCTATTTTTGTATGGCGCCTTCATTCGGCGCATCGGAAGCATTGTGCTGCGCTTTGTTCAGCCAGTATTGTTCCTTATCGCAATTCTGGACACAATGCCCAGAAAAATTGGTTCCAGCCTTTATTAATTCATATCATAATAGATTTTATTTCGTGTTCCCTTGTTCGGAATAAATTTTCTCGCAATTTCTTTGAGCGTACTCTGAAATACTGTTGTGTCATCATATTTAGATTGGCGCTAGCGTGGGAGAGAACATTGGTATATCAATCATTCGATACTGATGCTATCAGACAATCGTAGTGTGATATTGAAGCCGAACATCATTTTTGGGAATTCGTATATAGATTCGTCTAAAATAAAGCTTGGATTCCATGATTGTTTACGCCACCACGGTTTCTTTTGGTCATGACAGAACAGGAGTATGACCCATGAAGGGGAGTGAAGGGATAATCACCTAGCTTTGAGGACATTTTGAAAAATCACACAGTCTTACTGAGTGAAAAGCAACTTGTAGGTACTTAGAAGAATATAATTATCTATTGCGATGAGTGCTTCGTTGCTTCGGGTGGAATACTCAACAAAAACATCCATAAATTCTCCCTTTATTTATGGAGGGCATACGTAATTGCAAGCACTTCCTCATGTCATTACCTCCGCGTAGATTGATGTATAATGTGTATCATTTCGGGTAAAATTCTATAGTAGGCTTCTCACCCGAGCTAGCTCGTCTTTCATAGAATATGAATGAGAATGTCCTACCTAGTTCATGACGTTCTGACATGACTACAAATTTTTGTCCAGCTAGTACACCTACGTGCGAAATAGCTTTTTTGCAACCAACTCCAAAAACGCGTTCTCAATTTGGTTGTATTTTTTAGGCTGTTTAACAAATTTGTCCGTGACCACTGGCCCGAACGATAGTCTTAGCGCTAAAACTATAAAGGATTACTTCGAAATGGTTCCAAATAATTTAAATTTTAAGGCTTTTCCACTTTTAGTGACATGTTTTCCTTTTAAATATAAAACGTGGCGTGATTTATAATAAAACTTTAATGAAGTTACTGAAATCAGTTTTCATCCTTGCGTGAAAGATCTTTTGGAAAAGAGCATACCTAGTGTAAAACATGTTGCTATTCAGAAACAAAGGTCAAATAAATATAATTAAAACGAGTTCACAATAACCAAAAACAAGGAAGTAATGAAAACAAACATACAAAACCATAGACATTACGTTCACACAGAACAAACGCATTATTTGTATTGTAGTACTGAGTCTTGGAAAAACGAACCATATTCGTATCCAGATAAGATTGAAAATGACAAATGTTGAAGTGTAATGTGCCCGGATGGGTTGGTATGGAATATGTTTTTGTGTAGATTTGATGAATATGATGTGGGTTGTGTAATTAGGTCATCTGTATACATAACTGTGCCGTGTTTGCCACTGGGTTTGAATTCCGGTCTTGCGTTATTTTGCTTAAGAAATGGAGATTGGTAGCACCATGATTGCATAAATTATGACTATGGACATACCTTAATAATCTTTTTTTTGAAAAAGATGAATGTATGACAGCATGCAATATTCTGATTGACGATGAAAGAGTGAAACAAGTGAAAGAGTTTGTGTATCTGGGGACATTGTTTACAAGAGATGGGAAGTACGATGAGGATATCGAAAGGAGAGTGAATGCTGGAAACCGAGTGAATGGGGCTCTCCATGATTTTATGAGCAGCCGGAAAGTGTCCGACAAGGCACGACTGGCAGTTCATAGAGGAGTGTTGGTACCGACATTGATGTATGGAAGTGAAAGTTGGGTGTGGCAGAAAAAACATCAGAGTAGAGTGAATGCTGTTGAAATGAGAGCGTTGCGTAGTATGTGTGGGGTAACGTTGAATGATAGAGTGAGTAATAGTGTGATAAGGGAACAGTGTGGAGTGAAAGAAGATGTAGTGGTTGAGGATCGAGAAAGGTATGTTAAGATGGTTTGGGCATGTAGAGAGGATGGATGACAGTCGTTTGACAAAGCAAGTGTATGAGGCGAGTGTGCATGGGACAGCTGGAAGGGGAAGACCTAGGCGAACCTTCTTGGATCAAATTGGCGACATTTTGGAGAAGGGCCAGGTCAAAAGTACCCTAAACCGACGAGCATGTATGAAGAATGTAATGAGAGTGAATGAGGCGAAAGTTGTGTGTCAGGATCGTAGCGACTGGAGATCCGTGGTCTCTGCCTACCCCTTTGGGAAAGAGGCGTGACTTTATGTATGTATGTATGTATGTTATTACTCTTGGTAGACATACTTTAAATTCCTAAAATCTATAAACATACTTTTCTCAATGTACTTCATAATGTATCATTTTGTATGTGTCTTCATATGTTGTAATGTAGGTTACCTATTATACCAGGTTATTTCTGTATTTCTGAGAGGAAATAATGTACTTATTTAAAGTTTCTATTAGCAAAAACAAGTAAGTATTTTTGATGCATAGAATTTATACACCCGTTCTTGTATTAGTACAAAAATCATAAAATAAAAAAAGTGTAAAATACTAACGGAAATTTTAGGAATGAGGCATTTTGATTCCAGTCAATTGCTGGGTTTTATCATATTTTTGCAAAGTCGACACCGAATTACTCATCATTTTATTATATTTATATTGTTCATATTTCATCAAAAAGATAAGAGTGGTTTCTAACAATCAAAATAATGGACTTTTGACACTTAATTTATCCCATGTCAACATAATGATGAAGACAAATTCAAAGACACCTAATTTGTCGTCGATTATTGTTGACCTAATTTTGATTGTGTGTCATTTCATGTATCTTTAGAAGCTCATAAAAGAATAAATAGGTTTTATTTTGATAAGTTTTCTGCATAATTATATTAGTACGAATTTTCTATATAAAACTGCGGAAGCTAGCCAGTTAATACTGAACTTATTAGTAGAGCAAACGTAATTTCGTAAGCTTTGATCAGCGCTGCTCGCTTCTACCATCCATTTGTAGTTCTAAGATCCCAATTCTACAAACCAAAGACGGAGTTCAATCGCAATTGAAACGTTGGCGTTGCTCAATTGAGTGCTGACTCTTGATTAAATTACAAGCATTTCAACGAATAGAATTATGTATCTACCTAATTATAGTGTTTTAAATATGTAAAATGTTGGGGCAGAAATGTTCTCGAGTGGACGGCTCTCTACTAGATGGAAAAACGATCTGGTAAAGGTTGCTGGGAGCCGTTGGGTGCAGGCTGCACAAGATCTATCGCTGTGGAAATCGATGAGGGAGGCCTATGTTCAGCAGTGGACGCTAGATGGCTGAGATGATGATGTAAAATGACAATCGTAGTTTTTATAGTAACTACTCTACAAATCCAGTGATCACAGCTAATGGTCGGTTCACATCTGAAGGAAGATGTACCGTATTCAGCGGTCTTCGTTTATCATCATCGCATCATCGTGTAAGTGTGAAAGGTTGAATGTATTCTCATACAATTGTCTGTTCTAGCGTTACGCGACCGATTACGCGACGCATCTCCCGTCAGATGTGAACCGACCCTTAGAAAAAGCTCTATCTTATGCAGATTTCATTGCCACCCAGAAAAAAAAGTGAATATGAGTAAAATCAAGCTGGCAATACTGATAGCAATTCGCTTGCAATCCAACTTAGTTTTACTACTCGCAGTAGAATTTGTCTCAAGTTCCTTACCGACTTCGATGTGGCTAACGATTCCATTTTCTAATTAAATGGGCTCTTTCTGTTTCTTTTGCTTCGTAGTTTTAATTAGCGTCATCTATTTCCACATTTACTGGCTCAAGTTTATCTAAGTTTCTTTTTAATCGTGTTTGTGAGGCTTGCTCGTTGTTTATTGTTTTAACTAGCTTTTGTTTGACTTTTTTTGTGTTAGTTTTTTAGGGATGGTCTGTTCGCCGCTTGCCCCCTGGTTTCGTCCATTATTTCTAGCAATCCATAGAAATTGGTTTGAAATCTTGTACTTTTTATTACTTCATCGCCCACTTTTCTTACCTTTGTAATACTTGATCAAACGTCCTCTTTTTGGAGTATTTTTGAATAAGTAACAGATATGCCCTAGCACTGTCGAAAAAAAAATTATCTTTTGTTGGAATAAAAAAGTTATTTATCACACACTATCGGAAAAAATACAAGGTAAACATAAACATCCCAATATTAGTAATTACAAATTTTCATAATCATGATACTTTAAAAGTGTTAGATACTAGCTCTTTTAAGATCGAAACCTTAGTAACTTCACTATTTAAAATGTAAAGTTCAGATTCAGATTCAGAAATGTAAAGTTGAAGTCTACTTTACAAGTCCTAATTCTGATTTTAATTTTTTTATATGTCCAAACGATATTTTGCCTACTTGTATGGTCTATTCAAGTTGTTTTAATTAAAAGGCAATCATCACTCATAGTTTCAACTCAGCAGTCAGGTCACAGTCGCACCGTGTCTGTAATTACGAATTGTTTGAGTATTATTAATTAAAATTGATACATTTTCTTTTCATTGTACTGTGACTTTATTAATAACATGAAAATTGGGTTTTGGTGTAACTAACGATGTTTTTGTTTTATAAAAACTTTGTTGAATTTTTGTTTTTAATTGACTTTTTATTAATTAAAATCATGAGCGGTAACAGCTACTTTCAGAAAACTACAATTGAAATCTTTATCTCATTAAATACGTTAACCGCAGTGTTTTTAAAGAGACACGACGTAGACACGACAAAAATATTAAATTTAATATCTTTATATTACTAAATACAAACGTTGCTTTTGATGTTAAAAGCTATAAAACAAGTTCAACGTTAATGAAGAACCAGACAGGGGGTGAACTCGCGGTGAGCCCCATTTTTTTCATTCCACCCTTTACACCCCTCCATTGTAAGCCCGTTTACAAATACCCGTTGTGTTTGATTGTATTCCTCAGTTCTGTTATTAGTTTGTTCCACTTTGTTACTGGTTCGTGTTTGAAGCAGTTGAGATTCCTGGTCTATGTTCAAATACAGACAAGTACGAGTTAAACTTGTATGGAGGGGGTTCTGGTTAGTTTCCTGTAATCTATGAGTAAGGAACTACTTTCTGTATTTGACTCGGAGACATGACAATGGGCCACTTTCGGCCAGAGCATTAACACCCATAAATTTTAGTCATACATACATACATAAAGTCACGCCTCTTTCCCAAAGGGGTAGGCAGAGACCACGGATCTCCATTCGCTACAATCCTGACACACAACTTTCGCCTCCTTCACTCTCATTACATTCTTCATACATGCTCGTCGGTTTAGGGTACTTTTGACCTGGCCCTTCTCCAAAATGTCGCCAATTCAATTCAATTTTAGTCTTTTTCTCAATATAACTATTCTTTTTAAAATATCAACAAACACCAACTTTTTAAATACAAATGCATTCCAAATAAATAAGTAATAAGCTCCGTCAAAAAAATATCAGATTGAGAGTAAGAGATACAAATCTTTTAAACCACTCAATTGCTCTTTCAACTGTAAGAATCCGAATGAAGACAAAGAAATGCTATTTTCGGCCAAACTTGTCAAGTTCAATTTGACAATGGACCCCTTAAAACTTCTTATCTAGAAACTTAATTCGATTCAAAGATCCAAAAGTTTCAAGGATCAGAAATGATAGCTTTTATTTGAATTAGGCCTGAGTAAAATATCAAGTAATATGGGCGCGAATTGTTTCGAAACACAGTAACTTAGAGACCGACTAAGCTAACATTAGTCACCAAGAAATCAGCCTAAGCATGGCAAAGGAGCCATGTCACAAAAAGAAATGGAATAGAAATTGACTAGACAGATATCGTTAAGACTCCCAAAACGACCTTTATCATCATCATCAGCCAAGAATATCCTACTGCTGGGTATAGGCGTCCCTCTGTTTACGCCATTCCAGTCCTGTGCCTCAGGTACATTTAACAAGTATCGCGGTACGCGAGTTCGTGTCAATCGTCAGTTTGACTACCAGTTCTTAGGGCAGTTCTTATGCAGTGCAATTGCGTCATATGACCACCGGTGGGCGGATACATGCTGATGATGAGGTATAGATCAACGCTACAGCTTTTTTGCGTAGTATGAAAACGTACGGATTTTATTCAAGATTATTATTCATAACACTGACTGTGCAGAGCTTAAACATACTCACTCTATAGCTCAACCCTTAAACTACAACTAACATTGGAATAGAGCAATTTCTGGTAGAATACTTAATGCGGAGGAATGCGGTCTTGTAGTGACGTGACGATGTCAATCCTGTCATACACGTTTACCTATTTAATTTCAAAAATAGTGGGAAGGAACAGCAGCCTTAGCCAAAACACAAGTAGAAAACAGAATATAAAGAGAATAGCTAGTTAATGACTATGACTCACGAGCGACGCATGACTTTATTTAGCGCGATTTTTATAGCATTGCATAACATTGCATATCGACGGTAGAAAGCGAAACTGCTGTATCTCAAAAAATGGCCAAAATGACTTTTTACTATATTGTTGATCAGCAAAAAAAGGCGCGTCGAATGGTCTAACTCTCGTCTTTCTACGATGAAAAAATTTTAAGATACGCCCTTGAATTTTTCCCACTTTTTTTACTGGTCACACGACTTTTTGCTGTAAATAAAGGAAAAATCGTAACTTTTAAAAATAAAACAGATACGACACTACTTCTAGTCTAAAAAATAGTTACAACATTACAGGAAAATGATTTAAAAGGAGATACAACATTTTAGCCGCCCAAAAATGTACGTTGCCAAAGATACTACATTTCAAACATTTAATTTAACAGGAAAATCTTACTTACAACATAAGAATAGAGTATTATTTTGTTTAAAGTTATCAATTACGCTATTCTAACCAGACCCACCCCCCTCTCTCACCCCGACGATTTCCCCAAGTACGACATTCCAACCGCGCTTCGGTTAAGCGTAAGCGCTGATATTGAGAAAGCGTGTTTGTTGAACTGTAATTTTTTTGAGTTTGAGCCATTAAAAAGTTTGTTTACGTGTTTAAAAATAAAATAAAACCTCAAGAGTTTGGGTGAGGTTAAATATTATAATTTAACCTAAGTATTTTTAGTAAAATGAGTCTTCATTGAGAGTTCGTTTATTTTTGCACCTGGAATATTATGGTAACAGTAGGTTGATCTGATGATGGAGATCGCATTTACGATATAAACTGTAAAGAAGAAGGCGTCAAAAGTATGTCTTTCAAGGTTTTCTCAAATTGGTTGAAAGAGAATTACAATATTGGAATTCATATTCCCAAGAAGGATAAATGTATGGTGTGTATGACACAGACATATGATGTAAAAAATTATGATGAGATGTAAAAATATGATAATCACATACGAGAAAAAGAAGATTCCTATAAGAGGTTCCAATGTCACCAAAAACTTAATGCTATGGATCCCAGCGTAATATGTGCAAGCTTTGATATGCAAAAAGTGCTTAATACACCCGACATGGTGATAACATGGCATTATACTAGTCATATATTGTAAGATTGCTGTTTACAATCTTACAATATATGAAAGTAATACTCAGACGGGATATTCTAATCTATGGACAGAAGTTGATGCTCATCGTGGAACTAATGAGATTTCAACATGCGTGTACAATTACCTTCAAGAGGTAGACAAACGTGGAAACGTAAAGACAGTACTGTTGTACTGTGATTCATGTTACGGACAGAACAAAAATAAAACTATGCTGAGTATGTTGAAATATTTTTTGACCATTGCTGTCAATTTGGAGACAATTCAAATAAATTATCTCATTCCTGGTCATACATTCATGCCAGTTGATAGCATGCATGCTACCATAGAGCGAGCTGTGAAGAAAACTACCGTGTGGGCACCATCCCAATGGCCTACTGTTGTGGAACTGGCACGTAAAAAGCCAACCCCGTATCGAGTGTCTATTATGGAGGGCAAAGACTTTTTAGGATTTGATGAAATTATGAACAAAACTTAAAAAAAAAGTAAAAAAATTCAAATTTCTATGTGCATCGCAACATTTAAAAAAGACGAATCCCGACATGATGTTCATAAAAAATTCTATGCTCTCAGATGCTGAAACTACTTCAGTGCCCTTTTGTAGTTTGAGCAATAGTAAACCAAAGATTAAATTTGTATGCAACGAAACTCCCTGTTTCAATACAAAAATATAACGACCTCAAAAAGTTAGTCGACAAACAAATCATTCCTAAATGCTACTCGCATGAACATTTGCAATTAAAAAACGACAACAAAATTCAAGATACTCTGGGTGAAACTGATGAAGAAGAGCAAAGTATTGAGCAGACTGATTGATAAAATAATGAAGACAAGAAAATTATAGCAAACTGATCGTTAAAACTAATTAAGAAGAGAAAGTATAGCAGACTGCTTGTTAAAAATAATTAAGAAGAGGAGGTATAGCAGACTGATTGTTAAAAATAATTAAGAAGAGGAGGTATAGCAGACTGATTGTTAAAACTAATTAAGAAGAGAAAATATAGCAGACTGATTGTTTAAACTAATTAAGAAGAGAAAGTATAGCAGACTGATTGTTAAAACTAATTAAGAAGAGAAAGTATAGCAGACTGATTGTTAAAACTAATTATGAAGACCAAGAATAGCAGACTGATTGTTAAAACTAATTATGAAGAGAAAGTAGACTGATTGTTAAAACTAATAAAGAAGAGGAAGTATAGCAGACTGATTGTTAAAACTAATTATTAAGAGAAAGTACAGCAGACTATTAGATGTAGTGTTGAGGATCGAGAAAGGTATGTTAAGATGGTTTGGGCATGTAGAGAGGATGGATGACAATCGTTTGACAAAGCAAGTGTATGAGGCGAGTGTGCATGGGACAGCTGGAAGGGGAAGACCTAGGCGAACCTTCTTGGATCAAATTGGCGACATTTTGGAGAAGGGCCAGGTCAAAAGTACCCTAAACCGACGAGCATGTATGAAGAATGTGATGAGAGTGAATGAGGCGAAAGTTGTGTGTCAGGATCGTAGCGACTGGAGATCCGTGGTCTCTGCCTACCCCTTTGGGAAAGAGGCGTGACTTTATGTATGTATGTATGTACAGCAGACTGATTGTTAAACCTAATTAAGAAGACCAAGTATAGCAGACTGATTGTTAAAACTAATTATGAAGAGAAAGTAGACTGATTGTTAATACTAATTAGGAAGATAAAGTATAGCAGAATGATTATTGAAAAAGAGAAACTACTAACTGAGACTGATTTTTTTGTGTCATTACATTCTTAAACATTCTTAAAATTACAATAAAAACATTTAGTGAAAGATACAGTATTTTATTTTTATAACATCTATAGTTCAGACTGTACTTAAAACATTTTATTTTTATGAACCAATTTCATTAAAATGTCATACAGCAAAATGACCATGCTTTGTATAGTTCATATTTAAGGTACAGCAGATCCGTAGCATGGAATTTTGTATCTATTTCAAGTATTCATATATTTCACCTTAGAGATACAGCATTTCCGCTGCTCGATTATGAGACATCAATTGCTGTAACTTGTGAAAAATCAATGAAGCAGTAACTTTTGGATATTTTCATGAATGGTATCCAATAGCGTTTGGATAGATACAAATATGTTCCAAATTTGAAACATCTATCTTTATTAGATCATGAGTTATGATTTTTTGAAATAGTTTTTTGGCTCTGGTGTAAAATTGGATTTTTTGAGATACGACGTTTTCGCTTTCTACCGTCGAATTATATTTTATGTCAAATATCGCGATAGGTAAGTTCCTGGCATTATCAAAACGTCTAATTGACACAATCGAGGATGGAAAGTTGCTACAGAATTCCATAAAGTAGCACAGTTACCATAGACGCGCCGATAGACCATTCCATCGCACAAAATGAAAAGAGTACCTAGAATTTTTTACTGAAAGAACCGCCGTTCTTTTATCTAGCAGACAGGTAAACCCGCCACTTGTACATGGTCGATATTCCCAAAGTTCGTACCAAGCGTTTTGAGTCTACATTTTTCATACGCACCGCCAAATTGTGGAACTCATTGCCGGGCTCTGTATTAAAAGTACAATATAGGGGTCTTTAAATCAAGAGTAAATAGGTTTCTTCTAGGAAAGCATGCTTCATCTTAGACCTCACTTAACATCAGGCAGAGTGAGGTCAAATGCTGACCTATTTAATTAAAAAAAATGCTCTTTCGTCTCAGCCATGCATGCCTACCATGCCATAGAGGTCGTATTCGTTGTTCTGAACGTGGAATTTGCGAATAATGAAAATCACGTGTCATCATCTTCCTGCCCTTTTCCCACATTACGTAGGGTCAGCATAACATTTTGTTCTTCTTCCATTCTCCTCTATCAGCCGTCATCTCAACACTCACTCCTTACTCATCAAAATCACGTGTAATTGTAATAAAAGCTACTTCCCCATAACTTTCCCGAATAGGTATAACTTCAAAAGCAATAGGCACAATGTAATAAGAGGAAGTAGGCTCAGAATAAACACTTCATGCTCCGATGGAGATACGATAACAAGCTTTGTAATTTCTGATCAGATTGCTGAACAAAGTTATATGAACTTAGAAGGCAAGGAATGAAAGTTCTTCGATGGCTTCTAGTAATTATATACAGTTTGCACAATTGCGTATGTTCTATTAAAAAAACAATTGGTGACGCGATAAATCCATACTTAATATTATAAATGTGAAAGTAACTCTGTCTGTCTGTCTGTCTGTCTGTCTGTCTGTCTGTTTGTTACCTTTTCACGCCCAAACCGCTGAACCGATTAAGGTGAAATTTGGCATGGATAAAGAGTATACCCCAGGGATGGACATAGGCTACTTTTTTTTGTCAATTACCATAAGGGGGCGGGAAAATAAGGATTGGAAGTTTGTATGGGGAAAAAAGTTAAGCAACCCTGGGCGCGGTCATAATAAGGATGGGTGACCGCCCGAAGCCAATTTTTGCACTCTAAATTTTTTCGTTTTTTTTGTATTTTGCAAAATAAATTATTTTAAAATTAATGATAAACATGTAACATGTGTGTTCCCACCCATCAATATATCCGAACTCCGAAGTTATGATTTTTTGATATTAAAATATTTTTCCTTGGCTATAACGCCATCTATCGGTCTAGAGGTCAAAACTACTTTACACTTTTTTCCTAGGTGGCGTTTTTACTATGGCGGAGATCGAGTATTTTCTTTGATTTTGAGTTTTGAAAAGTTAATGGAGATTTTTGCTAAGAGTTTTCGATATTTTTATATTGCTGACGAAGTCGCGGGTAGGTATTGCCGCTCGCTTCGGCAAATCTGACACCAGTTGCCGCTATCGTGTTGTTCTTAACATTGCAAGATCTGGGTAAGATTTTCCCTATCTCTATCTATTAAGGGATTCTTGAGAGAAACATAACGCAATATTAGTTAATAATTTTATTTCGAAATTTTAAACCACACAGTTCTTGCTATAAAAAAATACGTTTCGAGTCAATTTCTTCGAAAACTCTCTCTCTCTTCAAAAATTCGCTGCGCTCGCTTCAGCGATTCTGTACCAATTACCGTATTCGTTTTGTTCTTAGCATTGCAAGATCTGGGTAAGATTTTTCCTACCTTTATCTATTAAATGATTCTTGAGAGAAACATATATAAAAAAAAATATTATATCATGCGACGGAGTTTTATATTTTGTACTCTCGATTCACTCAAAACTCCTCCACTTTGTTCCTAATAATGCGCAGACGAAGTTGCGCGGGTCAGCTAGTAAATAAATAAGGCTGGACATTTCACACAGCATTATCTAGCCCCAAACTAAGCAAAGCTTGTATTATGGGAACCAGATAACAGATATACTACTACTTTTTGTTTGTAAATAACATATTATACATAGAAACACCCAGACACGAGACAAATATTTGTAGATCATACAACCATCCCGCCGCGGGGATCGAACCCGCAACCCTTTGCGTCGCAGGCGGGCTCTCGCCCACTGCAAGCATATTATCACGGAGTTGTAGCTCTCGTATCTTCAAAGATTTAGTTCAGCCTACTTACCATAAACAACTTATCTCTAAAGTCAAAGAAATAAAAATTACATTTATGTTTTATTGCGGTTATATGACTACTTTTGTACTCAACTGTCATTTTTATCTGTTCTACGGTAAAGGTGTGCTGGTCATGGTAAGAAGACTGAAGTATTTGGGGCTTAAGCTTATCGAAAGTCTTATTTATGCATAGGTTTTGTTCTTTCGAGTATGGCAAAAATCGGAGAGTAGTCCCATCACTATTCCAGCGTAACTATGAAGTTCTAAATTCTCGCGTATATGCGGCAACAAGACGTATTACAGCAATTCAAACGAACTGAGACGAATTTTGGGAGATGTTTATCCTTATCGCTTCTCATATCGTATGAATAGTGTGCGCCATTTTGCATGTAATGCGTTTACTAGACTTTTTGATAAATTATCCTTTTAAGGTTTTGCTGTTTTGATAATCTTGGAAGTTTGTGTGGGGTGATACATACCTATCACACAGGATTTTTCTAATCTTAGTTTAGGTATCAGTTGTATCAAAATGTTAAGCTAATAACTTCCTTAGGCTAAATTTTTGTTTAACTTCTTCTTTATACGACATGACGCGATCTTCTCCTTTATCTGACTCATGAAATTGATTCTAGGCCTGCCTCTTCCTCGTCTTCCTTCTACTTTTCCTTCTATGATGTTCTTAATAAAGCTGTCATGTCGTGATGTCCGATCAATTTTCATCTTTGATTTTGAATAGTGTTCATCAAAACCCTTTTCTCCTCAATTCTTCTCAGCACTTCTAATGTAAACTTATTATCTAAGGTGCTCAATAAACAATTTACAATTTACTTAAATATTTGTCATGCCATTTAAGACGTGTTGGCAAAACCGTTGGTGCCGGCTTTCCTTGTTTGAAAACTGTTGGTGGCGTTGTACCTCGACTTTCAACCTGATGGTCGTGGGTTCGAATCCTGGCCATGCATCAATGGATTTTTCGTAAAAATTACATGCGCTGCAACACGAGCTTAAGGAAAATTTCACGGTTTTTATGTTTTATTTTATTATTATAATTTATTTCAGATATTAAATCCATAGTTACACAAAATTCAATTAAATATACATGTCAAGGATAGAAAAATAAAAATATTTGATAAAATATTTAAATGCAATAGTTTGGTTTATAAATAAATACATCCATTTTATTATTAAGGTGACGCATTGATAAACAATTATTTGAAACCAGGCGCCACGCCCCCATGAGCTTCCCGCAAGCAGCTCATACCCCCTGCTCATTTTAGGCGGTTTGCATCCAGCCGAGCCGCGCTGTGCGCTGCGCGCCGGCGGCCGCCCGGCTGAGTCGAACTCGCTCGCTTTTCGGCGTTGACATAAGACTACATGGAGTCGCCTTACATTTATTTATTTTTGGAAATAAGTTCCTTTTTGGACGATACGCATGGTGGCTAGACGAAAAAAAGTGTTAGATTTTGTGTCACGACACCATGTTTAGGTCAAATGGTGTCGGTCACAGTGCAAAGTCGCAAAACAGTCCATAGATTGTTATATTGTTAGTACGCAGTACCCAAGAGCATTTCTAGGATTTCTAGGCTTAGTAAAAAAAAAATTAAAATACAAATCAAGTAGGTACATCGGGACCCCATTGTTTCGCCGAAAAACTTTCTTCATAATTTTACATCCCATAACATGTTTCTCATAATATCAAAACCAATAATATTAGGATCTCATAATCCCACACATAATAATAAAGCTGAAAGTTTGTGAGTTTGTTAAGATGTTTGCGTTTCAATCACGCCTAAACCAGTGAACCGATTTGGATGAAACTTGGAATAGGTGTAGATAATGACTTTAGAAAAGCTTAAAGGCTATTCAAAATGTAGGTACCACGCGGGCGAAGCCACGCGCAGAAGCTAGTGTTATAATATAACAAACTAGTGTTATAATATAACATATTTTTTAGCATAATGATTTTAATTCATAATGTTGTAATACATAATCAATCTTTAGCCTAATTTTAGAGGATATAAATAAACATAAATGTCATAATGATAACAATTAATAATAATAACAGTTCCGAATAAAAGGCTGGCACAAAAAAATCGGAGCGTCGTGGAACACTCGGTTGGAACGAAGTTTAATCTTGACCTTTGACCTTGACTTTGACGTGGACTGCTATAGGGGGTCCTATCGATTGACATAATGTTTATAGTCCTAATATAAATACACATAACATACTAGTCCTAACCTACCGTAGTCATAATGTTAAATTCCCATAGTCTTAAACTGACATACATAATGTTGTCCTAATATATTAAAGACATACCATTAAAGTGACACAATAGTCTCAACTTCTTATATATGTCGTCATAATAGTTATTATTACTATTATTAAGTTACATAAACTATTTTGTCCTATTTTGTACCAATTTGTTTGTTGTTTTTGATCGTCCTTATGTTTATTTATTTAATAATTAATAAATACTATTTAAGATTTACAAAACTGATATGCTGGCCGCCGAAGCGCCAGAAATCAATAAATCAATAATGCTGGACATTTCACACAGCATCATCTAGCCCCAAACTAAGCAAAGCTTGTACTATGGGAACCAGATAACTGATATACTACTTATATACTTTTTGTTTGTAAATACATACATATTAAAAAAAAAAGTTCACTAGAGTCACCTATTCACCCAAATCGAATTCAGTGGTTAGGTTAGGTTTGAGTAGTGATCAGAATAAGTTTAGTGGATTCACTCATTCACCCTAATCGAAGTTATGTTAGTTAATTTTATAAACCTTACAAAGTTGATATAGTTAGGAATCTATTTGGGTATATTCGTTCATAATAAAATTGTGTATAGTTTTATATAATATAAAACAGGGTCACGACTGTATCCCCAAGGCGCGGTAGACATTCTCTCAGATCTTTTATATTCCAGATCCTTTGTAGATGTGTGTTTGTGTTGTGTGTTTGATTTTTTATTATATATTTAATACTATTATTATAATACTCGATAATATTTTTATTATTTGTTTATTAAATTCATGCATAATCGTTATAAAAAAGTAAGTTCACATGAGTGAGTGGCCAACTCTGGCGACGGAGTTTTGAGGCCGCCTTAAGGCCTCCGTCATGGCTTAACGACTTAAATAGCCGGGACCGACAATTTAACGTGCCCTCCGAAGCACGGAAGCGCTCAGATGAAAATGCCACTGGCGGTCACCCATCCACTTACAGACCGTTTCGAACGTTGCTTAACTTCGACGATCTATCAAGAACGACTAAGCAAGCACGACCAATAACCAATAGTTCTGTTATTAGGTAAACTTAACATTACATAGTCATAAATACACATCTCCTAACATACGGTAATCCTAAAGTTATAAGCCATAACAATAATTATTCACCAAGGGGATAAAGCAGTGTATTATGTCACGGGCGCCATATTGAATCCCAAGCGCATCGAAGGATTCTTTAGTTAACTCCCGAGTGCAACGAGGGAGTTAATGACTAGAATCCTGAGACAGCGAGGGATTCAAGAGCGCCCAAGACCAAGACAGCTTTAACCCCGAGATGAATACTCTGCTTTTCACACATGCGAGAAAAATAGTGAATACTTACACCCAGAAAATAGCAAGCAAGTCTAATGAACAGGTTTTATAGGTAGAACAATAATAATCTATTCGTTTTTTTTTATTCAACCTATACTGTCCCACTGCTGGGCAAAGGTCTCCCCCAATTCTTTCCAACCATCTCTCTCCTTCGATAGCTCCCACTACTCACTATATGTAGAAGGAGTCGAGGTAGGTGGTGGGAGTGGTATTCTCAAAAAATATTTTATTGAGGTCTTCCGTTTGTTCTCTAAAAATATTTTAGCATTAATATGCAAAAACATTAGATCGCTCTATAGTTTGGAGGCATTAGTCACACTGTTTCCTTATATTTGAATAAATTCTACTTGGTGCAGTTCTCTATGGTAAGCATTTTCATAGAAACATCAAAAATCTATTCGGAAGAAAAAGATAAGTTGCCACATTTTTTCTTTTTTTTCATATACGTTCTATTTGGTGTGGACTCAATAGTAAAAATTTTAATGGAAATGATGAAGTTTGAAATTCAAATCTCATTACTTATCTGTTCACATGATGTTCAGAGGGGGAAATGAAATCCCATACAACTTTACCTCCCGCCGTTCATTTTGTTTTTTAGGAGGGAGAAATGATTTACTTTCTTTTAAGACTGTGAGACGAAAAAATGTATGGTTTTCGAGCACCGGGTGTGAAAAACAGTTTTTGCAACAATAGAAATAATAAATATTATGACGACATATTATATTAGAAGTTAAGACTATTATGTAAAATGTCTTTATGCCTACTTAAATAAGACTCAATAAAAATATTTTGATTTTAATTTTTGTCTTTTTTCTTTAATAATATTAGGACAACATAAATGTATGTCAGTTTAAGACTATGGGAATTTAACATAATGACTACAGTATTTTAGAACTAGCATATTGTTATGTGTAGTTATTTTAGGACTATTAACATTATGTCAATCAACAGGACCCCGTTTTGTATTTTAAAATCATGATTTTAAATGTAAGTGAGTTTTAAATGTTATGACAAATAACTTTATGTTTTTTAGTCATTATGGGTATCAATATTAATAAACAATATTCGAGATTCCAAATTATTCGGCCAAAGGATGATTATGGTACTTATACATTTTTATACCAAGCAAAATTATATGAAGAATATTTTCGAAGATATAATAGAGACCCCGAAAGGTCTTGTAACAAAACTCGACCGATTTTTATGAATTTTTTTGTGTATACTGTATACCTACATAATATTCAGCGGGTCTGAGAATCGTACACATAATATAAGCTATTGTAATTTTTTATGCATACGTGTGTGTAAAATGCGTTCGTGTTCTACCTCGTCCCTCACAAAAATCGGCAGAATTTGTAAAAGAAATTTCGTCAAAACCGCGTCCAAGTCTAGTTAGTCTGAGGTGCTCACTGTCACTGTGCCCGTCACAATGACACCTAAAGTTAGCAAGTCTCATATCCCTGTAGTTTTACTAGAACCCGGAAAAATATTTAACGTTTACTTTTATGTTTTCTTGATCATTTCCTTACATTTTCAATATACAGAGTTCTCATCTTCATGTAGAAACCATCAACTTTTTTTCCCCATTTTTAATAATAAGTATTTGAGATTTTACTTAGAAAATACAACTATCGATGTTTACTAGAGCGCGGGAGCTCGATTGACACAGGTCCGACGTTGACAATGGTCAGACGCGGACTGAAGGGGGCCGCCTTGCATACAAAAAGACGCGAGAGGTAGCTAATTAGTAAAAGTCGTAAGCGCCAAAACAGTAATTCTCGTTTAAAATAAAAACGATTAGTAATTATGTAAAATCAAGCTTGCACTTTGAAAAGGATGTATAGACTTATCTGTAAATAAAATTTAGAAGCTTAGATCGGTTCCGTTCACCTGTAAAATTAAAATCTATGTTTTGATGGAGCAGTTTTTGGGATTTTTTTTCTGCTGTTATATTTAACAAATCTTGAAAAACCAGCTATCAGTTTGAAGTAAAAAACATGAAATATTCAAAACATAAAATATCAATTCCGAAGGTTTTTCAATTGCTGAAAAATATTCCAATCCTTGACGCCAATATCCTCAATGCGTCGTCTTAAACAGACAAATTGCTATGCTGTTCACAAAGTTCAGTTCTATGTCATTAGTAAATACGGAGTGTGGAAAAATTCTAACTTATTGAGGGTTTGTAGTAAAAAAGTTTTTGCTCTTTGAAAACGAGGCAAGTTTTTTTAAAAAAAAACATGGGTACGATATGGTTTGTTTAGAATAACAATAAGAATAAGAACACATTTATTCGTAGTTTTAACAGATAAACAAAGACTAGGTATAGGTAAAAATAAACATTAACATTAACTACATACTCGTTATACACAAACTACACACATAAGAAGCTAAAAACTACGAAATGGTAGCCGTTGACTACTACAACGCTGATCTTCCGTTGGAACCACGGCGAGGGCAGGCACTAGACGAGACTCAATGACATAACATGTAAAAACAGGACATAAAGAAAAACAAAAAACGACGTTTACTTTAGGAAATGTGTAACTGGTAACAAATACCAACGATTGAGACCAATTTGTGTTTTTTTACAAACGTCAATTTATATATTTTTTTTTATTGACGACCTCTGTGGCGCAGTGGGTGAAAGCCCGCTTGGGACGCAGAAGGTTGCGGGTTCAATCCCCGCCGCGGGATAAATGTTTGTATGATCTGCAAATATTTATCTCTATGTATAATAATATGTATGTATTTACAAACAAAAAGTATATAAGTAGTATATCAGTTATCTGGTACAAGCTTCGCTTAGTTTGGGGCTAGATGATGCTGTGTGAAATGTCCAGCATTATTTTTTTATTTATTTTATTTATAGGCTCAGTGTAATTTTTTTCACAAATCCAATTATTTTTTGTTTTTTGTTTTTTGCCCTCAGTGTGGCATTTTGCCACAGCATGTATACATAGTAAAAGTGTGTCATTGACACACTTAAAATTAGACTCGTTTTGTAAGGTATTTGTGTCAATCACTTGCTCTAATATTTATGAAGACTGTTTCTCACTTAAATTTATTTTTCGATAATGATAGTGTTTATCATGTAAATGTAAATATGGAATTGACTTTTTTTGATGTATAATTTACTTGATTTATCGTGTAGGAGCTCGTGTATGAGACCCTAAATAAATAAATGTATTTTATAAATTAAGGAGCATGAATTACTTCTTTCATTATATGGTACCGTATATTGTAAGATACATTTTTTAACGAATATTCAGGAATTGGGTTCAGGAGCGTGTAACGTGATGTTGCTGCGCTGCGATTGGTCAACGTCTGTTCTCCTTGAAAATATTATGCAACATGTCATAAAAAGGAATAGGAATTGACTTAGGGATTAAATTGGTACGGTCAAACGTCTATTTACAACCCAAAAATGAAGCCCTGTCAGTTTGTAGACCCTGTATAAAAGAGGTTCTATTTTGTTTGAAAATTGAAGCGTCAGTTTACTTTTAAGTCTATCAAGTTGTATTGTTCACCGCTACTTCACAGTAACTTGACAAGAGACGCTCAGGCGAATTTTCCGGAATACGCGGCGGTCTTCTTAATATTACTTAAACGACAATTACATTAATACTATTCTAGCATACCATTCTTACGTCTTGCTTTCTTATGCGACTGTTACACAAAGAGAGTTTCTGCGAGCGGCGAGAAACTCGAAAGGCGAGTCTCACCATTCGAGTCTCGCCTGCGTTTGTTTACATTATGACCGAAACTCGTATTATCCAAACGATTCTCGAATGCGAGTATGACCGGCAAGAGGCGAGGCTCGAAGCATTTTGTTTACACTAGGCGAGCATATTATTGCGTAGAAGAAATTGCCGCTCGCATCGAAACTCTCCTTGTGTAACAGCTGCTTTCAACTCAACTCTCAAATTTTAACAAACTCTGTATCGTGTAAATAGCGTTCTACTTACAAATATAAATGTGAATGTATGGTTGGATGTTAGATGCCTTGTGGCAAGGATGTTATTTTGCACACTGAATTGATCAGTGTGTGTAGATTTGTTTCTGTGTGCGTAAGCGATATTCGTCCATGGAGCGTTTCCAAGCATACGCACACATAAACAACGTGTATGTGCATCCACACACACAATTGAAACCAACCCGCATTCATAAAATAGAACAACATTAAGCTTACTTTTTTGAAGTGAAAACTTCTACGAGTATAAGCGCGTAAGGCATTTTTAAGATGAGAATAAATTCTTGGATTCGCCCCGAAAAGTTGACTGCTCATCGACACCTACCATCTAGTAACGCCATCTAGTTTTGTATTCGGTAAAATTTTACGGCAATATTTTTACATTTCTAAAAGCTCATTCTATAACTAACATTCTTACGATATTTTTCGATTTCCTGACGATTCAAAATATACATTAGGCTTGAAATCCATTCCCACTTCCCATTCCAACCAATCACACAATACGAAAATTACGTATTTTGTCATGATACATCATTGTGTGATTGGTTGGAATGGGAAATGTTAATGGATTTCAAGTTAGACAATGAGGCCTCTGGTCCTAATTGTTCAAGTGTTCACTTCTCTCGGCACTCCCGGGAGTGCAATGGCTTTTTTAGGTGCTTCACTAACATAAAATATTTCTCGTTTCTTTTGTCCGTGATTTTATCTAATTATCGCCAATCGCTCAACGTCGATGTTTCTTCAATAATACCATTTTCTCTTTAGCACAAAAACAAGACCATCTGAAATGTGTCAAACTGAATTGATTGTTATTGATAGTTGAATAGTTTTTTAGGTTAAACTTGTACTTATTATCCCCTTTAGATAATAAAAAAAAAGTAGAAGCGCTCGTGGTCGTGCTTGCTTAGTCGTTCTTGAAGTTAAGCAACGTTCGAAACGGTCTGTAAGTGGATGGGTGACTGCCAGTGGCATTTTCATCGGAGCGCTTCCGTGCTTCGGAGGGCACGTTAAATTGTCGGTCCCGGCTATTTAAGTCGTTAAGCCATGACGGAGGCCTTAAGGCGGCCTAAAAACTCCGTCACCAGAGTTGGCCACTGACTCATACGAACTTACTTATGTACTTTAATGAATGAAATTTATTTTTTAATGAATTTTTATTGATCAGAAATACGTTAAATAATATGTTTAAATTGAAGATTGTATTATTACGTTCGCCACTGTTTAAGAATCATAAACTTTCCCGGAACCCCTGACGGATTAATGAAACAAGGTAGGGGGTCATAAAGACCATTTCTACTTTACTACTTTACGTTCGAGTCAAAATTTAACCAAGAGCGTGCAGGTATTTTGGATGTTTTATTATACTTTTAATTAAATTTGTGTAGCAATGTGACTGAAATGTTAAAAGTTTTTTAATGTTTGGTATTTTAGATGAAATTTTGGTTGTGTAAAGACATTTTTTATAATGAAACAAGCGGTCCATCTTGACTTGGTATGTTATTAATATTTTAAATGTACAGCATAATTAATTATATTTCAAATTCCAGATATTAACTCCACTTTATAAACAAATATACTTACTTTTATTCCAACTAAATCTTACCTAAAATTATTTACTTATCTAATTTTAAATTTGAAATGTTAATGAACAAAACTTAATAAGATTTTACAAATTAAGTTTGTCGTGGATAAAAAGTGTAAAACAATGGATAATTTTTATTTTGCTTATACTCGTAGTGAAGTAAGTAGTGTTGTTTAATTTTAATCTACAAATCCAAAATTTACATAATTCTCTAGCCCAAACAGTAATACGTCCGTAAAATTAAAATATCCTTCCTTAAATTATACATCCTTGCCGAACCGTAGGCTAATACAAACATTATAAGGGTAACACTTAATTTTAATTAACAGTGCACTATTAGGGTACAAGCGACCCCTAGCTAGCCGTTAGGTTAATGCCTTGGTGAGAGAATTTGAATAAACAGTTTCGTATAAAACAGAATATTGCGGCAATTGAAGATACTCCAACTAGATTCAATAGGAAATTCAGCTCCAATATCCAATTTTAGAGAGAATAGTATCGTTACTGTTTGGTTCTTGAGCACGGTTGGTTTGCTATCGGTTTTATCCGATAGCAAACGTGTGCAAGGTTGTTTTGTAAATCCATACTAATATTATAAATGTGAAAGTAAATCTGTCTGTCTGTCTGTTCATTTCACGCCCAGACCACTAAACAGATTAGTTCTGAAAATTGGCATGGATAAAGGTTGTTTCTTTACTTACTTACTTACTAAAACTCCGCTGCCTGTCCGTATGTCTATTTATTCGTCGTTCGTACATTTTTAATACGTATTAAAAATGTACCTACGTAGGTTCACCTACAATTTTCATGATCATCATCAGCCTATAGCAGTCCACTGCTGGACATAGGCCTCCCCTAATGAGCGCCATTGCATCCTCAGCTCGACGCATCCAGACAAATTTAATGAAATAAATTAAGTTAAAATTGGGGAAAAATCTATTTGGTTGATATTTTCCGTTTCAATACCACCCTACCAGGTTAAATTTGATTGAATTATACTATGCTAAGAAGCTGAAAGTGTATTCAAAATGTTGCTTTCTTGAGCGAAGCCGAGGTTGAAAACTAGTCTTATACAGCTAGTATACAGCAGGTATTACATTACGCACAACCGATCTTTGTCTCTCTGAAGTAAGGTGCACTAAACGATTGCGCAGGTTTGGTAGAGTAAGCGAGATAGCACAATGCAACAAACTAAGCGGGTGAGCGAGGCAGCTATACATCACTGTCTTCGTCTTTTAGGTGCCATCAAAAATGGGTTCTGCGCAGCTACTTCAGAGAGCTAAAGATTGTTTGTGCGTATTGTATCTTTTTATCTGCAATAACAGTAAGGGCCGAAAACATCCCCTTACCTTAACCTATTTCTTTAATAAAAGTGTTAACGAGCGCTTAATTTTTACGTAGTGGCTTTTCTTTATGTCTGGCATAAATAGTTACAGTCTAAATCATAAACATAAATAAATAAATATAGAAACTTGATCAGTGCTTATCCCAGCTGTGGGACACAAAAGAGTAAAGATTTGTTTGTTTGTTTGAATTGAATAGGCTCCGAAACTACTGGACCGAATTGAAAAATTCTTTCACCATTAGAATCCCGCATTATTCCTGATGAACATAGGCTATATTTTATCCCGGGAAAGTGAAGTTTTCCCGGGACACAGTTATTTATTTACCAATTTCATGTTGCCAGTTTTGGAAGCATTGTGTAAGTAGGTGAGTTAGCCCAAATACGAGTAAGTAATAATATTCGAACTTTACGCAGAGTAGCCATAGTCTGATTCCCAGTGAAGCTTTATATCTACATATAAGGAAAAAATCTAGTACATCAGGACCACCTGGCTCTCTCCGAAAATTTCTTTCTAAGTTACCTCCTAAAAAACTTTTCATTGTTATTGGAAAATATTCGAAAATTTCAAATTGTCATTTAACTAGGTACTTAACCTAACCTACCTACTATGATCTCTTAGATAATATTAAGTTTTATATTGATAGAGATGTTACGTGTACCTAAAACTGTTCTGCTGACTAGGCAGGCATTAAGCCTACTTATTTTAAGTTGTTGTTTTACGCATGTTGTGATACCCTGTAATTATGGGAACACTAGAGTTAAGACACTTTGTTTTTGTTTTGGAATGTGAAGTGTATACCCGTGTTGGGTGTCCTTTTTAAATAAATAAATAAATAAAAAATGAAAAATCAAGTGTTTACTAAAATTCCAATAGTTTTTACAATATTACTCAGCTTTAGAATTTGAATGCTTCGCCCGCATGATACACATTTTGAATAGCTTAAATGCTCTTCCAAGTCACTATCTACGTCCATACCAAGTTTCATCTAAATCGGTTCACTGGTTTAGGCGTGATTGGAACACAAACATACGAACAAATATCCAATCTTTCAGCTTATTACATGAGTGGGATTTTGTGTAAATGTGATCTCTAGTAACTATTTTGCGTACTTAGCTTCTAAATACTTCATGGAGGTAACGTTCTACGTTTTTTTGTAGTAAGCCGATTTAAAAATACTTACTGAAAGACTATTTGGATTAAATCGGTGAACTTCGATTTATCAAAAGAAAAGAAAAGCTTTTTAGAAGAATTAGGAGTGACGAGGCAAAAGCAAATATGTTTTATCTTGGTTGTAAAAGTTATGGCAAATAAACTCTAGATAGTTTAGCTATCACCCTCGCTCCTGAGTATCACAAAAAATCTACTAATTAAGGTAAAAGGTAGATCCTCCAAGGGAAAGATAATCCCTTCATCCTTCGTTTTAATAAACGTCCACGTGTTTTAATTTAATTAAAAATTCCCACGTCTGTGCCCGCCCGGTTTATGGCCGGTGAGATGGCGATGATAAATTTTATGCTGGTAATGAATTCGGGATTGATTTTTGGAAGGAAGTTTTCTTCGGAAATTTTCTTTTGCCTTGAACTCTTGGCAATTTTATTTTGCTTTTACCTGTGAAGGCTGTTACATAAGCATTTATTTGAAAAGAAAAATTCTAATAAAAAAATATTTGCTTGAGCTTTTAATCGTCTCTGGTCAAAATCGTATCACTTAAATTGTCTTGAAAACTGAGAAATTTATCAGTAATTATTTATTCATAAAACTTAAAAATATTTACACGAAACAATAAACATAAAAATACGTACGTAATTTAATTAAATTAAAGATAAAAAACTAGAAATTTATCATAGCTCATAAAACCTAGGTTCAAAGTTTCCGTATATAACATAGATTAATAGAAACATAACACAAAGTTCGTATGAGTCAGGCTAACTGTGGTGACGGATTCAACCGCGATATCGTATCGCTCTGCAATTTTTCACGTGTAAACGCTCATCAAATGCGATTTCTCGTAGCGACGTTCGTCGGCACGTTCAGTAGGCGGGGCTTGCAAATCGTATGAAATATCGCATCATGTAATGCATCTGAGTGATGTCTATTTACAATTCGATTTCACTTATCAGCACTCCATAGGTATGTAATTTGCTTTGCCAGCACGAGCTAAACTCTGAATACTAGATTGTAAGTTCAGTAAGCTAGTTCCAGTTGAACAGTTAGTGGATGTAAGCAGTTTCCTAAATGTTCAATGTTTGGAAATAGTTACGCTCTGAAATACTTGCTAGTACAGATTTTGGTATTATTGTAATCACATAATTTCGAAGATCTCTGTGGCATAGAGGGCGAAAGCCCGCTTGGGACGCGAAAGGTTGCGGGTTCGATCCCCGCTGAACAAATGTTTGTATGGTCTGCATGAATGTTTAGGCTATCGTTGACTCAAGGTGCATTTACTCGATGAGATTTCTCGTACAATTTGCTAAGCCCTACCCATTAACGTGCCGACGATCGTTGCAAAACTATGACAAAACGTCGTGCAAATTGGCGTGCGATACGAGTAAGGAATGAAATCGTATCGTGTAAAACACCTTCAAACGCCTTAACCAAAAAGCTTTCGTTTTATCATAGCTTCGATCAGGGTCTAACTTTTAAATAATTGTTGTTATAGCGAACATACTGAAAATTCAACTTTTATCTATTGCCCAAAATTTCACCCTCATTTGAACTCACAACTTTGATCTCTTAAAACGATCCCAGCGGCTCTACTGAATAAATGCTTTTTGACTTTGACTTTGATCTCACTGTAGCTGCAGAGTTACTATACTAAAAGCTTGTATAAAAATATTTAAAACAAACTTTTATCTGTTCTGCAAAGTCGCGTGAACAATGTGAAATTTGATGTTCCAAATGAATACTCAACGGGTCATCCTACCCTACAGTTATTTTTAATTTAAAATGTTTTGAACCCGATCCATCATCAAGCTTTGTTTCATTTCAAAATATTTATTGTTTTCGCAAACAATCAGTAACACAACCATTAATTTTAACCGTTGTTTTAGTAGCATGTTATCCGAGTATAACGTTGAGATAACGAAGCTTAGGTTGAGATTGACATACAAAACAAAACCTACTTTGTATCTGTCAAAAGTGCTTTGTTTTTTTTTTTTAACTTAAGCATCTTCTTCTTCTTCGTCGTGTCGATAGTTCCTTTTATCAAATTTTTCGGGCCCAGAAGTTGGCTACACTCACTGCAACATCCGTGGCGTCATTCAGGTCGCGCAAGGTGCAGGTATTGGGGCACTGTGGACAGCACAGCAGATGTTGCATGGTCTGTGGTACACCGCAGTCGTACTGAACTTCGTCAGAATAACCCCAATTGACTAAGTTATGCTTGCAGCGGCCCACCTGGCTTCGTAGACGGTTTAGAGACTTCCAGGTAGGCCATGGTCGCTTGGGAATAAAAGAGAATAGCACTAGTCTTTCAAAATGTTAGTACCACACGAGCAAAGCTGCGGGCAAATTCTAGTTTAAAAGTATACAAACTGTTATTTTTAAATCTTCTGTTTCATATTAGGCTAGATGACGCTGTGTTAATAATGTCCAGCATTATTTATTTATAAGTTAGACATAGACATAGACATTCATGTATTTACTGCATAAGCACACATACACATCAATATACACAGAAAAAACAATACAGCAATCAATAAAAAGGAAGAGACACGTTTTAAATACATGTAAAAAATAAATACATCAGAGTAGAGTGAATGCTGTTGAAATGAGAGCGTTGCGAAGTATGTGTGGGGTAACTTTGAATGATAGAGTGAGAAATAGTGTGATAAGGGAACAGTGTGGAGTGAAAGAAGATGTAGTGTTGAGGATCGAGAAAGGTATGTTAAGATGGTTTGGGCATGTAGAGAGGATGGATGACAGTCGTTTGACAAAGCAAGTGTATGAGGCGAGTGTGCATGGGACAGCTGGAAGGGGAAGACCTAGGCGAACCTTCTGGATCAAATTGGCGACATTTTGGAGAAGGGCCAGGTCAAAAGTACCCTAAACCGACGAGCATGTATGAAGAATGTAATGAGAGTGAATGAGGCGAAAGTTGTGTGTCAGGATCGTAGCGACTGGAGATCCGTGGTCTCTGCCTACCCCTTTGGGAAAGAGGCGTGACTTTATGTATGTATGTATGTATGTAAAAAATAAATATAGGTAAAGTAAAAACAATACGGGGAAAGTTTCCAAACAGTGCTGTGTGCTAAAGCAGTAAAAAGATCTCGACTCAGCGTTATGCTGCCCTATCAGATGACAGATCAGCGCTGTTATTCTGCCGAGACCTTTGATCCAGTCACTCCTCCTTACGAAGCGCATAATAATTAATTTGACTATCCTGCAATTCTAAAATATTCACCAAAAATCATTGATACCTACACCACAAAAAAACGTAAAAAATACTTTCCTCCCACAAGTTTCTAAGGCACCAGACGGTATACCCCTCGCGCTATATTTCAAGCGCCTACCGCTGTTTTTCAACGTCTTACGACGCAAGTAAACATGACTTGTCATGAGTTACCGCTCAAGGTTTGCGTAGGCCCTGATTGATGGGTTCATTCACGTGTGCTTATTTTCTTATTCAAAGTGGAAAGTTTAAGAAGATTTACCTAAAAAACTTGTGCCTACGAATCTAAACTAGAGATTTATACAGCATAATCATTTGCCTGCTCTTATCCCGCTTATGCGGGGTCGGCACAACATGTTCTCTTCTTCCACTCTCCCCTATCACTCGTCATCTTCGTATTCACTCCCTTCTTACCTATATCTTCTTTTACACAATCCATCCATCTTTTCTTTGGTCTACCTCTACTCACATATCCATCCACATCCACCCTTTTAGTTACGTGACTTTCATCACTCCGCATTTATACAGCATCGAAAAAAACCTATACACCTAAAAGGTAGATGATTTATAAATACAATGTGAGGAGGTAACCCACAATACATTCAACGGGATGATAAAGAGCCTGAGGAGTTGTTTGAGATAGCTTATCCAACACTTTCACCATCCTCTCAGCTGCTACTACGCTTGGCAGACTAAGATCCTGCCCAAGATGTTGACCAAGACTCTACGCTCCGTGCACCACGCCGAGCAGTGTTCCAACGTGTGCTGAGCGGAGTCGAAGTCTCTCTCAGTTTACCTACTCTAGGAATTTAGGATAGTTAAAAAGATCGGAGAGAATGCCTACCGTGATTATAAGATACAACAGCTCTGTCCTGTTCTCATCCTGTTGTTTTAAGACGTGACTTTTAACAAACGTATCCCTAATTAACTACAATGACTGTTAAGCGCTGTGACCTTGTAACGACGTCCAGAAATCTCAAGATTACGCATCTTGCGACTCCAATAAGAGGCTCATGAGTGATGCTTGTGTCAGAGTATAGGATTAGGACGTCATGACGTCATGATATTGCGAGAATCTCTTTGTTCTTTTGTATTTGATTTGGGCCGTAATAAAACGTTTTGTGAACAGAGTTTGGAGCAGAATACTTTATAATAATCTCAAAACGAATCTGCTTATCATATTATTATATATTTTTTGAGTATTTTTACGTATGAAATAATATGATATATTCCCAACGACCCCACTAACCTCCATATGTTATGTGGGTAGTGCTTTCACATGCGATACCTAGATAGAGGATTCGAATTTTTCACCGTACAACAGTTAACAGTCCGATTTCAGTACAAGGTTTGGCCCCAAGCAATTCAAAATCGAGCTATCGTATTGAAATGACGTGATACGGTTCGATGGCCAATAGGAAAGCTCGAATTGCTTGGGGCAGAAATATATGATTCGCGTAATGAGCGTAATGAGTCGCGTATGAATACACTTTTTGAAGGATAGGATGCACATTACGTTTAAAGTCAAAGTCAAAAAGCATGTATTCAATAGGACCGCAGGAATAGAATAGTCTTAAAACTAATTTTACTCCTAAAATACCGTGAAGAATCAGGGCAACAAACACGGTTTGGGGCCTATCATTCTTTTAGGTGATCCATGGATCCATGGAGTTGGAGCATATTCAGTCTCAAACTTTTTTGTCATACAAATAATCTTAAGGCTTTTTTACAGAGATGACGTTTATCATCAATGAGTTTATCTCTTGTTCAATCTTTAGCACTTATTGGGCTAAATGAATCTAACTAGCTTTTGATCCAAAGTGTCCTAATATCAAACTAAATCCTTAAGTTTACTTAGAGAAAACAGAGTTTATGCCCGAGGAAATATTTGGACAAGCCTCCGATCAAAACATTTCAAAGGATCTTGAATAGAAGATTGCAAGACCACCATGCCTTGAGGATACAAGCGTAATCTTGTTTTGTTTAGTACAGTCAGCCGCATGAGTAAATGGACAGTTTGAGTTTAAAGTTTTTCATGTAAGAAAACTACGCATCAAAATAGATTAAGATTTTTACAACATTGCTTAATTTAAAACAAAATTTAAGAAGATTTTATAATGTTTTAAAACTCATTTGGACTGCCTCCTCTTAGACATTATCAAAGATTATCAATCTTGACCTCCCAAATCCCAATATCTAAAAATATGTGTAGAAGTCATACTTCTACAGTCGCAAGTTAGTATTCTAGGCGGCGATGGGCTTGCAACCTGTCACGTATGGAATACTAACTTCTGCAAGATTTGGGCATGTATCAAATATGTATTTGGACATGCCTCTGACTACCCTCCTTAGACATCTTCAAAGGACCTGGAATACATAAAAGATCTGAGAGAATATCTACCGCGCCTTGGGGATCGTGACCCTGTTTTTTACGTTTACGCGAATGCTTTTTTTAACTTAAAAATGTCAAATATAAATTTTTGCATTCGATGTTCCTAATTCGTTAGAATTTTTGTCGCTTACCGTACAAGAGCAAAAGGCACAAGGCAATTCATCAAAGACGTAACAAAACAAACACAATTTGAGTATCTTTACACAAAGATTCAGACGTTGAATAATACAGAAGGCATGGTCCATCCATAATGGAATTACAGGGACAAAAGTGTTTGTCAGATAGAATAAATAGCCCAAAAGTATTTGTCTGTTTGCAGAGGCACGGGGCACATGTGACTTGTTTGTAAATAAGATTATGTTTAATGTCTTAATAGCATGGAAATGTCGGTACGATGGTAGTTTGTACAGACATTTATTCAGTCTGATATTTAGTTTACAAACGTGAAATGTTGTTGCTAAATATGCTTTTTGTGGCATCTCCGACATCTAAGTACCTTGAGTACAAATGAGTTCTCATGTAGAGTTTATTTAAATCACAAAATTAGCAAATTTGGTATGTTTGTGTTAAGTATGTGAAAGATTTTCTCCACAAAATTCAGTGGAGTTTTTACCACACTAAACTTATTTTTTGAATTTGGAACGATTTTTTTATGATTATATGATAAAAATATATGATATATGTGATTCAATAGCAAAATGCTGTCAAACGTACGGATGAGGATTTAATGACCTGCCCCTTTACCATGACCACGCGAAAATGACATTTTCGTTCACACGATTTTGAGTTTTATTGCGGTCGTAGAAAAATATGCTTTTGCCTAAACCCTTATGTCATTTTACTATATTCTTCCGTGGAGATAGCGTGGTCAGGCTAAGGGGGCTGATTGATAACTTAGGCAAAGAAAACTGTGCTATCTTTTTGTAATCTTACTGTGTTATCATAGTAACCAAGGGTTCAACCCACACGACCACGTAACTGAAAGACAAATCGATTGTTATCGAACTAATTTGCCTTTGTAATTACCCGAGTGATTAATTAGTGGTTGGTATTAATCACCCAAGCTGCGTGGCAAACTGGTCTATTACTAGGTGTGTGGCTGAACCTGAACGCTATTCTAATCATAGTCTCGGTCTTTTAGTCTTATAAATGCACTTCAATTCACACTTTCTAGAACTCAAACTCAGACATTAAAATATAAAAATAACTTTTTTTTTAATGAAGTATGGGTCGGTTCTTGACCTCGAAACTTACACAAGCAAGAATGAGGTCTACGATGGAGCGAGCCTATCCAGAAGGTGGCTCACCAAACTTAGTTCTTACGAACTGTTTGAGATGGAATAGGCTTGCCTATGGTTTAGGTGCTGGGCAAGCCTATTCCTCGCAGTTTAATCGGTTTTACCCACAGGAAGGCCGAAGGCCATCGTCAATACGGAAGGAATAATAATAATAATAGTTATTATTAGGAGCCTGTAGTGTCCCACTGTCGGGCAAAGGCCTCCCTTCCCTCTCTCCATTCATCTCTATTTTGGGCTACCGTGGACCAGTCCTTTAAGTGGGCATCCGATTCGTCCCTCCATCTACGGCGTGGAATAATAGTTTTTGGAAAATTACTTGTAAGGAATACGCATATTTTTCCGAAATGTGAAATCTATCGGCCGAGCTTTAAAAACCAAAATAAGAAATATGACTTTACCAAATAGATAAAACGTATTGAAATATTGCTGAAATAAAATTACACAGAAATGAAACAAAATGCTACAAATATGAAAACAAACACAGCACAGCTAAGATTCTCCACTTGCCAACTCCAGACCAAAGTTAAATCGACTTCAGAATTGTTGCTCATCCGATTGGAGATAGGAACCTATCGAATTTTAAGTTTACATACTAAAGTTGAAGTTTCCGTGTTTTGTCTTTTCTTTAATCAGTTAAGCGTATCCAAAAAAACTACAGATGACTGTCTTAATAATTACGTTTTAAAACTAAAAGAAAAACCGACTTCAATGTTCGACTCTACACACGGCGTGACTCATGGAATCAATTAGCCATCCATAAAAATCTAAATTAAAATAAGTTTTTTTTTTAAATATCAACAAGTACAAGCTTTTAATGGATTACCGTGACCTGATTGAACTCACCGATGTAAGTACAAAATTTCATTTCAATCATCCTATTTTCTGAGGAGTTCCGTTCTCCATCATCGGATCAGCTCGCAGTCATCATATTTCAAATTAGTAGATGAAACTTGACCGATGTAGTGAGTTTCAACTCAATCAACCTATTAACTGAGGAGTTCCATTCTCCATCATCAGATCAGCTCGCTGTCACTATATTTTTTAAATTTTAGATGATACTTGATCTACAAACCAAGTTTCAACTCTATCGGCCTATTAACTGAGGAGTTCCGTTCTCCATCATCAGATCAGCTCGCTGTCACTATATTTTAAAATTTAGATGATACTTGATCTACAAACCGAGTTTCAACTAAATCGGTCGATTATCTGAGGAGTTCCCTCCATCATCAGATCAGCTTGTTGTCACCATTTTTGAAAATTTTAGATGATACTTAATCTACGAACCGAGTTTCAACTCAATCAGCCTATTTTCTGAGGAGTTCCCTGGAACAGCTCTTGACTCCATCATCAGATCAGCTTGAAAGAAAGAATGCTAAACAGATAATGCTTAGGCTCCACCGGCGTCTAAAGGCATTAATTACCAAAACTGCATACATTTTATGTCAAGTCTCGCGACACGTGAGTTCCTGGCATTAGTTAATTGTCAATTTGACATATTGCTTAAAGAGTCTTAGACATATCTGTTGATTCGATTTACAATGGCTAGGAGGGAAGGTTTTTAGAGTTTTACGGGCAAACTATCAAACCCTCAGGAATAAAATTTATATGGGACCACCTCTGGAGTATACCCTTTCAAACAAAAAAATAATTTTGAAAATCGGTCCACAATTGGCGGAGTAATCGCGTAACAAGATACAAAAAAAAAAAAAAAAAAAAAAAAAAACATACAGGCGAATTGAGAACCTCCTCCTTTTTTTGAAGTCGGTTAAAAATAAGGCTTAGTTGAATATCTCATTTCAAAAATCAAGTGCGTGATGTGCTCGTCTTGGTTCCAACGGAAGATCAGCGTAACCACTGGATATTACAACAATATGCTGAGTTTAATTTTCTATGCTATACTTTTTTTTTAACTACGAATAAAGCATTTCTTATTCTTATTCATTTTATATAAACATGCTAAGATAATAAAATACATCTGTACCAAAGTGAGGCATATCCCTAAACCTACCTATCTAATACTAAAACCCAAGAACATGAACTTACTACGAAATGTTAGCAGTAAAACAAAACGACCTCAATCTCGAGCTCAAAATAACAGCGCAAAGTTAGTCCTACTCAATCATAAAGCCGCTCTCGACGATAAACAAATCACCTAGATCGCATACCCCTAAGTCCCGTTAACGACAAATAAAAAGAAAATCTCGGCCGCAAACAGTAAAACCAAAGGCATTTACACAAGCAAAATAGAAAACGTATAGCTTTATCCACCATTAAGTTTATAGTACATAGACTTGGCAAACGGTTAGCTCGTCAAAGTCTATGGAGCGGCATGGGCGGGTTTCCAAGAGTTAGGGTAGGCCCAGGAGCGGTTCAGTGAGCTCTGCTTGTGACATCTTGGGTGCCACACCACGGACACTTGACAAAACTTCATACAATCCTGGTATACTTCGTAGTGCTACTTTTGTGTGTCTCTGAGTAACGCAACCTTGTTTGAAATAATGTAATCGAGAAGTCAAGGAGCAAGGAATCGCAAGTGAAGATTGTCGGATATCTAGTAAACCCAGTAAAGCTTAATAATTATCGTTCCATACTCAGAAACTGGTCATTGCATAGTGACGATTATTTTATGCTGCGTTTTTGTCGCGTAAAACCAATCGTTGTTTACAGAATTCTGCGCATTCAAACGATGGGTAGCTGCGAGTGATAATAACAAGTAAGCGCTCCCTTGCTTAGAACTTTTATTTCTGTCCAATGTTGTCCCACGGCTGGGCAAACGTCTCCCAATATTTTCCAAGGTTTTCCTTGGTTCCACCAGTCAGCCCGGAATGCATCGAGATCGACACGCCAGCATCTTCGAAGCCTACTTCGGCGTCGCCGCCCATCGTCAGGCACTCACTGCAGCAAGATCTCCGCCTATCTATCGGGATGCATTCGGCTCACGTGGCCGCCCAATCCCACTTCAGCTTGGCAGACTTATCCCCTACATCAGCTATTCCAGTTGCTGAACGCACCGTGGTGTTACGGACTCTGCCAGTCCTCTTGACTCCAAGCACGCTGCGCTAGAAGAACTAATAGACTAGTAAATTAATCATCAATGGGTATCAATCAATAAATTAGGTCTCTATTTATAGTCAGAGAATATGCATGCATATTTGAACTTATTAGGGCCTTTTAGGACACGTGTTGTGCTGCCTCTCAAATGCCATTATTCAAACGCCTCTTCAGCAGATCTCAAACGTAAAACTCAGTTTGTTCTATTCTAGAAAACATTTTCACATTTCAAATCCTTTGTAACTTTCCGATCCTGGATGATAAACCTTAATAAGCTTGTCATAGAGGTCAAAATAGCAAACACGATACAGCCTACGCAATGCATACGTACAAAACACGCACAGACATAACGCGAATTTACATAAACGCCATCGATCAGCGCTGACCGCTACATGGGATTGGGGCGGTAATAAATCGGTGGACGTATCGTGAGGATTCGTGCGTCACAATACAATGGACCCTGTGCATAGGAGAGCGGTGAGCGGGGCGATGAGCAGAGTGGAAGAGGAAATTCAAGATAAATGCACTACAGCTCACCGTTGAGTGTAGGCATAGGTTGCCTTCTAAATAAATGAATTGATAGATGTAATGGCCTGCAGTCTACAGTCTAGCGATACGCTTTATGCCACGCTTGCCGCTACGCTCGACGATCATGCTCGAAGTCACGTTCGATGCCAGACAAAATAGAATGGACGAGTTTTTGACAGAATTCCTCCTTCAACATTTTCTGCAGGCTTTTACGGGGGACACTTATGCATAAAAAATGACAATACACCCTCATTTTTACGCACAATTGCAAATTTCGTATATGACGTACGTAATACTACAAGACGTACATGATTCGAAATCGTGTACATTTTGGCAGAGGAGAAATACAAGCTAAAGTCTCATTCCGTCTTTATGATCTAAGGCCTGACGCTACCCTTGACGCTACAGTTGACGCTACGCTCCTAACTACGCTCAGCGCTGTGCTCTTCACTACGTTCACCACTCCGAGATCGATGCTTTGTGCGTATAGATTTTTCATTCGGCCGTCGCGCAGAGAGGGTTATGATGTGAAAAGGGCCTGATCCGATAGTTTGTAGGCATTGTGCTAACGTAATAAAGAATTGGGGTATCGTGATTTTTTTCCCAACTTCCTTAGATCTAAACGTTGTGGAGCTAAACATTATTTTGAAGTGGTGTTTGTTCGGCATTGTAATGAGTTGTTTAGTGGCCCAATTAGTTTTTCTGTCCAAAAAATAATGTACTTTAAGCCTCCTCGCAGACTGCAGACTTTCTATCGGCCGATAGTTGAGACGGAATATACTTCTCCATACTCATTACGAGCCGAAGTATATTCCGTCTCAACTATCATCCGATAGAAAGTCTGTAGTGTGCGAGGGGTCTAATACTCTCAAACGACAAGAAAAACATCGAAACCGTATGTCATAGGACCTAAGGAACCTACCCACACCTGGTTCAAAATAACAAAAAAAAACATCATCATTAGCCTGTGACTACTGCATGATAGGTGATAGGCTGCAAGCGAATCCCCGCCTAACCATTTTAAATTAGTAAAAATATAAATGACTAGCTGTCCGTCGCGTTGTTACCCGCGGTCCCTCGGGAAAACTTTACTTTCCCAGGATAATATATTGCTTATGTTCATCAGGGATAGTGTAGGATTCTAATGGTGAAAGAATTTTTCAAATCGGTCCAGTAGTGTTGGAGCCTATTCAAATCAAACAAACAAACATACTAAAAAAAAAATCTTTCCTCCTTATAATATTAGTGTAGACTAAAATTATAGTGAAAGCTATGAAGATACCGTTTTCAAAGTAGAGTAAAAATGTAATAACGACTAAAATCGGTAAAATATAGTGGAAGGTATGACATTAAAGGAGTTTCCATACGCAATGTATCCTTAATATCGAGGAGATAAATCTTCGGACTTGTTTATTACAGAACTCCGTGTCTCATGCACATGAAACTACTTCCTTATTTTTATTATCACTGCAGTGCACAAAACATTGCCGTTTAAAAAAATATTGTATTTTTGACGTGACAACGTCTTATAATTCGATAGAGCCGGCTGCACGCACGAAAAAATGCGGCGTTACCTCACTCTGAGGCGTTCCGTGTAAGGCTTGAAGTGCAAGCGAGAGCGCGGAACGAGCGACAAAGAAGCACAAACGTTGTCACGTTCAACTATCGTCAGTAAACCGACTTTACAGACAACCAATTTTTTAATCTTTCGTCGACCACGTTGGTTGAGTAGAGTAGTGACTTAACATTTAATCCGAAGATTGTGAGTTCCAAACCCTACCGTGCAGCAGTGAATTGGCGAAGAATGAATATAATGCTCATAATGAAAAAGAAAATATCATGAAAATAGTGGTGATTGGCTAGCAAAGTATGCTGATTTCTGCCACAAGTGGCCTTCTGCAATACTTAAATGACATGTATTTTGCTTCTTGGTACTCTTTTAATGTCTTCGAAGATTTCTGAATGACCTAAATGTAGCAAACTCATAAGTTTTTTTTTTAATATACTATGTATAATGCTGGACATTTCACACAGCATCATCTAGCCCCAAACTAAGCAAAGCTTGTACTATGGAAACCAGATAACTGATATAATACTTAAATACTTTTTGTTTGTAAATACATACATATTATACATAGAAACACCCAGACCAGTTTTAACTGTAGACCTAGAGAGTAAATAGGTTCCTTCTAGGTAAGCTCCATCTTAGACCTCACTACCGCTTAACATCAGGCAGAGTGAGGTCAAATGCTGACCTATTTAATTAAAAAAAAAAAAAAAAAAAAAAAAACCTACAGTTTTTTGGAAATGTTCAGTTTTTAGTTTAGGCATTTATTTTTTCAGTTTACTCTCTCGGGAATCTCTTGCTTTTTCTGATTCCAATTCCGTATTATGTAGACTTTCAGTTTTTAAATCAATTTATACAGTTTTCACAGATTTTCCTACGAATGTCTGCAAAATATAACATTCTCGAACGCGGAAAAATCTACGGAAATTAAACTTTCCGTATAACCTCTACAAACATTACTCCTAATATGAATGAAATAAAAGAACAAGGAAGCAAACATCCCACTCAATTATATGAGCCTTCACAAACGAATTATATCTGTAAAATTTAAATAATATAATATTATACTACTCGATTACCGGGAAAAGAAATGTAGACACAATTTTTTTGACTATCCCTATGGTACTGAACTTATTTTAGATTTACACGAGTCAGTGGGAAGCTACTTGATGATTTACACAGCGTCAGGAGGCAACCTATGCCTACATTTAACGGGACGCTGTAGTGCCTGGGACATTGTTTGAGATGGAATAGGCTTGCCCAGCACCTAAACCATCTTCTCAGCTTAATCGGCCTTATCCACAGAAAAGACATGGTCAATACGTGTGGAGCTGAGTAAACTGAGGGTTTCCTCATGACGTTTTCCTTCTCCGTTATGAGCTCGTGTTAAGTGGGGAACTACAGTGACGGAGTTTTTAGGCTGTTCATAGTTCTCCGTCATGGCTTAACGAATTATAGTGTGCTTATAGCCGGGACCGAAAATTAGACCATATCGACTGACTACCGTACGTGATTTATAATGAATTTATTTTCAACAAAATTCAATTTCAATTTCAATTCAATTCATAAAACTTAATACATAAAATTACAATTATTACAAATAATTTACATCGAACCCCGCACTATTCAACTACTGGATCAGGTTAGTGGTCCTATGTTATAAACCTTTCTTTAAATATAAGCAACCGGAACTGAGGCACCAATTTACGCAACGTTCCACTTCGACATTCCATGCCCCCAGATTAAAATCCCAAAAATTCGCGTCGAACAAGCTATGAATTTCATCTTTTTGGGGTTCAGTTTTAGTGCACATTTTAGACATTTTTTTACCTGGTAAACCGTTTTTTATATTTTCCTAATTCACTTCTCTGTTTGTAGTAAGCGGTACAACTGTTAATGGCATATCGTAATGCTTGGTGAGCGTAAGCTCCACTAAAGTACCTATTTGATATCTACATTCGGTAGATATTTTGTCAAAAAACTTGTTCAACAGTTTTAGAGTGCAGTATTGGTTTATTCTCTTTCATCGATTGCCAGTCTGACGCCTTTTCAGACGCATAAAAATAGATGCCTGCATTGTACTTATTTAATTTTTTCGTAAATACACCGCTATTTATGACTACCAAAAAAAAATTAAGGACAGTTGCAGCAGATGCAGAAAATGATAATGACATGGTCAGAACTTTTTTTTATATAACTATCACAAAGTTATCGAGGATTGTAGTCAACCAAAACCGAACAAAATTTTATGAAAACTGTACAAATAAGTACTACAGACAACAATCGCGTACAGACTCTCATTCGAAATATATTCTCGTATCATCCCCAGTCAGTAAAACCGCAGTAGCTATCATAAATCCATGTCTGACTCGTCTCGTCTCCTTTTGAGGTTATAATTTTTTTTTCTCTTTTTTTTGAGTTTTAACTACAGAAATGTGATCAGTAGCAGATACCGAGACCATGTTTAATTTTTTTTTTGGTAATTACAAAATAGCGGTGTATATTTTGCAGAGTTAAATAAGGGCACGGAAACCTCAAGGTGCTCGCACAACTCGCACTTATCCATATAATTTTTAATTTTTTGTCCCTATCATGTCGTTCATCGTTACGGCCCATCCAACATCCAGCACCCTGTATTAATTTGCCTGAAACACACCCTGTATAATGTGAGGCCTGCGTTTAACGATTCCATACATATTTATGTGGATGCGTAAATATTTATAAAGCGTTGTCGCCGAGTGATCGATTTGATGTAGTATGCGTATAATTGGCTCGGTTAGGTGAATGTATATTTAAAAGCCGGACGCGTACTTATTTCACAGATTTATCACAGAAGTGAAATTGTCAGCGTAGACAATAGACTAGTAGCGTTCGAAATAATTTGATGAGAAGCACGGGTCAGAAAGTATGGGGTAACAAAATGGGACGGGTTTTCATAAGCTTCTCACTTCCATGTCACTTAAAGAGATTTGATGGGCACCTTCTGGGTAGGCTCGCTGCATCGTAGACCTCATTCTTGCCTATGTTAGTTTCGAGGTCAAGAGCCGACCTATTCATCATAAAAAAAGAATAGAATAGATTTCCTCGCACACTGACTACTAATTCATAAGAAAGTGATCTTTATTACAATGCACTAAGGATATTGGATTTTTATTTTAGCAAGAACGAGATACATAAATGATTTCTATCTATCTATCTATCCAGCCAGTAACACCCACTGTTGGGTATAGGCCTCTTCTCTTTCACGCCACTCCTGGCGGTTTTGTGCCAGCCGGATCCACTGCTCTCCTACCGCCCCCACAATGTCGTCTGACCATCGGATAAATGATTTATCAGCATTAAATTATTTTTACTCATACAAACTAACTCATGTCACGGGGCATCATTAGATTGCGTCTAACACAAATTAAAAAGTTTTTTTCTTAAGTTCACAAAGCAGGAAGACCGGATACCCCAAAAAAATAAACAGGGAAGATAAAACAATATTTTTTCTGGTTAATTTTCCTCCCTTAAATATTATATTACTCCGTAAAAGAAAGTATTTTTTGCTCTTTGAGTTTAGTCAGCTATTTTATTGGTCATGTTTTTTGTTAATGAAGCCCATTATGCTAAGAGGAGGGTTTCGATGCTGGACAAGGCATCCAAACCTTATTTATATCTCAAAAACGACTCAAGATACCTGGGTATCCTGACGTATCTTATCAGTCTTTTTAGTGCTGAATAACCAAATAACAGCCAGACCAAGAAAAATATTTGTAGATCATCTTATCGAGGTATCGAATCCACAATCCTCTGCGTCACAGGTGGGTCTTTACTCACTGCGCCACAAAAGTCATAATATTTGTGATCATGTTCTATACCTACATGTATGTCTATATCTAGCTTAAAGGTCATATATTTGTGATCAATAAGTATTTGTATACTTGCTATATTTATATCCAGCTTGGCGTTTGAAGGCACCTGTTTTATATTCCAACGTGGTCTACGAATAGGAGAGAAAGGTACTAGGAATGTTTTCATTCCATTTGGGAACCCTCTTAGTATAAATACGTATAACATTCCTAGTAAAAGGGCTGATAGATTACAAAAACTTTGTTTTGAGTAAGCCACACGGTTCCAGAATTATTTTGGGGTAAATAAGTAGTTCGATCCAGTTGTTACTTTGTTTTAGAGGATATAATCTCTGTACTAGGAGGTGGGCGTCAATTTCCGCGACACAGTTTAAAAAAAAATGTTTATATGATCTGCAAATATTTATCTCGGATCTGGGTGTTTCTATATATAACTAGCAAACCCAGCGAACTCCGTTTCGCCACCAGATGCCACCAGATTTTTTCTGAATTTTCTTTGCTATAAACCTCACGGAGCCCGAGACCTTTCCAACGAATGCAAAACCGTGGAAATCGGTTCGTGCGTTCTGGAGTTATAGCGTCAGGAAGGAAAACCCGACTTATTTTTATATAGTAGATATGTATGTATTTACAAACAAAAAGTATAAAAGTAGTGTATCAGTTATCTGGTTCCCATAGTACAATTTAAGCTATGCTTAGTTTGGGGCTAGATGATGCTGTGTGAAATTGTCCAGCATTATTTATTAAAAACTATTGCGGACATTATCGTTAACTGTATGTTTTGTTTGTGCCGTGTTTTTGTTCCTAAATAAACAATTTGAATTTGTTCCGGATCCATGAGAATCGAAGCCGTACATTGCGTCTCAACCAAAAAATCGCTTGCCACATTAAGCTCGTCGGTCGAAGTTTATTCATAGAAATTTAACCTTAATCTAGGTTTTAGTGTCTACAAGCCCTCACACTCATATCAGCGTCAGGAAGTAACCTCAACGGGACGTTGTAATGCCTGGGACATTTCTTGTGTATTTTGTTCTATAAAGATTTCTTACCTTAGTTTATTTAGATGATGCTGTGTGAAATGTCCAGCATTATTTATTTATTTATTTATTTATTTGTTCGGGGGATGCAATCTTTGTCCATATCTAAATCTGTTTAGCAGTGTGAAAATGCTTTCACCTTTTATAATATTCATCCATTTCCCTACCCTTATCCTACTTAATGAGGTCGGCACATGTTTCTCCATCTCACTCCTATCACTCATCAATTGTGCATTCTCCTTTTACATTCATATCATCTCTCACACCACTTCTTCTTCGGCCTTCCCCTTCATAATATTTAGGTAGATTATTTAATAAGAATACAATATTTTATAGCAATATTATTATTATAGCCGTGTTGGCCGAATGGGGTTGTACCTCGACTTTAAATACGAAGGTCGTGGGATCGAATCCCGGCCGTGCATCAATGGATTTTGCGTTTCGTAAAATTTATATGCGCTTGAACACGAGCTCTGAACGGTGTAGGAAAACATCGTGAGGAAACCAGTTAGTATTTTATAGGCGGCGATGGGCTTGCAACCTGTCACGTATAAAATACTAACTTCTGCAAGATGTGGGCATGAATCAAATATGTATTTGTACATGCCTCTGACTACCCCCTTAGACATCTTCAAAGGATCTGGAATATAAAGATCTGAGAGAATGTCTACCGCGCCTTGGGGATACAGTCGTGACCCTGTTTACGTTTACGTTTTTACAATATTATATGTAGATAATTGCCATAATATTCCACTCCATCTAAATTTTACGCTGAAATACTACACTAGAGTTGAATTCAACCACTTATAAACTGAAGTAAGTCTAATATTTGCTTTGTCAAATTGTGAGCGTTCTCACCGTCTTGTTAATATGGACAAATATTGATATGAAACGTGTGGGGAATCCTTTATGATTTTGTCTCAGAAATAGTGGAGTATTTCACTGAAGTATAATGTAAAGCTGTATTGGCTGAGTTGGCTGTACTTGTGAGTACATCCAAATTATGTATACGATCCAAAAGTTAGTTCTCCAGTCATCTATGAAATATTTTGTGTTGTTCTTTGTTCCCCGTAAAAAATATGGTGAGGTTTAAGCGCAATACACACTGAGCCCGCCGGGCCGCCGACAAAGCCCGGCGACACAACCCGGCGGCCTGTATGAAAATAATCATGTCGGCAACATGCGACGGCGCGTGTTACCCGCCGACATGTTGGTGGCTTGGGTTGCCTGCGCTCAGTTGCCCGGCGGCATAAATAAATGACACAACCACACAACTCATCTCAAGCCGCCGACATGCCGCCGACCAAATTTTCCGAGTTGAAATAAGTGAAGCCGCCAACATTGTCGCCGACATAATTATGTCGGCGGCCCGGCGGGCTCAGTGGGTATTGCGCTTTATACTATCACATCCCCAAAATAGTTTTTATTAATAGTTGCCAATTAAATTTCCTTTCCTGGGATGTCATTTTATGACCATGCCCAATACCTATCACACCCACAAAATATTAATTTTTGAAAAGTAGCCAATTTTCTTTCCTGGAATGTCATTTTATGGCCATGCCAAATTATCAAAATCAGTTGAGCGGTTTAGTCATGCTTCCAAATTTCATTAGTACCTGTACCTACCTATGGATATAAACATAGTTTGGTACTTATAATATTTCCTCATAAATATCAATAAAATAACGAGCAGCATTCTCAACATTTTTAATATTGTCTCGTATTTTTCCTAAACGTAAGAAATGGAGATTTTTAATAAAATTCTGGATGCCGTACTTAAGTGTCACTCAGGATATGAGCTCTTCTTTATTACAAGACGTAAAACTAAGACTAGAAGATTAATCTTAGGTTTATTTTAAAAGTAAATTATTATTGCGAATATTATTTATTACATTGAATTTTATTTTATGTTTCTTTCCTTATATTATAGGTCCTCTACAGGGTCTTTCTTTCATTTTAAACTATACAAACTGACAAGGCCTCATTTTTTTAATAAAAAAAATCTACAAAATACTACAATCCGCCATGATAGCTGTACACCAATCAGAGCGCGTGACGTCATCAATCAATATAATAGACCAAAACTGTGCCTTTGAGCTTTAGTCATTAGTGTCTAGGCACGTAGTTTTTACTGTTTGTGGTGAGCTGTGACGTCATAACAGGCGCCATGACACCGTCAAGCGTTTTGGGGTGAATTTCAAATTATAATTTAAAATTAGATTTTATGTTTGAAAACCTTTATTTTCTACTGAAATACTGAAATATTACAATACAAAGCATGATATTTTTTTCACTTATTAAATCATTCTGAACAACATAGAAAGGATTTAGAAAAATTGTCATCAAGCCTATTCTGCAAACCACAAAATTCAATTTTATTCTCACAATCGATGCAAAAACTATTCGCTTTAATACTTTTGACGTCAAAAAAGCAACAAAATACAGTTTGTTTTTGGTTTTCCCGCTCTTTCGTATTTCGCGGTGGAACAATCCAATCGGCGTAAAACTTGTAGTCCCTGGAGCCGTGTTGCTATGGCAACGCAGAGCATAGAGTTGTGTTGGCCTATCGGTTTTATTGGTTTTTAAATGAAATTGCACACATGCAAGGGAAAAGAATTTTTTGATGGTGACATTTCAACCTTGTTGGCAAGGAGGAGAAACAAAGTGAGTGTTCGATTCTCACAGCGAGGCATTGTTGGCACATTGTTACTATTAATTAAGGTGATTTAATTTACTAGTTAGGTAGATAGACCGTACGAAGGTACAAACAAAACAAACAAAACAAACAAACAAACAAAACAAACAACAACAAAACAACAAACAAATTATTCAAAAACCATTTCTTGTTAGGTATTACAATACAATCTCTTTTAAGAAAGCAAATTTAAATTTTTCCTAATTAAAAAAAATGTTTTATATAAAAAAAAATCCTACAAAAAAACACAATATTATCCTCAATATACGAGTAGCTAAACCAGTCTTCTAGCGTAACAAAACCAATTCGAATTAGTCCTTGAAATCCGGCAATTTTTGCCGACACACCTGGCAACACTACAAAAGGGGTCACAAAATCCAAACTTATCTCATAAAGCAAGGCTCGGGTCGATCTCATTTGGAGGTAAAAGGCTCACTTTGCGTATATAATCATGGCGCATTTAATTAGTGTGAAAAATTAAAATTGAGGAAAGGTTATTTTCCGAGAGCTTTGTGTAAATACGTGAGTTTGGAAAGTGAAATACTAACAAGGGTGTGTTGAGTTAACTTTGTTTATATCGAAACTCATGAAGAGCTCTCGTGGTGTCGCTTTTTCTTCTTGTCGTGTCAAAGTAAAAGTCATTGATTTGATTTGATTTCATTTATTCAATAGGACCACTGGGATCACCTAAATAGTTTTTTTTTATGATGAATGGGTCGGCTCTTGACCTCGAAACTTACATAGGCAAGAATATGGTCTATGAGCGAGCCTACCCAGAAGGTGCCTATTGACTCTCTTCTTAAAAACAACAGGGCCGTAGCTCAGCGGAAATACAGACGCTGGAAGCTGATTCCAAACGATGATCTGCGAAAGGTTGCTGGCAGAAGCTGGATGCGTCGAGCTGAGGACAGGGTGCAATGGCGCTCATTAGCGGAGGCAATTTATAGGCTGATTTGAATGATATGGCACAGAGATAGAGTACGTGTTAAAAATGGCACATAGGCTTTTAATGGCACAGAGATAAAGTATAGTTTAGAATGGCACATAAGCTACTTATTCCGGAAAGGTGAAGTGTTCCAGAGGGATAATTTCAAAGATCTGCTAAATCACCATGCATAGGTAACAATCTATAACCATTTCAGAATTTATTTTCTGTAAACTGCAGTTTAAAGCATCCAGCATCCATGTAACTTTTTTGGTACAGTGATTTGGTTTATTTTATTAATGGGCCGGCAAAACGGTTCGATTTAAATATCAGATGGTCGTTTTTAACGTATCCCATTTCGGGCTGTTTTGGAATTCGCAATTAGTTTTTATCGGTTGGTGCAGTGCTGTATTTTGGAAATGGGTACATTTTATTTGTACATGATTCTAGTGATATTGCACAAATTAGTTAGGTATTTGCTTAGTTTTATACAAAATTTATTAATATTTACAAAAATATGTGTAAAAAGGATATCAATGGCACGTAACTTTATTCTACTGTAGATATAGATTTGTCTTCACGGTTTTGGTCGCGAAGGAACTGCCCCCCTAGCCATGACAAAATCGCAATAGAATAAAAATCGAATTGACAGTTAACGCCGAGACTCCACCTGCGTCTTACTTACGGCATTCATTTCCAAAAATTCATACATTTTATGTCAAGTATCGCGGCACGTGAGTACCTGGCTCTATGTAAATCGTCAGTTTGACATAATGCCAGGAACTCACGTGCTGCGATACTCAACATAAAATGTATGACAGTAATCAAGTTTTGCCAAAATATTTCCAGGATTGAGAAAAATGCATTTATTGTCCTAATACTCGTAATGTCGAGATTATTAAATTATTTGATAAAATAAATCTACAAAATACAACAAACACTTTGTCCGCGACCACGCCTGTTGCAACACAGGCGAAAAGTCGGGAAATAAAATAAGGTACGCGATAAATTCCGTTTAATTAATACGTAATTATGAATAGTGATTGCGAAAGTTTATGGAAGATTAGAGTAATAGCAATTTTATTTTTAGTTTTCTCATTTTATTCAATACAGTTTGACGTAACAAAGCAGTGTAAACAAGCTTACTTACTTCACAATCCACAGGCAAGTAACCGCGAGATTCTTCAAACATCCGTAATAACGCACCTGGCACACGAGGCACCTAATTATTAACGTGTTTATTCCGCGTCGTTTGTCACGCGCCTAATCCGCGTCAGCGGCACCTGTGCTTATAACTCACGGATAATTCTCGCTGGGTTTTTCGAGATTTGAACATATGTGTTATGAGATTTTGAAGTGACTTTATCTGTCTCTGTGTTACCCGTACCAAAGAAATATACATACATTTAGCAGTAAGTAAAAATGTAACAAATCAGTGATTATTTTTAAAAAAGGGATTAAGTTAATTTATGCACTTTTCGACGATCGAACTAATGAATCGAATTACTGTACCTACAAGGTTACCTGGAAGAGATCGCTTTTAGCGATAAGGTCGCCCATCGTACCACATTTTCCAGTTTGTTTTTTTAATTTATGTTATTGTTGTGGTGTACAATAAAGTTGTATTCTATTCTATTCTACTGGGAACAAACCGTTTTCGGTTCTAAGCAGTCAGTTACGTAACATAATGTGTGAGAATGTGTTTAGGCAATCGTTTTGTCAGATTCATTACGAATTATTTGCCGTGACAGTTATGTAAATACTGAAATTAAGTAATCTTCTCTGTTAAGCTCTGTTTTTTTTTGTTTTGAATGAATTTTTTTTTATTTCTGGAATATAAAGATCTGAGAGAATGTCTACCGCGCCTTGGGGATACAGTCGTGATCCAGTTTGTTTTTTTTTTGTTTTTTTATTCAATACTTACTAATTTCGTTTTAAGAAGTCCGATTTTTTTTGTGTGAAATCTTTACTGGTCTTCACGATACAGGTTTTGTCTAGTGTGGAGGCCGCTGATAAATATGAATAGGTATTGTTTCCCTTTTAAATAAATATTTTTTCAATCATAGCATGGTATCTACCAAAAATATGGTGTGACTGGGTGCTTACTACTTAACCGTCAAAGATCTAACTTTTTTGATAAATTTCATGTTATTTGGTGTTTCAGAAAATTACCATCGAATGTTGAATTAAAAGCTATAAGGTTTTCTGGTTTTCTACATACGGAACCCAAAAACATATAGAATTATATTCTAAAATCAAGCTCAAACGGAATATGAACTCCAACAGATTTTCCGATTTACTTTTTGATTGGAAAATAGAAAATGTTTTACACAGCTTGCCAATAATATTTTCATACCTTTGTTGATAAATTCAAAATGCAGTAAATAATACATTGTTGATTACAAATACTAATATCAAATATGTATTTGTACATGCCTCTGACTACCCCCTTAGACATCTTCAAAGGATCTGGAATATAAAGATCTGAGAGAAGGTCTACCGCGCCTTGGGGATACAGTCGTGACCCAGTTTTTTTTTTGATTAGGTACATGAACCTACTTGTTACCTACTTATTATTTTGTGTACCTGTTATGTTTCTTCTGTGTACAATAATACATTTTATTACTTATAGCCCGTGGTGTTCTACTGCAGGGCAAAGGCCACCCTTCGTTTCTTCTACTCCTCTCTATCGTGAGCTACTGTCTTTCAAAACATAACGAAAAGAAAAATAAACCTAATGCCTCAAGTCTTATGATTCAATTTCCTAAAAATTATTGCACGTGCGTCAGATATATTTCAGAATTCCCTAAAATAACATCCTACAAAAATATTAATACAAAGAACAGAGGATCTCTGCTAAAACTCATAATTTAACTCATAACTTGCTGTAGGTAGGTATTTTGACGAAATTACACGAACTTGGAGTAGCTTTGTTGTAATAGCTAGAACATCTCTGAATAACCTGTTCAAAGAGTATAGGAGAGGCAACGCCACCAACAAAATTATGGCAAAGGAAGAGATGATCGCAAATAGTCGGTGAAGAAACCTATCAAAGGAAAGGGATGGTTGAAAGTATTGAGGGAAACTCAGGGAAACTGTTGCCACTCACAAACACACATTCTAACTGCACATAATAACTCATAGTTTTTGTTTTTATTTTTATAATTTTATTTGTATTTTATTTTGTGTGTTGTTTTTAATGCTTAATCTATTCGTGATGTCTGAGTGGCCTTTGCCCATCAGTGAGACACTAACGGCTGAAAATAATAATAAAGAAATTCTGAAAGATAGAGCAAGACCTCCCATTACAAGTATTTTCAAACTTACAAGAAGATCTCAAACCCATGTAACTAAAGTTGATTAAGTTACTGAAATTATATACATTTGATTTGATTGCATAATGGGATAGCAAAAGGTAAACAAAAAAATATTTTAAAAGTAAGTCGGAACTCAAAGCTATCAGAATGGGATTGAACCGGCTGTTTACGAAGCATGCCTCGAGGCGAGTCTGTCTCCGCATTCCATTGTTCTCATTATTTTTTCGTCTGTAAAAATTAATGTGTACAAAATTCACAGAACAAAGCCTCCTTTTACGTTCTATTATCTTCGCAGTAAAAGAGAATTTGAAACAAAAGGATGTACAGTTTAACATTACGTCAAAGTAGAGATTCATTACAAGTTGAAAAGATGAAGGATGAAGTGTGTCACAAATACACGAGCAGCTTCGGTTTAGAACCAGAGTCTCGACCTCATGCTACCAGAAAATCCCCGAGTATTTTGGTCACATTGCCCGCCGCCAGCCAACCAGTAATATAAGTTGGTTGTGTTAGTCAAAGTAGATGGGAAAAGACTTCGAGGTCGACCACCAAGTCGTTGGTGTGACCAGGTCACCGCCCTCACTGGTCTCCCTGTTGTTACCGCTCTAAGAGCAGCCGAAAACCGGACTAAGTGGAAGCAGCTTATCGACTAAGGCTAAGAAAGCCTTTCAAGGACCCGATCCTCAGCAATGAAGAGAAGTTAATATTATAATATCTCTATCGTCCTCTTACAGTCAAAGTCAAAAAGAACTGATAGAATAAAGACTGCTGGGATTACTTAGAATAGTCTTAAAACTAAGTGACCCATTAGGGGCTATAATCAAGGTATTTAAGTCAATTTTGTTTAACTGGCTCCCCACTGGAGCTTGGCTTTTTAGTTTGAAGATGGATCACCTAAAATAATGTTAGGCCCCAAACCGTGTTCAATTCGAGTATTGGTCGCGCAAGAACAGGAGTAAAATTAGTTTTTAGGCTATTCTAAGTAATCCCAGCGGTCCTACTGAATAAATGCTATTTGACTTTGACTTTGAGTCCCTTATCATTCCACAGTAACAAAAATCTTGACAAAAGTCTTTCTGACTTTTTCAAGGAACAGCATCCGTTTTGTTGTTTTTCTCTGGAACATTCTTCACTCAGAGGTAAACCCATTATTTCCATGAGTCACCTGTATGACTTAGTGCCTTTGTCCTGCTACTGTCTTCCCAAATATCCTATCCATTATAAAAAAGCTTTTATAATGAACCTTGAAACATTTTTCATTGTGTATCTTTGTCATTTGAAACACGTGTTGAAAGCATGTGATTATGTTAATGCAGTAATACTCCTTTTCCGACCACACGCTTTTCGATCACGCAATGTGAGCATTACTAAATATATGTATAAATAATATGTTTATGTGCTATTGACAATATTAAAAGGCCTTTAAGAGTTATGTATAATGTGTGGCTGTAATTCTCTTTGACTGGCTCCCCTTTTAGTTTTAAGATGGATCATCTAAAAGAATGATAGGCCTCAAAACCGTGTTTGTTGCCCTGATTCTTCACGGTATTGTCGCGAAAGAACAGGAGTAAAATTAGTTCTAAGTGATCCCAGCGGTCCTACTGAATAAATGCGTTTTGACTTTGACTTTATATGCAAGTAGAGGAAGGCCAAAGAAGAAGTGGGTGGATTGTGTGAGAGATGATGCGAATCTGAAAGGAGTGGATGCACAGTTGACGAGTGATAGGAGTGAATGGAGGAATACATGCTGTGCCGACCCCACTTAGTGTGGGATAAGAACTTAGCAGGGGAATGATGATGATGAAAATGGCTTTATATCTTTGCATACACTGACAGAATCTCGTTACTCGGCTACAGGGTCTCGTTGTGTGTAGACACAACGAGACCTTATAGTGCCCATTGGTAAACGCTTGATGAAAAACGCTTCGCACCAGAAAAAAGGCGATTTTTCCTTCTACAATCTGATTTAACCCAGTGCTGGGTTTGGTTATCTCTTTCTGACGACCTCTGTAGCGCAGTGGGCGAAGGTCCGCTTGCGACGCAAGTTGCGGGTTCGATCCCCGCCGTGGGACAAATGTTTGTATGATCTACAGATAATATTTCTCGGATCTGGGTGTTTCTATGTATAATTCAATTCAATTTATTCATAAAACTTACATAAAAACTACAATTATTATAAATAATGTAATAAGTTTCTATGTATAATATTAATATGTATGTATTTACAAAAAAAAGTATTTAAGTAGTATATCAGTTAGCTAGTTCCCATAGTATGTACAAGCTTTGCTTAGTCTGGGGCTAGATGATGCTGTGTGAAATTGTCCAGCATTACTTATTTTATTTATTCCGTTTGTATTTTGGTTGTAAATTAAATTAAAGTTTATACGACAAATATCAGCCAAGACTCGGACTGGGATTTAGTTCTCATCCTACAAGTAATCTCACAACATAACCCGAAAAGTTTTCTGATCCCAACTGCCCTTGGGAGGCAAAGGGTTCACTGCCCTACACTGATACCCTTATCATTGTTGATGTACCCTAGGGGTACCGTACCGTCTATGTATGAACTATCAAGGGTCTATGATATGAAAATTTCTAAGAGACTCAGAGCCATTAAATATTGCACCTATTTGGGATTAAAATCTGCGATTTTGTCAATCCGTGGCATTAAATAAATAAATAATGCTGGACATTTCACACAGCATCATCTAGCCCCAAACTAAGCAAAGCTTGTACTATGTGAACCAGATAACTGATATACTACTTATATACTTTTTGTTTGTAAATACATACATATTATACATATAAACACCCAGACCCGAGATAAATATTTGCAGATCATACAAACATTTATCCCGCGGCGGGGATCGAACCCGCAACCTTCTGCGTCCCAAGCGGGCTTTCACCCACTGCGCCACAGAGGTCGTCCATTGCTCTCCAACTAAGCAAATGGGTAGCTAATCCTCGTTATGATTGAAATTTTGTGCGTCTACATAATTTTTTATTTTGCTATTTAAAATCTTAAGGACCCTAAGACCCCTTGCAGACTACAGGGCCGATAGTTGAGACCAAATATACTTCGGCTCGTAATGAGTATGGAGAAGTAGGTATAGCTCGTCTCAACCATTGGCCGATAGAAAGTCTGTAGTCTGCGAGGGTCTAAGTGTGAGGCGAAATAAAAAAATTGTCTAAATAGAAAGCTTTTCACTTTCTTTAGCTCGTTGGAAGAAGCTTTACTGATTAAAATAATGATTAACATAAAATGGCTCCAAAAAGCTATAAAAGCGCTTTAATTCAATTACCAAGAACAACTTTCTGAAATGAGTCGCATAAATAACACTCATCTCATCTCAATACCAATAAAGGTGCACGAAAGCACGTCTACCTTGCTGCATAAAATACTAATAACATTATACGGTGGGTTTGGACGCAGGCCTAATACGGAAGTATAGGACAATTAATTTTTTGTATGTGGGATCTTTGTTTTCTTCTTCTTGTGTCACTTTACTTACTAACCTGTATGCTTCTTGAACGGATTTTCTGTTTCATGCACTCTGTTCTTTAGAAAGAACTATTGATTGATTTCGGCGCACCTAGTGTCTATCGAGTCGAAATTTTCGCCTTTGATCACCACTTTAGATATCAATTGATATAAGAGGCACTCTGTGTAATAATAACAAATATGAGTACATGTTTGTAAGTATAAGGTTATTGGTTATTTGACGGCCTTTACAAAAAATGGGTTCTATAAATACATTTGAAAATCAATAGCAGTGAACCAAGGTCGTACTAAATTACCATTCACCAAACCTGGTAGAATATTGAACTGAAAACTGTTGATGTGTGTATGATAATTATGTATTTAGACATCTCAAAAAGATCCTGAATGGCTTTTTGGATCTGAAAGAGTTTTAATAGAGGCTCAAAGATGCTTATTTAATCAACTTTTTAGATTGTACGACATGCCGGTTACCTCGCAATTTTTTCCTTTGCCTATTTTTTACCTTTATAAGCAGATTAAAATCCAATCTAAGGAACAAAAGGCAAAGCCACTTCCACTAGACCACCAGATAAAACAATAAAGGGCTTCACTACCCAATGGATCCAAGGTCGAAACCTCAAATGGCGCAAACACACAAACCCTATCGAGATTTACATATTTGCTCCTTTTGAGATCCTCAGCTGACTCTAACTGTACAAGACATTAAACTTATAAGCCTACTAGATTACTGCCATGTGCATTTTACTATGAAAAGGTCAGCTAAAACGCCGCAATGGTACAAAAACATGCTATAAAACAGACGCCATCTGAACATGGGTTTGCCTTAGCATAAAACGATAATAAAATTATACTCTCCGCAGGGACCATGACACAGTGTAGAGTCAGCTGGTTTAGTTAAATCATATAAAAATGTAGGTATCATTGGTTAAACTTAGAAAAGAGAAAAAAAATATTGTCTCCGACAAAATTACAACGGCACATTAGCTCAGTTAGTTAACGGATTGCCAAAGTCAGTGAGGAACAGTGTAGAGTGAAAGAAGATGCAGTGATGAAGAAAATGAAAGGGAAAGACAAACATGCATGGATCCGAAAGTATGTATTCGCAAGCTTGTATGTAGAATGTAATAAATAACCATTTATTTCAGGCAGAACAGAACATACTTAAAGGTACAATGATAACATGCCATTGGCCCATATTTTGAATTTAAACTAACATACACAAAATATTAAAAAGCGCACAATGAAAGTAAATTAAATCAGGATTGTTTTAGCAGTTTCGTCTCGTCCTACCTTTACACAGAGTCAGTGATTTTATGTATCATGTTTTGGTTGAAATGTAGCAAAAGCAAAACTAAAAAACCTATGTATTAATTATAATACTAGTTAGGATCACAGTGTTTTACAATTCATAGCGATGGTTTAACATTCTATTGTATTTTTCTAAATTTAATAATTAGTATTTAACATTGTATGGACCCAATCTTGTTGTCTGAAAATAAATAAATTTAATTTAATTTAAGTTATAAGTGATTCAGCTGTTGTGCTTGTTCTAAGTCGCGTTCTAGTCTTTGATACCGCAAACCGAAGTTAAATGAAATTGTTGGAATAATTCTGCATCGGGTGTTCTGCGTCGCGGAAATCTTTGTACTGTTTTGTAATTAAAATACCTCAAGTTCGCAGGATTGAGATAAATAATTGATGCCTTTTCCTTTAAATTCCAGGTATAATTTTAGAAATTTTCGTTTTTCCTGTTACAAAATTATGGAATATGAAATCCATCAAAGAAACATCACAGATAATAAAACGGCTGTTACTCAAGAAGAGTTTCTCTCACGCGGCGAAAAATCGTATGCGATTATCCCTCGGCAAAACTCGCCATTCGAGTCTCGCCTGCGGTTGTTTACATTTTGACAGAAACTCGTAAAAAAGACTACTTTTAGTAGAAAGCTTAGATAGCGAGAATCGTATTCGAGAGGCGAGCCTCGAAGCATTTGTTAACACTAGGCGACCATATGTCTAGAAGAAATCGCCGCTCGCATGCGAGATACTCTCCTTGTATAACAGCCGTTTTAAAAAGTATAGGCAAAACAGCAAATTACCGTAAACAACATTTATTTGTAACTAGAACGGTCAACGTCACCAACTGATATCCCCCCTGCAGTACAAACCGCCTCACTAAGGGGGTTATCAATTGGTGACGCTGACTGTACATGACAAGTAGCAAGCCTATCGTAGCATTTATTACTGGTTTTCTCGCAGTGTCATTCTCATTTACATGATACCAGTTTCTTGTCACAAGAATAACAATAGCTCTAAGCGTACATTGACCGGTTTCCTCAAAATATATTTTTGCTTTCAATAGCTTGTGTTAATACGCACATCAAATTCCGCCTCATTCCATAGTTTTTCCCGGAAGAACTCGCAATCGGAAAGGCTTAGCCTCCTCGCAGACTGCAGCCTTTCTATCGGCCGATAGTTGAGACGGAATATACTTCTCCATACTCGTTACGAGCCGAAGTATATTCCGTCTCAACTATCGGCCGATAGAAAGTCTGCGAGGGGTCTTAAGAACCTCGTACGAGATTTGAACTCGCAATCATCCCAGTAGGCCAGCGATTTTGTAAATACCTCTTGAGCACGTATCATAAATCAATATCGACACAACAATAAAATCGAACTAAGAACATTTCACAGCCGTAAAAGTTTATCCTTCCGGGCCATTAAAGGGTTTGCCCATAAACTCTTGCTATGCGTTAAATAATACGGACGTTTATTTACTTTGGTATAAGCTTATCATTCATATTCGAAGGCTCGCTTTGCTTTTATCGTAGCTCGCTTATTAATATTATAAGTTATATCCATACTAATATTATAAATGTGAAAGTAACTCTGTGTCTGTTTGTTACCTTTTCACGCCCAAACCAATGAACAGATAAGGCTGAAAATTGACAAGGATAAAGATTGTATCCCAGGGAAGGACATAGGCTACTTTTTATCCCGAAAAAATCCCGAGGGACCGCGGGTCACACCGCGGGAGCGCAGCTATTAAATTATATTAAAAGTGTCATAAATAACTGATCTGAAATAATTTCGATTGAAATTTTTTATGTATCATCCGAATCATTAATTCATTCATGAACGGATTGTATAATTTTTTTGAGGCAGTAAATGAAGTTACGTTATATTTTATAGTTCCTAGAAGAACATCCATGATTTTGGAAAAAAAATTGCAGATAGCAAAAAATGTGCTAAAATATCAAACACTGTTCGTCACGGTGTTACCCGCGTTCCAGAATTGTGAAATAATTTTTCAAATTGGTCCAGTAGTTTCGGAGCCTATTCAATTCAAACAAACAAACAAATCTTTCCACTTTATAATATTACTCGTATTAGTATATTAGTATAGATTCCTGTACATAGACTAGGTAAACTGCAGCACAAGAGCTTCAGTCGCCAGTATTTAATAGAGCAACGATAAATAAAGGCTCACGACCTAGGCCGTCTAATAAATAACCTGATAGGCGTCAGCGGTTATTGCGACGCCATCTTGGAAAATCAGATTCAGGTTATACTCAGAGGCTGAGATACAATGAAAATGCATTTCACAAGTTTGGGAAGCGAAGCTTTTTTACTTTAAAGACTAGTTCAAAAATAGACGAAGAATTACGATGCAGTGTTGTTCAAATTTTTTTAGAACGTACTGTCCCACTTCTGGGCAAATGACTTTTGGAGTTTACCAGGAAAATAACGCCATTGCCTGCTAATGATAGTTGTCGCTGAAGGTGTGAAGCTCATCCTGTCATCGCTTGCGTTTGCTATCTCAATGCTCCACTCAGTGGTCATTTTGGTCCATACTTTTATTCTTATTATATTCTTCGTATAAGCTCGCTGGTACTTCATGCTATTGTCATCATTGGTCTGTTTTCCATCAATAAAAGATAATTTAGGTTGGCGTCAGTCAAGTCATACTACAATTAAAACCTTACGTTCGTGGCTAAATAACCTGATCGCACACTTAGCCGCGCTGTACGCGCCGCAGTCATTTTTCTATGCAAAAAATGCTGATGACGTCAGAAAATGCGGCTCGCCTCTGACGTCAGCAGCATTTATGTTAAAGAAATTTATTCTCAAAAAAGACAGAGTCACTTATTAGAGAATCACCACCACCACCACCATCTCAGCCTTTTTTACGTCCACTGCTGAACATAGGCCTCCCCCATAGATTTCCACAGCGATCGATCTTGTGCAGCCTGCACCCACCGGCTCCCAGCAACCCTTACAAGATCGTCTTTCCATCTCGTGGGGGGCCGTCGTCTGCTGCGATTTCCGGTGCGTGGCCTCCACTCGAGAACTTTTCTGCCCCAACGGCCGTCAGTTCTACGAGCTATGTGCCCCGCCCACTGCCACTTCAACTTGCTAATCCTGTGGGCTATGTCGGCGACTTTAGTGCGTCTACGGATCTCTTCATTTCTGATTATTAGAGAATAATGTTAGGTAAATATAAAGTAGGTCGTATTTGTAAGGTTAGGTCTTCTTCTTCTTCGTCGTATCACTCTTGACAGAGTGGTCGTGGTCGTCATGTCGGGAGTTGTGTGGCTCGTTTCTGCGCCATTCGTTTCGGATGGTGGTCTTTCTGGAGCACTCACTTAAGGGTCTGTCCAGCGCTGCCTTCACTTGATCCGTCCATCTCATTGGAGATCTACCTCGTGGCCTTGTACCCTCAATCTTTTCCTGAACCACAAGACGTTCTATGGATAGTTCTCCACGCCGGCAAGGTTAGGTAGGTATGTACTTAATTCTACTAAAAACAATGATGTGCATTTTCTCTATTGAATCGGCGCATACGGCTCGGCTGCACTGTGCGAGCACCCATAAACTTATACGTGAGTGGCCGCGACCGCACTCTATACAGACAAAAGACCCTATTGTACTGTACCTATAATCAGTGTGAGCTGACCCTAAAGGTACATCATCCATCATCATCCGCAGCCCGACTTCACCCACTGCTGGGTCTATACCCAGCCTCCCTCTGCTTTTGCCATTCTTCTCGGTCCTTTTTTTTTTTTTTTAATACGTCAGAAAATCCATTATGGATGCCCGACCGCCGTGGGGACAGCGGAAGGGTTATGTCGGACTCTCACCGACTAAAAACTGACGCGTGGCCTGCCTCCATGCATGTCAAGGGGCTCTGGGACCTCCTACGGAACACGCCGGTGCCCCTTTCGCATTTTGCCTAAGCACTGTCCCGGGAATAGCACCCACAGCCACGCCCGGCACGCTCGCGGTGCTTACATTCTTCCCGGTCATGTGCCAGCCTGAGCCACTGTCGGCCTACGACGTTAATAATATCGTCCGCCCATCTCGCTGCCGTCCGACGCTTCTCTTGCCAGTTCTGGGCCACCATTCTGTCATCCTTTTACATCACCTATCGTCATCGTCTTGCCAGGTAAAGGTACAATCGATGATAAATTAGCAATCGGAGCACAGACACAGAAATATTAGCAATTCTTAGATTGGTGCCAGCTCGTCACAAAACTTCTGTCACTTGAGTTGCCAAATATAATTATGTCCCCCAAAGAAACTTTTTTAATCACATAAAACAGGGCTGGCCATAAAAGCCCCTTAATTCGGTTACCGTCATCTCGTGTGCAAACTTTGTGTTTTTAATTAAAAAATTCTAAGCCCAGATAATTAAAATAAGTATAGGGTGGCTCAGATGGAATGGAACATTTTTATGCTTGAATTGTTATGAACTTTTTCTCTTCGTTCTTTTCTGTTTAATTGGCAGGTAGTAGAGTTATGTGTCTCTCATATACATTTATATTTATAAGTCACACGTCTTTGATTTAAAAATTCTTTTAGTGCAGTTCTTCTATCCCTCCTCCTCCTTGCGTCGTTTCCCTAATGCTGGAGGTCGTGACCAATCACGAAAGTATCCTTTCTCGGACGATGTTCCGCCATCTGTTCCGGTTTTCAGCCACATGCACAGCTTCCGGCATGCTGAGATCGATCTTCTATCACAATCATATAATTAAGCAAAAAGTTTGTGAGTGTTTTTGAACATGAACATCCAAACATCTAAACATCCAAAAATCTAAACAAATTTTTGGATGTTTAGATGTTTGGATGTTCATGTTTCGATCACGCCTAAACCAGTGAACCGATTTGGATGAAACTTGGTATTCAAAATGTTGGTACCATGCGGGTGAAGCCGCGCGCAGAAGCTAATTCTTTATAAAAACTTGCTGGTTTATAGTGCTATTCACCTTGCTCTTCACTAAACTATCTCCTCGGACAACTGTTGGGTGAAAACAATGTCATTCATCGTCTCATGCATCTGTTTGATAATTTAATCTATGCCCAGCAGTGGGCTAGATCGGGCTGTGGATGATGATGATGATGATGAACTAAAATACTCGTAATTGTATTTTAAATTACAAGTTATTTATATTTTGTATGTCATAAACAATAATCGCCTTCGAGAGACATGTTGGAAGATCTCGAAGGAGAGAGTTAATTAAAATATAAAATAATCAATAAGAATTTACCACCCTATATTTATTCTGTCAGCGTTCGGGCATCTTAATTTAAAAGGAGTTTGCTATTATTAGCCTGTATAAGGTCACGTTGATCAATATTCGGTATTTTTCATTGAGGGTCGAAGACCTTCCAGACTTTCATTGGAATAAGTGCCTTTTAATAGCCAAATACATTATGTAAAAAAAAAACAATCATATTTAAACACCTTTATTTAGACATGGTTTGGGCATGTAGAGAGGACGGATGACAGTCGTTTGACAAAGCAAGTTTATGAGGCAAGTGTGCATGGGACAGCTGGAAGGGGAAGGCCTAGGCGAACCTTCGTGGATCAAATTGGCGACATTTTGGAGAAGGGCCAGGTCAAAAGTACCCTGAACCGACGAGCATGTATGAAGAAAGTAATGAGAGTGAATGAGGCGAAAGTTGTGTGTCAGGATCGTAACTGGAGATCCGTGGTCTCTGCCTACCCCTTTGGGAAAGAGGCGTGACTTTATGCATGTATGTATGTATTTAGACATCTATACTTACTACAACCGTAATGAGTTTGAATGTTCACAATATTTCAAGTTTCTTATTGATCCTGTTGAGCCGTGTTGGCCGAATGGGGTTGTACCTCGACCTTCAATCCGATGGTCGTAGGTTCGAATCCCGCCCGTGCATCAATGGATTTAGCGTTTAGTTTAACACGTGCTCTATACGGTGAAGGAAAACATCGTGAGGAAACCAGTTAGCAACTAGTTAGCTTGCAACCTGTCATGTATGGAATACTAACTTTGCAATGTGGGCATGTATCAAATATATATTTGGAATTGCCTTTGACTACTGTAACCCTCCACCCTCTTGCTACTGCTAGACACACACATACATCTAGGTAAATGCTCTATGATAATAAGAAAAATATATAGATCTGATTAGAATACGTAAATATATTTATAAGGTTCTGGCGCTACCTTGATTTAATTTTGATTGAGTTTTTGGTAGGAAAGAGGGCCCCTCCAGTTCCGCCCTCTCTGGTGATCTTCGACCCTTACTGGACAGACCTCCCCCAGACATGCATTACGATAAGATAAACATACATAAATTATGATGCAGAGGAAATTTGCAGACCGACGCGTGACTCTAATCTAATTCAGCCCGTGATTCTAATAAGTAAGAAATATAAATAATACAAATGATCTCACTGAAATCCCATGACATCCCGGGATGCCAACTTAAGTTCTGGAAGCGGCGACAGGTGGTGTCGAGGGAGTGCTAGCTACCCCTGACCATTCCACCCCCGTCAACTCAGAATCCTTCGGAATCGGCGTTTAGCGGCTAGCAGTGCTAAGCTCCGACAACCGACTACGCACAGATTTATATCTCAAGAGTCGTCGTAAACTAGGCCAGACCCTGTTTAGCAAACAGGCCCTACTTAAATCTAATGTCGATGATTTGTTTCGAGTGTGTCATATTCGCCTGCTCTTGGTAAACAACCGCATCTCTTAGGAATACTGTGATGTTAAATATTGCAAAGTTTACTTTAATTGGTAATTCAGTGATTTCTAAACTTTATCTATAGATAGACTTACACATACATATTCATAAGACTTGTATACATATAATAATGTGTATCAACGTGATAGTTCTCCAAAAATGTAAAATAATGTGATAGAATAAACATATATCATAGAACATATACCTCTTATTTATAAATAATGGTCACTCACCGGTTAATTCAGCTTACCCCGCATTCACACCTTCACCTACCTTACGTCTTCAGTTTACCTCTGCTTACTAGCCTCACACACCCACGCACTTCAGGCACAACCTTTAACACTTCCAGCACTGACTTTAATTCTATCTCCCATAAACCGGTAGCAAGTGACCCTTCCGCGCCTTTCGCGTTCTCTCAAACATAACCAACGACCCGTCTATTAATCCCGATTCTCTCCGTCTCCCATCGCGACCCCAATTCGTCTCCCCGAGCTTTGTTTCAATAGGCCCTTTTAAAACTTTCCTTCGTAGCGTCCCACGCTCCCTAAGTCGCCGTCAGGTAGAGCCCCCGAGTTTCTCGAATTCCGTGCACATGTGCGCAGATCCCAACCATCGCCTGTATTGTCCACTTAAACAAAAGCAATAAAATAGTCAGTTTATGACGTGATTGCAAAGTTGTTTTCTTTAGTATTGGGGTTCCATGTGGGGTTTAGTGATGTTCAACATTAGGGTCCTCGCCATATCGCTAATTAGGTATGAGTGCAAAGTAGGTAATGTCGTAGGTATAATTATGTAGCCAGCTATCGGCAATAGGTGTCATTCGGACTGAAAGGTATGTCCTCTACTTGTAGCACTGAGGGACCTCGATGGGCGGATACCACAATATAAGAACAAACCAGTGAGTGCGGCTTCACCTCAAACTCCGTATTATTTCGAGATGCTATAATAGCTAAACACGTCATATATTATTCGATCTCATCAATAGTTATAATGTAGATAATGGTAGTCCCATAGTTTAGAATAATTGTGCCAAACCTCAGGAACCCCAGGCTGATCTCTCCACACATCTGTTTGGGTTGAGTTAACTCAACAAAAAAATAAGGTAATAAATATGGCAGTTGGCTGTGTTATCTTAATTTTGCGCAGGCTGAAACAATTGACAGCCCTGCTGGCAATATCCATAAAGATAAAAAAAAAGGAATTCAAAGCGCTTTCTAAAATATGGGATTCGTCCAACAGCACAAGAAATATTGAAACAAAGGTTCTGACGTATTGTAAAATAAGCGGGAGTTACATTCCTCCCCCTGAAAATGTGATTCATAGACTGTTCGGTGATAAAGGATATAATCATCATTTTCAAATACAGTAGGTAGTGACAGCCTTGTCATTATTGGCGATTTGCGCTGATGCGCATACACTTCATTCTATATGCATTATAACGTTGTCACTCTGCGCATTGCATGCGTATTGTCTAAAGTGAAACTTTATTATGGCTGTCCTAACATTTCCTCCCAGGAATTCAATTCAACTCATAATGTTCATATTAAGTTCGATGAGAAGTCAGGCTCTTTGTTTACATTATTATCATTAGCACCTGCTGTGCCTTTCAAACTACGGGTACTTACTAAAACCCTTATTACACGTTGTTCAATATCAAGCAACAGCTTGTAATTGACTTGGTCGTTAAACAGATGTATTCTCTCAGAATCTATACTTATAACACAGACCCATTCAGGAATCGAAACCAAATTCTAAGTCTCCAATGAAGTCAGATAATATATTATCACTCTACACCCTGTGCGTTCACTGCAAGCTAAGTTACTTATTTTGTAGTCAGCTTAGATGGGCTATTGTTCGGAATCAACCTCCTTAAAAGAGTAAGATCAAATCATCTAGGATTCGAACCCAGACTATGTATAAGAACAATAACATAAACATCGCTATAAATCTTATCCTTTGCTTCATCATTTGTGATCACCTAGGAGTCGAACCAGATTTCACACAATGAATGCCATTTCAAAACATTCTAATTATTCCTTCATTCATTTCACCTCTGTAACATTTCTACTAAGTTAATAGATGAAAGGTGCTGGGAATAACTTATTAGTCAACAATATAACGCCGCACACGACGTCGATAATAGTGACAATCACTGACGATGTCTGAAAAGACTTACAAATTCTCCACGGTCTTCACGATGTCCTGACAATTTATTCTCAGCTTTATCAAGTGATAGAGCTATTAAAATTGTTAAATTATATCCTTCAATAGGATCGATTCAGATAAGATAAAAGAGTTGTTATTATTTGAGTTAGACCTCATCATCATCATTCGTCATCATTCGTTATCATCATCATCATCATAACCATCAGCGTTATCATAGGCCTCTACGTCTTTTTACGGACGATTTACATAGTTACATAATTGGATCTATACGTGTAATGCCTTTTCAGAGTTTGTGAAACCTAAGCTTTAGACATTGTTATGATTTGCTCCTAGACTCATCTTCATCGTATTATCAACCTAGAGTATTAGAACTAAAACTGCTCTCACGATATTTTTACCAAACGGTTTCTTCTACGATGCATCAACCACACAGCCCTCACGATGTTCTTAGTGATATCATAATCAAGATGTCAAATAACATCTAAAATTTAAATAACAATTTAATAAACATGATTTTTATCCGTTCTTGCATTTTTTTTTTTTTTTCATTCTGGTATAAGTAAACCCTTAGTTTAAAACATTTGCATACACTAGTTATGAGAATGCACAATACTCTTCTCAAAGACATTAACATTTTAATCAGAGATATTTCACCCAGGAATTCCCTCAGGTCCAATCTTCAATATCATTGATAACTACTAGCCTCTACGTTACACGACTCTCTTTTTAAAGATTAATACCGCGTTCAGTCCAACAAAGATACCAAACAGCAATTTCGATGATGACTTGTTAGACGGACATGTTAGATTGACCTATTAGACAACCGACTAACAAATTAACTTACTAGAATAAGGCCTTAAACATTCAACCAACCAAAATAAATCCACTAACTGAATGGTATTCCTATAAGAAACATTTTATTTAAACATTAAACCAACTAGACTTTCTGCATACTAACTTATAGGAATTGTGTCGCTTATATACAACCAACAAAGTTAATCCACTCTCTATAAAGATAAAATACCTTCTTATCATCCAACCAACTAGACTTCTGAAATTTGACTTATTAGATTGTGTCACAAACATCCAACTAACAAAGTTAATCTAACAACTATTTATTTAGCATACTGCAAAATCATCCAACCAACTAGACTTCAGCAATATGACTTATTTAATTGTGTCTTAATTATCCAACTAATAAACTTAGTCCAATAACTATTAAAATAAAATAGTTTATAGTCATTCAACCAACTAGACTTCTGCAATTTGACTTATTGGATCGTGTTATATTTACCCAACCAACAAACCTAATCCAATAACTATTAAAATAACCTATTTTATAATCATCCAACCAATTAGCCTTCTACAATTCGAGTTATTGGATTTTGTCACAATAATTAATCCAACTAACCGTTTAACATCTTTATAACTTGGTACACTTCTATAAGGCCTCCCCAATAGAGCCTAACACGGTTCAATGTCTTATGTTTGCCGGTGACGTAAAAAAATAATAAGTTCAAATAAACGCTAGATTTCATAATGAGATTAGTTTAACAATTTAATGATGTTAAATTGCGATAGTGCTATACGATGCTTTCATTCGAAATTAAACTCAGGGAATCGGTAAACTCCAACTAACCGTGTTATTGTTTGATACTGCGTATATAGTAAAAAGTCCAACTATACTAAGCAGTCAGTATGGCACTATAATGTTCCTGATAACTACTGTCGTACTACACGGACCCTTCACGCAATAAATGAGCCCACATTGTAAAATTATTAAACAAATAATTTTCTTCGCGAGTTCCAGCATCAACGACAGTCTATGTCTATTCGTATTCCACACATAAAAATTAAAAGAGTAGGTTTAATTGAAATTAAAAGATTAGTTCAGCGCTTTGAATCCTTCTGTAAGTTCTCTATCTTTTTTGATCTCATTTCATCATCCAACCTACACGACTTCTTATGTTCGAACTGTCTAATCCAAAAGTTAAGCACATTAGTTAGCTCCTACAAACTCGTGTTCTTTACAGACTTTGCACAAAGCAATCGCTACCCAACATTACATTTTTTTTTTTAACCGACTTCAAAAAAAGGAGGAGGTTCTCAATTCGCCTGTATGTTTTTTATTTTTTTTTTTATTTTTTTTTTGTATCATGTTACGCGATTACTTAGCCAATTGTGGCCCGATTTACAAAATTATTTTTATGTTTGAAAGGGTATACTCCAGAGGTGGTCCCATATAAATTTTATTCCTGAGGGTTTGATAATTTGCCCGTAAAACTCTAAAAACCTTCCCTCCTAGCCATTGTAAATCGAATCGACAGATAAGTCTAAGACTCTCTATGCAATATGTCAAATTGACAATTTACTAATGCCAGGAACTCACGTGTCGCGAGACTTGACATAAAATGTATGCAGTTTTGGTAATTATTGCCTTTAGACGCCGGTGGAGCCTAAGCATTATCTGTTTAGCATTATTTATTTCTTTCTTTCAAGCTTATCTGATGATGGAGTCAAGAGCTGTTCCAGGGAACTCCTCAGACAGTGGGCTGATTGAGTTGAAACTCGGTTCGTAGATTAAGTATCATCTAAAATTTTCAAAAATGGCGACAACGAGCTGATCTGATGATGGAGTCAAGAGCTGTTCCAGGGAACTCCTCAGACAATAGGCCGATTGAGTTGAAACTCGGTTCGTAGATTGAGTATCATCTAAAATTTTCAAAAATGGTGACAGCGAGCTGATCTTATGATGGAGGGAACTCCTCAGATAATCGACCGATTTAGTTGAAACTCGGTTTGTAGATCAAGTATCATCTAAAATTTTAAAATATAGTGACAGCGAGCTGATCTGATGATGGAGAATGGAACTCCTCAGTTAATAGGTTGATTGAGTTGAAACTCACTACATCGGTCAAGTTTCATTTACTAATTTGAAATATGATGACTGCGAGCTGATCCGATGATGGAGAACGGAACTCCTCAGAAAATAGGTTGATTGAAATGAAATGTTGTACTTACATCGGTGAGTTCAATCAGATCACGGTAATCCATTAAAAGCTTGTACTTGATGATATTTAAAAAAAACTTATTCTTATTTAGATTTTTATGTATGGCTTATTGATTCCCTGAGTCACGCCGTGGTAGAGTCGAACATTGAAGTCGGTTTTTCTTTTTTTTTAAAAACGTAATTTTCTATCCTTGTTACTCAAAGCAAAACCTACATCTGCAATATAATAACAATAATGTGCGTAATCCAGAAGTTGAGCACATTAATTAGTTCCTTCAAACTCGTGTTCTTTACAGACTTTGCACAAAGCAATCGCTACCCAACATTACATTTTTTTTTTTTCTATCCTTGTTACTCAAAGCAAAAACTTCATCTGCAATATAATAACAATAATGTGCTCGTACAATGCAACAATAACTACACCTTGCCAGAACAACTCATCATCTATGTTTTCTATTTCAATTTCATAATAAAGTTTGGCTCATGATTTTCTACGCTACGTTGTGATTTGATTGTGTAGTAGTAACCAAATTCTTTCTATAGGCTACCGAATTAAGTGAATAATTCAGTATTTACTGGCCTATATCCTGGTCACGGGGCACCAAATGTAACCCTCCAGTTCCTCTTGCTACTGCTAGACACACACATACATCTAGGTAAATGCTCTATGATAATAAGAAAAATATATAGATCTGATTAGAATACGTAAATATATTTATAAGGTTCTGGCGCTACCTTGATTTAATTTTGATTGAGTTTTTGGTAGGAAAGAGGGCCCCTCCAGTTCCGCCCTCTCTGGTGATCTTCGACCCTTACTGGACAGACCTCCCCCAGACATGCATTACGATAAGATAAACATACATAAATTATGATGCAGAGGAAATTTGCAGACCGACGCGTGACTCTAATCTAATTCAGCCCGTGATTCTAATAAGTAAGAAATATAAATAATACAAATGATCTCACTGAAATCCCATGACATCCCGGGATGCCAACTTAAGTTCTGGAAGCGGCGACAGGTGGTGTCGAGGGAGTGCTAGCTACCCCTGACCATTCCACCCCCGTCAACTCAGAATCCTTCGGAATCGGCGTTTAGCGGCTAGCAGTGCTAAGCTCCGACAACCGACTACGCACAGATTTATATCTCAAGAGTCGTCGTAAACTAGGCCAGACCCTGTTTAGCAAACAGGCCCTACTTAAATCTAATGTCGATGATTTGTTTCGAGTGTGTCATATTCGCCTGCTCTTGGTAAACAACCGCATCTCTTAGGAATACTGTGATGTTAAATATTGCAAAGTTTACTTTAATTGGTAATTCAGTGATTTCTAAACTTTATCTATAGATAGACTTACACATACATATTCATAAGACTTGTATACATATAATAATGTGTATCAACGTGATAGTTCTCCAAAAATGTAAAATAATGTGATAGAATAAACATATATCAAACATAACCAACGACCCGTCTATTAATCCCGATTCTCTCCGTCTCCCATCGCGACCCCAATTCGTCTCCCCGAGCTTTGTTTCAATAGGCCCTTTTAAAACTTTCCTTCGTAGCGTCCCACGCTCCCTAAGTCGCCGTCAGGTAGAGCCCCCGAGTTTCTCGAATTCCGTGCACATGTGCGCAGATCCCAACCATCGCCTGTATTGTCCACTTAAACAAAAGCAATAAAATAGTCAGTTTATGACGTGATTGCAAAGTTGTTTTCTTTAGTATTGGGGTTCCATGTGGGGTTTAGTGATGTTCAACATTAGGGTCCTCGCCATATCGCTAATTAGGTATGAGTGCAAAGTAGGTAATGTCGTAGGTATAATTATGTAGCTAGCTATCGGCAATAGGTGTCATTCGGACTGAAAGGTATGTCCTCTACTTGTAGCACTGAGGGACCTCGATGGGCGGATACCACAATATAAGAACAAACCAGTGAGTGCGGCTTCACCTCAAACTCCGTATTATTTCGAGATGCTATAATAGCTAAACACGTCATATATTATTCGATCTCATCAATAGTTATAATGTAGATAATGGTAGTCCCATAGTTTAGAATAATTGTGCCAAACCTCAGGAACCCCAGGCTGATCTCTCCACACATCTGTTTGGGTTGAGTTAACTCAACAAAAAAATAAGGTAATAAATATGGCAGTTGGCTGTGTTATCTTAATTTTGCGCAGGCTGAAACAATTGACAGCCCTGCTGGCAATATCCATAAAGATAAAAAAAAAGGAATTCAAAGCGCTTTCTAAAATATGGGATTCGTCCAACAGCACAAGAAATATTGAAACAAAGGTTCTGACGTATTGTAAAATAAGCGGGAGTTACACTACCTCTTTAGACATCTTCAAAGGATCTGATACAGTCGTGACCCTCTTTACGTTTTTACGTTTCTTATTGGTCCTAGCGTTCCTTTTAAATAAATGCTTTTTAACTTTGACTTTCTACCAAAAACTACTAAACAAGTACTAACCTCTGTGGCGAAGTGGGTGAAAGCCCGCTTAAGACGCAGAAGGTTGCGGGTTCGATCCCCGCAGCGGGATAAATGTTTGTATGATCTGCAAATATTTATCTCGGGTCTGGGTGTTTTTATGTATAATATGTATGTATTTACAAACAAAAAGTATATAAGTAGTATATCAGTCATCATAGTACTCATAACACAAGCCCTGCTTTCTTTGGGGCTAGATGATGCTGTGTGAAAAGTCCAGCATTATTTGTTTATAAGTACAAAAGCATTGTTAGAATATGTAATTCGTTTTGAATCTCACTCAGCAATGTATTCTGAAATACAGAACTAGAGGCTATCATGATGATCAGCGTATACTCGAGAACCCTTGTGGATCCAGTAAATCTTGTTGGAAAGCTTTCCGAACGGCTCGCCCGTATAAATCCTATTTTGAATGGGTCGTGCTTGGAACACACTGAGGAAATGCTAAAGGAATATTGATATTTTATATTAGGTTTGTCTAATAATAATTGGACTACAGTCCTACGCAATGAGTAGGATTGTGTGGTTCTTTACGATACGCCTTGCCATATTGATTTTAAGTAAATTTTTATTTGTTTTTAATATTTTTTTAAGTGGTCTCTGCTTACCCCTTTGGGAAAGAGGCGTGATTTTATGTTTGTATGTAAATTTTATTTGCGATAAAATAAATAAATAATACTGGACTTTTTCACACAGCATCTTCTAGCCCCAAAGTAAGTAGAGCTTGTGTTATTGGTACTTACTATATGACTGATATACAACTTTATATTTTTTGTTTGTAAATACATAGGTACATATTATTATACATAGATACACCTGGACCCGAGACAAATATTTGCAGATCATACAAACAGTCCCCCCGGGATCGAACCCGCAACCTCTTGCGATAAAATATTAAACAGATTTGAATTATTTCAATATAAAAATGCTAATACTTATTAATTTTTAACTAGATTCAATAAAAAAAGCAATTTTGTTGACCGTCGACAAAGTTAATTTTCCGATTCAAGTTAAATTTTAAACGCTGCCCAGAAAGACTTCGTAGTGCGAGAGAAAACCATGTTATACCCCGGTTATACGTCTGTAATTCCTCTTTGATGTCTAAACGCGTTGATGTTATTTCGAATTAGTGGGTGCACTCGGTGCCTGTGCAACCACAGAATTCCGGAGCAGCGTGAAATTTGCAATTGAATAAAGGCTGTGACGCAACGAGCAAACTTGTTTCTAATCTCTGTCTGAAAAGCCAGAAACTGTTCATGTGTTTGCACTCGGTAGTGTAGTTTTCAGTTGCTAGCAGACGTTGTATTAAAACTTTGATATTTATAAAATTAGTGGGTGCCAGAAAACAGTTGAAGACGACGCGACAGACCTAGGAAAGATAGAAAGATTAACGCTTTATTGTATACAAGAACATCATACAGAGAAAACATAAAAATAAAGACATTGTACAATGGGCGGTCATATTGCTAAAAGCGATTTATTCCTGGCAACCATTTGCATGGACAGGTCGATTACAGAAATACAGCGGTGTACAAAAGTTAATCTCAGAAGAGAACAGTAACAAACTAAGTACCTATACACACAAAACACACAAATTACACATAGAGCACTAAAAAATAACAAACCTTCAAATAGGCAGGTAGGAAGGTAGCGAGACGATCTGGATGCATTCGAGCCAGACCGGCAAACCGTAGCCTTGGAGCGCAGGGAGTGGAAGCTAAAGGGAGACCTTTGCCCAGCTGTGGGACACGATCATCCTCATCATCATCTCAGCCATCTAGCGTCCACTGCTGAACATAGGCCTCCGCCATCGATTTCCACAGCGTTCGATCTTGTGCAGCCTGCACCCAACGGCTCCCAGCAACCTTTACAAGGTCGTCTTTCCATCTAGTGGGGGGCCGTCCTCTTCTGCGATTTCCGGTGCGTGGCCTCCACTCGAGAACTTTTCTGCCCCAACGGTCAACAGTTCTATGAGCTATGTGCCCCGCCCACTGCTACTTCAACTTGCTAATCCTGTGGGCTATGTCAGTGACTTTAGTGCGTCTACAGATCTCTTCATTCCTGATTCGATCTCGTAGAGAGACACCAAGCATAGCCCTTTCCATAGATCATGGGACGCGATAGGTTGGGAAAAAATTTTTATAACGCATTGTAAAAGAAACAGTAAACAAGTAGTTATGAAAACACTGTTCCTTGAGTGTCGCCATTATGGAAATCGGACTATCCCATACAACCCAATCTTTTTGTCGAGTAAAATTGCTCAAAAACGCAAACTGCAAGCTCTAAACTGTAAACGCTTATTATACTACCAATATACCGAAAAGAAACAACACGAAACACGTGAAATTGAACCTTATATTTAGCACGTTAGCGTGTAATTTCCAAGTTTTCGTTAGGAGTTTTGTGCTCAATTTACTAGGGGACATTTGAATAATTAAAAGGCAGCTTTATCTATTTATTTAGGTCTCGGGTTGAATTGCAATTGTGTCCGATTTTGCAGCCAAATTTTTGAGGACACTTCACGTGCAATGCAAATTTCCTGTTGCAAAAAGGGTTCTTGAGAGCAATTGAGTGAGTTTTTGATGACTGTTTCAGTTGTAATGATTTAACTTGTTTATTTCTGTTGTATAATGTTATTCAGTTATGAGATAATATACTACACACACTTACAACTATAAAGAATAAATAAAATAATGCTGGACTTTTCACACAGTATCATCTAGCCCCAAAGCTTTATGGCTACTTCATGACTGATATACTACTTGTATACTTTTTGTTTGTAAATAATTACATATTATACAGGGTGTTAAAAGACGTCTACCGAAGCCGAAACGGGTAGGTAGGTACAGCATCCCAACACACAACCAAATCCAAAAGGATTTTCCGAAAAAAATCATTATCCGGAGAAAACAGCGTTTGAAGAGTGCTGTTTTCGTATGTTCTGGGTGCGTTGTTTGACGTAGATTGCTGAATTTTGAGTTTTACAAATGAATTTATTAGGTAGGTATGATCTTATTATGTTGTAATAGTAGTAAATAGCCGAATATAAAATAAACTGACTAAGCTAAGTTAGCAAAAAGGCACAGAGAAGGTGGACGTGGGTTATGCCTAATGGTGTTACTCGAAACGAAATAGATTTTATTCTTAGTTCAGATAAACAAATAGTAAAAGACGTAAATGTCATTAATAAAATCAAATTTAGTTCAGATCACAGACCAGTTCGTGCTAAAATCAGATTCAATTTTAAAATCCACCGATTTAAATATTTCAGTAATAAATTGACTCGCCAATCAAAATCAACCCTTTTTAAAAACTCTGAATGCTACAATTTGGAGCTCTCAAACCAATTTTCAAATTTAAAAATACATGAAATCGACAATGTCGACGATCAGTATAAAACAATCGTTAAATCAATAGAGTACAGCACTAAAAAGTTAAAAGTTACAAAAACAGACAAGGCTAAACTCTCAGAAGAAACTAAAAAACTAATATTGGATAGGGAAAAACTTGAGATTTGTACACCAGAATATAGGAGCCTAGATAAACATGTAAAGCGTAGTATTAGAAAAGATATAAGAACTTTCAACACACACTTAATTAAAATAGCAATAGAAAAACGTACTTCATTGAGATCAGCAAAACAAGGCTTTAGCAAAGGAAAACACTGGATTAACAGTCTTCAAGATGAAAATGGCATTAAGCACAACAGCCGCGACAAGGTCCTAAGTATTTGCACAAATTACTATAAGACCTTGTACTCAGATACATCTAACAATCATGAAGAAATAAAGTATAATCGTTCCGATACCATACCGTTCTTTACTGGAAAAGAGGTTCAGGATGCTTTGAAAACCATGAAGTACGATAGGAGTCCAGGTGAAGACGGTATCACAACCGAAGCATTAAAAGTAGGCGCACCCTCACTACTACCACATCTCACTAACTTGTTCAATTCTATATTAGATTCGGGTCAAATACCAAAACAGATGTGCCACTCAAATATTGTACTCCTGCATAAAAAGAGAATAACGTCGGCAATTACAGACCTATCAGCCTGATGTCACATCTCTACAAAATCCTAATTAAAACTGTACAAAACCGCATCGCTAAAATTCTCGATTCACACCAGCCTCCGGAACAAGCTGGCTTCCGTCCCTGCTTCTCCACATCAGATCACTTACACACGCTCAACCAAATTATTGAAAAATATTCGGAATTCAAACAACCTTTGTATATAGCCTTCGTGGACTATACAAAAGCATTCGATAGCGTCAAACATTCTGCAATATTCAAAGCTCTTAAAAATCAACAAATAGACCAAACTTATATAGACCTTCTCAAGATAATTTACAAAAATAGCACAGCAAACATAAAATTAAATATCACAGGACCCTCATTCAATATAGAAAAAGGAGTTAAGCAGGGAGACCCATTATCTCCCATATTGTTCACAGCAGCCCTCCAAGAGGTATTTAAAACGTTGACTGTTGGATGGGCAAATAAAGGCATTGACATTGGAGGTAAGCGCCTAACCAACCTGCGCTTTGCAGACGATATTGTCCTTTTTGCCACAACAGCTCACGACCTACAGGGTATGCTTCAGGAACTAAGCACGGCAAGTCTTGAGGTTGGACTTTTAATGAACCGATCAAAAACTCAGTTAATGACTAATAGCACGAAACGTAGGGTCGAGGTAGATGGACAGGTAATACAATATGTCGATGAGTACATTTACTTGGGCCAGTTAGCGAGCTTCGAAAACAGGCAAGACAAAGAAATCGGTCGTCGAATCGAGAACGCCTGGAAGAGCTACTGGTCCATGAAGGCGCACATGAAGGGAGACCTTCCTCTGTCACTCAAACGCAAACTCATCGACATGTGTATCCTGCCCGTCCTAACCTACGGTGCTCAGACGTGGTCATTAACTGAACTACAAAAGTCCAAGCTCAAGATTTGCCAAAGAGCAATGGAACGCAGTATTCTCGGATTCAAACGCACCGACCGAGTGCGAAATGAAATACTGCGTTCAGTAACAGGCATTGCAGACGTCGGCAGAAAAGCAGCACGACTCAAGTGGGACTGGGCGGGTCATATAAGCCGGATGAATCCCGATAAATGGGCGAATGCCTCAACGTCATGGCAGCCCGATGGGAGACGTGGTCGCGGTCGACCGAGGAAGCGTTGGCGGGACGACCTCGACTCCTTCGAGAGAGAGTGGTGGGAGATTTCGAAGGAGAGAGATGGTTGGAGAGATATGGGGGAGACCTTTGCCCAGCAGTGGGATTGTATAGGTTAAAAAAAAAAAAAAAAAAAAAAAAGCTAAGTCAAAAAAAATCGCGTTTTTTTTCGCTAAATATGTTTAGAATCATGGTCTGATTGCAACCCCTCAGTTTTCGGTAGTTGTCTTTTTACACCCTGTATAGTCTATCTGTTTGTTACCTTTTCACGCCTAAACCACTGAATAAATTGGGCTGAAACTGGAAATTAGCATGGATAAAGGTTGTATTCCAGAGAAGGACAAAGGCTAGTTTTTATCTTGAAAATTATTAAGTAGCTTTATCGTTTTCTTTTTATATCTTAGAAAAAACGCGAAATTTTGAACTTAACAAGAAATACTAAGGAGCTATTTGAATGACTTCGCTTGATTTATTACACAGTTTTGTTTCATCTCATATAAAGGCGGGTTGCCCCTGATTGTGTGTGTAGATGCATATGCACGTTGTTTCTGTGTGCGTAAGCTTGGAAACGCGTCACGGACGAATAAGCGCTCAGCATCGCTAACGCACACAGAAACAAATCTACTCACACAATTAAGACCTTCGTGAGGAACAACCATACAGGTCATTGACCTTTGTCCCTGATCTTTTCCATTTGCGACGAAAATGGAACGGCCGCAGTCGGAAATTCTATTTCCTCGCGTCACGTCTACGCTTCATACTAGTTCATACGAACGCTAGGAAATGCGAGTTCACTTTTGTTCGTTAACAGGAATTGGAGCTTTTTGCGAGCTTTTTTTTTTCTGATTTAGAGTAAAGGAAAAAAGAACAATGATATAAATACTTTTTACACTTAGATTCTCTACCTAAAAAGTAAGTTCGTATGAGTCAGTGGCCAACTCTGGTGACGGAGTTTTTAGGCCACCTTAAGGCCTCCGTTATGGCTTAACGACTTAAATAGCCGGGACCGACAATTTAACGTGCCCTCCGCAGCACGAAAGCTCAGATGAAAATGCCACTGGCGGTCACCCATCCACTAACATACCGTTTCGAACGTTGCTTAACTTCGACGATCTTTCACGATCGACTAAGTAAGCACAACCACGAGCGCTTCAAAATTCTCTAGCTAATCTAAGTTTTTACATGAAACTTGGAATAGGCGTATATGGTGACCTGGAGTAGGCATATAGGCTATTCTAAATGTTGGTACTACGAGGGCGAAGCCGCGCGCTGAAACAAGTCTAATATAGATAAAGGCCTATAAGTCGATTTGAATTCATTGTTTCCAAAAACGGGACCAGATGTCATAATGTTTTTGTATCCTCCTCCTTGAATCGTATTCCTCAGTGCTGAGGGTCGTGACCTCCTTTAGGTATCACTTTCTCCCTTATTATGTCTCTCCATCTTCCTCAGTCCCCGGCAATGTTTTTGTATAATATTCGCACTATTCTATGATCGTGGTCACTGGGGATCAGTCTCTTTTGTACCGCAGCGGGAATCAATCAGCTGGCCTTTTCCTACTGTGCCATGTGTCGTCATCATAAACACTTTTCTCCAAGCGTAGGCAAACGAATTTTCACAACTACCTGATACACCTTTACGAAAAACAATATAAAATCTTCAAGATGGTTTAAACCAAAACCAGCACACCCGAACATACGTCCGGCTCGGACGTCCGGATGTGTCTTGTCCGGTCCGGTTACTCTTCGTCCGGTTCGGATACTAGGAGACAATAGGAAGCTCGATTTAAGGAACTGCCTGGTTTATCGACATTTGTAACTGTTATAAGTTAAAATAAATTGCGCATCTGTAGGTATTCCAACTTGCATTTTTACTTTTTTAAAATATTTATAAAAGCTAGAATAGCTATGGCAAAACAGGCATTCCATAACAAAAGAAATATACTTACTTCGAAAATAGCAAAACGAGTAAAGAAAAAGTTCATTAAAACATATGTGTGGAGCATAGCTCTCTATGGATGCGAAACTTGGACTCTGACACAGCGGCATAGAGAGAAGTTGGAGGCTTTTGAAATGTGGTGGAGCTGGACAGAGAAGGTTACCAACGAGGAAGTGCTGAGAAGAATTGAGGAGAAAAGGGTTTTGATGACCGCCATTCAAAATCGAAGAGGAAAAATGATTGGACATCTTATACGACATGACAGCTTTATTAAGAACATCATAGAAGGAAAAGTGGAAGGAAGACGAGGAAGAGACAGGCCTAGAATCAGTTTCATGAGTCAGATAAAGGAGAAGATCGCTGTCATGTCGTATAAAGAAGTAAAGGAATACACATTGGAAAGGGAGAGGTGGAGGAAGTTGCATCATTGCACCGACAAGAGCTAAGCTCTTAAGTTTAATGATGATGATTCAAATTACAAGTAAGTAGGTAACTATATTAGCACAATACACACAAAAGAACCCTATCTAATAGAAAAATAAATAAATAAATTTGAATTTGTGATTGTTTTTAGTTTTTAATTTATAATGTTGACGACCTCTGTGGCGCAGTGGGTGAAAGCCCGCTTGGGACGCAGAAGGTTGCGGGTTCGATCCCCGCCGCGGGATAAATGTTTGTATGATCTACAAATATTTATCACGGGTCTGGGTGTTTCTATGTATAATATGTATGTATTTACAAACAAAAAAGTATATAAGTAGTATATCAATTATCTGGTTCCCATAGTACAAGCTATGCTTAGTTTGGGGCTAGATGATGCTGTGTGAAATGTCCAGCATTATTTTATTTTAATGTATGTGGACCAAATTTGTAATTTTTAAAATTTTATCTTAGTTTATAATATTTATAATGACAACCTTTTGATAACTACTATAAATTAAAAATGAATAACATTTGCACGCCTGCATGCAGGTTGAATACATAATCCCATCAGAACTTGTTTAAGATCTTGAAATTATTATGCACTGTATTCTGCAAATAAATGATTGATTTGATTTGATTTGATTCGCCATTTGAGCACTTCCTGCTTTTGTTTGGTGATTTTAGCTCTGTTTTCTCTTTTTCAAATTACTAATTCTTTGAAAAAATAAAAGACTTAAAAATTTTGGATTCCGACGGGATTCGAACCCGCAACTCTATTCGTCATTTGATTCTGAATGTAACTTCGGACAATGAGCATGAGTTCACTAGTGAAACGTGTAGATGGCGCTTACCGGTGCTTAACCGAAGAATGTGAGCTTATCAAAAATTTGGATGGTGACGACGGCATTCCGGCTAGGAGGATCGTTTGATCGTTGCGGGTTCGAATTTTGATAAGACTTTTCATTTCTCAATGAAATACCAAGTGTGGATTAACACTATAAAAATTATAAAAAAATACTCTTTCTTTTACCATAGATAACACGTTCAACGCCAGTCAACGGCTGCCACGAGATAAAATTCACACAAAACTGACAAAACCAGTTACAAATCACCAATTTTGCCTTTTATCGATTTCATGATTTTGATGAGAGAATAGAATAGATAAAAAATCATGTGTTTCACTCAACATCGACACCAGTTTTATTTCTTGCACAAATACATTGAGATGGAAATAGGCTTGCCAAGCACCTACATCATCTCAATCAGTCGCATATACAGGAAAAACAATGTTCAATACGTAAGGAGCTGACTAAGCTGCGGGTGCCCTTACGATAATTTTCTCCAGCTATAAGAGCTCGTGAAAAATTTATTGATGCTCGAGTGGTATTTGATTAGTAATAGTAGACAGTTAAAAAACAGTGGGAGTGCCAACAGAAGTGAAAAAAGTTACTGTCCTAGGCACGGTCGTAGCTTGAAATTTTGGGGTCACTACTGAATTTTTGGGGGGTGTCACTACAATATTAGACTTTATTGCACAATAAACAAGATTTTACTATTAGACGTGTACGGTTTTGGGGGGGGGGGGGGGGTCATGTCCCCTGTGACCACCCCCTTCGGACCGCGCCTTTCTATTGAATGAATGAATGAGAATTCTTTATTTACTTACTTTATACCTTCAACAATGAAATAAAATAATGGCTTAAATATAACACCTAGATAACAATGTGCAATGGGCGGCCTTATCGCTAAACAGCGATCTCTTCCAGGATCTATTGGAACTTGAACTCGCGGTTGTCTCAGAAGTAGAGCTCTATCGCTTACGGCCATCCTGACGATACAAAGTGTGACGAAATTAGAAACAAGTTTGTCGATCTTTGCCGAAAACAACTGTCAGAGATGGTGTCAAAGACGGTCACGTGACTTGTGACGCAAGTTCGATGGTTTTTTCCCATCTCAAAATTACCCTACGCGCTTTAAGAAGTTTTTACTTCAAAAATCTATACATAGATTAGATACTTTACTCGAGTCTAACTTGCTTTGAAACACAAGGGATGGCTGGGAGCTGACAATCTACCGTCATCAAGAACAAATACAAAAACTACGTAAACTATTGGCTTCGGCAACATAAAAGCTTTTTCAAAGTTTCATACGACGCCTTTCGTAGAACCAAAACACTTCGCGCGTCGAAAAAACGATAAGTGACCTCCCTTTAAAAATAACACCATCTCGTTCTAAAAATACACCTGCAAAATTCTGCTTCAAATTTTGGGTAAAATGTACAGAAAATACAGTGAACTTGCTTTATGTAGCGGGGTTGAGTATGCATTGAATTTTCTTCGTCTCAGTTGGAAAGTTAAACCTTAAATAAATGAGCCTTATCTGGTTGAAATAAAACATCAATTTGAATGAACGTTAGTGTAAAACGTATTCAAAGACGATCGTGCCACTTCTCTGTGAAAAAAATAAAAATATGAGTTTGATTTTTTTTAAATAATATTTTTTAAAAAAGAATAAAAAAAGAACCGTGTTTTTTCAGTGGGTTCAGCACGACCGTCAGGATTATATCTCAGTTGGACAGTTGGTCCAGCCACCCTGACGGTCTCGGGTTTAGCAATGCATTCATTGAGCCAAATATACCTGAATAAAGTATAGTAAACTGTCTATATCTCATGGAATGGAATGGCGGTTGCTTACATTTCTGAGCGAGAATTAAATAAAAAATATCTGAATGAATATAACTATTTACGCTGTGGGTACTTTAAGAGAGTTCCCAAAACTTTTTAAATCGATGTCATTTATCACGGTGACTGTGAATGCCCGAGAGTTTTTAATAAAGGTTCGATCCTTAAAAAGCGTTTTATATTTTTACGGCCATACAAAAGTTCACACGAATCAATCACTTCTTGTTCAATAAATATTATTATATTCTATTCTATTCAATATAAATTTTAATTATACAGATATACAATAAACTTAAAAATGCGGTAACGAGTAAAGGTTTTCCCAATAAAATAGTTTGTAGTAGGTAACGCCTTAATATTTCACGAAATATCGGGTCATACCTACTCCAAGCACGGTAGATATTCTCTCAGAATTCAATACATACAAAGTTAAAGAGCCTACTAAAAAAAGACAGATTATGATTTTGTCAGATCCTTGCCTTAGCGAGAAGATAGTCGAACTTTTGAGCGACTCAACTTTTATTCTTTGATAAAGAAGCGCTGAAAAGTGAATGTTCCTTTGTCTTTGAGCCGTTCCTAGTATTATTTGCTATCTTTTATTTATCGTACCCTTTATGCACGCTCGTACGTACCTAATAAAATACATTTTATTTGACAAACGGACGACTTAGATATAAAAAGATGAAATAGCAGAGAAATGTGAATCTTAGGGCTCTTGCGAACATAATTCTTCTTCCATTGCTCAATAAACTTGAATTAAATAAATAAATTAGATTGTTAATACGGAAGACGTTCTCTTATTTATTTTTAGATGCTTTAAAATCCTTTGGAGGTTTTCTTCTTCTTGTGTCTCTCGCCCTTTCGAACCACTCAGATGAAAGGATTTGTGAGCCTCTAAGTGTCTCCTATCTAGAGATATCGAAGGTAGTCAGATGCAAGCCAAAACTCACGCTTGAAACACGTCTTTTTTTAAACATTAGCATCCAGATGATAAGTTGCTAGCCCATTATATATCTGGCCGCCATACATACATAGGTACATTACATACATAAAATCACGCTTTTTTCCTACAGGGTAGGCAGAAACCCGGACTTCCATCTGCCACGATACTGACACTCTTACAAACTGACAACTCACCTTCACGCGGCCCTACTCTCTCACCAGAGTTCATCATCATCATCTCAGCCTGGTATCACCTACTGCTGGGTATATGGGCCCTTCTTTTATGCTAGCCTCCTCTATCTTGCGCCTCTCGCGTCCAAACATCACCAGAGTTGACCATTCGAAATTATTCTAATATCGTCTAGGAGGAACATGGGTAAAAATTTAGTGGGAAATGGTATCCATACCGCCCGTACATTCAATTACTCATTCGCTCCCTGATAGATGCGAGTTAGCACGGTAGGGGGTAGCGCGATCAATGAACTGTCATCTCGATTTATCGTCCCGATTCCGGGTGGAAAGTGGTGGCTCGCTGAAAATGTATTCGATTCGAAACGAGTAGACTATCTACAGCTTGTATTTATTTACAAAAACTAATCTACTACTTTTTGTATAACATTCCGAAAACCAAAAAGAACCGAAATAGAACGTCTTTTAAAAAGCTGAAAATTCCTAAGAAACTCGGCCTTTGAATGAAAACGAATGAAATGAAAAACTCTTTATTGTACACAATAATTACAAAACATACACTTAAGAACCAATAGAACCCAACGAGGCAATGTACAATGGGCGGTCTTATCGCTTAGAAGTGATTTCTTCCAGACCTTTGATGCATATTGGGACATGGCTGTCCCAAATATTTCAAAAATATCTACCGCTCTTCTTATAATTTTTACCAAATAAAATAATAAAGATTAAAAAAAGATAAAAAAAAAAAAAAAAGTTAAATACCAATTAAATAGCAACCAAATAAAAAGTGATTCATTGACATAAAAATAATTGTTACATATTGTTTTGAATCCATAGACTCCCGAACTAGTTATGATTTCATTACTAGAAAAATTGCAGTATCTCTAAACTCAGCATAAGAAAGGGTTAAGAAACAAAAATACTCCAAACTAATTAAAGGTTTTTATTTTTGTCATGTCTTAAGTTGTTTTTAATTAGAACTGAAAGGACTTAAAGTTCGACTCAAAAATAAATTGCTGTGTCAGCAAAGTTCGAAATCCGTAGACCATGACACTTATCAAAACCTACTCATGTAACACCATCACCGGCAGATAGAGTCATGGTCTTATTTCCGCAAGTCACGGTTAGGAAACACGACGACACACAGTGTGGAGTGTCAGTGTCCTTGTGTAACCAATAAAACCTCGCGTCCTTTTGCTGTAACTAAGTCTTACAATATGTATGTTTGTTTCAGTGCCGATGACACAAGTGGTGGCGGTGGCAGGCGAGCCCGTGTACCTGCCATGTGATATCGAGACGTCGGGGGAAGAGGACGCTGTGCTACTCGTGCTGTGGTACAAGGAAGACTTGGGCACGCCTATATACAGGTACCACCTCTAACAAAGTCAAGTCTTAAACATCATAATCATCACGTCCACGGCTGTTCCACTGCTGGGCATAGGCATCTCATCGCCCATTCTGCACTAATATATTGAGTATTGGAAAATACTCAAAATTAATATTGATACTCCAATAACTATAAATGAACCTCCTCCGTTCTTGCTGGGTCTTAACGACTCCAAGTTGGATGGCAGTACCACATAGAATAGAATAGAATAGAATAAATGTTTATTTGGTTTTTACACACACAAGACAAGGAAATTTAAAACAATGAACAAAAATAGGTAGGTAGGTTTCAAATAATAAAAAATAAAATAAAGTAAGTAGGTTCGCACTAAATAATAAACTAAAACAAAAAGTAAAACAAACAAACTAAAACAACTGTAAACGCTAATAGATAATACATTAGCATAATTTTGCGTGAGCTGTGTTGGCCGAGTGGGAGTTCGAATCCCGGCCGTGCATCAATGGATTTTTCGTTTCGTATAAAACACGTGCTCTTAACGGTGAAGGAAAACATCGTGAGGAAATCCACAGCTTAGTCAGCTCCACACGTATTGACCATGTCTTTCCTGTTGATAAGGTTGATAAGCTGAGAGGATGGTTTAGGCGCTGGGCAAGCCTATTCCATCTCAAACAATGTCCCAGGCACTACAGCGTCCCGTTAAGTGTAGGCAAAGGGTGCCTCCTCATGCTGTATAAATTATTAAGATTTTTTTTATTTTGCATTAATTTAGTACTTCTTCAGAAAATATGGCTCGCCTCTGACGTCAGCAGCATTTTCTCTTTTGAATTGACAATTGCGTTCGGCTCGGCTGCACTGAGCGAACCCTTAAAGTATTTTTATAGTTACATCAGTTCTCACATAAAACATGTCGCAATAGTTTAGAATTTTAGAAGAAAAGAACGAAGAAAAGATAAAAGACTGCTTAATTCTTATTTTATTCCTTTGAAAAACAACTCTGCTTTCTTATCATTACTACCTTTGCTCTTTTCTCGTGTATAAAAGTAGACTTTTCTTTATTCATAGATATAAAACGTCTTGTCCTTTAAACGTTCTTGAGATCACATTTTATATGCAAGGTATGCAAGCTCAAAGTTTGAATTGAATTGTCTCCGTCTTGCTATGAAGATGGTCTGGAAAATCTATGCGAGTTATTATAAGAAGCTTATGACAGGGCAGCTATGTCGCTCCGTTTTTTACAATTTACTGTGAAGGAAAACAGTTTGTTTTGAAGTGACGATGGGCTTGCAATCTGTCACGTAAGGAATGCTAAAAGTTGAGAGCATTCTAACAGTTCTGATACTACATTTTAAATTTTTTAGAATATATTTAAAATAATAATAATATTATTTTCAATGGAATTTTAAGGAAATCGCGAAAAGTGGCAAAAGGGAAGGGAGGCCTTTGCCCTACAGTGGGACAAAAATGGCTAAATAATAATACATACATAAAATCACGCCTCTTTCCAAAAGGGGTAGGCAGAGACTATGGATCTCCACGCGCTACGATCCTGACACACAACTTTCGCCTCATTCCCTCTCATTACATTCTTCATACATGCTCGTCGGTTTAGGGTAAATAAAAATAATAATAATAATAATTAAAAATAATGCAGCTCTATGGTGTTAGAACCTACGGCCCATCCACGGCGACGCTCTACCTCTAACTGAGCTTATAGGTATCACGAGATGATTGACATTTTGTGGAAGTTCAGGCTTCTTGCAAATTCTTTCTTATTATCACATTGTGTTCCTGTAATTGAGACTTGTAATGAGCGAAATGAAATGAAATTAAGTGAAGTGAGAATATCTGTCTGTACTGTAGACTCTTTATAAAAGCATGAGATTTATTCAACTCCAAAGTACGCAGTGTTCTCTCTGTTTTCAATCAACACAGCCTAGGACTCGAGTCGTGCATACGACAAAGTTTCAATTGCTACTTTTGCACCGACGTAAAAGATGTATCGATGCCTTTGAAGCGCGACTTGGTAAAAGCTACTGAACTTTGCTATGGAATAGTAGGGTTTATTGGTCTTTGGCTGTCAACTTTTGAGTGTCAATATTTCCACTTTGATGAATAAGAAAAAAAGCTATGACTATGCCCCACAATACGGTTTTGGAACATAACTGTGACTTCTAAATTAACTTTTTGAATTAGCCTATACTCCTCTTTGCCTTAGCCCAGTGCCAGTGCGGGGCCCCCTCACAGACTTTCTCACTGTACCCCACTACCTGCACCCGGAACAGCTCAACCTACCAACAGAAGAAGACGTAGAGTTGGCTAAATACTGGTCTAAAGTTATATACCATTGACTCGAAATGAATGACTGAGCCTATTACTCCACACTACTGGGCAAAGGTCTCATATCCCTTCAACCATAGATTTTCTTCGAAATCTCCCACCACTCTCTCGAGGGCGTCAAGTCCCTCCGCTTCCTTGAACGTATTTTTAAACGGCTGCTTTTTCTAATAAGTATTTTTCCTGCAGCGTGGACGCAAGAGAAAGGGATTTCGGTGTCGCCGAGCGGTGGTCGGACGAGAGCGTCTTCGCCTCCCGAGCCTACTTCCTCCCAGAGAGGAAACCTGCTGAGCTCGGGGTGGACCGCGTGAGGGCGTCTGATCAAGGCATCTATAGGTGCCGGGTGGACTTCAAGCAAGCCCAGACCAGGAACTCACGAGTCAATCTCACTGTTATTGGTAAGATTTTGCACTCAACGGCTGTCAGTGTAAGAAAAAAAAAAGCATTATTTAAAAGAACCAGTTTCATCACTTAATGCTATCTTGAAAACTTAGCGAATCCACTTCATTCCATTCGCGTATAAGAACCGGGTAAGTGGGTATTTTTTCGTTGAAAAAATTTAACTGCAACTGTGATTGTTGATCAACAACCTGTGAACATTGTTTTAGAAGCTGAGTTTTCATATACCTACCTTCAAATATTTATTTTATTACTGCAATATCCCAAAAATCAAAAGTGTTTTGTAGATCTAATATTACGAGTCTAGATAACGTTAGGATTTCCACCGAAAAACAAACAATATTTTTTCACCATCAGATTACAACGACGCGATTTTTTGAAATCCAATTTTCACAGTGTTGATCCGATAACTTTATGTCGAAGTGCTAAGGTTGAATTTTGAATGCAGTTGCGTCTCTAATAAAATGTTTGGATCAACTTTGTGAAACACAAAAATAAATTAACTCGGGGAAATCCCGGTTCAAATCGGCTTACAGAGCTATCGAAGTGTCTGTGCTATTAATTTTCCATCGAACCTAATATTTTAACGAACGAACAATGGACAGTGTTGGGATTAAAGCTTTACTTTTTGTTACTTTTACATTTTTTTATCTATAGAGTTAAAGCCGCCATCTTTTTTGGACGGGTTATTGAACTTTATGAAAGAAGATGGCTTGTTAGCCTTTGTTTCGGGTGCCAATAACGCAATATATTGGAATTATTAAATCTGGTATGACTTAAAAAATCAATTAAAAACATAGAGTTGTATTTATAGTGTTAGTAGTGTTCTCAAGAACGGTAGACATCAGATTTATAGACCTTTCAAGGCGCAAGCCCCTTATCTGGCATCTGGTGTCGATCGTGTTTCTATTCCATTCAAATGTCATACCAAATGCATGGAAATAAAGCACAAATTCAATTCACAAAACAAAAACAATCGAACGTCTGATCAACGACATACCTTGTTTCCTAATTTGTGCTTTATTTCCATGCGTTTAGTATGACATTTGAACGGAATAAAAAGCGAAGTAAAAGAGAGGTAGTCTGGCACATCCAACTAGACATTGTCCAGTCAACAAAAGCAACAAATCCTTGGCTCAAAATCAAATCTATTCAAAATCTAATTTCATAATCGAAGTTGCGAATCAGATGTTCTTTATAATCGTGACTGAAAATGTTACTATTCAATATTAAAAGATTTACCGCTCAAAATTAATCTCAGCTCACTTTAAATCTTTGAACGAGGAGTGAAAATTCTATTTCAACACTCCATCCGCTAATCCCTGTAACAAAGTGCACTCATAAGTAACTTTGAGAATGAAGGCTCAGTTTATAAGACTTTTCATAAGTTATCTTCACACTGTGCATTGGTTTGAAAGAACTAGCGACACGACAAGTTAAGAGGTAGAAGAGTTAAGAGGTACGTCTACAGGGTATGGTAATATACAATTTTACCGCATTGAGGGCAGCTTTTTTAGGCAACTATAGGTTGGTTGTAAGGAGGCCCGGCCCGGCTGTGAAGCAAAAGGTTATGAGTCCGATTTTGCAACAAATGTCTGTCCTATCCACAAATATTTTTCTCGAGTGTTTTTTATGTAAGTATTATATAATACAACAAAATATACAAGTAGTATATAGGTTTCCTACAACAACAAATCTATTGAAATTATCAATGGATGTGACCAGTGCTTAACCGATAAATATGAGCTTATCAAAAATTTTGATACTAACGTCAGTGGGTTCCGTGGCCGAGTGGTTGAAGGCACTGCGGCTTAAGAGGAATCATCTGATCGTCGCGGGTTCAAATCCCGTCGGAAATTTTTGATAATACTTTTCATTTCTCAATGGGTAATTAGATAAAACGCTAAAATAAAAAAATACAAACAACATTCAAATACTGATAAAATACAACCCTTAAGCGAAAGCTTTTACTAAAGTAGGTATTCGACACCACTTTGCATAGTACAATAAAATATTTCCAGCAAATGCACATTCTGTTCAGTGGAGGCTTTTACGTATAAATCAGATTATCGCTCGATCCGGATGCGATACGATTTCGAATAGCGATAAAGTCGCAACAAAATATGTTACGGCTTCTATCCCATAAATAGGAGTGCCAAGTTGACTTTTGCTGAGTACTAGGGTTCCGTTCATAGTAAGTAAGAATTATTGAATTCTTTGTATACTTGTTGAAGCATTGCGCATCCACACGAGCTCTAAACAGCAGCCTTAGCCAAAAAAACAAGTAGAAAACTGAATGGAAAGTGGAATGTGACAAGACTGACTGACTGACTGACGAATGAATTTATACAATTTTATGCGATGGAATGGTATATCGACGCGTCTGGTAACTTTGTTACTAATATCCCTAATATGCAATTCTGTGGCAACTTTCCATCCTCGATGTGTCAATCCGACGTTTTGATAATGCCAGGAACTCACCTGCCGCGATATTTGGCATAAAATATAATATGCAGTGTTTATGGAGTGCTAAACAAATCGCGCTAAATAAAGTCATTCGTCGCACGTGAGTCATAGTCATTAACTGTCTATTCCACTTATATTCTATTTTCTACTTGTTTTTTTGCTAAGGCAGTAATGGAAAATCATCTCAAGGAAACCATACAAAATAGAACTATCTCTGAAAATAGGATCAAGATATACCGAGTATATATTATTTTATCCCCAAGATGCGGTAGACGGACATTCTCTTAGATCTTTTTATCCCCTAGGCATCGTAAACATTCTCTCAGATCTATTGTTTTCCAGATCCTATGAAGATGTCTTTCTGTCTAATAATCTTGATCTGAGATAATGACTACCGTGTTGTCCTTGCAATGCGTTCTAAACGTTTTGAGAATGTATGAATTTTTCTTTCACGCAAAAACTACTGTATGGATTTGAATAAAACTTGGCACAGAGATGAATTATAGTCTGGAATAGCACAAAATTTTTGACCCTGAAAAATAAGGTGTTCCTGAGAGACCGAGGGTAACACCACGGAGCGCTGCTACGTGATAACCGTATGACGTGACATTTTGTCCACAGTTCCACCAAATCAGATGGTGATTATAGACGATAAAGGAGACGTGAAGCAAGCAATCGTGGGCCCCTACGTGGAGGGAGATTTCTTCACGCTCAAATGCGATGTCTCCGGAGGTAAGATTTGATCTGATACATAAATTTAGTGAAAGGAGTGAGTTCTGTTAAGAAGAGTGATAGAGGGAAATGGAAGAAAGAAACATGTTGTGCCGACCCCACTTAGTGGGATAAGGGCAGGAAGAAGAAGAATGTATGAATATTTTGTTTCTCTTTGCCTTTTAGGGAAGGTATAATTTAATTTTTTTCATAAAAACATATTTTACATAAAATTAAAACTATTTTAATCGAACCCCTAAGCCTGGTATCGCGGCAGTTCGAGTGTATTTATTTAATTATTAAATAAACATATTTATAATAAGTGCCGTGTTGGCCGAATGGGGTTGTACCTCGACTTTCAATCCGAAGGTCGTGGGATCGAATCCCGGCCGTGCATCAATGGATTTTGCGTTTCGTAAAATTTATATGCGCTTTAACACGAGCTCTGAACGGTGAAGGAAAACATCGTGAGGAAACCAGTTAGTATTCTTACAGGCGGCGATGGGCTTGCAACCTGTCACGTATGGAATACTAACTTCTGCAAGATGTGGGCATGTATCAAATATGTATTTGTACATGCCTCTGACTACCCCCTTAGACATCTTCAAAGGATCTGGAATATAAAGATCTGAGAGAATGTCTACCGCGCCTTGGGGATACAGTCGTGACCCTGTTTACGTTTTTTTACGTTTACCTTAAATACATGTTATATTTAATACCTAAAAATCAGCATTTCGGATTTAATAATTTTCTTTCATTTTATAATTATTTTGGGTTGGTATATTTTCTACAAACGCTTCAGTAATAAATGGAGCTTGAATTAAATTGCAGTTGACAGATGCCGAGAGCATTCTTTGTATAAAAACTCAATTGCTCATTCGTCGTCTCTGAATTCCTAGTACGCTTTGATAAAGATGAGTCCCTGTCTCCATAAACCTTTTACTAAAGCAATTTACGGAGATTACAGAAGTTTTGCAATTTCACTGATAAGGTATTACTAGTCAAGATTGGAATAGAATTTACAAAGAGATTTCAAATACCTTAGCAGTTAAGTTTGGGTAGCTAAGTTTATGTAATTTGGTTAAAGTTTTTATCGTGTGAAAACTAAAGATCAATAAAATAAAACGAAATAACATTACGATCTTTGCCTACTTCTTAATTCTTTATTGTACTAATAAACACACACATGACAATAAAATAAAGAAAGATCATGTACAAAGGCGAGCTTAACCTTACAATGAGTTTTCTTCCAGCAAACCTTTGAGGCTAAGAGGGACGTGCAAAATAGCTAGATAGACTTCTTCGGGAAATATGCTTAATTTTATGTATGTATGTACAAAATTGTTTCTCTGTTGGATGCGGCTAATCTAGAAGCTAAACCAATTTTGATGGGCTTCTATTAGCTATCATGTGATCTCTTTTACCAGGCCGTCCCAGACCATGGGTAAAGTGGTTCAGAGACGAAGTGGAACAAGACACTCCAGCGACGCCGCTATCCAGCGACGGAGTCCAGGGAGTCATCAGAGTGGGTCCGCTGACCAGAGCGGACGTACGAGCCGCATTGACGTGTCGAGCGTCCAACCATGCGCGGGCGCATCCTATAGAAACTACTCTAACTTTAGATATGAATTGTGAGTATTCTTCGTGAATAACAGATGTAATAAGATGTACCTAAGGTTCGTATCTTACGGCCAACTATGGTTCTGAAGTTTTGTTGAGGGAACAGTATGGCCTTTAGGACTTTAGGGGGACTTGCAATTGAAACTGCCCCCAGAAGCGGACATCACACCAGTTTTTAGCAGCGCAGAAAGCTTAACTTTGACGATCAATAGACTTGATCGCACACTTGTCCGCGCCGTACGCGCCGTAGTCTCTATACAAAAAATGCTGATGACGTCAGAAAATGCGGCCCTCTTCTGACATCAGCAGCATTTTCTCTATCGAATTGACAGTTCGGTGCGTTCGGATCGGCTGGACTGTGCGACCACCCTTAGCGCTAGTCGTCTAACCCCCGGTTTCTATATTCAACGGACATTCGTAGGAAAGAGCTACGACTCGTTTCCACATACAAAAGTTTGACAGCTAGAAACCGGCGGTAAGTTAGCTGTCAAAATTTGTATGTGAAAACGAGTCGTAGCTCTTACCTACGAATGTCCGTTGAATATAGAAACCGGGCATATGTCTATTAAGCCTACTTACTGAGTGATGTCCAAGAGACGAGAATACTACTGAAAAGTTAGATGTCCGGCAGTGAGAAGGGCAGCTGACATCACTAACGCCTGGGTCGTAGATCGTAGATCATATTAAATGGCCCATACAAAGGAAGTCCTATGCCCAATAGTGGGCTCTAGATGATGATGAAGACTTCACAGCTCACGCATGCTTCTATTTGCTCGTTATTTTGTTACAGTTCCACCTCTAACAGTCCACATACTGGGTTCAAACCAACCTCTCTCAGCCAGCAGACGGTACGACCTCCTCTGCCAAAGCTCAGGGTCACGACCACCGGCATCCATCACCTGGTGGAAGAACGGCCATAGGATAAACAACGCTAAGGAAACGGTGAGAAGACTCAAATTCTTATGATTCTAATTTTGTTAGTTGACCATGTTTGTGCAATTTTTGAAGGGTATCTTTCTACTCGTTCACATATTCTATTTCGATATATTATGTAATGGCCCATCTACACATTCAACGAATTATTTGCCGAACTATTCAACGAACTATTTTTGCATAGACAATGATCGACGAATACAGGCGAATAGACCCTCCACACGTTCGTGAGCGCTGGTATTCGTCTATCATCGGCTAATATGTAGAGAGCTTATAAGATACAAGTTCTGAGAAAAAATAATTAACCTGAGCTTACCCGATGACTTTTCTGTTCCATTTTAAAATAACTTTGTTAAAAACGTAACAAAACATAGTTTCTTCACGATAGGGATCAAAAACTCTCTAAGTAAACAAGCAAATTCAAACTTTATCTCCAAGTCAAAGAGTTGATGTTACCGCATCAATTGAAATTTAAAATTGGGACGCTTCCAAGGTAAAAAACTTGAGTGATATTGACAGAGCAATTTCTAAGAGTTTGTTTTTTAAAGGAAAACATTTTACTCGGTGTCAGTAAATTGTGTAAATACTTGAGGCAACTACAAAACACTGGGTGTGGGTATGAAAATTAAACCCACTGTTTAACTCAAACTCAAAAATGAACTGAAACTTAAACCAGCAGTCCTGTTCCTGGAAAAACTCTTAACCCCATGTTTAAGAGTTTTTCCAGGAACAATTCTAGATCACCTTATCATCTGAAAAAATCTTAAACTTGCCGTTATTTAGTATTTTTGGTCTCGATGCCCTAATAAAAAAGGTACCGTTATAAGTCTAAATTCGTTATTTCGGGAACCGTTCTTTTACACCCAGTCTGTATGTCACCCAGTACCTCTTTAATATTTATATTTTGGATTCTGCGTTCACAGAACCCGTTTAAGAGGTAAAAGCAAACGGATGTTATAACTACGACTAGGACACAGTTTTTCAGGAACCTACATAAAGGGAGAATTTTATATGATTTGGGAAACGTTACGGCCACTCCTACAATATTCGCCGAACTATTCGCCGAACTATTAGTTGGATAGAAGGCAAATACAGGCGATGAGGTGACTACAGTTAGTGATCGTCGGCATTCGTCTATCTTCAGCGAATATGTAGAGAGCCATTATTGACATTGGCTCATTTTGAAAGTGTTAGGTATTTACATAAGCTTTTTCACGTTTCACCACAATATTAAATCTATAAAATTGTGATTGCCGACCATAAAAAATATAAAAGAAGGTATGTACGGATGTAAAAGATACGAAGTTAGCCTCAAATCGTCATAATTAGGATTACTTTCATTAGCAATGACTATGTCCCAATCACGCTCAATATTTTTCACAAAAGCAAAACTGTCAAGCGATAAGACTGAACACACAACGGATGGTATTGTAAGTGAACTTTCACAAATCTCCAAGCTCAGTAAAAGCTGCCCCTTGTCATTGTCAAAAGATTTCCCTAAACTCCTCAAAAGATCAACGATTGGCGCAGGATAAGGGCCCAGTCACACCTCATCAATTTGCGAAACTGTTAAAAAAGCTAATTTCGCATTGGATTTTATCGTCCGCCATTTTTACTTTATACACAACATCGTCGAAGTTTATAATAGGGATACTTTGGCGGGCGGATCGAGAAATTTGTTTACAAGGGATTATAAGGTATTTTCTACTTTGTTTTTAAAAGTAGCCTATTAAAATGAATTAGTAGCAGGAAACACAGAATATAATAAAGCTTTGTTTCAGTGGAATCACAAGGCTTAGAGTGTTAGTGGCTCTGGTGGTCGTGTCAGTTCAATTTCCATCCAGGACATAAAAAATACAATGTAAATGATTGCCAGAAAGAAATCGCCTTTAAGGCCGCCCAATGTATAATGTCTTTATTTATTTTTTGTATTCTCTGTATTATATTCTCGTGTACAATAAAGCGTTAATCTATCTATCTATCTATTTTTGAGATGAACATGGATGAATGATCGAACTAAGTAAGGCTTGTAATGTCACTAATAATGCTTACACATACAAATATACAAATTCCTATGCCTTGTGATATTTGAACACAAACTACTAACCAAGAATTTGCCTCATTCCAAAAAACAATCGTAAAAATATTAGTTTTTACTACATTTTTTTAAACTAAATTATACTTTCCCACTACTTGGCAAAGGTCTCCCCAGTTGTTTCCATCATCCCCAGCCACGTCCAGCCTTCTTGCAACGAATCAAGGTCGTTACGCCAACGTTTTCTCGGCCTGCCCCGGCTTCGTCGCCCATCAGGACCTGACCCATGACGTGACAAAAAAAAACGTAAACAGAGTCACGACTGTATCCCGAAGGCGCGGTAGACATTCTCTCAGATCTGTTATATTCCAGATCCTTTGAAGATGTCTAAGGGGGTAGGCAGAGGCATGTCCAAATATATATTTGATACACGCCATCATCTCATTAGTATTCCATACGTGACAGGTTGCAAGCCCATCACCGCCTATAAGAATAGTAACTGGTTTCCTGGCGTGACAAAATGGTTGTTAAAAATCACGACAAACCAAAAATCACATAGAAGCGACATCAAAGGCAATATTACAGCTTTTTAGAGCCGTAAGCGTTCCGCTATTGATATTCACTCCAGACGTTTGCAGTTATGCAAAAATTCAAAAAAGTTTTCGCTACAATTTTAAGCCAATTTAAAAATGCTGATTCTTATATGGGCTCATTTTCATCCTGAGTTCGTCCGCGGGCACGTAGAAGTAATAAATGTAGATTGAATGGGGCTAGGAATGGGCGCGACTCAAATCGCTCGTAAGGGACTACCAGTTTCAGTTCTATGTTTGAAAGATGCTAGTTAGATGAGATGTGTTTTGGGAAGTGTAACATACTTAGGTACCTTATTTAGGAGCTTTGGAGTTCTTAAAACGATAACTGGCGTTATTTGACGACCTCTGTGGCGCAGTGGGTGAAAGCCCGCTTGCGACGTAGAAGGTTGCGGGTTCGATCCCCGCGGCGGGATAAATGTTTGTATGATCTGCAAATATTTATCTCGGGTCTGGGTGTTTCTATGTATAATATGTATGTATTTACAAACAAAAAGTATTTAAGTAGTATATCAGTTATCTGGTTCCCATAGTATAAGCTTTGCTTAGTTTGGGGCTAGATGATGCTGTGTGAAATGTCCAGCATTATTTATTTATTTATTTATTTCGCTTACAAGAATGGCATTTTAAGCAGTAACTCCGCATCAATCTGAATTACTTACAAAACTGACACTAATAATAGTTTTTAGGTAGGAAATTTAATTAGTCTGTAATAAAATAGAATGGAATAGAATAGAATATAGTTTATTTGGTTGTTACACATACAAGACAAAGACAATAAAACAATCAACAAACACATGGATAGAAAAAGAACACAATTAACCCAGATGTTACTGAAACTATTTTACGATTCAGATTATTTTGAATTTTGGATACGTATCTTCAAAAGGCCCAAAAAATATGAAAAATGGCCCAAAAAATATGAATTGTAAATAAAAGGTTACAATGTAATGATTCACACTGCAGTATAAATATTTGTATAATTTCACGTAAAAGTACCTAAAACTGCGGGTAGATTACATACATACATACATAAAGTCACGTCTCTTTCCCAAAGGGGTAGATTATATCATTTATTTGGGCCTTTTAAAAGTCCTGTCGCTGTATCTGGGTTAATGAATAAGTTTTTTTGAAAAAAAAATTCAACAAGTACAAGCTTTTAATGGATCACCGTGAGCTGATAAAAAAGTAAGTAAGTTCGTATGAGTCAGTGGCCGACTCTGGTGACGGAGGTTTTAGGCCGCCTTAAGGCCTCCGTCATGGCTTAACGACTTAAATAGCCGGGGCCGACAATTTAACGTGCCCTCCGAAGCACGGAAGCGCTCAGATGAAAATAGCACTGGCCACCACTTACAGACCGTTTGGAACGTTGCTTAACTTCGACGATCTATCACGATCGACTAAGCAAGCACGACCACGAGCGCTTCTGACCGTGAGCTGATTGAACTCACCGATGTGAGTACGAAATTTCAACTCAATCAACCTATTATCTTAGGAGTTCCGTTCTCCATCATCAGATCAGTTCGCTGTCACCATATTTGAAAATTTTTTATGATCTACGAACCGAGTTTCAACTCAATCGGCCTATTTTCTGAGGAGTTCCATAGAACAGCTCCAGCCAAAGTGTAGTTAAAAGCTTAGGTATTAAGCGTTGATTACCTACTTGTATAATCTTAATGGATACTATTTACTATTTACTGACTAATATATTAGCGATATTCCCTAATCTTCACCAACTACAATCTATACATTTTGCGTAGAGATTGACTTTAATTAAGTCATGTTATTAATACCAGTTCGTACGGCAGATTTAATTAAATGCCCTTCGGGAAAGTTCGGATATTCTCGGGCTCAAAGCGTTCGTGCATTGACTTTTTTTTAGACTCGACCTTTTATCTACATACTGCCTAAATTTTGCAGATGTTGCAAGAGAACGGTAACTGGTTCATAGCGATGTTTTCTTTTGCCGAAAAAATCGAACATTTCCCAAAACGAAAAATTCATTCATGCCATTATTCAAACCCGAGACCTTTGGATTGAAGGTCGATGTTTCAGCAAACACTGCTTTAGCTCAAAGTGAAGCCATAATAAATAAATGACGCCTCATCAACCTTATTCCCCGCAATTACTCAAAATATATTTAATTTCCTCGCTTCCAATGCGCACGCCTAATTGGGCAGGCAGCAACGTTTGAATGACGTCGCATATTGCGCGAAATCGGGACTGACGCGCGTGTTATTTATTACTGGGTACAACCTTGTTATGAGGTAAAGTTTTGGTGTTTGAACTTCTAAATCAATAAGCGCAGGTGCTGATATTTTAAGCTGGAGGGATTTCCGAGCAGGCAGGATCACTTTTGTATACCAAAATGGTAGACATTCTCTCTGGTATTTTAGGGAAGTGATCTCCTTTGAAGATATCTAAAAAGGGGTATTTAGGGGCATGTTCAAATACGTATTTAGCACTAGGTCAAATTTTCCAATCGAACCCATTTACAACTCGCAACTTGTAACATTTTTGTCAACCTTCCTGGGGAACAACCGACGCTTCTTTACCCCTTTTGGGGCGAAATGAAAAAAAAACTTGCTTTCCCTGTTATTAACTCTCAACTTTTAACATTCTTGTCAACCTTGCTGGGGAACAACCGACGCTTCTTTACCCCTTTTGGGGCCAAATGAAAAAACTTGCTTTCCCTGTAATTAATGGTGCTGAAAGTTGATTGGTGGAAAGCCACAAGCTTGTCAACCTAATAAACTAGCGTATACAAGCTCAATACATCTAATACCCCTGTAGGGGTAGTTAAAAACCTTTTCGGAGACTTTTCTACCATTTAAAAGACATCACTCACTCTAATGTGTTTTCTCAATTCGTGTAATGTGTTTGGGTACTGGAATGGCCCACTTTGTAATAGAATGGCAACTAATAAACATAGTACGGGCATTGGTAATTTGTCTCTAGGGTCATGGAGAGAATAATGGAACAGCTGCTTACGATTGGAGATATATAAAAATGTATGAGCGACTGACTGGCAATCCACGATAGGCGAACGATGTACGACTTACTCGTACAATTTCTATTTGCGATTTTGTTTACTTTTGACGGAACGTGCTGCCGGACGAAGGTCCCAATATACGTTTATACAATATACAATTTTTGAAACGCTTTCTGTCCAGTCTGGCGCCGCTCCCATACGTTCAACCTCTCCCACAATTCAACAAATCTATAATTCTGACTAAATTATATAAATGCGGAAGTTTTTAATGTAGAAAATAAACATAAAACAACGACTTATCTACAGAGTAGAGCAACAACAACGCAATGTTTGTCATATGCCGCAATTTATAATGCAAATATTCTACAAAATACCCGGATGAAGTCGCGTGCTTTTCACTATACTAAGGCAATATTTTATAGAGTTCCAAAAGGTATGGTACGCAGTAGTTATTATGATAAGTTACGTTTATATTGAGGAAAAATGTAGGTGGGCTTTATTGAAAGAGGTGCGTACTTATGGGCCCACTTTATTACGTGCCACGTTTCAATCTGAATCCAGTACTTTTTATTAAATAGCATTTTGGGAGACTGCCTAATTTATACCAACCGAGCTTAATAGATAGAAACAAAGAAATCAAAGGCAAAGTCAAAAAGCATTTATTCAGTAGAACCGCTGGGATCACAGAATCGTCTTTAAAACTAGGTGTCTCTGCTCTTGTTCCTTCGCGAATACCATGAAGTACCAGGGTAACGAAGGGTAATCTAACTTTTAGAAAAAAGTGACGTGCGCAGGATAAACACTAGAAATAAGAATAAACTTTGTGTGCCTGAATTTACACTTCAGATTTGAAGTAACGGGCCCTAAACCGTGTTCGTTAATTTTTCTTCAATAATATAATCTAAACATACAACATTCTAAGGGTATACTTATCTAATTCAATAAAACGTCTTCAAAACCAAGTGGTTCTTCTGCTATTTCGCGACCAATTACTTGTACTTATTAATATTTTATTCTGTGCCAATACCGAGAATCAGGGCAATAAACATGAAATGGGACTCAGTTTTTTCTAAGAACTGTATTTGAAAAGCCCTGGAGAAAGAGCATGGCGTTTGAGAAAATATATTTATTCTCAGCATAGAGAACTACATACATAAATTGATGAGTGAAATGTTTGATAAATAAGTGCCGAATGAGTGCTTTAGGGAAGACGTCTACGCGTGTGTGTGTTTTATAATGAAAAAAAAATTAAGAGATAGTACGACGAGTTGGAACTATTGAAAAAGGCTCATAGCATTCACCAGACCAATAGCCAATTAGAGCTTAAGGATAGGAATAATATGAAACATAGACTTAAAAAGCGTGGAGAAAAAATCCTCAAATCTATGAACATGATTCATGAGATACGAGGAGTTTTGACGTGGGAAAATATAAGCTAAAACAAAAATCTTTCCACAGTTATCAACAGACGGCAACACGACGACGTCGACAGTTTCACTGCAGCTGACGAAGGCTGATGCTGGAGCGAAGCTGGCCTGCAGAGCTTCTAACCCTCAGATGCCGGCTGTGGTAGCATTAGAAGACGACTGGACGCTGGATATTCAGTGTGAGTAGCTAAGTTTCTATTTATTTGGCTTTTGAATAATTTTTTGGAATGCAACAATGTTTTAAACTCCACGTAAACGGAGGTCAATTGAAAGCAGCTCAGCCTAAGATCCTAAGATCGTGGGTTCGAATGCAGTCGTGCATCAATGAGCTTTTCTGTTCATAAAATGTTTTTCTATGCTTAAGCTAGAGATTAAGGAAAACATCGCAGCATGGTAAAGAAATCGAAATGTAGAAGAACCTAAATAGTTCGAAACTGTGCACGAAAGGAGTCTTTTTGAGGTACACTTTTAAAGAACTTCTGAAGGACTTGGTCATAGGAACTAGAGAAAACACACCAAGAAGAAGGGATTTTATCATATTTTTTTATTCCACCAGATGTCCCAGAAACAGTAGTCCGGTTGGGCACCAACCTGGATCCGAAGAACATTAGGGAAGGGTCTGATGTCTACTTTGACTGCATCATCAAGGCTCATCCATACGTCTACAAAGTGGAGTGGAGGCATAATGTAAGTATTTTTATACAACACAAATTCCAGGTGAATTTGTGGAGGATTAAAACGGGCTACCATGGTACTCGTTCTGATACTCACGAAACAGGAAATTCTAGAGCCTGGTCAAGTAATTTTACATACTTACATGAAACCACGCCTCTTTTCTGTACTTTTTTTTATGATGAATGGGCCGACCACGAAACTTACATAGGCAAGAATGAGGTCTACGATGGAGTGAGCCTACCCAGAAGATGCCTATTCTCTTCTTAAAAACAACAGGGTCGTAGCTCAACGGAAATATAGACGCGGGAAGCATTATGGGGTTTAAAAAAAAGATTAAAACCCAAAATACAACCTACCAACATAGCTTACTCCCGAAGTACTTCGTAGAACGAAATCTTGCAAAATTATTAAGTGGAACTTAATAAGCCGGAGCAAAAGCGAGTTTTAATAGCAACATAATATTAAAACGACACTGAGCTAAACTAGGTCGCGTGATTATAAAATTTTTGATTACAAAATTTTCGCTACGTAAGGGAGCAATCAAAATTAATAATTGATGTTTCTCAGCTAATCAGTACGTATTAGTTATTATGCAAATTTAGGTATGTGAGATACATTATGTATTTGTACGTGCCTCCCTCTTAACTCAGTTGTTTAGCATTGCCACGCATCTGCAAGGTCGTAGGGTAATTTTTTTTATATTTTATTTAAATAGGTTGAACTATTTAAATAAAATATAATATATACATTTGACCTCACTCTGCCTGATGTTAAGCAGTAGTGAGGTCTAAGATGGAGCATAAAAGTCATAAGGTCGTAGAAGCATAAAAAATACCCAAAACAATAATGTCCAGCCGTCTCAATTATTTTTTTTTCGTAAGTAGGTAAGTACCCAATTTTACAATGTTTTAAAACAACAATATCCTCAGGGTAAGACCCTAGTCCACAACGTGGGCCACGGTGTCATCATCAGCAACCAGTCGCTGGTGCTCCAGGGGGTCGGCAGACGGACAGCTGGAAACTACACTTGCGTGGGCTTCAATGCAGAGGGAGATGGCGAGAGCAAACCTTTCACCTTGGATGTGCTATGTAAGTGAACTTTGTCCTGCTACTCAACTCCTAGTTATATACCGCTTCATTCCCACTGCTTAACGCGGCAGTTAAAAGTTGAGAAATTACAATCTAGTTAAAGCGGTTTCTGTGTTTTGTGTGAAGGTTGAAATGCTTATTATGTTATTAATGAAAGCCTAAGGTTTTGTCAACGTGCAATAGAGTGCAGCATACTTGGAGTAAAGCTAGCTAGCTTGTCAAGTCTGTTCGAAAGGAGCCACTATTAAAATCCTTGGAAATAGTGACGTGACAAGAAGTTCTATGCTGCCACAAAGTAGATGGGTGCTAGTGGCATTATCTACTAAGCGCTCTCATGCTTCAGAGGGCACGTTTTATTGAGTGTCCTGGCTTAACAGGTCATGATGGAGGCATTTCACTGGCCTGAAAATTACGTCACTAAAATTGACCTAGTGGTCAGTTTTAGTGTCATAATTTATTACGTTTATTACGTCACTAAAATTGACCACTATATCATACAAACTTATAACCACGAACCCACAAGCTCAATCGTGTGTGAAAAGTATCTAAGCACGTGTGGGTTTCATTATTTTTTTTGCTAGAAAATAAATCATTCATCAAATACGAGTAGTTAATAACTCATAAACCGTTGGACGTGCAGGTTGGCTTATATAGAAAAAAATATTGGTAATGACACATTCTACCTCTGGCACTTTTTAATTTTTGGTGCAGAAATGTATGAACGCAGAATGATGTCATTTACATTACTCGCTTGTTCAAAGATACACCTACTTACATTATCCGTTTCAGGGGCGTAACGTTTGTGAGTTGCCACCAGAGCTGGCCACTCATACGAAGGTATCTTTATAAAAACAACAAGCTTGATCGTGTGTCCAAAATAGCACGTATGAGTTTCAATAAACTCTTTACTAGAAAGTTCCATTAGCCACATGTTTCCAGATGCACCGACATGTCGGAGCTCGCAGCAACGTGTTCATGGCGTGGCGAAGCAGGAGCGCGCTCATATCACGTGCCATGTCGACGCGAACCCGCCGGAGGTCACTGTGAGTTGAAATATTGCTGTTATATTGAAGTCATATCTATATTACACATCTATATTACGCATTAGACTAAAAAACTGTCTGTAATGATAATTTATAGGTAGTAAATAAATAACTGAATACACAGTATAAAATAAATAATGCTGGACTTTTCACACAGCATCATCTAGCCCCGATGTAAGCAGAGCTTGTGTTATGGGTACGTGACTGATATACTACTTATATACTTCTTGTTTGTAAATACATGCATATTATACATAGAAACACCCAGACCCGAGACAAATATTTGTAGGTAGATCATACCTATATTATTTACTAGCTGTCCGTCGCGGTATTACCCGCGTTCCCTCGGGAAAACTTTCCCGGGATAAAATATAGCCTATGTTCATCAAGGATAATGCAGGATTCTAATGGTGCAAGAATTTTTCAAATCGGTCCAGTAGTTTCGGAGCCTATTCATTTCAAACAAACAAACAAATCTTTCCTTCTTGTATTTTTATTGATTTAGTTCAATGTGAAATCAATTTCCGCTTTTTGTTTTTAACCTACATTTATTCGTTTTAGGGCCGATTTTTCAATCCTCAGATAAACAGTTAGATAGTACTTATTAGACAGATACCAAAATATTGCATTTTTCAATCGTCAGATAGGCTCTATCTGGTCATTATCTGCCCTATTTGACGAATAAATCTATCTGCCTCTTTGAGGGCCAGATAAACGTCTATTCAATGAATAGATAGGTTACAACTAGACGTTTAGTTTGAGGTTATTTCTTCTTTTCCAAAGTAATATCAAAATTATGGCAATTTTCGATACTGTTGACGATCAGGCAATTGAAGAAGAGGCTATAATGTATGAATATCTAAATACTGAAAGGAAACAAAGAGTAATCAGACCAAGGCCCGACCAGTTTGCTATGTGGGATTCAAAAGAATTTCATTGCCGTTTCAGACTTATAAAAGAATCTGTACTATATTTGCTTCCCCTGATAAGTGATAAAATTAAGCACGAAACACAAAGGTAAGTTCCAGCCGGTATACTTCAGCCAAATTCGATGTGGAATTTTTGTAGGTACAAACGTAACCTAAAACATACATAAACAGGGTCACAACTGTATCCCCAAGGCGCGGTAGACATTCTCGCAGATCTTTATATTCCAGATCCTTTGAAGATGTCTAAGGGGGTAGTCAGAGGCATGTACAAATACATATTTGATACATGCCCACATCTTGCAGAAGTTAGTATTCCATACGTGACAGGTTGCAAGCCCATCGCCGCCTATAAGAATACTAACTGGTTTCCTCACGATGTTTTCCTTCACCGTTCAGAGCTCGTGTTAAAGCGCATATAAATTTTACGAAACGCAAAATCCATTGATGCACGGCCGGGATTCGATCCCACGATCTTCGAATTGAAAGTCGAGGTACAACCCCATTTGGCCAACACGGCTCTATACCTACATAAAATAATTCTTAAAAAATAATTAGGTAAAGTAACTCAATTTTGCATACCATACATTTTAAAATAAAGAGGTTATTTAAACGTCAAATAAACAAATGTCAAAACATTTGCTATCATCTTCTAACACACATTACACTGTATGCGTGTTTTTCGCTCCCACAATATAACAATGAAGTTGGCAACTAAAATCCACAGACAACTATTCGCTTGATAACTGGCCATTGAAAAATGCAACAACTTTATTTGTCCTTTTATCAGTCAAATAAACGAATTCGCTAGATAGTTATTTGTTCAGTTATTCGATGATTGAACAATCGGCCCTTATAGTGTGATATTAATTTTAAAAGTATGGATTGTATACATCTTATTGTCCGTGACTGTACAAGTTTTGCTTAGTTTGGGGATACTGTGTTCCAACTGAAAATATTTCGACCTTCACTAAAGAAGAATTCTGGCCGAAGAATGTGCTGTTCAGACGTTTTCGCGGACGATTACCGGTCGCAGCACATAATATCGTGTGTCACACGTCACCGACACTACGTGCTAGTAAATAAGTTTATTTTATATATGTTAGATTAAGGTATTTATGTTATAATATGGGCCGTAGTTTTAAGTATTTAACATCTTGTACTTGACTAATGTTGCCTGAAATAAATTTGATTTGATTTGATTTGAAATGTCATTATTATTTCCAGCATTATTATTAAACTTATTGAAAATTTCATAAACCAGTGGACTTATGGATGACGATTTTGTGCTTACTGAAACGTTGAAATGTTTCGAAGCAGTCGGTGTTTTTCCGAAAGGTCATTGAGCTTTTCTATTGAGAAATAGAAAGGAAATATTGGATTTTCTGTGTTGCTTTATAGCTTTTATTTGAAAGTAGGTACTCGATTGTTATTGAGAAATATAGCTTAAGTGAAATTCCATGTTTCGTAACTAATAACAGAATTTTGTTTCCAAGATATTCTTGACCAAAGATTACGATTAGGAGTTCTATTGTCACAAGACGCGATACGAAAACATATATTTCAGTAGCTTCTGCGCGCGGCTTCGCCCGCGTGGTACCAACATTTTGAATAGCCTATATGCTATTCCAGGTCACTAACTACGCCAAAAAACAATAAACATAAAAATACGTACGTAATTTATTAAACTAAAGATAAAAAACAGTGTTCAAGTCACCGACCGCAGGTAACGTGCCCAAAAGGCTGGCGGCATTACCTCGTTGGATGGCTATACTTATCCTCTGTCCGAGGTAAGCACCAGCCCTTTGGTCATTGGTCTCGTCAATCAACCTCTTGGATAATTCTCTGAAAAGGAGCCACGCCTCTGGACCCCATGGACCTAAAGTTTCCACTCCAAAAGGCAGAAATATATACCCATCACCGATAGATACGCCAGATAGATATACTACGCCTATTCCAAGTTTCATCCAAATCGGTTCACTGGTTTAGGCGTGATTGTTACATAAACATACAAACATACAGACAAACTTTCAGATTTATTATATTAGTAGGATATTAGGATTAGGATTATTAGGATTGATTCTCATAAAACAAGCTTTGCTTACTTTGATGCACCTTATTGTGTCGGCACCCGGTGCTACTCCTATCTCTCAAAAATACTTCACCTTTTTTTAAAAGTACTCTGTCCGTAGGAAATCCCGACTATTACATGAGCTACATTCATTCATATTAAGATGGATGGATTGTGTGAAGAATGACATGAGTAAGAAAGGAGTGAGAGTTGAGATGACGGCTGATAGAGAATAATGGAAGAAGAACACATGTTGTGCCGACCCCACATAATGTGGGAAAAGGGCAGGGAGATGATGATGATTTATTAATATAATCTTCCCATTTAAACAAAGGTAGATAGAAGATAGAATAGTAAGATTATCTTTTCCTCAGTTTCGTTGGACCTTCAACAACACAGCGAACAGCAATGAAGTGAGCAACACCTACGTCTCCCGAGCTGGTACCAGTTCTACCGTCACATACACTCCCAACACGGAGATGGATTATGGAACCCTGCTGTGCTGGGCTCATAACCGGATAGGAAAACAACGAGTTCCATGCGTCTACCATATTATTGCTGCCGGTACGTATCAACTAACAATTGGTGTCACGTGATGATGATCCTAATATGATTTCATGTGTCTTGGACATCAGAAACCTATTATTATTATTTATAATACACAGGCAGCTCTCAGAGCTGATGCGTGTATATCTTAGTCCTTGTCAGTGCGCTTTAAACATTTCTCCAGTCTATTCTTGAACGAGTTCACTGAGGGGGCACTTATCACTGACTCTGGTAACCGGTTCCAGTTGTGCACGACGCGATTGGGCAATATGTGCTCTCTTGGGTTGCTGGTACTTGGCCCACGATGCAGCTTTAGTGAGTGTCCTCTCAACCTTTCATTTCTGTTCATGGTATAGTGTCTCTGATAATTTCTATTGATAACTATTTGCAGAACATTTTGTCCTGTCACATGAATAAAGCTCGCATCTCTTGCATCGCAGCCAAAACTTTAGCTCGCTACGCCAGCAACGTTGTCGAAATAAACTTTAAATGTTTATTAAATTGTTTGTTAGGTCGGCCTGACCAAGTCCACAACTGCACAGTGGTAAACGCCTCATTGACGTCATTCGGGGTTCGATGCTCCGAGGGTTTCAACGGTGGGATGCCACAGTCCTTCCTGCTGGAAGTTCGGGAAATCAACACCCATGTAAGTTTTCAAAAGCTATCTGAATCCTTAGGGTCGATTCACATCTGACCGAAGATCCGTCGCGGATTATCGGTCGCGGAACGCCAGAACTGACAAATGTATAGAAAAACACTCGACGGATGATACGTTAGTCCGTCGAGTGTGAACGGTCGAGTGTTTTTCTATACATTTGTCAGTTCTGGCGTTCCGCGACCGATAATCCGCGACGGATCTTCGGTCAGATGTGAATCGACCCTAAAAGTAAATGTTATGCTTGTCACTTTAATTGTTCATTTTTTATATTTATAAGTATTTTATTTTAAGTATATATCTAGAGCTAGATATATACTTAAAATAAAAAACAACAATTAAAAAACAGCAGCTCTGCTGTTTTTTAATTGTTGTAGGTATTTTTTATATTGTTATACCTAATTTATAATTAAGTTTTTGTTTATAATTGTAACACCGCCTCCTCTCTCGTTCTCTTCTATCCAGTCCATCCAAAGGTGGCCTGGAAGAGATCACTCTGAGTGATAAGGCCGCCCATTGTGCCACTGAATTTAGACTTAAGTTTTTTTTAAATTTTGTAATTTATATTAAGGTGTGACAATAAAGAATTATCTATCTATCTATTTAAAAGCTGATCGCACATAGTATATCCGTGCCGTACGCGCCGCAGTCTTCTTATAGAAGAAATACTGATGTCGTCAGAAAATGCTGCTAGCTTCTGACGTCTCAGCATTTCCTCTATTGAATTGACAGTGCGGCGCGTTCGGCGCGGATGAGTCGTGCGTCCACCTTTTATATTCACACTTAGGTAATAAGAACTTCAGCATAATACTAGTCGTAGAGCCATGACGAAGTAGGTAAACCACGATTTGTTTAAAAATTGCAAAAATTGCAAACAGCATTGTATAGACAATGCTGTCCTTTTCTTAAACAAACAAAGTTACTAGTTTTAGTTTTCTCTAAAATGCATTAACCTCAATAAACCTAAATTTTTATCTATTTTATCTTTTTACCATTTTACTTTGCCAAAAAAGGAGCATCCTATAGCCAAGCTCAGGCGCAGCGTTGTCACTTGTTGCGTTGGCGCGCGTGCGCAACTGCATACCGCGCTACAGCTAGAACACAAAACGGTGACACCGCTATGCCTGTGTGCGTGATAGGTACTAACTAATTAAGCGTGTTCATAAATAAGATCAGAGAACTCTAGTGTCAGGATAAACCTAACATAGGATTTAAGACACTACTAACCAGAACAAATGTAATCTTTTTCAATAATAAACACTATCTATCTATCTAGTACAGGTAGTAACTCGTTCATAACTTATGAAAAATACAATACAAATCTGCGTTAACGTTAATGCGTTCAAGGAGGTATGCAAGGCAAAAAGTCGTTTTTCGTTTTCCGAAAGTATAGTGAACTAGCTGTCCGCCGCGGTGTTACCCGCGATCCCTCGGGAAAACTTCACTTCCCCGGGATAAAATATAGCCTATGTTCATCGGGGATAATGTAGAATTCTATTGGTGAAAGAATTTTTCAAATCGGTTCAGTAGTTTCGGAGCCTATTCATTTCAAACAAAAAAACATACATACAAACAAACAAACAAATCTTTCCTCTGTATAATATTAGTATACATAGATTAATCAAATCTCATGAGAACGCTGACGATACCTATCAAGTATCCCAAGAAAGAACCATTCTGGTAAACAGCATTTATTTTCTCATTCAGTTTTCAACAGCTACGTCACATCGCTTTGCTGATTGAACAACTCAATCCATTCAAAGCAAAATACCTTATCGAACCAACTAGCATGTTATTACTCCTTCGAATGAAAGCCATTGAAGCTTTGAGGATGTTGTCCAGAAGCCCGATCGACCAACTCAAAGAGAATTGGCAAAGCGAAGACTGTCAAGTATTTCTTTAGCTCAACTCATACACACACCTATAATAAATAATGTTCGATTCTTTACTTACGAAATCTTGCAAAAATCAATGTGAAACATTGTCAGTATTTTGCCACACATTAGTAGCGTGTAGGAGTTACAAACATGATAAAACATGTCACTGAAACGGCTGAACCAAGCAGCTAATAATAAAACTTTAATAATAAAAAATTAAGTATTCCCAAGAGACCACGGGTAACTCCGCAGAGCGCAACTAGTTCGCCGATATTAGTTCAGTGAATGATGGAAAAAATCAATTTCCTTACATTTCGATTTGATTGAATCGAGAATCAAGGTCATATTTTCCAGACGACCTAACACTTAAACGGATTTTTTATCTAGGCTTTGCGTGTGCCATAAAAGGTTCTGTGTAGTGCTGTCATCTCCACAAGCCTAGTATTAATAGCATAAAACCACGGCGGGATTACACGTAGACCGGCAAGAGTTGAGTGCCGAAGGCAGTTTACCTGTCAGTCCCGGCTATAAAGTCGTAAAGGAGGAATTTAGATAACCTTAAAACTTCGTCACAGGATTTGACGTCATTTTGAACTCACTTACTCCCTCACTCTGTGCCCGTTCAATCTTCCATGCATTTACACTCCTCTCCATCCAAAGGTTGCCTGGAAGAGATCGCTTCTCAGCGATAAGGCCGCCCATTGTGCATTGTATTATGGTTCTCTTTTCCACTGTATTTTGTAGATAAAAGGTGTGCATTGTACAATAAAGTATTTTCATTCATTCATTCTGTTTACATGCTTTGGTCACAAGGTTTTGGTCATCAACTTCACCTTCAACGTGTCAGCCAGGTTGATCTTAGGCCTTTACATCTTTAATAGATGATTTATAGTTTACCAAAGGTTGTCAGGAGACAACCTTTGCCTACACTCAACGGGACGCTGTAGTGCCTTAGGATATCTAGTTAGCTTAGTGATCTTAGTATGTAGGCCTATTTTAGTAAAATATTAAAAATAGTAAGGAAATATATAGTACCATTCCGCTAATCTATTCTCAAACAAAGGTTTCTTAAAACTAGTACTCACCCCAAAACCACCCAACCACCCACTACTCTGCCAAGCCTCCTACAACTTAGGCAATCCTTACTATTTTTAATATCTTACAATGGACTTCCGCAAAGTCACGCCTGAATCAATTCAATATCTATTTTAGTAACCTAGCCCTCAAAAATAAAGTTGATCTGAAGACCTAAAACAAACATTTTTCAACAGGACATAGTATCAAACGTATCAAGTGCAGTACCGAGGTTCACAGCAGTGGGTCTTATCCCAGGCAAGACGTATGCAGCCGCAGTGCTGGCTTTCAACGCTAAGGGAAGAGGGGAGCCCTTTCCTATCAGAGCAAGCACGCTGCGCCCTCCAGAAAAACACCATGTCCATGATAAGAGTTTGGGTAAGATAGATAGATCACATTGAACTTCAGCAATTCACAGCTTTGTTGAGGTCAGAACTGTTGTTTGTATGATGGTGATGACTAAGCAAATTGTCTACCGTTTGTCTACTGTTCTGAATGAACCCAATGATTCCCTATATTGTTAAAAACTGTTCTATTTACTGGCTCCAAAATAGTCGTCTCACAAACATACATCACACACACATAGACCGGAAAAAGATTCGGGCAAATTGGAAGGCAGTGGTGTAGGCTGATAGAAATATACGGAGGACCTCCGTCGAGTAAAAGACACTAGACATGCCTTTTATCAGATCCGTTTTCTCCAATATCCCCAATCTTCCACAGACCTCCCCAGAACAGCCTTCCAGATGTCAGGAGCCATGTCAGCCGCGGTCGGCGGTGGTGGAGTCATCATGGTCATCCTAGTTCTCTTCATGATCGCGGTCCGCCAGCGTTGCGCGAAGAGGAAACCTCGGTCAGCACCGCCGCCGTCGTCCCAGCCAGCAAGTCCAGACAAATTGCGGGAGAAAGATGATAGTGAAAGTGATGAGAGGAACCCGGATATCATACCTTCGGATACGGATCAGATGCAGGTAATTGAATGAACTGTTTAAATAACTTCAACTCATCACACCCTCTGAAGAGAAATATGAAACTATGGAAAGGTCTTTTTAGCGCAGCCGGGCTCTATGAATGAATGAATGAAAATTCTTTTCGCTAAGAACCTCTATGATTCCTAACTGTACCAAAAAATTGTTTTTATTCTAAAAAAAACTTTTTTTCTGGCGCAGCCTGACCGTTATTTCAAGTTCAGTTTCGTATCACAGTGACTGAAATAATATTTTACTAGTTAAATATTGAAACATCTCAAAAAATACTTTGAAAAAAGATCCTGACGAATTGAGAACTTCCTCCTCGTTTAAAGTCGGTTGAAAACATGCTGAAAAGACATACCTACAAAGCATAATTTATTTACATTGTTTTATTTTCTATCCGTTACAGATGGACTACTACCGTCAACAGCAAGTTTCCACCATCTCCCCCCCTCTGGGCAGCCGAGGGCATCGCGGGAGTGTAGCGGGGGTGAGGGGCGGGCTGCCGGCCTACTGCCCCCTCCGCACCGCGCCTCCCCCGCACCATCATGAACCTTCTGTAAGTTTCCAATGTAGTTCAGCTTTTTATAAGCATCCATACTGAAGCTATAACGAAAACTCTTCTAGAAAGGTGTGGTTGCCTTGCCTCTTTCGGCTTGTCTTGGTTGGAGCACGGCCGTACCCCCAGATATATCGACTTTGGCGTACATTAGAATCTTCTAAAATATACAGGGTTATTTGTAAAACACCGGTAACCACTCAGGACTATATTACTATCTTCATAAGCAACAACGTTTGTTCTATGACTTTTTACAAAACATAATACATTTACCAAAAACAAACATTCAAGATTTCGTTTTCCTATCTAAAACATTGCCCTATCGGACACGTTTCGGCCCCCGCGGCCCTAAACCCGCTCCTTTCGCTTTGTACTGTTGCTTTCTTTTGTTTCGCATAGATTTCGTAACATTTAGAGCGTTAAATAAAAAATAAAAATAAAATATTTGACAATCTGACGAAAAAAAATAATGATGAATTTTTAAAAGTCCGAACAAAAGTTGTTCCTTATGATGATAGTAATACAGTAATGAGAGGTTACCGGTGTTTTACAAATAACCCTGTATATTACAATACATCTATATCCATGAATGATCATTTTTTTAGGTAAATTATAAAATAAGTAAAATTTATAAATTACAGAATAATTTATACTTACCTTCGTTCATTTGCAAATCCGTTTCACATTTGGCTAAAAATAGGTATGTGGTCGTTCTATTGGCGGGAAAAAGCCTATAGTTGCCTTTACAAAATTCACGATGCTTTTAGTGCCGTGATTGAAGCAATTAGGCGCGTATCCAACTATCGGAAGCCGGCTAGAATACATAAATGTTCGCCTAAAACTAAGTCATGTCAAAATGCTGTAATTTTTTACTTCAGTGCTCGTAGGCAACGCTCATAACTTCTTATGTATAAAAAAAATTAATATATCTTCGGTTACACGGTTACATTACCTATTTATTTATTCAGACACACAAGATTCATATGTTTACAGAGCAACAAATAAAAGTTAAAAAAGAGAAAAAAACACAATCGTAAAAATAAAAATAACACAGTCAAATAAATTAGGTATCCATTGTACATAAACTTCAGGATGCAATTTTCTCAAAAAAAAATTAAAGTTTGTAAAGTTTTACCAAATTAAACTTATACTTGATTATATTTTTAAATGCAGTCTTGATTTTAATTTTTTTATGTAAATAAATAATGCTGGACATTTCACACAGCATCATCTAGCCCCAAACTAAGCTTTTCAATGTATTATAAATAAAAAAAACTTTGTTCAACTGTGAGTGCTTGTACACGCAACGTTGTATTTTTTCAAAGGGTGCTTCAGATGAGGAGCCCATCGAACCTTCGTGTGCTCTTATCTTATCCACGGCTAGAGGTTTCCAATCCAAAATTAATTTCCAAGGGTTTTTTAATGATTGATTCGATTTCTTGCTTTGATTTAGGCGACAAATTTTATATAACAAAGTTACTTCACAAAATTTAACTGAATTTCGTTTTTTGAAAATGTAAAGAAATTGCTATTTTACCAAGCAGTAAGAATTCACCCAAAAAATGCCTTAGCAAAAAAAACTACATTTCATTAAAAAGCTACCAAAATACAAACCTTTTCTAGCTGCTTTAGAGTATGTTTTGTCCACAGAATGCCACGTCAGGCATCCCGCCGCCCGCGCGTTTTGCAAGCGGCTCTTGCACGTTACCGCGTGGCTCGACTATCAACGGAGCGGACACCCGATGCGGTATCCCGCTTCAGCACCTAAGAACACTCCCCCGCCCGCTACCCGCCCCCTCGCCCGCGCCAACACCAACACCACGCGTACCCCCCCGCGATACCCCCCTCTGACAGACTACACAACTATAGAACATGTAAATAAAGACTATGCTCAAAAATGAGTGCCGGTTTTGAGTGCTTTGTAGTGTACGGTGATTGTTTTATTTGGTGTGTTTTGACCAATGGATTGATGTATCAGTATTAAAATCAATACTCATTTCAAAATGTTTTGTACATTTTTATATCGACATCAAAATGAGACTGCATGTTTTAAAATTAAATTGTAATTGGTTATTTTATATTGTGTCAAAGTAGTAAATTATCACTGCCTCGTTTTTATCCAACGATAAGTACTTAAGATCGGCCAGATTAGTTTAATTTCGTTGACGTAAGTAGTTAGGGTAAAATAAGAATAATAAATTCCGTTAAGTTTTCTATGTAAAGTTGTAAATAAATGCTAACCCTTATCTAGTTTAAAATTCATCAAAATATCTTAATAAATTGTTAAACCATTTATTGAATTTTTCGATATTTTAGTTAAATTTTTACGTTATGAATGGTTGTGAGAAAATTTAATAAATCAATGGTATGTAAAAAGTTAGCATAATGTATTGAATGCGATTTATATAACGATTTTCAACTTTTTTAAATTAATAAGTACGGAAAAACTGAATTATTATATCCTAAACGACACTGAACAAGAGCGGTACATTTTTTATCAAGAACTAGAAAAGTGTGTGACAATCTCTCGCACTCCGACCACACCTTTATTGCGTTTGTACTAATATCCTACTATCTGCAAAACACGGGTTTGTCCAACCGGCCTCGGGACTAGATTTAAATAAATCTAATAAGTTGTCACCAATATTTGATTTTAACTGTGTTCGGCATCGGTAACGAATTGTCATGGCTATAGAAAATTGATCTCAAGGACGGTTGCAATAAATACCAAAACCGCTTGTCACCAAAAACTTAAATGTAATATAGTCATTAGTCTAGTTAAACATAATCACTGAAATGTGATAATAATGTTAATAGCACAGTACGGATGTATCAGTTAAATTTTATTCCATCGATAAATAAATTTTATAAAATTAAAATAATAGTAATACTTAATAATAAATATGAAACATAATTACGGTACCTCCAATAAAAGTGAATAATTATGTATTGTAAATATTGTTTTAAAGACACTTAGCAAATATTAAAATGAATTAAAAGTAGGAATAAAATTACTGATTCATCCAAAATAGTAATAATGTCCATTAAGAGAAAATTTTGTACATAAATACCATTTACTATGTAAATATGTTTTGTATATGGTTATAATCCTAATTGTGTCTTAAAAAATGTGATACTGTGAGTTTTTCGTCAATAATTTGATTCGGTTTATCGCGTAAATAGCCTTCTTTTTCGACATTTTACTCATGTATCAAAATTGCAACTGTATTATAAGTGGACGAAGATGGATTAGAGACACACCTGATCAGTGGCCACGTGGCAGACCTTACTTCTATTGGTCGGACGACTTCGTCAGTGTGGTTGGACGATATTGAGGTTAGCACGGCGCCGAGAAGAAAGTTAAAATTTTATGATACCTAATAATCGACATAGTTAATGATCTAAGTTCACGACCTAGTAAAAAAAAAAGTTTGACGTGACAGGACCTCAGAGTAAAAATACAAGGTAAGGCTCATCCCTACTTAATGATCTGGTAGGGTCTTATCGCTATTTAGCGATAAGACCGCCGATTGTATGTCATTGTGTTTTTTTGTTTAGTTTTCCATTTTTGTTTATTTTTATTATGTGGTGTGCAATAAAGTATTTTCTATCTATCTTAATGAGCTAACTTAGTAAAAAAAAAAAGTTTGACGTGACTGACCTCAGAGTAACGACAGGACGTGACATTAACCCCCGGTTTCTATATTCAACGGACAGTCGTAGGTAAGAGCTACGACTCGTTTTCACATACAAAAGTTTGATAGCCAGAAACAGGCGGTAAGTTAGCTGTCAAAATTTGTATGTGAAAACGAGTTGTAGCTCTTACCTACGACTGTCCGTTGAATATAGAAACCGGGGGTAAGACGGTTGGGAATTCAGAAAAAAAAACAGCAAACAAAATCAGAGTCCAGAATATTTAATTTGAATATTACCTACTATTCATATTTCGTATGTATACAAAAATAATCTTATACCATATTTAAATAGGTTTAATAACCTAACTAAATAAAGTATGTTGTAAAAATTAGTAATCTAATCTTTGTCGAGGCGTTAGCTCTTTGAACTTCAACTTACTTTTGACGATCACTTTTGTTTGGTTACCTACTGAGGCTTGACTATTTTTTATTTTATTTATAAACTTTACGTTGTCTTAACAGCAAACACCAAAGCGACAATGAAAAGCATATTATACTATATTTGTTTTACATGAAAAATCTAATACAATATTTGTGAATTTCGTCACGCTGATAACGAATATGTCGACATCTTCGGCCACACAAAGCTTCTATTTAAAATGGAGTACCCAAAAGTGCGCTAAGCCCCAAACCGTGTTTGTTGCCCTGGTTCTACACGGTTCTGGTTGCGAACAAACAGGAGAGTCACCTAGTTAGAAGACTAATTGTGATCCCAGCGGTCCTACTAAATGAATTCTTTTTGACTTTAACTAAAAGTAAAGTTTACCTCCACAGTAAGTTCTACTGATATACAGGGTCTTTCATTTTAAACTACACAAACTGACAGGGCTTCATTTTTGGGTTGTAAATAGACGTTTGACCGTATTAATTTAATTCCTAAGCCGATTTTAGTTTTCACTTAAAAAAGTAACTTTTACTGATTTTTTTTGACATGTTGCATAAAATTTTCAAGGAGAACAGACGTTGACCAATCACAGCGCAGCAACATCACGTCGCACGCTCGAATGGACTAAGTTATACAAGAAGCAACAATCAATTAAAAGGATAATCTTTATCGATTTACTCGAGATTTTTATAACAAAACGAAAAAAAATCATTACATATAAATATTTTTTAATTTATTTGTTGAACCCAATTCCTGTATATTGTTAGTTTAAAATGAAAGACCCTATATAATTCAATACAAGTTAGTGAAATGCCTTAAATATTTCATGAAAATAATCTTCACTTGAGCCTAATTTCCATTGTGGCTTAAACCTGAAATGAACGATATTAATTTCAAAGAGAAATTAATTTTAATATAATCTAGGTTGTTTGTGGGAGATAGATAGCAATCAAAACGAAGACTATGACGCTGAAGATAATTAGAAATGTATTTAAAAGCTGATAGAGAGGCGGTTTCATTTAAAACAAATATTTGAGTAATTTACTTTATTAAAGTGAAAGTTTTCAAAGAATTACTTATATGAACTCTATCAAAAATCAATTATTCATCATCTTTTGAAAACTTTTTACAATATCATCATAAATAAGTCGTAGGCGTCTGGGAGGAAACAGAAAGTTACTCTGTTTTTTATCGTTCAACTCATTCTTTCATCGCGTTCACTCACTCAGTCTATTTCTTCCATTCCTCACCGTTCGGATACAATATTCTAATTTAACTACATTCGGATACATCACCTTTCATTTCCTACACTTATCTATATATATAAAAGAAAGTCGTGTTAGTTACACCACTTATAACTCAAGAACCGCTGACCAGATTAAGCTGAAATTTGGCATGGATAAAGATTATACCCCAGGGACGGACATAGGCTACTTTTTTTTTTAAATAATCATAAGGGGGCTTGAAAATAAGGGTTGCAAGTTTGTATGGGAAAAAAAGTTAAGCAACCCTGGGCGCTGCCATAAAGATGATGGGTGACCGCCCGGGGCCACTTTTTGCACGCCAGATTTTTTTTATTTTGCACGATAAATGATTTAAAAATTAATGATAAACATGTAACATGTACATTCCCATTCATCAAAACATCCGAACTTTTTAAACTTTCGTGATTTGGAGATATAATTCTTATTTTAAACAGGGTAAGTATAAGTACCTATAAATCACGAAGGTACCTATTGTTATTCTTTCTTTTTTCCGACGTTTAGGACGCTGTAAAACGTCGGAAAAAAGGGTAGGATAAAGGTACGTGATAAATCCCGGTTTAAAATAAGAATTAATACATGTATCCGAAGTTATGATTTTCCTTGACTTTGGTTAGAACGCCATCTATATCGCCGAGTTTTCGATTCTTTTTGTTGGTTTTCAAGTAATTACCTAATGTTATTTTATTTTGCTACCTTGCGCGGGTTTCAGGAACCAGCTAGAAACTAAAATTTTTTTTTTTGGCGTTTATTTTACCTGGTAATTTAGAAGTTTCAGTTGTAACGCAAGTAGATGGCGCTGCTAATTTTGACCGATTTCTAGATCGCGCTATCGTTGCGTTTTTGCAAAGTTAATCTTAGCTCAAAATTTCTTAGCTCATTTCGTTTGAATAATTATTTCAAAGTTCGCTTTTTCTTTTGGTTGGTGTTTGGATTTTTTGATATTATTTACATTGATTGAAGTCTATCTGTCTGTTGAACATTATAAAAGATACTAGCTGACCCGCGCAACTTCGTCTGCGCAATATTAGGAACAAAGTACAGGAGTTTTGAGTGAATCGAGAGTATAATCATATTTTTTTTATATTTATGTTTCTCTCAAAAATCCAATAATAGATAGAGGTAGGTAGGGAAATTCTTATTAAGATTTTAAGATAAGATTTTCCCTACCTCTATCTATTATGGGATTCTTGAGAGAAACATAAATATAAAAAATATATTATTATCATAACAAGCGACGGAGTTTTATATTTTGTATATACCTACTCTCGATTCACTCAAAACTCCTCTACTTTGTTCCTAATAATGCGCAGACGAAGTTGCGCGGGTCAGCTAGTTTAAAATAAAATGTAGTTCAGCGTAGTGTTTGGCTGTCTCATTATCTCTGTAAAGTCTTTTTAGTTTTAAACTGTAAGTACCTACATGCAATTTTTATACTTACAGACAATCTTAATGGTTTTTCTCATCTTTCTTTCCAATATTTGTATTTTTTTTATTGTTATGAAGTTATTGTATTAAGTTTAAAGTTGAAGTTAATGTATTAAGTTTATTATTGTAGTAAGTTATTGTTATTGTATTAATTTCATGTTTGTTTTGAGGTTTTACAAGTCATGGGAATAAATATATAAATATCATGAGTGTAATTTATAAATGGGTACTTTTCTGTTTGGTTTAACTTCGTAATTTTTTTTGTATCATCTGAATTGATAAAACTGGCATATAAAATTTGAAATTTTAGACAAAAAACTCACGGTATTCACTTATTACGGAATATCATCGAAATCCTCGATAAATGGTACGTAATCAATAAAAATTTGTTTAATATTTTGCATTGTAAACAATTTATTTTATCGGATATAAGATATCCTGTTACGTTGCTAGAATAGTTAATTTTATTAAAATTTATCGTTTATGGAGCGTTTTATTATTGTAAAAAGTTTAAAAAAGTCTTTCTGTCGGAATGTTTTCAATAAACTATTGGGAAATGGAAATAAATGGGAATATTCGCAAACGTTTATAATTGAAGTTTTATTTATTTTCCAATACAAAAAACGCCATAATCTACACTGAAGGACTAATTAAAGGAACGTATTAAATTATATTACATAAGACTTTTGCATTTATAATATTAGTATATTACATATTTAAATGTGTGTTTAATGCGTTTTTTTTTGTTAGATATGTTATAGCACTCCTTACTTGAATCAGACTTATTTTTACCTGGATTATGTGGAATAACCAAATCTTATTTACCTTAAGTTTCTAAAATTTTGTTGCGTTCCTCTAATTTGGTTCATGAGTGTATATTCTTCGAAAACCGGACAACATACGACCTACATGGATGAAGTCTGGATGTGGATGATGATGACGAAATTCGTAGGTAATGCCCGTCAAGGCATTATTTTTTCGTTAAGGTCAGAGTAAACCTCAATTAAAATAATGAAATTATGATGCAACTCGCGGACACTAGCACCACACCTCAACTGTCCTTAATTCTCAGTGTGTCGGGAACGTCACGGGTCGGACTCGCCTGATCCCGGATTACGTTTTTTGGGTTCCGTATTCGAATTATATGTCCTTTACCATATTCATTGAAAAGTTGGCCATTGTCAGTCAAAAGCGTTCCTGAAACACTGGCACCATATAGATTGGCAACGCTGATCTGTTGAAATATACACTAACTTTCGAATCACGCGTCGCGTGGGCCAGACACCCTAGGAATTTTGAGGACCCTGGTCTTCATGTCGTGTGTAACTAGTTTTTTTGAACCAGTGTGAAATGTGGTTTCCGAATGGTGGCCAAGAGATATGCGGCGGCCTCGAGGCAGACCACCTGCCCGATGGTCAGACGACATTGTGGGGGCGGTGGGAGAACAGTGGATCCGACTGGCACAAAACCGCCAGAAGTGGCGTGAAAGAGAAGAGGCATATACCCAGCAGTAGGTGTTACTGGCTATAGACAGAGATAGAATGTGGAACAGGTATTTTTAGTGTGCTTGACACTTATTAAGTTTTCAACTTTTTGCGATTCTACGATATGCCGCTTTCTTCATGATGTTCTCCTTTGCCATTTAAGAGTGCACGGATTCAAACCTACGACCACGATCGGAAGGCGGAGCCACCACCTGTTCTCAAGTTTATACTTTTAATTATTACGTGTATGTATATTAATGAAGTAAAATGCGTTCCTTGCGGTATATACGCTTCAATCTTCACAATATTTTCGAACCCAGTTATGTTAAAGAGACTCGCACTTGGCCAGTTGCAATACCTGCATGTACGTGGCTTCACAGGTCTACGAGTTTTAATAAGTCAAGGGATTACAAGATTCATTACTCTTCAAAAGTATTATGCCTTTTACGAACTAAGCGTTCCAGGCTACGCATTCACACGTTCCAGGCTCGCGCGAGTCACGCAGGTTTGTTTGCTAGTGAATGAAATGGTTTAAGAAAATAAGACAAATTAACAAACAGGATAACAGATTTTCTATCAGATTTTTAGGAACTTTAAAAAAATACAATTAAATGTTGCACTGAAGACTGTAGCTCTGAACGGTGAAGGAAAAACATAGTGAGGAAACCAGTTAGTATTCTTATATGCGGCGATGGGCTTGCAACCTGTCACGTATGGAATACTAACTTCTGCAAGATGTGGGCATGTATCAAATATGTATTTGTACATGCCTCTGACTACCCCCTTAGACATCTTCAAAGGATCTGGAATATAAAGATCTGAGAGAATGTCTACCGCGCCTTGGGGATACAGTCGTGACCCTGTTTTTTACGTTTACGATATGTTGCATAAGTTTTGACAGGGGAACATGGACAGATTCGATTCTCTTGGCGGGACAAGTGTTTACGATCCTTTAAAGCGTTGTACGGACTAGGCGTACCAATGTACGCGTAACTTGTGTTCCTATAGTTACTGGTTACGCTTAGCATTCTTGTGTGCGCGTTACCCACTACGCGTATATTGGAACGCCTAGTCCGTATAACGCTTTAGAGATCCCAAACTCAAAATTATCTTGAAATTCAACTCACCCTGAACTTTAACCACTCAAAGCCAAAATGTTCAAGACTTCTCAAATGAACTGACCTATTGCGGCCTTAGAAAAATAGGTGTGCAAAATAAAACCCAACAAAATACTACTCTGAGTAACAGTTGAAAGGAGCCGACCTGAATTATTTCAAAAGAAATGCAAGAAAGGAAATGTTAAAGAGATGTAAAATGAACCGCCATGTTCTTTTATTTTGCATATCTTTGCATTTTACAAAAAGTATAATATCTGGGAGAAGTGGCCTTTTTAGGGATCCTCACGAAGACGAACACTCAAATGAAATATATTTATAACGGCTCGGAAGAGAATGTAAAAGAATCTTTTCTACGAAGACGCGAATTTTTGTATGAAATAGACCAAACTCGCACCAACATCCACTACCACTTCAATATAAAAGTAGGGACCAATAATAATTAATAATGGTCAGAAAATGTAAATATTAATAATTATGTGCTTAATTTCATTGGGTGCCTTTTGTATTCCTATAGAACGATCAACTTGTTATTAATTTTTAACCGACTTCAAAAAAAGGAGGAGGTTCTATGTTCGGGTGTAAGTTTTTTTTTTTTTTTTTTGGATGTATGTTCATCGATATCTCCGTCAGTTGTAAACCGATTTCCAAATTTTTTTTTTGTTTGAAAGGGTATGCTACCATAGTGGTCCCATAAAAATTTTACTCCTGAGGGATTGATAGTTTTCCCGTAATACTCAAAAAATCACCGATCTTTGCGAAAAATGTGGACCGATTTCCAAAATTTTTTTTTTTGCTTGAAAGGGTATACATATCTAGGTGGTCCTCATACTTTTTTTTCCTGAGGGATTGATAGTTTTCCTGTAAATCTCAAAAAACCTCGTTCTCACTACAAAATCTGAGTCAAACATTGAATAGTTTGACATGTTTAAATACGCTCGAGGTGATCCCATATAATTTTATTCCTGAGGGATTCTCACTCTAACTTCTTTGATCTTGACTATTCCAATATCTAACCTAACCTACTAGGTATATTATTTACACTAAAAATTGAAAAATAAAAATTTTTGAAAAAAAAATTGAACCGACTTCACATAACACAAATAGACACTAGGAACCTTCTATGTACCTACACTAAAAAGAGAAAAATAAGAATATACACATGCAATTATTACTTATAGTATTCAAATAATAAATTATTATGTTATATTATATTTGAAGTCGGTGCCAACTATTCTACTCTAACTACTCCATACAATTTTGCACCCAAGTTCTATTGTAGGTACTCGTAATTTCTTCTTAGATGTAAATGCATAGGTAGTTGGCACCGACTTCAAATATAATATAACATAATAATTTATTATTTGAATACTATAAGTAATAATTGCATGTGTATATTCTTATTTTTCTCTTTTTAGTGTAGGTACATAGAAGGTTCTTAGTGTCTATTTGTGTTATGTGAAGTCGGTTCAATTTTTTTTTCAAAAATTTTTATATTTATTACTAAGCTGCACAAAAAATCTAGTATTTTCTAATTTTTTACATAAAATATTCTTGAACATAAAAAATTCAAGAATTCGTTTCTTTCATTCCATTACTTGCAATTCCGGTATACGTTAGACATCGTCATCGATCTGGAATACATAAAAAATCTGAGAGAATGTCTACCGCGCCTCGGGGACAGTCGTGACCCTATTTCATTTAGTTTGATAAATTCCGGATAATTTTAAATCCATAATCATCTAAGTGGAATAGATGCATCCCTTGTACTCCTTAAACTTACCTAACTACCTTACTACTTTAAATAAGTATCATCAATCCACAATATAGCAGAAGTGTAAGATATTTACACAAATTTTCCTTTAAACGTTACTTCGCAGAAAATAGCTAGTTTCTACTCAAATTCAGGCGTTCAATACACACCATTGGACACAATTTACTGTCTGCAGTCTTGAATCTAAACAGCTAGATCACTTTATTGTTTGGAGCTGGCTGGCCTCAATTTACGTTAAACCTGATCGCATACTTAGCCGCGCCGTACGCGCCGCAGTCATTTTTCTATACAAAAAATTCTAATGACGTCAGAAAATGCGACTCGCTTCTGACGACTACCCTTCGAAATGCTTAATTTCTGGCGACATTGAAATGCTTTAGTGAAACACTATGAAAAACACACTAATGAATGAGTCAAGATAGTTGTTAACTCAATCACGCTCTCACTAATACCTGATTATAATCATCTTTATTGGGAACAAAATTAGCGTACGGATTTCTGAAAGTCGACTAATGGACAGATTTGGGTGAAATTGGTTGTTTTTCAAAATACTGCGAGCGTAAACGCAAGTGGAACCTAAGTGTTACCGTCTGCCACCGAGTAGGGGCAGTTTGTGAGGGCAGACGGTAATAATTCATTTCTTTCTCTTTTAAACTGATTATAAGTGTTACCGTCTGCCAACGCGTAGGGGCAGTTTGTGAGGGCACACGGTAATAATTCATTTCTTTCTCTTTTAAACTGATTATAAGTGTAACCGTCTGCCACCGAGTAGGGGCAGTTTGTGAGGGCAGACGGTAATAATTCATTTCTTTCTCTTTTAAACTGATTATAAGTGTTACCGTCTGCCAACGCGTAGGGGCAGTTTGTGAGGGCACACGGTAATAAATCACTTCTTTCTCTTTTAAACTGATTATAAGTGTTACCGTCTGCCAACGCGTAGGGGCAGTTTGTGAGGGCAGACGGTAATAATTCATTTCTTTTACTTTTACATACTGTGAGTAGGTGCATACCTACTTAACTAATTCTTACACATTTTGTTGCAATAACTCTGGAGTTACCTAGCCGAGTAACCATAGCTGTGCCAAGGCTTTCGTAGTTCCGGTAATGTAGTCGCATTAGGTACATTGGCCAATTCTGCTGAGAGACTTTTTGCTGAAACAACTAAGTCAGGCTTACAAGAGTTTTTAGTAATTGCTTTCTGAAAAAAGCGGATGAGTTGACCGTTTTTGCTTATCTATACCTAGTAAAGTATATTTTATCTGGGGCTATACTAATACAATTTATTTCGTGAAATAAATAATGCTGGACATTTCACACAGCATCATCTAGCCCCAAACTAAGCAAAGTTAACTGGGAACCAGATAACTGATATACTACTTATATACTTTGTGTTTGTACATACATATTATACATAGAAACACCCAGACCCGAGATAAATATTTGCAGATCATACAAACATTTATCGCGGGATCGAACCCGCAACCTTCTGCGTGCCAAGCGGGCTTTCACCCACTGCGCCACAGAGGTCGTCATAGCTTAACAGCTCGTAAATCCCCGTATTCTTAATCAGGAATGTCTTTTGTACTTACGTAGGTATCTTACTAGATTATTATACCTACAGCATCAGGATTAATCTGGGCCGACACCTGACATAAAATTGTCGGTGCCTTTAAAAAAACATTCTCACAGCTAACGCTCGTGATTTGGTTTGCTTAGCATACTCGTGCATTGCAGCTGAGCTGAACGCGGCAAACTGTCAATTCAATAGAGAAAATGCTGCTGACGTCAGAGGCGAGCCACATTTTCTGACGTCATCAGCATTTTTGTATAGAAAAATTACTGCGGCACGTACGGCGTGGACAAGCGCGATCAGGTTTAGTTGTTCTTGATAGATCGTTGAAGGCAACGTTCTGTGTGCTTAGTATGACTTTTATTCCCCATTCGGTATCGACGCCGCAAACGTGGATTTGTACTCTCTGCTCGGTCACAATGTGGATCACTGAGTCCACTGAGCTTTTCTGTGCTTCGAAAGGTAAAATTGTCGGTCCCGGCTGTACAGTCTCGTTAAGCTATCACGGGGCGGTCTAAATCTCACTCATAAGATTACTCTTGCCAATTCAATGTGCATTGAGCCAAAGTGTCTAACTAAATTAAGTAGGTAATATTCAATCTGCGGCATGTCGTGATCATGTGCAATAGTCTATAACAACAGAGTAAAAGGAAGACTACAATAGGTACAAATATTTTTCATTAACTCTCTCCACAACGTGAATAATGAAAGTTTTTCCTGCTTTGAAACGAGTTACATTTTTTCGTTGAGCGCCAATCAGCGAGCAGGAAATAATTAAAGGTTTTCACTGGAAATGCTTATTTCCAAAGGAATTTTCAAATGAGTTTTCAATATTTGATAAACCATGTTTTTTGAAACAGTCAATCGTGTTTTTTTCTCTAATTTGATTATTATTTTTATGTTTGTCTATACTATCTATAATAAAATAAAGAGGAAAGATTTGTTTGTTTGTATGTTTGTTTGAATTGAATAGGCTCCGAAACTACTGTACTGATTTGAAAAATTCTTTCACCATTAGAATCCTACATTATCCCTGATGAACATAGGCTATATTTTATCCCGGGAAAGTGATGTTTTCCCGAGGGAACCCGGATAACATCGCGACGGACAGCTAGTATTTAATATACCTGTATCAGTTATATTAAATAATAAAAAGGTTGCCTGGAAGAAATCGTTTTCAGCGATAAGGCCGTCCGTTGTACTAAGAACTTGTTATTGTTTAAAATGTTTTGTTTTTATCAATTTCTTGGTGTACAATAAAGTGTTCATTCATTCATTCATTCAGGTTCATGCAACATGCCCTATTTTTGGACACTTACTTTTTTTGCGGTAAGCTGCATCGTGCCACCTCACCACCTCTGTTATATGGATGGCTATGCTTACGTAACTAAAAGGGTGATAGAAATGAATGTGGATGGATATGTGAGTAGACCAAAGAAAATATGGATGCATTGTGTGAAAGAAGATATGGGTAAGAAGGGAGTGGATACGAAGATGACGAGTGATAGAGGAGAGTGGAGAAGGAGAACATGTTGTGCCGACCCCGCATAAGCGGGATAAGGGCAGGCAAATAATGATGATGATGACAACTCTGGTAACAGTAATTTAAGGCCGCCTTAAGGCCTCCGTCATGGCCATTCGAAGCCCGGATGCGCTCAGCTGATAGTGCCACTAGCGGTCACCTATTCTTGCTTAACGTTGCTTAACTTCTGCGATCAAGAATGACTATCGAACACTATGAGCACACTACACTATGAGCGCTTCAGTTTGTCATAATAAAAAATAGTGGCATTCCAGGAGTGCCAACAGAAGTGAAAACTTGCACGAGGTTTCGGTAACAGTTCTAAACTCTAGGATTTGAACCCGAAGGTGTCTCACTCAGAGGCGAAGTCTGTCTCAACTCGACTATTATGGTGTTATAGGTATAACACCATAATAGTATTTATTTTATTTACATAGGTAGGTAACTATGTAAATAAAATAAATAAATAAATACTTAAATATTATGACGCAACAATGTGCGACGAAATTAAGATAGGTATTAGTAAAATAAGGTCGTAACACTCAAGTGACTTTGATATTTTTCTCCCATCTCAAAAATGCCCAAAGCGCTTATAGAAGTTTTCACTTCAAAAATATTTATGTAGAGATCTGTCTGGTAGAGATCGCTATTCAGCGATAAGACCGCCGATTGTATGTCATGGTTGTTTTTTGTTTAGTTTTCTATTTTTGTTTATTTTTTTTGTGGTGTGCAATAAAGTATTTTCTATCTATGTATAAATCACATTTACAAACATTTTGCGTATTTTAGTTGCTAACAGTAAACATTGCTAATTTAGTTTATACAAGAATTAGAGCATAGCGAACTATTACGATTCCGCGATGGATTTTGAGCGTACGTGCAAACGTTAGCGACGCTCATATCACGTTTACATGGTCAATTCGGACGTCGGCGATATGATCGTGTTGGCTTACGTTAATGACGCTGTGTTTGATACTCATCCACATTTTTAGTCCGTGCCCAAAGAGTAAAACGGGACCCTATTACTAGGACTCCGCTGTCCGTCTGTCTGTCTGTCCGTCTGTCGCCAGGCTATATCTTGTGAACGGTGATAGTTAGACAGTTGAAAATTTCACAGATGATGTATTTCTGTTGCTGCTATATGTGCTAAACTAAAAAACAGAATAAAATAAATATTTAAGGGGACTCCTATATCTAAAACAAACGTGTTTTTTTTCTGATTTTATAGATAATGGCACGGAACTCTTCGTGCGCGAGTCCGACTCGCACTTGGCCGGTTTTTTATGAGCATCACTAGCCCCAAACTAAGCAAAGTTTGTACTATGGGAACCAGTAACTGTTATACTACTTTATACTTTTTTTTTGTTTGTACACTAATATACATAGAAACACCTAGAACCGAGATAAATATTTGCAGATCAAACATTTATCCCGCGGCGGGTTAACTATTTTAATTAGTTTGTCTTAATTATACAGAACCTTGATTTAGACTTGTACAGATCAAGAGCTTTTACTTTTTCAACAACAACAGAGCTCATCTTCCTTGGGAATACAGTCGTGACCCTATTTTGTCGCAATTCCATTACAATTGTCCATCCCAGTAAAGTCATTAAGCCATGGCGGAGGCCTAAAACTGCTTAAAATAACCAGAGTTGACCAGAGCTTCGAACTTTAACCTTTTAGTTCAAGTGACCCATTTAGCTATAATCTTTTAGTTCAAATGACCTAAATAAGTGTTCAACAAACTTTAATCTTTTAGTTCAAATGACCAAAATAAGTTAAATTAAACTTTTTAAACTTTCGTGATTTGGTGACATAATTATTATTTTTAAACCCGGGTATTTATCACGTACCTATTTTTATTATTTCTTTTTTCCGACGTTTCGGACGCATTGCAGCGCCTGTGGTCACGGATGAACTGACCTAAATAAGTGTTCAATGCGGAGTCATCAATAGGAAGTCCATTATAGCCACTGATTAAAACGCATCGAGCGGGGCGCGTGATTCTGACTAATGATTATTAGCAACCTTTGTTTGTTCGTGCTGCCGCACTTAGGGTACAAGCCCACTACACTTATACGACACCTGGCACACATTGCAAAACCACGTACACATCCAAGTGACACAATGGGAAAATTTCATGCGATGCAAAAGATGTGGTGTCAAATTCTGAAGTAGAAAAAAAATTTACCTATTTGTGATCTGTGAAATTTTTAAATCTATCATAAAATTTCTGTATTTTTTTCATTTCATTTCATAATATTTTTTCGTTTTATTTTAATCCATGATGCCTTGATGACGCCTAATTCATTTAAAAGGACACCCAACGAAAGAAATATTTTTATGTTAAAATTAGGTACTTACAATTTACTTATTAGGCATATAATTACTTATAAGTAACTTACAAGTAAAGTAAGTAAGTTCGTATGAGTCAGTAGCCAACCCTGGTGACGGAGTTTTTAGGCCGTCTTAAGGCCTCCGTCATGGCTTAACGACTGCATAGCCGGGACTGACAATTTAGCGTGCCCTCCGAAGCACAGAAGCGCTCAGATGAAAATGTCACTGGCGGTCACCCATCCACTTACAGACCGTTTCGAACGTTGCTTAACTTCGAAGATCTACGAAAGACTAAGCAAGCACGACCATGAGCGCTAAGCACGACCACGCGCTAGTTACAGTTAAACTATGTCACAGCATGCTCTTTGTGGACGTATAGGTGTAGTGGGATAACATCTTAACCTTAACCCTATTAGAACCGATCAATGTTTATGACGGTTTTATTAGTGGGGTCTAGTTATTACTTAAATGCTTTAACCGTTTTGAATATCCTGATTAGTAGATACACTTATTGTTATTGCATATTGTTTTGTTTATAAAAAGGATTTCTATATGTAGAATAGAAAGAGTAAACCGGTCACTTGCAGTACTAACTTCTGCAAAATGTTTTTTTTTCTAGTTTTAGCCAAGTTTTAAGGGTTATAATAAAAATAATACGTGTTAGAGGATATAAAAACATAATATTAGAAGGAAAAAAATATAAATACTTACTTAATATACATTATAATATTTGTACCAAATCCGCAAACAATCTTATTATTTATACGACGTCTTTGGCGCAGTGGGTGAAACTCCGCTTGGGACGCAAAAGATGACGAGTTCGATTCCCGCCGCGGAATAAATGTTTGTATGATCTGCAAATATTTATCTAGGGTGTTTATGTATAGTATGTAATTTTTTAGAAACAAAAAATATATAAGTAGTTACCTTTTTTTTTTTTTTTTTATAACGTCAGAAAATCCATTATGGATACCCGACCGCCGTGGGGACAGCGGAAGGGTTATGTCGGACTCTCACCGACTAAAAACTGACGCGTGGCCTGCCTCCATGCATGTCAAGGGGTTCCGCGATCTCCTATGGAACACAGCGGTGCCCCTCTCGCATTTTGCCTAAGCACTGTCCCGGGAATGGCATCCACAGCCACGCCCGGCACCCTCGCGGTGCTTACGGCGGCGCTCGCCACAGAGCGCCGCCGCCCTCCCGGGGTCCGCATCGTGGACAGTCGAAGTCCCCACTTCAACCACCCGCGGACCCGAAAAGTCCCCTGTTGGGCAGGGGATACCGCTCGCCCCCTCGCGGGGCAGGCGGTGCGTTCCCGCCTTCCATCCCGAGTGGGTTCGGCCTCGCTCCGAACCCACTCCGCGGCCTCCTCATCCAGACCATACAAGGGACTGGTGCCAAGGCAAGTCAGTCAGTGTGTATCCGACCGAGTCGCCAAGGCACCCACATCCCTTGATGCCGGGCAAGAGTAGCGAAGGCGGTGATATCGCGTACCACGCGCTCTCCAGAGCGAATCTTGGAGGTACCACCGCCTTCCACCTCTTCGGTGTTCCGCCGCCTACGAGCCTACCAGCTCGTCCTAGCTTCATCCACTGCGCCATCTGCGAGTCAGAGGGACGCGCGGAGAAGCTACCTCCCGTCAGACCATTGGTTATCCGACAATAGATTCCGGTTTATTGTCGGACTTAACAGGGCACACCGGCCCTTCAACTGCTGTTCCCCCCGGTTCCTCCCCGGATCCGTAAGGGACAAGCAGCTTTGGGCACACGAGAAGGTTGTCTGACCTGGTGCCCCATATAAGTAGTTACCTAGCTTTAACAGTTATCTGGTCCCCTAATGTCCAGCATTATTTATTTATTTATACAAGTGTACATGGTGGAAGCCGGATATTTCCCAAACTGAGATACTTTACCATATAAAATCATACTAAATACCAATGCAATGAATCATTATAGCCAATCGTTCCTTCTAGCGTCTTCGAAATATTAAGAATTTACACGTAGGTATTTACCCATTTTTATACCCAAGCATCAGGTAATTTAAATAAATTACCCGTCCTTTGATCTCAACAATACGCCGCACGAAAACGTACGAATAAATTCTCCACGCTAGGAAAGGACGCACCTAACAGGTTGTACAGAGTGACTAATAAAAGAAGTTACATTGATGAGACACTAATGTTAAGAAAATGAAAAGTCTTTTCGATTCCGACGGGATTCGAACCGCAACGATCTGACGATCCTCCTAAGGCCGGAGTGCCGTGCCGCTCGGCCACGGAATCTTAGTCGACACAATCGATTTTTTTTGTATTCGAATCCCGTTGGAATCGAAAATTTTGATAAGACTTTAATTTTATTTTCTCAATATAAAATCAAAGTTTGGTTTAACACTTTAAAAGCTACAAAAAATTAAGTTAAGAAACTATAAAATTACAAGAAAACAAACATCGGTTTTGTGACAAAGTGTGTTGATATGGCATTATGTCTTACGGCATTTTATTGTGGGGGACTGCTGCAGACATTAACACCGTGTTTGTGTTGCAGAAGAGGGCTGTTCAAGCAATTTACAATATGGGTCCCAGAGATTCGCTTAGAAATAAATTTTAACACCTGTTACATAGTACCCATAATTACGCAATAAAACAATTTGATTTGATTTAAAGATATATTCATACTGACAGTACCCTGTCAGTACATATATGAAAATCTGATGTATGTTCGTAAAAATATTGAATCATTTAAGAAAAAAAGCGATAATCATGATGTTAACACTAGAAATAAGGATAAACTCGCTGTTCCCACTACTAGATTAGATAAAATTATGAAATCATTTAAAGGGCAATGTGTAAGCTTCTATAACAAAGTCCCAAGCGAATTGCAAAATTTATCAATCACTAAATTTAAAAATACAATTAAACGTCATCTCTGTAAAAAAGCCTATTATAAGATATCTGATTATTTGGATGACAAAAAAGCTTGGGACTTGCTCCAACTCAATGGATCCATGGATCACCTAAAAGAATGATAGGCCCCAGACCGTGTTTGTTGCCCTGATTCTTCACGGTATTGGTCGCGAAAGAACAGGAGTAAAATTAAATTTAAGACTATTCTAAGTGATCCCTGCGGTCCTACTGAATAAATGATTTTTGACTTTGACTGATGACATTGACTGATGTCAATGCCCTTGACTTTCCTCTTAAATCAAAGGATCTTGAATGCCATAAAGATCTATAAGAATGAATACAGAGATACCAGCCGTGATCCTGATCTTTAGGTACTTCTTTTACTTACTACTATTTCAAAGTCAAAATCAAAAAGCATTTATTCAATAGGACCACTAGGATCACTTTGAATCGTCAGTCAATTTCACAAAGTTTAAGTGACTACTTACTCTAAATGCTTAGGTAAAAAGTGGCATATAGTTAATCGTGTAGAAAAGTTATCAAATAGTTTTCTTCTATGCAACAGTTGTCAAATACGGTGTTGTAAGATCCCAGAGTACTTTGAGATTTACAAACGCCGTAATTTTTTTGTTGGTGTAAACATACAAGTTGCATACCTGTGTGTAGTTAGGGTTTTCATTCGTCCCGGTGTTACTCCTTTATTGGTTCGTATTATGCCGCGAATCGAACGCTCGGGCCAATCTGCATTCATTACGCATCGTGCTTTTGTCTGGGCCGGCCCTATTTACGGAAATCGATGAGGGAACGTATTCTGAGGAACATGAGGGTAGAACACTTTTTTGTACTATTTAGAATGCAACGCTATTCGCTTTGTGAATCTAAGTACATGAACTTTTGTGGTAGAGTTTAAATTTAGAGATTCAGTGAATTTAAAAATATGCATGGCTGATAGCTTGAAGGACCTACTTTTTCACTTACTGAATCTGATACAATCTGTTAGATAGTTGAATATAAATGATGGAGATTTTTATTTATTTTCACACCAAGCGCTTGAAAAGCTTACATTTCTCGTCTCACAGTCTTAAGACAAAGTTAGTCATTTCTCCCTCCTAAAAAAAATGCCCGGCGGGAGTAAAGTTGTATGGAATCTCATTTCTCCCTGTGAACCTCATGTGAACAGATAAGTAATTCCACTTACTGAATCTGATACATTCTCTTAGATAGGTGAATGTAAATGATGGAGATGTTTATTTATTTATTTATTATGGCACACAAAACAGATAAAAGCAATATATAAGCAACACAAATTAAAGTAAAATTGTATCCCAAAACATGTGTGTGTACACAGCATAAACTAAGTACAAAACAGTTCTGTGTAATGGCATTTTACTTACAATATAATTACCTAGTCTTGATAGTCTCGACCTTGTATCAAACATACAAAATCGTGTAATCGCGCCAGAATACCGCTGGCTATGTATTTTCTGCGGGACACAGTCAGAATTGGATATCTGTCACGCCGACACGGCGTAAAACGGAATGTACCGACTTCAACTAGCGCTAGGAATTGAAATCCATTTTGAGGAAATAGCGTATTGCATTTTGGGTAATTTATATTAAAAAGTGAAATAGTAATTTTTACAGATGTTATTAGAAGAATGTTAAACAATACTTAAATGTAAAAAAGAAGAAAGACAGAGAGAAAAGCAAAGGTTCTCCCTAACCTGTCCAATCGTTTATGTATTACCATTACTGAAATAAATATAGGGTATTTTATTTTAAACTAACTATATTCAGGAATTGGGTTCAGCAAATAAATTAAAAAATATTTATGTAATCAGTCAATGTCTGTTTTCCTTGAAAATGTTATGCAACATGTCATAGAAAATCAATAAAAGATACCTACTTTTTGAAGTGAAAACTACAATCGGCTTAGGAATTAAATTGATACGGTGAAACGTCTATTTACAACCCAAAACTTAAGCCCTGTCAGTTTGTGTAGTTTAAAATGAAAGACCTGTATAATATTCTAGTTATTATTCAATGCTGATAAAAAGTAGAGTCGATACTACGAGTACTTCCCGCTACATTTAATAAAACCTCAGGGTGGACGCACAGTCCAGCCGATCACGCCGAACTGTCGCTTCAATAGAGGAAATGCAGCTGACGTCAGAAGCGAGCTGCATTTTCTGACGTCATCAGCATTTTTTGTATAGAAATATGACTGCGGCGCGTACAGCGCAGACAATTGTGCGATCAGGTTTATTGAAAACTAGCTTCTGCGCGCGGCTTCGCCCGCGTGGTACCAATATTTTGAATAGCCTATATGCTATTCCAGGTCACTATCTACGCCTATTCCATGTTTCATCCAAATCGGTTCACTGGTTTAGGCAAGATTGAAACGCAAACATACAAACATCCTAATATCTAAATAAACTCACAAACTTTCAACTTTTTTATATGGGTGGGACTGTAGTTTTAAAATTACTGGTTCCATTGAAAATTTTAAACCATTATTAAACTTTGACATATCGACTTCTCGAGACCAAATTACGGATATTGGAAAACCGAAAAGCTGTACCTGAAAAATGTACTGATAACCTTAAAGTTCCGGGCTCGGTTCAACTGAAACATTTCATTCGGGTTTACAAATGGCGGGGACAAAGGGCGGACGGCGGTCGACATTTCTCAACGTTGCTTTTATTAAATGTCTGATGTAGTTTGTCACTAGCACAATAAAGGTCCACGGTACAGGTAGCGCTGTACGGTATGTAACTGACGAGCTCTACATTGACTTTCCAATAACACAGACTTATGAATGTGATACAGTTGTTTTGTCTCACGAAGCCGAAGCTAGGTTGTTCCTAATTGTGTGTGTAGATTTATTTCTGTGTGCGTAAGTAATACTAAGCGCTCATTCCAATGGCGAGGTAGATTTGTCATATATTTGTCTCGTGGGTGTTTCTATGTATAATATGTATGTATTTACAAATAAAAAGTAGGTATATGAGTAGTATATCCAGTCATCTTAGTACCCATAACACAAGCTCTGCTTACTTTGGGGCTAGATGATGCCGTGTGAAAAAGTCCAGCATTATTTATTTATTTATTAATTATCATAGACTTATGAATGTTATTAACAGAATAGGCATGTGCCATTGCAAAACAATGCTAACATGTTAGAAAACACTAAAACACGACGCTGTGGACCCGGCTTTACACAATATATCCCCTTTGGTCAAAAGTACCAAGCCGGCGAGTCTGTATGAAGAATGTAATTAGTGTCAATATAACGAAATATGTGTGTCAGGATTGTGGCAAGTTGGTACTTTTGGCCAGAGGGGCTATTGTGTAAAGCAGGGTTCACAGCGACGTGTTTCAGTGTTTTCTAACATGTTAGCATTGTTTTGTGCCTATTCTGTTAATAACATGTTAAAACACGAAAACACGGTGCTGTGGACGCAGTTTTACTCAACAGGCAATTTACCTTAGGCATACAAAAAGGAATTGACACTAAATTAGGAACTTATTTGAAAAAAACCGTTTTAAATATTTGCGGATTCATTTTGACATTTGAAACCTACCTGGACTGCAATTGTCATTTTTGTATTGTGTGATTGGTTGATCTCTAGGATTACTCTCTGTAGATCGAGTGATCAAGATCCAATTGGTTCTATTGAGAACTTTTTTTCCCAATAAATCTATTTTAAAAAACTACGCCACAAATTGGATCTATTGCATCTTCTTAGAAAATGACTAGATCCATATTGGGTCTTCTCGTGACCACGGTAGCTGTAACGCTACTGAAACGTCGAGGTAAATAAACTAATGTTATAACTACGCGATTAAGTCCCGTTATAAAATTTAAAATATCATGAAAGTCTAGCATTATTTATTGAAGACTAAAATCCATTTTCTGGCGCGAAATCAAAGATAAATGAGAATTTTGGTCCTTATTGATATAGACAGTGAATTGGGACGTCAAATGGAAAAGGATTTCAAGTTAGACACTAAAGGTGCATTTACACGGTGCGATACGATTTAGCATCGCACGTCAATTTTCCCGTGTGAACGCTCATCGTATGCGATTTTACTAAGACACATCGCATACGATGAGCGTTCACACGGGAAAAATTGGCGTGCGATGCTAAATCGTATCGCACCGTGTAAATGCACCTTAAGGCTGCAGGTCTTTATCAGGTCAGCATGTCCATGGTATTTGATTCCGATAATTACAAGAGAATACAGTATATTGTCCTTTGATAAAAAGTAAATAAAATTACATTTAAAAAAGGACAATAGAGTTTTCGACGACCTCTGTAGCGCAGTGGGCGAAGGTCGATGCGATGCAGTAGGTTGCGGGTTCGATTCCCGCCGTGGGACAAATATGTATGATCTACTGATATTTGTCTCGGGTCTGGGTGTTTCTATGTATAATATGTATGTATTTACAAAACAAAAAGTATTTAAGTAGTAGGTATATCAGTTATCTGGTTCCCAGAGTACAAGCTTTGCTTATTTTGGGGCTAGATGATGCTGTGTGAAACTGTCCAGCATTATTTTTAGTATTTGCCGTCTACTTACCACAAGGATGCTAAGTCAAGAGAAGATAAAACGGTTTTCAGCGTTGCATCGGAGTTGGTCTGAAGATATTGTTGTTTATCCTTATCTTTGTCTACATTTATTATAATCGCGACTTTTAATCATTTCTTCATTTTCACCTAGAGAGGTGAGAGGTGAAAATGAGAAAATGTTCAAACATAAATATACAGGGTGTAAAAAGACGTCTACCGAAGCCGAAAGGGGTAGGTACAGCATCCCAACACACAACCAAATCCAAAAGGATTTTCCGAAAAAAATCATTATATCCGGAAGAAAACAGCGTTTGAAGAGTACCTACCTACTGTTTGACGTAGATTGCTGAATTTTGAGTTTAAACAGTTTTTTTTAAATGAAATTATTAGGTTGGTATGGTATTATTATGTTGTAATAGTAGTAAATAACCGAAAATAACATAAAATGACTAAGCTAAGTCAAAATATTTTTTTGGTTTTTTTTTTCGCTTAATATGTTTAGAATCATGGTCCGATTGCAACCCCTCAGTTGTCGGTAGTTGTCTTTTTACACTCTGTATAATACACTTCGCCAACTATCACTTTTGACTTGACTGTACCTACCGATATTTTTTATATTTAGTAATAATGCAACTTCTTCTGCTTTAATCACTATTGGAATGACGTAAGCTGAAGAAAACAAAAAAAATTTATGAAAGTAGACGTATTTTTGCTGTCCAAAAAATAATATTTACCTTTTTTAGAAGTATTAGGCTCCATTTTTTTAATGCTTTACATTTCACACAGTGACAATAGCCCCAAACTAAGCAAAGCTAACTATGGGAACCAAGTAACTGAATACTTTTATAATTTTTTTGTAAATACATACATATTATACATACATAGAAACACTCAGACCCGAGATAAACATTTGCAGATCATACAAACATTTATCCCGCAGCGGGGATTGAACCCGCAACCTTTTGCGTCACAAGCGGGCTCTCACCCACTGCGCCACAAAGGTTATTTTGCCGGTGATTACAGCATACGCCATAAAACAAATTCGCTACGATAGGTTTAGTGACGTGACTAGGACGATACTACGTGTCTAGGTGTACATATGATTACATTTTACTATTAGCATTTCATAACAAAACTTAAAATTGCATAAACTTTACAACTCCAAACTATCAGGGTTCACTTTGTAAACAGAATTGGTTTTGTTTATTCTGTATTAAATCTTAATTTCTACATCGATAATGGCTGTTCATGTTTATAGAAGACCAAGACGGAGTACTCCGCGGAGTGGTTGCAGCAATATCCTGTTCCAAGCTTGTTTGCAATACACCATCATCTCGCTGCACTTACGGCTATACTGCGGGACAAAACATTAGATACTTACTGAATTTAATTATCTCACTTATATCATTATTATTAAAATTCTCTCTACGAGATCGAATCAGAAATGAAGAGATCCGTAGAAACACTAAAGTCACCGACATAGCATACAGGATTAGCAAGTTGAAGTGGCAGTGGGCAGGGCACATAGCTCGTAGAACTGACGGCCGTTGGGGCAGAAAAGTTCTCCAGTAGATGGAAAGACGATCTGGTAAAGGTGGCTGGGTGCAGGCTACACATGACCGATCGCTGTGGATATCGATGAGGAGGCCGATGTTCAGCAGTGGAAACTAGATGGCTGAGATGATGATGATTAAAATTATATTTTTAAAGTGTTTAACCTTGCACTTAGTGAGCACTAAAGATTTTTAAAAACCTCTCAAAAATGTCACCCATGCAGGACTTGAATCCGCAATCTTCACCGCATGGTTCGTTATTTTAACTAGGTAGCCCAAACGTGTCATAGTTAGGCATACAAAAAGGAATTGACACGACATATTAGGTACTTATTTGAAAAAAATGGTTTTAAATATTATAAGAGCTTTTGCGGCATGAAACATGACAATACAAAATGCACAAGTTGTCTTGTCATTTATACCTTACATAATCTGTCAAATATTTATCATATTTAGCATTATGACAAGACGAGACGTTTTCATATCAAGATTCCGTATAAATGTTAACTGAGTACTTTATACGGCCTCAAGTGTATTCTGCGTAATTCGAGCGAGCAAGCATCAAATATGCTGGAGTTATTATGAGCCCCTTTCCTTGTAGGCCACGGAGTAAAATAATAGTGATGTTGTACTGAAATTCCACTGATAATAGACTTGTAGTTTATTGCTGGTTTTACTCTAATAGAAGCGTACTCTTTATTACAATGAAGTAAGGATTCTAATGTCTCAGCAGAATTGGCATTGCCTCTCAGCGTGTCTGTAGAATCACAGCTGTATCGGCATCGCTGATTTTTCTCAGCGCTGCTGTACAATTAGTATCCTTACTGCATTGGTAATAAGGATTATGTTTTCTATCAGCGCTGACGGACAGCGTGACAGGAAAACCAGCCTAACCGCAGCAGAGAGTAGCACAAGGAGTATAGTATTGAGTATTGTTGGTTCGAACCCCAGATCAGACGCAAAAGGTGCGATAAATCTCGCCTCGTGACAAATTTTAACATTGTCTACAAATATGCTGGACGTGCCCCTGACTAACCCCAAGACAATATACAGCAAAATTAGATAGAGTGACTTGGCAAAAGAATCTGTGCCGGTTCTTGTCAAGTTTCTAACATATTTTGAACATTATTTCTTTGAAACAAAGCTCATTTTCAATTGAGAGCCATACTGAAGTGATATGGGTTGGTGGACTTAATTAAAATCTTACTTCTTATTGCTAAGAAAATTATTTCTTAATGCCCTCAAAAGCTCGGCTTTACGCTAACTTATAATAAGTTATAATGTATGAGAATAGCTTTATTTATTTTATGAACATCCTTATTATTGTGTACGTTATTGTATGTAATATTATTTTGACGTGAAGAAAAATTAAATTTTTTGAGTCTCTGATCATTTTTTTTCTTTTTTTTTATGATGAATGGGTCGGCTCTTGACCTCGAAACTAACATAGGCAAGAATGAGGTCTACGATGGAGCGAGCCTACCCAGAAGGTGCCTATTAACTCTCTTCTTGAAAACAACAGGGTCATAGCTCAGCGGAAATACAGACGCGGGAAGCTGATTCCAAATTTCTGAAGCTGATTTCAAATCATCTGGATATTTTAACATTGACCTCCAATGTCAACTGCGATTTTCTTCTTTTACTAAAAAAACAGGGTCACGACGGTATCTCCAAGGCGCGGTAGACATTCTCAGATCTTTTATCTATTCCAGATCCTTTAGCCGGGTACTCACTTAGCAGTGTAGCACGTAACGTATCAGATACGGTATCAAGTGAGTACGTAGGCACGAGCCCGCTGCGAGCAGCTCGCGCGTGGAGCGCTGTAAGCTCGCAGTGACCCGCCGAGTGGCGGTTTCACTGCGAACACAGGCGGCGGCTCGCCGTGTGCTCGTGGACGGCGTCACGACCGCTTGTGTAGTGAGTACGTACGCGCGAGCTTCAAACGAACTGAATATGAACGCGGCGTGACGTCGTTGCGAGCACTGCGGATCCGGCAGCTCGTAGCTAGATACGCGAGGACTGTGGACGAGCCGTACACACTTGCAGGTTGATACCGTATCTGATACGTTACGTGATACACTGCTAGGTGAGTACCCAGCTTTTGAAAATTTAAGACATGATAAAGAATACCTTGTCACATTATGTGTCTCGCTATGGACAGTCCTGTGTAAAAAGCTTCTGTAAACACTAACTTCTAGACAAGTTATGTACAACGAATGATTGCTACCTATTGCGCTCGGCACCACGAAACATAATTACGTTTTCAAACTCAATTATTACAGCATAGTTCAAACGGTAGGTTACGTTTCTTAGGATACAGCCAACGCTATATTTCTACCATAAAGTAGCATTAAAGTTTTCACGGGCGCTCGTGGTGTAAATTGCTTTATCGTTTTTTATATATCGTCGAAGTGACCGCTAGTGCCATCAACTGCACTTTAAATTGTCGAGCCTGGCTATAAAGTTATCTACACGAATAAAGAGTAAAGAGTAAACTAGTAACTAGTAAAGAGGAAAGATTTGTTTGTTTGAATTGGATAGGCTCCGAAACTACTGGAACGATTTGAAAAATTCTTTCACCATTAGAATCCAACATTGTCCCTGATGGACACATCTTTACTTTACGTACGGCTTAGAGATACTTTTTACGATTTATGTGTTTCCATTTTCTAGTTCCGAAGTCATACATAAAAGTTTTTCTTTCTTTCTTTCTAATCCTTAGTGAAGTTTTCCCGAGGGACCGCGGGTAACACCGCGACGGACAGCTAGTTATACAATACCGAAGTACAATATATGTAATCACAGAATGGAGCTGAATAAGCTTATTTACACACAATGTTTTCCTTCTCTTCTACGTCTCTAGTATTGTTAAGCTTTAATTAAAATAACAGAATCACGCAGATCGTCAGCAATATAACGGTAACAGTTTCTTAGGAAACCAGAATGTTACAATTCGGACGTTTCAACGTAAAACAAGGTTCTGTTCTCAAAAGACTTGTTTACATGTAATAAAGAAGTTATATGACTTCCATATGACTTGACATATGATTCAAAGAGATGTGCCTAATGGTAATAACTTAGACTTTGCTCTGACTTACCTCTAACTTGAATATGAGGCAAAAGGTAGTGCACAAAATCCTCTTTGAGGTGAACTTAAAATCCGTTCACCACACTGGTGGGAAAGAACTAGTGACACAAGATAGAGACAATAAAGACTAAAGTAATGCGGCCTACTCTGGAGACGGAGTTTTTAGGCCGCCTTAAGACCGCCATCATGGCTTAGCGACTTAAATAGCCGAAACCAACAATTTAACGTGTCCTCCGAAGATAGATATATAGATAAACGCTTTATTGTACACAAAAACATAATTCAGAGAATACATAAAAATAAGGCATTGTACAATGGGCGGCCATATCGCTAAAAGCGATTTCTTCCTGGCAACAATTTGTATGGACAGGATAGTTGAAGTACGAAGCACGGAAGCCCTCAGATGAAAATGCCAGTGGCGATCACCCATCCACTTACGGACCGTTTAGAAGGGAGATGATAAGAACTAAGTAGTGACGTCATATTGTCTATGTCCTACAACTTTGAATAAATATTCCTACTATCAGAAATTAGTATTCCACCCAGAATATAATTGTTTGTCCAGGTAACTTAGTACAACTGGCGCTTTTACTACTGGCTAGGCAAGGTGCTGGTACTAAATCACTCGCTATCTGCTCTGCGAGCCAAATTGTTCACGTGTTTAGTTTAGGAGCTAATATTTTTCTTTCGACGCAAAACTGTTTTAAGCTCGCATATGGTTGAGCTTAATTTGTGAGGCTTAAAGAGCAAAAACTGTGATGCATTTGGCTCCAAATGGCAAATGATTTTTGGATAACGGGTTTTTGTGTACAATTTAGTAAATGATGGTATTCAAATGCCTTTCTTATCAAGTTGTCATTGAACAATTAAATTAATTATTTAGGAGGATCTGATCGATGCGGGTTCGAATCCCGTCGGAATCCAAAATTTTGATAAGACTTTTCATTTCTTAATGAAATACCAAGTGTGGATTAGCACTATAAAATTACAAAAAAAAAAGTCATTGACCCCTCGCAGACTACATACTTTCTATCGGCCAATAGTTGAGACGGGCTATACTTCTCCATACTCATTACGAGCCGAAGTATATTCCGTCTCAACTATCGGCCGATAGAAAGTCTGAAGTCTGCGAGGGGTCTAAGCAAAGCAAAGAAAAATTAAAAGCATTTAAGACGCCGTTTACACAATAGCATTCTGGCATACCATTTTTGCCTCTTGCTTTCTCAAACTTAACGGAGAGCTAATATTCTATGGCAAGAGGTACATATGGTATCGTGTAAAAATCACACAGAAAACAACACACACAAATACACAGATTGTAGTCTCACGGGGTCCAGTGACTATGAGGGCTTCGGCAGAATACCAGCGCCTTACCACTTCTCAGTGGGACGGCAGAATGCTGAGTCTACGCCTTTTTGCTGCTGTGACACACAATCACAATTTCTCCAACTTTTATTATGCTTGTTCTTTTTTATTTTGAATCTTTTCATCCTAGTGATTGTATTGTGTGCCAAAGTGGTGAATAAATGTCTGTCTATGTCTATGTCTATGTCTAAACGGCGTCTTACTGTTAAAATGTAAAGTAAATTGAAATTGCATTTGGCTGCAGGTTACATACATACATACATACATAAATTCACGCCTCTTTCCCAAAGGGGTAGGCAGAGACCACGGATCTCCAGTCGCTACGATCCTGACACACAACTTTCGCCTTATTCACTCTCATTACATTCTTCATACATGCTCGTCGGTTTAAGGTACTTTTGACCTGGCCCTTCTCCAAAATGTCGCCAATTTGATCCAAGAAGGTTCGCCTAGGCCTTCCCCTTCCAGCTGTCCCATACACACTCGCCTCATACACTTGCTTTGTCAAACGACTATCATCCATCCTCTCTACATGCCCAAACCATCTTAACATACCTTTTTCGATCCTCAACACTGCATCTTCTTTCACTCCACACTGTTCCCTTATCACACTGTAACTCCCGCTTAGTTTTACAATACGTCAGAACCTTTGTTTCAATATTTTTGAAACCCATATTTAGAAAGCGCTTTGAATTCCTTTTTTTTTATCTTTATGGATATTGCCAGCAGGGCTGTCAATTGTTTCAGTCTGCGCAAAATTAAGATAACACAGCCAAACTGCCACAATGCAATATTTATTACCTTATTTTTTTGTTGAGTTAACTCAACCCAAACAGATGTGTGGAGAGATCGATCATGGGTTCCCTCAATTATTCTGAATTATGGAACTACCATTATCTACATTATAACTATTGATGAAATCAAATAATATATGAAGACGTGTTTAGCTATTATAGCTTTTTGAAATAATACGGAGTTTGAGGTGAAGCCGCACTCACTGGTTTGTTCTTATATTGTGGTATCCGCTCATCGAGGTCCCTCAGTGCTACAAGTAGAGGACATACCTTTCAGTCCGAATGAAACCTATTGCCGATAGCTGGCTACATAATTATACCTACGACATTACCTACTTTGCACTCATACCTAATAGCGATATGGCGAGGACCCTAATGTTGAACATCACTAAACTCCACATGGAACCCCAATGCTACAGAAACAGCGTTGCAAACACGCCATAAACTTGACTATTTTATTGCTTTTGTTTAAAGTGGACAATACAGCCGAAATGGTCCGGACCAGCGCACATGTGCATGGTAATTTTGAGAAACGCTAGAGATCTACCTGAATGCAAAGTTTGGGTTTATGCAGCGTGGAGACGCTACATAGGTTTTAAAAGGGATATCGAAAGGAGGCTCGAGGCAGACGGGTTTGGGTCGCGTTGAGAGAACGTGGAAGCGATTGTGTGTGGGTCACTTGCTAGCGGTTTATGGGAGATAGAATTAAAGTCAGTGCTGGAAGTGTTAAAAGAATGTGCCTGAAGTGCGTGGGTGTGTGAGGCGGATAAGCAGAGGTAAACTGGAGGCAAGGTAGGTGAAGGTGTGAATGCGGGGTAAGCTGAATGGACCGGTGAGTGACCATTATTTATAAATAAGAGGTATATGTTCTATGATATTATGTTTATTCTATCACATTAATTTTACATTTTTGGAGAATTATCACGTTGATACACATTATTATATTTATACAACCCTTATGAATATGTATGTGTAAGTCTATCTATAGATAAAGTGGAAAATCACTGAATTACCAATTAAAGTAAACTTTGCAATATTTAACATCACAGTATTCCTAAGAGATGCGGTTGTTTACCAAGAGCAGGCGAATATGACACACTCGAAACAAACCATCGAGATTAGATTTAAGTAGGGCCTGTTTGCTAAACAGGGTCTGGCCTAGTTTACGACGACTTTTGGGATATAAATCTGTACTTAATCGGCCATCGGCGTTTGGCACCGCTAGCTGCTAAATGTCGAGCCCGAAGGATTCTGAGTTGACGGGGGGTGGAATGGTCAGGTGTAGCTAGCACTCTCTCGACACCACCTAGCGCCGCTTCCAGAACTTAAGTTGGCATCCCGGGATGTCATGGGATTTCAGTGAGATCATTTGTATTATTTATATTTCTTACTTATTAGAATCACGGGCTGAATTAGATTAGAGTCACGCGTCGGTCTGCAAATTTCCTCTGCATCATAATTTATGTATGTTTATCTTATCGTAATGCATGTCTGGGGGAGGTCTGTCCAGTAAGGGTCGAAGATCACCAGAGAGGGCGGAACCGGAGGGGCCCTCTTTCCTACCAAAAACTCAATCAAAATTAAACCAAGGTAGCGCCAGAACCTTATAAATATATTTACGTATTCTAATCAGATCTATATATTTTTCTTATTACCATAGAGCATTTACCTAGTTGTATGTGTGTGTCTAACAGTAAAAAGAGGGTGGTGGGTTACAACACTATTTCTCACTCTATCATTGAACGTTACCCCACACATACTACGCAACGCTCTCATTTCAACAGCATTCAGTCTACTCTGATGTTTTTTCTGCCACACCCAACTTTCACTTCCAGCTTCACTTCAGGCTGCAGGTTATCTAAATATAAATGGTCCGAACTCAGTTGAAATGTCTGAATTCGGTTTAGATTGAACAGATCGCGTTTAGTTTCCATTGTGAAGTCGGCATTGAAATAAATTGGGATACAAGAGTCGAAAACCTGTTGATTATCAAATTTCACAAAACCGAATATACGTTTTCTGTGGTATAAGTTTACGCAATAAACAAAATATCAGTTTATTGTTAAATTCATGATGCACTAACGACGTAAGAGATAAAATACTTAAAATGTATCGATTTAACGAAAACAATTAAAAATACATTCTTTTTATAAACTCTAGACCAAAGAACTGATGAAACTCAAGGCTAAGCGCTCTTACGCATAGCGGTTGAATCACGGGGCGGTTAGTCACGTGGCGGGCCGCTTTTCCGGTTTTATGCAACCGCTTGTCATTGTACGCACCTAACCGCCACGAAATTGTACTAAAAATTTAACCGCTGGGTGCAATTCAACCGCTAGTGCCTAAGGGGGCTCAAGGTGACATGTCAAGAAGAAACTGTTCAAAATCTCAAATTCAATAGGCTCGCTGGGATGTTCCCTTGAAACAAGTCATTCTACTGTTCCTACGCATATACCATGAAGAACTAGGGCAAGGAACACTGTTTACGACCCTAAGATCGGAAGGTGAGGCCACTACCACTAAACCACCAATTCTCTCTAAGCACGCCAAAGAATTGGTGACACGACCAGAATAAATAAATAAATAATGCTGGACTTTTCACACAGCGTCATCTAGCCCCAAAGTAAGCAGAGCTTTTGTAATGGGTACTACATGATATACTACTTATATACTTTTTGTTCGTAAATACAAACATATTATACATAGAAAACCCCCAGACCCGAGACAAATATCTGTAGATCATACAAACAGGCATAGCGACCTGATTGGATAGACGTTGATTTATTTTTTGATGCCCTTACTGACTCAATTAACTCAATTCCTGAATATGATAATTTAATTTTACTAGGAGATTTCAATGAAATTGAACCCAAATCAAAGTTTGACACATTCCTTGCGTGTCTTGGCTTATCACAACTTGTTACATCGTCAACTCACTTTACCAAGACTTCGGAATCACTTATTGATGTGGTATGTACTGATTTGCATGCACGAAATGTTACTTTGGATCATGTGGGTAAATTGCACGGGCACTGTCTTGTAGTCTGTGAGTTTAACATTAGACGCGAAAAACCTATACCAACAACAGTCTCTTACAGGCCACTCAAAAACATCTCTATCAGTGATTTTGATAGTGACCTAAAAGCTATTCGATGGGATCTAGTATCGACATTAGGGGACATTAATGAGATGGTTGACATCTTTAACCACAGCGTAGTCACCCTTTTTGATCTCCATGCGCCCGTGACCTCTGTCGTTATCAAAACGAGCTCTTACCCATGGATTACTGACACTGTTAAGGTAATGATGAGGTTGCGTGACGCGGCTGCGGCGAACTATCATAGAACCAAGTTAGACTGTAAAAAGGATTACTACAAGAGCCTGAAGTCGACCGTCAACCAAGCACTTTATCGCGAAAAAGCGGCTTACTTCAAAATGAACATTAATAATAAGATTCATGACCCTAAGCAGCTCTGGAAGAATATTAAGAGTACTCTTTTGCCTAAAAATGATATTGATCTTCCCTTACATTTGCAAGATCCTACCATAATAAATAACCATTTTTTGAATATTCCCGGCACATCGGATATAAGTATCTCACAGCTTACCTATTTTGAATTTCACACATTTAGTGAAGCCGTTTTTCATATAGAGCCAGTCAGTCTAGACAAGGTCGCCAAAATAATTGGAAGTTTAAAATCAAATGCCGAGGGATGTGATTTAATTAGTTTAAATATGCTCATTTTAACGTTACCTAATACATTGGAAACTTTGACTGCCTTGGTTAATACTTCGATAAGTACGTCTTCATTCCCCGATGTCTGGAAGTTGGCAATAGTGCGCCCTTTACCTAAAGCAACGAACCCGGTAGAGTTCAAAGATCTCAGGCCAATAAGTATCTTGCCATGCGTATCAAAGATACTGGAAAAAGTTGTTTGTGCCCAATTAACAGAATTTCTTGAATATAATAGAATACTACCGGAAGTACAGTCAGGCTTTAGGAAGGGTCGAAGCACGGTAACCGCCCTACTTGATGTCACTGACAACATACTCAATGCACAAGACAAAGGCATGTGTACGCTACTGGTGCTCCTTGATTTTTCAAGGGCATTTGATTCTATGAATATTAATCTTCTAATTTCTAAGCTAAGATATTATGGTTTTGACCAAGAGGCAGTAAAGTGGTTTAACAGCTACCTAAGCAATCGTTTTCAATGTGTTAAAATCACGCATAATAATGGTAGCTCACAGTTTTCCAGTGCAATGGCTGTAAATAGGGGAGTCCCTCAGGGGTCTATCTTGGGACCAATATTATTTATTCTATATACTTCTGATTTAAGGTTTTATATAAATTTCTGCAAATTTCATATTTATGCTGACGACATACAAATATATATTTCTTGTAAGCCATCCGAAATCGATAATGCTATTATTAAACTTAACGCTGATCTTGCGAACATTGCTTTATGGTCTAAACATAATAGTCTATTGCTTAATCCTACAAAAACCAAATATATGATCTTCGGCAATCGGCATCAGCTAGCAGCCAAACAGTGAGTGTTGCTATCATGGGTGAACCCATTGATCGTGTCTACAAGGCTCGCAACCTGGGCCTCCAAATAGATTGTGATCTGCGGTTCGAGGAACATATTTCTGAATGTGTTAGGAATTGTTTTTATAGGTTAAAGTTGTTGTACCGAATGAGGCCATATATAACAGAAGAGCTACGTATTCAGCTGGCAGAGTCGCTCGTTTTGTCTAAGCTGAACTATACAGATGTGGTATTTGGTCCACGACTCCTAGCAAAAACACAAAGACTGATCCAAAGAGTCCAAAACGCTTGTGGCCGCTTCTGCTTCGACATACCGTTCCGTGGCCATGTAACCCCATTTTTAAATGAGCACTCCATATTGAAAATGAGACACAGACGTAAGCTTCACCTAGCATGCCTTCTTTTTGGTATTTTCAAGCATGAAGCACCTGCTTATCTTACTGAGAAGCTAAACAAGGCCTCAATTTTGAGGTCTAGAGAGCCCCGCCAGTGTTCGATGCAGCTTTTAACGCAGAAGCACAGGACAGCAGCCTTCAGAGGCAGCTTCCGCTATGCTGCATCGAAATGCTGGAATAATATACCACCGCCGATAAGGAACCTGCAAAGTATTTATGGTTTTAAATTGCATCTAAAGAAATACCTATTCGATTGGCAAAAGAAGCAGGAACTTCTTAAACACGATACTAGTGCTATATAAATATCAAAGCCAAGTACTTACTACGTACATACCTACTTGCTATCTCTATTTATTAATATTATCTATTTATTCAGTATGTCCCATAATTATTTCATTTGTTTGCCTATGTGTATGTACATAATATAAATATGTATGTAATATTACACATTTTAAACTTTCGCGACTCGAAGACATTTTAAATTTTATAACGGGACTTAATCGCGTAGGTATAACATTTGTTTATTTACCTCGACGTTTCAGTAGCGTTACAGCTACCGTGGTCACGAGAAGACTGCCCGCCGGTACTCGTTCGCCTGTTCGACCGATGAGAAACTACCCTCATTCGGTCCACACAAAATAACATTATGTTGTCAGTGTAGTGTGTCGTGACCCTAATGTTATTTTGTGTTGACCGAATGAGGGTAGTTTCTCATCGGTCGAACAGGCGAACGAGTACCGGCGGGCAGTCTTCTCGTGACCACGGTAGCTGTAACGCTACTGAAACGTCGAGGTAAATAAACAAATGTTATACCTACGCGATTAAGTCCCGTTATAAAATTTAAAATGTATGTAATATTATAATATATATAAAGTTATTTTTCATTTTTCACTTTTATAACAAATATGTAATTAACTTTTTTTTTTTTTGCCCAGCAGTGGGACAGTAACGGCTGAAAATAATAATAATAATAATAATAATGTAATTAACTAAGGTTTACCATTTATTGCTTCGCTTATATTATATGACGTTATTGTGTTGTTAATTTTGCTGTGTTATTTGTTAGTCCGCTACCTAATTAAGTATTTTTCGGTCCCAAAACGGCCTTAACGGAAGACCAGCGCTGGTTGTTCACAACCCAGCATATGCTGAGTTAAGGCCCGTTTTGCAACATTTTATATATTTTTTGTTTCTATTATCTTCGTTTTTCTTCTGTTTGTACTGTTGCAAAATAAATATTTTTCTTTTCTTTTCTTTTCAAACATTTGCCCGCGGCGGGGATCGAACCCGCAACCTTCTGCGTCACAAGTGAGCTTTCACCCACTGTACCACAGAGGTCGTCAAAAATAGTTTACTATCCTAGGATTGGCAGACGAGGCCGCTACCACTAGACCACCAGTGCTCTATAAACTAAACACGCCAAAGAACTGGTGACAAGAAGAAGAAGAACAACTCGTTTGAACCCCTTTATCCAGCCTGACCAAAAGTGCCCACGATCCTCGTACATTTTGTCACAGCACGGAAAATCTGGGAGAAGCTTAACGCCCAGTCCACTGTCCATACCTATTCAGGATTAATAGTACTGAACACCGAAACTGCACAGCGGTGCTCAAACTTTGCCCGTTTTAGTTAATTGATAAATTATTATCAAGCTGTAGTTTACAAATTGAGCTTTAAAGGCCAGTTAGTAGGAATCTTGTATTTTGTAAAATAAATTAGACTTTGAGATGCTTTATGTTATTTAAAGCGGTTGTAATTCATTTCTTTCAGGCCGCTTGTATTATGGTTCTCTTTTCTACTGTATTTTGTAGATATAAAGAGTGCATTGTAAAAGTATTTTCATTCATTCATTAATTTAATTCATTAATTCATTTAGCTCCAATAAAATGTGTTCACTTTTTTTTTCATCAATACTTTTAGAGGAAATATCTAGAAAATAAAAAATGCGTGCCGTGATTCAAGGCTTTGTAGCTATGATTACTAGAGAAGATAGGAATTCCAGTTTCTACGCCTTAGCAATTCACTTCCAATTTTGTAACGCATTTATCACTCATTGGTAAACAAATGAGATCACGCGCGCCTTGCAAAAACAATGAGGCAATCGTTTTTTAAGTAGCAAAGTTTGAGAACCACAGCCCTTAGGGTATCGAACTAATCCCGTGCACCTGCGACAAGAAAAATGTTTCCTTCACACGCGACCGGTTCCCAACCTTTTAACTCCCAACTGTCGTGAAAACAGATTAAAATTGCATTGTAGTCTGTTTGTTGCTATTTAGGGCCTTAAGTGGCACGACTTGAGAAATAGACGCAATTTTGCAGTGTCTTTTCAAGCTGCTAATGCGGCTTTATTAAATAACTTTTAATACATTTTTGTTTTAATAACGGGACGAGATCGCGTATAGGTTTTCGATAATATTCGAACTATTATCTTACCTCGACGTTTCGACCGGGTTGCACCGATCGTGGTCACGAGTTCCCTCGTGACCACGATCGGTGCAACCCGGTCGTGAGTTTAAATCGTGTGAGTTTAAAAAGTGAATTAACTTTTAATAGTTTTCACTCGTGAAATTGTTCGCGTAATACATGAAGTTCATACATGACCAATAATGTATGTATGTAGTGCGCTTACACCAATATGAATGGATGTATGTGTGTTTTACTTCTTCGCGCTGAAATGACAAGTATGGATGAAAATAATGGTGCTCATACTCATCATCATTGGTCTGCCCTTATACCGCTCATGCGGAGTCGGCACAACATGTTCTCTTTCTCCACGCTTCTCTATCACTCGTCATCTCCGTATCCACTCGTTTCTTACCCATATCTTCTTTCACACAATCCATCCATCTTTTCTTTGGTCTACCTCTACTCATAGATCCATCCACATTCATTTCCATAGTTCTCTACTCTGGATAAATAAATAAATAATGCTGGACATTCCACACAGCATCGTCTAGTCCCAAACTAAGCAAAGCTACTATGGGAACCAGATAACTGATATACTAGACTTATATACCTTTTTTTGTAAATACATACATATTATACATAGAAACACCCAGACCCGAGATAAATATTTGCAGATCATACAAAAATATATCCTGCGGTGGGGATCGAACCCGCAACCTTCTGCGTCCCAAGCGGGCTTTCACCCATTGCGCCACAGAGGTCGTCGTGACGCAGTGGGCTAAAGCCCAGAGCGTCAAGCGTCAGAGGTCGTAGAATTAACTTAGTCTACTTCAAAAGTCATTTTAAAAAGAAAAATATTCCCTAGAAATTTTAGTGGCAAATAGCACCACGGGAAAAGATGAATGAAGCTGAACTAAATTGCATTCAAACCATATAACCCAAGCTAAGCCAAAGGTCTTTACTAGTTCTGAAGAGCGTCTCCAATTTTCCCAGAAAAAACACTCCAGTCCAAGATTCAAGGTAGATTTACCTCGCAACAATAACAAGGTAACTCTGATCAAGGTTACCTAAAAGGCGGTGGCCGACATTTCACATTGATTTTACAAGGACTCAAGGTGAAGTTGTTCAGTCGTTTATGACGGTAATCGTTGTTATGTGCAGCAATAAAATGGATGAGTAACAACGCTATTGGCCTAAACGATTGACCGCTCGCGTCTTTCGGATATTGTCCTAAAAGTGCGTCGTCACCGTGCCTGTGGCCCTCCCACAGGCATGGTGAGACCCACATGTAGAGGGCTACATATTCACCGATGATAGACGAACGCCGACGCCGACGTTCGAACGTGTAGAGGGTCTCATCGCCTGTATTCGCCTGTCATCGTCTTTCCAAATAATAGTTCGGTGAATTGTTCGGCAAATAGTTCAGCGAATATGTCAGGAGCCATAAGATTGCATGGCAGGTACCGTGTTAATGAACTCTCTCTCTTCCCGACTATTTATCCCACATGGTGGTGGGGTCAGCCTTCCTAATACTCTTCCTCCACTTCGCCCTATCCATGACGTCATCATGGGAAACGTCGCATGCCTTTATAACTCGTTCCAACACAGCTGTCCAGGTTGTTTTTGGTCTCCCTCTAGATCTTTTACCGGAGATGGACAGTCCCAGTACCTGGTTGCCAACGTAATCGGGTGATCTTCTTTTGACATGTCCATACCATCTCATCCTGTTCTCCTGCAGCTTCTCCGCAATGTCGCGGACTCTCAGACTACCACGCTCTAACAAAGTTTTGGCGGGTTTGGGTGTTAATGAACAATCTAGCAAAATGATAATTAAGCTGAACGAGTTGAAAATTCATTGAGCGGTCGGCACAGACTTCAGGGTTGTGTCTACAATTTCGAGCACTCGGCTGAGATCACTGTCACACGTGTAATTCCGTCCAAACTTAGCCCGAAAATAACGTCCACCGTTTTGTAGAAGCGGCGCCGTCTTCCAACTAAGTTTCCAAAAACAAGCGGCAATCAACCTAATTAAAAGGTTCAGCATCAATTCGGTAAACAAGTTGTACAAATTAATGGTTAATATCGAAATTGGTTTCTAGTAGATATTCTATTAAGTTGAGTAGACTCAACTTTGTAAAGTTTAGATAGGGGTTAAAATTAAAATCTTATCTTTGAAGACTTGTATTGGAACCCAAGCTGTATACGCAGTTTGCTTTTGTTCAGAACTATTCGCTACATGCATAAATTGTATCATGTTTTTTACAATTCAGAAAGTTTTACTCTACTCTTTTCATAACAAATCTTATCAAATCCAAAACAGAATTTAGTATTATCATCATCTATTAGGTTTATTAGGTTACTAGATGCGCTCCCGTGGTGTAACCCGCGGTCCCTCGGGATTTTTTCGGGATAGTGGATATTATCCATACCAATTTTCATCCTAATCTGTTCAGTGGTTTTTTGTAAGTGATTACCACCGCCCACAGACAACTGCAGCATCAAGAGGCACTGCAAATGCGTTGCCGGCTTTTGAGGTAGGAATAGGCTCCTTTTTGAAGGCGCCTAAATCGTATCGGTCTGGAAACACCTCTGGCGACAGCTGATTCCACAAGTCTGATATGCGATGCAGGAATTGGTTTGGGCGTGAAAAGGTAACAAACAGACAGACAGAGTTGCTTTCACATTCATAATATTAGTATGGATTAACTAATTTACTTCCTTTCATTCTTAATGGACTACCTATCTATATATATATATGGCTATATATGGTAGTCTATATTAGTCTATATTTTTTTATTCACAAAACTCACAGCTCGGCTGTGACATTATGAAATCGCTACATTCAACAGTTGCGACCGTAGTGATGTCACAAGGATGCGAGTTTATAATGTCATTACATCGCATCGAAGGCTTCACATATCATAACAGAAATAAAAGCCATCCGTCCGTTCTAAACGGAGTTCCAGCCATAAATCGGCAGCGCGTCGTTAACCGCGTCCGCGAACCAATTTATGCTCGGACTCGTCTCGGAGATGTATCGCATCCGATCGCGGTACGGACGTGTTCATTTGCCCGGGTGATTTACTACGAGTGTTGTACCAAAGGTTATAAGCGATTTCTTGCATAGAATACGCAATTTCTCCATAGAACATGCGAGAAATCGCGTAGCGAGAGTTTAAAAAGAACTCACGTTGTTCGTCTTTTGGAATTCTATGGGATTTAAGAGGCCTACGGACAAAAATTGGATCTTGCTGGCAATTTTTATTGACTAATAAAGCTCAGTATGTTTGTGTAGTATTATTTATCTAGTATTTGTATTTTAAAAGTGAATGCCACCGTACGCTCGTACTCACGGATTTATTATAAATCCGTGCTCGTACTCGTCTCAGAGATGTATCGCATCCGATCGCGGCACAGACGAGTTTATTCACCTTGGTGATCTAGTAAGAGTGTTGTACCAAAGATGATAAGTGATTTCTCGCGTTAGACTCAAGCCACATTGAATTGGCAAGCGCGCGTCAATTAGTTTTATAGCAAGCCATTATAAACCTTATGAACAATGGTACAAGATATAGAAACGCTTGTAGAATGAACCGCTCACGCCGGCGCGTCCCGCTAGATGGCTTCGCCAGATCTCGTTAATTCTACAAGCGTTTTTATATCTTGTACCATTGTTGATAAGGTTTATAATGGCTTGCTATTAAACTAAAAGACGCGTCGCTTCCCAATTCTGAGCCTTATAATGCAGATCTCCCAAAAAAATGTTAATAATTGGTGTATTTGTTCAGCCATTTTAACGTTCTTACAAAGGTTTCCATGACAACCTCAGGAGTTATATGAGGGAGCCAAAATAAAACAAATCACCGTTGAATTTGAAAGTGAAATGAACTGGTAGGCATTCTTAATTGGTGAACCGCCGCGAAAACTTCCCAGTGAATTATGCCGCCTGATTTACATACCTACTGACTACCGGAATATTTTGAACAGTCGGTTTGTCATTATAAGTAAATTTGGTTTGTTTAAGATGGAAAATTCTTTTTGTTTTGTACCTAAGGGACAATAGGAACTCATAGCTAAAGTTATCTGTTCGAAGAGTGCAAACAGGACTTCAATCCTAAGCTATCTGTCCGACCAACCTTCCACCTGCCACCGGTTCCTTGTGACCCGTGATAAGTCTACATTATATTTAAAACCAGCTGTCCGTCGCAGTGTTACCTGCGTTCCCTCGGGAAAACATCACTTCCCCGGGATAAAATATAGCCTATGCTCATCGGGGATAATGTAGGATTCTGTTGGTGAAAGAATTTTTCAAACAAGCATAAGTACAAACAAACAAACAAATCTTTCCTCTTTATAATATAGAAGAAGAAGATAGTATAGATATTCACGCATCTTTCCCAAAACCACAGATTCCTACCAGGCTACGATCCTAACACACATATTTTGCCCCATTCACTCTTTCATAATTTTGTATGACAGGAGTCAGGCAATAACTTAGTGTCGTCCAAGAATCGGTTACAGAAACGTTGGTCATCCGGCAGCGAGATTGGCATTCGATTTGATTATGCGTTGCGGGCCGCACCTGGATGAGGTGAGCGCAAGACCGTTAGAAGTGGCATATAGAGAAGCCCAACTGTGGGCAAAGTCAGGTTGCGGATGTTGATGATGATAATTGGTATGATAAAAAATTTTTCTCCAAAGACTGTAAAGTTCACTAACTAATATACACTTACGCGTGACCATAAAACTACACATCTCATTATAAAAAAGTAAGTTCGTATGACTCAGTGGCCAACTCTGGTGACGAAGTTTTCAGGCTGCTTTAAGGCCTCCGTCATGGCTTAACGACTTAAATAGCCGGGACCGACAATTTAACATGCCCAAAGCACGGAAGCGCTCAGATGTAAATGCCACTGGCACCATCCACTTACAGACCGTTTCTAACATAGATTAACTTCGACGATCTATCAAGAAACTAAACAAGCACGACCACGAGCGCGTCACGTCACGTCTCATTATGAAATGCCCACACACGAAAGAGGTCTGTAAAAAATCATTACTCTCCACAAAGCTGTGTTCATGCTCCAGTCTTTCAAAGGAGCTTTGCAACGGCAGATTATGCCGCTATTTTGAAGGAAAATCAGAATGCAGTTTTGAAAATTATGGGGCGTTGCTTATTCTCCAAGGCTTAATTTCGTGAAATGAAAAGTTGTTGAGGAATTTCAGCAGGGTAGATTTTTTGGCTGTTATACAGCGGAATTTGGTGTTAATGAAGATATTTTTGTATTGATGAGTATCATTCTCCTTTATACAGAAAATTACTCACAAAAAAAGGACAATTAATTGAGGATGGTTTAGTTGCTAGGTAAGCATGTTCCAAGCCAACAAGAACTCAAAAACCCACGATCCGAGATCTAAACTTATCTAACTTTCTACTCTACTAGGCTGGAACGGCATAGGTACAGTTTGTAACTGGTTTAAATTCATGCTAGGCGAAAAAAAAAAAAGTGACATTGACATCTAATGTCCATGTCACGTTGACAGTATAGGTGTTGCAAGCTGTCATGAATTTGCAAATTAATGAGTTATTTTGAAAAGAGTCCCGAGTTGAAATTTATTGTATTCTTTTGTTTTTCGGATTGTTAGTACGCAATGGCGTAATAGATCGGTAGAAGAATGATCTGGTCTGGTCCGATGAGTGTTCCAACTTGTTTCTGACAGAATAGTCGATATTATTACTTTGAGTTTTTCCCCATGTTTCAATTGGAGAATGTTCCGGTGGTTGTGGAATCCCGGATTTGCCCTACTACGACCTTGAAACCGAGGCTTGTGCCTTTTTCTTTGGAACTCGCGCTGAGTGGATACAATTTACTGGTGATCCCTGTGAACTTATAAATCCTTACTGGAATCCCTTCAGCTGGTATGTATCGTAGTAATCTACCTGTGCGTAGCTTCGCCAGCTCTGTGACTAAAATTCTGGTTCTTTTGGTTGAAATAGGACCTCGTGGTCAAGTCGTGACGTGACTCCAGAGCCCGAGACATCATCATCTGCCTCGTGGACACCTGCAAAAGGCCGCCGAGAGGATCTTTTCCCTAGAATCCGAGAGCTACGTTCAAGGTACTTTTTATACCGGTGATAGGCAATGCCACGCGTCACTCCCTAGGGTTTCCTATTTTGAGGAACACTTCTTTAACACTATTCTCTTGTCTCCCCCCCCAGAGCACTGGCAGCGGGGTCCAGCTGAAGACTCCAAATTTCTTGTTTTGTGTCGTCCCTGGAACGGCCTGTGAGAGGTCGTCCCCGTGCAGTGCAGCACCGAGGGAGGCCTGGCCCCTTCTTTTGAGCTCGGCTCCTGCGGAGCGCCTGCGGTGTATCCTGGTAACACAGCCGGACCTTGTCCGCTGTGTATTTTATTTATTCTGTGTTGTGTCCAAATTAACTAACTTTGACTCCTCGTTCAACTCGGTGGTATCCGACCCTTCAACCTGCAAATGCTGAATATCATCTAGACGCAGACCTTACTTTAATTTAAACCTATTATTATTTATCTGGTTGCTAGGAAAGTTAAATGTAGGCCTTCACGCCCTGTTAATACTTCTCGTTGCTATACCGACTTAAGCTGGTCATATAAAATTAAGGCGCCCAACATTCTTCAACACTCTGTAATAACCTAACTTATCAGTATTATAATTTTAACATAAGCTTCTCTGTATTAACCTAATTTATTAGTATTTATTAGACTTTTACATAACAGTGTATTCTGAATAAAATACTGTTATTAACGCCAACCTTCTTGTTTTCACTTATACATCCCACCTCTAAATTTTAAAGCGTTACAAGTTGTACAGCCTATAACGGTAACAAAATGAATGGTTGAATAAATCAAAGATGAAGTAAACTTGTACACCTAGGTTGAGTAGTTTGCCAATAAATTGCTAGTGCGAATTGTACAAGACATTCGACAATTCAAGTAAAATAAATGTATTTGGGTAGTTATTTCAACATACAAAAAATACAAATACATTTATTGCCCGAAAAAAGAAAGCACACAAATTACAAATACAAATTTTATTTACCAGAAAATAAATTACAAGTTATAAACTATTACTAGAGGCCCCCCCCGCACGAGAACTAGCCTGTATCGCGGGAAACCGAAAAAACAAAAAGGCGATTAACGAGAAAATGATAGAAAAAAAATGGATACACATAACAAGGCAGATCTTAGAACTAATGAGAAAACCAAACAACCAAAGAAACGACACTATGGTTGGTGGGTGTATGTGTGTGTGTATAGTGTGTGGGTGTGTGTGTGTGTATGTGTGTACACACACAAAAATTTACAAAAACAGACATAGAAATATTCGGCAATTGGGCTGGACTCAGCGCTAATCTACTATAATCTGCTAATCTGTCTAACATAATATCTCCTCTGACAAAATAATCTAACACTAAACAGGCGTCTCCAAAGCACGGTATATTTTTTCTTAGATCAAGTCACTGAAGATCCTTTACTTAAATAAATAAGTCGCGCCGAATTTGTATTCAATAAAATGCGTGCTGACGTCATAAAACGTGGCGCGGTCGGCGCGGGTGGACAGTGCGGGCTTTCATACGATTTCATACAACGAATTAGAAAACGCGTGCGGTAAGATCATTGTGCGATGTGCTTAAACTGTAAATAGAGAAGGACGCCAACACCCGCGATGATAGTATTTCATACCGGCAAGGTTAGGTTGTAAGCCATGTTTTCATCCACAGACTGACTTCACCCACTGCTTGGTATAAGCCGATGAGCCATTTTTAAAAACAGCTAAATTATTGCGTGGCTTCCAATTATGTGCAAGTACCCTAACCCCTACCATAGATCTCGTCCATTTTCGATTAGACTGAAATATCAAGTCACAAAATTAGGAGTGACGGTCAGACACATTAACATTTCAAGAGCTAGAGAGCTCCTGGTTTTATGCTGATACACATTAATAGTTTCTATTCTAATAACGATGAATTTTTGAAATCCATAATGATGAAATACTGTGGATTAAATTATTTTCGTCACAATACAAAACGTATGGAATACTAACTTCTGCAAGATGTGGGCATGCATCAAATATGTATTTTTACATGCCTCTGACTACCCCCTTTTTTATTTTTTATTATTATAGCTTTATTTCCACTTAACATTGAATTGATAAATATAAAAAATCACTTGGTTTCCATTCGTTCTATGCTAGGTGGCCCCCTTTGGGGTAAAAGCCTCCTCCATCATTTTCCACCTTTCCCTGTCTTTGGCTGTTTGCATCCAGCTCTTTCCTGCTGTCTTTATTATGTCATCAGCCCATCTTTTTCTCTGTCTTCCCACATTTCTTTTGCCTTTTGGACCCTGCCATTTGGTTATTAGATAAGTCCATCTCTTGTCTTTGTATCTTGATAGGTGCCCCGCCCAGTTCCACTTAGACATCTTCAAAGGATCTGGAATATAAAAGATCTGAGAGAATGTCTACCGCGCCTTGGGGATACAGTCGTGACCCTGTCTGTGTGTTACAATACAAAACATGAATCAGCGATGAAAGTATTAAATACACTTTTTTAACCTCACTGCTGGGCATAGGTCTCCCCCAACTCTCTCCAACCGTCTCTCTCCTTTGATAGGTTCCGACACCCACTATCAAAGGAGTCTAGATTGTCTCTCCAGCGCTTCCTTGGTTGTCCGCGGCGTCGCTTCTCCTCAGACTGCCAGGTGGTAAATTTTTCGTTTTGCATCCGGCTCACGTGACCTGCCCAGTCCCACCTGAGTCAAATACAAATTAAGTAACATAAAATAATGCTACTCCTCAGCAGTTCCAGCAGGTCTGTTTAAATCATCTATCTCTTTTTCTCTCGCAGCGTACATGACTTAATTACTTGGGAATTCTCACTACCATTTTCTATTGGTTTATTTTGAGCGTAGCAACATTTTTTAGGCCTGTGGCTTAAACTTAAAAAGAGAACGCGGGAGACGTGTGCGTCAAGCGGTTATGTCAGTAGTCATGTGCTTGCCATCTATTAATAACAGGGATCTGGCAAATGGAATGAAGGAAGGTATTGAAGAAGATTTCTCATTTGACGAAAAATTTCCGTTGGAGTTTTGAAGAAAACATGCCGCCGTGTTTTGTTCAAACTGGACTTGGACTGACTGACTAACATGATAAAAATCTATATTTAAAACTTGATATTGGCAGAATTATACCTAGTTCTGTTTGCCATTAAATAAAATAAGAAGAAGAATACCAACAAGGTCTGCTTATCTTACTCGTAGATGATACTGTGTGAAAAGTCCAGCAATATTTAGTTTTAATACATTCGAAAACCGATAGTACTTTGAATAATAATCACCAATTTCAGTACCGGACAGCCATTGAACCGGACCTATTCAAATCTTTGTCTCAATTCAGATCTAGACAATTATTTGCCTTGTAAACATGATTAACGGTTTTCCATGAAAGGTAATATTCGTGATTGTTTAATTTACCTCTATTGTGGATGATTTGTGGGTGCTTAAGATTGGGGAATTTAATACCGGGTTTAGAGGATTAAATTCGATTGGTGTTACGTTCGTTTTGTTGGGCTGTTGTTCTCTTGAACTGGGTTGGCAAGTAGCAGACAAGTGTATTACTGTGTATTTTTTTATCTCTATTCCTTTATATTTTCTTTTTGACTTATCATATTTTTATAGGCATCTATCTATCCAGCCGGTAACACCCACTGCTATTTATTTTATTTTTTCATGAAAATAAAATAAAATTTAAAATGTAGGTATGTTTTTTGTGAGAGAGTGTTTGGGCATAAATACTTATAATAATAATAATAGCCGTTTATTCAGACTTTAAATTTATTTGTAGGTTTATAACTAACTAGCTGTCAGGATAATGTAGCATTCTTGGTGAAAGAATTTTTCAAATCGGTCCAGTAGTTTCCGAGCCTATTCATTTCAAACAAACAAACATACAAACAAACAAATCTTTCCTCTTTATAATATTAGTATAGATTACTATCCATGTTTTTTTTTATTATTATTATTATTTTTAGTCTGTGTGCCCCGTGGCATAGGCCACCTCCAATTCCTTAGATTTCTCTATCGCTTGTTAATCTTGTCCATATCTTTCCTCCTGTGTCCTCAATGTCATCTTTCCAGCGTTTATATTGTCTTCTTCTGCTTCTATTTCCCGTTTTTGGGTACCAAATTCTAGCTCTTTTACTCCAAGCGGAGTAAAAGAGCCATCCTAGCTTACCAAATATTAAAAACCTGAAAAAAATTCAAAGTGCCATCAAAGTCAACTGTGTTCGACATAACGTATAATGTCTCACGGTACCTGCAAATTATATATCATATAGAACTCACAAGTTGGGTTATAAAACTAGAATTTCATTTACAGTTTCAGTATAAAACCCAGCACCAGGTTGTAGAGTAGTTTGCGAACCCCTCATAATTAACATTTAACAGAAATGTAAACACCATACGTTATCTCCACAACTAATTAACACCTATGCCTACCCTTTAAATTAAAATTTCATTTAATCCTCATTCAAAAATCAACCTTATCTTACCCAGTTAAGAGTCAAAGCAGCTGCAGGTGATTAAATTGTTTTTTCGGTGCTAAATTGAATCGTATTCTCACGGGTTACAGGTTATGTGCTTTGCGTATGTAAATCTTAGACCTTCGTCAAGCAATGTAAATTAATCTAAGGCCGGATTATACTTTTATCGTTCATGTGTTTTTATTAAGCTATTTTCTCAGGGTTCACAAAATAAACCTCTACAAAATAGGCTTGGTTTAAAAAAATAGCGATGCACGCTATTATTATATTACGGGCTTGCAACCTATGGCAGGTTGCAAGCCTGTCATAGATAGTTAAAAGCCTAACTGGTTTCCATACCTTAACCTAATTGGTTTCCTCACGATGTTTTTACTGTTATATCAATTATCCGAAACGACAAATCCTTCATCACCTTCGAGGTGAGGTCGGCGCTTATTTTTTTAGTGTCCGACCGAAACCAGGATTTCAGCCGAAAGCGAAACCGTAACCGAACCTTCAGATTCGACCTCAGTTTCGGCCGAAACCGAAACAAAAAATTTAAACCGTTTTAAATTTTTTGTTGAAGCCTTGAAACTTCGGTCGAACACTTTGTTTTTTTTTTAAATGAAAACTTCTTTAAGCGCGTTCGGCAGTTTGAGATGGGAAAAAAATTGTTGGATTCGCCTCGTAGAGATCATATGCGATTCACATTGCTCGCCAACACCGGGTTATTTGCCAAGTTTAGAACCGTTCAAACTTCACTTCTGCGTGCACTCTGGAGCGCTTTAAGTAAAGATATCAAGGTGTATACTTTATCTTCAGCACAAAATATCATCCTACCCTAGTTATCCGCTGACTAGTCTATTAGCTTCGTAACACGAGGCATACTTAGTTGCATCAGAGTGCAGTCATAACCACCTCCTGAGACATTTTGCTGAAACAATTAAAACTTTTATACACAACTATGCACTGTCAGGAAGCCAAAACTTTTTAATACCTGGATATTATTTAATGCTCGGATTGGACACCGAACTTATTTAACACTAGATGGCGACACTCAAAACATCGCGCTTTCGTTGACATTTATTAATTTATTTATTTATTAATGTCATTTATGAGATTTTATAACTAAGCACACTTTGATATGGCTCTAAAAGGTACAGAAAAATATCTTAGTAAAACAGTTAGGTCTTTACTAATAAACTGTACATAAAGTAATGTCATGCATTAACAAAAAAATTGTATAGGTTATGCATGACAAAACTTTATGTCGGGTTTATTTTAAGGGCCTTCGAATTTTCTGTATCAAAGTGCACAAGAGGAGACTCTTTGAAGAACTCACTTTAAACCCTTTCATCACACTGGTTCGAAAGAACTCGAGACACGATAAGAAAATATTAGTTCTTGCGTGAACTTTTCCCATTATTATAGGAACTTCATGGGTCCGCGCCGTTTAGAAAAAATACTGATGACGTCAGAAAATCCTAAAAAGCTGATCGCACATTGCGCTGTACGCGCCGCAGTCATTTTTCTATAGAAATAATCATTTCTCTAGAAAAAATACTGATTGCGGCTTGCTTCTGAAGTCTCAGCATTTCCTATATTGTATTGAGAGTTCGGTGTGTTCGGGGCGGAAATACCTATACTGCGATGAGCTCTTTAGTGAATTTGCAAATTAAATAACGCAAAAGAAGTACTGAATGAATTATTTACAAGTTAAAGACATAAAAAGCTCATACAAACCAAAAACATTATCCCGAGTAAAATCAACGAAAACTTTCCAAACTTAACTTTGTAATTTAAGTTCAACTAATTAAGGCACCATTCTTTTATTACAAACTTTACCTTCTTGCAAAGTGCATGAAACTTGAACACTTAACTATGACTCTACATCTATAAATAATTCAAGGAATTCGTGTGCTTTTAGTGCATTTCTCTGTAGTTTTAGGTGAGCTGGGAATTATGGATATTATTTGGATGTGGTTTTAAGTTATTTCGAACAGCATGTATGCCCAAGAATGGAAGTTACAATTCCCTGCAATACATAATACAATACACTTCATCTTAAATACTATCATACATAAGGAAACCAATAAATGTAAATAGCTTGTAAAAAATCTTCTAAAAGCGTAGGAAAAAAAATACTAGAGAAACACAGTCATCATAGCTAGTCCCAAAGTAAGCAAAGCTTGCTGATATGGCAACCAATAAAATAATACTATACAGGGTGTAAAAAGACTGCTACCGAAAACTGAGGGGTTGCAATCAGACCATGATTCTAAACATATTTAGCGAAAAACAAACGCAAAAAAATGTTTTGGCTTAGCTTCGTCATGCTATGTTATTTTCGGTTATTTACTACTAGTACGACATAATAAGACCATACCTACCTAATAATTTCATTTAAAAAAGAAAAAACAATTAAAACTCAAAATCCAGCAATCTACGTAAAACAACGCGCCCAGAACATACGCAAACAGTAATCTTCAAACGCTGTTTTCTCCGGATATAATGTTTTTTTCGGAAAATCCTTTTGGATTTGGTTGTGTGTTGGGATGCTGTACCTACCCCTTTCGGCTTCGGTAGACGTCTTTTTACACCCTGTATATTACTTTTTTTTAATGCATACATACAAAAAACACTCTAATAAAATGCACAATGTATGATAACGTCGAGTCGTCATCAGTATTGCCCTTGTCCCACTTTATATTTTAAAATGTCGAGTAACGTTCCTTATTTTGATTCCAAAAGATTTAACGGACGGACAGACAACTGTACTAAAGTAATAGATAGGACACTATTTAGCCTCCTCGCAGATTGTAGACTTTCTATCGGCCGATAGTTGAGACGAAACATACTTCGGCTCGTCTGCGAGGGGTCTTATGGTTCTCTTTAGAACGATTGACAAACCAATATAAATCATGAATGTCCACGCAGTTTTTATCTTAGCTCCGAGCTTTCTAACTTATGTCCCAAGTGGACTCGTGAAGTGAGCTTGAATTAATGGCCTACAACATTAACCTAATTTTAGGCTGCTCGGTGGCTGTTATTTATGGTTTGGGCTCACGGCAAATGTGCGTATTGGATTTTACGGTCAGCTGTTAAAAAAAAAGATTTTTGAATCCTTGAAAAAAACATGAGCAACAATAGGATGTGAATGTGGTGCTTATGGTAAATAGATAGATAGATACAACTTTATTGGCACAGATACACAGACACACTTAATAATAAAACAAAAACATAGACAGGTACTTAAACTAACACAAGTTAAAACTGCATAACTAACCTAAAGCATAAAAAAAGAAAAACACAAAACAGTTATAGGTAGGTGCAAGGTCTGTGATATGGTGTGCCAAATAGGACCAGTCTCAGCTTTTTTGTTACTCTGTACCTATTGCAAGGTGCAGAGCAATGCTGGTTTTCAGACTGGGCCTGGGAAGAGGTGACTACACGAACAGAGAGAGCAACAAAAAAATAGAGAATAAATAGAGACGGGTGTAGCTTTTTTTAATTTTATACATTCAAAAATAATTTGTGCACAATTTGTCGGTATGTATACAATACATGTTTGTTACTTCTAATGATTTCCTGGCAGTTGTTGAACTACAACAGCAATTTTGACAGAAACGCATCTAAAACGGCGGTGCTTATCATGCTCTCTCGCTTGCACATTAGTGACTGTACTAGTGTGCAAGCGAGATAACTTGATAAGTTGCGACGTTCTTTCAATGAACCGGGTTATACGAAATTGACATTTAGTTTGAAAACTGCTGGAAATAAGAGCTCATAGTAACCTCCTTGGACGCTGAATTTGATCACATACAGGAGGTAATATTTTATCTCTGTTTTTAATATGTATTTTTTCATAAATACTTAAAAGCTTAGGACGACTTTACAAAATTTTAACGAGTAAATTTCTCATTAGCTTCTCCTAAAATTGCGATAGGAAATTTTTTATGATTCTCGTTAATTTTAATTGGCATACTTTCAAATTTTACTTTATTATGTAAATTGAAAGTCTGTGAGATTATTTTTAGACCAAAAATAATATTTTTATTACTTTCTAAGCGTCTCTATCTACTACTGCTGGGCGGAGACTATTCATTGCACAAATCAAGATTTAAAATTTAAAATTTAAAAAATAAACACGATCACGAAATTATTCTCCAAACCATTGATACACACACATTCTAAGATCTTCTTCGGCATTCAAGACCCTTTTCATTATGATCTAAAGGACTACTTGTCTGAGGCAAGTTCAAATAAATGACTTATGTTCAATTATGAAAAATGACAAACGGTCTATAAATGTCCATATTTTATAATAATGTCAATCATAATAATTTTCATTCATAAAAATGACAATTCATGATACACGGAATAAGTAACCCTTGATTTTCTAAATAGAAAAAAACTTTGAATCAATGGTGTTTTGTCTCAAGTTATAAAGTGTTTTTTGGTGGAAGGAGGTAACGATGAATTGCAACAACGTGTTAATATTAACACGCCGATTCTTCTTGTCTGGAACAAAGACCCGCTCGGAAAATACGGCGATTGTCCCAAATCCAGCCGTGAAATATTTTTACGAAGCTATTAACTCAATAGTGTAGGAGACAAAATGTCTGTTACTTACAGTAAGTTTGTATGACTTAGTGGCTAACCCTGGTGAGTGTTTAGGCCACCTTAAGGCCTCCATGATAGATAGATAACAACTTTATTTGGCACAAATACACCGACACACTTATTTGAGTTGAGATGACGGCTGATAGAGCGGAGTGGAAGAGGAAAACCTGTTGTACCGACCCCACATGAAAGTGGGATAAGGGCAGGGAAATGATGACACCGACACACTTAACAAAAAAAAACATGGTGGGAAAACATAGAAAAGTACTTACTTAAACTAACTTAAGTTAAAACTGCTTACTGACCTAAAGTTTTAAGTTCAAAGTAAATCACCGACTAATGACTCCTAAAAGTGCAGCACTAGCGATTTCTATGCAGAGGGCTGTACTTACATCTTACTAGGCACTTATAAAGCTATTTAAGTCGTTAAGCCATGACGGAGGCCTTAAACCGGCCTATAAACCTATACGGCCTATAAACTCCGTCGCCAGAGTTGGCCACTGACTCATACGAACTTACTTACTTACTAGGTACTACATATTTTAATTTTTTAAATTAGTATTGAATGGATGTTGCTTGTTCATGACATTGAAATAACTGGAAATGATGATCGTTATGACTTTTTATTAGGTATTTTTTAATTATTCATTATCATTTCCTTGGTGATTAACTTAAAACGTTAAACTGAAATTATTTTCATAAATGTTAACCACAATTTCAGAAACACATGATTTAAATAAAAAAAGATTATGTCAGCTCCTGAACTATCAAGCTCGCAGTAATGCTACCCATTTAACACTCGATGTGGTGCGATTCTTTCAATATTAGCAGCTGTTCTGAGTTAAGGGGTGAAATTGGGGTAGGATTCTCAATTTGCCAGATGACGGTGAATTTTTAAAGGGTAATGATACTGGTACGTGAACCCTGTTTTCAAAAAAGTATCTGTAAGAAATAACATTTTTAAAAAGCCTTTTTGCCTGTGCCTCGACTTTCAATCCATAAGTCTGGCGAATGTGTAGAGTGCTACACATTCGCCAAACTATTCGTCGATTTCGATAGACAATTACAGGCGAATACAGACGATGAGGCCCTCTACACGTTCGTGACCGTCGGCATTCGTCTATCGTCGGCGAATATGTAGAGAACCCATTATACATATTCCTTCATCAATTAAAAAAGGCCCGTCTGACAAGACAAGTCTGGTTTAGTTTAGTAGTCTATCTATATCTAAAACAAAGTGAAAGAAATTCTGGAAGAAATCGCTCCTAAGTGATAAGACCGCCCATCGTACACTGTCTCGTTGGGTTCTATTGGTTTATATGCGTATGTTTTGTAATTATTGTTGACAATAAAACGTTTTTGATTCATTCAAAGTTTACTTTTATAAAGTTGCATTGTTTCAAGAGTTTACGAACTTCATACAAACATCAACAAAGTCCAGACTCTCACGGGATTTTTTTAACCATTATTCAATATTATTTTATACTTAAAAAATATTTAGACGGCCACAATTTCTTATGAAACGAAATCTTATGAGTTCAACCACCTTGAACTTGAGAATGTTCTAAAAATAAAATCAATTCTTGTTAATTCTTCATTACTAAGTAAAATTAACGGTATAAGACTACAGCCGATATCTGATTTTCATCTTTATTGCATAAATAATAGAGGTAGAAATAGGTTTATTCAACTATCAAAAGAAATATAGGACTATTTTCTTGTAGCGAGCGTAGGCTCATAAAAATAGCTTTGAAGATCGTAGCATCTACGTAGAAGTTCGTAGTAGCTGCGTAGAGGTTCGTAGCATAAGCAATTCGTATAAATTGGACTAAGCCAGCATCTACATTGTTTATTTTTATTTTGTACATGTAAAACTGAGAATTAAGTCATGTTGGCTCAATTCTTATTGAAAAAAATTCTAGTAAAAATCATGTTTAACAAAAATTCCGAAATTTTATTTATGCTTAAGTATTATGAAAGAAACATTTTAATAATTCAAAGCATATTACCGCAATATTTCACAATCAAACTATTAACGAACAAAATAACTGTTTTCTTAAGCCCAACTTTCTCTGCAATATTTATTGCCGTTGATAATCTTGTTAAAGTTTCATTATAAGTTTAATGCCCTTATTCGAAATCGTTTGGAGCCTTAAGCGCTCATATTAATATCAACGTCCCAGCTTTTACATTTCATGATTCATTACCATATATTGAAATTTTAATTGAAATCAGAAAACGTTCTGTAATAACGAACAAAAGTAGCTTCACAGGGTGATCAAATATAGCTTCATTTAGAAATCTATTGCATGTTCATTATACGGACTTCATTATGTGATTCCATATCTCTTAAGAATATATTTTTATAGTTTTCACGTGTAATAATAATCACTGCTTTTGTCTTTAATATTAAAATAGTAGTGTAGATATAGCAACTTACATGTTATTGATTTTATTTTGACTTTCACGCGATAACTTTTGTGGTTTGGTGGAATGTATGGATTGTTTGATAATTTTCTTGTCGACGGTACATAGTTCATAGCAGAGAACATAGTTTGATCAAGAATTACAAAGGTAAGAAAAGTGGGCGATAAACTAATAAAATGTATACGATTTCAAAAAGGGGGCAAAGATCCACAATTTCTATGGATTGTAGACGAAATCAGAAAGGGGGCAAGCGGCGAACAGACCGATTGAATTTATGTGTAGGTCATAGTAAAGTATATAGTTAAATAAAAATGTATTTAAGTAAGAGTGAAATAAGTACTGATAAGTTTACTTTTCTTCACTGCAAACAGGGGTCTTATCTGTAAATAGGTATAAAGTTTATATACAGTTCGTGTCGTTTTTTTTGTCACTACAGTTGTGAAGCACATTCTGATTTTGAGTGTGCAGTTATATGCCATAAATAAAGACAATTTATTACAATTTTTGTTATGGAAATGGTGGCAGAAGTATTCATTTATTTTGATTATTTTGATGTTTTTTTGTAAAGAGTTTTTATTATCACGTACAGTAAATAGGTATTTGGACATGCCTTTGAATAGCCCCATACCATTAAAAGACGATAACCACATTATCATCAAAACGAATACATGAGCAAATCGTCAAATAAAACCAGTAAATAATTTTATATAGACGTTGCAATGTCTGCTAGTGATAGCTATGAAAAGAGATATTAAAATAAAACGAACTAAATTTATTAAATCCCACATATCCGATCGGCGATATTGCGTACTTGTGTACCTCTGCGAGGTATCGCGGTTGGCGTTTATACGTTACGACACGACGTTGGCTTAAAACTAGGCTTGTCTTAACCCGTTCACTCCAAGACAACCAAACATGTAGGTATTCTACATCTACATGTATAAAATACCCTATTTTCTTTAATTGTCCACTGTAAGGTAACTATTGTGACGGGAATTTAAAACGCCTTAAGGCCTCCGTCATGGTTTAACGACTAAATAGCTAGGATTGACAATTTAGTCCCCTCGGAAGGACGGAAGTGCTCAGTTAATAGTGCGACTGGTCAGCCATTCGCTTACTGACCGTATTAAACGTTGCTTATCTACGACGATCTATCAAGATCGACTTACCCCCGATTTCTATATTCAACGGACAGTCGTAGGTAAGAGCTACGACTCGTTTCTACATACAATAGTTTGACAGCTAACTTACCCTCGGATTCTAGCTGTCAAACTTTTGTATGTGGAAACGACGACTGTCCGTTGAATATAGAAATTGGGGGTTAGTAAGATAAACCACGAGCGCTTCTTTAAGGGCTAGTTAAGGGTGATCGCACAGTCCTGCCGAGCCAAACGCGGTGAACTGTCAATAGAGAAAATGCTGCTGACGTCAGCGAGCCGCACTTTCTGACGTCATCAGCATTTTTTGTATAGAAAAATGACTGCGGCGCGTACGGCGCGGGCAGTGTGCGATCAAGTTAAGAGTCTAACTACAAGCACATGCCCATTGCCCACCCATTTCACTTTAAGTCGTCGATATCATATCGTAGAGTACGCAAACACCCAATACCGTTCGCTCAATAATATTTGCCCGTATCTCAAGTTTATTGCTCCAATATCGAGCGCACAAACAACCTACTGTATTAGATATTAGGTAAGTACTTACATAATTTAATATTAGCTACGATTGTGTCAGTTTCGAGAGTTAATATATTAGTTTGGAATTTGAACTTATAGCGGTAAAATTCGGAATTTAATCAAAATTAATTGGCAATGATCAAGGATTAGTTTTGTTTTCGAATTGGAAATACAGTTGTGATATTGTATATTTTGCTGTTAATGCATGGTAGACATTCTCTCAGATCTATAAAAAGTCTTACCATCAAACGTGACAAAGTTATTTCTCGGAATAAACCAAGAATAACCATACATTTTGAAAGAAAGAAAGAAAGAAAAAAATTTTATTTACTTAAACACTACTTAAACAACAACAAACATAATAAACCTAAAAATATGCCTAAATTACGATTAACATCTACTTAGTTGTGCGCAGCAGAGTCCAAGCAAATAAGGCTTTAACTCAGCATTGTGCTATACCCAGCGCTGGTTTTCAAATATAGTTTTGACAGTTTACACTCAGGAATAACTTTATACCAGGTTTATTAGTAGGCCTTAGTATTGTAAATGTTAAGAGGCAGCTAGCTTTTTTTTAAATGATTTCAAAGTACCTAGACATTTTCAAAGTGATCCCAGCGGTCCTACTGAATAAATGCTTTTTGACTTTGACTTGACTTAACATAAGTTGGGCTATTATTGTTCTCACTTAGGTGGCTCAACAGATTTTGGTGATTTTGTAAAACTATATGCAAGTTATTAGTAGTACCGTAGTAACTAAATGTAGGTTTATTTATTTCATCAACATCATCATCCGCAGCCAAGAATATCCCACTGCTGGGTATAGGCCTCCCTCTGTTTGCGCCACTCCTTCCGGTTCTGTGCCTCCCGCATCCAGAATCTATGCTGCCTCTTGATGTCGTCCACCCATCGCGCAATTGGACGTCCCCGACTTCTTTGTCCGGTTCTAGGCCACCATTCGGTCAAAGTCTTACTCCACCTGCCGTCACTTCGTCTGGCCAAGTGTCCTGCCCAATTCCATTTGAGTTCCATTACCCTGTTTCCGACGTCTTGAACTTTAGTCAGACGACGGATTTCGGCATTAGGAACTCGGTCTAGCAGGTTGATACCGAGCATGGAACGCTCCATGGCTCTCTGTGCAACACGTACTTTGTACACAGCCTCCTTAGTGAGCGCCCATGTTTCGGCACCATACGTCATGGTTGGCAGGACACATTGGTTATAGAGACGAGTTTTCAGGCATTGTGGAATTTCCTTTGACCGGTAAATGTTTTCATGCTTTCCAAAAGCCGCCCATCCAAGCTGAATCCTCCTAGCGATCTCCTCAGTTTGATGCTCTTTGGCAAAAGAAAGTATATGACCAAGATAAAGATACTTATTGACCTTCTCTAGTCTCTCGTTTCCGACCATTACAGCTGAATTCGATGAGACAAGAGAGTTGGCCATGACCTTTGTCTTGGTCATATTCATCTTAAGACCAACTTGCAAAGAGGCATCATACAGTTGTTTGATCATCTCTTGGAGATCGTCTAGGTTTTCGGCGAATAAAACCAAGTCATCGGCAAACCTGAGATGTGACAGGTATACACCATTGATGTTAATACCAGTTTGCTCCCATGCAAGCGTCTTAACCACGTCTTCAAGGACAGCAGTAAAGAGCTTGGGTGAAATGGTGTCTCCCTGTCGCACCCCCCTGTTGATGTTAATAGGGTTGGTTATGTCATGAAGCCGAACTTGCATTTTTGCTGAGCTGTAGAGTTCGCGTATCACATCAACATACCGTGAATCTATCTGGCAACGATGGAGAGAGTTAAACACGGCCCAGTGTTCGACACTGTCGAATGCTTTTTCGTAGTCAACGAAAGCTAAACACAAGGGCCGGTTGTACTCTGAACTTATTTATTTATTTATATATTTTTTTTTATGTAAGCGGAAATCGATGAGAGTAAATTACATAGCACCCAATTTTAGTACTTCAGTAATTTTTACCTGAAGTTCGTTTTCCAATATTTGTTTATTTACAAAATGTCCAGGTTTTTATTGTGTCCCAACCACTTATCAGTTGATACCCAATCTCCATTCTCTGCGAAAATGACGTGAAACCCCACAAAAGCTTCAATTCACAGCCAACTTATACAGTGCCCCCAGCAATAGTTCCTAAAGCTATCGATTTATCGTACGCAAGTCAATCACTTAGACCCCTCGCAGACTACAGACTTTCTATCGGCCGATAGTTGAGACGGAATATACTTCAGCTCGTAATATGGAGAAGTATAGCCCGTCTCAACGCCCATAGAAAGTCTGTAGTCTGTGAGGGGTCTTAAGACAGGATTACACGTACCGAGTGGACTGCAAAATGATAACGACAAATTGCAAACGATAGACCGAATTGAGGGCTGTCTCATCCATCTACTCGGTATTGTGTGTTCTCACCATAAAGCCTTTGGTTCATATCTTAGTGATGAAAGCTGCAAAATGGAAAGTCATGTTTTTCACAGTCAACATTTTAGAAACGTATAACAAAAAACCAGGTACATGACTCCGACTTACGAGTATAATTACCTGTATCAGTTGAGCTATCTATGGATCGTTTCATCGATCCTTTCTTATCATAACTCAACAGATTTTAGTGCATTTGACATTGAAATTTAATTTTTGTATGATGTACAAATATTTGTCTCGGGTCTGGGTGTTTCTATGTATGATATGTATGTATTTACAAACAAAAAGTATATAAGTAGTATATCAGTCATCTTAGTAGGTACCTATAACACAAGCTCTGCTTACTTTGGGGCTAGATGATGCTGTGTGAAAAGTCCAGCATTAAAAAAAAATAGTTTTTAGTGTTCATTGTTCTCGATAGTTAGCGTTATTGTCGCGGGAACAGTTACTTTTCTAAATAACTGTTAAAGAAAGTGTGAGACCGCTGCTGTGCTTAGGGCACTAGAGCCAATCCGTTTGAGAACTATACCCGGGAATTTGCATATGACTTGACGAGAACCGCATCAAAGGTTTGCCTGCCTTATTATTTACGAGACGAAGGAGACTATGGAGGTACAGTCACGGATAATAAGATGTAGGTATACACTCCATACTTTTAAAATTAATATCATACTAACACTAATAGATGTAGATTAAAAACAAAAAGCGGAAATGGATTTCGAGTGGCGAAATCAATAAAAATATCAGAACATTGTTGGACATGTTGACCTGTACATGGGTTGAAACATTATGGAGTGTGTACATCTTATGGTCCGTGACTATACCAAACATATTCTGTATACCTACTTAGCTTGAGCTGCTATACCTATAATGAAAATGGAATTTAAAATAGGTCATAAATTCATGTCGATTGCTATACCAGTTGATGTAGGCATTATTAAGGATTAATTTACTTCTTTAAATGAGTAATATATTATTAAGGTATGTTAAGATGGTTTGGGCATGTAGAGAGGATGGATGACAGTCGTTTGACAAAGCAAGTGTATGAGGCGAGTGTGTATGGGACAGCTGGAAGGGGAAGGCCTAGGCGAACCTTCTTGGATCAAATTGGCGACATTTTGGAGAAGGGCCAGGTAAAAAGTACCCTAAACCGACGAGCATGTATGAAGAATGTAATGAGAGTGAATGAGGCGAAAGTTGTGTGTCAGGATCGTAGCGAGTGGAGATCCGTGGTCTCTGCCTACCCCTTTGGGAAAGAGGCGTGATTTTATGTATGTATGTATGTATATATTATCCTTCCCGAGTGGCATTGGATCATCAAATATTCAGGGCAATGCTTGCTTAAACATGTTGTTGATAATTTGTTCTAGAAAACGATTGGAGAACAACATTTTAAACTACATAGTTTGAACCCAATTTTGATACTTAATTGAATTGAGTACCTACCATGTTAATACACAACCTGAATAGCGGGATACATCGACTCGAAAGAAGAAGAAGAAGAAGATTACACAACTGAACTCTCAAGCTACCTATAAGCCCCCTACGCACTAGAGGTTAAACCACGCCCCGCGGTCCAAATTTTAGTACAATTTTGTGGCGGTTAGTGGTGGTTAGGTGCGTACAAGCGGTTGCATACTAAAACTGGAAAAGCGGCCCGCCGCGTGGCTAGCCGCCCCGTGGTTCAACCGCTAGTGCGTAAGAGCGCTAAAACTGTTCTAAGTTCAAACCTTCTATGGTTTAATGTGTCGTATATGGTAAGATTATAAATAAGTTTTTGATTAATAAAGAAAATACAAAAATGCCAAAGTAAGGGCTGGTTTCACCAAACTTGGGCTAACAGAGCGTTAGTTCCAATTTAGTACACCAAATAACAACGGATTAAGATTTTAACAGACCGTTACGATGTTGTGTGTCAAATCTTCACTAACAAGCCGCTAAATCTAATCGCTGGTCGGCGGCCGGCTAGCTCACTGACAGTAGACATCGTAGAAAATTAAAAATATGTCTTAACAACGTCCAAAAGCATTGAAAAGTTCGCGCCGTAACCATAGCAACAGAAATAACATCGAAGTTTGAAGGAAAAATCCCTAACCGTGATTAACTAACCAGCTGTTAGATGGACTTTTGATGAAACCAGCCCTAAAGCTGTTTGCTGAATATGTTTTTTGACTTTGACTTTGACAATGCAAATGCCTTTTAATACAGCCCCTATCTTACTAACGAAATGGTTTTCATAGATACATAATAATAATAAATAATGCTGAACATTTCACACAGCATCATCCAGCCCCAAACTAAGCAAAGCTTGTACTATGGGAACCAGATAACTGATATACTACTTATACACATTTTGTTTGTAAATACATACATATTATACTTAGAAACACCCAGACCCGAGATAAATATTTGCAAATCATACAAACATTTATAATGCGGCGGGGATCAAACCCGCAACCTTCTGTGTTCTAAGCGGGCTTTCACCCCCACAGAGGTCGACCTACATCTCACTTAAAAAATTGTTTATTACTTAGTATACAATCTCAGAGTATCCAGATTATCGGTAGAATGGAGTGTATTCAGCCACGTCCCGGTATTATTGTAGGCATGCAAACTCCGATACATTCACAGGCAAATGAGGAAGCACAATGGACGCTACCGAGTCTACCTATTGATTATGCATGGCGTGCTAGGAGTAAGATAACATGCGCGTTGATATGATCCTGGCTTCCATCGTTTTGCTACTAGCTTCAGACCGCGGCTTCGCTCACGTATACACAAAAATGATCATGATCCTTTAGCGGTAGATATTCTCTCAGACCGTTTTGTGTATTACTCCTACATTTGAACTATAAAATTCAAATTGGGTGTTTCATTAAGAAATGAAATGTGTTATCAAAATTTTCGATTCCGACGGAATTCAAACCCGCGATGATCAGACGCCTGTGATAAGACGAGTGCCTTCAAACGCACGGCCACGGAACCCCTAACGTCAGATTCGAAATTCTTGTTAAGCACATATTTATCGGTTAAGCACGGGTTATCAGAATCCATTTAGAATCAAATGACAAAGAGATGCTTTAGCTAAATTTATAGTTTTTTTGTAATTTCCAAACTTGGTATTTCATTAATAAATGAAAAGTCATAACAAAATGTTCAAATTGGGTGATTGACCGAAACACAAACATAAGTTTCTACAGACATAGATAGTTTACAACGATCATCATTATGATTTATGTAATTTAATGAAGTGCCTTGGTTTGGGAGTGAGTGCTAAGATGACGGCTGATAGAGAAATGGAAGAGGAATACGTCATGTATTCCTCTTCCATGTCCTGAGAGGACAAGAACAGAAATGATGCTTGATACGTAAAAACGTAAACAGGGTCACGACTGTATCCCCAAGGCGCGGTAGACATTCTCTCAGATCTTTATATTCCAGATCCTTTGAAGATGTCTAAGGGGGTAGTCAGAGGCATGTACAAATACATATTTGATACATGCCCACATCTTGCAGAAGTTAGTATTCCATACGTGACAGGTTGCAAGCCCATCGCCGCCTGTAAGAATACTAACTGGTTTCCTCACGATGTTTTCCTTCACCGTTCAGAGCTCGTGTTAAAGCGCATATGATGCTTGATTTCTGCAAATAAATGTAATAGAAGCGCTCGTGGTCGTGCTGAAGCGCTCGTGGTCGTGCTTGAAGCGCTCGTGGTCGTGCTGAAGCGCTCGTGGTCGTGCTTGAAGCGCTCGTGGTCGTACTTGCTTAGTCGTTCTTGATAGATCGTCGAAGTTAAGCAACGTTCCTAACGGTCTGTAAGTGGATGGGTGACCGCCAGTGGCATTTTCATCTGAGCGCTTCCGTGCTTCGGAGGGCACGTTAAATTGTCGGTCCCGGCTATTTAAGTCGTTAAGCCATGACGGAGGCCTTAAGGCGGCCTAAAAACTCCGTCACCAGAGTTGACCACTGACTTATACGAACTTACTTACTTACTTAATGTAATGTTATAATCTTTTTGATCTCTGACAGCATTCATTTTAGTTTCCATCCCTTTATAACTTTGATACCAACCCAAGATATAAGCCGCACTTGACGCACAATAATAGTAAGTTTATCCGCTTATCCCGCCCGCCGTATGCTTTACTGAAAACTGAGAGAATTCCTGCGAAAACTGAGGGTTTGTATGAAAATGAGAGATACTAGACAAACCCGTGACTTTATTTCGGTATTTATTCATGTTATGAGCCGTGTTCGCCTTATGCTAGTGCCTTGACTCTAAATTCGTACGTCATGGATTCGATAAGGGAAGAGTGTGGAGTGAAAGAAGATGTAGTGTTGAGGATCGAGAAAGGTATGTTAAGATGGTTTGGGCATGTAGAGAGGATGGATGACAATCGTTTGACAAAGCAAGTGTATGAGGCGAGTGTGCATGGGACAGCTGGAAGGGGAAGACCTAGGCGAACCTTCTTGGATCAAATTGGCGACATTTTGGAGAAGGGCCAGGTCAAAAGTACCCTAAACCGACGAGTATGTATGAAGAATGTAATGAGAGTGAATGAGGCGAAAGTTGTGTGTCAGGATCGTAGCGACTGGAGATCCGTGGTCTCTGCCTACCCCTTTGGGAAAGAGGCGTGACTTTATGTATGTATGTATGTATGTATGGATTCCAATCCCGACACTAGATATCTTCAAAGGATCTGGAATCCCACTAATGTATCTAACAAAGATGGTGGTATGGGCATGTAATGCGGAGGGATGAAAGTCATGTAACTAAAAGGGTGATGGAAATGAATGTGGATAAATATGTGAGTAGAGGTATACCTAAGAAAAGATGGATGGATTGTGTGAAAGAAGATATGGAAAAGAAAAGAGTTGATACAGAGATGACGAATGATAGGGGAGAGTGGAAGAGGAGAACATGTTGTGCCGACCACGTATGAGCGGGCGGGCCAATGATGATGATGTATCTAACAAAGATCTGAAAATGTCTACCATGCCCTCAGGAATTAACTAAAAACCACCCAGGATCTCACAAGTTCCAAAAATTTTAAAAATCAGTCAGCCAAAATACGAACCAAATTTTTTATCCATACTAATATTATAAATGTGAAAGTAACTCTGTCTGTCGGTCTGTCTGTCTATCTGTCTGTCTGTCTGTCTGTTTGTTACCTTTTCACGCCCAAACCACTGAACAGATTAGGCTGAAAATTGGCATGGATAAAGGTTGTATCCCAGGGAAGGACATAGGCTACTTTTTATCCCGAAAAAATCCCGAGGGACCGCGGGTTACACCGCGGGAGCGCAGCTAGTAGATGATATTTTCACCCCATCTCGAGTGAAATGACCCAAATGACTTGGCGATGATTAACGAGCACATTCGATATTTGATTGTAATTTTTGACATTTATTTATTTTTACTGAATAAATAAAATTGTCGGTCATGTTCTCGTTAAAATCTTTTAATTACTTGATTTCCGGATCAGTTTTGGAAATTCAGTACGTTTGTAGTTTTCTTATGTTATACATTTTATAAATTAAATAAACAAATAATGCTGGACTTTTCACACAGCATCATCTAGCGGCTAGATGATGCTGCTTATTTTGGGGCTAGTCTAGCCCCAAAATAAGCAGAGCTTGTACTATGGGAACCAGATAACTTCTAACATAGTTTTGTAAATACATACATATCATACAGGCTTTTAGTCACTGAACCATGACGGCGGCCTAATTGTCCCTTGAGTTGGCCACTAATTCATACAAATCTAACCAACTATCCACATTTTCATCTTAGAACTGAAGATTTCAATTTGATCCGCACTAAACTTTTACTACTACTCGTAGACCAAATCAATGACAAAAAACTTTAGGACGCCAATGACCAAAAGCATGTGTCCTGAAATAAAGTAGACAGTCACAAAATTAGCCTGAATAAAAGATGTTGAGGTAATAAAACAGTAGTGTAAGAATAGCTCTATTCACGGTAGGGCGACATAAACAATCCCTCTATGTCATGAATCGAATGACCAACAAATAGGGCTGTCAGAAGTTGATATCATTGATATGACATGATTTTTTTCCTTCGTTCTATGGGCCCCTTACCTCGGCAAATATAGACGAATGCCGACGGTGACGAACGTGTAGAGGTCCTCATCGCCTGTGGTCGCCTGTCATCTGCTATCCAAATAATACCTAGTTCGGCAAATGTGTAGAGTGGCCGTTCATCATTGGACCTAGGACGAATTTTCGTCTTTACAATTTACATGGCTAAATAAAAATTGCAAGCCTTTTTGCAAAGGCAATTTTCTTGGTTCAACGATATTTTTTTAATTAACCTTCACAATTTTTTTTAGAAGTGCCAAAGACATTGACTTTGGCACTTATTAACTCGATAGTAAAATCAAAATCGAGATATCATTACTAAATTATTGGCTTTTGTACAAGGTTATTTAGTTTCAGCTAATAGCAGTCAATCAAATTTTAAAATTTATAAGATTTCAGACACTTTTAATGCTCGAATTTTTCTTTTAAACAGTTTGTTTTAATATAATTATTCATAAAAAACAAAACCCGCTAATTCACACAAAGCTGTAAACATCTCAGAATTGCTGACATGTCAACCCTACCCTATCACAGTCCCCCTTACATTCCCTCATTCAAAGCCTGTAAAATTCGCTCGTAAAACCAAAAAGGTCCATTCAGACCATGGACAAAGCCTTCAGAGGTAATTTTTCACGCGTGCACGATGTTGCTTTTCACTCCATATTCTATTATCTAACGTCAGGAAGTAATAATGTTCTTTTGTATTGTCAAATTGATTTTTACGATGACAGGTCGTTTTGACCCCATGTATGCTGGAGGGTTAGGTTGCATTAACTGATACAGTGAGCACTCATAAACTTATTTAGGCGTTACATCTTTACCTCCTGACACTGTAGTGATTTATACACCGTTAGGAGATTAGAAGACAACTTATGCCTACATTCAACGAGACGCTGTAGTGCTCGGAACATGACTTTATTTGAGATATCCATCTATCTATGATTGTATGAGACTTTGCGAGTGAACAAAACAAACTTTTTAAGAATCGGTTTAGATTTAATCCTTTAATTTAATTCAAAATAGACCTAAGTAATTTTAAAAGGTCTATTTCAAATAATCACAAGCGGAGAGTATCGTCCGTTGCATCAGGATACATCCGGCTGCAAGATGGCGGGCGGACGTCCGCCGCCCGTGTCCTCTATCTAGATACATTTCAGGAAATAGCTCTTACTTAAAATCTGAAAATAGCTACTGAAATCCAGTATATTTCACAAAACTAAGAGATCTGTATCAATGCATGATAGTGATTTTCACAATTATGAGATTTCAAAATAATTTAACGTGGAAAGCTTTTATAATTCTTATAATTGAATATTTTTATTTGTATGAATATGAATATGAATTAATATATTTATTTACAGAAACTAAGCTACTACAATATGTACATAAAATTACAAAATACAATAGAATCAGTCAAGTTATCTAAGGATCGTCGTAAAAACGATCTATAGATAGCTCAACTGATCCAGGTCACTGCCAGTCGGAAGCGTGCCCAAAACACTGGCGGCGTTGCCACGCTGAATGGCAATGCTGATTCTTTGGGCCAAAAATTCGCCAGCTCTTGAACCACGCGACGCTTCGACCAGACGCCCTGAAAGATTTTTGAAGACGCGATGGGCCCCGGAACCCCACGGACCCAGGGTCTCGACCCCAAATGGTTCAAATATATAAAACCGAGCAAGATTTAAATATTTGCGCCTTTTGAGATCCTCAGCTGAATCTGCCGCCGCGCCAGGCCTTACGGAATATGAATAGCAATACAATATGAATTAGCAAGCTGAAGTGGCAGTGGGCTGGCCATATCTGCTGAAGAACCGATAACCGCTGGGGTAAACAAGTTCATGAGCCCTCCGGCCAGGTGGAGTGCGAAAGGCTGCTAGCAGAAGCTGGATGCGTCGACCTGAGGACAGGGCGCAATGGCGCTCATTAAGGAGGCCTATGTCCAGCTGTGGACTGCTACAGGATGATGATGATGAGTATTTTTAATGTCTGTTTTTGTTATTTTATGTATGTGCGCTCTCTTTTATTTGGGCAATAAATGAATGTATTTTAAACATACTCGTAATCACATCCTACTTTAATAAATCATCTTAAACTAGAAATAAAGCAGCTTTTAACAACGCAAGACTAGCAGAAAAATGTTGATAAACACCGTGCCACTAACCCCGTTGTACCGCAGCCATAATTCAAATCATCATCCAGCTATGCAGTTCCTTAGTTCACGGCGGGGTGAGCCTTTTATACTTTGTTGCCCTGTGTCCTAGGGGTAAGGGGTAACGAGAGCAGAAAGTTAAGTTGTATAAAACATAGCTGAACATGATCACGATAAGCTAATCTGTAGAGTTACTCTGGTACAGATTTTTTTTGAAGGTATCAAAATGTGAAGGATTACTTACGTCCACATACATTATCTACACGTGACAGCCTAGGTTGCAAGCTCATAGCTCATTCCTTAGTGTTTTATAACTATGTGGGTGTGTGTCCTGTCCCAGAGGAATGAAGAAATAACTTGAATGATTTTTTTTTTATTTTAGCACTAAGTAAAAGTAAAATAACCGGATATTTTTCCTTAACTTAATGTTTTTGAAGTTTCCCCATATTTCTAGATAAGATAAAGATTATTTATTTGCAACATGTTTTTTTTACATGTGTAAATAGGATGATTACAATTTCAGGTAAGTTTTGTAACAACATCTTGTGTCACGGTGTGCAAACCGAGAGAATGCCATGGTGGCACTATATCAAATTTTTTTGGCGAAAGATCTCAGCGTAGTTGCATGCATATGCCATGATCACGGAAGAACTTTTTTCTTCCGTGATCATGGAACGATCATGGATGATAACCATGATAGCTTAAAAGGTTTTTTGTTATTCTTGTTTGTATTCTCTTTGTTGTTGTGTACCAGCTACCAATATATTTTGTTTATACATTCCCCACACTGTGGCCAGTTAGCCGGCTTTGTTAACCGGGTAATACGGATGCACGGATGTAAACAATACCAGCTGCAGGATTATTCTTTGGATATACGGGTATTGTACCGGTTAGTACCGGTACCTGTTCGTGGAACATACATAGGTACTTTGATTTCGCCTTTTGAGTTGAGTCTTATCTCTTTATTAAAAAGGCTACTCTTATTAAAAGTATAGAAAACTAATACGTTGTCACGCTTGTATTGTGTATTTGAACCTAAGTATGCCTACTACTAGCAGAGAGACTACAGAAAATCGGTGTAGACTAAGATAAGGGTAGGCAGAAACAGTTTTCCACTTGCTACAATCTTGATTATCAGAAAAAATATCTAAAGTGAAAAAAGTGACAAAGAATTCAAACACTAGTAAATTGTTGGTAGAGTGTGGCCACCTGCGGGATCGTGGGTTCAAATCAATTTTTGAAATACATTTTCATAAAGGGTTGAGAACAACAAAGGTTGAGACGGGCTATACTTTTCCATACTAATTCCAAGCCCGTCTCAACTATCGGCCGATAGAAAGTCTGCAGTCTGCGAGGAGGCTTAGAGTCGCACTAAAGTTTTGATTTTGTGTTGTCAATTTTATTATAAGATCATAGGAAAGATTAAGAGGTGGGCACACTATTCGTGGATGACCACGAATAGTGTGCCCACCTCTTTGCTTGTAGGCATGAGCCTACAAGCTGCAGTTTATCGACCTCCGGCCATGTTTGCATTGCACAATTTGCGCACTCGTCCGGTATAATGGAGTATCCACACGTTTTGTATTTCACACACAATGCAGCCATAATACAAGTTCATGCACATAAACAGTTTTAGTTTTAAAATAAAAACAAAAATAAAAAAAAATTTAATACGAGTTTCTAAAACTTTTTTATTTACAGTTGAAATTGTCGTTTACCATTTCTAAATAATGTAGGCCGTAGAATCGCTTCTGAACTTCAGATTCCATTTTGTCACTATCTACAGTCACAAACACACAAAGCAATCTCTCAACCCAAATACACCTATCTTCGATCCATCGTGGTTAAATAGGATGGCACTATTTTAATTATGACAGTGACTTACTTCTGTTTCTGACAAAAAAAATGAGGAGTTGGTACCTACATATGTTGAGTCCGGTTCGTTCTCTTCAGCCCAACTAGCCATGACACAAATCGCAATAGAATGGAAATCGAATCGACAGATAACGCGTCTTACAGCATTAATTTCCAAAAAATCATACATTTTATGTCAATTTTATCGTGAGTACCTGGCTCTATGTAAATCGTCAGTTTGACATAATGCCAGGAACTCACGTGCCGCGAAACTCGACATAAAATGTATGCAGTTTTGACAACGCGGTGGAGTCTCAGCGTTATCTGTCGATTCGATTTCTATTCTATTGCTATTTGTGTCATAGCTAGGGGGGCATCCCGTTTTCACCCGATTCAATCAGGTTGATATCTATTGTTTTTGTTGCTTGCATTATAATAAAAAGTCGCTATTGCTCGAAAATAATAGAAGAAACAAAGCAAAATTGTTCGAAACAAAAACCTGTAGTTTATTGTATCAGAAACTATCACAACCGTAATAATTCAAAACTTTATCCAACTTAGGAAAGGTCTAACATAATCAGTCTACAAGAACATACGACATCAATATAAGCTGGCTCTTTCACACGAACGCTAAAGTGCCGTAGCACAGTCGCTTTTGATCTCTCCTTAGACGGACTACGTCGCGTTCAAGCGTTCCAACCTCGCGCGAGTCATCAAAATCGTATACATTTGTCATTTACATCTGTTCGATTTCTGTTGTCAAATTGAGGGTAGTTTGGTAAGTCACCACCAAATCTACCGTTCAACGGAAGCCAGCAAGACGACAGAAAGCCGTGACACCTTGAGCTAGTTGGACAGCGGCGCTCTGTGGCGAGCGCCACCGTAAGCACCGCGAGGGTGCCGGGCGTGGCTGTGGGTGCCATTCCCGGGACAGTGCTTAGGCAAAATGCGAGAGGGGCACCGATGTGTTCCGTAGGAGGTCCCGGAGCCCCTTGATATGCATGGAGGCAGGCCACGCGTCAGTTTTTAGTCGGTGAGAGTCCGACCCCTTCCGCTGTCCCCACGGCGGTCGGGTATCCATAATGGATTTTCTGAAGTTATAAAAAAAAGTGGGACGTTCCAGTTCCCTCGAGCTTTTATTTTCGTGTTACCTTTCTCATCACCTAGTGAGACTTTAGTGGAACTTTGGGACTGTTCTTCGTTCATCACGTGGACCTATTGCTGAGAGCTGTGCTTCATCATCCTAATCAGCCAGCGGAAGGTAAGTCGTGCTCAATTACCTTCTTGGAGACGACAGAATAGAATTTCACCTACAGACAATATACATTCATTTTTAAAATCACAAAACTGCAACAACATCATCAACATCAATAACATCGACTCGCGTGAGCCTTGGAACGCGTGAATTTCAGATTGCTGGATTCAATGTTAGCAAAATACGAGTATACTAATATTATTAAATAATTATACACCGCTATTTTATGACTACCAAAAAAAAATTAAGGACAGTTGCAGCAGATGCAGAAAATGATAATGGCATGGTCAGAACTTTTTTTTATGTAAATATCACAAAGCTATCGAGGATTGTAGTTGACCACAAGCGAACAAAATTTTATGAAAACTGTACAAATAAGTACTATAGACAACAATTGCGTACAGACTCTCATTGTAACTATGCTCTCGGATCATTCCCAGTCAGTAAAACCGCAGTAGCTATCATAAATCCATGTCTGACTCGTCTCGTCTCCTTTTGAAGTTATAATTTTTTTAATCTTTTTTTGAGTTTTAACAACAAAAATGTGATCAGTAACAGACACCGAGACCATGTTTAAAATTTTTTTGGTAATTAAGAAATAGGAGTGTATATAAATAAATTATACCTCAGATATTCATAACTAGCTGGGCTCCACAGTGTTACAAGCGGTCCCTCGGGAACACCACTTCTCCGGGATAAAAATACTATATTCGTCCGTTGTTTCTATGTCCGTTTCATCTAAATCTATTCAGCACTTTTTACGAAAGAGTAACATGAATACATCCATCCCCACAAACTTTCGTACTTTAAGTCCCCTCGCAGACTACAGACTTTCTATCGGCTGATAGTTGAGACGAGCTACTCCATACTCATTACGAGCCGAAGTATGTTCCGTCTCAACTATCGGCCGATAGAAAGTCTGCAGTCTGCGAGGAGGCTAAATGTACGTAGGATTATCAAGATTAAATCATCTATCAAAATTAAAACATCTAACTAGAGGGGACGTTTGCAAATAATCAGATCACCTCACGAGCGAGGGCGTGGGCAGAGGCAGGTTTTATTATATTGTCACGTATCAAGTGTGGTGTGCAAAGTCCTGAGGGCAGAGCCAATAAATAAATTAGGCACAGGCCCCGCGCGCCATAAAAAAGGGCCCTTTGGTACAGATTCGCAAAAAATCGAATTTTATTTATGGTTGTTTATTGTTTTTGACTTTTCATTTTGTTTGCTCGAATTGCTTATGATTTTGGAATATAGGTTAATTGAATTTTATTGGTTTATTCTCATGTCCCTTGGTTTTAGACTTACTTCATTGTAAGGATAAATATAAATAAAACGGAGGCGTTAAGGCAGCCTAAAAACTCCGTCACCAGAGTTGGCCACTGACTCATACGAACTTACTTACTTTATTGTAAGTGTGTTACTCCTGCTAAGTAAGTTTTTCTTTATGCTGAAATGAGTGAACGGATAAAATTAAAAACAGATAGAAAAAAATATCCAAAAATATTACAAAAATATGAAAACTGTGTGAAATACTGATCAATCTCCGTTTTCTCTTGAAGTCGAGCACAATACTTGATTATTTTAATTGTTGGTAACACGCAAATGTTGCCCGAAAGATGTTTATCAATACAAAGCACGCAAGAACGATTTTCTTACAAAACGATGGAAAATTTGTATTTTCCTTTCTACGCTGGCTATATAAGTTTTTCAACTTCGGATCAAGTATTTAGTTTCATCAAGGTAAAAGCGCGTAAAACTGTCATCTCCTAAAAACTGCTAACGTCATAGTTAGACCATAAGATGCAATGATTTGTTAGATGTTAAGGGCCCATAATACGCCAACATTTTGTAAGCGGGGCAGCGAGTGTGATTTGTTCGGCGTGTGAGGAGTACAGAGCTATGGATGCGCAGTGTTATTTACGGAGCTAAAACACTTTTTAGCTAATTAAAAGTACAAAAACAAAAAAAGATCAAAATTCGGAACAATGGGACCACGTAGTGTACTAAGCTGAGTTTAGATACAAAGTTTTACTAGTCTAGCTAAAGTATTTATTGAGTACTTTTGTTTTTAAGTAAAATTCAGAGGGAAGTTTGTGATTATTTTCTATCGAGAAAATATTTAGTAATCGTGTTTTCACTACAATGGAGCAACAGTTTATATCCTAAACTATAATATATATTTTTTTCAATAATATTGGTTCAATACTTTTATAAATATGATCCAGAGTAGAAGCAGTTTTGAGGTAGTACGCGCCCTTAATGTTGTGTTAGGCCCGCCTGCGACGCAGAAGGTTGCGGGTTCGATCCCCGCCGCGGGATATGTTTGTATGATCCGCAAATATTTATCTCTGGTCTGGTTGTTTCTATGTATAATATGTATGTATTTACAAACAAATTGCGGTTTCCATAGTACAAGCTATGATTAGTTTGGGGCTAGATAATGCTGTGTGAAAATGTCCAGCATTATTTATTCTATGATTAGAAACTATGATTATAGAGGAGAACCATCTTAACCTGATCGCACACTCGTCCACGCCGCAATAATTTTTCTATACAAAAATGCTGATGACGTCAGAAAATGTGGCTCGCTTCTGACGTCAGCAGCATTTTCTCTATTGACAGTTTGGCGCGTTCGGCTCGGCTGGACTGTGCGACCACCCTAAGGAGACCTATTTCTATATATATCTTCAAAATAAAAGTGTAGCGGTCCCCGATTTTAACAAATGTAAAGCTTAAGTAATGTTTAAGGTAATTAAGGTGAGCGGTTATTACTTAAATGCAAGCTCTTAATTACGAATTCATGAAAGAGCTTCGAAATGAATTCGTGTCGCTGCTTTTTCCACTTCTATAGTTTGATTGATATTGTTTTTATCAAGATGACCCGTTTAAGTTGAGACTATCAAGGTTGTTTATTAAGGTTGGTTGAGTGAAATGAAAGAATGAAATGAAATGAATGAATGAAATGAAATTATTTAGTATTAATTACGGTTTTTTAAAAACTAAAATGAAAGCCGACTTCAATGTTTGACTTATAGGGCGCGGCGTTTCTGAGGAAGAGGTTATTTGAGTTTTACGGGAAAACTATCAATCCTTCAAGAATAAAATTTATATGGGACCACCTCGAGAGTATAACCTTTTTAAACTATTCAATGTTTGACACAATTAAAACGAAGAAACTACAAAAGTTGTAAAACTGTGAAGTATAATATTCCTAATTCCTAATAATATAATAAATCTGAAAGTTTGTGAGTATGTTTGGATGTTTGGATATTTGTATGTTTGTGTAACAATCACGCCTAAACCAGTGAACCGATTTGGATGAAACTTGAAATAGGCGTAGATAGTGACCTGGAATAGCATATAGGCTATTCAAAATGTTGGTACCACGCGGGCGAAGCCGCGCGCAGAAGCTAATACTAAATAAAATAAATAATGTTGGACATTTCACTCAGTATCATCAAGCCTTAAACTAAGCAAAGCTTGTACTATGGGAACCAGGGAACTGTTATACTACTTAAGTATATACTTGTTGTTTGTAAATACATACATATTATACATAGAAACACTCAGACCCGAGATAAATCCCATTAGATAGGTTAGGTATAATTTTAGTGTTTGTTTTATTATTTTATTGAATTTTGTAAGTGTAATTTGTATGGACCTCGTCTGAAATAAAGATTTTTATTATTATTACTAGCTGACCCGCAAAACGTTGTTTGGCTATAGAGATTGGACTTCACTTCACAGCTAGGAACAGACCAAAGTGATCCGACCTCATTTCATAGCCCTGAACATTTTGTACTGGAAAACTAAATTATCGTTTTTATTATTTTCTGTTAATTATTATTTATGTTTCTCAACGTTTAAACCTTCCCTGGACTTTCATGAATATTTCAAGACCAAAATTAACCAAATCGGTTCAGCCGTTCTCAAGTTTTAAGCAGACTAACGAGCAGCAATTCATTTTTATCTATATAGATTATAAATATTTGCAGATCATACAAACATTTTATCCCGCAACCTTCTGCGTCCCAAGCGGGCTTTCACCCACTGCGAGACAGAGTTCGTCAAAAATTCGTTCAAAAGATGTTTTCCGTCACTGCAGTAAGTTACATAATTCTGTTAATTTGTGCCTATGTTATCAAGGAACGAATGGGCAGCGTGAGACACTAGCTTTAGAGGATCTGGCATAAGGCCAGTACATAAACCTACAGAAATACTAGAATGGGCTTAGACTTGCATTCAGAATCGTCTCTTTTACTGAACACAAGCATAATAATTTTACAGCGAGCGAGCTAAGCGAGCGAAGTGTCTCAGTTTCGAGATTGGCCAAAAATGCGTTTGTCCGTCTGTCAGTAATTGCCTACAGGTCGCATTTTTCAACCGATTTTGACGAAAATTGACACACAGGATCCTTGACTTATTAAAAAAACGTTTGTCGATTGCGATTTTTGATTGGAGCGAAAATGGGGGGAAAAGGGGGAAAGTTTGCTGTAGCATCATTTATCGACAGATTTAAGTCTTTAAAAGGCATATTATAGACTTAAGTCTACACAAGTTATTATTATTATTATTTAGCCCGTGTCGTCCCACTGCAGGGCAAAGGCCTCCCTTCCCTCCTTCCACTCTTCGCGATTTAACGCAGCAACATGCCAAGTTCTCAGGTGAGAGTCCAGCTCGTCCCGCCATACACAAGTTGTTATGAAAAAAAAATCCAAGACTTTTCATTTCTTAATGAAATACCAAGTGTGGATTAGCACTATAAAAAATACAGGAAGGATGTTCCTCAGGCGATGTAAACTTTGTAATTGCATCTGCACTATCAATAAAAGTGCATTTACACGATGCTGTTTTTCGTACGATGCTAAGCCCCGCCCATTACCGCCGAACGTGCCGACGAGCGTTGCAAAACTATCGCAAATCGCATACGACGAGCGTTTAAGCGACACGATATCGATGAGTTGAAATTGCATCGTGTAAATGCACTTTAAGGGCTTTTTAGTACCCTTTCACCACACTGCACCAGTTCGAAAGAATAAGAGACACTACTACTACTACTAGCTTGATGCTTGGCCGATTCCTCAATCGCAACCATCGATCAGATCGAAAGTATTGGGTACCAGCGGTCACCCATCCACTTACTGACCGTTCAGAACGTTTCTTAGCTTCGACGATCTATCAAGAAAGCAAACTACACCATGATCGCTACATTAATATTATTTTTAGTTCTAAAGCGCCTGTTACACAAGAAAAGTTTCTCGCACGCAAGCGGCGAAAAATCGTATGCGATTATCCCTCAGCAAAACTCGCGCGGTTGTTTACATTTTGACAGAAACTCGTAAAAAGAATACTTTTAGTAGAAAGCTTAGATAGCGAGAATCGTATTCGAGAGGCGAGGCTCGAAGCATTTGTTTACACTAGGCGACCATATTATTACCTAGAAGAAATCGCCGCTCGCATACGAGAAACTCTCCTTGTGTAACAGCCGCTAACGACATTCAAATATGATAGTAAAAATGTTCTATTCAAATAAGATTGTAAAATTGTTCTTGAATAAATGAAATGAACTTGATTTTGAAGTAAGCCACTTCCAGTAATGCATCTGTGAGTAATGACCGGTGTTTTCCACACTCCGTGGCATACAATGCATATCTCAGTAAATATTTCAAGTTTTTGCGTGGACACAGTATTTTCAACACAATTTAAACCGTATTTGTTACTTACTAAAGCTTATTCTAGGAGCATAAAACATTTTAGACAAAGGCCAGTCAAACTACACCAGTGAGCTTGTATGAAGCTGAGAGTGAATGAGACGAAAGATGTGTGGCAGTATAATATTATTATTCATTTATTTCAGATCATAATAAATCCATAAAACACATGATTATTAATTACACATACATTTCACATACAATATCCTATCGTTAAAAATTTGCATTAAAATTAAGTAAATAAATAAATGTTACAATCACACAAGAGTATAGCAAGTGGAAGTTTCTACCAACTCTTGCAGGAAAATATAGTGACGACTCGTACAGGGGTTACCAGCTGGTGACGCTGACTATGATAATGATAATGATAGCCATTATTTTAACAAACTTACAATAAGTTTACTTAAAACTATAAAATATTATTTAAATTGACACCGGTGCGTGTAGATCGTCTTGCTTTCCAGCATAGACCTCCCCCAGAATTTGCCACTGTGCGCGGTTCAGCGCTTGTCTTCCCCAAGCAATGCCCGGTCAGGTCATATGATTCGAAATACTCGTATTAACGATAAATGGTCTAGGGATATAACAGAATGGTGTCCAAGAAGCTACAAAAAAAAAGGATGGCATAAGACGCTGACTATAGGGACATAAAATAACGGCACTGACTGGCGACAGGATGGGGCCCATGAGATAGAACCAATTAGCCTTCGTGCGATGCAAAAACGTATACCTTATGTACTCGAAGTAAGTTCGAGTATAAAATAAAATAAACAAATAAATAACGCTGGACATTTGACACAGCATCATCTAGCCCCAAACTAAGCAAAGCTTGTACGAGTATATTCTTGTGCTATGGGAACCAGATAACTGATATACCTACTACTATACTTTTTGGTTGTACATACATAAATATTATACATAGAAAACGCTCAGACCCGAGACAAATATCTCAGATCATACAAACTTGTCTCAGGCGGGCCTTCACCCACTGCGCCACAGAGTTCGTCAAAAGAAATTAAGTCAAAATTATCTTACTGATAATTATTAGTACTGTATTCAGTCACCGTATCGAGCTGCTGAATTTACTAATTGGATACTGAAAGTTTAATAATGAACAACGTGCTATGCTTAATTCGAATTGTTTCCAGTGACCTTTCGAAATGCGGTATTGAGAAAATAAACGGTATAATTTCTATTAATACACGCATCAGTAAACACAATTAAACATACTTTCAACGGAATACTCTCATTTTAATAGGAATCAAATAGCACATACATTGGAACTCGGTCACCATAAGACCCCTCGCAGACTTCAGACTTTCTATTGGTCGATAGTTGAGACGGAATATATACTTCGGCTCGTAATGAGTATGGATAAGTATAGCCCGTCTCAACTATCGGCCGATAGAAAGTCTGTAGTCCGCGAGGGGTCTAAACAAGTTTATTTTACGCTTGTTTTTTGAGTTGTGAATCGTGTAAAATATAGGCTACAGCTGAGAATGTCGAATAATTGAAACTTGAAAACAGATGCACAAACAAGTAATGAAATTGTGTTAATACTTACAAAGAGCTGTGGGTACGTTCTCAAAGCTCGAAATACTCGAGGGACTCTCCTAGAATGTTATGTGTTGGATTATTTAGGACTTTCCTTTAGTAGTCCTTTGGGGTAGCTATTTTCAAACGCTTATAACCTTAGGTTATTACCTGAGTGCTTAAACACGGTGAAGCCTTGTACAACTACGCGTTCCAGGCTACGCGTTTACGCGTTCAAGGGCTCACGCGAATGGTCAAAATCGTATCTATCTATTCAGCCCGTTTGTACCCACTGCTGAGTATAGGCCTCCTGTCTATATTGCCACTCTTTTCGGTCCTGTCCTTTCCCACGCTTTTCCAGACATTAACGATGTCATCCGACCATTGGGCGGGTGGTCTGCCTCGTGGTCTTTGTGCATCTCTGGGCCACCATTTCGTAATCGCTGTAGTCCATCTTCCGTCTTTCCGTCTAGCCAGGTGTCCTGCCCATCTCCACTTGAGACTTGCGATGCGCATACCTACGTCTACGACCTTAGTTCGACGTCGTATTTCTACGTTGGGTATGTGATCGAGGAGGGAGATGCCGAGCATGGCGCATGCGAGATTAAAAGAAAGAAGGAAGAAGATTTAAAGAAATCAAACAAAAAATACCAAGAAGTATTTTACAAATTATTTACACATAAATGAGGTAGTATACAAATTTTATGCTAGGCTATTTCTGAAATAGCTGAACAGAATTCGAATACATTACATTTTTATTGAGGTAGCTTGTGTGAGATTAAAATTCTTATAGTCAACTTTCCCGGAACAATGAAATAGGAAGACTGTATGTCTGTATCCCCTAAACCTCTACCGAAGTCTAAGTTAATAACCGAATAATAACCTTAGATTAAAATAGCTACAACTTTAGTTCCTAGTTTCAACTAACCTGTTAATAACCTTAGATTAAAATAGGTACAACTTTAGTTCCTAGTTTCATAGAAATATACATTGTTAACATAACCGGTTATCATTCTATCACATTCAATTACCCTCATATTTACCAAACTGGAACTGTTGAACAAGTCAGCGATGCATCAGCAATAATGCGACACTCAATCGACCGTACAACCATAACTACCCATTCGCGTGTACAAATAATAGCTAGAGTTTACTATCGGACACGACTTATAAACTATGCACACGCGCATTCAGTGGAGACCGCGACTCGGCAAACGTGTTTAGGACGCGCTCCGGCCAGGTAGAGTCCGATCCGCGGAAGGCTGCTGACAGAAGCTGGATGCGTCGAGCTGAGGACAGGGCGCAATGGTGATCATTAGGGGAGGCCTATGTCCAGCAGGACTGCTATAGGCTGACGATGACAATGACACACGCATTTCGTCAGGAAACCGTTGGATTCGATAACGCGATTTACGATACTATTGGAGCGAAATGCTATTAGAGTCGATGTTGGAAACTACTGCTGCAATCGGTTGGGTAGTTTCCGATAACAAATCCGCTCGCATTTTACCAATACCTACCATGAAAATGACAAGGTACAAACACTGTTTGAATCAACCTTCTTCTATTTTTTATTAATTTTCTATATTATTACTCGTTTCAAGGCTAATTAGAAACTAGAGATTGCTAAATTAGAAATCAAGGCTTACATGTTAAAGATAATTAGTTGTTTTGGTTTAATCTCTGATTTTCATCTAGCTTAAATCAGGATTATAATAAGTTAATACTAACAGGAGATTATAATAAACAGTTTAACATTACGCATAAGGAAAATAAAGCTCTTTTTATTTTATTTGTATTATATTTATCTAATTTAGCGGGATGCTGTGTTTACACGAATTCTTTATGGTGTTATCCCTTGTAAAAAAACAATCAATCCAGAAACAAGGTAATCATTATTGCGACCAAAAGTCGCGTCCTATAACTACCAGCTTTATTCGATAGTGTGCAATTATAATATGCAGCCCGCAGAGGACGCCATAAACCAGGCACACAAATAAACAAATCACGTGCTCGTAAATAAATTTTATCCATTTAATTATACAATAGAATCGATAGTGCAACTCTATTAACATAGCATGCTATTGTGAAACATATTCAAATGTGTTAAAGTTCAATTTTGTTGAAGCATTCTAAATCTCATTAACAATCACTAAATATATTTTGTTTTGTGGTTGCGACACGGGACAATCAATTAAATTCTCCATAATTTTAATAGATCAATGCATCCAGACCGTTTTGTCACCTCTTCCTGGGTCTGCAGCGTCGTCTTCGACTATCTTCGGGCACCCACTGAGTGATGAGCTTCGCCTAACGTTCGTGTCCTGCCCAGTCCCACTTCAAACGAGCAGTCCTCGTACCTACATCTGCTATGCCAGTTTTCGATCGGATTTCAGTGTTTCAAACTCTGTCTTTTCTTCTGAAGTTCAAAACACTACGCTCTTAGCTTAGCGCGTATTATTTACTCCTTACTTTATTTTAGTACTAGCTGTTCGCCGCGGTGTTACCCGCGATCCCTCGGGAATACTTCACTTCCCTGGGATAAAATATATAGCCTATGTTCATTGGGGATAATGTAGCATTCTATTGGTGAAAGAATTTTTCAAATCGGTCCAGTAGTTTCGGAGCTTATTCATTTCAAACAAACAATAAAATCTTTCCTTCCTCGTATAATTTTTACGACTTTTCTGTGTACTAGTCAATGTTAGTATTAATGATTGTAACCATATTGTATTTTTGAGAGTAGAAACCCTAACAATGTTGTTATTATCTGTGTCTTATTTTTATAGAGACAATGTACAACATTATACATGATAAAGAGTGTCTACACGCATGAACGTGTGTGTAGATTTATTCCGCGCTGCGGTCGCTGATAACCTTACATATTTACAACCTCTAAACGCGAAAATCCATGCCCCATCTTAAACCTCTCTTGGGTGAAATTAAAAAGAGAGTACCGTGTAATTTTAGGTGCTTTCATGTCGCAGGGTTTCGAGGTAAAATGAGCTCGCTGAAAGGAGGTGGGTTCTTTTGAGTGCACTATAAAGAGGCTAGACGTACGGTAGCCATTTTGCTCGATACTTTGTTGGTATTTCTGTGGGTCATTGCGTTGAAAACTAATCTACACGGCTGTGAGCGCCATTTTTGTTGCGACTTTTTATCTTTTCCCCGATGTTTTGAGATGGTTTAGGACATCCTTTTAAATATAATCCTTTTTCTCCTTCACTTATTGATATTCCACTGCTGGGCAAAAATCTGCCTTTAATTATGACTCCTTGTGCTCCAAATCCATTGTTTAAATGTTTAAATGCCATTTTGAAATGAAACGAGTGACGAGCTTTTGCTATTTAAAAATCCTAAACAATATAAAAAAGCTACCCGTTGAGCTTGCGGCTTTGCGCACATAAAACATTTGGTGACATGAATTAGTGAACAATCAGTCGTGTCTAGGTTATACCCATGATTCTCATTGAGTGTTTCGCTTGATGTAATTTCGGGTTTTATTGTCGATACTATCTCTACTAATATTATAAAGAGGAAATATTTGTTTGTTTGTTTAAAATGAATAGGCTCCGAAACTACTGGACGGATTTGAAAAATTCTTGCACCAATAGAATGTTACATTATCCTCGATGAACATAGGCTATATTTTATCCCGGGGAAGTGAAGTTTTCCCGAGGGATCGCGGGTAACGCCGCGGCGGACAGCTAGTATGAAATAAAATTGTTTTCCCGGTCAGTAGAATTCCTGACAGTAAAAATCATCCTAAAAAGAGAAATTCATTTTCATTTACCACAGTTTTAATTAGTGAGACTGACTCCAAACGGAAAATTAAAAGTTTTGAAGAGCTGTTTTTCATCGAAGCAACGAAACAGCGCCTCTGTCGGCTACAATGAAGTTTTATAATTCGTTTAGCTCCTTTACTTTTTTACCGACTTCTCAAACCAGACATGTTCGACTGGTATGTATGGTTTTTATTTAACTGAGTTCACCGTTAACTCAGTCAATAATGGACCGATAAATTCATCTGTCGATAATTTCTCCACCCTTAACAAATCTCAAAGAAATCTTGGATGACATTACCTATGTCTCGTGTTTATGACGATAATAAAGAAAACTTTGCCAACACGCAGTCAATATTCTCTCGGATCAAATCTTCCATGGTAATTATAATAGCGCCGAACGAAAAGAAGAAGTTCTTTTCGTTCGGCGCTCGTAGCGACAAGACGTCTGCGTTTGCACGGAAGTAGTCAAGTTTATTCCTGAGGATGCCCCGTGGAGGGGCGAAACACGTGTCGAAATCAAATGAAGGTGTTCTTTTGCTTGCGCCCCGGTGCTGCTCACGGTTCCAGATTGCCGAGCCTAAGTTGTAGGAGGCTTGGCAGAGGTAAGTGGGTGGTTGGGTGGCTTTAGGGTGAGTACTAGTTTTAAGAAACCTTTGTTTGAGAATAGATTAGCGGATTGTTGTTGTTGTTTTGTTGTTTGTTGTTGTTATTTCCTTACCATTTTTAATATCTTACAATGGACTTCCGCAAAGTCAAGCCTGAATCAATTCAATAATAGTGAGGTAGTCAGAGACACGTAAAATTATTTCTGAAGGACACAAGACACATCTGTTTTTTCCTTACAGACATAAGTTCGAGATTTAGAATGACCATTAAATTAAATTAAATCCTTGGACAAATGGCTTTTGTATTGCGGTAATTTATTATTCAAACATCAGTTTCAGTTCCAATAAATCACAGAATTCTTTCATTTCTTTTCCGCAACAAAGCACCTCCAGTATTCCGATAAATATTCCTCTTCTCTGGTCCAAGTGGCAAGAAATAGATTTCTTTATTTAAACTCACATGGCTTAACGAAGAAGGTTGCAGGTTCGATCCCCGCGGCGGGATAAATGTTTGTACGATTTGCAAACTTTTATCTCGGGTCTGGGTGTTACTATGTATAATATGTGTGTATTTACAAAATATATAAGTAGTATATCAGTTATCTGGTACCCATAGTACCAGCTTTGCTTAGTTTGGGGCTAGATGATGCTGTGTGAAATGTCCAGCATTATTTATTTAAAAAAAGGTTTAGGACCATTCGCACTATTATCTTACCTCGGCATTGCAATCGGGTTGCACCTTTTGTGGTCACGTGAAGTCTCATAATGAATCTCGTCCCGATGAGTGAGTTTTCACAGAGAAGAACTCTAGGAACTTTGCCTGGACGAAATCACTTTCAGTGATTAGGCCGCCCATTGTACTACGAACATGTTATTGTTTTAAATGTTTTGTTTTTTTTAAATTAATTTCTTGGTGTACAATAAGGTGATCATTTTCTCTTAAGTCATCAAAATACAGAAAATTATTGTATCCGAATCAGATTTTGTATCAAAAACTAAAGAAAATTCCAATAAACCAATACCTAGTGAATTGTTAGTCAAAATAACCAACTGAATTCCTAGCCAATATGAACAGACATTACAATGCAAAGACAAGACGTATGGAGTACTCTCGAAATATCACTAACGAACAAGAACGCTATCAAAGCAATTATCGGTTGGATCTCACCACTCGCCACAACTCACAACTTGTACATTTGCTCGGAGCCACAGTGTAACTTGAAGCGCTGGTCTCTAGCAAAACTAAAAATAGCAATAAAAAGTCCACGGTGTCACCTTGGAGGTGTACATAAGTAGAAACCCCGCGGACATGAGTGTTCCCCGAACAGTTCTTCATCATCTGCTTGCCTTCATTGGACAACATAACATTGAAATGTTTATTTCATAGAATTCCACTTCAAGGCAAACAAACGTGATTTATTATTTCTGGTACGAAATAAAAGAAAGTATGCTTATTACTAGTTTATGCTTTGGAATAACTTATTATTGACGACCTCTGTAGCGCAGTGGGCGAAGGCCCGCCTGCGACGCAAAAGGTTGCGGGTTCGATCCCCGCGGCGGGACCAATGTTTGTATGATCTATAAATATTTGTCTCGGGTCTGGGTGTTTCTATGTATAATATGTATGTATTTACAAAACAAAAAGTATATAAGTAGTATATCAGTCATCTTAGTACCCATAACACAAGCTCTGCTTACTTTGGGGCTAGATGATGCTGTGTGAAAAGTCCAGCATTATTTATTATTATTATTATTATTATTACCACGTTTATTTTTGAGGCTGTATGTTTTTTATGATAAAAACACGGAATAATTTGAAGCATCTTTATCTATTTACATGTATATACATACATACATACATAAAGTCATGCCTCTTTCCCAAAGGGGTAGGCAGAGACCACGGATCTCCAGTCGCTACGATCCTGACACACAACTTTCGCCTCATTCACTCTCATTACATTCTTCATACATGCTCGTCGGTTTAGGGTACTTTTGACCTGGCCCTTCTCCAAAATGTATATTCAAATGTGTATTAATTAATTTATGAATCAACTGGGTGAAAATAAAAGTTTTTTATTTATTTATTTTTAATACAATATGGGGCTCATGACAGAGAAAAAAAACGCGCGACTATTCTTTGATTTTTATTTGTTGAAAAAGTGAACCAGCTGTCCTTTCCCAAACAATAATAGTTGCCATCGAGTTATGAAATGAGGCACTCTGTATGCGAAACTTTAAGGTCTTATATTAAACAATAATAATACATACAAAAGACAAATGCTAGTGAGAGATGGTTGCTATAAATGGAGAAATTTTTGCATTCAAACCTGAAACATTTGAAAGGTGTTATTTGTAGTAGCGCGTAAGATTTGAAAATGTTATTGCGCCTTACTAGAATAGAATATAATTTATTATCATAGGTTAAAATATAATCTTGATCCTATTCTGATTTAATAAAGAAACGAAACAGAATCACAGCTATTATTATCCAATAATAGTACCTATCTAGATTACTGTATATGCAACAAGTTGCCTATTTGAATCCTAAATAGTTTCTTTGCAACCTATGTATAATATGTGTGTATTTACAAACAAAAAGTATATAAATAGTTTATCAGATATCTGGTTCCCATAGTACAAGCTATGCTTAGTTTGAGGCTAGATGATGCTGTGTGAAATAGTGTCCAGCATTATTTATTTAATACCGTACCTTTATTTATTACCGTACCGTTACTTTACTTTTTTACTATCCAGTTTAGGTTCCTAATCTGAATCGCAAAATTGTCTTACCTGTCACGGTACGTTTTAACGTGACGTTTTAAGAAAATTGTTTTAATTGTATTTTATTAAAACAAAACGATTCAGTTTTAACGACAAATGTAGTAAATTTCATTATTTATTAACTTTTGTTATCATACGTCATGTACGTTAAAGGGAAGCAATTTAGGGCTTAAACTGGATTTGACGACCTCTGTAGCGCAGTGCGGGTTCAATCCCCGCGGAGGGACCAATGTTTGTATGATCTATAAATATTTGTCTCGGGTCTGGGTGTTTCTATGTATAATATGTATGTATTTACAAATAAAAAGTATATAAGTAGTAAATCAGTCATCATAGTACCCATAACACAAGCTCTGCTTACTTTGGGGCTAGATGATGCTGTATTAAAAGTCCAGCATTATTTATTTACTTTAAGAGCTCGGAGTGGGCCCCAGGGCGACAAAAATTACTCGGAGTTTAACTTTCAATGATAAAATAGAAAGCCAGGTACGCCCCAAACATAGATCAAGAAAGATAAATAAATCAATAAAGCAAACTTGTACCGACTGTATCCGATTCATTTAAAATGCTGCTTACAAATCTCAAAGATCAAAATTCTATTACGACTTTCCAAGAAGTGAACAAGCCGACGAAAGTTCAAATATCGGGAGAAACTAAATCAAAAATCCGTAATCCGGTCCCGGGATTACACACGGGAACTTTTCCCGGGCTAATTTCTGCTCGCAAATTGAATTCGTACGACGACCCCCAACTTTTCCGGACTAGTTTTGGGTTTTTTTACGGGTTTTTCCCTAACGGACAAACTAGGAATGAAATCGGGATGGGTGACAACTCTCAGGCGATGTTGTTATTTGATGTCAGAAGTGTTATGCTAGGGACACATTTGCGTTTCACAGTTTGAACAAATATATAACCTAAGCGTGATTTTTGACGTACAAAATGTCGCACTATTTACGCCTATTCTTGCATTGCTATAATCCCTTATATTATATAATCCTTATAGGTATTTAATTTAAATGAAACTCTACCTTTACTAAAAGTCAAAGTCAAAAAGAATAAATTCAAAGCATGTGTTTCTTGTTCCAAATAAAATTTTTGAAATATTTTTTTTAATTAATATCAAAAAAGCATTTCAGACGCAGTTAGGCCGCTGGAATCACTTGAGCAAGGACTCCTATTCTTTCGCGACCAAAATACATCAAACTCTATACCTACGCTTACAATGAGGCAGTCTTCCCAATGACTTGTCAAGCAAATACCACACTTGTGAGAAAGGGGAACTATACAAAACTAGATATTTATCCCTTGCAGCACTTTACGGTCGCAAATGAGATCGAGCTTTCTTCAAAGTTGATGTAATTGAGTTCCAACACTTAATTGCCGGTAGTTGTCGGTTTCGCAATAAACTAGGGGCATATTCTTAAATCACTCGATTCGATATCACTTACCTTCGATATGAATGTTTTTTACCATCGGGTGTATGTTTCGGTATTTTTAATCACTAGTAAATTGCTTTATACTTTAGAAATACTGTCACCAATTTAATTTGTGATCACAGGGGACAACTGATCGTAATCAGTGACGAATGAAATATGATTACCTAACGCCGGGAGACATTCCACACGAACGACTGATCTTCTTCTCATCTTGTTACTTGTTATTTGGAACCAGTGTGGTGGAAGGAGCTGCTATCATCATGCACTAGATTGATAATAAGAAAGCAGCAAGTCTGCTATAAAGTAAAGTAAGTTCGTATGAGTCAGTGGCCAACTCTGGTGATGGAGTTTTTAGATCGCCTTAAGGCTTCCGTCATGGCTTAATGACTTATAAAACCCTCCGAAGCACGGAAGCGCTCAGATGAGCCATGGCGGTCCCCCATCCACTTCCAGACCGTTTCGAACGTTAACTTTGACGATCTATCAAGAACGTCTAAGCAAGCACGACCACGAGCGCTTCAAGTCTGCTATACTTACCTACTACTATCCTATATTATATTATACTAGCTGTCCGCCGCGGTGTTACCCGCGATACCTCGGGAAAACTTCACTTCCCCGGGATAAAATATAGCCTATGTTCATCAGGGATAATGTGGAATTCTATCGGTGAAAGAATTTTTCAAATCGGTCCAGTAGTTTCGGAGCCTATTCATTTCAAACAAACAAACAAATCTTTCCTCTTTATAATATTATATGTAGTATATAGTATAGATGAATCTGAAAGTGAGTAATTTACGTTTAGGCTATTATTATATTATTATTATTGTATGTTTGTGTTTTAATCACGCCATAACCAGAAGACCGTATTGAATAAAACTTAAAAAAGATGTCGATCGTTGTTGGTATTACATAAAGCTTTGATTATAATTATCGAATAGTCTTCATAATAGTCCCCGGTATCAAGTTCCACAGAGGGGCGTTGCATGATTGCGCTGCAGCGCAGCAAAACGACGTCAATTTATTGTTTTTTGTCGCGCGATTAAAGGGTTAAACTGAAAATTATGGACACTGTTATTGATTACTGCTGTAATGAACAACACAAGTGGGTTAAACGGATAAATTGACTCGAGTTGGTAATTTCTGTTGTGAAACTTACCTAGTATATTTGATCGACTGAGCTTGATAAAAGAAAGGTAGGCCCCAAACTGGACCCTTGTTCTACACGGTATGGGTCGCGAAGGAACAGGAGTAAAATCACCTAGTTTAAGACTAGCCTAGGTGATCCCAGCGATCCTAATATAAGGAATAAATGATTTTTGACTTTGACTTTCATTGTTGCTCAAGGCACAGTCACTTCTGCAAAATGTGGGCATGCTTCAAATGCTTACGATATACCCACTTATTTACCATATACCTATTGGGACATGTCTCTGGCTACTTAGTACCTAAAACATCTTAAAAGGGTCTGGATAACATAAAAATATTGTAATTTTATATGTTTAATCCACTCTTGGTATTTCGTTAAAAAATGAATGTAACTTCGGACAATGAGCATGAGTTCACTAGTGAAACGTGTAGATGTTGCTTACCGGTGCTTACCGGTGCTTAACCGATAATAATTATGTTACCGAGAATATACTTCGGCCTTTAATGAGTATGGAGATAGCCCGAGTATAGCCCATCACAACTATCGGCCGATAGAAAGTCTGTAGTCTGCGAGGGGTCTATAGAGCTTCAAGAACGGTCCCACGTTAAGTGGCTGCTTGCTTATGATTTAGAAATTTCTTCTTCATTTTATCGGTAATTTCTTGTAAGTGGATACTGTCTGCGCTTAACTACGTGCTCTTAAACATAAAGCTTATTAAATGAATAACAATGTGATGGTGCAAATAAATATGTTCACATAATTTACATCTCACTAAGGAAATAGACCGTAATAGTGCCTTAAACAAAGAGGCATCCAACCTGACTTCACTGCCCACTGCTGATACCCAGCAGTGGGTGAAGTCAGGTTGCGGATGATTATGATGATGGCCTCTGTGGTGCAGTGGATGAAAGCGGGCGCTTGTGATGCAGAAGGTTGCGGGTTCGATCCCCACCGCGGGATAAATGTTTGTATGATCTGCAAATATCTATCTCGGGTCTGGGTGTTTCTATGTATAGTATGTTTGTATTTACAAACAAAAAGTATTTATAGTATATCAGTTATCTGGTTCCCATAGTACAAGCTTTGCTTAGTTTGGGGCTAGATGATGCTGTGTGAAATGTCCAGCATTATTTAATAAAAATTACATCTCAGTACGGGAATAAAAACCGTAAGAAGAGGCATCCAAAACCTGACTTCGCCCACTGCTGATACCCAGCAGTTGGCGAAGTTAGGTTGCGGATGATGATGATGGGAATAGATAATAAAAAAAAACTGTATCACGAATGTATCCCCAAGCTACGGCATGCATACTCTCAAATCTTTGTGTGATCCTTCTATGATGTCTAAAGGGTAGTCAGAGCCCCGAATATGTATTTGGCCTATGCCGACATATGGCTAAAGGTGCATTTACACGATGCGATTTTTCGTACGATTTTCTAAACCCCGCCCATTGAACGTGCCGACGAGGGACGCGCTAACTATGACAAATCGCATACGATGAGCGTTTACATGTGAAAAAAATTGGTTGTCTGTAAAGTCGGTTTACTGACGATAGTTGAACGTGACAACGTTTGTGCTTCTTTGTCGCTCGTTCCGCGCTCTCGCTTGCACTTCAAGCCTTACATGGAACGCCTCAGAGCGAGGTAACGCCGCATTTTTTCGTGCGTGCAGCCGACTCTATCGAATTATAAGACGTTGTCACGTCAAAAATGCCGTGCGACACGATATCGTATGGGTTGAAATCGCATCGTGTAAATGCACCTTAAGTCACCTATGTGATTTCACCAAAACTCTCGTAATCATAAAGAACAGGGAAACTTGGAATAAAATTCTATTTTTATTAACCAAAGCCTAACTGCATTTTATGGAATAGAGTAATGAATTTGATCCAAACAAACGCAATTTTATCCATTTGGAGTGGTGCCAAGCGACGCTGCATTTCAATTGAGCGCATTTCAACTTCTCTAATACTTGATGGACTGTTGCTGTAGTTTTGAAATAATGAATCTTGTAAAACTGGCTTTCATGAAAGAGAGTTAGCTGTCTGTTGGGTACTAAAACTAAGGCCTCTACATGTAGCTTTTTGAAACTGGAGTTATTTAGTTTTAAGATGGATCATTTAAAAGAAAACGGCCCAAAACAATTTTTGTTGCCCTGGTTTTTCACAGTATTGGTCGCGAAGGAACAGGAGTTAAATCAAGAGTAGGCCTCAGTCATGGCCCTTAAAGGTGTCCCCGACTGCCTGGGCATTAGATGACAAAAAGGCTATTTAGTCGTTAAGCCATAACGGAGACCCTAAGGCGGTCTACAAACTCCGTCACCAGAGATGGCCACTAAAGGCGACGTCCGATGCCCACCCCCCATCGTGACAGTCGATATGACACTCCCCAAAATCGGACACGTCATATTGAAAAATCTTGTGTATTAAAAAAACGAATAATCTTGTGTTAGTAAAATAATAAATAATAAAACAATGAATTGTGCAATAAACTCTAACTTTACTCGACGTATTTTATTATTAGTGTAGGGACCCAAAATTTCAGGCTGCAACCGTACCTGTCTCTTACTAACTTCGCTAAAATGTGCCATTTTAGAATTCTCATCCAAGCAATAAGTCAGTCGGATTGTGTATTGTATTTGTATTTTTTTGTATTTTCTTTATTTATCAAAAACTTATTTATAGTCTTACATAATACGACACATTAAACCATACAAGGTTTGTCTTGTATATATCCATGTATTTGTTAATAAGATGACTTCACACAATAAACTACCCTCGAAGGTTCTCGGTACACGCGGGAGAAGTAATCAATCTACACACGGGATTTATAGCGAGTCAATTGGTTTTCCCATTTGTTAATAGAACAATAATTATGTTTAGTTGAATTGTTGAGGCGTGAATTTGTGATTTGTGAGGATTTTGAGAAATTACAAAAAGACTCGACATTTTGATACAGCTATTAATCACTAGCTTCCACAGCTTACTTTTTTATTTATTTTTGTAGTCTATACTAATATTATAAAGAGGAAAGATTTGTTTGTTTGTATGTTTGTTTGAATTGAATAGGCTCCGAAACTACTGGACCGATTTGAAAAATTCTTTCACCAATAGAATTCTACAGTATCCCCGATGAACATAGGCTATATTTTATCCCGGGAAAGGGAAGTTTTCCCGAGGGATCGCGGGTAACACCGCGACGGACAGATAGTTATTAATAAAGCTTTGCTTACGTAGTACCAAAATTCCTAGGCTATTCATATCAACCTAAATATAACCTACGCTATATCCAAAGTTTCATTCAAATCGAAAGAAATCACTTACAAGAAATCACAAAAGTTTGTGTAACAGTAGAATAATAGGATTTTTAAGTTTAAAATACAGTCAAATCTTGCTATAGTCTGTAATGGGATGAATTCTATGAAATTAATAGAATCCATGCAAGTCATTGATCAAAGTGATCAAAGGTCAGGCGGGTGACGCCCCGGTTATTGGGACATTGGCAATAGTACGGGACGGATTACATTTTCCCCAAACTTAATAAATAATAACTAACATTCACATACATAGTGGTACCCGTACCGTGTAACATGTCCCGCTAGGATATTCGAATCACACCTCTTACGTCTCAGTCGTATTCTAATAGAGGTGAGGGCTTGCAACTTTTGCAAAATTTTGGCATATAAACATTAAAAATGTATTTGGTCAGACGTAAGACTACCACTTACCCTGCGTCTTACGTGAGCGATTTGACGCGAACGCATTGCGAAGCGAAGCGGTGCGATTCAATGCGGCGAGTCTGTCCTACGTGCGTGCGAATCGTCCTACATAGCAAAATTCGCAAAAATTCTGATCGCGTTCGATTCAATACGCGCCGCGCCGCTGCGCTCCGGTCACGTAGGACACTTCAATAGTAAATCGACTGTTTATTATTTCCGCGCCGCTTCGCGTTAGCGTTCAGAACGCCCACGTAAGACGCAAGGTTACACATCTTTTATCAAACCAAATAAATAATAAATAAATAAATAAATAATGCTGGACATTTCACACAGCATCATCTAGCCCCAAACTAAGCAAAGCTTGTACTATGGGAACCAGATAACTGATATACTACTTATATACTTTTTGTTTTGTAAATACATACATATTATACATAGAAACACCCAGACCCGAGATAAATATTAGCAGATCATACAAACATTTATTCTGCGGCGGGGATCAAACCCGCAACCTTCTGCGTCCCAAGCGGGCTTTCACCCACTGCGCCACAGAGGTTGTCTGAACCAAAGGATCTTTAATTGCTTGATTTGAGATAAGATGTACGCATCACCTAAGAATTAAAAAAAAAACATTTTTCTTCTTCTTTCATCAGATCCTGTGTCGGTTCCGCTCCGTCGCGGTCTACAGCCACAAGAAACGGCAGCAAAATTTCCAATTCGCGAATTTGTTATTCAAATTGGTTAACTCCGGTTCAGTAATTACCTTATTCTTTTATTTGAGAATATTTTAAATAGGGCGCGTAATCAGGCCAATTCTTTGAACTTTGTAGGGTTGATAACTTTTCACATGTAGAAAACCTTTAAGATCACACACAAGGGTCTTACTTCGATTTTATGATGAATGGGTCGGCTCTTGATATCGAAACTTACACAGACAAAAGTCTACGATAGAGCAAGCCTTCCCAGAAGGTGCCTATTAACTCTCTTCTTAAAAACAACAGGGTCGTAGCTCAGCGGGAATACAAACGCTGGAAGCTGATTCTAATTTAATCCCATTATGTCTCACTTTTTTTATTTCTGGACATAGACAAGACCATTATACGTGTTTGCCAAACTGAGTAGTCAAGAATATGGTGCATCTCATCAATGCTGGCACTATCGTGTATGGTATGGGTAAAGAGAACGATATAAGTGGAAGTTAGGAAGGAAACGAAGAGTGTTGGAGCAAACTTGAATTTACATTTATGCTGCATCAAGAGCATTTTTAAGACCCATATTAAATAAATATTGCCGGACATTTCACAAAGCATCATCTGATCCCAAAAACAGAGCTTGTGTGCTAATCTGATTGAATACTACTTAATAAATACTTTTACATACAATACATAGAAAACACTAAAGCTGCAGACAAATAAATAAATAATGCTGAACATTTCCCACAGCATCATCTAGCCCCAAACTAAGCAAAGCTTGTACTATGGGAACCAGATAACTGATATACTACTTATATACTTTTTGTTTTTAAATACATACATATTATACATAGAAACACCCAGACCCGAGATAAATATTTGCAGATCATACAAACATTTATCCCGCGGCGGGGATCGAACCCGCAACCTGCGTACCAAGCGGACTTTCACCCACTGCGCCACAGAGGTCGTCTAAATATTTGCAGATTGTTCAATATCGTGTTACTACCGTCAAATACACTCTCACTGTCCTGTCATCAATCAAAGCGTCATGTGCCTGTGAAAAGGCACTTTAGGTGAGTTTGACCGGTGACTTTTAGTTATTTTTAGGGCGACGTCAGATGAATTTTGATGACAGAGATGGAAATTGTTTTTCCGGGTGGATAAATGAGTTATCGTTTAACTTCACGAAAACAGGTTCAGCCTTTTGTAACTTTTAAATTCAATTATTCATTAAAAATCTATCGCTCGATTAAAGAAAATACTGTTGTGTTATTGTTGGTTGACAGAATAAGGTTCTTCAACATTTAAGGTTATTTTCGATTCACATCCAGCACTTAAAAAGTTCTGTGATGACTAGGAATGTTTGTTCTATTCTCTGAGTTTTAAAAGATTTTGTATTTAGTTGCAAAAAAGTATTTATCTTAATCTTCTGATTTTCATAATGCAAGCACTGCTTAGTTTGGGGTTATATGAGGCTGTGAGATGTCCCCCAAATTTTTACGAAAAGCTCTATAAATTTTTTTAGAACTCTAGTAGAATCAGAATAATATTATTTTCATGAGTCCGTATTTTAACTTCGAAATTCAGCAGGTATATTCCGAATGTTGCGAGATACACCGCAATTCCGTGAAACATAATGTTATTTGGTAATTGTTTCATTTCTTTTGTGAAAATATAAAACGTTTACAAAGGAAGTTATTTTCTAGATCTTTTCAATGGCTTCTTTTTGAAGTAAAGAAGTTTGTATGAGTCAGCGGCCAACTCTGGCGACGGAGTTTTAATGTCATGGCTTAACGACCTAAATAGCCGGGACCGACAATTTAACGTGCCCTCCGAAGCACGGCAGCGCTCAGATGAAAATGCCACTGGCAGTCACCCATCCACTTACGGACCGTTTAGAACGTTGCTTAACTTCGACGATCTATCAAGAACGACTAAGCACGACCACGAGCGCTGCAGTACCTACTCATAATGTGATTATTTTGTGCATGTGCTATTTATTTTCAATACTTACATATAGTAATATTTCTAATGTGATGTAATACATTGTTGCTGTTCTATCAAGAACGACTAAGCAAGCACGACCACGAGCGCTTCAACAGCACGTCAGCGCCTTTTAGTTTTGAACTCCATAACTAAACCGCCCCGCCCAATTGACAATTCAAAAACGTTTCCTAACGATTCAAAAATACACACGTAATTGTTTAAATTACTTCTGTCGGCACTCCTGGAGTGCCACTGGTTTAACATACCTAGAAGATGACAGGCGATGAGACCCTCTACACGTTCATGACCGTCGGCATTCGTCTATAATCGGCGAATATGTAGATATAACATCGTTCTTTGATAAAGGTTTCGAGTACATTTTCTTCTAACACGTGCAGAATATAATCTTATCTCATAATCTTTTCATTCTACGAAAGAGGTAATTTCCTGCTTCGTTAATCATTGCTTCAAAAAGTTAACTTTAAGACTCATAGCTGGTTTTACGCTCATAAAAAATGTATTGAAAAAGAAATATTAATATGTCACACATCGTAAATATGAGTTAACATCAGAACCCTGTGGCCGCGGGACCTGGATGCTATCCTCATGTTTAGTGACTCGTAGGTGACGCAGCATGGTGTGCTTCTTTTTATTTGTGACGGTCTAATTGCAGAGATATTCACTAAAATATGATGCACAATAATAAACACACTTTGCCAGTGTTTTATGTCATTTCATGATGACTGCTACCAGTTAAATTGGTCTCATTTGTCGCCAACCAGATGAATCGACGACATCGTGAAATTCACCATGTATGGGTTCTGGATAGAAGTGAATGGCAGAAACGAAAAGAAGGCCAGTGGGATGAAAAACTGATGATGAAGACTAGGAGTGTGAGCTGTAGACGTAGCATCTGATTTATTTATCATTAATTTTCATTGGTCCAGTAGGCGACAGTAAAAATTCATCAATTTTTTTCGAATATTGTGGCTTTCTTCAACACACAAACAAAGCAGAAAAAGCGCTTTAAAAGAGTGAAAAGCGAAACGTGGCGCGGACTTATTAGCGCTTCATCTGAAAGCGCCTAATCCTTCAAAGGCGCCTATCAAACGAGGGACTTACGTCGTGTACTGGGGGATATATTGTGAGCTTAGACCGATCGTCAGTCACAAATATCCTACATTTTCACATGATGATTGCTACATATCTTTATAAAAAAAATTTACTCCAACAGATGGGATCTTAGTAACTGTAATCAACGGTGAACCTGTAAATGGAACGCAAAATTCTGCAAAACGTGGCAGATGTATTTGGACATCTAGACATCAAAAGACCTTAAGCACTTTTAGATCTAAGAGAAAGTCTATCGTGCTTAAGATCTAAAATAGATGTAAAAGTAATATTATCTAATTCAAAAACAGTTTAAACCCATTGAAGTCCTGGACTAACCTTAATAAATCTACTATTTGTATACTTGTCAGGACTTGGCTTTGGATGCGAAAGAATTTGATTCAAAAGACGTCTCCAGACGTTTGTATTGCCAAATGCAATAATATTATTTCATACAAGCCAACAAGATCGGAAACGTGGTACAATGTTTATGGTTTGAACCATCTTGTTCCGCAGGGATGAACTCAGGGATTGGGGAGATGGTTTGTACGTATAACTATAATTGGAACTAAAACAATAGCATTCAATGTAGATGGATCTAGAGGTAGTCCAAATAATAAACTTAGAGCTTAGTTGAGTACAGTCATGAACATGAACGGCAAACGCAGTGTAGGACACCCTCCGGCCAGGTGGAGTGACGATCTACGAAAGGCAGTTGGCAGAAGCTGGATGCGTCGAGCTGAGGACAGGGCGCAATGGGGCTTATAAGGGGAGGGAGGGAGGGAGGGGGGGAGCTATTTCCAGCAGTGGACTGATGATGAAGAACTGTATTGTATAGTATTTTTTACAAAAAACGTATTAACTGATGCCCACAAGACGGAGCATTTTTGTATATTATTTTATAACCCTTATGGCAACTATCCTCGTAGATGAGGGCACTAGCTCGTGGTGGCTGGCGGAATTGGGATGAGGCCTTTTCCCAGCAATGGAATAGCAGTCTTTTTCTTCATCTTTTTTTCAGATCCAGAGCCATTTGGGAAAGTAGGAGGCCACATCCACAGTGTTGCTCGAGCAAGCCATGATACCTCCCAAAGTGCAGGTGTTGGGGCATAATGGACACACGAGCACGTGTGACATAGACTGCAACTGGGCACGACATGGGCATCGTGAGTCGTTTGGGCTGATCATGCCCCATCTGCTGAAGTTACGCCTACAGCGCCCAACCTGTGTTCTGAGCCTATTCAGGGTCTTCCAAACTGACCAGGGTAGTTCAGGGTAGTTGTTAGGGATAGCAGTAATAGCAATAGCTGTAACTTAAAACCATAACAATAGTTGATTCCTGGGTCTAGCCCTGTGGCTTACAGATTACTTTTGGGGAGTTGGCAGCGTCGTCCATGGAAGGTTAACTTGACTGGCTAAGTGGGACGGTTATGGTAATAGTTTTAAGTAGAAATAATGCTTTGTTCTGTTTGCTAAGCCAAAATTATGTCTCTTTGATACACAAACAGTTTACGAGTCATAATGAGCTTCATGATAGTTGGAAGTTCTCGATAGATCGTCAAAGTTAAGCGAAGTGTGACGACCTCTATCCAATATCGCCACAACTAAGATTTAAATCCCAGATCGCGCAAGTGACATAATTCTCTACAACAATATAGAATCTATCCGACATTAACTGTCGGTCGAAAGGCCCCAAGGTAAGTGGAACAGATGGGTCGACCTCGGTGAGGCGAGATCCCCCCAACAAACAAATCCTACGTTTTTTTTTTGAGCCTATACCATCCCTCAGCTGGACAAAGGTCTCCAACTCTTTCCAACCGTGTCTCTCACTTTTGATATGTTCTAAACGTTTTTTTATTTCTGTGCATAAATGAACTGCGAATTAATAGATAGATAAATAGAAAATACTTTATTGCACACCACATAATAAAAATAAACAAAAATAGAAAACTAAACAAAAAAACATACTGATATACAATCGGCGGCATATAATGTTTATAATGAACGGATAAAACTACTAGACTTTCAACTACTGATTTAACCCAACACCTATTCTCAAACAATCTTAATAAAGTAGAAGGGAATCTCAACTGCGCCAACCAATGTAAAAAGGTTAATATTCTTTCAGACCGTTCCTTTCAAGCACAGAAGAACAAACAATGCCTTATTATGCCATCATAGAAAACAACTCCAGAAATAAGGCCAAGTGCCCTGTAAGAGGTCTGAAACTTTAGTTTTTCAAAAAGCGGAAAACGTTAGAAAACCCAGACGGGCTTGTGAAATAAATAAATAAAGAAGTAGTAAACTTTTGAAGTTGATAATCAAATTCATTACACATACCTACATTATTATTTTCAGTCCCACTGCTGGGCAAAGGCACTCCCTCCAGACATCTCGGTCCCCAGCAACATCCAGTCCGTCAGAAACTGGTCGAGTTCATCCCGCCATCTCGCTGGGTCGGGCCGCCACTCGGTGGCTACCTTCGCCCACGGCTCACCTGGCATGCGGCAGATGTGCCCGGCCCAATTCCATTTCAGCGTAGCGGCCTTGGAAGCTACATCAACAATTTTAGTTTTGGAGCGTAGTTCGGTGTTGATAATGATGTATGTATATTCTTTACATTATGTAAGACTCGCCCAAATTAGTTTCCTTACTTTTTAGGTTTTATGTACCGATTTACCGATTACGATGTCTATCACGATTATAATGAGTACTTATTGGCTTATTGCACATAAAATTATTGCTTACAAAAACAATAATGCACGATAGGAATCGAACCCACGGCCTTAGGATCTTAAGACCTCTTCCAATATAATGATGAGGATATTATACGTGATTTTTAGTCTGTTTTTAATGATTTCTTTTATATTACATCCGTCATTACGGTATCCGTTTCCCAGGACAATGCAAAGCTTACGCAAGGGGGAAACGAATGATAAATTAACGCGATAGCCACAAGCGGGTACTATCTGATAATTGTTTCCGGAATCGAATGGATCCTATTACGATATTTTTCAGAAATCATATGATATACCAATATTATTCTTAAAAGTATTTTAATGCTTCACGTCAACAACCCTTTGTCGTAGAACGTGAATGCGCGATCACGCAAGTTTGCACGAAATTAGTTCGAACGTACGCGCGTTCAAACATATTGAAGACGAATAGGTGTCCTAATAGAAGTATGCGCTATGCGATCGTGCGACTTAAATGGATATTTAGTTATTTAGATTGATAGATTTAGTGATCCATGCATTCGCGTTTTATTAGGACAACGTCTGAGGGACTCTCAAACGTTGAAGGAAACATCCCCATCCCATTCACATCGTTTCGAAAAAACTAGAGAAAAGCGACAAGAAGAAGAAGACGACTTAGCAAAAAACATCTCTAGCGTTTCGACGTTTATAACTTAGACCCCTCGCAGACTACAGACTTTCTATCGGCCGATAGTTGAGACGGGCTATACTTCTCCATACTCATTACGAATGTATATTCCGTCTCAACTATCGGCCGATAGAAAGTCTGTAGTCTGCGAGGGGTCTTAAGCCTACTCATCGTTCAATAATCAAGGTATGAAACACAAGCATACTTACAAACTTTTTGATTTATTATATAAGTTGTATTTGATTTTTTCTAAACACGTCAAAAACTTTGCGACAGTGTAAGCATAGAATGGGCAAATTAAACTCTTTGAACCTTTCAGCAAATAAACTTTGACCCTTGACCCCCTTACAAGTTTACCATCCTTTCCCAACTAAATAAACATTGTAAAACGTGGATTGTCAATGAAATATTTCTAGCGCCGTGTTGGTATAGAATTCTTGTGCGTGTTGGCTAATAGCTATTGAGCTTTCCTTCGTTGCTTGACATTGTAAGTATATCAAGAAAGTAGAGTCTAAGTAGATAGAGGTCAAGTTTTTTGAACAAAACACTATAAAATGGTTCACCTGATAAACTCAAACTGATTCATTGTTTGTAATAACGGGGCGAGATTGCGTAAAGGAGTCCCTATCTACGAGATGACTAGAATAGTGTGAATATTATTCAAAACCTTCAGCTACTCTACACATTCGCCGAACTATTAGCCGAAATATTCGCCGTATTATTGTTTGGATAGACGATGACAGGCGAATACAGGCGATGAGGCCCTCTACACGTTCGTCTATCATCGGCGAATATGTCGAGGGCCCAACGCGATCTCGTCCCATTGTTGAAACAAAAAAAAAATCACAAAATTATTATATATTGATTTACTTACAAAACATATCATAATTGTCCAAAACCAATAACAAAATACCCTTCCCAACCCAATGCCGAGCATTACCATAATCACTGCAGTACGTTCAATTTCATATTCAATTTCAATTTGCATAATCATTAAAGTGCGCGAAAAACGGGCGCAAAGTTTCCTCGAATCTTCTGGGACGAACTTCGATGCCAGTCAAATTGTTTTGAACTGAATTCTGTCCAAAATCAAAGGCAATCGAAACTCATCTTGATCCTTTCTAAGATTTCGCAAGAAGTTAGCATTCTGTAGTATCTTTGAATGAATGAATGAATGAACACTTTATTGTACACCAAAACAACAACGAAAACAATACATTAGAAACATTTACAAGTTCATTAGTACAATGGGCGGCCTTATCGCTGAAAGCGATTTCTTCCAGGCAACCTTTTTACTTACCTTTTTTTTTTTTACTTTGATACTAGAAATGTAATAAATAATTATAATGAGTGTTATAAATGCGTTACGTTTCAATGGACAAAGATCTGGTAAAGATGAGAGTAAAACTTTTGCTAACATTTTCATTCTATGCTCGTATGACAGGTTGCAAGCCCATCGCTGGTTAGAGTCCAAACTAGTTTCTTCAGCTCTCCAAAATGATAAATCTTGAACGCCAAGAGACCCACGACCCCACTTAGCCAGCATTCGAACTCATAGTACAGAACAGATTCAGTTTAAATCACAAAATGTGCAATAAATTGCATTGCTTTTTCAACACAATAGGATTTAATTAGTAGTTTCTGCAAACTAAAAGTTTGTTCAACGGTCTAACATTACGTTCGTATTTTAGCGTCCATCTGTTTATTTTTCTATTGATTTGGTGAATCACAAGTCACGGACTAACCTAGACAACTATACAGGGTGTAAAAAGACTGCTACCGAAAATTGAGGGGTTGCAATCAGACCATGATTCTAAACATATTTAGCGAAAAAAAACGCTTTTCTTTACTTAGCTTAGTCATTTTACATTATTTTCGGTTATTTAATACCAGGACAACATATTCAGACCATACCTACCTAATAATTTCATTTATAAAAGAAAAAAACAGTTAAAACTCACAATCCAGCAATCTACGTAAAAAAACGCGCCCAGAACATACAAAAACAGTACTGTTCAAACGCTGTTTTCTCCGGATACCTATAATGATTTTTTCGGAAAAATCCTTTTGGATTTGGTTGTGTGTTGGGATGCTGTACCTACCCCTTTCGGCTTCGGTAGACGTCTTTTTTACACCCTGTATACTTTTTATTTATAAGCTCAAACTCACACGCCTCCTATTGAATTTGACTTTGAAGATGATGAAAGAATTTATACGGTCATTTAATTCACGGTATTGGTCGCTAAGGAACAGAAGAATCACCTAGTTCTAGGATCCCAACAATCCTACTTAATAAAATGCACTTTGACTTTGAGAAATAAAGTCTTATCAAAATTTTTGATTCCGACGGGATTTGAATCCGCAACGACTGATCGTTGCGGGTTCGCGTCTGAACGATCCTCCTAAAACCGGAGTGCCTTACCGCTCGGCCACGGAACCCTTAGTCGTCGCCATCGAAATTTTTGATAAGCTCATATTTGTCGGTTAAACACCGGTAAGTTAAACCTAAGTGTGGTTTAACACTTTGAAAAAAATACAAAAATTATGGACTTTTATATAGCGGTCACCGTTTTTCAAGTTTCGAGAATCTTAACTTTTCAGATTTGGTCTTATTGCTGTACAAACTTTTCATTATTAAACTGTACATCATCAGTTTTCTACTGACAATTATTTGTTGAGATTTTTTTTTAATTTGAGACTAGCGACCCGCCCTCGCTTTGTACGGGTGCAATGCTGATACTAAAAATTAGGGTTCAGCCAGCGTTTGCAATGTAAGCGCAAAAAAATGTGTTTCTCTATCTATTAAAAAAACCGCATCAAAATCCGTTGCGTAGTATAGGGACGGACAGACAAAAGTGACTTTGTAGTTACATACTATGTAGTGATAGTGATTTTTCTTTTACTACTTTCTCTTTTACTCTATAGTGTTTGGCATTCCAAACACTAAGGAGTAAAAAATGAATATTAGTTAATCATTGTTTATTACAAGCCTTCTAAGGTTCTTCGCATGATTAGGCGTCGGATCAGCCATACAGCGCGATAATGCCACTAGTATTTTGGGCACACTTCCGACTGGCCTGGATCAGTGTGAGTATCTATAAATGGTTTTTTTTTCGCAGACACGAGGTCCATTTGTACACACATTCTTATAAACACATTATATACTTTATAAATTGTTGTGTGTAACACTTTATAAATTGTTGTTGTTTGTTGTTGTTGTGTTTATATTTGTAGATGCTGTTTAGTCAGTGTTTAGCTAAACACCCGTTGGACCAGTATTTAGACTATTTTTGTAGTAAGACTGTCAATTTTAAGCTACATCAAGCTTAAACTCCAATTCTTATCTCTTTCTGGCAAAGATACCAATATATTTCCTTTAAAATCCAGACATAATTCAGAAGGTACTTTATTTAGTTCGACGTTTATTTCCTTCGACAACAGCATGGTACAAAGCCGTTTGAATTTTCTTATTTACCAATTCAGCATTACAGAGATGTAGTGTTTGCTTAGGCGCGTTTCGGACGAGGTATTGTAACCGTCGCTTAGAAGATCTTGACGCCAAACGCCTTATGAAGAAGACCCGCCCGAAGCCATCCTACACCTACACCTATAACGCAAGTGGTCAGTTGCACTGTGCGCCCTGCAACAGGTCATTTAAGACCAAATTCGGCTTTGCGAGCCACATTCGGGCTCATAACCGAAAATAAGTAATTTTTATTTTATTTTTATTTCAAGGAGGACTCTATTGTAACCGTTAAAGGGATATTTTAGTCTGTCAGTGGTTTCAGTTCTACCGTATGCGCTGTGAGTTGTGTGTTTAATTACTACCTAGTTTACTAATGTGTGTCTGCGTAGTAGGTACAAAGTCAAATTTACAATGAAATTAAACATCAGTAAATATAATTATGACTATATCTCTCTATCTATTAGTTTGGAAGATGTCGCAAAAAATATGTGCACAAAATATGTCGCATCTCCTTTCCTGCCCTTTGTGCCCAACCAGCTGCACCCAGGAAGACCTTATTGCGGCTTCAGATAGGGCCATAGCGGTGGCTTCATTTTGGAGCAAACAAATCTAATATGTATGAGCACATTGATACGATGAATGAATGAATGAGTTTGGAAGATTAGCACACAATTTTTAGACATTTTTTTAGGAAGTATGAGTTATATAGTCTTATGTATAATGCTGTAATTTACATACAATGATACGATCTGTGTCTAGAAAGTCTACAGCGCCTTGGGGATACAGTCGTGACCATTTTTACGCTTTTTTACTTTGTCAGATCTCTAATAACCTCTATCACTTATTATTCGACCAACAAATTCTCAAATTATTTTTTTAACATAATTACATAATGCGTTATTGATTTCCAAAAAACACGCGTGAAAAACGCAGCTTTTCGCCTCTTGCAAAATCCCCCTAACGCAACATTTGGTTTGATGCCAGATTATCTCGTGTACACGCTCTGAAGATTTTAATCACTCAACGGTGTTGCCAAGATGTCGCAGACGTCGGCCAAATCCCGCTTCATTTTTTATTATAGTATCATTGGCCGCTTAGGTGTTACCAGTAAACAAGCTGAAGCTTGACCAGAGTTTTGTGTGCTAACAATATTAGACTCAAATCGGTTGTCTAAATGGGCATTATTTAAAAAAACATTTTTCCTACACTGAGTCAGATAATGGAATTATTTTTCCTCTAAAAGAGTTTTTTTTAATAAATTAAAACCTTGTGTAGATATGGGAGAATACTTTTTATATGCGTTTATTAACTTGCCAAGTTTATATGTTTGTCCGACTCACATCTGAATTTTAATGCGCTTGCCATGATGCTTTCTTAGACAAATAGAAAATTCAATTCATTTATTTTGGTTACATACGTTCACCATATTGTAATTTTAGTAAAAGATGCTTAGTCTAAGTGTTAGTAAAACTTAATAAATAATAATAAATAAATCATGTACATTGATAATAAATAACATTTGATTTCACCGACTTACGGCCGGTTTCTCGAACGCTTTTCAAATTGACAAGCTGATTAAACTTGAAATACTTGGTTCTCATTGGTCGAATGACAGATTTGACAAATGATTAGTTAATTTTGAAGATGATTTGCGTACGAGAAACCGGCCGTTATTAGCACACCGCATTGCATTTCATGGCAGCACATGCATATTAGTCCAGTGCCTGAGAAATGGACCATCCAACCGTTCTGCCACATGTTCAGAAGGCTGTTGGAACTGGCATGCACACGGTGCATCAGAGAAGCGACTCTTGCGTATGATGGCATGGAAGCCATCAGTGTTGGCCTCCGCGAACATACCTGATGCACTGCAGTATCGTGGCAGTCCCAACAGCATCTTGAACACATTGTTGTACTGGACGCGAAAAATACTTGACCATAGCTTAAATAATGTGTGAAACATGGAAGAAGATATCACAGCTGAACAAAAGTTTAGATTTAACTTTGAGTCGCTTGCATTTTGTTGATAACACAAAAAACAGTAGTAACAAATTCAACAATACAAAGTACACCTCAACTCATCGTGAACCCGAGCATGCTTCTCGGAATCAACTCTCGAAATAAGCCATTAGCAATTCGCACAGCATTCCACGCAGTTCAACAAGTTAGGGCGCCACTTCACTGGGCTTGTTTAGGTGTATTTTATCGGTTATATATAGAACAATTGATGTTTAAAAAATCTAGATTATGGCCATCGTTAGGTAAATAAATAAATGAATAGTGAATATTTTATAGTGAATATTTATTTATTTAAGTTCTTAAGATTAATTTGGTACAAAGGTCATCTTATGGTTAACGTGCCTTATAATCAATATGCCTTATCTTCAATCAGATTATGACCTATGGAAGTACCTAACGCAATAATGCTGGACATTTCACACAGCATCATCTAGCCCCAAACTAAGCAAAGCTTGTACTATGGGAACAAGATAACTGATATACTACTTATATACTTTTTGTTTGTAAATAGCGTTGAAACGATCTCGATAGGTTTGAGAGAGAATAGTGGGAGATCGCCAAAGATGAACCAATGGACTATTTTCGGAACCCAACAACTGGACACGATGGGTTGATAAAAAAATAGGTCAAAAAACATAGTGAAGAAAGCCGCTGTACAATCGCCGTTGTCTTTCCTGTGGATAGCGCTGATTAAGCAAAGATGATAGTTTAACACCGGTATTCACAAACATTACTATGAGGTCTCACAGTGCGCGCGGACGCATAGGATCCCAAAAACTTACTGATTTTGGGATCCTGTCCGCGCGCTCTGTGAAACGTCAAAGTAATGTTTGTGAATACCGGTGTAAGTGACAAGGCAGGCCAATTCCATCCAAACACCAATATAGTAGAGCAGTTCATTGTCTCTAAGCATATATTGCCTCCTAACGCTACATAAATCAAGTAAAGATAAAAAGAACTGAGTTTTGGACGTGACAACGTCTTATAATTCGATAGAGCCGGCTGCATGCACGAAAAAATGCGGCGTTACCTCGCTCTGAGGCGTTCCATGTAAGGCTTGAAGTGCAAGCGAGAGCGCGGAACGAGCGACAAAGAAGCACAAACGTTGTCACGTTCAACTATCGTTAGTAAACCGACTTTACAGACAACCAATTTTTTTTCTCTCTATTGAGTCTCAATTCCCCGTATTCGAAAACAAAAAATAAATGTATTTTTAGATGTTTTTCTTCCAAGAAAGTCTAAGTTACAATTTCCTAATAAGAACACTCCTTTAATGGAACTTGGGACTTTCCGAACTTTCCCATTTCAATACATAAAAACACTTCACGGCTTGTCGCGGAGTTACGTAAGGCAGTCCAAGATTTATTTGTTAATTTTGACAAAGTCTCTGGAGTTTTGGGCGGTATTACACGTTATTTATAGCACTGCTTGATATGAATAGCAACCCCATAGTTGCTTTTCATATAGACGTAAGAGTATATACGTATTTCAATTTAGAACTTTTAGAATTTCAAAGTGTTAACCACACTGAGGTATTTTAATTTGTTTACAAAACATTAATATAGTTGGGACGCAGAAGCTTAGGACGCAGAAGGTTGCGGGTTCGATCCCCGCCGCGGGATAAATGTTTGTATGATCTGCAAATATTTATCTCGGGTCTGAATGTTTCTATGTATAATATGTATGTATTTACAAACAAAAAGTATATAAGTAGTATATCAGTTATCTGGTTCCCATAGTACAAGCTATGCTTAGTTTCGGGCTAGATGATGCTTTGTGAAATGTCCAGCATTATTATTATTATTATTGTTGACCTGAGATCTGTGAGTCTATTCTACAGCATCCCTAAAACTAAAACGCATCATTATTTTTGTGACCTGATAAGACCACAGACGAGAAGAAATTTAAGACCCTTCGCAGATTGCAGACTTTCTATCGGCTGATAGTTGGGACGGAACATACTTCGGCTCGTAATGAGTATGGAGAAGTAAGCCGAAGTATGTTCCGTCTCAACTATCGGCCGATAGAAAGTCTGCAGTCTGCGAGAGGTCTAAATCATCATTGTTGAACTTAGTCTACGGAACTCGGCAGCGTGATTGCTACTTTTCAAAATGCATAAAAGCACATCTATACTAATATTATAAAGATTTGTTTGTTGTATGTTTGTTTGGTTGTTTGAAATGAAATGGCTCCGAAACTACCGGACCGATTTGAAAAATTCTTTTACCAATTGAATCATACCACGATGAACATAGGCTATATTTTATCCCGGGGAAGTGAAGTTTTCCCGAGGGATCGCGGGTAACACCGCGGCGGACAGCTAGTCATTTATATAAGTACCTATTCTTTTTTACTTTCATACTAGGCATACAAAACTCACTCAGCGTAAACTCAACTTCAAAGTTAGAAGAAAAGGCAGCGTGAACTAAAAATTAATTTTCTCGGGAACAAGTTGAAATAACTATGAAACTAATCTACGGGAGACAATGGGCTTTCTTTGTGAATATTCTCTTTAATATAACAGAAAACTTTGCCTGTGCGATTATTGAAAGAAATAATATGGTCTTTATAAAATAATACTGTATTTAACGAATTGTTTTGAAGTATTTTTGTGACTTGTGTAATAGTTTATTATTTTTTGTAATTTTTATAGTGTATCCACACTTGGTATTTTATTAAGAAATTAAAAGTTTTATCAAAATTTTCAAATCCGAATAAGTTACAAAAATTTTTTACATCAACTACAAAGACTAAAATTTAGTTAGGTTAGGTTAGGGATAAAATTATCTTTTGATTTACAGAAACTAAGCTACTACAATATGTACATAAAATTACAAAATACAATAGAATCAGTCAAGCTATCTAAGGATCGTCGTAAAAACGATCTATAGATAGCTCAACTGATCCAGTTCACTGCCAGTCGGAAGCGTGCCCAAAACACTGGCGGCATTGCCATATAATTGAATCTTTTATTTAGATAATGATGCTAACTAAAATTACCAAAATTCAAACACAATCACCATCCTGAAATACTTAAAAAGGTCGGCACAATAATGTTTCTTTTCTCCATTAAACACAATATAAAATCCCCACAACCAGCGACAAAAGTAACCAACACACAGCTTTCATCGATTTCCCATCGCAAGCAGTAACCATATGATTTAACCACCAGTAACCATATTTTCTTTACAGGCTATAACGTTAAAACATGACGGTCGCCGCCATTTTTTCCAAGTGCCTGCGACAAACAATAAACAGTGAGTAAGGTTGATTTGCACCCTCCCCGCGCAATTTCCTGCACCACCTCTAAGGCTTCTAGTCTTCCTGTGTACTGGGGGATGGTGGAAGTCATAGGAGATTGGATATCATCTGTTTTTATGTTTGCTATTCTGTGATACCGCCAGTGTTTTTGACACGCTTCCGACTGGCAGTGATCTGGATCAGTTGAATTATCTTTAGATCGTTTTAACGATCCTTATATGGTTTGACTAATTCTTATCATTTTGTTAAAAATATATTTTTAGCGAATTCTACTATTTTATCTTTCTGTACTAATTGTATTTTGATTTCAATCACCTGCGATTTCGGTAAGTCAAGGCAAAGTTAAAGTCAAAAAGCATTTATTCAGGAGGACCGCTGCGCTGGAATCACTTAGAGTAGTCTTAGAACTAATTTTACTCCTGTTCTTTCGCGACCAATACCGTGAAGAATCAGGGCAACAAACACGGTTTGGAGCCTATCATTCTTTTAGGTGATCCATCTTAAAACTAAAAGTCAAGCTCCAGTGGGGAGCCAGTCAAAGAAAATTGAGGTTCGTCTAAGTAAGATTAGATGCTCATAAAGTACTAGGTGTTCATCGCGGTGTTACCCGCGGTTCCCTCAGGAAAACTTCACTTTCCCGGGATAAAATATAGCCTATGTTCATCAGGGATAATGCAGGATTCTAATGGTAAAATAATTTATCAAATCGGTCGAATAGTTACGGAGCCTATTCAATTCAAACATACAAACAAACAAACAAATCTTTGCTTTTTATAATATTAGTGTAGATGGGTAACATTTTTCTTATTTTGAAAGTTCCGATGCCGACCTAACAGACAACGCTTACAACCTATCCCATGTACCGCACCCGACTTAGCCATTTGCCGTCGTGTCCGCCCCGCAATTTGGCCTATTCAATTCGGTCGCCATACAGCCGTTTGCTTTGCTTGCACGGTAAGCTGTTTTCTATGCACCGCTTTATTTCATGCTGAATAATTAAAGCAGTCTGTTTGTTTGTAAAAGCAATGGAAGAATTTAGAGGATAAATGAACCCAGGTTTTTTGGACTGGATTGGACTTTTAGTCTTTTTAAACCAACACTTGCGTTACTTTCTTAAACATTTTTAACCTATTTGTGTTTAATAACTAGCATAAAATATTAAAATCAATAATAAGTACCAACGTATTATTGATTTTAATATTTTCTGCTTGTCTTATTTCTGATTTCTGTACAAGAGAAAATTATCTTAACTAAAAGTAGTAATGTGTGAACATTACTGAATTCCATACTTCAAAAAGATTCATTATCATTAACTATTTTGCTATTTATTGTATTGAAACATAAATGAGTATTAAAATTTTTATTATTCTAATATCCGCATGAATATCAAACATACATTAAAAACATGCACGGCAAGAGGCGTGTTGGTCGGAGGAAGAAATCTTGGTTACGGAACATGAGAAAGTGGACGGGTTAAGCGACTGCTGCAGAACATTTTTTTTATGATGAATAGGTCGGCTCTTGACCTCGAAACTAACTGAGGCAAGAATGAGGTCTGCGATGGAGCGAGCCCAGAAGGTGCCTACTAACTCTCTTCTTGAAAACAACAAGGTGCGCGGAAATACAGACGCGGGAAGCTGATTCCAAATTTTTGCAGAACTATTTAGACTCGCTAAAGATCGAGAACAATATGCCTTATTGACTGCCAACCTTCGCTAGTCGGAGAGGCACTACAAGAAAAAGAATTTAAAAACATATTTTTTATGTTTTGACCTTTTGTTGGCTAACGCAAACAAATTAAACCAGCCCTTTTTGAGTCGCTTTAAAAGATTTCCACTTTAAAACCTTGTAAGAAGTTACGAAAATGTAGCGTAGCCAATTTAGGTCGTAGCACTCGTAGCCTCGTAGCGGACTCGTAGCACTGCTACGTGCAGTTCTTAGAAGTATAGAAAAGTGGTATTTGGGTTTTTTGAAGCAGAAAATGAGACACGTAGAGATTTCATGAAATGAAACAGACATTTTTTATTTAAATTGTTTATATGAAATCAGGACATAGTCAAAAATGTATATCGATACACAACAACAGCTTTAAAATGTCAATAATATCAGTTTAATTCCTAGAAATGCTGAAAATACGCAGGAAATATTATCAACAATATAATCATCAGTTAATAATGAATTCTATAGAAATACGGAAAAACTAATTAATTTGCGCTCATTAACTCGGCGATATTCACAATGATTGTATTGTTTCAATACACGTCGGTTCATTTCGATATTAAAGTCCGTTGAAGATACGGTATTGGATTTCAACTTTGACACTCTTCAGTATCATTGCCAGAGAATAAAATATTAATTATGTTTAAACTATGGTAAAATGGAGAAAATATTCGCTTGTAACTAAAAGCCATTTTTTTCATCAAATATTCTTATTCTTGTCGTACGAGTCCGTTCAAATAAAGTGTAACGTGAAAAAAAAAACAATCCCACTCATATAATCCCAAAAAAATATTTGTGAGTTTGTTTAGATGTTTGAATGTTTGTGTTTCAATCACGCCTAGAACCGATTTTGGTAAAACTTGGAATGGGCGTAGATAGTGACCTGGAGTAGCATATAGGCTACTCAAAATGTTGGTGCCACGCGGGTAAAGCCACGCGCAGTATCTAGTATCCATCCATAATATCCATACTAATATTATAAATGTGAAAGTAACTCTGTCTGTCTGTCTGTCTGTCTATCTGTCTGTCTGTCTGTCTGTCTGTCTGTCTGTTTGTTACCTTTTCACGCCTAAACCACTGAACAGATTAGGCTGAAAATTGGCATGGATGAAGGTTGTATCCCAGGGACGGACATATGCTACTTTTTATCCCGAAAAATTCCCGAGGGACCGCGGGTTACACCGCGGGAGTGCAGCTAGTTTCTTATATAGCTGAATATTAGTGTGAATGTAGAGGACCACCATTTCAAAGAGACCCCATTAATCTCACACACATCTGCAAAAGAAGTTATTCAAGGTCGGAAAAATGGGGAAAATTTAAAAAAAAACTTTACTGTTCGGCACAACATTTGTTATATAACTTTTTAAACTATCATGGTTAACACTATACACACAATTAACGGGATATTTACCATGATTACATATTGTTTGAGTTTCCCGATATTTCGACGTGGTTGCACACGCCATGATCACGGAGGAACTGGTCATTGCGAGTTGTTTGATGTTTATTGGCAGACGAAACGATCTACCCTCCTTCTAAGTCTTTTATTATTGCGAGATGTTTCGTTAGCACCAGTTTCACTCTCAACCGGGAATACACAAACTCACAACAGGATTCCAGGTTCCAGACAATTGAAAACCATCTTCACGATTGAAATTCCTGTGTTTGGTAATTTCAAAAGCCTCCTGAACCAGTCTTGGTATGTAATGCCTTTCTGTTGAGATTACTTGTGGATTGTGTAGCTCGATCCAGTGATTTGAACCCGACTCCAGAAGATTTTGCTATGGCCGACTTTTGGGTGTCCACGTTTTTTACCGCTCTAATGTGTTCCTTGACACGGCAGGCTATGGTACGTTTCGTTTGACCTATGTAGGAGCTCCCACAGCTACAATCAATCTTGTACACTCCTGGTTTTTCAAGTGGAAAACTATCTTTAGGTGAGCGCAGGTAGTGTACAATCTTTTTGGCGTGTGCAACCACGTCGAAATATCGGGAAACTCAAACAATATGTAATCATGGTAAATATCCCGTTAATTGTGTGTACAACATTTGTTCTTCTTCCATTCTCCTCTATCAGACGTCATGTCAACACTAACTCCTTTCTTACTCATGTCACCCTTCACACAATCCATCCATCTTTTCTTTGGGCTACCTCTACTCATAAATCCATCAACAATCATACCAAGTACTCTCCTAGTTACATGACATTTTTTCGACATGACATTGACGACCTCTGTGGCGCAGTGGGTAAGAGCCCGCTTGGGATGCAGAAGATTGCGGGTTCGATCCCCGCCGCGGGATAAATGTTTGTATGATCTGCAAATATTTATCTCGGGTCTGGGTGTTTCTATGTACAGTCAGCGTCACCAATTGGTAGCCCCTTCAGTGAGGCGGTTTGTTCTGCAGGGGGGTTACCAGTTGGTGACGCTGACCGTACATTATGTATGTATTTACAAACAAAAAAGTATGTAAGTAGTATATCAGTTATCTGGTTCCCATAGCTTAGTTATTTATTACAGCATTATTTATTTATTATTTATTTATTCCCTTCTCATTACATTCCAATACCATGCTAGCCTGTTGCTGTCTGTTTTCATTAATTTCAGTGCAGATTAATTACCTAACTATTTACGTTCGCAAAGTTACTAATTACAAGAAAATTTAACGTCTTCCGACGACAAACCTTGGATTGCATTTCAGAATTAATTTGAGGGATGTCGCATCAGCTTGCGGGGCTTATTACGTACATCTGTGACGTCACACACTGCTAGGCAAAGGAGAGAACTGTTCAAGTTTTCAAGTTTTAACTGCATCATCTTCCTGGCCTCATAAGTTTCCTAATGTGAGCAGTGGGATGTCCGCTTGCGACGCAAAAAGTTACGGGTTCGATTCTTACCACGAGACAAAGCTATGTTTACTTTATTCTGTTTCATGAAATCAACTTAATTCTTATTTCAACTTTGGAGAATCAGCTTATTTTGTCAATGGACCATTTACTTTCCATAAAATAAAACTGTGTCCTTTACATCTATAAGGTGAGCGCAGACTTATCCGCGCTAAACTGTCAACTCAATAGAAGAAATGCTGAGACATCGCAGAAGCGAGCTGCATATTCTGACGTCATCAGTATTAGTATTTCTTAAACTTTCGCGATCATTATTCATAATTACGTATTAACTAAACGGGATTTATCGCGTACCTTATTTTATTATTTCCCGACGTTGATCGACGGGGGCTCCGTCACATACTCCAGTTTGCCCGCGACCACGCCTGTTGCAACACAGGCGAAACGTCGGGAAATAATAAAATAAGGTACGCGATAAATCCCGTTTAGTTAATACGTAGTCATCAGTATTACTTTCGTAATTTGTATAGTGTTAATCCACACTTGGTATTTCATTAAGAAATGAAAAGACTTATCAAAATCGAATCCCGTCGGAATCGAAAACTTTGATTTTCTATTCTTAAAGTCATCAGTATTTTTTGTATAGAAAAAAAACCGCGGCGCGTACGGTGCGAACAAATGTCCGATCAACCTTATACAGCGTCGAGAGGCAACCTATGCCTTCACTATTGGTGTAAAGTTGCGCCAGGTCTGAACTGCACCCCCCCGGTGGATTCCGATCTTGTCGCGATGGGGGGGCTCAGTAACCGTGGTTTGGAGGCCCACGGTGAAGCCAACAGGGATCCCAGGCGGGGACGCTCCGAGCGGGCTTGCGGTTGGGCCCGCTCTGGATGCGTCTGAGGCGGGTGCGGAGGACGGATTAATTTCTGTCCCCCGCAGTCAGGAGGGGTCGCGGGAGAAGAGGCGTGTCGGTGTGTCGTTGCCGTTCGCCCTATCTTCCGCGACCAAACGGTGGCGCACCGTTGTTGCGTTGGCGGTGGGGCCGCAGTGGAAGAGGAGTGTCGGTGTTACGTTGCCGCTCTCCCTATCCTCTGCGGCCGTTCGGAGGGTTCTCCACGCGCAGCTCTTTCATTAGAGCGCGCAGTGGACGACGGGAGCGGAGAGCTCTGGTGGTGAGTAGCGGACGCTAGGTGCGGGGGCACCTTCGTCCGCCTTGCACTACTCACCACGACGCGGGGCCCGCCGTTAGGGCGGGGATCGCCGAAGGGGGTCTGGATGTAGAGGCTCTGCCAGTTTCCCGGACCCCCTCCATTCCAGGCGACGCCGGAAAGGCGCTGGGACGTTTAGTGGGTATACCGGGAGTCCCCGGGGAGTCCCACATACCCCTCTCGTCCCCCGGCGGAGGGGATGCGTAACGCATTTTACCCAGCGACAAAAAAAAAAAAAAAAAAAAAAAAAGGTCTGAACTGCAAAAATTTTATGTTTAATCCTTAGTTACACCCGGCGTAACTTTACACTACGTGTATTAAATAACGGTCTAAGATTATATTGTATATAATATATATATAACTGAATATTATTCAGTTTTCTTTCAAAGTTTTGTGTACGTGTCACTGTGTGTAGTGTTCCACTGACATATGCATTCGACACCCAGGATATAGGTGTTCCGTGGTCCAATTAGAGTGGACGGACAGGGCCACCTAATTCCTATTAGAGGAGGCACAAGTAAGCAGGATGTATGCTGGATGACAACATTCCATTTTGTGTTTTATATTGTTTGATATAAGGTACGTTGTACAATGGCAAGGTCTGTTGCAAGATAGCAAAGGCATCAAAGTCTTAAAAAGTAAAATCTATCGATGCACGTCCGGGATTCGAACCTACATCGCTGAGGAAAGTTGAGGTACAACCCCATTCGGCCAACACAGCTTAATGGACGACTAAAATTAAAACTACTTTTAAACAATGGGAAGTGCACATGGTCAAAGGAAGCCAGTAAGACCCCTCGCAGACTACCGACTTTCTATCGGCCGATAGTTGAGACGGGCTATACTTCTCCATACTCATTACGAGCCGAAGTATATTCCGTCTCAACTATCGTCCGCCTTAACTGTCTGTAGTCTGCGAGGGGTCTAATGCCCGGTTTCTATATTCAACGGACATTCGTAGGTAAGAGCTACGACTCGTTTTCACATACAAATTTTGACAGCTAAGTTACCACCGGTTTCTAGCTGTCAAACTTTTGTATGTGGAAACGAGTCGTAGCTCTTACCTACGACTGTCCGTTGAATATAGAAACCGGGGGTAAGACAACCTCAACCAATCTTAACTAGAGCTCTCCAAAACAAAGTCCTACAAAGTTGTAAAGTTCCGACAACACGAGGCTGTCAAAATCTATCTAATAGTACTGAGGTCTTCAAGAGAACGCGATACTTTGGTACACTCCAATTAGCGTGCACACTTGTGTCTGATTTCAACTGAAAATAGTGTTGGTATGACCGAATTTGAGTTGGCCGGCCTACAATACACTGCGGCCGAATAGCGAAATAATAAAATAAGATTGTCATATTAGCCTTCTTTGTCATTGCACTAGTACTTTTAAATTCATCATCATCATCATCATCCACAGCCTGAATTCACCCACTGCTGGGTATAGGCCTCCCTCAGTCTGTGCCATCCAGAATCTGCGCTAATCGGACTCATTGACGGCCTGCGACGTGTACAATATCGTCTACCCATGCATCTGGCCGCCAGACGTCCTACGTTCCTGTACCCAGATCTGGGCCACCATTCAGTCATCACTCTACTCCACCTGTCATCACCGCGCCTATGTGTCTTTTCAATTAGTGTACTTTTGATAAACTAGTACTTGTGATACAGTGACCGGAACAAAATACTTGCCAGAAAGTCATGACAAATTCAAATTCGTCCGAGAGAATAGTAACGCCTCCTTAAAAATCGATGCTACGCAACAGAGGTAACGATATAAAATACAATTCTGTGTTCGAAAAAGCCATTTTAACTTAAAAAGTTTTAAAGGATATGCAATAATTACATTAATGAAGAAAACAGACTTCAACGTTCGACTCAGGATGTCGAGTTGATGAGGTTTTTTGAGTTTAACGATAGAACAAGAGTCGGTTAATAATCGGCTAATAGTCGTAGGCCAAGCCTAGCGCACCTAGTATTTTAGTGATGAGCCACGATGAACATTGCGTATGCCATGCTAACTGCTTCGTTAGTGGAGCTATTGTGATAGTAACCATATTGCATGTATCGTCATTAGCATGACAAAACATTCATTTTACAGTAATTGTAGTAAATAATAAAATTTCTAGGTTTATAGTGTCTACAATTTTATTATTTGCTGGCTTCTGCGCGCGGCTTCGCCCGCGTGGTACCAACATTTTGAATAGCCTATATGCTATTCCAGGTCACTATCTATGCCAATACCAAGTTTCATCCAAATCGGTTCACTGGTTTAGGCGTGATTGAAACACAAACATACAAACATCCAAATATCTAAACATTTAGATATCCAAACATCTAAACAAACTCACAAACTTTCAGCTTTATTATATGAATGGAATAAACCCCCTTACGCACTAGCGGTTGAACCGCACCCCGCGGTTCAAATTTTGGTAAAATTTTGTGGCGGTTAGGTGCGTACAATGCGCGTACACGGGGCGGCTAGCCACGCGGCTAGCCGCCCCGTGGTTCAACCGCTAGTGCGTAAGAGCGCTTAGTCCATAAATAGTGTCAAGAAGTTGAAAATAGAAGCATAAAATCGTTACATTACAAGCTTAATATATTTTTTTTAATTAACCCTACGCTATGTTTTAATACTAGCTGTGCATGTTGGTATCACCCCGCGGTCCCTCGGGAACACTCACATTATCGGGATAAAAAGTAGCCCATACGGCAGAAAGCACCCAGAATTCCTACCTTCATAAAATTTGTTCAGTGACGGTGTTACCTAAACTGACAATCTTTCGCTTTTATAATTGCGCATGTGTGATCACAGCAGCAGCAGCGGAAATCGCAGCAGAGGACGGCCCCCCACTAGATGGAAAGACGATCTCGTAAAGGTTGCTGGGAGCCGTTGGATGCAGACTGCACAAGACCGATCGCTGTGGAAATCGATGGAGGAGGCCTATGTTTAGCAGTGGACGCTAGATGGCTGAAATGATGATGATGATGATGAGGTGTGATCACAAATTCGCAAGCAAAACTACTTGCCTACTTATTAGGTACCAAAAGATAATTAGTAGGTACCAACAGACAGTTTAATAGCCCCAGTACTGCATTGCGTTTGTCATCCTATACTCTCTTAATCCAGTCCTTGCTCACATTAACATGGTTAGCAGCGGTACAAAGCGAAGAATATCTTGCAATTAAATTTGACTCTTAATACCAACAAATTAAGAACAGGAATCCGTTGGTTAATCTTGCAGAAACTTAGTTAAAAGAGCTTTAAAAGGATGAGTTTACACAGAAACGAATTGGGTACAATGTGGATGATATGTTACCAAGCCGAAGCACTTTTTGAGAACTTAAGAACTCGACTTTTTATCAAGAAATTGAAGTATTTCGGGACCGCAGGTAACTCCGCGGGGCGCAGCTCGTTAAGTATTTAGTAGTAAGCGTAGTTTATGATTATAACGAGACCATTTGCTAATACTAATTTAAAAAAAACATTTCTTTCATATGCTTTGGGATGCCTAAAATACGCCTATGCAAGCCTATCGTAAGACCTAAATAGCTTAGACAAAACTAGTGCTACGATAAGAAGAGAGGCCCATACCACTAGATGTTAATACATACATACATAAAATCCCGCCTCTTTCCCAAAGGGGTAGGCAGGGACCACGGATCTCCACTCGCTACGATCCTGACACACAACTTTCGCCTCATTCACTCTCATTACATAGATGTTAATGATGATGATTATTACACTACAGAGTGACGTCGTCCAACTATAATGGGTTGTTAAATTTGTTGGACGCCTTATGGCTGAAGCGAGTTTAAATTTATGCAACGGATAATTTCAGTCCCATGCGTCTGGACTCGGCAGCTCCTACTAAATAAACAAATAGACATAGATAATAGGAAGTTCTATTCCCACTACGCAATGTGTCTCTTCATGTTGGGTACCCTGTTTACTATGACCAACTGTATCCATTTCAATAGGATACATTCGAGTTTTGGCAAAAGCATCTTTTTTTAACACCGATTAAACTGAATTAACTATAAACAGGGGTCACGACTGTACCAAGGCGCGGTAGACATTCTCCGAGATCTTTATATTCCAGATCCTTTGAAGATGTCTAATTAACTATGATTGAACGAATTAATGAATGTCTAGACTCAAATGTTTTTTTTCATAGAGAATGTACGAGTAGTTAATTACTTACAAGTTTTTTTTTTCAAAATTAACCTCTAGGTAGAAATTTGAGTTTTGGGCAAAAGCATCTATTAACACCGATAAAACTCAAAATAATCTAGACTCAAAATGTAATTTATTATTTTCTTCCTTAGAAAAAAAGTAGGTATTTTTTTCCAAAATCCTTAGGTTCGATTTTTTGTTTTATTGTTGTTTGTGTAGAATGTTGGCTATCAGAAAGTTCAAATAAAAAATAAAATAAATAAATAATGCTGGACATTTTACACAGAATCATCTTGCCCCAAACTAAGCAAAGCTTGTACTATGGGAACCAGATAACTGATATACTACTTATATACTTTTTGTTTGTAAATACATACATATTATATTAGAAACACCCAGACCCGAGATAAATATTTGCAGATAATACAAACATTTATCCCGCGGCGGGGATCGAACCCGCAACCATCTGCATCCCAAGCGGGCTTTCACCCTCTGCGCCACAGAGGTCGTCAAATAATTACCTACTTCCATTATAACTATATGCTTAATTTTTCTTGAGATTCTAAACAGCTGCCGAAGCATTCTATCAAATTGCTAGTTCATCTGTAATATAAAGTGAAATCAATGATTCTATCTACAATCTCATTAGCCCTCCCAAGCTCAGGCAAAGTTCGAAGGTTCCGGTCAATTAAATAACTTTTTATAACGCGCGGGACAAAGTACGAACACCCTTATCATTTGGATGACCGTTTTTAATTAATTAAAAGCATCAAGATGAAAAAGGAATTTGCGATAATGAACACGGCAGTTTAGGGTTCTGTGTCTCAAACTTGGATATGAAAACTCTCAGTACTCAGCTATACAGGGTTATTTGTAAACAGCGGCTGATCAAGAGTTCTGACCGCCTTAGGCTAATAATCAGGACGCGCCCCCACCATATGTGTACGGTCGGCAACAGTAGTATATTACTTACTTTTGTCTTTGTTTGTAAAAAAGTTAACATGATTCGTAGTCATACTACTTATTGTAAGTTTGCAGATCGATCTGCAAACGAAACTGACGTTGTCTTTTAATCTGCGCGTCCAAAATGACCAAAATCATGACACATGACTGCAGGCTGGTGTTCATACTTTTTCTATAAACCCACTTGTACTAATAGTGTTTGCTATACATAAGTATAGACATAACGTATATTTGATCTAAGTGCAGTTGTTCTAAATATTATTGGCTATAATTGTTGTATTAGTTCGAACACTTATTTACTATAGGTCCATATTCTATAAAGTTTTTTTGTTATAACTGTATCATATAATATACTTTAATATTGCTATATCGTGCAGTTTATATAATTATTATAAATATAACTAAAATATGACATAAAATGATAATTGCTCTAAATAGGAACTTTCTTTAAATTTAGTGTTGCCATAACAGGATAACAGACCTGTAGAATAGGTTGCGAGGAGCGTAGCGCGAGCATGGTTTCAATAGTGACCAAACCATGCCAGAACCGACTTGTCCCTATTATAACCATATCGTTATAGGTAGAAAAAATAAAACAAACGTAGGTATGCATGCAAAATTAATAGAATTATTTTATTTAGATCTATAGGTAGTCCTTAATACTATTTTAAATAAAGGTTTGAAGCAATCGCTCTTAAAAATTCACCTGGTTGGTATTGGTCTAAGGCGCTATTCATGGTGTAGATAGGTACAGTTTACTTATTGAATACTAGCTGCGCCCCGCGGTTTCACCCGCGTAAGTCCCGTTCCCGCGGGAATATCGGGATAAAAAGTAGCCTATGTGTTAATCCAGGGTATCACCTATCTACATACCAAATTTCAACCAAATCGGTCCAGCCGTTTTTGCGTGAAAGAGTAACAAACATCCATACATCCATACATCCATACTTACAAACTTTCGCCTTTATAATATTTATAGGATTATAGGATTATAGGATTATTATAGCAAAATACTATTAGTAATATAATGAAAGAATAATAATGCTAGGTGATTTTAATGGATGGGTGGGGTTAAAGCGTGATGGGTTTGAAAGGGTTCTTGGATCATACGGCGATGAACGAGTGAATGAGAATGGTAAAAGTGTGCTAGAGTTATGCTTGGAATGGAACCTGTGTGTGACAAACACTATGTTTGCACATAAGCGGATTCATATGTATACAAGAGAGGCAAAGAATGTTAGGAAAAGTATGATAGATTTCGTGATTGTTGATGAGAGAATGAGAAAGTTTGTTCTAGACACGAGGGCGTATCGCGGAGTCGGGATCCACACCGATCACTTCCTGGTATTGAGCCGAATTAGTGGTCTTTTCAGAGGGTGGCGGCACAGGGAGCGCGAGTCTAAAGGTGTTCTAGAACGAATTAAAGTTGAAAATTTACAAGATGATAAAGTGAAAAAGGAGTATGAAAGTAAATTGATTGAGAGATTTAATGGTTTAGATGATTTAGTTGACATTGATAGTTTATGGGATGCCTTTAAAAAAGAAGTCGTGAGTGTGGCTTCTACAGTGTGTGGAGTAAGTAAGAGAAAGAAAGTTATGACAGAGAAGAATGTGTGGTGGGATAAGGATGTGCAAAAGGTGGTATGTGAAAAGAAGAAAGCGTGGTTAGATTGGTTAGCTGTCAGAGCTAATGAGAGAATGAAAAAAGCTACGATTGAGGATGTGGATGAAGCTAAGAATGAATATAAGAGAGTGAAAAGTTTAGTAAAAGAAATTGTTGCAAGAAAGAAAGAAGAACAAAAGGATGTCTTTGATCAACGATTATCTGCAGATTTCCAAAGAAATATAAAATTTTTCTGGAAATCCATTCGTTCCGCCAGAGGGAAAGCTCAAAACTCAGAGTTGGACGCAATCAGAGATCAGAATGGAAGTATAGTGAAAGGTGAAGAGTGTATATTAAAGAGGTGGAAAGAGTATTTTGAGAGTTTGTTTGAGAGAGAAGATATGCTGGAACCTACCTCAACGTCTTCGTGTGAAGAAGTGAGCAGTGACAGTAGTATCGGAATGGGTGAAATTGTGAATGCATTAAAGAGTATGAAATCGGGAAAGGCTGCTGGGTGTGATAGGATTACAGCCGAGATGCTAAAGGCTGGACATGGTGTTGTAGCTAGTCAGCTATACCGCCTTTTTAATTTGTGCTGGAACTCTGGCAGAGTACCGAATGACTGGTGCAAGGCGGTTATAGTTCCCCTTTATAAAGGAAAAGGCTCACACCAAGACTGCAAAAATTACCGAGGCATTAGCCTCCTTAGCATCGTCGGCAAACTGTATGCAAAGATTTTGATTGAAAGGGTTGTAAAAGAAACCGACAAGAGAATATGGGATGCACAAGCGGGTTTTCGAAAGGGAATGGGATGTACGGATCAGGTCTTTTCCTTGCGAAGCATAGCCGAAAAGTTTTTGGCCAAAGGTCAAAAAGTCTATTGCGCATTCGTGGATTTGGAAAAGGCCTATGATAAAGTGATGAGGAATGAGCTTTGGTCGGTACTGTCGATGTATGGAGTGAACAGCAACCTCGTTCGAGCTCTGAAATCTCTCTATGAGGATTCTAGTGCTTGCGTGAGGATACATGGGTCATACACTGAATGGTTTAACATCCAAAAGGGCGTTAGGCAGGGATGTGTAGCGTCACCATGGCTGTTTAATCTATTCATGGACAGTTGCTTGAAAGATTTGAAAGATGGTGCAAATGGTTTAAGAATGAATGAGTTACTCGTCAAATGTCTTCTCTATGCCGATGACCAGGTTATACTTGCGTCGTCGGAGAATGAGTTGCAGGAGATGGTAACAGTTATGCATGAAGCTTTTAAGCGAAAGGGAATGAAAGTAAATGTGAGCAAGACGAAAATGATGGTTTTTGAAAAAGACGAATGTATGACAGCATGCAATATTCTGATTGACGATGAAAGAGTGGAACAAGTGAAAGAGTTTGTGTATCTGGGGACATTGTTTACAAGAGATGGGAAGTACGATGAGGATATCGAAAGGAGAGTGAATGCTGGAAACCGAGTGAATGGGGCTCTCCATGATTTTATGAGCAGCCGGAAAGTGTCCGACAAGGCACGACTGGCAGTTCATAGAGGAGTGTTGGTACCGACATTGATGTATGGAAGTGAAAGTTGGGTGTGGCAGAAAAAACATCAGAGTAGAGTGAATGCTGTTGAAATGAGAGCGTTGCGTAGTATGTGTGGGGTAACGTTGAATGATAGAGTGAGAAATAGTGTGATAAGGGAACAGTGTGGAGTGAAAGAAGATGTAGTGTTGAGGATCGAGAAAGGTATGTTAAGATGGTTTGGGCATGTAGAGAGGATGGATGACAGTCGTTTGACAAAGCAAGTGTATGAGGCGAGTGTGCATGGGACAGCTGGAAGGGGAAGACCTAGGCGAACCTTCTTGGATCAAATTGGCGACATTTTGGAGAAGGGCCAGGTCAAAAGTACCCTAAACCGACGAGCATGTATGAAGAATGTAATGAGAGTGAATGAGGCGAAAGTTGTGTGTCAGGATCGTAGCGACTGGAGATCCGTGGTCTCTGCCTACCCCTTTGGGAAAGAGGCGTGACTTTATGTATGTATGTATGTACTATTAGTAATAATGCAATTAGATGTGATAAACTTTATAACACATTAAATGTATCGCTAATGGTCGTTATAATAAAAACAATTATGTATTTTACGATTAGAGAATATAGTACAGTTATATAAATCACAAATTAGTAAAAGTGGTTTTATAACGAAACTAGTGTTTAAGAATTGAAACGTTATATCTATATTCGGTTATAGCTGCTGAAGTTATAGCAAACGCAATTAGTAGAAGTGGGTTTATAGAAAAACATAGTGCACCCTGCAGGCTATCTTGTAGAAAACCAAATCCATGTCGTGTTTGGCCGCATGACTTGTATTGGCTCAGTTTATGTAGACTACTTAGTTGTTGCGCTGCGGCGATGCATGAGCGTGGTCATCTAGTATGTGAAGTGGCTTCGACTTTAAGTATTTTTTAAATATTTATACTTCTGTTGTTATATGTAAAAAAAGACGAGAGGCAGGCATCATACAAGTGAAAAAATTTTGCAACTGTTTAGTGATTTATTTGAAAATTATAGTAATTATTATAAGCTTATACAAAAGTCTTTTTTCGTGCTTTAGCGTTTGCAAATCTTTCTACAATTTCAAACATCAAAAATAAATTCGGAAGAAAAAGATTAGTTGCCACATTTTTTCTTTTTTTTTTTCGTATAAGTTCTATTGGGTGTGGACTCAATAGTAAAAATTTTAATAGAAAGGTTGAAGTTCGAAATTCAAATCTCATTACTTATCTGTTCACATGAGGTTTAGAGGGAGAAATGAAATCCCATACAACTTTACCTCCCGCCGGCCATTTTGTTTTTTAGGAGGGAGAAATGGTTTACTTTCTGTTAAGAATGTGAGACGAAAAAATGTATGGTTTTCTTGGACCGGGTGTGAAAACTAGATTTATAGTGCTTGCGAAGATACGATTTCATCGCGCCCCCCCGATCCTCGCGCCCTAGGCTGCAGCCTAATTAGCCTAAGGGTTAAACAGGCCCTGTTTGTAAAACACCGGTAACCTCTGAGGACTGTATTACTGTCATCATAAACAACAACTTTTGTTCTATGACTTTAAAAAATTTATCATTATTTTATTTCATCCAATTTTCGTACAAAAATAAAAATATTTAAATTGAACGCTCTAAATGTTACGAAGTCTATGCGAAACAAAAGAAAGCGATAGTACAAAGCGAGGTGAGCGGGGTTAAGGCGGTGGGGGCCGAAATGTGTTCGATTTGACAATGTTTTACATAGGAAAACTAAATCTTGAATGTTTGTATTTGGTAAATGTATTATGTTTTGTAAAAAGTCATAGAACAAAAGTTGTTGTTTATGATAATAGTAATACAGTTCTGAGAGGATACTAGTGTATTACAAATAACCTGTATAAGATTCCTTTAAACGCCCAAAACCAGCTAGCTTTACGCACCCCAATCGCAAGTTCATAATTGTAATATCGGTAATGTTCTTCTTGTATTCAATTCATTCTTGTGCCAAAAGATCAAAAGATGTTAAAGTGACTTGTTGTCACTCGAGATCTTTAGAGAGCGATAAGGCCGCCCATTGTTATACCTAAGTTTTATATTTTCTGTTCTTCTTTATTTCTCTTTGTCTATTGCTGTTATTAGGTATTTTCAATAAATATATATTCTATTCTATTCTATTCTATCTTTTGAAGGTGGCTTGGTCTTCCAAATACTCATGCCCATATTTTGCAGAGTGATTATTCCTTTGGTTTAAGTCTATCGCCGCTTATTACAAGAGGCGAGCCGCATTTTCTGACGTCATCAGCATTTTTTGTATAGAAAAATGACTGCGGCGCGTACGGCGCGGGCAGTGTGCGATCAGCTTTAACTGGCTTCCACGCGATATTTCCTTTAGCTTAAAGAACACAAACAACAAATATATGTAAATACATAAAGCTGTTGGCGTTCATATCCTACTATTATTAATAAAAGCTTAATTCTCTCAGATTTTTTATATGCCAGATCCTTTGAAGATGTCTAAGGGGGTAGTCAGAGGCATGTACAAATACATATTTGATACATGCCCACATCTTGCAGAAGTAAAGTAAGTAAGTAGTATTATTAATATAGGCAATAAATCTGAAAGTTTGTATGTTTAAATGTTTGGATATTTGTATGTTTGTATCTGTAAAAAAATTAATGAATGAATGAATGATTACTTTATTGTACACCAAAAACAACAACGAAAAACAATACATTAGAAACATTTACAAGTTCATTAGTACAATGGGCGGCCTTATCGCTGAAAGCGATTTCTTCCAGGCAACCTTAATGTCAAGGCTTATTACTTTCTCCTTTTTTAAACTCAATCAACACGACTCTAAATAAATTAAAGGTAGGTACTACTCTATAAAAATATATACAGAACCCTAAGATCACGAGTCCAGTTCTCACGTGACCGTCTTTTTTATCTCATTTTTGTAACGGAATGAACTTTTCTGTTCGTGTCTTGTGCCAAATTGTGTAAGTTGATTTAATTTTATTTTTGTTCTTTGACTGCGGCGTGCTAATACTATTACTTTAAAAGCTTTATGTTAAAATTTAATTATGTTTCAGACTGACGCTTCATATAGACTTTCTTTTAAGTCCAGTATCAGCATTAATTAAGGGCAAGTGAATTTTGCTTCGAATTTCATTAAAAACTGTTTGAAAAATTAGACCACTAGCGACATCTATTATCCGCTAATGCGATGTTTGCTTTGTCTATAAATTATATTTTATAATTATTTATTGTCTACTACTGTTATGCAACATGTCCTAAAAAATCAATAAAAGATAAATTTTGAAGTGAAAACTTATAACGGCTTAGGAATTAAATTGATACGGTCAAACGTCTATTTATAACCCTAAAATGAAGCCCTGTCAGTTTGTGTAGTTTAAAATGAAAGACCTTAGAGAGATTGGTAAGTGGCAAAATTACTTTTCGCTTTGTAATATTTCTTATAATTTAAACCACACAAAATCCTTTAACTTATAAGATAACCGATCACGCGCGAAATTCAAACAGTTCTCTTTTAAGTAATTGAAAGGAATGGAATAAAGCCTTTGTGCCTACTTCTTTGTCCAAGCGAAAATACTTTTAAATTCAATCTGGGAAGGTTTTTGATATCTCTTTGATAAAGCCTTCGTTATTTTGTTGTTACTTTTTCTAGGACTTGTTTTTTGTCAAAGCTTTTTAATTTTCAATCTACTAACTAAAAGATACTCCCCAAGGCGGCTTATCGTCCTTGTGGCTTAGGACCGACCAGACTACCAATTTGACCTTTCCAAAGCACAGTCTGAAGGCATTTGCTCATTGCCACTATCTCTGCGTCTTATGTGGGCGATCTGGACGCGAAAGGCGAAGCGGCGATGTGCGGCGTGGAAACAACAAACAGTCGATTTACTATTGAAGTGTCTGACCGGTGCGCAGCGGCGCGGCGCGTATTGCATCGAACGCAATCAGAACTTTTCTGAATTTTGACACTGTGTATGATTTGACGTAAACTATGTAGGACGTAGGATAGACTCGCCGCACCGGCGCCGCGCCGCATCGAAACGCATCGCTTCGCTACGTAATCGCGTTCGCATCAAATCGCCCACGTAAGACGCAGGGTAACAGTCACTCATCCATTTTGTAACTTTGAAAGTCGTTTGCGATCTAACGACTTTACAGTATGAGTGGGACCCAAAAACCTGTGCATTTAAAATTCTTAATATTATAACACTGACAAAGTAATTTACATTACAATCCTGAACACATTTATACAACAAATAATAAAACTCCAGCGAATATACTTCAGTAACAAAATAAAATTCAGCGTAGGTATTTTAAAAATGTAACCAGTCATAAATAATAGCCACTAAAAAGAGATATTACACAAAAATTCTGTTCATCACAAAATTCATGAAAAGGCAGAACGTGGCGTTTTAATAAAATATTTTTGCCTCTCTTGTAATTTACATGAGATTGCCGCTTACTGTTATTATGACTGCGGGTGCAAGAAAACTATTCAGCAGCTTACACTATAGTCCAACTATAACTATTAACTATAGTCCAATTAAAGTCCAGACAGAGGAAATCGATTATTTTACAAGATAAACTTAGTAATTAACTTTTTTTTTATTTATACATGCCTCTGACTACCCCCTTAGACATTTTCAAAAAGGATCTGGAACATAAAAAGATCTGAGAAAATGTCTACCGCGCCTTGGGGATACAGTCGTGACCCTGTTTTATAAACTTAGTATATTCTAATTGTTTTTTTTTTATTAAATAGGTTAGATTTGACCTCACTCTGCCTGATGTTAAGCAGTAGTGAGGTCTAAGATGGATCATGCTTACCTAGAAGGAATCTATTTACTCTTGATTTGAAGACCCCTATAATGTACTTTTCGGTTCGGGAAATACAGAGCCCAGCAATGAGTTCCACAATTTGGCGGTGCGTATGAAAAATGTAGACTCAAATTGTAAAATGTAAAAGTGTTCGATTTTTGTCAATCGATTTTTGATATAGTCAAAGTCAAAAAGCATTTATTCATTAAGATCGCTGGGATCACTTTTATATACTAAAAAACTTTAAATGGTAAATATGTCAGCAAGCACCCATGCAGTTTGGAATAGACTAAAGCGGTTCTCTTATGATTTTTTCTTACTTGCCTTATCTGTAAAACTTTAAATAGTTTTACCAAAAAATAAAGAGACCGACGGTCCTGACGGTCTGTCAGTTACAGAGTTAATAACGTTAATAGGCTGTGCCAGCAGAACGGAAAAACGGAAAACATCTGAGCTGGCAGATATACACCTGGGAACTGACCTCGGCTCATTCCTTGATTCGATGGTGTTCCAAAATTCACGAGCAAAAGTGCTTTTCATTACCGAAACATACACAATACATAAACAGAAAGCATCGTTAAAAACGATCTATAGATCAACTGCAGGTCACTGTCGGAAAGGTGCAGAAAACACTGGCGGCATTACTAAGCTGATGCAATGCTGGTCTGTGGATTACTAAACAGTTTGAAAACCTATTATGGCAATTAAGAAATGAAAAGTCTTATCATAAATTTTTTGATAAACTTATATTTCTATATAAAATTTCAATTGTGACGCCAGTGGTTCCGTGGCCGAGTTAAGACACTCCGGCTTTAGGAGGAACGTCTGATCATCGTGGGTTCGAATCCCGTCGGAATCGAAAATTTTGATATGACTTTTCATTTCATAATGAAATACCAAGTGTGGATGGATAAACACTTTAAAAAATACAAAAAACTATTATTGCAAGTTCACAAAAGATGCCTTTTTGAGGTGCACTTTTCCACATTGTTGGGATTGAAACTCGCAAACGAATGAAAGACGTGACATGAACCACATCCAAACTTTCCTACTGGTAATATTAGTGTGATTTCAACGCAGCAACAAAGCAAGCCAATTTCACATGCCAGCAAATCCTACATACCCTGGAGGCTGATCGCTATTACTGAAATATCAGCTACATTTGCCAAACATTATTTGTGCGCTAATTAATTACAAATTTGACTTAAATCCGGGCGATTTAGTAAGTGGACAGTTCTATAAGGTTTTATTTATCATCATTAGGTAAACAAATATATGGACAAAGGCGGTTACCGAGTGGTGGCCACGCGAGGGTCATAGAACACCAGGCAGACCACCAGCCAGATGGTCTGATGATATTGTGGCGGTAGCAGGAAAGCAATGGATTCGACTGGCGCAGGATCGGAAAGAGTGGCGTGAAAATGAGGAGGCGTATATACTCAGCAGTGCGTAGATGTGGGCTGATTAGATAGATAGGTATACAAAAACCAACATAGATCTTCATCTATAAATGAAAAATCGAAACAGGATTATGACTCAATCCCAAAGGCACATAGTGTAATCGACGACGGACTCGTCATACCAGATTGTCACACTTGTGTGACTTTGTTTTGCATTTGACGTTTATCGCGATGAATGATCGTAAGTATAAGATCATGTTTTAAGGATTAGTGACTTTATCACTAGGTGCAAAGGGTGGAATTCGGTTGAACTTAAAACTTTTAGGTCACGAAGACAGAATTCAGCTTTGAATTCATACGTCACGCTGCATGTCTTTCTACTAATATTATTATACTTAGTTGGTTAGAATTACCTACTTCTCAGTACAGAATCAACTACACAAGTCAAAACACGATCCACAGAGTGATCTCACTACTGGGGATCGACTGATAGCAAGCGCCCCTTGAGGGAACATCGAACTACGAGACAATTGATTCAAAGCTAGAGATTAACCACTGTTTACGTTATAATAGCTATGATTGAGTATACGAGGATCGCATTGGTATTTACAGCGTTTGTTGTAAATAGTATGAATAAATGAAACCAACATGCTTGGGCAAAGATCCACAATTTCTAAGGATGGCTAGAAATAGTAGACGAAATCAGAGAGGGGACAAGCGGAGTAGAATTATCCTAGCTTAACTGTGCATCCACTCATTTCACATTCATCTCTGATATTGATCTTTGACGACCTCTGTGGCGCAGTGGGTGAAAGGCCGCTTGTGATGCAGAAGGTTGCGGGTTCGATCCCCGCCGCGGGATAAATGTTTGTATGATCTGCAAATATTTATCTTGGGTCTGGGTGTTTCTATGTATAAGTATGTATTTACAAAAGTAGTATATCAGTTATCTGGTTCCCATAGTACAAGCTTTGCTAAGTTTGGGGCTAGATGCTATGTGAAATCTAATCTAATCTAATCTAATCAGCCCGGTTGCACCCACTGCTGGGTATAGGCCTCCTCTTTATTACGCCACTCTGTTCGGTCCTGCGCAGTCCTTTCCCAAACCTTCCCAGCCACATTGACAATGTCATTTGACCATCGGGCGGGTGGTCTACCTCGTGGTCTTTGAGCATCTCTGGGCCACCATCCCGTAATCACTGCATTCCATCTTCCGTCTTTCCGTCTAGCCAGGTGTCCTGCCCATCTCCACTTGAGACTTGCGATGCGCATACCTACGTCAACGACCTTGGTTCGACGTCGTATTTCCACGTTGGGTATGTGATCGAGGAGAGAGATGCCGAGCATGGCGCGCTCCATGGCCCGCTGTGCTACTCGTATTTTGTGCATAGATTCCTTTGTAAGCGGCCATGTCTCGGATCCATATGTTAATATGGGCAGTACACACTGGTTATACGCCTTGGTCTTCAGGCTTTGTGGTATACTAGACTTGAAGATGTCCTCCAGCTTTCCGAAGGCGGCCCACCCAAGCTGTACTCGTCTTGTGATCTCTTTTGCCTGAGAGGATCGGCCGAAAGATAAACAATGTCCGAGGTATATGTACTCGTCCACCTTCTCAATGTGGTAGTTATCCACGGTGATGTTTATCCGTGAGGGTGGACGGTTTACCATGATCTTAGTTTTGGACATGTTCATCTTAAGGCCGATTTGAAGAGAGGCTTTATGCAGATCATTAAGCATCATTTGGAGATCAATGACGTTTTCAGCTATGATGACTAGATCATCAGCGAAGCGCAAGTGAGATATGCAGTGGCCGTTGATGTTGACACCTTTCCCTTTCCAGTCAAGTGTCTTCATGGCATCTTCCAGAACATTTGTGAAAAGTTTCGGGGAAATGGTGTCTCCTTGCCGCACACCTCGGTTTATTTGAACGAAGTCGGAAAGTCTATGCATATTCACTTGCAGCGTCGCATTCCGGTACAGCTCTCGAATGACATTCACATATCGCTTGTCAATATTGCAACGATGGAGAGAATGAAACACGGCCCAGTGCTCGACACTGTCTATGTGAAATGTCCCGCATTATTTATTTATTTTTATTTATACATATACAATCCAACCACTTCTTCTTCGGCCTTCCTTTTTGCTAACCCGACACACATTACAGCTTTTGGGTAACATGGCTTTCATCTGTTCTCACGTTACCATACCAATCTAACCTAGCACTCCTTACTTTTTCGGAAATAGGTGCCACTTTAATATGTTTATTAAAGTATACCGCTATAATACACTCGTTAAATCACGATCGTCGCTTCACAGGAACCTCCCGAAAGCACAAAAAACAGCTCTGAAAAGGCGACGTCTTTAGCTCGATGTTTTTTATAGAAATCAAAACGCCATCGCCGCGTCGTATTTACAGCAGTTTTTCTTGAGACTGAGAAATGATCCTCCACTGGCAATGATTAATAGACCCAGACTCGCAGTGATGTGTGGCGTCTTCAGGCTAGAGCTGACGTGTGCATACGGTATGTGCGATCCGTATACAATTTTATTTCCGTAACAAGGACAAAGTCAAAAATCATATATTCAATAAGAACGCTGGGATCACTTACAATAGTTTGAAAACTAGACTAGGTAATGCTACTCCTACAAATTGGGTTTGAGTGTGATTCGGTATGCAAGTAGGCCGATGGATTGTGTGAAAGGAGTTGATTTAGAAGTAAAGTAAGAAAGTTCGTATGAGTCAGTGACCAACTCTGGTGACTGAGTTTATAGGCCACTTTTAGGTCTCCATCAATAGCCGGGACCAGTTTAACGTGCCCTCCGAAGCACGGAAGCGCTCAGATGAAAATGCCACTGGCGGTCACCCATCCACTTACAGACCGTTTCGAACGTTGCTAAACTTCGACGATCTATCAAGAACGAGCGCTTCGATTAGAACTAGTTGACGAGTGAGTTGCAGAAAAAAACATATGCCAAACCCGCTTACACATACAGTAATTAATTTTTTTTCTAGTAATTTACTTTTAGTTTACCTATTGGCACTGTCACTAGAGAGTTGACCTCATACGAAGTTAATTATACTTACGGATACGGAAGACATTTCTTGTGTAGATCTGTACGGAACAGCACAACACTACGGAAAGCGTAGCTTATACAAAAGTAGCCTTGGCAAGGGTCTGGGTCTGTCGTTCTTGTTAAATTAACGTTGCGATGCGCATACAATTGGACGATACGTGAATATGATTGATTAATTCATCATTTGAAGTTTAATTACTAATTGATTCGTTGAACCAAGACAAATATGTCTAAGATCAATTAGTCTTCGTGGGTTTAACTAATAACCTCTTGAATTGTTTTTTTTTTATTTATTTACGAGTATTATTCTGTTTCTACTCGTCTCTACTCGAAAAATAAATATATTACACTGTTATAATAAAAAAAACGGTCAAGTGCGAGTCGGACTCGCGCACGAAGGGTAAAAGGGTAAAAATCAAAGTACCTACATTATAAAAACGGCAAAAAAATCACGTATTTACTTTATTCTGTTTTTCACAGGTCATAAGATAAATTTTGGATTCCGACGGAATTCGAACCCGCATCGATCAGACGATCCTCCTAAAGCCGGAGTGCCTTACCGCTCGGCCACAGAATCCTACTTGCCGGTGTCCATATTTTCGATAAGCTCATATTTTTCGGTTGAGCACCGATCATTTCTTAATGAAATACCAAGTGTGGATTAGCACTATAAAATTACAAATTATTAATTAGATAAAGCCTGGTGCCAGACAGACAGACAGAGAGACGCACGGACAGCGTAGTCTTAGTAATAGGGTCCCGTTTTACCCTTTGAATACGGAACCCTAAACTAAAGTTATAGAGACCTCTCGAAATGGTTTGTTTTTATTGTGCAAGAAAATATTAATAAATAATTTGACATTGGGGTGTAAGGGGATCCAATAACATCTCACGGAACCCAAGCCAACCTCACCGGCCCGTGGTACACCCTGCCGACCAACAAACGAGGCTCTGGCGCCCCACCCACCAACCCGCACTGGAACAGCGCGGTAGGTTATGGTCCAAACCCCTTCATGAACCACTACAACATACAATGTCCCCAAGTGCTCGGCGACCATGGGGTTCACGCTAATGACAGTAGGCTGGCGACCCCTACGGTCAGGGGCCAGATGAATCTCCGAGCGAGGGTCTTAAACTGTCAAACGACTCAGGCTGTGAAAATGGACATCGATAAGCTAAATGTGCTAACATACAACGTTAAAACTCTACGGACAGAGGAAAGATTAGTAGAGCTTGAAAATGCTCTCGACCATATCAACTGGGACGTTATAGGTTTAGCAGAAGTACGACGAGAGGGAGAAAACACGATAGAGTGAAACACAAACATCTTCTTTCACTGTGGAAATGGGAGTCAATACGGAGTTGGGTTTTTAGTAGCGAAACGCTGGAAATCTAACATCAAAGAATTCATTGCATACTCCGACAGGATAGCTGTACTAAAATTCCATATTGCTAATAAAACAGCTCTCACGATAATCCAAGTCCATGCGCCAACATCCACGCATCCCGACGAAGAAGTCGAGGAGTTTTATGACTTGCTAGACAAAGCATGCGATGACAACAGAGGAACTTGGACTCTCGTAATTGGAGATTTCAATGCTAAAGTAGGCAAAAAACAAGACCAAGATAACTCCACCGTTCTTGGCCCACATGGACTTGGCATTAGAAATCTTCGAGGAGAGCGACTCTTAAATTTTGCTTTTGGGCAAGGTTTGAGTTTAAGCAACAGCTTCTACTTCAAAAAGCCCCAACGACGTTGGACTTGGTTCTCCCCCGACAAAGTAACTAAAAACGAAATCGACTATTGTCTTTCTTCAAACAAACAAATTGTCACCAATATTGAAGTTTTAAATCGTATAAAATTTAGCTCCGACCACCGACCATTGCGTTGTGTTCTAAAATTCAACTCTAAAATCCATCGCCTCCTTATGGTGAAGAAAACAATAAAACAGTTAGACAAAGCGACTTTAATCGCTAATAAGGACCAGTTTTGCCTAGACTTAAAAAATAGCTTCGATCTGTTGGACAATAAGAACTGCGAGGATGTCCAAACACAATATTCTAATATCCTCAACTGTCTACAATCTGCTAGCCGTAAAGTTAAACTACACTTATCGAAGAAAGACAAAAGTTAAAATTATATACATCAGAATATAGATTAAAAGATAGAGAAGTTAAACGAAGTATACGCAGCGATATTAGAAATTATAATGTACAATTAGTTAAAGTAGCTTTAGACAAAAATAAATCACTAAAAATAGCAATGAGAGGTACACAATCGGGGAAATCATCAATCACGGGAATAAGAGATATAAACGGGGTAAAGCAGGGAGACAAGAGTAAAATTTTAAACATATGCACTACATTCTACAAAAACTTGTATACAAATAGTAATTCTGATAGCACAATTGAACTCGGATATTCATGCTCAGACGACATACCGCCTATCACAGGACTCGAAGTTCATCGCGCGCTTACTGGCATGAAATATGGAAAGAGTCCTGGGGAGGATGGGGTCACAACCGATAGTTTAAAAGTCGGCGAAATAGTCTTACTCCCACACCTCACCAACTTATTTAATTCAATTTTATATACAGCTGACCTACCTTCAAAATTTTGTCATTCTAATATAATACTGCTTCACAAAAAGGGCGACAAAGCCGACATTGGAAATTACCGCCCTATCAGTTTGATTTCACATGTCTACAAAACTTTCGTAAAGGTCATAGAGAACAGAATATCAGGGCAATTAGACCTGCATCAACCCGCAGAACAGGCAGGATTTCGCCGCGGCCTTTCGACCACTGACCACCTTCAAGCAATAAACCAGATAATAGAAAAATTCAATGAGTACAATCTTCCTCTCTATTTAGCCTTTGTCGATTATTCAAAAGCCTTTGACAGTTTGAACCATTCCGCCATTTTTAAAGCCCTCCATAAACAAGATATTCCAGAAACGTATATCCAACTTTTGCAAAAGATATATCTCCATAGTACCGCATCCATCAAAATAGACTCAGTAGGACCATCTTTCCATATTGAACGACGAGTCAAACAGGGCGATCCCCTTTCCCCGAAACTCTTTACAGCCACCTTGGAGGAAGTCTTCGAAAAATTGGCACCCAGTTTTGGGGAAAAGGGTATTATTGTTGACGATCGGAGGCTTACCAACCTTCGTTTCGCTGACGATATAGTCCTTTTCTCTTCCACCGCAGCCGAACTTGAAACAATGCTCAATGAACTGACCAACGCAAGCCTCGAGGTTGGACTTAGCATGAATATGTCAAAGACAAAATTGATGACGAACACCACTCAGCACAGGTTAAAAGTAGGGGATGAGGAGATTGCATACGTTACTGAATACCTATATCTAGGCCAAATAGTATCCTTCCATAGCAGACAAGATGCCGAAATCTTAAGACGCACAGAAAACGCTTGGAAGGGCTATTGGTCTATGAAGAGCCTGATGAAGGGAAACCTTCCTCTCACACTGAAACGCAAACTTATGGACGTGTGCATTCTCCCCATCCTCACTTACGGCTCACAAACCTGGTCAATGACAAATCTGCAAAAGTCCAAACTCGGGATTTGCCAGCGAGCTATGGAGCGCAGCATCCTAGGCGTGAAATTAACCGATCGCATCAGGAATAGTGATCTGCGCTCCAAAACACAAATCGCAGACGTTGGGCAACAAGTTGGCAAATTGAAATGGGACTGGGCAGGCCACGTCTGTCGCATGTCGGATGAGTTGTGGGCACGAACCACCACAGAGTGGATCCCACGGAACAGGAAACGACCACGCGGCAGACCGCGGCGGCGGTGGAGAGACGAACTTGACTCCCACTCTCCTGATTGGACCACATTAGCTCACGATAGAGAGGAGTGGAAGAAACGAAGGGAGGCCTTTGCCCTGCAGTGGGACACCACAGGCTATTAATAATAATAATTAATAATAATAATTTGACATTGTTTAATAAGGGCCATGATCATGGTTTGGTTGACCACCACTCAACAGCAAACGCTGGTTACGTACAAACTGTCAATTACTACCGCCGCGCGGTTTACATAGCTTAGATACCAGCCACACAAGCGATCAAGGCCTACGCTTACAAAGTCAAAGTACATATTAATTAGGACCAGTTTCATAAAAATAAAAGCCATTCCGATTTATATTCTGTGGCCAATACTGTTGGAAGTTTGATGCAATAATATCGTCTAAATTAGAAAATTCTAATTGCGCATATACGGAGCAAAAATAACCTAAAAAAAAGTAAGTTCGCATGAGTCAGTGGCCAACTCTGGTGACGGAGTTTTTAGGCCGCCTTAAGGCCTCCGTCATGGCTTAACGACTTAAATAGCCGGGACCGACAATTTAACGTGCCCTCCGAAGCACGGAAGCGCTCAGATGAAAATGCCACTGGCGGTCACCCATCCACTTACAGACCGTTTCGAACGTTGCTTAACTTCGACGATCTATCAAGAACGACTAAGCAAGCACGACCACGAGCGCTTCAAATAACCTAAAATATATAAACTACGCTTAAAATAACCTAAACAAGACCTAAGAACGCTTGGAGCCAAGAGGCTCATAGAGTGCAAAGTTCTTTTCGGCGATCAGTCTAAAATCTATCTACACAAATATTATAATGAGGAAGGATTTGTTTGTTTGTTTGAATAATATAATGAGTTCACACTAGAAAGAGAAAGTAATATTGCAAGCAACTAGGATGAAAAGGCCAGGTGGTGTGACGATCTGCGAAAGGCTGCTGGCAGAAGCTGGATGCGTCGAGCCGAGGACAGGGCGCAATGGCGCTCACTAGGAGGCCTATGCCCAGCAGTGGACTGTTAGAAGCTGATGATGATGATGATGAGGATGAAAAGAGAACGACAGTGTTTTGACGGGCACGTATAAAAAACAATAGTTTAAATTAGCGTAGATTACTGGTGAACAGTGGCCTTTATCTTTATATTTGTGGTTAGGCTAATTGCTTCATGGAATTTCCGATCAGTGGGGCTCGAAATACAATATGAACAAAATGAAATTGTGGTAACAAATCGCTAGAAATAAAATGTACGATTATGCTAAATTGACCTATGTTGACGTGCTGTATGGATCTGAGTGCTGGGCCACGAAAGCGACGGATGAGAGAAGAGTGCATGCGACAGAGATGCGAATGGATGTGTGGAGTGACACGAATGGATAAGGTGAGGAATGAATATATTCGGGGAAGTCTGAAAGTAGCGCCAGTAACTGATAAGTTGAGGAGCAATAGGTTAGCGTGGTATGGGCAATAATGGGCATGTAACGCGGATTGATGAAAGTCATGTAACTAATAGGGTGATGGAAATGAATGTGGATAGATATGTGAGTAGTGTGGGATGGATTGTGTGAAAGAAGACAAAGAAGACATGGAAAAGAAAGGAGTTGATACAGAGATGACGAATGATAGGGGACAGTGGAAGAGAGAACATGTTGTACCGACCCCGCATGAGCGGGATAAGGGCAGGCCAATGATGTGTTGTTCATGCTTGCATACTTTTCAACCTTTTGTATACAGCTACATAGATGCAATGCTAGAAACGGTAATCAAATAACAGGGTTGATGTGTAAAACTTTTTATCAAGGGATTGATGCTTGATTGATTGTACAACACGTCACACAAAATATGAATTCCACTTAGCTCAGCTATTCGGCTATAAATGTAGGCATAGATTGCTTCCAGATGCTAAATAAATCATCTGGACGTGACAGGTCTGCGTATTATCCAATATTATTTCTATGAGATGAAAATAGATTTTACAGCCAATTTTCGTTTACCCTTAAGTATTCATACACAAGTTCCCATCAATGCATTGAATACAGAACTTCAGTGCAGAAATAGCTCAGAATCAAATCACAGTCAATACGAAACAACGTCGAATTGCAAATTCAACTTAGTTTTACTTCGTCGCATCAAGTTCGAACGCTTATCTTCGATTGGATTCTGTTTTCGCAATAACTATCTATTCGAATGCATATTTATACAAGTGGATAATAGCTATCTATTCTGAATACAGCATTACATATGAGACTCGTGAGAGACGGGAAAGAATGCCGTAATAGTGAGGTGGCCAATACCCAACAGTGGGTGATTATGATAATGATTATTATTATACCTACTCGTACTGCATTTTCAATTGCGAATTCCATATGCACATTGACACGAGCTATTGGGGGGGGGGGGGGCTTACGCTGGTTAAGGACAGTACCAAGTATAATGAGTATAGTAGTGTTAGCCCATCGGACAGTGGCGAGTCCACTTTTGTGTAGGTACTCACCACATGCCACTGTTCCTCTATTTGATACACTAACTCACACACACATGTACACACACCCACAGTGACACACTTGTTTTGCATGCACACAATAGCATAATAAGAAACTTGTTAGATTATATTAGAACGTTTATATTGATAAACTTAATTCACTAAGGGAAGAGCGAAACCCCCTAACACAGTATATCTTTACTTAAAAGGGGGTTTCCAAAGCATTTGTTAACGAAATAAACGAACTAAACAAAAACTTGATTTGATTTGATACTTGCCTCTATCCATCACCAATGCAAACCACCCATTGGAAGTTAAAACAAAATAAAAGAAACATAATAAAACTTATCTCAGAAAACAGGACCACAATCATACATTTTTTTAGGTGTGTGATCACAACTATTTCAGAGTTAGTACCTAGTACCAACTCCATGGATCCATGGATCACCTAAAAGAATGATAGGCCCCAAACCGTGTTTGGTGCTTCTTCACGGTCGCAAAAGAACAGGAGTAAAATTAGTTTGAAGACCATTTTAAGTGATCCCTGCGGTCCTACTGAATAAATGCTGTTTGACTTTGACTTTGAAGTGACGGAAAGACAGATGTAGTAAGAGATCGTCTACCATTCCTATCTATAGAATCACGATGAAAAATAGCATCGAATTAAAAAGGAAATTAAAAACACCAAAACGTAAATTGCGTTCCGTTTCATCCATCGTACAAAGGCACGACGGGAGCCCTTGGATTCAGTGGGAAAGAGATTGATTGCTTAGCGAAGGAGTCTCGGGATGAAATAAGTTTTAGAGGATAAACAAAAACAGATATTATTGGAGTTCAGTCAACCATGAATAAATAAAAAAAACAATCGAATAAAAAACGAATAAATCAATGTTTTTACATGCTCTCGACTTGCAGTGAACCACAGTTAAATTGTGTAACTACATAATATTTATCTATTTATTATAGGAACTCTAAAGCTTATTCTCGAAATGAAACATTTCTGTATTAATGTTACTCACGGGTCTAGACCAGGTGGGTATCATTTGAGATATTATTATTACTATCTTCTTGCAAAAACTTTCGACCAATCCGATATATATTTAGGATAGCATATGAGGTATATAAGCCCGTCATGTCCCACTGCAGGGCAAAGGCCTCCCTCCTTTCTTCCACTCAACTCTATTGTATTGACAATTAGCTTATTTTTTTATTAATTGGCTAATTAATAATTAAAAATAAGCTAATTGTCCAATATTAAGATATTAAAAATGGTAAGGTAATATCTAGTAACAAAAATTAGTCAAATATTAGTTATAGTCCTTTTCACGTAGGAACGGTTCCGTGACAAGGCGATTTTATGTAAATATCTGGAATAATTAAAAAAGGAAATTGACAAAATCCTTTTTTATTGAAGTTGTATCTTTTAATATTATCACTAGATTTCATTTATTTCAAAAAATTTTATTGTTATACAGCGTATAACGTACAAGTTATAAATAGGGTGTAAAAAGACAGCTACCGAAAACTGAGGGGTTGCAATCAGACCATGATTCTAAACAAAAACGAAAGCGAAAAAAAAACTCAAAAAAAAAATTGACTTAGCTAAGTCATTTTATGTTATTTTCGATTATTTACTGCTAGTGCAACATAATAAGACCATACCTACCTAATAATTACATTTATAAAAGAAAAAAACAGTTTAAACTCAAAATCCAGCAATCTACGTAAAAAAATGCGCCCAGAACACACGCAAATAGTAATCTTCAAACGCTGTTTTCTCTGGATATAATGACTTTTTCGGAAAATCCTTTTGGATTTGGTTTTGTGTTGGGATGCTATACCTACCCCTTTCGGCTTCGGTAGACGTCTTTTTACACACTGTATGTCAGGGATACGTTCCTACGTGAAAAATATTATAGGTATTTAATATTTGACATTATCTGTTTATTATAGGACTTATTCTGATACACTTGCCAATTATAGGCGGACACAGCACTGATAATTATATAGCAAAAATCACATAGAGGACAGTCAAACCTTTGCCTACTACGCAGGTTTGCTTTTCTTTGTTTCACTTTAGCAATTTAGTTACGAGTTTATTCTTCCTTGAACAAGTGGTTTTTCCATAGAAATGATTATCTTGCTAGAATCAAAACAACATTTAAACGGAGAATCACATATAGATACTACGAATTCTATAACAATGTTCCAAATACAATTTAATAATATCTGCTACAGTGGCGAATAACTCGATTCGAAAGACTTCTGAAAGTGCCAATCTCCCAATAAATCATTTCAAATTCGGCAACTAATTCCTTAAGGTGCAGTTTCTAATAACTGACCAACTGACCTGACAGAAGTGATAAAATTAATGAAATCTTTTTTTCGCCTATTTACATTTTGCCTCATCCACTCTCACTACAGAAAGCTCTGATTCATCAAGTAGGTACAATAACTTTGTTACAATTTTACCCTAAAATTAACGCCCTTCGAGTAACATTTAACTTAAGAAGATGAAGAATATTAGTACCAAGAATCTATGACTTACAAAAATAAAGAAAAAATTATGTTATTCAATCATTTAAAAAGGCCTAAAATCACATTGGATAATCAAAACTGGAAATAAAATCGATCACACAACTTCTATGTGCTATTATTGAGGCCGTCACACGCACCGCCTTTTTGAAATTCAGGGCTTAATATTCAAAGAGCAAAGTTTCATTAGATTCTCACGGTTCAGGGTTATATGGCCAAGAGCAATATCTGTAGTTTAGACACCCGGGTTATGCCGGCTTATGCATTTTCAATTTGGTCGAGTTGCAATCGGAAATTAGGCCGAGGCCTTACCACGGACACCAGCAGTTGCAAGAAGTCGAACTCGAAAATGGTTCGATAGCTTTTTTCGCGTGACTCAAAATTTATCATGCACAATGGAATTTTATGTAAATAGTTTAACAATTCAAGCCGTAATAGCATCATACTGCCCTGACTTTCAATCCAGAGATCGTGAGTTCAAATCCCAGCTGTGCATCAATGTTTTTTTTTATTTTAGTAACTATGCGCTTAAACTCTAATGTGCTCTAATGAAACAGCGGAAATAAACATCGTGAGGATACTAAATATGCTGAAGAGGCGATAAGTTTATTACCAGTCCTGTAGGGAATACTAGCATAGGTAACTAGCAAAGAGAGATGTTGTACCAAATCAAATAAGATCAAAGGATCCTATGATATTTGATCTGAAATGTCTACAATTCTATTAGTTTGTAGTTTGTTTAATCATGTAAGTAACTTTTGTCTCTTTTAGAATAAATTTTTAAGACCTTATCCACCGGGCTTTTGGAGATAATACAATTTATTTTACTTAAAAAAAAACTTAAAGAAAACAAAGCTTACGGGGTATAATTATAGTCTTATTTTGTGTGTTTTTGAAATAATTGTCTGTATTCGAGATATTACAGTAGGGGCCGAGCTCAGGCATCGGCAAATGGTTTATTCATGCTGAAATATTAGGTTAGATATGGAAATTATGAGGATTTTACTCTGATTTCTATCGCGTGATTCCGAGTGCTTCGGATTGCTTTGTTTCTATATAATATATTTAGTTTTAGTATTTTTTTTTAATATATAATCTTTTATTAATCTGCTAAAAAAGTCATAAACAGTACCTGATTCCAGCATTAGGTGGGTTTGCTCTTTATCACCAGGTTTTTGGATAATATTGAGGATCACAGAGCCTACGTGGATGGACCCCCGACTTTTAACCCAGACGTTGAGAGTTTGAATCCCGGCTGCAGAAAAAACGTTAAAGAAATTCAGCGCGAAACATTTCAGTCTCACTGGCCCCACGACCTTCAACGTATCGAATTAACGTCTGAGCGTATAATCACCCCCAGTATACTTACAAAGTAAAACTCCCGAGACCATTTTCCTACTAAATCATCTGAAAATCCGGGACTTTTTCACAACTTCACCAATGCGCGAAAGTTAAACTCACTGAGTAGAACTCAGATTCTTCTAAGCTTGATAATATTGACTTATTGAAAACATCTGAACAAAGAATTTGAGGACTTAGAAGTCCATCATTAGACACTTGTGTGAGATCAAAGAACAAGTTTTGAGACAGGAGATTAGATTTCAGCAGCGATGTACAATGCTTGTTATACTAGAAACGGCATAGCAAAATTCAATCAACCAGGCATTCTACACAGTCTATCTAAATTCACAACAGAAAAACGAATTTTGCCGTAGACACGATTTCCGTAGCGCTTGTAGCGTATTTTTCGTAGCTCTATAGTTTCGTAGCACTATACGTAGCACTAGAACAAAGAACGATGTCCAGCAGTGTGACTTTTCACTGAATATAGGAAACCTGACATACTTTTTGACAGAACATACCGATAAGATGAGTGAGATGAGAGGAAAGCCTGTTGTGCCGACCCCACATAAAAGCGGGATAAGGGCAGGCAAATGAATACCGCTAACATGAAATGAGAAATAAATAGATATAGGAATAGATATGATAAAGTTAGATTTAAAATCAAAGAATCTAGAATCATAAAGCACTGAGAGAAGTCTACCGCGCCTTGGAAATAATATTTCTATTTCGCTTTAATTATATCTATTAAGTAAGTAAGTTTGTGTGAGTCAGTGGCCAGCTCTGGTGACGGAGCTTTTAGGCCGCCTTAAGGCCTCCGTCATGGCTTAACGACTTAAATAGCCGGGACCGACAATTTAACGTGTCCTCCGAAGCACGGAAGCGCTCAGATGAAAATGCCACTGGCGGACACCCATCCACTAACATTTACATCTATTGATCATTAGTCAGTACATTTTTTTTTTTTTTTAATTTATTAACGAATTACATTTTATATAAAAAAGACAGTCTATTCTAACAATTAAAAACCACTAAGGTTTGTGCTATTGCTAGACAAAAATTAATTAGTCATTGTAGTCCACATACAATATTTAACTCATTTACAGATTGTGTTGGGTACATAAATAAATCAGTTGCTGCCTAGCACTTCAATCTGCATGATCACATTTTAAGAAGGAAAATACCACGCATAATATAACCGCGCCTATAGGATACAGTAATGATTTAAAGTTTAAAATACATGTTTCCAGTCTTTGTAAATTACAAGCTCACAGTTCACTCGACAGATCTAGCACGAACAAAAAAGCGTGACCTCCCCCGAGACAAATTTAGTCGCATCCAGTTCCACAGATCTTCAATGTCGCTTTCCCCGGATAAAATATTCCGTCTGAACGCTGTTTTAGAAATACTTGCCGTGAGTTGGAGTCGCTGCGGGCTTCCATAATTGGTCACTGGATACCCGACTCTCAACTTTGCAGCTGTGTTTAAATTTAAATTTACAGCACTCTTCGTAAGTAATCGGTTCTTGATTTTGTTCGAGTGTTGCGAAAGTCTTGAGTCCAGTAATTGCAAGATTCGATTAGTTGAAGGGCCAAAGTTTTTTATAATACTTGCCTTTTCCGTTAGTGAGCAAAATAACACATAATATTTCATTCTTATTTTGATATAATCTAACAAACTCACACATCAAAACACCGTCATCAGGGGCCGTATTCGCGTTCCTTTTTTCGTTCATCATCATCATCAGCATATAGCAGTCCACTGCTGGACGTAGGCCTCCCCTAATGAGCGCCATTGCACCCTGTCCTCAGCTCGACGCATCTTTGATGAATATTCGAATGCTTCCCACCACGATTTCTGACTTCAAGGGCCAATTTTTCGCATAGGAATATTTAGTCCTAGCTTAGAACAGTATTTTTTCTTTGAGTTTCCTCTCGTTTGGACTTGCAGTCAAATGTTACACTGACTATCTAAAGGACAGCCAAATTAGAAATCCATTCCCAGTTGTAATCCCAATAGAGCTCAACCAATCACACAATACGTAAATGACTTCAATTGTCATTTTCGTCTTCAATGTAATGGATGGATTTCAAGTTAGAAGGCTGCAGCTTGGCTAGACTGGTTTCTTTCGGACGGACTGGACTGCCCCATGTCATTAATTAATGTTGACTGAAGTTAAAAAAAATCTTCTTAAACGTTTGGCTCCTTTCAGTCCACGCCCACGGCTTATTCCCACGCCTACGGCTTAGTTTGAGTTGGGCTTTGTTATTGACTTAAAAGTATTATTTGCTATCCTAGACTGCAATCCAAATAGATTCGAAGTTTCATCCCAACACAATCTATCTTTATTAGTTGGTACACCGACTGTACCGTTTCGAATTTCGACACGTCGCTAACTTTGAAAAAACATAGTTCGACAAGCCATTGTATCGACCCCCGTTTCGACACACTTCGACTGTTACCATCTATAATGTTAAAAGCAAGTCTAGAAATTGGCCTAAGTTTTTATCAGTACAACGTATAGTATGCTTGTAGTTGTGTAAGCCCTTGAGCCTAATTGAATTAGGCATTAATGACGTAAGCAAGTTGGGCCCCGCCGGCGATTTCGGACCGCTCACGCTTGGCCGATTACATTACCGACGGATATGTTACTTGTAATCAAGGGAATGGTTTTTTGATAGATCCGGAAAATAGTATTAATGATAATTATTCCTCTTTAGTGGAGGCATCTCCTTATTAATGGTTTGCTGCTCCAAGGAAAAGGTGATTTTGCTGACGGTAAAAAAAGCCCCCTCGCAGACAGCAGACTTTCTATCGGCCGATAGTTGAGACGGAATATACTTTGGCTCGTAATGAGTATGGAGAAGTATAGTCCGTCTCAACTATCGGCCGATAGAAAGTCTGCAGTCTGCGAGGGGGCTAAGTGTGAGTCATTCGATTTAAATCGTATATCTATTTAAGCTTTTTAGAGTAACAAAATATGGCACACAGTGATTTACTTCCTTTAGTGAAAAAAAAATGTAGACAAAGGAGAACGGGCAGGCATGTATGAAGCGCCGCCCAAGTCAAAAAACGATCGCCCGCAGAGTGGACGTATAGTGGAATGGGTAGACCTTCTAAAACACTACATTTGATTGAATGACAGCAAAAAAATCCATCCTACAGAAATCGAGATATTTGCAGTTAAAGGTGGTGACTTTTACAATCATATTTATTGACTTACAGGCTTCCCGCAGACAAGCCACTATGGGCATTCGATAGAACTTTAGAAGCACTACATTTCATTGTATGACAGCTAAAAAATCCATCCTGCAGAAGTCGAGATATTTGCAGTTAAAGGTGGTGACTTTTACAATCATATATATTGACTTACAGGATTCCCGCAGATAAGCCACTATGGGCATTCGATAGAACTTTAGAAGCACTACATTTCATTGTATGACAGCTAAAAAATCCATCCTGCAGAAGTCGATATATTTGCAGTTAAAGGTGGTGACTTTAACCATCATCTTTTTTAACTTACAGGCTTCCCGCAGATAAGCCACTATAGGCATTCGATAGAACTTTAGAAGCACTACATTTCATTGTATCACAGCTAAAAAATCCATCCTGCAGAAATCGAAATATTTGCAGTTAAATGTGGTGACTTTTACCATCATGTTTTTCGACTTACAGCCTTCCCGCAGATAAGCCACTACGGGCATTCGATAGAACTTTAGAAGCACTACATTTCATTGTAAAACAGCTAAAAAAATCCATCTTGCAGAAGTCGAGATATTTGCAGTCAAAGGCGGTGACTTTTACCATCATACGAGTATTTTTTGACTTACAGGCTTCCCGCAGACAAGCTACTATGGGCATTCGATAGAACTTTAGAAGCACTCCATTTGATTGTAAGATATCTCGATTTCTGCAGGATGGATTTTTTAGCTGTCATACAATGAAATGTAGTGCTTTTAAAGTTCTATCGAATGCCCATAGTGGCTTATCTGCGGGAAGCCTGTAAGTTAAAAAAGATGATGGTAAAAGTCACCACCTTTAACTGCAAATATCTCGAATACATGATGGTCACCACCTTTAACTGCAAATTACTCGATTACTGCAGGATGGATTTTTTAGCTGTAATACAATGAAATGTCGTGCTTCTAAAGTTCTATCGAATGCCCATAGTTGCTTGTCTGCGGGAAGCCTGTAAGTCAAAAAATACTCGTATGATGGTTAAAGTCACCACCTTTAACTGCAAATATCTCGATTTCTGCAGGATGGATTTTTTAGCTGTCATACAATGAAATGTAGTGCTTCTAAAGTTCTATCGAATGCCCGTAGTGGCTTATCTGCGGGAAGCCTGTAAGTCAAAAAACATGATGGTCACCACATTTAACTGCAAATAACTCGATTTCTGCAGGATGGATTTTTTAGCTGTCATACAATGAAATGTAGTGCTTCTAAAGTTCTATCGAATGCCCATAGTGGCTTGTCTGCGGGAAGCCTGTAAGTCAATAAATATGATTGTAAAAGTCACCACCTTTAACAGCAAATATCTCGACTTCTGCAGGATGGATTTTTTAGCTGTCATACAATCGAATGTAGTGCTTTTAAAGTTCTATCAAATGCCCATAATGGCTTATCTGCGGGAAGCCTGTAAGTTAAAAAAGATGATGGTAAAAGTCACCACCTTTAACTGCAAATAACTCGATTTCTGCAGGATGGATTTTTTAGCTGTCATACAATGAAATGTAGTGCTTCTAAAGTTCTATCGAATGCTCATAGTGGCTTATCTGCGGGAAGCCTGTAAGTCAAAAAACATGATGGTCACCACCTTTAACTGCAAATAACTCGATTTCTGCAGGATGGATTTTTTAGCTGTCATACAATCGAATGTCGTGCTTTTAAAGTTCTATCGAATGCCCATAATGGCTTATCTGCGGGAAGCCTGTAAGTTAAAAAAGATGATGGTAAAAGTCACCACCTTTAACTGCAAATATCTCGACTTCTGCAGGATGGATTTTTTAGCTGTCATACAATGAAATGTAGTGCTTCTAAAGTTCTATCGAATGCCCATAGTGGCTTATCTGCTGGAAGCCTGTAAGTCAAAAAACATGATGGTAAGAGTCACCACATTTAACTGCAAATATCTCGATTTCTGTAGGATGGATTTTTTAGCTGTCATACAATGAAATGGAGTGTTTTTGAAGGTCTACCCATTCCACCATACGCCCACTCTGCGGGCGATAGTTTTTTGATTTGGGCGGGGATGCCCATTCTCCTTTGGTCAGAATATTTTGATGAGAGATCTCTAAGTAAAGGAATCTGGTATAAGACCATACAACCATGCCTATCTAGATCGCCGTGGTTTGATGGTTCGAGTATGGCCAGATCTGATATAGTAACTTTAATGAGGCTACGATCGGGACACATTCCATTAAACAGTTTTGGCTACCTTATGGGCAAGACTACTTCACCTAATTGCGCAGAGTGTGATGTAGTAGAGAACACTTACCATATTATTGTGGAATGTGTTCGGAATGAAGCAGAAAGAATCATTTTTGTAAATAGATATTGTGATTTATACGTGATTGGTAATTGTAATAGTATTTTGGCTTTCCCTCTATCAGAGCAAGCCAAAGCGTTAGTAAAATTAGTTAAAATTGGAGTAAGTAGGAGATAGTTAATTGTATCTAACTTTAAGTTCACGTCGAGGGTGTCATAATCAATGTTGATTAAACCCTCTTTAATAAATAAAGATTTAAAAAAAAAATATGGCAAACCATCGTATTTATTGTGATCACTTTCAGCGCTAACGCCGCATTTGATGTACTTTTTGTAGTTCAGTCAAGTTAATGTAATGGGTACTGAAAGATGACGTTCCGAGACAACGAGCATACTTGCCGTATATTAGAGGGGTGACAGACAAGGTTGGTTCTTTGCTGAAGAAGTACGCAATTAAGACCGTCTTCACTCCACTACTCAAGATAGCTTCACAAGTAGGAACAGTCAAGGATACTATACACTATCAAACACCTGGTGTATACAAGGTCGATTGCAGTTGCGGCAGTTCTTATATTGGACAGACCAAGCGGACTATTGCTGAGCGAGTCAAAGAACATATCGCAGCTGTCAAAAATCGCCAGGTGTATAAATCAGCGATAGCGGAGCACTTGCTAGAATCAGGATCAAACCACTGGATCGAGTTACATCAACCTTTAGTCCTTTCCAATGATCGCCATTATTATACTAGAATTGTGCGTGAAGCAGTTGAAATAAAGAAACACAAAAATTTCAACCAGGAATGCGGCTACAAACTGTCATCAACGTGGGATCCAGTGATAAAAAAGTGTTCGGGTCGTGTAAGAACGTCTAGTACTAACTTGGATGTTGTCAGTGTAGTGTGTCGCGACCCTAATGTTATTTTGTGTTGACCGAATGAGGGTAGTTTCTCATCGGTCGGAGAGGCGAACGAGTACCGGCGGGCAGTCTTCTCGTGACCACGGTAGCTGTAACGCTGCTGAAACGTCGAGGTAAATAAACAAATGTTATACCTACGCGATTAAGTCCCGTTATAAAATGTAAAATGTCTTCGAGTCGCGAAAGTTTAAAATGTGTATTAAGTTAATGTAGCCTTCGACTTCAGCGAGTATTGCAGTAAACACATTATTTTTTCGAATGAACAAAAGTATAATCATTTAGAAAAAACGGTGGCATTCCAGTAGTGCCAACAGTGAAAACTTGAACGAGGTTATGGTAACGATTCTAACCTCAAAAAAAAAAAGTAAAATAAAAATAAAGTGCAAAAAGTTACTGTCCCACTAGGATTTGAACTCAGGGCTGTCTCACCATATAGGCTGTCACTCTCACATGTCGACCATTATGATACAATGTATGACGAAATTAAGGTTAGTAAGAGGATGGTGTCGTAACAGTCACGTGATTGAGTTTGATATTTTACTCTCATCTCGAAAATGCCCAACGTGCCTAAGGAAGTTTTCACTTCAAAAACGGACCGCAATTGAAAATATTTGAATATTCAATTCTAGAAAATTTAAATTTTGTCGTGATTGGTTTATTGCCCGTAACAATAACATGAAGGCCTCGATAGAATCGACTAGCATTGGACCTTGAAGTATTTTACAACTATACGGTAACCATGTTTTTTGTTTTAGTTTAACATCAGTCAAAATTCACTTGTTACATGATAAAAATTTGTTTCGTCTTTTAAGTAATGAGTTAATGACACTTATAATGATATACCTACTATTCGTATACAAGAAAATTATAATTAAAAACGTTAAAGAACCTCATCTCCCTGCCCCAACATGTGTTCTTCTTCCATTCTCCTCTATCAGCCGTCATCACAACACTCACTCCTTTTACGTTAAGATGCGTAGTACCTACTTATTATTTACTAGCTGTCCGTCGCGGTGTTACCCGCGTTCCCTCGGGAAAACATCACTTTCCCGGTATAAAATATGGCTATATTTTATACCGGGAAAGTGATGTTTTCCTACATTATCCCTACATTAGTTAGTAGGATTCTAATGGTAAAAGAATTTTTCAAATCGGTCCAGTAGTTTCGGAGCCTATATATTTCAAACAAACAAACAAACAAATCTTTCTTCTTTATAATATGTATAAGTATAGATTTTCCATTGCTAAGCAAAATCTTTTATAAAAAGTATCATATATATTTTCCTCTCGGAGTAACATTTTTTCAATTTCAAAATAGCTCAGCGTCAAAAACGTAGGTACCATAAAAACACAAAAGGCCATGTGATATCAAAGCTAAAAATACTGTTGTAAAACCAAACTTTCACAATCTATCAAAACCAACAGTGATGAATTTGAATACCCAACAATACCGCACAACAAACAAAACAAAAAACCGTGTCAAAGAGAAAAAGCGTCAAAATCTAACCACAAACACCTTTGTCCCGCACACGCCCGCAACATGGACACCTTAATTAACCCTTTCACGGTGACTAAACTCACGTAAGACTGGGGTTGTATAATTAATCATTGGGTCCAAGTATTGACAGAGGCTGACCACGCGCGGGTAAGTCACCTAGGTTAAAATTAAGTCATAGTTTATCGAATAATTTGTAAGATTTTTTGTCATGATGACATTAAAATTAATTGCTATCCATTTCTTTTTAATTATTTTTTCCCGGAAATCGCCTTTTCATTTTCGGTCTCCCGCGACACAGGCTAGACTTCGTGCGGGGACCTGTAGTAATAGTTTATAACTTGTAATATCTTTTGGAAAATAAATTTATTTGTATTATTATTTATTTGTAATTAGCTTCATTCATAGATCTTTATAGTAATTTTAAGATCCTTACAGTTTCTAGTGTATCTGCAATTATAAAGTCAGTACCTATTAAAAAAATCATTTATACAGGGTGTAAAAAGACGTCTACCGAAGCCGAAAGGGGTAGGTATAGCATCCCAACACACAACCAAATCCAAAAGGATTTTCCGAAAAAATCATTATATCCGGAGAAAACGGCGTTTGAAGAGTACCGTTTGCGTATCTTCTGGGCGCGTTTTTTTACGTAGATTGCTGGATTTTGAGTTTTAATTGTTTTTTTCTTTTTTAAATGAATTTATTAGGTAGGTATGGTCTTATTATGTCGTACTAGTAGTAAATAATCGAAAATAACACAGCCTGACGAAGCTAAGTCAAAAAAATATTTGTTTTTTTTTCGCAAAATATGTTCATGGTCTGATTGCAACCCCTCAGTTTTCGGTAGCAGTGTTTTTACACCCTGTATTTAGGTTAAAGAAATTATTCTTTTATCGTCATTTCCCTGCCCTTATACCACGTATATCAATGTACCTTTTAAGTGGGGTAGGCAGGCACACAACTTTTTCTTCCGCTCTTCTATCACTCTACAACTGAGCATTCAATGAGGCGTTGTCATGGTAACCTAACTTTTTTCAATAAATAATAACACCCAACAAGTCTCATAAATAATAATAATAATAATGCTGGACTTTTTCACACAGCATCATCTAGCCCCAAAGTAAGCAGAGCTTGTGTTATTGGGTACTACATGACTGATATACTACTTATATACTTTTTGTTCGTAAATACATACATATTATACATAGAAAACACCCAGACCCGAGACAAATATCTGTAGATCATACAAACATTTGTCCCGCGGCGGGGATCGAACCCGCAACCTTCTGCGTCGCAAGCGGACCTTCGCCCACTGCGCTACAGAGGTCGTCAAATAATCATAGGTTGGTACTTCGCCCTGATCTATTCTAGGATTCTGTGTCGTGAGTATCAGAAACTAAAAACCATGTTAACACAACACCCAGACTCTGAATAAATATTTACAATGTAGATAGGGTAATTTACATAATTACAGAAATGCAAACATTGTCCCGCCTCTGAATACTCACCTCTTGCGTCTCAACCAAGCACCACCATACCGAGGTTACCAATTTCAACTTTCATTGCATTCCATGCATATTCTTTCTCGATACATTTATCCGATCCATACAAAACGTTGATCATTATCCCATACCTAAGAACCCTGTATAAATCAAAATTCGTTCATTAACGTTCACATTACAGTGTACCGAAAAAGGGGCCATTTATTTTTTATGTCCCGGACCTGAAACGCATTTACATTAAAAGACGGTTCACGCAAGCTGTTTTAACGGTTATTTTATTCCTTGTCACCCTACTTTAGGTTAGTAAGTGGATAGTCCTTGTCATCCTATTTAGGTTACATAGGATATTAAGTAAAGAGATGTTCTTTACCTGCCCATTTCATTCCTTAACTTTTTTATTATCACTCAATTGTAATTTGAGTTTCGACGACTTTAAAGTCCTAAAGCGGTTTCAGAAAAGATTCTTGTCTCTGAGTTGTCTCATCTCAAAGTCATTTTACTCTTTTCTATGTTAGAGATTGCCATGGCCATCAGGCTGAACTGGACATGCTCTAGTGATAGAAGAAATATAAACAACCGGGAGAGTATGTTTAACTCGAATCGGTCCTGTTTCAGCTAATAACGCCAAAAAAACACATTAAATAAATAAAAATAAATAAATAAATAATACTGGACTTTTCACACAGGATCATCTAGCCCCAAAGTAAGCAGAGCTTGTGTTATGGGTACTAAGATGACTGATATACTACTTATATACTTTTTTTTGTAAATACATACATATTATACATAGAAACACCCAGACCAAAGACAAATATTTGTAGATCATACAAACATTTGTCCCGCCACGGGGATCGAACCCGCAACCTCTTGCGTCGCAGGCGGTCGTTAGCCCACCACGCTACAGAGGTCGTCAAAGTACATTCTCGTAAGTTTAAAAAAATGCTTGTTTGATGGCTCTGTACGATGCCCTCTATAATAGTATTATTATAATTTCTATGTCTATGATGATATCAATACGATGATACGGAAAATTTTGTTAAACGTGTTAAGAATCTCAGAATATAATTGTTTTCATTCACTTTTTCATAATTGTACCTATTTATATCATATTCGATTATAAGTAATGATAGCAATGATTTAATTATTGTAAATTAAACTAGGCTATTTTTCGCATGAAATACAGGACTCATAACTTAATTCAGATATAAGTTTATAATACGAGAGGTATTATAAACTTCTAGAATAAGTTTATCTAGAATAAGTTTATTTATAAAAAATTTGATTATGAATGATTAGGAATAAATCTTACTTCTTACTAATATTATAAATACGAAAGTCTGTGTGTGCGAATGTTTGTCTTCACGTATCTCCGTGACGACTTAACCGATTGTGATGAAATTTGGAATGTAGATTTTTTACATACTGGAATAACATATATGCCGATATTTCGACGTGGTTGCACACGCCATGATCACGGAGGAACTGGTCATTGCGAGTTGTTTGAGGTTTATTGGTGTGTTTTGTCGCAATCGATTCCCGGTTGAGAGTGAAACTGGTGCTAACGAAACATCTCGCAATAATAAAAGACTTAGAAGGAGGGTAGATCGTTTCGTCTGCCAATAAACCTCAAACAACTCGCAATGACCAGTTCCTCCGTGATCATGGCGTGTGCAACCACGTCGAAATATCGGGAAACTCAAATAATATGTAATCATGGTAAATATCCCGTTAATTGTGTTTATAGTGTCAACCATGATAGTTTAAAAAATTATTTGATTATTTGTTTGTATGTAATTGGTTTTAGCGTGGAGTATAAGAAACAGCTTCAACGTATACAACATGAGGTATGAAAAACACAGCTTTCTGTATAAATGCTATGGTTGAAGGAAACAATCGGTGTAAGTTATCTCGTAGGAATTCGTATTTCATTTTACTGGGTCCATTGTTGGGCCTTGATAAAGGACGGACCCTTAAGCTTTCACCCAGAATACCGCTTACCTGTGGACTGTGATAAGGTGGGCGTGTAGATGGGCCAACGTTTTTGTAGGTACAAGTACAAACCAACCTTGTTTTTTGATTGGTTTGCTATGAGAGCGATAAAATCCATAGGATATAGCTACTTGAAGGTTATAGCTAGTCAGCTGTTTTTTAGATCTTTCATGAAACAATTCTTTATCATCCGCAGCCTGACTTCACCCACTGCTGGGTAATGAGTATATGCCTCTCTCTGCTATTGCCATTCTTCCCGGTCCTTTGCCAGCCTGATCCATTGCTATCGGTCTACGACGGTAATTAAGTATATCCAGCGATATCGCTATCGCTGACGAACGTCCGACGCTTCTCTTGCCAGTTCTGGGCCACCATTCTGTCATCCTTTTACGCCACCTATCGTCACCACTTCTTGCCAGGTGTCGTAAAAATTCATTATATTTTCGTGCTTTTGCTTTGGAGTAAATAAATAGATACGACATGGCTTCGTACATATGTCGTGTCCCACATTAGGATTCCCTGTGTCCTGAAAATATTAGTACCGCCGTAAGAATCAAACTCGCTCTTGTGCCTGACCTGAACACTCGTCCGCCACGCTATTTATATTCTCCGTGCTAATACTTATACTAAGTGCATATACTGCGTTTTAATTTATCCCTTCTATAAAATGTAATAATCTTTGACAAATCTTTACAAAATAACGCCCCATCTAAAAGATAACTCCACGTTGGGTGAAACAAAATTAAAATTCATAAATCTGTGATGCATACTTGTGATATCCTACGACGGACATTTTGCAGTTTCATGCAAAGTGCTTAGGGTTACTCTACACTTCATTCCATTCATCTACAAAGACTTGAAACCCCTATAGTCAATTTGAAGTAGGGTCTAGAATCTGTATTTTTTCTTACCTATTTTATGAATGGTTCATAATAAAGTAGCGAAACAAGGCGCATAAGTATGTATAAATATACCTATTTTTTTTAATTCGTTCACCTCACGACAGGAACTAGTAACACCACAAGAAGAAGATCATAATTTAATCTTTGAAGCCTGTTGGCACACACTCTTTATCATTACGCAATTCGATAGTTTTTCCTATTTAGATAGTTTACCCCTGAAATTTAGAATAATATATGACATATTTCAAACTTCAAGAAGCGTATGCGTTTATAGAGTATACCGATGCCAATGATCAGTAAACAATTTCCTTTATCAGTTGAATCGAAACATTATCTCTATCAGCGATATCTTTAAATGTAGTGTAGCCTTTTATAGTTTGGGTTTGAATTATTTTGCAGAGCACTAAACTGCATATAAAATGATCAAGTTAGGGGAAAGGTGTACAAGATGATCCCCTTAAGGGAGAATGCTCCGCATTTGAAGAGTGATCAAGTTAATTCAAAAGTTTAAGCTTACGTAGTTAGCAAATTTATCTAGCTAACTTTCCTCATACTCAAAATATTTAATTTGATTTCTTTTGATACCTAGATTTCACTTTTTCTAAAACCCTACCAAAGGATCATCTTGTACACCCCGGTGTCCAAGATAATCCCTGGGGTATGGACAAGATGATCCGGGGATCATCTCGCCCCCTTTTCAAGGAAAATTATAGGTTTTGTTATAATTTTATTGAAAATAAACTCTGGAGGTGCTTACAAGGTCTTAATTTAATCATTTAAGTATAAAAATAGCTTTAACAAGGCTATGAGATCACATAATCCAAATTAACAAAAATTAAAGGATAAGTTTCAAAGTTTACTAGGGTAAAGCACACTATTTTTTACCTTTTGATTAAACTTTGGTCTTTAACATGAGGCTCTTTAAAAATCACAGTTTTCTTAGACATTAGTCACATTATTAGTCATGAGATTAATTAAAAAGTTAAACAATTAAAAAACTCAATATACAGGTGAGTTTTTTTTCAGGGCCACTGAGGTTAACTCTGAAACCATGAGAGCTATCGAAAAGTCATGTTAGGACTTACGTGCTCGATTTTGATAAAATCATGAACTGCATAAAAAAAAATCAAAAAGATTTTTATTTCCTATATTTTCGTTTTCATTAAAGTGGGATAAGGGCATCATCATCATCAAAATGATGATGATGATTTCCGTTTTCATCAAAAATGTATCGCGGCAATTGTAGGCAAACTAAAATGTAGGATTTTTAAGTGTTCCAACTACATGAGGCCTCAAAAATAGAATGAATGTGGGATGGATGAAATGGCGACAGGTCTCTGGTGTTATATGTGATCAGAAGATGCCCCTTAAACTCAAGGGGAAAATATACAAAACGATCATTAGACCTGTCGTATTGTATGGATCAGAGTGTTGGGCAACCAAAGTGACGGATGAAAGAAGAGTGCATGTGACAGAGATGAGAATGCTGAGATGGATGTGTGGAGTAACTAGAATGGACAAGATAAGGAATGAGTACATCAGGGGAAGTTTGAAAGTAGCGCCAGTGACTGACAAATTGAGAATTGGAAGGTTGGCGTGGTATGGGCATGTCATGAGGAGGGATGAAAGTCATATAACACGACGAGTGATGAGTATGAAGGTGGATGGATATACCGGTAGGGGTAGGCCTAAGAAAAGATGGATGAACTGTGTGAATGCGGATATGTTAGTGAAAGGAGTGAGTTCTGATATGACGAGTGATAGAGGGAAATGGAAGAAAGAGACATGTTGTGCCGACCCCACTTAGTGTGATAAGGGCAGGAAGAAGAAGAACTACATGAGGGCTATAGTTAGGTACTTTGAAGTAAATGATTTGAACGGTGTCTGTTACTGATCATATTCCTGTAGTTAAAACTCAAAAGAGAAAAAAAAAATTATAACCTCAAAGGAGACGAGCCGAGTCAGAGATGGATTTATGATAGCTACTGCGGGTCAAATTCAAATTCAGCTTGCAAGATTTGACCCGGACAAACATACAATCATACAAACATTGCTAGTTAATTATAAGCTTTTAACATACCAACATACACTTATAAAATCAAGTGAAATAAAATCTTGTAGGTACTTTAGTAAGTACAAAAAAATATTAACCTCGACAATGGTATTTCATCCATACTTTAGCCTATTTATGAGCTTGCAAAAAAAAATATAGGTAGGCCTATCTACTTACGCATAAAAATTAAAACCAAAAATCAGAACTCTCAATCTAGGTATTAGACAAACTACGTTTTTACCCTATAAGGTACTAGTTGATCCGCCGGATCAACTTCTATTGCAGTGCAAAAATTGTTGCTTTGCATTTTGCAGGCATGTTCTAAAATATGATCAAAGGCATGTTGTAACCTCACGTTCACAATTTAAACATCATTAATTAATTTATTAATTTCGTTATTGACATGATTTGATTTTATTTATAATATTGTTATTTGATTACAATTAGGCTAAGCATTTCACTTATTTAATATGGTAGACTTCTGAAACCGAAATAAATTATTTGAATGGAATTGAAATAATACAAGCACAAATCGACAAGTTTTTTAAAAGAAGATAAATGGGCCCATTTATATGGCCGTAGAACACTAGCATTTTGTAGCTAGGTATGTGTGAATGAGTATGTGCAAAAGCATGTTGCAAGTAGGCATGTTGCATTCTACATAGCATGTTGTAAGTAGCGCGAAGGCATGTTGCATTCTACATGTGCTAAGGCACACGCAATATCTCCGAATGGCGGTTTAAAGTTTATCCCGGACAAAGCGTGTTTACCGTCGCCTGTCGAAACTTGCGCATTGATATGCAAACACTCGAATGCTACTTCGTTCTACTTACCTCTTATGCGCTAACCGCAGCGAGGTGACCACACTTTCAGACTATTTCAAATTCTAGTATTTATTTAAATTTTTGGTTAAAGTTAAATATGTGACACAAGAGTTGATATTTGACTAAACTCAACAAAAACTATTTACTGCAACCTGAAATTTTATTTACTAACATACCTTTTGATGCTGATTTCTGACTGTACGTATTCGTTTGAATTAAACCAGATAAGCCATTCTAGGGGAACCAGATAAGCTATTAGAGGAGGCCTATGTCCAGCAGTGGACTGATATGGGCTGATGATGATGATGAAGCTATTCTAAGACGAAGAAGTAGGTACCTAAATCGTTGCTGGGTGCTAAAAAAATAATAATTAAGATTTTAATAAAAGATCTCATAGCGTTCAAAAATATTTGTTACACAAACATAATTTTATGTAACTGTCTGTATTTAAAACCAGTGTGTTTTTTTCTATTAAATTATTTTAACTCAAATTAAACACAACAAGAAAAAAAAAATATTACATAGGAACTCATTAAATTTTGCCAAGACCTTGTACACACCCAATGTAAGCAAATAAAAACTTTGACATAATGTAAGATTTTTTTTATATCTTTATAACATAAAATGTATCGTCACCACAGCAGTTTATCCGCCCGGGGCGTGTGTCAGCTGAAAAGTTGAGAATGCTACAGCTTTGTTGTCAAGTATTTGATATTATAAACGTATTCGCAGCGACAGTTTAAATAGCTATGAAATGTTACTGATAATGCTTTATGACCGAAAAGTTTGAGAAACCCTGAAAGTCCGTACACTTGTTAGTATATTTCACATCTAGATTTCATACACCTATTTACAAGACTAGCTAAACTCCGCGGTATTACCCGCAGTCCTTCCCAAAATGATGTACTAGCTGTCCGTCGCGGTACCCGCGGTCCCTAGGGAAAACTTTACTTTCCCGGGATAAAATATAGCCTATGTTCATCAGGGATAATGTGGGATTCTAATGGTGAGAGAATTTTTCAAATCGGTGCAGTAGTTTCGGAGCCTATTCAATTCAAACAAACAAACATACAAACAAACAAATCTTTCCTCTTTATAATATTAGTGTAGACTAGCTGCGCTAACTCGGTGTGACCCGCAGTTCGTCGGGATTGTTTCATTTTTAGGATAAAATAAAAAGCCTATGTCCTTCCCTAGTATACAACCTTTTTTCATGCCAAAGTTCAGCTTAACCTGTTCAGCGGTTCAAGGTAACAAACAGACGGAAAGACAGTTACTTTCACATTCATAGTTTTACTAGCTTCTGCCCGCGGCTTTGCCCGCGTGGTACCAACATTTTGAATATACCTTCCTCCTATGCTATTCCAGGTCACTATCTACGCCTATTCCAAGATTCATACAAATCGGTTCACTGGTTCAGGCGTGATTGAATGCGAATGCCGACAATCATGCACGTTTAGAGTGACTCATCGCCTGTATTCGCCTGTCATCTTCTATCGAAATAATAGTTCGGCGAATGTGTAGAGTGGCCGGTCGTGATCCGAACTAAGCACTTCGAGTTTCATATTCTGCGGAGACAAAATTTAAATTCCAATCAATGTCAAATAGATATGATTACTCTTTTCCACTCCTACGTTGTAGCTAAATGATGCTATGAGAAATATTCAACATTATTTACGTCTGAGTTCCGAGAAAATTATTATTATTATACTTAGTTTAAAACGTAGCACAAAATAATAATAATTATTATTATTTTCTCAGTATTCCTTAGTATTCATTTCTCGGTAACACAAAATCGCCTCGTTATGACATGACATGTGTGCATTAAGCAATGGTAGTGCTCCCAATTTGAGCGCTGACATGTCAGTCCTAATTGCAAATGTGAATCTAGACCAGTGGCGGCGTAAGGGGGGGGCGGAGGGGCGGTCCGCCCCGGGTACCAGCCTCCGGCTTAGGCACCACCGCAGCAGGCAAAGGAAATGATAGTAAGTCGGGCGCCCCTTACATTCGACGGCCTCAGGCACCCCCAGAGCAGGCAAAGTGATCCCAGCGGTTCTACTGAATAAATGCTTTTTGACTTTGACTTTGAAAGGAAATGGTAGTAAGCCGGGTGCCTCTTTACATTCGGCAGCCTCAGGCACCCCCAGAGCAGGCAAAGGAAATGGTAGTTAACTGGGCGCCCCTATCATGGCCCTATCAACTATCATGGTTATCAACATTATTAACACTAAAATCATGTTAAATATCCCGTTTATAGTGTTAATAATGTAGACTTATAGTGTTGTATACTGTCGATTTCTTCTAAAAAATTAGGCTCGCTTCGCTCGCCCATGAAATACCATGTACGCTCGCATTACCAAAACTACGAACACTTGCCGAGTTCGCGGCATTGCAAGATCTGTGATTGACTTAGGTACGGTAGGTAATTGGTATTCAAAACCGAAGTAGGTAAGTACCTTAAACGTCAAGAACTAGATGTAGGTATGTATCGTGTTGTTTTTTACAAAAAAAATCGGCTCGCTTCGCTCGCCTATTAAGATGCTCACTATTGCTTACTTCGCTAGAAGTAGGTAAGTACCTAATACTATCGTCAAGAAATAGATGTCGTATTGATTTTTTCAAAAAAAAAATCGCCTCGCTTCGCTCGCCCATTAAGAAGCTCACTTTGCTAGAAGTAGGTAAGTACCTACTACTACCGTGAAGAACTAATGCATCGTTTAGAGTTTTTCAAAAAAAATTCGGCTCGCTTCGCTCGCCCATAAAGCTACTCACTTCGCTACAAAAATACGATTAGGGGGTGCCGTATAAACCTCGTTTAGGGCACTGTTAGTGCTAAAACCGACCTTATTATCGTCAAGAACTAGATGAACTAATTGTCTGAAAAAAAATTGGGCTCGCTCCGCTCGCCCATTAAGATGCTCATTATTGCTCACTTCGCTAGAAGTAGGTAAGTACCTACTACTATCGTGAAGAACTAATGTATCGTGTTGAGTTTTTTTAAGAAGCTCACTTCGCTAGAAGTAGGTAAGTAAGTACCTACTACTACCGTGAAGAACTAATGCATCGTTTAGAGTTTTTCAAAAAAAATTCGGCTCGCTTCGCTCGCCCATAAAGCTACTCACTTCGCTACAAAAATACGATTAGGGGGTGCCGTATAAACCTCGTTTAGGGCACTGTTAGTGCTAAAACCGACCTTATTATCGTCAAGAACTAGATGAACTAATTGTCTGAAAAAAAATTGGGCTCGCTTCGCTCGCCCATTAAGATGCTCATTATTGCTCACTTCGCTAGAAGTAGGTAAGTACCTACTACTATCGTGAAGTACTAATGTATCATGTTGAGTTTTAAAAAAAAAAAAAATCGGCTCGCTTCGCTCACCCATAAAGATACTCACTTCGCTAGAAAATTACGATTAGGGGGTGCCGTACAATTTCTAAATCTAAGTTTTCTGGAAAAAAGATTGAGGTTTTTTGTTTTTTGGGGGGGGGGGGGTGCTCACTTGAAAACCGCCCTGGGTACCAACCCACCTTACGCCGTCACTGATCTAGACTTCGATAATTTAGATTATTGGAGTACTAGCTGCGCCCCACGGCGTTGCTCACAGAACTCAGCCTATGCAGTATGCATTGTACGGATAATTATTATGATACATCCAAATCTAGCCAATTAGCCTTAGGTGACGGAGTAACAAATACAATAATTTATAGTCTAACAAAACTTCGCGATCACAGCCTTATTTCTAAAAAACATAGTAAGGTACAGAAACTTTTTCAAAACACATTAATTTCAGTCGAAATGCTGTGTTACACCGCAGTACCTCAGTTGAAGACCCGCAGCGCTTAAAGTGCTTGAAGCGGCCTAGTTGGTCCAACACACGTGGCGCTCGTTACCTCGACAGCGCTTCAATCGCTGAACGCCAAATTAGAAGCTCAAGGGTGTCCAACTTGCACTGCTGGCTAAATTCCGGTAGTTTGGATTATTGAGTTTGTTCGTTTAATTTAGTTATCTATTTTAGAATTGCAGATCGACTCTCGTGGTAACTGTTAACTGAAAGATAATTTGCATGTTAATCGTAATTCTTTCAATTTTCCAAAGTCCACTGAAGGCATTTGTGTCTTTCTGTTTTCAATCTTCTTCTTGAAATGTAACTTGTTAATTAGTGTGATGAAAGTATTAAGGAAGTGCGCCTCCAAAGTCTTTGAGGCATCTTTGAGTCAAAGAGGCTCCTTCCTTTCATGCAGTTTTAGGTATATATTTTCCACTAAACATACCAAACCCGCATGTCGTAATACACACAAACATTATAAAGTTTGATGTTTTCCTTCGCCGTTTGAGAATGCTGGTGTAGAGCATAAATTTTACGACAGAAATTGGTGCAACAGAATTCAAACCCACTACAAAAGGATCGGAAGGGAGGTCCGCTTTAACCCACCAGTGTTCAGGGTTTCAATGCTTGTTAACTTTAGTGTATGATATTGTTGAGTAGCAACATAATATGTAAAACATGCTGTTCACAAATCTGTGGCACATAGGCATCTAATTCATTCGAAGCGCTCGTGGTCGTGCTTGCTTAGTCGTTCTTGATAGATCGTCGAAGTTAAGCAACGTTCTAAATGGTCTGTTAGTGGATGGGTGACCGCCAGTGACATTTTCATCTGAGCGCTTTCGTGCTTCGGAGGGCACGTTAAATTGTAGGTGCCGGCTATTTAAGTCGTTAAGCCATGACGGAGGCCTTAAGGCGGCCTAAAAACTCCGTCACCAGAGTTGGCCACTGACTCATACGAACTTACTTACTTATCTAATTCATTCATCTCCATTTATCTAGTCACGCATACTAAAAGCTTATTGTGCAATTATAGCCCTAAATCCCTGAAAATTATAACAAAAACGACAAATTATCAGCTATTATTCTAATTTCTAGCTGGCCAAAGGGATTGTTACATTAATACCCTTAATTTGAGCGGAATGTTGCGGTCAAGTTCTGACATATTGGTGCGCCGGCGTTTTGCGGCGCGAAGCTAGGAGAGGCATTAGTTTAAAACAGTTCCTAAAAGTTGGCCTCTGTTTAATTTTTTTTTTATGATGAATGGGTCGGCTCTTGACCTCGGAAACTCACTGTACGAGCTATTAGCATCGTTCAATAATTTTACCTACAAAACTGATCTGCGAAAGGCTGCTGGCAGAAGCTGAATGCGTCGATGCTCGATGCGTCGAGCCGAGGACAGGGCGCAATGGCGCTCATTAGGGGAGGCCTATGTCCAGCAGTGGACTATTGTAGGCTGATGATGATGATGATGATGACAAAACTAATGTGTAAGCGATTTGCTCTCGGACAAGGTCAACACAGCTGTTACTTCATACATACATACATAAAGTCACGCCTCTTTCCCAAAGGGGTAGGCAGAGAGCACGTATCTCCAGTCGCTACGATCCTGAAACACAACTTTCGCCTCATTCACTCTCATTACATTTTTCGTACATGCTCGTCGGTTTAGGGTACTTTTGACCTGGCCCTTCTCCAAAATGTCGCCAATTTTATCCAAGAAGGTTCGCCTACGCCTTCCCCTTCCAGCTGTCCCATGCACACTCGCCTCATACACTGTTACTTCTTGTTTATTTAACCTTTATAATTTACTTGTAATTTAAATATTATTACAATAGTTGTAATCTATAACTCACTGGGTTTGGTTTCTCTCCACTATTTCACTTTACTTTACTTAACTTTACTTAGGGTTAACTACTTCCCCGAACACTTACACAGGCAAGAGTGAGGTCTACGACTCTCTTCTTAAAAACAACAGGGTCGTAGCTCTGCGGAAATACAGACGCTGGAAGCTGATTCCAATTTTCTGCAGTGCGCATGAATGAATTTTGAAAGCACAAGTCATATAACTACACAAATGTTTTGCTGAATTGAAGACTTAAAAAATGTAAATGTGTATTTTTGTATTTGGACGTGCACATTTTCAAAGTATCTTAAATTTCGTCGGGCCCTCTACATATTCGCCGACGATAGCCGACGGTCACGAACGTGTAGAGAGTCTCATCGCTTGTATTCGCCTGTCATCTTCTATCAAAATAATAGTTGGGCAAATGTGTAGAATGAATGGTGGCCGTAGAGATTAATGAAGAAATGATTTAGTTTATTTTTTTCTATTTAATATGAACGGTCGTTATAATTGGTGTCCGCTTTCAAGCAGCCCTCACTGGTTCCAGATGGGCGACAGAACCATGTTACATGTTTCTTTGAAATGGAGAATGGAATTGCAGCTGCTGTATGCCATTTTCCACGAACACGATCTAGCCTCTGATTCTACATGACATTCTACTGTAGAGATATAAGTCAGGTGTACAAGTATTTTAGGTCACAGAACTAATGGTAAAAAAACCCAGTAGTTCTGTCAACAGAACAGGTGGGAGTAAACGACGTAGATTCTCAGTAATATTCAAAGATTTCTATTTAATTGAATAGTATTTGTTGCCTTACTAGGAATACCGAGAAGGTAAATAGATTTAATCTTGTTTTTGTGTATTTATTAGAAAATGATTTCCGAAAAATAGGCCAAGAAATTATGTCCTCTTTCTTCTATCAGTGAACAAGATTTTCAACCACTCAAACATGAAAATAAATCTAAAGTTAATTTTATGTTTATTCTCCCCTTCTGTTCATCCACTAACTTTCCCCATTCTCCTCTATCCAAGCCATTAGCATCAGAGTAAGCTATTGTAGACGAGACTAAATCTGACCAACTTACTAAAGTCCGCGGTCTAACTTGATACTTAATAGTTGGTTATTCTTAAGACTTTGAAGAGGATTTCATTTCAAAGTGTAAAGGGGTCGTTGCTGCAGTAATTTGAATCTTATTTACTTCGAAATATGCGCAAAATAGACGTCCTTGCTTGTATTTCTTTTATTACAGGAAACAGGTTTAGCCAAATTTAGGGTTAAAAAGGGTTAAAAAAAAGAAAGAAAATATTTTTATTTACCTAGACACTTAAACACTACACACAATTATGCCTAACTTTCGATTTACTTATAACTTGTGCGCAGCAGAGTCCAGGTAAACATGGCCATAACTCAGCACTGTGCTGGATAGCCCAGCGCTGGTTTTCAGACAACTGCTGGCTGGTTAACGTATATATTCAGTAAGTTATCAACGCGAAAGTTGTGTGTCAGGATCGTAGCGACAGGAGATCCGTGGTCTCTGCCTACCCCTTTGGAAAAGAGGCGTGACTTTATGTATGTACGTTATCATCGCTTTACTCAATTATGTACGAATATGAACTACTAACAGCTCTACCCGCATAATTTCAAGCTATTTATCTCGATAGTGAAAAGATAACATTCTAGTCACAAAGCAATCGCGAGCCTGCACCGTCACCCACAGCTATATCAAAATTTGTACCATGGAAGATACTGGTTTAATGCACACAAAGCGCTTTTATACATGAAGCCGGCCACCCAAAAGAAAGCCACGCCCAATTATATTGCACTGGTTCTTAACGCGAAACCGCGAATGATTAGGAGTGGAACTAACTAGTTTTTAAGACCATTTTAAGTGATCAATAGATCTTACTGTTATTTCATTTTGATTTTTAAATTCTTTACAAAACAGTGCCTATATTTAAAAATATCGTGAGTAACCAATAAAATTAATTGTGACTTGACTTTGGCTAGTCTCCAGTTAGAGAATAAAGGGTTAACTGCACTGACGCAAAGAACTATTGACGCAAGAAGTAACTGTACCTAAATAAACATGAATTTCTATACCACTTTATCCTTAGTTCAATCTAAAATCTACTGATATATAATAATAATTCATTTATTTCAAGTATTAAAACTCATTAAAATTACAATGTCAGTTAGCTTATATAGTCACATTAAATTATAGAGTTACAAATGTAATCAGCAGTGATTGACATATGCGTTGTGTCGCCTCTCTGCAAGCGTGGCCAGCAAGCATATGATGCTACTGTAATTTTTTTTACAAGTGACAGTCTATTTTCTTTTTGTGAATAAATGATATTACCTTAAACCTAACATCTGCAAGTATTCAGTCTACCCGCTTCTTATGTGAATACACAGTCACACAAGTCTGTGTGAGTGTCCCCAGTGTCCGACGTCCGTACTAATTTCTGTTCCGAATAAATTGCGCTTTCTGTGTCCATTACTAGAGATAGCCCTTTGACGTTGTTCTGAGGCGTATTTGAGACTGAAAACTGCAGTTTCGTAATATTCTGATAGATTGGTATTAGAATTCTGGCTTTTCTATCCGTTATCTGCCTATTGTTGGTGATACTAATTTTAAGCCTTATTACCTAACTACTGGATTATTTAGGAGAGTTTTAAATAAAAGACGTGTATCGCTTCAATATCAAAATGCGTGTTTAATGGCGGTTAAAGTTTATAATAATCTGGGTAGGGGGAAAGGGAACACTTTCATAATTAGCCAATAGGAGCACGTAATTATCACGTCATAGGAGACGTCAGCGACTGGTCGAAACAAACTATGACAACGAGAACAAGTTTGTCTCAATAATAATTTTGTAATCGCACACATCCAAGCCAGTCATTCATGGGAAAAGCTAGACATTTTATTGAATTTGTGCCTTTTTGGATACAATCTTCATTTTCATCAAAGAACTCTGTACTCGTTTGGATATAAGATGAGAAAACTAATCTAGCACAAATGCAATTCCTTCTGTAAATCGTGTAAATCCAAAGATTTTTTAATTCGTCGGCAAGACTGTTGGACTGCCAACCAAAGTAGAGTAGCACCTGATGGATAAGATGATGATTACGATACACTATTACGAATAGTAGGACTATTCAGTAATGTCAAATAACATCTATTCAATTTTCGAAGTGAAAACTTTTTTAGGCGCGTTTGGCAGTTTTGAGATGAGAAAAAATTCTTGGATTCGCCTCGAAAAGATCACGTGCGAGACTGCTCACCGACACCAGATTTTGTCAAGTTTAAACCGTTTAAGTTTTCACTTCTGACGGCACTTCTGGTGCCACTGTTTTTTTTTCTCCGTACAAATACTCAAACAGTAATACGCATAATAATCAAGAGAAATAGATACAATGGACCTAAATCTAGCAGTGCTTCAGAGCTTTATGTATTTCATACTTGCAAAAGAACTTCAAAGCAATATGAACTAATTAGTCCGGGGATTAATTCAATGAGCTTTTTATGGTAATAAGTTACGATGCCTGTATTGTACAATGTTCAGACGCAGTTCAGTTATTGGTCCGGTTTGTTCTTTGTGTAGGTACCTGTAGAGGCAAGGAATTTTCATTTAATCATGAGAAACCTTCAAAGAATGATTGTAGATTGTCGTTATTTTTTTTTGTGTTTATACCCACTCATAGATCGGTGACTGTCTACGCTGACCTCCACTTGTTGGTGCACGATGAGCGCAACTTCTCTCAGACTCTATGCTCTCTACTAGAGTGAGTGTGTACCATATTCAAGCTTTTAAAAAACCAATGGCACTCCAGGAGTGCCGACAGAAGTAAAAACTTGAACGAGGTAACGGTTCTAAACTTATAAAAAAAATTACAAAAATTAAGCCGGTGTCATCACATCACGTAACAGGCCACGTGACTCGCGAGGCGAATCTAAAGTTTTTATCCATCCCAAAACTGCTCAACGCACCTAAAAAAGTTTTCACTTCAAAAAACTCTCAGCGATAGTCGATGGTCAGAATATTTGGATTTTTTTGTATTTTGGCCAAACGAGATATTAGAGAATACCTTGCTTTGAGAAACTTCACTTTTCTAACATTAAGAGTAACCAATCCGCTATTCCAGATTACAATCTATCTCTTTTCCAGATTTCATCAAGATCAGTTCAGCCGTATCAATGGGACAAACATCCATAGGTAGATCCATCCTCACAAACTTTCACATTATTAATGAGTAATATAAGTTGGATTATAAGAATAGGTAAGTACACAAAAGTCTTTTGCTAAACAATATCTCGAGAAACAAATTACCTTTTAAGGGTGAACTATAATAAGCGTAAACACATAAATCCCTCGGTATGAATATGGTACAAAGCGAAACATTTCCTCGTCACAACTGTCACAAAATATACTCTGTGCCTCATGACAAGACGCCTACGCGGGCATTTACATAGATATAGGTGGATTAGAAGCGGCATAACATATATTGAGTACTCTAAAAACATTTTAATGGCGAATGATTCCGTTTCAAAACTGCGATGAAAAGCTTCAATTTTGTACATTAATAGCCTTACCATGAAACGTGACATAAAGTTATTTCTCGGAATAAACCAAGACATTTTTACAGTTGACACTCAGGAATAACTTTATTCCAGGTTCATTAGTAGGCGCCTGCATGTTTTTAGGTTTTACCGGAAAACAGTTCCCCAAAGCGCATTCTGACAGATTTATTTATGCAGATTTTTTAAAAGAGGCCATTTACGCTCCATAGAAGCCTGCGTCCAAAAGTCAAAAGTGCCGGCCAATGATATTATAGGCCTCACTACTGTTGGAAATGTCAATCCGAGTATTTTTCAGTATGGCAATAAGTCCACTACCTCCTTCAGCAGATTTCTTAAGTTGAGAAATCTGGATTTCTATACCTACAATTAAATTTTTTGACTTACGAAATCATTCGACTTAGGGACTTGGTGCCTTACTGAAAAATACTCCGATTGACTTCCCCAATAGTGGCAACACCTTTATTTTTGTTGACCTACACTTTTGACTTTTGGGCCCAAAATGAATGGTCTCCTTTCATCTCTTGAGCGTTTGATAAAAAATCTAAGTCACATCTAGTATACGCACATATTCCGTAATCCTAACTTTTAACGAGGAAGTCCATGCCTTCACATATTTCGGACGAACTCACAAATTCGTTTCTCGACTCAATTTGTGTGTCATACACAAATCGTGTCAACCAAATTAAATGTGTAACAATCCTATTATGCTCTGTTGGGCCTCAGGGCTGGATTAAGGGACAGCTAGAGAGTAATGTGGATTTTGTCTATTCTAAATGTAGCAAATATTTACATGCCTCTAACTTGAACTCTTCTGTGACTCAATGGATCTGAAATAGAAAAAGGGAATGTCTACCGAGCTTTAGGGATACATACTCCTGTTCCTATTGTCTATTCAACAGGTAGAGGAAGGGGGGGTAATTTGGAATACTGCAGGTAATTTGGAATAGTAAGGTTTCACAGAAACAAGTAGTCCCATCTAGCTTTAATGGTAGTAAAGCAATGGAGATTGACGCCACCTGTCGATATGTTCACACCCTTCGTAAGCCTAACTTCCAAGATGGCGATCAGAGACTCAAGTGTGAAGGAGTGTCATTAAAAATTTTTGAGTTACGTAATTAACCCGCTTCGATATTGACAATTTGTTATGTTTATACAGTTTAGCTTTATGTATACTGTAAAATGAATCATAAATTTTGCATATTGGCTTTGATTTCAGTAGTTTGTATAAATATAACTAAATGATGCAAGGTTATGTCCGACCACATCTTGTTGCTAATTTGGAATACCCGAGGTGATGGTAATTTGGAATATGCCAAATCATACCAGTCAGTAGATATTGATAATTAATGTGTGGGATTTGGGTGCACTGTGAATGTGCCGACTATGAAGGTGGATCCTATGTTTGTGATGGGTTTTGCAAATAATCCATTTATTTGATTGATTAAACTAAAAATGTGGCTATTGTAAATCCTATGTCTGTGATGTGTATTGCTAATAATTTATTTATGTGATTTATAAAACTGATTATACTGATTTGATTTAAAGAGAGATTATAACTGATTAAAAACGAATATACGTCTATATGCCTATTATTTATAGAATATTAGATAGATAGAAAATACTTTATTGTACACCACATGGACATTACAAAATACAAACAAAGATACAAGAAAACATTTAAAGCGAAGTACAATGGGCGGTCTTATCGCTGTGAGCGATTTCTTCCAGACAATTATATATTATTTGTAGACTTTAGTGAAACCTCAAACTCACTGCAGGTAATTTGGCATACCTAATTGGTATTCCAAATTACCTTCAGTCAAGTTATGAACCAATTTTATTGTATTGCTCTAGGTAATGATTTAGGATATCATTTGTATTTGTATATCTTACATTTTCTTCTAAAACATTGGCGTAATAGTATCTATATAACTAAGTTAAGCATAGTGCATATAATTTGGAATACCTCTATTCCAAAATACCTGCACTAAATGTCGAAAACCGAATTCAGCCATTTTGCGGTGAACTTAAAACTTTACCTAGTAGCAATGTTCAGATATTTTTTATAGCTTGCAGATTAGTAGGTTATAGATGTAGCTTTCATTTAATAAAGGTTTTATATCCTAAAACACTACAGAAAAAAAAACACAGGCCTAAAACAAAATGGTATTCCAAATTACCCCCCCTTCCTCTACAGCCTCGGTAACGTAGTGGGCAAGTCAAATAAGACAAGATGAGGTTCGACTCTTGCAGCGGGGCAAACGTTTGCATTACTGCAGAGTTTTTTCTGATCTATTTTCTATACTATACTACAATACATATTATAAAGAGGAAAGATTTGTTTGTTTGTTTGAATTGAATAGGCCGCGAAACTGAACCGATTTGAAAAATTCTTTCACCATTACAATCTTGCACTATCCTTGCTGATCATAGGCTATATTTATCCCGGGAAAGTGAAGTTTTCCCGAGTTACCACGGGTAACACGGTGACGGTCAGCTAGTGTGTTATAAAGGTATTTTCTGAGACCCACAAAACAGGGACTCTAGTGCTGCACTATCGGATCTGGACTATGTATGTATACAATTGTTTGGTGTCTTCAACAATCAATCTTTTGAATATAGTAAAAGTAAACTTTATCCGATTGTTGTAAACGTATGAAGCACGTAATATTACAAGGCGCACATGATTCGGAATCATGTACATTTTGGCAGAGGGGAAATTACAAGGTAAGGCTCATCCCGTTTAAATGATCTAAGTTAAAATCGTACATTTTACATGGACTCGCGCGAGCCTTGGAATGCGTGAACGCGTAGCCTGAAACGCGTAGTCTGTACGCAGCTTAATACCTACTAGTAGTACTTAGTAGTCTTTGATCAAGACAAGAACTGTTTGAAAGTAGTTTTATCCGATTTCCATAATACCAAGTTTAGTAGAGCGGAAATTCCTTAGAGATTTTCTTGAGAAGTAAAAATTCAGGATATTTTCTATCAATTTCTTCAGTCTGTGTCATTGATCTTGCTGTCATCTTACTTAATAATAAAGATAAGAAGAAAATTATTTCCGATAAACTTAAAATAGTAATAATAATTTTATTTATTTTCTCTTACAAACAAAATTTACAAATTAATACACAATAAAGAATTTATAAAATAAATACATTAAAGATCCAAAAAGTTTGTAGATATAAATCCTGTTTTGTGATAATGATAAAATAATAATGTTTGTGTAATGGATTAATTATAAGAAATCGGTACCTAGATACCGCCGAAAAGTTAGTTCGTAATAGTTACTGGTCTTCTGTAGTGACGGAGTTAATATGCCTTTAAACGCCAATATTTTTGTGGTAAAAAGTAAGTAAATAAGTTCGTATGAGTCAGTGGCCAACTCTGGTGACGGAGTTTTTAGGCTGCCTTAAGGCCTCCGTCATGGCCCTCCGAAGCACGGAAGCGCTCAGATGAAAATGCCACTGGCGGTCACCCATCCACTTACAGACCGTTTCGAACGTTGCTTAACTACGACGATCTATCAAGAACGACTAAGCAAGCACGACCACGAGCTCTTCTTGTGGTGTGATACCAGTGTGTCTCATATTTTTCTGTATCCTTTCAAACACAATTTGCAAGGACTAATTAATCTCATTTCCAATCCAGAAATATCTAAAATAAACTCACGAAATGTAGAATTCTTTCATACTATAGTTATTCAAAGGGATTTCAGAGCTCACGTACATAAGATCAAATTCAAAGAAAGGTCACATAACATCTTTAGCAAAATCAATTTGCCTTTACTTAATCAGGTTACGCGGATTTAAGCCGTGCGTAGTTGTAATAAGGGTTATATAGAGGTAAACAACTGAGGGGCGAGTCTCACGATTCGACCTTTGAACGTTTTTCGGTTCAATACCTTTTTTAACCCGATTTTAGTGAAGGCTCCATTTGCCCTGAGTTATACTGCCTACTTCGCTATAACATCGCTACATTCTATTACTTAAATCAAAAGTTGGTTACTGCGCCGTAGCTTTCATCTACAAGTAGGGACGGCAAATATAAAAATAAACTTTTTAAACTTTCGTGATTTGGTGACATTATTGACGTCGGAAAAAAAATAAATAAAAATAGGTACGTGATAAATACCCGGTTTTAAAAATAATAATTATAAAAAGAAAGTTTGTAGGAGTTTGGTCACCAAACTCAGGTGACAGAGTTTTTAAAAAAACTCCGTCATTTGACGACCTCTGTGGTGCAGTGGGTGAAAACTTGGACGCAGAAGGTTGCGGGCTCGATCCCCGCCGCGGGATAAATGTTTGTATAAAAAAAAAATATAAGTAGTATATCGGTTATCTGGTTCCCATAGCACAAGCTTTGCTTAGTTTGGGGCTACATGATGCTGTGTGAAAATGTCCAGCATTATTTATTTATTATTTATTTATGGTATGAGTAAAAAAGCAGTCATAATTTTTATGAGTAAAAAAAATTAATGATTGTATTCCTCTTCTTCATTTCCTGTCCTTACTCTTGTTAAAGGCTCGGAACAACATGTCTTCTTCTTCGAAGTATTCCTTCAGCATGAAGCAAGGGTTCCTTCTATCGTCGTCTCTCACTCCTTTTTACTAATGTCATTTCGCAGACAATCCTTTCCTTTCGGTCTACCTTGCCTATCCGTCGACATTATCGTCTTATTCCCCTAGCGGTCATAAATCTTTTAAGTACCCGATGCTTTCCCCAGTTCAGAGTTTTACTAAACGCGTCCAATTATGTCGAAATAACAACAAACAAGTTCTAAGCTCACACTACAAACCACTTAGCATTTATCTGGGTTTTCCAAAAAAGCATTTATGTTTTGGTGTGACACTTCAGACTTCAGTGGGTCTGTTCGCCGCTGGCCCCCTTTCTGATTTCGTATACTATTTCTAGTCATCCATAGAAATTGTGGATCTTTGCCCCCTTTTTGAAATCTTGTACTTTTTATTAGTTCATCGCCCTCTTTTCTTACCTTTGTAATACTTGATCAAACTATGTCCTCTTTTTGGAGTATTTTTGAATAAGGTAGAGATTTGCCCTATTCTGTACTGTCAACAAGAAAACTCCAAATGTTTTGAAACTCGTAAGTTACACAGTTGCATTGTAAAACTCATTCTTTTCAAGACGTTGTCGTTTGTGCACGTCCAAATATTTGCCACATAGACATAGGTTACATTCGCTTACATCAGCAAAGTCTACAAGTGACAGTGTAGGAATAGGTTGTCTCTTGACGCTCTATATATTGTGGTCTATCGTTTGAAGCTAGCTGATGATAGTAGGACCTTTGCTCAGAAGTAAAGCACGATATGGTGCAGGGAGTGGAAGATAAAGGGACCTGCCCAGTAGTGACTCATGAATTCATGATAGGTGAAGGAAAAACAGCCTTGTAGAGCTCCTTTCATCATACTGGTTCAGAAGAACTTATGACACGACAAGAAGAAGGAAAATGTATGTTTACTCGTGCCCTCTTATTGCCCTGTCAACTTAATATTAATTGCCTATCAATGTTTTTGGAAGAGAAGTTGAAGAAAATGAGACACTGCCCACCGTCATCTACTGGACACAGCTTCACCAAAACCAAACTTCACTCGCAAAATGGCGACTTTTATTCCGTTTGTCTCACAGCGAAGCTCCGGGGAAATCTCATAGATAAATTATTCCAATTCTCACGGCGGCAGAACGCGCCGTGTCAAAAAGAATATAACTCTGATAAAACAGTTTGCGTAGAAAGGTGATATGTGTCTTCATTTGCTTAATCTTGACAGTTAGAGGGCAATATGGAGGAAAAGAAGCAAAGGCTCCATACATGCTCCGTTTAACGGCCGGTTTCTCGAACGCAAATCATCTTCAAAGTTAACTAATCATTTGTCAAATCTGTCATTCGACCAATGAGAACCAAGTATTTCAAGTTTAATCAGTTTGTCAATTTGAAAAGCGTTCGAGAAACCGGCCGTTAGACCTCACTACTGCTTAACATCAGGCAGAGTGAGGTCAAATGCTGACCTATTTCATTTAAAAAATAAAATAAAGGAAGTCAAAAATAAAAAACTACATAATGATTATTTTAAATTCACTAGAACAATTGCACCCATACCCCTCGCTGATCCTTGGTCGCTACGGTCTAGAAATACGACTACAATTACATAATCTAGAGCGATTCTTCTCTGGTTATAATTTCTGATTCCACTTCTCTTGTTCTACTTCTGTTGAAAAACTGTGATAATTCTAGCCTTTGATAATATTAACTGGCTTGCTCACAATGTTTTTCTATGCCTACTTTAGAGGTTATAATGCACATAATATGCACTTTAGAGGTTATAATGCACGAAAAACTCATTGACTGTGGTTGGATGGATTCTGAATTTGAATCCACGATCTCGAAAGTTGAGGGTATTATATTATCTGGGGTTGAGGTAACCCTCACTACATTTTTACAGTTTACACAATATAGAGTCTTTCATTTTAAACTACACAAATTAACAGGGCTTAATTTTTGGGTACTAGGAGGATTGAAAACTGTATTTATGTTTAGTATTTTGTATGAAAGATATTAAAATTTCCAGCTTTATAAATAAGAACTTGAAAAAAAAATATTTTTGGTAAAAAGATTTCGCGTGTCTGTAAATAGGTTTATTGTAGTTTCCATATCTCCTTGTCATGGGCAGCGTTTAGAACTAGGCTTTGAAAAAAGATTTTTATCTCGCCTTCTCCAAAATGTTTTGAAATATGATTTCTTTGGGCGTATTGTAACCATGATTCTTGACCTGTCTGTGACAGGCACTTCAATCCAGACTTTTATTTTTGGCAACCACATTCGTGGTATTTAAAATTCTAAGGGATTTTATTAACACCGCTAGCTCAGGGTTCCAAAAATACTTCTCTTGGCTTCAAAGTTCTGTGTGGTCACAAAGTAAGAGTGACCTTTAGCGCTCTTACGCACTAGCGGTTGAACCGCGGGGCTAGCCGCGTGGCAGGCCGCTTATACAGTTTTAGTATGCATCCGCTTGTCCTTGTACGCACCTAACCACCACAAAATTGTACTAAAATTTGAACCGCGGGGTGCGGTTCAACCGCTAGTGCGTATAGGGGCTAAGTAGCATTACATCAAGTGCGAGCTTCCATGCTTCGGAGGGCACGTTAAATTGTTAGTCCCAGCTTTTAATTCATTAAGCCATGACGGAGGCCGGTGGCTAAAAACTCATACGAACTTACTTTTTCAGTTTTCGTGATACAGTAGTTATGTGAGACTGCTGCGCGCGGCTTCGCTCGCGTGGTACCGACAGTTTGAATAACCTATAAAATGCTATTCCAGGTCATTTACACATAATCCAAGTTTCATACTACATAGGTACATCTACATACCTACATTACTTACAACCGTGTTTGATGCCCTGGTTCTTCACGGTATTGGTGGCGAAGGAACTGGAGTAAAATCACCTAGCATCAAGACGATTTGCTTTTTGACTTTTTGACATAGAAATCATTTCACTGGTTTAGGTGTGATTGAAACACAAACATATAAACATGCGACGACCGCTCTAGCGCAGTGGGCGAAGGCCCGCCTGCGACGCAAATGGTTGCGACTTTATCCCCGCGGCGGGACCAATGTTTGTATGATCTACAAATATTTGTCTCGGGTCTGGGTGTTTCTATGTATAATATGTATGTATTTACAAACAAAAAGTATATAAGTAGTATATCAGTCACCTTAGTACCCATTACGCAAGCTCTGCTTACTTTGGGGCTAGATGATGCTGTGTGAAAAAGTCCAGCATTATTTATTTATTTATGCTATCTGTTTTTTTATATTAGTAGGATAACACCTGACTCAAATCGCGTCTCCGATGAACCACAGCTGCATTGTACGGGATGTATAAGCAGATAGTATTGTCTATTCAAGTATTCACACTCCTTTTGTATATGCGAGATGAAGTGCAATTGTGTTCCTACATTATAGAACATTTTGATGTGCAACAATGTTTCGTGCTAATCTGACCCAATTTGACGAGCACTTGCGCAGTGGGCTAAAGTGCAGATGGTTGCGGGTTCGATCTCCGCTTATATTTGTATTATCTACAAGTTTTTATCTCGGGTCTGGGTGTTTGGGTGTTTGATAATATGCATGTAAAAGATATAAGTAGTATATCAGTTACCTGGTTTCCATGGTACAAGCTTTGCTTAGTTTGGGGCTAGATGATGCTATGTGAAAAGTCAAGCATTATTTCTATCTTATCTATCTAATTAGCCCGGTTGCACCCACTGCTGGGTATATGTCTCCTCTTTGTAAAGGTGCATTTACACGGTGCGATTTGTCGTCGGATTTGCTAGGCCGCGCCCATTCGGTGTGCCAACTTGAGTTAGACTTAGCGCATTCACACGACAAACTGCGCTTGCGATGCGATGTCGCGTCGTCACTACGATGCGATATCGGAGATCCAACTCGCCATCGCATCGCGGCGAGTAGGGTTACCATACAAAAAATTGGAAACCCGGACAAATGCCAGACAAAATATACGATTTAAATGGAAACGCACGTGGCTTACAACATATTATGTTGGTACCACGTGAGTGAAGCCACGGTGCGTTCCGCAAGCTCACATACCTAACATTGATATTTTAATGTTCAATATAATAGTCTTAATAACGAGAATTTCATTATTTTTCTACATAAAAAAAATCTTGTAAGTACTTATTTTGTATCATAATATCTTAGAAAAATCTAAATAAAACGACAGGTCTGGAGAAATCTTAACGTATGGTTACTGTAAAATGGGCGGATTATAGGGGCGTATGCCACAGAATAAGTTTCATAGTTACCTAGACTTTTACTAACTGCGGAAGAGCGTACGATATTTCGTAGATTATAGCGTTGTTAAATTTCAACAATGTTCTCAAGGGATCGTTAGTGGAGTGGTCTAGCGTGCGGTTTCCAAGAAGAGACATGCTGGTTCAATTCCTTGCACAAAAAATTTTTTTGCATTTTTTTTTATTTTTGCTTCTCTAGAATTTTTTTTTATGTTAATGGTGAACATCTCAGTTTCATAAACTTTTTAATAAAAACTAAAGAAAATAAAATTAAAATTCAAGGTCCGAACAGAGTACTTACTTAGATGGTAATTTTACCTAATACTAGCTGTCCGCCGCGGTGTTACCCGCGATCCCTCGGGAAAACTTCACTTCCCCGGGATAAAATAAAGCCTATGTCAAAGATTTAAATCGTTAGATGTGCCCGGACGCCAAAAACTAGGGCGTTGTCTTTACATGTGTGTTATCAAAATGCCGACGTACGCACACACACTAATGATTAGTTAAAAATTAGTGGATTTGCCAATAAACTAAACTTTTATTTCACCATTTATTGTGCAATAATATTGCACGAACTTTCGTGAAAACATATATATATGAAATTGAAAAATTCTGTATGTGTGGCTCAAAATACCTACGCACGCAACTTAGCTAATGAGTACGTATAACATATAAATAGTGTTATTGCCAATAACCTTAATTGAAATTATTATCATTTATTGTGCAACCATATTGCACAGACTTTTGTAAAAAACAAAGGTCATATTATGCCCTGAAATGGAAAATAATGTACAAGTCTAAAAATGTGCAATCTGTGAGGTACGGTCAGCAAACTCATCAGATTAAGTATGTACGTACTGGCTTGGGTGAGTAAAACCAAAACAATATGAATTACATTTTTATTTTATTTTATTTATTAGGGACAACAAACAGCTACAATATACAGCGTATTTGAACTTAATAGTAAGAAATGACCATTAAGTACTTAGAAGGTAAAATATACATGACAGGTAATATAATATTGTAGCCCACAACATTATCTAGACAAAGAGAGTTTATATAAAAAGTGCCACTAGAGGCAAATACAAATTATTTACCTAACACTATTTGTACAAGTATTAGGGTAAAGGCCCCAGTAGTCGGCCCCTCTCCAGTAGTCGGCCATTACTGGCTTTTAGTTTGAATAAATAGCAAAGTAATCCAGATTTCCGCGCCAAATTAATTTTGATTGCTACTATGATTTCTGATTGGTCGATGCAAGACGTTTCCTTGTCATTAGGTTGGTAGGATTGGCAGTAATTTCAGTTCATTCCGCCGGTGTCTCCAAGAGAGACGTCAAGTGCGTTGCGCGCTAATTTTTTACTAACTACCGGCGTCTGGAAAACAGGTAAGTTTATCTTTTTATCTCAAGTTATTTGAAACAACTTGCCGTCTAGGTACTTTATTATGAATTTTTACGTCTTTTTTACAAAAAAAATGTGTTTTTATATTATTTTTCTATATTTTACGAGACGGCCGACTACTGGTTATATATTTTTTTGTTATATATATATTTTTAAGGGCCGGTTGGACTGCAGCAGTAGACATTTAGCACTGTTTCAGGCCGCGCGCAAAATACTTCGCGTCGCCGCAGTGGCAGTGAACTCGCATGACATCGCCAGCGACATAGTGGAAATAAGCAGCAGGGTGATTTTATTTGACTTTAAAAATGCATTTTATTATGATCAAACATTGCTTAGTAGGTAGAGTAACAAATTTGAGTTTCGCAAATAAATGAAGTAACCTCTTTATTCTTGTTTTGTTTGTTTCATTATTATTTGTTATTTTGTTTGTCAGTAAATAAAAAAAGGGTGTCAAATAAAAATAATTTATTTAATTGGGTGACACACATTAAAATTGTCTGGGGAACAAGGGTATTTAGTGTTTAATTTTATTTCCACTTTGTTTTGTCCTATCTGTTATACATCAAAAGAAGCTAAATGTATTATAGATTTCAGTTATGTAATTAAATAAAAAGCATGCAAGTAAAAAAAATTAAGTTTCATAAGGATAACTAAAACAGTACCTAAACTGAAAAAAAAAAACAATTTTCTGGAAATAACAAAAACAATTCAATAATCTGTTGGATATCCCAGGGCATTAGCCACAGCTCTAAATCACGCGTGGTATGCTGATATCAAGTTATCAATTGTCGACTGTGGATTAAGGCATCATATTCTAGAAAGATGTGAAAAAAAACAGAATCATTTAAGAAAAAAAGCGATAATTATGATGTAAACACTAGAAATAAGGATAAACTCGCTGTTCCCACTACTAGATTAGATAAAATTATGAAATCATTTAAAGGGCAATGTGTAAGCTTCTATAACAAAGTCCCAAGCGAATTGCAAAATATATCAATCACTAAATTTAAAAATACAATTAAACGTCATCTCTGTAAAAAAGCCTATTATAAGATATCTCATTATTTGGATGACAAAAAATCTTGGGACTTGCTCCAACTCAATGGATCCATGGATCACCTAAAAGAATGATAGGCCCCAGACCGTGTTTGTTGCTCTGATTCTTCACGGTATTGGTCGCGAAAGAACAGGAGTAAAATTAGTTTTAAGACTATTCTAAGTGATCCCTGCTGTCCTACTGAATAAATGATTTTTGACTTTGACTTTGAGTGGCACTCCCAGGTGTGCCGACAAAAGTGAAGGCTTCGGTAACGGTTCTAAACAGCAAAAAGTTACTGTACCACTGGGATTCGAACTCGGGGCTATCCCACCAGAGGTCACTCAAACAACTCTACCAATATGACGAAATTAAGGTAGGTATAGTAAGAGGATGGTGTCGTTATATATTCATCTGGGTTGGTAGGTTCCTATGATAGGTACTGCCTACCTATGGTAGGTTTACCTAATGGTACCTAGGTAGGTAGGTACATAGGTATGTATATGGGAGATGATGATGATCACCCATTTTGGGGTAGGTGTTATTCCCCCAATCTATGGCAAAGAGGTAGTACTACCTTTACTAAGATCGACGCCAACTGGTCCACATATCTTAGGGCTTTTCAGCCGGTAGTTAATGTCGGATAGTTCTATATAAGTTCATTTGCCAAGATAATGTCGCTTGCACGATTCAGAACTTGTACACTTTTTTTTTTTTGTTGGTATTCTTAATGTTTCATATTATTTGATCCCAACGCCATCTAGTGATAATGCGGTGAAGCTCTGCAGTAGCTAGGTTGGCAACTGTGTTACGATGCCCTTGTAGTTCAGGCGATCGTGGTAAGAGGTCGCCACATGTATAATAACAAAAATATATAGAAAAAACTCAAAGTAGGTAAACCTACCTACTTACATAGTTGTGTAGAATGTAGATATAGGTATCTAAGTAAGTTCGTATGATGGCCGTATATGGCCTCCGAAGCCGACAATTAAACTTACCCTCCCAAGCATGGAAGCTACAAAGTGACAATGACGTTAGGTACCTAGTAGGTATGTGAAGTTGTCTAGGTTACCTTTTTTTATTGCGTATTGCGGATAGGTAGTAGGTAAGGTAGCGCTCGTGGTCGTGCTTGCTTAGTCGTTCTTGATAGATTGTCGAAGTTAACCAACGTTCGAAACGGTATGTAAGTGGATGGGTGACCGCCAGTGGCATTTTCATCTGAGCGCTTCCGTGCTTCGGAGGGCACGTTAAATTGTCGGTCCCGGCTATTTAAGTCGTTAAGCCGTGACGGAGGCCTTAAGGCGGCCTAAAAACTCCGTCACCAGAGTTGGCCACTGACTCATACGAACTTACTTACTTTTAGTAGGTAGCACAGCTGTAGTAGGTAGGTACCTTCTCGCAATAGTGTAACGTACCTACCTACTAGGTAGGTGTTGAGATTATCTTTATTGTATTGGAAACATTTCGAAAAACTGAATCTACCTACCTAGCTAGTTGGCTAGCATACCTAAAAGTAGGTACACTATTGCAAAAAGGTACCTACCTACTACTGTGCTACTAGGTACTGCGAGCGATACCTGTGATGTATGTAACTTGGAGGAATAGGTAGGTAGGTACCTACTACCTACCTACCTACTTGCCTCGCATCGCATCGCACGCACTACGCTACCAACGCAACGCCTCTCTGAATTCTGTGCCAACGCTACGCAGCGCATTGTTGTTCACTGTTCAGTCAGTGTTCTGTTCACGTTTCAGCAGTGTTGCCAACTTAGTGGATTTTCCACTAAATCTGGTGGTTTTAAACTTTAAAATATGATGGCAGTAGGACTAGAACTAGGAGCGGTTCAATGGAACTCCTCCTGAATAATAGTATAATATCCATACTTGTCCCTATTGAAAATAGGGCTGCATAATTGGCTGATTAAAAATAACTATGATGAGACTGAGGCAGTCTTATCATATCTCAAATAATGATAAGAATAGGTAAATACATTGTTCTTCGAATCTCTCATAGACCATACTCCCATATTCTGACACAATTAGATAAACTTTCACGCACGCTCTCCCAAACACACAAACATACACACTCACACACACACACACATCTATATAAACTCACACACACAAACATATACCTCACACACATGTTATATACTCCTTTTCATATATACACACACAAAATATGTATACACACACACATAAATCATTTGATACCTACCTAAACAACACTTAACGACGATACATACCTTAACCCTCTTGACCTTGTCTAAAGATAAAATTTGGAAATGCACATCACACCCTTTCATATGTAATTAAAAGTACCTATCACTATCGAACAGTGTAGCTGTGGTAACTATTATAAATCCAATGTTGGTCACCACGACACAGGGTATCCTAGTGTGGCGACCAAAGTTAGTGTAAATAATATGTAAGCATAGTTTAAGACCTTAAAACATCTATGTATATTTTTTTACTGTGTATTTTCTGTTTTTGGAAACAAATAAATAAATTTTTACTTTTTACTTTACTTTAAAAACCATTTTTCAATAAAACTTATTCTCAATACATTTTGCATGAAAACTAAAATTTAGTATTTTTAAGTGTTCCAATAAAATTAAGACCATAGTTATTTGAAGTATTTGTTTGTAAACAGATAGAGCCTCCAAATACGCAAAAAAAAATTCAATAATATCCTATCTCAAAAAATATAAAAACTTTTTGTTAATGCAGTTCTCTGCATTAAAAACAAGTGCGCTACGACTTCTCCGTGACGATTATTTTTGTGAATATTATGACGCTAAGTATTTTTGTATTGTGTTTTTGAATTTGTATGGTGGTGTGAATGTGAGATACAAATTAATGTTGAATAATTTAAGTGGTAGTGGTAGCTATAAGTAACGTACCTAAATATTATATTAAAGGTTTATGAATATACTCTGTACATTATACAGTTTAGTTTTAAATAGATAAGACTTACTTATCCAAATATATATTAGTATATTACACCTACCTACCAACTAAAATATTAAAATTTATAAATGAAATTATCTATTTCGACTTCCATATTCAATAACATGATCTATTGAATCTGCTGACGCTACCGACCGTGAGGTTGCGTACTGCACAATGCACAACGCGCTTACCGAGAAAATTGTGTCATCTCTTTTTCTCCCAAGGTAGTTGCATTGCAAACTAAGAACTCTCCATCTCTTTCGTGCACTCGCCATAATTTTAATAAATGGCCAGCTTATCCATACTGGGTCCATACTAATATTATAATGAGGAAAGATTTGTTTGTTTGAATTGAATAGGCTCCAAAACTACTGGACCGATTTAAAAATTCTTTCACCAATAGAATCCTTCATTATCCCCGATAAACATTGGCTATATTTTATCCCGATTGGAATCCTTCGGGGGGGACAATAATACCTATACCTACCTACTTAGCTCAATGTTCCAACGCAGTGTTGGAAACATTTCAAAAAACTGTAGGTAGTACCTAACTAAAGTTTAAACAGGTAGGTTGTGGATGTAAAGTTGGCTAGATAACCTAGCAGACTAGGTTTCGATTTAGGTAGGTCGATTTAGGTAAATCGAAAAACTGGACCTACCTACTAGGTAGGTCCAGTTTTTCGAAATGTTTCCAATACAATAAAGAGGCGATTTGTACTTACCTACCTATGTCACAATGTAGGTACTTACTTACTTACCTATTTAGGTCAACGGTAGATAGTAGGTAGTTCCAACAGAAAGATTCGCAACTGCGTCATTGTCACTTTGTAGAAACGCTCATGGTCGTCGTAAATGGATGGGTGACCGCTAGTGGTATTTGAAAGCTTCCATGCTTGGGAGGGTAAGGTTAATTGTCGGCTTCGGAGGCCATATACGGCCATCATACGAACTTACTTAGATACCTATATCTACATTATACACACATATGTAAGTAGGTAGGTTTACCTAGTTTTGAGTTTTTGCTTTATATTTTCATGTTATTATACACTAGCTGACCCGCGCAACTTCGTCTGCGCATTATTAGGAACAAAGTGGAGGAGTTTTGAGTGAATCGAGAGTACAAAATATAAAACTCCGTCGCATGATATAATATTTTTTTTTATATAGGTATGTTTCTCTCAAGAATCATTTAATAGATAAAGGTAGGAAAAATCTTACCCAGATCTTGCAATGCTAAGAACAAAACGAATACGGTAATTGGTACAGAATCGCTGAAGCGAGCGCAGCGAGTTTTTGAAGAGAGAGAGAGTTTTTGAAGAAATTGACTCGAAACGTATTTTTTTTATAGCAAGAACTGTGTGATTTAAAATTTCGAAATAAAATTATTAACTAATATTGCGTTATGTTTCTCTCAAGAATCCCTTAATAGATAGAGGTAGGGAAAATCTTACCCAGATCTTGCAATGTTAAGAACAACACGATAGCGGCAACTGGTGTCAGATTTGCCGAAGCGAGCGGCAATACCTACCCGCGACTTCGTCAGCAATATAAAAATATCGAAAACTCTTAGCAAAAATCTCCATTAACTTTTCAAAACTCAAAATCAAAGAAAATTATACTCGATCTCCGCCATAGTAAAAACGCCACCTAGGAAAAAAGTGTAAAGTAGTTTTGACCTCTAGACCGATAGATGGCGTTATAGCCAAGGAAAAATATTTTAATATCAAAAAATCATAACTTCGGAGTTCGGATATATTGATGGGTGGGAACACACATGTTACATGTTTATCATTAATTTTAAAATAATTTATTATGCAAAATACAAAAAAAAACGAAAAAATTTAGAGTGCAAAAATTGGCTTCGGGCGGTCACCCATCCTTATTATGACCGCGCCCAGGGTTGCTTAACTTTTTTCCCCATACAAACTTCCAACACTTATTTTCCCGCCCCCTTATGGTAATTGACAAAAAAAAGTAGCCTATGTCCATCCCTGGGGTATACTCTTTATCCATGCCAAATTTCAGCTTAATCGGTTCAGCGGTTTGGGCGTGAAAAGGTAACAAACAGACAGACAGACAGACAGACAGACAGACAGAGTTACTTTCACATTTATAATATTATATAGTAAGTATGGATACCTATGTACCTACATATCTCGGTACCATTAGGTACCACAGGTACCACAGGTAGGTAGGTTCGTAGGTAGTAGCTACAAAAAACAGGGTCACGACTGTATCCCCAAGGCGCGGTAGACATTCTCTCAGATCTTTTATATTCCAGATCCTTTGAAGATGTCTAAGGGGGTAGTCAGAGGCATGTACAAATACATAAATAAATAAATAAATAAATAATGCTGGACTTTTCACACAGCATCATCTAGCCCCAAAGTAAGCAGAGCTTGTGTTATGGGTACTAGATGACTGATATACTACTTATATACTTTTTGTTTGTAAATACATACATATTATACATAGAAACACCCAGACCCGAGACAAATATTTGTAGATCATACAAACATTGGTCCCGCCGCGGGGATCGAACCCGCAACCTCTTGCGTCGCAGGCGGGCCTTCGCCCACTGCGCTACAGAGGTATATTTGATACATGCCCACATCTTGCAGAAGTTAGTATTCCATACGTGACAGGTTGCAAGCCCATCGCCGCCTATTAGAATACTAACTGGTTTCCTCACGATGTTTTCCTTCACCGTTCAGATCTCGTGTTAAAGCGCATATAAATTTTACGAAACGCAAAATCCATTGATGCACGGCCGGGATTCGATCCCACGACCTTCGGATTGAAGGATTTGAGTAGCTACATTATCCTTAAAATAAAAAATCTTTATTTCAGACATTTTTGTGTCCCTAATACCTATTATTATAATAATAAATGGCCAGCTTATCTATACTAATATTATAAAGAGGAAAGATTTGTTTGTTTGAAATGAATAGGCTCCAAAACTACTGGACCGATTTAAAAATTCTTTCATCAATAGAATCCTACATTATCCCCGATGAACATAGGCTATACATATTTTATCCTGGGGAAGTGAAGTTTTCCCGAGGGATCGCGGGTAACACCGCGGCGGACAGCTAGTATTAGGTAAAATAGTATTAGGTAAAATTACCATCTAAGTAAGTACTCTGTTCGGACCTTGAATTTTAATTTTATTTTCTTTAGTTTTTATTAAAAAGTTTATGAAACTGAGATGTTCACCATTAACATAAAAAAAAATTCTAGAGAAGCAAAAATAAAAAAAAATGCAAAAAATTTTTTTGTGCAAGGAATTGAACCAGCATGTCTCTTCTTGGAAACCGCACGCTAGACCACTCCACTAACGATCCCTTGAGAACATTGTTGAAATTTAACAACGCTATAATCTACGAAATATCGTACGCTCTTCCGCAGTTAGTAAAAGTCTAGGTAACTATGAAACTTATTCTGTGGCATACGCCCCTATAATCCGCCCATTTTACAGTAACCATACGTTAAGATTTCTCCAGACCTGTCGTTTTATTTAGATTTTTCTAAGATATTATGATACAAAATAAGTACTTACAAGATTTTTTTTATGTAGAAAAATAATGAAATTCTCGTTATTAAGACTATTATATTGAACATTAAAATATCAATGTCTACATTTAGGTATGTGAGCTTGCGGAACGCACCGTGGCTTCACTCACGTGGTACCAACATAATATGTTGTAAGCCACGTGCGTTTCCATTTAAATCGTATATTTTGTCTGGCATTTGTCCGGGTTTCCAATTTTTAGTATGGTAACCCTACTCTGTTCTCCGACGGCGCGTCGGAGCTACCGATGCCGCATCGCAAAACACTAAGTAAGTCCCGACGGCACATCGCATACTAAGACACATCGCATACGATGAGCGTTCACACGGGAAAAATTGGCGTGCGATGCTAAATCATATCGCACCGTATAAATGCACCATAACGCTACTCTGTTCGGTCCTGTGCAGTCCTTTCCCACGCTTTCCCACATTGACAATGTCATTCGACCATCGGGCGGGTGGTCTACCTCGTGGTCTTTGAGCATCTCTGGGCAAACATTCCGTATCAGCATTATTTACTTATTTATAATTATTGTTTTATTGTTGTAATTTTACCCTCTCAAACAATATCCCAAGCACTAGAGCGTCCCGTAAGGCAAAGGATGCCTTCACACACACAACTTTCTACTCATTGTTTACTTTTTGTAATTTTGATTACGGGAAATTCTAGGAAAACTCAACTATCAAAATTAGGGCTGTACCGCTATTGATCCAAGCATTATGTTCGGTCAACTAACTGCAAAGGACGGACACATAAATAGCATATTGGTGACCACAGTGGTGATGAAAACAGCTGGTTTACATTCATCTGTCACCGATATTGCAACCACAGCACATTGACGACCTCTGTAGCGCAGTGGGCGAAGGCCCGCCTGCGACGCTAGAGGTTGCGAGTTCGATCCCCGCCGCGGGACAAATGTTTCTATGATTTGCAAATATTTATCTCGGGTCTGGGTATTTTTTATGTATAATATGTATGTATTTACAAACAAAAAGTCCTTAAGTAGTATATCAGTCATTTAGTACCCATATCACAAGCTCTGCTTACTTTAGGGCTAGATGATGATGTGTGAAAAGTCCAGCATTATTTATTTATTTCAGTGCTGGGTCTATCGCAAATTGGTCAATATTTGCCGTGCTCGAAGTGTTTTATGAAATATCAGCTGTGCCTGCGACATCGTTCGCGTGGGCGCTAAACATTAGTTTTCCCAATATTTCCCGTATCCCAATCCCGTGAGAATCCTGATATTTTATTGCCCAACAATCTCTTCTATTCCCGTGAAAGTCCATTAAAATTCAGAAAAGATTTTAATGGAAGATGAACTTTCCATTATACACAGTATTCCAGCTGTTTTTAACACAGCTACGTCATTGTCCTGTCCCTGCTGGCAATTGAAGTGGAAAACTGTACTGAAATATAGCCACAGCCGGGGGTATTTATTAGTATAGAGTTCGACAGTTCTAACCAACCTGTGGATATAAATCTGTGTGGATATTTTATGTTCCGAAATAATTGTTTTTTTTTTTAAAACACTATCCGTTTATACTGAACATTGAAACTAAAGTTATTAAGATTTGCTGCTAAGTGTAATTTTACTAGTGATATAGATACGGTCTGTAAGTGGATGGGTGACCGCCAGTGTCATTTTCATCTGAGCGCTTCCGTGCTTCGGAGGGTACGTTAAATTGTCGGTCCCGGCTATTTAAGTCGATAAGCCATGACGGAGGCCTTAAGGCGGCCTAAAAACTCCGTCACCAGAGTTGGCCACTGACTCATACGAACTTACTTACTTTACTAGTGATATATAGAATACCAACCCACATAATTATTACATAGGACAGGATCATAATTATATGCTCAAGCGCGATAGACATTTAAAACTGTCGATCTGTATGATTTTTTTCTGAAATCAAGTGATCTGGAAAATGGAATGGGGGAGTATTGAAGAAGATTTCTCATTTGACGAAAAATTTCCGTTGGAGTTTTGAAGAAAACAAGCTGCCGTGTTTTGTTCAAACCAGTGACAGGACTGACTGACTGACATGATATAAATCTATGTTTAAAACTTGACATTGTCAGAATTATACCTAATTGTGTAGTTGCCATTAAATAAAATAAATAAATAATGCTGGACATTTCACACAGCATCATCTAGCCCCAAACTAAGCAAAGCTTGTACTATGGGAATCAGAAAACTGATATACTACTTATATACTTTTTGTTTTGTAAATACATACATATTATTATAGAAACACCCAGACCCGAGATAAATATTTGCATAAACATTTATCCCGCGGCGGGGATCGAACCCGCAACCTTCTGCGTCTCAAGCGGGCTTTCACCCACTGCGCCACAAAGGTCGTCAAAGAAGAATAAGATAAAATTCACACAATTTTGTTCTTAGTATACCAACCGCCAGTGTCAATCTGTCAACGATTATTAACTGTCATTGAAAACAGAATCTTTGACGAACGGGATTCAAGCAAATATGGAATCAATGGCCCCTTTGACAAAAGGACACCCTTCCCTCCGGGCCTTTTGTACAGTACACAATAGGCTTTCTAATTGCCAACTGACATTTACAATTAGCTCGCCTTTTCTGGTAACAGGGTGTGACGAACAATGTTGTGCCGCCCATGACCTTTTTTTAATAACATTTTCCATAACATGAAGATATCTTTTTACAGAAACATAGCTACTACTTTAAGTGCATAAAATTACAAAATACAATAGATACAGTCAAGCTATCTAAGGATCGTCGTAAACGATCTAAGCATGCCCAAAATACTGGCGGCATTGCCACGCTGAATTGTAATGCTGATTCTCTGTGTCAAAAAATCGCCAGCTCACAAATGACGCGCTTCGGCCCGACACCCTGAAAATTTTTTGAAGACGCGATGGGCCCCGGGACCCCACTGATCCAGGATCTCGACCCCAAATGGTTCAAATATAGCCACTAGCTGTCTGTCGCGGTGTAACGGTCCCTCAGGAAATTTTCACTTTCCTGGGATAAAATATAGGCTATATTCATCAGGGATATTGTAGAATTCTAATGGTGAAAGAATTTTTCAAATCGGTCTACTAGTTTCGGAGCCTATTCAATTCAAACAAATCTTTCCTCTTTATATTAGTGTAGAAGAACTGTGGATGTTTTCGGGGTAAAATGTAGCTTAGGTAATTTTCTGACCACGAAACTACTACGCAAATAATGCTATATCTTGCTGTGTGACTCTTAAACAAATCTATGTCATGGGAACATTTAAAGGCATAAAAAGTAGCCTATGTAAGTAGCTACTCCACTGTACCTACAAGTGCCTACTACTATAATCTTTCTTTGTGCAGAATTTCATCCAGATAAGTTCAGCCATTCTGACGTGCAGATATGATGAAGCCATCCAAACTTTCGATTCTTCATTTGATAGTAAGATAATTGATTTAACATTGCATTTGAAAGTGTCAACCTAAGTCACTAAAAAAGCAAATAAAAATGTTTAAAACTAAAAACTTCATTACATCGTGTTAGTGCCAGCGTTCTAGTAACATTGAAAAAACTTCTACATCCCTCACATTCGTCACTGCATTAAGAACTATTTTCGCATGAACCGATTTCAAAATTCCATCCACCACAACTCCTGAACAAACTTTCACTCGAAACACTAGTGACTGTTCCCAACTTTACACCAAATAGAACAAAAACGCCGACCACTTTATAAGCACCACCTACTAAATCAATGGAACCTTAGCAACTGTTAATAAGGTTGAGATTCAAGTGTACTTGACGATTGAAGAGTTTAACTTCAGTAGAAAGATATAAGCCTTAAATTCAAGAGAACAGAGTTTAATTTTGAGTGTTTGAGATAACAGTAAGTCGAGAGTATTTCAGTTTCTGTGAAAAAAGTTGGTTTTTGTGAAATGGCGGGAAATTGTTATAGTGACGGTAACAAACCATATTAAGTAGAACATATTATTTTATGGTTATTTAACTAGTAAGTACCTAAATAGTTTTCTGTAAATAAATAAATAATGCTAGACTTTTATACACAGCATCACCTAGCCCCAAAGTAAGCAGAGCTTGTGTTATGGGTACTACATGACTGATATACTACTCATATACATAAAACGTAAACAGGGTCACGACTGTATCCCCAAGGCGCGGTAGACATTCTCTCAGACCTTTATATTCCAGATCCTTTGAAGATGTCTAAGGGGGTAGTCAGAGGCATGTACAAATACATATTTGATACATGCCCACATCTTGCAGAAGTTAGTATTCCATACGTGACAGGTTGCAACCCCATCGCCGCCTATAAGAATACTAACTGGCTTCCTCACGATGTTTTCCTTCACCGTTCAGAGCTCGTGTTAAAGCGCATTTAAAATTTAAGAAACGCAAAAACCATTTTCTGGCTCCTAAAATACAGTTTTTTAACTAGTTTGGGAGCCTATGGATTCAAAATACCTTGTAAATGATTATTATGTCAATAAACGAAATGTTTACTTTTACTTTTTTTATTATGTTTGTAAATATATAATATTATACATAGATACACCGAGACCGCTGGGGTAAACGAGTTCTTGAGTGGAGACCGCGACTCGGCAAACGTAGTGTAGGACGCCCTCCGGCCAGGTGGAGTGACGATCTGCGAAAGGCTGCTGGCAGAAGCTGGATGCGTCGAGCCGAGGACAGGGCGCAATGGCGCTCATTAGGGGAGGCCTATGTCCAGCAGTGGACTATTATAGGCTGATGATGATGATGATGATGATGATGATGATGATGATACACCGAGACAAATATTTGTAGGCAAACATAAAAAGTTTATTTCTCTAAAGTTTAATTTAAGTCAAGTTTTTTTTTTTTTTACTTTTCTGACACATGGTTTTTTTATAATAATACATTCCTGTAGCTTCATTAATATCTAGCTAGAGGCATTCTTCGTTTTGTTCCCCCATTACCTACTTTTAATTAAAAATTCTTGTTATTGTAGGCACTTATACAGAATCAGTAAAATATAATAAAATATGTACTGTACTTAGTTCTCTTTTATGATGCTGACCTGTTCGAGGCTGATTCAAAGTCAAAGTCAAAAAGCATTTATTCAGTAGGACCGCTGGGATCACTTAGAATAGTCTTAAAACTAATTTTACTCCTGTTCTTTCGCGACCAATAAATAAATAAATAAATAATGCTGGACAATTTCACACATCATCATCTAGCCCCAAACTAAGCATAGCTTGTACTATGGGAACCAGATAACTGATACACTACTTATATACTTTTTGTTTTTAAATACATACATATTATACATAGAAACACCCAGACCCGAGATAAATATTTGCAGATCATACAAACATCGAACCCGCAACCTTCTGCGTCTCAAGCGGGCTTTCACCCACTGCGCCACAGAGGTCGTCTGACCAATACTGTAAAAAATCAAATAATTATGTCTAATATTATTTTTATACATAAAACTCTTGTCAAAAAACACACCCAGCTTCAAGTAATCCAGCTTAAATCAAGCTACGCTCAGTCAGAACGTCGAGACTAAAGTGACTCAAGGATAGCGAAGTCAATATTTAATAAACCAACCAAGATATTAAACTTCCCTGAACTTTCGCTTCTTTAACGGAAAACTGGTCCTCTAACAATCTGAACAGAGTTCTTATGAATAAGGGACTTTATTACGCAAATTAAAAAAAAAAGTAAGTTCGTATGAGTCAGTGGCCAACTCTGGTGACGGAGTTTTTAGGCCGCCTTAAGGCCTCCGTCATGGCTTAACGACTTAAATAGCCGGGACCGACAATTTAACGTGCCCTCCGAAGCACGGAAGCGCTCAGACGAAAATGCCACTGGCGGTCACCCATCCACTTACAGACCGTTTCGAACGTTGCTTAACATCGACGATCTATCAAGAACGACTAAGCAAGCACGACCACGAGCGCTTTTTTTTACTTATTAAAATCTAGAATCACTAGGTAGGTACATAATAGAATTGTTCACGTTTCGGAGTTACCAATACATACACCCCTGTTATAAATATAGGTATTTCATTTTAAACTTAATTAATTCAAGAATTGGATTCAACAAATAAAAAGCAGCCGGTTCCGTCGACATTATGCAGCGTGGACAAAACTTTATCGCATCAACAGCTGAGCACGGACAATAACAAGCCGTACATTACTAGTTATAGAGATATTTTAGACACAGTTCCTACGGTGTCGCGTGGAGAAAAGGATCAGGATGGCTTTGTTACTGTTACTAGAAAAAGACATACGTACAGGTATAGAAATGAGCGCGGCACCCTGCAAAATGCTAGCAAATTACAGGCAGCGGAGTCGTTTGCATATATATATCTTTCTCGTACAAAGAAACATGTATTGGTAGAAGATATCTCAGAGTACATTAAAGAAATGAAAGAAGAATGTTTTGGAGTTGAATTACTGAACCAGACGCGAGAAACGAATTTTAATTCGTTTAAAATTACGGTTTCAATGGCTAAATTACACGTATTCTTACAGAAAGATTTCTGGCCTGAAAACTTGGTATTTCGTCAATACCGACCACCGCGTTCCGTGAGGAACGGTACCGCTGCATCACAAAATCAATAATGGTTGTACAAACGAAAGATAACTTGGAAGTTGTGTCTTTTAATTGTAAATCAATTAAAAGATCCGTCCAGCACGTGAGAACCCTGTGTGAAAGCGCAGACGTCATCGCTCTTCAAGAGACTTGGCTGATGCCCTACGACTTGGGATTCATGAATGAAATCAATAAGGAGTTCGGCTGTTGTGCAAAGTCTTCAGTAGATACGTCTGTCGTGCTACGGGGACGGCCCTACGGCGGGACGGCGCTTATGTGGCGGACAAGTTGCTTCTCTCAAGCAGAAGTTCTCAAGTGTGAGAGTGATCGCATTGTGGCGGTGCGCTTAGTTCAGAGTGGACGTAGCTTACTTGTGTTTAGTGTTTATATGCCTACAGATTGCGAAGAAAATCTGCCCGAGTTTAGCCAATTGTTTGCGTGCATCAGTGCCATGATCGAGAGCTCAGAGACTGAATGTGCTTTGGTCTTAGGCGATTTCAACGCGCACCCTGGTACTCTTTTTGGAAAAGAGCTCGTAGATTTTTGTGAGGAGCAGTCATTACGTTGTTTAGACTTGGAGTGGCTAGGTATGAACACGTATACATTTGTGAGCGATATGCACGGTACGTGTAGTTGGCTTGACCACTGCATCGCGACTGACGCGGCGGCAGGCTTAGTGACTGATATACGGGTAAAGTACGATGTACTCTGGTCAGACCATTTTCCTCTAGTCATTAGATGTAAGTTTAGTTCTATAAGGCCCAAGGAAACGTATGTAGATATGAACCGAAATAATAATGTACAACATGTATGGGGACACAGGGAAAGAGAACAGATAGATAAATATAATAAATTATGCAATACAAAATTATTTAAGTTGATGAAGTATCATGAAAATAAGATTACTAATATGGTCTGTATGAATGGAAATCGGGTTTGTGAATGCAAATATCATTTTAAATATATAGATGTATTATATTTAGATATTGTGAATTCGTTGCAGTCAGCAGCAGAACAGAGTTTTGGAAGGAATAAAAGGACAAGAAAAAAAGTGATAGGATGGAATTTTCACGTTAAGGACCTTCATACAATAGCCAGGGAACATTTTTTTAGTATGGGTTCAGTATGGTCGACCATGCTCGGGATATTATTATGAAAACATGACTGCCTCACGCAGAGAATTTAAAGCCGCGCTTAAATACGTACAAAGTAATCAAGATAAAATCAGAATGGACGTGCTGGCCCGACATCACAGTTCAGGTAATTTCAAAGAATTTTGGAAAGAAACAAAAAAGCTAGATCATAAGAATAACTTACCAGTAAGTGTAGAAGGAGAAAAAAATAAGAAAAATATCGCTAACTTATTTATGGACCATTTTAACGTAATAAAAAACAGCCAAGATAATACGATTAAGGAGGAGTCTCAAATGAATCATGGCGTGGAGACTCACCTTACGATCACGACGAAACAAATAAGTTTAATTCTAAGGAAAATGAAGCGTGGTAAGTCTCCGGGCCATGATGGGCTCAGCATAGAACATTTACTGTATGCGGGCCAACATATCTGTCAGGTGTTAGCGTGGCTTTTTAATCTCTGCTTGAGGCATCAGTATTTACCAGAGGAACTAATTCGTACGCTGGTTGTTCCCATCACGAAGAACAAAACAGGGGATATCTCTAGCATGAAAAACTATAGGCCTATATCATTGGCCACGATAGTGGCCAAGGTACTTGAACGAATAATTCATTCCCATTTTAGTTCAATATGCATTGATGATGGGCAGTTCGGTTTCCGTCCGCAGGTATCAACTGACATGGCTGTATTCTCTTTGAAGCAGGTTGTAGACTATTACAAACAACGAAATACCACGGTGTATGCCTGTTTCCTGGATTTGAGTCGCGCCTTTGACACTCTCAATCACGATCTACTGTGGAGGAAGTTGCGTGACTCTAATGCAAACCTGGCGCCTGAGATTGTTGATCTTCTTGCGTATTGGTATCGTAACCAGACCAACAATGTCAGGTGGGGTTTAGAGATGTCGGACAGCTACCGGCTATCTTGTGGTGTAAGGCAGGGGGGGCTCACTTCTCCTGATCTCTTTAACATGTACATAAATGACTTGATTGTGGAGCTGAGTAGCACCCCCGTTGGACTCAGGTTAGATGACAGGTATGTTAATAACCTGAGCTATGCCGATGATATGGTGCTGCTCAGCCCCTCGATCAAAGGTCTGCGGAAACTTACTGCCATTTGCGAGAGGTATGCAAGAGATCACGATCTAGTGTATAATGTTGGAAAGACAGAAATGGTGGTATTTAGAGCAGGAAAAGGCCCGAATAACATACCAGACGTATGCCTCAACGGACTGCCTATCAAAAGAGTAGAAAGCTTCAGGTATCTTGGCCACATCGTGACGTCAAGCCTACAGGATGACGCAGATGTGGAACGTCAACGAAGGGCGTTATGTGTCGTTGGCAATATGGTTGCCAGAAGGTTCCACAGGTCATCGCATGACGTTAAACTGACACTGTTTAGGTCTTACTGTCAGACGTTCTACACGTGTCAACTCTGGACTAACTATACTAAAAAGACACATGATAGTATACGGGTTGCCTATAACAATATCTTTAGGCAGCTGATGGGCCTGAAGCGCTACTGCAGCGCTTCAGAAATGTACGTGGAATCCCGGATTGACTCTTTTAATGCTATTCAGCGAAAGAGGATAGGGTCTTTTATGTCCAGAGTTGACTCGTGTGGCAATAAGATCGTCAAGAGTCTGGCAGAAAGGCTTGTACAAACAAAAATGTATAAACGGTGGGTGGACATTGCCACCTGATATTAGCTGTAGGTACTCTAAATATAATTTGTTTGTGTGTGTTTTTTTTTTGTGTATGTAATATGGAACTTGTGTCTGAAATAAATGTCATTTATTTATTTATTTATTTAAATAAATTTAAAAATTGTTGTTTGGTTATGAAAATCCCGAGAAAATCAATAAAGACTATCCTTTCAACTGATTGCTGTTTCTTGTATAACTTATTCCTTCCGAGCGTGCATGTGTGTGCGTTCGGATGTAGCTGCGCTGCTATTAGTTGATCGCGTCGCCGGTCGTTCGTTAATCGTAAATCGTTATGCAACATGTCCTATAAAATCAGTAAAAGATTCTTGACGTGAAAACTTATATCGGCTTAATTAAATTGGTACGATCAAAGGAATGCATAAATTACAACTCAAAAAACAACGTTCGTTTGGCCTCACTAATCTATACTTCTATACTAATAATATAAAGAGGAAAGATTTGTTTATTTGTTTGTTTGTTTGAAATGAATAGGCTCCGAAACTACTGGACCGATTTCAAAAATTATTTCACCAATAGAATCCTACATTATCCCCGATGAACATAGGCTATATTTTATCCCGGGGAAGTGAAGTTTTTCCGAGGGATCGCGGGTAACACCGCGGCTTACAGCTAGTATTGAATAAAATAGGTTTGCCTTCGTTTATTAGCGCTAGAAAGTTAAAATTGCAAAAAATACTTTAAAAACTCTATTGAACTTTGCAAACAAGACATTAAAAACTTCACTATGAAGTCTAAACTGCAAACTAGCCGTCCGGACTCCGTCAAGATTCATAGCATTCGTTTCTACAGCTTTAAATGCATTTTTGACAAAATACTAGATTTTTTTGCAATGATGTAAAGAAAAATAGTGTCCATACTTTAGTTCTGGCTTTAGTTGTGACGTCCTATCCGAAGTTGGCGTCACTGCGAGTTTAATGTGGCAGTAGGATTGCACCAGGGGTCGACTTTAAGCCCTTATTTGTTCCTCCTGGTAGTGGATGCCCTGACATTAAACATTTAAACATACAGGCAATGGAACGAACCATGTTACCCAAATAGCTATGAATATGCAAGAAGAGGAAGGCAGAAGAAAAAGTGGTTGGACTATGTGATCTCTCACATAGTCCAACCACTTTTTCTTCATATCCTCTCGGATATGAATGTAAAAGGAGTGGATGCATAGTTGACGAGCGATAGGAGTGAGTGGAAGAACGACCCCACTTAGCGTGGGATAAGGGCAGGGAAATGATGATGACTTTAGTTGTGGCTTGGAAATCTATCACTATCTCGCTCTCTGTGACCCTCTTTGTCTAAGTAGGGAACTTAAAAAGAGACGGTCTGCCCACAGAGTGCGAGATTGAGATGGATGGGCTGGTTTCCACTGGTTGTTCGAAGTATGGACTCCATTTGTTTCTGTGACTTCTTGGTTGTGTCACATCGGTGTCATATATGAGAGCGAAAAGTGCCAACTAGAAAATAAATAAAACGACATTTTCCTTTTCATTCATGCGGCACTGCAAGATGAAAAATCTATCAAAAACTGGTGCTAGGGAACTCCGTTATGAAATCACAGGACTTCACTCCGCCAATTGAAAAGGTGCCGTTCTGCCCAATTATATTGAAAGTTCACTGTATTAGGGTTCCGTAAAAATTCAAGATTTCAAAACCTTTTATAACTTAAGAAATGAAAAGTCTTATCAAAATTTTGAATTCCGACGGGATTCGAACCCGCATCGATCAGACGATCCTCCTAAAGCCGGAGTGCCTTACCGCTCGGCCACAGAATCCCTTGTTGCCGGTATCCAAATTTTCGATAAGCTGATATTTTTCGGTTGAGCACCGATTAGCGCCATCTACACGTTCACTAGTGAACTCATGCTCATTGTCTGAAATTACATTCAGAATCAAATGACTAAGAGATGTCGCTTTAGCTAAATCAATAATTTTTGTAATTTTTTTATAGTGCTGATCCACACTTGGTATTTCATTAAGAAATGAAAAGTTTTATCAAAATTTTTACTTTTATAACTTTTTCATCAGTGTAGTTCATTCGCCACAATACCCAGCCTATGTCTAAAGTCAATGGGACACTCTATGATTTTACTGAAGATGGCTTGGCCAATGCCCAGCTAACCATCCTAAACCATCCTAGCTTAATCGTTGTCCACAGGAAAGACAATTCGTGTCTGCATAGACCAGAAAAAAACGGAATTAATTAAGTGCGGAACCCACACACTCATCCTCGCTTCACCTCTCGCCAGATTTATTATCCGTTCGGCAGCGAATACTGGCGGAATACTGAACAGTTTTTACGGTCTTGCCTGTTCTGGCTCATACTGTTTTATTCTTGGACCTTTTCATCTCTGGATAAGAGAATTGGATCACAACTGTAAGTAAAGTAGTATCGGCAAAGTATCTGTAAATAGCACTTACGTTTACGTAAAATGCTAAGAAAATCTTTTACCATTTTAATCCAGAAATGTTAGTTCAAATTGCCTTTTATTCCTTATGTATACTATTACCATAAAGAGGAAAGCTTTGTTTGTTTGTTTGAAATGAATAGGCTTCGAAACTACTGGACCGATTTGAAAAATTCTTTCACCAATAGAATCCCACATTAACCCTGATGAAGATAGGCTATATTTTATCCCGGGGAAGTGAATTTCCCGAGGGATCGCGGGTAACACCGCGGCGGACAGCTAGTTGTTGATAAAATATACAATTTGCTCATTCTAACACGATAAGATGCAAAGTAAAATTCTACTACAATCTAGCCTGATGAATTTATTCCGAATCCGACGACCAAGCGATAATTGGCCAGGTTCATTATCAAGCGACAAATAAAATCGAATCTAGTGTTGAATACTCATATGTTATTACTTTTTGCTTTTCAATAAGTCCGCGTTGTTTCGACTTGCGGTTGTAGAAAATGATTTGTATTTGTTCGCTTTCTTGGGAGTTAAGTTCTGAGTTCAGAAAGAATTACAACTTTGTCAGAATTTATTAAAATTCCAGTCGCTTAAGGAAATACTAGTGGGATTAAACTCTTCCGTGATTAGTATAATAAATAGTAAAATAAGATAAGATAACTTTATCTATACTAACTTCTATACCAATATTATAGAGGACACATTTGTTTGTTTAAATTGAATAGGCTCCGAAACTACTGGACCGATTTGAAAAATTCTTTCACCGTTAGAATCCTGTATTATCCCTGAGGAACATAGGCTATATTTTATCCCGAAAAAAGTGCAGTTTTCCCGAGGGAACGCGGGTAACACCGCGTCGGACAGACTATGGACCCCGCACTAGGACAAGCCTGATAGACAAAATCTCCATACCTGGAGTTGGCATCACTATGCTTTGCTCATCATTATCCTTGAGCCGTGTCGGCCTAGTCGGATGTACACACTACTTTTCAAAATTTGGTAAAATCTATTATGCGTATTGCATGATAAAGTGATGACGGAAATTCGTGAGGAAACCAACAGCTTAGATGTTGTCCTATAGGGCCGATTGAGCTGAAAGTATTGAGAGATAGGCAAGCCATTTCAAACGCTGTCCCAGGCACTAAAGTCTACAACGTCCCGAAGTGTAGATACCTAGCCCTTTTTTTTTTTTTTTTTTTTTTTTATGACGTCAGAAAATCCATTATGGATACCCGACCGCCGTGGGGACAGCGGAAGGGTTATGTCGGACTCTCACCGACTAAAAACTGACGCGTGGCCGGCCTCCATGCCTGTCAAGGGGCTCCGCGATCTCCTACGGAACACAGCGGTGCCCCTCTTGCATTTTGCCTAAGCACTGTCCCGGGAATGGCACCCACAGCCACGCCCGGCACCCTCGCGGTGCTTACGGCGGCGCTCGCCACAGAGCGCCGCCGCCCTCCCGGGGTCCGCATCGTGGACAGTCGAAGTCCCCACTTCAACCATCCGCGGACCCGGAAAGTCCCCTATTTGGCAGGGGATACCACTCCGCCCCCCTCACGGGGGGGCAGGCGGTGCGGGACGGCCGTTAGCGCCCCGCCTCCGCCTCCTTCTCCGAGCGGGATCGGCCCTCTCACGATCCCGCTCAGCTGCCTCTTTCTGGACCAGAACGGCTTCACAGAAAGAGGCCACGGCCCTCCAGGCCGTGTCGTCTGCCAGCATAGCTGCAACTACGCTTGGCAGACTGAGATCCTGCCCGATCCTGTTGACCAAGACTCTACGCTCCGCGCACCACGCCGAGCAGTGCTCCAACGTGTGCTGAGCGGAGTCTAGGTCTGACCCACAGTGGTGACATTGTGGTGTCGGTTCGCGTCCGATCCTACTCAGGTACTCACCGAAACAACCGTGTCCGGTGAGTACCTGAGTAAGTCTATAGGTGACGTTCCCGTATTCCCTTCCCAGCCAGGCTTCGAAGTTTGGCGCCACTGCGCCGACGATGCGTTGGCGCGAGCTCCGCGGCTCGTCGAGCCGCTCGCGCCACATCCCGAGCGCACGCCGGCGCTCCTGCGCCCGCACTTCAGCAGGCGCGGCTCCGCTCCCATCGTCCTGGCGGAGACGAACGTACACACGTGCGTCCATCGCCGCCAAGATGTCAAGGGGCGGGAACCGCGCCAAGATGGTCGCCGCCTCGAACGAGATGGTCCGGTAAGGTACCTAGCCCTAGGACGCTGCTGCTGCATAAATCATCTAAATGTAATAAGTACTTAAAGTATCTGTGGCAGGCACGTTCACTGCGCCATCATTTTCAAAAAACTTTCAGCTGGAGCTTTGGAGACCTAAAAGATCTCGAAACTAACCTACCCTTTGGTGCGTTTGAGACCTAATCAGTGTCCTAAAAATACAGTTTTGAAAGTCCTTGAATTCACCTTTAAATAGGAAGCAAATATGTATATTTGTCTTACTCATACTTAAAGAATTTTACACGTTAGAGCCTCCCGCAAGGAGTGAAACAACACGATTACCTATAGTCAACGCACAATACAAATTTCCTGCAAGAGATCTGATAGATCTCGTAATGCAACGAACGTGTTAAAATAATCTAATAAAGCAGAGTGAACAGAAAAATAATAAAAAGCCAAAGAGGGGTATATTCCAGTTGTTCCTAAAGCATGGCCGATTAAATACAACGAATGGGGCAAAGTTGCCAGTGTGGTCAGCGCTGCACATTGTGAACATACACTGTGATAAACACGAGACCGCTGGAGCCACGCTTAGCAGTAGAACAACTCCACATTTTACAAGGGAATTACTTTGATCACTCTTTCTCTGAAGTGTTAAGTGTTAGGAAAATAAACGAATAGGTTCGTAACTAAATCGGGTGAGAACGGACCGGGTGAAAAATAAACTAGTGGGTAACTGGGGAAGTACCAACCCGTGATAAATACACTGAAACTAAAAATCCATTGATGTTACCCACACGGCCATCAGATTTTAAGTTGAGAAACTCCCCTGTCGGTCAATTTTGGTCCCCAAACACTTCATATTGTCATCTTACGCGGTTTTTTTATGATGACTGAACTAGTTAAACCCTGAAAATTATTCTGTATTCTTATCAAATAGGTTAGTTGAATTAGACGATGCTCTGCGATTATGTGACTGGGCATTTCTAGCATACCATTATTGCCTCTTTTACTCAAACTCAACGGAGCAAGCGCTTATTAAGTGGCAAGATACAAGAATAGTATGACAGAATGGTATTGTGTAAACGGTGTCTTGCCGATGAATTCCCAAGTCAGTATGTTTATAAATAAGAATTACAATCGCGAAATTTCATGAACGTCGTATTGGAGTTTCCCCACTGTGTATTTCCACTCTGTCACAAAGTGTGTTTTGTGTTGAGGAGTTTTTGCCTCGTCCGTTTATAGGGTCGTTTACCCTACAACGTGCGCTGAACAAAATAGAGTTTACTGAAAAGTTTAAATTGGGATGTTCCATGTTACCGCGATGATAACCTGAGAGAGGAGAGTGAAAATTATACAGATACCTGAAACTGGTAGTGTTCTCATACGAGTAAATAGGTACCTATATACTTGACATTATCTTGATCACAGTACAAAGGGGGTAGGTTAATTTGGATCACATCGCAATTCGACTAGTTAGCTGGTCAAGACTCTTATGTAAATTACTACTCATATTAGATAATTCACTTTTTAAACTCACACGATTTAAACTCATTTTTGTTTTAATAACGGGACGAGATCGCGTATAGGTTTTCGATAATATTCGAACTATTATCTTACCTCGACGTTTCGACCGGGTTGCACCGATCGTGGTCACGAGGGAACTGGAGCAGCGGGCATCGTCTTCATTCGTTTGTGAAGGAACTTGAAAAGTACCCTCACTTAGTTGTTTAAACAGTCATTAGGTCTGCGACACACCACACTCACAATATCCGATACTATGTTCGGCGATATATCCGGAGTTATGATACGATGCTTACAAATGTTTATTACTGGGTTCCACGTAGACGAGAGCTTATAACCGCCTTCCCGGTTGAAATTGTTATACTTTCTAATTTCTACCGCTTCACGTACAATCCTAGGGTAGTAACGCCGTTCAGTAGAAAGTGTTTTCGGGGAATGCAACTCAATCCAGTGGTTTGGTCCTGATAACAATAAATGTTCAGCAATCGCAGATTTCTCCACCTGGTTGTTTTTGACAGCAGCGATATGTTCCTTGACTCTTTCAGCTATGGTACGCTTCGTCTGTCCTATGTATGAACTACCGCAACTACAATCAATTTTATAAACGCCAGGTGTCTGGTAAGGGATAATGTCTTTCGGCGATCCAAGTTGTTGTGACATTTTTGATAGAGGAGTAAATATGGTGTCTATCGAGTATGATCTTAAAATGGTCCCAATCTTGTCTGTTACCCCTCTAATATATGGCAAAAATGCTGGTTGCCTCGCAACATTTGGTTGTTTTCCCTTATTTCTTCGCCTAGGATGACTTTCCCTTCTTACGCTATAGCCATTGTTCTTAAGAACCTTCTGGACGTGCAACAATTCTTCGTCTAAAAACTCTGAGTCACATAATGCGTGAGCTCTGTTCATTAGCGATGTCTGCACTGAACGAAGGTGTCGAGGATGATGATGAGACTTAGCGTTGAGGTATTTATCTGTGTGTGTCGGTTTCCTAAACACAGTGTGTTTCAAGGAGCCATCTGTTCTCACCATAACTTTGACATCCAAAAAAGGCAATGACCTATCCTTTTCTAACTCGTAAAAAATAAATTAATTAATAATAATTAATTAATTTATTTTTAATTAATTAATTTTTTTTTTTTTGTTAATTCGTTACATCCTAATCTAAAATTTACGCACGAGTTAGAAAAGGATAGGTCATTGCCTTTTTTGGATGTCAAAGTTATGGTGAGAACAGATGGCTCCTTGAAACACACTGTGTTTAGGAAACCGACACACACAGATAAATACCTCAACGCTAAGTCTCATCATCATCCTCGACACCTTCGTTTCAGTGCAGACATCGCTAATGAACAGAGCTCACGCATTATGTGACTCAGAGTTTTTAGACGAAGAATTGTTGCACGTCCAGAAGGTTCTTAAGAACAATGGCTATAGCGTAAGAAGGGAAAGTCATCCTAGGCGAAGAAATAAGGGAAAACAACCAAATGTTGCGAGGCAACCAGCATTTTTGCCATATATTAGAGGGGTAACAGACAAGATTGGGACCATTTTAAGATCATACTCGATAGACACCATATTTACTCCTCTATCAAAAATGTCACAACAACTTGGATCGCCGAAAGACATTATCCCTTACCAGACACCTGGCGTTTATAAAATTGATTGTAGTTGCGGTAGTTCATACATAGGACAGACGAAGCGTACCATAGCTGAAAGAGTCAAGGAACATATCGCTGCTGTCAAAAACAACCAGGTGGAGAAATCTGCGATTGCTGAACATTTATTGTTATCAGGACCAAACCACTGGATTGAGTTGCATTCCCCGAAAACACTTTCTACTGAACGGCGTTACTACCCTAGGATTGTACGTGAAGCGGTAGAAATTAGAAAGTATAACAATTTCAACCGGGAAGGCGGTTATAAGCTCTCGTCTACGTGGAACCCAGTAATAAACATTTGTAAGCATCGTATCATAACTCCGGATATATCGCCGAACATAGTATCGGATATTGTGAGTGTGGTGTGTCGCAGACCTAATGACTGTTTAAACAACTAAGTGAGGGTACTTTTCAAGTTCCTTCACAAACGAATGAAGACGATGCCCGCTGCTCCAGTTCCCTCGTGACCACGATCGGTGCAACCCGGTCGAAACGTCGAGGTAAGATAATAGTTCGAATATTATCGAAAACCTATACGCGATCTCGTCCCGTTATTAAAACAAACATATTAGATAATACCTATCTATCTACCCCCTTAGACATCTTCAAAGGATCTGGAATATAAAAGATCTGAGAGAATGTCTACCGCGCCTTGGGGATACAGTCGTGACCCTGTTTAAGTTTATTAGATAATGCCTGTATCAGTTTCTTGATCGAAGGTAGACTTTCAGAGATTTGAAATAGCACTTATCCTAAAAATGCACAACGGGATTTGAATCCACGACTTCACCGAGACGAGCTGCTTTTGAGATGCATTTTTAATTTGGGATTGAGATGAAAGAAAGCATCAGAGTTAATCTGAATCGGCTTCATAAAACTCGGTTCTTAAAAATTCAAGAGTTATGATGTAGGTAATAACAAACATAAAAAATATGATTGAGAATCTCTTTAATTTAAGATGACAAAAAATTGTTCTCAGGACTGGCAACTCTTTATTTTCTAAACACAAAAGCTGATCGCACATACGCGCCGTACGCGCCGCAGTCATTTTTCTATAGAAAAAATACTGATGACGTCAGCTTCTAACGTCTCAGCAGTTTCTCTATTGAATTGACAGGTCAGCGCCGAACGCATGGGTTATACGACTACCTTTAAACTAGGTATACTCTGAGCTGGGTTGATACAACTCTAAGCTTGTTTAGCATATGACTTACTTGTAAGTCTGATCCCACAAAAACATTTCATGTTAAATGTTGCCAAGACGAGACCATATAGCTCGCACTGTCAAAAAGTAATCAGATCCCGTGTAGAGCCAAGTTTCTAACCCTACATGCCCAGACCTAAATCGATAAGCCCTAATTTCACACTCAAGTTACGGGGAAATTCTACAGCCATAGCTCGTACTGCGTTGTTCGTAGCGCGTAGCAGAGTTTTTACGCTATAATCTCGTAGGCGTGCAAACCTTGGACGTAACTGGCGAGTCGGCCGCACGGACTTTTTGCTATTCGTCATATGGGCTTGAGCTTAAAAATCTATTCAATCTTCTAAACTCTTTCCGTGCGGCCATCTCGCCAGTTACGTCCAAGGTTTGCACGCCTACGAGATTATAGCGTAAAAACTCTGCTACGCGCTACGAACAACGCAGTACGAGCTATGGCTGTAGAATTTCCCCGTAACTTGAGTGTGAAATTAGGGCTTATCGATTTAGGTCTGGGCATGTAGGGTTAGAAACTTGGCTCTACACGGGATCTGATTACTTTTTGACAGTGCGAGCTATATGGTCTCGTCTTGGCAACATTTAACATGAAATGTTTTTGTGGGATTTCATTTCTTTTTGTAGGTTGCTTATGATAGAAAGATAAAATGAGCGACAAATACAAGTATTTTTTTGTCGCTCATTTTTTCTTTCTTTTTTTGGGGTATATTTCTTGTTTATGTTTCATTGGATTTGAAAATTAAAACACTAGTATCTAAACCTTTACCTACTAAACTACTAACAATTAAATATTAGGCAAATGGTTTTTTTCTCCGCGATAGCAAACTTTTAAATCACCGAAATATTCCGAAAATTTTTCATTCAACGAGACAACCGTCAACGACGTCTGCCCTCGCGCGTCTGCCCGCGTTCGGGTGCCGCGCTCGCTGACGGGCCGATTATTTTTAGCTACTGCGCGGGGACGAGGGGGCAGGCGGCGGGCGTTGGCGCATACTATACTTACGATGCTTATGTTCAAAAGTATAGGTTGATTAATAAACACTTACCGAAGTGAAGTGTAGTAATATTATTCATATCTAAGTACTTATGGGTAGGATAATGTTTTGATTTGATGAAAAGTTTGTGTTCTATGTACTTGTGTATAATTTTCAGATCTCAAGCAGGAAATAGGGAATTAAGTTTCCCTATTTCAGATTTTTACCCCTCCGCGGCCGCATTCAGACCTCTAGCGTCAAAAGTTGCGGAAGTCTCGAACAAACTTTCACCCCCTAGTTTAAGGGGTTGGGGGGTAAAAGTTCCAAGTTTTAGGATTTTTTTGTTGTTTGGGTACTAATACTAGCTTACATACCAAATTTCAGTTTTCTAGGACTTCAGGAAGTACCTTAAGAATTTTGTTGATCATCAGTGAGTGAGTGACGAAATCGGGGTATTTTAGATATCAATAAAATCTAAAGTATAAGAGCTATGCAATTGAAACTTTAGAGGTTTATTAAGTCTACCACTGACATTATATCCTGAAAATTTTGTTTATCTGGTATAACCCAAACTCAAGTTATGAAGGTTCAAAAATACGACGAAGCGCTTCGAGAAAAGGTAGGTAGTGCCCTTGCGCTTGCGCTTCGCTTGGCTCGTCTTGGCGGGGGCACTACCGTGCCCCCAGATAGGACATGTTTGAACATTTTTCCTACAAAATATAAGTGAAGATTTTCAACGCAAAATATTTTCTCTTTTCCAGAAGTATTATCCCCTTCTATATAATATTTTCGAGATATTCATAGTAAGCATAACGAATAGGAACAGCGATTACTAACAGTATTACATTTAAGTACAGTTAGCGACAGAGGTTCATGAATAATTGGAGATTTTAAAGCTTAATTTTCATTGAATCATCAAAATTACCGATTTTGCGCCTTCAAAAATATTAAGAAACTCAAACTAAATGCCGACATCTTACTTAAACCAGCTATATCTTGTTCCCTGTTCCGTGTAAGCAAAGCCACTCGAGCTCTCCAAGTGGCTGTGGAGTATGTATAACATTACTCATTCATTCAAACATAAAACATACATTCAAATAAACCACTCGCGAACCACTTCCATCCATCAAACTCACTGAACCCTAAAGCGTATTTTTTTATAATACGTTTAACGTTATATTACATCCAGTACGAAGACCCTTTTTTTTTTTTTTTTTTTTATAACGTCAGAAAATCCATTATGGATACCCGACCGCCGTGGGGACAGCGGAAGGGTTATGTCGGACTCTCACCGACTAAAAACTGACGCGTGGCCAGCCTCCATGCCTGTCAAGGGGCTCCGCGATCTCCTACGGAACACAGCGGTGCCCCTCTCGCATTTTGCCTAAGCACTGTCCCGGGAATGGCACCCACAGCCACGCCCGGCACCCTCGCGGTGCTTACGGCGGCGCTCGCCACAGAGCGCCGCCGCCCTCCCGGGGTCCGCATCATGGACAGCCGAAGTCCCCACTTCGACCACCCGCGGACCCGGAAAGTCCCCTGTTTGGCAGGGGATACCACTCCGCCCCCCTCACGGGGGGGCAGGCGGTGCGGGACGGCCGTTAGCGCCCCGCCTCCGCCTCCTTCTCCGAGCGGGATCGGCCCTCTCACGATCCCGCTCAGCAGTACGAAGACCCTAGCCTTAGGTTGCGTTACAAGCTTAGGAGCTTGAAACAATGTAGCTCTTAAGCTTGTAACGTGTTACGCATAGAATGCTAAGGCTAACTACTTAATATTGGCCATGTGCCAAATATATATTAGGTTTTGCTTGTTCATCGTCATCCAGCCTGATTTAGCCAGAGGGCTACCTTTCGCAGACTACAGACTTTCTATCGGCCGATAGAAAGTCTGTAGTCTGCGAGGGGTCTAACAGAACCTAAGCATAGGGCTGCCTTTGTGCAATCCAAAAAGAACAAGCATTAAAACTACGTTTCCATTACGAACATACGACAAATAGTACAAAAATGCGCTATAAAAAAATTCGCAATACTGCAAAATATGGCTGTAATATGACGGTAGTAGTATATAAAAAATGTAAGGTTTTACCCTAAAAAGCGTACAAACGTACCTGCAAGCCCTCTACCGTTTTTGTCATAAAAATATCATACAAGGATGCCATAATGCCTCCCCATACTCCTGAGAGGTACTCCGCTTAGTGACGTACTTATTAGCCTATCTACTTTCCGCATACGGAATTACGGATACGGTAAACCAATCCCAAAGTTCGATAAAAAGAAAGTGTTCCGTAAGTGTTTTCCAGGTTGCTTGTTCGTGTCATTATGAAGCCTAGATTAAAATAATAACCTAGTTTCTAAACTAAGTAGACAATTTAAAATTGTTATCAGTGAGCTAACAGTGAGTCAACTGTCAGTGAGCTAACCGGCCGCCGACCAGCGATTAGATTTAGCGGCTTGTTAGTAAATATTTCCTTTGGAAAGAACACAAAACATCGGTCTGTTACAATCTTAATCCGATGTTAGTTGTCCTACTAAATTTGATGTCCAATTAACTAACGCTCTGTTAGACAAAGTTTGGTGAAACCAGCCCTTAGTGACTTAAAAATCAGAAGCGGTAATTTGCGATTCTGTTCAAATCGCAAATGCATTCTTTTAAAAAAAATCATTGTCATCTATCTAGTATTAAACTTGAAATCTTCAAGACCGTTGGCTGCACCTTGGGATACAGTGATGTCTCTATTTCGTTTAGTCCTCCGTGGATTTCCGTATTATTGCTCGTATTTTCCGTATTTCACATCACTATAACACTACATTCATCTTATTTTGGTGGGCCATTGTTGCGGTATGACTGGCTTATGAATAAATACTCGTATGTTTTGTACATTGATTCGGGTTTCGAGTGCGCGGGACAATAGATAGAACTGACTTGTACAGGTTGGAAAGGTAGAATAGTTTGAAAAATTGGGACGTTGCCGTGACGTTGCGGAAAGGTACAGTTGGCGACATAGGTACATAAACTAAACAATAAAAAACTTTTAGTTCTTTTTTGTTTAGAGTTTTTGGAAAATATACAGGAACAGAGAATCTAGTAGAGATACACAGAAGCGTAAATAAAATTTTAATCATTATCATAGGACTTCATGATGGGATTTGAGATTTTATATTTTGTTTACAAGTATGCAAGCATCTAATATAAGTCTTGGTTGAATGTAAAACTAAAAACATACGAATGCTGAAGTTAAAGAAGATTCAAACACATCAATGTTCATGAACTTTTGACGCAGATACTAGGTATGCCTTAGACGGGCTATACTTCTCCATACTCATTACGAGCCGAAGTATATTCCGTCTCAACTATCGGCCGATAGAAAGCCTGCAGTCTGTGAGGAGGCTTAAAAAACTAGCTTAACTATTAGTAACATTTACTTCAGTAAACAATTTAAAGCATTTTCGCGTTTCTCCTACAATTACGCATCTCACACGATTTACAAACCCAGCCAGTTGTTAAACCAGCAATAATTATTCCCCTTTACCAAAAATGTACACAAATTACTTCGTAAAATGACACGTAAAATTCGTAAATCTGTAAAATGAGTAAATGTGATGCTTAAATGCGGAAAATGATAAAAGGAAATACCTTCTTTGGTACCTTTAAAGGGGTTATCTAAGGTATAATTTTGACGACCTCTGTGGCGCAGTGGGTGAAAGCCCGCTTGGGACGCAGAAGGTTGCGGGTTCGATCCCCGCCGCGGGATAAATGTTTGTATGATCTACAAATATTTATCACGGGTCTGGGTGTTTCTATGTATAATATGTATGTATTTACAAACAAAAAGTAGGTATATAAGTAGTTTATCAGTTAACTGGTTCCCATAGTACAAGCAATGCTTAGTTTGGGGCTAGATGATGCTGTGTGAAATGTCCAGCATTATTTATTTATTTATTTATTTTAACTATGGAAACGCTCACGACTTTATTTATCAAAATAATTTTGTTTGTTTGAGGGGCGAGCAGACGATGAGTTGTCCATACAAACATTGTATGTAAACTACAGCGACAATTTCAGAATAATATTAAAAATTTTGTTCATTTGACACACACTAACAAGCAAGAAAGAAAACAAAAGAAAAAAGGCAGGTAATTAAAAGTATATCCTGTAAAAAAAGCATAAGCTTGAGTTAGACCTACCGAAGCACACGCGAAAAATATGTAAGCTTAAACTAAAAATATGTATGTGCTAAATCTATGTTTGTGAAATAAAAATTAGGGTTATGGGGTTGTGCTTGTATAGATTTTTTTACGATTCTGTGACTTATAAGAGAGGATAAAAGGATACTATAATTTATCCATAGCGAAACTCAATAATGCATGCATGGAGCTGCACGGGGATAGGTAATGAGTTTCCGCGACAACCATTTTATAAATAACCAAGCGGGCTACGAGTTTATGAACAACAGCTAAAGCTTGTAACTTGATAAACATTTCTCAAAAGACGTCTGTTACATACTGTCAATGTCAAACTATGAGCTGTCATCGCTCCCGCCCTTTTTGTAAAACGAATCTTTGACAGACAGAGGTTAGTTTTATTCTAGAAAAATGTGATCTATTAAGTATTTTTTGGAGTATTCATTATTTACTACCATAGCCAAACAAGAGATATAACGATGTCGAGCAAATATTTCCCAAGTTTCGGTTTGTAAGATATTGTTTTCTTAATTTTTTTGAGTAAATATTTGTTTAGGCATGTTTCTTCTAGGCATAAATTCTTATTCAATTATGTTTCATCCTAAACGCCAGATGTTATTTTGTATAAGATAAATAAATATGAATATTTCGAGTTCTTTGTAACCACTCTAGTGGAAGGCAAACAAAATTGTTACAAATAAATTACAGTACATCTTATATAAGTTACCTTTTGTTACCTTGTTTTACTGAAATAAATATTTTTCATTTTTATTTTCAGTACGCAAATCGCACAACCGATCTTTAACCGATAGTACAAAGCTTAGCTTAGTTTGGGGCTAGATGATGCTGTGTGAAAATTTCCAGCATTATTATTATCTGAAGTAGTACCAGAACCCATTTTTGATGACGCCTAAAAGACGATGACAGTGTTGTAACTGCCTCGCTCACTCGCTAAATTGGTTGCATCTCCCTATCTCGCCAACTCTACCAAACCTGCGCAATCGTTTAGTGTACCTAACTTCAGTGAGCTAAAGATTGGTGCTTACTAATCAACAACTTGGCTTATAACTAATCAACAACCTAGCTTATAACCTACTGTATGTCATTTCTTTTGCAAATAAATACTTTTGAATTTGAATTGAATTAAATTACTGTGTACCTATACCTACCTATATTACATAAGGTTGTATTCCAGGTATTAAAGAGTCAACAATTGAGTATTTTTTAACTATTCAACACAAAGGCTTACTTTATACAACTTTAAAACTATTTTACCCGTAGCCAATCAACGCTGCTGATTTAAATTCCATCGCCGGTTTAATTCGGGACCAACTAATCTAAATTCATTAGCGACCAGCAGTGTTGTCTAAATATTTGAATAATTTGATTTCTCTTTGTCGAATAACTGCGAATTAGAGAAGAAAATCGCCGGGTAGAAGTGAAACCGCCGCACCCCCAGAGAAAATCAAAAAAGAGTCCCTACAAACTAAAAATCGTTCATCCAATCAAAGTGCTCTAAAAAAGATTATTTTTCAAGAATTTATTTTAAGTCTTTCTTGAGTTCTCTTTTTCAGTTATCATTATGATATTTTACGATGTTACTCATTAACATCTTCAGAATGTGTAGCTACCCAACTTACACATTCTGAAGATGTGTATGAGTAACACAATCGTAGAGTTTTCAGTAAAATGTAATATGTAAATGAGTAGAGCTATTAAGATGTGAACAGACGTGGCGAAATTATAAGTATTCCTTAGACCCCACGCAGACTACAGACTTTCTATCGGCTGATAGTTGAGACGGGCTATACTTCTCCATACTCATTACGAGCCGAAGTATATTCCATCTCAACTTTCCGATAGAAAGTTTGGCCTGCGAGGTGTCTTACGGTATGTCGTTGATCGGATCCGATGAACCTTGGCGCTAAGCAAGCCGTCTGTGCGGACGTGGCCTAAAACAGGAGCAGTTACGCTTCTATGTCAATTTTATTGGCTTTTGTTATGAAGTGGCCATGATTAGAAAGGACAGGGACAAGGGTTAGGACAATCAGTCGAGACGAAATAAAATGGCCGACATTCTGTTTTTGTACATTTTGCTTTTTGTTATTTCTATACTTATAATAGCGGCTATGCGATTTTTCATGTAATAACTAAAGTGTGCTACATTATGTTTTAGGATCCCATACCTTCGCATAAAAAACTGAATCATTAATAGGACCACACGTGTGCTTTAATTCCGAAAAATTGAAGTAGGTATATCACGGCTAATACCATGGATTGCAATAGTCTATTACAAGCTTCGATCATCAATATTATAGATAAAGCGTGACGTACAAAATCAAAGCTAAATTCTGTTCGCGTGACAAAAAAGTTTTTAGTTTAACCGACTACACCCTTTGCACCTAGTAATAAAATCACAAATCCTCAAACCATTATCATAAACTTAAGATCATTCATCACGAAAAATGTCAAAGTGCTAAACAAAATCGTTATTTTGTTTAGCACTTTGACATTTTTCGTCATTTACCGTCCTCGGTAAATAACAGCTGTTGCCCTAGCTGTTATTTACCGAGGACGGGTTTGCTGCGCTGACCCTAAATCTATAATATTGTTGATCGAAGATTACAAAGATAAGTTGATCTAGGTATTTAATAGAATCTAAAATACAGAATACTAAGTAACCACAATCTCCAATTCTAAATGAGTTCGAAGTAAGGTGACTTAGTTTCAAAATTCTACGCCATACATATTAATAAGCGGGTTTATGTACTTCAATTTGAATATCACTCACAATACGTATTTAAATACAAAAGGAATAATAAACACATGAATAATAAATAATGCTTTAATTTTAAATTTAGGAAGACCTTGAAACAGATATTTGGTTTAATTTTCAAGAGAAAATTATTACAGTTCCTTTCTAGAAGCATTTTCTATATAAAAATTATATTTTTACTCATGCTTAATAGGAAAGGATATCATACTTTCAAGTTTCAAGTCGATTCGATAATGTCGGTATCAAACGAAATAGCAACGCATAAAAATGACATGGTATAGATAATGTGCATACAAATACCACAAACATAAATGACTGTATGAATATCTGTATGTATTTTAACGCGTTCACACGTTGGCAAGCCTCGGCCAACCTAGCGTGCAAGCAAGAAAACATGATAAGCGCCGTTACTGTGCAAGCGAGTAAACATGATAAGCGCTCGGAGTTTGGCAGCAAGGTTTGGCAAGCGTCTAAACGCGGCTTTTGACCTTGAATCTAAGCATACACGCACTGGTACAGAAAGTCCCGCAACTCAGCAACAGCTTCGTCAGTCTGCTTCTGCGCCTTGGTGGTACAGGACGTCACCCGCTCGCAAGACTGCTCGTTGTGGCGACGAGCATTTGTTAGGCTGAGATCTAGTTCGTAGCCTAGCACCACTGCAGCTCGAGAGAGCTCCTTGATACATGAGTAGACATCAGCTCTGAAATGGAAAAGGAAAACAGCTTTAATGTAAGATCCATCATTCAAAAAATATACCTTTAAGTACTTCTATTATTCTGCATAATATAATAATAATAAATAAATAAATAATGCTGGACTTTTCACACAGCATCATCTAGCCCCAAAGTAAGCAGAGCTTGTGTTATGGGTACTAAGATGACTGATATACTACATATATACTTTTTGTTTGTAAATACATACATATTATACATAGAAACACCCAGACACGAGACAAATATTTGTAGATCACACAAACATTGGTCTCGCCGCGGGGATCGAACCCGCAACCTTTTCCGTCGCAGGCGAGCCTTCACCCACTGCGCTACAGAGGTCGTCAACAATACAACGTACAATATGGCTAAAAACAGGAGGTGGGAACTCTATAAAATGTATGATGGAGTAAGGATTACCTAACATGTTGTCCTTTCAACCTAAACTTCTATATCCAAGAATTAACTTCTGGAGAAACATCCTTCTGGCCTGAATAACTACGTCAATTGCTAAGAAAAGTGGAAAACTCACTTATGTATAGCCCTTTGGTTCTGCTCCAGTCCGAACACCCTTGCAGCATCCTCCAGGCTCCCTTGCATGTGATTGCGTGTGATGCCGATCATTTCTTCAGCGTACTTGCCCATTTTGGTGATGGAAGACCTGGCATCCTCTGAACAGCTGTAGATGACAGAGACGTGCTTACTGGCGACTGTACGAGCTGCTCTACGCTCCTCATCACACATTGCTGAGAAATACAAATTATGACTCAATATAACGTTTTAAAAATGAGGTTGACTTCAATGGACAAAGTAGAAAATTGTAGAAGCAACTCTGACAAGGCCTTTACCAAACAGTGAGTGTTACTGGCTGAATGGATATCCTTCAATCATGAGCCAACTTACCAGGAACCTTCAGCTCATCAGCCAGTTGGATGAGCTCAGCATATATCTGCTGCTTCTTCTGCACAGCAGCATTGATCTCATCCTTAATCCTTCGTAAAATCTTCCCGGTCAGCTGCTGGTAGGAGTTCTGGATGTTTCGGTGATACGTATCCAGGAATGGAGCTAGGACTGTGTCCATGTAACGGGTTATTTCACTGTAAACCAACTTAAGTTAAACGAGATTCTTTTCGAAGGAGGATCTATATGGCATCCACAGAAGGGCCTACATTTGACTCGATGGGAACTATTCGATTTTTCTACGAAAAAATCGCAGCAATATTTCTCTCAGCCAGAGGACATACCTTTAGAAAATATACCTATTCTTGCAACACACTACCGATTCTACCTGTTATTATATTGACATGTGCCAAAGCAGGTAGTTAAACGTACCCATGGTCTTCAAAGGATCTTGTATTACTTAATCTAAGAGAAATAAGTCTACTGTGCCCATATACTTTGAACTTGTCTCCCTGGCATCTCTCTTATACCTGTTAGAAAGAGCTAGATTCGACTCCTTCCGTCTGGTGGTAGTGTTGCCCCAGCGATCACGTAACGCTGCTACGTGCGCCTCCAGCACCACAGGCTGGTGCTGCCAAGGAGGGATCTCAAAGCAAAGACCTCCGTCTTGTCGCAGGTGGTTGCTTCGGTACTGAAAAAACAGTGATTTGAGAATATTCGCAACTACAGCGATAAAGGAATGGTGGCCCATAGATGCTTGAAGACAAAGGAATAGAAGACCAGCACGATGGTCAGATGACATTGTCAATTGCCCTACGAAGCACGGAAGCGCTCGTGGTCGTGCTTTCTTAGTCGTTCTTGATAGATCGCCGAAGTTAAGCAACGTTCGAAACGGTCTGTAAGTTGATGGGTGACCGCCAGAGGCACTTTTACCTGAGCGCTTCCGTACTACGGAGGGCACGTAAAATTGTCGGTCCCGGTATTTATGTCGTTAAGCCATGACGGAGGCTTTAAGGCGGCCTAAAAACTCCGTCACCAGAGTTAAATAAATAAATAAATAAATAAATAATGCTGGACTTTTCACACAGCATCATCTAGCCCCAAAGAAAGCAGAGCTTGTGTTATGGGTACTATGATGACTGATATACTACTTATATACTTTTTGTTTGTAAATACATACATATTATACATAGAAACACCCAGACCCGAGACAAATATTTGTAGATCATACAAACATTGGTCCCGCCGCGGAGATCGAACCCGCAACCTCTTGCGTCGCAGGCGGGCCTTCGCCCACTGCGCTACAGAGGTCGTCACGGACTCATACGAACTTACTTACTTATTGTCAATTGAAAGAGGAAAATCATGTTTATGGACAGACGTAGCGCAGTATGTCTCAGTGTTAATGTCCCAAACATCAAAATTAGTTTAGCCATTTCAGCGTGCTGAAGAATATTTGAAGTGCTCAAAGATTTGGATTACCTTACGATAGGCGTGATATTTTCGCATTTTCATGCATTTTTTTTAATCCTTATTGACCCATTGGGTTTGTTCCTCGACTTTCGATCCGAAAGTCGTAAGTAAGAATCAATTTATACCTACGCACATTATTAGTGCGATGTAGTCAAATCGAGATTTGGTCCTATAGCGAACTGGTCATACAGATAACTAGTCAAATTGAGATTGTGGTCGTTTGTACCACAATCTCCTCTACTCACAAGCTCAAATATTGTGAATAAAGTATTCTAGTAGGTAACAGGTACAAGAATTACGTCAACTGTTAAAACTATGTATGAGGAAGGATACAAGAAACAAACACCATCACTTCATATAATTTTTATTAAGAATTCAGTTGGACTGCTGGGATCACTTTGAATCGTCTTAAAACTAGGTGATTTTACTCCTGTTCCTTCGCGACCAATACCGTGAAGAACCAGGGCAACAAACACGGTCTGGGGCCTAGCTTTTCTTTGGTGATCCATCTTAAATCTTACTTAACTTAGTAACCAATTGCTTTAATTATAAACAATGCCTTATTTTATCAGTATTTTACTCTAACCTCAACATCAATCTAATTCTCTCACCTGTTATTTTGAAACAGATATCATATTCTAAGAAGACAATGCACTTTAAATAATTATAATTACATAACTACGCACGGAACCCAATTACAATGAACAATACTTCTTTTACACTACTAATAACACTTTCAATGCTATAATCACAAAATAGAAACAGCCTACTAAGCTTTCTACCATTCTACAACATATGTTTTTACTTAACTTGCTCATTTCTCCTTCACCAAAAACCGCATGCCGACTGAATCTCTCTGCCCGCTGCATTCGCCATCTTTCTTTCGCCTCTACCTCCTATTTCCGCTACTTGCCAATAATATTCAACCGAAAAGGAACACTAACCATTATTTCTATTGTACCAAAAATCACTGTTAGTTTTATAAAGTTATGATACACGTAACAAATTATTTTCGGTCCCATATTTTTCACATTGCAGCCGTAAGAAAAGAACATGACATTGACCTCTTCCTATCTCAAATCAAAACAAAACAGTATTGTAATCATTGTAATCTAGCAATTATTATTTAGATTTTTGTTGAATGGCTAAATTATCTACTTTATTAATTCCTAATTATAACAGTTCGTCCATCCTGACATAATTTGATACCACGCAAATTAAGATCGATTAACATTTTAACTACCATTAAACATAGGTACTTACTCTAAATTAATTATATTCCTATAATTAAGTACACCTTAATAGCCATTTATGTATACGTGTTAATAATACGTGTTGTTTTATTTTAAAGGTGGCTTCTGTGATAAATCCTGTGTTATCACCTGAAAAAGAAAATTAAAATCTTAATAGTCAAATAAGTATACTTTTATTTTGCACTTTTAACTGTCGTAACCATTTTTTTGTTTTCTTTTGCCATCACAAGAAGTATTTCATAGTGTATCTATCTATCTATCCCAATATAATTAACTTTTCATCATTCAGTTTTCATTTCAACCAAGTTTTCAGTAGGCTTAAAGAAAGACCCTTAGGAATATGATTTTACCTAGACTGGGTATAATATAATATACCTAGTCTATTTCCTCACACCTATACCTACTTTAAGTAGGTATCTCATCGTCTTTTTGGACGACCCATATTTATTTTCATCCTTTAGCAAACTGTTTATTTCATCTTCCAATCAAACGGCCTTATATTTTATATTCATCGTTTAACAAACTGTTTATTCCATCGTCCAGTCAGACGGCCCTTAATTATTTTTGTCGTTTAGAAAACTGTTTATTTCATCGTCCCGTCAGACGGCCCTTGATTATCTTATCATTTTTACCAAATTGTTTATTTCATCGTCCAGGCAGACGGCCCTTATTTATTTTTATCATTTAGCAAACTGTTTATTTCATCGTCCAGTCAGACGGCCCTTATTTATTTTTATCATTTTTACAAAATTGTTTATTTCATCGTCCAGGCAGACGGCCCTTCATTATTTTCATAATTTTTGTTTTTTTAAACTGCATCTTTCATCGTCCAGTCGGACGGCCCTTTTCTCGCGTATGTATTTGTCTAAATGCTTAACATACCCTTCTAGCAACGCAATGAGCTCTTCCGTAGGACCCCTAGGACTCCACAGAACTAATATCATTATCATCAAATTTCCTAAGGAATCTGATTCCACAGTTTTATATTACTTATACTTTTTATATCCATAATACTATTATTTATTTTATTTACATCCTCATGTGTTCATGAAGTAACTAAACCAATCAAAACTACATAACAGCACCGTTTCCGTTCGGGTAATTCTGTCTCAACCTAGGTTCAAACTTAGAACCAGACCTGAGTGAGTACTCAACATACATCGTCTGATACGATTAGTTTGCAATACAGCAAAACCTTTATGTAATAAATAATAACTTTATCACCGATAAGGTCTTTATTACCAGTTACTGAACTCTATCTATGAACGTAAATTTTCTTTGTCAATCACAACAGTGGTCACATTAGCTACTTTAAATTTTAACCGGAATTGCTCACGCGCATTCCTGGATCTTATTTATCATCTTTTATCATCCTTATATCATCCTTATATCATCCTTATATCATCCTTATATCATCCTTATATCATCCTTATATCATCCTTATATCATCCTTATATCATCCTTATATCATCCTTATATCATCCTTATATCATCCTTATATCATGCTTATATCATCCTTATATCATCCTTATATCATCCTTATATCATCCTTATATCATCCTTATATCATCCTTATATCATCCTTATATCATCCTTCTATCATCCTTCTATCATCCTTCTATCATCCTTATATCATCCTTATATCATCCTTATATCATCCTTATATCATCCTTATATCATCCTTATATCATCCTTATCTCATCCTTATATCATCCTTATATCATCCTTATATCATCCTTATATCATCCTTATATCATCCTTATATCATCCTTCTATCATCCTTCTATCATCCTTCTATCATCCTTATATCATCCTTATATCATCCTTATATCATCTCGACCCTCATCTCGACCCTCATCTCGACCCTCATCTCGACCCTCATCTCGACCCTCATCTCGACCCTCATCTCTACATTATCTGTATCTCTACCTTTATGTCTCTACCTTTATGTCTCTACCTTTATGTCTCTACCTTTATGTCTCTACCTTTATGTCTCTACCTTTATGTCTCTACCTTTATGTCTCTACCTTTATGTCTCTACCTTTATGTCTCTACCTTTATGTCTCTACCTTTATGTCTCTACCTTTATGTCTCTACCTTTATGTCTCTACCTTTATGTCTCTACCTTTATGTCTCTACCTTTATGTCTCTACCTTTATGTCTCTACCTTTATGTCTCTACCTTTATGTCTCTACCTTTATGTCTCTACCTTTATGTCTCTACCTTTATGTCTCTACCTTTATCTTTATCTTTATCTTTATCTTTATCTTTATCTTTATCTTTATCTTTATCTTTATCTTTATCTTTATCTTTATCTTTATCTTTATCTTTATCTTTATCTTTATCTTTATCTTTATCTTTATCTTTATCTTTATCTTTATCTTTATCTTTATCTTTATCTTTATCTTTATCTTTATCTTTATCTTTATCTTTATCTTTATCTTTATCTTTATCTTTATCTTTATCTTTATCTTTATCTTTATCTTTATCTTTATCTTTATCTTTATCTTTATCTTTATCTTTATCTTTATCTTTATCTTTATCTTTATCTTTATCTTTATCTTTATCTTTATCTTTATCTTTATCTTTATCTTTATCTTTATCTTTATCTTTATCTTTATCTTTATCTTTATCTTTATCTTTATCTTTATCTTTATCTTTATCTTTATCTTTATCTTTATCTTTATCTTTATCTTTATCTTTATCTTTATCTTTATCTTTATCTTTATCTTTATCTTTATCTTTATCTTTATCTTTATCTTTATCTTTATCTTTATCTTTATCTTTATCTTTATCTTTATCTTTATCTTTATCTTTATCTTTATCTTTATCTTTATCTTTATCTTTATCTTTATCTTTATCTTTATCTTTATCTTTATCTTTATCTTTATCTTTATCTTTATCTTTATCTTTATCTTTATCTTTATCTTTATCTTTATCTTTATCTTTATCTTTATCTTTATCTTTATCTTTATCTTTATCTTTATCTTTATCTTTATCTTTATCTTTATCTTTATCTTTATCTTTATCTTTATCTTTATCTTTATCTTTATCTTTATCTTTATCTTTATCTTTATCTTTATCTTTATCTTTATCTTTATCTTTATCTTTATCTTTATCTTTATCTTTATCTTTATCTTTATCTTTATCTTTATCTTTATCTTTATCTTTATCTTTATCTTTATCTTTATCTTTATCTTTATCTTTATCTTTATCTTTATCTTTATCTTTATCTTTATCTTTATCTTTATCTTTATCTTTATCTTTATCTTTATCTTTATCTTTATCTTTATCTTTATCTTTATCTTTATCTTTATCTTTATCTTTATCTTTATCTTTATCTTTATCTTTATCTTTATCTTTATCTTTATCTTTATCTTTATCTTTATCTTTATCTTTATCTTTATCTTTATCTTTATCTTTATCTTTATCTTTATCTTTATCTTTATCTTTATCTTTATCTTTATCTTTATCTTTATCTTTATCTTTATCTTTATCTTTATCTTTATCTTTATCTTTATCTTTATCTTTATCTTTATCTTTATCTTTATCTTTATCTTTATCTTTATCTTTATCTTTATCTTTATCTTTATCTTTATCTTTATCTTTATCTTTATCTTTATCTTTATCTTTATCTTTATCTTTATCTTTATCTTTATCTTTATCTTTATCTTTATCTTTATCTTTATCTTTATCTTTATCTTTATCTTTATCTTTATCTTTATCTTTATCTTTATCTTTATCTTTATCTTTATCTTTATCTTTATCTTTATCTTTATCTTTATCTTTATCTTTATCTTTATCTTTATCTTTATCTTTATCTTTATCTTTATCTTTATCTTTATCTTTATCTTTATCTTTATCTTTATCTTTATCTTTATCTTTATCTTTATCTTTATCTTTATCTTTATCTTTATCTTTATCTTTATCTTTATCTTTATCTTTATCTTTATCTTTATCTTTATCTTTATCTTTATCTTTATCTTTATCTTTATCTTTATCTTTATCTTTATCTTTATCTTTATCTTTATCTTTATCTTTATCTTTATCTTTATCTTTATCTTTATCTTTATCTTTATCTTTATCTTTATCTTTATCTTTATCTTTATCTTTATCTTTATCTTTATCTTTATCTTTATCTTTATCTTTATCTTTATCTTTATCTTTATCTTTATCTTTATCTTTATCTTTATCTTTATCTTTATCTTTATCTTTATCTTTATCTTTATCTTTATCTTTATCTTTATCTTTATCTTTATCTTTATCTTTATCTTTATCTTTATCTTTATCTTTATCTTTATCTTGGAATTCATTTCATCATTAACTTCATTAACATCATTTCATACTCTGACATCATTCCTAACATGGGACATGTAGGACAGACGAAACTCACTGTCACAAAAATATCGAAAATCTTTAGGTACTCGCAAAAAAAATAAACACCTAAGTACCTACCTTAAATAGCGAGTACTACACGTGTGGACACTGATACCGATCTAGCGTTTCTCATAAAATTATAATATACACTAAGAAAAACAAACTTCAATGTATCTAACCGGAATGTAAAGAACAACCATCTAACAACTCAACTACGAAAAGTAAGCGTCAAAGCAGATTGTAGTATTAACCATACTTAATTAGATCACATACAACTACAACCCTCAAATGGCTCTCATTACCTCTCTTAATGAGACCTTCCCTTCATCTAGAGTCTGTGACTTGCAGGTCATGACCACCAACACACAACATTATACAGTACGCCTTTAAGACCCAGGTCACCACCACAGCCTAGCTGTCCATCGCGCCCTGAACAACTCTCAACTGAGTTGCAGTTACGATAACAGACCGGTGCGTGCAGCGCGACCCCTGACTATGTCCTTACTGTTTTATTAGCAAGAGGTTACCCTCACTATCTATCTATCACTACAACCAAATCTAACTCTGTATTTAGATCGCTTAGATGACCTCTTCATATACGTCTCCCTTCACGAGAGAACTATTAGGTTCTATTACCATTCAATCTAAACCATCACGTTTATTCACTTACAAAGACTAGCGAACAGGACTAACTTAACTGACTTGGAATTAGCAAATCATATTTTATAAGCACTAAAATTGATAAATTTACGCACTATTTCTCGTTGTTGTGAACCTAGTCGAATCAACCAAAGTTTGTATCGACGAACTCTGAAAAAGTGTAGGTACGCGCTTTTACTGGTGCAGGTCTTTAGGTCTGGGAATCTGACTACCTGTCACTGTACCTAACAAGAAATAATCACGTTTACCTATTAATGTGAAAACAACTTATTCCAATCTCTGCCCAACAGTTTCTCTAAATGTGGGTAGATCCCTTAATTTTTATTCCGAATCAAGATAAAACAATAAACCGGTTTTATGATTGACAAGTGAGGCTTAGCTTACTGTCACACCAACATTCAAATTATTAGAACCAATCTCATTACGGAATAGCCTAGGTCATTAACCTCGTCCAGTGAAATGAGAATAAATTATAGTCTACCTCACTATTAATTATTCGATACTGTAAACATGAACACAGATTTGAAATTTCCTGAGAATCGAAAGTATTTTCTGTCTAACGCTTTAGATATTCTAGCTTCCAGCTGAATTTACCTAGATGTCATATATTGTATCGCGATATAACCAATTTTCTAAATTCAACACTTGAATCAAAATGAAAAGTACATAATACGCTCACCGGATAATCGTCCATTCGGGTTCGTCAGCAACCTTGTATCAAGATCTAAACAAAGCCGCTACAGCTGTTGCTTGCTGCCACGGTATATAGTGTGACTGCCACCGATTGTACCACACCGTTGCCCGAGCTATACTTCCTCACCGTGGAATGAGTAGCACGACTTATTTGCATAGTGATCGGTACCACTTCACCATCGCTTCTTTACAGGTCTATCAGCATCGTCTCGATGACTTCGGTCAGGTTCTCGTACACGTTTGGGCATGATTAGGAATCCCACCTTCTGAAACTGTTAAAACTATGTATGAGGAAGGATACAAGAAACAAACACCATCACTTCATATAATTTTTATTAAGAATTCAGTTGGACTGCTGGGATCACTTTGAATCGTCTTAAAACTAGGTGATTTTACTCCTGTTCCTTCGCGACCAATACCGTGAAGAACCAGGGCAACAAACACGGTCTGGGGCCTAGCTTTTCTTTGGTGATCCATCTTAAATCTTACTTAACTTAGTAACCAATTGCTTTAATTATAAACAATGCCTTATTTTATCAGTATTTTACTCTAACCTCAACATCAATCTAATTCTCTCACCTGTTATTTTGAAACAGATATCATATTCTAAGAAGACAATGCACTTTAAATAATTATAATTACATAACTACGCACGGAACCCAATTACAATGAACAATACTTCTTTTACACTACTAATAACACTTTCAATGCTATAATCACAAAATAGAAACAGCCTACTAAGCTTTCTACCATTCTACAACATATGTTTTTACTTAACTTGCTCATTTCTCCTTCACCAAAAACCGCATGCCGACTGAATCTCTCTGCCCGCTGCATTCGCCATCTTTCTTTCGCCTCTACCTCCTATTTCCGCTACTTGCCAATAATATTCAACCGAAAAGGAACACTAACCATTATTTCTATTGTACCAAAAATCACTGTTCGTTTTATAAAGTTATGATACACGTAACAAATTATTTTCGGTCCCATATTTTTCACATTGCAGCCGTAAGAAAAGAACATGACATTGACCTCTTCCTATCTCAAATCAAAACAAAACAGTATTGTAATCATTGTAATCTAGCAATTATTATTTAGATTTTTGTTGAATGGCTAAATTATCTACTTTATTAATTCCTAATTATAACACAACCTCTGTGGCGCAGTGGATGAAAGCCCGATTGGGATGCAGAAGGTTTCGGGTTCGATCCCCGCCGCGGGATAAATGTTTGTATGATCTGCAAATATTTATCTCGGGTCTGGGTGTTTCTTTGTATAATGTGTATGTATTTACAAACAAAAAGTATATAAGTAGTATATCAGTTATCTGGTTCCCATAGTACAAGCTTTGCTTAGTTTGGGGCTAGATAATGCTGTGTGAAATGTCCAGCATTGTTTATTTATATTACACACCAACCACAACTTACTCTGCAATTAATTGTTGGTTCTGCTGCGTAAATACAACAGCTTAACGCCACTAGAATAACTAAATGTGACTTAAAATACATTATTTTATTATCAGGATCCCCGTCTTTTAAACCATTATCAAACATACACTAAAAAACACGACACTTAAAGCTTGCGATTTCTTGTTAGTTTTTCAATTCATTTTACTTTTTGTCTTTAATTAAGTGGAGTTTCTTCAATAAAGCCTTAATTGTTGGAGTAACTGCCGAATTTTATTTTTCTTTTATAAGCATCTTAAGTTTTAAAGTATAAAAAAAACACTCGCAACAACGAAAAGCAATAAAAACCAAAATAATTCTTGGTTAATGGATGCCTGCGACTTTGGTTCTATGGTACTAAAATCACAAGCTAGTCGGCCATTTTATGCTTCGAAACTAGAACTATGAAAAACGTGTCGACGGAAAAAAGATCGTGAATGTATCCCCAGACACGGTAGATTCCTCTCACTTCAAGTGACTCAAAATGCTTTGAAAATCAAACATCTGAAAAACATGCAAACATTTTGCCTCGCCCTAATGGAACTGGGCAAGACTAGCTCAAAATAGAGGTGAATGGCAAAAGTTTATGCCCAGTGGGATGAAAACGGCTGATGATGATGATAATGATGAAGGCCGGAACTCCTTGTAGTGACGTTGTTTCAGTTTTTGCCACATATTGCTTTTTCTAGAAGCTAAGATTTTGTTATTTCCGGGAGAAACAACATCGACAGGATTTACACAGTCAGTCAGCAATTTTACACCCAAATCTATGTAAATACATTGATGTATCGAATACCCTAAACCTCAGACGAGCAATTACTAGCTTCAATGAAACATGAAATGGTTGTTTCGACTTGAACTGATAACCGAGGCGGACTGCTTCATTAATATCGTTCGCTTATTTCATTTGTTTGTGAAAATGTATAACGTATACCATCCATCCTTTTAACTCTAAGACCCCCTCGCAGACTGCAGACTTTCTATCGCCAGATAGTTGAGACGGGCTATACTTCTCCATACTCATTACGAGTCGAAGTATGTTCCGTCTCAACTATCGGCCGATAGAAAGTCTGCAGTCTGCTAGGTGTCTAAATAGTCAAGTGATACATAACTACCTTATTTATTAAATAAATAAATAATAATAAACTCACGTTCACAAAAATCTTCGATGGATTGAATCCCAGAAACATTTTAAAAACTGTCCAAGAAAGAACATTATTTTTGGTCTAGTGCGGGATCCATTGTAAATTATTTGTTCTTTATAACTATTAATTATATTTAGAAAGGAATAAAATCATTTTTTTTCGCCACCACATAAAAACACAAATAAAATATTTCATGTGAAAATTGGACATTTATTTACAGAAACGAAACTACTACAATATGTATCCATGTTGTTAAAATACATAAAAAACATCAAAAATACATATCTACATAAAAATACATATCTACATAAAAAATACAATAGAATCAGTCAAGCGATCTAAGGATCGTTGTAAAAACGATCTATAGATAGCTCAACTGATCCAGCTCACGGCCAGTCGGAAGCGTGCCCAAAATACTGACGGCATGGCCACGCTGAATGACCAATTAATTTACTTAAATTAATTGAAAAAATATGCCTACTCAGCATATTTTACTCCAGTAGCAAAATGACTGTTAGAGCGCTGGTTTTCAGTGACACAGTATACAGTATAAGGGCAGATGATGATGAGCAATGTGAACTCACTGGTCAAGTCAAGATGACCAGGGACCCAAGGCTTCGTTGATAATGATCCTAATCGCTAAAAGCCTTTACAGCCGACTGAACTTTACGATATCCAAATTACTTTACTTCTAAAAGGTACCTCTATAAATTATCTACCGATAAAGGGGTTGTCTGCCTTTAGCACTAGTTTTAAGCTAACGAGAATGAATTAATTTGTTGAGAAGCCTTCGGATTTCTAGTCGGGAATTCATGTTCCTGGTCCTGTCAAACTGATGATTTACATAGAGCCAGGCACGTGCCGCGATACTTTACATAAAATGTATGCAGTTTTGGCAATTAATGCAATTGGACGTAGGTGGAGTCTAAGGCTCAATGCACATTGAATTGGCAAGCGACGCGTCAATTAGTTTTATAGCAAGCTATTATAAATATGAACAATGGTACAAGATATAGAAACGCTTGTAGAATGAACCGCACGAAAGTGCTCGAGCCAGCGCGGCCCGCTAGATGGCTTCGCCAGACTTCGTTCATTCTACAAGCATTTCTATATCTTGTATCATTGTTCATAAGGTTTATAATGGTGCGCTATAAAGGTCGCGTCGCTTGCTAATTTAATGTGCATTGAGCCTTAGCGTTATTCTGTGGATTTCTATTCTATTGCGATTTGTGTCATGGCTAGGGGGGCAGTTTCGTTTTGTTTAGATACTAGTGTTAACAGCACAGCAACGCTCGTGACAACAAAACCGCAGATATAGGTTAACCGGAAATCACAAATTATACAATTGAGATAATATTATCATGACATCCTTTATTAGTTGTGTCTACGTTAGTAACAGTCTAATAAACTACCAATGTGCATGCAACGGTCATAATTTATATACAAACACTATAAAAAAGCGAAATCAGTATTTTTTTGGATATTTCCAAAAAAATACTGATTTCGCTTTTTTATTCACAGAAACAAAGGTTTTTTTTATGATGTCGGCTCTTGACCTCGAATCTTACAGAGGCAAGAATGAGGTCTACGATGGAGCAAGCCCACCAGGAAGGAACCTATTAACTCTCTTCTTTAAAACAACAGGGTCTTAGCTCAGCGGAAATACAAACGCTGAAAGCTGATTCCAAATTTTTGCAATGTTCAATAGTTTAATGCATCCAAATACGTAATTATACCGATCAATGTGAAATTTAACACGCGACGTTTTACGGACCATGATGCCAACAGCCAATTGAGCTAATGAGCAATCGATATTGATTTGATAGGAGTTACATTAGCAGTTGATGCTAGTTGAAATGTTATAGTAGGTTCTTTATAGCTTTTCGCCGGGAGTGACATCCATGAATATATTGATAGACGTATTTACTCGTAGATCAGGTAATTATACCGGGATGTAGTGAAGGATCAAGTGCCTACAGTTTTTCTTCTTGTCGTGTGATGGAAGGATTACCTATGGCACCTCGTTGGAGCGCAGCATTTTGGGTGTCAGGTTAGTGGATAGAATCCGCGACACCGAACTGTGCTCCCAGACACAAATCGCGGACATAGCTACGAAGGTCGCCAAACTAAAGTGGAATTGGGCTGGGCACGTCTGCTGCATGCCAGGTAAGCTGTGGGCGAAGGTAGCCACTGAGTGGCGCCCTGACCCAGTGAGAAGGCGACGAGGCAGACCGAGAAGAAGATGGCGGGATGAACTCGATTTTGCGATCGATTTGGAGAGCCTTGCACAAGATCGAGACAGTGGGACAACAATGGCTAATAATAAAAAATAATAATAATAATAAAGTGCACCTCAAAGTATCCATAAACACAATACTAACTTATACTTTTAAGCAACTGCTTAAAAAGATCTTACCTTTATGTATTTTAGCTGCAATTCTTTACATTTATATCCGCGTTAAAATGCACGTATCCGTTTATATGAGCTAAAGCATCCACTGAGCTCCACGAAACTTGGTTTTATTCATACATTTGACTGTAAAATCTTACGCTATTCTGTAAGTTTATGAATACCCTCGCTTTGAGGGACACAGCTTCATTCAAATAGCTGGTACACTTATGCCTTCGGACTTTGTTTTTTTTATGAATGGGTCGACTCTTGACCTCGAAACTCACAAAGGCAAGAATAAGGTCTACGATGAAGCGAGCCTACCCAGAAGGTGCCTATTAACTCTCTTCTTAATAACAACAGGGTCGTAGCTCAGCGGAAATACAGACGCGGGAAGCTGATTCCAAATTTTTGCAGTGCGCATAATATAAGAACTTTGAACGCGCTTAGTTCTAATAAGTGGAATATCAACCAGGTGTGGATAATGATCAGCTGTGCGTCTAAGGTCCCTGTAAAAGAACGGTGAAGGTGTCCAAGTAGTTTGATATTTTTAGTATTTTGTTCGGTTATATCGTTATACACATTTTTTGTATTGCTGCGTTTCGCAGTGTGACCCGCGGTTCCTCGGGAATACTTCATTAGATTTACATTATTAGATAAAAGATTAGGCAACTCTTAAGTTCTTTTAATTTTTGACACCCGTTCAATCTTCCATGCATTTACATTCCTCTCCACCCAAAGGTTGCCTGGAAGAGATCGCTTCTCAGCGATAAGGCCGCCCATTGTGCATTGTATTATGGTTCTCTTTTCCATTGTATTTTGTAGTTGGTGTGCATTGTGGAATAAAGTATTTTCATTCATTAATTTTTTCGGGATAAAAAGTAGCCTATTTGCTATTCCAGACTATAATCTATATCTGAGCTAAATTTCACCTAAATCTATTCAGTAGTTTTTGCGTTAAATAGTGCCAACATACATCCTTTCAAACTTACGTATTTTCAATACTAGTAGGATATAAATGCAATAAAATACCTTCTATGTCCCTTTCTGTCATCAGAAAATTTCATTCACTATCTCGCTCTAATCGAACGAGAGCACCTGCTTTCTCCACATTGTCTGTGTAGTGATATGTAGCTATTCATGTGTCTCAGTCTGCAGGGAATGGATTCAGAAATTAGCAATATTATTATGCTAAATTAATTCTAAAACGCAGCTGGTTGCCTAATTGCAGCGGGCTGAGTCTAGAAATTATCTATGGAGAAAGACTATTTTATCAACTAGGTCTAAGTTCTCGGACTTCGCCGAGCTTTAAGAATGGTAGTCTAGTGGAAGCCGCCACCGATCTAAAGTCATGGGTTTGAATCCGATCGTCCATTATAGAGTTTTTCTAGCCAATATGTGCACTATGTCAATACTTTCAATTGGTAAAGAAAAAAATTTTAACCGACTTGAAAAAAAGGAGTTTCTCAATTCGGAGAAAATTATGTTTAGTTAGTTGTAATTTCCCTGTTGAATATGGAAAGTAAAAGTTCGAGCCGTCCTATTTTCCGTACATAAGTAACTAAAACATTATCTACATGTCACTTTTACCTTGTGTAGAAAACCCAAATGACCTATTTGCCAGTTTGTCAAATCTTATTATTGAGGAGCATACGGAAATATTTAAATTAAAGACCTGCTTAACTAAAGCTTGTGTGAGCTTTGTAGACTGGGCAACGCCAGGTATTTATCGAAGTAGGAATAGACTGTACGATCTTTATGCTACTAGAGAACTAATGCTTCACAACCCATCACATATCTTATACATTAAGAACTATTCTAAAATATTTAAAAAAGTATGTCAAGCAGCTAAATCAATGCATTTGAGAAATAAAATAGAATCTTCTTCGAATAAAATTAAAGCCACTTGGAAATTAATAAATAATGAATCAGGTAAATCAAAACATGGTTTTAAACAGATAAATTTAAAAGTTAATGATACTCTTATATCCAATAACACTGAAATAGCTAACGCGTTGGATAGTTTTTTTTCTAATGTAGCCCAGGTTGCGACCCGGTCACTCAATTCCTCAGCTTCTAGCGCACTCGCCTATCTAGAAACTGGTGTTACTCAGATTAACAGTGAGTTTGAGTTCAGTTATGTGAGCGCAGATCATATAGTCAAAACATTTAAGACTTTGAATATCAAAAATACTGAGGATTTATGGGGAATATCAACGAAGATACTAGCTACTATTGTCATTGATATTGCACCATGTCTAGCTTATGTCTTTAACAGATGTGTTGACGAGGGTATTTTTCCTGACCTTATGAAGTTTAGCAAACTTATTCCTTTATTCAAATCTGGCAATGAAAGCGACCCTGCTAACTATAGACCAATTTCGATTCTGCCTGCATTAAGTAAAATATTTGAAAAAGTTATTTTGAATCAATTGCTAGCTCATTTTAATCTCCATGGACTACTGCATAATTATCAATTTGGATTCACCAAAGGTCGTTCAACAACTGACGCGGGTACTTTGCTTCTAAAGCACATCTATGAAGCCTTTGAAAACTCACAAGACGTGATCGGAGTATTCTGTGATCTGTCCAAAGCATTCGATTGTGTATGTCACGAGACTCTGATTTCTAAGTTAAAATATTATGGCGTTCAAAATAAAGCTATAGACCTTGTCCAATCATATCTCTCCAATAGAGTCCTTAAGGTCGATGTAGGTGGCGAAAGGTCTTCAGGGTCAATTATTGACATGGGTGTACCACAAGGCTCGATATTGGGCCCGTTCTTGTTTCTAGTGTATATAAATGACCTCCCTTCTTTTGTAAAAGACATGTGTGACATTGTTCTGTTTGCTGATGATACCTCTTTGGTTTTTAAAGTTGATAGATATAAAGAAGAGTACGATGATGTTAATGCGTCTCTGTCTCTAATTTTAAACTGGTTTACGGCTAATAATCTCTTACTTAATGCCAAAAAAACTAAATGTATTAAATTTACTTTGCCTAACGTGGTTCACAAAGCAACAAAAATTGAATTAAATGGGGAAGCACTCAATCTGGTCGATACCGCTATTTTCTTGGGGCTAACTGTTGATTCCAATTTGCAGTGGGGGGCTCACATTGAAAGACTTGCAGGTAGACTGAGCTCCGCCGCTTATGCAGTTCGTACGATTAGGAGATTGGCTGACGAAGAGACAGCTAAGATAGTATATTATAGTTACTTCCATAGTGTGATGTCATACGGTATATTTCTCTGGGGTAAAGCAGCCGATATTCAAGATATATTTGTTTTGCAAAAGCGAGCTGTCCGTGCGATTTACAAATTGAAACCACGGGACTCACTGAGACAACGTTTTAAAGAAATAAATATTCTAACAGTTTTTTCCCAGTACATTTATGAAAACATTTTGTATACTCATAAAAATATAAATAACTTTAGGAAAAAAAGTGATGTGCATAGCATTAACACAAGAAATAAGAATAAACTTTATTTGCCTAAATTTAGATTAGAAAAAGTAAAAGGTTCTTTTATGGGAAATACGATACTTTTTAACCGACTTCAAAAAAAGGAGGAGGTTCTATGTTCGGTTGTATGTATGTTTTTTTTTTTTTTTTTTTTTTAGATGTATGTTCATCGATATCTCCGTCAGTTGTGAACCGATTTCCAAAATTATTTTTTTGTTTGAAAGGGTATGCTACCATAGTGGTCCCATAAAAATTTTACTCCTGAGGAATTGATAGTTTTCCCGTAAAACTCAAAAAATCACCGATCTTTCCGAAAAATGTGGACCGATTTCCAAAATTTTTTTTTTAGCTTGAAAGGTTGTCCATCTCGAGGTGGTCCTCATACTTTTTTTTCCTGAGGAATTGATAGTTTTCCTGTAAAACTCAAAAAACATTATTCTACACAATCTGGGTCAAACATTGATTAGTTTGACATATTTAGACTCTCGAGGTGGTCCCATATAAATTTTATTCCTGAGGGATTGATAGTTTTCCCGTAAAACTCAAAAAACCTCATCCTCACTCTAACTTCTTTAATCTTGACTATTGTAATATCTAACCTAACCTACTAAGTAAGTAATTACTTACTAACCTAACCTACTATATTATTTACACTTACACTTTACACTAAAAATGGAAAAATAAAAATTTTTGAAAAAAAAAATTGAACCGACTTCACAAAACACAAACAGACACTAAGAACCTACACTAAAAAGAGAAAAATAAGAATATACACATGCAATTATTATTTACAGTATTCAATTAATAAATTATTATGTTACCTATATTATATTTGAAGTCGGTGACAACTATTCTATTCTAACTACTCGATACAATTTTGCACCCAAGTTCTAATTGTACTCGTAATTTCTTCTTAGATAGTTGTAAATGCATAGTTGGCCTAAGTTATCATAAGTTTAGATTTAAGATGGATCACCTAAAAGAAAGCTAGGCCCCAAACCGTGTTTGTTGCCCTGATTCTTCACGGTATTGGTCGCAAAGGAACAGGAGTAAAATCACCTAGTTTTAAGACGTTTCAAAGTGATCCCAGCGGTCCTACTGAATAAATGCTTTTTGACTTTGACTTTGACTTTGACTTACATACAAAATTAAGTTGCTAAATTATGTAATGAAAAAAAACGGAACGTATAAGGAACATTGTTGTAATGCATCGTGTGTTAAAACATAATGAACACCAAAGCTCTCAGCTATACTTAAATCCTCCTCTGCGCTCCGTAGACACAGGTGAAGCGGCTTTGGTTCACAAAAAACGGAGTCCATCAAAAACGGCTGTATACGCTATGCGACAGATATTTGCGTTGTTACTCTGTCAAGATTCAAGTCCATGTCCAATATTTCTAGAAGGACAATACCAAAACTCTGGAGCATGCTTTACTTTTTTTAGATATGATTCTTAATTAATTATCATATCAGGCCAGGTGTAAACTCTGGGCAGAGATAAAACCACCCCCTCCTGACTACATCAATCCCCAGGAGAAGCTGCCACCAGGCCACAATCTGCCGTGGCCGGTGTGGAAGTCACTGAACCGCACTCAAGTCGGCCGCTGCAGACTGAACATGTGTGAATGGGGATTTAGGGAACCAAGCCTAACGCAGTGTGACTGTGGTGCTGCAGTTCAGTCAATGCAGCACCTACTGGTGTGCCCCTTGTGTCCTGAGACCTGCACAAGAGAGGACCTCAATGCTGCCTCAGATAGAGCCATCAAAGTGGCCTATCATTATTCCAAGTTTATCTGAATGAAGCATCGACACGACAAGAAGAAGATATCAGGCCACAGTTGTTTGCCTGATGACAAATAAATAATAATGCTGGACATTTCACACAGCATCATCTAGCCCCAAACTAAGCAAAGCTTGTACTATGGGAACCAGACTTACATACTTTTTTTTTGTAAATACATCACATATTATACATAGAAACACCCAGACCCGAGATAAATATTCGCAGATCATACAAACATTTATTCCGCGGCGGGGATCGAACCCAACACCTAATGAATAGATACCTATGCAGCTTTCCTGCCATGGAAATCAAACTTTGACTGGAATCGACACTCCCAAAGGGCATTCAATCTACCAACAATGCAATACCTACAGAAGTGGGTTAGCGGTCAACTCTAGTGCTTCCATGTTGTCATGACGATGACGGTAGCCGTTTTTCAGAAAGAACATCTCGATGTTCAAGCAGATTGCATCGCGCTATAAGTTTCAATCAAGCTGAGATTAGATGCATTAATTTAGATATTAATACCACAGTGGCCTCAATTCCGAGTGTGACATAACTAGCTAAAGCTAATTAAAAATCGCTAAAATGAGCTTTAGTCAAGTATCTTATTCGAGCGAAACAAACTAAACCTAAAATTAGGATGACAGCTCTAAAATCTTAGCTAGTTACTCAACTTAGCCAAAAGTGCCTAAACCCTATTCTCAATGTACATTTTTAGTCTGTTTTACGCGTAAAATTCCTAATCTTAGCGAGCATGTAAATAGGTGTTGACTAAAAATACCAAGTAGGATTGTGATGTGAAATATGATTTGTAGGACCTCGAAAACAAACAAAATAATATTTTTGTGTTAATTGAAGTACTATGTAATGAACAAGGTGATGCAAAACGTGTTTTCGAGTGTTTTACCAGAAGAAAATCCTCCGCCAGGAGTAAGTTTTCTGTGAGAAAATTGTTTGAAAACATCACCGAAAACATGCAAGTTTGTGGTTGGATTTTTCGTAAAGGTTTGTGTTTTTACATAGGATCTTGATGTTGTCAGTGCTTCTGCTGTAGGATTGAACCTACGTTTCAAATTCTTGGTGTTAGTTTGGTTATAAAACCTAACCTGAAAACAAAATGTTTCTCAAGCTCAGTTCGTATTTTTCAAGCTGCTATCCCTTCAAGAAAACCATCTTACATCATCCACTAAAGAAAGAAAAATGTATCTTGTTTTTACCTTGTTTTGTTATCTTGAACTAGTAAAGAACCTGTCTCTAGCATAACTTTGCTTTTACCTGTGCTCATCAATCTTTATCTTTGTTTTCAGCCACTACCTACTATCCCCTGTGCTGGCCCTAAGCTCTGTGCATGTACCTACATAAATCAATGGTAGCGGATCAAGAATTATCAAATCAAATCACTACCCAAAAGCAAAGAGACTGCAAAGAATGAGTAAGTTGTTGAAAAGCTTAATCACAATTATTTGGTGTTAAACTTATCTACCAACATCCTTTTGTAATCAATAATTTTGTTCTAGATTTCAACAAAGCATAATATGCCCAATAGCTGCCCCAAGCGCTACGGATGGTGTATTCTAGCTAGAGAAACCAAAATAATTGAATCCCCAACTACTCCAGGCAATCCATTTTATTTTTATAAATGAAAACAAGGAACAGATTGAAAAGATTTCACAATATTGTACGTAGCTGTGAAATTGAATTATTATAAATACTTTGCAGTTTCTTTACAAAATGTAACGTCTCCTACTCTACACAAGCAATACAGCCTTTGATTCTACAATATAATACATGCCATACCTGATATCACTTTAATGATCCTAAAGTAAATTTCTAACTACCTGAGGCAGTCTGAATGATAATACTGAATAATGTTACTTTTGCAGATTCCGGAGACCCAGAAATCAATAACATTCAACTAGACGAAGAGATTATATTGGCCAGAAGTTAATTAAGGTTTTCCTACCGAAGCATGATCTATTTGCCAGATAATTAGTATAACATTCAGTTTATTTTTCAATAAAACTAGTTATAACAGAAAGTTTTATGTTTTATTATACCTAATACATTTATTACATTGTCCAAATATGTTATAAAATTAAATTATTAATCAAAAACTTTTGAGTTGGTACATTCATATGAATAGAATGAATAATGAAATAACTAGAAACTAGGTAGGTTTCAAACACCGGTGTACTTATTTTCCATTACACCTGTTTTCATTAAACTTTGATTGACCGGACATCAAGCCGGGCTTATTGGGTTATTGGGCTTGCTTATCAACTATTTCCCTGAGTGCTCAGTATAGAAGGTGTTGAAGATCCTGTAAAAACAAGATTTTTATAGTAAAAGTTCAAGTTGAAGCTACCGTTACACCTTACAAATAAAATAATTTATAAACTTGTTATAATTACCTCATTTGATACAGATACAGATCCACGTCTTGAGGGCAGTTCTGCTCTAACACAAATAGAAACTCTTCTACTGAGTATGCTATAAATTACATCATTACAACTTGCTTTAGCTTGATTCTCTGAAAAAAAAAACACATTTAGTTTGCCAACTTCATTTTGGTACACATTTTTATAAAGAATAAAATCAGTAATTTGTAATGATATAAATCATCATTATCAGCAGAATTCTACCACTAGACTCTGCTAGATAAAGTAGAATCCTAAAATCATTGATAGAAAAATTTACTAACCTCTTTCCATTTGGTTCAAACTCATACAATAACATTTTAGGACTTATCGAATATCCCTTCGCTAATCGATTGTTACCTACATTGTCTAGACCCTCTGGTACATTTAGCTTTTTCCTTTATAGGTAGTTATTTTATTAAACAGCTTAGAAAACAGAACTTAGATTTGTTACGAGGTTTGTTTACAATTTACAGTCTTCTTCTTCTTATTCACGTCTTCGCCGAGAATACAATCAAAATATCATTAAATGTCAACTTCAGAACTGTCAAATCATTCGTTTGAAGCTTCGAAAGGTAATTTTAACACGAGACTTGAGCTACTAGCCTCGTGTATTATGAGCCTTAGCAATCAAATAAATCCATACGTATTGCTACTCGCCACTAGATGGCAGCACCGTGTATTCAACTTGGGACATGTTTTAGGATGATCTAAAGCTTTCTAAATTTAGTCAACTGACTAACCCGGAATAGATATTTTAGGATATCTAGCTAAGATAGGATTTTTAACTAGTTTAGCTAGCTTTAGTCAGTGCTTGTTAGAATCGACACTATTATCTAACTAACTGGGACTAACTACGAGGGAGCTCGCGTTGTTTTACAAATTATTTATAAGTTTAGACATGATGTTTAACTTGTGTTTAATATGAACTCTAAGACCCCTCGCAGACTACAGACTTTCTATCGGCCGATAGTTGAGACGGACTATACTTCTTCATACTCATTACGAGCCGAAGTAGGTATATTAAAAAGAGGGACCGCGGGTCACGCCGCGGGAGCGCAGCTAATACTCTATACATTTAACTGCACTAATGGTCGCAGCATTTTGTCATTGTCAAGAATTCCCAGCGACTTAGTATCCGCTATTAAGAGTATTTCTTTAAATAACTGCTTTGTCGTCTTGCATTAAGTACCTAGTACTCGTACGTAGTCCTAAAACTCAAGTATCTAATGAGATGCCTCGGTGCCTCTACCGTGCAAACACCTGGACTTGCTGCCAATGAAATAACAAAAAGCGTCTAGGTGGTAGACATATTATAGTATGACCATAATAAAAAAAACTTACATTCGTAGACCACATACAAAACTCGATACTACGCTCATAAACAAAAATAGCAGACGTCATCCACAAAGCTGCAAAACTAAAATGGAACTGGGCGGGACATGTGGCTCGGATGCCGGACAATCTTTGGGCTAAGAAAACAACAGATTTGCCCCCGCAGCACCAGACGGGGCGTCGCGGCAGACCTCGGAGAAGATGGCGGGACGATCTCGACAGTCATGCAGATGACTAGCACAGTTTGGCTCAGGATCGAGAGGTGTGGAGAAAGGGGAGGGAGGCCTTTGCCCTGCAGTGGGACGAAGCAGGCTAAAAATAATAAATAATAAAAAAAACAGTAAAAGATTTTTCCCCATCTAAAATGCCTAAAGCGCCTAAAGATGGGGGGTCTTGAACTTTTTTGAAGTAAAATCTTAACTTCAAAAAAGTTCAAGACCCCAGCTATAGTAGACACATACGTTTAGGTACAATTACAAGGTACAAGTACCTTCAGGTACCCTCTTTGATCGTTTTAGAAGAGCCTCAAGTCAAAGGAATGACATAGGTAAGTAGTAGGTATGTTTTTCAGATTCCATTGCTACTTTTTACTAAAAAGCCCAAGATGTAGCATAAAGATCCCAGAGACGACGACATCCGCCCAATAAATTGAAAACCAAGCTTAAACAGAAAACTTCTACAAAATCTAAATTGAATTTCACCGTGAACTACCTCCTATATTCGTTATAATAACGTTTTCAAGTGATTTCTTCGCATTCCCAAATACTTGAAGCAAGATGTGAGGCCAAACTGAATGAAAATATTTTCTTCGACTCGGAAACATAGTCTCTTTATTCATAGAAAACTTACCCTTATTTCCAAGTCATGTGAGCTTAAAATAGCGTGACAGTTTGAGATCGTATGTTGATAGAGAAAAGCACTATGAAGGGTTACCTCAAGTTATGAGTTAGGTAAGGAGAAATATGGCATGACGAATTCTCGACGTAAAATAATTTGGCATCATATCCGTTTTGGGGCATATTCGTCCTGTGATCTTTTATCCGCGATAAAACGCAGTATAGAAAGAATAGAAAAACAGAAAAGTTGTACCTTTCTTTTGCTTCACTTTTCATTGACTTTAAGTTCATGTAAAAAGAATCATAGTCTCCTAAAGGGTTGAAACCCTGAGACTGATAGGCTAGAGAATAATCTAGTCTTTTTTTTTCCACAAAAAAGAACAGTGAAACATAGAACCTTTTCCTATTGAAGTTGGTTGATGAAATACATTACGCCTTTACTACCCTCATTAAAGTCTACAGTGCTCATGTCACTTCATGAATGTAACAAAATAATTGAGATGGAATAAATTTCCGTACCGCTAAAGTCTGAATCAAGGGCTTGGTGAGAAATGCAGTCGATTGTGACCAACTTGTTTTTGACAAATGTCAATTTTATCAATAATCCAAAAATGCGGATGCTTTTATTTTCAAAATAACCTTCCGGGCTCTCGGGCTCTTACTCAGAGTCCAAGGGCCCCTTGAGCTTGGGGGCCCTGGTGCACTGCACCGCCTAGCCCTCCGGTAGCTACGCCACTATGTGTATGCTTAGATATTTAAAACTACGAAACGGATTTTGATGCGTTTTTTTAATAGATAGAGGATAGAGGATTTAAGAGGAAGGTTTATATGTATAATACATGCATAATATAGTAGAGAAACACTGATAATTTTAGAGGTTTCTAATGTGATGTCGTAAATAAAAACATTTCTTGCGCTTACATTGCAAACGCTGGCTGAACCCTAATTTAGTACTAGCTGTCCGTCGCGGTGTTACCCGCGGTCCCTCAGGAAACTTCACTTTCCCGGGATAAAATATAGCCTATGTTCATCAGGGGTAATGCAGGATTCTAATGGTGAAAGAATTTTTCAAATCGGTCCAGTAGTTACGGAGCCTATTCAATTCAAACAAACAAAAAATCTTTCCTCTTTATAATATTAGTGTAGATCAGTTGCACCTGTTAGATTAGGATGGCTCTATTCATTAGAAGAAGTTATAAGATCCCTGGAAAACCCTAATTTAACTACCTGGGGATCTATTTCCTTTATAAAGATAATATTAAATCCTAATAGGGTAGCTAATAGTGGATAATAAAGAAAAGAATCACAGATTAAAAGAATTATACTTTTATACAATACACCATTATTTTACACAACCAGATTTCGAACACAATTTATGTACAAATAAAATATAAAATACATTTATAATACTTTAAGGGTAGGTAATATCACACAACTTCTATGAATAATTAAACAGGAGCAAATACTTAGCTTTGGCTAGCGGCTGGACGATAAGAGAGAGATTCTCAAACGCTCGATCGTATTTATAGGCCACGAAGCCTTCCCCTACTAGGATAGCATTACCTTAAATGGTCACAGAGACAGTCTGATGCTCAGACCACATTTCATTGCCTTATAAGGCAATGAACGTTCACAAATTGAATACTTACCTATACAATTACATTTTAAGAACAATTCTATGATATCAATGATTACTAATCCTAATATTAATATTCCACACATTTACATAATGTGATAAAAATTAGTTTCTATTTTATATTACAGAATTATCAAAGCTTAAACTAATATTATACTTAGTATCTATTGCTTTATTAATCCAAAAATAACAATCAAATGGGTATTCTAAATTCAGAAAGCTATTATAGACATGCTTTTCACTTATAGCATTTACATTTTGTAATATTTCCCATATAAATCTGTTACACCCGTGCGAAGCCGGGTTGGGTCGCTAGTAATATTAGTAGGAAGTGAGATAGCAATATCAGATAACCTCGTCAAAGTCAATAACATAATTCCCGTTGAGTTTTATTCAATGTTTGTTTTTCGAGATAACATTATTGTCTTGTGTTACTCAGACTCGCTGCTATAATACTGTGTGAAGCTGTTTAATATACCTAATGTTCTATTAATTTTAGAACACTTAAAGAACAATAGGTATAGCTTATTGTTACACCTACATGACTTCTATTGGTACAATAACAATTAATCTCGAAAGAGAAATTCAATCACTTTTATTATGTCAAAACAAAAACTAAGTATGTACCTTCCTTATTAAAATTTTTGTCTTAAAGTAGAATACTCGTAGAATAGAATAGAAAAACACTTTACCGTACACAAAAGAAACACCAGGAGATAAGAAAAAAAAAACAGCCGTATTTTTTTTGCGTTAGTGAGTTTGATTTCTTCACAGCTTAAAAAGTAAAGAGTATTTGGTTTCAATTTCAACTCGGACACAAAGACAAGTCTTAATAACGAAACGAAAAATCCATTGCTCCAAAACACTGCTGGGATTCGAACTCAACAACCTGGGTATCACATGTCGAGGCATGAAAATATGAGATTTTTTTTTGGCAGTAGTATTTCATTCTTATTTTTATTATATTTGCATAACAAATAAGATATTTCTATAATAATTGTAAATTTATTTTTTAAACAATTACTCGATTTTCTTAAAAGTTACCCGGTTAAAATTTCAATTTATAACTTGCTCAAAATTCAAATTCGATCAAATTTACATTAATTTAATAAGAAAAGGTAAATAACATAAGACCCTTTTAAATTTGTAAGACGGTACATAAACGAAATTACAAGTAGCTCTTTGTAGAGCCGAGCTTTTAAAAATATTTTTGCAAACAAAGTACAAAATAAAACCCATTTTAACAAGACAATAGAGTGGAGTACTTATGTAGACATTATCTTAATATGAATACACTTTATGTTCTGGGAACATACCTAATGCGAATTCTGAATTTGTTTCATTTTGGGTTTGGTCATAGTGCAGGTGGTTACAAAATAATAACAACGAAAAGTCACGCACTAGTTAAGGGGTTAAAACTGGTCACTTATTTGCCTAATTCACATAATAAACTTTCTAATGACTAGGTACTAATAAGTTTCAAATTTAGAATGTCAAACTGTTTTATATTTTTTTAATTGCATGAATAAAATTGTTGGTTTATTAAGAGTTCCATAACCGTCAGTTTAGCTCCCAATTCCCAGGCAGACAAAAACTCGGAAGAATTATGCGCAAATCGTGCAAATTCTTGTCCCGTGGGAATGGAACCAGCACTTCTTACGTTACTGCTATAACCGTCCGCTCTGCGAAAGCCTACTCTGTTATCATTAATGAACTGGATTATGTTTTGGCATTGTCTACCCCTTTAGACATTTAATGATTTTGAATGCGGCATACTTTCTTGAGGCATTCAAGAGGCATTCATATAATAAGGCCCTTACTAAAACTTGACATAAAGTTATGTCAAGTTTTAGTTACCTATGAATAACTATACAAATGTTTAGTTTATGCATGACACAACTTTATGTCAAGTTTATTAGTAAGGGCCTAAGAGTATAAGTGCTTTGGACTACGGTAGTAGTGAACATTTTTTTCTTCATAGAAAATAATAAATAATGCTGAACTCACACCACTCACTCAGCATCATCTAGCCCCAAACTAAGCAGAGCTTGTACTATGGGAACCAGATAACTGATATACTACTTATATACTGTTTGTTTGTAAATACATACATATTATACATAGAAACACCCAGATCCGAGATAAATATTTGCAGATCATACATACATATATCTCGCGGCAGGGATCGAACCCGCAACCTTCTGCGTCCCAAGCGGGCTTTCACCCACTGCGCCTCAGAGGTCGTCACAGTCGTCAGAAAAAACAGAAGCTCGTCTATATTCCCAACTCCAGGTCATAATAGACTTTCTCTTAACTTCTCTTGGCATTGGAGATCTTTTGAAGATTTCTAGAAGGTAAACAGAGGCACACGTATAAGTTTTTTTTTCAACGCTTATTCCCCTCACTTGTGCCTCACGTCGCCACATTTTCAAAACCCAACTTAAAATAAGAGTATCGTACATAAAATTAAATATCCGGAAAGAATCAGAGCGTTATCTGTAATAGAAATCTCTGGTTCGGGATTTATCGAGTTTGTGGCTGCGGATTGCGCGAATGAAATATAGGCAGAGCTCGTTGTATTTTTTTCAAAGACAGAACTTGTATTGGCGCGCTTTCCCAGTCTGCGAGCTTATTCTGTAGCTGGGCATTTTCAGTTATTGAAACTCAAAGTCAAAAAGCATAATTCAGTAGTTTATATCAATTCAAATGGAAAGATCGACAGTGCCAAAAGACTTACGAATTTACTGTAAATTTTATTTTTCTTCCCACACCAAATGCGATAACAGCGCCTCTCTCACTGGTGATCAGTTTGTGGCACTGTAGGTGACACTACTCCAGTTTCCTTGCGACCCAAATTAATTTTGGGGTTGAGATGAAGCTGGAGATTTTTCGTGGAATGTATATTCATTTCAAAACTTTGGAACGCAGACTCAAAACTAACGCAACCTAAACTTTCACATACTTTTTAATTCAAAGGCAAACATTCATCATCATAATCATCTCAGCCATCTAGCATCCACATAGGCCTCCCCCATAGATTTCCACAGCGATCGATCTTCAGCCTGCACCCAACGGCTCCCAGCAACCTTTACAAGATCGTCTTTCCATCTCGTGGGGGGCCGTCCTCTGCTGCGATTTCCGGTGCGTGGCCTCCACTCGAGAACTTTTCTGCCCCAACGGCCGTCAGTTTTACGAGCTATGTGCCCCTAACTAGGCAAACATTATATTTATAAATTTCTTGAGTCGATTTTCCGAATAAAGCAATGAGTTCCCCTATTTCAATGAATTCAAAACCTCAGAAATGTAAAGGCTTCGTCACAGAATCAGACTGCATGCTCTGGTTTTTTTGCGCGATGTTCGACGGCTCGCAATGGATTTTCTTTTGTGGTTCCTACTGTGGATTGGTTATTGGGTCGAATTGGAATGGTTTATTATTTTGTGCTACGCGTTTGCGTATTTGTTTTCGAGCCGGGTTTTGTTAGGATGATGTATTGACGATGTAGTGATTTCTGACCTTTTGGTATATTATTTTTGTAATTTTTTTTATGATGAATTGGTTGGCCATTGACCTCGAGACTTACAATGTCAAGAATGAGGTCAACGATGGAGCGAGCCTACCCAGAAGGTGCCTATTAACTCTCTTAAAAACAACAATAAAAACAAATTTAATTTATCGTGTGCAAAAAAAAATAAAAATAAAAATAACCGGATAATGGCCCCGATTCTGTTGATCACTGACTAAAGTTAACTAAACTAAAATGCTTCGTTCTTATTTCGTTAACGATAAAGTCCAAAATGGAATGACTATTACAGTGGCATTCTTAAAATTTCTTAATTTTAGTAAAAATGAAGTATTTGTGGGTAGATTTAGTCAAGACCATTTTGCTTGCCGTGTAAAACAGCTGCTAAAGAAGCTCAGAGGCGCCATTTTGAATATACTTTTAGTTATGTCACTCTCAACGACATGCCATTTTCGTCTTTAGTGAGAACCAAATAAGAACGTGCCAGTTTTAGTTTTAATTAAGTTTAGTCAGTGAACAACAGAATCGACGCCAATGGCAGTAAATCAACTCGAATCTCAAGATACTATTATTAAAATTAACACTGAGTCTCGGGAAGACTTTACTAAGATTACAAACTACCTCCTATCCAAATCAGTTCTGGAACAATAAAAAACCATCCAACAAACTTTCATATAAATAACAATATACATGTAGAAGATAGAGATAATATTATTAATATTACTCTTCCGAGGAAACAAAATGAAAAACATTCTACCTGTAGCCAGTCCCCCTGTTTTGATACTGTCCATAAAAAATTACGTGCAGTTGTGTAATAAATATCACTCGTTTGAATCAGGCAATAAATTCAATAGAAAGAAAGGCTAGAAGGCAATTTTCCCCAACGTTATCACATAAATTGCTTTGCTCGTATGGAAAATCTTGAAGGACATTCCTGGGAGGATAGACATATCTCTACTAGTTTATCTCTTGACTTCGTTTGATATTTCGATCAAAAAGTCTTGGGCATGCTTTGTGAGCTGGATCAGTTGAACTTTCAATAGATCGTTTGTACTTAGCTGGTTAAGTACTTTGAATACCTTAGTTATCATTTTGTTCCTGGTTTTTTTTTTCATCATGGCTTCGCACTGTCAACTACATTCATTGGTTTTACAAAAAATAATAAGAACTATTTTTCTTCTTGGCTATGCAATCTTTGTGCATTCATCTCAGACAAAATAAACGCATTCACCATTATCTAAATCATTTTGTTATTGGTTCTTATTTTCTTCATCTTGGCTTCGTGCTCGTAGTAGGTATTTTGGTTTTATAAAGATTCATAAGAGTTGTTTTTATTCTTCTTGGCTTTACTCTCTTTGTGCATTCGCCATTTTACAAGTATGTTGGTTTAAAAAAATTAGGGAAACGAACCGCAAAATAGGGGTTTCGACAAGTAAACTTTTAAGTCGACAAGTAAACTTTTAAGTCTAACCTTATTTTTTGGAACCTTCTGTCATTTGACAATAGAGTCGTTTGACAGCTTGACGCGATTGCATCGGTCGGAATTTAAATTTAGCAATTTAAACTAAGTTGTGTTGCTTTTTCGGGTAGGACGTAGGACAACGTCTGCGGGGTCCGCTAGTAAATATATGAATATAAAAGTCTCAAGTTTTCTACACACTTATCTACCGTCAGCCAAACACACAAACCTACATTTTATTTTACCAGAATGATAGAAAACAGATGGGGTTTGTTATGACGGGAAGAATTACGATATACCAAGGATTCATATGGATAAATAGCAATGTAGGTAGGTTATCTGTTTACTTCTACCCAATCCCTCTATTTTCCTCATCGACCGATAAATACATTGTTCGGATACTCAATTGGATCGCGACTCTGTTGCTAATCTTTCTATTATTATTGTGAAAGTTTGTTGTTTGTTTGTGGGTCAATCACTGCAGTGACTGAATCACTTTACTTCACTTCCTGGTTTATGGCTACTGCGAGCGACTGAATCATGTATTTTGTTTTAGCGGAAAAGAAGAAATTCAACGTCAAAAATCGTTCATCCTTTCTACTACTAATGGATAGATGTATGTTGTGTTGTGATAATGTTTTTGATAAAGACACGTTTGCGACCGGTTTCTCGAATGCAGATCATCTTCAAAATTAACTATAAAATGTCTTGGAACGTGTCAAATCAGAGTCATACGACTTGCATAGACTTTGTAACATTTAGAGCGTTCAATTTTTTTTTTTTTATTTTTGTATGAAAATCTAATTAACTAAAATATGATGAATTTTTAAAAGTCATAGAACAAAAGTTGTTGTTGCAACTCGACTTTATTCGACCCAGTGAATTGGTACCTATACCTACTACTTCTTTGGACAAACTAGAACGACGAGTTATTGACATAATTCCGTTTCCAATATTTTCCAGTGAATTGGTATACTACCTTTATATTTATTTATTTATTTTTAAGGAAAACCAACAGCTAAAAATAACTTAATTGAGTGAACCTATTCACCTACTCAATTTATCAATTTACCTACTGATTCGAAAAAGTAGTACAAAGCTATCTGAACCGGTGGCCAACAGAGGAACTAAACGCAAAATTATTTTTCTGCCAACACCAAATGCGATAACAGCGCCTCCCTCACCGGTTCCGATAAGTTTGTGGCACTCTAATCTAAGTTTAATCAGTTTGTCAATTTGAAAAACGTTCGAGAAACGGACCAAATAAAATTGAATAATTTATTTATTTCAGGCGACATGAGAAAAAAATCATCATCCGCAGCCCGACTTCACCCACTGCTGGGTATAGGCCTCCCTCTGCTTTTGCCATTCTTCCCGGTCCTGTGCCAGCCTGAGCCACTGTCGACCTAAGACGTTGATAATATCGTCCGCCCATCTCGCTGCCGGACGTCCGAGTTCATGAGAAAAAAATACAAAATCTTAAATTAACTTAATCTACGGCCCATATTTAACTTATTTACTTAATTACGTACACGTAGGTATTGAAGACGGTGACGTGTGACGCACTCGCGGTGTCAATTTGCCGAATATGCACGGAGTCAAGTTGCAGTCGCCCCGCAAACCGCTGGTAGGTACCAGCCGAAGGGGGCCGAAGGGGGTCAAGTAACCCCTTCGGCCAAAACGCTTCATTCATGAAGGAATATTTTTGTATCTCATTATAAAAGAACTGTATTGTTTGTATGAGAATAAATGTCTTTAAACCTAGGTTTGAATGAATAATGCTGGACATTTCACACAGCATCATCTAGCCCCAAACTATGCATAGCTTGTACTATGGGAACCAGATAACTGGTATACTACTTATATACTTTTTGTTCGTAAATACATACATATTATACATAGAAACACCCAGAACCGAGATAAATATTTGCAGATCTTACAAACATTTATCCCGCCGCGGGGATCGAACCCGCAACCTTCTGCGTCTCAAGCGGGCTTTCACCAACTGCGCCACAGAGGTCGTCTCGTTCTCGGCGATCATACTTACCTTTTTTCTTGTCTTGCGATTTTTCGCAACTTACTTAAGTTTTATATTTTATAATCTTGCATGATTTTGCAGAAAACTTATCTTAACTGTTGTATGAAACAGGTGACTCATAAGGTGTTTTGTAGTTCCAAGGTGTACAACTTGTCTGTGCACGTAGAATTTTATTTTTGCACAAAATGAAACAAAATAAACAAAGTATGAGCTGTGACGCAATGATGAAAATGGAACAGAACTCAGGTGCGTCCGTCGGCTCATTTCTCCGCTGTCTGAACCGTGCCATTTCATGACGTCATATGCAGAATATTTGCAAGCTCTTATTGCTCCTGGAAATACAACTTTTATTTATAAATTCTGTCTGTGAAGATTATTGAGGATCAAGATTCGATTATCTAACTACAAACCTAAGTTTTGTGAATTATAGCATTGTATGAAGACCACACTGATGGGGAGGCTAGGTGGTCGTTGGGAATTTTTATTCCCAACTAAACTACGGGGGTCGTTGGGAATAAACCAGAATAATGTCTACCTACTACGAATACCTACAAAGTTCACTTTTCCCCGTTGACGGGGATTGTCAGCGGGGATTAGTGGAATAAGTCAATTTTGTTACCAAGATTTATGCTTAGGTACAGTTTTCACCTGTAACCCTCATCATCTGCAATGAATCAAGAAGAAGGCACTGCTTATATAGAGATTTTTGCAACTTAAAGTCGACTACGGGCGGAAATGTATAGACCACGTGATAAAGCCGCGAGCAGGCCGCTAGTAATGCTTAGTGTCATTATTTTTAGTCATTTGTGTCCCACTGCTGGGCAAAGACCTCCCCCCATTCCCTCCACACATCACGATCTTGAGCAGAATCCCTCCACTCCGGCAAGAATTGGTCGAGCTCATCCCGCCATCTCCGTCTCGGTCTGCCGTGTCGCCTTCTCGCTGTGTCGTTATTTTCAGAAAATACGCTCAAGGTCCAATCGCAAAATTCTAGGGCTTCGTCACCAGTTAGCCAATGACTCATAGAAACTTACTTTTGAATACGCGACTGTAAAATTCTATGCAAAAATCTAAATACACATTGTAACTCAGCTGCCACGCTTCCAATGCAGGGGTTCTCAACTGAATTCACCCATTTAGCTACATTAGCGGTGGATCGCCAACCAAATGTTTACCGCGCCTGAACTGACACTACAAAGAATAAAGTTACTGGATGTGGTGAGAGGGTTAGAAATAACTAAAATAAAACCAGCCAAGCGCAAGTCGGACTCGCGCCCGAAGGGTTCCTACAAAAACGGCAAAAAAATCACGATTATTGTATAGGAGCCCTTAAATATTTATTTTATTCTGCTTTTTTAGTATTTGTTGTCATAACGTTATAAGTATTGGCAACAGAAATACATCATCTGTGAAAATTTCGACTGTCTAACTATCACGGTTCATGAGATATAAGCCTGGTGGACATGGACAGACTAGACATTTTCTATAAATTCTAGATCCTCTTAAAATGTATTTAGACAAAAATATTTTTAAAATAAAATATTTTTGAATATGTACAAAATGTTCTATCCAGATTCTGAAAATCTTTGTCATCTTGGCGGGGCGTGCTCTGTGCAACGTGGTCCACAATTCTTCCGATGTCACCTCCTTAGCTGCTTGGAGAACCAGTTTCTCTGTATATTTGTACACATAAATAGGCACTGAATTGCTGAATATAAAGTCTTAGGGCATTGCTTACGTTGCATTTTAATTTCAGTGCTTAGCTTGCAGTTGGGCACTATTAAAATACCTCTACGAGTTAATATTTTAGTATGAATTACTTGTAAGAGTCTTGTTGGCTGCGTGGGATAGTTTGTTTAGTAGTGGTAGCTCGTTTTAATCCCGTCTGTGCATCAGTGGGTTATTTAGGGAAAATGCTGTATAAATCCTCGTTCTGTACTTGTAAACGATGAAGGAAAACATCGTGATGACCTCGCGATTTGATATTCTGTACATTGTTGGTGGTCAATAACATTATCAGCGTGATCGGAAGACATTGTCAGCATGATTTAAAGACATCGTCAGTATGGTCGGACGACATCGTTAGCATGATAGGACGACAATTGATATCGACGATATACACGAATGCCGATGTCACGAAAGTGTAGAAGGCCTCATCGCCTCTATTCGCCTGTCATCTTCTATCCTAATACTAGTTCGGCGAATGTGTAAAGTGGCCGTTAGTGAGGAGGCCATCACCCAGTGGTTATTAAAAAACTGATTATGATGATGATATAACATCGTTTGACCTCCAAGTTAAAGGTAAAATACCAGGATATTTTCCTTGACTCATTAACAATTAATTTAAAAAGATGCTGTAAAATTAATTGGGGACTGAATGACTCGTTACTTTAATAGGAGAGCCATTGAAATAATTAATAAAGGCACTAGTAAAATGCGGAGGATTCTAAACCTTATACCTAAGTAATAAGTTTGAAATGTAACTTCTTTTTCGCATAGCTGAGTCTGCTTTGAGGAACTTGTCTTCTGAGATTTCATATTTCAAATGATATCTTGAAGATTAAAGTTACTACGTGGTGTAACTTTTAACTTTCGGAGTTATAATTAAAGCGTTCCATTTCTTTATGTTCTTTTAAAAAAATTCAATATACAGGGCGTATAACGGCTACGCTACACAAAAGCAATCATCATCATCTCAGCTCGGTATTACCCACTGCTGGGTATAGGCCTCCTTTCCCTTTAGCCAAACTTTTCGGTCCTGCGCGACTCTAATCCAGTTAACACAAAGGTAAAGTAGCTTAAAAATATTCATTCATTGACGACCTCTGTAGCGCAGTGGGCGAAGGCCCGCCTACGACCCAAATGGTTGCGGGTGCGATCCCCGCGGCGGGACCAATGTTTGTATGATCTACAAATATTTGTCTCGGGTCTGGGTGTTTCTATGTATAATATGTATGTATTTACAAACAAAAAGTATATAAGTAGTATATCAGTCATCTTAGTTAGTACCCTTAACACAAGCTCTGCTTACTTTGGGGCTAGATGATGCTGTGTGAAAAAGTCTAGCAATATTTATTTATTCATTCATTCAACATTCAACGATTTCGTGTAAATTGCTATCTATTTATTTATTTTAGAAACGCCACAGCATTTATTTAGTTTTTATGCACAAACAAAACTTACATTAAAGAAACTTAAGCAAGAGAAAAAAAGCAAAACATTTTAACAAATATTCTTAGGTACCTTATATGACTTAGGGCAAAACCTGGATCAGGAACGCAAAGGACCGAAAAGTCTGGCAAAAGCAAAAGGAGGCCTTTTACCCAGCAGTGGGTGATACCGGGCTGAGATGATGATGATGATGATATGACTTAATAAGTTTGTCAATAACAGTCTAACATAAAAAGTAACAATTCTCGGAGAAATACTCATATTTATCAAACTGTAGGCGTCCTCTTCGTGACCATAGGTTTGCCATACAATATTTCTGAAAGTATTGACGGTAGTATGCCTCTGACTACCCCCTTAAACATGTTCAAAGGATCTCGAATACATAAAAGATCTGAGAGAATGTCTACCACGTCTTGGGGATACAGTCGTGACCGTGTTTTTGACGGTATTCGATATGAAAAACCCATTTTATAACCTATTAACCATTCACGAAAAATAGTTACGTTGAATACGGTCAATGGCACAACTCTAGCCGCTGCCTCCAAAACCCCAACTCTACCCTAACGAGTCCAACCGTGGATTAGCCCAATATCTGCTTAGACACGTACCGACGTCAACGTTAATCATATCCCATTCACCTACGTTTTAACTTTAAGACGTTTAACGTGAAGCGGATTGTGCTAACTTAATTTGTTTGTAAGCAAGTTATCGAAGTTTCGGATGTTCCGATCCGGGATCGGATACAAGTATCAAGAGAGAACCTAAAGGTACTTGTAACCTACTTTTAGTTATTTGTAACAAAACCAGGCGCTACCACTCATATAATAAAGCTAAAAGTTTGTGAGTTCGTTTATTTGTATGTTTGTGTATCAATCACGCCTAAACCAGTGAACCCATTTGGATGAAACTTGGTATAGGCGTGTAGTGACCTGGAATAGCATATAGGGTTGGTACCACGCGGGCGAAGCCGCGCGCAGAAGCTAGTAAATCCAAAATGTAAAAGTTACTCTGTCTGTTTGTTACCTTTTCAACCAAAACTTTTCGCCCAAAACACAGAACAGATTAAGCGGAAAATTGGCATGGATAAAGGTTGTATCCCGAGGAAGGACATCGGCTACTTTTTATCCCGAAAAATCCCGAGGGACCGCGGGTTACACCGTGGGAGAGCAGCTAGTGCTAAATAAAAAGGCAGTAGTTTTGTAACAACAGCCTCTTTCATCTTTTTGCCACACCTAAAATAGAGAAACATAAAAAAACAGTATTTTTAGTGGAGATCCGTGGTCTCTGCCTACCTCTTCGGGAAAGAGGCGTGATTTTATGTATTTTTCAGAAAAACCCTTACGTGGCACGTGTATAAAACCACTATACTCCCTACCCTCTATTGCACAAATTACCGGCCACTATTATAAAAAGAACGCGCAACTGAACAATTCGATACATTAATAAGGTAAGCTACCTCCTGATAACAGTCGTGTCACGTCGGGTATTATATCGCCTCGCCTAGGACAAGGAGTTATCCAAACGTCACGGGTTAGGCTATCCACATTATCAGTGCTGGGTCCGGGGCGTAACACGGCCTTTTTAAAGCACATCGTTACGCAAATACGCGCCGATTTTTTTGTTGTTGTTTCTATTGAAATCGTATGAAAGCAGGCACTATCCCGCGCCGACCGTGCTGCTTTTTATGACGTCAGCAGCATTTTTCTATTGAATTCAAATCAACGATAGTTCTTAGACACATCTGAATGTTCGGGCCCGACAAAAAGACAAGCGAAGTTGCAATTGTTGACCTCAAGGGCGAATTTTTCGGTTTGGTGTTGGAGCTTGAAAGAAGGATCGAGTTTATAGGTTGATCTTATTGGCTGAATGCAGAATGCAGTCAGTAGCATCGTAGTTGGAAACGTCCGAATATTCAGCGAAAATATCGGATTGGTCACGGTTACGTCCCTGATATGTTCAAATAACTTTAGTATTTTTATTTTCACATATAGGAAACAGTTCTCTTTTGGTACCTTCGGGCTCACGGGTCGAGCCTTATCTAAAGATAATTTTCGTGAAAAAATATTTTTCTATACCCAAGCGTTGAATTATTTAGGATATTGTGTTTATTGAATTTGTGTTCTGGTATTATTTCAAAGGATATTTTTATAGGTTGCTAAAACAGCCCTTTTTGTTTTTAACTAGCCCGCGGCTTTTTTTGTGTTACCAACAGTCAATGACACAAGGCTTTCCTTTATTGAAATCATCATCATCTTCCTGCACTTGTCCATTATGCCATTGTCCTTCATTGAAATATTCTTTAAAATCAGTAGTTTCTGGGACCTCTTACTATCGTACAAACTATGCTAATAAGAATAAAAGATTGCTCTCGCCGCTAAAATTGAACTAGCATTTCAGCCGAGTTGTTGCTCGACAAGCCGAGTACGAGAGAGAGAGAAATAAGAATAATTTACTATAATCTCAGACAAAATATAATGGACGAGTTATTGACAGAATTCCTCTTTCAATATTTTCTGCCGGTTTTAGCGGAGGACGACGTACCACACGAACGCATTTTACACACAATGCATAAAAAATTACAATACACTCTCATTCTTACGCACACTATTGCAAATTTCGTATATGACGTACGTAATACTACAAGACGTACATGATTCGGAATCGTGTACATTTTAGAAGAGGGGAAATAAAGGTAAAGGCTCATCCCGTCCTTATGATCTAAGACTATAATGAGTGTGAATAAAAGACACTAAAACATTTCTACGCTTAAAGAGATGTTAATTAGTAAGGAGGATTCAGTACTTCTTTAGCACTTACAACATAAATTAATTAGTAAAATGCATGTTTTGTCGCTTAAACCTTTGTTGTACGATTGTTTAATTGCCAACGAATTTTGTTTTTCTCTTTGAATCTTCTCAACTGTTTAAATAGTACTTTAAGCTTGAAAAATTGCTAACAATTCTAGGTTAAATGATATGGTTGACTATCATAGAATTCTAATATGCTTGCAATCCGTCATTGTTGCAATAGCATGACAATTTTGCAAAAATTCTGTGGGTAATAGGCGTGTCTCTATATTTAGATAATCCTGAGTTATCTATTCTATTGATCTATGTATTAGAATGTTAACTGGGTTTCTTCACGATGTTTTTCTATGCCGCTTAAAGCGCGTGTTATTAACTTAATGCGCATATTTTTACAAAAAAAATACATTGATGACCGGCCGGGAACCCGCAACCTTCGGATTGAAAACCGAGAGTACACCCCACTAGGCCACAGAACATACAAGAATTAAAAGAGTTTTATGAGAATCTCTTAAGCACTTTCGTAGAGAGCTTTGTTCCCCACATAATTAAAGAATGTGGTACTTAGCTGTAACGGTTCGTTTAATTTGAATGTTAGGTCTTAGCATGGACCAGACAGTCCCACTCTCATTTTAATTAAAATCTCTTTGTACACCCTATCTATGTATCTCAAGTGCGGGGTGTATTAGCAATTGAATCGCCAAACAGGAAAAATGCGGTTTCAATGTTTTTATTTGCATATATTAGGGGTCTATGGTCTGAGGCGACCTGTGTTATTGACAACAGCCTATGTACTCTATATAAAATATATTTCCATACAAACATATAAATATACTCGGAGGGGTATTATGAACATCTTTATTGAGTGAATAAAATATAACACGATTAGCTACATCATCATGTCATGATAGATGTGTGGAACAGTTGGAAGAGGAAGGCCTAGGCAAACATTATGTTAGTCAAGTATGATGCCATAGTATTTCAACTTCCAGCAAAAGAGACGAAGTTATATGAAGAATGAAGTTTATATATATATATTGTTATAGGGTGTCTGCACAGTCCAGCCGAGCCTAACGCGCAGAACTGTCAATTCAACAAAAAAATTCTGTTGACGTCAGAAGCGAGCCACATTTTCTGACGTCATCAGCATTTTTTGTATAGAAAAATGACTGTAAAATTACTTTTGTAAAGAAAATTTAGTATTTGTATGAATCACATACTGCCCTACAACTGGGCAACGTGATTTTCTACAGTTATCACCATAATAAAATATTTACATTAACGCAAGTGCAGAAGGTAATAAATTTTTAATCAAAAGTTTATCTGCGATGTCTAGCACAGCATAAAAAAGTAAACATCAACATCACGGAGTCACCCAAGACGTGAAGGAATGTGCTCCATTTCCTAAATAAGATGTGGCGTGGTCACGTTCGAATGGCCTATTTATGCTATGTTTTGTTTGTCGGTCCTAAATAATTATATCAGAAATTACTCGCTCATTTCTGCCAACAAGCTTACATAACGACGAAGTAATGTTAGGCAGAATATTTTTTATATTTACAACATATTAATTATGAGGACATGTAACTGGATGTCTGTCTCAAAACTTGGGCCTTTTCATCTTTAGGAAATATTTATACAGCGTCAAGAAGCAATCTATACTATGTGGCGCAGTGGGTGAAAGCCCGCTTGGGACGCAGAAGGTTGCGGGTTCGATCCCCGCGGCGGGATAAATGTTTGTATGATCTGCAAATATTTATCTCGGGTCTGGGTGTTTCTATGTATAATACTCGTATGTATGTATTTACAAACAAAAAGTATATAAGTAGGTATATCAGTTATCTAGTTCCCATAATACAAGCTTTGCTTAGTTTGGGGCTAGATGATGCTGTGTGAAATGTCCAGCATTATTTATTATTTTATTATTTACACTCGACGGGACCCTGTGTAGTGTTTTGGAATAGATAGTTTAGTGATTTTTTCATATAAAGATATCATTAAACATACCCTTCGTAAAAAGTATGCTAAATATAAGGGCGACTCTACATATTCGCCGAACTATTATTTGGATAGAAGATGACAGGCGAATAGACCCTCTACACGTTCGTCACCGTAAGCATTCGTCTATCTTCGCCGAATATGTAAAGGGCTCGTAATAATACGATAGGTATAGGTATGGAGCTGTGTTGGCATATCGGGGTGGACAGTCGACGGTTCAATTCGAAGGTTTCGGTGACATACATCAATGTATTTTTTGTTTCATAACAAGTGGTAACTGGGTTTCTCCTGTGACCATAGTAAAGCCCGTATCAGAGAAAGCATTTAGACATTTATTTATTTACAACAGTTATTTTACCTCACTCTCGTTCTTCAAACACGCTCGCCAGTTTCAATAATGTTTTATTAGTGTTTAGAACACCGATTTATAGATAGGTAAGCCAAGTTCAACAACAATTGGACTTGCAACTGAAATACGGCATCAACAACGTCTTACTCCACTATTAATTCAAACTCAACCTTATGTGGCATGATATAAGGTGGCAAGTCTAGTGGTGGTGGGGTCGCGGTACTCGGACCAAATTAACCAATATTGACGACGCAGACTGTGCCTTGGAAACTAGACGTGCCATCCGATATAACGTGGAGCTATGAAGTAATAAAAGTTATGAGTCACAACATTTTATTTACTACACATTACATAAAGAAAAAAAACTGCTGATCTGGCCTTAAAACAAAAATAGGAAACATGACATTTTTGAACAAAATTACATCGGATAACTTTTTGTACTGTTGACAGCGACACACCAACAGTCCTGGTTGTTTCGCTTTGACTCCTGCCTTTGAACCTGCAACCTTCTGCGTCCCAATACAAAATATACATGGTGGTTTTTTGAGCAGGGCGGTGAAGGCCATACCTATCTGAAATCACGAGAGAGCAGTGAATATGAGACATGTCCTCGATTTATAAGAAAATAATAAGTGCATTTAGTTTTTTTTAAACGCCCTTCTTATGTTTTTATTTGTTGTGAATAGCGTCAAATCACCCAATATTACCACACGTTGGGCGCTAACTATCATGGTCCGTATTATCAAACCACAAATCAGATACACTAAAGGTGATAATATATATTTTTTTGTCTACTTGTTACTAGTTCTCTAAAACCAGAGTGATGATGAAAGGATTTTTAGTGAGTCTTGAATAAGGTATTTTTAGTACCCCTTGGTTACGGAAGCATTAATTCTCTCAAGTCAAAGGTGAACCATAGATGATTCTACTCCAGTTTCTACTGCCACGTACACACTCTCCAGGAGGCGCCTCCGAGAGGCCCTCGCACGAATCTCAGCGAGTGGAGGCTGCAGGAGTGCTAGTCATCCACACTCTCGATTTGTTCAGCTACCGGCTACGTAGGTATTTGCATGATGGTCGTGAAGTGACTGCGTTAGCTACTTTATGTGCCTCCAAAACCAATGTCTTGCGTCTATCATCCACTAAATAAAAAACAAGTAAAAATACAGACAGGATACCGTTTTTACCCTATTTTAGACTACTGGCTAGGCTAATTAGAAAAAAAAATGCAGTAACAAAGTGAGCGAGTACGAGTGTAGTTGTTTTCCTCGCCTCCGAAAAAACCGACACAAAGCGGAGTGACCGCGAGGCAGGGCGAGGGAAGCCGAGTAGAGAGCGCACCGTCCTCACTCTCCTACTCGGGTTCCCTCGTGTCGCCTCCTGGAGAGTGTGTACGCGGCATACAACCAATACCGTGAATCTCTATTGCGCAAGACGCAAGAACAGTAGCTCCTCTCCTCAGTTCACATGAAATCCTGCATCACCCAATATCCAAAGTTTCGTAGCTTCTTGAAATTGCCAAACTAAACAGGCTACGCCAAACTTTAGTGCTGCCTTGCCCCCCAACTTATTCCAAGTGATGCATATCTCTCCATTAAACGCTTAAGTGATGGCAGATTCAGAATATTAATAACGCGTAGTTTATTAAATGAATAACTGAAAGTTGTACAAGTTTAAATATGTTTTGTTTTGGGCGAACACGTTAACCATCACTCCTCTATTTTTACTCCGCGAAAACCGTTGACTTTGATACCCAATATGTAAAATATGTTGATACCTATCAACTGATTGAACTCCAAGATTGCGTGCGTCACTGCCTGTATACCATGTTCAATGAATGAATGAATGAAAATTATTTATTGCACACCATTAATCAATACAAAAAAAAACAAAATAATAAATCAGATAAAAATTTACAATGGGCGGCCTTATCGCTAAGAAGCGATCTCTACCAGGCAACCCTTCATCATGCTATTTTTGACGAATGAGCGCTCAGTATTGCTTACGCACACAGAGATAAATCTACACACATTAAGACCACCCGCCTTCGTTAAATAGAACAACTGTAACAGCCCGAAACTTTTGACTCATTACCACGGGACAAAGAGCTATGAGCGCGAAGTGAGAAAGTTTTAGCATGCCATTATAAACATGAGCGTAATACATAGTGCTATTTGACGTAGTCAAGAGTATATACCTGCGAAAACTTGGGCAAATGTTTCCAGAAGCGCGAGCCTTCAGTCTATCTTATACTACAAAGTAGTCGTATAAGCTGTAGCCAAGTCTGGTTACGGAAGTTTCAGGTGACCTAGACAAAACCCAACCTGAATAACGCTTTACTGAACTAAAAACTCTTCATTGAAAGCATGAATGTTTTTTTTTTTACCTATATTTTCCCACTGCTGGGCAAAGGTCTTCCCCATATCCCTCTAACCATCCCTGTCCCGGCCCATTTCCCATCAGCCTTTCTCAAAGGCATCGAGATCGTCGATGAATGATATTATGAAATGAAAAGTCTTATCAAAATTCTTAATGAAATACTAAGTGTGGATTAACACTTTCAAAAAATTACACGAATGATATAGCAATATGAGCAATTTCTTTATGTAATAAAAAAATCTGTAATTTTCCTTCTGCTTTGAATATAGCTGCCACGTTTTTTCAAAAAATATATTTCATGTATCAAAAATATATGCACGCGCATATAATATACACCTACAATTAAATGATTTATGCAGCGTCAGGAGGCAAGCTATGCCTACACTCAACGGGACGCTGTAGTGCCTGGGACATTGTTTGAGATGGAATAAGCTTGCCCAGCACCTAAACCATCCTTTTAGATTAGTCGGCCTTGTCCACAGGAAAGACATCGTCAATACGTGTGAAGCTGACTAAGCTGCGGGTTTCCTCACGATGTTTTCCTTCACCGTTAAGAGCTCGTGTTTAAGTGCATATACATTATATGAAACACATAAAAGACGTATACGAGGTAAACTAACGCTATTTGTAAATACAAAGTTATAAAAGTTTTCAACAAAATGTAAAAAGATAACCGCTATTCCAAATTAAATAGAAGTTGACTTTCATCAAATGCCGACTACCAAATGGAAGGAAATGGGCAAGTAGCGTGCAACAGCTAGTCTGCATATTTATAGACTATCTCGCTAAAGACTGCGCGCCAGGAAACGTGGGGGGCACGCAAATGCACCCCGCGAGCTTCTAGGTAGGGCTGGGACACGTTTAATAAAGCCGAAACAAAAATCTGGCTAAAAACAGCGCCTAACCGACTTGTTGTTTCAAACAAAACCAACATTCCCCAGGGCAAAGAATTCGAGATGCTTTAGAGATGTGTCTAGGGGGTCACGAACAAAATACATATTTGGCACATCCTATAGGGATGGCCTTCAACAGTAAATGCATGAATAGACTTTCACAACTTTGCTCTACAGCCCTTCATCTAGGAACTCTGGAGATCCTCTTTGGGAGAATTTGAATAAAAGTCCTCTATTTAAGACCCCTCGCAGACTACAGACTTTCTATCGGCCGATAGTTGAGATGGGCTATACTTCTCTATACTCATTACGAGCCGAAGTATATTCCGTCTCGACTATCGGCCGATAGAAAGTCTGTAGTCTGCGAGGGGTCTAAAACTAAGTCGAAATCTGAGTCATACTCGAAAACAGAAACAAGTAACAAATCAAGTTTCAACACTTACAAAATTCCGAATTTAAATTTGATAGGCGACCTTTTCGTTAAGATTTTAACATCAAAGGCATTAAACCTTTTAATATCCATTCTCTATTCCTAAAGCCTGATTAAATGCCTCTCAACAACAATTTTCTAATTTTGATTCGGAGTCTGGTAACTCCGAACGATTCGAAGTCGGAACTATGCTCGCAATCAAGGTAATGTTGCCAGGTGCGTCCCTCGGCCGCGAATTTATAACAGGCAACACTGACAGGCTGATTTATTCGTCGGCCGATGCTGTGGCGTGCTCCAATTGTGAGTGTTTGTGAGATATTCCGACACACGCGTGGTAATGCATGCCGACGTCTACTTTTTACGTTTTATTGGTTTTATGTGATATATTTTATGCCATTAGTTTTGTATTGGTTATGTTGATGGGTAGCCTTTCGCGATTTGCGATTTGTAATTTATCTGACCGATACACGTAGCAGGTTAGGCTTAGCTTAGGAAGGGACCTAGTGCCTTCTCGTAGATACAGTCTGTACTGTTATACAGTAAATTCTGTTTTATGAGATGATTTACATAATGCTGGACAATTTCACACAGCATCATCTAGCCCCAAACTAAGCATAGCTTGTACTATGGGAACCAGATAACTGATACACTACTTGAGGGGTCTAGATACAGAAGCGCCTCTATCACTTTTTTCTATTTTGTCACTAGACATCAAAAACCAGTTTAAGAAACTTGGACTTAACTTACAGCATGTCTCTAAACTTCGTTTGATAAGAAAAGGGGTACTTTCCACCTCATATGAAATAGTATTTAAGGTTTTCCAGACGTTTCTGGCTTTTTATATGAATTGAAATATGAACAGAGTAGGTTTTGCATCTAAGTCTTGAATAGAGGCGTTTTTGCACTTAACAACTAAGGATAGAGGCGAGTTTGCTCCTAGGGTCTTTGCTTGAATGGTTTTATGCAAGATTGCCTAAGACAGAATAAAATCTATTTCAATTTAGAATTTTGATACATTTATCATTTTAATAAAACACACAGGTAAATATTTGAAATTTAATTAAAAATCAAAATCAACAAAACTATTTAACTTAAAAATCAAAACCTAAAATAATTCAAATCGACATTCCAACTTCCTCTAAATATTCACAAGATTCTAGATCTTCAGTTTCTCCAGAAGGAGTGTTGTCAAGAACTTGCTTGTAAAATACCAGATCGCCGGATCCCAAGTTCGTTTTCCACTGAGCACCAAAATGTTTGGACAACAATTTGTCGACATCAGCAAGTTTTAAACTTGAAACGTTCACTTGAAACGGTGGTACGTCTCTAACGTCAAAGTCGGACATCGATAATACTCCTCGTTTTATAACACTCTTAGCAACTCCCAAATCATTCTTGTAGTTTACTTCGCCCCTTAATAAGAAACGCCCTGGCTTATTCTTGACCCTTGTCACATAATATCGCTTACATTCAGCAAACTTGAAATGAAATTGAGCTGGAGGTTTCATCACTTCACCGGCATACGCCTTCCAATTTTTTACTGTACAATCTTCGCCCAATTTGGTTACCACACCATAATTTTCATAAATTTCTCGGTATTCAGATGGATCTATAATGATTTCCTTGTTTTTAACTTCTTTTTCTATGTAACCGAAAATTCGATCCGCTGGCATGAACGAATGTCCGGGAACCGGGAAAATCAGTTCAACGATTTTGATATACCTTGGGGCACATGTCGTTAACCAGTAGCCAGCCATAGCAATCATTGTACTATTTTTGTTTTGCGAACCGCATCCATCAGCCATCATGCGAAGTTTTTTTTTGCCAGTCATGTCTGTGTTTGAAAGCAAGTGAAAAACGGCCGATGCGATTTCATTTGAAGACTTGCTATGAACATTTTCTGTCCATGTATAAATGCGGACGTTTTCTTTGGGAAATTTGTTAGTGCTTGAGCCAATCACTATGGTGAAATTATAGATATATAATTGCCGTGAGTAATACGCAGCTTGATCAGCAACTTTGGGCAACACTTGATTTTTTTGGCAGTCAAACGATATTGAAAACATTTCTTCATCAGATTCCCGCAAAAATGTATAGAAGCACTTGGCTTTAAGCTTGTGAATCCTTAACGCTGCCATCAGATTGACTTTATCAGATTCTACTGTCTCTCTCTTGATTTTTTCTGACAGTTCTGAGCACTTCGAACACACATCAACCCTTGGTGATTTAAATCCAATGTTATATTTCGTCACAAAAATGTTTCTAAAGAAACATTCCCGTACTTTTAAAGTATCATCTTCCTGCTGTTCTTGGTAGAGTTTCCACATTTTTTTGATGTTTAATTCAGACGAAACATAATTTCTGGTTGACGTAGCCGATCTACAGTAGTGAGATTCTATACATTTAAATGTCTCAATGAATCTCATGACATTTCCTTTCTTTGTTAAATTTTTCCTTGATACTCTATCGCCACCTCGACATTCTTGAGGAAGTTGACCATGCAGTAAGAATTTCTTAGATATATTTCGGACCCTATGGACACCAACATCAAGAATTTTCAAAAAAGTTCTTTGACAAACCCTAACCAATTTGTACGGTTTTACGTATGTACGAATGTAAAACTTCGTGAATGTTTTCGATTCAGCTCGGGTTTTGGCTAAACGTCTTCTTTGCTTCGGTGTGTGAACTTTTATGAATTTCAAGATGAAATTGTCTTGGGTAGATTTATCTGGTCTGGCATAAAATGCTTCATGGAACTTTCTAATATCTTGGGCATTCAAAGTGCTACATTTAAGTTTAACATCTTTTTTATGGTTGCAACTTGTTATATCATTTATATTAGGTGGTCTTTTGGCAGCATACCTGTAAAGAATAACCGTAATGATATTACAATATTTGTTGTGGTGAAACCATAGGTAGGAACAACTACATACAAACCAAAGCACATAATCTACCGATTACGTAAAAACGTTTGGTATTCGGACCGACATAATTTTTGGGTGGTTGTGTGGGTTACCGCATAACACCAGAACAGAACCCCAAAAAACTTATTTCAGTCTGAATATCAAACATCCTGTATACATACATACTAACAAACATAAATATAACATTTTACTTCAGTTTATGCAAACACCAAAATATTAACATTTTTAAGATAATGCATTACGGTGCTTTACGATGTGCACTTATTGCATGAAACAGTTCTCATAGTAAGGCATAAGAAACTTACCTTTCACGCTTTTTTATGTTGCGTTTCCACTGACTTGCATTCCTCGTCCTCTTCCTTGCTGTATTCCCTTGGACTGGAGCTATATTAATTTCCATTTTCCAATGTATTTCATTTATAAAACGCTAAAAGAAAATCACATCCGGAGCACAACATCAACACAACACGAAGTAATCGCCATTTTGTAAAACCTTGAATTTCCTACTAAACTCTGAGCTATGATTGGTCGAACTCGACAGTGGCGCTTTTGCAACTAACGTAGGCAATAGAGGCGGTTTTGCTTCTCACCTAAAGCTTTCGCTGCTGTTTTCTATTGGATGGAGGCGGATTTGCACCCAAATTATTTATTGATCCTATAGAAGACTTTGCAAAGAGTTGCCACCATAAAAAAAACCTACTGCGTCAAAAACTGGATAGAGGCGCTTTTGCATTTAGACCCCTCACTTATATACTTTTTGTTTGTAAATACATACATATTATACATAGAAACACCCAGACCCGAGATAAATATTTGCAGATCATACAAACATTTATCCCGCGGCGGGGATCGAATCCGCAACCTGCTGCTTCTCAAGCGGTCTTTCACCCACTGCGCCACAGAGGTCGTCGTCTCATTTACATAGCACCTGTCTAGATTGTTCGCGCAGCGAAAGAGCTTAGTAGCGTAGGAGCGACCATCTTGACGCTTTTCAGAGAGAGTTATGAGAGATCTCGAAGTAGAGAGATGTTTTATAATATTTGAAGACCTCCTGAGCTCCTGACAATCTGTGAATAGCTTGACGCTGATGATGGAGGAGCGAGGTCTCTATTTTTTTATTTATATTTAAAAACAATAATAACTCTTAGACCCCTCGCAGACTGCAGACTTTCTATCGGCCGATAGTTGAGACGGAACATACTTCGGCTTAAGTCTGCAGTCTGCGAGGAGGCTTAGACTAATTTCAGGCTTGTCTAGAGCTTTATTTAGTACGTCAGCCGTATCCTCATGAACTGTACACTTTCTTGTCCTATTTTTTACTCGCTTCGGTCTTAAAGAAAATCTATCACTGCTATCATCTGTTAAATATATTGAATAAAAGAGATAAATTCTCCCAGAAGAAAAGAGAGCAGCATTTTCAAGATTCAGCATGATTTAGCATTTATTAAAAACTTCTGCCTCAGTTGTGTTTGCAGAATGTTTCAAGTCAGTGAACGAATACACACATAGCAACAACACGCCAATTTCATCAATATTTATATTATATATTTATACATAGGTACTTACAGAACTTTATATCACCGAGACAAAAAAAACATACAATGTTTCATCACAAAAATACGCACAATGCTGAGAGACAAGCCAGCAGCCTTAGCCCTAGCCTGTATTGGTCGGTTTTCATTGGTCTAGGACAGTGGCAGGTAACAAGTAGAATGGCAAGCGCATAGCCAACAATTTTCTCTCTCTACTCGTTCTCTGTACTGTCCTTCAGTCATCGTGGTGATGAACAAGCAAGAGTGAGATAATTCCTTGGTGCGAAATCTACTTGACAAACACTTTAAACTCAAACTTTCAGGCAGTCTAGATCTTAAACAAACATTATGTACGATCTACAAGATAAATAACATTGAGAGCAGATCTCCATCTGCGCCTGAACAAAAGCGAATAACATTATGATTGACGACTTTTGAAATAAGTTTCAGAGTTGAAATAGTAGGAAGGGTTCCAAACTTCCCGTAACTTTGTTAGATAAATTTGAATGTTTAATCCATTGTCCTCTGGGTTCATTAGCCATTTTCATCTACCGTTTCGATAGAAGACTACAGACGAGAAAGTTATTTAACCAAACATTGGTTAAGTAAACATTCGCGCTAATCCCTTGTAATTTTCTATACACGAGTACTTTAAATTACTCTAACGAGCCTCACTTTGTTCGATAGGCTCCCCAGTGCCGTAACTAGGTAGCCAAGGGCTCTGGTACAAAAAACTAGGGCCCTAACTGAATGGTTTAGGTTTTATCAAGTTAAAATATAAATATGCACGTGGCTAAATTTTACAGGGCACCTACTTTTCTTTTCTAGTTAGAAGATTTTGTTCTTAGAAAACTATAGATCATTAACTATAGATATACAGAGTATTTCTTTTTTTCTATACAGGGTGTAAAAAGACGTCTACCGAAGCCGAAAGGGGTAGGTACAGCATCCCCACACACAACCAAATCCAAAAGGATTTTCCGAAATATGCACTAAATCCGGAGAAAACAGCGTTTGAAGAGTACTGTTTGCGTATGTTTTGGGCGCGTTTTTTTACGTAGATTGCTGGATTTTGAGTTTTAAATGTTTTTTTCTTTTATAAATGAAATTATTAGGTAGGTATGGTCTTATTATGTTGTAATATGTAATAGTAAATAGCCGAAAATAATATAGCATGACGAAGCTAAGTCAAAAATTTTTTTTGCTTTTTTTTTCGCTAAATATGTTTAGAATCATTGTCTGATTACAACCCCTCAGTTTTCGGTAGCAGTTTTTTTACACCCTGTATACTAATATTATAAAGAGGAAAGATTTGTTTGTTTGTATGTTTGAAATAAATAGGCGCCGAAACTACTGGACCAATTTGAAAAATTCTTTCTCCAATACAATTCTACATTATCCCCGATAAACATAGGCTATTTTATCCTGGGGAAGTAAAGTTATCCCGAGGGATCGCGGGCAACACCGCGGCGGACAACTAGTTATTCATAAAACTCAGAGTTCAAGGGTTGAGCTTGGGGGCCCCGGTGTACAGCACCGCCTAGGCCTCCGATAGCTACGTCACTGTAGGCTCCCTCTTCTAGGGATTGACATGTTACATGTTACACATAACCATGAACTAAACTTTGAAGGAAAACATCACAAATACATAATAGGCAGCGATTGGCTTGCAACATGTCACATAAGGAATAGTTACTTCTCCAAAATACGGGTATGCACCAAATATGAATTTAGCTTGCCTCTGACTACCTCCATGTCTTGAACTGATTGAAAGTCTACCGTGTCTGGGGATATAGTCGTGCTCTCTATATATTTTTTTTTAAAGACAATTCAATATTTTAGATCACATAGTCACATTCACCAAGTGAATCCTTAAGGCACTCTGAGATTTTTTGTGTATTTTTGAAGAGGTAGTCAGAGGCAAATCTAAATACAACTTATCAAAGTGAAACTGAATTCCCACTTCGTAATGCCCGGTTTACATTATTCCAGTCCAGCGATCCAGTCCAGTACTGGATTGCTTACTGGACTGGATCTGTTACGTCTACATTATTCCAGTTATTTAGAAGCCGTTGAAGTGTGAACACTACAGTGACAATGATTTCAAGAAGAGATCAGTTTCGAAAATGTACATACAGAACAATTATCACTATGGCAGCTAACCTCAATTCCTTGTCCGTTTTGTGCCCATTCTCCTTTGTGTGTTTTAACAAATAATATGCTACTAAAATAAAAATAAATAAAAATCTTAAAATACATACGTGAGTTTTACGCTTCACCATCACATTTTTAATAAATGAATTGAATTCGGCGAACCATTTCACTTTGGGTTGGTAAACATTGCCACTAGCACCAGATGTGGATTACTTTTTAATCTTGTCTAGTTCAAGGTAGTATGTCGAACGTATACTTTTTATTTTGTTTTTCACTCTTCCACTGTGAATCCTTCAATTTCCATACCAATGCACAGATTTTGCAAAGCAGTTTGGCGCATAGCTTTGTTTTTATAATTTTCTGAGGTTATGTCCCATAAACACGGATTATCTCTGTATATAGAGACAAACTTTATAGTTTCGTCTTCAGATAACTTTTTCACCATTGTTAAATCCTTTTTCTTCGCAAAAAAAGTCCGCAAAAACAACCAACACGTGTGTACTTCGTCAGCACTGGAATGGCACTGGATTGGCCGTCTACATTATTCCAGTTGCACTGGATTGATCGCACTGGACCGAAAAGTAGACCGCGAATCCAGTTACTGGACTGGAATGCTTACTGGATTCAGTTCATTCTAGTGCCGGTTTACATTTTTCCAGTAAGCAATCCAGTACTGGACTGGATCGCTGGACTGGAATAATGTAAACCGGGCATTAATGCTTTTCATTTGAATTCCAGTTAAACTTTGCACTACGAAACGTTACCTCCATTTTTGCAATGAGCTTTATTAAAATGTTCGCTGCCACGATATTCTTTTACGTTACGACCATTTTTATGTTTATATGCGAAAATATTAGCGGGTGCATCAGAAACTGCCTTTGTCTTGCTTATTTTGGATGATAAGGTTGGCGAACAGAATGTCCAACAATAGGCACTATAGAGTATTCTATAGTGCCTATTGTTGGACGAGCGCTACTAAGTATAGTAGCGCTCGTGGCGTAGCTTGCTCGTTCTTGATAGATCGTCAAGCAAAAATTAGATGGGTGACCTCACATTCAACTGATGGTTTCCATACTTCGGGCATGTTAAAATTATAGGTCCCGGCAATTATTATTACGCAAATGGATTCCTAAAAACTCCGTCAGCTGAATTGGCCGCTAAGTCGAATACAAACTTGTAGACTATACACACTTTACTTCTTCCTATTGAACCCACGTCCACCGCAATACAGCTCAATTTACAATGCAACAGAATTAATGTGGAAAAAGTATACTCGCAATTGGTTCGTTAAGCCGCAATGAGACGAACAATCTCGAATGTATGCAAATTATTTACGTTACGGTGTTGAGGAGAATACGAGCAATTGCTCTGCTAAAAATGTAGTTTGTTTGCATTTTAGTTAAATTAACACGATTAAGTCGGAATCTTTGAATATAAGTACTCGAATTAATATGCAAAAAACCATAAACAAACGCAACAAAGGAAATATCGCAAAAAGAAAATACTGAAGGAAGGTGCGATTGTTAAAGTCAAAGTCAAAAAGCATTTATTCAGTAAGACCGCTGGGATCACTTAGAAGTCTTAGAACTAATTTTACTCCTGTTCTTTCGCGACCAATGCCGTGAAGAATCAGGGCAACAAACACGGTTTGGGGCCTATCATTATTTTAGGTGATCCATCTTATAACCTAAAAGTCAAGCTCCAGTGGGGAGCCAGTCAAAGAGAATTGAGGCTCGTCAAAGTAAGTTTAGATGCTCATAAAATACAAAAAGACTTATATAGGCGTGATCGTTTTTTTGTACCAACTATTCACCAGAATAGTTAAATAATATTTTCATACACATTTGAATAAAGCTTTACCATAAAAATTCCATAAACAATTCACGCAATAAATCATGATAGTAAACTAAACTGTAAAAACAATTTAAAGCCAGTTGCGGCTGCGCGAGTTTTGTTTACCAGTATGGCGCGGGCTTAATCTTGTGGAAGATGGCAGAAAGCCCACAGAACAGCTGATTGAATACAGCCACTTGATGAAAGCGCCACCAACATAGCTGAACCGTGAAGGAAACCAAGGAAAAAATCTGAAGGCATCGCTCAATAGTTATGATCACGACTTTATCTCCAAAACACGGTATACGTTCTTTCATATCAACAGCTGCACTAACGGCTACGTAAATCGTTCCTTAGTAAAGGTTTTCCATATAAAACATAGTAAATAAATAGACGTTAGTGACTATTAGTACTGACACCGTCCTCATTTAATCTCTATCCTCTCCATCCAAAGGTTACCTGGAAGAGCTCACTTTTAGCGATAAGGTCGCCCATTGTACCATATTTTAACATGTTTGTTTTTAATTTATGTAATTTTTCTGGTGTACAATAAAGTTGTATTCTATTCTATTTTTTTTGAGATTTCTGTGAGGGCTATTCAGAGTGTATCGTCCATACCTACATAGTTGGCAGAAGTCCACATTTTTCAGAAGTAAGCATTCTGTGAGTCGTTTTGATGTAATTTAGAGCCAGTAGAAGGTTTTACTAAAACATTATATTGACCAAAACATTTTCAAAAAAAAACGTAGTTGAAAGTACAAAGCTCAATCTTAGTTTAATCTTTATCCTCGGGAATAACAGAAACGGTTACACTAGACATAATTTACAGCATAGAGGAAGACAGCTATTCCAAAACTCATTCAGTAATTGAAACCAGTGTAATTCCAATTTGAATGAGTTCGGTGTGCACTGTGCAACGTATATTGCGATAACTAGCTATACTACTTTCCTAGCTGAATGCATTTATCTGTGGCGAGCTGCAAGTTTCCGATAGTGAGGACGAAACTTCACGTGTATAATGTTAGTTTTATTTTTCACATGGGAAACACTGGCGCTAACAATTGCACAGTTTTACGTAACTATGTAAAAATATATCTCGATTTTTCGTACGATTTGCTAAGCCGCCGCCGCGCCCGTTGAAGGTGCCGCCGAGCGTCGCGCTAACTATGAGAAATCGCATACGATGAGCGTTTACAAGTGAAAAATTGCCGTGCGATACGATATCGTATGGGTTGAAATCGCATCATTTAAATGCACCTTTACAGACGATCAAATGCGCAAAAAAAAGTCATAACTTTTAGATTGAAAGACGAGAGTACATGCCACTGGTCCAATATGACTCTTGAATCTAAATTATGACTCAAAGCCCTCAATAGTCCTGGAAGTCTCTACCACATTCATACGAGTACGGAAATGGTACAGAATTCTGAAAAGTAACCACAATCCTTCAAATCTAGCGATAAATACCTCCACCTAATTGAAATTCCACAAACCCAAGTCACAGTAGAAGAGAAAAAAGTGTTGTCGTAAAACCGCGGGTTTTCATTTAAGGTTTTTAATTAAAGACGGTACCATTAATCCACTGCTTCCCGCAGAAATTAAAGGGGTCTCGATGTAGAGCTGACGAGTAATAGACACGCCTTTTGGAAAACCAAAAGGTTTTTGATTAGAAACTTGTGGTTTTTTAATTAGTGTAGCTAGTTTGTACGAGACTAGTAGAAAAGAGATGACAGTTTTTTGGAACGGAGTTCCTTTTCGGACGGTATCGAGGATGGGGGCTGAAAAAAAAACGATCGATTTTACCGTCACGACATATCGCTGTGTCCGTGGAAAAAAAGGATAACTGCAAAAACGCAACTTTACAGGAGAAGCAAAAAACAAATGTCAAAAAAAAATATTTCAAAAAAGTCAAATGTACAAACTTTGTTCCAACCGAGTGTTCCACGACACTCACGTATTTTTTAATACTTTGTGGAATGGAAGATAATGTAACTAGTAATTTGTTACAAACGATGAAAATCTGTAAAACCATATAAGTCAGTTGGTAGAGCGTTGACACGAAATGGTCATTGATTATATTCCAAAATTCAATATTCGAGATGCATTTAAAAATCGTAATTATCTTTTTACTTTAGCTAAAATTATTCTCAAAATAAATACTTAGTTCAATTCTAAGCTCTATGTCCGCAATGACAAAAGAACAAATTAATAAGAATCACCTAAAAACGACGGTTTGTTCAAAGGAACGTTGTTTTAAGTCCGACTTGGAGTTTGTCTTGTTTTTCGGTTTCACTTGAGGTCCCACGAGTTTCTGAGTTATTTCGGGTAAACGGGGCTAACTGCACATCATTGCACAATGCACAAAGACCCGATATAGAGTGGTCTTGATAAAGGTCATCAAAACCACTTTATATCTACGATACAATAGAGTAAATGACATTAAGAAACTGAGCGAAACAGGATCTGCATGCCATGCCATACCAACACCCTAATGAGTAAAATCACACGAACCCATGAACAGAGTAAAATGACGTTTTAAATCCTTTCTCCATACTAGTTCAAATGAACTAGTGACACGAGGGATTACCGTAAATACAAAGGTGCAAGCCTCAACGGTATTGGTCGCGAAGGAACAAGAGTAAAATCACCTAGTTTTAAGACGATTTTTTTAATGCTGGACAATTTCACACAGCATCATCTAGCCCCAAAGTAAGCAAAGCTTGTACTATGGAAACCAGATAACTGAAATACTACTTATATACTGTTTGTTTGTAAATACATACGTATTATACATAGAAACACCCAGACCCGAGACAAATATTTGCAGATCATACAAACATTATCCCGCGGCGGTAAATCTTTGAGAATGTATATCACCCTTGATGATAGAGACGTAATCCTGTTTATTTTTAGCTGAATCCAGCTGGTAAATGTAGCTGTCCCAAGTCGCAAAGTTCATCTCACGTGGCTGCAAACTTCGTCAGTAGTTCCCCGCACTTCCTTGGAGCACTGTGACTTTGTAGAACTGCAACTACAAGAGGTTTTCAATGATATCTTTTAAACCGACTTCAAAAAGGAGGTTAAAATATGTTCGATTGTGTGTATATTTGTTTATCAATAATTTGTTGTTTATCGATTTCTCTGTCAATGAAATATTTTCGATCCCCGCCGCGGGACAAATGTTTGTATGATCTACAGATATTTGTCTCGGGTCTGGGTGTTTCTATGTATAATATGTATGTATTTACAAACAAAAAGTATATAAGTAGTATATCAGTTATCTGGTTCCCATAGTACAAGCTTTGCTTAGTTTGGGGCTAGATGATGTTGTGTGAAATTGTCCAGCATTATTTATTTATTTGAAAGGGACCGACTAACGGGCTGGTGATCTGCTTCTTCGTCGAGAGTCCCTTGACCACCATTTTGTGATCGCTTTCGTCCAACTCCCATCATCACCTCTAATCACATGTGGCGTCCATCGCCACTTCAATGACAAAACTTTCATTTTCATCAGCCCTTCTCATCCCACTGCCTGCACATAGGCCTCTCTTCACTTCTTCCATTCGCCTCTATCAAAACACTCGTGGTCTTACTACGAGTAAAAAAAACGAACAAAAAACAATGACACCATGTTTAACAAAAAGAGTTTTAGGTACAAGTATTTAGAGATCATTTCTATAGTGATAGTTTTTTGGCTTAGTTAAACACGTTTTATATCACCTTTGTCCAACAGTAGTATGAAATAGTAATAGATATCTATTTATTATCCATTTGAAGCATCACAATCGTATTGACAGCAGAAGCAATACAGGCTATGTCGCAAGACACAAAACTAATTGTCCATGTTCATAGATTCACCACACAGCCCGTCACGCCAGTCACAGACAGGTATAATTAGCGCTTTGTGGAGCACTTTGAAGCCTGCCAGCGTCTTTGAATGGATTATATCTAGCCATGAGTCTGAGAACAGGACAAACACGGCTTTATTAAAATGAAAGCTTGACTGAGGAGACTTTGTTGATTATAATGGTCTTTTAAGCTTGCTAAAGGTCAACATACAAAAAAAGATTTTACGGAATACCTACAAGTTTGTAGTCCATAAGGACCTACTAGATTTGACTGCGGCAGGTCGCAGCCCTAACTTTCGGTATGTCTTATATCAATCGAACTTTATACAGTTAAACCGTTATATCATCATCATCATCTCAGCCAACTATCGTCCACTGCTGAATATAGGCCTCCCCCATCGATTTCCACAGCGATCGATCTTGTGCGGCCTGCAGCCAACGGCTCCGACCAATCTTTACCAGATCGTCTTTTCTAGATGGAACCATTATATATTTTGAAATTATCTATTAAACTTCGGCATTTCAAGGCTACGTTTTGATTTTTTTATGCATTTTGATATATTCGCCCTTAGTTGTTTGAATCAACGCTGGCGGACCATTCGAGTCAAATATCCAGCCTTTTCCACCAAAACAAAACATCCCTTACCGCCGTGAAAAGTTCAAAAGAGTGTGAAACATAAATTCAAAATTACCATTGCTTTCCATATTCTCCCGCCCGGTATTTGAGGCGCAGACTGTGCCGCAATTAGGCTCGCCTCGTTAACCACGAGATCAAGAACTAATGAGCCACGTATATGGTTTAGTGCACTCCCAGGATCAAAAATTATAATCCACAAAACCAGCGCAACATGAACCCGTAACACAAACATTCGTAAAGCGAGCATGGGTCTTCTTAAAGTGAACGCGTGGAGACGATGACAGCCGCTTGACAGTTGACGCACCGTGAATGACACGATAAACTCGCCCGGTACAAATGATTTTGGTATTTATTGCTTTGGAAATAGCGCGTAAAGTTGAACAAAGATAAACGTGAGTGTAATGGCGGCGCATTACATAAAATTTTTACAGCTGCATAAAATTGTATCAGAAAAATAACAATAGCTATCTTTTGTTAACGGTCGGTAAAGTCACGAATCGGTAGCGTATGACAAAAGTTATCCTGAAATTTTCAATCGATAAACTATCAGTTATTGAATATAGGCGAACAAAAGATTCCAGAGAAGACTAGCTGGTTGGATGATACTTTAAAAGTCAAAGAAAGAACTTCAATTTTATTTTTAAGTCTGAATTGCTCAAACAAAGTTGAAGTGGTTATGTCTTGAGCTTAATGTATTAAAATTACTACGAATATACCTAGGTAACTTATACCATCCAGGTGAATTCTTTTATTTTACTAACCTAACCTTTTCAAAAATAATATAATCATCCAAAATACTCATTTCACGTCATAACCTTATGAGTAGGTACTTAATAAAAAGATACAAAGATCAAAAAAGCAGAAAAATAATATACTTAGCTATTTGAAAAGCGTAGAATAAATAAATAACGAGTACGTAGAATGGGTATTTTCTGAGGTCATTCCAAAACTCTGGCATTTCAATAACAACTTTCATTCCAAGATTGAGACGATAAAACGTTCACGAATACCAACATTCGAAAACGAAATTCTAAATTTAAATAAACGTTCCATGCGTTCCACTTTCAAATTAAACAGGCACGTAATTTTTTTTCAGACGCTATATTTTTATGTTGGCTATATTAAATTCGTAGATTACAAAGAATAAAAAGGAAATAAACGTCAAGTGCGAGCGTTTAAAAGTGTGCGCGGCGCGAAATGGGATGCTCCAGTTGGGTGGAGTCCAATATTCAGCTTCAGATAAACAAAAATGCACAACTGGACAATTTTTATGACACTCGTTGCCAGGTATCTGTCCGGATGTCAACTTGTGGGCCTTGAAATGTTGTCATAGCATTTTATTTTCTGTCAGAACAATTCTTCAATAGAATCTTCGATTTTATGATCGAACAATAGAATAACAATTTTGTAAATGTACAATTTCTGTGTATTGATCACTGTCATGTACCTAAGAGGCATAATAAATAACACAAAACTCTCATTGCTCACACCTTTTCTGGGTGCACTTTAAATCCTTTCACCAAATTGGTTCGAAAGATCTAGAGCACAATAAGAAGAATCATTGTGTGACTTCTACACTAATAATATGAAGAGGAAAGATTTCTTCGTTTGTTTGTTTGAATTGAATAGGCTCCGAAACTACTGGACCGATTTGAAAAATTATTTCACCATTAGAATCCTGCATTATCCCTGATGAAGTGATGAACATAGGCTATATTTTATTCCGGGAAAGTGAAGTTTTCCCGAGGGAACGTGGGTAGCACCGCGACGGACAGCTAGTGTTAAATAAACTGTGTATCAATTCAAGATCATGGCTGTCTTAAATTCGCTACAAGACGAACTCCGCCCCACTTCGAGATATATTCTATGTAATGAGTTTCTACACGACTCGTCCTGGGTATAATTGAGTCGATTCGAGTATTGCGAGGATTTCCTTTTTATTTTCCCATCAGCGGTTTATACGAGATTATTATTAGGATGTTTTATTGTTGATGCAGACAGGATTAACAAGCTGAAACCGGTAACTCGTATGAGCTTGTAAGTCAAATCTGGTAATGGAATTGCTAGGTGGCCCGATGGGTTAATAGGAACGATTTCTTTTCAATAAGTTTCAACCCACTGCAGAAAAAGAGGAGTATCTACAGGGTGTAAAAGGACGTCTACCGAAGCCGAAAGAGGTAGGTACAGCATCCCAACACACAACCAAATCCAAAAGGATTTTCCGAAAAAATCATTATATCCGGAGAAAACCGCGTTTGAAGATTAAGAATAAGAATATATTTATTTGACACACACAACACGGTTACAGGCAATAAAGACAATACACATACAGGCATAGATAACAAAGAACGAGACGGGGAACAAAAAATTAATTACTATTTAAAAAACAATAAAAAAAGAAGAAATAAAAAAAATTACTATTTGCGTATTACTGGGTGCTGGTTTTTTTACGTAGATTGCTTGATTTTGCGTTTTAACTGTTTTTTTCTTTTGTAAATGAAATTATTAGGTATGTATGATCTTATTATATTGTAAAATTAGTAAATAACCGAAAAGAACATAAAATGAAAGTCAATTTTTTTTTTGCGTTTTTTTCGCTGTTTAGAATCATGGTCTGATTGCAACCCCTCAGTTTTCGGTAGCAGTCTTTTTACATCCTGTATATTCACTGATATCTCCCCTGAATCGATTTGTTTTCTTTTAGAGGCTAAATGATTTTTATTGCCACTAGCAATCGCCGCGCAGAGAGTTGTCGCATTAAGAACGACTAACCACAAGGACTTTGTGCTTAGAATAAAGATTCTACAATGCGACTTCAACCAGCTTACAAATTAGTAAGGATCGAAGTACATACAAAGCGTGCAAAAGCCAACAGCAATTAGCCCAAAGCCAGTTTATGGACCGTGGAAGTTGGTGAGAAAATCTTGAGGATCTAACCCCGAATCCTCATATTCCATGAAACTTTGGAAGAAGAACTTCGGAATCGTTGCGTCACGCTCGCATGCCAATTAGCCGATTGGAAGAGTAAGGGTCGGTTCATATCTAACGGAATATCAAGTTGTTGAGTGTCCAGTGTTTTTCTATACATTTGTCAGTTCTGGCGTTCCGCGACCGATAATACGCGACCGATATTCCGTTAGATATGAACCGACCCTAAAACTATTTAGACTACACGATACGATTATTTAGTGTTTTTTAGTTAATGCCATAACAACCTTGTATTTCTTAAAAGAAAAAGCTTTTAGTGGTATTTTTCAATGGATATTATAGAACCATAAATGCGCATTGAATGTCATAAACTATTCATTTACAGCTGGACCTAAAATGAAAATACAGTTTGAATTTTATAGCCTGTGACCTGCGTCATTTTATAAAGGTCTGGAAGAACTCGCTCCTAAGCGATAATAATTAATTACAAATAAATAATTTACAAATAATTTATTTTGCCAACGAAAAATAATTTATAAGACCTACCAATAGAATTGATAAGACCGCCCATTGTACATTATCTCATTAGGTTTTATTAGTTCTTAAGGGCCTATAATACGCCAACATTTTGTAAGCGGGATAGCGAGTGTGATTTGTTCGGCGTGTGAGGAGTACAGAGCTATGGATGCGCAGCGTTATTTACGGAGCTAAAACACTTTTTAGCTAATTAAAAGTACAAAAACAAAAAAAGATCAAAATTCGGAACAACGGGACCACGTAGTGTACTAAGCTGAGTTCAGATACAAAGTTTTACTAGTCTAGCTAAAGTATTTATTGAGTACTTTTGTTTTTAAGTAAAATTCAGAGGGAAGTTTGTGATTATTTTCTATCGAGAAAATATTTAGTAGGTAATCGTGTTTTCACTACAATGGAGCAACCGTTTATATCCTCAACTATAATATATATTTTTTCAATAATATTGGTTCAATACTTTTATAGATATGATCCAGAGTAGAAGCAGTTTTGAGGTAGTACGCGCCCTTAAGTTGTTGTGTAATTTTATTATGGTGTACAAACAAAGAGTTTCATTCAAAGGCTGAGAGTTTGTGTTTAGTCCCAATACTGGTAAAAACGATCCTCAAATATGAAGTCTGGGTCGTGGTTTTCGGAGATTGGAGGTAGCAAAGGTGCTTCATGAGATTTAAGACATTACTTCGATCGAGTCGGTAGTTACGAACACAATAATATTTTGCCAAATTGGTGTTCTGAATTTGCGAGTCGCCGTAGCGCGAGTCGAGATTGGTTTTGTATGAAACTCCTTTTTTAGTACAACTCGATCAATTGTTTATATTTTATACTTAGACTTTTTTATAAAAATAAAAATAGTTCCAGATAGGTAAACCCGGAATCAGAGGAGAAGGCTTTTTTTCAATTCTTTTGTAAAATTTGAAAAATAAAATAAAATGTTACACTCTACCTACACTGCAAATGGGGCAAATTTCAGAAATAAATAATTTAATTATTATAAACAAAATCAGAGGGATATTAAATCTGATCACTGTATCAAGGGAGACAGGCCCAGTATTTTCTGTTTATGTTCGATGCACATTTTTCAGATACGACTAAAATAGGTACCTACCTTACTTATACTATCTACTACGATAATAAGATTTTAGTAAACCATTAATAAATAACAAGAGTTAATTACTTCCATAACATTAGCAAGGCAGAACGTGCGTTTGTAGAGATCGAGACACGTGCTGACCGACCGAGGATTTGCCGCGCGTGTCTGGCTCACGAGACTGCTAGCTCAGCCAGTACGCGACTATTGTCAATGATTGTCTCATGATGCTGTAACATTTAGCAAAGATGCCTAAGTTTAAGTAGATACTTAATTTTTTTTGTGATTTTTATAGTGCTAATTCACACCTTGGTATTTTATTACCAATTTCATTTCTTAATGAAATACCAAGTGTGGACAACACTATAAAACAAAAAAAATAGATTTAGCTAAAGCATGAGTTCAATAGTGAAACGTGTAGATGACGCTTACCTGTACTTAACCGATAAATATGAGCTTATCAAAAATTTCGATTATGACGACTTAAGCTAGAACAGTGTGTATGGGACAGCTGGAAGGGGAAGGTATAGGCGAACCTTCTTGGATCAAATTGGCGACATTTTGGAGAAGGGCCAGGTCAAAAGTACCCTAAACCGACGAGCATGTATGAAGAATGTAATGAGAGTGAATGAGGCGAAAGTTGTGTGTCAGGATCGTAGCGACTGGAGATCCGTGGTCTCTGCTTACCCCTTTGGGAAAGAGGCGTGACTTTATGAATGTATGTTTATGTAAGCTAGAAACATACTATCGGACGCGGCTTACGGTCGCGGCTGACAGCCGCGATCTGGATAATGATTGTACACGCTCGCTGTGCAAACTATCGGACGTAAGTCGCGGACGTGTCCTTGAGCTTTCGGACGTCCGACAACGATCTGGCGCGCTGGATGTTTTCTGTGCATACCAATCAGTCGCGGCTGTCCGCGTCCGATAGTATGTTTCTAGCTTAAGGGTTCCGTGGCCGAGAGCGGTAAGGCACTCCGGCTTTAGGAGAATCGTCTGATCGTTGTAGATACTTAAAGTTAGGCATCTTCATCTTACTAGGTAAACTGGGTAGTTTACCTGTTTGTAACCGTTTGGTAGCTTCCCTATCGCTTTGCTCGAGCAAATTATTCATTAGCCATTTAGTGGAGCCTAAATCGATGTCAAGGCGAGTGCCTGAGAGGTGCCTGCCAAAGTGTTTGCTATGGTTTGCATATTCTAAGCAGCTGGTTGATAAACAAAGATGGACCTTGAAGTGTAGCTTTTACAGATCAATTTTCTATAGCATGGTTAGTAAGTCGAATATTATATTTATGCGAATAGGTATTTGAAGGTGGTTTACCTATTTGGCAGTAAATGTAATCTTTAAATGTCCTCTCGGGCAGGCGAAAAGCCAAAGGAAGTAGTATGTTTTACAGGAAATAATCCTCCTACGTTACTCTCTACATAGAATAATCATTATAAAAATATTTAACGATTATGAAATCTACTGTATCCGTGAGTTGCAAAGGTAGATAAGTTGGTAAGTACCACGCGAGCGAAGTCGCGGGCACGCCGCTAGTTTTGAATTAAACTGTGTAATCGACATCATTTCGAGCTGAGAATAATATTCTCAATTCGATTGTGAATATTATTTGAGATATCTCAGAACTGCTCACTCTTTTAACTTTGTTAACATCAATTATAACTTTGTATAACGCTCAAGTCTAGAGTATAGAAGTTTATCACAAGTATCTATTATGATTTCTCAATAACTTGTTGTTATTTTAAATAAAAATAAATAAAATAAAATAAAATACATTTATTTCGAGCAAACACTCATAGTACACAAACAAGTTTTTGACAAATTGGTTTTTGACACAGACAGAAGACAAATACACACAAAGCTTAAAAACTAACAGGGTTCATAGTTAGGTGTCGCCCACAGCAATGCCTAATGTAGGGACAGTCCACCCTGGCAGCTATCATTTCCAGGACGGTGTTGGAGCTGGCCCGCAACCTGCGCACCATGGATGCGGCTCGTTTGCGCATGGTGGCATGGAAACAATCAACTCGCGCCGCCGCAAACATCCCCGATGCGCTGCAGTAACGATTTTGCGAAATATTATATTTTGCTATTTATAAATCGTTTGCACAATCCTTAGGTGGGTAGACTGATTCTAGTGTAATTTTTATTCTTGGCGCAAAAAATATTGTATGTTTGAAATGTGCATCGCATTACGATGCGATGCTCCCAAATGGATTACGATTTTTTTACAATGACTGTTTAATTTTATGAGATTATTTAATAGGATATTAATTGAAATAGATTATAGAGATATATAAAAAGTTTACTTAAATTTTCATACATTTTTACATCTAGAAACATCTCTGCTCAATTTTCCTCAAATTCTTACTGCAACCAAAATGCACTAACGAGCCGGTCTACGAAATGCTACGGAGCTACGAAGCTACGGGCTACGAGCTACGACTATCCAATTAAGAGAGGCTGTGAGTGCATACTGGCTGATTTATGTACTCATTTTTGAGTGAGCATCTTATTATAATTTGGAACAAGAGCTTTCCGAAACTAGTTATACTGAATACAACATTTTACAGCTAGACTAGCTAGATTATAAGGCGCACTTGCAATTATTTCACCACACTGGTTTGAAAGAACTAGTGACACGACAAAAAGAAGATAAGGGATAACATCTACTTGGATCTTGAGATATTCCAGATTATTAAAACATGCAGGAGCAGGGGCAGACCATCATTGATTGGATAACATAGTCAGTGTGGTTGAACGACAATGAATGACGATGATGAGGGATCAAAGGGTCATATACCTACTAGGAGGTACTGGGTGTAGCTAGCAGGTCAAATGATGGTGAAAAACATGTCTATCAAATATCAATCATCTAAAAAAATAATACATAATAAATTAGCCAAACAAAGTACGCCTTTTTTTTAACAAAAAAAACATGGTAACGTAATCCCCAAGGCGCGGTAGACATTATCTCAGATCTTTTATGTATTCCAGATCCTTTGAAGATGTCTAAAGGTAGTCAGAAGTATGTCCAAATACATATTTGATACATGCCCACATCTTGCAGAAGTTAGTGTTTCATACGTCCATACGTGGTTGCAAGCCCATCGCCGCCTATAAGAATACTTACTAGATTTTTTTTTTTTAAATACTTCAAACAACAATAATCTATAACAGTAGGTATCAAAAACTAGTTTTTATTGCACAAACTGGTTCAAAACTAAATAAAAGCTAGATTGATATGACATGTCCGTCAATATATTTTTTATTTATAAGGACTAGCCTTTCCAAATCGGGGTATTACAAACGCCTAAACAAAAGGAAACGTGAAAAATATATTTGAATATCACATGTCTGCACATCACGATACGCAACATATCAGCTCGAGCCGAGATAGTTCGGGCTACCACGAGGTTTATTGCTCTCACAGTCTTAATAAAGCGCTCGAGGCGTACCTTGCTTAATCGTGTTGATTGTCCAAGTTAATCAACTACTGACCGGCCAGTTGGATAGGTGACCACCTGTGAAACTAACAACTGAGCGCTTCTGTGCTTCGGAGGGCACGTTAAGTTGGTCACGGCTTTTAAAGCCATCTTCTTCTCTCTTGTTAATGGCTTAACTTAAAAATTTTTTAGACCAATATTTGAAGGAAAGTAAATGTTTATTTTGCTAAGTGGTGGGTATTTAACGTGGTTACATTCATGTTATTCTTAAATTAGCCAAAAAGTTTACCACACAGCATCGTGCAGGTATATTTAGCGACTCTTAAGCCCCTATCCGTGGCGACTAGTTTTGAAGAAAATCGTCTTAAAGAGCTCGATACTAAACGCCTTGCTAAGAAGAACCGACCCAAGCCCTCCTATACCTACACCTATGACGCCGCAGGGCGGTTACACAGCGCACCCTGCGACAGAATTATTAAACTAAGTTTGGCTTTGCAAGCCATCTTAGACTTCACATCGTTGACGGATACGTCAAGGAGGACATCATCATAAGTCCACTCGGGTGCATGTGGTTGGACAAAGTGGGCATGAAAGTAGGTGTGCCACACTTTGGGAGAACGCTCCAAAGGTACACCCGCTCCGACAAAACTTTACTTCGAGAATCAGTGTCTGTAATAAATGTTCCGTGTACCAGAGCCCGGACTACCGTCGAAGCCTCCATCAGTCGGGCCCAATGCGGCTTTGTGTGAATACTTTGTATACATCCTACCATTTTGTATGCTTATATCATGTGGGAAAAACTGGATTTCAGAGATATTGGATCGCTCGATGTTCGGAATCATATTTTTTATTCCGATTCTGTGGTCTGTATGTATTCGGCGTTTAATTAGTTTTAACCAGATGGACCATTGGATGACTCTAGTCAGAGGCACATCCAAGTATTGTGTGAAGTTCTAAGATCTACATTTTAGTTAAGACATTTTGAAACTAAAAAAAAAACCATCTTCAATGTTGGACTAAAACCATTAAAACAAAAGATAAGGTTTTTTAAGTTGTACGAGAAAAGTAATCACTCAGGAATCGATTTTCTATGGAGCTACCTTAAGTGGGTATAAATAAATAATGCTGGACTTTTCACACAGCATCATCTAGCCCCAAAGTAAGTAGAGCTTGTGTTATGGGTAATTGACTGATATGCTACTTATGTACTTTTTATTTGTAAATGCATACATATTATACATAGAAACACCCAGAGCTGAGACAAATCGAACTCGCAACCTTTTGCGTCGCATGCGGGCCTTCGCCCACTACGCCATAGAGGTCGTATACTCTCAATTACACTTGTTAAGTCGTTTACGATTATATTTTTCTCATATTTTATCTTTAGTGCCTATAAGTGAAGCGCTCGTGTTCGTGCTTGCTTAGTCGTTCTTGATAGATCGTCGAAGTTAAGCAACGTTCGAAACGGTCTGTAAGAAGATGGGTGACCGCCAGTGGCATTTTCATCTGAGCGCTTTCGTGCTTCGGAGGGCACGTTAAATTGTCGGTCCCGGCTATTTAAGTCGTTAAGCCATGACGGAGGCCTTAAGGCGGCCTAAAAACTCCGTCACCAGAGTTGGCCACTGACTCATACGAACTTACTTACTTACTTAGTGCCTATAAGTGGAAACTTGTAATTGGCCTTCCGTATGTATATGTGCCTTGCATGTATACTATATGAGCCCTTCTAATTATGTACATAGCTGTAAGTTTTCCTAAAATTAATAAAATAAAATAAAATTATCAAATACTCAAACTTTCAATATACTCTAGTTCAAAAGCATCATTGTAATCATAGTATTAATCATTGTGCTAACGGAACGCTAACTAAATGTTTCCAATCAGACGTGTTGTTAGCATCGAGCTATCGATTTTGGATTAAGTATCTGTACTTGCTCGTGTGAGCGGGATTTAAGAAAGGTGGCCATTCATAGACAGACTTGTTCGCCCAGCGACTAAATGGTCTACCTATCAAAGTCAAAGTCAAAAATAATGATTCTACTATGCCAGGCAAAGTACTTTGTTGAGGCGTTAGTTCTTTGTACTTTATGAGCATCTTAACTTATTTAACGAGCCTCAATTTCGTTTGACTGGCCCCCCTCTGGAGCTTGACTTTTTAGTTTTAAGATGGATCACCTTACAGAATCTTACGCCCCAAACCGTGTTTGTTGCCCTGATTCTTCACGGTATTGGTCGCGCAAGAACAGGACTATTCTAAGTGATCCCAGCGGTCCTACTTAATAAATGCTTTTTGACTTTGACTTTGACTCCACCTTGTTCCTTTGTGCGCGACCAATACCGTGAATAATCATCTAATCCATAACCAAATGCTCGGAATAAGGCTCGGAAATCAGCTTTGGGAGCTACATTGAAGGTAACCGTTGGCTTGTAGTGTAGAAGATAGCTCAGTATAGCAAGAAGAGTTAAAAATAAATAATAATGCTGGACAATTTCACACAGCATCATCTAGCCCCAAACTAAGCAATGCTTGTACTATGGGAACCAGATAACTGATATACTACTTATATACTTTTTGTTTGTAGATAAATATGTACATACATATTATACATAGAAACACCCAAATCTCTCCTCTTTATAATATTAGTATAGATAGTATAGATTTAGAGAAAGCACGAGTGGTCTAGTGGTAGAAATGCATGTCGTAGAACCTTATCAAGTGCATTAATAATCCTTTCACCTGCACTAGGTCGAAAGAACTTTTTTTCGAGAAGAATCAATTGAAGACCTCTGTGATGCAGCAGGCAAAGCCGCCTGTTACGCAAGAGATGCAATTTCGGTTCTCCGAGCATGACATTATGATTGTCTGATCTGCAAAATATTTGCCTCGGTCTGGGTGGTTTTCTACGTATTTTAAGTAATCATGTAATCACCAATCATGTTCCCAGTACACAAGCTCCTTACTTAGCAAGATTACCGTCTTAAAAGCCGTTTAAGAACTCCAAAAAATAAACTTTGTCACATTAGTTTTCAGCTTAAGACGTGCCCACTCTATCCACGTTAGTAGTACGAGTAATAATAGCATTTGTATACAAAGGGACATCTACACACACATTTCACGGCTGTCCGTCCGTCGGACACGTGCCCTGAATGTACAATGTTGCCAGATAAGGTGCTGCCACACTTGTTTTAAATAGTTGTCAGCTTTTGGTAACTGTTCGCAAACTATTCGTTAACATTCCATTTGGGATGATGTATCTTAACTTTTTTTAATGCATAGGTACCTATTGCTTCACTTTCAATTCATATTTCAAAATATTTTGCTATAGCCTACACAAATCAGCTCCTGGTAAGAAGCCTGACGCAAGAAAACCATCGAGTTCAACGTGTAAAACGCACCTCTATTCAATGTTTTACCCTGAAACACTTTCACAGTAAGGCTATTCGAGTTGTGGTTTGTGTAATTCACGCTCCTTTTAGTTTTGTACCATACGGCGTTGCTGATTCTGCTCGACGAATCGTCCATGATAATCATTTTATTTTTATAACGTTAACGTCCCAAATATAAAATAAATACCTAATCATTAATATTAATAAAAAAATAATAATAAAAAAAAACACTAATAATAATATTTAAGTGCTTAAAACAATATTTATTTAAAGAATATTTTTTGTGTACCTAAAAATTAATTTAAAATTAGTAAGTAAAGTATAATGTAATTTAATAACTTTTTTGGGAAATAAAAAGGTTTATAATAATAAAAAAAAAACGTTAACGTTATCGCACTTTTTCGAAACTATTTGACTGGCCTAGGCCGCGCAGAGCGAGAATTAAGTCTGCAGCAGTCCCCCACATTAAAATGCCGTAAGACATAATGCTTTGAAAGTAGCTGAAGTAGACTAATCTGGCAATATCTACGTCCGTGTAATGACGTATCTTTTAAACTGCGTATTGACTAATTGGTTCCGTTTCGAAGGTGTAAGTTATAAGGTGCTCTGTGCTTGTCAAATAAAAAACATTGTATTCTATTCGACAGGAAAACTTATTGGCGCACGACTGGATTCGATCCCACAACCTTAGATTGGAAATCCGCTTCCACTACTCCAATGCCTCGGGTTTGCTGAAAATACAAAACGTACGAGATGTGGTCCTGGCAGATATCAAACCATTCATTGTAACAACACTATCGAAGCGCTTAGCACTAGTTTGAACTAATGCGATGGATGCAAAGTTCGTGGGCTCGATTTCCATCCCACTGCCCGCGCCGTACGCGCCGCAGTAATTTTTCTATACAAAAAATGCTGATGACGTCAGAAAATGCGGCTCGCCTCTGACGTCAGCAGCATTTTCTCTATTGAATTGACAGTTCGCCGCGTTCGGCTTGGCTGCACTGTGCGAGCACCTTTATTGTCTAGCTTGAAATCCATGTTTTCATCCCAATAGAGCTCAACCATTTACGCAATACGAAAATGACAATTGAACTCCAGGCTAGGTTTAAAATATCACAATGAAGCTGATGTTCATTGTCAGTTGAGTTACCTCAGGCCTTGTGTTTTAAACACTGTTCTTTAATTACTTAGGTGTTTTTTTGCAGATAAAGGTGATATTTTTAGGAATTAAAACTCGACATGTCGAGTCCAACATTTGAATAATAATTTAGGCACAATTTTCAAAAAATTAACTAATGCTAGTCTGCAGTGCTGCAAAAACACTACATCCGCTGCTGCCAATGCGTCACAGACAGACAGACAAAACTAATAGGTCGCTCGCTAGCAACTAATCCATCATCCCCCGTGATTCATATCCCGCTTGTATTAGTTTCTGTCGGGGTTCTGATGGGTCGTGTATGTAAATTGTGAAGTAGGTAGTGCAAAAAATAAGCCTCTTGGAAACGCACCTAAATCCTTTTGATTCGAATGACCTAAAGAAACCGCCTTAAGGGCCTTTTTATATGCGTATACGAGAAGATAGTTTAGTATGAGCACAGGGTAAAGCAGAATTTCAAGTTGAAATTAACAAAAATTGAAGCTTAATTTGGAATTGAACAATCCTTTACATATTTGGCGAAGATAGACGAATGCCGGCGGTAACGAACATGTAGAGAGTCTATTCGCCTGTCATCGCCTGTCATCTTCTATCCAAATAATAGTTCGACGAAAAGTTCGGCGAATGTCTAGAGTGGCCGTAAAACACAGTATGCACTAATATTATAATATAAAATGAACTACAGAGACACACACAATAACATCTACATCTCATCAGTCTATCATAGATTCAATTTCAATCTCATTCTCTAAGAAATACATCTTGCGAAAAATACTTAGTGAATTCTACGCTAGATAAATCGTACCAGTTCGCTTGGGTACCTACCTACTTAGGTTTTGTTTTCCATGGAGGCGGTAACCATCATAATACAACCGTGATACCTATTTCAAAATCATAACGTTAAAGTATAAAAAGTCCATGGTCCACTCTAGCTTGGATATTTTTAGATGAGAATAAATTCTTGGATTCGCCTCGAAAAGGTCACGTGCGAGTCACGTGACTGCTCACCGACACCTGCCAGTAGCACCATCTAGTTCTGTACTCGGTAAACTTTTACGGCAATGTTTTTACATTTTCTAAACGCTCATTTTCTAACTAAACGGGTGAAGTCATTATCTTTCGATTTCCTGACGGTTCAAAAATACACTAGGCACCAAATTTTCAGTTCTCTCGGCACTCCCGGGCGTGCCACGTTTTTTTTAGTATGCTTGGAAATCGGGCGTTTTGGCAAATTTTTCTCACACTCTACATGTTCAGTATAATGGCAGCGACGCGCCTAATACTGTTGTTGCGGATTTACAGAAAATACAAATACGGAGAAAAAATGTGAACAAAAATACGGAGAAAATTTTAACTACGGAAATGCACAGTCGCGGCTATTTTTAAAGAAGTAACGGCCACAGTTTTTAGGCAACGAAAGCTAAGAGACAGTACAGGTAAAACCATTTTATTTAATTCAAGGAATGCAACGTATTCTCTCCATTCAGACTTCGAGAGCAGACAAGAGGTCATTGTACTGTCCAGTCCTTAGGTCAGAGAATGTCATACAAGTTGGTGATAGCCTGATAATAGAATCTAGTTAGGACTTAGGTTTTTAACGCTGCATTTATTTATTTACACACATATATCACATTAGGTTTATTCTAAAACGTTATTTACGTTCATTACCGATGTAACCAGGCGCACTATGGCAGCCTGGTGCAGTCCATGGTGCTATCCATGCCGATGAAGTTCACAGGTTAAAGTCCCTCATGGGTGCAATTTTAAGGAAAATATTTTTCGAGATGCGGGAGTCAATGGATCAGATTGGCACTGGATCGTGGTGGATGCTACAAGCTTCGGAGGCCTATTCCCAGCAATGCGTAAAGCCAGGCTGTGGATGATGATAAAGTAAGTAAGTTCACCTTTTAGGCCGCCTTATGATGATGATGTACTTACTAAAATCTTTTATTATTAATCTTACTGACTCAACCTCGAAAATACATAAATCCGAAATTAACGAGATTGAGGGAACCCAAGGTTTACTTAAAATACTCATTAACATTTTATTTCTATAATTAACTACTTAGTCCTAGGTTGATACGCATTTACGCATACATGATTCGGATCCGGTTTGAGTTCTTCATCCACCAATGTGTTATTATTTCATTAGATATCAAGTGAAATAGCCGTAGAGAAAAACAAAGAAAAAGTAATAAATAGAAAAGAAAAAGTAATGATACAACAAAGAGATGTTTATCTGTTTATTTGTGTAAACTGTTGATACAAGCCTGTAGTGTCTAAAATCAAAGGCCTCCTCTGATTCATGATCCAATCTGGTGCAGTTTGGTGGTGATGTTCTTAACAGGTTTGTAGGTATATAACTGTTTAATTGCTAGATTTGTATGGAACGAATGAAACGAAATGTTGGGCATAACTGTAGAGATGTGTTACAAAAGTGCGTATAATATCCCATTTATAAAGATTATTTGTATGTTACTACACATTTTAAACTTTCGCGACTCGAAGACATTTTAGATTTGTTTTTTTTTTTTTTTTTTTTTTGACATTTTTAATTATTTTTTTTAGTCTTCTCGTGACCACGGTAGCTGTAACGCTACTGAAACGTCGAGGTAAATAAACAAATGTTATACCTACGCGATTAAGTCCCGTTATAAAATTTAAAATGTATTTGTATGTTAAACATGTGTAAATCGGATGGTTGCATTTTAGGTAAGTGTTGTAACATGCTTTGCCGATTTCGGTGTGCAAACCGAAACCGAGAATGACATGTGCTTTATTTAAGTAGGGAAGTATCAAAATATAAAATAAGTGCATTAGAGTGACATACGTTTAGTTAGGGTGAGTTTAAAAAACTCTATCGAATGCACTAAAATGGCTGTTACACAAGGAGAGTTTCTCGCACGACGAAAAATCGTATGCGATTATCCCTCGGCAAAACTCGCCATTCGAGTCTCGCCTGCGGTTGTTGACAGAAACTTGTAAAGAAGACAACTTTTAGTAGAAAGCTTAGTTAGCGAGAATCGTATTCGAGAGGCGAGGCTCGAAGCATTTGTTTCCACTAGGCGACCATATTATTGCCTAGAAGAAATCGCCGCTCGCATACGAAAAACTCTACTTGTGTAACAGCCGCTTAATGCTCTGTAGATTGGTGTAAGTATTCCATTTTTTCTTTAATTATATCTCGTAATAATAGCTTCTGAACTGAAAGTGAGTAATACTTTTGTGTTTTAAATCACCAGTCGATAGAGTTGAATAAAACGTAGGTAGGAAGGTAGGTGTAAGTAAATTGTGATACGGATTAGCTTATGTGCTACGTAAAATATTGCTCTCACGCCAACAAAAACGCGGACGGAAGCTAGTACCTAGGTATATAAAGTTATTAAATAAAGTTATTCGGAGTTAACAACGGACCTCATAGTAATTTTATTGTTATTACCGGTTTAATTTGCATATCTATTTTTATAGTTCTAGTTGTCTTAAATTAACACAAGCTACTTTTTTCTACTTCGGGTTTTTATAATACTTAAAAAAAAGTTGAGTTCTATGTTCGGCTGCACGTAGGTAGTACCTATGTTTTATAAACATGTTTAGTTTACCGACATCTGCGGCAATTGTGGTCAAATTTTCAAATTCATTTTTTTTAAAGGGACTACCTACCCTTTAAAAAAAATGGGAGTAGGTATATGGTATAGGTAGTACCTATACTATACTCCTAAATTGTTTCCGTTCCCTGTATACAGTATTCCTTTGGTTGATACTTTTCCCGTTACAAAAATAATACTTCGTTGAATAAAAACTAAAAAAAATATGTGCAGGAACGCTGACCAACCACTAGAGGTCGTTCATCTAATAGCTGACCCTGCTCAAGGTTCCATGTCCGTGTTTTGTATGAAATCTATAATAATAAATAAGTACCTAGACTTACTTATAAAGTTAGACTTTTTTGCTCAATCGGCTAGAAAGTTAAAAATAGGTAAAAAAAATAATCGAATATTTTGCATCTTTGAATAACTATGGTATTCTTCGATCGGATGGTATTGCATAAAATATAATTTGTTATTAAATTTTGAAGTTATCTAAAGAGTGAAATTCGATCTTGGCCATATTTACCAAAGAAAAATAAACAATCATTTTTATTATATTTCGAATCTTCAATTTATTTTTCAGGATGGATCCTTCCTTCATTCTGTCTGCAGCAAAAGTGGCAACTTTGAGACCGGTTGTGAAGCACTTGCAGACGCTATTTGCTCTTGTATCAGCATTGAATCTCACATCGCACGAGTACCCCCAACAAGCAGCAGTTTACGGTTCACATTTTTATAATTGAATGAATTTTCAAATCTTTCAAATCTCATTCTATCGTTCAATATTTTTTATAGGTATACTTAGAAAGTATTGTCATCCTTGGTTTTGTTTGTTAAAATATTTATGTTCTAATTTTAAAATGATTATGATAAATCATAATTACAAAAGCCAGATCAGCAATGGAACACCGTGTTGAGCCTAGCTGAATGGAGTAAGTGGCTACAAGAAGGTCTTAGGATTGAATCCCTGTCGTGCATCAATGTAATTGAATATATTTTACTTAAATAATAAATAATGCTGGACTTTTTCACACAGCATCATCTAGCCCCAAAGTAAGCAGAGCTTGTGTTATAGGTACTACATGACTGATATTCTACTTACATACTTTTTGTTTGTAAATACATACATATTATACATAGAAACACCCAGACCTGAGACAAATATTTGTAGATCATACAAACATTGGTCGCGGCGCGGGGATCGAACCCGCAACCTTTTGCGTCGCAGGCGGGCCTTCGCCCACTGCGCTACAGAGGTCGTCAACTTACATTTAAACACGAGCTCTACACGGTAAAGGATAACTAACATCGTGGGGAAAATCAGCTAGCATTCTAATCGGGTGTGATGGACTTGCAACCTATATGGAATGCAAGAGCCGGCTCGTCATGACCAAAAAGTTTTTCAGATGGCCAATTCTTTGACTTCATAATTGTGGGAGGAGGCTCCGCTGGTTGTGTCCTGGCGAACCGGCTAACAGAAGTTCTACATTGGAAGGTTCTTCTCATCGAGGCGGGAGGTGATCCTCCTATCGAATCCGTTGTAAGCACCGTCTTTAAAAGCAGTGAATTCTAATAAAACATGGAAGCGTTTTTTCAAGGGAGTAACAAAGTAAAACAAGATAAATTGATGCAAATACCAATTCGTATTTCAGACACCAGGACTCTTTCCGTTCGTCGACTACTCCTACGTGGATTGGAACTATTACACAGTCAACGATGGATTTTCGTCGCAGTTACACAAAACCAAGAACATCCACATGACCAGAGGCAAGATGCTCGGAGGCTCCAGTGGATCCAACTATATGTTCTATGTAAGAGGAAATAAGGCTGATTTTAACAGCTGGGCTGCTGAAGGCAACGACGGTTGGGACTGGGATAACGTCACATACTACTTTAAGAAAAGCGAACGCCTAAACGACAAACTCATCTACAAAAGCAAGTCTACAAAACTGCATAACACCAAAGGCATCTTAGGAGTCACTCGCCCCCGATGGCGACGAAGAACAGACAAATACTTCAAAGCCTTCGAAGAAATTGGACACGAAATTTTATTAGACACTAACGGATACCAACAGCTTGGTTACTCTGAACCTACATTCACGATCAATAATAATGTTCGACAAAGCACAGCTGTTGCTTTCCTCAAGCCCATAAAAGATAGACCTAACTTATACGTCCTGAAGAATAGTCTAGTCACCAAAGTAAAGTTCAAAAAGAAAAGAGCTGTTGCCGTCAAAGTACAACTACCTAATAATAAGGTTATAGAGCTTAGAGTGAATAAGGAGGTAATTTTATCCGCTGGAACAATCAACAGCCCGCAAATACTAATGCTCTCAGGCATCGGTCCAAAAGAACATTTACAAAGAATGGGTATCAGTGTAGTATTCAATTCAAAGAACGTAGGAGAAAACCTCCAAGACCATCCAACAGTGCCTGTTGTACTATCAGGGCAGGAAGGATTACAAAACTTTGGAGATAATTTGGATCTTTTTACACACGTCAATACCCTCCCTCTGCCAGTATTGATAGGGCATGTGGCACTTGACAAAAGAAGAACATACCCTGACTATCAGACCCTCGGTTTTCCTTTTCCCCCTGCAACGATACAGCTAGCTCTTATATGCTCCTACGTTATAGGGTATAATGATGATATCTGTGTTGAGCTAACGAGAAGGACACTAGGTAGAGAGTCCTTCAGTTCTCTCATCACTTTACTACATCCTGAGTCTAAGGGTAGCATTAAACTGAGGAGTAACAACCCTGAAGATAGTCCGATTATAGACACTGCATATTTCTCTAACAGAAATGACTTAGAAACCTTCGCGTATTCCATAAGCGACTTTACAAAAGTGTTGAACTCTACGTACTTCAAGAGCGTTAACTCTGATGTTAGCGTGCATTTAAAAGTGTGTGAAGATTATGAGTTTGCTAGTCATGAATACTGGAAATGTTATGCTCTTAATTTGGCAACGACGCTGTGGCATCCTGTAGGAACTTGTGCTATGGGGCCTGAGGGTGTGGTGGACGCCCAGCTCAAGGTTAGAGGAGTTTCCAGCTTAAGAGTAGTGGACGCAAGTGTTATGCCAACGCTCACCAGTGGGAATATAAATGCACCTACTATAATGATTGCTGAAAAGGCGGCAGATATGATCAAAGCTGAGCATGGAATATTCCATTGAGAACTAACTACAATTGAATAGTTCTACACCAATTCGTTATAAAAAGCTATCTTTGAGTTTTACTAACGCACAGCAATTCATTAGGTAATATGGATTCTCTTCGATTCTTTAGGATGAGGTTATCCACAATCACAAAAGTATTTCCTGAGAAAAAGGTTCTACGACAAAAATTCATCACACAAGACCTAATTAAAACAAATTATCTAATACAAAATAAATGTATAAAACCCACGGCTATTTACCTCCATTCTTATATTCCTGTAATAGCGAATAAATAACCACTGTGACAGATTTACGAGCTTTTCCCTGGAATCACGGCAATTATGCGTAAACACGAAAATTAAGAGTGGCTGCGAAAATCCATCGGAACTGCCAGTACGAATATTTATGGTGCATGATGTATTTTGTTAATATCCATCTACTTATTGCAAGGGGAAGCCATACAAGTTATGAAAACATTTGCCCCCCACCACGCCATCAGCGACTTTGTTAAAAGTCTGGCCCTTTACATAGGTATAAGCTAGCTAGTATTTACACAGCGTCAGGAGGCAACCTATGCCTTCATTCAACGGGATGCAATAAGAATACCTATAGATTGGTACCGAACTAATAGCCTAAAAAAGAAACAGAACTTATTACCTAACTGACTCTATTTCTAAAACATTATAATAATGGGATAGGTATAAATACCTAAGTCCATTATATGTAATGAAAATGGTAATTAGCTACCTGTGTTAGCTACCAACCATATGATAGTAGGTACAAAAAAATATATCAGCAAATGGCTGTAGTTTCAATATAGGTAGGTTCGTAGAAGCATAGTATAAGTTAAATCCTGCAACTACTGCCAATAAGTAGTGCTCCGGAACTGGCACAAGAATTAATTTGCGCTATTAATCAGCCTGCTGGTAGGATTGGAACCAAATCGAGTTTTGTACAGAAATTTGATTAACCACCCGCTTGATTTGGGAACCCAGTTACTGCGACTTGAAATTAAGACCGTCGCTTTGTCGAAATCAATTGGCATAGGAAGCAATTGTGCTTGAAATTTCCTTCAGTTTTTATAATAATACAAAGGGACACTACCTAGTTACACCTCTCTACATAGTTTTAAAACAAAGTCGTTTCCCATTCGTATAATAATTCAAGTTATTTATTTAGACAATAAGAGTCCACAACATGTTGGTTAGTAAAAATTTATACACAATAGGGGTTAGTACAAGAAAAGATGGATGGATTGTGTGAAAGAAGATGTGGGTAAGAAGGGAGTGAATACGAAGATGACGAGTGATAGGGGAGAGTGGAAGAAGAGAACATGTTGTGCCGACCCCGCATAAGCGGGATAAGGGCAGGCAAATGAGTACAAGAGATTTTGTCCTCTGAGAGAGCTTCCACCCAAAAGGACAAGCATGAGATTATGTCCTATGTCCCTCTGATGCAGCTATCTTACTCATCTAAACCTAATCTTTATATTGCAGCTTTTATCAATAGATAGAGTGCTACAAGAGGAAGTTTTATAGGTAGGTATCAAAAGATAGTTCAACAAACGATCCATAGATATCAACTGGAGCAGCCTGTTCTGAACAGGTCAATTTTTAAAATAAATAATAGCTAATATACTTATTTTCTGTCTCATAACCTAATCGGATATGTTTAGAACCAGAACCTTAGTGCTAAAGTGGAAAACCTAAGGCCTATAATAAATTATGTATGTACATATATCTAGGTGTGTTATCTACATAAGTAGCGACGATTATTCACGTGAGTGTGCATAAGTAAGACGCACATACGAAGTTAACAAAGTGCCCTGGACACAGTGGAGTTGGACGCAGAACGAAAACAAGAGATCAACATTATTTTTAGACTAAGCTTATGTCATGTAAATAGGTTTCCTGAGCTTAGGCAGTCTTTGTGTCTGTACCTAAGTAACTTAAGAGATAGTCAGCATGATATCGTACCTAGGGCGGATCCAGATTTTTTCTGGGAGGGGCGGACGGGCAAAAAATCAACAATATAAATGTTTTTTTTCTTTCCCCCGTCGGTACCACTCTAGCAAAGGCTGCATTTCAAAATTGAACTAAGAAACACACTAAACATAGTCGTTCTTGATAGATCGCCGCACAATATAAGTGAATGGGCGATCCCTAGTGGCACTATCACTGAGCGCTTCCGGGCTTCGAATGGCGATGACGGAGGCCTTAGGGTCGGTTCGATTATTCATATCTAAAAACCAATAAAAATCTAAGTTTACATTGTTGACAATACATGCACTTTAGCATAGAGATGCTGAAGTATCATACAACATCCAGAAGGCTTTTTTTCATCTAAACTTCTTTGGATTTCTTTTACCAGTAGAAAGCTACCAAGTTAGCAAAGCTACGAGTAGGCCGCTAGCCTTTTATATAAAGACTCCTAAAGATATAAGTACTTGGCCAGATTCTAGGTAACATGTCGTACTCGTTGTATTTCCACTGCTCTGGGTAATTGCTCGAAGGAGCTGCAGAAGACAGCCCCCCATTATTAATGACGCCCTCCCCTTATTTACAAGTCATTAACTGAGCCTACGGGATCCGTGTGTTCTCAAACATCAACTATGAATTTACAATGTTTTCGGGCCTAGTTTTGTATCCAAGTGTCTAGTTAGTTTCCATATTGAAATCCATAGTATAATTGAATTCATAATAAGTTACTGAATAGTGGATTATATAGCAAGGAGATAAACTAATTTCATGTGTCATGGGCACTTGATATCAGATTAAAATCACGCGCGTAGCGAGGGAGTTTAGACTTCACTCCCAAGCGAAACGAGAGATTTATGCATTTAACACGTTTCCTGTCTATCACTGTGGTGCTTTTTGAATAGATGATATTTTAGATTCCGAAAAACTCGATTAATGATTTTAAGGGGATTTTGATTAAATGGCTACATAAATCTGTTACTGTTACTTAATCTAATGTTCTCTGAAATAAATAAATGAATTGAATTGAATAAAACTTCTGATAATTATCATCACACATCTGGCAAAAGAGTTTGCATGCAGTGTTATAGAGCAGTCTAGGTACAATAAAGGTACAGTCCTCTGACTGTAGCTTAATGCCTTTTATCGTATGTACCTAATCGTCGTAGCATACGAGTAGCTTACACATAATAGCCTACACCACCTACACTCCAAATCGAAATAAACTTGTGCCCAAGAAAACCTCTATTACAACCTCTTTGTAACGTAATAACGTTGATAGAATAAGTTTACAACGAGGTATTAGTCACACTAGGACCATTGAACAAGGGACACGAATTTTTTAGTTTAAAAAAAAAAAAAAAAATTCTTAAACCAAATTAGAAGTTGTTGTTTTAACGCATGTTGTGCACCCTTTAAATTTATTATTATTCTTATTATATAAATTGAATACTAAAATATTTAATTTTTGGGAACACTAGGTTTAAGACACTTTGTTTTACTTTGGAATGTAAAGTGTATTTATTGATAGCGTGGCTTTTATATCACTGCGGCCATGAAGGCCTATTGTGATCGATGTAAAGTGTAACCCAGGTGTCCTTTTTAATACAAATAAACACTTAGAAGTGGTAAATCTATAGATAAATCTATACCTACCTGCCCAACTAGCTCACGTATTCGAGTTTGAACTGAGACTTCGCGTAATCAAGATAAGTTATACCGTTTTTCTATATTATCTAGTCCGAAATCGCACTCACTTTTTTAGGTTTAAGTATTTATTTATTTGATTTATTATAATAATCGCGGCTTCACATGAAACCGAACAAACGTTTCCTAATGCGGAAGCAGACTCTACCAAGCAAGCAAACTTTACATAGGTAACTACATACATCATTAGTAGTTAAAGACAGTCATCATCATTGGCCTGCCCTTAACCCGCTCATGCGGGGTCGGCACAAGCACAATTTGTTCTCCTCTTCCACTCTCCCCTATCTCTTGTCATCTCTGTAAGCGAACTGTTTTTAGGGTTAAGCTCGCCTTTGCCATTACTTCTCTAGATTAAGTGTTTATATATGTCATTTCTTTGAAAAATAAATAAATAAAGAATAAAAAATATGTATGTCATTTCTTTGAAGAATAAATAAATAAAATAAATAAACTCCTTTCTTTTCGATATCTTTCTTTCACACAATCCATCCATCTTTTCTTAGGTCTACTTCTACTCACTTATCAAAAGACTGAGGATTGTATAAGTGAGCTAAGTTTAGTCCATTCGTTGTATGTCTTATTGCATAGACGTTCTCTTGTTAAATCTTCTCACACACTATTGTAGCATTTAATACCCTTCAGCCTGCCCGCAATATATGGGTTTGAAACCACTAAATGAGAAGCTGACTATAATTGGATGTAAACTAAACATTAACATTTTGAAAATGTTTTAAAATGAGTTTGAAAGCATTTCGTAGACACTGATTCTAAGCAATTGTCTTGCCACAACCGCTCAGGAGGTAACTACGGTTCTGCATGATGGACGGGAGGTAACCTCTCTTATCATGCTCATAGGAAAATAAAACCACCTCTACACATAAAATGCAATGAATACTTTTTGTTACAACCTTTTCCTCTACCAATGTTTCTTTTTTCTACGAGAATGACATTTCTTAGAAAATTGTGGAAAATGTGCAGAGTTAACCAAAATGAGTCCGCTTTCAGCAAAAAATATTGCTACAATTGCTAGGGTAAGCTTCAACTTCAACTTCAAAGCCTTTATTTCACTGAATTAACATTTTTCTTAATTATATTATGCACACCAGTCCTACTCAGCGTGTCCTGTGGACACATAGGCCTCCTCCAACCGCTTCCACTCCGATCTGCTCCTTGTTATTCGCTGCCAGAGTGGACCCGCAACCTCTTTGATGTCGTCCGACCATCTTTTCCGCTGCCTACCTCCCTTTCTTTTTGTGTTGTACCTCGGGGTTAGGGTAAGCTACTTATCTTCAAAATTCTACGCGACTTAGTATAGATAGTCAGGTCTTCTAGGTAGATTCTAAACATCTTACGGTATGGAGTTGCCCTTGGTGACGGTTGGTCCATAACACCAAGCCAGCCTTGGTCGCTCGCAGACAATCTCCACTCCAGAAAACGCATACCTAAGTAGTAACCTACCGAGTGATGGGAAGGTAATGCCGAAAAGAAACCTGCTCTGCCGGCCACACTCATGGAAATAAGTTCGGTTCCTAACTAATGGTTGATCTTTGAAACGGTCTGAAAGTGGATGAGCGATGACCAGTGGCATTTTCATCTGAGCGCTTCCGTGCTTTGGAGGGCACGTTAAATTGTCGGTCCCGGCTATTTAAGTCGTTAAGCCATGACGGAGGCCTTAAGGCGGCCTAAAAACTCCGTCACCAGAGTTGGCCACTGACTCATACGAACTTGCTTACTTTTTTTTACCATCACATGTCATATTCAGCAGGGTTATTCGGCTTATTCCCAGAGATCCACGACTCGTTCATAGGTACTTTGATTCCCAACGGGTCCACGACATTTTAAAATAAATATACAGCGATTGTTTTCTTGGCATTTCATTTCAGGTTGCGTCTCTTGCGTGGTGGATCTACGTCGTAGTACTTCTGTCGCTGTTTTTTGGTGGCTTGCTCCTCAACTACATCGTTAAGAGAATAAATGGCAAGTACCTACTCCTACTTACCTACTATCTTCATTCCTAGATTATGTAGACTATGCCTGTTATTTAGAAAAAACCTTTGAGAATCATTGATCATGATAAGTCGGATAAAACTTAAACACTCTTTATTTTAAACAGAAGCTCGGCTTGAAAGTAGATTCCTTCGGAACAAGACATCTGCCAACCAGTCCACCCAAATCCAAAAGCCTGTGGAAACCGACCATAGACCAATACCATCTGGAAACACCTCTGATAACCTGAACAAGGGGATTTCCCTGATTTTCAACAAACAAGAAAACATTCTTGAAAATAGAAGAAGAAAAGAAGACCAGCCTAGAAACAATGGCGTTACTGATTTTGTTGTCAATATACAATCTTCAGGAAATATTGCAGCTGGCAGCTCGACGCATTCAGCAAAGGACGAAGACATGAACAAATCAGTGTTTTTAGGAAACATCTACAAAGAACTGTATGAGAAAAGGGCAGCCATTGACAAGGCCAAAAGTTTATCTAATGCAGATCGAGACAGCATCCTCAATGAGATTGTTGATAAGATGGTATGGAAAATAAATGAAAGCAAATCCACTCCAAGTATAAAAAGGTTGATTGACATGCAAAATGAGAGTGATCTGAAGGAATGGGCTCTAGACTTAATGCGGAATAAGGATGAAGAACCGCAAGGCGAAGAAAACAAGGACGAGGAACCAGCGACGACTACGGCAGATTTAGCTAGGAAAAGTAATAAAGAACCAACAGCTTCAACTTCATCTGGCTAATAAACAAATAAAATAACATGAGACTTTCAATCGTATACTAAGGTTAATTTGTCTGGTATTGACTTAGATCTTATAAGGGTATTGACTTAGATTCTAGAGCCCACACACATGTAAAGATGGTAGGAATTACTGGTTTAGTGGTGTGCTTAGATGGCTTGGCTTAAGCTTACCTAAAAAAAAAATTACCTACCTATAGATCCGACGTGCTATACAACTGACTAGCTCCTCTCTTCCTAGTTCAATTTTAACGTAGGTACTCTGGCTGTACTGGGCTCTAGATAGGCTAATAAGCTAGGGGCTCCAATTGGGCTGCAGCTAGAACTAGGTTACCGCTTTACGATCTCTTGCCATTAAATGTCAATGTCAAACGATTTTTTGTTATTGACTTTGATCTTTATCTTAGCATGTCAAAAATGTCAATTGAGTGCCGACGCGAAAGTCTTGTTTACCGTTGGTTGCGCTATTCATTAAATTTTATTCAAAAAGCGAGCAAATCCAAACTTCCAAAAAATTCTGATCAAATACAAATAACACTGATCACATAATGCAAGTACTCTGATACGTTAAATAACGAAGTAAAATAGCCAGTGTATAATGACGTCCATCATCAAAGTGCACTGCCTTTCTGGGGCGGGAGACGAGTCTCCACCCTGCTATGTGCTTCAAGTAGACGAATTCAAGTTCCTTCTAGACTGTGGTTGGGATGAGAAGTTCGATATGGAATTTATAAAGGAGCTCAAAAGGTTTGTTTGAGGTTATGTTTAGTTTAGTAGGTTTTTATTTATTATTTATTTATTTACAATAAGCCGTCTGCCGCGGTGTTACCCGAAACCCGAAAACTTCACTTTCCCGGAATAAAATATAGCCTATGTTCATCAGGTAGTGCAGGATTCTAATGGTGGAAGCATTTTTCAAATCGGTCCAGTACTTTAGGAGCCTATTCAATTCAAACAAACAAACAAATCTTTCCTCTTTATAATATTAGTGTACATAGAGAGTCAAGAAGAGAGTTAATAGGCACCTTCTGGGTAGGCTCGCTCAATCGTAGACCTCATTCTTGCCTATGTGAGTTTCGAGGTCAAGAGCCGACCCATTCATCATAAAAAATAAAATAGAAATCGATAATATACTTGTTAATCTGTCACTGGACAAAAAAATATTGGATCATAATGTACTTCCCTTACTCAACTCAACTGTTCTATTCATTTCAGACAAATAAACACAATAGATGCCGTCCTGATCTCACACTCTGACCCGTTACACCTCGGAGCCCTACCATATGCGGTCGGTAAACTCGGCCTTAACTGCCCGATATATGCAACACTGCCTGTCTACAAAATGGGCCAGATGTTCATGTATGATCTCTACCAGTCCCACAAGAATGTATCTGAGTTTGATCTCTTCACACTCGATGATGTGGATATGGCGTTCGATCGGATTGTTCAGCTGAAGTATAACCAGAGTGTTGATATGAAAGGTGAGCTATCCCACTCATATAATAAAGCTGAAAGTTTGTGAGTTTGTTTTAGATATTTGGAAGTTTGTATATCAATCACGCCTAAACCAGAGAACCGATTTGGATGAAACTTGGGATAGGCGTAGATTATTATTGATGATAGCGTGGCTTTTATATCACTGCGGCCATGAAGGCCTATTGTGATCGCCACTTTCAAGTCGCCCCTTGTGGCGGGGCGTTCATAGTTCACTTCCAAGCCCTACTGCTGACATAAACTGTAGGACCTTTTTGGGAGTGAGTTCTCGTAGCTCCTCTGGGCTTAAAGTGTATTTGCCCAGAATGGCGCTGCGTTTGTGCATTAGTGGCCCACACTCCCCTAGCAAATGAAGGAGCGATTCATCCGCCTCTTTGCAGAACCTGCAGGTTGGAGTGTCGCAGAGCCGTAACTTAAACATGTGCTTGTTAAGGCGACAATGTCCAGTCAAAGCTCGGACCATAATGCGTAGGTTGTTTCTGCTTAGCGCTAAGACTTGGTTGGTATACCGTTTGTCAAAGGCTTTGATTAACAGTTTGGAATGGTTCATGCCCGGAGAGTTATACCAGTATCTGGCTGACTCTCCGAAGCAGGAATCTGTTAGGGTTCTTTTGGCCAGACTTTTCGGTATGCCACAGAACGGTTCAGGACCCAGCTGTGTACCGTTAGATCCGGCCCTTGCGAGTTCATCGGCACACTCATTACCGTGAACTCCAGCATGACCTGGAACCCATCTTAGAACCACCCTGTTTTTTAGACTCAGAGTGTTCAAACGTGTCAGACAGTCCTCTACTAGCTTGGACGTGATAACCTTCGAATCCAGGGCTAGGAGAGCTGCTTGACTGTCAGAATTTATATATATTGTTTGGTTGGAGTAGCGTTTCTGAAGATTAACGTATGCACATTCCAGAATGGCATACACTTCCGCTTGGAAGACTGAGGCGTGTTTGCCCAAGTTAACGCTTGCGCGAAACTTTGGTCGCTCTCCGTAGACCCCGCATCCTACATCCAACCCAATTTTGGAACCATCCGTGTACCAGTTAAGGCACCCGGCCTCGCAGGGGAGCTGGTTGTTGAGCCAGTCTTCTCTAGAGGGCATTTCCACGGTGTAATATCTTTCGAAGACATACCGGGGAAGCATGGCATCCGATGTCATGCTTAGTATGCGTGATTCCATTGTTGAGTCATGTAAGGATCTCAATTTCTTAGATAGCCAATTTATTCGTACCTGGGTGTTTGCCCTGTACATGCTGGCTTTCGCCTCTTTAAGCAGAAATAAATGAAGAGGCGGTAGCCCTAGCATTGCATCGAGTGCCAGCCCAGGGGAGGTGGACATGGCTCCGGAAGCCATGAGGCACGCGGTCCTCTGTAGACTACCTAACTTTTTAATAGCTGTCGTCTGAGAGGCTTTGTCATACCATACCACAGAGGCGTATGTGATTATCGGCCTCACAACGGTGGTATATAGCCACAAGGCAATGCGGGGGTTGAAGCCCCAGTTATTCCCCATCAGTCGACTGCTAACTCCCAGGGCCATCCTAGCTTTTTGCAAGACGTTGCCTAGGTGTGAGTTCCACGTCAGTTTATGGTCGATAGTAACGCCAAGGTACTTTACTTCAGTGGAAAGGTTGATTGGATTACCATTAAGAATTGGCTTTACCAGTTTGTCCAGCCTCTTCTTTTTGGTAAATGGCACAATCACTGTTTTTTCCGCATTGACTGAGAGACCGCTCTTGCCACACCAGTCACTGACAGTTTTTAGTCCTCTTTGCATGATGCTAGAGATGGTAGATTGACAGAACCCCCTCACGACGATCACAAGGTCATCTGCATAGCCCTGCGCATCGATATGGAGGTTCGCTAATCTGTATAGGAGTTGATCCACAGCGAGAGTCCATAGAAGAGGCGATAAAACTCCACCTTGGGGGCAGCCTCTAGCTGTGGATATCTCAATTGACGTTTGTTGAAGTGCCAACCTTGCTCCTCTGTGAGTGAGCATTCCTTCTATCCACCGCGTGACTGTTGGATCGACATTCTTGTTTATCAATCCATTTATCAGCAGTGAGGTAGGAGAATTATCGAAAGCACCTTCAATATCAAGGAATGCACATAGTGCTATTTCCTTGTCCTCCATAGCCTTTTCCACCCTATCAATGAGACTGCACAGAGCAGTTTCAGTGGATTTGCCTTGCCGATAAGCATGCTGGCTATGGTGGATGGGAGATGTGACTAGTGCAACATCTCTAATATATCTGTCTACCACTTTCTCCATCGTCTTTAAGAGGAATGAAGATAGGCTAATTGGTCTGAAGGACTTTGGCTGGCTGTAGTCCTTCTTACCAGCCTTTGGTATAAAGATAACCTTAACACAAGTCCATTGCTCAGGTATGAATCCCCAGGCGAGACTCGCCCTGAAGACTTTAACCAGATATGGACTGAGAATATTTACTCCCTGCTGTAAGAGAACAGGGAGTATACCGTCTTCCCCACACGCTTTGTGGGGCTTGAATGAATTAACTGCCCACTTAACCTGACTGGGTCTTATAATTTTAGCCGCCGTACTCCAGTCCTCGTTCCGAGGCTTATGAGAGGTGGCTTTTCCCGGTTCCATATTTTGTGCGCCAGGAAAGTGGGTTTTGGCCAGCAGTTCTAAGGTTTCCTTCTCATTTGTAGTGAAGGAGCCGTCCTCTTTTTTAAGGAGGCCGATTTGGTTAGTTTTGGCTTTGGAGAGCAGTTTGTGAAGTCTTGCTCCTTGAGGTAAGCTTTTTACTTCCTCGCAGAGCTTTCTCCAGGATGCCCTTTTAGCCTTCCTAATTTCTATGTTATATTCAGTTAGGCTTTTTAGATACTCCTTCCATTGTCGGGTCTTTTTAGCCTCATTGAAAAGTTTCCTAGTTTTTCTTCTGAGCTTTCTTAACCTAGAATTCCACCAGGAAACCCGCCGCTTTGTCTCTCTTGTTCTTAGTGGACAGCTCTCCTCATAGGCCATACAGATGCCTTTTGTGAGTATTTCCACCGCTATTTCTAGACTTTCACGGGTTTTTATACTTTTTGGGCAGTTTCCTAGGGTCTGGCTTAGCTTGTCTTGAAAAACAGACCAGTCCGTGGTCCTAGGATCCCTATAAGTAACGATTTGAGTCCCTAGTTTTGCTTGTACCTCAAAACTTATGTGTCGGTGGTCGGACATAGAGTTTTCATTGCTGACATGCCAATTAATAACATGTCTAGCAAGGTTGTTAGTAGCAAAAGTTATGTCCAGAACCTCCTGTCTAGCACGCGTCACAAAGGTCGGTGTACACCCTATGTTCAGCGTTGTTAGATTGTTAGTTAAAAGAAAGTCGAAAAGCAACTCACCCCTACTATTTGTGTCGGTGCTCCCCCATGCAGTTGGCGTAGATAGTGACTTGGAATAGCTATTCAAAATGTTGGTACCATGCGGGCGAAGTCGCGCGCAGAAGCTAGTAAGATATATTTAGAATCAATAATACATATAATAAAAAAATCTCTCAGATTTTGTTGACAGTTCATGTTTTTCTGTGTCATATTTCGCACATAATATATCTAAAATTCACAGTAAGAAAAGCTATAAGTGGTTGTTAGTATTGAAATTGTCTGAAAATGCAATAAGATCAGAACTAAACTAGAAAACCATTTGTTACTCGCTTCTATCCCTGTTGCTTTGCTTGCATCCCTGTATACAAAACCCAAGCCCCAAACCGTGTTTGTTGCCCTGATTCTTCACGGTATTGGTTGCGAAGGAACAGGAGTAAAATCACCTAGTTTTAAGACGTTTCAAAGTAATCCCAGCGGTCCTACTGAATAAATACTCTTTGACTTTGACCAGGTTCATCAATATACATCTTCGTGACATCTTCAAAGGATCTGTAACAAAAAAAGATCTGAGATGTCTACCGCGCCGTGCGGACACAGTCGTGGCCCTTATTTTTTCACCAATATTCCATCAACTAATCTTAGCAATGAAAATCAAGCTATACAAATAATTTTTCCTATTTCAGGCAAAGGACTAGGCCTCCGAATCACGCCCCTCCCCGCAGGGCACTCCCTCGGCGGCACGGTCTGGCGTATCGCAGCTCCGGGTGAAGAGGATATAGTATACGCGCCCGACTTCAATCACAAAAAGGAGAGGCATTTGAACGGATGTGAGATTGAGAGACTGATGCGCCCATCGCTGATGCTGCTGGGAGCTATGAATGCTGATTATGTGCAGCAGAGAAGGAGATTGAGAGATGAGAGGTTGATGAGTGAGTTTTGAGAACGCAATCTTAAAAATGCCAAAGCCCTCATAATTATTACACTTTGCACAGGACAAGCTTCAAGCACCAGAGTCTATTTACCATGAAGATAGGGTCTTCTTGTAATCTTACAGCATAGTATAGAGTAAAATAAGTTAACAATTTTTGACTTATCATTATGTTATGATTATGCTTTTGCCATAGATATATTGGTGGCCATGAAGAGCAGGCAAAAGCTCAATTAACTAATTTATCTCAGGTGTTTGTCAGAAGCATATACTTTACAAACTTACCATATTATTTCAATTATTACTTTATGTATTTACTCTCGTTTGAACTTGTGCAGTCAAGTGTTACATACATTGACTCATCTGAATGACAATACAAGTCGGACAGTTCAATCTGTAAAAAATACTCTGTAATGTGTTTACCTCAATAGTTTGCCTCCTTCATCATATTCCTGCCCTTTTCCCACATTACGTGGGGTCAGCACAACATGTGTTCTTCTTCCATTCTCCTCTATCAGCCGTCATCTCAACACTCACTCCTTTCTTACTCATGTCATCCTTCACACAATCCTCCTTGTTTTCTATAAATCATATAACTAAAGGTGAATTACCTTCCAGCAACGATCCTAACCACGCTACGCAGTGGCGGATGTGTATTAGTATGCAGCGATACAGCTGCAAGAGTGCTGGAACTAGCGCATATGTTAGACCAACTTTGGCGGAACAAGGACTCAGGGCTAGTTGCCTATTCACTGTTCTTGTTGTCCAATGTCAGCTATAATGTTGTGGAGTTTGCCAAATCTCAGGTAAGCATGCATTTGAATAACAAGCCATAAATAAGTATGTTAACATCCCACAAATACATTACAATACTATAACTGAGTTCCTTCTGAGCATCTTCAAAAGTCAAGTCAAATTCAGGTGGCCACCATTTAAGTGTCTATTCATGTCCCAAAGGATCGTGAATACATAAAGAAAGATCTCTACATGTTTATGTAGTTTTAAAATCCTTTCAAAAATTGCACCCATCCTTCGATCATGAAGCCATGCGGGATATGAACACATGGCCTGCCTACCCATGACGATGTTGTAGGCCTCCGTCATATGTTGTTCAACGACTTCTTAGCATTAGCTCTCGTTGATCCCTCGGAAACAAAATGCGTAAGCAAATCTTCAAAGAAATACTCAGTTGATCTAGTTCCCTTACAGATAGAATGGATGTCAGATAAACTAACGCGTGCTTTCGAAGGTGCCCGGAGCAATCCGTTCGCACTGCGACACCTGCAACTCTGCCACTCTGTTGGTGAAGTGACTAGAACGCCCGGACCTAAAGTTGTGTTGGCTTCTTTCCCTGATCTGGAAACTGGGTTTGCGAGAGATTTGTTCTTGCAATGGGCACCGCATCCACAGAATTCTATTGTTTTAACTGCCAGGTAAGTCTTATTATAGAGATTGAGTAAAGTTAACCTCATTGAGGGCGGCTATAAACAAAAAAGTTTATTTTTAGTTTTAGAGGTTTTTAGGAACTCTAAACTCCTTACTCCAACTACTTACAAAGGTGCTCATAATGAAATTAAAAAAAAGTTCCTCAGCCTGTATATTCTGGAGTAGCTCCTAGTTTTCTTTTTGTTTTTAAAAACTAACTTTTTCGACGACCTCTGTAGCGCAGCGGGCGAAGGTCCGCTTGCGACGCAGTAGGTTGCGGGTTCGATCCCCGCCGTGGGACAAATGTTTGTATGATCTACAGATATTTGTCTCGGGGTCTGGGTGTTTCTATGTATAATATGAATGTATTTACAAACAAAAAGTATATAAGTAGTATATCAGTTATCTGGTTCCCATAGTACAAGCTTTGCTTAGTTTGGGGCTAGATGATGCTGTGTGAAATTGTCCAGCATTATTATTTATTTTTAACTCTTCTTGCTATACTGAGCTATCTTCTACACTACAAGCCAACGGTTACCTTCAATGTAGCTCCCAAAGCTGACAATGTTCCGATTTTCAGAACATCACCCGGCACTTTAGCGCGAGATCTCATAGAGAATGGAGGTAATCGGATCATAGAGTTGACTGTTAAGAAGAGGATACGATTGGAAGGTGCGGAGCTTGAACAGATGATGCAGCAACAGCAATTGCATCAAACTAACGCGCCCAAGTGAGTAATACAAATTATAATTATTGGTCGCAAAGGAGCAGGAGTAAAATCACCTAGTTTTAAGACGTTTCAAAGTGATCCCAGCGGTCCTACTGAATAAATGCTTTTTGACTTTGACTTTAATGAGTAGACATTGCACATAGCGTTATAGCTTCTTGTCATAGCACTAGTTCTCTCGGACCAATTACATCCCACTCATATAATAAAGCTGAAAGTTTGTGAGTTTGTTTAGATGTTTGTATCTTTGTGTATCAATCACGCCTAAACCAGTGGACCGATTTAGATGAAACTTGGAAAAGGCGTAGATAGTGATCTCGAATCGCATATAGTATTCAAAAAGTTGGTACCACGCGGGCGAAGCCGCGCGCATAAGCTAGTTTTATCTAAATTAGTTACATTATATACTAGCTATAGCGCGTAGCTTCGCCCGCGTGGTACAAACATTTTGAATAGCCTATATGCTATTCCAGGTCACTATCTACGCCTTTTCCAAGTTTCATCCAAATCGATTCACTGGTTTAGGCGTGATTGAAACACAAACATCTAAACAAACATGGTTTAGGCGTGATTGAAACACAAACATACAAACATCTAAACAAACACACAAACTTTCAGCTTTATTATATGAGTGGGGTGAGTGGGATGGACTATGGTTTTAGTGCTTTGGGCGTGAATAACCCCCGGTACAGTCACGGACAATAAGATGTATACACTCCATTCTTTTAAAATTAATATCACACTATAACTAATAGATGTAGGTTAAAAACAAAAAGCGGAAATTGATTTCACATTAAACTATGGCGAAATCAATAAAAATACCAGAACATTGTTGGACATGTTGACCTGTACATGGGTTGAAACATTATGGAGTGTATACATCTTATTGTCCGTGACTGTACTACCGGTGGTTCTACTGGTATAATGTAATACAGAGTTACTTTCACATAAATGATATTGTGACTATATTATATTAATTTATGTTTCAAGCCACAACCGAAAATATTCCTAGTCTTAAGTTTGTGTAACATGATTACCTGACTAACGCCACTTACTATATTTTCAGAGAAGACATAGCGGGTATATCATCAGACTCAGACTCTGAGGGCGAGTTGGAAATGTGGGTGGTAACGGGCAGACACGACATACCTGTCCGCTCCGATGTCAGAGTGACTGGATGCTTCAAGTCTAACAAGCGACACCACGCGATGTACCCGTGCCATGAGGAGAGGACCAGGGCTGATGATTATGGAGAAATTATCAAGGTAATTTACATCTCACTCATATAATAAAGCTGAAAGTTTGTTTAGATGTTTGTATGTTTGTGTATCAATCACGCCTAAACCATTCGGATAAAACTTTGAATAGGCGTAGAGACCTGGAATAGCATATAGGCTATTCAAAATGTTGGTACCACGCGGGCGAAGCCGCGCGCAAAAGCTAGTACATACATAAAATGGGGATGGAAGCTAGTACATACATGAAATGTTGGGATGCTATACCTACCCCTTTCGGCTTCGGTAGACGTCTTTTTACACCCTGTATATACATCTATATCTATATATATATATTATTAGATAATAGATAAGGCAACTCTTAAGTTCCTTTAATTTTTTGCACCCGTTTAATCTTCCATGCATTTACACTCCTCTCCATCCAAGGGTTGGCTGGAAGAGGTTGCTTCTCAGCGATAAGGCCGCCCATTGTGCATTGTATTATGGTTCTCTTTTCCACTGTATTTTGTAGTTATAAGGTGTGCATTGTGCAATAAACTATTTTCATTCATTCATAAAATCACGCCTCTTTCACAAAGGGTCAAAGTCAAAAAGCATTTATTCAGTGTTTATAAAAGGGATAAAAATCTCGAAAATTGTGATTGTGATGCCAATTTGCGAGTTTTAAAATTCAAGTGCGCGTGTTAATGTCCCACGTATCAACCTATATTAAACAAACTGTACTTTAAGAAGCTAGTTTGTGATTTTAGCCGGAAGACTACAGACTGGCCGAGATCGTTGACCTGGACGGTGAGATCAGAGACTCCGCTCCGGCTGTCGCACAGAAACAGGAACCGGAAGGTAACTACATCACTTTAGTGAAACCCTGTGAAGCCATTTCTTTTCTTTTTTTTGCTTTTGTGGGGCCATTTGTTAAGCTCTGCCTTCTGCGCTGCAGGTCGTGGGTTCGATTCCCATCCAGGGCAAGTTTTGTGATGAATATGTAGAGACTAATGATTGGTTTTTGTTTTACCTAAAATTAAATAATATAAATTAATCACTTGCTGTGCAAGCGAGAGTTACTGCAACGTATGTTTTATGAACTGTGCTATGCAATTTTTTTTTATTTATTCATAAAACATAATAAGTACATAAATATTAAAATGTAATGAGAGTGAATGAGACGAAAGTTGTGTGTCAGGATCGTAGCGACTGGAGATCCGTGGTCTCTGCCTACCCCTTTGGGAAAGAGGCGTGACTTTATGTATGTATGTATGTATGTATTAAAATGATTATAAAGTAGCTTCTGCGCGCGGCTTCGCCCGCGTGGTACCTTATGAACATCTACGACTATTCCACGTTTCATCCAAATTCAATTGGTTTAGGCGTGATTGAAACACAAACATCTAAACAAACTCACAAACTTTCAGCTTTATTAGTGGGATAACTTACCACGAACCTCCCACTAGGCTAAGCCTGTATCGCTGCAGTTCAAGTGTAATTTTGTATTTACTACACTAAAATTGTCTACACAATTACTAAATATGAATTCTTATTTCCTGGTTCCCATACAAACAGTTTGGTGCTAAATGTTATTGTGTCGAATAACAAGAACAAAAGGTACACGTGGCTGAGATGCGAATGCTGAGATGGATGTGTGGAGTGACGCGAATGGACAGAGTAAGGAATGAGTACATAAGAGGAAGTGTGAAAGTGGCGCCAGTGAATGAGAAGATGAGGAGCAACAGGCTAGCATGGTATGGGCATGTAATGAGAAGGGAAGAAGGTCATGTGAGAGTGCTTGGTATGAATGTTGATGGATTCACGAGTAGAGGTAGGTCAAAGAAAAGATGGATGGGTTGTGTGAAGGATGACATGAGTAAGAAAGGAGGGAGTGTTGAGATGACGGCTGATAGAGGAGAATGGAAGAAGAACACATGTTGTGCCGACCCCACGTAATGTGGGAAAAGGGCAGGAAGATGATGTTGTTGTGTCGAATCCTTCAATATTAATAATTTATCTATCAACAGTGGAAATGCAGGAAATCCCTACAAAATGCGTATCATCAGTCAGACAAGTGACGGTTAAGGCGAATATACAGTACATAGAATTAGAAGGGAGGTGTGACGGCGAGTCTTTGTTGCGAGTGGTCGCGCAATCCAAGCCGCGGGCGATTGTAGGGCTCAGGGCCAGCCAGGAGGCGCTTAATACTCTCAAGTAAGTGACCTGGATCAGTTGAGCTATCTATAGATCGTTTTTAACAATCGATAGCTTGACCGATTCTACAATAACACAATAAAAAAAATTACATTTAGTAAAATGTAATTTTTTTTATTGTGTTTTACTTTTCATTTCTTAATGAAATACCAAGTGTGGATTTACACTATAAAAAAAATTACAAAAAAATATACATTTAGCTAAAGCGACATCTCTCCGTCATTTCATTCTGAATGTAACTTCGGACAATGAGCATGAGTTCACTTTTGAAACGTGTAGATGGCGCTTACCGGTGCTTATCCGATAAATATCAGCTTATCAAAAGTTTCGATTATGACGTCAGTGGATTCCGTGGCCGAGCGGTTGAAGGCACTACGGCTTTAGGAGGATCGTCTGATAGTCGCGGGTTCGAATCCCGTCGGAATCAAAAATTTTGATATGACTTTTCATTTCTTAATGAAATACCAAGTGTGGATTAGCACTAAAAAAAATTACAAAAAAAAGATCCTCCTAAAGCCTAAGTGCCTTCAACCGCTCGGCCACGGAATCCCTGACGTCATAATCGAAATTTTTGATAAGCTCATATATGTATATCGGTTAAGCACCGGTAAGCGCCATCTACACGTTTCACTAGTGAACTCATGCTTTGTTTCGTTTTACAGAAAACACTGCGAGGCGGAAGGGATTGAGAAGATCTTCATGCCCACTAAGGGCGGTGTAGTAGACGCCACAACCGAATCTTACATATACCAGGTATTTATTAAAAAACAATAGGACTATAGTCGGTCCATTTTAATAGGCCACATTTGACATTTCATCAAAATTTAACAACGTAACTTTGTACCGGCGGGCATAAAATACTACTATTTTATCGAAATTAGTACTGCACAATTGCTTAACTTTTTTTCAATTGCGGTTAAATAATTTATTTGTCTTAACGACAAAAGAAGATAATTTTATGATTTATTTCCTTAATACACCATCCAAACATATTATGTTTCAGAACAATTTCTGTTTTCGAGAGAACTGAACGTTGTTACAATGTTGCGTCAGTAAACCCTTGTTCTCTTTTGACACTAGGTATGTTACCCAAAATAATCGAAATTTGAGAGTTAGAATCGAATGAAATGATTTCTCGTAAGGGAATATTTCACCTTTAATGATGATGATGGCGCATTAAATACTTATTGTTTTTTTTTAAATAAACTTATTTATCCCGAAAAACGTTACTAAATACCAAAAAGTACTTTTGTAAAAAGACAATGGTAATATCGCATAAAAACTTTTTTTCTCTGTTTGACATGACAACCATAAACTTTTGAACAATTTTTATCAAAATAAATAAGTAATAGGGTTGTGACGCAGTCTTGATCGTTGTGCAAAGTGACTTTGCGTTCTTGGTGTGCTATTTTTTCAGACCCGGTTTTTTTTAACTGATCTTACCTACTTTTAGTTTACGGTTTACCTGGCGATAAATTTTAATTCATGTGAATGAATCGATACCGACTTCGAACATAATCGAAGTTTTTAAGAAGGTCACCTCACTAGAAAGCTTAAACTGACAAACGTCAAATGTGGCCTATTAAGTTGGACCGACTATAATACACATTGAATTGGCAAGCGACGCGTCAATTAGTTTTATAGCAAGCCATTATAAACCTTATAAACAATGTCACAAGATATAGAAACACTTGTGGTATGAACGAGGTCTGGCGAAGCCATCTAGCGGGCCGCGCTGGCTCGAGCACTTTCGAGCGTTCTACAAGCGTTTCTATATCTTGTTACATTGTTCATAAGGCTTATAATGGCTTGCTATAAAACTAATTGACGCGCACTTGCCAATTCAATGTGGTTTGAGCCTTAAAGGAGGTCATTCAGGCTCCTTACAAGGTTGGGCCCAAAGTCAACAGTGCCGGCCAATGAAAATAAAGACCTTACCACTATTGGGAATGTCAATCTAAGAATTTTTCAGTATGGCACTAAATCTCTAAGTCCACTACTTCAGAAGATTTTTTAAGTTAAAAAAATCTGGATTTCTATGCAATTCAATATTTCCTGACGATTAAAAAAATACACGTAATTGTTTAAGTTTTAACTTCTGTTGGCACTGTTTTTCGCTTTAAATCCAAGTCCCAAGAGCTTAATCTCGGGATTTGTTAACACATTTGTGATACTACAGTGTTCTAAAAATTAACCCTTATTTCCCTTTTCACGGCATCATGCGTTAACGGCTGGACCGATTTCGCTAATTCTTTTTTGTTATGTTTTGTTACCGTCAGGAAAAGGATCTTTTAAAGGAAAATAATTAGAAAACTTAACACACAACTTTTCAAAATATTTTCAAAACGTCTGTTTGGTCAGTGAAAAATTAAACAAGACCTAATAGCATAATTTCCTTCCAGGTGAAGCTAACAGACAGTCTAATGTCTGGCATATCTTGGAAGAACGCGGGCGCGGCCGAGCTCGCCTGGCTGTCGTGTGTCGTCGCGCAACGACAGATACGACATTCCGACACTGATATGGGTGAGTGGACCTCTGTGGCCCAGTGGGTGCAAGCCCGCTTGGGACGCAGAAGGTTGCGGGTTCGATCCCCGCCGCGGGATAAATGTTTGTATGATCTGCAAATATTTATCTCAAGTCTGGGTGTTTCTATGTATAATATGTATGTATTTACAAACAAAAAGTATATAAGTAGTATATCAGTTATCTGGTTCCCATAGTACAAGCTTTGCTTAGTTTGGGGCTAGATGATGCTGTGTGAAATGTCCAGCATTATTTATTTATGACATGTGTGTTTTTTTGGATGTGTATCAACAGTGAACTGTACAGGGTTATTTGTAAAACACCGGTAAACTCTCTAGACTATGTTACTAACATCATAATCAACAACTTTTGTGCTATGATTTTAAAAGTTGGGTTCATCATATTTTAGTTCATCAGATTTTTAAACAAAACGTAACTAAGAATGATGGAAATGAATGTGGATATGTGAGTAGAGGTATGAAGTCTATGCGAAGCAAATGACAGCGATAGTGCAAAGCAAGGGGAACGGGGTTAGTACTATGCTAACATTTTCTATACTAATATTATAAAGCGGAAAGATTTGTTTGTTTGTTTGAAACGAATAGGCTCCGAAACTACAGGACCGATTTGAAAAATGCTTTCACCAATAGAATCCCACATTATCCCCGATGAACATAGGCTATATTTTATCCCGGGGAAGTGAAGTTTTCCCGAGGGATCGCGGGTAAAACCGCGGCGGACAGCTAGTATTTAATGAACAAATAATTGGACAGAGGAAGAAGAAGCGGATCCAGAAGTGATGCTGTCCCTGGAGCCAGCTCCGGCCGGCAGTAGCAGTGCCCACACGGCCGCCTTCATCAACGCGGTGCGTCTGTCGGAGCTGCGCGCCGCCATCGCACGCCTCGGGCTCGGCGCCGAGTTCGTGGGCGGGGCGCTCGAGTGCTGCAACGGAACCTTGGCTATACGACGGGTATGTCCTCACTTACTAAGGGCAGAACTATTGTATTCTGTGCTAAGTGCTTTTGGGGGTAGATAGATAGATAGAACTTATTGACAACTCACAGACTGGTACAATACATCAACAGAGAACAGGTACAAAAAAGACAAAAATAGGTATGAGGTAAGTAAGGGTAGGTGTATTTCCCCCAATCATAGGAAGAGGGAGTATTCCCCTCACTAAGGTCGACGCCAACTGGTACACTTACCTTAGGGCCTTTTCGGCCGACAGTTAATCTCGAAGAGTACTATACAAGGTGTAAAAAGACGTCTACCGAAGCTGCAAGGGGTAGGTACAGCATCCCAACACACAACCAAATCCAAAAGGATTTTCCAAAAAAATTATTATATCACAGCGTTAGAAGAGTACTTACTATTTGCGTATGTTCTGGGCGCGTTGTTTGACGTAGATTGCTGGAATTTGAGTTTTAACTGTTTTTTTCTTTTATTAATGAAATTATTAGGTAGGTTTTGTCTTATTATGTTGTACTAGTAGTAAATATCCGAAAATAACATAAAATGACAAAGATAAGTCAAAAAAATTTTAGCGTTTTGTTTTTTCGCTAAATATGTTTAGAATCATGGTCTGATTGCAACCCCTCAGTTTTCGGTAGTTGTCTTTTTACACCCTGTATAGGCTGATTGCCAAGAATAATTATGTTGTTTGCGCGATTCAGGATTCTAATCGCGTCGGTTGGTAGCGCGCCAGCGCCATCTAGCGGTACTGGAGTAGTAGGTTGCTGTAATTGGCAACTCTATTACGTCGCCCTTGTAGTTCAGGCGATAGTAGTTAGAGGTCGCCACAGGCTTATTACTGGAAACCCCCTCCCACCTATAGCAAGATGATGTAAACATTCTACATTTTAATCGACTGATTGTAGATTCAAATTCTATACCCCTTCATAATGAATGGGGATTCAGGGGCAGATTCTACCCTCAAGCTCGTATACTCGCCGAGTATACGATAAATCGGTTACCTTTTAACTTATCGTTATCGTGTCGATACCAAAAAGTTATGTTGATTTGATGACGACCTTTCTGGCGCAGTGGGTGAAAGCTCGCTTGTGATGTAGAAGGTAGCGGGTTCGATCCCCGCCGCGGCCTAAATGTTTGTATGATCTGCAAATATTTATCTCGGGTCTGGGTATAATATGTATGTATTTACAAACAAAAAGTATGTAAGTAGTATATCAGTTACCTGGTTCCCATAGTACAAGCTTTGCTTAGTATGGGGCTAGATGATGCTGTGTGAAATGTCCAGCATTCATTATTTGTTTTTGTCAGAATTCAAAATAAGTGACGATTACACTCTCAGTGGCAGCATGTCGGTGACTTCAAGAAAAACCCAAAGCGTCTTACCATAGAACGTGACATAAAGTTATTCCGGAGTGTAAACTGTCAAAATGTATGGTTATTCTTGATTTATTCGGTGGAATAACTTTATGTCACGTTCTATGGTAAGACGCAAAAAGTCACTGCAGAATTACGTCAAATATTTACTTCAATTTTATGCTGACTTTTTTGTTTTAGTTGGAAAACGGACGAGTGGCCTTGGAGGGCGTGCTTTCAGAAGAGTACTTCAAAGTTAGAGAACTATTGTATGATCAGTTCGCAATCGTGTAGTCCGATAAGGTGGATGACTGAATTTGTAAATAATTAAGTAAGTAATAAAATATGGAATTTCTATAGTGGTTTTGTTGAGTTAAAATATCCTTTCGAAAACCAAAGGAACTAATGTAAACTAGTTCTGCTGTTTTAAAATATCTACTCAAGTACATTTGAGCATTATGATTTGAGATAGCTATATAAAATTACTAGCGACCCGCCCCGACTTCGCACGGGTGCAATGCTGATACTAAATTAGGGCTCAGCCAGCGTTTGCAACGTAAGCGCAAAAAAATTGTCTATTTACGACATCACATTAGAAACCTCTAAAATTATCAGTGTTTCTCTACTATATTATGCATGTATTATACATATAAATAAACCTTCCTCTTGAATCACTAACTATAAAAAAAAATCGCATTAAAATCCGTTGCGTAGTTTTCAAAGCATACATAGGGATATAGGGACAGAGAAAGCGACTTTGTTTTATACTATGTAGTGATGTGAGCAGAACTATCGACATTTACAATAGAACTAGGGTCAGGGCAAAATAAAAGCATGAAATAAAATTTCACCATTTTTTAAATATTTTATTCACATTATTCCGGGACCGGTTCACATTAATAACATTATGTAAAGAAAAAATAAGGTACGATTCATTAAATACATAAAGTAAGACACGGGTTTAAATGTACTACATACTTTATACATATAACTTTGACCGAAGAGCGCTACTCGCCTAATATATCCACTACTTTCACATGAAAAATAGAACTCCATCCGTTACAATTTAGGTACAATAGCTTACATTCATTTTGGACTTAGTCCGTTTAAGAAAAATATAGTTCTGTGGTCAGTAAGCCAAAAACACTGGATATGAGATCATTTGCCACACTAAGCGAATTCGCATTTCTGTAGGTTATCACCTCAAACTTATTCCTATCACGCATAGTTCGTGCGAAAAAGAATGATAACCGCTGAAACAAACTACAGACTATCATTCTTTCTCCCTTCAACAACACGCAACAATATGCGGAGATTATAAATATCACCATAACACAATAGTGTGTCGACGCTTCAAAAGATTTCAATATAGTGGGCAAAGAAAAATGCAGGCTTGGTTCCTGTATCTACCTTGTAAAACAGGATACTGCGACCTAAATTCACCAATGATTACCGGCTGTTTAAGTATCATGGTTTAACCGATAGAACTAAACAGCCCGATACAAATTGGTGAACATAGGCCTATCTGGAATACAAATGTTGACGCCATTTTGTCGCATCTCAAACAACAAAGAGCAAAACAAAATGGCGCCGAAATTTCAATTCCTTTTCAAGTTAAATTTTTTCTGACCGCAGTTTCGCATAATCTTAATCATTCACTAATAATCGCAGATCAACAACATTTTCTCGTAAAATTAAACTTAAATCTACAATCTGGCACGTCTCGTCCACCCTGATCCTACCACCCAGCTCTTAAACTATTTTAAAGTAAATATTCTTAACATAAGAATAACTACAACAGAACAACTCACAATAGGTACCTAAGTTTCGTATTTTTGTTCAAATCACATTGTCCGTATAAGGAGATACATAGATATAAAGATATAGCCTAAGGAATACATTCTAAAAAGGCTACAATCCAAAGTACCTATAAAATGAAAATTCAGATGATTTCGTAATTCATTGATTCGTTTTATAAAATAACTTAGACAATGCGAGTTCTAAATCCTAATTTGATTCGCTGTTACAACCATGGACTTGTTCAAATGAAAATCGAATTATACATAAAATTTCCATAGCCTGTAAGTCATAAAAGTGGTTACAATTTAGAGTAAAGCTATTTAGGTGTATATTCAAAATTGTTATAAACTTATTTATCGAACGCAATGGACCTTGCTCGCTCAAAAATAGTACATAAAGGGTCTTTCATTTTAAACTAACTTTATTCAGGAATTGGGTTCAACAAATAAATTTAAACATATTTATGTAATGATTTTTTTTGTTTTGTTATGAAAATCTCGAGAAAATCGATAAAGATTATCCTTTTAATTGATTGTTGCTTCTTGTATAACTTAGTGTATTCGAGCGTGCGACGTGATGTTGCTGCGCTGTGATTGGTCAACGTCTGTTCTCCTTGAAAATGTTATGCAACATGTCATACAAAAATCGATAAAAGATACTATTTGAAATGAAAACTAAAATCGGCTTATGAATTAAATTGATCGGTCAAACGTCTATTTACAACCCAAAAATGAAGCCCTGTCTGTTTGTGTAGTTTAAAATGAAAGACCCTGTATAGGATTATTACTCGTTAATATTAAATATTATAAATAATTGTGAGCTGAAGGCATTTTTGGTACGCTTGCAAATGGCAGTGATTCATAGAACTTTAGATTAACGTAAATAATATAATACATTTGTTATAGCGATCAAGATCCATCACGTATACAAACATACATTACTCTGTAGTCATATTGGTAACAAGTTACTGAGGTAATTGTTGTTTTAAAATACTGTTCCACTTTTATTAAACTACGATTATTTACACTAAAATCTAGTGTAACGTGCGGTCAGACTCGGATAGAGTAATGTCTGATAATAAAAAGATATTTGATATTGTGTCTCATGATGTTCTTCCATTGATTTAGTAAGAATTCAGTCGAAATGAAGTCTTATCAAAATTTAATGATAATTTAACCGATAAATATGAGCTTATCAAAAATTTCGATTGCGACGATGAGGGTTCCGTGGCCCAGCGGTCAGGCACTCCGGCTTTGGGAGGATCGTCTGATCGTAGCGGGTTATAAGACTTTTCATTTCTCAATAAATTATTTTTTTTCATAAAACAGCATTCCTCGTTTTGATTCTGGTTACTTTGCTTTTACTTCTATCCGATGATAACCGCACAATCGCTTAAAGTATCGTTATAACCGTCTACCTACAGATATATCGTGGAACAGACCTCTAGATATCATTATCAAATCCATCCCAAGACACGTTTCTAACTTTGTACTGGGTTTAACATGGGATTTATTTGATAATGCATAAGTATATTGCTACATGATTGTGTTATTTTTAAAAACTGTATGTACAATAAAAACTGGGCACTGTCACCTTTCACACTTACGTCTGTACTCAGAGTCGTTAATGGCTACTTAAATCCGTTCCTGAGGCAGTTGTCCCACCGCGAGCATTGAGCGTTGAAGCGAGTATAATTTATCGCTTGGCTATGGCTAAAATAGTTTATCGCTCGGCGTGAATTTTGAACGCCACGCGAGTAACGCTGAGCTAATAAATTTTGATAGTTTTGTAAAACTAGTATTGTCGGCACTTCGGCAGTGTGACGGCCGGCGTTGAACTATTATTATAATTGTCTCTTTGACAGGGTATCTATTTTGTTTGGCTCTTGAGCGATAATATTACGCTTACCGCTCACTCGCTTGCGGTGCCTTAGTAAAGGTTTTACATGGAAAATCTTTACTAAGGAACGGGCTTAAGCTTAAGGACGCTGAGTGCGGTCATTTAGGCCAATAAAACATTACAAAAAGTATGATATTTGAGACGGACAAAAATCCTCGAATTCTTTTCTAGTCTCCTAACATTGTTGAACTAGCCAAGGTGTGTTAGTAAAGATAGTATAAAATAAGATAGCTTTTATGCTAAATTGTGATGCAATTAACGACTTTATACCTAAAGCATAAGGTTTAAATCCCGAGCAGCAATGAGGAACATTATTAAAAGAAGTCTAGTTCAGTCAAGCGCTCCATAGATGGCGTGACGAATGACAAGCATCATTGATTGTTTATTTTAAAAAACAAAAACTGCATAACGCCATCTAGTGAGCGATTGAGAACTAGTTTTCTTTAACCTCTTGTTGCCTCAAAGAAATTGTGAGCAGTGCCGTAACGTAAAAGTGAAATAAAACAAAATAACATTAGGTGTAAATGCGCCGAAAACGGCTTACGCATCTACTCTCCGTGCGGTATAAATGCGGTCGGGGGGAAACAATTATTTACAAAGTGATTCTTGATTTAGAAAATAATTCTAAAACTGTTGTCTTCATAAACAATAAAAGCTTAAATGATCATAAGCTCAAACATTTTGTACCAAATTCAATTATATTAACAAATTTTAACGTATTCAAATATGTATTTATTCAATGTGGTTACGATTTTTCCCCGTCCGCACTATACCAGAGTAAAACTAGAATATAATGTACCTCATAATATACAAAATTAGTAACATTTTTGTACTAGATTCTTGTTTTGTACATATAGGGCGCGGGGCGCGACATACTCTCGATAACAATACGACAGAAAGTCAACAAAAAGGGTCAAACTGCACTTACAGCACGCGTCATCACTTAGAGTAAATTTTAGAAGTATATCGTGGTGTCAATTCGATTGTTCATACTGACTGAACTAAAATTTCATAAAAGTGTTCAAACTAAGGTTTATTTTGAAACTTTAGTGAACAATCAATTTACTGTCATTGTATAATAGAATTTATTGCTTTAAGCTTTAAGTTTATTGTAATTATAATGCATCGTTTCTCAAAGAAATAGCAGATATTATCTTTCAAACTTTTTGATATAATTGTAAGGGTACTCGCACAGTGCAGCCGAGCCGTACGCGTCGAACTATCAATTCAGTGGAGAAATTGCTGCTGACGTCACATTTTCTGACGTCATCAGCATTTTTTGTATAGAAAAATGACTGCGGCGCGTACGGCGCGGCTAAGTGTGCGATCAGGTTAAGTGAATAAAAAAACGCGTATACTGCAGTTTGATCCAAACACATGCCATTCACAGCCATGATACTAAACTAACTTGAAATTATTTACAACTTTAAATGCAAACTAAAACCGCCCGTGATATGTTAATGTGATGTTGGCTATATGCAAAGCGGAAGAGGCGCTCATAAGATTGGATGTGTTTTCACCAAATGTGCGAAAAATAAATCTACCAATAACATCACTTCATTTTCATCTCCGCGCTCAGCGCTGCGCCGCTATTGGTGGATTTATTCCTTTGTCACACATCAATGGAAACACAACCATAAACGGTCCATGTTTTTTCTCCAATGTGTCTGCAATATTGACCAGCATGACAATAAAATAATATTGATTTTGGGCTAAATTCAATTTATATTGATTCTAATATGCGCTTTCGTAACGATCAATTCATAGTTTCATGTTATCTTTAAATTGCATGATTTTAATTTAGCATATTTAATAAAATTAACAAAAAATCGGCACAAGATTATTGTAATACTGTATAGTAGGTAAAGCAGCCACAAATGAGAAATAGCATGGCCCGTTTATGATCACCTTATGAATTAACAAAATAGGCTACATACACCCAGAGACTTGCGGATAAAACAATACGTTGACAAATAACTATTTATGTATGCCAAAACTGTGTAACACTAAAATTACATTAAAAAAGCCAAGCTTGTGTAGTAATTTATATCACAACATAATTTTATATCTCTGGGCAGAAAAAGATAGTTAAAAATCATTCACACAATCCCCACCATTCCCACATTCGCTCAAACTTTAAAACAACGCCATCTACTAAAGGGGTGAGTAAATTGTATTTACACATTCGTCGCATAGATGGCTCTCCGCCGTACAAAGTGGTCGCGGCTCGCGCCGTGCTCAAACTTTTCATCGTATGAAACATATCCCTGTGCCACCTTTTCATCGCACTAGTAAAGTAAATAACTCTTACATACTTTCAGCCTGACAAGAAACACGAGGGTAACTTGGCAAAAGTCAGGTTAAATTCTTAAATAAAAATGGACATCAAATAAAGTTAAATCATGCGACTGTCCTCGACTTCTAAGCACATAGTTGTGATGTTTTTATTTAGTGCTTTTTATATGACGCCATTTTTCTCGAGTGTAGAAAATTCTCAATGGATAGAACTGGCTGAGAATTTGTTAGCTTTTGCGAACAAGATGATTCATGCATGTTTTTAACATTGACAAAATTACATGCCCAAAAAACATTCCCAAAAACCAACCGCACGAACTCAAATTCAAATTGTTCGACTTGTATGTTCCGAGGTTCAGACATTTTGTTTAACGATTATCTTTATCTAGACATCTTCGTTTATATGAGTGTTCTAACATTTCGTGCATCTTTGCACTTTTTGAGTGCAGCTACCTCTATCAGCTCTATAGAAAGTTTGAGGGACACTTGTCATTTAGATAGGCCTCTGATATCAAAAGGGACAGTAAGTGTAAGGGACAGAAATACAAAATCCTACTGCACGATCAAGTTAGGGGACACTTGTCTTAGACTGTCATGAACATACCTATACAGATCTTTTTACGCCCAATGTCTGATCACAAAAGTTAGGGGCCACTTGTCATAGAATCTTATCAGCATACCTCGCCTTGTCTCACACTCAATACCGCGCGATGACAAGAAAGGGACACCTGTCAGAGTGTCATAACAAGTGTCGAAGGAATTTTGTTTTAGAGTCACATCAACAAAGATTTATCCAGCTCTACCATTTCCACAGCATACCTTATAATCAAAAGGGACACTTGTCTTAACATCAAGTGTAAGTGACATTTATCTTAGAGGTCTCCATCGCACCTTGTACGATCACTACACAAGAAAAGGACTTGAGTCTTAAGGGACACTTGTCAGGTCATAACTCAAGGGGACACTTGACACTTGCGGGACACAAGTCATACCTCAAGGGGACACTTGTCATAGTCTCATAGGGGACACTTGTCGTAGTCTCATAGTACACTTGTCATCACTAGTGTTTACCGCAGACAGGCTTCAAGCATTTCCACGAAGAGTTTGTTCATAGGCGCGCGACGGTCGCGATGGACTCCAGCCCAGAATCTGCGAACTGCGACGTCAGCGAGTCGTAATGCTGGTAGAACTAATAACAGCTGCTGTAAAGCTGAATTAGCGTTGTATGACCTGCAAACATACATAATGTTACATTGGGTTGGGTACTTCTTATCGATAGTTCAGTAAATTTTTTGGCTAATGGCTTAACGTCATAGTCCGTCATAGCTTAAAAAAACTATACAGCTGGTAGCCACAATTTAACATGCTCATACTTTTGCATCCGTTGTTACTCATCACCCATCCATTTTGTGACTGAGCAGAATATCGTTCTTTTTTAAATGAATTAATATATGAATGAATGAACACCAAGAAAATAACAAAAACAAAACATTTAAAAGTTCTTAGTACAATGGGCGTGGTCGTGCTTGCTTAGTCGTTCCTGATAGATCGTCGAAGTTAAGCAACGTTCGAAACGGTCTGTAAGTGGATGGGTGACCGCCAGTGGCATTTTCATCTGAACGCTTCCGTGCTTCGGAGGGCACGTTAAATTGTCGGTCCCGGCTATTTAAGTCGTTAAGCCATGACGGAGGCCTTAAGGCGGCCTAAAAACTCCGTCACCAGAGTTGGCCACTGACTCATACGAACTTACTTACTTAGTACAATGGGCGGCCTTATCGCTGAATGCGATTTTTTCCAGGCAACCAGGCATCTTTTAAATTATTTGGTACAAAAAATACTTCGAGAATGGAAACATTGACTACTGCAAAAGTTTAAAAACTGAGAAGCAGTCAGCGTTCTCCTCCGAACAAAAGAAGAGATAAGTTTATCTTAGTACCTGAGTGCTGACACCGCATCATTCAAAGCAGCGAGTATAGAGTCACGGAATCGTCTCAACGCGGCGTGTTCGTCGATCCTCGCCTCAGAGTTAGCCAGCGCCAGCGCTTTCAGCAAATAGCACTCCTCACGACATGCTGACGCGCGCTCTAAGCGCTTCGCGACCCCTGTCACCTGGAGAAAGAAACATTGATTGAAGAACATTGACGAGCTCTGCGGGGCAGTGGGTGAAAGCCCGCCTGCGACGCAAAAGGTTGCGGGTTCGATCCCCGCGGCGGGACCAGTGTTTGTATGATCTACAAATATTTGTCTCGGGTCTGGGTGTTTCTATGTATAATATGTATGTATTTAAAAACAAAAAGTATATAAGTAGTATATCAGTCATCCATAACACAAGGTCTGCTTACTTTGGGGCTAGATGCTGTGTGAAAAAGTCCAGCATTATTTATTTATTGACGTCTTTCAAACGACTACAATGCCAAAAACTTATCTGAACCGCTGCTAAAAGAGGAAGTAACTAATTTTACTCTATTTATTTTATTGCCAACACCAAATGCGATAACAGCGCAGGCCTCACCAGTTCAGATAAGTTTGTGGCACTCTACCAACCTATTGAGATCACTTTTCGCTGTGACAACCCCATTCCATCACAGCTCATAACACAGTTCATTAAACGTCGCAACCTTAAGCCGGGTACTCACTTAGCAGTGTATCACGTAACGTAGCAGATACGGTATCAAGTGAGTACGGTCGGCACGAGCCCGCTGCGAGCCGCTCGCGCGTGGAGCGCTGTAAGCTCGCGGTGACCCGCCGAGTGGCGGTTTCACTGCGAACACAGGCGGCGGCTCGCAGGGTGCTCGTGGACGGCGTCACGACCGCTTGTGTAGTGAGTACGTACGCGCGAGCTTCAAACGAACTGAATATGAACGCGGCGTGACGTCGTCGCGAGCACTGCGGATCCCGCAGCTCGTAGCTAGATACGCGAGTACTGTGGACGAGCCGTACACACATGCAGGTTGATACCGTATCTGCTACGTTACGTGATACACTGCTAGGTACCCAGCTTTACATGTTCTGTCGCTTGAACGTGATAAGTGCCGCCATTTTACACTCGTTTCTAAATTCAAAATTGATCTATAGCCAATAGCCTCTATAGTCAAAATTGACATGCAGTTTAAAAACAGCCAGGAAATAAGATTTCAGTCCCTCCTGATCTGATGGAGTCAGTTCTTTTGATCCATTCATTAAAATCGAAATAGTCAAGTAGCAATGAGTCAATCTAACAAACCTGTACATAGAGATCGTGTGCACCAATCTCCCTCGCTTGCTGTTCGTCCAATGTGAGATCTGTTGCGAACCTCAGCCGTTGTAGAGTCCCGCCATTGTTTGACATGGAGCGGTATGCCAGCATCAGGCTCAGCATCTCCGCCCATGTGCTTTGTAGAAGACGCATCTGGAAACGAGATTTATTATGCCTGGACTCAAAGTCAAAAATGACGTCGGAGGGTTCCGTGGCCGAGCGATTGAAGGAACTCCGGCTTTAGGAGGATTGTCTGATCCTCATTTCAACAGCTCACAAAATGGCATTTTGTGAGCTGTGATGGCCGAATGGGGTTGTACCTCGACTTTCAATCCGAAGGTCGTGGGTTCGAATCCCGGCCGTGCTTCAATGGATTTTGCATTTCGTAAAATGTATATGCGCTTAACATCGTTTCTTCTCCTGTTCCTCTCGTAACCAATACCGTAGAGTACCAGAGCAACGGCAAATTCATAAAATAACTGTCTGACAATAATGCAGGCATAGCGCTGCCGATGGCATCAAGTAAGTATGACAATGGTGAGCGTGAATGGAAGAAATTGTCATGCCATGCTTTTAAGAAGTGTTTTAATCTTATTATGAGTTGCTAAGAACCCAACTGGGAAAACAAGGCCTTGAAAATATTATAATTATTATCTACAAATATAAAAATCATGTTTCAATTCAACATGCCTCCGAATAAACTTGCTTGAAAGTCCACCGTAGCATACGGATCATTGAATGTTTATTTTCGAGTGCACAATCACAACCTTCGATAGCTCAGTTGGTAGAGCGGTGGACTGTAGAGGCACTCATTGTAATCCATAGGTCGCTGGTTCAAATCCGGCTCGAAGGAATCTTTTTGTACTTTTATTTTACAAATAATTTACTGTATTCAATGGATGTTTTTCGTTTTGTTTTGAAAAAGGAAATATCTGTAATTCGCGAATACTGATTCCCATATTCATGAGCAACTGGCATAACAACTAAATCTATATGAGCACCAAATTAAACAATAATTTTCAAGGTTGCGCAAATTGCAGTTTGCATAAATTCGGTAATTTTTTATTGTTATATCAAATCATTATTCATTTTACTGTTACGGGTAATTAAACGGAACTTAAAAATGACAGTTTAAAGAAATTTATTGCTCAAAATTAACAGATTAAAATCAAAATGCTTATTAGCTCTAATTTATATTGCACTTATACTTATATTGAACTAATAAGCATTTTACTAATATCTTAATTTAAGATTAATTTAGATCTTTAGACAATTTTACTGTATTCCAGGATTACCATTAAAATTCTGTTAGGTATTTACTTTGCAGATACCTTGCATTGTATAGTATAGTTGTAGCACATAAACTGTGCACATGAAATTGTAATTAGAATCATAAGGTTTTTTTTTCCAATAAAGCTTTTTATTTATTTATGTAGGTATGTCAGACGTAATTTTTTTTATGATGAATGGGTCGACTCTTGACCACGAAACTTACATAGGCAAGAATGACGTCTACGATGGAGCGAACCTACCCCGAACCAATACCATAGTCCAACCAAATATAAAAAAAAGTTCTTCACATGACAATAGCTGAAACTTCATATGTGTGAGATTACCAACTGAGCTGGACGGGTTTTGTAGTTTACCTGATCATTGAGCTGCAGATCAGTGAATCCAGGTATCTGTTTAGCCCATCCGATCACCCCAACCAGCTCTCTATCGTACAGATCAGCTAAAATCGCGAGGGTCTTAGTGGATGCCTCCGTAACTCCGGCAGGTGGCGCCATGCAAGTCAGGAGTTCCGGCTCGTATGATGATAGTGCTTCTAGGACCTGGAAATATATGGGCTATTTTAAGCCGATGTTTAAGGACTCCTGTGCCTTCGCGACCAATACTGTAAAGAACCAGGGCAAGAAACACGGTTTGGGGCCTAGATTTTTTAGGCGATCCATCTTTCATTGGTTGTAAATAAGTTGTAATTAAGTAAAAAGTGTTTTGGCGCTGTAAATGACGTTGCGTATCTAAAGCTCTGTATTTCTCACACGCCGAACAAATCACACTCGCTGTCCCGCTTAAAAAATGGCGGCTCCTGCACACTAACCTTCGTAAGAAGAACAACAGTTATTCTGATGTCATCTTACCTTGATATCGTCTAGATGTGGTCTCGGCTGTAACGCGACTTGAGCGTCAGGAGCACGGCGGTACTTCTGCCTCCCTCCCCGCACCCGATCCAGCCGCACCCCTTCCCTCAACATTCCCGTCCTCAAACACTTGCGGAAACGACAAGCTTGGCAGGCCTTGCGACGACGCTTGTTGATCTCGCACTCGTTTGAAGCTGGGCACGTGTATTCAATGTTGCCCTGCGAAAGATACTACGGTTTTTGTAAAATAACAGACGTTTTTTGCCCTAGCACTTCGTCTGCTGTAACATTGACGTCACAAGATTTAGTCTCCCCTTTGAGAATAATTTAGATTTTGACCAATTTTCCAAATGGTCTCATTAGAGACCTGAGATAAGTCAATTATGACTTATCTCAGATCTATACCTATTTTCAGTTTTGACCCAACTTTTTATTGTAAGTTTCCCCACTTTTCTTTTACCGAAATCCATTTAGCAAGTTTCTAGAAAATGATTATCATGCTACTTCAATGTCAGTTAAAAGATATAGCATTATAATTAATTAGTCGTTTGAATTATACATATAGACGACAAAGTTACAAGATGACTAACAAAGTTAAGTAAAACGAAAAAGAAATCATAAAATAACATGCAAAGTAAACATACCATATGAGACACATGACTTAAGAAGTAAGGGAACATCTACGGTTTTGAGATTAAAAAAAAAGCACAAAAAACATTGATAATTGAAACAACCATGCTAGTTCCAAAAACTACAATCCAAAACAATGCAAAACTTACTCGTACCTGTATGGTCCGTTTGAAGAAAGCCTTGCAAGCCTCGCAGCTTGCAACTCCATAATGGAACCCTGAGGCCACATCTCCGCAGACCAGGCAAAGTCTTCTGGGAGCGTCATCGTCTCTGGCCCCACTGGCCGCAGCGGCTGTGGTGGAGGAACAATGCTGCTGTTCTGGACTTGTGTTGCCGACGATTGTGGTTTCGCCCGGGGAGACGCAGAATTTCATCTCCTCTTTCGGCTCAAGGTCCAACTGGAAGATGTGGTTTATGATTTTACTATGGAAAACCAAAGTAAAGAGAAAGTTGTAAACCGGGCACATCCTACCATGTTACGCCAGTGGGACGATTTCAATGAAACTTGTAGAATAAATGTAGAAATTAATCTGGAATAGCCATTTAAAATGTTGTAACCAGCGCAGCGTATACATAAAACGATCTGAGAGAATGTCTACCGCGCGTAGCTACGGGCGGAAGCTATGTATAAAAGGCCCCTAAGGCCTACTTAGGCCTAGAACGTTTTAGCGATATAATCATCAAACTAACTCGACAAAGATAGACCGTAGCAGAATTACAATTCTGTCCCATGAGGGGTACAACAACAAGCAATGCCTCGTGTATCAACCTTGGTCATTCAGATTCCGATTCAAGATTCAAGTTTCTGCATTCGCATATTTCGCATACACCAAAAAGTTACCAAAGCCTTTACCAGTTTTACCTCAGGCGGCTGGATGATCGGCATCTGGCGAGGGTGGAGCGGCTGAGGATGTGGCGGCTGCGGCTCAGGCGAGTACTGCAGCTGATCCGCCTCCTGCTTCACTCGGCGTAGCATGGGATCGCCATTCACCGATCCCATCATCTGCACCTGAAACGGATCACACTAAGCACAACAATTACATATGTAACTGCACATTGAAATATCTTAGTGGTAAGGAGGGACAAGAGGGTTATTTTGATTCCAAAGCCTTCGAATTCGATTCGAAACTGACGACTGTTTTATTCGAATATGGATCATTCGGATCCATCGAATCAAATCAGAGATATCTGTTTGTTTTCGACTCGTAAGCAAACAAATGAATTAAAACACCTAGCCCTAATTACAATCCTATAAATAAGCCCCTTAATAAGTAGGTAAACCTACCCCTTCCTGGTTTTGAATGCGCAATACCTATTAGTCAATATTTGTAAATAATTCACAGGCATAGGTTAGGTAGGTATTTTACCTACTGTTTAGGAATTACCGAAGCATTTCAAATTTCAAAAGCCATTATTTAATAATCTAATACTTACAAGTTTACATTTTAATTTTTAAAGTTATTTATTTTACAAAGTCCCAGTTGGGTTTCGCCTAATTTACCAGTGATTAATTGGCATAACGTACGTCATGATTATAACACGTGTCCGACACCAACATCCATGTTCTCGTTCACGTGGTAGGAACTTAGTTACCTACACATTTAAGGTTCGAAATTATAAAAATACGAGGCTCATTACTAAGTAGCCTGGATGTACCAACCAAAGCAGGTAGCTCTTTTGATTACAAAAACATCATTCATCATTTTATTTTAAAACAAAATATTAATAGTGCCCTATTTATTAATTATTATACGTTACATTTTTAATTTTTATACATACCTACCAAAACCAACCACAGACAATCAGAAATTCTAGACGAAAATGAAGAACCAATTCTATTGCATAAAGATTGGTATATTCAAATTTATCGAATCAACAAAAAAAAAACTAAAACATTTTTCCGTTGAAACAAACAGAAGGAAGGAAATTCCATGACGCGCGAAAATTACGATGGAATATAATATGCAGAATAAAGATTCATTTATTGCAGTTGTGAGTGGCCAACTCAGATACCTGAAAACCTAATCTATGGGTTAAGAGTAAGATAGAATGTAAAAGGTGTATCACAGTATCACTACATAGTATAAAACAAAGTCGCTTCCCTCTTCTGTCCCTATGTATGCTTAGATCTATAGAACTACGCAACGGATTTTGATGTGGTTTTTTATAATAGATAGAGTGATTCAAGAGTAAGGTTTCTATGTAGGTATAATACATGCATAATATAGTAGAGGAACAGTGATAATTTTAGAGGTTTCTAATGTGACGTAAATAAACACATTTTTTGCGCTTACATTGCTAACGCTGAACCCTCATACTTAGTATCAGCATTACCTACACCCGTGCGAAGCCGGGGCGGGTCGCTAGCTATAAAATCCAGCATCTTGAAAATGTGAAACAGTGCCAACACGCGTCACTCGCCCGACCGATCCCCACTAAATTCCCACTGCACGAAAACACTTCAATTACATAGAGCAGTTGCAAAACACATTTATCTATCTGCGATAACTAAAAAAAGTTTCAAGGATGCAGAGGCCAGTTCATCGTACTCGTGACATTGTCGGTGTATTATGTATGATAATTATCGTGATGCAAGCGGTAAATGGGCAAGTGCACGGCTGTATCTACCTACATTGCATTACTAAGCCCTCAATTGTTTTGTAATTTCTACTTTAGGTGCGCAACAAGGAATCAATTGCTCATTACAGCTCAATCTGTAAAAAATATCGAAATTTTTGCTCGAGTTACACTCTTGATTGATACTAAATATCAGGGCCTGTTTAACCCTTAGGCTAATTAGGCTGCAGCCTAGGGCGCGAGGATCGGGGGGGCGCGATGAAATCGTATCTTCGCAAGCACTATAAATCTAGTTTTCACACCCGGTCCAAGAAAACCATACATTTTTTCGTCTCACATTCTTAACAGAAAGTAAACCATTTCCCCCTCCTAAAAAACAAAATGGCCGGCGGGAGGTAAAGTTGTATGGGATTTCATTTCTCCCTCTGAACCTCATGTGAACAGATAAGTAATGAGATTTGAATTTCGAACTTCAACATTTCTATTAAAATTTTTACTATTGAGTCCACACCCAATAGAACTTATACGAAAAAAAAAAGAAAAAATGTGGCAACTATAGTCGGTCCATTTTAATAGGCCACATTTGACATTTCATCAAAATTTAACAACGTAACTTTGTACCGGCGGGCATAAAATACTACTATTTTATCGAAGTTAGTACTGCACAATTGCTTAACTTTTTTAATTGCGGTTAAATAATTTATTTGTCTTAACGACAAAAGAAGGTAATTTTATGATTTATTTCCTTATTACACCATCCAAACATATTATGTTTCAGAACAATTTCTGTTTTCGAGAGAACTGAACGTTGTTACAATGTTGCGTCAGTAAACCCTTGTTCTCTTTTGACACTAGGTATGCTACCCAAAATAATCGAAATTTGAGATTTAGAATCGAATGAAATGATTTCTCGTAAGGGAATATTTCACCTTTAATGATGATGATGGCGCATTAAATACTTATTGTTTTTTTTTAATAAACTTATTTATCCCGAAAAACGTTACTAAATACCAAAAAGTACTTTTGTAAAAGGACAACGGGGACATGACAACCATAAACTTTTGAACAATTTTTATCAAAATAAATAAGTAATGGGGTTGTGACGCAGTCTTGATCGTTGTGCAAATCGTCGTGTTCTTGGTGTGCTATTTTTTTCAGACCCGGTTTTTTTTTACTGATCTTACCTACTCTTAGTTTACGGTTTACCTGGCGATAAATTTTAATTCATGTGAATGAATCGATACGGACTTCGAACATAATCGAAGTTTTTAAGAAGGTCACCTCACTAGAAAGCTCAAACTGACAAACGTCAAATGTGGCCTATTAAGTTGGACCGACTATAATCTTTTTCTTCCGAATTTATTTTTGATGTTTGAAATTGTAGAAAGATTTGCAAACGCTAAAGCACGAAAAAAGACTTTTGTATAAGCTTATAATCCATACTAATATTATAAATGTGAAAGTAACTCTGTCTGTCTGTCTGTTTGTTACCTTTTCACGCCCAAACCGCTGAACCGATTAAGCTGAAATTTGGCATGGATAAAGAGTATACCCCAGGGATGGACATAGGCTAATTTTTTTTGTCAATTACCATAAGGGGGCAGGAAAATAAGGGTTTGAAGTTTGTATGGGGAAAAAAGTTAAGCAACCCTGGGCGCGGTCATAAAAAGGATGGGTGACCGCCGCCAGCCACTTTTTGCACTCTAGATTTTTTTACTTTTTTTTGTATTTTGCATAATAAATTATTTTAAAATTAACGATAAACATGTAACATGTGTATTCCCACCCATCAATATATCCGAACTCCAAAGTTATGATTTTTTGATATTAAAATATTTTTTCCTTGGCCATAGTTAGAACGCCATCTATCGGTCTAGAGGTCAAAACTACTTTACACTTTTTCTCCTAGGTGGCGTTTCTAGCGGAGATCGAAATACGAAGGAGTATAATTTTCTTTGATTTTGAGTTTTGAAAAGTTAATGGAAATTTTTGCTTAGAGTTTTTGATATTTTTATATTGCTGACGAAGTCGCGGGTAGGTAATATTAGTTAATCGTTTTATTTCGAAATTCAACACCATACAGTACTTGCTAAGTATTAAAAAAAAATATGTTTCGAGTCAATTTCTTCAAAAAAATTGCCGCTCGCTTCAGGGATTCAATACCAATTACCGTATTCGTTTTGTTCTTAGCATTGCAACATCTGGGTAAGATTTTCCCTACCTCTATCTTGGGATTCTTGAGAGAAACATAAATATAAAAAAAATATTATTATTATATCAAGCGACGGAGTTTTATAATTTGTATATACCTACTCTCGATTCACTCAAAACTCCTCTACTTTGTTCCTAATAATGCGCAGACGAAGTTGCGCGGGTCAGCTAGTAATTACTATAATTTTCAAATAAATCAATAAACAGTTGCAAAAATTTTTCACTTGTATGATGCCTGCCTCTCGTCTTTTTTTACATATAACAACAGAAGTATAAATATTTAAAAAAATACTTAAAGTCGAAGCCACTTCACATACTAGATGACCACGCTCATGCATCGCCGCAGCGCAACAACTAAGTAGTCTACATAAACTGAGACAATACAAGTCATGCGGCCAAACACGACATGGATTTGGTTTTCTACAAGATAGCCTGCAGGGTGCACTATGTTTATCTATAAACCCACTTCTACTAATTGCGTTTGCTATAACTTCAGCAGCTATAACCGAATATAGATATAACGGTTCAATTCTTCGTTATAAAACCACTTTTACTAATTTGTGATTTATATAACTGTACTATATTCTCTAATCGTAAAATACATAATTGTTTTTATTATAACGACCATTAGCGATAGGTACATTTAATGTGTTAAAAAGTTTATCACATCTAATTGCAATATTACTAATAGTATTTTGCTATAATAATATTCAATAAGTAAACTGTACCTATCTACACCATGAATAGCGCCTTAGACCAATACCAACCAGGTGAATTTTTAAGAGCGATTGCTTCAAACCTTTATTTAAAATAGTATTAAGGACTACCTATAGATCTAAATAAAATAATTCTATTAATTTTGCATGCATACCTGCGTTTGTTTTATTTTTTCTACCTATAACGATATGGGTATAATAGGGACAAGTCGGTTCTGGCATGGTTTGGTCACTATTGAAACCATGCTCGTCGCTACGCTCCTCGCAACCTATTCTACAGGTCTGTTATCCTGTTATGGCAACACTAAATTTATAGAAAGTTCCTATTTAGAGCAATTATCATTTTATGTCATATTTTAGTTATATTTATAATAATTATATAAACTGCACGATATAGCAATATTAAAGTATATTATATGATACAGTTATAACAAAAAAACTTTATAGAATATGGACCTATAGTAAATAAGTGTTCGAACTAATACAACAATTATAGCCAATAATATTTAGAACAACTACACTTAGACCAAATATACGTTATGTCTATACTTATGTATAGCAAACACTATTAGTACAAGTGGGTTTATAGAAAAAGTATGAACACCAGCCTGCAGTCATGTGTCATGATTTTGGTCATTTTGGACGCGTAGATTAAAAGACAACGTCAGTTTCGTTTGCAGATCGATCTATAAGTAGTATGACTACGAATCATGTTATCTTTTTTACAAACAAAGACAAAAGTAAGTAATATACTACTGTTGCCGACCGTAACACACATGGTGGGGGCGCGTCCTGATTATTAGCCTAAGGCGGTCAGAACTCTTGATCAGCCGCTGCTAAATATGTATAAATACACAAATATCTAGAAAAATTTTGGTACACAATACAGATCAGAAAGATAGACACAAAAAAGAAAAAAAAAACAATGGAATAAGTAAAAAATACGGTAATAAAAACGAGAGTTGTGCGTCACAGCAGCAAAAAGGCCTCGACACCGCATTGAGCCGTTACACCAAGTGGTAAGAAGTGGTAAAACCAAACATCTAGTCAATTATGACAAAAATAATCCCATTTAGACATTGACATTCGTTTATTTACTGCTATGAAACTGTACAAGAGACATGGTAGAAATCGTAACAATGCAGGCCAAGAATTGTTCTAGACCTCGTTACATGATCTATTGATTTCCATTTGAGGTAGGTCAGTGAGGAGAGTTGGCATGAATGTGGGTTAACTAACAAGTCCTGCTACACGATAAAATAAAACGAAGCGATGCCGGTATTTTTGGAACTGTTAAATCTGTATAAAAAGGACAAATTATTACGAAATCTGAATATTCTTGATATGAATATACTTACCAGTATCTCTACAAAGATATAATTCTGAAAGTTTGTGTTTCAATCATTCATAAGGATATATTAACTACATATCCGTGTCTTTTAAGAACTATGGACATTATCCCAGTTTAATATCCTACTACTTATTTTACTTCCTACTCCTATCCTACTTTCTACTAATCCTATCCTATTTCCTACTAATCCTACTATCCTATCCTATTTTTCTCACTCATAAAATAAAGATGTTTTAGATGTTTGTTTCAACTACGCCTAAACTACTGGACCAATTTGGAATAAACTTGAAATAGATGGTGAACTAGAATAGCATATAGGCTATTCAAAATATAGGTATCACGCGAGCGAAGAAGCGCGCAGATGCTAGTCAAGAATAAATAATACACAATACACATCAATCAATAATAATCACCCGAATATAAAGTGTAGGTGTGACAATTACAGCTAAGCTAATATTCAACAAATGCTTTTATAATTATAGAGTCGTTACAAAGATAATGTTCCAACTCCAAAGTAGTTATTCTAGGTATTAGACAACTCTATGATTACCGAGTTGGAATAGGTCATATCATAGCTGCGTAGGTGGGAATCACCAAACAACGTCACTACACAATACTTCAGCCACAACTTAAACATCATGAAAAAAAACCTGAAAACACGTTATTTTATATTCTTCTTTATTCAAAACATACTTTTAATGTAAATAGAATAATTCCTGACTGCGCAGCGACATTTTGTTTGCGTTGGCGCAAATAGGTAGGTTAGGTATTCATAACGCGAGTTCAGCGACCGTGCGTCCGCGGTCTCACCTTCGTAGATAAACGTCATTTGGAATAGAGCGGCCGGTCGGCCAAACAACGTGCCGCAAGGCGGTAGCTGTGTTGAGGCAGGCTCAGCACGCTCAGCAAATGTGATTCATTTCGCATCCGGGTAGACTGTTTCTGGCGTAACGGACAGTATAGATGGATTAGAGAAGAGTAAAATATGTATAGAAAAACATTCCTTCCTTCATCTCCAATTCACGTACGTGATGAAAAACTTAAAATGAAAAAAGACATCTTAAAAGGATCTGGAATACATAAAAGATATAGGTAACGTTTACCGCGCCTTGGGGATATTAATAACAGTATCAAGACTAAACCATTCTGATGTTAAAATAACGACAAGATTTAAACTTAACTTTAAACTCAGGTCAGGACACTGGAGTAATCTACCAAGTCGTAGAATTACAAAATACCTTCATATTTAAAAGAATGATAAACATCCACAATATGAAACAGAAAATCACAACAAAACTACAGATAATAACAACAACATAGAAGTATCTAATCACACGAGTGACGTAACCTTCCTGAATTCACAATAGGCTTCAATAAAAATGCTAACGGCTTGTTGCCAGCGAATAAAAAAACCCTGATCTACCTCAACATGTTAAGTAAGAGTCTTGTCACTCGGTATTTTTCCGTGCCATATCATATCTTTACGTTCATTTCGCGATAAATTTAATCTTCAATGCTCGCCAATTCTTCATAGTTATTATTATAAAAGTTTTATTAAAAATGTATGACAATACTCATCGGAAACAATGAAAAATTAAAGTTTGCACAGATGACTATTTGCTTGAGTCTAACACAATGTGTACTTACATACATCTGTATCAATGAATACCTAACCTAGTGCAGAACGTACAATCTGTCTGTGTCTATTTTGCCATAGAAAAAATAATTCACGTTGTGTAAGTTACAAGAAAAAAGCTGGCCCAGCATTGTAGACCCAGTCCAGTATTGATTCAAGGATGCCGAAATTGTTCTAGCACTTTTACTTCACCCTTATTGAGCGGGGGTGGGCGTTTTTGTTGTCTTCCCACACCCTTCACCTCGCGAGTTCACAGTGGGTTCAGATGTAAGTCATTGGGTCACTAGTGTAGTCAGTCACGAGGTCCCTAGTACCTACTCGTACTTCACAGAGTGATGAAGATAATTTTTCCACACATTATGAGTTTTATAAGACTGAGCTGTATGCTTGGTTGCATCATGAGCTGTTTTTTGTCAGGTATTTATAACAGGTTGCTAAATCAGTACGAATTCACGTTTTTCCAGTATGAATTCAAAACAAACCAATATTTCAAACGTAAAGAGGCAAATTAAAAATAAAATCTCTTAGTGCCGATGAGACAATCATTATGTCCCCCAAATATTCAGGGACAAGTTACGTAAGAAAAGAGGTGGCGAGCAGCCAAGTTTAGTTTACTTAACCAAATATTAAGTAACTTTACTTTAGAGATAGGTACTTTGAGATTTTTTGTATAGAAATGGGGTAAACAACATACCTACGTATTATGGCACAATATAACTTTTTTGACATGATTATGGTTATTAACAGTACGTATGGTGTCAACTAATGATAACAGATAAATAGAGTAGAAGTAGAGAAGAAGCTAACCTATTCAAATGACAATTTATGGTAGATCGGAATAAAAGAGCTTGGCCCAGGCAGAATTTTGGGCGTGGGTGTGGAGGTAAAAATAGGTAGTGTAGCGATGTAGCCGCGTGGCTAATGCGGGGGAAGGGGTGGAAGGCAAGGGTGGGAGGGGGTGCGTCTAGACTTCGGCCTTGACCGTCACACGGTTTCCGCGCGAGGCTGACGCGACGCGACCCAAAGCCCGGAGAGCCGTGAGAAAAACTGTAACAGCTGACTTATGGTGTTTTTTTTATCTGAAACCCTGAGTAACTCAAGCCGGCGTTCATGTATCATCAAGACATTCTTGGTAGTTTGGCCAATAGTCAGTAAGGTTAGGTTAACACTGCACAATGTGTATGTATAAAAAAAAGTAGCAGATATTGCACACCTTCAATTCAAATTAATTCGATGAACACGCGGCATTGTCAATAAACATTTTCAAAGTTAACTTTAAATTGAGATCCGCCGGTATAGAGGGTGCCTGCCATTAACTGATTCAATCAAGAGTAACATAATTACCTATCATTATCAATCATTCAAGAACTCCAACAAAGTACCTAACAAAATATTGAAAGCACCTATCTATAGCCTATAAAATTCGGTCGTTTCGGCTGAGCGAGGAACGCACAGCGTCTCGCGACTGGGTCTGTGAACTCACTCGATTCGACATTGCGCCGTCATTGAGCCGGGCTAAATAACGCAGATAGCAAAAGGTCGACGACCGACATCGCCCAATATCACGCGGACGATCGCAAGATTTCAAAGCACCTGCCGTCGCCTCGTGGCAACTTATATAACCAACTACCTACCTCAACAGCACGCTGCTTAAGACGCAACTTGATGAAACTCACCATTGTGTACATAGTAGACTAAGAAGCAGTGGTTCACTCAGAGCAAACCGTATCAAGAAATAATCTGAAATGTATGTACCTACCTCGTAAAAACCCATCTATCTAGGTACCATCTAGAACCAATAACTAAAGAAACAAATCTGATACCAAAAGACCAAAACGAATCAGACGCTAGATTGCGTTTCGGAAATGATGTCGGCTGGTTTGAGGGCAGAGGGGGTGATGGTGAGAAGGCGAGGGGGGGCCGAATATCTCGGGGTGACATTGAGCGGCCGTCGACATTATGCCCGACCTACGCCACGCCCGACGCGCCTCCCGCACCTCACCTAGCCACGGAAAGCACTCATCCGCTCTCAGATCCTACAACTCATATAATTAATTATGAGTGTGATGTAGGCCGACACATCAAATTCCCCAAGCTCATCAAATTTACAACGATACCAATTTACAACTGCAAAGACGATGTAATCCATTGTAAAATATATGAGACTCCTTAAATGTATCTAAGGTCGAAAATAAATAATGGAACAGTAAACAAACTGATATTACGAATTCGAAGCTCGTCGCATTGTTACATAAAAATGACGCAATGCGTTTTGAGAGCTTCATTTTGTCACGAAATTGACCGACTTAGGATAATCAGATGGTACCTACGAGTACCTATGTATGCCTTTTGGGTCGTTTTACTACGTAGTAGCACAGTGGTATAGTAGTACGAGTACCTGACCTACCTTCGACAATAGTTACATGAGGCATTTTAAAACATGTATGATCTGAATAACAGATTAAAAAGGAAAGGAGTGGATGAACAGTTGACAAGTGATAGGAGCAAATAGAGGAAGAATGCATGCCGTGCCAACCCCGATAGCGTGGGATAAGGGCATGGGAATGATGGTGATCTGAATACCAGATTAAAGTTTGTATTTGTGTGTGATAAGAAGCAAGGGAATATGAATATATACGAAATAGCATAATATCATATACGAAAGTTGCATGTTTCTAGTTCACACAAAAATAAAATTACAAAACTTGAATGCAGTTAGAATATTAGAGAGATCATATTTTTCAAGGCTCTACATAAGTTTGCAAGTACCTACTTCATTTCGAGTTGACGGAACCCTCGGGCCTCGGGAGTGTGGCTGTGAACGTCCGACTCACACTTGGTCAGTTTTTAGTTGGTTAGTTTTTCTTCGTTTTTTTTAGGGTACCTAGAGTACCAAATCGCATTAGAATTATTATATCTATAACTGTACTGCATACAATGCAGTAACGATTAGTTGCATCCTTATCTCAAAATTAACATTATGAACTTTAAAATGACAATGAATGCACAGCAATATAAACAATCGTTATTACTACGATTGCACAATTACGCAACTCAACTACACTTAACGTATAAAACGTGACTGCAGATATCAAAATTCCTCCGGAATTTCTTTCCATATGGAAAGAAGACTAAGAATTCGTTGTCTTAATATAAGTTAGTTAATGTAATATCCGATTTCTCAGTTACAAATCTAACTTAAACTAACAAACCTAAAAGGGGGTTGAACAAAAAAGGTACCTACGTCGCATTGGTTGGTGAATATAGGTACCTACTACATCCTCAATCATGACACAAATCGTAGGCAAAAAGAGTGCAACAAGTCCTGAATGCAAATAGCAGTTCAATGCCCTGACATTGAAATGACCGATGAGGTATAATTCCAATTTGTAGGAAAGAGAATTAGTTAGCTTTGTTTTGAGGGACGTTTGAGGGACGCAAACAGATTACGATGCTATAACAAATCAGTTTTTGCGCGAGTTGGCGATTTAGCGGATAATAGGTAACTGAGGCGCTCTGAAAATCTTAATGGGGCATTTGACATAGGTACAGGGTTGTTAAAATCCCGAGAATATAAAGTTGGACTGGACTTTTTGACCACGACAAGAAAGCAGCTTTGATCATGAATGCGGCAAAATTCTACGCAATTAGTACCTAACCTATACCAAGAGATGATATCAGTGATCTTAGTCATCTCCAAACGTAGGGACATTAAAACGTAAGTAGGTAAGTTTAGATCAGTTTTGTATCACACTATCACGTATTTTCTGAAATCTTTTGCACTAAGCCATCACTTCACCTCCACCATCCGCAGCATCACTTTCACCAAACATAGGTTCCCTTTCTTCTCTGACAGTTTTGCCAACATGCCTCCGATTTGCCTTAGGTATGATGTTGTGTAAGTTTCTTAGGTTTAGCTCACAACTGCTAAATATATTGACAATTCTTTCCAATGGTATGCAAATCATCAAATGAGACTTCTTCTAGGTACTTAGATTGGCAGATTTTATAATGCTATAGACCTTATGTTTTAGACCAATTACAATTTGACACAATTTTACGGAACCGCTATTAATACTCATCGCAATGATGAATTGCTCGCAAGAATATATTTTGACTCTACAAGCAATTTTGAGATGGTTCTTGCTGATATGCATTAGCTTAACATTTCTCGTTCTTCCACTGTCCCTTAGTCTATAGTATATCTACAACACAAGCCGTTAATAAATTATTTAAAAGAAACTAGTCCTTTGAGCACTTAAAGCAGTTATTGATACTGCATAACATAGAACATGCGTAATTCAATTCAGAAGGTGAAAAGCATGGCTAGCACTCTAGGTAAATGAGGTCCTGCATGCTTCAAGTGTAATGAGAAGAAAACTAAAAACCTCACTATTCAGTTTGATAGTCCCAATTGAACAAACAAATAGGTAGCAAACAAGTTCACGAAGCCAATATTCTTGGCATAGAGAGGATCCCTTTACGGCGTGAGATTTAGGTTGCATGAAAACAAAAATAAGTGTAAGGAGAGAATTTAACGCATGTCGTCTTCGAACTTTTGCTTATAAGATATACAAAGTATACCATTATTCTTTCAATATTTTTCGAGCTTAAAGTGTTAAGCAAAATAATCCTAAATTAAATGATCTTGACATAATCTGCTTACCTACTTATCGGAGTTAGATGTTAGTATATTATGTTAGACGTTGATGTCTATCTATTATTTACATACAATGTATTACTGTTATCGTCTTGGTGCGAATATGTCAAAGAGCATTTAGATAATATTATATTACCACTAGGTGTTTCCCGTGATTTTGTTCTCATTGAATGCCGTTATCTCGATTTATACAAACTTCTTCTGTTTCAAAATTGACCCCTTCCATGATTAATAAAAAAACTTGCCCAATGTCCTTCCCAGGGATCCAATATTATCTTCCTATACCTATCAATGCAAAAATTTAGTGTAACCTAGTGGTTAAACAGACAGAGTTACCTACTTTCACATTTTTAATACTAGTTTTGGATTCAGCTATTCTAGCCCTTTGTTTATCTATTTGGTCTGTAGTAATTAGGTCTGTATCATAATATTGGCATAGAATATAAAATATACCTAGCTACTTACAAATAATACCTAATACAACATTTTGTATAATTTGACATATTTTTTCTAAAAATGAATTATTTTGAAAACTATTTTCAACATTTAATCATTTACTCACACTTCTCGATACATGTTCGATCTTTTCCAAGGTGCTGCATATGTTAGAAAACAGCCACGCGTCCTTTACCGCGCCCATTGCAAGCGGCTAGGTCATTGCACTGCACAAATTGTAATTTTATTTATAAAGGAGCATTGAGGTAAAGCGTGTCGTTTGAGCGACTCTCACGCACTGTCAGTTAAATACGCAATGCGTGCACGCAGGCCCCGCCTCGCCCCCACCAGACAACGCGTTCAGCGCACGCGCCGCCCCGAGTCAAACCACGCGCCCATCGCCTTTCAGATTGGTCCCTTGATATACAAACTCAACGAATAAAGGCAACAGTCCTCCTGAAGCGCTGCCAAGGTACAGCGGCTGTTATTGGTCGGCGCCGGCGAATCGTAACGTGCAAAGCCCTTCGTGTTGTTTATGCAGCATGTTTACATTTTATGCAAGTTTATTATGCTACTATTGATATGCATTTTAATGAAATAACATTCTGGTAATGTTACAAAATGATTTAAGTTTTATCGAACGTCTGTGGGAACGTCTATTTATAAGTTGCACATTATAATAAACAAAAAACAAGATTAGTGGAATTTTGACGTATTTTTTCGTGGGACAGGGGTACCTAACCTACTTACAATTTTGGTAACGGTGAAAAGAATTCAGACAGAGACGAAGACGATTTCTGCCGCAGCACTTTCATTGGTACTTTCAGGGCGTCACGGGCACTGAACTTTTTAAAAGTTCATTAGGTACCTAGATTTATTTTGTAACTGTGTTAAAGTTAGCTTTCATAACCAAAGTAATAGCAAACTTCTTAAAATAAATTCTTTCTTTCAAACTTTGAAATGGTGCGATTTGTCTTAGTAAAATCGCATACGATGAGCGTTCACACGGGAAAATTTACGTACGATGCTAAATCGTATCGCACCGTGTAAATGCACCTTAAGGTAACTGAAGCCTTAAATTTTAAGAAAATATTGCCAGTCTTAAGACAACAGCATGAATTCACGAACACTATTTCCGCATAATTTACAAATTATCTCTATGAACCTAATCATTATATGAAACACTTAATCACCTAGTTACAAAAAAGAACGCAATTCGGTATCGGACCGTACTAATTAATCACGTGTTGTCCGACATGTTTAAGGTATAAAGGCCAGTATGGACAAAAAACAACTTCATCACTTATAATGATTCAAGGTTTCTGGATCATCCAACATTCAAATAAATATCAACCATAAAGAATGAAGATAAGGACCAACCGCAGACAGTATCATAATGCCTAATTGAAACACCTGGGTAGGTGCTTAGTATAAAATATACCCAGTTACCTATATTTTTAAAAGCTTTTAATTAACTTGCAATGTTTGTATGTTTGTCCTTGTATGTTGTATGGGTCAAATCTTGCAAGCTTAATTTGACCCACTTCCCGGTGTCCGATTGAGCTGAACTTTGGTACACTTGTGAGTCCTCAGTGACAATGCAATAATATGGTAACAGCGAGCTGATCTGATGATGGAGTCATGAGCTGTTCCAGGGAACTCCTCAGAAAATAGGTTGATTGAGTTAAAACTCACTACATCGGTCAAGTTTCATCTACTATTTTGAAATATGATGACTGCGAGCTGATCCGATGATGGAGAACGGAACTCCTCAGAAAATAGTTTGATTGAAATGAAATTTTGTACTCTCATCGGTGAGTTCAATCAGCTCACGGTAACCTATTAAACGCTTGTATTTGTTGAATTTTTTTCAAAAAAACTTATTTAAAAGACATTTACTGAAACACATGTCATGTATGTAGGTAGGTATCTACCTAGATGTTAGATTTTTTAACCTTTAAATTATACGACTTGGTTTAAAAGATAAATTTGAAATGGCAAGAGCAATGAGTCGACGGCTGATAAAGGAAAAAAGAAGAATACATGCCGAATTGCCGACATAATGTGGGACTAGGGTCAAAATAATGGTGATGAATTGGCAAGAGAAGCTAAGATAGTAAAAGTAAGTACCTACCAATTAATTATGTGTAGGTAGTCTAGTATACATAACCCGACAACCTACCTACAAAAAACTTGGCCTATACCCGATTAGACACTAAACTATCTAGGTAACCTATATCTACGTAAGAAAGACCACGTCCCAAAAGCAGGTTTAATCGGTTTAAAAACGGACTATCAAGGTCCCTTACATAATAAGAATTCGAAACCCATTCCGTCAAGGATAACCCTAACAACAGTCTAAGGAATTCAAATGCATAAAAACATGCACAATCGTTTTGTTTGACGTCTTGCAAACATTTGAACAAAGGGAGCCAACAGGAAGCCTAGCGATGATCTCATAGTTACACCGATAAAAGGTAGACAGACAAAAACTAACCGAAATAAGTTCAACTGGTTTCCACATCTGCTCTATGTTTAGATGTTCTGTCTGCAGTTAATAACCATGAAAATAAAATTCTTATAATATAATAAATCTGAAAGTTTGAATTTTTGTATTTCCATTGCGCTCTATCAGATCTTGTTGAAACTTGGATATACTTCGTTTACGTAAACTATCAACTAAGGGTACAATCTACTAAGGGTAGTACGAGTTTTGAAGTACCTATATCCAAGTTTCAACAAGATCTGATAGAGCGCAATGGAACTGCTAGAATAACAAAATAGGTTGGTACTATGAACAAAGCCGCGGTTGGACGCTAGTAGAAATATAATAACTTGTTCCATATCGAATCGCACCTAAGGCACCATTTTAGTAAGTACAATATCTATATAGACAGTGAGTAGGATACATTAATATCTGTATATTGAGGTAGGTATAAAATAGCCTTGAACATTTTATCACTGCGTTTTATTATACTCGTAAAACGGGGCATATTTAATTTTAAACACTGTTCATTTAATTATTTCTATTATAATTCTAATTTTATGTTTATTATTTTAATAAAAGCTTTCCTATAATTCAGATAGAGATTTTGTCGAGGTTAAATCTCAAACGCAACAAACAAACCATTTTACTTTCTAACATTTAACCACTAAAGCTATAAAAGACGTAGAGGACCATTATCCATCCAATTCTCACAAAGAAAGAAGAGCCGTATTAGAATTATAGCGTATACGCACTGCCTATAGGCATTTATGGGTATACTTTGTGGGGTACATCAGACGAAGTTGGGGCCTGGAGCTCGTTAGTGAGAAGTTTCGGCTATTATCGATAAACATCCCGGCTCCGGCGGGCCCTAGGCTGTCTATGTGTAGGTTGTCTTAGGGCAGGCACGCGGCGCGGCGCGTCGCGTCGGCGCGTCGGGAGGCCGCAATTTGTTAGCATTTTTGGCCATAGGGCTGATACAACAGTTGTATAAAATATAGACCAAGTAGTTAGGTACAGGTATTGTGTAAATATAGTACCTAATAGAGAGTACGTAGGCCTCCACAGGAATGAAGTTAAGTTGACTTAGAATATTGCAAAAGCACAGGAATATAAGGCACCTACATTTAGTATGATTTTGGCCTTTAATTTATAAAGAAACTGGATATCACGAAATCAACAGTAATATCAACCGATGCATTACAGATTTACAATCATGGAAATACCATCAGAAGTATCCTCCTCAGCATCATTTACATTTGGCCTGACCTACTCAATAAAGAAAAGCCTAGGAATGATAATGAGCTTAGAGAAGTTTAATATTTGTTTAAGACAACCCTACAATAGTGGGAGGGAGAAGTCGATTCGTGGAAGAACACGCGATTATGTGTGCGTGAGCTTCCAACACAAATAAAACAGTCGATGTGTGCGCGCCGCGCCGGTTCATTGTCAAGGCCAACAGCCAAATCTCCCGCTTGAGCCCCCCCTCCCTCTTACCGCGCTCTACCTATACTCAATTATTTGTATTCGCCGAAAACATCGGCTGGCTTCAAGCATATTGCTCGGACGGTGGAAACCTAAATTTTAGTCAGCCATCAACCAAACCGCAATAGTTACAGCACAGAATGCAATATTAATAAATTCAGCGTCGCTTCCATCAGTTTTCAGCTAGTAATACGGGCCTGCGGTTGCTGTCGACGCGATAATCGAATATTTTTAACGTTGTATATCGCATTCCGCCTGTTTTTTATCTACGGTGTGCGCCTGAGAATATTGATGGAATAAAAAACACAATTTGCATCCGCTAGGCTAGACTTCACGTGTATATTGACAAAATTATGATGTATGATAGACTGCACGTTTTTATCAAGGTCTTTACCGCACAGTCAGAATACGCCAGTCTGATCGCGAATCTATGCAAATTGCATGACTAAAAGAACAGTCTGAGGTTATTATGTAACTGTCTTAAAAGGATCCAAAGGAACTGCTTAATATGTCTGGCGTTGACAACACGATGTTCTAAGTAGTCTACGAACACGACCGAACATAATCGCGGAAATGGTAGATCTAGTAATTAGTTTGTTATCTCAAAGTATGGATGTCCATGACCATAGTCTTGTAACCTAGGGTCGGCTGATATCAGACAAGCATCTGTACTACACTACATCTAATGATTGGGTAGGTATTGTATAGGATTGAATAAAGTCAGATAATTAATAATACTTCAAGCGCCTACAATGAACAATCCCGATAATTAGATTCAAATACCAATGTTACGTTTTATCAATTAAGGTTTCAAATTTGGACCTGTATTGATAATAAGTATGTGCTGCAGACGAATATTAAATTGGTTTCAGTTATAAACGAGGTAATTATTGAATAAGCTAAGCATGCGTAAAAAAATACCGTTATAATAGCTGTTATCATAATGGAATGTTACAAAGAGCCAATTGTGTGTAAACTGTAAGGTCTGTCTGTTACGTAAGCAAGCAAGATTAACTTTTAAAATTCTGCTAAGACTAAAACCAGAAAAAGAAGAAAACTACTGTATCATAGAAATATACGAGAACACAAAACACATAAATATCTTGGAGCTGAGAGCCCAGGGAAGTATACATATACAACAGTACCTATATATGTGTCAGTAGGCAAAAAACGGAAAGATTCGACAAAGATAAATATGGCAGTCAAGGCCATACGGTATCGTATTAGCATGCATCGAAGTGCACACAAAAGATTAGATAGAAAGCGACACTGCCAAATTAATAGGTATATACAATACAATACTGTATTTACCAATACTTTTAAAGAAAATACCGAATATTATAATGCAAAAGAAAATGTACCTTCTAAGCCTCAGATATAAACTTTTAAGATAGATTAGACACAAGGCAACAAGGAAAATGTTATGGAGAATATTGAGGTAGGTAAATATATTATTTTTCCAGAGAAATGGTTTACAAAGATCAACCTCTTGATAGAGGTAGATTTCCCCAAGACGCTCTAGATAATTCTGAAAGGTAAAAAAATTGAAAAAGTTTAGGTGAGTTTGAGTTAGTTTGGTTTCACATTTACTTAGAACATAAATACCTAGGTTAAAGGAAGTTGTAGCTAGAAGACTGTTTCTTAGCCTGGATCGATAATTTTTTTATTATTTTATTTAAAGTGTCTCTACTCGGAAGTGCTCTATTCTTAAATAAGTGAGTACTAAGGGGCTCTGGCTTATAACTTCATACATAAGGCAACTAGATTAATATATTAATTGACTTTAATATTCTAGCAATATATACCTACGCGTAATATCATAATAATCATTTATAGACATAAATAATTAAACGCAATCAACAGGTAAAGCAATAAAACTAAACTAAAAATCAAAGATCAAAACACCAAATTCATCAAAACCAAGGACAGAAAACAATGATGCACACAATGCTTAATATAAAACATCAAAACTATAACATCTGAAGAGATCTTTGAAAAATCAAATGAGTAAGAAGATTTAGGTATAATGCCAATAAACGAAAGCTTTGGAGAGTTGTCAAAAAATTGAGAGGTGAGCAAGGAATTGCGTGGAAAATAGAAGCGGTAACCGTTAGGCAGCCCGAGGCAGCGGATAGGCGGCGCGATCGATCACAGCTTGTTGAGGCAGGTCGCGCTTTCCATGCGTGCCGAACTGGGCTCAGAAACACCGAATCTATACCTCTTAACAATCCACGATACGAATGTTATTATTCCTATGAGAAAAAGAGGGAGTTTAATATTCAAGTGTGTGTGGCAGTTAATCAAAGACATAATTTATGGAAATCATACAATGCATTGTTAAATGTGGTAAAATAAAGATTTTGCACAGTAAGATGATTTAGACTCTAGATTATTTGGATACAGCTATGTGATTTGGGGTTTTATTTAATTTAATTGGCGTTAATAGTTCACTAAGAAGAGATAATAAGAAATAATACCTACTACAAATATGTCGGCAAATTCACAAAGAAACACTCTAATGACCCATTTGGCCAGACATAATATTCAAATGGTCTCACAGTAGGTATCTGCATAAAAAGCAATATTTAAATGCAATGTATAGAGCACTGTGTGAGGAAACAACGCTAATTTGATATACCTACTTATTCGGCAGCCGGGTCCGGTGTACTGATAAAAAATGTTAGGATAGGTCAAGGCGAAACTTAATTTTCACAACGGAGAGACTGAATCACATCTAAATAATAAATTCAAATTGTACGCACCACGTCCATTTCCATCCAGTCCATGTCTGCTTATTGTGATGTCTAGGTTAGGTTAGCTTAGTCTGGGTCTAGTGCGCGAAAGTACTGCGCGTCGCGACGTTCGGTACACGAGTGCAGCGTGTCGTCGTATTATGTTGCACCGAAATTTCGTTCCCGCCGGCGGTCCCGCACCCCGCGCCTCACCCCCGATCTCGCAAAATTTTCAAACGATGATCGCACAACGCCATCTAGCGATTGGCGCCCACCATCCCTTTTAGCGTGGCCTTGAACTTGACAACTCGGCGTCGTTGTCGACCCATATTTTCGTCTCCGCCCCCCGCCCAGCCGCACGCTTTGTCGCGCGGCGGAGCCACCTGAATGGATCGACGCGGGAAATAAGGTTCATATTCGTGTGCTCCGTGGAGCACTCTCGTTTTCACTTGGCATTATTACGTCATTTTGTACATTGCAGCACAGCGGTGGATTATCTGATTACCACAGCAAGCACATGCTCGCGGCTAGCGCTAGCCGGCGCCGCCTGTGACCGGCTAATAATTTATGTGAGTTTATGGTTTGTTTTTATTTTGGTTTACCTACTGCTGTTATTGGACTCGGGAGCGAATTTTCAATGCGCAACACATTAAAATAATTTTTATTATTTTTCCGCCAAGGCGTGTTTAGTAATCTTATCCTAAAGACGTGACTAAACTGTTTTATGGCCAATAAAAAAATAGGCAAGTTATTCATATAAATTTTCAATACAATATTCAAGAATTAACACAAATAACTTACAATTACGAATAATTACAGTTAAGATAACTCCATTGCGGACCATGGCCAAACTTATGTTACGACCAAAATATTATTAAGTAGGTAGGTTAGGTACTAAACGACTAAGTGGAAGATTTTTGATAATTTTTAATGCTTACAAAATAATAACTTATTTAAAAAGTTTTTTTTACCTGTTTCATTATTTATTATGAATCTAAATTATTATTCACTAGCTGTCTGTCGCGGTGTAACCCGTTCCCTCGGAAAAACATCACTTTCCCACGATAAAATATAGCCTATGTTCATCAGGGATAATGTAGGATTCTAATGGTGAAAGAATTTTTCAAATCGGTCTAGTAGTTTCGGAGCCTATTCATTTCAAACATACAAACAAACAAACAAATCTTTCCTTTTTATAATATTAGTATAGATTTGGAAGGATTTATGAATACCTTGTTTGATCAAGAAAAAAACGGTAATAAGTATCACTTTTATCATAAAACAATCAACATCCCAATGCAATATCATGAATATCATTTTTAAAATATCATGAATTCCAGTCATAACATAACCCACTGCTATTTTTATCTAAAATGTGCAAATAAGAGGACTTCAATTTGACGGTTCCAAAGAACGGTAACCATAAATTATTAAAATATTGAAGTTAGAAAAACTGTACATATTTCGATCATTCTTGGTATAAGCGCCATCTAACGGTAGCACTTCGAAACAAAAACTGGGTTATTTTACTTTGAAAGTAAAAAGTAAGATAATTTACTTAATGGGTATCCAGCTCGAAGGACCACTAAATTAATAAATTGGAAATACTGTAAAATCAAGCAGGATAAAAAACAGTATGGGTTTGAATATTAATTTTTACTAAATGGAAAATAGCACAAATTATCATACAAAAGCATGCAGGCATAAACAAATTACTAATTTTTTAATGTTATTGAAGCAGTTGACTGATAACTAAGATCAGCACTTTAGTAATTGAAAGAAATAAAAAAAAATGGCGAGTTCACTAAATAATGAGCATGTAGATTATTAAGTTTAATTTAGAACAAAATCGAATAATGATTACTGTTCATATTTCTTTGATTAATCTGGAATAAACTGACTGGAACAAATGATTTTATTTTGTTTCCCGATGTTGATCACATTTAAGAAAGACTAACAGGAGTAATCATGGGCATGGACACATCAAAAACCAAATAAATAAGTACTAAATACAATGTTTTTTTTATTGAAAAAATAATGTGCACAGGTAAAACATGCAAGTATTAACACAGATACATGCAGCCATTAAGCTTTGAATGACAAGCAAAAGCCAAAGCGTATATCCATCCATGAATCTAAAAGATTGTATTCATAAAGAATTTTAAAGGAATGAAGAGGATGGCATGATTATGCTGACCCCATACAAAAAGCTTTTGTAGACAAACACATGCAATCAATGGGCAAACACAAAAACAAGTAAACAAGCCTTACCTTAGTCACGAAGTATGTAACGGCTGCCTGTCACATATTTCCGTTGAACTGTATTGATGGATGTGATATTGTTGAGACATATCAAACATGACGAGGAGCTGAAATGAAATATAAAAGTAGGTTAATCTATGGTCTAAAATTACAGTATAAACACATGTTTTTTTTCTTATTTCATTCCAATAGTTGCTGTAGTATTGAATGCTAATAATAAACAATGTCCTGCAGTGTACACAAACAGATTATACTGGAACTGATCTCAAAATTAGAGTTGCAATAATAGTAAAAAAGTTGTAATGGTACAGTAACAGGCTGTTGGTACATAAAATAGCAATGAATTCAAAGATTATATATTAGTGTATGTATAATGTAAACTAAACATAGCACGTATTATGTAAACACGCTATCACTAATGGTGTTACAGGGACAACGTACTTACATACATTAGAGAATTCCATCGATTTACATGTTTTCGATAACGACTAGAACTTCAGAAATCGAAAGAATCACAAACACAGCGAAGCAAAACTAATTTGTAGGACTATTACAAATTTTATCTGTCAATAATTTATCCGAGGCTGCACTTTCAGAAAACATACTAGGGTAGAACGATTCCGAAACCTTTTGTTTAAAAACTGGTTGGGAAGTTAGATTGAACAGAGCATTTGTAAAACGAAAAATTTACTAATTACAGTAAACTATCTCGAGAAACTCTAAAGAAAAGGGTTAGAAAATATCATGCACTTTCAACTTCGCATGATATTAATAAAGTTTTTAGTCTGTGGAAGATGCATTTTCATTTTGAAAACGTCAGATTTTTTACAACAAAAATGTGCATCCATGCACCAAATGCATTATTGCTGGCTTGCTCTTTCTTAGGCATTTTACATATTGCCTTCTCTGTTTATGCTAAAATTAGTGCGTTTTTGACGTTATGGAAAGCTACAGAAATACTTCATTCTACGCATTTCTATCTCGAAATATACAAACCTCAGATCTAAATGTTTTTTTGAGATAGAATAGAATAAGTTTTTATTCTAAACTGTTGAATTTAACAAGATATTTTATTCATGATTTGATTTGATTAAGGACTACTTACTAGATGTAAAAAGTATTACAATTTTTCTCATTACAATGATAAATGTCTAAATTTTTCTACTTTTTTTATATCATTGGTTCTTAAATTTACTTTGTACCCTTTTCTAAAAACAGTATTCAGACTAATCAGTTCCTACGTGGTTCTATCCTACTGAGGTTCCTTCCTTGACTAATATGGTTATCGAATAAAAAAAAACCCTCAGAAAACCATTCCATAGTACGCAATAAAACATAGAAGAGAGAGCTTTGAATGTGGCAACATTTTGACAAGCCGACAACGACGACGACGTTTCGCTTTTCGGGCCAACTCATCGGTCTTCTCGACACAGAATTATGTTTATTTTCTACTCTAAATGTTATGAATTGTGAATTATTTAACATAGAATAGTGGAAAAGATCAAATAAAGCAATGGAGGTTTCCTATCTCGTCGTACTTTTGGGTATATTCTGGCATGGAGCGGATGCTATCATGTGGACCCTGGCTCCCAACACACAGAAGTGCCTGAAAGAGGAATTGCACGCCAACGTGCTAGTAGCAGGAGAATACGACGTTACAGAAGCTCCTGGACAGAGAGTCGATTACACTGTAAGTTATAAAAGTATTGTCCACATCAGCTATAGTAAGTCTCGTCCTGTTCAAGTTGTACCGTTATGTTGAGGAGTTGTAGACGAAAGAAAATTACGTTTCTGTAATGGTAAGAAATAGCATATGCTTTACGGATATTGTTTATAGGGTGTGATAAGCCTACAAACTGATAGGAACTACTGGCCCACTGCATACCTAGTACCTACACACTCCAAGTTCATAAGTTACATTGTAATACTTTGCTCTCAATATTTTAATAATGTCCACAATATAAAAAAAAACTGAGTATTTTGAGTACTGTACCACTGCTGGGCAAAAGATCCCCCGTCACCTTCCACACTTATCTATAATACTTCATACTTTGTTTTCAGGTAAAAGACTCAAAAGGTCATATTCTGTCGCAGAGAGACTCGATAACAAAAGGAAAATTCACATTTGTCACAGAGACATATGATGTGTTTGAAGTCTGTTTTATTTCAAAAGTACCTCAAGGTAGGTTTATTGTTGAGCAGATTTTCTATCTGCAATAAAAAAACAAAAAAAGTTTATTGTGAAAATAGTATTTGCTACTATGAACATGTCTTCTCATGGCGATGCTAGCTTTGCAATATATTTGCAAATAGGTGATATTTTAGAGAAGGGATAGGTCTAAAGTATACTGGCTTCTATGAATTCTGCAATAAGAGTGAATGAGGTGAAAATGGATGTGAGGATTGTAGCAAGTGTAAATCTTTGTTATCCACCTATCCTTATAGGTAAAAGGTATCATTTTATAGCGCTAAAGCGTAGCTCGATAATAGAATACACTCTGAAGTAGCATGGATCTTCCATCATCTGGCAGGACTAATATCCTCGACAATAACTTTTGAAAAATGTATATAGTTATGGTTTTCTACACTAATATTATAAAGAGGAAAGATTTGTTTGCTTGTTTGTATGTTTGTTTCTTTGAATTGAATAGGCGCCGAAACTACTGGACGGAATTGAAAAATTCTTTCACTATTAGAATCCTTCATTGTCCCTGGTGAACATAGGTTATATGACTGCATTTACTGATTATTTACATTAACGTATTTGTAGAACGCCGCGGAGTCAGCCAGGATGTGACTCTAGACATCAAGATTGGAATAGAAGCTAAGAACTATGAAGGCGTAAGTATTATACCTATTTTACATTAAAAAATACATAGCAAAAATAATTTATTTTGAGTATAATTTAAATTAAGTACTTACAATTTCTATCAAAATAGTTTTTACAAATGCTCTCAAGTTATGTTCCAGTTCATCCAGTTTCATTCATAAACTGCATTTAAATAAACAGTAACTTATCTGACTTTAGAAAGTAAAATGGTTGTTGAATATGAAATTCTTTAATGCATTGGAGATAGTGATCATAGTTTTTATATCTAGTAACTTTGTTAATATTGTCTTTTTGTAATATGATTGGGGCCCACTGCTTCACAACAGAACAATTGGGTAGGTCTGTGTGTCTGTTTGCAATGCTACTAATGACTTTTCTGCATTGCATGTAGTCCATCTAACATAATTATGAAAAAAGTTTGTAGATTTAGTTAGAATAAATATTTTTGCATTTGATTATAGGAATGATAAAAGCTATGTAATGTGACTATCCCCCTAACATCCGTATACTCATCTGAAGACCAAAACTAGGGTGTTTTGATTGATTTAAATTCTTTTTTGTGTATTTTATGAATGTTTGATGTGTGTCATCCAAAATAACCACATATGTATTAATAATCTAGAGAGACGTTTTCTCTAGATAAAAGTTTTTTTTGTTTTTTTTTTCTCCTGATTCCCCTTTTAGATAAAAGTTAAAATAAATTACAATATTCCATAATGAACTTGCAAACCCACTAGTTTCCTCATGATATTTTGTATAGTATCAGTATTAATAATTTCCTATACAGATTGGTGAAGCGGCTAAATTGAAGCCCATGGAACTGGAGCTTAAGAGACTGGAGGACTTATCCGAGGCTATTGTACAAGACTTCACATTCATGAGGAAACGGGAGGAGGAGATGAGAGATACTAATGGTAAGTTGGCAATTACTAAGGCTCAGATCAGAATAAACAGTTAAGGATTCCAAAGTTTCAAGCAATTTTATATTCGAAAGAGCTCTTTCCGACCACATTACTACTCGAATCTAAGCTCATGCATTGTTTTTCAACAAATTAAGCAAAAATTAAACGCTTGAGATGATTCACACTTAAATGGGAACTCTAAATAATAGTAAGAAGTCTATATAAACAATGACACAGTTATGTGAAGAGCATTGACTGTCTTTCACCTGAACAAATACTTGTGTGTCATTCTGCATAACCTAGCTGCAAAGAGAATGGCTCTAGTGAGAATATTTCTAAACATTCTTTATTATTTTCTTAATTGACTTTGCGCAAGTTCATCTTAAGTTTCCTTAATTTCCAAGATATCTTGCTATACTCCGCAAACCAATTAAAATGTTTTCGAGTTTTAGTGTGTTTTTTTTTAATAGCATTTACAGTCCAAAATTATTTGAACAGTCTCCTTTGTGATTCTTTTTCAGAGTCCACCAACAACCGGGTCCTATTCTTCAGCATTTTCTCCATGGTCTGTCTCCTGGGTCTTGCCACATGGCAGGTCTTATACCTACGTAGGTACTTCAAAGCCAAGAAACTGATTGAATAGTATTTTTTAATTAGCCATGGATAAAGTAACAGTTGGATAACTAACTGCACAAAACTAAACTGTTTTTTAATGTCGGCAACACTTAGGTTGTAATGGCAACACTGATCAAATCTTTCCTTGTTGCTCAATAATGCAACGCCAGTTGTTACAATTTTTTACTGAACAGTAAGTAGGTACTTGTATTTTGTAAATTTATTGTCTCTGTATCACAATCAACTGTAACTTTATCCATGTAAATAGATCTTTTAATTTACCTAAATATAATATTTAATAAGATTTTTGAATACACACTTAACAAACATCTTATTTAATAATTTTGTTGTAAATGATTGAGTTCGAGTCTGTTTACAGATGTGAAATAAAAATTATTTAAATTAAGTTTATTTTTATTTAATCATTCACACAATCACAACTATATTCCTTTGAAGAAGTCTTAGGGGTTGTCAGAGGCATCTTGAGATTCTTATGTAATAATACCACTATTTTTTTAAAGAAATGAATAAAAAAACCGTGGCACTCCCGGGAGGGGTGAAAACTTGAATAATTAGCTGCCTAGTGTATTTTTTGAAACGTCAGAAAATCGAAAGATAATGACTTCACTCATTTAGATAAAAAGTAAAAATATTGCCGTAAAAGTTTACAGAGTACAGAACTAGATGGCGCTACTGGTAAACTACTATAAAAAAAACGTGGGCCTTCACCTTCGCGAGGCCTTCACATCTTTATTAGACTAGTTTTTGCGCGCAGCTTCGCCCGCAAGGTACCAACATTATGAATAGCCTACCTATATGTTATTCCAGGTCCACTATCTACGCGTATTCCAAGTTTCATCCAAATCGGTTCACTGGTTTAGGCGTGATTGATACACAAACAAAAACATCTAAACAGACTCACAAACCTTCAGCTTTATTATATGAGTGAGATGATTTATGGACGCAAACTTTGCCTACACTCAACGGGACGCTGTAGTGCCTGGGATATTTTTTGAGATAGATTAGGCTTATAAATAAATAAATAAAAAAAAAAGCCTTTATTATTCCTTAATTAACAAAATATATGAAAATACAACAGTGTGTAATATCTTAAAAAATAACTAATCAAGAACCCCTCGACGGGTATAGGTCGTCGAGATTAGGCTTGCCCAGCACCTAAACCATCTTCTCAGCCTACTCAGCTTGGCCCGCAGGAAAGACGGCGTCAATACGTGTGGAGCTAAGCTGCGGGTTTCCTCACAATGTTAGGTAAGAGCTCGTGTTAGAGCGCATTTAATTTTTACAAAACGAAAAATCCATTGACGCACGGCCGGGATTTGAACTCCATTCGACCACTGGGCTACGACCCTGAAGAGAGTTAGGCACCTTCTGGGTAGGCTCGCTCCATCGTAGACCTCATTCTTGCCTATGTTAGTTTCGAGGTCAAGAGCCGACCCATTCATAAAAAAAAACAACACGGCTGAATGAAGTAAATAAAATATCTACATAATTTTCGGTAACTTATTTTATTCTTGTAAAAATTTGCTATGAAACATTTGTATTTTGAGTTACAGTGGGTCATTGAAATAAATGAGAGGCCATAACGCCACAAGAAGGATAAAGCAACAAGAATAATTACAGGCACCAGGGTAGCGATTCAGAGTTCAGCGGAATGCATTCGGTTCGGAATATGTCAGCTGTTCAACCGACCGCAACCAATCACAGTGCAAGAAACGTCAGTTGTATCAATTCCTGCACTGTGATTGGTTGCGGCGGTTGAACAGCTGACCGATTCCGACCCGAATGAAGTCTGAATCACTAGACCGGAAGAACAACATATTGGAAAGATTGGAAGTAAATACTATTATGTTAATTTGAGCCCTATCTACCATTTCTGCACATTTTGTATGAGTAATTTTGTAATTTGAAAGTGATAAACCACACTTAGGTATTTCATTGAGAAATGAAAAGTCATCAAAATTTTTGATTCCGACGGGATTCGAACCCGCAATGATCAGACGATCCTCCTAAAGTCGGAGTGCCTTACCGCTCGGCCACGGAACCCTAATCGTCATAATCCACTTCGGCTCCGTCGTCGGTCGGAATCGAAAATTTTGATAAGACTTTTCATTTTTCATGTTGTATGAAATTTAATTATTCAGTTCCATAAATTGATTACACTTCCTTACAAATGTTAAGGAGATTTTTCAAAATAATAGGGCTGCATGATATTGAAGCTTATGTAAATTATTGAATTCATTCTGATTGGCAACATTTATTCTACTAATACACATAATAGACTTGCAATAGCATTATCATTTTTAAATTGAATTAAATGCAGCTGTTGTTTTACTACAAATATAAGGATATTACCATACAGTATAGGATAAAATCTCTTTTGGATGATGGAATGTATAGGAAATAATAATTTAGAACCATGAAATAAGTAATTCTAGATTATCATCTCTATAATGATGTTCAATAACACCATTAAAATTCGAAATAAAATATAAGTATAAAAATATTCTATACATAAATTACATAAAACACCAGAGGTGAAAATAATCAAGCAACAAATAAAAATAAACATACAAAACTGAATTTACAATCAACTCAATTGCACAGACGAAATTACCTATTACTTTCCTTATTTACATACAATACTAATACAACAACATAGTCAGTCCGTCTGTAACTTGAAGAAAAAATATTTAGATGTAAAGGCGTAACACCACTAGCACATTCTGACCTATCAAGTCAGGTCTATGTTTAAGTTCATGCTACAGACAGTTCCTAAGTCTTCGTCTCCACTATGTGGGCAGACTCCCGTCGCTTCTCCGTAGATCAAAGTGGGGAGTAATCCAACTGAACAGTCAGATGCTTGACTCCCGCCTCCCTGAAGATCCTCGCGGTCTGATCCGTGATATACCTCGGATCCACCTCTCTCGCGACTTCAATCTTTATAGCGCCGACGTGGACGTCGCTGCAGAGCGTCCAGAAATGCGGTTCCTGGACCGCGTGGACCCCAGCTAGACCTACCACCCGGGTGTAAAGATTCGGCAGAGCGCGTTCGATTGACGTAGGAGTCCGTTGCATGAGCACTCCCGCCGAATCGCGCACTAAAGGTATCACACTCGCGGCGATAAGCAACGCTATGGCCATAGAGCAGAGGGGGTCTGCTCGCATCCAGCCGAACGTCCTCATTAGGATTGCGGAGATGATCACTCCCACTGAGCCGAGAGTATCAGCCAGCACGTGGAGGAAGACTCCCCTCATGATAGCGGAGCCGGCGTCGTTGTGCGGGTCGTCGTCGTGGGAATGGCCATGGCCCCCGTGGGAGTGGCCGTGGCCGCCGTGGGAATGGCCGTGGCCTCCGTGGGCATGGCCGTGGCTGAACGCGTAGATACCCACGAGGTTCACGAGCAGACCTAGGACAGACACTAGGATGAGGCGCTCGTGTTTTACCTGGAAAAAGATGAGTTATGTTAGTAAACATTTTATCTCAGTTTAAGTTCCTAGAGTTATATTTTGTGAGCGAGAATTAGGTTCCTCCTCGATTTTCGTTTAATAAAATAAGGAAAACATAAATAATGAGGAAATATTATATCTCCTAGATATAAAGAGTCAGTGATAAGTGCCCCTCAGTGAACTTTAGGACACGTACACGCATCAGCTCTACACAGCGAATTATTCGCTTTTTCTCAAACATCCACATTAAAAAATTGATAACTAAAAGCATGGTTCAAATACTTTACTAAGCAAACTAGGAACCCAGCTGGGTTCCTACTGCACTATCAAGATATTCTATCATTTTATAGATAAGCAAGAAAACGTGTCCCCATTGAGTTCTCTAATCGAAACAGCGATAAAGAACAAACTAGAAGAATCAGTGTTGCAACTTGCAATGTGAAAAGGCTACTTAAATTATTAGAAAGTAGGTAAACGTTGCTCAAGGACGACTAAACACACTTCTATTATTTCTTTTCTTACTAATAATTCCTAAGGCTCAATGCACATTGAATTGGCAAGCGACGCGACAATTCGTTTTATAGCAAGTCATTATAAACCGAATGAACAAGGTCTGGCGAAGCCATCTAGCGGGCCGCGCTGGCTCGAGCACTTTTGTGCGGTTCATTCTACAAGCGTTTCTATATCTTGTACCATTGTTCATAAGGTTTATACTGGCTTGCTATAAAACTAATTGTCGCGTCGCTTGCCAATTCAATGTGCATTGAGCCTAAAAGGTCGGCTGTGGATGGTGACTGCAGTTATCTAGACGATGCTACTTAAATAAATAAATAATGCTGGACAATTTCACACAGCATCATCGAGCCCCAAACTAAGCATAGCTTGTACTTTGGGAACCAGATAACTGATATACTACTTATATTTTTTGTTTGTAAATACATACATATTATACATAGAAACACCCAGACCCGAGATAAATATTTGCAGATCATACAAACATTTATCCCGCGGCGGGGATCGAACCCGCAACCTTCTGCGTCTCAAGCGGGCTTTCACCCACTGCACAACTGAGGTCGTCTGGTGACTTAGAAGTGATGGTTAGGCCATGAGGAAAAAGCCGATGCAAATGACCAATAATATTTACGTATTAATATTAGATTCATCTCAGCTTGATCAAAAAGAAGCGATGAAAAGATTGTAATTATTTATAAAAATACACACGTGACTGTTAAGATAAATAACCGTAACATCACGTTCCAGTGTCGCCAAACAGAAATTTAATACGTGCCGAACAATAACGAAAATGTGGCAACGGAATGTCATCATTATTTCAACGGCGCGCCATGGCGTAGTGAAGAAATTCGCTTACCGTATCGTGAAAGGAAATTGTACCTATGCAGTATTGATAAATAAAGATATTTTGGATATCATTGCTGGTTATTGCTGCTTAGAAAACTAGCAAAAGATAAAAAAAAAATATTAAGTGGACAAATCTTGTAATACTGCCTAAGCACTTACATATAAGAAATGAACAGTCTTATCAAAAATTTCGATACCGACGGGATTCGAACCCGCGACGATCAGACGATCCTCCTAAACCGCTCGGCCACGGAAAATGGATCCCACTCATATAATAAAGCTGAAAGTTTGTAAGTTTGTTTAGTTGGATGTTTGTATGTTTGTAGGCTAACCCCTCGTGCGGGGACCATTAGCATAAACGGATTTTGTAAAATAGTTTTGGTAATAAATAAATTTGTATTTTTTGTGTTTCAATCACGCCTAAACCAGTGAACCAATTTGGATGAGACTTGGAATAGGCGTACATAGTGACCTAGAGTAGCATAGTATTCAAAATATTAGTTCCACGCGGGCGAAGCCGCGCGCAGATACTAGCAAAAAATAAAAAAGGATAACGAAATAAATAAAAAATCACATAAGGTAATTTTCGTTACAAAAGATAATTTTCGAGTTAGTATGTTAGAGTCACCATGGGTTAACTTAAGTTGTACTCAATCCTGGTGATGAAAACATGACCTTGTTTAGCACATTTTGTACATATTAAAAGAAATTAGCATTTCTTCACACTCATTATTTAAAGTACACTAATTAATATTCTTAAGATAATTGCAATGGGTATTCATTTACATATTGCTAGACAGTCGAGTATCAATAACTTCACACAGAATAGGATAAAAGTAAGTAAGTTTGTATGAGTCAGTCGCCAACTCTGGTGATGGGAGTTTTTAGGCCGCCTTAAGGCCTCCGTCATGGCTTAACAACTTAAATAGCCGGGACCGACAATTTAACGTGCCCTCCGAAGCACGGAAGCGCTCAGAATAGGATGGAAATCTTTCTTCTCAAGATGTCCCGAATGTTAGGCAGATTGTACTGGTTGGTCATAATCTTGTAAGTTTCAATAAGATCATCTAAGACAGAATATTTACCATGATTCAATGTTTTTGGAGTTTCCGATAGTTCAGCACATTCTTAATTTCTTTGTCAGGTACACACCATGATCAGGTACAAACAACATGATCATGAATGTCATTATACTAGTTGCAAATGCTATTAGTTACCCTGATACTCTATCACAACTATTCACCCTGTTATTAATAAATGACCTATGGCCATTTATAAACATTTCAACCTCTGTGGTGCAGTGGACGAAGGCCTGCCTGCGACGCACAAGATTGCGGGTTCGATCCCCGCCAGGACAAATGTTTGTATGATCTACAGATATTTATCTCAGGTCTGGGTGTTTCCTATATGTATATAACTAGTATGTACTTACAAACAAAAAGTATTTAAGTAGTTTAGGCATGTAGTACCCATAACACAAGCTCTGCTTAATTTGGGGCTAGATGATGCTGTGTGAAAAGTCCAGCATTAATTATTGGCCTTCACATGGTTCTATGTCATCAATAACTCCAACACCAAGATGGCCACTAACATAAAAATTCATCTATCAATCTAAAAACTTACTTCTGGTGGTTCAATAGCTCTCTCCACAGCTTCGCTCATGATGAAGAATGCAATGAACAGCAAAAACAGGCCATTTACAAAGCCAGCGAGCACTTCCGCCCTGGCATATCCATAAGAAAACCGCTCATTGGCTCTCCATTTGGATATTACGGAGGCTGCCAGCCCAGCGACCAGACCAGTGCAATCAAAGAACATGTGGAATGCATCAGATATTAGACCTGAAATTACAAAATAAATTATAAGGTAGTGAAGTTAATGAAGTTATAATTCTTGATAAAATTCTAGAAAGTTTTTATTTTATTGTAGGAACTCTGCATAAGTTTATTAATTGGATGCAGATAATGCATTAAGAAATTCAACGGTAAATTAACCATAATTAGGAAAATTTTATCACTAAAACACCTGAGTTAACAATTTATTAAAATTACCCAAACTGTTCGTCCATACTCCGTAGAACAACTCTACAAACGCGAATGACAAGTTGAGAATCAGAAAAAGGAATAAATTCCTGGAATTTTTGTCCGAATATATGAGGCGCCACCAGCTTTGAAACTTTTCACTGACTCCACCAACTAAGCCGCGCTGTACCCGGGTATCCTTCTGCGTAAGGGGCAGCATTTCGATTATCATCTTGTCTAGGTGTTCAGTTCACCTCATTGCCTTTAGATACACGTAAAAACCACTAAAACATAGTATTGTAGCACTGCATACGTGTACCTCAAAATCGGTTTATAACCTTGCCGATAAAAAAACTGTGAATGGAATAACACAAATTTGAAAGAAATTAGCCAGAGGAGCTTCAGCTACATATATTTTAATCTAAATGTTTTACAGCTGTTACTATAATAGTAATACTAATTTTTCTTTTCGGAACATAGCGTTCCGTCTCCGCGACAACTTTTCCCACTTGTCTTTTTCTTTTTTTTGACAAAAAAATCAATGTTGCCTCCAGCTGCTGTCCAGTGAAGTTGACATTATTGTGTGACATTATGAATGACATCAAAATGCTGCCAGGATAGGGCTAGGATTCAATAATTACTGTCAATAAATATTGATGAACAAATTATTCATAGTTGTTTTATTACATATCGGGACGAGCTCGCGTAAAGGTTTTGGATAATATTCGAACTACTGAACTTATCAACATAAATCTTATGAACAATGTCACAAGATATTGATAGCTCGCGACCGCGCGAGACTGCTCGAGCCGGCGCGCGGCGCGAGTCTTCGCCATGCCACACCTTCTTCACCTTTCATTCTTTAACTTGTTACATTGTTTTTAAGGATTAAAATTTATTTATTTACATACAGATAAAATGTAACATTACAGTTATCACCAATTCGTTAAATCTATTTACATAATAGCACTAAGGTTACCGAAAAGGAAATTAAATGAAATAAGGTACTTAAGTATAGTTATCAGAAACATGAGATCTTAATTGATATTATTAACCTAATTTTCACAATATATAAAGGATACCCGTTCAATTTTATTGTAGTTGTCAACGAAAACATCGATATGCGGGTACAACTTCACTATCTCATTCAGGTGGTGTTGAGCGCGGCAGATGGGAGATTGTTGGCGGGCCATGGTACCACACGGTACGTGCGGGGGTTGGTGCGAATAGTGGGACTCTGCCAGGGCGAAACCTGACTAGCTGCTCTTGCACGCTGAGTCGGCTCGCTTCTTTGAGTACGTCAGGGCGAAACCTGACTAGCTGCTCGGGCACGCTGAGTCGGCTCGCTTCTTTGAGTACGTCAGGGCAATCCATCACTCCCCGCAACACGTGGCATACAATCATGGGCTGATAAGAGAGCCTGCGCGTTTCAAGTTTAGTGTACCAAGTAGATATTTAGTTGGATACATGTAAGGATAGTATCCTAGAAACTTTTTGTATAGGAAACGTATCAATCGTTTCTGCACCTTTTCAAGCATGGGCTTAAGTTGATTCGTGGGGGTTCCATACGCATGAGCTGTTCTCAATTTTTGTGCGTACGAGGGCTGAGTATAATAATATCTTGTTACGTCGCGTCCCTGCCAATTCAGTGTGCATTGAGCTTATGGGTTGGGTAGAATTATTTTTCACAAGCTATTGCGTGCGGCTTCGCCCCCGTCCCCGTGGTACCAATATTTTGAATAACCTGTATGCTATTTCAGGTCACTATTTACGCTTATTCCAAGTTTCATCCAAATCAGCCCCCTTTGATTACGAATCTCGCGACAGGCGTAATCTCGCAGTCACCGCTGTCAAACTTGTGTTGAATATGTGGACGTAGAAGAAACCATGAATTTAGCATGGTACCTTTTTGGTACAACCAAATCACACATTTCGACATTGTGTTGATTTACTATTTTGTGTTTCTAGCATTAGTCCACGTCTATTCAGTTGTATTAGGTATTCGTCATCAATATTTCGTCTCTCACGATCAATAATATTTTTCAGGTCAATCTTTCCTGTACTGAAAGTATGAGGTAGTAGGTAGTAACTATTTATGATAATTTAGTATGATAATGATAAGTATGATAATTTAGTCTGTAATGATAAAATTTATAGTAAATAAATAATGAATAAAGTAAATCTTTCCCAAAGATTTTGTCGATGGTATCAAAACAAGAAAACTCAAGAAAATAATTTAATATCTATCCCTATTGGTCAACCCGTAATGATATACTCTGTTGACCAATAGCATAGTTGTATACGTCAAATCATTATTTGATGTAACAAGTTCTGTAGTCGAAATAGCACTTTCTGATGAGTCATAGACTTTCAAAATGACACTCGTTTCCGGAAAAGTTTTCAATTTGTTTATGCATTTAGGTTTACTTTGTTTGTGGTTAACCAAATTCAATTCAATTAATTTCTATTTTAACTAGTATTTCTCATTATTTTATAGTATTCTGGGTAAAATTGAATATATTTGGTTAAATACATTAACTGAAAAAGTTTATTCTACATAAATGCATAGGTTAAATTTGTTCCCGCTACATTTTTGAATTTCGCTCACCGGAAATTCGTCTATAGATGCGTTTGTTTCCGAAAAGTGAACGTTTCACGAGTCAACAGCAACGTCTTTCGAGAAGTTCTAGGCGCTGTTTGCGACATTTTTCCTACTTTTATCCGTCATCTTATGTTTTATGTGATGAAATAACACGTCGTGTAACGATTATTTTCGATATTAGTGTTCATAGTTTTAATTAGGTAATCGCTAGATTACATTCTAAGCTAATATGGGCGACGAAAGCCACCCTAAAACTCTCTACGTCGGTAATTTGGACGCGAGTGTTACAGAAGTTTTCATTTGCACCCTATTTGGACAAATAGGAGAAGTAAAAGGTTGTAAGATTATACGAGAACCCGGTAATGACCCCTATGCCTTCCTGGAATTCACCAACCATTCGGCGGCGGCTACAGCCCTGGCCGCCATGAACAAGCGAGTAGTCCTCGATAAGGAAATGAAGGTTAACTGGGCTACGAGTCCTGGCAACCAGCCGAAGACGGACACTAGTAACCACCATCACATATTTGTCGGGGACCTGTCACCCGAGATAGAGACCCACATACTGAGAGATGCCTTCGCGCCCTTCGGCGAGATCTCCAATTGTAGAATAGTTCGTGATCCACAAACGCTCAAATCTAAGGGATACGCGTTCGTTTCGTTCGTGAAGAAGGCTGACGCGGAAGCAGCTATACAGGCCATGAATGGTCAGTGGCTCGGATCTCGCTCCATCCGCACCAACTGGTCGACTCGCAAACCCCCGACCAACAGCCGAGGCCCGAACGAAGGCGCGCCTATCAACAAACGAGTCAAGCAGCCCACATTTGATGAAGTATACAACCAGAGTTCACCGACCAACTCTACTGTTTACTGTGGAGGATTCACTAGCAATGTTATTACCGAAGAGCTAATGCAAAGCACATTCTCACAATATGGTCAAATACAAGATATTAGAGTTTTCAGAGACAAAGGCTATGCCTTTATTAGGTTTATGGCTAAGGAAGCTGCGGCCCATGCCATTGAAGCAACACATAACACAGAAATAAGTGGCCACACAGTTAAATGTTTCTGGGGGAAAGAAAACGGAGGCTCTGAAAATCAGGTTTGTTTTGTACTCTTTCAGGTATTTTTTTCAGAAGACAAGTTTTACATGAACCTCAGTTTTGAAGCTATGTAGCTAAGTTATTGAGCAAGATTGTCCCTAAATGGATGTATTCATGATTGGGCATGTAACTGAACTGACCATGTAACAATTCATGTTACTGCATAACTGCTAAACATAATACCTTCTATTGGAAAACTGGTAACTATTGAAACCTTATCTAATACATAAAATGTTATAACTGATTTTGATCAATCATTGTACAGACAAATATGACTTGTAACAACTTCTTTTTACTTACTTTGATATTAGGGAATATGAACATTTTGGACTGAGTTTTCCTTGTTGCAAAGAATCAGGTTTTCTGTTCTATGAGCTACAAAAAGAACCGGTTCTTGATTTGATATCAAGAAATTACCTCTAAAGAAATTTCTCTCTTCAATTCAAGATACTTCATAGACCCAAATCAGATGCTTTGAAGGAGAAGTGTAAAGTATAAATAAAAACAAACAAAGCACACTATTTTAAAACTAAAATAATTGTTATCATCATCATTCCCTTGCCCTTATCCATGTTAAGTGGGGTCGGCACAGCATGTACTCCAGTCACTGCTATCACTCATCCACTCCTTCAACATTGTTGTTCCTAAAAGCATTTGTAAATTTCATGGAACCAATCATAGACGCTGTTATCAAAATAATGTGGGTCCATTTCAAATTCACAATAGGCATTCATGCAATTGGTTCACAAACACTCCATTCTTTGTTTAGTTAGGGGATTCCCCACATCTTGATAATGCTTGTGGTTTTATAAAACTTATCCATAGTTGTTTTCTAAATAATTTAGAACAATCATAAAACTTGCTTTCAGTTGTCGGAAATGTGCTTTTTGTTTAGTTTCATACAATCCTTAGATAGCTTGACTGATTCTATTCTATTTTGTAATATTATGTACATATTGTAGTAGCTTAGTTTCTGTTAACCCATTGCAATTTTTTGGAAGTATCCAAATTACTAACTTTTGCTTGAAATCAAAACAGTAATTTCTTTGTTTCATTAGTATGCATTTGTGGCATCTAATTTTAGCCCAAATGACAAACAAAATTGCAGCATTCGCTTTGTGGGATGTATGTAACAAGTTAACCAGTATGGGCACGTTAAATTGTCGGTCCCGGCTATTTAAGTCGTTAAGCCATGACGGAGGCCTTAAGGCGGCCTAATAACTCCGTCACTAGAGTTGGCCACTGACTCATACAAACTTACTTACCAGTATGAATCCCGGTCATGGCATTAAACAAAATGACATTCTAATAAAATCATTGGTTAAGATTACCTACGCATTTGAATCCATTGTAATCTATTTTAGCACTATAAATGGCAAGAGTTTCATTGTTTCTTACATAATTCGCAGCGTAGGTGTCCAAGGCATTATACAATTTATTCTACCTATGTAACTGTATGATAGATGATTAATGAACTGCTATGTACCTTTGAATGTGCAGTCAAAGTCAAAAAGCATTTATACAGTAGGACTGCTAGGATCACTTAGTATAGTCTTAGAACTAATTTTACTGCTGTTTTTTCGTGACCAATACCGTGAAGAATTAGGGCAACAAACACGGTTTGGAGCCTATCATTCTTTTAGGTGATCCATCTTAAAACTAAAAGTCTGAATCTGAATCTAAGCTCCAGTGGGGAGGCAGTCAAAGAGAATTGAGGCTTGTCAAAGTAAGTTTAGGTGCTCATAAAGTACAAAAAACTAATGCCTCAACAAAGTACTATGTACTACTAAAATAGGTAACTTGGTCCCACATAATACTGAATTTGTCAGTCACATTATCTTCTAATTTCTCATTACCTAGTAAAGTTTTTTTTGTTATAATAATCATAATAACCTTTTTTCAGACAAATTACATTAATATATCACAGTTTATAATTTTTCTTAAAGTTATTTGTCTGTATGCCTTTCATAGACAAAGGGTCCCCATCTCCCCCCATTTCTGTCTGTCCTTTGCTACAGCTGTCCATGCTCCATCTGTTGCAGTTTTAATATCATCAGCCCATCCGTGTGGCTGTTTTTTTTATTGTTACTTGTAAAGAAAAGTAACAGCAAATGTTGGGTAATCCTCACTCAATTAAGGCAAAAGCCATAATTCTCCTTACTTTAACTGCTTTAATAACATTTATGTAACTTTTAACCTTTACAAGAGCTCATTTATAGTATGTATTTGGGTCTGACTATCCATCTCAACATCAGAGGTGAATTTCTAAAGGACCATCTTACTTTGCTAACATAATTAAAAAATAAACAAAATTTTACCTACCCCCAAGGCGCGATACACATTACCTCAGATCTTTTACGTATTCCAGATCTTTAGAAAATGTCTAAGGTAGTCAGGCATGTTTAAATTCGTATTTGGCCGTGTCTATTTTGCTGAAGTAACATGACAGTGTGTTAATATTAGATGTTTTCTTATTCCAGAGTTCAAGCAATACGCCGACAGCACCACCTCCAATGGGAGCACAAACGCAGTACCCCTATCCATACCAGCAAGGAGGAATGGGATATTGGTATGCTCAGGTAAAAGCCCTACAACCTAATGCATAAATAAATCAGCTACATGATAATTATAAGAAGCAGGAAATGCTTTAAATAAAACAGCTACGTAAATATAAAGGGTCCGGCATTTTTACCTTGCTTGAGAGCAGCGCTCTGCGCCATCCTGTATAAAATCAATCATATTGTAGCTTTACTACAGGCTCTCAACTTTATCCCCAACCAAAGTATGGTAGATGTACTCTCAGATTCTAGAGCAAGTATTTCTAGATCTTTTGAAGATGTCAAAGTTAGTTAGAGGTACATTAATATCACAAGCCCACATTTTGCAGAATTTAGATTTCCATACGTGACATTTTGCATGCCCATCGCCGTCTATTGGAATACTTATTTTAGACGACCTCCGTGGCGCAGTAGGTGAAAGCCCGCTTGTGACGCAGAAGGTTGCGGGTTCGATCCCCGCCGCGGGATAAATGTTTGTATAATCTGCAAATATTTATCTCGGGTCTGGGTGTTTTTATGAATAATATGTATGTATTTACAAACAGAAACGTATATAAGTAGTATATCAGTTACCTGGTTCCCATACAAGCACAGAATAAGCTTTGCTTAGTTTGGGGCTAGATGACGCTGTGTGAAATGTCCAGGATTATTATTATTACTGATTGGTTTCCTCACGATATTTTTATTTAGTTTCTTTAAAAATCCATTGTGCACGGTCGATATTCGATATTCGAAGCCACGACTATCAGATTGTAAGCCGAGGTTCTTCCCCAGTCACACGGCTCTTAGATATTTATTTTAGCTGAATATTTTTAATGCTATTTTCATTAATAGTAGCTTTCTCTTTGTCACGCTTCATTGAGTTTATGTTCGACCATAGAGGCAATTTGATTCAATTTGTTATGCTTTGTCACGTGATAGCTTATTTTGTTTTTAAAAATGTATTTGTTTACATTTTGTTACTGAGCAACTAATAAATTACTTTGTAATTACGTAAGAATCAAGTACTAATATGATATTACCTTTAACACGTAACACTAAGTGGTTGAAAAAAAAATGAGAAGGAGGACTGAAAATTCTTATTCTGGGCAAAGAATTTACCCATCTGGTATATGATTTTTCCAAAACTTACACTAGAAAAAATGGTCAGCTGGTTACACAGTGCAGTTAATTAAATACATAAATAATGCTGGACTTTCACACATCATCATCTAGCCCCAAAGTAAGCAGAGCTTGTGTTATGAGTACTACATGACTGATATACTACATAAACTTTTTGTTCGTAAATACATACATATTATACATAGAAAACATCAAGACAAATATCTGTAGATCATACAAACAATTGTCCCGCGGCGGGGATCGATCCCGCAACCTTCTGCGTCGCAAGCGGACCTTCGCCCACTGCGCTACAGAGATCGTCAATTTAAAAAACGTATTTTGTTTCCAGGGTTACCCTGCAATACAAGGCGCTTACATGGCGCCAGGTTACTACCAGCAATACACCGCAGCCAACTACAACCCGCAAGCTGCAGCAGCTGGTAAGATTATATTCTGATACGGAATCTATGAGCGAGTGTGGAGTTTTATGATTCTTATATGTGGAAAGTAATCACTGCTTTACTTTGTATTATATAAGACTAGCTACTGCGCGCGGCTTCGCCCGCGTGGTACCAACATTTTGAATAGCCTATATGTTATTCACGTTCACTATCTATGCCTATACCAAGTTTCATCCAAATCGGTTCGCTGGTTTATGCGTGATTGATACACTAACATACAAACATCTAAACAAACTCACAAACTTTCAGTTTTATTATATGAGTGGGATGGTTTCCTTCCACGCACCTTTGCAAACAGTTCAACTCAACTGTGAATTTTTGCCAGTATAACAACAATTTAGAAACCTCTACTACTTAATTTATTGATTAGAAAACATGTTTCTGAGAGATAACAAACTTGTAAATAATCATAAAGTTAATTGCTACGGAATCTTATCTAGGCGATGCATAATTTCGTCATGTCTTGCATGGCCTTCGTGGCGCAATTGGTTAGCGCGTTCGGCTGTTAACCGAAAGGTTGGTGGTTCGAGTCCACCCGGGGGCGCATTTTTGCATCTTTTTAATTTAATTTTTTGTTAAACGCGACTTTTGCGATGCTACTTGGTAAATTATAGTCCCTTTAAATGATTTGTTTTGTAGGTTTCGCGAGGTTTTCTTTGTATCAACTTTTTACCGGTCGTGCATAATTTTTTGTCGCTTCTCACACCAAGAGATAAAACATACTAGAATAACTTCTTCAGCATTCACTTTTCTTTGTTTATTTCTAAAGCAAGAACCCAAGTATTTTTATTTTTCATTTCCTTTAGTTCTCTCTGCCTTGTAAAGTGCTATCCATTTCTTTTTAATTATTTTTTCCCGGAAATCGCCTTTTCATTTTCGGTCTCCCGCGACACAGGCTAGCCCTCGTGCGGGGGACCTGTAGTAATAGTTTATAACTTGTAATATCTTTTGGTAAATAAATTTATTTGTATTTTATTTGTATTTAGATGAAATTTCTGGTGATAGGTTTAAATACTACACCATTCAAAAGCTTGAGGTACAAAACTTTACAAAAATGTGTGTTTGTATCAAACAGGATATCTAAAATGGTATTTTCTTGGTGTAGGTACAATAAAGTGTTGATTAATTAATGGTGTTTTGTAGTTCCAAGGTGTACAACTTGTTACGTGTGAATGTGGAGTTAGGATGTTCACCTCTTTGTCTGTAACCTACATAATCAGCCCAAGTTACACCCACTGCTCGGTTGAGGCCTCTGAAAAAGACCGAGGACGTGAAGGAACATATAGTTTAGAACCGTTCAAGTTTTCACTTCTGCCGGCACTCCCGGAGTCACTGTTTTTTTTACTTTGACGTTGTCTGTAATAATCGTTATATTTCCAGGCTACCGCATGAGCGCCCCAGGCGGCGCAGGTTGGAGCGGCGGGCCGGCTCCCGTGATGTACGCCTCGGCGATGCCTTCAGCGCAGTACCCCACGCAGTAACCTCGCTCGCCATGAGTTGCACCGACCGACGGTTCCCTTCCAAGCACCTTTGCAGTCTGTTCTAACGTTCTGTTACATCTCGATTTACCGTTCTAACTGACGTCAACGCATCCAGCCATTCGTGAAGTTACTTTGTCTGCGCGGTGACCGCTTTTACATACAAAATTGTATAATTTTGTGATTCTTAAAGTGTTAAACTACACTTAGGTATTACCGGTGCTTAACCGATAAGTATGAGTTTATCAAAAATTTCGATTGTGACGACTAGGGTTCCGTGGCCGAGCGGTAAGTCTCCGACTTTAGGAGGATCGTCTGATCGTATTCGAATCCCGTCGGAATTGAAAATTTTGATAAGACTTTTCATTTCTCAATACAAAATTGTTCTGCGTAGACAAACGGCTAACTCCACGAATGTCTAGATCCGTTGAACGAAGTGTATGTACATCTCGATTTACGACCCTCAGGCTCAACTCAAACATCTAATTACAGACAGTCACTTTACTTTCCTGAGTCTAACTCTCTTATGTTGCTGACTTTTCATCTCATCTCGATTTACAGACGACCCTCACTCATAACTTTCGTGAGTTTTACTCTAGACGTAAAATAAAACCTCGGGTATTTATAAAATATCGATTTGGAGTGTGTTATGTCATCTGGAAGTCGCTTGTCGTGCCACACAGTAATGGTCTATGTCATAAAAAGTTTTGAGTAGTTATGTCTTGATTACCGTACAAAATCAAGATTTTATGTAGACTTTTTATGAGACAGACGTATCTTTTTACGGGAGTATAACACGGCCAATACATCTTTGGCGTTCCTGAAGATAGTTCGACATGCGCAGTGGCGCTTTTTCATTCTAAATGGTCTACTCTGCATCTAAACTGCTTATCACCGACGATACCTAGATCTATTGGCCGTAGTAATTCCCGTGTTTTATCATTGTGATCTCATAACAGCTTTATCTATTTGGACCTTGTACAGACAAATAGACCGGTCAACGTTTTAACTATCTGATAAAATTTGGTCCAGACTAGCTTTTCCACACAAAAATACTTATGATAGTCCTATCCCAAAAAGTCAGGATAATAAATACATTCACATACAAATTGCTCTATTGAGCGTAGCCTCAAATTCTTCATAACAAATAGCTAAACATACATTGTTAAATACAACAGCTGATTCTGTAATGGCTTTGCATAGAGATTAGGGATGCAATGTAACCGCGTTGAGGGCCGCCTTTTGTCGAAGAACCTTTGTCGAATCTCAGTAAAACCTAGATTATAATCGACACTGCAACATCTGGGAAGGAAAGGACATGTTGGTCAACCTGTAAATGTGTTAGAATGGTGCATTAGAAACGGAATAGCGGTTGGGGCGATTTCGTACTGCGTCAAAGATACAATTCTGTTTCGAGTCCGCACTCGATAGGAAACCATAGTTTTAGCGTTTACGATTATGAGAATGTCAACATCAACATTTTGTCGTGTTGTGCTGACGCAATGACGTAGGGTTGACTCGTGTCTCGAATCACGCTCCAAGGGAATTGTAAAATTCATTACCTTGTATAGAAAGATCCTATCTTAGAACACCAAAAGATTTTATATTGACGATATACAAGAAAGTCGCGATGCTATCGCTTGGAGCGTTTATTTCGAGGCTGAATTGACTGAGCGAAATACATTGATACAAACTTTACTCTTTACTTTGTGCTCCTTGTATGTAGAATTAAGACAACCCGCTTAAACCAATTTCAATATCTACAGATCTATCCCTGGATAGCGTAGACGATAGACACTGAAATGTATTATTTGTCTCTGTAAATATTGAATTTGGTTGTAAGGATGGTGGGTAAAACCCTCAAGTGCCTGTAGACTAATATCAGAGTTTCATTGGACTCTCGCAAGATATTCTGTTTTAGGCTACCAATTATAGTTTTGGCAATAATTTTTAAAATCATGCTGTACTGCACAAATGGAGTTGATTTGTATTTTTGTAGAGCCCCGTTCGCTCAGTCTTAGTTCGCGTCAGTGTGTACTCTGGAATGTATTAAAGAAAAAGGCAATTACACACTGACGCGAACACCGGCTTCATCATCAACAGAGTGCAGATGTGTTGATTATGAAAGAGTTTTATACTTGTTATTGTTTTATCTGCGCTCTAGTGGGGATGAAGGCCTGACGATGTTTTGGTATTCTGTTGTTGAACGTAATGTTACAGTATGAAAAGACAAAATGAAACTTAGCAATACAATTTAGTTCTATGTAGCGCGAGATGAAGCTCGGCGCACGCTCATGTTATCAAAGCGCGCCCGAGCTCACCTCCACGATTCCATTGTAGTCTGAGGCTTACAGACTTTGTTATAAGATTCAAACCGAGGTTTACTTTGTAATGTAACTGACACAACGATAGTAGGCTGTCGCGTCCAAAATATCGTCAGATCCATAGCGGTGTGCTGAAACTCAATTCATGATAGACATTGGCTAGTTGATAATGATGTACAAATGATTCGGTGATACAACTCATGCTGCGGGTGCGAGCACAAGGCTGCGGGCGCGCCGGCGAGCGCGGCCCGCGGCGGTCTTGTTAGTCGACCTACATAGATAGGACATAACGAAATAAATTATAAATTTTTAAAAAAGTTATATATAGGGTGGTGTCGCGAGTGGCCTCGTGTACATACGTTGATATTTATTGGCGCCCTGCGCTGGCCGACTGAGCTATGTTCCAAGACTCCTCACGACGACGCGCCAGACCGTTTTGACGTATTTATATTAAGTTCGGCACATGTTGTTTTGTTTGACTTGAATTGTTATGATTTATTGTATGGAAACACTGGTCAGTCAATAAAGCAGTGGGTCTGGGACGACGGGTGTTTAATTTCGCCGTTTAGACTAATATGATGGAAGTAATTAATCTGTATTATGTTTATTTCTGGGTCCAAATTTTATGTGTCGACCGGTCGGTCCACTTCTGTGATTTATTCCGCGCGCACATTCGGATGACGAAAATATATTGTAAATTCTTAATTAAAACGTCATTTTGTAAGAGAAAGAAATAAATAGTTAAGACTATTACTTTTTCATTATTGTTGTATTATTATGATACATCGAACTGTTTGTTACCCCCCAATATACATCTATGGCAGGGAATCAGGTATTATGGTAGATAGCTTCAAGGGTCATTCGTACCTTCTCGTATCTCACAATATTCCACTTTATATCTGAAACGATTAGCAGTAAATAAAGTAGGCTGATTGGGCAGATAGACTAGATATCTCAACATTATCCCTGGTAGGTAAATTAAAGCACTGAAATTTATTTTCCTTATTAAAATAATCTAGTAAAGTGAGTGAGGTGGTGTGTGCTGAAATACGAGCTTCCAGTGCAGACAGCAACGGATACCAGAAAATGTTACGAATGGTTAGTATCAAACTAGAAGCTGTCGTCCACTCACCACATCAAACATCCTGGACTTAATGGTTGAATTATTGAAACCGGTCTCTTTACTTTCCCACTCTTCGGATGTGATTCCTTTTGAATAAACCAGTCAGGGTTAGGCAAGTCCATTTCCCACGAGAAACTCAGGTGAACCGTTGTAAAATAAACTTACCATGGTTCACCCGGCTTCCCGTGGTCTCAGCGAGGTGGAAAGTGAGTAATATCTGTCCAAACCAAACGTTCGGAAATTTAATTTGACGGCACGATTGATTTGATCATTTTTACTCATTAGTTATGTTCAAGAACATCTAGAAGGGAAAGGATGTCTATTTTTAAAGTGCAAGTTCATAAACACCCACGTGTTTCCTACGAATTTCAACCTACACATGACATGTTTGTTTGAAAACACCGAGGTCTTATGAAGGTACGAATCCAGTCGCATTTGCCTAGTGACTCACTGGAATGATATTTACCTAGTAGGTAGGTAAATAAGTACTAAGTACTTCTGGCGCTGGCAGGTAAAATTTCCATTTATTTCTGTCAAACCCTTTGTCTTTCGCTGCATTCCTCTCTCACTTTGCTATCCTTAACCCACTTGCTGTGATAACAACACACTTAGAGGAGGTAGGGTAGATATATCCTTGTAAAATCCGAGCGGGTCGCGGGAATGACGTGAAAATTGCAATGACAGTGATCTAAAAATAAGATGTTCGGCGTCGAAGCTCTGCGCGCGCGCTCTCGTCAGTCGAGAGCAGACCGCCGCGAGTTTCAGTCGAACGATCATAAATCAGCAGCCATGGTGTACGAAAGTGATTTCTATACGACCCGCCGCCCCTACAGGCCGAGCTCCACCTACTCCAGCGTGACGGTGAGTCCCGGCCCTTCTCTAACACCTAACCACGCGCACCGCACCCTCCCCGGGAGCCGGGCACCCTCGCACCAGCTCGACTTTCGTCTCGTCTTCTCCGAATCCGAATCTTTCGATGGCGTCCCTCGCTCGTTCCCTCCATAGATCCGCGCTGCGTTCGCTCTCTTCACAGGTGACAGACACCGCCTGTACCTATCCCTGCGTTTCGCTTGTGTACAAACATTGCTTTCATAAGGTCTCGAGATCCAAGAGGTTCTTCCGGAGCGAGGATCGATAGGGCGCGCCGGATCGGTCCGCAAGTGGGTCAGACGACACCGAGAATCGGAAAGCGGAGCCGCCGGGCGCGCCAAATATAGCCGCGGCTGGAGTCGCGCCCGCCACTAACGGCGATTCTCCGCTTGCAGCGGCCGTCGGTCGGCGACTGGGAGAAGGTGCCGTTCGTGCCGCGACCGAGCCTCGTGCCCGACCCGGTGACGGCCTTCGGGCGGCGGAGCCGGGCGGGCGCGCGGCCCTCGCCGCTCGAGCTGCCGACGAGGCAGAACATCGCCCCGACGCCGGAGCACAAGCTGGCTCCGCTGGCGCCCTACGTGTCGGCGCGCGAGCGGACTCGCGAGCGCGTCCTGAGCGCGGTCGGACAGCGCGAGCGCGCCTTCGAGGCGGACCCGCTGGCCACGCCGCGCGACCACATGGACGTGGCGCTGGCGGCGGCGCACGGCCTGCCGACGCACGCGCCGCGTCGGCACGTCTTCTACTCCAACTACGCCTCGTATTGACGGTCGCGTTGCTCCCACGTGTGTCGCTTTCGCTAGTCTGTTGTCTGTCGGGCGGGTGCGAGGGCGGGCGGCCGGGGCGGGACGGTCGCTGATCGCGCGGTTGTTGCAGACGCCGCGCCACTACGTGGTGGTGGACCGCGACGTGACGGTGCCGCGTCGCGCCGACGAGCAGTACTCCTACTCTTACACGAGCACGACGTCGCGCGACACGGGCTCGGGCCTGCCGCAGCGCAGCTCCTACTCCAGCAACGTGGAGCGCCGCACGGGCAGCGGCCCCGGCGGCTACTCCTACTCCAGCGAGCGCTCCTCCAACCTGGGCGGCCCCGGCGGCTACTCCTACTCGTCCACCAGCAGCGGCCGCCTGCCCTACGGCAACACCTACCGCCACTACTCGTACCGCGTGTAGGCCCCGGCTCCCGCCCTCTCCCGCATCCCCCGCTCCCTAACCCCCGCTTTCATCCCTCGATACCTAATCAGTATTTTCAGTATTCCGCTACATGCGCGATCCCGCCGCTTCCATGTCGGTAAGCGGCCGAGGATCATGTTTTTTATTGTTATGGATAAATTATTTTAATTAAATGTTTAGACTGAAATTTTTAATAAAGCTTGCGTTTTATAATAAGCCATATTTTGTTTGTGTTAAACGAAACCAGGAACAGATCGATGATGAGCATCGTATCACTAACAAATTCCCCTTCTCGTTCTTCACTTCTTGTTTTTGTTTAAATTAATTACCTTTGATCTTCCTATTGTTACCATGTTTCTAAGTGTAAACAAAACTGAATGAGATCTGTCAACTATAACAGCAGCACTTTGAATCATTGAGTTGTACGTAGTACATTATAACTCGATGCTTTGAATTGCAAAAATCTTTCAGGACCGGTAATGTTATCCCCACAATCACAACTACTCAGTACTTTATTACCTATTTGTTTATTACACGCACATTCCATATTGTTTACCTACATCTAATAATATTAAAATAGGTAGGTACCTAAGGTGTAATTTAGGTAACTAAATACTCAAATAAAGTAGTAGGTAACTATAGACTCCATAATGAAAAAACTTGGGTACAGAACCTATCTAGAATGTGCTCTGAAATAGCGTAAAAACAGCTAGATATCTAACTATGAACCTATAGGTGCTTAGGTCCGAAGTTAAAAAGACTGAGTACTTATAATAAGACCCTATTTCTCCTGACACCACAGCCACTGACGTCAAGCTACTACTTTTCTCCATTGCTCCCGTATTATCACGTACCCTTCGTGACGTACATACCTAAACTGTCACAGGTGAGTTGGAAAACGGTTATTGGTCACCCATCGCAATGCCATCTGTAAATACCTAGGCTATGCCTGAAGAATCAAGCGCACGTACCGCAAAGCACTTCATTTAGAAATAATGCACCAATTACGAGTAAAAGCATTGTAGATAAAGACTGTACAATAATAAACACTTCATTTACGTAGCACTAACCAGTCAAATAATGGCTCTTAGTATTGATTAGAGAAAATTAAGCGAATCTCCACACAAAGCTAATAATTGAATAAGTACCTTCAAAAGATCATTGATACCTTCATTGAAAACACAATCATAGGTCATGGTCTACCTAACATAGTTGATCCCTACCCTACAACAGCATCAACGGACTCAAACCACACACAACACAATGACCTAAGCTTTACAAGGTTTTACCACCATGAATGCAATTCTGTCCATAAACTTTTGGGTACGTAGTTACAGTCTCGTACGAGGCTCGCAGGAACAATCTGCCTATTAGGGGGGTTACCATTTGATGACGCTGACCGTACCTACTACTTAGGTGAACACATCCTTAGTTAAAATTAGGCAATCTACGGTTAAAGGTAATCCACGTTTTATTTGATTCCTATATCAGCTGTAATCCATCCTTCATGTGGGGAATAGAAATTGTAATGTAAACATCCAGCATTGACGTGACGCACACAGCGTCTGGCGCTTAGTAAACAAACACTTCTTGGATTAGTTTATCCAGAAAACTAGACTTAGCGAAGGGGCGAACAAACCATTTAGAGTGGCTAGTCAACTTATTCGAGCCAAAGACCTCCTGATAGATAGGTAGTACTCTCGAGTCACAAGTTCACAACACTCACAACACAACTCAACAATTCATGAACAATACTAGTCCATTACTGGTGCAACAGTTTTGGCTTGTATTTTTTTTGGACTGTTACGTCATAGAACATTTTTATCCTAGTAGTTCAATGATAGAACCATTGAAATGAAAATTGTGCCATGCTGTATCGTTAGAAAACACATAGGTATGTTGTATTTTTCGTTTCTATGATAGAGTTTCTCTACTTGGAGAAAGAAGTGGATACGATCATGTAGGGGTAGGCCAAGATTGCATGTGTGAATGGTTAAAAAAGTAATTAGATTGTTGAGATGAGGGCTGATATAGGAAAATGGATGATAAAACAGGTAGGGCCGGACAGGAAGAACAAAATCCAAGAAAGAGTGAAGAATGACAAAAACAGTCTTATTTTGCCAAGTATCACCATTATTTTAAAATTGAAATAAAGGAAAATCAAAGAGTTTCTCTAGGTTACTTGTAGAAAGAAGTTGATACGACCGTATAGGTAGAGGAAGGGCCAAAGAAGATGCATTGTGTGTGTGAGTGAAAGGTTACAAGAGTTAGGAGACTGCTGAGATGAAGGCTGATAGAGGGAAATGGAAGACTACAGGCTGTGCCGGGAAGATCCAATATTATTTTGTGATAGAACAAATCATTGAATCTTGAAAGTTGAACTGTAGGTAATAGGCCGCTGTAACATTACACAATTCGCAAACAAATAAACGGCTGGAAGCTAGCCAATCTTACTACAATGAACATGAGCTAAAAACAAAATTCTTTCGTGTTATAAAACATACGATGAACCTTGGGTAAAAACCTATCGTCTCGATGACGATAGGAATTAAAAAATGTAAGATTAAATTAATGTCACTGCGAAGTTTGTAAAATAACTTTGGAATGAACTACATGTGGAATGCAGTAGATCACAATATTAAATTTAAACCTGGTTACATTGCCAACGATAAATAGTTCAAATTAGTAGGCGATTCGATTTGAATTATCATTGGATTGGATAACATCACAAACGAGTTCAAATTAGTAGGCGATTCGATTTGAATTATCATTGGATTGGATAACATTACAAAAGCAGGTTTTAAACGCGGTTAAAATATGACTTTGTTTTGGTCCTAAGCTTATAGGTAGGGCTTACCTACAACAGCATAGGTAATATAATAATTAACATTTTTTATATGAATGCCTACGCACTTCAGGGTAATTTAAGCAGGTTGTTAGAGCTCTAGCTAAATGTAATGGAAACATACAATTTTATTTGCCGGATATACGAGTAGATCATAGACAAAGGAAAACAAAACCGAGAGCCGGATCAAGGGAATAGTTTTGGCAAGGCGACAAAGGCCATGTAAATATTTACACGCCCATACAGTTAGGTATGTAGGTATTTTTGTAAAGTTAAAATAGGTACCTTTTATTAAATAAATTATTATAAAAGTAGGAACTTGGTGATTTCTGAAAAAATGATTTATTTAATTACTAGGTATTATTTATCTCGTCTTGATTTCAATCATCGATTAAATTCAGAAGAAAATCACGTTGAGAAAAAACTAGAGTAAAAGTAAAAATGTATTTATTGTTTTTTACAAGTGATTTGCTTATACTAGGGTTGGGAACTTTTCATTTAAGTTAAGATAACTTGTGTTAGAAAAGCCCCCTCTTTCTTAAGGTCATTGAAACACTAGAAGGAGCTTTACGCTACAAATACTTAATCAATATTTGTGCATCACGTAGGTAGGTACCTATAATGGTAAATGCGGTAATGATTCACTACATAGGACCCAAACTATTGAAATATTAAATAGAGATAAGTCATCGTCTGTGGACAATGCTCTAATCTAGAGCACTGTCTGACTAAACGATTCATGAAGACAAAGTCGATTGAATCATTAAAAACCAATAATATCAAGCAGCCAGTGAAATAATAAACCGATTACAAATCTGAAAGCATAAGATCACATTCACGGGTCGAGTCTCCAGGCGGCAAGGCGGCGCGTGCGCACTGAAACCGTCTAAATTTACACCACACAATGATGACTCAGTCCACCATTGAGACGCAGAAAGGTCCCGCCGAAAATAGCCATCAGTTTTGGCATATCATAAACAAATCGATGTTGCAGCTTAGTAAACATAAACCGACACATTGCCTTACGGAATTCACTACTCTGTAAGTCACAAACTCTTTACAAACATTATTTATATGATACCCGAACAATGCTTTAGTATTCACATTAGCTTTACGAATTTCTATTCTAACTTTCTGTTTGTTTTGCTGTTATACTTATACTCTAACTTTCTCATCATGACGTTACATTTCATGATCGTTAGTTTTTTTATAACCACATTAATCATGATACTAACAAGATCAGCAAAGTTATTTTAAAAGTTAAACGTAAACTGTGTTCAATTAGTGTTTTAATTCGCTCTGTCAAAGCTGTATTATAAATCGCTTTAGCTTTATCTTTTAAATTGGGAACGATGAAATCATCACGCTTAGGTTTGAAATGCTAAGTTATGGTCCAAATTTCAGGCTGAACTGATATACAGACCGACCGCTCGCACGGTGACTCGACTCGCCACATACCCCGAGGTGCCCCACCATATCGTCAGGGTCCGCGTACGACCATCGGTGGTCCTTCGCGAACTTGACCGCATCCAATACAAGCACCGCCCTCAGCTCTCCATCTCTGCTGTTGACGACTTCTGCCGATCTGAGTCTACTAAGGTAACTCAATATGTGTATACCTAATATGAATTTTTTAAAGATCGAAAGGAATAGTAGAAAAATAATTTTGGGAGATGCGACAAAGTTCCCAGAAACATTGAAAACTTTAAAATATGTAATTTTAGAATCATTAGATATTTTATGGAGCGCTTACTGCTTGGAAAAGTTTTAATTGAACAACGCGATATAAAGCAGACGCTTCTTGAAGAGTTTTGATATGAATTAAATTGTGTGTCGGCTTATTTCATGTTAGCTGCATTAATAAGAGGATTAAATCTACGTTTCAGGCATTCGAAGATGAAAGCCGTCGCATCCGCGCCGATACCGCTGCTCTTCTAACACGCGCACGCTCCGTGGTGCCGCGTGCCAAAACTTACGCTCCACTCGATGCTATCTACTCGTAAGTACAATAAATCCCGCAAGCTGTTTATGATATCCTATTACAAGTCATGAAATATCATTAAATTGGCCGCACAAAACAATGTTGGCACGGTTTACAACCTTGAGTTGTCCCGAAGGCCACTACAGCATCTTTTAAGACACACGCTAATGTTCTGACGACGCTATGACATGAGCTAACCCTTGGATTCAGGGTCGGTTCAGAGAACCTTGTCCGTATAGGACTGATGACAAGTCAAGATTTTCTTGGCCTGATGTAACAGTACCGAAATAGCTCGTTCATTGATGTGCCTATCCGACGCTTTGGCACTGACATTGACGCTCTCAGTTCGTCAATTGGCAATGTTTTTGTTGTCATTGTACACATTATGTAGGTAATTAGATAATTTCTGCGAAGAAACTCTGGAAGTTTGGCAGTAACAATATATTTATGGGTTTCTAAAGTAAGAGCATCAGACGTAGGTGTATTATTTCACAGCCAAATCATGTTCACGCGTTTCACCCGTGACGTATCGCGCAAGTGTAGGTACAACGGATCACCAATTTAATTATAGACTGGTTAAATGCCAGCCAATGTTTTGCTGTATGTTACTGCAATAAAATGGTTTATGACTTATTTGCTTGGGTTATTTACGACAAGCTTTTCTAATATCCTTGAAAATTGCGGTTCCTAACAACCCAATGATGCATAATTATAATTACTTCGACAGATACTCATACGGAGAGCCGATTCCATACCGTTTCAGCAACGACGCATACATCGAAAAGCTCTTGTTCCCTTTGAACCGCAATGTGGTCAACAACATCAATGCCATTTCCTTCTACAGTGAGCCTGTCAAGAAGTTCACCGGTAAGTATGCCGACGACCGTCACTACACAATACAGTTGCAACACTCAGTTAACAGACGAACTAAACGACCGAATGCTTGATCTATTTCCAACTTCCTGTGGTGTCCTTGTAGAGTCCGTCGTTTCGTGTTGTTGCCACCTTACTAACAGTTAAGGTCCAGTGTGACCCCCGTGGTAACAGTGAGGTGTTCTCGCCAGGACGCGGAAACCTCGCTTGCGTGCACTACTCCGGTAAAAAGGCCTTCTCCAACCGCAGACCTCTTTACAAAGAGCTCAGCATCAGGGACGACGTGAACCTTCTCTCGTTCTATGCCAAGAACAGGCTCGCGGCCGCTGGCCTTGCCGTCGAGAACGTAACAGGTACCTCGCCTCAGTCTCATCGCTAGCTCAAGCTGTCTATCCTTCGCTTTGACTCTAAAGAAGTTTAAAATATGCAGTTGCGCCGTAACGGCGTTTAAAATGGTATTAAACTGAAGAATAAAGTTCGTGTCTAACCCTGTGTGTGGTGTCTCTTGCAGCGAAAGGCGCGCCGCAACAGCCGTCGGCGGCGCAGTGCGCGTAGTTCCCCGCCCCCCTGCGGCTCGAGGGGCGCGGCGCGGGTGCGTGTCGGTACCTACGCCGCTCGCGCCGCGCCCTGCGAGGCCCTCTATGATCTCGGTATAACGAGTTAGGGCTCTTCAACACTAACCATGAGATCATAATAATGTAATACTTTAAGCATTACTTATTACGCAGATTATTATTTTTGCTAAACTTTTACGAGTTGCAACGAACGAAATAATTTAGTTTATTTTCTAGTCATCGTTGTGATATATAGCGGTGTGCTACACCGAAAGTATTTTATCGGTGACCGAGACGTCTCGTTTTCACTACACTCGACTGATTTTATTTTAACAATAAACATTTTTTACTGAATCTGTAGTTGTTTTAATCGTTTGCATGTTTCATGTTCCTGAATACACGCTTATTTCTAGGCTTTATTAACGCTTTGCTTTGATACTAATATTACAGTACAATTAACATTATTTACTCAGAATAAATAAAGAATACTATAAAACAAGAAATAAATCATAAATGATGAGGTACACAAAAGCATTCTCCCCTACAAATATGTTACATTGGCATATAGTGTTGTAGAAATATCATTTTACAATTATGCTTGCTTTCCTACAAACAAAACATTATCAGATCATCCATCGAATCACAGCATGAAGCAAGCAGCACATCAAATGATTACGACACCATAGCGGTATCATGCAGCGCAGGCTTTGCCAGCTTGATGCAAAGTAACAGCTTGGTGGTGAGCAGCGTCATGATCACGAGCAATGTGCTGCCTCGCTTGCTGTCTTATGTTCCGTAAAGACCATCGTCACGCATTGTGAAATGTCTAGCATGCCAGCTAATCATTTCACCGATGGTCATTGAAAGAACGCGCATAACCTTGGCCTCGGTGCAGTGAAACTGCTCCCATGGAGGCCGAGCCGCAAGTTCCAGGCGCCACAGATGATGGAAGATCCATCGGAAGAGCTCAAGGCGGCGAAGGCCGACCGCGAAGCTCGCTTCCGCGCGTCCACAGTCGAGCCGGTGCTGACGCCTTCCGTGGACCTGGCCGAAATCAAGAGAAAGAGGCAGGAGGAAGCCCGCGCTGCTGAAGAAAAGTAAGCACGATTTATTCACTAACTAAAGTATCAAGAATTGAAAGTTTTGGGAAACTAATGTTTGTTTCTTTGTTTCAGAGCTTTGAAGGAGGAAGCTAAACGCGAATCTGAACGTAAAGCTCAGGTAACTATCACATTTCAATTCTATACAAATATTGATTTCAATATAGATTATAAAATAACTGAACTTCTTTCTTCCAGGCTGAACGTGAATCCGCTGAAAAGAAGAGGGCCGAAGAAGAAGCTCGCGCAGCAGAGGCAGCCAAACGCAAAGCCGAAGAAGACGCAATGAAAGCTGAAGAAGAAGCTCGTTTAGCTGAGGAAGCTCGTATTGCGGAAGAAGCTCGCTTGGCAGAGGAAGAGGCGCGCAAAGCAGAGGAGGAAGCTCGCAAAGCTGAGGAACAGAAGCTCGCTGAAGAAGCAGCTAAAAAAGCCGAAGAGGCTCGTCTTGCAGAAGAAGCAAGATTAGCAGAAGAGGCGAGATTAGCTGAGGAAGCGAGATTGGCCGAAGAGGCAAAGTTGGCAGCAGATGAAGCAGCGTTAGAGGAAGAAAAACAAGCCGAACAAAGAAGGCAAGAGGAACTTACTAGACTGGCGGAACTCGAGAAACAGGCTGAAGAAGAGAAGGAACAAGAACTTGCACGACAGGTGAGACCTTAGATATCATGGACTTATAATTGTTTTAACTCAAGTCTAGATGAAATCGTTTGAAAAATAGATTTTTAGGGTTATTTTGAATGTTTGATTGATTGAATACCCTATGGATTTTAAAATTCACCCGATTACTACCTCTATGTAGCAGACAGCAGTACAAATTACTTATTCAATTCCAGTTTGAATTTAGCGTTACAAATTTCAATATCAGGGATGTTTTTCTAGGCTGCTGAACTAGCTGAAATCGCAAGACAAGAGTCTGAACTCGCCGCCGCCCGCCTTGAAGAGCTTTCACACAGTGGTTCCACCGCCGAGGTTCCTGAGGTTGAAGCCAGGTAAGGACCAAACAAGAATCAAATTAGAATGAAAAATAGGAAGAGTCTCTTTTCATATTCTCGCCCAGCAATGGGTCGATGAAGGAATAAAAATAAACGAAATACCTTTAAAGATTGACAGTAATAAATACGAACTTGGCCCAGCAGCCCAGCCTTCCGATCCTAAGGTCGTTAGTTCGAATACAGACGTGCACCAATGAGTTTTTCTGCCGAAAAATTTAAGTGCTCTATGCCATACTCTCAAGCAGTGAAGGAAAACATTGTGAGGAACGGTTTCCTCACAAATGTTTCGGCATGTCGTAGAACCAAAACTTTAAAAACATGTGCCAAGTGCACAAAAGGAGCCTCTTAGAAGCGCACTTAGAATTCTTAAAAAAAAATACTTTCATGTACTTATTTCGAGCAAAAACTCATACCTATGAGTTTGTACCTACAAACAGAAAATTTAAAAGCACAAACTGACAGAAGGCAAATACACAAAGCTTAAAAACTAACAGGGTTACTAGATAGGTGTCGCTCACATGTAGAGACAGTCTACCCTGGCAGCTATCATTGCCCCGGTGTTGGAGCTAATGACACGACAAGAAGTTATAAGACAGACCATAAAAGTAGGTGATAGAAGATGGACTAAAGATTTTGTAAATATTCCAGTGAAACACCCGCCGATGAGCCTGAACCAATTGTTGAAGAGCCAGCAACACCTGAAGCCGACGCCGAAGCCCCAGTTGAAGCTACTCCCGAGGCTGAGGCAGCAGACATCAGCGAAGACGAGATAGCAGAACCTGATCTAACTGATGAGGAATAAACTAAGCTATATGTGACATATTTTTCGAAATCATTGCCTGAAATATAAGAGCCCCACGGTATGCCATTACGACAGCCGCCTACATCACGAATTCTCATCAACCAAGGGGTGATCCTACACTATTTGTTTGGTATTTAAAATTCATGCATTTCAGCCATCGGCTAGATGTCGTTCAGGTGCATTTCAATAGGTAAACATGAATGATGTACTAGCTTTTTTTGATTTACTTTCAAAATACACTTTCTTCACGTAATTAAATTACGTTATACGAAAGCTGTTCACGATTTGGAAGAGTAATAACTTACTATCAATTCAGTCATTTAAATTATACTAGTCTTAAAACTAAACTGTTCTAGCATAAGTGTTTGATAATGTTATTTTTGTTAAAGTTTAACAATAAAAGATGGTTAATACTTGTATCGATTATTTCTACCCCATTGTATATGGGCATGCCTCGGGCTACGCCCCTTAAACATCTTCAAAGGATCTGGAATACATAAAAAAGATCTGAGAGATTGTCAATCGCGCCTAGGGATATAGTCGTGACAATGCAATATACTTTAGAGGCACTATAGGCTATAGCATTCCATTAGGGCTCAATGCACATTGAATGGGCAGCGGCGTGATGCAACGAGACGTAATAAAACAAAATAAACCTTATGAACAATGCAACAAGGTATAGAATGAACGAGGTGTCGCGTCGGCTCGAGCAGTCTCGGGCAGTCGCATGTTGTACATTCTATCAAGCGTTTCTGTATCTTGTAACATTGTTCATAAGGTTTATATTGTCTTGTTTCGTCTCATCGCTGCCTAAGTTTTGTACTTAGTGGTAGTTCAACTGGAAGTCCTAACCCACACAATATTTCAAATGAAAACTAAATACACTTCGCCCAATGGATCTAGGCATTTGTGAAGTTAGCTGTTTGTCTGCTGAACTCTTTTTCATACAAAATATGTTGCTCCCATAGTTGTACTCAGAAACCAAGGAAAAATAATGGAGTTGGTTGTTGATTTGACAATTCCATAATATAACCCAGATGTCTTCATCTGTAGATTAAAACCTGTAGACTGTGTCAACCTGATATGGGTTTTTACAAATAAATAAATAAATAATGCTGGACATTTCACACAGCATCATCTAGCCCCAAACTAAGCAAAGCTTGTACTATGGGAACCAGATAACTGATATACTACTTATATACTTTTTGTTTGTAACATACATATTATACATAGAAACACCCAGACCCGAGATAAATATTTGCATATCATACAAACATTTATCCCGCCGCGGGGATCGAACCCGCAACCTTCTGCGTCCCAAGCGGGCTTTCACCCACTGCGCCACAGAGGTCGTCAAAAAAAACAAAGAGCCCATGATACTCTGTAGCTCAAAGGCCACTTTCCTACTTTCACTATTCTCAGGTTGTGAGCAAATGAGGTTTAAAGTGAAAAGTGTGATAGTAAAGTAAGTTCGTATGAGTCAGTGGCCAACTCTGGTGATGGAGTTTTTACGCCGCCTTAAGGCCTCCGTCATGGCTTAACGACTTAAATAGCCGGGACCAACAATTTAACGTGCCCTCCGAAGCACCGAAGCGCTCAGATGAAAATGCCACTGGCGGTCACCCATCCACTTACGGACCGTTTCGAACGTTGCTTAACTTCGATGATCTATCAAGAACGACTAGGCAAGCATGACCACGAGCGCTTGTTTGATTAAAGTTCGACTCTGCGTAATATAAAAATTTGCAGAGGTGCAATTTAACTTTTTTTAAAGTGATCCCAGCGGTGCTGAATAAATGCTTTTTGACTAACATTAAACCTCTATGTAAAAGAAAATGAAGTTTCAGGATTTCTATGCAAAACACATTATTTGTTTCAACAACTTATATTAAAAATAAAGATAACTTTCAAACCTTACAACTATGCTCTTCCAATACTATAAGTCCATTTGTATTATTTGTTCCGCAGTTTTCGCAACTTCCTCTTTTGATACAGGCTGGGCCTTCTTTTTGGAAGCTTTGGGCTTTGGTGCAGGCTTCGGTGGCGTTGCTTTAGGTGTTTTACTGATTTCTATGAATTCTTTGTCCATCTCTGATACTTTTTGTTTGATCTGCAAGCAAAAAATATTTTGATTCTCAAAGAAGTCACAAAAACAATAAGTATGTTGCAGTGTATGTGTGTATAGTCCTCCCTCTCCTAAGCATTCGGTAGGGTCGACATGGGTTTATGGTTATGGCACGGATTCACAGAAATGAGGTATAGAGGGTCAAATATTTTGAGTTATGCTTACATTTTTCAGTCCAAGATTTACCGCTTTTGCTTTAGTTTTCTTCAGGCTTTTGGCACCTGCTACTTTGAAGACATTCGCCCGAGGTCCTTTTTTGTTTTTACCCATTATTTGTGAGTATTAGAACTTGGAAAAAATCACTATTTTCAAATGATTCAAAGCACAGCCAGCTTGACCTGTAAATAGTTATTATTGAAATCTGATTGAAAAGAAATGAAATAACCCAAGGGTGCCGGTATAGAACTCACCACTTAGCTGTCTTTATTTGGCAAATGTAGTGTTTAGGGCGCTAGAAGGAGAAGAACAATCACAGATTTGTGGGAACGTTCAATTTTACACACACATGCACGTACACTGTACATGAGTTTGGAGCAGTTTGGAGTGCTAAGCTATTGTGGGGTCATATCGATAGTATGATGTCGATAATTACTATGATTAGCGGGCTTGGTTTATAACCAATTGCCGACTTCACTATTACAATTAGAAAATATTAATCATAACTTTGTCTTAAAAAATTGCTATTAAAAAAAAGCATAAGTATATTAATGAATATTTTATGGACAAATTTGAATAATAGGTACCTAATTTTTTATGAGATTAACGACATAACTACATACTTTACTTAATGATATTATACTTTATGATTTTTTATTGACATTTATTAATAACTAGCTGCGCTCCCGCGGTGTAACCCGCGGACCCTCGGGATTTTTTCGGGATAAAAAGTAGCCTATGTCCTTCCCTGGGATACAACCTTTATCCATGCCAATTTTCAGCTTAATCTGTTCAGTGGTTTGGGCGTGAAAAGGTAACAAACAGACAGACAGACAGATAGACAGACAAGAGTTACTTTCACATTTATAATATTAGTATGGATTTATTTGATATTTGACATTTAACTGTGTGACATTTTGCATGCTATATGCCGAGCATGGCTGTACATTATTTCTGTATTAGACCTTAGTTTTACCCATGTATCGCAAAATCAATAGATGAATATGAATAAGTTTATAAGTAGGTATCTTCGCTTTAAATATTTTCTTGTATCTTTGTTTGTATTTTGTAATGTCCATGTGGTGTACAATAAAGTATTTTCTATCTATCTACATAAAAATAATATGTACATTATTAGGTAGTAGGATTTTATTAAAGAGGGTGCTATTTTTAAAATAAAACGATCTACTTGCATTTACATTTATTATGAGTATTTTTTTCCGGGATACAGTCTATACCTGTGTTGAACGACAACCTCCTCTATCTTCCAGTGAAAGTCCCATTAAAATATTCAGCCGTTCCGGAGATTATCCGGACAATGCTGGCGCCACAGGCGAGCTGAAAGAGTTAAGTGTGGTCATTTCACAAATCTTTAAGTGTGCTATTTTAACTGTATTTTTTGTGTTTTGCTACTTTTAACTGATAAATTACTGACTAAATACATCAACCTATCAACAGTCATCGTAATAAAAGATGCCCGCCTCACGAACAACGAACTTTTTAACACAAATTTTGTTGTACAAAAACCTATTGTACAAAAAATATCGATACCTTAGGTACAACACTAGTTGGAAATAACCTATTCAATACGAAATCAAATAAAAACTATCTAAAACGCAAAATTATCATACTGTAGGCGTAGCAGCATGATCAGCGATTGAAAATATTATGATGACGATGTATTTAGTCCACATTTTAACGAAAAAGTAGCAAAACACGGAACTCACTAATGAACGCAAATGATTTCACGAATAATATCCGTTTTTGCTGTTCCTTTGTTTGAAATCACTGCACAAACCATGACAAACATGCTCTGGCTTAATCTAGTGTAGCTTATTTGCCTGTATTAATTGAAAATAGTTAATATTACATGAATTTGTAAATAACGCACTCTGGCACGACTTTGTTTGGGACCGAAATCGCGAAAACTACCCAAAACATAGAGTATCCTATCAAGTAGGGATGACACTGCGCGATAGAGACAGCAATACAGAGTCAACGCGCTAAAACGAGACATCTATGTATCTTTCAAATTTAGCCGTGCAATAAGGCTCACACATGCAAGATGCAAGGAGTGCCACACTTGACAAGCAAATAGATTTCCTCTATAGTTATAGTTACTCTGTGAAATAACCTAAAATGTTTTGTTTTTTTAATTTTATTTTGAGGTTGGCGTATGATCTCAGAGCCATTCTACCTGCTTTTTACTTTTTCGAAGTCCATATTTTCCTTTTTTTGTTAATTCCGAAGGAAACGACAAACAGCAAAGCAAACTGCGATTGAATTGATTGCAGAATGCTTAATGGCAGAATGCAGATATCTTTAATGAATTAATCGTGAACCAAAAACCGATTCATGCCGTAGCCCCGTACTCGGACACCTTGATCATTATTATTTTATCTGTCTGAGTCGGACACCCTTAGATATTTTTTTTGTCTGAGCGAAGCCCACAGCAGGCTGTCTGTCTTCAAAATTCAATGTCTCAAGTCAGTTGGCTTAGTTGTCAAAACCATGTCAAAACGTCAAAACTCAAATAAAGCAAGCAATGTTTCCCTTCAAAAAATAAAAAGTCCTTCCATTTAGATATTATAGACTCCCAATGGATCAATATTATTAACAATTTCGTACCCAAGTTTCATAAATCTCTATCTTCATAGTCAGTTATAGGATGCCACAGCATGCAGCTAAGTGGCAAGGTGACTTTTGACCTGGCCCTTTTCCAAAATGTCGCCAATTTAATTCGAGAAAATTCACCTAGGCCTTCCCCTTCCAGCTGCCTTGTACACACTCGCCACAAAAAAAATGTTGTTTTTAAACCTTTAAAAATAAACATTGTGCAAGGTTGGGCCCTGAAACCGTGCAGTGCAACATACTTAATGAATGCTGGCAACACAAACTTGGGTAAATTTTGGCAGGATTGGATTGGATGGGTGGGTGCTCGTTAGAGTATAATTTTCTTTGGGTGGGTGCTGGAAGGGGCAAGGGGGCAGGGGGAACATTTATTCGTATCGAAATCGTATCGTTGTTTCTCAGATCATTGTTTGTATCGAAAATTTGCCTTCTTTTATCACTAAACTAGAAACGCTTTCATACTTTTATTACATAAAGCCGAATATACGCCGCCAAAATTGCTTACTACTCCAAATACAACGGTCATATACCCGCCATGGGCAAGGTAAGACTGGAAAATAATCTGGTATCTATTATTTTTCATTTTACAACAAGTTTATTATCATACCGGTGAGTCTGGTTATTTAGATAAACCAGTAATATATCCGCTTTTATTTATAACTCATAGCTTCAGTGCGTAGAGGCGTGTTTTCTGTGAAATATAATATAATAGTTTCATACGAAAATGGGTGATATTGTGGAGACAAAGGTTTGTATTGGGTATTTGTTAATTAAATGCCGCACAGCACATGATAAATTGCTCTGAATTTCAGTTGTTTCCTATTTTTTGTTACAGCCAGTGCTCTATTCGTACTGGCGGAGCTCATGCTCATGGCGCGTAAGAATAGCCCTCAACCTCAAGGAGATTCCATACGACATAAAGGCGGTAAGCCTCATCAAAGGAGGTGGGGAACAACATTGCAATGAGTACAGAGAAGTTAACCCTATGGAGCAAGTTCCATCACTTTGCATAGGTAAGTTTCATCTCCGTTAAAGGGGATGTTATTAAGTACTGCATATTTATTTTTACAAATAAAAAAGGATTTACACAATTTTGCAGTAAAATTGCTTTTAAAGCAACCTCAAATAGTCATTTAATGTTTCAGATGGACATACATTAGTGGAATCATTAAGCATAATGCATTACTTGGAGGAGACAAGACCGCAGCGGCCGTTGATGCCCGATGACTGTTTTAAGAGAGCCAAAGTTCGTGAGATTTGTGAAGTAAGTTTCCTTATCACTACTATTATTTTATCTCTGCTTATCACATTTAAAATCTGTCAGGGCAACAACCTAGCTTTTAGGTGATCCATCTTAAAACTAAATAGTCAAGTCCGAGTGGGGAGCCAGTCAAACAAAAATTAAGGCTCGTCAAAGTAAGTTTCGATGCTCTTAAGGCCCTACCCTGAGCTAGATTCGCCCGCAAGCTGTTTTTAAAAATGTATAAGCTCAAAAAATATAGTCAGTAGGAAATAGTTGAAAACTCAACGAATTTCTTTAACATTTTATCTTTTAAATGTACTTTTAGAAAAGTTTATTTAACTTTGTATTTCTGTAATAACAATCCAACAAAAAAACTACAGTGTTATCTGTATCAATTGGGGGAAAATTTAAATCAATATTAAACAGTTGGGAGACCCTTACCCAACAGAAGAACTCATAAAAAGATTGCAATCTTTCAGGTGATAGCCTCAGGTATCCAGCCGCTGCAGAACCTCATAGTCCTCATCCACGTGGGCGAGGAGAAGAAGAAGGAGTGGGCACAGCACTGGATCATGCGAGGTTTTCGTGCCACGGAGAAACTACTGTCTACCTGCGCCGGGAAGTACTGTGTGGGTGATGAGATCACGCTTGCCGATTGCTGCTTAGTGCCACAGGTCTTCAATGCCAGAAGGTAAGCAAACCACTCAGTTTAAGAGATCTTTCAATTCATAGGACATAGCATTTTATATCCGATATCATAAAAGACCCTTTCCGATGAATTAAAATACTTATGAACACAACCCTCAGCTTCTTCTGTCATGTAGAAGCTAAGTTATCTATTTCTTACTTGCCTGAGGGTGTACTATTTAACCAATAAGCATTCTTCATCTTCATAAATAAATAAATACCATTTTCTTATGGAATGTGTACAGAGCATCTCTATGATAAATTCTATAGCTAACATAAGTAGGATTAACTGGCTAGATGTGGCAGAGTGTGCTGGCCGCTCAGACATCTGATGCGGCCGTCATGCTCTACCGACAGACCCTCAGGCTCTTGGAGGAATAATTTTGCAATGAGAGATCTATGGGACCGTCATGCTCGAAAATCGATCAAGGTCCCTAAATTAAAAAAAGATAAATAAAAGCCAGATTGACCAATCACGTTTGTTTGTTCTGCGTCCTACAGTGCCTAAACATAAATAAAATCTTCGTGTCTGTTTCCAGATTCCACGTAGACCTGCGTCCGTTCCCGATAATCCTGCGCATCGACCGCGAACTCGAGAACCACCCAGCATTCCGCGCCGCGCACCCTTCCTCCCAGCCCGATTGCCCCCCCGAAGTCGCCAAGTGATCATATCGCATTTACTTACGTATACCTCTCACGTACGTGGGTTAGTTTTAATTGTGTGTTGCACGCAAGTTGTTGTTTCTGTGTGAGTGAGCTCGGGAACGCTCCATCGACAAATGAGCGCTCAGGGGCCACTAAGAGCTCTTACAACAATCCAGTTTAGGTCCTAAACTGAACTGCTTTGCTATAACGTACCATGGCGTATGATAATAAAAGTTACTATTAATATTTACTAGACTTGTCGTAAAAACTGAATCGTTTTGTAATATAATACTTAAGTAATACAAGTTAAACAATTTTCTGCTTTAAACGTCCCATTGTCACGGTACGAAAACTTTGCGATTCAGATTATGAACCTAAACTGGATAGCACCCAAACTGAATTGTTGGTACCAGTGGTCGCTCACACAGACACAAATCTACAAACACATTAAGACTAAAGATATTTCTGGCAATTTTGGTTTCTGGTCCGCGGTCCATGGTGTAATCTAGTTAAAACTATGGGGTGCGTTTCCACTATCGGGGCAGAGTGTAACGCTTACTATGTTCCGCTCTCCGCTCAACTTCGCCTCTGTGGAAACGCACCCCTAGGCCAAGACTATTTTAGTAGATTTTAATCTTCATTTCATAATCAATTGTTCGCTTGACAGTTCACTAGAACACTTTATAGAAGTGGCCTATCATTATTCCAAGTTTGTCTGAATGAAGCATCGACACGACAAGAAGAAGACTAGAACACTCACTATAAGGGTCGGTTCACATCTGACGGAAGATGCGTCGAGCGTATCCAGCAGTCTTTGTTTATCATCAAATACTAGATCATCATCACAAAGGTTGAATGTTTTCTCAAATAATTACGTTACACGACGCATCTTCCGTCAGATGTGAACCTACCCTACATAAAACTTCTAGGTACCTATTGAATGTACTGAAATTATAAACACAATTAACGGGATATTTACCATGATTACATATTATTTGAGTTTCCCGATATTTCGACGTGGTTGCACACGCCATGATCACGGAGGAACTGGTCATTGCGAGTTGTTTGATGTTTATTGGCAGACGAAACGATCTACCCTCCTTCTAAGTCTTTTATTATTGCGAGATGTTTCGTTAGCACCAGTTTCACTCTCAACCGGGAATCGATTGCGACAAAACACACTCACACTGTCCGGACGAATTGGTTTTGCACTTGTGTTTCAATTTTACACAAACTCACAACAGGATTCCAGGTTCCAGACAATTGAAAACCATCTTCACGATTGAAATTCCTGTGTTTGGTAATCTCAATAGCCTCCTGAACCAGTCTTGGTATGTAATGTCTTTCTGTTGAGATTACTTGTGGGTTGTGTAGCTCGATCCAGTGATTTGAACCCGACTCCAGAAGATGCTTTGCTATGGCCGACTTTTGGGTGTCCACGTTTTTTACCGCTCTAATGTGTTCCTTGACACGACAGGCTATGGTACGTTTCGTTTGACCTATGTAGGAGCTCCCACAGCTACAATCAATCTTGTACACTCCTGGTTTTTCAAGTGGAAAACTATCTTTAGGTGAGCGCAGGTAGTGTACAATCTTTTTGAAGGGAGTGAAAATGGTTTTTACAGATATTTTATTTAAGATATTACCAATTTTGTCTGTAACTCCTTTTATATACGGCAAAAAAGCTGGTTTGCGTTCTACCGTACATCTTTTTGGTCTTGAGATAGATCGAGATGGTAATGTTCTTTGTTTGTAGCCATTCTTTCGCAAAACACTCCGGACATGTGACAATTCATTATCCAAACTATCCATATCACATAGATCATAAGCTCGGTTAGTGAGGGATGTTATCACCGAATTGAGATGCCGAGGGTGGTGGTGTGAATAAGCATTTAGGTACTTGTCCGTATGTGTGGGCTTTCTATATACCGAGTGGCCCAAACTCCTATCTTCTCGGACTCGCACCAACACATCCAGGAATGCTAAACGTCGATCGCTCTCCATCTCGTAGGTAAACCGGATCTTGTTATGTACCCTATTAAGATGTGCTAGAAAAAACTCTATTTCTGGTACATTTCCTTCCATAATACAAAAAACGTCATCCACATATCTCTTCCACAACCTCACTTGAATAGGGGAAGTCGAGATAGCCACATTCTCCAAATACTCCATCCAAATATTAGCCACTACGGGGGCGACTGGACTACCCATAGCTACTCCATCTATTTGGAGATAATATTTCCCTCTATATATAAAGAAATTGGTAGAGAGGATATGTTTCAACATCATGAGATACTCGGCGGGGATGCCCTTTTGTTGTATTTTGGCCTCAACAACACTCATACAATCAGCTACAGGGACGTTCGTAAAAAGAGATTCTACGTCAAAACTAACCATCACCTCGTTTTTATCTATCTGTGTCTGCTTCAGTATTTGTATGAAATGTCGCGAGTCCTTTACAAAGGATGATGTATGCCCTACAATCGATTGCAACACGGTTGCTACATGCTTCGCTAATTCATATGTAGGCGAGTCAATTTGACTTACGATAGGCCTCAACGGAGCATTCTGCTTATGTACTTTAGGTAGTCCATAGAGTTTGGGCGCCTGGATGTTCCTCGGTAACAAGAGAAATTTGGTCATCTCTTCACCTAAAGCGTGCTGACAATCCTTGATTAATTTCTGGGTATTACGATGTGTTCTAGCAGTAGGGTTGTATGAAACCGCCTTGTACGTGTCAGTGTCACTAAGCAGTCCTTGGATCTTGTCTTCGTATTCAGTAACGTCCATCACCACTGTAGCATTTCCTTTGTCCGCTTTTACTACTAATATGCCGGTGTCTTTGCGTAGGTCTTTTAACGCTTCTAACTCTTCTTTACTGATGTTTGGTTTTGGCGGCTTAGCGTGACGAAGTACAATCGAAATGTCCTGTCTCAGACACTCAGCGTCACTATTAGGTATCCTATTGCTCCGGATAACTTCCTCCACATTACCGATCACCTTTTCATAGGGAATGCGTGTCATAGTCGGGGCATAGTTCAAACCCCTCTCCAAAACCTTCACATCAGTTTCGCTCAGAACACACATTTCGACACACACGGACATTTCGATTGTATTTCGTCACGCTAAGCCGCCAAAACCAAACATCAGTAAAGAAGAGTTAGAAGCGTTAAAAGACCTACGCAAAGACACCGGCATATTAGTAGTAAAAGCGGACAAAGGAAATGCTACAGTGGTGATGGACGTTACTGAATACGAAGACAAGATCCAAGGACTGCTTAGTGACACTGACACGTACAAGGCGGTTTCATACAACCCTACTGCTAGAACACATCGTAATACCCAGAAATTAATCAAGGATTGTCAGCACGCTTTAGGTGAAGAGATGACCAAATTTCTCTTGTTACCGAGGAACATCCAGGCGCCCAAACTCTATGGACTACCTAAAGTACATAAGCAGAATGCTCCGTTGAGGCCTATCGTAAGTCAAATTGACTCGCCTACATATGAATTAGCGAAGCATGTAGCAACCGTGTTGCAATCGATTGTAGGGCATACATCATCCTTTGTAAAGGACTCGCGACATTTCATACAAATACTGAAGCAGACACAGATAGATAAAAACGAGGTGATGGTTAGTTTTGACGTAGAATCTCTTTTTACGAACGTCCCTGTAGCTGATTGTATGAGTGTTGTTGAGGCCAAAATACAACAAAAGGGCATCCCCGCCGAGTATCTCATGATGTTGAAACATATCCTCTCTACCAATTTCTTTATATATAGAGGGAAATATTATCTCCAAATAGATGGAGTAGCTATGGGTAGTCCAGTCGCCCCCGTAGTGGCTAATATTTGGATGGAGTATTTGGAGAATGTGGCTATCTCGACTTCCCCTATTCAAGTGAGGTTGTGGAAGAGATATGTGGATGACGTTTTTTGTATTATGGAAGGAAATGTACCAGAAATAGAGTTTTTTCTAGCACATCTTAATAGGGTACATAACAAGATCCGGTTTACCTACGAGATGGAGAGCGATCGACGTTTAGCATTCCTGGATGTGTTGGTGCGAGTCCGAGAAGATAGGAGTTTGGGCCACTCGGTATATAGAAAGCCCACACATACGGACAAGTACCTAAATGCTTATTCACACCACCACCCTCGGCATCTCAATTCGGTGATAACATCCCTCACTAACCGAGCTTATGATCTATGTGATATGGATAGTTTGGATAATGAATTGTCACATGTCCGGAGTGTTTTGCGAAAGAATGGCTACAAACAAAGAACATTACCATCTCGATCTATCTCAAGACCAAAAAGATGTACGGTAGAACGCAAACCAGCTTTTTTGCCGTATATAAAAGGAGTTACAGACAAAATTGGTAATATCTTAAATAAAATATCTGTAAAAACCATTTTCACTCCCTTCAAAAAGATTGTACACTACCTGCGCTCACCTAAAGATAGTTTTCCACTTGAAAAACCAGGAGTGTACAAGATTGATTGTAGCTGTGGGAGCTCCTACATAGGTCAAACGAAACGTACCATAGCCTGTCGTGTCAAGGAACACATTAGAGCGGTAAAAAACGTGGACACCCAAAAGTCGGCCATAGCAAAGCATCTTCTGAAGTCGGGTTCAAATCACTGGATCGAGCTACACAACCCACAAGTAATCTCAACAGAAAGACATTACATACCAAGACTGGTTCAGGAGGCTATTGAGATTACCAAACACAGGAATTTCAATCGTGAAGATGGTTTTCAATTGTCTGGAACCTGGAATCCTGTTGTGAGTTTGTGTAAAAATCGAAACACAAGTGCAAAACCAATTCGTCCGGACAGTGTGAGTGTGTTTTGTCGCAATCGATTCCCGGTTGAGAGTGAAACTGGTGCTAACGAAACATCTCGCAATAATAAAAGACTTAGAAGGAGGGTAGATCGTTTCGTCTGCCAATAAACATCAAACAACTCGCAATGACCAGTTCCTCCGTGATCATGGCGTGTGCAACCACGTCGAAATATCGGGAAACTCAAATAATATGTAATCATGGTAAATATCCCGTTAATTGTGTTTATAGTGTCAACCATGATAGTTTAAAAAGTTGTACTGAAATTGCCGCTTAATGCGCTTATTGCTGCTTAATTATAAATGCGGCAGCTGTTCTACCGGTTAAACCAATTGTTTTATCATAAAATATTCCTTCAATTGTCTGTATATTGAACAAGACAAAGTTGGTAGGTACCTACTTCTATCGCAGTAAAGTAAGGGTAATCCGTAAAACAGTATCGTAGCCCGTTTCCTTACCCCGATTGATAATTCTATCTTCTATCTTGTTTAAGAACTCATCTTTAAGATTTTAAATGCACTTTCTTAGTTTATGAATAGTTATCCTCTGTAATAAATACCACAGCTAACACATATAATTATTAATCCTGTCTATTTACTCACTAAGGCTGTGGACCCATTATGCAAACCGTTTGCCTCTAGTTCGCCTCCTTAAGGGCCCACAGCCTAAAATATTGCACATAATATATAAAACATAAAACAAGTTAGTTGAGCGCCGCAGAAGTACAAAAAATAGAGCATAATAATAATAAAAAACTTTCAACTGATTATCAGGACATTTTCAGTAGTTGTGGAATAAATTCAACTCTTTATTTTATTTCTAGTCGTAAGCTTGTCACTAAATCTAGTCTAGAAAAATAATTTTAAGTATTTTACAAGGGTTTTTGGGTCGATTGTAAGTGATTAATTAGGTACTTGTGCCATTCCATAAAATGTATAATTTCGAACGATACATTTATTATAAGAATTTGTTACAAAAATCATACTTATGTAGGTAAATTATTTTGTTAAGTACTGTTTTGTACATGAATTTATTTACTCGTAGTTGTGTGTTGACATCATAGCTCTTCCTTTTTGGCAGGTACTATAAAAGATTTTTTGTTGGTAAATCTGTAGTTTTATTTTGCCATAATCCCCAAGGCGCTGGCTGATAAATTGATAAAATAGTACGTATTATACAGGGTGTAAAAAGACGTCTACCGAAGACGAAAGGGGTAGGTACAGCATCCCAACACACTGCCAAATCCAAAAGGATTTTCCGAAAAAATTATTATGGGTGCGTTTTTTTACGTAGATTGCTGGATTTTGAGTTTTAACTGTTTTTTTCTTTTATAAATGAAATTATTAGGTAGGTATGGTCTTATTATGTCGTACTAGTAGTAAAAATCCGAAAATATCATTCAAATTTTTTTTGCGTTTTTCTTCGCAAAATATGTTTAGAATCATGGTCTGATTGCAACCCCTCAGTTTTCGGTAGTTATCTTTTTACAATAAAATTAAAAACTTAGGCCTTTTCATCTTTAATAGATGACTTGGACGCTGTAATGCCTGGGACTTTGTTTGAGAGGGAATAGGCTTGCCCAGCACCTCTCAATCCTCTCAGCTTAATCGGCCTTGCATACAGGAAAGACGACGTCAATACGTGTGGAGCTGACTAAGCTGCGAGTTTCCTCACGTTTTCCTTCACCGTTTTAAGAGCTCTACATGTGCATATACATTTTTACGAATCGAAAAATCCATTGATGCACGGCCGGAATTCGAACCCGCGACCTTCGGATTCGAGGCACAACCCCATTTGGCCAACACGGCTCTTAACTAACCACAGAGTACATTAAAATTCGCACAGTGCACTCAAATCACGAACGCTCCCAAATTCAAAGAGCGACCTCTGGTTGATGACAGCTTTGACATGTATAAATAGAGTTGCTAGTAAACGCTGAATTCCCAAATTATAGGGATCTTTGTATAACGTAATAGTGGATTCCTGTAAAAAGTTTGACCGTTTGAACGTGTTATAAAATAGTAATAATACTAATATGGATTTGGATAGATGGATAATTTAAAATATACCTATATTAAAGTATGAATTATAATAATATCACTTCACCGTTCATTGTTTTCGCAGGAAAACTGACAGCCAGAAATATAGTAAGTTAAAAACTACTAGTAAGATAAAACAGCATTATTTCAGAATTATGAAAAATTTATGACAGAAACAGGAAAAATCTTAGAGTTTGTCTGAGGAAAAATATTTGTAAAACTTGGCAACACCACTCAGGCTGTCAAACGTATCGAACGAACGAACGCCCTCAGTCGCAGTCGGCTGTTCGTTTTCACGATTCCAGTCAAAGCTATCGTAAACGGTATGAAAACATTGTTTCGCGTATTGTTCAGCTCTCTCGCGTCGCATCAGTAAAATGAATGCAGTGTCGTGTTCAGTGTTCAAACAACAATTCCAATAGTGGCCAACGTTTGTGCTGTGCTGTGAAAACTGTGCATTTACGATGACCGAGAAAAATAAATCCGAAAAGATGACTAATGCATCGAAACCTGTTCCCATGAAGCTCTTCGCGGCCTGGGAAGTGGACAGGACCCCTTCTAATTGCATTCCCAGGTAAGGTAATTCTGTAATTGTGTGTTTGATCCAATGTTTATGTTAGGATTCCGGCTAAACAACATCGCCAAGCCTGCACTGAATTATCGGACACCCGTGCATTTGTGATGCGTATGTCATTGTTACCGGCTTATCAGGACGCAGTCATTGTGAGCTATTTTAGTGATCAAACAGCCTATTATGTTCTGGTTGTTGTATTTGTGTGAATACGATAATGTACTTGCGAAACAATGGGGTTGAACTTTCCTCGTAGTTGGATACTTTATGGAATGAGCTAATCTGAGCCTATGTAAGTCCAGTGTCGGAATCGAACACAAAATCTGCCGAGCTCAGAAGACAGATTTAGGAAAACTGTAAGGTCAGATTGCTGATGATTCAATATATTTCAACTTGTATTTGGTCTATTACCTACTATTTTATATAATTTCCTCCACTTCTTCTGGTCCTTGGCTATAATGTTACATATATTTAAAAATTAGTTTAATAATTAAAATGACTCTGTCAAGCTAGAACTCATAAACGGCTTATTATTATTAACAGCTGCAGCTACCTCACATCAAATCCCAATACAGACACCCAATCCACTGCAAAGAATCCGGTGAATCTATCGATCTAATCAGCCTGGTTGCACTCACTGCTACTCGTATTGCTTCCTCTCTATAACAACACTCTTTTCGGTCTTGTGCAGTCCTTATGAACTAAATAAAAAAATGTATTTAATAAACTTATCCATTACTATGTTTTTAAACATGTGTATATTATCTATTTGTTGACATACTAACAACATGTCTGTAGAGACTGTTTAATTTTATATTTGAAATGTAATAACTTTATTGCTTTTAATTAAATAAGCTTTTGATAAGTGAAGGAAAATAGGTCACAATATTTACAAATGATAAACAGATAGTAACAAAATACTAACTTAACGACTTTGTGTCTCATTATAATTACACATAACTATTACAATATTTCCTGCTTGCTATATTTTCATAATTTCTGTATAATAATAATAACAGTATGCTTGGTGGTTAGACGGTGGCCAAATTATTATTTTTATTATGAAGAAACTGTAGATCCCACAGCAGGGCAAATGGCTCTCTTCCCTCCACTTATTCCTGCTTTGTGTCACTGTGGAACAATTCATCTATCCACATATGGTCTACAGTGTGGTGGTTTTCTATTGTATTTGTGTAAAACATTCTGTGGTTTTTGCCCACAGCGAATCCGTTTCATACTCTTTTAAAAACTAAATAGTTTTCAACAAAAGTGGAATGTTTCAAATTACTTGCCTAGTTCTTAATTCTAATTGGAATAATTTTAATTATTCAGTTGACATGCATTACAATTTTTATTACACTTCAACACATGCCTTCTAATTATTGTAATTAATAAAATACATGCTGAGAATAACTCAACTAGAACATGATGTTATCAGCTTAAAAGTATTTCAATCTACGAAGACTTCATTGGAGCGGCAGTCTTGTCGTGTATGCAAGACGGAAGAGGAGCGGGTTCGAATCTCGCAGCAGGACAAATGTTTGGGACCCTAATAATTGACATATTGTCTGTTATCCTATTTTTTATTCCCATGCTGCGTTTAGTAGTTTTGTCCTAGTCCTAATGATTACTCAACAATAATATTAGGAAAACAACATTAAATAGTCATAAAAACACACCTCTTAATGTACAGTAATCCTATAGTTATAAACCCTAACAATATGTTCTCCTAATAAAAAAACATAATAACAGGCGAAATCTTCCCAAAAATTTAGTAATAGCCTGTGTTGAGCAGGACTACTCGGTCTTAACAATATCCGAGGCACTAAGCATCCCATTGAGTGTAGGTAGGCAAAGGTTGCCTCCAAATGCTAATAACTTTTAAACGGATAAAAAAATAGATCAAATGAAATATTCAAGTTAAAAGAAGCTTCATACATACTCGTAGATTTCACACACGCATATTAAACCTACGTGTAATGTTGTTACATTGTGAATGAAATTTCCTGGTGGGTGTCCAGGATGTAGGTGATTGGTATGGGCATTTTTAACGCAAGGCCATTGGGGGGATTATTCAATTGAACTTATTCCCACCGTCCTAAGACCAAGACATGTGTTATTCAGGTACACCAGTACTTAAGGTTCCATCAGATTATTTGAACTTTATATAAAACTGCAAAGATTGCCCTATTCGAAAAGTTTCCCGGAATATTGAGAAATTCTGTAATATTATAACTGAAGTAATTAAAATTACTTGAAGATAAAAAAAAGAGGTAGGTACTCTCTATCCTTGTAGGATGTACTCTCATTAAATCATTAATGTGTCCAAAAACATGACCCCTTGCGCATTTGGGTTAAAAGCTCGTATGCCCAGGAAGTCTCAAAATCTTTCCCATCTACATACTGTGTACCTTTACAAAATTGTACGAGTCTAACAATCTGTCACTGCAGTTTACATGACAATGGTTAGCATTTTCATACTTGGACAAGGCCAGTTGACACTTATTTATCACTGAAACGGAATAACTGACGTAACTATTGAGTGTACAGTACAGTGTACCTCAATGTGTTACCAGGAAAATTTTGAATCTTGACTAATTAAAATAAAACTCAATATACATTTTATGCTTTTATGATATTATTAGACATAAATAAATAATGTTGGACATTTCACACAGCATCATCTAGCCCCAAACTAAGCATAGCTTGTACTATGGGAACCAGATAACTGATATACTACTTATATACTTTTTGTTCGTAATACATACATATTATAAATAGAGAAAAGCATATGCAGAATGAAATAACTTTTGTAATGCAGGAATTTGTACAATAAAACGAATAAAGATAATATTCAAATTACAAAAAGTCATCAAGAGTTTTCTTCGAAAAAGTACCTAACGAATGTATGTTTAATATACTTATGACAATACGAAGGTTTTTTTTTTATTGTTTTCCGATATCAGTAGTAACATGAGTACCTATGCTAAGTACTTTTTGCTTCCAAAAACGACGAGGCCATCACTGATGAGTCATAGACTGGTTATGTAAATTATTAACATGTTTGTTGTGCCACTTACAAAGGATACAATGAGGTACGTCGTAGCCTGATACTAGAAAACGAATTCCACGGAATTCGTGTTTTTTGTTTATTGATAGTCGCGATCAATGATGATGTCTTCCTTGATGTCTATCAATGGCGAATCTTGCTATCTCTGGATATGAGCTCTAAGATGGCTTGCAGATTGTCTTGTCACGATCTAGGTTATAGAAACAATCGCTAAAACTGAGTAAAACTAGCATAATAGTTTTAAATTCTCTAATAAATATTTTATCAATCAGAAGGGTGAATGGGGTGATATGATACGCCGTAACGGTGCAAAACCAATACCTCAATTTAGTCAACAAAACACTGGCTCCAAGTATCGCGTTACAGTAAAATGACTCCCACAGCTGTGACCACAATGACTCAATCGGCACCCACACTCACGCGTGTCAGTTCATACCGTAGTCAGCGACATTATGTTCATGAACAAAGGTGGGTACTGACCGGTGTTACGGGGCGTAATGTAACATATTACACAGCAAGAAATGAAAAGTCTTATCAAAATTTTGGATTCCGACGGGATTCGAACCCGCAACGATCAGACGATCCTCCTAAAGCCAGAGTTACCGCTCGGCCACGGAACCCTAGTCGTCACAATCCAAATTTTTGATAATCTCAATATTTATCGGTTAATGAAATACCAAGTGTGGATTAACACTTTAAAATTAGAAAAATTATGTAACACAGCGTTTGTGCAGCAAGGGGAAACAAGGCGTTCGTAGGGAGCATCGAGTGGCTTTTAGACGGAGTTTAGTACATGGCATAACGTGACATGTACGCTGCGAATGGTACATTACGCCACGTAACGCCGTACCCACTTTTATGTTTCATTTTCATCGTGCTCTTTAGAAAAACAGTAAATTCTTCTCTCTTAGAAATAATAGTGCCGGACGAAGCATCCAATATTAGCTAAACATTTTGATGACAATCCTACGAGCTTAGAATATATTGAAGATTCAAACGCATCAGATGTACATGAAATTTTATTGCCGACCGTACACTTTAGAACCGCAGTAGGTACTAGGTACTTGGGTTGGTAGACCTTGCGGTCATGATGTCGCATCAATCACAGCGAACAGGACTGATTGGATGTTTATTTCTAGAACTTTCCAGTGTTGGTTTATGTCACCTTTATTTATAGGCCAGTTTGAGTTCACCCGCTTTCCTTTGTTCCATAGCATAACTATAGGAGTCCTGCTTAGGAATACTAAGAAAACGCTGATAAAGAGTCGTAAAAATCGTGTAATATATGGGATATGTCCATGGTTTGGTTTCTATTAATGACGCTTATTTTTTAAATTATTTATCTTTAGTTATGAAGGCTCATTCTTCCAAATTCAATGCTGTGGCTGTCACACTCATCACGTGTTTCCAAAAGTTGATGACGCTGTTGCTGTTGACGTCAACCCCGAAACAAAGTGATATCTAACTATGCAGTTAAGTTTTAAGCAAAATATGTAAGAATACATAAGCAAACCCGCTAGTTTTGGCAGTAGCTGAAAATTGCAGTAATTAGCTGAAACATCGCGGCCAAGGTCGCATTAATCCACTTATTTCGTTGCTTAACTGACAAGGTCGTTTATTATGTTAGATATGCATTGGCTTCATGCAGATGCGTCGATATAAGAGAACCTGAAAGTAATATCCTGTGATATCAGTGTCTTACTAGATCGGATAGTGAGTACTGGTGCGTACCGTACAGTTCAATGCTCTCGTAGCTTGTACAAAAACCATCTGATAACTTCGTTCTGAATTCCGGCACTATCCTCATCAAACAGCCGTCCGTCAAGCGTGACTACTCATCGTTTGTGATGTTATCTGTCATGTTGACAGGTCCATGTGTTCGTTTCATCCGGTTTATTGATGGTAAAGAGCATTCATGAGATTTTCATAAGATTTATGTAACGTAAAAAAATTTCTTTAAAGATAAAGAGTAACCTACCATTAAAACTCTTTTGTAGTAATAAATCACTGACAAATCTTAGAGGACTCAACCCTCTTCAAAGTTATCAAATATCCGACGTTTTCTGATAAGAGGGAACGATGTCAAGGGCCCAAGCGACCAATTTCGGGAGATAGGTTGACCACGACCTGTCAATCAAAACATTGTTAATAATAATTCACCCCACCATTATCGTAAGGTGTTTATGATATCTTTGTCACTAGAATCAATTTATTCTACTAGGCACTGAGTACTAGGCTGGCATGAATAATTAGGTGGTTGGCGCTTTCTTGGTTATAGTAAGTCGTTCTAACTCTGGGATCGATATAACTTGAATACCCTACCTAAGTGCAGATGTGGACCAAATGGTCCATACAGCGTGTATTGTTGGTATGGTGTATTGAAAATTCTATTGTTTTAAACTCGCTTCGCCTCGACACAACACAATGCACTTAGTTCCTTGAACCGATTTACTCCAGTTTCGAGTTCAATTTGTTTGTTTTGTCTGCTACTTATGTAATTAAATAATCATTCTACATGATTTCTACAGTGTGCATAGTTAATACTTGGAACTAATTAAGTTATTAAAGAAAGCTTTCGTATTCCTGTTTTTTACAATGCAAACAACAGATATAATAAACTAGACTCGCTAATTAATTGCGAAGAAAATACCGAGTAAATATTAACGATTGAATTAATTTCCATAATCAATTGAATTACAAATCAGAAACTATTCATCTTCGGAGCTCAAGCACAGATTGATCTGTCTTGGTTAATATTATGAGCATTTCAGTAATTTGTTTGGAGTTTGCGAGCATACTTATTATATTATATTATATATAGCATTATGACTTCATAAATATTATATATAGCATTATAACTTACATCTATATTAGATGATTTATACAGCGTCAGGAGGCAACCTATGCCTTCACTAAACGGGACGCTGTAGTGCCTGGGACATTGTTTGAGATGGAATAGGCTTGCCCAGCTCCTAATCCATCCTCTCAGCTTAATCGGTCTTGTCCACAGGAAAGACAACGTCAATACGTGTGGAGCTGACTAAGCTTACTTATAATATACTAGCTGTTCGCCGCACCTGTGTGAACCTGGAACCCGACTTGAAGAAATCGGTTTTTTTTTAATGCATAAGTTTGTACTCGGTATGTACTTGTTTGTACCATCTTTTTTTTTGTTTGTACCTTAAAGGGTTCGGAGATATCGAATTTTTAAAATTACTCAGAACCCGACTTTAAGGAATCGATTTTGTTTTAAATGCATACGTTTGTACTCGGTATGTACTTGTTTGTACCATATTTTTTTTTGTTTGTACCTCAAGGGGGTCGAACATAGCAAGTTTTCAAAAGTTGAAATGAAGGTAAATCGGTCATTTTTCCAGATAATCAAAATCTGCGAGCAGGGTTGGATTCACCATCGTTTGTACCCGTTTGTACCACCGAGCAATTCGTTTGTACCTCAAGGGGGTCGAACATAGCAAGTTTTCAAAAGTTGAAATGAAGGTAAATCGGTCATTTTTCAAGATAATCAAAATCTGCGAGCAGGGTTGGATTCACCATCGTTTGTACCCGTTTGTACCACCGAGCGATTCGTTTGTACCTCAAGGGGGTCGAACATAGCAAGTTTTCAAAAGTTGAAATGAAGGTTAATCGGTCATTTTTCCAGATAATCAAAATCTGCGAGCAGGGTTGGATTCACCATCGTTTGTACCCGTTTGTACCACCGAGTGATTCGTTTGTACCTCAAGGGGGTCGAACGTAGCAAGTTTTCAAAAGTTGAAATCGGTCATTTTTCAAGATAATCAAAATCTGCGAGCAGGGTTAGATTCACCATCGTTTGTACCCGTTTGTACCACTGAGCGATTCGTTTGTACCTCAAGGGGGTCGAACATAGCAAGTTTTCAAAACTTGAAATGAAGGTAAATCGGTCATTTTTCCAGATAATCAAAATCTGCGAGCAGGGTTGGATTCACCATCGTTTGTACCCGTTTGTACCACCGAGCGATTCGTTTGTACCTCAAGGGGGTCGAACGTAGCAAGTTTTCAAAAGTTGAAATCGGTCATTTTTCAAGATAATCAAAATCTGCGAGCAGGGTTGGATTCACCATCGTTTGTACCCGTTTGTACCACCGAGCGATTCGTTTGTACCTCAAGGGGGTCGAACATAGCAAGTTTTCAAAAGTTGCAATGATGGTAAATCGGTCATTTTTCCAGATAATCAAAATCTGCGAGCAGGGTTGGATTCACCATCGTTTGTACCCGTTTGTACCACCGAGCAATTCGTTTGTACCTCAAGGGGGTCGAACGTACCAAGTTTTCAAAAGTTGAAATGAAGGTAAATCGGTCATTTTTCCAGATAATCAAAATCTGCGAGCAGGGTTGGATTCACCATCGTTGGTACCCGTTTGTACCACCGAGCAATTCGTTTGTACCTCAAGGGGGTCGATCATAGCGAGTTTTCAAAACTTGAAATGAAGGTAAATTGGTCATTTTTCCAGATAATCAAAATCTGCGAGCAGGGTTGGATTCACCATCGTTTGTACCCGTTTGTACCACCGAGCGATTCGTTTGTACCTCAAGGGGGTCGAACATAGCAAGTTTTCAAAAGTTGAAATGAAGGTAAATCGGTCATTTTTCCAGATAATCAAAATCTGCGAGCAGGGTTGGATTCACCATCGTTTGTACCCGTTTGTACCACTGAGCGATTCGTTTGTACCTCAAGGGGGTCAAACATAGCAAGTTTTCAAAAGTTGAAATGAAGGTAAATCGGTCATTTTACCAGATAATCAAAATCTGCGAGCAGGGTTGGATTCACCATCGTTTGTACCCGTTTGTACCACCGAGCAATTCGTTTGTACCTCAAGGGGGTCAAACATAGCAAGTTTTCAAAACTTGAAATGAAGGTAAATCGGTCATTTTTCCAGATAATCAAAATCTGCGAGCAGGGTTGGATTCACCATCGTTTGTACCCGTTTGTACCACCGAGCAATTCGTTTGTACCTCAAGGGGGTCGAACATAGCAAGTTTTCAAAAGTTGAAATCGGTCATTTTTCAAGATAATCAAAATCTGCGAGCAGGGTTGGATTCACCATCGTTTGTACCCGTTTGTACCACCGAGCGATTCGTTTGTACCTCAAGGGGGTCGAACGTAGCAAGTTTTCAAAAGTTGAAATCGGTCATTTTTCAAGATAATCAAAATCTGCGAGCAGGGTTGGATTCACCATCGATTGTACCCGTTTGTACCACCGAGCGATTCGTTTGTACCTCAAGGGGGTCGAACATAGCAAGTTTTCAAAAGTTGCAATGATGGTAAATCGGTCATTTTTCCAGATAATCAAAATCTGCGAGCAGGGTTGGATTCACCATCGTTTGTACCCGTTTGTACCACCGAGCAATTCGTTTGTACCTCAAGGGGGTCGAACGTACCAAGTTTTCAAAAGTTGAAATGAAGGTAAATCGGTCATTTTTCCAGATAATCAAAATCTGCGAGCAGGGTTGGATTCACCATCGTTTGTACCCGTTTGTACCACCGAGCGATTCGTTTGTACCTCAAGGGGGTCGAACATAGCAAGTTTTCAAAAGTTGAAATGAAGGTAAATCGGTCATTTTTCCAGATAATCAAAATCTGCGAGCAGGGTTGGATTCACCATCGTTTGTACCCGTTTGTACCACCGAGCAATTCGTTTGTACCTCAAGGGGGTCGAACATAGCAAGTTTTCAAAAGTTGAAATCGGTCATTTTTCAAGATAATCAAAATCTGCGAGCAGGGTTAGATTCACCATCGTTTGTACCCGTTTGTACCACCGAGTGATTCGTTTGTACCTCAAGGGGGTCGAACGTAGCAAGTTTTCAAAAGTTGAAATCGGTCATTTTTCAAGATAATCAAAATCTGCGAGCAGGGTTGGATTCACCATCGTTTGTACCCGTTTGTACCACCGAGCAATTCGTTTGTACCTCAAGGGGGTCGAACATAGCAAGTTTTCAAAAGTTGAAATGAAGGTAAATCGGTCATTTTTCCAGATAATCAAAATCTGCGAGCAGGGTTGGATTCACCATCGTTTGTACCCGTTTGTACCACCGAGCGATTCGTTTGTACCTCAAGGGGGTCGAACATAGCAAGTTTTCAAAAGTTGAAATGAAGGTAAATCGGTCATTTTTCCAGATAATCAAAATCTGCGAGCAGGGTTGGATTCACCATCGTTTGTACCCGTTTGTACCACCGAGCAATTCGTTTGTACCTCAAGGGGGTCGAACATAGCAAGTTTTCAAAAGTTGAAATCGGTAATTTTTCAAGATAATCAAAATCTGCGAGCAGGGTTGGATTCACCATCGTTTGTACCCGTTTGTACCACCGAGCGATTCGTTTGTACCTCAAGGGTGTCGAACATAGCAAGTTTTCAAAAGTTGAAATGAAGGTAAATCGGTCATTTTTCCAGATAATCAAAATCTGCGAGCAGGGTTGGATTCACCATCGTTTGTACCCGTTTGTACCACCGAGCGATTCGTTTGTACCTCAAGGGGGTCGAACATAGCAAGTTTTCAAAAGTTGAAATGAAGGTAAATCGGTCATTTTTCAAGATAATCAAAATCTGCGAGCAGGGTTAGATTCACCATCGTTTGTACCCGTTTGTACCACTGAGCGATTCGTTTGTACCTCAAGGGGGTCGAACATAGCAAGTTTTCAAAACTTGAAATGAAGGTAAATCGGTCATTTTTCCAGATAATCAAAATCTGCGAGCAGGGTTGGATTCACCATCGTTTGTACCCGTTTGTACCACTGAGCGATTCGTTTGTACCTCAAGGGGGTCGAACATAGCAAGTTTTCAAAAATTGAAATGAAGGTAAATCGGTCATTTTTCCAGATAATCAAAATCTGCGAGCAGGGTTGGATTCACCGTCGTTTGTACCCGTTTGTACCACCGAGAGATTCGTTTGTACCTCAAGGGGGTTGAACATAGCAAGTTTTCAAAAATTGAAATGAAGGTAAATCGGTCATTTTTCCATTTTACCTCGTTAGTTTATGTTTATCTGTAAGTATTACGAATATAAGATTATGTAGTTAAGTTGATGATGACTCGATAAATAGTACTTTTCTTTTATGAACCGTAGTGGTTTATTGAATGCTATTTCTACAAATTGTTAATATAAACCTTTAATTATGATAAATAAATAAAAAAAATAATTATAAGTATTTTTAATAATCCGCGAATAGCTTGGCCGGCGAAGAAATTTTCGAGAAAAATCAGCTGTCGCTTTCTTATAGAAATTGTTTACTTACCTACCTACTTATTGTATCTACCTACTTAAATTTACAAGGCCTATAATTTTGTAATAAGTAGATTAGATACTACCTACCAGTCAATGATGTTAAAAAATATAGGTTGAAATTAGGTCATAGTTGCTTGAACAATAGGATAGGAGATAGATAAGAGAAAAGCTATGTTAACCGTCTGTTTCATTTCCAAGACCGGTGGTGCCATCTTACGGTATTCTAAACTTGACAGTGTCAGTACTTTGGATCAGAACTAGATGTCGCTACTAAAATTGTACATATCCTTAATCGCGCTGACGAAAACGCGTGGCTAGCAATGACATTCGCTCAGTGATAATCAGTTTTTGATTATCTCGAAAAATTACCGATTTACCTTCATTTCAAGTTTTGAAAACTTGCTATGTTCGACCCCCTTGAGGTACAAACGAATCGCTCGGTGGTACAAACGGGTACAAACGATGTGGAATTCAACCCTGCTCGCAGATTTTGATTATCTGGAAAAATGACCGATTTACCTTCATTTCAACTTTTGAAAACTTGCTATGTTCGACCCCCTTGATGTACAAACGAATCGCTCGGTGGTACAAACGGGTACAAACGATGGTGAATCCAACCCTGCTCGCAGATTTTGATTATCTGGAAAAATGATCGATTTACCTTCATTTCAACTTTTGAAAACTTGCTATGTTCGACCCCCTTGAGGTACAAACGAATCGCTCGGTGGTACAAACGGGTACAAACGATGGTGAATCCAACCCTGCTCGCAGATTTTGATTATCTTGAAAAATGACCGATTTCAACTTTTGAAAACTTGCTACGTTCGACCCCCTTGAGGTACAAACGAATTGCTCGGTGGTACAAACGGGTACAAACGATGGTGAATCCAACCCTGCTCGCAGATTTTGATTATCTGGAAAAATGACCGATTTACCTTCATTTCAACTTTTGAAAACTTGCTATGTTCGACCCCCTTGAGGTACAAACGAATTGCTCGGTGGTACAAACGGGTACAAACGATGGTGAATCCAACCCTGCTCGCAGATTTTGATTATCTGGAAAAATGACCAATTTACCTTCATTTCAAGTTTTGAAAACTCGCTATGATCGACCCCCTTGAGGTACAAACGAATTGCTCGGTGGTACAAACGGGTACAAACGATGGTGAATCCAACCCTGCTCGCAGATTTTGATTGTCTGGACAAATGACCGAATTACCTTCATTTCAACTTTTGAAAACTTGCTACGTTCGACCCCCTTGAGGTACAAACGAATTGCTCGGTGGTACAAACGGGTACAAACGATGGTGAATCCAACCCTGCTCGCAGATTTTGATTATCTGTAAAAATGACCGATTTACCTTCATTTCAACTTTTGAAAACTTGCTATGTTCGACCCCCTTGAGGTACAAACGAATCGCTCGGTGGTACAAACGGGTACAAACGATGGTGAATCCAACCCTGCTCGCAGATTTTGATTATCTTGAAAAATGACCGATTTCAACTTTTGAAAACTTGCTACGTTCGACCCCCTTGAGGTACAAACGAATTGCTCGGTGGTACAAACGGGTACAAACGATGGTGAATCCAACCCTGCTCGCAGATTTTGATTATCTGGAAAAATGACCGATTTACCTTCATTTCAACTTTTGAAAACTTGCTATGTTCGACCCCCTTGAGGTACAAACGAATCGCTCGGTGGTACAAACGGGTACAAACGATGGTGAATCCAACCCTGCTCGCAGATTTTGATTATCTTGAAAAATGACCGATTTCAACTTTTGAAAATTTGCTATGTTCGACCCCCTTGAGGTACAAACGAATCGCTCGGTGGTACAAACGGGTACAAACGATGGTGAATCCAACCCTGCTCGCAGATATTGATTATCTGGAAAAATGACCGATTTACCTTCATTTCAACTTTTGAAAACTTGCTATGTTCGACCCCCTTGAGGTACAAACGAATCGCTCGGTGGTACAAACGGGTACAAACGATGGTGAATCCAACCCTGCTCGCAGATTTTTTATTATCTGGAAAAATTACCGATTTACCTTCATTTCAACTTTTGAAAACTTGCTATGTTCGACCCCCTTGAGGTACAAACGAATTGCTCGGTGGTACAAACGGGTACAAACGATGGTGAATCCAACCCTGCTCGCAGATTTTGATTATCTGGAAAAATGACCGATTTACCTTCATTTCAACTTTTGAAAACTTGCTATGTTCGACCCCCTTGAGGTACAAACGAATCGCTCGGTGGTACAAACGGGTACAAACGATGGTGAATCCAACCCTGCTCGCAGATTTTGATTATCTGGAAAAATGACCGATTTACCTTCATTTCAAGTTTTGAAAACTTGCTATGTTCGACCCCCTTGAGGTACAAACGAATCGCTCAGTGGTACAAACGGGTACAAACGATGGTGAATCTAACCCTGCTCGCAGATTTTGATTATCTTGAAAAATGACCGATTTCAACTTTTGAAAACTTGCTACGTTCGACCCCCTTGAGGTACAAACGAATCACTCGGTGGTACAAACGGGTACAAACGATGGTGAATCCAACCCTGCTCGCAGATTTTGATTATCTGGAAAAATGACCGATTTACCTTCATTTCAACTTTTGAAAACTTGCTATGTTCGACCCCCTTGAGGTACAAACGAATCGCTCGGTGGTACAAACGGGTACAAACGATGGTGAATCCAACCCTGCTCGCAGATTTTGATTATCTTGAAAAATGACCGATTTCAACTTTTGAAAACTTGCTACGTTCGACCCCCTTGAGGTACAAACGAATTGCTCGGTGGTACAAACGGGTACAAACGATGGTGAATCCAACCCTGCTCGCAGATTGTGATTATATGTAAAAATGACCGATTTACCTTCATTTCAACTTTTGAAAACTTGCTATGTTCGACCCCCTTGAGGTACAAACGAATTGCTCGGTGGTACAAATGGGTACAAACGATGGTCAATCCAATCCTGCTCGCAGATTTTGATTATCTTGAAAAATGACCGATTTCAACTTTTGAAAACTTGCTATGTTCGACCCCCTTGAGGTACAAACGAATTGCTCGGTGGTACAAACGGGTACAAACGATGGTGAATCCAACCCTGCTCGCAGATTTTGATTATCTGGAAAAATGACCAATTTACCTTCATTTCAAGTTTTGAAAACTCGCTATGATCGACCCCCTTGAGGTACAAACGAATTGCTCGGTGGTACAAACGGGTACAAACGATGGTGAATCCAACCCTGCTCGCAGATTTTGATTATCTTGAAAAATGACCGATTTACCTTCATTTCAACTTTTGAAAACTTGCTATGTTCGACCCCCTTGAGGTACAAACGAATCGCTCGGTGGTACAAACGGGTACAAACGATGGTGAATCCAACCCTGCTCGCAGATTTTTTATTATCTGGAAAAATTACCGATTTACCTTCATTTCAACTTTTGAAAACTTGCTATGTTCGACCCCCTTGAGGTACAAACGAATTGCTCGGTGGTACAAACGGGTACAAACGATGGTGAATCCAACCCTGCTCGCAGATTTTGATTATCTTGAAAAATGACCGATTTACCTTCATTTCAACTTTTGAAAACTTGCTATGTTCGACCCCCTTGAGGTACAAACAAAAAAAAATATGGTACAAACAAGTACATACCGAGTACAAACGTATGCATTTAAAACAAAATCGATTCCTTAAAGTCGGGTTCTGAGTAATTTTAAAAATTCGATATCTCCGAACCCTTTAAGGTACAAACAAAAAAAAAGATGGTACAAACAAGTACATACCGAGTACAAACGTATGCATTAAAAAAAAAACCGATTTCTTCAAGTCGGGTTCCAGGTTCACACAGGTGTTCGCCGCGGTGTTATCCGCGATCCCTCGGGAAAACTTCACTTTCTCCGGATAAAATATAGCCTATGTTCATCGGGGATAATGTGGGATTCTATTGGGGAAAGAATTTTTCAAATCGGTCCAGTAGTTTCGGAGCGTATTCATTTCAAACAAACAAACAAATCTTTCCTCTTTATAATATTATTAGTATTGAAGTGTGAAACTAATGAAGCTTGACACAAGTACTAAGTTTTTGCATTCATTGTAAGTAACTACCTACTTACTTATCTAGAACTATAACGTGAGTAGGCTTTTTGATTTGCTCTGAAGAGGTATCTAGATTTGCACTGAATTGTTCAAGAATTATTAAATTACCGAGCTGGAACAAATCTGTAATATGATAGTCTGAGATTGCTAATTTTGTTCAGTTCCTAGTTCGATCTGTAGGTACCGACTATACATTAATTTACGCCGTACTCGCACCTCAGTACCGTTACTTGCAATAAGAGAACACAGCTAACCACTTTTTGCTGATCGTAGAGGTCGATGACCCTTCCAGTTGAAGTTGATCGTTTTTTTTTTTGTGGATGGATGGCCAAATGACACCGGTTTTGTGACCTCGGCTTCCGGTATCCTTAAATTACTCTTGTTTATTATTATCCTCTTTAAACATTTTGCAGTTGATGATACGGTGGTTGCACAAACCTCGTCGATTCTTGTTGTTACAGTTCAAAGCGTTCCACTTTCGGAAATTCGACATCACTGTACGTAAACCACTTTTGATTGGACCATTGACACCGTTAGTTCTTATCTAGTTACTGCCTCGCGAAAACGAAATCTGTTACCAGGATGTTGTTTGTCTTTAGTTTCTAAATGTACACATCAGAATAATGTCCAAAACCGGAGCGTAAAATTAATAGTAAATTGTTTCACAGTCCGATAACGTAACAAGTCTTTAGGACAACATTATTTACCCTAATGCATTTTATCTTTAACTTTTCTTGTAAACTTAATGGGTAAAGTACTGGTGCACTGAGTGCGCTCACTTTTTGCATCGTTATTCATTACTAGGAAGTCTGAATGCAGTCATAAATCAGTGAATCCATCATTCAGTTTCCGTATATTGGTTTTGGCACGTTTTTCTGCAGTGTTCGCTAACATTGATTACCTTGTTTAAACTTTTGTTTGAATTTCCACTATGTTTTAATTATGGTACTATTTTCAGTTGAGTTTTCGTATTGATATTGTTTATTGGATTATCAAATACACAAAGTATTTTTGCTGATGAGAGGCAACAACCATTATTATACCTGACTACATATTTTCCTAAGTTTCTCATCACACGAATAGTGACATTGGAAAAAACTATACCTTTTATTATTTTCCTTATTGATGGTGGACTCACTGAGTAGGTGTATTAATTAAGTTGCTTCCTCGCATTCGATTGACCCCTTCCACTGCGTCATCAATGGGACTACTACGGTCTTATTCGATGATTCACATGTGATTCATTAAGATAACGAGCTTGTCCAACTACCACGTTTGTTTTGTATAACCGGTGTTCACTACATGCATACATAAAATGTTTATTTTTCGCGCACATTTCTTTTGATTTCAACTTGGTTAAGTTAATTGGTAATTTATCTTGACGTTTTACTACATTAATATTATTAATTTTACACATCGTGTCATGTTTTTCAATTTAATGCTCGTTTTTGCGTTTTCATCGTTTATTGTTTAGTTAGATTCAGTGGATTTGCACTAGGCAATCGTGCCGACCCATCTCTATTAACTTCATCATAACCCTGTCACGTTGTCAACAATAGCATAGTTTTTCATGTCACAATATTAACCGACATTTCCGAGGGCCTTGAGGGATTTTAGTTGGAGATTTTGCAACAATACAATACGTTATCTACCTTTTGCTTGCGGAAGAAGTAGAGCATGTAATAATGCAGTCTAAGATGTAAAATTATGCCATTAAAATCTGTCTTACATAATTTAAAAGCCTCAAGCCCTATCAATCCTTTATTTATCTTCAAATTGAAGATAATAACACCCAAAATAAACAAAATAGTAAAGTATTAAGAAAGAACCTACCTACTTCTGTACCCTTTAGGTAATTTTATGATGATCATGTTCCAGAAATCCAAACGGCTTATAGACTAACGGATGGTGAAACTCGGATTACCAAGCGTAGGAGCATGTATAGATCTAGAAAGTAAGATGACACGAAATCTCACTTAACGTTTTTGTTTACAATTTCTTGACTTGTTTAAAAAAATACTGAGTCACCATCTAGACTGTCATTTTCACTTCACAATTTATTAAGTGAAATATCGTCAATGATTATATTTTTTTGCTGAAGATAGGTCTTTTATTTATTTTGGTCGACGACGCGGCTGATCCTCCAACTTTCAAACATACTCGTAGAAATACTTCAAGATAATCCTGTTTGACAAGTTACTCTCCAAGTTATGAAGTCAACAGGCGATGTTTCTTTTTCCGATTCTGTATCTTTTATCATCATTCTCCTGCCCTAATCCCACGCTAAGTGGGCCCGGCACAATGTGTATTCTTCCTCCACTCACATCTATCACTCGTCAACTGCGCGTCCACTCCTTTCACATTCATATCCTCTCTCACACAATCTAAGTTAATTCAAATCATTTTCGTGACATCTCGACTTAACAGATCATCTTGCCAATACGACGTTACATTTTTCAAAACAGTCATCTCAATACTTAAAAAGTATTGAGAGAAAAGAATTGAAAGTGACAAATATTACGTGTATGGCGCTGAGTGAAAGTGGTAATAAACATTTTGACAAAATGAAAAAATCTTTAAAAGTAACTTAATCATCAAAGCTGTTACGTAATATTTGTCAAAAGCTCATCATTTGATTGTGTTACCTATTCAATAGAAGTCGATCAATCATCTCTTTTGGATACGATATGATTCGGCTTTTATCTTTTTTTACCTCATTTTTTTATTGGTTTTTGCATACAATTCTTCTTATTCGACTTGATGTTTTTTTTATGTCATAGTTGACATTACGTTTTCATCTGTGTGTTTACTACGAGTATAAAAATATTTCTCAAGTCGCTGAAGTCATTTGTTATTACATAATTTATTCATCCGAACGTCACAATTAGTCACAAAGCCATTTATCTTTTTTTTTTTTATTAGCCTAAACTGTCCCCCTGCTGGGCAAAGGCCTCCCCCGTCACCTGCCACACCTCGCGATCTTCTGCGATTTTCCCCCAATCCTTCTCTAAGGCGTCCAGGTCATTATCTTTTTGTTATGTTCTCCAATTACTTAGTTTAAGCCATGTTCACATCAACTCTATATCATCTATTTCGAGAAGCTTTCATTCGTTGTCAAGTGTTCGTCTATCAAGCATGACCTTCGAGTTATTTTCTATACAGTTGTTCTATTGTTTTAAAATAAGTAACATTTTTTAAAAAAATTTAACTCGTCTACATATCAAACCTATTGTTTTAACTCTTTCATTCAGTAAAATATGAGTATTTAATATAAACAGTTCACCGAGTTCAAGTTGTGTGTCAGGATCGTAGCGAGTGGAGATCCGTGGTCTCTGCCTACCCCTTTGGGAAAGAGGCGTGATTTTATTTATGTATATACAGTTCACCGAGTAAACGAACATAAATTTATTGAGTAATTGTGGTTTTAATGTTTATTCTCAGTTCTCAAAAGAACATGTCGCATATGCGTGACAATAGTTTTACGATTATTCAACGAATTTATTAGAATGAAACGCAATTCGCAACGGATATTTATTAGAAAGTACGAGTATTGTGCGTGATCGTAGTATTGATTTGTCTCCGGGATATAAATCAGATTACGGGCCTCAAGGAAAGCTAAATTGAATATAAGAAATTGGATGAACTCGCTTTCTTCAGTTTGGACGTGATTTGGGATGCCCATTTATGAGCTAGTCATATAATCTATATTTTCTTAGCATGATCTCTGGTCAACGATATTAGTTTCTGGGTTTAATAAATATATAAATAAACACAAGTTAAGTTCGTATGAGTCAGTGGCCAACTCTGGTGTAGGAGTTTTTAGTTTTTTATTACATTGGTTTGGAATTTATGTTTAATTTTTTTTTGCAATTTTTCATTACTGGCGTACTTATTTCAACGCAGTCGTTATTTTACATTTGAATATCAAAGAAGTACGATTCCTGCGTATGTTGTAGGTAATGTAAACATCGTGTATTTATATTATAAACATTCACTTACTACCAGGGCCGGAAAGCGACTATCCTGTTAATACAATATCGGTCTGAGTAAACAATTTCCTTGAATCTGTTTCTCAGAAGTTCCTAAATATGAATTTTATCTTTGACTTTACCTATTTGAAGAACTCGGGGAATAAAGGATATTAGGCATAATCTTTATTAGGTACCTTGTTTAATACGTTACGTATTAGGTTCGCAAATAAAAACGCAATTACAAAATTTAATGCTACTATCGACGACCCATACACAGACCGCTTAGAAGATCATGTCATTACTCACCTTGTAAATATTTTAGGAGATTTATATGTATATTGAGTTATTGAGAGCATATTCTTCCTGCATCTGAATTTTCGAATAAAAGCAACAGCTAGTTTGCTTTCTTCTTGTGGTTCAGGGAAAGATTGAGGGTACAAGGCCACGAGGTAGATCCCCAATGAGATGGACGGACCAAGTGAAGGCAGCGCTGGACAGACCCTTAAATGAGTGCTCCAGAAAGACCACCATCCGAGACGAATGGCGCAGAATTGTAAAGCGAGCCACACAACTCCCGACATGACGACCACGACCACTCTGTCAAGAGTGATACGACTAAGAAGAAGAGTTTGCTTTATCTTTATGTGTTATTAATAAAAGTAAGTAGAGTGCATTCGCTCCATAATTTTACGTGTTTACAAATATACTGTCTCACCAATAAAAACTATTCATTCCGAAGTTCTATCAGATTTACGCATTGCATAGCTTTACCTTGCGTAAATTCAGAATATGTCAGAAATAATTTCTTACCATTAAACAAGGTGGAACTCTGATGTAACTATCCTTCTGATACGTGAAGATGCACAAATCGGCAACATCGCATCCAACGAGAAACCTCAAAATAAGTATCAATTTGTCTATGACAGCTGTGTATATTTGTAAAATTTGACACTTCTTTTTGATTTTTTTGTTTTTTTGATTTTGGCGGGCATCCGTACTTAGACAAAAACTCCTTGGTGTGAGTAAAATATATACGTACTCTTTGGTGGTAACTATGAAAATATTTTTACAGTACCTACTAACATGTATTCTGTGGTTACACTAGATTTAAACTAGGGTGCAAGCTGGTGTAACTTCGGAATAGCGTTTGTATGAAAGAAATGTCAAAGTTATGCAAGGTATAACTTTCTAATTGGTTTATTGGTAGCCATTTTGCTTATTCTTAAGTTGAACTAAGGAAAAACTTTATGTCACGTTTAATAGTAACACCGATAATATTTAGCTCGAGTTCAACAGTCGGACCGGGATTTATTGATTTTCCCCGTTGTGACTCAGCGTTTTTACAGTCAGCCACAGGAAATTGTACTGTAAATACTCTAGTTCATGTTATGAATCTAAGATCACGTTTCAAAATCGTAATTCAATACAATTGATGTAAGGTTCGAGCTTTTACATTTATCTAATGAAATTCTGATATTTGATCATAAATACGAATATGATTGTGAATTGAAATCCAGCAATATCTATATTTTTTTATTATTTAATATTGCGATATAATTTGAAAAGCATTTCGGTTTGTAAGATAAATTCAATGATTCATTATCTTTTGTTTGCATCGGTGTCTTCTTCGATATGATTGATCGATCTGTTGTTGGCATCACCGTAATCTTCAACTTCTTATTGCGAAATCATTTGCGATCCATTGATAGTACCAATTGTAAAAAAAACATTGAAATAGATTGCTTATCTATTGCCCTATGATTGCTAATTTTGCGAAGTACCTCAGTATCCATAAGGATTACGGTACATTAGTAGGCTTTCTGAAAGTAAAAGGTCTTCTCTTGTCCTTCTTATTTTCTTCATAATAAAACAATATCTGCAAATGTTTATTTTTTGTTTCGATTAGATATGATTTATTTTGATCGTGTCTTTATCGGTAACCATTACTGAAACATGTCTGATAATAAATGATGAGATAGATAACCAATAAATATACTATGTTCGCTTCATATGAAAGAAAACACACTTTGTTTGCAATGAAAATTCAGCTTTGTTTTGGCAAGTTCAATATTGGTCTGTGTATTCAAGTCACTACACCAAGTTGGAAGCAGCTTCAAGTTTATGCCGGATGAATTTGAAACAAACTTCAAAACTAAGTCTTCCCTTTGTCATCGTGTCAATACCAAATAGATGGTTTATGTACGATATATAAACTGGTGGTGATAGATGATTTTATCCCGGGAAAGTGAAGTTTTCTCCGAGGGAACGCGGGTAACACCGCGACGGACAGCTAGTATAAAATAAATAAATAAATAAATAATGCTGGACATTTCACACAGCATCGTAAATAAACAGAGATCGTCTGTAAAATGTAGACTAGACGTCAAGGTTATTGTAGGACATTTCAGCTAGTCTGTATACTTACCCTAAAATCACAGTCATACTTTGACCCCAACGAACGTACAACTCGTGAGGTGCAATGAACGCTCGAAATACGGCGGGGACTTGAAAGTCTTAAGATTTTAGACTGCTAGGTCGCGATCGCGAGTCTGGTCATAGCAGTATCATTGAGCATGACACGACACTGCGACACTTTCTCCGATGCGCTCGGTGGAGCAGGAGGCAACCGAGCGAGGGACGACCGTTCAGCGGCTTTGCTCCTTTATGGAAACAAGAAACGTGCAATCGTGCGGAAAGTAGAAAGCATTACTTTTTGTGGACGTTTATAGATCTATTTATTGAAAACTGTCGCAATGCTGTAACAAATTGAATACATCCATATAATAAAATGTACATAAATAAATATACATCATCATTTGCCTGCCCTTATCCCGCTTATGCGGGGTCGGCACAACATGTTCTCTTCTTCCACTCTCCCCTATCACTCGTCATCTTCGTATTCACTCCCTTCTTACCCATATCTTCTTTCACACAATCCATCCATCTTTTCTTTGGTCTACCTCTACTCACATATCCATATAAATATACAAAATGTATAAAGTTGATGTACAATTGGTGGCCCAGATCTGGGTACAGGAATGTTGGACGTCCGGCGGCCAGATGGGTAGACGATATTATAGACGTCGCGGGCCGTCAATGGGTCCGATTAGCGCAGGATCGTGGTGGATGTCACAAACTTAGGGAGCTTATACCCAGCAGTGGGTGAAGTCAGGCTGTGGATGATGATGATAAAGTTGAAAGTTATGACAATACATTTGTAAACCTTGCATATATTTAACGGGATACTGTATTAGGAGATAAAGACAAGATGAATAATCTTGTTATGACCAGTCTAGTATCTAAAAATATGTTCATAGAAACAACAATGTTTTTGTATCATTACTTCCAAACCGGATCGGATTGAATAGACGAATCAACAAACAAATTCCGGTAAGGCTGAACCGAATTAATTTGGAATTCGAAGCTCTGAATATGTTAACTTTACAAATAAGATTCTGCTCGAGGAACTCCAAATAAGCAGGAATAGGAATAGCAATACTTATGTAATAAGAAATGACAGATACAACAGTGCTTATGAGGTGTATCAAATCGAAAATGATGGTTCTGTGGATGGTAATAGCAATGGTTTGAAATCTATGATTGTTTTTTTTTTTTTTTTTTTTTTTTTTTAATTAGTGTCTAACTATTATTATTAAACCCTAATAATATTACAATCTGGCCAAAGTAGGCCAATGAGCAATTTGTCTCTGACATAGTTTTATAAAGAAAAATATAACTAAGAATGTGTCCAATGGCACTTTTCTTACTGTCTCTAGTTAAGGGGAAGACACTTTGTTCTTGTGTTCTTTAAATACACTTATCACTTTATTATTTTACACTACACTAACTCAAACGGTTTGGTTCGTTTGAGTCTTCTCACTAAGTCCGTGTTATCGAGGAGCTGGATAGCCTCGACGTTCACATGGTGATGAAGTCTGTATGCGTGAGCTTCTGCATATTTTTTAATAATTTTATCTACAAAGTCTATGTTAAGGTCCCGGTGAAGATCTTCGTTTCTTACGTACCAGGGAGCATTCACGATGTCTCTAAGCACTCTATTTTGGAAACGTTGTATGATTAAGATGTTACTTTTTTTGGTACAGCCCCACAGCTGTATTCCATAGGTCCATACTGGCATCAGGACTTGTTTGTACAGTATGATCTTGTTATGCACTGAGAGGGCAGATTGCCTTCCAAGGAGCCAGTACAACTGTCTGTAGCGTAGCTCCAACTCTTCTCTTTTTTTCTTGACGTGAGCTTTCCAGCGTAGCTTTGCGTCAAGCGTCATACCCAAATACTTCGCTGTATTTTCGTATGGTATACGATTGTGATTTATGAATATAGGATGATATTCTTCCTTTTTATTCGTGAAGTTTATATGGATCGACTTTGACTCATTGAGGTTGATCCTCCATTTCTTTGTCCAGTCATATACTTTATTGACAGCGTTTTGAACATTTTCTGCCGCTTCTGCATAAGTTCTGCCAACGGCCATAATGGCGGTGTCGTCAGCGAAGGTGGCGATGGTATTGTTTTTTAGTTCGGGGATGTCACTGGTATATAGAAGGTAAAGGACCGGACCTAATACGCTACCTTGTGGCACCCCAGCTTTTATTTCTTTAATTTCAGAATAGGCATCTTCTTGCCGTATTCGAAAAACTCTGTCCGATATGTATGATTCTAGGATATCTACATAAGGCTTTGGAAGAGTTTTTTTAAGTTTAAGTATAAGACCTTCATGCCACACTTTGTCAAAGGCCTGTGCTATATCTAGGAATATTGTAGAGCAGATGAGTTTACTCTCTAATGTTTTCTCAATAACATTTGTTATTCGATGGACCTGGTCTATTGTTGAGTGTTTTTCTCTGAACCCAAACTGGTGCTCTGGAACGAGATTTTTGGCATCTATGATAGGTTTTAGTCTTTTGAGAAGTAGCTTTTCAAACAACTTTGATATAATGGGGAGCAGAGAAATCGGTCTGTATGATTTTACGTCATTAGGCGGCTTTCCTGGTTTTGGTATCATTATTACCTCAGCTACTTTCCATAGGTAAGGCACATATTTTAACCTTAGAGCAGCATTGATGATGTTAGTTAGCTTAACTAGGGCTTTTTTTGGTAGGTTATGTAGAATTTCGCCTGAGATAAGATCAAATCCTGGCGATTTCTGTGGGTTTATGTTTCTATGGATTTCACTTCGGACCTCCCTGGGGGATACCGGTGGTATATAAAGCTCTTCGTCTAAAATATCATACGCCGAGTCATCTGGGTTGTTGGCTGGTGCT